>CM060563.1:17398473-22198473 GCA_030625065.1 Alectoris magna | reverse complement strand
ACCCGTGTGCTTCACTACGCCACTGTTAATTTTATTCTATAGTTGTCAGAATAAATTATGTCCCTGATGGCAATTCAGTAATGAGTTTCTATGAAAGTTATCATAAAGTCAATAGAAAACAGAAGAATGACTCCTGTTAATTTCAGCAGGCCTTGGTTCATCCACGTCTAATTTTTTTTTTTTTTAAACAGAAAAGATAAATGGAATGGCCGCAACATACTGCTTAGGTAGTTACTCTTAAAGGTTGTATATATAGAGAGGATATATTTAAAATGTTTGGAAAAAAACATATAGCATAGAAAACTTTTTGTTGGTGTGAGTTATGGATATAGTTCTGGAACACCAGAAGCATTATACTTGGGTAGCGGCAGCCAATAGTTTAATTTATCCAAAATAATGAAATATCCACTCTCCCCTCTATTACTTCCACTGGCATTAGGTCTAGACAGTGTCACACTGAAGAGCAGCAGTTAAAACCAGGGCAACTTGACACAAACCTGGAGCTATTTCCTTTTTCCTACACATGATGGATTGTTCATTTGCAAATGAACACCTTGAGCCAAAATACTAAGCCTACACACTGCTGTTTAGAAGAATGATTATAATGACAGTATCTATTGATATTATGTATACGCCCTATGTGATTTGTCATTGAATAATTTAATTTGCTAGAACTTAATATTCACAGACTGCAATCTTCCAAATTAAATCACATTTCATGACGCTCAAATTACATTAACCTTTGTGGTTTTTAATATAGGCTGCTGCTCAGAAAAGCATACATATATTTTTTCAAATTAGAGCAAATGTCTGGAAAAGAGATTTTAATGAACATAAGTAAATCTTATTACTTTACTCTTCACTCAGTTATCTCACACAGAGGAATGTATGTTTTAAGATTGGGAATGTTTCAGTGGTTGCTATTTTCATGTTTGCATTAGCTGCTATGGGAAAGACAATGTTAATGCTGTCTTTTCAGACAGATATGGCACACAAATGAGTGAGTAGTTGCGGTGACACAGAACCTATAGAGCAGAGAAAGGGGATTTCTGAAACACTGTGCCCGTACTGCTTCTCTCCTTTGGTGAACATCTACCCCCTTCAGGGTGCTGGAATATTGATTTGCAGCAATAAAAGCTGCTGCCTTGACAGTGATGGTTAGAAAGCAATGCAAAAAAAGCTGTATTTTCTTAATTCAAATTTTGTAGAGCATAGTCTGTATTTTAAAACAAGGAATATATATATATAAATATATTCAGCACGCTAGTTAGAATGAAATATTGAGAGGCACAAAAATCCTTTCATCAATTGGAGTATTAATCTCTTGGTTTATTATCCTTGACCTGACCTGAAAATCTTTTCCTCATCACTGCAATTACAACAGTATATGTGAGACAAATGCACTATACCAGCCAGAAAAAAAATAAAAATCCAAATACTTGTAATGCACCCACAATATCGCAATTAGTTCAGCTTCTGAATAGCTTTCTTTGTTTTGCTTGTGGAAATCTCTCTCATGCCAGATATGATGCTGATATTGTCACAGCTAATGGGGCTGTATTTTTTCCTATTTTGCTGGAATGAATGCTTGATTTAGTTTTAAACACAGTTTCCAGGTCTAGATGAGCAATAAAACCATTTTGAAAAATGACATACAAACACACATCATCAGCTTTAGATCTGGTTACAGGGCACCGAATACATGACTGTAAGATACCATAACTTTGAAGGTCACGCTGTCACTGTCTGTGAAGTGGAATCTCTTCGAGGCTATTCTAAAAACTGTTGCCTAAGAGTGTGCAAGAGAAGAACACCCGATGGTTGTGCTTGGCATCAGAGGTAAACTAGTTCTTTTTTGTCTATACTATAATGAAAAAAAAAAAAGAAAGAAAAAAAAAGGCAAACATGACAGTATCTGTGCATAGAAACTTCAGTAAAAAGGCTGAGTATGTATTTTTAATAACTTTAGACCTTCAAAGGGAAAGATCAGTGAACTGTAGTAGCTGTGTTTTATCACGGACTTTGCAAGCCAGAGAAAGCATTCTACAAGCTATAAATTGACATTTCCAAATGAGCAGGAAAAAGTGTTTTTGCTACATACATAGAACAAGTCAGGGATGCCAATTACAGTATTTCCAGTGCTGCAAGGGATTTTTAACTATCTAGAAAAAAAAAAAAAAAAGCACAAAAAAACCCAACTTCAATCGTAAGCCAAAACCTGAGTGTTTTATTACCTTTTTATCTCAGATGGTAATGTTTACTCCAATTTGCTTCTTGCATTTTTCTTTGACATTCAATGGCTTGGATTTCTTTCTTTCTTCCAGGAACGTGTTGATTATAAGGACAGATTCCTCGGAATCTGATGTGAAAAAATTACAAAAACACATTCTAATTAAAGATGGCCAGCACAATTTGTACTTGTTAGTTTAACAAGATGTTTTATTACATGTAGTCAAGCTACTAAACAATTACTTTTAATTAAAATATGCTGAGATCAATTGAAACACATAGGTGACTGAAATAAGGATAAAAAGCTTTCCTCTTCAATGAAAACATATGTTTTCCTAATAAGTTAATCTATTTAGTGATGCTTCTAGGGGAATATCATTCTATGAAACGCTTCTACAAATCAGCCCTTGCTCCATTCGAGTCTTTCATGTGTCATTATTGCTTAGTTTTTAAAGCTCATATACCATTGTCTTGTCCTTTTAGTAGCATAAGAAACTTTACAAATCAGAGCTTATTTTCTATTTTTTCACAATAGATTTTTCTGGTAAGAATAGAACTACAGGTAAGAGAGAAGTCTAACAATGACAATAACTTGGAGTTTTACTTCCCTGAATTTCTGAGTTGATGTATTACTGAAAAAAGGAGAGGAAAAAGGAGAGGAAAAAGGAGAGGAAAAAGGAGAGGAAAAAGGAGAGGAAAAAGGAGAGGAAAAAGGAGAGGAAAAAGGAGAGGAAAAAGGAGAGGAAAAAGGAGAGGAAAAAGGAGAGGAAAAGCTTGTACACTTTCTCCGTCAGTACTTTTCAAAGAAGCAAGAATTTTTCATTCAGAGGAAGTGCCAAGGAAACAAATCTTCCTCAGCGTATCACCAAATTCACACTAAATATTTTGGTGATAGCTTCACTGAGACATTCATTAATGGTATAATAGGATAATAGGTTTAGAAATAAGAAACGTATTTCTAAAACACAAAGTATCAAATTACTATATAATTTGTTTATTATTATTGTATATTATTATATAATTTCAATGGTTAAAGGATAAAAAGAAATTATTCTCGGAGTAACTTGGTAGAAAGAGTCTCAGAAATACTGAGTTCCTTCACATTTTAATGACTAGTGGCTATGCAAAGGAATCAACAGCTTTGTCTTTTCATTACTTAAGCTTGCTTTTCTTCCTCATCCATCTGGCCGCCTAGCCTGAGTGTATTCCAATACAGATTTGCAGCCAGACTACAGGGACACAGCCCCTTTTTGAGGGCAGGAAGGCATATTTGGTACTAGGCAGTAATTTTAGTAATTGTATGTTCAACCAGGAGTCTATACAATCCTTCTAATGTCCTTCTATTGTTTTTTTTACAGCTTTTCCAATATTAGTATAGTGAACTTGAAGAATTCAAAACCATAATATACTGCCAAATGACCGCTGTTAAAGAGCTCAGGAGCTAGGTAATGGCTTAAAAACACCAAAGCAAAAAATAAACAGCGAACACCTGCCACATTTCAAGTTTCTTTGGTGAACTGCTTTGCACTTCTTGAGAGAAAATAAAGGAATGTAATGTAAAAATCTAAAGTTTAATTCTCCTCTGACCCCAGAGAGAAACACTGAATCCTCTTGAATTCTGTTGTTAGATTTTCCTTTCTAGTATTTTATGCTTCAGGAAACAAAACAGCCATCTAAACATCTAGAAAACTACATTTAGAGTATTTCTACACAACAAACATTACATATTTGCAATATATATGTTTAGAGAAAGCTTCAAAGTCTAGAAAAGTATTCTGTATGTGACCCCAAAAATCTAACAGACAGAGACTGTTCATTGGAAAGCTTATGCACAGATCTGCGTTGTGGTTTTGTGATTTTTGTTGTCGGTATTCCACAGCAGAACATCATGTAAAACAGTGGGAGTTAAAGAGTTAATGTTCTGGTTCCGTGGACTGCCTTTTTAGGCCATTTGGGGTTCTCAGGGTGGAGGGGAGAAGCGGCATTCCCGGAGGAATGGCGAGCAGAGGAAGAAAAGTGCAGCTCCTGGCAGCACATCAGCCACTCTCCCTCTCACTGACTGTCTCTCGGTTTGCTGAGGAGCAAAGCACGTGCTTCCTCTGCAGTCTACTAGTGCAAGACCTCGTATTTTGGATACTCTTTTCTCTCTCATTTTGTTTGATTTTGTTGGATTTAATAAATTACTGTTGCTGTTCAGATCGTTGCCATCGTTTGTTTGTTTTTTTTTTCTTAAACCCATCTGCTATCTATCTGTCTCCCTACTCTTCCTCCTCTCCCCCTCTCCCAGAGCGCATGGCCCACAAGTGCCTTTCCTCATCAGTCATGGGCTGGGGCGGCTGTGCCACAAAAGCTGGGGTAGTTGTTTCACACCCTCCCCCGCCTTTTGTCTCCTTCTGGGCTTGTGCCCCTGTCATGGACTCAGATCTAGAGATAACTAACTGTGACAATCTGCTTCATGTATTATTATTATTTTTTCTTTTACTGTTTATTTTACAATTGAAAGAACTTTATTAAATTTCTGAAAATAAAAATGCAAGCAGTTAACACACATAGTGTGTGTTAACAGTCATTTAATACTTATTTTACATCTGAGTACCTATTTCTAGTTGAGCCCCTTGCTTGTATAGGAAATATATTCTGAAGGATCATATTTCTGATTCATAATTTTGCATATTTTTCTGAGTATAAATACACGTATTATTTCCGTACCCTACACATAATTACTTTCTCTAACTGTACCTATTCCTACTGTCTAGCCCCTAAGTATATTCAGATCTCTCCAGATCTTCTCATCCTTAATATTGCGAATACAGGGCTGATTCAAAGCTACAAAGATCCTATTTCATTTTTCTAAGGTTTCACTCAGCTTCAGCTGCATGGGAGTCTGAGATGATGGTGCTGCCATAACAAGCTAAGAATGTGCCTTGTGTTATAAAGCAGAACTAAACAGTCCATCAAAGACAGATCCCACATAAAAATGCCCCAAAGCTGAGTATGTAAGAGATTTTTTGTCAAGTTACTACAGACTACATATGAGAAAAGATTTTTAATAAACATAAGGCGCAGAAAGCACTGAAATCAATTCATAGTAATTAACTAAACTAGCCTAACCAGAGATGAGCATATTCTATTACACCGTGAGACCTGCTGAGAGAAGGAAAGGCAGGACCAAAGCACACAGCAAAGCTGTGGGAGTGTTTTCCTTTGTGGCCTCACTGCCTCTCCTCATCAGACACAGAATCCCAGCAGAACTCTGCACAAGCATGATCCAGATCTCCTTGGTTTATAAAGAAATCTATTCCTAACAAAGATAGCAACAGGTAGGAAACTGACGGTTCTCAGGATACTCCATTAACAGCATGAGAAGAAGGATGGCAAGCTAGGACTTTGATTCTCCGACTCCAGGAAATTGAAATGATCTTGAGTCTGACACCACGACAAAAATATTGCAGCCTCAGATGCAAGAAAAAAGCCTGAGGAAAGGCTGCAAGAGACCACAGCCACCCCTCAGAGATTAAAACAATGTATTTACATTACAATACATTAACATAGTCTTCTGCTTTTAACTCAGAAGCCATGCTTACACAACTCAAGAAAGGCTCCTCTCCAGGACCTGACTACAAAAGAATTGTCCACAGTTTAAATGCTTAAATACTTTTTTGTTTCAGTTCTCATATTTGCAAAATACTGTTCTCCATTGACTCCTAATGTGACAGAATTATAGCACTGTAGTCCTATAGAACATGCTTAGCAACCTCTCTAGACCACATAGGAATCTCTTTGTTTTACTGAAGATGTTTTGCTCTCAGTTTCAGAGGTGACTTTTCTTTCATTCAGTTTAACGAGTTAGTTATATGCTCAGATTTGTGTTGCATTTATTGTTCAAATGCACGCATTTTGGATGGAGAGTGTGAGGCTTCTGGATAAGGGACTTCCATCTTGGAACGTCAAGTGTGCAAATTTTCTCAAAATCAGTCTTTTAAATGTGAATAGATCTCTTTTTAATACGCTTAGAGTTAACTACAGCTGTCACCAATAAAAATTATTGCTGCAACGCACTTTATGTGCCAGGAATTGAATCTCTGTGGATGAGCAATGTCAGTGTCAGTACAAGAATACAATGTGGGTGATGATAAGCAACCAGGAAAGGCAGCCTTGGCATCATAAAGCAAAGAGAATTCAATCCTAGTTCCAATGCGTATGAGATCACAAGTGTCCAATTTACAGTAAAAGAATGCAGAAGAGAATACATCCCTTCAGTTACTAAAAGCTGGATAACCGGATTAGTAGATACTAGAATGGGAAAGAATGTAAATGAACAAATGGCCCTATGATGACAGCAGAACTTAATAGCATTGGTGGAATTTCACACTTACGTGCTATAAAATACAGACAGATCAATAGTAAAGAGACAGAGAGAGAAAAAGCACACAACAAACATGCCTCTCCAGTGGGAAATTCTTTCTAACACACACAGTTTTTAGTATTGCTGACTTTTCTGAATACACACTTTACTGCTTGTATATGTTGTCTTTAATGCGATAGGTAGAGCAAAATAACTCCCCTTAGTGTCAGCATTTTACTGATAATGGCATAAGGGATTTTATTCTTGTCAAGATCATACCGCCATTAAAAGATGACAAAAATACATTTGCACCCTGATGGCAAAATAACTGCAACAATTCAAAAGACAGCACTAGCACAACTACAGCACTAAATAAGAAAACAAATCGCAACCTTCATATGAGTCCAAAATGGGTGTATAGATCAGTCCTAATACTCTAAGGCCAAAAAACACAAGTTTTTGCTTGACACAGAAAGTACCTTGCACAGAAATGTCATATAGCTGAATTGTACAAGACCAGAGGATTAAAAATGCCCACACAGTGTATGATTATTTGGAGAGATCTGTCCTCCATGATATCCGGGTGGTTGAAATCCCCCATCAGGATATGAGCCCGTAAGCTCAACACTTCTTGCAGCTGAAGCAAGAAGGCCTTGTCAACAGGCTCCCCTGATCAGGAGGCCTGTAGCAGACCTCAACCGCTATATGCCCTTTACTGGACCAATTCCTGATTTTAACCCATCAGCTCTCAACCTGGTCATAGTTGTTACTCAGACAGAACTTTTCACAATCTATCCACTTTCTAACATAGAGGGCAACTCCCCCTCCCTTCTCACCCTGTCTATCTCTTATGAACAGCCCGTAGCCTTCAATCAGAGTATTCCGATCATGGGATTTGTCCAACCACGTTTCCATGATAGTAACCAGATCATAATTTTCCAAGCATATCATGGTTTCCACCTCCCCCTGTTTATTTCTCATGCTGCATGCATTAGTGTAAAGGCACTTCCAGCTGGGCTTTCTGGAACGTTACCTTTCTAGAGAAACCCTCCTTCAAGCCTCCAAAAGAATTCTGAAGTTTTCCCCCACTGCTTCCTAGAGGGACACGAGAAGGTTTTGGATGGGGGATCAGCAACATTATCTCTTCTGAGGAATTCCCAGAAGATCCTACGGGACAGTTCAGAGGCTTTTCCCTGCCATCTTCTACAGTGACAAAATCCCCAAGCCCTTCTTTGTCCCACAGACCTCCACCCTCCTTCCTCATCTAATCTAGTTGAAATTTCTGAACTACTTGCTCCAGCCTAGCAAATGTCATTTTATCCCGATCCCCCTTCATACCTTGTTTAAAGCTCTCTCAACGAGCCCTGCCAGCTCCTGGGCTAGGATCCACTTTCCCTTTGAAGACAGGTGAGACCCATCTGCAGCCATCAGGCCAGGCGTCAAGTAAACTGCCCCGTGGTCAAACAACCCAAAGTTCCTGTGGCGGTGCCAACCTTTCAGCCACTCATTTAAAGCCTATGTTTTCCTAGATCACTCAGTATCCCTCATCACCCCAGATGGGAGAGAGGAAAATACCACTTGCGCACCCACTCCTTCAACCATTTGCCCTAAGCCCCTGAAATCTTTTTTGACAGCTTGCAGGCTTTCCTGAGTGATTTCATCACTGCTTATCTGAACTATCAATAATGGGTAGTAATCAGAGGAATGAACCAGACCTGGGAGTTTTTTGGTGATGTCCCTGATGCAGGCCCCAGGGAGGCAGCACACTTCCCTATGGGTCAGGTCAGGTCTTCAAATGGGGCCCTTCATTCCCCTGAGAAGGGAATCTCCCATTGCAATTACCCTCCTTTCTTTCCTGACAGAGGCAGTCTTAAGGCATGGGGGTGACTACTATGCACTACACTCCCTCCTAGGCAGATCCTCCCTTGCCTTCCCACTCACCTTCTCTCCAATTTCAAGTGTCTTAAACCTATTTGTTAGTGGGACCTGGGGGGATGGGGTAGGCAGACGGCGTGCATCTGTGACACTGAGCCAGGACTCCCTTCCAACCCTCCTCAACTGTCAAGTCTGTCTGACTGTGACAGGGCAGGGAGTCCACTACTCTCTTTGGCACCCTTCCGTCTGGCATGCCAGCGAGTCACTCCACCAGTCAACCTCCCACACACACTCCTTGATGGACCTTTGTCTCTCCACCTCCTCCTTGAGCCCCACCACCAGGCTGAGCAGCTCGTCCACCTACTCACATCTCACACAGGTGGAATCCCTGCCAACCCCCCTGGCAGCAGCAGGCTCAGGCGCTCCCTGCAGCTGGACACCTGAACAATCATATTTCTGGGCAGGCCTGCTGTTCTGGGCAGGCCCACTGTCTGGGTCGCCACGGTCGTCTTGGAGCAAGCCCACTGTCTTGTGGAGGTCTGTGCTTTGTAAAGACAAAATAGCAGAACTGGAAAAAGTATGTAACCTCAACAAAATATTTTAAAAATTTTAAAAATCAAACAGACTCTGTTATAGAAGTTAGGTAGTAACGTGATAGCAAATCTGACTGCAAAATAAACAAACAAACAAACAAACAAACAAATAAATAAATAAAAACCATTTCCTGATGATGAGTTTGTTAAGCAGTGCATAGAAAGAACAACAGATATAATATGTCCTGGTAAAAACCAGGATTTTTCTTAAATCAGCTTGTCTCACAAGACTGTAGCCAGGCAACCTGAAGAAATAGGAAAATTTACTGACAAAAATTTGGAGAGTAAAGCTGCTAAGTTCAAATGTTGTGCTTTGATGATAGAAGTACTGATGCTACAGGTACAGCTGTACTTGCCATTTTCAGTAAAAGTATTGATAACGAATACAATGTCACTGAAGAAATGGTTTCTTTGGAGTGATCAAAAGACACAACTAAATCTCTTGACTTGTGTGAAACAGTAAAAGATGCATTAAAGCTATTTTCCTTTAAATTTGTCAGCATATCTGGTACAGCCTCTCATGGTGCCCTGGTGATGTATGGTTAAAAAAAAAAAAGGGGTCTTATAAAATTAATACAGGATGATCCATTTACCACCTTCCACACATGTTTGATGAAATATCACTGCATTAGACACCAAAAAAAATTATGTGCAAAAGCTTTAAAAATGGATAATGTCATACAAATCATCATCAAAGCCGTGAATTTCATAAAATCCAAGGGATTGAATCATCACCAATTCTAGGAGATCCTGAAAAGTATGAAGGTTAATTATGGGTTCATCATTTATTTTTTTGAAGGAAGGTGGTTAAGTCAGGATAAAATGCTAAAAAGGTTTTATGTTTTACAAAGTGAAATCAAGTCATTTATGAAATCCAAAGGAAAATTTCTTCCAGAGCATGAAGATTAAAAATAGTTCACAGATTAGAATTTTTGGTGGATTTGAACGCTCATTTAAATGAGTTAAACATGCATTTTCCAGGTTTATTTTTTTAAATTTCCCTCTTTTTTATGTTTTAATAAAATAATAATAATAATAATAAAAGTTTTATTACTTACATTCATTAACTGTATTACATATTTAGTTTGTGGCCCAAGACAATTTCTATTCATTCAGAGCAGCCCAAGCAAGCCAAAGCTTTGGGCATCCAGGGCCTAAGTACTGGAGAGACATACTTGGAGCTGCCTATCGCTGCCTGTATGTTAGGACCTTACACTGTAATATTGCCTCAAAATTCTTCATGGGGTAAAAAATATTCATGCTTGTAATTATTCTATTGAAATCTGTTTTAAACTAAACTTCAGATCACTGGATCCAGCATGCACCTGGGGCTACGTAATTTTAAGTAGGTTCAGTATTATTAATGTGCCATAACAAGGCTTTGGGCACTAAACTATGTAATTAAATATTCAGTAGCATTGGATGTTAGCAGCACAAAAGGTGACAAAATGCTATAGCGGGCATGCAAACACTACAGCCTTTAGTATGCAATTTAGCAATTTGCATTCTAAATAGGCACTTGACTTTTCCTCTGTGACAGTCTCACAATTGATTGGATAAGTATTTTGCAGTGAACCATCAGAATGCAAGGACTTAAATCAAGGTGTCATTTTAGAGGCTGAGAAATCTTTTAAGCAACTAAAAAAAATAAATGCTGTTGTTATAAAATAATTAGTTGCTTATGCAGTTTTAAAGTCTTCATCTAGTGAAGTCTTCATCATTCTGTGAGCAGCTTGGCTAATGATTTTCTACAACAATAAAAGCTGGCCTTCAGACCTTGCATATAACAACCTTTTGCCAAAATATTCCATTAAGGGAAGAGCTAGTTTGATTGAGGAGATAGTAGTTCTTCCTTTCTAAACCCTGGGCACACTGGGACACAAAACATTCAGTATCTATTAAAGAGGTTTAAGGAAAATTTCTCCCCTCTCTCAAAGGAGATAAGGAGGTGTGACATCTTGTAATAAGGACTAACTTCTGCCTTTGGCTATAAATATTTTACAGTATCTATTTAGAAAATCAGTCTCACTGTGGAATAAATAAGGTCTTTGAATAAATAATTTAGTCTTGTTTGCATTCCTGTTTGTGGTTTCTCTTCTGTAAAATTTGCTACATGGTTTCAAGGAATCATAGAATGTTTGAGCTTGGAAAGGATCTTTGGAGGACACCTCATCCAAACTCCCTGTTCAACAGGGTCACCTACTGTGAGTTGCCCAGGAATATATTGTGCTGAGTTTTCAATGTCTCCAAAGGGGGTGACTCCAAAACCTAGCTGGACAACTCGTTTCAGTGCTCTGTCACCCTCACAGTAAAGTAATATTTTGTGATGTTTAGGCAGAACCTCTTATGTTTGAGTTTGTCCTCATTGCCTCCTGTCTTGCCTCTAGACACTACTGAACAAGTAGAACTCTGTTTTCTTCACAGCGTCCCCTCAGATATTTGTACACAATCATGAGATCCTCCATTTTCTTCTCTAGGCTTAACAGTCCCAGGTCTCTCAGCATTTTGCCATGAGAGATGCTCCAGCCCTTATCATGTTGTCTACCCTCTACTGAACCATCTCCAATAGTTCCATATCATTTGAACAACATTCTCTGAAGGGAAAGCTGTGTTTATCAGAGAGCTGAAATCCAAGACAGAAATTGGCTAAAATAGTGTGCTGCTTGTTTGCATTTTGCTACACACAACAAACAATGTCTTTTTACTTGCTGGTGTTTATTTTGTACTTATTAGTATGTATCCTAGAGAACTGCAGCATGACTACTGATTTTGCTTGCTCTGGTTCTGTCACCCAGAGCTTTGGTATCTCTGACAGGAAGGATTAAATGATGCTTCTTCTTTCTAAGGTACAATTTTTCAATGCAACAAGGAGTGTAATTCACCCAGCACGAAGGCTGGCTGTTTGTGCAAAGCTGCACTGACCTCAGTGCTCCTCCTCGTGACCTTTGTCACTTCCCCATGCTTCTCACCAGCTGCTAGCACATCACCTGAGTGGCCCTTCTTATTCTCAATCACTATGCTCGTATCTTTGTCACTCCGTTAAACCCAGCATCTAGACTGGACTTTGGAAGCTAAACTCTTTTCATTCTATCTGTGTATAAAGGGACAGAGTCTGTTGGATTTCCTTGATAAGAGAGAAGTATGGAAGTAAAAGGTGTGGAAACAAAATTCCATGTTTGGAAAAGCTCAAGATATTGGAGAGCACCTTGCAAAATCAAGCCTGTCTGTGCTACCTTATGATACGTGTCAGAAATAAGAACTTGTACTCATCTAAGTGCCAATGAATGCAAGAGATTGATTTACCAAATCCTCCCTTTTATTTTTCCTTTTTTTTTTTTTTTTAAATGCCATATTGACACAAGATGTGCTAATTTTATGTCTTCTGTGAATCCCTTAATCTTTCACGAAAATTCATGTCAATAACAGAGCAATACTCACAATTAACAACTATGTCAGCACATATAAATATCTCTCTGCTCAGGAAGCTGATAGCTGAGTAGAAAGAGCCAAACACATGCTGCTAAGGGCCCATTGTTCTTATGCTGAACAAATATGAACAAGAGCTGAAAAGCTTTTGAAAGAAAAACAACCCAAAGTCGTAAAAGCCTAATAGATAGTAGCTTGGAGTTTTGCTCATTCAGATATGGTTTCTGATTCATGACTGCATAAATGCCACATTTAACTTCTAAAGAGAGATCTAACATTCAGACCTATCATCTATTAATACATGCTTTCAGAAGAGCATCCCCATCTCAGTGTTTGGCCTTAATTTAAGTCATGGTTGCTGTTTACATATCCCATGTACTTCACACTTTGTCCCCTTGTCATGCAGAACACGACTCAGATATTCACAAACTTGACTGAAAGCACAGAACCAAAATTGTTCGGCACTTAAAGGAATGAAATAAAATACTATCTGTTCATCTATTTCACCCAAATATGAAATGATAGAGGTTTAGACAAGTGTCTATTTCAACTATATGTTTCATCTCTTTTCATACTATCATTTATTATTTCCTCCACAGGGATAAATTGGACTGCTACCTTTGAATTCCAAATGTCTCATCCTGAATCTAAAGTTCCCTCTTTGATTATGAGATCAGAAAGAGAGAACAGCACCTTTTATTTCAATCATCATTAGTGCTTCATCAAAAGGTAAACAAATATCTTAAATTTAGGAAATATGTGAACAAAATTCATGTATAACTTGAATTCTTATGGCTACAGTGACAGCAGTTTTGTTGCTCATGAATGAATTGTGCCTTCTAGTAGACTACTCTTAAATAGCCTTCCAAAAGATGCTAGAGAATCACAACCTATTTCTGCAGTTCAACAGATCTCCTCTGCTTATCACAGGATTTCCTCTACAGTCTTTTATATCCCTGCAGCCCACAAGAAATCACTGTAGTTAATAGAGTTAAAAAAAGTTAAAGGAAAAGTGAAATAATCAGGCAAAGATGAGGGTCATTAATCAGGTATTTCCTTATGGCGTGGAAAAAAAAATCAGACTTAGTTAAAATTTATTTGTCCATATTCAGCTGGAAGGTACAATTAACAAACAACACAGAAACAAAGTGGAGCAATATTGTGAGAATGTGATAACTCTTGTCCTCACCTAGTGTGATCATCCTCATGTAAAACATTCCTAAGAATTCTTTACTTAATGCATTCTTTAGAACTATCCATCTATTCCAATAAGTAACCACCTCTACTAGGAAAAAAAATAGTTATGCAATCTGAAATTATCCATTTATATTTGACTCCCATGACCCATTTAGGGTCATAATATTATCCTTTTCAGAATCTATCTTTCACCATTGATGATGAAGCCTAAAGGTAAGTAAGACTGTAATTATGCTCCATATTCAAGTAACTCACATCAGGAATGATTAATGCAGATGCTGCTGCTTATGGTCTTGTGCTGATATGTGAGGGGAAGAATAAATATCTGTAAAGCACAAATTCAGGTAGCCAGTTTAAGAGACCAGTCACCATAGGCTGTATTAAAGGAGAGTATTTTTTTCAGAATGCAATTCAGAGAAGACTAACTTTGCAGTACTGAATTAATCTCTGATGAATCCTTGTTGACTATGTAGAATTACGCAGGCAAAAATAGCCATGGAGCTATCTTCCTGTATTGCTGATATTTTTTCTTGGAATTGAAGTTAAACAGGTAGATGTAAAATTACCCAAGTCTATTACTCTAAAAAAAATCTGTCTCTTCCTGCTCTTCTTTTGTGAGGCCCCATCTGTAGTACTGCATCCAGGCTGTCCGCAGAGGTTGTGGATGCCCCATCCATGGAGGCATTCAGTGCAAGGTTGAGTGGCAACTCTGCCCGTGGCTAGGTGGCTGGAACTAGATGATCTTCAAGGACTCTTCCAACTTAAGCCATTCTATGATTCTATGATATCAAACCTAGCTCCTAAATTGGCACCCAAATTAACTGGACACCATAAACTACACCCATTCACCCTTTTCTCTGGAGACAGATGTATTTGTCATCCGACAATCTCAATGTCTACAGAAAGAGCAGGCACTCAGTGCACAATATCTCAACACCATCTGTCAACATATTCTTCTCTCCAGTGAGTGTCTTCAAATGAAAATTAAAACACAATTGCAAATTAAACAGTAGTTAATCATAATCAGTCTGTTACATTCCCAGGAGGTTTTCACACTTTTCTTGACCAGAAGCAGTTTTTTGAGACATTGTTTGGTCACACAGCAAAACTACATCATAATAGGCACAAAATCCTCCCCCCTACCCCCCCGGGCCTTTTTTTTCTTTTTTTCTTTTTTTTTTCCCCTGAGCTCCTGGCAACCCCCATCTGTGATGCTTAGGGCTACTGAGAAAGCCAGTAATAAAAACATCAAATTGATTTGCTGCTACCATTCAAGTGCACTCACTGTCCCGCCACTTGGGATCACTCCTTCCCCTAGACTGTTGTACATTTAGCTGATTATAAATCAAAGCAAGAAAACTTAGAAATACATCAACCTGTCCTATATGTTAAAGTACAAGGGCTGCTCCAAAAGTAATGCTTCTTGTGTTATGATGTTGGCCCACGACATCAGAGATGGATGTTGGTTGTCTGGCAATTAAGGCTGAAACTTTCTGATAATATTCTATTGCATTTTGTGGTTGTGCAACATGTGGCACAGAGGGACAGCCTGACAGAGTGATGTCTGATATGGAAGTGAGTATGAAGAAAAGGGATGGAATTGAACTTCTCCATGAGAAAAAATGGCACCCACTGACATTCATGGATGCTTGCTTGCTGAACATTTATGGAGACAATTGAGATTAGGAAAATTGAGAGTTGAACATAATTTAGCTTCTATAAGACAGTTTTTTTTTTCCCCCAACAAATTTCAACGAATATAAATATTTGCAATTTTCTTGTTGTGGTAGAGATATTGCAAGCTGTCTATGAACAGACAGGACTACTTTGGTTGGGAGATGAGTTACTGTCTCTTTCACTGTCTGAAGTCCAAGCCAAGTCCACAATTTACCTTATTTTTCTTCTAATCTTTCACTATTACATTCGGCTTAGTCCCAGTCTGGTGATATCTGGCCTAATAAGCAGGGGAGCTCTGACTCCTGCTATTTTTAGCACCAGCCATCATATCAAAGGATAAAGAAATGAAAAACATAGTCGCCGGCTCTACCAGAAACGGTAATTTCTGCTTTCCCTACATAAATGTCCTTGTGAATACTGCAGCAGTGAGAAATCAGAGGAAAGCAAAATTACAGAAATGGCAGTTCTGCAGTGAACCTTGAAGTCATGCTTGCAAAATGCCACAGTAGAAATCTAAAAAAAAAAAAAAAAACTAAGAGAAGAAGAATTTTGATGAGTATTGCATTTTTAATGATTTTTTCCAAAAGGTTATAGTGTTCTTTAACAAGTTCATTTTCACAGTCTCTTGCTAAGATGTGTATTAAAAAATGGTCGTATACACACAGAATAAGAGCAGAAGTATGTACAGAGATGGGATGGAGCACAATAGGAATTATGAATTCACTTTCACAGCCCTTTTTCCAGGCTCAATCTTAACTGGATATGTGGTCCTATCATAAGTTTTCCATCAACCTGTTTTAAGTTCTATCAAGAAACTTTTAGGTCAGAGTAATGTGCCAGTGCTTGTGGGAGGGGGATGTGCTAGTAAGATGCCACAGTCTTGCGCCCTGGTGAAGGAGGAGGAGGACTCACCTTTCTGTAGGAAGAGCACAAGGGTTGATGTGTGGTTGGTGGATACAGAAACACCTGTGTATGGTCAAGAGGGTATTAGGGTTTCTCCCACTCAAAATGTGGCCCGACTCAGGTGCTTTTACGCTAATGCACACAGCATGGATAACAAAAAAGGATGAGCCAGAGGCCACGGAAACGTGGTGGAATGATTTGCACAGTTGCAGTGCTGTGATGGATGGCTGACTTTCAAAAGAGATAGGCAAGGCAGGAAAGGCAGTGGTGTAGCCCTCTGTGTTAACAAAGAATACGAATGTATAGAAATTAATGATGATGGTGATAGGGTTGAGAGCTTATGAATCAGAATAAACGCAAAGGCCATTAGGACTGACATTATTGTGAGAGTCTGCTACAGGCCACCCAATCAGGATGAAGAGGTGGACAAGACACTCTACAGACAGCTGGGTGAGGTTTCAAGGTCGCTACCCCTTGTTCTCACAAGGGACTTCAACTTCCCAGACATCTTCTAGAATTACAATCCAGCAGATAGGGAACAGTCCCGGAGTTTCTGTGTGGGAGATAACTTCCTGACACAGCTGGTGAAGGAGCCAAAAAGGGGAAGCAAAGCCCTGGATCTGCTGTTTGTTTATAGAGAATGTCTTGTGGGGAATGAAAAAGTTGGAGGCTGTCTGGGACAAAGCAATCGTGAGATGCTAGATTTTTCAGTCCTTGTTGAGAGGGTCCCTTGGGAGGCAGTTCTGGAGGGCATGAGAACCCAGGAAGGCTGGGAATACTTTAAGGAAGTTATTTAAAGGTGCAGGAGCTGACCATCCCCAAGTCATGGAAGATGAGCTGACAGGCAAGGAGGCTGGTCTGGCTGAACAAAGACCTTTTGCTGGAGTTCAGGAACAAAAGTAAAGCTTATGATCTCTGAAAGAGTGGGCATGCAACTTATGATGAATACAAGTATGCAGTGAAGCTGTGCAGGGAGAAAATTAGAAAAGCCAAAGCTTAGATAGAACTGAATTTGGCCACTAAGGTAAAGGACAACAGTAAATATTTCTATAAATACATCTGCAGTAATAGGAGGCCTAGGGAGAGTCTCTATCCCTTTTTGGACACTGAGGACAACACAGTGACCAAGGATAAGGTACTTATATATAAGATACTGAGGTACTTAATGACTTCTTTGCCTCAGTCTTTAATAGGAAGACTAGTTACTCCCTGGGCACACAGCCCCTTGTGCTGGTAGATAGGGATGGGGAACAGAATAGGTGCTGCATAATCCATGATGAGATGGTTTTGGACCTGCTCTGAAAGCTGGACACTCACAAGTCTATGGGGCCAGATGGATTGCACCTAGTGCACCTAAGTGAGTTGGTGGATGTGGTTGCCAAGACACTCTCCATCACCCTTCAGCAGTCCTGGCTAACCAGGGATGTACTGGTGGACTGGAGACTGGCATATGTGACACCCATCTTCAAAAAGGGCCAGAAAGATGATCCTGGTAGCTACAGACCTACCAGTCTCACCTCAGTGCCAGGTCAGGTCACGGAACAGATAATCTCGGGACCCACTGTGGATCAATTAAAGGTCAACCAGGGGATCAAGCCCAGTCAGCATGGGTTTAGGAATGGTAGATCCTGTTTAACAAATCTGATTTCATTCAAGTGGTGTCCCCCAGGGCTCAGTACTGGGGCTGCTTCTGTTTAACATCTTTATTAATGATCTTTACAAGGGGATTGAGTGCACCCTCAGTAAGTTTGCAGATGACACCAAGTTAGGAGGAAGTGTTGATCTGTCAGAGGGACCTGGATAGACTTGATCGATAGGCCAGGGTAAACTGTATTAATTTCAATAGGGCCAAGTGTTGGGTCCTACATTTTTGTCACAACTACCCCAGGCAACCCTACAGGCTTGGGGAAGAGTGGCTGGAAAGCTGCCTGATGGAAATGGACCTTGGTGTACAGATGGACAGTTGGATGAATGTGAGCCAGCAGTGTGCCCAGGTAGCCAAGAAGGCCAATGGCATCCTGGCTTGTATCAGGAATGCTGTGGTGAGCGGGACTTGGGAAGTCATCCTGCTCCTGTACTCAGCACTGGTGAGGCCCCACCTTGAATACCGTGTTCAGTTCAGTTCAGTTTTGGGCACTTCAGTACAGAAAGGACATTGAGGTGCTGGAGCAGGTCCAATGAAGGGCAACAGGGCTTGTGAAGGGCTTGGAGAATATGCCCTATGAGGAGTGACTGAAGGAACTGAGGCTGTTTAGTCTGGGGAAGAGGAGACTGAAAAGAGACCTTATTGCTCTCTTCGAATACCTGAAAGGTGATTGCGGCAAAACTAGGGTTGGTCTCTTCTCGCTGGTGACAAGCGGTAGGATGAGGGGAAATGGCCTCAAGTTGCACTAGAGAAGGTTTAGGTTGGATATCAGGAAAAATTTCTTTACAGAAAGGGTTGTTAAGCACTGGAATAGGCTCCCCAGGGAGGTGGTTGAGTCACCATCCCTGGATGTGTTTAAAAACAGTTTGGATGTGGTGCTCAGAAACATGATTTAGTGGAGGGTTGTTAGAGTTAGGGGTCTATGGTTAGGTTGTGATTGGGCTTGATGATCTTTAAGGTCTTTTCCAACCTGAGCAATTCTATGTTCTAGTCTATGTAAGCCATTCCCAGGGTTTTAATTCTTAAATACCAAAAATTACTGTATCTGCAGAACTCATGGAAGAAGGTTAAATCCTGGCCATTATTAAATCAATGGCCAGATTCTAACATCTACTTCAGCAGACTCAAAATAGAATATTTTTGTTGGCACAAGAAATTACTCTTTTTACACCAGGTCATCCTGCCCATGAGAGAGGAAGAATGAATAGATGAGTAGAAATTTATTGAAGCAGAATATAGAAAAATCCTAAATTAAAACTGTTCCAACCATAAATGATTTATTTATAATACTTGTGACATAAGAGGGAATAAAAAAATGGCTTTGAGACTAAGTTATTCCACATAAAATCTAATATCTTCTTAGATCAACACTAATCATTTCATTTTTACCTTATGATATTTTAACCCATATTTAAATAGCCATCTGAGAAATTTTCTAAGCTTCCAGGAATAAGCCAACCATCCTTTAACTGTAAGAAATTAAAATATTGTCCATTTTAACACATATGGAAAGCATATAAGGGACAATAAATTTAACTTTCAGTGTATGGTGTAGGAGAGTCAGTCATTTTTGTTAAGCTAGTTAGTATATGAAGTCTGAATTTCTGTCCCAATAGCTTTTGGTTACAAAAATAAAAGAAAATAAAATTACAAATTCACACCACAGAAGTTCATAATACTTCACCAAAGCAGCCAACTACCACCCTAACAAGTCATTAGTAAATCAACATTCTTACTTCATGCTCTCTATTTTTATGATTTTTTTAAAAAATTGATCTACAAAGAGGCATAAGAGAAAATAGGAAGGAACATATATTTTCCGGTGTCTAACACCAATCTTTAAAAAAGTAGATTTCTCCTTTTCTTTAGCTAAGAGTCACTTCAATAAAATTCAATGCAGGATCAGGTCTTGGCAGATTAGTGGATGATTTGAATTCAGATTTCAGGGCCACATGAGGTTTGCTGAGAAGGAACTAGAGGCAGAACTGTTGCAAGAAAAAAACCCACTAGCAGTCTCAAAAGAAAGAGATCTGCTTTTCTGTAGTCTATTTGAGTATAAAAAGGAACAGAGTTAAATAGTCATTCCTTTCTCTGATTGTGGTTTCCTGAGCATTTTGAAGAATAAACACCAGAAAATAAACAGAGGGCTTGCACAGCACTCAATTGAATTGCAGGCACTTCAGTATGTACTTGTTTGTCTTTGTTGCTTTGTGGGAAGTAGTTTTCAGATACAATTAATATTTGTAGTGAAATTTCTGCAGCCACTGATTTTCCATTCCTACAATGTAGGAATTATTTCCTCTAATGACAAAAATGATAGCGGTTTCTAGACAAAAAACATAGTTGTAGTGTGTACTGCTGTCTTAGTTGTGGTTTAACCAGGTAGGTGTAAAACCACACACTCGTTTACTCACCTCCCCCCACTTCCCAGTGGGATGGGGGAGAGAATTAGGCTGGAGTAGGGTTACCACATTCTCACTAGTCACAACACACTCCAAGGCAAACCCTTCTGGAAGGAGGAGAGTTGTCAAGATGGATCCCAAATCTCTGATATCACATAAAAGTGTAGTATGTTTTCAGTTCCTAGAAACAATTATTTTAATGACATCTTCTGTCCATAGGAAGGAATTTCAATTAGGACTTCATCATCTGGAAGGAAGGAAGGCATTGCAACTGATAATAAAAATAATGGAATAAGAATGGCTGATATGTTGACCTGCATAAGAGATTTTTCCCCCTTCCTTTTAACTGTCTTCTTTACTGTCCCTTGTTATCCAAAATTCAAAAAGAAAAATACCAAACTCCAACGTGGTGTTAGAAAGTGGCATTCCTTTATTCTTCATGATGCTCACTGGGCGACTTGACAAGCAAGCATACCCTTTCAGAGTTCAGGTTTGACATTTATATGGTTAAGACATACACGTGCAGTACATTGGCATACACAGCCATTCTTTTTCAAGGTCTCATAGATCTGTGCTAATGTCCACTCGGGCATGCTCAGTGCTATTTAGGGTGGTCAAGAGTACACCAACGTCTTCCCCTTTTTTCACCATCAGCAAAACCTTTGATTCACTTTCATTCACTTTTCCCCTGTTTGAAAGATTTCCATTGCTTATTAGTCCATAGCGAGCCGCCTTTTAAAAACAATGCATGTGGAACCCGAGGAAATTTTCCTTGCACGTTTTGAGGCAAAAGATAAAAGTATTCTATTGTGACTCCAGTACTTCTCATGAGGCAAAATCATTGAGGTAGAAGATAAAAGTATTCTCTTGTGTCCCCAGTGCATAATTATTAAGGAAAAACAAGACTACTCATCCACTAAAGCCAAAATGGAAAGTTTCAGAATTATCATTTATGGATTCCTTTTGCTAAACTAACATATTGGTTCTTAAACAAATGTACTAATCCCTACTGCTGAACAAACCAAACTGTATCACCCTGTATTAGACAGTTCATTTAAAACATCTGCTCTTTTTGTAGGCTTTGAACTCTGTTTGCTGTACCATCTCTTGTCAAATCAAAGTAGCTTTGTCATTTGAAATGTCTTTGACATAATATCAGACCTAACTCCAAGCAGCGATAAGTGCAGAATGGATGAAATGCAATTTTTTTTCAGTATACTTCAGCATGTGCACAGAGATGGAACTCATTAATCTGAATGCTCTTATTTTCTTTTATTTACCATACAAATTAATTTTTATTTAGATTATATTAAGCTCAAAAAATTTTCAATTCCAGTTAATAGTATCCAACATAAAATGATGAATGGTACATTAGGTAATTTTAGCCTGCATCATTTGTCATTAGAAATAGTTGGAGGAAAATTTTATGGCAATTCTTTATACTGAAAGCATTTTCTGCTATTTTCTAAAACAAACAATCTAAATGTAATCATATTTTATGACAGGCAAAGCATGATCAAATTGCTTTGGAAAGGAATTCTAAAAGAAAAACAAAAACAAAAACCAAACCAAACAACAACACATTTTTTTTAATTTAGCTTTGTCTTGTACTGATCTTTAATGTGCATGGAGTGCTCATCAAAACTCCCCTGTTAGTGGTCTGGTGTGATTTGGTGAAGGAGAAAGTTCCAACCTGAGTATTTATTTCTCCACAACAGAGTTTAAAAAAAAGATTTCTGCAGTGAAAGAGTTTGGCTCAGCTGCTCACAAAGGTTCAGCCAAGCAATTTTTCTCACTGGAAAACCCTGTCCTAGCAAAGTCTGCATACTTTAAAGAATTTGAAAAATAAAACTCTTATTTGTAACCAAAGGTATTATGTACTGATATCAAATCCACAAACCTATTTCTGAAAAGAAAATTCAGTTTTCGTCTGGTTGTACAGTGTTAGACTAAGGAGACTTAGAAGTAGAGAAATTTTGATTGAATACTAAGAGTATGAGAGGTTTGCCTTTTATTTTTATCTTTTTAGGATTTTTTTTATACTGATGTCTTCTGAAGAACTACTAGAAAGGAAAATAGCATCATCATAGTAAATTGTGTCAGAGTAATGAAGTTAGTAAATATTGGAAGATGAGATGCTAATAACCATACAATTCAAGTCGCGGGTTATATACTTTCTCTTTGTAAGTCTATTAATAAATGTATTACTTTCAAGATATCTAGTTAGTGAAAACCTAATCTTCAACAAAAGTTTCTGTAAATTACTAGTTTTTCACTAATCCCCATTTTTCTCTAATGAATCTCCCTGAAGAACAAAGAACCTGCCAAAAACACTTTAGTATCCATCGATTCCTGAACTGCAAACATCATGCTGATGCCACAAAAGAAAAAGAATGTTGTGTCAAGCAAAACATTTCCTTGGACATGACATGTGCAGATCTGTCCTTTACTTCTACCCATTTCCATGTCTTCTGGTCAGCTCACTATTAGCACTGAAATGCAATTTGTACGTGGCACTATATATTAAAAGACACCAAAAACTTAAAGGTTATTAATGCATAACCACATTTAGAATGCCCTACGTCATGGTTGCCCAAACTTTTGGCTTTCCTGGGCTGCATTAACTTAAGAATTGTCTTGGGCCACATATAAAATATGTAAAATAGTTATTGGACATAAGTAACAAAACTTTTATTATTTTTTGTTAATTTTTATTAAAATATTAAGAAAGAGAGCAACAGAAACATAAAAGTAGCGGAATATTTGACCTTGTTTTTGTGAAACTAATGCATCACTCTGGTTCAATGGAAGTGATTGCAATTCTTAGTGAGTTTTCAAGGTATTCATCAGATATTTCTGATGAAATTTTACTCTTCCTGTACTTCATCTTTGAAAACAGCTATTCACAAACGTACTTACTGCCTAAAATGGTGACTTGAATAAGACATGATTGGGAAGTGAGAGATATTTTTCTCTGATAATCTCTTATAAGTCTTATAAAAGTCTGGTAAAGTGACACGAGCTCAAATTTATGAGTTGAATATCTGATTGCAGCTCTTCACATTGCATTTAAAAATCCACAGAAGATGTGTTTATGCCAACTGAAAATGGAGATGCAATTATACAGAAAAAATTATGCTTTTTATGAAATCTTGGAACTTGTTCTCAAATTTCTTTATCAATATACCTGCTTTTTGCTGTTCACAGGACTCTGTTTAGCCAATGTATCAAAATGCATACAATTACTTGCCATTACTTGAGTTGGCCCTACACTACACCCTCCTTGGCCCCTGGTTTCAGCTCTGACAGTGCCAATTGCACACCACTGTTTGGCTGTTGTGAGCGCTGGGCAAGTGGCCAGGGCTGGGCCAGGACACTCAGTGAGGTACAGCTGCCACCATGATGACCCCAGTAAGGGACCGGGCCACAGCATGAGCTTTGCCAGGCCATGGGTTGGACATGACTGCCCTATGTGTTCCATGCAGAAGGATAGCACTCCTGTGGATACACTAGATCCCTTCTTTTCTTCAACATCTTCAAACAGTACTAAATTCCAACATAGTTCTTGAGTAACAAATACTTCAGAAAATCAGCTCATAAACCTGTATGGTCTTTCTTTGGTTTAACAGTATTTCTGCTAAACTGTGGATATGCCTACTCAAATGGACACATTTAGAAAATAATATGAATGAAGCAGTTGCTTGCAAATATACCATTTGACAGCCATATTTCCTTTATGTATTGTTATTAGCTAATAACAATAGAACAGCTTCCATGCAGCTCATGAAGTAAAGATTTTTTTTTTAAAGCAAACACAGTCACCTAATAAACAGTCATATATACAGCTTGAAAGTATCCATCGAGAAGTATCTGTAGAAAAAAAAATGTAACTAGTCCTTGTAGATATATTATTACATGGTGATGAAATCTAATTTATTATATTATTCACCAGGGAGAAGTTCTGTTACTTTTGGCAGGTTTCTCAGCATGCAAACAAACAAACAATGCCTATGTTGCACAGCACGGAATTTGCTGTTCTTTTTTTTCGCTACAGAACTCTACACTTCATAGCTGTTCTGGGGCAATGGTTCAAACAAAATAAGAAAGAGGAAGTTAGCAGAATGAGGGAAATAGGAGTCTTAATGAGCAAATTATTTCTAATTAATGAAGGCTTCTGCAACCACATACCTTATAATAGTAACTGTACTGAATCAACTACAGTTCCAAAAATAATAACAGTCTCTGAGATAATAACATCTCTCTGAGAATACACACAACAAACATTTACTTTTGATACTACTAAGGCTTAGTCAGAACACATGGAAGAGAGGAGGACCTCAATGTATATTGCTGAGATTGGTTTATTTTTTTTTTTAATCCTTTCACTGAGGAAGACATAGGAAATCTAAGTTGTTTTACCAAAACACAGATACATTACTAAATCACAAAACGTTGTGCTAGCCCTCAGAAAACATATTACATCAGTTTATAATTGAACTATTTATAGTAGCCGTTGTTTGGTTACTATAATATTAGCACAACCACCCCAGCTTTTTATGTTAAAAAGGCCACTACTGCAATGGCAGCTTGTCTCTTCTGATAAAATATTGATGTGAACACTGGAGAAAAGATGGTACATTGCATAGATATTCACATTTTATGGATGAATTTAAGAAAGGCCACATGAGACAGCATTTCAGGGCAAGTAGAAGGCAGAATATTTAAAGTACAGAAAGATTTCATGGAAGGAAATATGTGGTAATGAATTAGATGTCAGAGTGCAAAGCTGGATTTAAAAACATTGGAGACAAATCTACAGGAAAGTAAGTTTGCTTAACTCTGCTGCTTGTGGAACAGTATGTTATATATTACATTTTTCTCCTTCATTTTCCTTATAAATGGGTATTTTTCATAGAGTATCTATTCAAATGAATTAGTCAGAGGGCATATCTACTAAGTCCAGTAGCACTTCAAAGGTCAGACTTGCTTAGCAATGTGCACATACTTTCCAAATGTAAGCCACAGGCTAGTATCTGAAGAGAATTATTAAGTTTCTGACAGCTCTCTGGGGGTACCTCTTAGTAGCAACACCACAGAAATGAAAACATTAAAGAATATGAGTCCTGAAGGAAACTTTTACCTCTGTTCAGTTGGGTTTTACTCAGATCATTTTTTTTCTCAGCAAGATAATAATGGGAAATCTTCTCTAAAACAAACACAAAAAATACATAGTCTACTTATGAAAACCACTTGATACTAATAGCCTTTGCTGGCTAAGATGAAGATGCTATCTCTTATATTAATTTTGACAAGTTCAGCTTAATTGTTTTTAGTATTCTGTCACTAGAATTGTTCATTTTAAGTAGTTACATTAATCAGAAATGGCATTAGTAAGTTAGTTAAAGGTTAGTTGTTCAAGTAGCATGGTGTACAGAAAACAAGTCTCTAATTTCATGGAAGAAGAAAGTCACCTTTTCTTCTAAATAATGTATCACAATACATCGACACATCTGGTATTTCAGTCAACAGGACTTTGGAGGCTGAATATGTAACTTCATATTTTTCCTGTAAATCTTAATTGTGTCATCTTCATTACAACCTTTTTTCTCCTCATATTTTCTCATATTTTTCATTAGATTTCTACACTTACTGTGTGAACTGCTTTCGTGTTTGTGCCCTAAGTTTTTGCTTCATTTTTCCTCCTTTGCTTGTTTTAACAAGATACAATTTAATTAATAAAAACAACAGATTCTGCAGAATGACTGCAGCTGACATTTGCAATAAGTACATCATACTTGATTTGAAATAATTAAAAAACACGATTCAGCAGAAAACCTCAGGATATGTTAGATTGGCATTTAATTTTAATTTACCAAGTCTGTTACTGTATCAAATTTAACAGAATTCAACTGTGACAGAAGCAAATATGGGAGCCTGATGTAGATGCATTTACTACAATTCAAACCCAGTTCATTTACTGTCATGTCAACTTCCTTTGCTTTTTTAACAGTCAAGTCTGACTGTCCATGGCATTTCCAATATCAGTTTAGTAAAAACACATTTGTGCATTGGGTAATTTGAAGCCACATAGTGACTAGTTATATGCGCACACCACTTGTGCTTCACTTAAAGGACCACTGAATACAATTCTTGAGAACCAGGCATATCTCAGGGAATATAGCACAGTAACCTCTTAGAATTCTGATTGTAAAACCTATTCCATCTGAGTAATCAGCAGGAAGTGTTTTGTAAATTTCAAACATGTTTTCATTGATAAATTATTTAAGATGCCAGAGTTTTTTCAAGACTAAGATGTTTTTGACAGGTTTTGCATTTGATGGCATTGCCTTTGTTTAAAAAAAAAAAAAAAAGTTTCCCAAATATTCAAGGATTGGTTTCAAGGATTGGTTTCACTCTTAAATACTTGAAATTGGATTTAAAATGCTGTGATTTTATGCAGAAGATTTTTTCATGTTTGGTTTTTTGTTTGTTTGTTTGTTTGTTTGGTCATTGGCTTTTTTTTAATACCTATCTCCTTGACAGGCATTCTTGACACACATAAGCTGTGCAACAAAACTCTCTATGATAAACAGCTATCATTCTTTACATAAAGCCTGATGATATGATTTATAACCAAGAAAAACTACTCTTAAATCTCCTTTGGATTTTTTTTTTTTTTTTTTTTTGTGTGTGTGTGTGTGTGTGTTATTACGCAACTTCATAACAACAATAAAAAATATTTTGAAATAATTTAAAAAATGAATAGAATGAAATAGAAAACATGGAAGAGTTTTAAAACAATTGAAGTTTCCATGAAATTCCCATTCTCGTGAAATACAAAATTCAAATTTACATTTACTATGGCATTTACTACTTTATTTCTGCTCACATGCTTCCTGTGCAGTGGTCATGCAATCCCTAAAACTTGTTCCCGTGCTGCTTACACTACAAGCATCAGGCAGGAAACATAGGAAATGGTAGGATCATTTACTGGCCTTTCTTAATTTGAGAATCTCGAAGAGAAAAATCAAATGTCAATCCTTGATCTCATATGAATGGAATTGCATTAAACAGTGATAAAAGGCATCCTTTCTAATTAAGCCTTGTTAAGTACCTTTATAGCAATCAGATGGTACTGAATTAACCCAGAAGAGCTGACCTATAAAATCCAATTCAGTCCTAGCTAAAATCTATTCTTCCACAGCCTCTTTTTCTTTTGTGTCATATGCTATAAATGATCAACTGATAAAATCAGACCCTGCCTTAAATAGCACAACCATCGGGATTTACGGAGTGTAACACTTAAATATTTCACCATTTTGAGACATAAATTATTATCCAACCTTCTGTGGTCAAATTTTAAGGCATTCACTTTACATGAATAAACACAAACACCGAGGAACTCTTACAATACTGGACCATATTCTTTCCCAGACTTGGACTGGTAGTATAGCTGATCTCACCCACCCCCCCTCTGATTCCGTCATTCCCCTCCAATATATGAACCATGTTGCAGAGAAAGGCAAAACTCAAAGCTGCCAAAATCTGTCCAGCTATCAGTTTCCCTATGCCACAGGGAATCTGCAGCCAGATCGTGACAACTGTATATCATTTAAGTGATGCAAATTATCGTTTTAGAAAATCTGACTGAATATAATGAGGTAATTAAGGACTTGGTTGAATCTGATTAAAGGCATGGGAAAACTCTTGTACAAAGAGAGTCTGCAAAAAATGACTTGTTTACCTGAAGACAGACCTAGATAGGGAGCAACCTGAATGAAGAATGAAAATGAGATCAGGAGCAGAAGGAGGAGGAACTCTTCCCATCACTCACACAGAATCACAGAATCATAGAATGGCCTTGGTTGAAAAGGACCATAATGACCATCTAGTTTCAAACCCCTTGCTATTTGCAGGGCTGCCAACCACTAGACCAGGCTGCCCAGAGCCACATCCAGCCTAGGGATGCGGCATCCACAGCCTCCCTGGGCAAGCTGTTTCAGTCGGTCTCCACCCTCTGTGTGAAAAACTTCCTCCTAATATCTAACCTAAACCTCCCCTGAAGGGAGTGAAAGGCTTCTGTGTGGAACTTGGAACTGGCTCATATAAAACAAAATCATAGGAAGATATACTCGCACAGGGATTAATGAGTACACATAGAACTACAGCAACTTTGCCAGACCTGCCTAATTCTTTGTTCAGTACAATTTTTGAGGAGGGAAAAAAAATATTTTGAAGAGGGGTGCGTATCTGTTTTTCTTCTATTTAATTTTTCTTCGAAGTCTGAAATTATAGATGTTAAAAGAATTTATTGTGCATTTTTCTGACATCCACTTTTCTATTTTGCAGTCTAGAAAAACATTATGCCTTATGCATATTATTGATATGCTTTATGCATTTCATTTATGCATTCTCCATTTAAACACTTCAGGTTCTAAACAGCTCAAAATAAATATTGACTATATTTACTTACTCCTCTAGCTAGGTATTATGATAAGAAGGAGTACACTGTTTTTGGTGTTTTTTTTTCTCCTTGTAGACTTCTGAGATTTAGAAACATGTTTGTGAATAATAATAAAAGTACTATTATTCCCAACTTATCACTGAGGAGCTGAAGTATGAAAATAGACAAGGGTTCAGATACAAAGATATTTAAATTCCACAGGAGAGACTCATTTGAGATGACATTTCATTCAGTGACAGAAAAGGCATGCATCTCTTGTGTCTGGATACTAATCTGATCACAGGCTTTGCCTTCTCTTCAGTTTCTTATTACCGGAAGCCAAGAACAAATCGATCCAGAACTACTATGCAAGCATCTGTGAATGATACCACTCTCACTTCAAGATTTTCTCACAGTAAGACAGGTGGATTTCTGATGACTGGTGAATTTAATGTCCACATTTCCCATGAAAGGAACGTACAAAAAGAAAGTAACCCCAAACATCATCAAATTAAACTCACACAAAAAATCAGCAGAATAAACTGTTTACAAACTAGACTAGCTGCACTAATAACAGAATATTTATCCTTAGCAATAATAGCATTTCTAAGAACACAACCTAAGGAAATGTCTAGCAATTGTTATCAACCACTTAGTACAACCATTTTTAATGCTTATACTTTAGCAGGTTTCAATAAACCCCTTTACCAGCTCATAATTTCATAGCTCTGCTACCAATTAAACGTAATGGCACGCATAAAAACTTGTACATTCTTTTCATTGTTTACAGTATTTTTTTTCTGATTCTGAATATCAAATTATTGAGAATTTGCCTTCTTCTATTGTACTTTGGCTTTGAATTTACCCAATAACTGCCCCATAAAGTCTCTTTTGCAAACAATGTCAGTTGGAATTGCCATCTCATGGTCATTTTATCAGTACTTCCATGTTATTATTTGGGAAAAATGAAACAGCTGCTCTGTCACTGACTTCAGTGATACTGCAGTAATGCTGCCCTAAGGTAAATGAAAAGAATCCATATTTGATTTCATGAAAAGTCCGTATTTGTTTTCAGGAAATCTCTCATCTTGGCAATACAAATTGTCATAGCTTCATACAATAATCTCTTCTTGACTTCGATGATAACCTTTCAGAGGATATTAGATATTAGAATTTTATTACATTTTTGTTTATAAACAAATTCTACTGAAATTCATCCCAGTTGAGAACTACTGTTTCATACTACTTAGCATTACCATAGGTAGGCTCCATCATTTTTCACTTTCATTATTGTCTTTGAATATTGTAAGTCTTCTTTTCTTTACAATCAGCTCATGAATACGGAGGAGCCTGAGCGCAAAAAATTCTGTGCCACAGGTGCACAGTCAGTCTCAGGTGCATCATCACTGCTAATATATTTGAGCATCATGTCTACTGCAGCGTTACTCAAGACCAAGGATGCTCTTCAGTTGCATCAGGAAACTTTGGCCCCAAACCACTTATAATCTCACGCTGCTTATCTAAACTGCCAACAAGAGCAACAACGACAATTATCCAAAAAGTGGTGTTTTATCTCCAAAAAAAGCAGAACAGCATAGCAGGAGCACATGGTGACACCGAACAAAGAGCTCCATTCATGAGAAACAAAGGCTGCCTTTAGTCCTTTAATAGTGTTTCAGAAATCTCATCATTTTGCTTATTATAAAGCCTGGAAACCCTAATCGTACACCAAGTTCTCATCATGCAGTGCAGTGCAAACAACTAAGTCTCTAGTTTCAATAGCAAAACTTAAGAAATAAGAAACAGCAGACAGCTGTGAAGAAACTGTAATCAGAATAGAAGAATCACATCAACAGCTCAGTGGATGTCAAATGATAGGATGGCATGAATGTTTAGTCTTTAAATTAATTTCATTATCCAGACATAGCCTTCCTAAGGTAGCCATCTCAATTTTCCTTATTGAAGACACGAAAGTTAGAAGTATGTACCCACAGAAAAGACACTGTTAAAAGGATGTAGAATATGCAGTAAAATGTCCAAGAGTAAATGTGTTCTTCCTATGTAGTTTTCTGAATATTCCAGCAGTTATTGTTAGTTTCCTTTTTTCACATGACTGTCTGTAATCAGAGATACTCAAACAAAAGAATATCTAGTTTTGTTAAGGGCTTATTATTAAACTTTGTAACTGTCTTTTCAACCTCTTTTTTTTTTTTTAATTAATTTTGGTTATTAAAAGGCATTAAGGGAAATGCCTGTAAGTGGTTTGTTGAAACACCAAGATCTTCATAGCAATATGAAAGTACTTGTAAGATTCCTTCCACACATTCTACAATATCCACCAGATTTTCACAGATCTATCTATAGAAAGGAATGCACGAGTTTCAAGCATGTGAGGAAAGACAATCGCTGCAAATTAATTTTTACATACTTTGCTATCTAAAGACAGAAAAAAAAAAAAAGAAAAAAAAAGAGATGCCTTGTTTTTCCTCATGATGTACATTAGACATCTTGGTAAAAAGAATTGGCTCCTTTTCACAGTCTAGAAGATCACTAAGCTAGGCAAAGATTGTGGACAGACAAGAAATCAGTCAACGTTCAAAATATCTACTTAGATTTTCACAGTCACTGTTACAGGCTTAACCAGATTTAATGGAACGAACCTTTTTGAAACAATGATTGAAACCACTTAAAAAAATACTTTCCCTTCTGCATTTTCTTTTTATTTATATATACACACCCAGCATGGAAACTGGAAATTTCTTGTTTGTTTCCACTGCAACTTCTGGATATAAATGTACACAACGCTTGTCAGGACACCCAATCTAGTGCATACAGTCAGTAGCAAGATTTACATAGCAAAAAGAATGGCAAATACAGGCTGTTCTTTTATGTGTAAAAACCCCCAGTAGATACGCTGTTATGAATCCATGATTTGCCTGTTATGCCACTCCTGATATCTGTTTTACACTGGGAGCCCACTCCTGCCAAACTTCATGTTCCTTTTCCAACAATAGGAGACTCTGAGTGTGTTATCTCACTACTACAGCGGATGGTACAGAGTGCGTACTTGTGTGATGAAAAAGTAAATAAAATTAGAGGACACTAAAATGCTGACTTCAATGAAAATCCTAATGACAAGCTTCTAATGATGCAAAAAGTGGTGATAACCAAACTCATTACATATTTCTATAGAACAACTTTCCCCCCTTAATCCCCACCCTAAAACAAACAACCAAACAAACAAAAAAACCCAGCACTTAAGCATAATACTTATATAATGACCCCTAAATGGGGAACAAATATGCTAGGATGACTAGTTACATGGGAAGAATGCATGAAAATACTAAGCTGTGAATATGTGAATATCACTTTTCCCTGATCCTCAGTCACATATTTCCCAGTGGTACCACGATGGTACACAGAACAAGGGGTGATACAGCTACCTGCATTGCTAGCCATGTTCAGCAGCCTCCAAAAATGTCCCTTCACAAAGCACATATTCTCAATATTTTACCCCAATAAATATTTTTTTTCTATTTTCCATTTAGCCACAAGGGAGCAGTTCAATCTATTTTACCTCTCTTCTACTAGATTCCAGCTATTCTGACATTTTTTAACTGAATTGTTTTGAGCTCTTTCTCAGCACTGATAACTCTCGAAAGGTTTGCAAGTCAGAGTAAGGGTTTTCATCTGGTATTGAGCCAACATATACCAAGAAGCAGTCCTTTTCACATATCTGGTTCAGTGTTTATAAAGCAGTAATTTATTGATACAGTATCTATTCTGTTCCAATGCCTCTGAGGTAGTTCTAGCTCAGTATGTGTCATATCTCTATCACTAAAGGATGATTACAATGTACCAGATACATTCACTGACATGTATTACCTATATCAGTTAAGCATAATACTTGCTGTAAGGTTGCCATTTGGCTCACAAAAGCAGCAAATCTTGTGCTACTTAAAAACCTTACTAAGCAAGATAAAAAAGAAAAGACAAGGGTGGAGATTTTTCTTAGCTCATTCAACTCAGAGGCAGGAATAGGACCAATAAGACACTAGTCCTGAACAGCTCTTGAACTCCCTTGGTGCTTTCAGGGTGAGTAGCTCTTTTAATTCCTGAGAGAGAAAGCAGCTCTGTAATGCTTTTGAAGTTGTGCAGGTGATCTAAGGAAAGGAGAATGAGAGATAAGCAGGCTGATCACTCATTTCACAGCAAACTAGTAAGAACAAGTAGACTCTGCTTAAAATTACCCCCCCAAAAGTGGCAGAAAATTGAATATGGTGTTCCCATCAGTGAAAAAGGGATACTAAAAACAAAGGTTCCTGACAAAGTAGGATATGCTGCTGAATGTAAATGCATTTTTATGTTCATCTGCTGTCAATAGCAGCTTAGAAAGATCTTTGACATTCCTCTCTGAAAGGAGCACAACTATACCAGCAACATCAAGAATTAGAAAATAAAATCATAAAATTTTGACTCTGACAGAAGAAAATTCTAACTAAAAATATTACAGATTCTTTCCAATGAATAACAATTAAATTACTTGGCAACTCTTTCCTCATCTATCATCTAGGTTTAACAGCAAAGTGAAGTTGTATGTCCTTCACTGCTGTGAAGAGACTTCAGTCACTCCTTAATCCACACTGGTAGGCTACACGCATAAACACAAGGAGACTCATGAAATTAAACCTCCCTGCTCTCAATATGTAGAGCATTGCAAAGAATTGAGAAATGAGACAAAAGCAGAAGGAATGTGAACAACTGAGGAGAGAATCTTTGACCAGGCATAAAAGTCATAAGGACCAAACCTCTCCAGCGAGCCAGTCAACTGCATGTTGCCAGTCAGCTCCTGTTGAGGAGTGAACTGCATAAAGTGAATTATTCCTTCCTCTAGCATTATAACCAGGAACAGGTCAAGCAGCAACAAGAAAGGATTTCCTCAGCTCTTCACTTACAGCCCATTGGTATCTTCCCTGACAGTTTAAAAGAAAGTAGCAAAAATGGAAGGGAAGGATATAAAGGCAGAAGCAGGTGCTACCTCAGAGATCAGCCTGTCAACATTTGCTTTGCCTGTCCTTCTACAGGATGTGCTAGCAACATCACAAGAAGCCGTAAGTTTACACTGCAGAAGTTTAAAGAAGTTTCAGTTTTCCTAGGAGTTTTGAGGACATTCTGCATTTTCTGCTGTGAGTCTGAACCATGCTAAGTGTCTCTGCTGATCTGCATCACCATGAGGAGGGCAACTTAAATGTGAACACAGAACAACTCGGACTAATTATTCCAAACATTAATTTCAGTTGATTTCCTACCTCGTAACTTCTCTGTTGTAAGCAGTGAAATTTCATATTTTCTTGTCTTTTATTTGAACGATTCCAGAAAATGAGCATAATTCCATTCTCAAGTCTGCTGTGTTGAATTCAAATAATTAAATGGATCATAACAGTTGAACTCCAGGCAGACAACAATCGTAAGAATCGATACACCTCCTTCAGCACTGTGTCAAAGCTCAAGCACTGACATAGAGCTTAAAATAAAAAACATAATTCTCACTAGATCACAAGCAGAAAAACGTTCAAAGCATGACAGCAACTCTAATGTACTCTGGGACCAAATTAGTTCACATTTAGCCACTAAGTGATGTAATTTGCAGAAGTGCTGAGACCAACAGACCCTTCTGATTTAAATATATATAAGTATTTCAAACCTCCTTTAGCAGAAGGTGAAATAATGTGTTATAAGGAACTTATATAAGGAACTTCTCTCCATAAATGTTTGTATGCTTGTTTATTTAGCTTTCTTCTTGTGCAAGTGACTCAGCTGAGTTTCCATACTTGTTTGGATGATCACAAAATCTAGAATGTCAAAGCCTACATGAGTACTGCTACGATGCTTTTTATGGCACTTCTCATATTTGCTCAACTTTTTTGCTTAAACACTTTCTACTGCAGTAACAGACTTGCCTTTTTCTCTACATTAGTTCTAGCCTACAGGGAACGACATTAGTTAAAGCAGTCAGTTTTTCTCTTCCCTACAGAAATCAAACGTGTCGTCGTTATAGTGCTCTCAGTCTCCATAAGCAAAAAGAGGGACAATCTTCACATCTCTTGCAAACTGAGTAGGTTCTGCTCATACCACTGAATCTGTGTTAGGCAGAAAATTTAGGGTTAATTAAAATTTTGCACTTTTTAGAGATGGAGAAAATTAATGTGGATATTAAGCAAAGAGGCTATGAGCTTTCACAGAGAGAAAGCCTCATGTTAACTTTTTGAATGCCTCTAACCTGCTGCGTCTGATGCATGGACTCAGATGTGAATGATCCAAATCATTTATTACGAGTTCTCACATCACTTATATACCTTCACAAGTATTCTTTTCCTAGCTTTCCCATTCGCCCCTACATGTCAACAGAACATTCCACAAACACTTCTTCAACTGTTCCTGCGGGCACTTATCCAATCAGAGCCATGAGCTGTTCTTTCTTCTTCTAGAGGTGTCCTTGGTTCTCATGCTGTTTATCTTGCTCCACAGCTGCTGCTCCATACAGACCTTCTTGTATTGCCACACTAACCAAGCATTTCAAACTGTCTGCTCTCTACAGGAGTTTCAGAGGATTTAACACTAGTAAAAATAAAGTAACTTTTTAGACCGAGTTCTTGGAAACTGTGCTGTAAATACGTTTTCGGATTTGGGGGATTTTTTGTTTGTTTGTTTGTTTTTTAATAGAGTAACTTGTTAGCACTTAGGAAATTCATCTTAAAAATTATGTGATATTTTCCAAATATGTCATAATCCTTTATATATACATATATTATATATATATATAAAAAAAATTATATAAATATATTATATATATATAAAAATATATATTATATATATTATATATATTATATATATAATATATATAATATATATATGTCCTGTTTTTTATATATATATATTATAAATATATAATTTATATTATTATAATATAATAATAATAATAATAATAATTTATAATATTATATAAATATTATATATATATATATATATATATATAAAACAGGACATATATATATATAAAACTATTAATCCAGATGAGGAAAACAAATATCCATTTGAGTGGATTTATTATACATTTTTAAAAATATTCTCTATCTGCCTTTTCCTTTTATAAGTCCTACTTAAACGATCTGCTGTATTTTTTTTGTGTGTGTGAGGTTGCATTTTTAAAGGACCAACCTTGTCACTCGTTGACACCTTTCCTGCACCGCTCTGCCCAAGGGTTCTAACCTACATAACATCAGGCACAAAAATTTTACACTAACCTCTTGAAGGACAGATCAAATAGCCTTGGCCAAATCTCTAGATGATTCAAAAGTGCCGAGCACCATTACTAAAAAGAAAGCAAACTTTCTTCCTTTTGTACTTTACCCACAGCTGGAGTCACAAAACAGAAATGTAATTTTCCTACTCCTTAAACTAGGTGCTAAAAGCACCACTTGGGCACTATGCTAAGGCACTATCCAATTCCCCAAAGTGACTTCCTGGTTTTGAGATTACACTTCAAATCATGAACTTGCATACAATCTAAGCTATCAACCTGACCTACATTACGCTGATGTTCTATTAACTTCTGTTCCATAATTAAATTCCTCTTAGAATCAAAATTGAAGAATTTAGAGCAGCACACAGAACAACCAAGCTTTGAAGCTTAATCTTGTCTAAACTCAGGCATGTTCTTGTCAGAGCAGGTTGTAAAATTTGTGCTACTTTTCACTTGTCATAATAGATTTACTGCTCATTTTCTACTGTCTTTCCTTGGGACTAGCACATCCTTGCCTTTCTAATACCACAATCTAGTTTCCAGGAGTAGCTTCATAATCTTTAAATTTTAGCTTGTATGAAGATGGAACAAGTACCTAATGTGCAAGTTTTCACAAATTCCTCATTCATATTGGTTCTGCAGTGAACTTCAGGGAGGAAGCACAGGTTAGTGGGTAGATCAATTTAGAGACCAAATCTGGCCTCTAAATCTGGTCTGCTGAATAGCTCTAGGATAAACTCTGCCTCTAACTGTATGAGCTTCTTCAGCTTTTTTGGTTTTTACATTTAGATGGACATGATAGTATCTTATGTAGCTCCATGAGGATTTTCCAATGCTAATATTAATTTTTTAATATTGAGGACTCTTCATACTGTTACCAGAGACTAAAACCAAACATCTCCCTAAATCTTTGAATGTTTGATTAGTTTCTGTGGATAAGAAGGCAGTTTTGAGAATGATGGAATATAACCATGGTAATTCAGTAAAAAATACATCAAAGTCATCTGAAAAATTATTTGAAATAGGTGTATGGAAAAAGAGTTGAACCATCTTTCATAAGTTGTGCTTAAAAATACTGAACTAATAATTTTTGATGGAGCTCACCATCAAGCAGATTGAAGAGAAGTGGCAAAAGGCATCACAGTGTTCAGTAAGCAAAAGTCTGGATGTGAAATACCAGTGGCTGCCAAGTTGTGAATAAAGACCTACTATCCCCTAGAGGTCAGAACTGAAAACCTCAAGCTCTAAGTGAATGTGAGACATTTCTGTGTAAATGACAGCTACGCTAGGTCACTTCTCAGTTTTAGAGCTGTTAAGTTTTTCACCTACCTATAGCCACTGAGATCTTTCTCAAATTCTAACTCTAAGCACTTAATAAAGTTATGCCTTTTTTGTTTGCTTTCTTGTTTATTTTTCCCCTTATCAGCTTTAAAGTAATTGTCTATATCTTCTGGAATTGTAGGGTATCCTATTGACTGGGAATAAAACATATCTAACTTGAACGGCAGGATTATGGCTACCTGTATCAGTAGACTGGTTGCACTGTCTTATGCACTGGTGCACTGGGGAAATATCTAACATTCAGCAAAGGGTGAGAAAGCGTGTAAAAGACAGACTTCTTTGGCAGAAACAGAGTCATGAAGCGGAGCAGATTCTGAGCAAGTATTTCATGTGCATAGTTCTTCTGTGTACTTTAAAACTGTGCTCAGATTACCATTGCTACACCGTGCCTTTCATACAGAAGTGTATTTCAAAGAGTTTGCTAAGAACTCTGCAAAGCCAGTACAGGGAATGAGCATGAATCCGATTTATTTAGCGCTGACAGGACCAAAAGCTTGAGAAAAAAACATTTTTCATTTCTAGATTCTGTTTCTTGAACTCAACTTAGAATAAATCATTTCTTTTGCCTACATATCTCAACTGGTATGCAGCTCTCAACAACAAACTGTAGATTTGCTGTAGTAAGCCTTTTCTGGACTGGAAATTCTTCAAATACAGAAAATTCTACCAGCCTCAGACTTTCCTTCCATACACAGTTTAGCGACAGTTATCCTAATCCTTAGATCACATCAGAAAAATACAGAAACGTATCCTTCAAGCACAAGATCAGTGGGCTGTATTGACAGGCTGAGGCTGACTGTATGAGCTTCAACAAGACTAAGTGCTGGGTCCTGCACTTCTGATGCAACAACCCTATTCATTGCCATGGGCAGACTATGCAGAGGAAAGGGTTCTGAGGGATTAGTCAACAGCTGAATACAAGCCAGCAGTGACGCTCAATGGTAGTCTGGCTTGTATCCGAAACAGTGTAACCAGTAGGAGCAGGAGGAGACCTGCTGTTCTCAGCCCTGGTGAGGCTGGACTTCAAGTGCTGTGTTCATTGTTGGGCCCCTCAGAACAAGAAAGTCATTGAGGCCCTGGAGTGTGTCCAGAAAAGGGCAAGGAAGCTGAGAAGAGTACAAATCTTACGGGGAGCAGCTGAAGGAACTGGGATGGCTCAGCCTGGAGAAGAAGAGGCTCAAATGAGAACTACTCGCTCTCTGCAACTACCTGAAGGGAGGGAGGCTGTGGGGGTCTGCCTCTTCTCCCAGGCAGCAGTGATTGATAGGATGACAGGCATCAGCCTCAAGTTGTGCCAGAGAAGGTTCAGATTGGATGTTGGGAAGAGTTTATTCTCAGAAAGAGTGGTGAGGACTTACTTAAACTGTCCAAAGGGATGTTCCATACCACATGACATTAAGCGGAAGGCAGTTTGAAGGGAATGAGAGTTCCTCTCACTTCTGCTGTTCTAGGGACTAACCGGGCATCAGTCGGGCGGGGGGGGGTGGTTAGCAATTACTTGTGCATATGTACATGCATAGGTACATATATAGTCATAACTATTATCCTATTCCTTTTCTCTGTCTTAGTAAATAGTTTTATCCCAACCCACAAGTTCTATTTTTTTTTTTTTTTCTGATTCTGATTCCATTTGTCAATTCTCGGATAATATGTTTATGTTGGCTGAAATTTGAGTTGCATACTTGTGACAAATGGGTGATTTTTCCAGAAACCTTGAAATCTCTTCTCAAATTCCTTTATCACCATGGAAAGCACGGCTGCACAATTCTTGCTTTTCACATGACTGTTTTCAGCCAGTGTATCAGAATGTATATAATTATTTCCCAAAACTCGAGTTAACCCTGCACTGCTCTTTCCCTGTGCTCTGGTTTCAGATCAGACAGTGCCCATTGCACACCAGTGTTTGATACTCAGCAACTTATGCATGCTTGGGACTGGACTGAACTGCTGGGTGAGGAAGAGCTGCTGCCACGATGGCGCAGGGCAAGGGGCAGCCACAGGACAGGCTGTGATAGTCCACACGTGGCCTCCAGAACATGGGTTGGACATGGTTGACTTGGTGACCTTAGAGGTCTTTTCCAACCTTAATGATTCTACGCTTCTATGACTATGATTTTTTTTAAGATCTGATTTTTTTGACCTCTTTAATGAAGTAAGTCTTGTTTTCCTATGATTGTGAGTTTTCAAATCATCCCAAACTCAAAACAGTCAAGGGAAGGTAATCCTCAAGCACTACAATAAGAAATAAAAATTATATTAAGAGAAGTTAGATTACCTTCTCTTTTCAAGGGTAAAATATTAATGGTGACACTCCAAGAATACAGAACTTACATAGAAATAGGCACAAAGCTCAAACCTGGGTAAGAAGCACTTGCTGCATGTAATTTATGACAATGACTCCAATGAAGCTTTAATGTTTAAACTTCCTTGATGGAGAAATGTCAATGTAATGGTAAATTTCAAATTTTATTTCTCCCAAGAGATGCTTTGCTGCAAATGTCTTAACAGATTGCATGTGCTTTGTGATGGTTACATTATGACAGCAGTAGCGTGGAGAAAGAAAGAATTAATTAACAGCTCTTTAGCTGTATAATCAGCAGTTTTTAAAATTTTTACCTCATAGTGAGAGCATTTATTTTGTGTGTACTAATAAATGGCACTCTCTTGGCACATTGGATCCCCTCAGGTTAAGTTTGAACATACATTGTCATTGGCGTTTCAGAATGGGAAGGATCTGTTTTGCTCTTCTAAGGAATGGTGAGATCATTACAGTTTTTATTGAGTTGCAGTTGAATAGAGATGTTACTCAATATAAAACTGATTGTACAATTCTAACACAATTGCATACCTGAACAGCTCACTCACTGCATCAGTATGGACTTTAAGGACATTGGTTCCAGAGCAGAGGATAGTGCTGGTGGTTATGCAGAACTGCAGCAAAAACCTTGAAGAGAGAAGAGCAGGGAGTAAGAGGGAGCCGCTGCCCCCTGTCTGGAGCCCCTGACAAGAGGGTGAGCACCCTGCAGGCCAGAGAGATAATTTTAATAGGTAACCATCGCTCTCGAAGTACAAGTTCATCATCTCCTAAATACAGAATTAGCACACGCTGAGAACAGAGACTGGTCATGGTATCCACCTGATGGAGAGTGTCTGCACACAGCAGGGAGGATGCTGAAACCCAAACTGATCTCCAATGCAAACATGCATCCAGGCTTGCAGCTGCATAGTGTCTGAGCCTTTCACTGTCACTGTGTGGCAGTGGTGAGAACAGCTGTGTGAGATGCCATCAAAAGGGACTTCAGGGCCTGAGGACATCTGGGGAAGGAGTTGAGGGCAGGGGTTAAGGACGCTGAAAGAAATGGAAAGGTTCAATCTATAAACACTTGACTTTGTGGCTGCTGCTGCCACCAAAAGTTTGGGATTTTTGACAGTGGGATGGCCAACACAGCACCAGGCCTGCAGTCACCAGATTAATTTCACCTTTCTTAAAGAGGGAAGAGAGTCCTTGGGGAAAAACCTATCAGGGCTCATTGTCAGGGCTTTAAACTAGGTTCAGAGGGGGAGGACAGTAAAAGCAAAGCTGCCCATGACAAGGTGTAGGATGGCGTAGCTAGGTTTGAGGGACAAAGTTCTTAGTGGGCAGCCCTCAGCTTGCTGCTCTGAGATCTGCTAGCAACACTACAGCACACTTCAAATCTTACGACTGTAAGCACAAGGATCACTGAGGCAATAGGAGGGGGCAGCATGGAAACTCAGTGGAATTACTTCAAAGGTGACAAAGCCAACTACCCAGATGAAGTGCCTCCACAGAAATGCATGCTGTTTGGAAAACAAACAAGGAGAACTTGGAAGCCAGGAGACAGAGCAGGAAAGACTGAATTTCTCATCTGCAAAAGTGCCTTGTCTTTTCTTTTCATGCTTTCCCTCCCAACCTTGTATATTTTGTCATTGCTGGAGGCAGTACTGGAGCAGATTCTTTGCACCCAATGTGACATGCTGTGAATTTCCACAGACAACTTCATCACAGCTCAGAGCGTACTTAAATGTTTCAGTACACAGTCTTTCTGAACTTGGCCTTTTTATTAATATTTGGCATATTACCATGACTACTTTGGTACTAATTCTGGCTGATGATTCATGGTAAAGAATCAAAATTAAAGAAAAAGAAACAACTTTTCTTTCTGCTTTTATTTTTTTTTTCTTTTTAAGAAAAGAGCAGAAATTTAGAAAGTCAGTAATTAAGAGAAAAAAAAAAAATCAAAGAGAAAATTCTTAGAGACTCGATCCAGACACAAACAACAAAACATTACAAAAGGAAGAATTCAGAAAGGTAGGAATTGCTAAACACAAGCTAAAGTCCAGGAAAATCAACTCATTGACCTTAAGATAACTCACAATGTCTGGAAATCATAGCTGTTTCTGAAGGTTTAGCCATCTTGTTTCCATCCTCCTTCAGCATACTTCCTTCCCTTTCAGTGTCCTCTGAAATCCTTGGTACTTAAAACTTCCATCACTTTGGAATTCACTATCCTCAAACACTGAATTTAGGAAGAGGAAAAAATCATTCCATGGTTGGAACCCAAGTACATAAAACAGGCTGTCCAAGTCATAGGATTGATATGTAACCCAAGACAAATATGTTGAAGGCAGAATCTAAATTTACAGTCTTCCCTAAGAAAAGATCAGCATGCTGCTGCACTGGTCTACAAGGAGATCCAAAACTCTATTTATTCTTAAGTCTTGTTCTGTGATGAATTGTGGATTACCTTGTCCTTTCCCAGAAAGCATCTAATACTGTAGCTTGTGCCAGTCAGAAGTCTGGATGGCTCACGTTGTGTAAAGTGATTAATCTCACATTTCTTTGCTCATACAAATACAGTGCATCTTTGCCAACAATCAAGAGAACTTTTAGCAATGTGGTACCAAGAGTGTTAATTCCTTGCACAAAAGAGCTCATTTTAAAACGGATCTGACTTGCTCATGCTTTGGAAGTTTTACCTGATGGTGCGTCTGAGGTGCTGTCTTTGCAGTGCTGAAGCTATCAAATACCAAGTCCTTGATGACTGAGCCTGTTTAGGTACCTATGCCCTGTAGAATTTCACAATCTCTTAAGCACAGCAAAACTCAGGATAATTTGAGAGAACACTAGTCCTGAATACCACCTTATCCCGTGTTACAGTACCCTACTAACAACACAAAGATGATGGGTAGGTCCTTCTAACCCAGACATATGGAAGGATTTGAAATTTGTAGTGCTCCTTGATAGCTGCTGGGTTTATTCTGAGCATGCTTACTAGAACAGATTTTTTAAGTGAATAAATATGCAGAGGAATGTCCAGCCTGTGAATATTCCTTAGAACCTTTGTTTGAGGCAAATGCTAAGCTGTCAAAATCTAAGATTCCTGTGGTTACACTGTAACAGATAGGTCTTGAAGATTCCTCAAAGGTCACACAGGTAGCCAGACTCCATACAGACACAACTCAGATGAAAAGAACAGAGCTTTTGCCCATCAGGGTATCTAAATGACCTAAACATGTTTTACTGTTGGCAAGTTCCTTGAAATACACTTTCTATATTGGTGTGACTTTCATTTCATTCTGTGTCCTTACCTCTAATATTTACAGCATTAAACTTATTTAATTTTCATTGTATGAAATATAAATGCTGAAGCATTTATAAGAGCTTGTCTTGTTCAGTCTGGAGAAGAGAAGGCTGCAGGGAGACCTCATTATGGACCTCCAGTATTTAAAGGGAGATTATAAACAGGAGGAAAATTGATGTTTTAACATGGGTAGGTAGTGGTAGGACAAGAGGGAATGATTTTAAACTATAGGAAGGGAGATGTAGATTTTCACTGAAAGGGCAGTAACTTCCTGCAACAGGTTGCCCAGAGAGGTTGTGGATACCCCATCCTTGAAGGTGTTTAAGGCCAGGGCTCCATCCAACCTGGGCAATCTGATCTAGCACTTGATGTACCAATAGTCAACCCTGCCTATGGCAAGGGGATTGGAGCTTGATGATCCTTGGGGTCCCTTCCAACTCAAGCCATTCTATGATTCTAAGTGAATTATGTAAAACACATACTCAGCAGGTCTAGATCTTGAAACTTTTTAAAGAGTTTTTGCAGTGTTTACAGATGCACTGAGAAATCTATTTACTGTGAAATTTTGCTGTCTCTTTGGCTGTGTAATATTTTCAAAAACTCAGGGAAAATGTTACCCTGTGTTCAGTATTGATATGTACTCCTATACAGCAGATAGACTTTCAAAGTAGTATTTGGGTAGAAGTATATTAAAAACTCATTGAGAAATTACACATTCCTTTATTCGCACAATATGCGCAATGCTGAATATGCTGTAGTATAATAGCTATAGCACAAGAGGAAGAACACTTCTTCATTGGAGTGTTAATTTAGTACGTAACAACTCTATTAATAAAGAGGACTTAATTTTTTCCCTTGCTTTTTGTTCTCTTTACTAGCTCTCATTTTTGCTCCTAATTTTCAGCATTGGTAGAAAATATTGGACTCAAAATCAGAAGTGTCCACAGATGCTTCACAGTATTGTCAGTTGCAAGATCTAGGTCTGGATTCCGAGCAGTTCCTCACTTTTCAAACCATTTAACTCTAGCAAGCAAACACCCCAATTATAAGGCACTGTAATGTGTTAATCTAGCCACTGTTGTGACATAATTGGCTCAGAAAATTGCTTGAGGAGTTAGGGACTGTAATTAAGGCTCAGAGAGTCTGCAAAAACAGCCTTTAGTTGTGGAGGGGTATGTTTTTTATCATTTTTAAGAAACTAAACCCACTTTCAGCTAAAACTCATGGGCCTAATTAGGGATTAATTAAAGTTACTTGACGCTGCTTAGTTGAATTACAGCTCAGTAGACATATTTTAAGAGGCGGGTCTTTTTCATCTCTCCCTTTTTTCCAGAAAACAGAATTTCCTCAATTCAATGAAATTATAATAATTGTCCATTTTTGCCCTCAGCTTCACAACTTCTAAATTTCCACTGCAATTTTGCTTAAGGTTATGAAATTCACCTTAAGAAAATAACAATCCTCTTCTGTCATTTTAAAATTCAATGTCTTCTGATTCTGCTGTTGGATTTAGCAATTGCTAAACACTGTGAATATCAAGGTGCACTTATGCAGCTGAAAGTAGGGATGTGAGCACCAAAACAAACATGATATTACCTAGTTTGTTCTACAAACCTGAGATATTTTACATGTAAAACCCAGATAACAGTATCTTATGTAGTAGCTATAGACAAGACAAGAGGTTCACTTCCAGCTATGAAAATTTGTTGATCATTTGAATGTATAAGTGCTTAGGCTGCAACAGTGCTCTGCACGAATCATGACCAGAGTGTGCAGATTTGCACACAGGATGTCTTGCAAAGCATCCATGAGTAATGGCGCAGTAGGTCAACCACATTCTTTAGTAAAATTTAATAAAGCACACATGGAGCACTACACAGTTTATCTCAGCAAATCTTTAGCAACACTACATTTAATTTCAGTTATCTTGGGATACTCTAGGAATCCGTTCTAGAAAGTAATGCTTTTTATTCGCTTAAGTTTACGTTAAGTGTTTTTCTCCTCTTCAATTTCAGATATGTATTCCCTTGTTAAAATATCAATAAATGATTTAAGTTAAAGATCTTCCAGGTTGGAAAGCTTCAGAGCTATTTTGCGCTTCACAGTGTCAGGGATGGATTTCCTATATTAAACCATAAAAACATTTTCTTTGGATGGTTTTTGTTTGATTGATTTGTTGGTTGGTTTAATTCAGTTCATTTTTGGGAGTTTTTTGCTTAATTTACTAAAGAGCACCATTCAGTCTTCCAGCTTATGCACTGACTATAGATTCACCTTCTAAGCAGCGAGTTCCTACCTATTCACCTGAAAACAGAAAAAACTTAGTGCAGTAAGCTTTCTTGATGAGAACAGAATAATTTCATGCTGGTCACCCCACTCTATTACAAATATACTTTGAATTTAACCATCTCTTAAAATATTTCCAGCTCTAACTGGTAAGATCTCCACAGTATTCTGAAAGAATAATCAGGATGTACTGAATTACCAAAATTGATGCAGGTGGATCATTTTGTATAATGATCATAGTGTTCTCTGTAACGGCGTAAGATTAGAAAGTATCATTCATTAAAAGATCTTATTTTCCTTGCTTGTAACTTTTATAAAAAGTAATTTTTTCATAGTGAAAATTGAATACGCTATGCGGAAATCCATCACTCTGTAAAAGTAGCATAGTTGTTGAATAGATGCATAATTTTAACTTGGATACATCCCTGGTGTCACAAGGAGCAGTTCATTCTTCCTGATTTTATGCTAGGGATCTTAAACTGCAAGTTTGAAAGTGAACCATACCAATTTAAAAATACATATATAAGGGTCTCAGGCTACTATAATTAATAATCTGAAAATGTATTTTAAAGTTAAGAGAAAGACAGTGGACCACATTTTCACTCTGTGTGTAAGAGGCTGGCTGCAGTGATGATAAACCAATTCACATCAGCTGCTGATTTGATAATTTAACTTTACAAAGTTGCAGTGTACATGCAGTGCAACATTCCCTACAAACATTTCAGTTAGAGACTGTTTTAGGGTACACTGCAGGTAATCCCCGATAAAAAGCACTCCTTTCTGCCACCACATACAGTCCAGGAGACCAAGAGCTGAAATACACTAACCAGTGCATTTGTGCACTGTGCAAGTATCTCACATAGGTGGTGAGTTCCTTGGAGAGCTGGACTGTAAATAAATTAAGAGTTTTAAGAGAAACTTCAATTTGCATTTTACAGTCAGCCACAATGTGAGATGGAAATAATTATTCTCTTAGCTTCACCCAGTTCAGCAGCTTAATGTTTGTTTCTATACTGCAGTTAAACTAATTTAGACATATTTAAATAACAAATGTGTTATATATTCTATCCCCTGGAGTAGTTCATATCAGAAAAGAGAAGATTATTAGGAGAGACAAAAGAAAAGAGAAGGGAAAAAAAAGCCCACACAAAACACTTCCAGATTTTTCTGTGGATTGAATTTCATCAGCAACATTGTATTATCCCATGATACTAATGTTTAAGATTAAGCTGTCAATAATCCCTAACCATAATTTCAAAGATCTTCAAAAGTACAATAAATGGAAGTATCAAGCTTTTGCGTTAACCATTATTTCACCATCATGGTGCCTAACAACTGTAGTGATGTAATCATAATGATACAGTATAAATCACAGTACAGACAGGAAAAAAAACCATCTAATTTCTTCTCCAGAACCCTAGCATCAAAGCAACAGACAAGGCTGGGAAAGAGGTGGTGGAGTACCAATAGGGAGAGGGGGACATTGTTTGCCAGGAGAACAGCATAATCAGCAGCCTTATTTGTCAAGGGACAAATAAGTTTTTTAAGGAGCTGGTGAAATGATTGAATAAATATTTCCAGTGAGTTCCTCTTGTTCTATGCTCACTCAGTAATCTAGGAAATAAACAGAGAAGCAGCTTTTGATGCTAGTAATGCTAGTGATGCTAGTTGCTAGTAATAGAGTATTACTTAACTTGTCATACCTGCCAAGAGCATTCTCAGATACCAGAGAAAACTTGCAGTCTTTCCATGCTGTATAAACAACAAGTATATAATCAGCAAGTATACAGAATGCAGAATGATGTAGCTAGAAAGCAATAATCAGAAACAAATTGAAAATACTCACCTGTATAGGCTCACAACAAAAATTCCAAGAGGAGCTATCTCCAGAAAGAGAACCTTCCCTAGGGGCAGTCAGCCCTTAAATGAGGTCTAAGAGATGTGCATCCAGGCTCCACCCCTTCCTGTCACACAGCTGAACTGCCTTCCCCTGTGCTCCCACGGCTGACTCATTTCTTGCCTCAGGTGGTCAATCAGAGGTTCAGGCCATGATCAACTTTTCCCATACACGTGCATAATAAGGAGCACACAGAGTCATAGAGTGGCTTGGGTTGGATCATTAAGGGTCATCAAGTTCCAATCCCCTTGCTGCAGGCAGAGTTGAAAACTGCTATATCAAGTGCTAGCTCAGGCTGCCCAGGGCCTGCATCCAGACTGGCCTTGAACACCTTCAAGGGTGGGGCATCCACAGCCTGTCTGGGCTGATTCCAGCTTACAGTATTGTGCTGCATAATCAGAGCTGTAATAAATTCAAAATAAATCAGTCTCTAGGTTTACAGAGATACAAAGAAACTCTCAAAAATTGAATTAAGTGGAAGTAGTGGAAGTGGTACTTAATTTACAGTAAGGCATAAGTAAAAAAAAAAAAACAACAAAAAAACCTATTTTTTAAACCAAAATCAACTCATCTGGAAGCACAAACAGACTCTGCATTTTTAAAAAAGGGTGTTTTGAGTACCAAGAAGATATGGAGTGTTTTTTTGTTGAGTTAAACAATCTTGGTTATAAGATAACCCTTTTTGATTGTTTGTTTCAGAAGAAAATCCCCAAACAAGCAGTTAATATTTTTCATTCCAAGTGACCAAAAGACATTTTGTCTTATTTCTGATTAATCTTCTGGAAAAATAAAACAACTTTTTCACACTTAGTTAGCCATCTTATGTCCCACTTTTAAGATGTCTCTACAGGTAATTCACAAGAAAAAAAAAAAACTTTGGAAAAGCAGATTTTTAGTTATTAAAATTTTAAGAGATCAAAAATCTGTTTCCGAGATTTACTGTAGGCCCTTTAGACAGTACTAGTCAGTCACAGAGGCCAGTGTCTTCCATAGGAAGTATCTAATACCAGAGTTTAAAATAGGGAACAAAATCTTTGGACCCATTTTTAACAAGATAAGTATTTTTCCCGTAACTGCAGCAAGTCAAGTTCAAACACTTTGTTTCACATTCTCTTTTCTCTCAGTGCCAGGAAATGAGAAATATATGTAAATGTAACATGGAAATCAGAAGACATCCGAGATTCCCAAATGCACTGTGTGGATAAAGGGTCAAATCTGAAGAATCCTACTATGATGTACATTGTGAAAGCCTATCAATAAAATATTAGGCAAGGATTAGAGGCAGCATCATTGGAACAAAATGGAATGAAATGGTTCTTACGGCTTTGAGAAACATACTTTGTATCTGTATCTTTGTATCTTTGTCTGCAGTATCACCTCTTACCCTACCAAACACCATCTCTCATGCGTATAACATTATCCACCCCATGTAGTAGAATGACAGACAAATAATTTCATAATAAAGTGTTTCTTAATATTTGAGGGGGTTAATTGACTAAAACTCTTGCAGTATCACTGTTATATGAAAGAGAGGAAAACTAAAACAAGCCCACTGACTTAAACAATCCCATTGAGAATGTTACACTTCCTCAGTATCACCATTAGAATCTGTCTGTTCATTCCATCCATGCATTTTGTTCTAAAAGATGCTCTTTCTATATCTAGACTCTTATGCAGGGAACACCAATCAATTCATGTAAATAGACTCAACTTCTGTAGCATTATCACTCACCACTGAGCTTGACCTGAGAAATATTCCTCAGTTTCAGTTTCCAGCAAGGGTGCTATAACTAAACTGGCAAAGGAGGCCAATTAAGAATAAAAGTGATTGGGAGACTTAAGATGACATGTGAGTTTCTGCAATACTGATCATAAAATGAAGCGAGGAATTAGCAGGTAACAGATATATGGCTACCTTAATGGTTAAGAAATTTACTTCTTCCCACCCCTGTTCCACGCTACTGCAAATAATGTGAAATTTTTGCTTTGACAGACTTACTTTTCCCTAGACCGGATGTGTTGATCTCCCTTAGGTTCTGCAAGTAGTGACAGTAGATTTTTATCTTCCTGTTCCCACTGTAGCAGCTGTATACTTCATTAACGTAAGAATGGTGGTAAGAATGTGCTATTAAAATGGGGGATGTGGGGCGTGGTTTAGTGTATCTTTCCTTATGATCTGTTGAATTGCATGCTATGAGCAGTAGGTGCTAAACTGGGAATTAATAAGAACATTTCAGACCCTCTCATGATATCCATGTATATGTTTATTCTCTTACAGATTAAACAAAATTTTGGATTGAGAATTTTTACATCTATCCAGTGCCAGGATATTAAATACATACCATGTATTTATGGAAGTTTTAGGGGAAAAAAAAAAAAGAAAAAGGATTTTTTTCTGAAAAAGAAAAAAAAATATATATATATACATATCATATATATAATCATATATATAATCATATATATATCAGATATATATCATATATATATCAGATATATATCATATATATATCATGTACTTGCAATGCTTTTTATTCCAGCTTTCATCTACATAGAAGTCAGGCTACAGCATGTAGCATCTGTTAACTCTTCTACAGCTACGTCAACATGGTGAAGTTCTTTTAGAAGGATTGTGAGTCACTTTTCTTTTTTGTGGCGATGAAGTTCTGAGACAACTTAAACCTCAGTTGCCTTCCATAGGATTCTCTTGGTACTTCCCTTCACTGTAACTGTCATTACTGAGAACTTACTGAGTCAGTCTCAGTAAATGACTAGTTCAGGTCTGTTATATTTTTCTAAAGAACCAAGACAGTTGATCTTTTTCATATTTAATTATCAAACTAAGATATAGATCAAACTAAGTATACTTTGCCAGACTTAGAAATAATCACAAGACAAGGTCTACTTTGTCTGCTGCTCACATTGTCCCTACTCTTCTAAAATATTAAGACAAAAAAACGAATTGGAAGACTAACACCCCACCAATTTCCTCAGCGACTTTTTTTTTTTCATATACAAATATGAGCACATTTGCAATATGAAGATATGTATGTTTATCTATATATTTATGTGTATATTCACACAAATAGGTATGTTGCTGTATATATATGTATGCATAAATAAGTTTTTTCTTACACCAGCTGCCACTGCTGAAGCATATGCCTGGCTATGAAAGCAGACAAATACTTTTTGAAGTAGATATATCTTCTGTCTTCACAGTATGTTGGCAGGATGTGGTAGTAAGGATTAAGAAATTGGTCCTATTCTTGCTAAGAGCCAGCTGGCTGGGAGGATGCTGTGAATTACTGTGTATGTGATATGTTGTTAGTTTTTGAAACAGAGAAAAAAATGGATTTTTTTTTTTTAGTGGATATCTGAAATCTATCTCTTTCATGCTCATCACTCAGTTGTCTAGGCTTCTTTGCAAGATATATCTTCGTAGCTGAAGTTTCTGAGTCAAAATATGACAAGCCTTTACACTGCCTCTCTGACGCTTGTATCCCAGCATCCAGGCTCTTGGTAGTTTCTTCAAAATTCAGAAGGTTAAATTTGGTCCCAGATGTCAGAACACTGCTCTCATTGCCTTCTCTATACCATTTAACCTTTGCATAACACCTTTGCAAATAGTTTGCTTCTCTATACCATTTAACCTCTGCATAACACCTTTGCAAATAGCATGTGTCAGAGATAAGAATATTGAAGGTTATATTGAGTCTTCTAGGTAACTTACTTCTGTGTCATATCTAATGCTACAAATAACCCAGCAACAGAGTAGTGGATTTTTTGAAAGAAAAGGAAGAAGTGAACAGGAAATGATATGCCCCTGATCCCGGTCTGGAAGCAAATCTCTCCAAATCAACGTTACACTTGGTTGAAAGTAATGAGTGGCCAGTATGAGTACTGCGTGGATCAGATGTCTGCAGACTGCTCTCCTAAGGCCTATCAAGAGCTTGTTTTTCCAGAGAGAGGTACAAAAACCCTGTCCACATCTCCATTGTGTCCCTAAGTCTGGGGTGATAATAAGCCAACATTGTTATTCACCCCTGTGGAGAGCCTGGGATCAATCCAAGCCTTTGTGGCTTTTTTTTTTTCTTTTTTTTTTTTTAATTATCCTAGGCCATCTGGTGCTCACCTCGGTCACACCACTTCGTGAAAAATCACAGGGGTCACCTGGGAACAGCACGACATGTCAAGAGCCATCAACCTGGAAGGTAAGTGTGAGGACTATAAGGACTTCTCTACTTTAGCCACAGATGCGTTAGTTTGATTATCCAGTGCCACTGTGCTTCTGCAGGCAAGCAACAACATGAACAAAAAAATGGGGCATCGAGTTCCACTGCGAGAGGGTTCCTGCTCACCACAATTCACCAGCTTTTAAGTTCACTTACACTGTCTCCGAATTTGCAGCACCATAACTGAAATCAGCATCAGGCACTATCACAACTGATCCCTGCTAACAGTGGTCAGAATTGATGCATGAACCATTACTGTTTGAACAAAACAGGCAGGATCTGTACCCAAGAACTGAAATCTCAGCTGTATGGTATATACAGCATAGCTACTACTCCCCCAAAAAAGGGAGGACAGGTGTTAATGAAAATTAGCTGGTGGGTTACTACACTTATGTCTTCATTAATCAGAGATTTCAAGTGTGATAATAAAATGTAAGACATTTTCCCAAGAGTGTATAGAAAGTTCGTAGTCTCCAAATACTGCAAAATTAGACTAAAAAATGAAGAGAGAAGTGAACCCTACCTAAACTTTTATCCCCTTTTAAATTAACCTTCTACTCTTCTTGAAAGGGCTGAACATGGGTTTTCAGGATTGGCACTGCTGTATTTATTTTATTTTTGTATTTATTTTATTTATATTTATTTTATTTTTATCAAAGAAAATGCACACAGGCAGGAGCCATGAAAATTACCATGGCCTCTTTGTTGCCAGCAAAAAAAATGTCCCTGCAGACAGTGCCAGGTAAAATTGACACAGTACTCTCTCTGCTGAGACAAATTGCCGGTCACTTGAAAACAAATTACAAGTTAAAACTTCCCACATAGTGAGCTGAGAAAAAATGTGTTCAGGATATCAGAAGCATGTAGAGATCAGAGAAAATTTCCAGCTCTACCTAATGATGAGATAAATGTATAGGATAAAACAGGGTTATAAAGTTCCTCCTATTCTGACAGCACAGGATTTCCTTCTTTCTTGCTTTTCTTCCTTCCTCATTTCCCCTTTCTTCCATCTCCCCTATCGTTATCATTTTTTATTTTTTTTTTTTTCCCTCACCCAGAGTACCCTGTGTGCAAAAAATGGATAAAACTTAACTCCATGCTCCATACCTGAATATCTGTTTGGATGAGGATAAGAAAAAATGAATCAAAACTTGGCAGTTCAGAATCTCTTCTCTCAAAACACTGCATAAACTGTCATTTCCCTTGAATTTCTGTGAAGAGATAACAGAAGCAGAAACATGCCATGGACCCATGGTCTTAAGTTGTAGTTCAAGCTTTGCTTTCTTGAAATTACTAGGTAAGTATTTACCACTATGTTATATCCATAATATATTCTCATTCAATTCCTATGGTCATTCAGATGAAGACATCAAGCTGACACCAAACTGTGGGTGAAGTCAACAAGCCTGAGGGATGGGATGCCGTCTAGAGAGACCCAGACAGGCCAAGCAGTGGGCCCAGGAGAATCTCATGACATTCAACAAATCCAAGTGCAAGGTCTGGCACCTGTGTCATGGCAACTCTCAGTACCAATACAAGCTGTGGGACGTAAGGATAGAGCACAGCCCTGCTGAAAAGGACTTGGGGGCACTGGTGGATGGGAAGTTGGACATGAGCCAACTCTGTGCCCTGACAGATCAGAATGCCACATGGATCCTGGGTGCATCCAAAGCAGCACAGCCAGCATTGTGAGAGGGGATCTGCCCCTCTGTTTTGTGCTGTGAGACCTCACCTGGAATGCGGCATCCAGATGGGGAGTCCTTGGCACAGGAGAGACACAGACCAGTTGGAATGCATCCAGAGGAGGGCTACAAAGATGATGTGAGGGATGAAACAGCTCCCTGTGAGGACAGGCTGAGATCTGGGGTGTGCAGCATGGAGAAGGGAAGGCTCCGGGGAGACCTGAGAGTGGTCTGTCAGTGTCTAAAGAGGAGGTACAAGAAAGAAGGGGACAGACTCTTTCAGGCAGTCTGTGGTGACAGGACAAGGGGAAATGGTTTCAAACTTAAAGAGGGGAGATTTAAGCTGGATATAAAGAAAAAGCCTTTTACAGTGAGGGTGGTGAGGCACTGACACAGGTTTCCCTGAGATGTGGAAGCCCCATCCCTAGAGACTTTCAAGGCCAGGGTGGATCAGGCTCCTAGCTGTAGAGGTCCCTGTTCATTGCAGGGGATGTGGACTAGATGGCCTTTTAAAGATCCCTTCCAACGCTTAGGATTTTATGATTCTATGATTCTAAGAGAAAATGGACCTCAAGTTGCAACTGAATGTGCAGTAAAGCAAAACATGACTCAGCAGCAGATTCTGTAGGATGAGCACAAGAGAATATGTTACAATGTCTGTTTTTAATTTCCGAAGACTCAGGGGGCAGTGGCAGCATTTGGGTTTTGTTTTGCTTTAGTCGTTTCTATTTAACAGCTCTTTAATCACACAGAATAGAAAAGAAACCATCCTAGGAATTGAGGATCAAAATCTGGAAACGTTCCTCTTCTGACTGAAGTGCTAGAGTTTCATGTACTCCTTCACCAGTGAATTCAGAAGCATCTTCTCAATGGCAGGGTTGTATCCTAAAAGGAGACATTGAAGTTGAATTCAAATAGGTAGCTGTGCAAAAACTTTTCATTTTCAGTGAGTTCTCTGATCACTAGTCTGTGTGAAAGTAATACGACTCTTCTGTTGGCCATTCTTGAAAGAAAGCAGTTGTATTCTCTGCAAGATAGCAAATCCTAGAAACTCTCATTCTACACTGCCTAAAAGAATGGGGACGTAGGTAGAAAATACCCTCCCTCCTTTATTTATTTTCTACACCTTAATGAGGTAGGGGTATTCTAATGCTAGCCACTCAGTCAACCTTGAGACAACACTAGGTTCAACACCTAAACCTAGTGATGAAGAAATGAGTATATCATACATACTAGGGGAGAATTGTAGGTCTATCATACATACGAGGGGAGACTTGTAGGTCCTCCCAGCAATTCTATATGGAAATTTAATTCAAATAACAGTTTAGTAGCCTGTATTTATATCCTCTGTGTTGCCCTGTGAAATACAACAGGATGCTAGAAGTTCAATTTCTAATACAGATGGTAGGATGAGAAGGCAAAGAGCAAAAAGTAATGTGCTAAGAGGAATTTCAGAAACGTAGCTTGTATTCAAAGATTCACAGAAAATTTTAATTTTAAAATTAAGCAATATTTCAGGTTGAGGACCTGCAAGTCATTGCAATATTTGCTAATTGATATGTCCCAACCTTTCGGTGGCCTTCTGGAATATGCAATCTGCTGGAATGAGAACTATTACAGAAGACAGTACATAAATCCTGAAAAAACTCAAAGGCACTGGATTTACAGCCTAGTCAGGTGAAAAGAAAAACAGGAGCCTTGAAGCAGCAGAGCTATAGCCTTGAATTATCTATAAAGACTGCAATAAAACAAATTTTGAAAGCAATTCCTCAAGGGTACACAAAAGCAATGACATTTTTCAGTACAGAAGTAATTACACAGAAACATTTTTGCAAACAGTGGGAAATATCTACTTTCATCTCACTATTTCTTGGCATGGATATTCATAAAAAAAAAATCCTGTTCATTTTATTGCAATCACTGAGTCGTATGATTCAGTTGTTAGAACTTGAACAGGAATGAAAGATTGTTTATTTAAAGTTCAGATATTTTCTGATCAGTGAAAACTAATACCAGGTCTTCCCTTTTAATCGCTCTTCTTCTACTAAAGCATATTTCTCACTTTTTTTTAGTTTGTTATTCACATGCAAGGTTGCTGATATCTCTCCATGGTGTAAAGATCAAAAATTCTGAAATGTTTGTTTCAAACTGTTTATTTACTTTACCTTTTGGCAAATTAACACTTAAAATTTTTGACATCTTAGCCACCCCACTTTCTACAGAATAAACTTCTCAGGGCACTCATGGTAAACCACTGACGAAGTCTTTAGAATTTATTTTCCTCCAGCTAAGGACTGTCAACTGTTCAATTTTCAAGTTTTTCTATCACTAACCAAGTTTTTTGTTGACTGCATAATTGCCAATTCTTTGCTTTTTTTAAAGGCTTTGTTTGTCTCTTAATATTTCTATTTTAGATAGCAAGGAAATTTAGTCCTGTATGTAAATCTTCTAGGGGGTTTCTTAATGAAAATCCTAGTAAAAGCAGAAGGGCTGGCTACTGAACTATGATCTAGTTAGCAATATCTTTTAGAGTGCCACGTGTGTCACAATAGGCAGAGTAATGAAACCTATGGCTTATTAAGTCCGTAAATGAGACTGACTGATCCTCAGTTCTCATTAAAAGAAATTGCCAACACACTGGACAGACACAAAGCAGAATGGGGATTCGTATGGAAAGAGGCAGGGTTCTTCTACAGCTTCCAGACTGAATGACTAAGTTTTACCACCTACACAGAGAATGATGGCCCAAATTCACAATTTCAACAGAAGTGAGGACACTGATGAGTTTATTTTTGTGATTGGAGTTGTTTCTTACATGACTTTGATGTGTTACTAGAGGTACTGCACATACGTGAAGCATGTATGATTTAAACACGTACTTTATTCTCCTGAACTTAAAGTGGTGTATAGTGACCGCTTTTGTTCTTTCGCATAAAAAATAAATGTAACATTAACGAACACGTGAATCAAGTCTGGGAATAATTTTGAGAGAAGACATATTAAGTATGGCAGTATATTAAATATCAAGCTAGGATAGTTATGAACTTGGCATTATTTTACTGGATAATGACTCCTCCACCCTACATTCTCTGTTTAAAATCCAGTTAGGAGTGTAGCAGTTGGTACCTTCCTTACACAAATGAAGAGCAGGTATTTTTCTTTCCAAACTGAGACAAAAAAGACAGATGCAATGAGTCTGCATTTTATGGTAGCAGACAACTACGATGTGGATATCTGATATTTAATTTCTGTCTCTGACAGAGGATGCACAAACATCCCTTCTTGGTTCCTTAGAAACTTCCCTAATCTGCTGCTCATAAAGCTGCCACTCTATATTTACTTTACTATATATATTTGCAAGCATTATGCCCTTCTCTTCCTAGTTTTATCTGATTTTATCTACCTTTCTGCATAGGCTAGAAAAGACTGCCTCTAACACAGGCTAGCTTCTGACAATATATTTGCTTTTCACTGCAGGCAAGAGAACTCTTCTCATCTGAGAGCTGCCTGACATTCTCAGTAGTTGAGGCTCAGTCCACTGTCCACAGGCAGAACTCCAAATGCAGAAATCACAGTCCCTTGGCATCCCTGCAGTGTGCCACCAGGGACAATCAGTGAATAATTGAAAAGTCAGTATTTGTAGGAGAGGGGCTGTAATTTTCTCAGAAACTCCAGGTTTGCTCCAAACAGTGCACAAGAAAGTCTTCCAGGTATTAGCCCACATGCAGACAACAGCAAAGAATCAAGCTAGTGCTGTTCTGATCCCTTAACTGCCATACTAGCCATTGATATGGCAAATCAGTTTACATCTTTATAAACATTGCAATTTGGCTGCAGTTCAAGAAATCATTTTGGTGACAGTAGGTTGCTGGGATAGAGCCTGGGCTGCTGCATCTTCCTACTAAACATACCATGAATTATTCATACACTACCAAATAGTCCAGCAGGTCCCTCTCTCTCTCGACTTGAGATCTCCAGTCTTCTTCCTGATTTTTGTTCCATAAAATCATCTGTAGCTGTACATAGTTGCAGAAAGAAAAGCCTTTGTCACACGAGTTTACTACCTAAACAGGAATGAAAGATAAGATGTGAGAGCTACTTTTAGGAAGAAGGGCCTAAGGGAAGGTTTCAGTGTTTCAGGCACTGAATGGAGAGCATCAGTCTAAAACTGGTGACAGTGCAAATCAGCCAATGTTCTACTGACTGTGTGGCACCTCAGCATTTTGAGTTTGGCTATTTCCTCTACTGAGGAATTCAACTTCATCCATTGCTAAGTTATCATTGACATAAAAATCCAGCCCAGTTTTAAAAGGAAGCCTGGCATGTCCATTGTTTTCTCAAAACTCTTTTGCATTGTAATCAACATGAAGGGTATTGCTAAGGTCTTAAGAAATTATTGTAATTTGCCCTATGCTTCTGCATTAGCAAGATAAAGATGAGGTCTTTTTACTTCCTGTATGGGAACAGCTGAATCACGGCCTGAATCTCTGATTAACCACCTGAAGTATTCTTCAAATGAGTGAAGTAAGGAGTTAGAGGATGCAGGATTTAGAAGATTAATAGCATCACTTAGTTCAGCTTTTGCGAGCTCAAGAAAATTCTTACTTAGTTTAGTTTTTGGAAGCGCTTTCTTGGCTTAACTTCTTTTGGCCCAAGGAAGCACTTGATTAGCTTAACTTTTGGAGGCCGAAGGAAGCATGTGATTAGCTCAACTTTTTGTAAGCCCAAGGAAGTGCTACCGTGAGCTATCCCAAAAGGAAAGTTATTTCCTGTCAGCAGAGAACGGGCCAATGAGAGAACAACAGAAAGGGGAACAAACATGATAAGGAGTTGCAGAGGCATGCTGTCTCAGACAGCAGTGCAGTAACATCAAAATAATAATGCTCTCTTGCAATGCACATAAACAAAGCAGAGTTTTGAGTCTGAAATTATCAACTGTAATGTCATCAAATGTGATTAATCAGTCCTATAATTCAGATATGGCTATCCATTCTTAATTTGAATCATAAACTCGTCATGCTTGTTAGGATCTTCCTCTACTTAAACTGACTTTTAAACTTTTCTGTAATAATCAATCATTCCCACCAGCTGTTTATGTTGGCTTCTGAGTTGGTTTTTATTATTATTTGTTTATTTGTTTTTATTGTTTAAATTCATTCTATAATTGTCTTGGAACAGTGAAATGAAAATGAACGTGATTTACCTTACAAATACCCCTATCTGCAAACAGAGATCCTGTTGACTGCAAATATCCCACCGAGGATAAGAGAGAGTGAGGGGAAAAAAATAAAATGGAAATTAATTTAATTCTATGCGTGAATGAAGATGGGAAGTTATCTCCCTGTAACTGCATATATCGTTTTGAAGGCATTTTTGTTTTAGTTTCAGTTCTTCAAATTGACTTTTTACTGTTCTCAGACATATCTTTTTTTTTTTTTCTGTACTGGGACATCATCCCATCAGGTTCACTCTGTAACTTGTTTATTCCTTATGGCACACATGAGGAGGCTGTGCAATGGTGTGATAAGACTGCTACTATGCGGAGCAGTTACAGGTTTTTGAGGACTAACATGACATTAGAATAAAACCAAAACAAAATAATTCACTTTCCATTTTTTCTGGCAGTTCTACCGTGTATTAAATAATTAAACACACCACAAATTTTCTTTGTGTTACTGTAAGATGTTACAAAGCTTAAGCACTGTGATCTCTAACATAAGCAAGGGAAGAAACATTGCAAAAAACGTTATCTCCTGTAAGTAGTAAGTCATTTAGCTATAACCTTCTCTTCACTGGGTACAGCGTAATAGAAACTTGACAAGTTTGAAATTTTTTTTAATAATAAATTGGCTAATCTTTTTTTTTTTTTTTTTTTATGGAAAACACTTTAAAGCTTTATAATGTTTTTAGATTAAGTGAAGGGGAAGGGAAAATAGGCTGAAGGAACTGGGCTTGTTCAGTCTGGAGAAGAGAAAGCTGCAGGGAGACCTCACTGCAGCCTTCCAGAATTTAAAGGAAGTTTATATGAGGGAAATCAACTTTTTACATTGGTAGATGGTGATATGACAAGGGGTAATGGTTTTAAACTAAAGGGAGATTCAGAATAGATGTCAGGAGAGGTTCTTTACTGAGAAAGTGGTGAGGTGCTGGAAATGGTTGTCCAGTGAGGCTGTGGAGTTTATAATCTTGCCCATACTTCTGTATCTGCCACATTCCAGCTCCTGCCACACAGGCTACTGGTTGTAGCTACTTTTAAGTGAAATAGGACAGTGTTTTGAGCAGGGACTATACAGGTAGAAGTTCCATCTTGGCTGGGATGTGGGAGTTAAACTTACAGGATAAAAACAGAAACAGCTGCCATAACAGAGCTTTCATTCAATTTTCTTCCATCGAAAAATCTCAGTCATTGTGAAGTGCCTGGTAAAAAAGGACACAGCCAAAATATATGTAAATATATGTCTTTAGTTAAGAATAAAGTGCTATCAAATAAATCAAGTATAAAAAGGACTTAGAAAAAAAAATCAGACATAAGAAACCCTCAACAAATAAACCAAAAAAAAAAAGAAAAAAATCATTCATAACAGAAATTGAAAACCTTAGCTTAGTGTATTCCTAACTAAGTAAAAAGCAGTCTCACCATAAATGCTCACTAGTGTTTTTGTTCAAGCCATATGGGTCTGAGCTTCTGAGCCATAGCTAAATTACTGACCAAGAAAAAACACTGTCCAAGTGTGTCTGCAACACTCTAAAGTGAACCATCCCACTAGACTGTATTTTACTACTAGTAAAATATAGTGTTATAATAGGGATCTTATAAGAATATCTATGCATGAGTTGAGTTCAAATGCACTCAAATGTAGGTGGAGTAGTCATGTCCTATGTGTGAAACGGCTTGATGCATTAATTATGCACAAGATATTAAGCACTAAAGAAAATAAAAGGTACTTGTGCAAGACTGAAAAGACTTCCAAAAGCAATACAGCATAAGTTTGTTCATTTCAGGTCCCCCTCCAAACTTCTCAGAAATTAAATTGCAACTGGTCACTTGCAATAGCAACAGCAGGACTGACTCCTGGTTCCAATGTCATGTCAGTCAGCAAAAAGGAACAGATGCATTGCTAATTAAAACGTAAATTTTCACTAATGATATGCTTTTTGTAAGTGCCAGGAACACCAGATGAGAAAGTAGAAAATGAATTAAACAATCCCTACAATATTTTTAATAATCAACTGAAATAATGTCATTACTCTTTTAAAAGCAAGAGTAAATGACCACCAACACTGCAGCAAATTTTGCACTGCGGAGATAAAGAGAGAAAAAGAGAAGGAACAGGAGAAATATGGCATATTTGATTAATGTGCCATTACTACTTAGAAATAAAGTTTCTGAGGAAACTTTTTAAAAAAAAAAAAGACTATGCAAAGAGCATCAGTGTTTGTTCTTCATAAAACAAGTCATCTAGCTTTCTTTTCAGTTGTGGAAACAAAACATACTAGTCTATGGATAGAGGAAGAAAGGGAAAATACACTGTTTAATAAAGTCTTAGATCAACTTATGAAACAATTCCCTCCTCAGCAGCAAACAGGATATGATACAAGCTTCAAACACTTCAACAGATCACAGATCACTCAGTTGCACATTCACTGGTAACACCAGCAGCGCTAACAGTAAAAGCACCCTTTATGCCCAATGATCCTATATCTGCTTTCTCTGCAGTTATAATTGATTGCCCTTGTCCATAAGCAAATTGTTTTCCACTAAGATCACCTTCCAAGCATCTCACACCTTTCTCTCTCGGAGCTGCAGCCCATCTAGAATCAGACCACAACTGAGGGAATGTGCACGCATCCCTGAGCTCTATATGCTGCCTACAGCTCTCAGTTTCCATCACCCAAATGGACAATTAGTTTACAAATATAAATCAAGAATTATTGCAAGTCATCAGCAATGCAATTATCCATTTGGAAGAAAGAGAGAAAGTAAGACTGAAGAAATGGCTGTATTTTGTAAGAAGCTGCAGGGAATGATAAATACGCAACCAGATTTTTTAGAATAAAACAACACAAAATGGAAGGTCCTTATCTTAGCAAACTGACTTGATTTACACAGCAATGAATATGAAGTGGAACAGAAAAAGAGTTCAAATTGCAGACATACCAGCTAGAATATAACCCAATAATGTATCGCGGATGTTCAATTTCTTTTTCTTTATTTATTTTGTTTTATTTTTTTTGCATCTCAAACACAGTATTTTTTTGTTTTCAATTTCAGTAATGACAGAGATGGATTATTACAATTGTAACTCTATATTACACATCCTGTGTGGTAGTATGTGATAAAGATTTTTTTTTCTTCTTCTGTATATGTACAACTCCATGCCCAATTATTTGTGTAAAAATGACAGTATAGCAAATTTCTACAGTATTATCTATGCTTCAAAATCCTCTGGTACAAGGGATTTTTATGCTCTTTAAAATCCTGTGGTTGGTTTATGGATATGGTAAAAATGCATGACTGAAAAATCCTGTCAGAGATTTATTATCTGTTACTTGTCTGCTGAGGCGCATCACAGTGGCAGAAATAGGGCATCTGAGGCCCTTCAGCTACTCTGAGATCACACAAAGCTCCTGCCTGAACATATCCATAAGCCTCAGACTTCCTGAAATTAAAGAGCAAGCAGAATTAATATGGGGTCTGCCTCTTCTGCCTTGTCTAATGCCTTGGAAGATTTCTTTGACATCATTTCTCCATTGTCAACAAGACAGTCGTATAAATCACTGTGCTTTTATTATTATTGTTGATAATGATGTATACACACCTGGAGTCCCCACAATGAAAACTGAAAATACAGCCTTCAGGATTTAATAATGCCTTCCTCTTGTGCATTTTTGGCTTTATGAAGATCTTCTCTACCAAATGAACCAAAAGGACTTCATCATGGTTATACATTTCCTAAGACCGTATGATTTTATCAAGCTTGATTAGGTTGGGAAGAAAATGAAAATTGCTACCAAACTAGAGGTTCTTTCTTCGAACAATTATAGCAGAATTATTACTTCACTTTAGGTTTCTCTATGTGTAATTAATTAAAGTGTCAAAATACTTCAGACACAAACTAAAATCTTACTAACACATGCACTGATATTAAATAACAATTTTAGTACCAGTGATCCTGTAATAGCATTAGGAAAAGTATTTATGTTTAAATTCAGATGCTTATATAAGACTGAATTTCAATCAAATGCTGGAGACATTCATCAGTAATTTATGTTTGCTTAAATGCATGCCATGAAAATCAAAGGCACATAATTAAGAGTGACAAGAAAACAAAAGCTTTTATTTATTTCTAGTAAACATTTGGGTCACAGATAATTTCAGACCTTAATGAAAACAATTTGATCCATTAAAGTTAGCATGATGGATATGCAAAGTAGATTTCATTTCTTTCAAAAGAAGAAAATGTTTTAACAAATCAGTTAGAAAAGGGACTGTTTGATACAGGGAATCACTAATGAGATGCCTCAGTATGAAATTATTTCTTAAAAATAAGTTTTAATTTAGTTCCCTAATCTTTCATGCAAAAATTCTGTTTTTATCAAACACATTTATCATTTGCAATTATTTAACAAATCAGTTAAATAATGATAGGACACTATTCCGTTTAGTTTACACACTCTGTATTATATGTAACAAGTTTCTGTTTCTTTTTTGAATTTCACATAAGCATATTTAAACAGAGACACAATGAAAGATAGGTAAAGAAGAATACATTTGACTGAAGCTTCATAAAAACACCTCCCAAAAGTCTTTTAACCAAATAGAAGCCCCCTGATGGCTGTGTTTTCTCTAGGCAAGCTCCTCTTTCAGTCTTTTGTCTCTGCCAAATCCAGTGGGAAAATGAATTATCTTTGCTTTTAGAACAAGACTGTAAGTATAACTTTTCACCTAAAATACCTTGGGGATCTTACTGAAATTAGTATTCACAAGCTAAACATTGCTGTGCAGAGATGCTACAAACTATTGCCTCTTTCGTGACTCCTGTAGAATTATAGAATCATAGAATCATAGAATTGCTCAGGTTGGGAAAGACCTCATCAAGTCCAACGGCAACCTAACCATACTGTCCTAACTCTCACAATCCCCAATTAAATCATATCCCTGAGTACTACATACAAACGGTTTTTAAACACATCCAGGGATGGTAACTCAACCACCTACCTGGGGAGCCTATTTCAGTGCTTAACAACCCTTTCTGTAAAGAAGCTTTTCCTGGTATCCAACCTAAACCACCCCTGGTGCAACTTGAGGCCATTTCCCCTTGTCCTGTCACCAATGGGAAGAGACCAACTCTGTTCTCGCTGCAATCACTTTTCAGGTATTTGAAGAGAGCAAGAAGGTCTCCCCTCAGCCTCCTCTTTCCCAAACTAAACAGCCCAAGTACCTTTAGTTGCTCCTTATATAGCATATTCTTCAAGCCCTTCACAAGCCCTTCTTTGGACCTGTTCCAGGACCTCAATATCCTCCTTTCTGTACTGAGGTGCCCAAAACTGAACACAGTACCTGAGGTGGGGCCTCACCAATGCTGAGTACAGGGGCAGGATTACTTCCCTAGTCCTGTTCACCACCCCATTCCTGATACAAGTCAGGATGCCGTTGGGCATCATGGTCAGTGAAGAAACAAAAAAAAAAACACTAGAATTTTGATACATTTTCCTATGAACCCGTGTCTGCAGAGATAGTAGAATATTTTGTCTCGTGTTGTGCAAAGAGGCCAAAAGCTCAATGGTTATGAAGAATTAGTGGGGAAGTCAACCTTCTTCAGATATAAACGAACTACACTGGAAAGTAAATGCAAAAACAGAGGTAGGTTATGGACAAGCCATTTAGAAGATTGTAGGTAAGAGAACAAAGACTTCCATCCTTTCTCTTTCCTTTTCTTGTCCTCCATTTCCAAAGGGATGACTAAAATTTCATCAATATGAGATCTGCATGTCTACAAATTAGATCCTCTATGCCAGCTACAAAAGTCCCTGTAACTAGCAGAGGTGTCTCACTGGAACATAAACAACTGCTGTTGAATATGCAAAAGTCAAAAAATAAATCAAATCCAAAAGCAGGCTATTAGCACTTTCTGTTCATCTGTTAAACAACAAAAGCAAAATCCAAGCAGTGCTTTGTTTCCAAAGAACATGTCTGAATATGTATAAGGAGGTGATTTTTTAATGCAAGGGGAATGCCTTTTTATTTTTTTTATTATTTTTTTTTAATTTTTTTATTTTTTCCAGAGAATTATTGTGTCTAATTCATGCTTGCTGGCTGAGGCTGACAAATTCCTTTCTGCTGTCATCTTTCAGCTGTATGTTTATTGAATGTAGTTGAATGGAGAGGTCAGTGGTTAGAGGGATAAATAAACTTGAGCTGTTTCTAATGCTGTCAAGTATCACAGTAAAGGGTGTTTCTAGTTTCCTGTAATTATCCAAGAACTTTAGCCCACATTAAGCCTTCTTTCCCCAGATGAAAAAAAAAAAAAGGAAGAAAAAAAAAACCTGGGGACGAATAATACAAACTAGAAACAAAGTAATCTAAGTGGATTATACATCCAAAAAAAGTAAATATTTTACATTTTTAATTCCTCTCATTTTTTCAGACTTGTGATTTTTGGGGGGAGAAAAAATGGTACTGGAGAAATGTGGAAAACTTTTTCAATCACGTTCATTTTCAATTGTGAATTTGGACGTGCATAGCCACCTTTGTTCCGTATGTCTGGGATTGCAAGCCAAATACATGCTTATGTATGCTATAAATTTCAGAAGGAAGACACAGGGAATTTTTGTACTAACAGATGCAGAAGGAACTCATTCTACCCATATTAGTCTCAAAATTGTAATTGCACAAGTTAGAAATAGCAATGCTGCCTTCAGGCACCTGACCTGAAATCCAGAGTCTAGTTACAAATGTTTGGCATTGTTCCAAAGATAATAATCTTCCTCAAGAATCAAAACTTCTTGATTTAGGCTTGCTATCAAGTAAATTTGACTAGAGTCTATCTATTTCACCCTAATCAGAAAAGTCCATACAGAATTGCTACATTTGAGTTTCCAAGCTTAGATCTCCAGTAGGTTTAACACTTCTTCACTGAACAGTCAGTCCATCCTGACTTCTTTTTCTTGGACACATTCATGGTCTATTTTCTCCTTAAAACTGCAAGTACAGAATACTATTTCCACTGGCATTAATTCCAGCATTAATTCCCTCCAGAAAGGGAGCCCTTGGTAGCATGTTCTCCTTGGGTGCTCCTTAGCTCTGATACACTATTCCACTTCCATAGCAAATTAAGCTGCTATTTTAGACCTTTTCACTGAGTTTCTTCATGACATAATTGGGCTGGTCATGTGGAAGAAAAGACAACTGTAATGGTCTTTGCAGAATGATAGGGTTTGTGCCATTTGCAGCTCTTTTCTTCCTTTACTTGTTTTATTTTCAGTGTCATTTTAGTATTATTCCAGGAAGGCTGAAGCCACTATTGAGAAGAATTTCTCAGAGCATTTACATCTATTACATAAATTATTTGGAAATACACAGTTCTTTGATCTGATTCAGGCCAGTAAAAGAGACAAGCACTGATACTGAATGTATTCTCAATCTCAAAGTAAAATGAAATATAAATCAAAGAATGTGCATTGTCCAGGTTATTCTGCTATTTTGGCTTCTTCAACATGAGTCTTTATAGACAGCGTTATCAGGAAATGGATATTAAAGGTATATGGTCTACATTTACTTGAAAATCTCTAATATCATTGTAAAAAATAAAAATAATTACTAAGCAAGAATATATTGGACTCTACTGAATGGTACCTTAATGTTCACTTCCTCACCTAGAGGGAGTTCTGACGGGATTCTGGCTCATGAGTCTGATTCTGGAAGAGCTAACATCCATACACTGAACTTACAAATCTGTGATTAAAAAAGTTAAAACTAAAGAGAGCAAAGCAAAGCTAACAAGCAAGAAATTAAAAATCTTTGATTTAGAGACTGATTAATAAAATCCATGATAAATGTGGAGTCCTGAATCAGGGACTCCTCTGTTTTCCTCACTCATTTATCAAGTATTTCTCTTTATTTGAATGATCACTCAAGAGTTGATATGAGATCAACAAACAGACAACAGTGGTTGAGTCCTTGTTCTGGAGACCTTGCATCAAACATGAGTGTATGGGAAACTGTTAATCACAGCCTGAACCTCTGATTAACCATCTGAGGCAAGTGATGGGTCAGCTGTGGGAGCACAGAAGGTAATTCAGCTGTGCTCCCGGAAGGGGTGGAGCTTGACTCCACCTTTCCTAGAGCCCATTCAAGGGCTGACCACCACTAAGGCAGCATCTCTTTTGGAGATTGCTCCTGTGTGGAGTTCCTTGTGGTGAGCATCTATCCTAGCTGTGAGCCTCAGTGTGGGTGTGTGGGTGAGTTGTTCCCCTATAACCTCTGGCTATTCATCTGTTACAGCCTTGTATAATAACAACTATACAATGAGCATAGCTGAAAGTAAAATCAGATGTAGCTGTTCTCCTGCAGTTTTTCCCGCATCCCCGAATGCAAGAGTGACTAACAAATATCAGCATTCTCTCTAAAAAGCCAGGGCAGAATGAATGCAACAGAAGAGAAGTTCTAATTACTTATATGAGGGGAAAAATCAACATTTGTACATCACAATTACTACTTAATAGCACACTGCTGTATCAAGTTCCCAAATTCACTATACTCACAAAACATAGCATTGCACATGATCATCATTAAACTCAGCATGACAGGAAACTAATACAAGGTGAAATAATGGAGCTCACTTATAATATTAATGTGAAACTTGTTCCATCTGAGATGGAATTAACTCTGTCATCAGGTATCCAATTCTCCATCCTAGAGAACCAAGAGAACTGGCATACAGGTTGTGAGGTCTTGTCACTAAGATCATTATGATCTATTATGTTGATACAATATTGAAATACTACATGCTGACACTGTCATTAAAAAGGAGTGGAATAAAAATGTCATACGACAAAAAGGGTTGCACTGGCCATAAGCAAAATTAGTTTGGAAATTATTCAGTTAAAATAATGGTGTTTTGAGACTGTTCCAAAATAAGTATTAAACAAAGGCATCAAAGAAGTTTAAGGTAGGCTAAATTTGGGAAAGGATTATACATTCCACATCATTGTTCTAGCAGAGAACTAGGCATGACAATGGTCACGGTTATTCAGTCTTACGTTCTTCTGCAGAATCTCCCAGCAAGAAATGAGACTGAAAAAGATGAACAGTTTCAACAAACACAACAAAACACTGTGGACAATATGCTGTAATAAACACTGTTGAATTTCATATTTTTTCATAAATATTCAGTGTCAAAAGAAGTTCAGTAAGAAACCACTAATTGGTGTTGTGGAAACAGCAGAAATAGTTCTGTAAGTACTCTGTGAGAAGAACAATTTGAGATAGATACACTATTTAAGAGAAACATCCAAGTAACATTTAGGTTTGATAGCACTGAGTTCCAGAGATCAAATATTTTGATAAAACTGTGTAACCAGGGATAGATCAAGGGATAGTTTCCATGGTAAAATCCAGCTTTTGTGAAGACTAATAATTATATCTTACAAACAAACAAACAAAAAAAAGATAAAGTGTTGGCCATCTGTGAATGAAGAAAAAGATTTATCAGCATCTGACAAGGGACATTATTCTTCCTTTTCTGGACATTAATTTAGGAAAAAATACGCTATATACTTGCAAGGAGATAACTCTCATGCAGCTTGTTTAATTATAAAGCTATCTGACATACATGATTATGGCATAATTTGGGAGTTTCAGGTGCATAAACGATTGACATAATGAGAACAAGTGTAGTTTTCTCCTAACAGAGAGCCTAGCTTCTAGAGTAGAAGAAAGAACATAACAGTCCTGCCCTTTTGCTCTGCACTGGTAATACATCACCTGGAGTACTGTGTCTAGACGTGGAGTCCATAGTACAGGAGAGATATGGATGTGTTGGAATGCATCCAGAGGAGTGCCACAAAAATGTTCCGAGGTATAGAATGCTTCTCCTACAAGGACAGGCTGCAAGAGCTGGGACGGGACTGTGCAGCCAGGAGAAGGGAAGGCCTTTCAGTATCTAGAGTGTCTGTAAGAAGGAAGAGGAGAGACTCTGTAACAGGGTCTGTGGTGACAGGACAAAGGTAAATGATCTCAGACAAAAAGAGGGGCGACTTAGACTGGACATGAGGAAAAAGTTTTTTACAATAAGGGTGGTGAGGCACTGGAACAGGATGCCTCGAGAGGTGATGGATGCCTTATCCTTGCAGACATTAAACGTCTGGCTGGATGGGGCTCTGAGCACTCTGATTGTGCTCCCTGTTCATTGCAAGGGAGTTGGATCAGGTGACCTTTAAGTGTCCATTCCAACTCAAACAATTCTATGATATTTTGACATGAGAAAAGGAGAGCATCTTCTCCATCATGCCATAAATAAAGCATCATCCCTAAAATCCAAGAGTTTCTAGTAAATCTGTGAATGATTACCTTTTTAGGGAATAGTGATAAAACAGATTACAAAGGGTTTGTCAGCCAGAATGATGTACACCTAAAGTGCTTAAATTCTAGCTTTCTTCTTACAAATAAACAAGCAACCAAGCAAATGAAACAAAAACTACAATATTTGACCTAGTCTAGACGGTAAACGATTTTAATCCTGCTCTTTCTCAGTATTCAGTGGCAATAGAAATAACACTAAATACCTATTTAACCCCACTATTTCTCTATACTGTAGAGAATCAAGACCCAGGCAAAATAGTTCCTAGAAAATTAGATCCCAGAAACTCTTTTGGCAGTGTACACAGAGCAGCTCATAGCAAAATTATGTAGCCAACTGGGAGTTTTTTCCACACATGAAAATGGGAGACTAAACTGAATTTTTTGAAAAGAATCATGAGTGGCAGACCTGGTAGTCACGAAAGGTCACAGGATTTAAAAAGACATGGAGTTGAAATATATATGAGTTTAAAGTAATATAATGAGTTTAATATCATTTTTAATAAGAGCTGCTTTCCAGTGTCAGGACAGCTGTGACAGTGGCCAATGAGGCATGTCCTAGGAAGAATAATGTCAATGGCAACGTCACTGATGTGTGGTCGTGGTTACTGTGTATCTGAGTGGCCGATGAGACTTCGGGGTAAAAAAGCATGGGTATGAGAATGCCTTCCTAAGGTTAGAATAGACATGTAAAATTCTCCAAAATTAAACCCCTGCATTTTTTCCTATCTTTTAGAATTACAAACCTGACAAAAATAAAACCAACAGGTGAGAAAACTCTGTATGTTATGTGTTATATTATGTTTACAACATATTTCACTACACTCATAATGAGGATTCCACAGGAAGATGGATATTACTAACTTCCCATGGAAGGGAACATGCGTTAGTTCACAATGTGTTAATTAGTCACCATGTCTGCAGGTGGGAATAGCTGAACACAAGTCCTTTCGGATGACCAACTGCTTAAAGTTATATAGGCAAATGAAATGGTTGGGATCACAGCTTTGTATTTAAAGATACACATGATCATTTTCCAATCAAAGGATTGTCATTTCTGGTTTTATATTTCTTTATTTTGTTTTGTAGCATTCAACTGAATATTACATATCAGAGTGAGGGTATAAATAGAACGTGTCAGTCTTTCACAAGTAGGAACCCTTACCTACTGGGCAAGGTATTCTGAATTATATTTCCCTTGACCTACAACACTGCTAGGCAATTTTTTTTTTTTTTTAAAAAGCAAATAATGCAGTTAGCTCTCAAGAAGACAAATGGAAGAATTTATTTTAGTACATTCTGATATATGAGTAGCACAGGAAACCAACTCCTCTTGATGCAGTCAAGAGGATGGCTATGATGTAGAATAATCTACCATTTAAAAAAAAATAAGCAAATCTCATTTCAGTTTTATTTTATTTTGTTGTTTTCTGTGGATTACAAAGGATTTCTCTTTCCTCTTTATTTTTTGGAGTAATTAATATCTTCTGTATAAACACGTTACAATTGGTTTCAAAGTCAGTATTAGGACATAAAGCAGACTGTAGGTCATATAATATCAGTAATATCATATTGATAATGTATCTAATATCTATTTGAGAAACATCTCCTTATTAAAGCTTATGTTTGAAATTGCTAATGTGCCAGCAGAAACAAGACCTATACTATTGACAATCCCTGTAAATGAAAAGGTAGGTAGTTTGAAAGCATACTGATTTCCACCCCTACTTCTATTCTTTTTTTCTAATAAGGCCAAAGACTCTATCTGTGGCTAGCAAGATCAACACTTTCCTTTTTTAATAGATCTGGATTTTTGTAAATCCTGGATTTCTTCTGACGTTTTCATTTGCTGATATTTTCTTAGCTTTTAAAATGATACTGAAGGAAAGCAACTGCAAACATACACTATTTACATGTACATAAGCACTGTTTACATACACAGAAGAGGACACAGATGTGACCATACACAAACATCAAAAAGAAACCACATTTTCATTTCTTCACTTGGTAAAATCAGAGTAAAATCCCTAAGTTTTCTCCCGTTGCTGTGTGAAATACACTGCCCTGCATGAGTTTTAAGTCACTCTGACAAGGAGATCTCATAATACTGTAGTTGTGTTTTCCCACATTTTTCATAAATTATTTCATTTTCATTATCTCCTCTTTAACTTTTTTATGTCATGTCAGTGGTGAGCCTGCATTTGGTGCTGGACAATTTTTCCCTGCAATCATCCCAAGATCTTGCCTTTCCCATCTGCTCCCTCAAAGCAAATTTTTTTAATGAGTAAATGAATTAATAGTTCCAATGATAGAGAGAAGAAGGTGAAAACTTAATGGAGATAAGTATTTGTGTTGCCTAAGCTGCCAGTACCACGAGTGTGAATGTTAGATGCCCAGTTTAATCACTGGAAAGAGAAAAGCTCCTGCCTACAGGAGCAAAGAGTAGAAGAACCAGTCCATGCTTGGAAAGAATCAGACTCTACTGAGATTCCATTCAATTGAAATACATTGATTTCTTAATCCAAAATGTTTTTTTTTCATTTTGAAAATACTCCTCCTTTTCCATTTTTGTTTTTCAAACAGTGAATAAAAATGTTAGGTGGACCTTTAGTCCTAGCTCTTTACCAAATGCAGTGACATTCAGAACAGTTTTCTAGATAAATATCTGTTACTTTGGCAGTTCTAAGGAGAGGATGAGGTTCAAAACAAGGCCAAAGGTTACTGGTTGCATAGTAATAGTTTTCAAGTTTTCTATAAGGATTACGCTTAGAACTGTAAAATGAATTTCATGATAAATTAACATGGTAATGAACACATATCTTAGCCATTAGGCTACTGTAGTTCTTACACAGATGTAACTATTGAGAAAGTAAACTGTGAAACAGTAAAACATCAAACTGTACAGAAAAAATACAAACTGTACTTCCCTAGTTTAGTGTCCTACTCATGGGACATTTAGAATCAAAGAATCACTGCATAACACAAAAAGAAAATTATTAGATATGTGAATATCTGATGCTGAAAAGAAAATAGATAGATGAGACCAACATTGAATTTTAAATATTACTTAATCATACTTAATAACTTTTAGTCTCTAATTTACCTATATGAGTAAATACATGTGGAATTAAAACTAAGTTGCGTTATTTCACTTACAGGAACATGCAGTTGGGAATCAAATCATACGACAGTATAAGCTTTAGTGCAGGATTCTTTAAATATTAAGCAATAGAAAATAAAAGTAACAAAAGTCCAGACAAAAGAGTATTGTGCTCCACAAAGACTACACTGGAATTTTGTGTGTGATAGCAGTTTTCTTTCAGATCTTTCTGAAAGGTTTTTCCTTTGCCAGTATTTTCCTCCAAAAGAGCTTTCAACTGTGTCACTGATGGTCAGATGTCAAATACACACACTTGGGATCCAGGGAACTGTAGGTCTTCCTTATCATCTCAGTCACATACAAAATATCTCTAACCACTTCTCACCCTTCTGTAATAAATAACTAACAGAACTTACTTGCCTTTTGAAGAAGCTTCCTGAGTGGGAAACACTGAGATTCAACACTGATGAGTGGCATCAGCAGAAACGCAGGTAAAAATCCATTTTTTAAATTGTCCTAATGAATGCACAGGTTTCAAAATCAGTCATCACCAGGACACTCCCCAACCTTGTACACTCGACAGACTACTACCTACTACTGATCTTCCAGACAGGTGGGGAGGAAGCTGCATCCCGCAGTCTGAGGGGAACGAAGAAAGACTACAAGACCTTGGGATGGTTGGTGAAAGACTCTGGGGCACAAGTTATTTTCTCTTCCCTCCTTCCATTTTCAAGTGAGGATATGGGATGGAATAGATGGATCCAGTCCATAAATGCTTGGCTACGAGACTGGTGCTACTGGTGCTCCAGGGCGTTGATAATAACTTTCTGATGCAAATGGTGGATGAGCCAACTAGGAGATAAGCACTGCTGGATCTTATTCTCACTAGTAAGGAGGGTCTGGTTGAATCAGTGAAGGCTGAGGGCAGCCTTGGTTGCAGTGACCATGACGTAGTGGAGTTCAGGATCTCATGTGGCTGGAATAGAATAGTATGTATGGAGGCAACTAGGAAAGCTGAGGCCTCCTTAGAATTAAACCTTGCAAGAGGGGTCAAGGACAACAAAAAGGGCTTCTTCAAATACACTACAGATAAGACTAACACCAGAGGCAATGTAGGCTCCCTGATGAGTGAGGTGGGTGCCCAGGTGACAGAAGATACAGAGAAGACAGAGTTACTGAATGCCTTCTTTGTCTCTGATGAACTGCTGGAGGCTGTCCTGAGGAACCCTGCATTGCTGAGGCCCCAGAGGAAGCCAGGATAAAGGAGGATTTTTCCTCAGCTGATGAGGACTAGGTTATGGATCAGTTAAGCAATCTGGACATCCATAAATCCATGGATTCTGATGTGATGCACCAGTGGGTGCTGAGGGAGCTGGTGGAAGTCATTGCTAGGCCACTTTCCATCATCTTTAGTAAGTCATGTGGAATAGGAGAGATGCCTGAGGACTGGAGGAAAGCAAATGTCTCCCCAGTCTTCAAAAAGGGCAAAAAGAAAGACACTGGTAACTACAGACCGGTCAGCCTCACCTCCATCCCTGGAAAGGTGATGGAACAACTTATCCTTGGCTCTGTATCTAGGCATATCAAGGATAAGGGGGTGTCATGGTTTTGTAATTTTTGCTATTAGTATTCCACATCATAACATCATGTGGAGCACAGAGAAGAAGAACTACACGTCCCAGGGGACCTCGCGGACGGGGGGGGGGAAAATACATCACGGAAGCGAAGCTTGCTCTCTCTCTCTCACTGCCTAGCAGCGGGTGTGGGTGTGCTTCCAAGCCACAGCACCTTCAACTTCAAAGTAGGCTTCTCAGTCTTCGGAAACCTCTCTCTCTCTCTCATTTCACTTGATTTATTAGCCTCAATTTTCAATTAGATTGTATTATAGTGTGCTATCTTGCATTCCGATATCATAGTGAAATAAGTTTTACTCCTCAGATTGTTGCCGCTGCTCAGTTTCTTTCCTTGAGCCCAGCTCCCATCTCCCTACCTCTTTCCCTTTTCTCCTTCCCATTTGTCGGGGGGGGCCAGGGGACCACGGGCCTACTGCCCCCTCCCCTGTCACAGACACAGATTGATCTAGATAACCCCGTGACAGGGGGTCATTAGAGGCAATCAGTATGGCTTCACCAAAGGGAAATCATGCTTGACCAACATGATAGCCTTTTATGAAGAAATAACCAGGTAGAGAGATGACGGTTAAAGCAGTGGCTTTGGTCTATCTTGATTTCAGTAAAGCATTTGACACCATCTCCCACAGCATCCTTCCAGCTAAACTAAGGAAGTGTGGTCTGGACAGTTGGGTAGTGAGGTGGACTGTGATATGGCTGAATGGAAGGAGCCAGAGTGTTGTGGTCAGTGGAACGGAGTGTTGTTGGAGGCGTGTGTCTAGTGGAGTCCCTCAGGGGTTGGTACTTGGACCAGTGCTGTTCAGTACATTCTTCAATGACTTGAACGGGGGAATAGAGTGCATGGTCAGCAAGTTTGCTGATGACACAAAACTGGGAGGAGTGGCAGACATGCCAGAAGACTGTGCTGCCATCCAGTGAGACCTAGACAGGCTGGAGAGTTGGGTGAGAAGTATAATGAAATACAACAAGGGAAAGCGAAGAGTCTTGCATCTGGGCAAGAACAACCCCAGGTACCAATATAGGTTGGAAACTGGCCTGTTGGAGAGCAGCGTGGGGGAAGGGGACCTGGGGGTCCTGGTGTACAGCAGGATGACCATGAGCCAGCACTGTGCCCTTGTGGCCAAGAAGGCTAATGGCATCCTGGGGTGTATTCGAAGGGGTGTGGTTAGTAGGTCGATAAAAGTTCTCCTCCCCCTCTACTCTGCCCTGGTGAGACTGCATCTGGAGTATTGTGCCCAGTTCTGGGCCCCTCAGCTCAAGAAGGACAAGGAACTGCTTGAGATTGTCCAGCGCAGAGCCACAGAGATGATGAAGGCAGTGGAGCATCTCCCTTATGAAGAGAGGCTGAGGGTGCTGGGTCTCTTTAGTTTGGAGGAGACTGAGGGGTGACCTCATTAATGTTTATAAATATGTAAAGGGTGAGTGACATGAGGATAGAGCCAGGCTTTTCTCAGTGACGTCCAATGGTAGAACAAGGGGCAATGTGTGCAAGCTGGAACACGGGAGGTTCCACATAAATATGAGAAAAAACTTCTTTATGGTGAGGGTGACGGAACACTGGAACAGGCTGCCCGGAGAGGTTGTGGGGTCTCCTTCTCTGGAGACATTCAAAACCCACCTGGATGCATTCCTGTATGACCTGATCTAGGTGTTCCTGCTCCGGCAGGGGGATTGGACTAGATGATCTTTCAAGGTCCCTTCCAATCCCTGATATTCTGTGATTCTGTGATTCTGTGATTTAATTCTAACTAATAAAACTCCTTGGTGCCTGTGTGGACTTCTTTTAAACTCCCTAAGCTGAGAAATCCAAGCGCTGCAAACTATATCAACACCACATTTTTTTTAGAGATCACATCTCCGAAAAGCAAGCAGCTTCAGAGGCTGAAGGGCATAGAGTTCAGTGGTGGGTGACCCATCTTCCCACATGCCAGGATATGCTGTTAACAATAGCTGAAAAAGCTAGCAGTGAGGTAGCAAAACAGATCTGCAAAAATTTCACTCACAGCTGAGCTGCATGAGCACAGCCACAGATATGCTTGTGGCTACTGCTTCTCTGGGCATCACAGAATCATAGGATCATAGAATAGCTTGGGTTGGAAGGGACCTCAAGGATCATCAAGTTCCAATCCCCCCATCACGGATAGGGTTGCCAGCTGCTAGGTAAGTACTAGATCAGGTTGCACAGGGCCCCATCCAACCTGGCCTTAAACACCTCCAGGGACAGAGTATCCACAACCTGTCTGGGCAACCTGTTCCAGCACCTCACCACTCAGTAAAAAACTTCTCCCTGACATCCAATCTAAATCTTCCTTCCTTTAATTTGAAACCATTCCCCCTTGTACTATCACTGTCTATTCACATAAAGGGTTGATTTTCCTCATGTTTATAAACTCTCCTCAAATAGTGGTGGGCCACAATGAGGTCTTCCTATAGCTTTTTCTTTTCCAGGCTGAACAAGCACGGTTGCTTCAGGCTGTCTTCATAGGAGAGGTGCTCCAGTCCTTGGATCATTTCCATGGCCCTCCTCTGGACCCTCTCCAAAAGCTCCACATCTTTCCTCTGTTGGGGGCCCCAAACTTGGACACAGTACCCCAGATGGGGCCTTGCGAGGGCAGAGGAGAGGGGGACAATCACCTCCTTTGTCCCGCTGCCACCCCTCTTCTGATGGAACCTAGGATAGCATTGGCCTTCTGGCCTGCAAGCACACACTGCTGGCTCATGCTGTGTCATCATACAAAACCCCTAATTTCTTGTCAGCAGGGCTACTCTCGAGGATTTCTTCTCCCAATTTGTAATACCTGGGATTACCCTGACCATGGTCCCACCTTTCAAGTTTATCAAGGTCCCTCTGGATGGTATCCTTTCCTTCTGCTGTATCAACTGCATTGTTCAGCTTGGTGTCATCAACAGACTTGCTGAGGGTTCGCTCAATTCCATCATCTATGTCACTGACAAGGATTTTAAAGAGTATCAGTCCCAAGATGGAGCAATGGGGGGCATAGTTCATCATCAGCCCCCACTTGGACATAGAGCCATTGACCACAACCCTCTGGCTGCAATCTTTCAACTAATTCCTTATGCACCAAGTAGTCCACTCTTCAAATCCATATCGCACCAATTTAGAGATAAGGATATGGTGGGGGGCCATATCAAAGGCCTTGGGTAAGTCCAGGGAGATGAAATCAGTTGCCTTCCTTTTGTCCACCGATGCCATCACTGCACTGTAGAAGGCCACCAGATCAGTAAGGCACAGTTTTCCCCTTGGTGAAGCCGTGCTGTCTGTCTTAGGTCACCCGCTCAGTCAGATTTGTCTTTTGCAGCTGTAAAAAGACAGAATGAAAAACAAGACTAAGTCATAAAGTGTAAAGTATGTAGGACTGGAGGCAGGCAGAAACTATCTGTTTAAGGAACAAAAATTCATATATGATCTGTGTCATTTTCTAGAAGAACTGTCAAGAATTGTCAATTGGTCTTTAACAGTCTTAATAAACTGAACATATTTAGGCATGGGACAAAAAAAGTCAAGTCAACCAGGAATGACAGCATTATTCAAAGTGATGAAACACCATGGAGAATGTTTCTTTTCAAAGGCCATTACCTTCAGAAAATACAGAAAGGAAATCAAAGGTACACAAATTGCTTTTGTGATCATTATTTAATTCAGAAGGATACAAGGATCCTTTGAAGATGAAAATGATTTTCACTGTGATTTTATTACCTATTTTCATCTTAAATATTTTTCTCTTATTAGTTGAAATCAGTAAGGTAATAAAAGTCAGTCCCATAAATCCAACGTGAGAAAAAGATCACAAGCACCCATTCCTCAAAAAGATATATGTATAAACTTTGGCTTTCTTCTCTGAAAGTGTGATGGTGAATGTGTAAAGGTTCATAGTTGTGCTTGACACGTGGGGCACTATACAGTGTAAGAAACATCATCCTTATAGATGAAAGGCAAACAGGCAGTTAGTCAGGCTTAACCTCTTGGAAAATGGTTACACTTCATGTACAAAAAGATCTATGCTTTTATTTGCTATGATGTTTAAATGTTTATTTAAACTTCTACATGGTATCCAGTGATCTCGTGGAAATCAGAGCAGATGTACAGAGCACAGTCTGGAGGCAGAAGACAGAGTAACATTACAAGCCAAAGTGACAAACATCATACTTGGTGCAGGACAATTCCTTGAAAGGTAAATCAGAATAATTGATTTCATTGCTCACTGTAATAAGTACATAAATAAACAAATGAACAAATAAATAAGCAAGCACATTTAATACCAACAAAGATAAACATTTCATATCTAACTGCACATCTAACATTTTCATATCTAACTACAAGTGAGCATGCAGAAGGACACTAGGATCAGAGTCCACGTCAGGGTCCCCCTAGCTCCTTCATAATTTGCAGGCTGTTTTAAACAACTCTATTTATAACTGTAGCTGCCTTTCTAGTAGAAGAGCTGGTTTCTGCTGGTTTCCCTGGCAACTATTAGTAATGCAAGCAAGATACAGTGCAGAAAAAATATTTTACCCAATCCTGCAGACAATAATTGCACCAATTTGCCTCTCATATCAAAGGTAATTTCACAATATTTTTTTCCCTCCCATTTTTAGAGTGGCAGAAATAGCAGATAACAACCCTACCACAGTAACATCATTTTCACAACTCTTCAGACTTCTCATATCACTCTTTCTGGAGTTGAACAAAACAAACCATTTAATCTGTGCAGATTAGCTCTGTACTATTACTGGAGGGATCAGAGAAGGAAGGTTAAGCAAAATGCAGGCAATTCTCCCTGCTCACCTTTTCCTTTTCCTTTTCGTTTTGTTGTTGTTGTTGTCGTTGTCGTCCTGCTCCTGTTCTGTGGCATATCACACATCAAGAGCGGTTTGCATAAATTACAATCCAGAAAAGGTGATTCAGTCTAATAACTACATGACTGAAAAGAGAAAGGCAGGACTGAAGCAGTGGTTTCTCAGTGTTTATTCTTCCTCTTTATTATTTTAACACCAACTGATTTTATTTTCCTCAGAAATGTCTGATACCTTGCTTTTCTGCAGTACTGGTCACAGGCTGCCTTTGCTGCTTACATATGTTCACCTTCTCAACATGAATGTCACATCCAAAAGGAAGATGACTGTTGAGTTGTAAAATCTATGTCAGTTTATCTTGTTTGGCAGAGTCGGCATTTATGTGGACCAGTAATACTTGGTCACATTGCAAAGCTTTCAACGGAACTCAGAAATGAGTGAAAAGAGAATGACCTTGAGATGTCCAAATTAAATGAATGAATGATGTGGCAACCCCAGCTATGAAAAGCAGGGAAAATCCCCCACATCTGCAAAATAGTCAGAGATCAGCTGAGGGGAACAGGAGAGAGTTAAAGATAACAAAGTAAGCAAGGATTAAGTCAGTCTGTAGCAGAAAATGGAATTTCAGCCCTTTGCTGACTCATCTGGAGGTACTGATATTTCCAAAAGACTACATTTATAGCAAGGAGAAAGGAGCTGGCTGTGAAAACTAAGTGCACTTTTTAGTGGGGAACTATGCTATCAGTAATGCACAGTTCACTAGAATCTTATGTAAATTATTTACAATCATTATATATGTTTCAGCTGTTATCTATAGATTTAGACTTCAGTATTCCTTGTATCACTTCAAAAACATGTTTAGATTTTTGCAGAATGCATAAACCGTTCTCTAATCAAGTTGTTATTATAGAAAAAAATGGCTCTCAGGCCAAAGCCAAATGAATACTCTAACTTATTTAAATCCCTGCATCTTCACCCACAGGCTTTTCGGTCTGTGCAAGCTCATCTCATTAATGTAATTTTATTTCCAGACTGATTGAGTCAAGCCAGATGTAGTCAGCAACATTGTCGGCAACACATCTACTCTTTTCAGATATTTCTAGTGGGTCAAATGCACAAAGTTTGGAATATTTATAGCATTTTTAATAAAATGCACTAAGAAATAATTTGTTGCTTAGTGATATAACTGAAAAAATCTAGTTTTCAAAAGGTAAATCCTGAGAGAGCAGAATCAGATGTGGGAAGAAACAGATTGTACCAAACTGATTTTCTGCATACAAAACCACAATCAAATTCTGCGAGCGTGTGTGACTTTCAGAATGGATATTTGCTCTGTCTCTGCTTTTAACATCATGTATCTACAGTGCACTGCAGAGATGCTTGAGTCATTTACAAACAAGCAAACCTTGAAACTCAGTTCAGCATAAATACAGTAGTGAGGTGCGAATCTGTACAGCCAGCACAAAAACACTGCTTCCCTGTGCTGCTGTCATTGTAAGCCACACTTCCTGTGTCATGTAAAATTGCCAGCTTACTCATTGGTAGGTTAGACTCTTAATGCATTGTGAGCCTGTGTTACATGGAAATTCTTAAGGGATGTTGCACTATTTTCCTTAAATAGGAAAAATTGCATACTTCTTGGCACTGCTCATTTTCAAACTGTAATGATTGTTACAATAGAAAACCATAAATTCTAATTAGCCTCATTATATGACACAGATTAAAAGAGTCAGAATAGGTATACAATACAACATTACTCTATTCGAAAGAGCATACCTTCTGTTTTTGATCAGTTCAAAGGTATTGTTATCATGAAGAGTGTAAAGCAGTTTCTGTTAATATTTGAATAGTGTACAGATTCTGCGTCTCTTGCAGTGCCTAACTCAAAATCTGGTCTACTTGGATTACAGTTCTGTAGGCTTACATGTTCCTGAGAAGACACACAGAAAAGTCAGGGCTGGAAGCACAGTATGTTTCCCTCTTCACACATCAGACTCTGGAGCTAAGGAAGGTTAGACAAGATGTCCAATGTTTAGGAAACAGAAATATAAATATGAACTGAAATATGGGTAAATACTCACCCTTTAGCTTGCTGGAAGCTAACTTCCTTATGTTCCTTGTCATTAGTCTTACAAGACTTCTCTTAAACAAACAACAACAGCAACAACAAAATAAGGCTTCACCTAAAAGTACAGGTATTATTTTTCATTGAATTACACAGGTCCGCAGGTAGAAATAGAAAGAATAAAGGCCACAGAAAATCACAGAATCGCCAAGGTTGGAAAAGACTTCCAAGATCATCCAGTCCGACAGTTCACCTAACACCAGTATTTCACCACTAAGCCATGTCCCTCAGTACAACATTCAAACATTTCTTGAACACCTCCAGGGACTGTAACTCCACTACTCCCTGGGGAGCCCGTTCCAGGCCACTCTTCCAAAGAAGAAAATTTTCCTAACATCCAATGTAATTAGAAATCCTGTTTCAACAATATATGGATATTGTCATTATCTCAATCTCATTAGGGATGAAAGAAAGCAGTAGGAAGAGCTTCTAACAGGTAAGTTATAGAGTCTTAAGAGGAGCAAATATAAGAAAGAGCTGTGCAATTACCATCAATAAAAATGATTCAGTAAATTAAGTTCTTAAAAAGACTAAAAGTGTTTCACATTATACAGTAAGGAAAGATATCAAGATGCTAACTTTGACATTACAGTTAAATGTAAAGTAAGCACAATATTACTTGTAGCGCTCAAGGACAGAGTAAATAAAATCAGAATAAAATTAAATTGAAGTGAAATTTCATAGTGAGAGACACTGATAGTAGGTTCAATGTTCCTTGTAATATTATATAGTTGTTGCTACCACTCAGATACAGTAATGTTCCTTTTCTGATTATCACAGCATAGATCATGAATATATTCCAATAGAAACATCTAAAATAACCAGGTAATTCATTCAGAAAAATTATATATATATATAAAATAAAACATATTCAAATAGCGGTATTTATTAGGGAAGAAACACATGAATAAAAACAATGTTCTCACTGATCAAGTTTTTCCAGAGATTGTGTTGCATACAGAACACAGATCTAAAAATTTTCTGAGTATGTTCGACTGAGTTCGATGTTTGATCTTTTCCAAGATGAAATAAAAACATACCTAGACAATTTACCAGGCAGACTTGAAGCTAGACATCTACATTCTTGAGGGTCAAAAGTAGTTAAACTTAACTATAGTTTTGTCTTCATTGCTATTCAAAATCAAAAAGTACTCACTCTCGGCTCAACTTGGATTTAATGTCTGAGGATTTCTGGTTTGGAATACTGGCACATGTTATACACTCACAGCATACAAGTACCAAATCAAGCACTTATTATGGTCATCTCAATGCGATTTTACATCCTTATAGATGTCAGAACTTACATCTTTATAGATGTCAAGCAGGTCTCATATCTTTCAACCTATTCACACTTTCTTAAAACAGATATGTTCTCCTGACTCATGGTAAATTAATACACACATCTTCAATGACAAATAAGTCAACCAGTATGAAACTTCATTAGAGTGACTAGTATTAAGATTAAATGAGAGATAATGGAGGTCACTAAAGTTGACTGAGTGGTGTTGCAAAAGTTTAACAGCAGAAATAGGATTATTTGCTACAAAGAGTATAAAATAAAAATCTTTATGTCATTATCAATTCTGAATGTATTTATATTCTAACTGATGAATTTTTTTATTAGAGTAATTCCTGTAAGTGTTACTCACTAAAAGAAAGTATTCAAGGCAGTAAATAAGGACCTATATGGCTACATATTCATAAGCAGCAACAATTTTTGTGAAAGTCATGGAATCATGGATTCACAAAATTGTTCAGGCAGGAAGGGAACTCAATTCATCTGGTCCAGCCTTTCACAGTAAAAGTTGCCCAGGTCATGATTGTATTAACACTTTGCCTAACCAAATGTCTCAAGTGTCGAAAATGAAGGTCTTAAAAGGTCTTAAATTAAAACACTTACTCTTGATCATCAGGATTTGATTGCCTTCTATAAATGACAAATTCAATAATCATAGAATGACAAAATGGCCTGGGTTGGAAGGGACCTTTAAGATCAACTAGTTCCAGCCACCCCTGCTGTAGGCAGGGACACCTCCCAGTAGACCGGGTTGCTCAAAGCCCATCCAGCCTGGCCTTGAATGCCTCCAGGGTGGGGCACCTGCAGCCTCTCTGGGCGTCCTGTTCCAGTGTCTCACCACCTTCATCACTGCCTTAGTAGGGCCTTCAAGAGGATCTTCTCCATGATCTTGCCAGGCACAGAGATGAGACTGACTGCCTTGTATGCAGTCAGTATGTATGCCTTGCCTGAGGATCCATTTGTAAATAGTTCTTAACAAAGATAATAAATCCTGAATTCAAGTTCGAAGCTCTCAGATAATCATGCATTCCTTAGTTATGAGCCGTTACAGAGTTCAACTAGCAAATCCTAAAATCCCGGCTAACTATTATAGCTATGGAACTCTCTGGTAGTATGCTTATTAAATATTTACAGTATTTTGGGGGTTTTGAATGTGTATGTCTGATAATAATCATAAATGTTTTGAACCGGTACAACTTACGAAGCGTAGTTTTTAAATAATTAAAATATGACTAACATTTACTTCAAACATTATAAATTTTAAATCTACATTGGACTACTGGTATATAAGTATGGAAATTTAATCTTACAGTTTTCATTACTAGCAAAGGACAATAGTTTTAGAAAAAAAAAATAACAATTATTTGCATTATGCTCAAGCCATAATTTAGTAATTAGATATTACAAGTACTTTATTTTTAATTCGTTGTAAGATGTGAAACTAGTGATAAACAAACAAATGAATAAATAAATAAGGTGAGATATAAACCTCCCTACTCATTTATTTATAATTGTAAAAAACTTCTTCCTTATATCCAAACTTAATCTTCTCTCTTTAGTTAGAAACCATTTCCCTTGTCCCATGAAACCAGAACCTGCTAAAAAGTCTGTCCCCTTCTTTCTTGCAGCTCCCCTTCAGATGCTGAAAGGCCACTCTCAGGTCACCACAGAACCTTCCATTCTCCAGGCTGCACAGCCCCAGTTCTCACAGTCTGTTCTCGCAGGGAGGTGTTCCATCCCTTGGATCATTTTTGTGGCCCTCCTCTGGACACATTCCAACAAGACCGTGACTCTCCTGTACGAAGGACTCCCCATCTGAACACAGCACACCAGGTGAGGTCTCACAGCACAAAACAGAGGAGCAGATCCCCTCTTTCACCCTGCTGGCTGTGCTGCTTTATATGCATCCAGGATCCATTTGGCTTCCTGGTCTGGGAGGGCACAGAGCTGGCTCATGATCAGCTTCCCATCCACCAATGCCCCCAGGTCTTTTTCAGCAGGGCTGTGCTCTGTCCTTTCATCCCACAGCTTGCATTGGTACTGAGAGTTGCCATGACCCAGGTGCCAGACCTTGCACTTGGATTTGTTGAACGTCATGAGATTCTCCTGGGCCCTCTGTTCAGCCTGTCTAGGTCCCTCTGGGTGGCATCCTGTCCGTTCAGTATTTCATGTGCACCCCTCAGCTTGGTGTCATCTGCAAACTTTCTGAGGGTGCAATTGATTCCAATGTCGATGTCAGTGATGAAGGTGTTAAAAGAGTATCGGCCCCAGCAAAGAACCGTGAGGGACACTCCTTGTCACTGATCTCCATCCAGATGTTGAGTCATTGACTGTGGGAGATGAGGAGGTCAGCTCGGCATTGTCAAATGTCGACTCTCTGATAATGAGGCTCTGGAAAGGAGACAGAAGGTCTGAATAAACAGGTGTTTTGTACCTAGGCATAAGATAAACTCTCTGCTGATTATGAAGACTTGTTATGGAACTTGCATGCTTTCTAGCCAATGAATTTTTAGTGGAAATGTACTGAATATGCATGTTGGAATATAAAAGGCTAGCTTAGAAGAATAAGCAGGGATATACAAGATGATAGAAATACACAAGATGATAGGAATACACAAGATTATGGGGATACCCAAGATTTTGCAGATACACACCATGATCATGATCATCACAGCAATAAAGAAATCTTCCCGGCATGAGAACCCTGTGTTGTGATGCTAGCTTGCAACAGTTGATCACCACTCTCTGAATTCGATCCTGCAGCCACTTCTTCATCCATCAAACAGTCCACTCATCAAATAGTCATCTTTACAATGCGGAGAGGATATTGTGAGGTAGCAAATCAATGGCCTTCCAATGGACTTCCAGTTGATGTTGCTATAGAAGACTTTCTTATTCTTTGTGCCCCTTGCCAAGTTTAGTTTCAGTTGGTCTTTGACCCCACCCGTACACAGTCTGGCAGCATCCTTATCCTCCTCCCTGGTAACCTGTCCCTGTTTGCACTGTCTGTGCATTTTCTTTCTCTTCAGTTGGACCAGCAAGTCCTATTTCAGTTGTGACAGTTTCTTGCCTTCCTACACCTCAGGACGTTCTAGTGCCTTAAGGAAAACTTCCTTAAAGATCTGCCAGCACTGCTCCATTCTCTTATCCTTGAGGACAGTTTCCCAGGGTGTTTTGCTGGTTAACCCCCTGCAAAGCTGGAATTTGGCTGTCCTAAAATTAAGCTTCATGATTTTACTCTTTGCCTGTCTGATACCCCTCAAGAGTGTAAACTCCACCGTTGCATGCTCACTACAGCCTAGGCAGCTTCCAATCCTCATGAGACCAATTAGTTCACCAATTATTTTTGTTAGAATTTGAAATTTAATATCCATCTTGGAAATCTTAATTTTGGAATGCACTGAGAAGTTATTTCTCATTCAGCCGTAGCCATACTTGTCACAGTTTTTTGAATAAATGAGCTCTCAGAAAGCCAGAGAAACAACCTGAATGAGTACAGCTAGGCTTAGATATATGTGAGTTTATTTCTACATCAACAGTACTTTTTGTTGACTCAAGTAAGAGTATTATTTGAAAAAACGTCTGTGAATACATGATCGATATCTGCATTTATAGCATATTGTGATGACTGAAAGTTCATGCAGCATTTTATTGAGATAATCTGCAGTACTTTCACTTGAATGATTCACGAGTTATATGTCATGTAGCTGCACATCAGATACTTCTACATTAAGTTTACAAATTTGCTCCTGGGTCCTTTTTCCCTGTTTTCTCATACTTCTCATGCCCCAGTATGTACTATCATCTTCTCCTGTAATTTGCCAGGCTAGTGAATTCATCTTGAATTCCTGGTAATTTCTGCAAGGCAAGTTACTGGAGAACAGTATGTAGTGAACACATTATATTTGTAACAAAGAATATAATTATAATTTCAGTAGTTTCCACAGGGATTACACAGAATTTTATAATAAAAAGATGTATTTGTTCATGAAATAACAAAATGTCTTGGCTTCTAAACAAAGTGTAAGGTTTAAAGCTTGTTAATATATTGTTGATATATTTTTTTCTGACAAATCTTAGTTTGATAATCTACTGCTAATGGAAATGGAAGAAGAATCTGGACATTTTTCTTCTTTGATGAAAGATAACCCCTTATTTGAAAATGCAAAGATTCACTTGAGAAGGCACCTTTTTCAATCAAATCTGGTTTCCTTTTTGTATTTTTTCATCTTAGAAGTAGTTTCAAGCTGCAATTTGCTTTTGCACACAATTTCTAGGTGCACTGATAAAAAGCAGAGAAAAAAAACAACACAGTTAAGATCAGTTAAGGTCATGTTTCTGTCCAGAATTTCGCATAAACTATGTAAATATGCCAAATGACACAAATGACTTCATGTGTCACTATGCATGGATTGAAAAAACATGCTGAACTTCTTGTCCATGAATTTAACCTAGACCTATTGATCCTGCTTGTTCGTGGAATTTCTGGACATCCTACTGATCCCAAACACATACAACCCCTTCACCATGCCTCATAATAAAGGACTGATGTTCTCCTAGCAGTCTCCTCTTACAATCTCTTCCTTTAATCTGTTCTGTCTATCAGCCCAGTTCTTCTCTCAACACATTCTAGTACTCATTCTTTGTAAAAGATGTATATCCTACATAATAAGGTCATAGCAGACTGTTAAGAAGCAATACTGATTTTTTTATTATTTCCCATAGAAATGCCTTCCCTAATGTATTTTAAAATTTGTCATGGTTTTATGATTTTTGGTTATCAGTATTCCACATCATAACATCATGTAGTGCACTGGAAGTTGAAGAGTTAATGCTCCAGTTCTCGGCACTGGTCCAGGAGAGAAGAACTACATATCCCAAAAGACTTTGTATTCAGAGAGGAGATATGGCATCAGGACCTGGCAAGGTCACCTGATGTCCCTTTTCTTCTTCAGCTCTCCTCCCTCCTGCTCAATCTGACTGCATGTCTCACCTCATTGTTATGGTGAGGTCTTTCCAACTTTTGGACACTCTCATCATGTTTGATTTCTTAGCTTCAATTCTAATTATACTGTATTATAGTGTGTTAACTTGCATTCCAGTACCATACTTAGTAAATAGTTTGTTTCTCCTCAGATCATTGCCGCTGTTTTTAATTATTCAGGGTCCCCTGTTTCCCCTTTCCGGAGGCACAGATCTGCGGATCCCTCTGCTCCACTGGTCATGGAAGTGGGCCGAACCAGCCCATAAAGCATTGACAAAATTACATGTAATGTTTGAATACCTGTACTGTACTGACCACTCTGCAAATTATATCACCAAAATTACCTTTTTGATCTATCAGACTGTTTGCAAATGACAAGCCCCCTCCTTCAGTTGAATTAGTCACTACTTTCCCATATCTACAATGCTGCACATATGCTACTGCATTTTAACCTAATCTATCACACTATTGGCTGGATGGTGACACTTGGAGAGTTGCAATCAACATCTCAGTGTCCAAGCTGAGACTGGTGGCAAGTGGCATTCCCCAGGGATTGGTGCTGGGATCAATGCCATTTAACATCTTTGAGGCGACGTGGACAGTGGGACTGAGAGCACTCTCAGCAAGTTTGCTGATGACACCAAGCTGAGTTGACACATTAGAGGGAAGGGATGCCATCCAGAGGGATCCGCAGAAGCTTGAGAACTGGGCCCATGCCAATGTCATAGAGTTCATCAAGGCCATGTATAAGGTCCTGCACCTATATGAGGGCAATCCCTAGCACCAGTACAGGCTGGACAGAGAATATCTAGAGGGTAGCCCTGAGGAGAAGGTTTTGGGAGTGTTGGCTGACTCAGCATGAGCTGGCGGTCCAGAAGGCCAACAATATCCTGGATTGCATCAAGAGAAACGTGACCAGTAGGTCAATGGAGGTGATTCTTCCCCTCTACTTTGCTCTCATGAAACCCCACACAGAGTACTGCATCCAGTCCTGGGCCTCCAAACACAAGAAAGACCTCAATGTGTTGGAGAGGGTCAAGGGGAGGGCCATGAAAATGGTCAGAGGGCTGGAGTCCTCTGAGGATCCCCTATGAGGATAAGGGATAGGCTGAGAGTGTTGGGAATCTTCAGCCTGAAGAAGAGAAGGCTCTGAGGAGATCTTCTAGTGGACTTCCAGCAAGCTGAAGGGGCCTACAGAAAAGCTGGGGAGGGACATTTTTTAATGACAGATAGTGACAGGTCAAGGGGAAATGGCTTTTAACTGGAAGAGGGTAGATTTAGATCAGATTTTAGAAAGAAAATCTTCACCATGAAAGTGATGAGACACTGGAACACGGTGCACAGAGAGGTTGCAGATGTCTTCTTCCTGGAGGCATTCAAGCTGGATGGGGCTTTGGTCTACCTGGTCTAGTAGGAGGTGTCCCTGCCTATATCGGGGGGTTGGAATTAGATGGTCTTTAAGGTCCCTTACAATCCAAACCATTCCATGATTCTATGATTTTATGATTCTATGATTCTGTGGCTCTACAGTTCTATGCTTTTATGATCAGTCAATTTTTCATTGTTATTCAGGACTTTCTATAAGGTAATGGATCTTTATCTACACACATGATTCTGAAGTCTGTGGTCACTGCAGATCTTTTGTGCTACAGTTTTACAAAGAGAACACCGAACAATTCTGACCTCATGAACAATTCTTAATAACTCAGTTAAAAATCTACTACCCTTCAAGTAGATGAGATTTAGATTCCTGCTCAGTCACTAATTCAGATCAATGGACAAATTGAGATTATGATTTATACTGCTGGCAATTTTAACTATTTGCCATCCTGTCTGAATCTGACTCATCACTGTCAGTAATATCTGTATTACTGAATGCAGTTTCTCCCTTTGCTACAAAAAGACTTCATTCATTCAACCTTCAGGAACTTAAATTGAAAATATGATTTAGATAATTAAATAATCAGTAGTAAAAGACGATGTAAGAAACAAGAAAAAAAGTACAAGAACATGAGACTGAAATATAAAAAATCAGGAGAATTATTACTACATATTCTTGCAGATGAAGTTACCTAGACAAAAAATAGGCCAGCTCTAACATATTCTTCTGTACGACTTCAGTTTGCAGATCAAAGTTTATAGCATACCTAAGATTGATTACAATTGTGGTTGTTATCTTAATCTTCATTCTCTAAAATATTTGAGCTGTGGTCTCCATGGTCTCTGCAATGTGCTTTGTCTTCACAGTTCCTTTTTATCTTAATACAGTACTTATGTCATAGCTGTCTCTTCTGATATGCCTGTGACAGACAGCATTTACAGAATAATAATGGGCTTGCCTGCAGTTTCAGCAGTTGATGACTGACTGATCTTGAGGCCTTTCTCCTGAATTTTTGTTTCCAATAAATTATAACCTGGTTTTCTGACCATATATATATATATATCAAAGTTAGTATTATTGTCAATGAATGTCTTCCAAATTATGAAGCCTTCCCTACCCCTAGAACACACATTCTAATTAGTCCTAGTTGCATGAATGATGATTTATTATGAAACAGATCAAATCAGTTCAGTACAAAAGATTTTAACTCCACAAAATGCCAGCTTTATGGATTTTTCGTTTGTTTCTAAACCACAGATAACTACTTATGATTTTAAAGTAATGGGAATCTAGTTTAGCCCTTGCAAGCCAAGACAAAAAAATGAAAACAGACTAGACAAATATTCGTGTTTCTGTCTAACCTCTGAGGAAAGTAAGATGTGAAGAGTAACCTCTTCTTGACTTCTGAGACAATAGTTGAGACTGATTTCCTCCTTTGAGTCTTGGAGGTTTCTGTGGTCTCAGTAAGACACTCAAAATCAGGGGTAATGTTGAGCATTAACATAATATTTTCAGGCTGAGTACTAGGAAATATAAGAATAGAGAGATGGGCCTAAAAACAAAACAGTGGCAATGATCTGAGAAGAAACAAACTAATTTACTAAGTAAGATATCAGAATGCAAGACAGCACACTATAGTACGGTATAATACAATATAATTAGAATTGAATAAATCAAATAAAATGAGAGAGACAGTCTTAAAACCGAAGGCCTTACTCTAATGCTGAGGTGAGACATCTAGCTGGGCTGAGCAGAAGAGAAAAGAGGGAATGTCTCGTGATATACAAACAGTTTTCTCTTTCCCTCTGAGCAGAAACGGTAACAGAACATGGAACAGTCCTCTGGGGGATGTAGATCTTCTCATCTTCTGGGACAGGTTCCCAGAACTTGAGCATTAATTCTTTAACTCTCAGTGTAATACATGATGTTCTGATGTGGAATACTGATAACCAAAAATCATAAAACCACGACAAAAGTCTAAGTTGATAGCTTGAAGCACAAGCATTTTTACTTTCCCACTTATGCTTCCACTTGTGAAATGGATTTTTCTTTCATTATTTTTGTGCTAGTGGCCCAAAGATTTATTTGGCTTAGTAACTCTTTCCTTCATTACAATTCACATGGTATTGTTGCGCAGACTCTGAAAGCAAGCTGCTGAATATGAATATTTGAATGAAAAAAATTGTCAATAAAGACTTCACGTGCAAACACACACACAACCACTCCTGTCTTTGGCCTCCAACAGAACCTTGTCTTGTGTGATATTAGAGGTACAACAGCATTAAGGAGTCTATAGAAGGACATGTTATTTTTATTATATTCATGTCACAATGAAAAAGAGTAGTGTCCACTGTGGGAAGAAAAACGCTTAGAAAATCAGGGAATTTTGAAAAGGAGACTCTGAAAGATAATGTACAAAAGAGTAAAGATGAAGGCAATTTTCTACCCTCAGTCTTTAAATGACACACAGGAAGTGAAGCAGTTTTCTTAGAATCCACATACTCTGCATGTAATGTAGAATTCTATTATCGACGCTAATGATACTGCTGTCTCATCATGAAAGTCTTCCAAGATCCTCATACACTACTTAATGTCATTTAAGTTACAAAGCAGAAAAAATATTTGAAAAAAACAGCTGTAGGAGAAGTGCACTTATACGTCCTTCAGATTATCAGAGAATTTTAAGAGTCTTAAGTCCCACTTAACTCAAAGGCTGTGTGGCTTCACAAAAGCTGTTTCTTCTTTTGAAGAATTTCTTGAGACACACTGGAGAGACATCATCCCCGATCCTAGTTCACCATTACTATTTGTGCCACAAAAATATTTAAAAAGCCTTGTCCACTGCATTAGTTGCTGAAACAGTGGAAGGCAAAAAATGTTGGTGTTATATTGAAATTCCAGAATGTCTTGTTTTCACAGCATTTTTTTCTTTTGTGAACTCCTCTAGACCTTTCTACTCCATATTTGTTTGAACATTTGTCACTAGATGATCAAGTAAAACCAGATGATGATTCTCACAGATCAAGTTTTTCACAAATTTATTTTGACATCCATACATAAGATAGGCACTATCTGGGAGCCTAATGAATATATATATCTGATGGAAATCAGCAGCATTATCTCAGCTGCAAAGAAATAAAAATGCACCCATTAACCTGTAGGTTTGAAGGTAGGAAAATGCTTGCTACAGTCTTTCATCAATTTCTATTCATAGTTGTTAATTTTTAAAGAGACCAAAACAACAAGAGGACAGAACAGTTAATCCTATCAGGTCCGGAGTAAAGACATATTAGTCACCTCCTGATGTGTGGCTCTTTATTTCATCCTCTTGTGGTTTATTTTGAAAACTCTGGGTTTCTCTTTCCGTCCTGAAGAGTGTAGACAGATGGAATAGGGGATGCTTTTAGGGATGCCTCAAAAGACATGCCTCAAAAATGGTGTAGAGGATGAAAAAATGAATTTTTCTAATATGTTCTCCAAAGTCTTCTTTGCTTTTATGTTAGAATTCACTTCATTTAAAATCCCTTGTACAGATTTTGTGAAAGAAGTAAGAGTTTGTTCCTACAGCTCTGATTGATAGTGCATAAATCCTGACAGGTCTACTTCTGGAAATCAGGTTCACTTTCATGAGTAAAGTTTCAGAAACAGAGTTTATTTTATTGTGGCTCAGTTTAATCTCAGATTCAGGAGTTCCTTGCAAATGCACTAATGCTTGCAATCAACTATATAGGTTTTTATAACACAGGAAATATTGTATTAAATAAAGGTACTGAAAAGGCTGGAATGCTCAGATTTTGGTACAACATTTCTATAATGAACTACAGTGACTTTTTTTTTTTTTTTTTAAAAGTTAATTCCCATTATTTAAGATTACTAGCATGTTTTTGATAATAAAAGATAAGAAAATTGTCCCATAGATTTGAACTCCTAGATAGATTTTGTAATGAAATGTTATCACTTTCTTCCTCTCTCCAGGGCTTGTTGCATGTACTATAAAAAGTGACTGCCTGCCTTTCCTTACTTTCTTCCAAACTCTTAACTTGGCAGTGATTCCCCTGCAGCATTCCAAGGTCTTTCTCCCCTTGAGACTTCATTATTTCTTGACTAATTACTGCGATAAAGAAAAATGTCCCTGCAGAAATTTAAACACTAGAAAACCAGATGCTTTATAACAACACAACTTAAAAAATGCATCAAAGCATTAGTATTTTGAACAGCATGTGGGTCTCTACAAGAGTAAATGAAAATTAAATGTATTTATGCATATGAATTGCAATGCAATATAGAAATACTGTAATAGAACCTCTACTTTTACATAATTTTGTAGCAATCTCTCTGATACACTTAAACCACATTCTGATAAGCTTCCTGATGTGGAATATTATCTTACTCATTGACTGCATGGCATTATGCAAAAGAATATTTCTCCATGAAAATAAATAAATAAAAGCTATACAAAACTCTTCCTTCTGCAACTTGCTTAATTCAAGCAGAAAATGTTTACATCCTGTCAAAACATTCAATGCAGAATAATGTTTACTACAAAATGGAAATGTACTACAGAATGATCAGTGGGGTGGAGGAGTTGGGAAATCCAAGAAAAGATTTTTTATAACTATGATTTTCAAGATGAAAAACATTCTAAGTAAGTCCTCTGTCACTAAATTAGTCATTACATGAGATCACCTGAGAGCATGGAGATTAGGCTGAAAAAGAATGACAATTTAATGCTCCAAAGATGACCTGTCAGAATAAAGAACAGCGAAGCATTCCAGTTTCATTAAAAATACCACAGAAGGGAACAGATAGTTTGAAAGTGATTGCATCCTAGCTGACAAAATCAGACTGAAAACCAGCAAAACAGAAGGAAATTTTAAACACTTAGACAATAAAAATGGTGGGGTTTTTTGTTTGTTTGTTTTTTGTGGTTATTAAGTGATAAACCAGCATTGTAAAAGAAGACTAAAACATAAATTATCTTACATCTGACTCAACCCTCTTTTTTTTTAGCCGGATACAAAATGTCATTTGTTCTGGAAACAAATGGAAATTTCATCTGGAAATTTCATTTGTTCCAGAAACATCAAGATAAATATGTATGATGGACTGTCCGGATACATTTAATGTGTTTGGCTCATTTTAGTTGTTGCATCTGATGTAGTATCTGTCATCATCCATGGAAGACTGTGGAATAGTCTCTCAATAGTCATAAGCTTCATTTCCCAGAACTAGCAAGATTTTGCCTTGGTTCTACAGTTCAGATGAAAAATATCATCAGCAACTGCATACCAGCAATATACGTTTGCTCCTTTTCCAGCATAGGTAGACATAGTTTAATATAATTGACCTTCACAGATGAATTTACAGAAGAGAGAGGCAATACAGATGTTGAGTTCCCCCTATATCACTGGCCAGACTGCAGATGTAGGAGCACCCCATTCAGCATTTCCAGTTCTCTCCTGCTCACCACTCCTCACATAAAGACAGTGACAGAGGTGTCATTCTGTCAAGTACGGATGCCTGCCTCTCCGAACCAGAGACCCCAGTAGGGCTCCATGCCTAAGCATGACTAAATAGTGATGTCAATCACAGACAGGTGCTGCTACTTAATTTTTACTAAGAATATACCCCATTTTTTTCCATCAGTGTTACTGTCTCTGAGAAACAACGACTCTTACAAACCTCAGTGTATACCACTAGTCTGGGTGACACCACACCATACTTCATTAAGCACATAGTATCTCTTATATCCTTGTAATTAGCTGTACGTCAGGCATGTCTGAGCCACAGCCTGCCCCATGGCCTGTGCCGTTATGGTGGCAACTCTGCCCCACGTATTTTTTTGCATATTTGCAACTCCGTTTTCATTTGGCATAAATACATTTTTCAAATGGATTATAGAGAATTGCAATCAGATATTCAATTAAAAAATCCATTTGTGTCTCTTTACTAGACTTTTATAAGAGAAAAATATCCCTTGCTTCACAGTCATGCCTTATTCATGCTATCAGTTCTTTTGGCAGCATGCACATTTATGAACAACTATTTTCAAGAATGAAGCACAGGAAGAGTAAAATTTCATTGATAATCTCTCATGAACACTTTGAGAACTCACTAATTGCAATCACTGCCATCAAACCAGACTGATGCATTAGTTTCACAAAAACAAGGTCAAATATCCCATTAGTTTTGTGGTTTTGTTGCTCTATTTTTCACTGTCTTAATAAAAATATTAAAAATTAAAATAAGTTTAGTTACTTATTTATGTTACCTATGTTATATATTTTATGGGGGGTGCTCCAGAAATAATTCCTCCTGTTTTATTATGTTGGCCTATGACATCAGAGGCAAATGCTGGTGGTTTGGCAATAGAGGCCGAACCTTTCCGCCAGTGTTCTTCTGTGTTTTGTTTCTGTACAGCAGATGGCAGCAGATGGACAGTATGACAAAATGGCATCTGATATAGAAGTGCATATGAAGAAAAGGGGTGGAATTGATTTCCTCCATACAGAAAAAGTTCCACCCAATGACATTTTTTGAGACTTGCTGCACATTTATGGAGACCAATGAGAGCACAGTGAGGTGACGGGCGATTGCACCAGTGACAGTGAGTTGTCTCTGCTAGTACAAACTTTGACAAGTGCAACATGCAGGCTTTTCATTACTGATGAAAATGCACAGATAATGGTGGTGACTATGTTGAAAAAGACTGATTTATAGAGAGAATTTGCTGTAACAACCAGAGCTACTGTGTTCAGTGTATCTGCTGTAGTTTCCACGTAAATAAATAGGAGGGATTTGAAGGGACCTACATAGATGCAACCCACAACAATTCCTCTTCACTCAGTGCAGCCAAGTCTAAAAGCCTGTGCTTTACATGAAAAAGAAGCTTTGCAAGTATTCTAGTACAAATAACAACTAGAATTGTGTTCCTCAATAGGGCTGTAGGTCTGCTTCCACAAATAAGAGAGCAGAATTTGATCTTTTTTTGTTCCTTTATTCTATGCTAAAGTTGTATCAAAAAGATTTTTCCATCTTCACTGAGATAGATGATGAGGATTGTTGCTATTGAAGAACAACCATATTACATCTGCATAATTAGATCTGACTAGAAAACTCAGTTTTTTTCTTCCTGGTACCTAAAATTGAATCCCTAGAAAAAAAAATAGTATTGAATACTATCAGCTGAAAGGCAATGCAGATATATGCTTTCCAAGGAGCATTTTTTGAAGGTGATAAATGTGTTACAAAAGATTGCCGCTCTTCCATTTCTTTTTTCCTGGATATATTTCAAAATCTCAATTTTCACACAGCCTTAAAGTTTGACTACTAGCTTGCTAAGTGAACATCTTGTTCCACATATTCATTTTTTTTTTTTTTCTGCGTAGATGGACTGAACATTCTTGCCAATTGTCCAGAAGTTTGTGTAGAAATGTCAGTATTAGAAACTCATTTGTTCTCCAATTAATTACCCCTAAGGCAGTTTCATCAGAGACATAGATTTTCTCTGTTTCTTGGCTTTCTCAGTGCAGAGATATAGATAAGCCAAGCTACTGATCTGAGAATGGTTTATTTGCATGAAATGCTGTGACACTACAGATGGTGACGACATGAAATAACATAATGCAACATAGTTTTATCTTTTTTAATAGAATGTTTTCCCAACCGCATTCTCTTTGCAAATTGGATATACTGAATCTAAAAAGTTCACTATATAAACACAAGGAATTCACTGGATTTGCTGTTAACTGGAAATCAAAATTGAGGCAAACACTGGGAAAGACGTTTTAGGATTAGGGATTAACATCTGTATATTTTAGTATTAGCATCCTAAAATGTGATTAGCATGTGAGGTGGTCCAAATGGTAATGAGAACATTATGTTATATAAAATTTCATACTCATTCATGAGATTTTTGATTATTCTGTTTTCTAATTTGACATAACTCTCTACCTGCTACACAACATAAAAATAGAGGTTATTTCTCATCAACTCAGTTACCACCTCTCTACACACGAAGTTCTCATAAAGGTAACTGTGTCTGACAAAAGAAAAGCATGGTCCTGTTGCAGCAAGTGCAGAGGAAGGACAGGAGGGAGATCAGATGTCTAGAGCATCTCTCCTATGGAAACAGGATGAGAAATCTGGGGTTGTTCTACTTAGAGAAGAAAAAGCTCTGAGGAGACTTTACAGAGGCCTTCCAGTACACAAAGGAGATACAATAAGAAAGACAGGGAGGCATTTTTTGTCTAGGAGTGTAGTGATAGGCCAAGGGGTAATGGCTCTAAATTAAAAGAGGTTAGATTTAGATTAGACAGAAGGAAGAAATTCTTTACTATGAGGGTGCTGAGGCACTGGAACAGTGCGTTGTCCAAAGAAATGTTGTGTGCTGCATCCCTGGTAGCGTTCAAGGCCAGGTTGGGTTTTAGGCCATCTAGTCTATTCACCTGAGAGTGCTGAGGGAGCTGGCAGACATCATTGCCAAGCAGCTTTCCACTCTCTGGTCAACCTCAGATGACTAGAGACTTGCTAATTTGATACCCATCTATAAGAAGCGTAGTAAGGAGGATCCAGGGAACTACAAGCCTGCCAGCCTGACATCAGTGCCAGGGAAGGCTATGGAACAAATAATCTTGAATGAAGTCACACCTCATGTGCAGGACAACTGGGGGATCAGACCCAGTCAGCGTGCGATCTGGAAAGGCAGGTCCTGATTGACCAACTCGATCTCCTTCTATGACTGAGTGGCCCACCTGGTGGATGAGGGAAAGGATGTTGACATATAGTCTACCTGAATTTCAGCAAAGCCTTTGACACTGTCTCCCACAGTATTCTCCTGGAGAAGCTGGCAGTCTGTGGCTTGGACAGGTACACACATTGCCGGGTAAAGAATTGGATGGATGGCTGGGTCCAGAGAGTGGCGGTGAATGGGGTTAGATACAGCTGGTGGCCTGTCACAAGTGGTGTTCCTCAAGGATTAGTATTGGGGCCCGACGTATTTAATATCCTTATTGATTATTTGGGTGAGGGAATTGTGTGTACCCCTATTAAGCTTGCTGACGACATCAAGTTTGGGGGAAAGTGTTGGTCTGCCTAGGTGTAGGAAGGTCCTTCAGAGGGACCTGGACAACCTGGATAGCTGGGCTGAGGCCTATGGGATGATGTAGCAAGAGAACTGCGGGCTCCCTCGCTGGTGCAGCAAGAGAGGCATGGACTTCTTTGCTGATGTAGAGCAGAGAACTAAGACCTTTATTGCAGGTGCTTACAACCTTTCATACCCATGCAACAACAACTTGGTCACATGTAGGAGCCAGGTGCCTCCTGGGTATTTATGTCTGGGCAAGTAACTGCTAAACTTGCTTACTCATTTACAAGGTAATGACTTTCTTTGTCCCACAGGACAAAGCTCAACAAGACCAAGTGTCAGGTCTGGCACTTTGGTCACAGCAACCCTGTGCTATGCTACAGGCTTGGGCAGTATTTTTGGAAAGCTGTGAAGAGAAAAAGGATCTGGGGGTGTTGGTCAACATTTGGCTGAATATGAGTCATCAGTGTGCCCAGGTAGCCAAAAGGCCAATGGAATCCTGGCTTACATCAGAATTAGTGTTGCTATCAGGAGCAGGGAAGTGATTGTCTCCCTGTACTCAGATTGGTGAGGCCACACCACAAGTACTATGTTCAGTTTTGGGCCCCTCACTACAAGAAAGACATGGAGCATGTCCAGAGAAAGGCAATGAAGCTGTGAAGGGTGTGGAACACAAGTTGTTATAAGGAGTAGCTGAAGGAATGGGAACTGTTTCATCTGGAGAAGATGAGGCACAGGAATAATCTCTCAACTACCTGAAAGGAGGTTGTGCTGAGATGGAGGTTGGTCTGTTCTGCCAGGTAACCAGTGATAGGACAAGAGGGAATGGCCTCAAGTTGCACCAAGGGAGGTTCAGGATGGATATTAGGGAGAATTTCTTCTCAGAAAGAATGCCTCACCATTGAAACAGGTTGCCCAGGGAAGTGGTGAAGCTATGGTCCCTGGAAGTTTTTAATGAAAAGTCATATGTAGTACGTAAGGACTTGATCTAGTGGAGAAATATTAGTGATAGGTGGATAGTTGGACTAGATGATCTTAGAGGTCTTTTTCGGCCTTATTAATTCCATGATTCTGTATTTTTATGGTTGTAGTGGAAGGTGTCCCTGTCCACTGCAGGGAACTGGAACCAGATCTTTAAGGTCCCTTCCAACCTGAACAATCCAAAGATTCTATGACTTCTGCAACTCAAAGAAATACTTGTTTTCTTTCCTAAAAGGGCACTAGTCAATTAAATGACTACCGATATCTATACCAATAACTGTATCAGCAAGATGTAGTCACAGCAACATATGTTATTGTTTTAATATAAAGCCGTATTGTCTTGTCTGTTCTGAAAAACAGAAGTTGTCACAAACAAACAAAAAATCTTGGTTATGTACTACCACAACTATGTGCATTCAGCTTTCAAGTGTGTAAAATAGAATTCTGTTCCTGTGCAGCCAGAGATGCATTGTTGTGGTTTTGTGATTTTTGTTGTCAGTATTGCACGTTATACCATCATGTAAAGCACTGGGAGTTTAAGAGTCAATGCTCCGGTTCCCTGGACTGCTGTTTCTGGGTGTTTGGCTCTCAGAGGGGGAGGGGAGCAACTGCATTCCTCAGAGGACTTTGTACTCCAGAGGGGGAAGGTAGAGCTCCTCACAAGTCAGGAGACCCTCTCTTTGTCCGCTGCCGATGAGCAACTGGTCTCCTGTGCTTTTGCCTGCAGTTGAAGTGTAAGGCCTTTGGTTTTGGACACTCTCTCTCAATTTGTTTGATTTGTTGGCCTCAATTCCAATTGTATTGTGTTGTATTGTGTTATATTTTGTTATCTTGCGTTCTGATATTATATTTACTAAATTAACTTACCTCCTCAGATTGTTGCTGCTGTTGTCTTTTTAGACCCATTTGCCATCTCTTTACCCTTTCCCCTTTTCCCCTTTCCCAGGGTGGGTCCACAGATCTCCTGCCTCATTAGTTATAGGACTGGGCCGGAGCAGCCTGTAAACTGCTGGCCCTTTTTCTTTTCTCTCCTTTTCCAGGCCAGTGGGTCTGTGGGCCTGCTGTCCCCTGTCACGGACACAGATAAGTCTAGAGATAACTCTGTGACATGGGTGTGTGCCAACTTAAAGATTTCCGGGCAGATTTTGGAAGACAAAAAAATCTTTCAATTGTCAGTATACATACCTTTTTATGTTTTAACCAATGCACTGCTACCATAAGCAATTGTACTTGCATAAACATAACACGCCTAATTTCCTTCTCAAAAAACTACAAATTGTATTGTTAATACATTTTTATTCCGAAATCCTTACAACCAGACAATGAATGTGTTGCTTTTGTTCTAACTATGTACTTAAAACTTAGTGAGAACACAATTTCTATTCAAGTGTCAGTAATTCCCTTTCCTATTCAAAATTGACTTGTTACTATCAGCAATCCAGCAATCCATGCTCAAGCAGCATCAGTTTCCTCACCAATTATCTCATTCTTTGCTTAGTGTAGTTGAGTTATCACATTTTATTCAGTGCTTTAGGTACATGTGTCAGCAGTATAGTAAATTCTTATTTCTCCCAATTAGCAACAAAGTAAGATAGGATATGACATTTCAAAGGTGCTTATACAATGACTATCTAAAAGATCTGTAGTGTTTAATACCTAGTGCAACATGTTCTGTTTATTCAGAGCCATGTAAAACCATGAGGCATGGAAATTTTTCAAAATACGCTCTTTATATCATTATCAATGAGAAACAATATTACCTTGAGTGAACACCAGTTTTCGGTAACATTCCTTTCTTTTCCCATTGTATTCAAGCTAGCGTTCTTTCAACTTGAGAGGATGCATTTTCATCAGTTTCTATATCTCTATCAAAACAAAAATTAGTTTATTGAAATTATCTTAAAAATATACTGTAACATGAATAAACGTTAACATGTTTCCTAGAGCAATTGCAATTTGATAAGATAATTTAATACTGTTTAGATCAGTATTTTTTCCCTCAGGACAAACTAAACAGGTATGTAAGTACAATAACACTGATTGATAGAGCATATTCTCTGCTACAAAACACTGTTTTTCAACACAGCCAGAACCATTAGCTGTGCATTTTCACCAGCCTGCATGCCATGCTCGTCAAAATTTCCCATGGACTCGCTACCCTGAAAACTTTCCAGGTTGTGTTCACATAGAAGTCAGCCTTTAGGCAAGTACTCACTTCAGCAGATGAAAGAAACAATCAGATTTCTTCCAGAGCCCCCCCGAATATGCTCACCATTCTTCTAGTTGGATGTTATGCAGTTTGGAAAACTAAGAACTTTGCCTAAGGGTTCAAGTTGAAGCTCCACATTTTTAAAATGTTAGTCCCTGCTGCATGTACTAAAGGTACTTACACAGCCATTTAGTTTGAATTAAGAAAAACCTAAAAACATGAAGAGCCCAAACAATTAAAACATTTCCATGTAGAGTTTTGAAATAGCACAGCCGTATCCTACATGCTCAAAAATTAAAGAACTAGGCAGAGCTGGTTCAAGGTTCTTTTATGAATATTTTCCTCATCCTCAGAGTTGTGGAGTCAATTTTGCAGTATCAGCAGAGGAGTTTCCCGTGGAAGAGAAACAAAATAAAGATCTTGAAATGTGACTGGTATTTGCATTTACCTAATGAAGATCTGATGAAAATCCTAAAAATAGCTGATAAATGTGTGAGCTCTATAGATTCCAGAGATCCAGTAACCTTCCTTTTGAGGTGGTACAGTAAAATAGGACCAGTGCAATCTCCCCAGTTGGATACTATCATTTGCAGAATCCCATAGAATTTAAAAAGGGGATGAATCTGGCCTCAAATAACAGTTCTTCAGTTAGCCTGCAGTTCATTTGTATTCCTAGTAAGTAAAAAAAGCCACAGACCTTCATAATCCATTCTTGCTGAAGGCAGATATTACCAGGAATGTCAGAGCACTATTTTTATGAACCTAAAGATTTCTTTACCCTCTGGACATTTCAACAGATAATTTTTAAGCTTGTCTCCCCCTTTTTTCCTTATAGAATTCCTCTTCATCCACAGGCTATTTTTAATACATATTTCCTATCTCAATAACTAAAGTATTTCACAGGAACTGATCTTGCCTTCTTACTATATGCAGGAGCTGTGAGCTTTTTCTGTAACTTGGAAAATACGAATTGTGTCCTGCAGCTAAATCTTTAAGAGAAGAGTGAATGTATTTTATAAAATCAGACTCTTCAGCATACTCTGTAAGGCCAATTATTTTCTTGTTTGATCTTCTGTCATGATTCTATAGATTGTCAACTTTTTCAAGTAGATAAAATATTTTCTTGTCATGTTGTTCTTTATCCTTCTTGAAGCTTGAAATCTCATATTCTGAATTACTATTCCTTCCCTCCACAGCACTTTCTCAAACGTGTATTTTATTTATCAAATACATCCTCTCAACCATCCCTTTCTCCAGTACCACTAAGACTGAGCCTATGTAGAAACACTTCTACATAAATCATTAATAAAAAAGGAAGTTGAGAGCATGAAGTTGTGCAGATCTGGGTGGTGGTGGATGTCATACTTATAAAGCAAGTATCTACAACAACAACAACAACAACAAAAAGTGAGGATTAATTATCTTGTTTTTATCTCAAGTTTTTCCCACAACTTTAATTCCGTGAGTTATTAGCAATATTATCATTAAAGAGAGAAATGATGGCCAGCAAAAAATCAGGGCACATCTGTAGGATGAGAGAACAAGAGCAGATGATGCATTTGGAAAGAACTTACAAAATGACTACTGAAAAGAGAAAAAAGGCTAGAAACTGGCTACACTTAAGAAACTCCTTAATTATTTAAATTGGGGGTTCTGATTTACTACTCTTTTGAAGAACCACCATTTTTCATTTATACTGAGAAGTGTTTTCCGTAGATAAACACTTTGAAAGAACAAATTCTATTATACAGGTAATAGCACTTTATATTTTCCTAGGGAAAACACTAAAATCAATTGCTAGTCCTTAGAAAAATGCTTAAAGTCATTTGAAGTACATAATATTCTACAAAAATAAGCATAATACAATTATCGTTTATTGATTTAAAGATCAGGATTTTCATGGCGTGAGGAAATAATAAACATTGTCAAATTGTTCTGTTAAGACTATTTCCAGGAAAACTCATGTGTTCTAATGTTACAATGTTACATTATATTGTGTCTCTTTCTTGAACATGACAAATGTATCCTTAAGTAAAGGTGAACAGTGTTTGTACACACTTTGAAATGCTTTCATCTAAGTTCTGTATTTGATTCTGTAACTGATGCCCTCCCATTCTATGACCACAAAGTAAAATATGTTCTATGGCGCACTTTTGTTGTTCACTGATCTATTTAATACAACTGGTTACTGCACTTACTATGTTCGCAGCATTACTATGATAATTCTCTCCAGGTCAAATGATTTGCTGCCTTTTCTTAAAAACGAAAAAAACAGCAAAACAGCTTAATATTGAGACAGATGTTTAATATATCAATTTGACACTGTTTATTTTTAATTGTGGTCCATTAAAATAACAATTTTTTAATTCCTTTATATGCTGCAATATCAGAAGAAAAACAGTACATTAAAAAGATGAAAGGGATTTTGGCTCTCCTATCTAAATGATCAGTTGCCTTGCTGAACACAGTAGACCTTTTCACTCATTATACTATGCACAATGTTCTAAAACACAACTTAACTGTAATGATAAAGACACATTTCAACCTTGAAATTTAAAAATTTATAGTCTTTTCTTTTTTGAGTGGTAGTAAGTGTAAATATAACATGAAAAAAAGTGTTCTTACTAACACGATTTTAGTTTAGAATTTGACAGTATACACATATGGCATGGGGTGGCAAAGTTGCCAGCATTTCTGCAGGACTGTCTTCAGATAAGAGAACATATTTAAAAAGAAAAAGAAATTTTGGAACCTTTTTTAGAGATTATGAAATAAGGTTAATATGTCAACAGTCTGATCTTGTAAATAGAGGCTGAAAGGTGTGTAAATAAGACCTCTGTAGTTCATTAAATGGGATTCTATTAGACACCAAAAGTAGGACCTCCCTCCTCTTGACTAACAAGACACTAATCATGAGATTTTAATTCCATTGAAAACACTTTTGAAACTGAAGTATTCAGCGATTTTCTGTTCTTGCAGAATACTTCTGTTGCCTTATGCAAAAGCAAGAAAAGCTGTTAGCCTAGAAGGCCAACAGTAACCTGAGCTGTGTCAAAATACAATTGGCATCAGGGAGAGGGAAGTGATTGTCCCCCTCTTCTCTGCCTTCTTTAGGCCCCACCTGGAGTACTGCATCCAGACCTGGGATCTGCAGCACAAGAAGGGCGTGGAGGCATTGGAGTGAGTCTAGAGTTGGGTCATGAAGATGATCAGAAGGCTGGAACACTTCTCCTTTCCAGATGCCTCTACATTATAAGTGATTTTCCAATCTCTTCTTTTCAAGTTATCCATGACTTTTCATTTTATTTTTGCTCACTCTTGTAGATTGTATGTTTGTATACACCTCAAAATACACCTCAAAGTATTCTACCCACAGAACAGCACAAGGATTAAGTAACTTTTAAAAAGAAAAAAAAAAAAAAAAAGGCACGGACTGAGTAGATTATGAGCTTGATTCTGAGTATTTTTTATGTGGGGGAAAGCTTACCGACCTACCTATCTCAACCCTTAGGGCCTTTCTTTTATTGAAAAATTTACATGCAAAGGTTGTGTCAGGTCACTGTATGTGGCACATGTGTTTATGCTATGGAGTTGATGGATTTTGCTTGTGGAGAAATGGGTAAACAGAACAGATGGAAGCAAAGGCTATTATGAAAAGCATTCAAGCTGATGAAACAATCAGCTGTCCACTGTCTGGGTAATCTTTTAATAAATGGCATACTACAAGGAAACAGAGTTGTGAGGAGCATAGAAAAAAAAAGTCTAAAAAATGAAAAATCAATGTTTCGAATTCTACAAACAATATGACTGCTGTCTTCACACAAAGGCCACTGTCCTTTTGTGTAAAAATATGTCAACCTCCATCTTTGAATTAGTTATCCCCTGCTTTCACACTTGCTCAGGTTAAGTCTTGAAGGGATTTTTGTGTTTTCTGTTTTCTGAATATGAGGCTTATATTCTTCAAGGCCTTATTTATTCATCTTTAAGTGAGATGACAAGTGGAATTTCCTTAGCATAAAACATAGGTTGGCTCATCTCCATCAAAAATAAAGGGCTTGCTTTGTGAAAATAAGAGTGTTGCAGAAATCCTCAGGCATGTCTATGGGTGATACTAGGATTTAAATCTTGATTTTTTACAAAACCTTGAGTAACTATCTTTATCATCACTTGAACTATACACATTTAACTCTTCTACGCACTGGCACAAGAACAAATGAATCTAAATAAGAAATTAAAAGATCAAATTATTTATTATAAGAAGTAAATATAGCTTCACCGAGTGGATTAATATCCATGGTAAATTTGGCTTCAAATATTTGGTCTTTCCTGTAAGTGAAATTCCTGCTTCCTTCTGTAGGAGCACAGATGTCATATTGCATCAGATCAGTATTCTTACTTGGTCACCATCCCATTATTGGACCAATATTCAGTTCTTGAAACATAAGGGAAAAGACAATTCTGCAGTAGAAAATTGGCTAACCAAGATCATAAATCACATATGAAGATCATGATGATTAATACGGCAGGCAAAACTTGAAAAACATATTTACTCTACTCTGGTTACTTACAGTTTAATGTATTAAAAACAAATATTAGTTTATTGACTTTGAAAATAACCTTTAGCAGTGAGCTACACTTCTGAATAGATTTACTTTGTTTTATCTTATTAGGTAGTTTTCCATGGATGCTCTCTTCTATGTATTCTGGCAAGCGCTGGTCTACAAATAAAGGAATGTTATCACTAACGTTAGAATAGCATATTAGTCATTTTTTTTAGTTTGTCAATGAAAATGTTAAACTTAGAATCAATATTACCAAATTGTTTGAAATGGAAGGGACCTTTAAAGGTTATCTAGTCCAACTCCCCTGCAATGATCAGGGACATCTGCAGCTAGATGAGATTGCTCAGGGGAACATACAGCCTTGCCTTGAAAATCTCCAGAGATGGGGCATCAACCATACCTCTAGGCAATTTGTTCCAGTGCCTCACCATCCTCACTGTAAAACACATTTTCTTTTCATCCAGCCTAAATCTTCTCTCTTTAAGTTCGAAATCATTTCCCCTTGTCCAGTCACCACTGACAGTCCAAAAGACAGTCTGTCCCCTTCTTTCATGCAGCTCCCCTTTAGATACTGAAAGGCCACTCTCAGGTCACCACATAGCTTCCAGGAGGATCTGCTCCATGATCTTCCCCAGCACAGAGGTGAGACTAACAGGTCAGTAGTTTCCTGGATCATTCTTTCTACCCTTCTTAAAAATGGGTGTGATATTACTTTTTTTTTCCAGCCACCAGGCGCTTCACCAGGCGACTGCCATGATTTTTCAGATATCACTGAGAGTGGGCTGGTGACTATGTCAGCCAGTTTCCTCAGGACTCTGAGATGCATCTCATCTGAACCCATAGACTTGTAGATGTTCAGGTTCCTCAGGTGGTCAGAAACCTGGGGCATTGCTTCCCTGGTCTCCTCCTCCCAAATCAATCATTTGAGGGCTGTTTGACAAGCAGTTTTCAGAGAAGACAGAGGCCAAAAAATTGTTGAGTACATTAGCCTTCTTCTTATCTGCTATTATCAGCTTGCCTGTGTCACTCACTAAGTGAGAGTACACCCTCCTGGACTTTCCTTTTCTGGCTGAAGTACCTGTAGAGGACTTTTGTATTCTTCTTTGCACCCCTTGCCAAGTTTAGTTCAAGTTTTGAGCCTTGGCTTTCCTGACCTCCTCCCTACACAGCCTAGCAGCTTCCTTACCTTTCCATGGTACCTGTCCCTGTTTCCACTGCCCGTGCATTTTCTTCTTTCTCTACAGTTTGATTAGCAGGTCCCAATTTAGCCATGCTGGTATCTTACCTTCCTTTCCTGACTTCCTGCAACTGGGGATGGAGAGTTTTTTTGCCCTGAGGTAAGCATCCTTAAAGATTGGCCAGCTCTGCTCTGCATCCTTGCCCAGAGGACAGTTTCTCAGGGTGTTTGGCTTACTAACTCCCTGAAGAGCTGGATTTTATCCCTCTTAAAATTTAGTGTCCTGATTTTCTCTTTTCTTGTCTCATATCCCTCTACCATTGCATGGTCACTACAGCGCAGGCAGCCTCCAATGCTGATATCACCAATCAGTTCACTTGCACCAGTAAGCAACAGGTTTAGTATTGCATCATCCCTGGTGGAGCTTTCTATTACCTGACTCTATAAGTAAGTTATCCTCAATGCATTCCAAGAGCCTCCTGGATCACCAGCAACTTGCTGTAGTATTTTTCCAGCAGATGTCTGGGTAGTTGAAGGCCCCCAGTAGGACAAGCGCTTGCAATCACAATGCCTCCTGTAGCTGGAGGTAGAAGGCTGCATCAGCCGGCTCTGCTTGATCAGGTGGCCTGTAGTAGACAACAATTGCAAGGTTCCCTTTGTTGCCTCAGTCTCTGTCACCCACAGGCTTCTGACTTGTTCATGACTGTTCTTTAGGGACAGCTCTTCACATGCTATTCCTTTTCTGATGTAGATAACAACTCCCCCTCCCCTCCTTCCTTGTCCCTTCTGAACAGCTTGAAGCTGTTGGTAGCCACACTCCAGTCATGGGAATTGTCCCACCAGGTTCAGGTGATGGCAGCTATATCATGGTTTTCTAGTAGCACAATAGCTTCTAGCTCCTCCTGTTTGTTTCAAAGCTGTGTGCATTGGTGTAGAGGCACTTCTGCTGGGCAGCTTGTCTTGTCACTTTCTTAAAGGATAACTCCTTAATTCCTTTTAGGTATTTCCCTCGAGTTTTCCTGTTGCCTTCTCCTATTGCCCCAGTAGTCACTGCCTCACCAACATAGAGTTTTGTATGTGCTGCAGTGCTGCCAGCAGCTCTCGGGGCAGTCCCTCTAATATAACAGTGCCATCCCACACCTTATCACGGGAAGGCTCACTATCCCCTCTGCTCTCCTTCAGATCTAGTTTTAAGCCCTCTCAATGAGTCCCATTCACTTTTCTGCAAGGACCCTTCTTCTCCTTTGAGAAAGGCAAATCCCATCTGCTGCCCACAAACCTGGTGCCATATAGGCCATTTGGTTGTCAAAGAAAAAAAAAAGAAGAAAAAAACAACATGAATTTCTGATGGCAGCATCAGCCATGAAGCCAGATATTTAAAGATATGACCCTTCGACTTGTTCCCATGTCCTTACCCAATACAGAAGCAGACTAGAAAAGATGATCTGTGCATTCAATTCCCTTAGCTGTCATCCCAAGGCCCTGAAATCCCTTTTGATGGCTCTTGAGCCATACATTGCTGCTTCATATTACATGGAAAAGCAGTAAGGTGTTGTGGTCTGTCGGCCATACCAGGTTAGGTAGTTTCTTGGTGACATTCCTCACCTGAGCCCCAGGAAGACAGCAGACTTCTTTAAGAAGAGGGTCTGATCACTATATCAGATGTTCAGTTCCCTGTGGGAAGAAATCACTTACTTACATTTAATACACATCTCTTCTTCTTGAATGATGTAGCCTTGATGTTTCAGGAAGATACTTCCTGGTTTGGTTTTGTTAGTTTGTCTAGTCTGAGTGGGCTGCTATTACCCTTGGATGGGCTTTCAACATCCAGGGCCTCATACCTGCTGTAGAGAGGGACCTGGGAGGGTGGAGTGGACAAGATGGGTTTCCATCTCATTCTCCATGCTCCTGGGTTGCCATGCTCCTGGGTCACTCTGCTAACTGGTGGCTGTCACCCCTGGCTCCAGCTCTTTTCTGAATTGAAATCTGGTGTTTAGAATAATGGTAATTTTGTTACACTGGCAATTAAGATAAAATCAAATACAACCAGATTGTGTTTGGGATTTCACTTGCCTTGCAGAAATGTCCATGACAAGAGTGACTGGTAACTGCTTTTGGATACTATAATAAAACAGATCTTCTGCAATTGTGATGGCTTACAGAGTTCCTAGTTCTCTCAAATAAAGATGTTTGCTAAAATGTTAAGATACAGAATACCTACTGGATGTTTTTACAGTAGCTACAACTTTTTCTGATTTACTGTTTTACATCTTGCACATGGCTACATTGCACCTGTTATCTGTATTTATGTAAACGGTAGATATGAATTTCATTAGGTAGCAAGAAGCCAATTTGTTATTGGAAGAAAACAAATTAAAAAATAACCATATTTGTTCATCTTTTGAAGTTTCTAAGATATGAAAGCAGAGCACTGAGTAGCTCATGGGAGCTGAATTTACAGAGGAATCACTGTTCTTCTGAGCACGGGTTTTCTTCTCGTTCTTTGACGATGATTTTGGATCTCCTCCTAAAGGGCTACATATTCTTCTATGTTGGATGGGCAGCAGTTTCCTTATGATGGTATTAAACTACTTTGAAGTCTACCAGCTACACAAATGTAATGATTCCAACACTGCTTGCAATGCCTAACAAGAGCAGAAATGTCTTTTGAAATGGAAATGCACTTCTTTTAAGGACGGTTTACATTACTCAGTCCATTGTACTTTGATCATTGTTTGAGCTTAATAGCTTACTTGTGTAAATGTTATACAGTATATAAAAATACATGTATAATATCAATTCACCCCCTTACTATATTATACACTGTTACATTTTTATTCTTATGCATTTCAGGAAAACAAGCAGCTTTTAATCTTAGGTTATTTTTTGATAAACTAAAAAGCATTGAAAAGAAAATTTACAGTACTGGGGCAAAACACTGTTTTGACAGAATTAGATTAGATTTAATCCCTAAAGCTTAAAAGGGAGATGAGAACATTACTGAGAAAAAGCAGTCATGAAAACCTGTAACTCTGGTCTTATTGGGAGATGAAATGTTACATTTGATTTCAAAGCCTATAAAAACACTGTATAGCCTGTCTAAAACTCATTCATCTCTTGGTTACACAACATAGTGCCAACTGTCTATAAAGTTTTGGAGTCAAAGTCACTGAAGTCTTACATTTTTTACAGCAGTTTGACAGCTGAGCACTTCTTTTCCAATATAATCTTCAACATCAGTAGAAGCATGGATAAGACCAGACTGGCACCAAATAGCGGTGAAAAGGCTACCTAGAGTTCTGTAATTTTCAAACATACCTTTCAATATTCTCAGATTAGAAGGAATAACATAGACCATAGACACAAAATGAATGAAAACCAGCAGATATCCCAAAAGTAGAGTGATGAACAGAGTACCTCACCCTGCTTTCTTCCCCATTCAAGTGAAAGAAAATGAAGTTCCTTTTTACATCTCATGTTTTAGCATTGTACAAAAAAATTCTTCCTTAAGTTGCATGATCACACTAAAACTTTGCCTTCTGAGCTAAAATTTTCTTTGGTACTACTTGTCCCCCTTTTTTTGTACAAATCTTCCAGTACTGGCAGCCTTCAATAAATTCTTCCTGGGGATACCTTCGTCGGTGCCTTAATTTGGTAAAGGTCTCATACTGCATTCATACTACCAGTAGTCAAATATCAAAACTTATTTTCAAGGCCTTAGCAGTGCTCTGTGTGAACTTTCCAAGAACAACACAGCTCTTCCTGCCATTTCATGCATAAATTACTTCATCAAAGAGCTGGTGTTTATTCTGAGCTCCTTGAAATTCTAATCACTTGTACACACCTCCTCAGGCCAGTCTGCACTCTGAATATTGGATCGCTTACAATTGGGCTATTCATACCATAAGGCTATAGAATGTTATTTGTCACCCATTTACAAGCCTCTGTACATCTAACATATAAAACATTTCTAATTGACACTTTTCTTCAAAATGTTTTTCTAATGTAAGGTTCATTTCAACTAGTTAGATCACAGCACAAGTATTTTTTCCTTTAACAGGGTGTGAAAAACATGCACATGTAACATAACACTAGACTTTCAAAAGAAAGACTATCACTCAAAAGAATGCTTGCACTATTTTCTTGTTTGGTATTCTCGACTGATAAGTTGTGAAGGTGATATTATATTTGAACACGGGCAGAATGTAGTCAGCTTAATTAATTTATTCCAAATGACATTTCATCTTAGGTTATTAAAACATAAAATGAAGTGATTGCCAATAATACAAACTCAGTCATATAGGATTTCTGTGAGACGTAGTAGGGGATATCTAAAAGAGTTTTTTGTAGACAAGTTCCCATACACTGGCGTAGGAATGATTTAGTCATCAACAGGTCTATAGATAGTAGAAAGAAAATAAGAAAATTAGTACCTCAGTTGCTGATGTCCACTGAAGTAAATTTTCAGGGGAGGTCCTGATACTCTCCAGTAGGAGTGAGAAAGACTAGGGAAAACCACACATTTCTATCTTTTCAGTGTCTTATGAAACATCAGTGATACATCATGTATATCTGAAGTTTCATTACCACTCATCTTCATGTTGCGGTTTGTACAAATAGAACAGAAATGGTAAACTATAGAGGACAGTAAGACATGCACAAGTTTGATGATCCAATTCACAGAGCTTTCTTATGTATCTTCTCATCTCAAATAATGAATGGTGACAAATATTTACATTATTGTGTTGTATCTTTTCAAATGGAAAGTTAATAATTATCCTTCAGAAGAGTATACTTCTTGCATTCGCAAATATGCATCAGTGAGATGCATGACAGTGGGAATTATGGCAGAGTAATAATATATGAGTCCACATTAAGGAAAATAGCAAATGTACTGTCAGGAAGCCCAGTGAGTTTAAACATATTTCAGCACTTGTGTAGTGTAATGTATGCAATCAAATTTGGAAGTAATGTTTGAGAATCCTCCTCTTTACATTATATTATTGTTAATAATAACTATTTCACCTATGTATTACACATCTGTTATCATGTACTAGCAAACAGTGCCCTGACACAGCTACTCTGGTTGAGTTCCTAATGCTGCTGAACAAACTGCCAATCTCACATGCCATCAGATTTTGTGCTACTTACAACTTACATGCTTGCACAAATTCCGTGAACAGCATTTCTCAGACTCAGTCAATAATTCAGTAACAAAAAGTGAAAAAGCAAAAGATTTGTCGTTAATAACTCCCAGATAATTTTCACAAAATGGATCCTCATGAAATCTCATGTAATCAGTCAGAAAAACAAGGAAGAATATCCTTACCATTACTATAAAATGTACTATATGAATGTAACTGAGAATTAAGATTTAGGGTTATTTTTGTTGTTGTTGGTGGTGGTGGGTTTGCTTTTTCTGTACAAGTTTGCATTTTTTTATTCTTCTTATTTTCTATTTGACTTCAATAGAATTGTGGAAATATTCATGATTGGATTGGAGGATCTAATTCAAATTTAAGTAGGTAGAGTTCTTACTTTTTAATTGAAAAGGTATGCAGGATAACCAAGTACTAGAGGAAACATTTTCTTAGGGTGGCATAAATAAGGAGACCTTTAGCAGTAGGGTGCTGGGACTGGTTATAGGATAACCACTATGTAGACAGTGGCTCACTTTACAAAGGATGCACTTCTTCATTCCTGTGATTGACATAGTGCTGAAAATGTGAATAAAAAACTGCTGCTTCTGTGGTTTGGACCAAGCATCCTATCTGAGAAAAAAAACAAAAACAAAACAAAACAAATGGAAAACAACAACCCCAAAACCCAAGAAACTATTTTCTTTGGCCTATCTTTAAATCTTAGTACATACGTAACATAGGATATGGGAGCTACCTTTTGTCTTTTGCTGTCTTATAACATAAGACAAATCTTCCTGACTGAATTTCCATTTATTTTTTGTCAAAATATATTGCTCTGTAGGTCTGTAATCTTATGACTTATCACAAAAGAGGCTACCTTACACTACTTATATATATAATCTATTTTATATATACATATATATTTATATTTATATATTTATATAAATTTATATATAAATATATATATATATTTAAGTAATAGAGTGGAGTAACATTCTCTGAACTCCCAGTGAGTAAGCGTCTTTTCCACTGTGTTTTTTTTTTTTTTGTTGGTTGGTTGGTTGGTTGATTTCATAGCTTCACACAGGCAATAAGAAGGGCAGACCTTCAGTCTCCTCCCTCCAGCTTTGCTATCAAAAGCAGATATAAAGCTCTAACAGCAATAACCATGACCAAGATCTGCAAGGAGAAATGACATCAGCGGCTTGCAGTGGGTATCGTAAAACGAAACTCCACATGTTCTTACTGAGTGATTCCTTGTTAAAGTGCACTGAGGCTCCTCTTTGCTGGCCTGACAAGGAGTATCAAGAGTTCTGCTGTCTCCCTGGAGCCAAGATCTGGAACATTGCCCTGAGTAGGATTACAACTCTTGACTTCAGCAAAAACAGCACTTACCTCTTCTGGGATGTACTTGGATGTATTCCATGGGTTAGAGCACTGGAAATAAGGGGGGCAAAAGAGCTGGTTGAAATTCAGGCACCATTTCTTCCAAGATCAAGATCAGTACATATCTAAGAGCAAGAAATAAGGCAAAAGTGTCAGGAGACTTGCATGAGCAAGCAAGGAGCTCATGAAAAAAACTCAAATGGAGGAAAAAAATCTGTGGAACATGGAAAAGTGGTCTAGCCACTTGGGAGGAATATAGGAATGTTATCAGGGCATGTACTAATAAGTGCCTCATGCCACTTAGTGCCAGCTCTTTTAGGACCAGTCCTTTTGTAGTCTTGTTCTGTTCTCTGCCAGACAACAAGTAAAGAGAAGTCTGTTATGAAGCAGACAAAGCCCATAACCAAGCTACTATGAAAGAAATTCATATCTTCAGCTAACACGTCCAGAGACTCAGGGCAGATTCATACTTCTGTCTTGGCCTGCATGCTTAGTAGTGCAACTTTTCTACTCTTGACAGAAAAAGGCTAGTAAGCAAATCCTGAACTGTGGCCCAGCTGTAGCTGAGTATATTCAACTGTTCCATTCAGTGCAGAGGCAAAAGATGAGGACCAAAAACAACAGTACTGGAAAGAGCTGAGCAACCAAATATAGAAAACTCTGCAGAATGCACCTGGAAGCGTTTTGACGTATGTGACAGGAACTTCATTATCAATTTCTAAACTGCTACTTATCAGTTTTATGCTATTACAAGAAGTTATGCCATTTGGGAATTTGCTCCACTGCAGTTATAATTGCCAAGTCAGAATCTGTGATACATTAAGGCTGTTTTGCAGTACTTCTACCATACTGTTCTCTTTATGATGCATGATATTCATTACTTGGAGACTATGATTTCAACATATGTTTATGGGAACAGGCTGCTATTTATTAAGCTCAAAGCAATGTCTCATGCAGCACATCACTATGACAGGCAATTAGTTCCCACCGAGTAATTAAATATTAATAGAAATATTTATTTAAGAGCTACTCCTACTAAAAGTTATAATTATTTTTACTCCATAAATGTAACTAACACAAGCAATTACAGCCATCAGTTTTTAAATATTATTTATGCTGCTACTCTAAAAAAAATAACAATAACACATCAATAAAATAATATTTCTTCAATAAAGCTGAACAGCTGACAATTTCTTGCTCAGGGTGAAAAGCCACTGGATGATTCCTGCCTCATGTAGGAATGGAAGCAAGGACAAAAAAGGAACTCCAGGTAGAACACCAGAGAAACAGATGCCCAAAGGAGAACTAAGAAACTCCTGCGGTCTGTATTATTCTAAAATACACCTCAGCTGCGCACAAAACACTCAAGTGTATGAACAAAATAGAGTCATCAAGGGAGTCAGCGATGCTATCAGGCAGCCTGCCAGGTCACAGCAGGAGGATGCAGAGGGGAGAGCCAAGCTCTTCTCCAGAGAGCTGATGGTGAGGAGCCCTGACTGCAGGTGCTGGTGGGAAGTTGGCTTCAGGCTCAAAATCTATCTGAATGCCAAATGCAGCAATTAAGTTTGAAATGCTTTGCAGTTTCAAAGAAGTACCGGCTGGGAACAGTGTTAAGAATCAGCTCCCTCCTTGTTCAGTACCCACTCTAAGCTAAGAGGATCATAGAGCAGTCTAGCATGTGTAGCATGTTGAAAAAGAAGTACATCAAGAAAGATGGAGAGATCATCTCAAACATCTGAACTGAAAACAACATAATTTCCAAACACTTCCAGAGGTGTGATTTCCCATATTTTTAACCCATGATCTATAGTAGGATAAAGAAGAAATTGCCACTAATTCAAATGGGCCTAAGTAGGAGAAGAAAGGGTACAGGTAGCTGACCAAAGGTCCTTCACATTTTTTTAACTGTGAAAGAAATTAAAACTGGCAATGAATTTTTCCTTTCTTTGGAATCTCTAAAAATAAAAATAATAATAATAAAAAAGTTTTCAGGTAGTTTAATCAAAATTACATGGAAAAAAAAGATATTTAAGTATTTTTGTTCAAACTCATTTGCGAAACAACACAATGTTAAGAAACCCATGACATGTAGAAAACATCCATTGCTTTCTCATAATGTTCTCCTTTCAAGAACAAAAAGAAACTTGTATCTTCTAAAGTTTCCAACAAAACAACAGTCATTTTTAATGTCTTTTGTTAGAAGGCAATTTGTAGAATCACAGCCTTTAAAATGAGCAGGTGTTCTGCTTTCTAGATGGAAATAATATGGATACAGATCTATAAACTGTTTGTACATAGAACATACATGGCTTCTCTTCAGTGTTTCCATGCTAGTCTATTCTTGCAAAGGCTGTGCTGTACTGATTGAGAAAGGAAAGATGCTAGACACTTCCTCTTCATTGATGATAGAGATTTGGTAACACAAACAGCTTAACTTTTCATCTTCTTGTTTGCCAACAACAATGATGATAGACTGAGTTCCTATGGAACAGCCATCTTATTCATGGGAAGGAGCTGCAGGGCACCTAAGAAGCAGTAGATAGCTTTCTTTCTGAAAATCTGAATGTCTATCTGAACATCTTTACTGTTTTTATGTGTAAAAGCAAAATAAAATGAAGTGAAATGAAGTCAAATTTTTCCTTGCAGATGTAGTACTCTAATTACATACAGCCTTATTTCTCAGCAGTACATATTCTTTGCAAGTACTATCAAATTAATTGCACTTCCGCAGAAGACAGCTCCTCTCTTGTGCTGAGGTAATGATGCAAAACAAGTGTTTACACCTCCACAGCAAATGACTGCATGCCTGAAACTACATGCAGAATGATTTAACGAGTTTGGAATAAGTGGAGAAATGTTTTGAGAATTTTTAGGCATGCTAATATGAGGTATCTCACTAGTCACCTGGAATGATGTTCAGTGCATGTCCTGAATTTCAAGAAATTGGTCTTACCCTATTTATCATGGTTACACAGCTAAATGAATTGCCATCAATAAGGCAGTCATTAACAAAGTGTGGTGGTGACAAACCCTTCCAGTTTAAGCTGCTTGTTTACATTTACTATAAGACGAACAAATGAACTAATACCGCTTTTCATTTTCACTCAGAAAGAGTTTGATGCATTTTAGCTAATGTATTCTCTTAACATGACTCATCTTCCCTGAATTTCCACCATGAGGACACATGAATCAGCACTTCATTGTGCCATTCCCCTCTTGGGGAGCAAAGAGGAAATGATACTGAAACATCATCCAAAAAGTGGGCGTTTGCTAAACTTTTGCATAGCAAAACACCTAAAAGGCCCTTCCCTTCTGTACTTATTATCACACTTTGTATCATCCCACACCTCTGGGAACTGCGGAGAAGCTGCCATGGATAAATATCAGGAAAAAAAGAAATTGCACATGCTACCTGAATTCATATGTAGGTACAATTTGCACTCATTTTCTGCACTCTACCATGAGGACTAAAAATATTACCTTACTAGCCCATGAAGCAAATTATGTAGAAAAATTTGCCAGTGAGTGGCACAAAAATCAAAGAAAGCAAATCCTGCAGGGATTTCAGTAGCACTTGACAGTGCTCATCTGTCTTGGATTGGGAACTCTTACCTTAACAAAAGGCAGGTTCCAAATTACCAAGGAAATCTGATTCATCTTTCTTTCTCTTCAGCCATTACTTATCTTTTAAAAAGTCACCAACCAAAAACAAACTAATTGGGGCCAAGCACTACTCTAAGCTCATATTCACCCGGTGATGAAAGCTCCTTTAATATATCTTAAGTTCCTCTTTCTGCTGCTGTTTGAATGTCAAAGAGTCATCCTGGCATTGTTGGAAGGTCAGGTTCATTTTAGGAAATGCCAGAATGCGAGCAGATACTGGCTTCCCACTGCTGTGCATTCCACTTTTTTTCTGTTCTCCTTTATAAAGGCGTTATTGTATAAAGGACAACATCTATAGTGATGCCACAATTACTAGCGTCATACAATGCTGTTGTGTGCATACTCACTACTTACAGAGTGACACAGAGGAATGTAGGATAGTTATATACTTTCTCTCTGATGAGTTTCTGCTAGACAGTGTCTAATCCCAGGAGAGTCAAGAAAATGCAGCTTTTATTTTTAATTTTATTCTTTTCATCATGTAAGGAAACAGGTATTATGGCATCTTTCTTATTTAGTTTCTATAACATCTAAAAGTAAGGCTTATACTTTTCCCCCTGTCTACAATGAAACCAAAAATTTTAAATCAAATTTGTAGCATTTCAAAAACATCTTTCTCCAAATGCTTTTTTGAGCACTTCCATTTTCATTATCACCTTGGACAAATAATGCCAAGCCAAATGTTTCTAGTACTTCAAATAAATTAAAAATGAATTATTTAGGAGAGCTCTGAAAAAAAAAAAAAACCAAAAAAAAACCCCCAGAAATGCTCTGAAAAAAAACACCAAACCAAACTCAGAAATTAATTAATTTGGACTTAGGAGTGGATAAATCAAATGAGCAGCATCTTGGAGCTGTAAGCTACCAGCTGATCTAAATAGTACTACAGGAAGATGCAAGAAAAATGTTGAAGCAGCAAAATAAAATGCAGAGAGTTGCACTTTAGGACAAAAACTTCCCCAACATGAAAAAATTTATTTGCTCAACTCTGTGAGCTTTTAAACCAACACTGTGAAGAAGCAAGTATATCTGTGCAGGACAGAAGTTAATCACTTAGGCTTACTTCCCAAAAAAGCACATTTGTATTGAAAATAAAACTCACTCTTCTCTGATGCATGAGAGAAATAATGAAAACATTTAAAACATGAGCTTTTGGACAGCACTTCAATTCCTTTCCCAAAAATAACTTCACCACAATGACTTGAGATATCTGGTAGCCTTTTGTCTAAAGTGGGATTCATCAACCTAGGTAAAGTCTTGTGAAACTAACAAAGAATTCCTTATACAGCAGAGATGAATACAAGAATGATACAAGTGATATCTCCTTTTCCCTGAGAAATCCCTCTGACCTTGCAACAATTTTCATAAGAATGCTTACAGATATAGTTCTGTTCACTGGTGAAATGTTGTTTAATTTTTTTTTTAATTTAAAAAATAAACAAAGAAGAGCTTCCATTAAAAAAAAATAGATAGATAGATAGATAGATAGATAGATAGATAGATAGATAGATGTAGAAATGCTTTTTTAAAGTTCTTCAGAGTAAAATTAAAATATAAGATGTTCCCCAAACAGTTATCTTATGTCAGTGTCATGGGGTTATCTAGATCAATCTATGCCCATGACAGGGGGGCAGTAGGCCTGTGAGCCCTCTGGCCCCCAAAAATGGGAAGGGAAAAAGGGAAAAGGTAGTGAGATGGGAGCTGGGCTCAACAACAGAACAGTGGCAATGATCTAAGGAGGAAAACTAAATTCTACTAACTATGATATCGGAATGCAAGGTAACACAATATAACAGTCTAATTGAAACTGAGGCTAATAAATAAAATAAGAGTTTCCAAAACCGAAAAGGCCTACTTTGAAGGTGCACAGCTTGGAAGTACACCCACACCCTCTGCCAGGCAGCGAGAGAGAGAGAGAGCAAGCTCCTCTCCGAGAGTGAGATGCCATGACTTCTGCGACGTATCTTCCTCTCTGATCGTGAGGTGCCCTGGGATATGTAGTTCTTGTTCTCTTTTGAGAAGCAGGCATCTGGAAAGTTGTCAGTCCATGGAACTGGAGTATTAACTCTTTAATTACCCTGCTGTACATGATGTTATGATGTGGAATACCAATAGCAAAATTACAAAGCCATGACATTCCACCCCTTATTCTACATCACTACATCATGCTTAATATATATACATATATACAAACAAGCAATAAGTAAAATGCATCACACAGGTCTATATACATATATATACACAGAGTTACTGACTGCACTCCCCCAGCATCAAATTCCCTTGTGGCACACATTGAACATCCCCATCTTTCTACATCACCCACCAAGTGGACCCAGGTACCTGAGCAAAAACGGTCCCTGAGCAAAAACGGTCCCTGAGCAAAAACAGTCCCTGAGCAAAAACCCATGGAGAGGTTTGCCCTTTCCAAAAGCTGGAAGGACCCAGACTGCTTTTCCCAACATGCTCTTTACATGTACTACAGGGACTTTATCTCCCTCTACATTATTTAGGGAGCTGGATTGGGTAGGACCATCGCAATTGATAAATCCTCTAGTATTAACCAAGCAGGTGGCTTCTGCCAAATGCTTCTCCCAATGCTTAAATGTCTCACCACCCATTGCTTTCAACATAGTTTTTAACAACCCATTGTATCATTCAGTTTTACAGGAATCTGGTGCATGATAGGGGATATGATAAATCCACTCAATGCCATGATCTTTGGCTCAAGTATTTATAAGAGAATTTTTGAAATGAGTCCCATTATCTGACTCAATTCTTTCTGGAGTGCCATGTCACCACAGGACTTGTTTCTTGAGACCCAGTATGTTGTTACAGGTGGTAGCATGGGGTGCTGCATATGTTTCAAGCCACCCAGTGGTTGCCTGCACCATGGTAAGCACATAATGCTTACCATTGCGAGTTCGTGGCAAGGTGGTGGTATAAGCAACCTGCCACATCTCCCCATAGTTTTAATTTTTGCCATAGCCCTCCCCCCAGAGAGGCTTCATCCTCTTGGCTTGTTTAATTATGGCACATGTTTCACAGTCATAGATAATCTGTGCAACAGTGTCCATAGTTAAGTCCACCCCTCAGTCTCTAGCCCACTTATATGCCACGTCTCTTCCTTGATGGCCCAAGGTCTCATGGGCCCATCGAGCTAGAAATAATTCACCCTTGTTCTGCCAGTCCAAGTCTATTTGAGCCACCTCAATTCCGGAAGCTCAATCTATCTGATGGTTATTTTGTTATTCTTCAGTAGCCCGACTCTTGGGCACATGAGCATCCACATGATGCACCTTTACAACCATATTCTTTATTCGGGCAGCAATGTCTTTCCACAGTTCAGCAGCCCAAATAGGTTTACCCCTCCGCTGCCAGTTATTTTGCTTCCATTGCTGTAACCACCCCAGTAAGGCATTTGCCACCATTCATGAGTCAGTATAAAGATAAAGCATTGGCCACCTCACCCGTTCAGCAACACCTAAGGCCAGTTGGACAGCCTTTACCTCTGCAAATTGGCTTGATTCTCCTTTTCCTTCAGTGGCCTCTGCAAATTGTCGTGTGGGGCTCCACACAGCAGCTTTCCATCCGTGATGCTTCCCCACAATACAATATGATTCATCTGTGAAAAGGTCATATTTCTTTTCATTATCTGGTAGTTCATTGTATGGTGGGGCCTCTTTAGCACGTGATACTTCTTCTCCTGGTGATGTGCCTAACTTTTCACCTTCAGGCCAGTCCATAATCACCTCTAAGATTCCTGGACGGCTGAGGTTCCCCATCTGAGCTCACTGCATAATCAACGCAATCCACTTACTCCAAGTGGCATCAGCAGCATGATGGGTAGAGGGAACCTTTCTTTTAAACATCCAGTTCAGCACTGGCAGTCGAGGTGCCAGAAGGAACTGTGTTTCAGTACCAAGGTTTCTACCTAGGAAATGAACCTCCTGGGCAGGTCCTTTCACTTTGCTTTGCTTAATAGTAAAACCAGCTCACGGAAGAATTCTGATTATTTGCTCTCCTTTCATGAAAACAACTTCTGCTGTATTGCCCCACACAACGATATTATCAATGTATTGCAGGCACTCAGGAGTACCACCCTGTTCCAGTACAGTCTGGATCAACCCATGGCAAATGGCTGTGTTGCACCCCTGGGGCAAAAGGTTCCAAGTATACTGAATGCCCCTCCAGGTGAAGGCAAACTGTGGCCTACAGTCTGTGGCCAAAGGAATGGAAAAGAAGGCTTTACCAATGTCAGTGGTGGCATACCATTTGGCTGCTTTTGACTCCAGTTCATACTGGAGTTCTAACATGTCCGGCACAGCAGCACTCTGTGGGGGTGTAACTTCATTCAGGCCTTGGTAGTCTACTGTCAGCCTCCATTCTCCACTGGCTTTACACACTGGCCATATGGAGCTGTTAAAAGGTGAGTGAGTTTTGTGTATCACTCCTTGACTCTAGCTGATGAATCAACTTATGAATGGGGAGCAAGGAATCCCTGTTGGTGCGGTACTGCTGTCTGTGCACTGTTTTTGTGGCAATTGGTACCTGCTGCTCTTTTACTCATAGCAACCCCACAACAGATGGATCTTCTGACAGGCCAGGCAAAACAGACAGCTGCTTAATGTCATCTGTATCTACAGCAGCTACTCCAAAGGCCCATTGATACCCCTTAGGATCCTTGAAATGCCCCCTTCTGAGGTAATTCATACCAAGTATGCATGGAGCCCCTGGGCCAGTCACAATAAGAAAAGAGTTTTTGCCAGTCTTTACCAGTGAGGCTAATTTCAGCCTCCAACACAGTCAATTCTTGAGAGCTCCCAGTCACTCCAGAAATATAAATTGATTCTGTCCCTTCATGACTCGAGGGCATTAGAGTGCACTGTGCACTGGTGTCCGCCAGTGCCTTATATTTCTGTGGTTCTGATGTGCCAGGTCACTGAATCCACACAGTCCAATAAACCATTATCCCTTTTTCCCCATGACTGTGGGCAGGGCCCCTCTATTCATTATGTGTAGCAACTGGAGCAACTGCACTGGTGATGCATCTTTTTCGTAATTCTCTCACCCATGCTCGTAGTACAGGAGTAGCTTGGTCATTCCACTTCTTCATGTGTTCTCCATGGTCATGTAGGTAATGCCACAAGGCAATACGTGATGTAGTCTTACTGTTGTTTCTTGCTTGAGCAGGAAAGCGTTTGCCTTTAATAGCTGAGATTTTTGATGATACAGGTGAGGAGGAGGGTCCATCACCTGTAATTAATTGGATTTTCATTAGTTTGATCAGTTCCTTCACTAGATTCCTTTGATCATCCTAATCTTCATCAAGCATTTCTGATGCTACTACAGGTTCATCACAATTAATCAATAGAGACAATTGCTCTTGCACTTCATCCAGTCTGTCTGCTACTTGTGAGATGGCTGAAATGGAGGCAATAGTTGGCGTAACTGTTGTTCATAGTTTGGAAGTGTAAGAATGAATTCAAAAACCAGAGTCTTCTCTGTTGATCCTCATATCTTTCAAATGTTGCTGATAGTGTAGTGGTGTATCTTTCTGGTGCTGTTCTTGTGAATTTCTGCCATATATCAGGTGTCATCCTCATTCTCTCAGGATCATAGTTTTGGTGTGGATCGTTAGGAGCAAAATTAGGGTCATACAACATTTCCATCGCAGCTAGTTCCCTCAAATACCGGATACCTTTTTCAGTTGTATTCCACTTTTTCATCACAGGCTTCAGACTGCTTTTGAAGAGATGCCTTTCCTTCATGGCTACCAACACCCATTCACAGAGGGTGGCAGCTCCATCCAAACATCTACTAATCCCTATGTCAATAGATGAGTCCCTGACAATGCCTCCTAGTTGGCAAGCTTCATTATCATCTAGGGACATGCTACTGGCCTTGCTGTCCCAACAGCAAAGTAGCCAGGTAACAATAGTTTTGTTCGAGAGCCGTGTAAACTCTTTTATTGAGCCTTGGATTTCAGTCATCTTCAGAGGTTGATGAACAGTGGTACTAGAGACTCCCTCTTCATCATTCTCCTCTTTGTGTCTCTTAGTTTTTCCTTTTGCCCTTCTTGGTTTTGAGGAGGGCCCCTTGCCTGGATCTTCCTCTACCTCCTCCTCTGCTTCTTCTTTTTTCCGTTCTAGATGCGAGGACACTTGTTTCCATTTCTTGCCTTCCACAGGGGCAACTGACATTGTTACTGGTGTCTCCTGTGACTGATCAGATTTGACTTGGAGATTTCCCCCTTTGGTTTGAACCTCAGCTCGGAAACTCTCTCTCTCCAGAAAAGTATTATATAGAGCACAGTAAGCACAAGCCAAGCCCTGAATAAGTTGCACCTCCTTGGATCTGTCTAAGCCACACCATCCCTGACTCAAATACTGGCTTAGTTTCTCAGGATCCCACAGGTGTTCAAGAGTGAAATCCCATGACATTGCAGGTCCCCACACTTCTAAGACTTTTCCTAAACCTTTCTATATTCCCTGCCAGTCAGCATTCTCTGGTTTTGGAGGAGACTTCTTCCACATAACGCAAATGGAGAGGAGTACATTCAGGGAGACTGATAACATGCACACAAGTATGAGCACAAGTATGAGCACTAGCTCAGCAATTGAAAAGCATGTGGCAAACTAAGAAAGCCTGGAAACCGGTTTGAACATCCTGTTGTTTGTAAAATTAGCTATTCCATCTGGGATGTAAGTATCAAAATTCAAATCATACTACATTGCACATAAGTACCAGGCAGGTGTCTCCACTACTGCCCTTATTTGGTTATATATGAACATAATTCCACAACAAGAAATCATGATGTTAATAAGAGGCCAAGAAGTTCCCAAGAACATAATGGCTTTTAATCCCTTATACAGCACTCCTGAAATAAAGAGCCGATTCATAGCTGGTGGCTGCTTAAAAAAAAAGAAGGGGGGGGGGGGGGGGGGGGAAGAAAAACAAAACAAAACAAAACAGAAAAAAACACAAAAGAAAACACTCAGCACATTGTCCAGGGTTTGGCAGACTGCCCAGACTATAATCTAATCTATGAAGGTCAAAGTAGCAATGCCTTGCATTCTCGGGCTTTTTTCTCTGCTAACATTAAAAGCTTCAGTTTGCCCCCATTCTCCACCAAAAACTGTCACGGAGTTATCTAGATCAACCTATGCCCATGACAGGGGAGCAGTAGGCCTGTGGGCCCCCTGGCCCCCAAAAATGGGAAGGGAAAAAGGGAAAAGGTAGGGAGATGGGAGCTGGGCTCAACAACAGAACAGTGGCAACGATTTAAATAGGAAAACTAAATTCTACTAACTATGATATTGGAATGCAAGATAACACAATCTAATACAATCTAATTGAAATTGAGGCTAATAAATAAAATAAGAGAGGGGGTTTCTGAAACCAAAACGCCTACTTTGAAACTGATGGCGCATGGCTTGGAAGCACACCCATACCCTCTGCCAGGCAGCGAGAGAGAGAGAGAGAGAGAGAGCAAGCTCCTCTCCGAGAGTGAGATGCCATGACTTCTGCGACGTATCTTCCTCTCTGACCATGAGGTGCCCTGGAATATGTAGTTCTTGTTCTCTTTTGATAAGCAGGCATCTGGAAAGTTGTCAATCCATGGAACTGGAGTATTAACTCTTTAATTACCCTGCTGTACATGATGTTGTGATGTGGAATACCGATAGCAAAATTACAAAGCCATGACAGTCAGGTAAAACTGAAGTATTCATAGTCCTGTTGGAACTATGCAAAGTTCCAAACACAACATACAAGTCACATCTTAACTTTGCTAACACAATTTCTTCTTACGGCAACAGTGAAAAGAATATAAAAAACCACAAGTGAGCTAGAACATTTTAACAAGATTAAACACCTTTTCCAGTACATGCCAGTCACCTACAGAGGTACAGAAACTAGAAAGTGGATGGCAGGTCAGCAGCAATAAAAACAGCATCACCGCTTAAAGCAACCCTTTACAGGCAACTCACTATCAGAGATGAGACAATATGAAGTGTTCTCACATTTGTTTTTTACTTTTTCTTCAATGGATGTTAACACTCAAACATTGAGTCAGTGCTGAGTGCAGAGCTCAATATTTAAGGTTGCTAAATAATGATCTTCTTATAAAAGTAAAGTAAAAACAAACAAACAAACAAACAAACCAGACCTGTAGGACTTTTCTTGAAAACTTTGATCTACCCATTATCAGCAGGGGAAAAAATTTAAATGTGATCCTGTAAGATGGATGGTACTAAATGAGAAAAATGAAGTCTGACATTTAAATAAGTTTGTCAGATGCAAACAACACATTTGAAAAATCCTGAACTTTCAGTCCTGAGAATTATCTGTGCTTTAAAAGCATTCAGAGAAACAATGAGCCAATTTAGAAGCTGTCTGTTGAGTCACTGAATGTTGATTCAGTCTGAATGCATTCGTCTCTGTACTGAGGTACCAGTTGGGAATGAGTGGGAGTTCATTAACATATAGAAAGAGAAATAAGCATGCTGGTGTGCTGCATGATCTGTTTCACAGTGTCATAATTTACCTATAGGAATTGTAGTGAATGAATAACTTTTAGAGGACCTTAGCAAAAATCAGCAGTCACGCTCTGCCTACAAAGAAAACAGCAAATCAGTTTAAAACCACTTCTTAGCATAGGCAGTGAAAACCATTACATGTGGTCAGTACATTGAGTCATTTTGCTAATTAGATGAGACAGGTTGTGTGACAAAGAAAGCAGCATGTTTCTTGGTGGTTAGAAGTAGTAAGTCCATTGACATGGGACAGGGAAGCTGGATCCACAACTGTAGTCTAATTAGGTACTTCTCAGTTTGGCAAGCCACTCATCTCTTCATTTAGGCATTTCGTTATATTTTTGGTCTGCAGTTCTTAATTTTTTCTGTAATTTTTGTTGGTGGTGGTGGTGGTTTTTCTGATCTATATTTGGCTGAAACAAAAGGGCATGTTGTGACAGTTGGGGTAGATATCACATGTACTCATCCACACCTGAGAGCTAGAAATAACTACCTGTGCTTTATGGGTCAGTCAACTTACAGTACAGAATGTCAGCAGAGAACTTGTGTCTGTTTCATCAGCCATTTTAGCTATACTCTCTGCAATCAAACAGCTAGCTTCGATAAAGACAGAATCCAACCAAACTTCATCCTGGGAAAAAAAGTTAATGTCCTTGAGGATAGTGCTCTTTTTATGCTGTGATTTATTAAGTAATTAAAAGTACGATCTGCCTTTTTAAAGATGTCATGAGATATGGCAACTTCCTATTATACCAGAATAAATTAGGAAAATATCTCCAGTGCTTTTGAAATGGACAAGAGCTGCAGGACAATACGTTACACATCCTAGACACAGGAGAAGTTTTCTGTCCTCAAATATCATTGTGAAACAAGATGAGTCAGATGAGCATGCAAAAGCTCTGATAGCTTTTATCATAAATATTACTACTATTTCCATACTCCATCAATTCTCTTTGCTAGATTAATAGGCTTCAGCATGAATGAATGGAGAAATAAAGATTCCCCCTTGGCTAAGGAGTATCTGGTCAGAGATTATCCAGGCAAAATCACTGCACACAAATCCATGGGCCCCAACAGGACGCACCCATGAGTGCTGAGGGATCTGGCAGAACCGGCTATCATACCTGGTAACCTTCTGGGATGTAATCTTTGGATGTTGCGTTGAGGGGTATGATTTAGCTGGGAAGTATTGGTAATGGTTGGACTGGATGATCTTCTAGGTCTTTTCCAACCTCGATAATTCTGTGATTCTGTGATTCTGTGATTCTGTAATGACCAGATGGGTGGAAGAGGAGAGAGCAGTGGACATTTTCTACCCTGACTTCAGAGCATTGTTTTCTAGGGGTTGGTATCAAGTTTGGCCTTGTTCAACATCTTCGTCAGACTTGTATGAAGAGATAGATAGATAGAAAAGAAACCCTCAGCAAGATGATGATACAAAGCTGGGAGGAGTGGCTGACACACCAGAAGGCTATGCTGCCATTCAGGGATACTTGGACAGACTGGCGAGTTGGGTGAGCAGGATAAGCTGCATGTATCAGTACAGGTTAGGGGATAATCTGCAAGAAATGAGCTTTGCAGAGAAAGACCATGGTGTCCTAGTGGACAACAGGTTGACCATGAGTCAGCAGTGTGCCCTTGTGTCAAAGAAGACCAATGGTATCCTGAAGTGCATGAGAAAGAGGATGGTCAGCAGGTTGAAAGAGGTTATGATAAAGGACAAGTTCAAGTTGTAATGTGAACTGTTTGAACACATCAGATGCCTTTAGACTGTTTTTTTTTTTTTTTTCCCCTCCCTCACATGTTAAGTAGAAAATACTTTACAGGATTTGTTTAATGCATGTTTTTTAACTGAGTTGTTGGTTGTCATTATTGAGATTAAAACTTTCTGCTGGAAGACTAAATGGAGTTCAGTGATCATTAACTTTGTCCAAAAGGAGTTGCTTGTGGCATCATATAAATCTTTTTTCTAAAAAACTCTCACAGTTCTTTTCTGAGAAAGTTACTGATCAGTCTCAGTTGAGCAGGTCAGTTGTTACTTTTCATTGTCTTGAAGGTGTTCGAAGACAGAGATGCCTTTGTGTCTGGATAATGTCTTCCAGGGTTGCATCACCCTTCTACTAAAGCTTTTTCTAATGTTCAGTCAAACTTCAGCTTCAATTTGACATCCTTATTATACTTATAGTGCAGTGGTTAGGTGGGATAAATGAACTGAATTGTCAACTCAAAGTTGTCTGCTTTTACAGGAAGGTTACTTGTCAACTTTAGAAGAAGTGACGGTCACTGAACTCATTAATGTCCAGCTTCATCCTCTGGTAGGAGGAAGCACTAGAACAATTTTTCTTACCTGTGGCAGGGAGAAATCTACAGTTTGACACAATCAGCAGGCAACCCCTATGGGCTCATCAACTTCTCACTGCGTTAGAGAGATTCTTGAAATAGGGGTTTGGACTCAATGGTCTCTAGAGGTCCCTTAGAACCCCTAAAATTCTGTGAATCTGTGATTCTCCCCATCTACTCTGCTCTGGTGAGGCCAGATCTCAAGTACTGTGTCCAGTTTCGGTCTCCACAATTCATAAACAACAAGGATATTCTAGAGAGAGTCCAGTGGAGAGCCATGAAGATTAGGAAGCTGGAGCACCTCCAGCATGAGGAAAGGCTGAGAGAACTGGGACTCTTCAGCCTGGAGAAGACTCAGAGGTGATCTCATCACTGTTTATAAATATCTGAAATGTGAGAGTCATATTGGTGGGGCTGGGCTATTTTCAGTTGTGTGCAGCAAGAGGACAAGGTGCAATGGGAAAAAAATCTGGAACACAGAAAGTTCCATACAAATATCAGGACGAAATTTTACTGTGAGAATGGCAGAGCATTGGAACAGGCTGCCCCGAGTGGTTGCGGAATCTCCTTCTATGGAGATATTCAAGATCAATGTGGACACTTTCCATGAAACCTACTACAAGGAACCAGCTTTGGCAAGAGAATTGGACTGGGGAATCTCCAGAGGTCCCTTTCAACTGCTGAGATTCTTGATTCTTTCACAAACCCTAGCGTCTCGTATTATCAGCAAAATCTAAATGGAAGTCAGCGGGATCTTGCTCTCTTATGCAAGCTTGTGACCTCACATCTGCTTAAGAATAGGAAAACCAGTCAAGACAGCAGCTAAGAAACCAGTATGAAACATAAAAAGATAAAATAGGCCTCTGCCAACATACCAAATGTTCTTTAAAATATCCAAGTGAACACAGTTACACATCATGGATATTCTCTTTTGTAAAAATAAAATAATGCAGATCTATAGACACTTAGCTATTAAACAAAGGCTCAACAATCTTCACCTGACTTGAGAGGATTTAGACTTGCATCAAAAGAATCAAACCCTAGTACCTTGTTCTGACAGCTCTTGAGGTATTTTGAAATTGTGATGTTGAAAATTGGAATTATTATTGAAAATGATTATTATTGAAATTATTGAAATTGAAATTATCCCACGAACCAAGCATGAGCCTGATTCTATCATGCTATCCTTGGCCACTGAAGTATTTCAAGCTTTCTAAATTGCTGTTTTCTCACCACTATCTGTTGCAGTGAAAGTATATCTCTAGTATATCTTTCAAGTAAGAGAACTATTAGAACAAGAAAAAGGGTGTAATGTGGTCTTGAAAATCTATTGCTTTTTACCATTTTATTTTGCAATATGTGTTAAACAATAGGCACTTTACACATTGAAAGAGGCAAAAAAAACCCACCACCACCACCACCAACAACAACAAACAGGCCAGGTCATTTAGAAAAAAAATCAATGATACGCATTTAGAATGAAAACAACTAGTCCATACAACTCTCTGAATCAAAAAATGTAATGTAACAAATTGATTGACCATTTTTAAGGTAGGTGGTAGTATATTAACTGCCTGGATGTGCCAAGTTTACTGGAAACAATTCATTTACCTCCCATAAGTGCTACCATAGCCATCACTTAGTGTGACAAACATTTATAGCTATATGATGTTGCCCTTAAATATCTTAGGAAAATATATGTAGTGGAGTAATCAATTTCCAGAGGCAGAGAAGAATTCGCTGTAGACAGCATTGAAATACACTGTTTCTCCATAGCTACATGTATGAAAAAGTATTTAGAACCTGTCAAAAGGTACATAACAAGGTTATCCTTTGAGGTTATTCAAAGGGCCACAAAAATGAATAGGGCCTGGAGCATCTCTCTTATGAGGAAAGGCTGAGAGACTTTGGACTGTTCAGCCTGGGGAAGATGGAGAGGGGATCTGATCAATGCATATCTAAAGGATAAGAGTAAAGTGTATGGGGCCAGGCTTTTTTCAGCAGTGTCCAGAGACACAAAGGGAGAGGGACACAGAGACCCAAACTGGAACAAAGGAAGTTTTGTATGAACATGAAAAAAAGTTTTTTTGACTGCGGGAGTGACAGAGCCTGGAACAGGCAGCCCACAGAGGATGTGGTGCCCTCTTGTGCAACCTACAGTAGGTAACCTGCTTTTATCAGGGAGCTGAACTCAGAGACCTCCAAAGTTCCCTCCAAGAGGTATGATTCTGTGATTCTGTGATTCTCTAGAAGCCCACATGAGGTCATAGAAATACAAAAACAACATTAGTTAGCGGTATTCTTCATGAAATACATCACAAACTCCCACCATCAACGTTCATTCTTCAACTTCTCTTAAATCCTTTCAAGTCTCTGAAACTTTTCTTTTGTAAAAGTAGCAGTAGCACCTACATCCTGGTTTTTGTATCCCTTAATAATAAATATACATCTTTGCTGTTATAAACACAAGACTTTTCACTCCTCCATCTGGAAATAGCTTATCGACATAAAAGGCATTAATTTGAAATTGCTGCAAAATAAAACATAGCTCACTTAACTTGTTTTTTACTACTTCAGAGTAAAAGAGGTCCAGTCCTGTGAGTATGGCTGAAGAATGTGCAGCTTTTCTCTGCATAAAGAGCTGGTAATAGAGCCTGGTAGAAACTTGGTCCGTGGTGTTGAATTAAAGTTATCTAAAGTGTGCTAGATTGTTTAAACATAGAAAGGCTCAAATACAGTTAGTAGACAGAAAATTATTGTTTTGGCATTTTAATAGAAGTCACAATACAAACTTCTTCATTAAATGCAACCTGTGAAACTTAACTTTGATCGTTACATCACTGGAGAGAAGGATAATAAAAAGGAAAGCTGTGAGAACTAGATGCGCTGCCCTTAATTGTAGATGTAATGGTGAAATTAGACATGCCACTCCATGGCTACTAACAATGTAATGAAGAATAATAAGGAGAAATAAGAACATTAACATTTTTCTCAAAGATAACAGATCATTCTTCATACCTTAATTTCCTATACCTGGCAACAAAAATGCATCGAGAGTTCATGAGGACAAAAAAGGACAAAACTTGAAAAAAAAAATCCGTTCTACCATTCTATCTTTCCAACAAGTAAAATAAGCAGGAATTAAATCTTGGACTTATGAAACTCAGTGGTACATTTATTTTTACTTCACCTGGGGAAGCCTTCAACTCATGACTACTGCTTTAGCGATTTCAAATATTTTAGTAAGCACAGATTTATATACAGCTCTGTAATATCCAGAAACATGCCAGAAACATGGAAGTGATTTTGGTTGTGGCTAAAATAAGAGCTGATCAAATGTCAGATGAAGAATATGAATGTTTTTTCTCCAGGAGGTTTGGATGGTGTCCACTTGGAGAATACATACTGAGGAGGATGTCAGTACTAACCATAACATTTTTCTTGTCAAAGGAAAATAAAAATGCATACGGTAATGACATTTTGTCAATTATGAAAGCAAAATGTCTGATCTCCAGTTCTGGAGTAGGAAGGAAATCTTTATTTTCTTCATTAAAAAACGAAACAAAACATAATGTATGATTTCAAACAATAACAATAACAAAGAAAAATAGAAACAAAAAAGTCACCCAACAACAACTTTATTATTATTATTAAATCAGAATAGGAAAGATATTTTCTCTGTAGTTGTATTTTTGCTCATGTATTCACCAAATTTCCTCTTGCAAAAAGCACTAAGTTTGTAGCAGCTGCTACGAACAACAAGTTGTCAACCTAATAAGACAGCTGACAAAGTATTTTATTAGGTTTGCCTGTTAATTAAGATCACGAATCTTTCAACAAAATTAAAGAAATAACCTTCTGGCCAACACTTAAGGTGATTTTGGATGAACTCCAAAACTGTGTGATACACAGGAAGATTTAGGAAAATGGAATTATAGGAGATGATATCCAGATTAGTCTAGAAGACATGGGTTGAATTTAGCTTCAGTCACAGAGATCAGTAATGGAGTTTACAAAACCCTTGTGAAACCTATACAATAGAACAAAATGTACGCAAGTAATTGCACCTCTCATACAAATTTGTTGAAGCCTGGCTTGGTGGAAATATGAGGACTATTAACTAGTTTGAAACATGTTCTCTTTTAGATAATCTCAATTTGTTAAGCAGTACAATTCTGTTCTCGCTCTTCCTATCACTTTACTGAACAGTGCCAACTTGGTTTCAATAGTTGGAAGCTCATAGAGAAAACACAGGGGCCTCATACTCCAGCTGTAAAAAAATATTTCAGAATCTATTTCGTAAAAAGAATTGCACAGGAAAAAAAATAAAAATAAAAAGCATGTTGTTGTGCTGCTTATTCACAAAACATGGAGTTCTATTTATTTTACTTATGATTGGTTTTCTTGTCAAGCTTGTTTGTTACTGTTTCCTTCATTTGCTTAAGTACCAAGCATTCTGAAATGGCTTTTCTTTATATGCTATTTTATGGCAAGATATTTACTACTTTATTAAGAGACTTCTATTTCAGCAATCAGAAAATCTCAGAAAATACTTTGGAAAATAAGTGTGTGCCAACATCAGTATGATTTTATAAGGAATTAAATAGATATTTCTGTTCTCCTTGTGTTCTTTTTATTTCTGTCATGACCCTGAGTAATGCCAAAAAGCCCTCTTGGATACCATGAAAACTAGAATCAGGCACCTAACAGCTTTCCTCTTGAGCTGGAGAACTCCAAAATTTGAAGGATGAGTTCTGTCTCTTTTTCCATCTTTGCTGGAGACATGAGAGAAAATTTCAGCATAAAGCTGTGGATCACTGAAAATATTTGGCATACGGGTGCTAAGTGGTGAGGTGCTGAAACAAGCTGCTCAGAGGCTGTGGGTGCCTCATCCCAGTAGGTGCTTAGAGACAGGTTGAATGAGGCCCTGTGTAGCCTGATCTAGCACTTGATCTAGCAGCTAGCAACTTTGTGGCGAGGGATTGGAACTTGATGATCCTTGGGGTCCCTACCAACCCAAGCCATTCTGTGGTTCTATGATTCTATGACTGTCACAGTTAAGTTCTTTTTCCTTAGGAAATATACCTGTTGTGTTCTCTTTGCATCAAAGCCTATGCTCTATTTTTATATTTGTTAAATGTTATGTTATTATCATTTATTATATTTAAAATTTCTATTATTATTATTATTATTATTATTATTATTATATTTTTATTATTTTTCATAAAAGGCAAAAAGTGAGGTCAGTCATGATATAAGTCTCTTAAAACAAAAAAGAATAACTCCTCTCTTGCTTCAGCTGCAGTTGTTGGGAGTGCTGCATGTAGTACTGACACAAACTGAATGAAATTAGGAAATTACATTAAGTAGGTAAAATCTGTTTCTTTCTTTGTTTGTTCGTTTGTTTAACAGCTTTTTAAATTGCTGTTACTGCTACAACTTCACAGGTCTGACTGTACCACAATAATGTCTCTTTAGCTATATCAGTAGGCAGCTCAGAAGCAATACTCTGAAAGGTTTTCTGTATTTTTCCAATTCTTTTTTCCTGATGGTACTCAATTGACAAAATATTAGGTGGGGTTCAAGTCACTGAAACAGTAAATTATCTAGAGAAAAGAAATCTATAACTCATTCACAGAAATTTAACTCCTTCTTGTGTTAACAACCATCTCAGCTCCTCTTGACCTAAGGCCAATTTCACATAAGTAAAAATAGATTCCATTTTATTGCATAAATTAGCAGTAAATATTGATGGCCTAGGTAGGACTGGCTCAGCAACAGCCACAGCTACAGGTTTACTTTTGAAGAACAACAGTACAATAGCGATAAGTCATTGTGTATGAGGTGGATGTGGGAACTTGCCTCCCATACTTCCCTCTGCAGTGAATCAGCCATACTACATACTTAATGAGAGTTGCTCAGCTCAAAGACTAGCAGGTTGCTCTGCCTGGGTAGTACCCACAGAGCTTGTAACAGCAATATTCTAGTCTCCTCTCTCTCCAAATTGGCAGTAAAGTGTCAAAAAATAAAAAAAAAAAAAAAAAATAAGGCTGCTTGAGTCTTTAGGGCAATGAATAAAGGGCTAATCTGTTATACTGTTAAAATTGTAAAAGTAGTTGAGCACAAACAATGGGAAAGAAATGGGGTAGCTCCACCGTAACCCAAGGGGCCTGCTGATTGGTCCAAGGAGCCACATCCTGGAAACCGTCCTAGAAACTGAACCAGTTGAAGCTGGAATACTTCCTCAGACTACACCAGGGTCAGAAGTACACAGCGAGGATGACATACTGTGAGGCCTTAACACCAATGACCACCGGGACGACCACCAGGAGGCACCACACACACGTAGAAGCGTTAGGGAAGGAGTTTGGGTTGTAGAATAGTTGTGGAATATCATATTGGATTCCTAGAAGTAATTGTAATAACCACTCCTTGTCTTACAAATACCATGACTAGATTGTCCTGGATTAGGTAAACTACACATTATTATTACAGAGCAGAAATGTGGTATCATACTAATTTTGTACAATGTATTAGTTTGCCCTTGTTATGCATAGACTTCTTTCTCTATTTACCAAGTAATTACATATCTAAGTCTTCACTGTACCTCATCAGAAGTAGAATCATTTAGTGCATAAAATGATTTAAACAGAGTCTCAGTCTTCATCCTTCTCATTTTCTCCTTGGAAAAATATGTAACCTTTATTCCAAGCCTAGTTTACTTATTAAAATCTGCTTTCTAATTGGCTTATGATATTAGTGAGCTTGGTTAAATATAATTTTTTTTTTTTAAAAAAAGATCTGAAGTATTAGTCAAACTGCATTTCATTCTGAATATGTTTTTTCAGATTTGGAGTAAAAAATGACTGTTTTTTAATTATCTATTTCTGAATTTGTATCTCATACCTTTCCATATAAATCTCACCTCATTTTTATGATATCATCCTTACAATAATGCCCTTAACCTACATTAACACAGAGCTCCACACTTGCACAGCCCTAATCACAGAGACCAAACTAGCATTATCTAGAAACAATTTGTGATCACCATGAAGAAAGAGAAGCAAATGAACATTAACCATGAGATCTGTTAACAGTTTCCATTGAAGATGACACAATGGCCACAAAACACCCTTTTAGTACCCCTCAGCACAACCAAATATAAATCTATTCTCAAAGAGAAAATTATAATTTGCAAAGAAATTTTTGTATATTTGATAGCTATTAGGAGCTTAGTTTCTCCATGCAGTTGTAAACTTCGAGCAGAGGGACTGCCTTCCTGAGCAATGCATATGCAGAACAAATCACTTGAAAGAGCACCAGCACTATGTAAGTTCATATTCCCAGACTGAACTGCTGGTAGAATGAACACTTTCTATTATACTTCTTATTTTCTGTGGAAAGCTTAGAGACTTTTCCATTTGTCTATGCATGAATGGAAATGGGCTCTCCATCAGTTTCCTTTAACCTATGTGTTCATGCATGAAATATTCAGCCAGTCTATAAAATTCATTTCAAGTTTACAAGGTGGTTACAAAAACAATAAAAAGAACCACCCAGTTTTCTATCCATTAGTGTATAGCTGATTTTTTGTATATGCACCTCACCATCACCAGCCAGTTTAATGAAGCTGATGATGTAATTCATCATCTATGAATGAGGAACCGAAGGAAGATATATCTACACTTGAACTCTTAAGTATAGTTCATCAAATCAACATATGTGAATTTGATGTGAATTAACTGAATTAAATCTTGTTGTGTCTACTGATGAGAATGAAGATCTGTTTGATTCATTTAAGGTTAATTCACTTGCAAAGTGAAGTTAAGTGTTTCACAAATTTATAACATACCCACTAACTGAACAGATATTCTACACTCCTACTTTCTGTGAGGCCTAATTCAGTGTACTTTGCCTGCCCTGGTTTCTCACTAACTTGAGCAAATAATTTTGGGTATAAAAGAATGGAGAATACTGTTTCCATTGTCTTTATAGCAAACTATATTCTGCTGGATGCAATTGTAGACAGAATCCACTTCAATCTTCTCTTAGCACATCTAATAATAAAGTTTCAAGATACATCATGAAACTTAGGTATCCTTTCTGGCAACAAGCTTCAGTGCCTCTATGCTTAACTTTTTGTTTGTTTCTTGATTCATAGTAAGCTTTTGGAAATCAGAGAGTGTTTCAAAACTGTTTGCCTAATTATGTGGGAGTCAGTGGCTGGAGCCTTTCTTATAGGCAGGAGCAGATGAAACACTCTCAGAAGGCAGGAGAAAAGGGGAATAGGCTGCAGGCCACAGCCATTTCATGATTCCCTGACATACATTGCCCCTTCCTGGCTGTATTAGGTCAATGACAGAGGCAAATGTAATTGTACTGAGCCATGAGAACTAGGAGAGGCAGTGGGTGGATGAAAAACTACAGCTATGAGAAAGCACCCACTTTCTAGGCTGCTGTGGTGTGGCACTGGCAGCTTTTCTCAGTTCTAATCACCCACGGAGCCAACACAAGACAATGGCACACAGCTGCACATGGCAGGTATAGCTGTAGAACTGAACCTATGAAATTCTGAAGGTTGATTTGCATAACTACAATGCAGTAGAAGGACAGAGATAACTGGGAAATTGACAAATATATTGCCCTCTCTATTAAATGAATTAGTGTGTAAAGTATGAAGCATACTGAGTCCGCTAAAAAATCTTTTTACTGCATCAATATATTGAAAGATCTCTAATTTTAGTTTTTTACAATGAGGTAGCCTAATGGTCACCAGTCATAACAAAGGACACATTACGTTGGGGTTGTAAACTCATACTACAAAAAGATTGGCCTTGTCCCAGAGTATTTAAGAAGCATAATGAGAATTTAACTAGGCTGGGAAAACTGGTCATTTCCCTTAAAATTATACATGTACACATTATATTTATATATATACACAGAAATAAATAGGAGTCATCTGTATGGAAGTTCCCATTGTTTTGACAGTTGCTTTCAGATCATGATGAGAAAAAAAAAGCAGTATCAAGATGTTGTAAGACCTTACAGAAAATCTCTGATCTCCATAAAATTGTGAGATTAATTCAAAACATCTCATGAAATAAATAACCTGATGGTTTTTTTTCATACTCTGATAAGAAAAAGTAGTAATCACACCCTACTGTGAAATGATGACTTTTGCTCCTCCTTTTTCCAGTGTGTTGCTGTACACTTGGCAACCCATATTCTTTTAGCCCTGCGCCTGTGCCAGACTATCGTGCAAGACCTGCCCAGACCACAGAACTGCACGTAGATACCAATATGGTGAGCAGTAAAATGGCGTTTATTATATCGCATGCCTTGCTTATATACCTATCCTACTTCATCTACACCCCTTAAGCATGAATTATCCCTTCATCACAGAGCAAGGGGAGAGTCCTACCGTGTCACATTCTTAGTCCTCGCTGTCAGCTACTACAACACCAGTGCTATCTAAAATTATATTTTACTTTTGAAATGATAAGAGCAGGATATTCATTTCATAAGGGAGGATATTTGGCTCAGTATTTGAGAACAGGAAGTAATCTTATTGAGTATTTTACGTAGCAATGAATTTCCCGCCTGGCACTCTGTATGATGCAGCATATTTCATTATATTGAGAGCACTTTTAGATAATCCGTTAACAAAATCTACATGCATTCATACATACTACACATTCATACACACTACACTCTAAACATACTCAGTAATTCATCTACTTTCAGTGGGCCACCTCATATCAATAAACTTTACAAATCAGGGGATTTGCTCATAATAACAGGAACAGAATAAAATTCTGCATAGATTAGGGAATAGCTGCACATTCTTGTTTAGAACACAATGTTTTTTACTATGGGTACTGCTCTGTGTAGGTTATTTCTCAAGTTCGCAGTTGAAAAGTAGCCTGTATCTTTTACCACGTGACACAACTGAAAATAACCAGGATACAGCATGTCAGGTTAGTTTCTGGCACTGAGTCTCTCCCAAGCTAGAACCAAAATGATTAGAGAATAGATGGGTATTTTTTGAGCCAAGACAGGTAAAATTTTGAAAGAAAACAAAGATCCAGTGAAAGAAAAACTTCTGACAAAATGATTAATATTTTGATACATGGGACTTCTGCAACTGGTGATGCCTTTTCCAGTTTTGTACATAGCAGATTTTAAACCCAATGCAATACAAACAGACTGCTACATGCATTCAGAGAAGATAATGACAATACTATTGAATTGAATGACAAAGACAGGTTAGGTCCATTATCAGAGCATGTTTGAAAGCAGATATAGTAGAATAGTAGTAAATTGCAATATAATTTCCAGCAGCAGCATTGTCAGATTCAAGCCATTTCCTTTTGTTCCAGCATACTACAAAAACTCTCTTCTGGAAGAATTCTTACTTGAAATCATTTTAAGTAATAGTTACTGAGTTGTTGCATCCTGATCAGAAACAGAAGAGTCCCAAAGACCTGAACCTGTGAATGATAGGACGGGAGCTAAATAAAGCTTCTGTTCATTTGTGTTTCCTTCAAGCAAAGTGGATCGTCTTTTCTGGCATGATTTGGTGGAAACTTAATCCCTCTTGATTTGATTACTGCTTTGATTTCACTGCAGGTGGCATCATGCTGTCAGAAAAGTCAAAAGGAATTTCCGACGACAATAATGAGTTTTATCCGTTTCATTCGTTTGAGATAATTCCTTTAGGTCAGGGGGTGTTCCATTCTTTTTATTAAACAAAATTAGCACATTTTTTGTTGTTGGTAGGGGTTTTTTTTTGTTTTGGGGTTTTTTTTTTGTTTTTGTTTTTTTTTACTCTTCTGCAAAACAGCTTCAGTCTCACTGATTTCAACTGCTAAGTACTGTTTTGTTTGCAAAAACAGCATGTAGTCAACAGACTACAGGAAAAGTAGTTAATTTTATTCTAATGAGCATTAAGAGAGATTCTGATCCTTTAATTGGAGCAATAGAGATGATGGACTCAACTTTCTTTCACAGCTGCTTTTTTTTTTTAAGTGTTCATAGGCACTTGAATTTTATTTGCATAATATATACCTGACAACCTTCTGTAGATGCCTTCAATGGCAACCATAGTCCAGCATTAGCCTTGCAGCCTGACCTTCATTGTCTTGACTCCCCATCATGTCCATCACCATATATGACCCGTACTGTATTGGTCAAGTTGTGTCACCAGCTGCGCTCTGTTGAAATAAAAGACACAGAAAAAACCTTCAGAGTTGTGATAAAACACTTCTCCTCCCCAAAATTTTTCTAAACTTTGTAATAGTATTGTTGTTTTATTAATTAAAGATATCGTAGTTTCATGATTACGTCCAAGGTGAAAGATCAGCATTAAAAAGAATATCTCATATTTCTTCACAACCTGAAAGATTTAGTGTTTTAGTAGCCATCGTATGGTGCCTGCTTATGTAAACCAATGACTGCTGAACCTTTGCATTGTAATATAAATTGCATTTCCACCACCCACTTGGAGTTTGTTCTTTCCTTTTGTGAATGTAGCTTGCCAGTTCAATCTGATATAGCTAAATTTCTCAAACCCCACAGCTACAGCTTCCAAACTCAAAATTCATTTTGACCTACAATGGCAGAATTTCAATTGTATGTCCTCATTAACACAGTTTCAGAGTTGAAAATCACAGCCATGACAACGTAGAAAACGAAGGACAGTGGGAGGTTATAATCCAAGAGAAACCACTCAGAATGTTGCCTTGCACTGGACATATGCCTGGTGAGGGAGCACCTGAGAACATTTCCCTCAGAAAAAAAGCTGTTTTTATCCTAAGGACTCTTGCTGTAACTGTTACGTTAAGAGAGTAACAGGCATAGGCGATTTTTGGTACAATGAGGAAGAGTAATGGAGACTTTTATTGCAGATTAAATCCCCCAGATACTCTGCAACTCCTTGACTGCATAGTTAGTGTAGTAGGATGAATAAACAAACCAGGGATAAATGGCAGAACTAGTTCTGTTTGTTCGTTATTTCAGTGCAGTTTGTATTTTCCAAGATATACTGTCTGTCAGGTTATTAAAGATACTTGTATTAGTTTCCTAAATTAAGCTTTACATTAGTACTCCTTACATTAAATCTAGCATGCATTTTTACTAGTTTACCAGTAATAGAATTACATCAAGACTCCAGCACAATATTAATTGTATTTGATCAAATTTGTTAGCAAATGGAAATATTTCATTCCATATGAATTAAATAATCTCCAGGGATCTGCATAGAGTGCATGTGGGGAAAGTTTCCTATATATATTAACAGTTACTTACTTCATCCAGGTTTATTTATTTGATTTAATGTTTTCCAATTAATTTTATGCCTCTTCTTTATCATTAACTGGCATCATCACCAGCCCTCAAACCCCCTTCCTCTTCCTTAAAAAGAAAAAAAAGGCCAAAAAAATAGACAAGACTGAGCACTTTCAGGCAGTGCAGCCCAACTGTTCTGTCTCCATTTTCTGTTCAGAGGGAAAGATAAAACTGTTTGCAGGTCAGGAGATGCCCCCTTTTCCCCTTTTCTCCCCCCATTAGTCACAGAAACAGGCCAAACCTGCCATAGATCGTTCACACGGAGAAAGTCAAATTAAGGGATTAGTGCTGTTCTACCTTTACAAAGTAGCTAAAAACATGTAATAGATGCTGCTAATGTTTCCATGTGAAACTACCAAAGATGAGCTGTGCCTGAAACAGATATGCAGGGAGATTTTCTTCCCTTGTTCATCTGTTTGAAAAATATTAATGAATTTACTTTACTTTAAAACAGAAAAATTTGATTGTTTTTAGTCAGGTAGCAACTGGTAAAATAGTGCATTGTCTGCACTAGGTATGACACCTGGCAGTATCATCTTGTAGAGCTATAAAAGAGACTTGCTAGTCCAACTGGGAAAAGAGGCAATTTACTGAAAATAGGTAATTAACCACTTGGGAAGAAAAAGTGCTCTGTGTTCTCCTTAGGAAACTCTACAGTCTCTCTAAGGAAAGGTAAGGGTATTCTTTGCCTTGTGTTACTCCTTATGCAAATTGCAAACACAGCAATTCATTTGGTGAAATTTAAGAACAGCTTAACTAAATCTCACAGCTCTGTGCTCTTTATTTCAGTATGCTGCTTCTGACTGTAATTATCATTAGATATTTCAAAGGAAGATAGGAAAGCCCCAAGTGACAACATAAGGGATGACGTTTAAGTGCCCTGTACATAAAGAAGGATCTACTCCAGACCAGTAACATGAGAGTTTTTTACAACAGTTAGTGAGAGATCTTGATCCAAATAACTTCCAGATGGAAAAACACTTTCATTGTTGTTTTCTTTCATTTTGTTTTCGAACAAAGCTAATTTTTCTGAGGGAAAATCTGCAGTTGTAAGTTTCAGTGGTATATATAGAGTTGTTTATAATAATTTCTTTCCCAGAGATGGCTTTTAAGCTCCATCTGCTTCTCTTGAAGCATGGCTTCTTTCCAACAGGTTTAGCCCAAATGTATTCAGAAAAAAAAGGGAGAGAGGTGTACACCGACTCATTTCCCTCCTCTCCTGCCTCTGCAGTGAACCAGGTGGTGCTGGTGGACCCACAGGGTGGGACTGCAGCTAAGGAAACCCCCCCTTTTTTTTTTTTTTAATCCTCAGGACTCTGCTGTTCCAAATCGTCTCTGCACATTCAGAAAGAGCAGTACAGCTATTTAGCAGACAGAGATGCTGCCAACTGCCAGAACTGTGGACAAGAGAGGAAGCAAGGACTTAGTGGTAAGGTTTAAAACCCTTCAAGCTTTCCCAAAGAAATCTTGGTCCAATTTTGATGTGCAGTTCCAGTTTTCCACTACAGACATCATCAACACATGCTTTTGTTTGACCGGAATGCCCCCTGCACTTATCAGCTTCCATCCAGACTCCTATTTTTAAATAATGCCCCTGAATATCGTGATTTCTCTGACCAAAACAAATATGTCCCTTTTGCGTTTCACAAGTCCAGCTCCCTTCTTCTAATATTCTTTTTCCTACTTCACTCAAAATATGAAACAAGAATTAATTCTGAAAAAGTTACCAAAATTTTTCTTTTTAGCAGCCTGCTGCACTTCTGTAATTCTTACTTTTTTATTCTAACTTTCTGGTGACTGCTGGTACTATAACTGTGTTGTCTTCTCAGGAAGCAAAATCCTTTGTTTGCTGATTTATCGTGTACCCATCACTACCACCTTGACTAGGGAGGTGAATTAAATACTAGTTTTCAAGGCAATCACTTTCTCCATGACTGGTTAAGAATACTGTGCAGCATAATTTTCACTTATGTAAGAAAGCTTTCAAATATTACCAGCTTAGTATCACAAAGATGTAATTGTTTTGAAACAAAACAAAACAACAACAACAACAACAACAAAATATTCTTACATGGAAATTTTGAATGTCTTACAATCAAATTTTCTTAAATACTGTTCTGAAAACTATGAGTGTAGAAGATGGAAATGTCCATCATGATGCAAAGTGTTGGACAAGGAAACATTTAAATGTTATAAGTAAAAATAACTTGATTATAAAGTAACTGTTGTATAGAATGCCACATATATGAGGGCAGAAAGTAAAATCTCCTACATTATGATGTTGACTACAATGCCAGAAGCAGATGTTGGCAGTGTGGCAGTAGAGGTGGAACCAGTATTGGAACCAGTGATAGAATCATCAAGGTTAGAAAAGACCTCCAAGATCATACAGTCCAACTGTCCCCCTACCAGCAATATTTTCCCTAAGCCATGTCCTTTAGTATAACATGTAAACTTTTCTTGAACACCTCCAGGGATAGTGACTCCATCACCTTCCTGGGCAGACCTGGGGTCATTGGAAATATGTTCTACATTTCTCATGCAAAAGCACAGTATTTTGATGTTCTCTTGTAATTAAAAATGTTTCTAGATAACAAAGTTAAGATCTGGATCAAGTTAACTCAAAAATATTTTTTTACAGATGGGGTAAACAACAAAAATAAAGGCATTCACTCAGAGTACTGCATTTGTTTACATCTCAAAGATGAAAAAGCTTTATCATACAAGCCTCTCATCTACTTCATGATCTTTGAAGGAAATTATGAAGAATCAGATTTCTAATAAGGTTTGCAGCTCTGGAAACCACATGGTGGAAATTATATTTGAGTTCACATATCCTTTGATCCTTTTTAAATGGTGAAAGGTACAGAGAAAGACAGGAATCTGACATCCAAGCAAGCCCAAGCACTGACCAGGCTAAATCCTTTCCAGTCCAAGACTCGCTTCTGGAGCAAGATACCAAGAGGCTGGAGAACTGTTAGACACTCAGAAAAATAAAGACCATAATACATTTTGATTTAACTTTTATAATAATTAAATATTCTGTTTTCTTTCACTAGCACATCTGCTTTTGTCATACTTTTCAAGCCCATAGGTGTTGTAACAGTGGTGGATAGTTACACATGTGCTGCATTTATCTGCCATTAATACCAAATGACATTAAGAGTAATGATGATGTACACTGATCTGTGCTTCCTTTCTGAACAACTGTAAGAAATCTCTTTTCAGAAAGCTAACAAAAAGCAGAAGTAAAAAGGAAAGTATACATAATTCAATATCAACACATCAGACACAGTAGGATGTTTTTTTTCCCCTCTTTAAAGAAATAAAACAAACAAACAAACAAAAAAACCACCCCAACGGAATAAGAAAATTCAGTGTAACAGACAAACCGGCGGATGCAATTGTGCCTGGACTTTTGGAACGCACTTCATATAGCTTGTCACAAAAACTTACAGTATAATATAAAGCCAAAACTTGTCTTGAATGCAGCATAGATAAGGGAAGCAAACAGTAAGTAAATAACAACAGTCCAGAAAGCTGGCAAGGGATACTAAATGGGAAAACAATAGCATGGGATGCTACAAAAATCAATTTGATCATTGCATACATGCATTAGATAGGTGGTACAAGAGGCAACTGACACTTTGTTTTTATCTTGCTTATAGACTAAATTGAGACCTATACATTCAGAAAAAAATTGAAACAAAAAGATTTGGTCAGGAAAGAAATAAGGATGAGAAACTGAATTAGATTCAGCTTGGAAAAAGGCAAAATGCAAGTTAAGGGAAGATTCTACCGCTGACCTGGTTCAGTTTCTCAGACAGTTTGACCTGCTTCAAACACTAGTGTTTGTTAAACCTGACACTATTAGTACTACAAAGACAGAGCAAAAGCAGGCATTGAATCTCGAACATAAAAACATCCATTATTATGACCTTGTATTCCCATTTCTACAGGCCACCCATTTAACCTATAACTGTAAGATACATAGGGAATTTAAAACCACTTCTTTTGGGGGTGGAAATCGTTATTACAATACTGATATCCTTTCTTGTCTGAACATAGATATTATTGGCCTCTAAACTCATATTCCTATATAAATCCTTTTTTTTCTTTTTTATAAAACAAAAATTTGCAGAAAAGTTCATTTTACCAAGAATGTTTCATAATAACTTCTGTTATTATGAAGAATGGAATCTGCTATTTTTCCTTTGAAGTCTAAAGGGAAAATTAAAATTAAAAAAAAGAAAAAAAAAAAATTCAGCTCGTTTAACAAGCAGGCAACTCACAAACAGGTTTTTTTCCCCCTTCTTGGAAATTCCCTCCTATAAAATTCCTTCAGGTAGGTACGTTTTTAAATCTCAACTTCAAGATGAACCTTTATAATGACTTTTTTCTAATTTCCATTTAAAAATACTTAGCATTACTGAAATCAGAACTCAGCATCTGTCTACACATCCAAGAAGGTTGCAGACTGCAAAGAGTGGTGGTGAAAAGTTTTCAAGATTGTGATAGTTCTTGACAAATAAGAATTCAATGCATAATGAAAAAAATACATCAAACAGAAGCATAGATTTTGAATATAGAAACACATGTTATAAATCAATATCAGAGATATGAAATTGAACTAAACGTTGAGCAATTTTATATTGGTAATGGCACAAGATATATTTAATTATATAATTAATTAATTGATATTTAAGTAAATGGGTAGCAAATTTTTTCTCCATACACAAAGTGGTGTGGCTACATGGGTGTCAAAGTAAGTACTAATAATTTTTGAGGAATCCTAGCTGAAAGGTTAACAGAAAAGTACAGCCTTTGAAAATATTAAGTTCCAAATAATATCAGAAAAAAGAGCATATGTGAACATAGATTGATTGTGTATATTCCAGGTTTTAAAAAGAGAAAATGGAAAGGGGGAAAGAGGGAAAGGGATGAAGGGAAAAGGGGAAAATGAGCACAGGGGAACAGGGAGGTGGACAAGGGGAAGAAAGGGAAGAGGAAGGGAAAGGGGGAGGGAAGGGAAGGGAAGAAGGAAAAGTGAAAAGAGAAAAAAAAAAGAGAAGAGTGAAAAAAAAGGCAGAAAGAAAGGGGAAAGAAAATGATTTGGGAAAAACGAAACAAACAAAACAGAAAGACTTTCAGTATTTTCAAAGTATTAGATTTGAGAAAATCTGACCAGGACACGCAAGGGTGCGGTGAACCAGGCCCTGGTTCAACTGTTCACAAAAGTGCTTATCACATACAAAAAGTGTTCCAGCTGAGCTGTTCATGCCATGAAATTCCCACTTCAAAGTCTTGTTGAGAAAAGGAAATACAAAGACTAGGGCACACCGAGAATTTAAACTTCTCTATGGGACTTTAAACACATTTAAACATAATTCAATGTAGGAACTAGTCGGCTTTTAATTTACCCGCAGGCTGCAGGTTGGATCTGACTGGGTTAGAGAAATGACAGATGAATTTTAACCATTTGCAATAATCAATATCTCATATCAATCTTGCATGGTTTCATTTATTTTTAAATGTCAATTTCCACTAGCTTCAGGCATTTTCTCCATTGAAAAATGAAAAAATGATGACTGTTACTTTCCAAGGCTTCCTCATGCTGTTTTTACTTAAAAAAGAATATCCCTTAATACTCTCATCTAGAAAATGGTAGACAGGTAGACCAACATTCTGTTCCTATTATGACAATCTACTCAACCGAAGTCATTGCATATTTTGAGCAGTTTGAAATGGCCAATCAGCTTTCTTAGACTTTTTTTTTTTTTTCTTTTTAATATAGTTTTATTAGTATTCTCAAAACCACGGAATCACAGGAGTTAGAAGGGTCCTCTGGAGATCAACTAGTTCAAGCCCCCTTCTAAAGCAGATTCCCAGTTCAACTAAAAAGCAGTGACTAAAATTCCGTGAAAATAGTGAAAATTTACTGTCAAAGCAAAGCATTAAAATAGAGATGAATTAATGTGCATACATAAACTCTGCAAACGTATTTATGTCATATACTGAAAAGAGATCTCTATATGTGTTACAGAGTAGAAAAACACCAGTATTCCTCACCAACATTTGATAGAAATTTTATCTCTGAAATAAAAAAGTATTCCTTGGAAAGTCCAACCAACTACAACTGGGATGCAGAATTTTCTGATGAACACCCGGACTGGAATTTGAATATTAGAGATATTTTATTTTATTTATTTTTAAAGTAAGTAACATTTGGATTTCCAGCTCTCTATGCCCATTAAACATATTGGTAAGTTGGAATCGTACCATGAATGTTTTTACCTTCACTTGGAAACCTCAGAAATGTTGTGTGTAACATATCTTAGTTTCTAAGGGAAAAACAAAGTTATTTTACGTATTTGAGCCTTTTCTCCACTACTTTTTACAAATACAAATCATTTACAAGCAAACTGTTGTATCAGAACTCTCTAACAAGATTTCATTTTATTTTAGGTATTTAACAGAATTACACAGAATCACAGAATATCAGGGTTTGGAAGGGACCTTGAAAGATGATTTTTAGTCCAATTCCCCTGCCGGAGCAGGAACACCTAGATCAGGTCACACAGGAACTCATCCAAGCAGGTCTTGAATGTCTCCAGAGAAGGAGACCCCACAGTCTCCTTGGGCAGCCTGTTCCAGTGTTCTGTCACCTTCACCATGAGGAAATTCCCTCTCATATTTATGTGGAAACTTCTGTGCTCCAGCTTGCAAGTCTTTCAAGTCTTGTGGCGGTGCTGTTAAACAATAAAGCAAGTTTTTATGTTTACCTCATCATGATCCAAGCAGAACCTCTGAAACTGCAAACAGAAACCTACTTTACATATCACCTTCAACTTCTACAAGAAACCAGAACACAAATAATACCACCATTTATCAGGGATGGAACAACCTCTTAAAATATATAAGAAAAACTGTTAAATAATCATGAAGTTCATAAACCTCATTGTCTTTTTTTTTTTTTTTAATCATTTTTCTCTATCTTTCTTCCTCTTCTTTTCTTTCTCTCATTTTTAAAAAATTATAGTTGTGGCACTATAGTTGACAGCACTGTGTTTTAAACACAGCCCAAAGCTGCATTTTGCCATTAGCTCTTTCAAATAACAGCAGATAGCCAACAGACTGAACTAATGGAATGTGCCAGCTTAACAGGCTGCTCAACATTGATCTCCTTCAGCATTTTAAGTGATTTGAACTCTTGCCCTATCATTTGTCTTTTCATCTTCAATTTTGGTTGAAATTCATTTGCACTCATCTTGTTTCAAATGTGTATTTCACCACAGAACACAATTGAAAATCTGACCGTTTCATTGCCTGTTCTCAAGACAGACAAGAATGTTTCTTTATGCATTGTACTTAGTTGTTTTCCTTCTCACTGTGGTGAAAAAGGATCTTAAACAAAATCCCTGAAATCGATGCCTAATTCACATGATGAAAATATAAATGATCATTTATTATTGCAGCGTATGGGTTCTAAATCTAGTATCTACTGTAAATGACTTACTTATTGGAACAGTTACCTGATGGGGAGACTTCGAAGGGGAAGACGTTGCACAAAGCTTTAAAAAAATGTGCATGCATCAAAATGCTTCTCCTCAGAATTTACTTAACTTATAACATACAATATACTCTTACATCATATGCTTTCTTGTAAGTTGCCAGTCAGAAAATAGAAACACAATATGAAGTGTATTTAGAAATGTTTTCCTATAAACAGAAACCTGTAACCTGGAAAAAAAGAAGAAAAAAAAAGAAAAAAAAAAAAAAGGTGTTGCAATTTTGCAGTTTAACAAAAATCCTATTTCTTGGAGGTAAAAAAAATGATGCAAAAGGTAATAAATTAGATGTTTAGAACTGCTTTCTCAATTTTCATAGTTGGTCAAGGAGCCATCTTTCTATATCAGCCAGCTTACCTAACTCATGTTGTCCAGTAGCACTGTGAGTTTATACCTAGTTTACAATTAATCTGATTCTGTTTATTGTCATATTTTTTTCAAAGAATAAAATGCATATCTAGGATGTACATTTTGTCACCAGCATGGGAAAAAAGTTCATTGTTAGGGCAAATCAGAAGTGCAGTGCAATTGTTCTTGGCAGTGAATGACACAGACACGACATGGTACCTACAAATCTGCTGAAACTTTCAAAAAATCAGAATAGAGAATAAATAGAACATGAGATAGATAAGATAAAAGAAAATAAAACTCTTGCAAGAAGCTGTTTCTATGAAATCATGCTGGGAGATTCGCATATGGTTGTACCTGCTGAAACAATTATTAATGCTCTGCATGTCAGAGGCTACGGTGGATGATCATACTGAAAAAAAGGTACTGAAAGATGGACAGACTCTTTTAATGAGTCAGCTTTCAGTTAAAATAAGAAAAAAAAGCTAAAGGCAGGCCTCTCTTATTATGAGCAGAGGAAGTTTTCTGAGTTATGCTTTTAATCTCCTCGTGGGAAGGGAATGGAGCTCCCCTTTCCCTTAAAAAATTAAACAGCACAGTGCTAGCTCCACAGTGAGCTTCAGATGGATTCTTCTAATATTGGCATGCAACTTCACTAGCAAAAAAGGATTCCACTGACCACCCCGGGTGCTTTTGTGCTGGGAGAAGGAAAGTGGTTGGGTACTGTTGTAAGGACTGTTCTGCAAAAAGGGAAAGTAAGGCCACAATTTAGAGAGAGGCCATCACAGACCTTAACTGGTTTGGAGTGTCATGGGCATGCTTTAAGAAGAAGGAGTTAGGACACTTTAAAATGTCTCTTCCTGGAAATCAAAGTTGCAGTGTCTACTTACATCCAGCCTAGGCTGCTCTCCATACTCTCTCAGAATGCTCAGTAGGGGTTACACTGGCAATGCTACCAGACCTTCTCTAGAGCAGCTTGCTGCAAATATGTCAATGATGCCTGAATTTCATGAAGAGACAACAAACAGCTAGTTTAGTGCACTGACCTCTGTGGGTCAGGGTGAGAAACAAGACAAGTAAGCTAGGAGAAAAACTTTGCACAACTTCTGAAAGATGCAACCATAGTTTTATTAAATTGGTTGTTATGAAATTGTGCTTTACTTATTCTCAAGCAATTACATACATATGCAAATACCATTGTATTTTTGATTGTTCGTCCACAAGTGGTATACTGAGTACTACTGTCAAGGCTTTTGCTAGACTCAGCACACAAGAGTCTACACTAGAAAACCCATTGGAAATAATGTGGCTGGTCCCAGTTCAGGCACAAATATTCTGAAAAATTTATTTAGGCTGTGGAATTTAATGCATACATTGGAATATGACCAGTTCATTCCTCTGCTGTAACAAAGATCCTACAAGATCATATTCCAATGTAAAAATGACTATCAAGTGACAAAAATCTTTTCATCATGAAGCAAAGCTTTCAGAAAAGCTGTCAGATACTGGGTTTGTTTGATTGTTTGTTTGTTTTGTTTTGTTTTTCCTCCTTGTTTTGAGATAACGGTATGCTTGTATTATATACAGTGGAATTTATTCATTACCTCTACATGTTATTAGGAACATAATACAGTGTGAGAATTGGATTAGAAATGTTAAGAACTTTAAAAGAGACTAGAATTGCAGCAGCTAAATAAAAAACTAGATGTCTGTTTTGCTTGAATGAAAAGTTATTTACACGAGAAAGTTACTGAACATTATGTAGGGAGAATTCAATTCTAGCAGACTTGCAGAGTGAAGAAATAATGGAACCTTCTTCCTGGATAAGAACTTCAATTTTAGAACATATTTGGCAAAAAACCTACCAGATTCGTGCCCTCTTTTTTATTACTTTTCCAAGATATTCTAGACAGTTTTCTCAGCCATTAAATTAATCAAAAAAGTCAAAAATCACAAGATTTTCACCATTTTTAACTGACTGATAAACAGGATCCAAACTAACAGTAAAATCTTCTGTCACTATTCTTATTAAAAGCAGCCTTTAATAGACAATAGCTGTCTTCCAAGGATTTAATATAATTGTTTTCTAGATGTAAAATTTTACTTCTATGTATGCTGGACATTGACACCCAGACGAATACGCAACAAGCTCGGAAGCAGAAAACTCATCAATGCACTGTAGAGACACCTAAATGCATTAGTTTAGAATTAGCACAGAATTGCATACAGCTTTTCCAGTTGTGGCACCTTAGTAACTTCTTCAGTACTATGGGGCTGCACTATACTGGGTTGTTTAGTTTGTCCAGAGAAGGGCAACAGAGCCATGAAGGATCTGGTACACATGTCTTATGAGGAGTGGCTGAGGGAACTGGGGTTGTTCAGTTTGAAGAAGGAAAGATCTTACTGCTCTCCACAACTCCCCAAAAGGAGGTTGTAGTGATGTGGGTGTCAGCCTCAAGTTGTGCCAGGGGAGGTAAAGCATAAGAAATGCAGTATGCTATGCCTTGGAACAAATAGGGAAAAAAGCAACTGTTCAGGCTTTCTGTAGTGTCATACCTAGTCAAATAGGATACTGTAGACAATATTACTATATTCAGAAAGAATTTTCTCCCAGTTTCATTCGCTTCTTGCATTAAGAAAGTCATATCACGTCCAGCAGTTCTGAAATCGTAACCAGCAGTTCTCCTTACCAAAGTTTTTGTTTGGTAACAGCCTGCTTGTAATCTTTAACAGTGTTAAAATATTGATCTTGACATAGCAGTTTACTTCTGCAACTGAAAATTAGGAAAGGAAATGATACAAAAAAAATATGAGCTTGTATTTGAGGTCAGTGTTGATTCATTCAGCAGAAGATTTGGCCACTGATTGAAGTAGGATACCAGACAATGTAGAAAGGATGATAAATGCAAACAGAACATTCAGGGGATAAAAGCTGGAAGAACACCAAGAAAATCCTTAGGCAACAGAATGTACTACCATTGCCACTTGTAACAATTCTGACACAGTTATTTTGCAGAAAGTTGAGGTGTTCTTTGTACAACTTTCAGCGGTTTATGGGCTGGTTTGGCCTGGTTCCATGACTAGAGGGGTGGAGAAACACGCAGATCCTCGCCCCAGAAAAGGGAAACAGGGAAAAGGGTAGAGAGATGGGCCCAAAAACAAAACAGCAGCAACAATCTGAGGAGAAACAAATTAATTTACTAAATAAGATATCAGAATGCAAGCAAAAACAAAATATGATGCAATATAATACAATATAATAAGAATTGAAGTTAATAAATCAAATTTAGTGAGAGAGTCTGAAAGCCAAAGGCCTTACTCTAACGCTGTGACGAGATGAGCAACAGAGGCAAGCCAGAAGATCAGTAACAAAAGGGCCATCAGATGACCTACAAAGGCCTTTTATCTTTTCCCCTAGTGGAAATGATAACAGAACAGTGAACAGTCCTAAGGAATGTAGTAGTTCTTCTCTTCCAGGACAGGTACCCGGAACTGGAGCATTAACTCTTTAATTCCCAGTGCACTACAAGATGTTATGATGTGAAATACTGATAACAACAAAATCATAAAATCATTACAATAATCAACACATAATGAAAGTTATGGAGCAGCAAACTCCAAAAGCAAGCACAGACAGCCAAGCAACATTTGCTCCATATAAATTATCACAGGCCTGAACCAAGGAAAATGAAACACAACCAGGCTAAAAGTTTTTGATCCATGCAAATCTTTACATCTCTAACAGTAAATCCCTTAGGTTATGTGATTGGATGGCAACAATGAAGAGATGGTACCAGTGGCTTGTAAATACTCTTCCTTCAGAGCATAGCCTACATCAGCATTTGTCGGAAAGAACACCATGTCCAAATGCTTTTCACTGTCCCCATCAGCATGCAGGTCCTACAGAGATTTGTCATGAGACTTCAGCAGGTTTTGTCCTGCAGAAGTGACAGACAGATTTCAACAGCATGACTCTTGTATTTTATCCCAGAACTTTCTCAGAGTAATTTTTTTCATAAACACACACAATTTTCATCTCTTGGTATAACTCTCAAATGCTGATACATGCTTTTGAAAAACAAATTGAAAAAAAAAAAACAAAAAAGAAAAAAGAAAGAAAGAAAGAAAAAGAGAAAAAAAGAAAGAACCAAAAAGAAAGGAGTCACAGAACAGCACTGAAAACAGCCCTAAGATAAATGGAAATATAAAGTATCAGAATAAATAATTTCACAGTTAGAAAATATTTTTGATTCCCACAGATAATCATATATTGTCTAGAATTAATTTCTACCAGTGATTTATCACTCCGCTGAAGTGATCCTTTCATACTACTTGCAAATTATTGCTTAAGAGTTGACTTGCTAAAGGCTATCATCAGTGAAAAATATTCTGAAGCCAAATTTGAGATCTGATTATCAATCAGGATGACTTATAAGGTTGTGGCCTCTAGAGGTAATCCCAGTGTCGCCATGCAGAGAGCTGAGGAGAATTGCCAAGTGCAGCTCAGTGTTTTAAGGTAAAATTGTACTATGAATAATCAGGCTGTAAGAGCACTTCTTTCAAAAGCTTCTAAGTGTTTGTGCAGTAAAAGTAAGGGCAAACTGGAAGGGACAGTAACCTCACAAGCTGCCCCTAAGGAATATGTTTTTGTTTAGCACGGTGGGCTAAAGCTGCATACCCAGATAATTAGCACTTGCAGTGGGACAGTAGGTAGGTTGGAAGACAGAGAATCTGTTACATCTGTTACAGCAACCTCCAGGATGCTGTAACCTCTGCAGCTAGCAGCTTTCACTGACTTGCATACAGCACATTCATCACTGGCTGCTCCAGTAGAATAAAAGAGTTCACAGTTGGAGCTGACTTGAGAGGCTGGTGTAGAGCAGCCAGTGAGCTGTAAATGGTGCAGTAACGTTCACAAACATCCCATCCTAGCTGAATGGCCAGAGCCCACACCAGGAAAAGAAGGTGCTGTTCCTTGCTTTGGGGGGTACTTTTCTTTCAGACTGCTCCAACCTTTTTACTGCAAATTTCCTGGGGCCTTGCATTAAGATAGTAATAGTCTGTTTGTGTGAGACACTCCTGTAGAAACATTAAGTATGAAAAGTTGAAGTGGAAAACAAAATCTTAAGAAAAACACAGATCATTCTAACTGTTATTGAAAACTACCTAAATAGGATAAGGAAACTCTTTCAAGGGTTTTATCCAGAACACCTTTTCAAAATCTAGCAATATGTTCTGCCTGAACTCAATAACCTTTTGAACATTTCCTTTTGTTTGCAATGTCAAGGCCCCTTCTCCAGAAATACCCAAGATGCCAATGGGATCCTTCCTAAACTAATAGCAGATGTGCTACTTTGCTAGACCACTTCTGGAGAAAAGAGTCATAGAACTTCAGAAGCGCAGGGTAAAATATTACGCAGGAAGAGCTTCTGAATGTCGGTCAGTGTCCATACAGTTGTTAGGCTGGGTATCTGTAACAAATGCACCTCTGCCTGGATAATACAGCAGCTGCACCAAGGTAAAAAAAAGACACAGTATGTACATATGGGATGGTGCACCATCAGATACAGCAGCAGTCATCTATGGCTAATTGATTTGACAGTATGCAAACTCGGTCATTACTTTACTTGTCAATATTAACACAGACACTCTGATACATATATAACGCTGGAAATGTGGAGCTCAACATTGCCTTAATATAAAATGCACGACACTAATTATTATGAGTTGTGTTCTGCTTGATCTTTTCTTTCCATACTTGAATATGGATTGGTTAATTGCTACAGTATTTATTATTTACATTGCAATAATGTCCCAAGACAAAATCCATATATTTTCCGGTAGAATGGACGGTATTTTTGTGTCCCTTAGCAGATAATTTTTTTACAGGCTTTTGTATAGCACTGAATGTGGCGCTAAAAGACAATTGAGAATAGTTGGAATCTCAGTTACTTAACCCACTGCCTATTGTGTTTTCCAGTAATATCTCCTTCTCTGTGCTTATCACTTGCCAATTATTATATGATCTCTCATTTCATGAACATGATTTTAATCTTCAAGGAGCACAGATTATCTTTCAGTTGTTTATGTAGTCTAACACATTCTGACCATGATTAGGGCACCTGAAGACCACAGAAATAACAAAACCAGAGCCAAACACATTATAATCATAGAGAGCATACAGACAAATATTTAATAGCTTCACCCACAGTTAAATTCAGAGTTGAAGGCAGTCTCAGTGTACTTGTACATTATGCTACAGAACTTTAAAGCTACAAGGCCATCTAAATTTCTAGAGGAAAACATTTTTTTTTGCATGAGAGCCACTGCTTAGAGTATAAACCAACAATTATATTGACAATACAATACAGCTGGAGAAGAGCTAGTGATTAAAACTGAGGCAGGAAATAGCATTGCATGACAAATATTTGAGTAACTACTAGCTGTTTCCAGCAATCAAAATCATACAAAACATATAATTTATGGGTTAGATATGCTTAATAAAAGGTCAGAACAAAAAAATCAGACTTGGATATGGTGAGATACAGGGCTAATCTATCCATCTAGGTTTGGTGTGACAAACAGACACTCCTGTAAACAACAACAAAAAAGGGATATTTCTAAATTTATGAAATTAAATTATGTGTATTTTGATGTATTCTCGAGCTGGTTGAAAGAATGCAACAGAACTATTTCATAAGATCATTCCTGTTTTGAGGTCCAAGTATCAAAACACTTTGACACTTTCATTTTGACTACTTTAAGGTACTGCCTTTCAAACTGTAGAATTTAAATTTTATTACAATTGGGTATTCTGTCAAAAAAAAAACAAACACCACTGTGTTTCATAAAAAAGAATTCCTTTTTCTTTATTTCCCTTTTGTGACACATTCAGCTTCACAACATAATTAAGATCAATTTTCCAAGTTTCATAACATCCTTCAATTTAGTATTTTCATAGGGAAGTACTTGGAAATGCAGGCTTCTTTCCATGTTTACTCACATGGGCACACATGCAAGACAACTTCAGGACCATGGATTTTGAATTTTGCATTTGTTCAAATTGTTCAAATTGTTGGAAAAACTGGAATGTCTGAAACTAAGGAACATATCCACTGAAAGCTCTCAGTAAAGCACAAGAGTTTTCACTGAAAATACCATTTTAAAGAAGCATAAAACAATTAGGAGAAAAAAAGTATTACCTATATTATTACTTTATTTAAAGATTCAGAGTATTTACAATGTAACTTCAGATATATTCAGCATCTACTTATGAAAAATAATTTGAACAAAAATGTCCAGTGTATACAGGGGAAGAAGTGTATATAGATGCTTTTGTATGAAGATGACTATTATTTAGGGATGCTGAAATAAAAGGAGAATTACATTTAGAATAGAAGTTAAGTTTCTGTGGGAACTTAAAAAAGAGGGCATGCGGGTGAAATGCTTTTGACAATATGTTTCCCACACTTTGAACATATACATATACATATACAGCTAGCCATTTAATGAGGTACCTTTCTAGTATGAACTCTAGGGCAGAAAAGTCCTTGATAAGAGTAATGATTCTCTTTTATGAATATCCATGGGTCAAAGAGGAGATAAGACATGACTATACAACAAGTTTGTTCTGTAATGGTAATTTGGGAAATTCCCCTGAGTTTCCCCTCCAAAGTGGTACACTGACAATCTCCTCACACATCATCTATGACAGCCCATCATAGAAGGCCGCAAGATTGGTTAAGCATGACCTTCCCCTGGTGAAGCCATGCTGGCTGTCTCGGATCATGCTCATCCTTTATGTGATCGAGCATGTTGTCCAGGAGGATCTGTTCCATGATCTTCCCAGGCACGGAGGTGAGACTCACCGGCCTGTAGTTCCCTGGGTCCTCCCTGCTCCCCTTCTTGTATATGGGAGTGACGTGACCCTTCCTCCAGTCATCCGGGACCTCACCTGACAGCCACGACTTCTCAAATATGATGGAGAGCGGCTCGGCAACCACCTCAGCCAGCTCCTTCAGGACCCTGGGATGCACGCCATCTGGCCCCATAGACTTGTACTCATTCAGTCTAAGGAGGCACTCTCGGACTTGCTCTGCCCTTACAGTGGGGAGGGCTTTCCGTTATGAGCTATATTTAATAAAACCATCTATCTCTGCCTGTTATGCTAAAATAGGTGTGCCTTAGCACCTCAAGCTGATAGCTATTGTCAACCTCACACTCATTTGAAACCAAAGCTGACAACATATGAAAAGTTCAGATAAGGCTACCAGCACATAAAGGACTAACTATACCAATAAGAGAGTCCATGTCATGCAAATTCCATTCTCACTCTGGAATCCCACCCCATAGGCTAGCATTTTGCACCTTCTTCTGCTGGCATACCCTTTCTGAAGATAAGATAACATATTTTATCCTAGTCTCATTGACTACGGAAGTGTACATATCTGTAAGAATAATCTACTATAGGCTATGTCTTCTGAATGTTACACAAAAACTTTGTACATATACACTCTAATTAAAAGGTTAGTTCAATACTTACAGAAGTTATCACTTCATCTTTCTTCACTATCACACAGAACATCCAATACTTTTTATATCTGAAATATGAAAGAGCTGATTACAGATGATAACAGACAATTCTACATATTTACTGAGTGCGCTAGTCACTTGGTTATATTGGCATCTCCCTATCTTTGCTTGGTTTCACTTTTTTAAGCTGAAATCTCTTAAATTTCCCTTTCACACACACACACACAATTTTTGAAGCCCCAGGCATCTCAAAGCTCAAGAAAACCATTTTCTACTAAACCATTTTCTCAGTTGTCTTGGAAAGAAAATATCCATCTATCAACTGGAAAAATAAAAATAAAGCAACAGCATGTTAGAGCATGCAGCCTCTCACTGTCAGTATCATGAACACAATGAATACTTATGCTGCTCTTTAATTTACTCTTCTCCATCTATTTTTGCTACCTAGGTTCCAGCTAGGCAGTTGTTTCTCTTTGTATTTGGAAAGGCAGGATTAAATCAAGGCCAAATGCAGTTGTTACCTCTGACAGCTGCCCAAAATAGGAGAGTGTTTTCTTAAATCGAGCTCTGACACTGGATTCCCATGCCAGCTGTACAAGCTGTTCTGTCCTGGTGGCTGTTGACAGCAGCTATAAAAAGTTTAATACATTCATTTTCCAAAACTGTACTTATAAATCAGGCTTCGATGACAGCTGGACCAGACACCTTTCTGTGCTAATTGCAATGTGCTTAAGGGAAAGAGAAGGAAGAGACAAAAGCAAACTTTTTTTTTTGCAGTGCAGTTCTGCTCTTGGATCTTCCATTCTCTAATCCTCATTCAAAATTAACTGACAAAATAGGTGACACATAGCAGCACCATTAATTGAAAGGAAGCCCAACATCTTGAGAATGGAGGAGGAAACTTCAGTGTATGTTTTTCCAAATAAAAAAAAAGACTCAAATATTTCTCTTGTTGACTACTGGGCTTGATCTACTTTTATTATACTTGTATTTGAAAAGCAAAAACCACTAGAAAATTTTTGAAAGAAAGGAGGATTTTGATCAAAGAATTCATAAGAAACAAACTTTTCACAGAGTCATGTCAGTTCTGATGAAGCTTTTCTGTTCTAGTTTTTTTGTTTCTTTTTCCTCTTCTTCCATGTTACTAAATAAGTTAACACAAGGAGAAAATTAAAAAACGAAACAAAACAAAATCCTTCAAAAGTCAAATATGCTTGTCACTGGACCAATCACTTGGGAGAAAGGAAACCCAGGTTTAACCTTCTGCTTGGTTAGAGATAGCAAGTTCCTTATCCAGGTTTTCTTCTATCTTAAAGCTTAGCTTTTTCACTCTACTGTCATGAAAAATGTCATGATGATCTCAGTTCCTTCTCACTTCAGAATGGAAATGTCAACACCCTGTGGACTAGAAGAGTAGCATCTTATCTAGTTTATGGACAGATAGTTCCATCATGTATCAGGAAGCTGATTAGTAGATGTAGTTGGTGCCAGAATGTATTCCTCTAATAGGGTAATTAGGCCACAACAGCTGGTGAATTATAGTCACTTCTGTGTCACAGAGTTCAGGCCCTCCCTTCTCAAACTAGTTCTACATAGAAGGCTAACAAGAAATAACAACAGCTCCACGACTAGCACATTTGTTTCTCACCTTCTTGTATCTTACTTCTTTCCAAACACTAGTATTCTCAATAGAGATAGTGAGAAGCTCTTTAACATTCTGCAGAATTCCAGCTTATCTATCTCAACTGCTTGTTCATGGCCTGCATAAGGAGGCATTAGAAGACTCTCCAAGAAGGCAAATTCAGTACAGGAAACTGGGGATTACGCTTTTTCCCTCAAACAGTGGCCTTTTGCTCTGAGCATTAGATTTCCAGATACTGTTGAATAAACAAGGGGTATAGAATGTGCCTTTCTTATTTTTGTCTATAGGTGGCCAAGAGGTTTTCTGGTGTACCTCCTGTAATCATCAGTGTAATTGTGATCTTGAGGTAAAGCTTACATATATGTGGATCTGACTGCATCAAACATCAGTTTCTCTATGTTTCAAGAGGTGTATTTAAGCACAAACATACATACATTTCATCTGGTCTATCTCAAGTCACCACCTCACTCTTCCTGAGGTGACTGCTATGTTTGAGTAGAAACATTCTACACATCTTGCATTTTAAGGTGTAGAATCACAATTAAGGTTATGAGAAGAAAGTTGCAAGAAGTTAATATAATTTTCCTCCTTGCCAAGCCATTTTTATTCAGACAGGTTTTGGATGCATGAATTCGGAATTTTAAATTTAAATGTCATCAAGGTTTTATAGACGTTTTTTACTTGGACACCTAAATAAATAAATTACTGTAATCTCATTCATCAACTAACTGCCCTGAAATGATTTTAAAATTGGTAGCTGTATGAAAAATGCATGCCTTCCCACACCACAGCTTCGGAGACTGCTGGTGGCTGGCTATAAAAGCATCATCTAATAGAGCTGTTTCTGTGCACTGCAGAGCACTACAGATGTTGAATCGATGTCCCAAATGCTAAACAAAATGACTAAATATAGCAGCAAGACCAACTCAGCCACATCCCAGTCTCAACAGCAGTTGTAAGACAAACAATTACAAGTGTTCATCTACATGCAACCAGCTAAATCCCTTACCACAGAAGGATCACTTTCCTTGTTTGAGGATTGGTACAAACTAAATCACCTAGCCTCATAGAGGTTCAGTTTCTAAATTAAGGTTTCTCTATGCTATGGAGCAGTAACTGTAATTCAGTTAGTTAGCTCAAATATCAAGGATAAAAATATTCCTCTGAAATCCATTCATATGTTGTTTGCACACTAAATGGAAGGTGCTTAAATTACTGCTCTCACAGAAGACTTCGCATACACTAGAATCATTTATTCATGTTCCAAATCTCCTAATTAAGAATAGGGGATTTAAGAATAGGGGATTTGGAAATAGAAAACTGATGATACAAATAATAATTCTTAGAATTAATTAAATATTTGATACTTGCAGCATTGTGCAAATGTTAACAAGTTAACTCACATAACAGCTCAATAAGGTAGAGGTAATTCTATCATCCCAAAATACATGGTAGAAAAAAAAAAATACAAAGAAGCCAGCTGTTGTGTAACCCTATATTGCTAACAAGTTATGGGTAAGAATGAACTCCAACGTGAGTGTTACCAAATCACTTACATTCTAGTGTTTCAACATTATCCCTCAACGTGTCTTCACTGTTGCAGTAAGTTTTTACATATATGGCAATAAGCGAAGTAGAAAATCATGATGTTAAGACTGGTATGAAAAGAAAAGGAAAATCCCAAAGTTGCTGAGGACTCTGGAATAGCAAAGAACATGATAAAAAATATGGAAATATTACACAGGAAGAAGATTAATTAAACTATTGAAAAGAAAGTCAGTAGCAGAACTGATCATGGTGTAGAATAACTACCACGATGACACAAGTTGTAATAATATTATTAAGCTTGCTGATGTTGATAGGTAGCCCTGTTTTTTATTTAGAAAATGGGAAGAATCGGTGTCCTTGTACTAAGCAGATAAAGATGATATGCTGAACTCCTTGTAAAGAGTAGATAAGGGAATTTCCATCAAGTCTTTGTATCAAATGGATAAAGGAGTAGTGGAAGCAAGTGGTGTGAAATCAAGGTGAGAAGTCAACAGAGCATGCTTGAAATCTGAATTCAATCAGTGGACACTGTGAAGACCACTACCACAAAAAGACTGAGCATATGCAAGGAGGCAGAACTCTATGTTAATGATTTAAAGGAAAGTATAGAATATGTATGAACTAGCTGGGGAAACCTTTGCATATATAACACAAGTAATGTACGAAATCTGAAGATCTTCTGTGTAAGGCACACACAATCAGGTGGAAGGCTTCCCTAATGCACCCAGTGCCAAGAATAAAGAATGCCTGCTTTCTGATAGTCAATACTGAATATTAGAGTATTTCCTGATTGACCGATCTATGGTAACAATGAGAAGATAGTCTCTAACAGGAGACACATTCACACAGACAAGCAAATGATAACAAGATCCAAGGAAGTCTGAATTTAAATCTGAAATTGTACAAAGAATATTTTCCTCTCCCAGGAAAGAATTTGTACATTTTTATTTTGTTGGGGTTTGTTGTTGTTGTTGTTGCTGCTGTTGAAATAATATTTAAGGGCTTTATAAACTGTTCTGAAATGTTCTAGTTATTACTTGTTCTTGACCCAGTAGTTGAAGCCAACGCACTACCATCAGCTGATTTCCCACATTAAGGCATCACAAACAACAAAAGTATTGCCAGGCATTTTTATCAAACCTAAGTGATGGTACACCAAAAATCCAGATATTTGTCTTCTTATTGGGAACAACTGCTTATAAGACAGTTTAACTTTGAAAAAGGAACATGCATGAAGGATCATGTTTCCAAACCAATTTTATATTGTCCTGAATGCGTATTTCTTAATTTTGTACATTAAAACAAATTCAAGGCAAGTTTTTGACATTTTGATATTGCAGTACACAATACTGCTGAAATACTTTCAGAATGCTCAGTTTGGCTTTCCTCTATTATCCACAATTTGGACTTCAAAAGTCATGTGACTAATGTAGAAAAAAAAAAAATGTGATGCAGAAGAGTCAACAGCTTGTAATAGTAAAAGCCCCTAAAAATTATTATAGAGATGGAAAAACACCAATGAATCATTATGTAAGTTTAGCAGACATCTAGTATCCATCAGCTGGATACATAGGGTTTCCTACAAAAACACACAACCAAGCAAAATGACAACCACTTAGAATGGGGCAACTTCTGACTTTTTCGTTGCATTGCTACTTAAATGATTTAGGCACAATAGCTGTGGACTACAGACACAGGAAAACCCAGCAGTTTTGGTAGGATGTAACTACATTCAGATACCTGAATCACTAGGTACAGATATCTGAATTGTTAAGCTATTATTTAAAGTCCATATGAAAGACCAAAGTACCAGTGAAGGAGATTAAGTTTCCAAGGCTAAAGGAGCTAACAGACATTTCTGCTGCTTCTCTCAGTCCTATGCCATAAAGAGATTTGAGAATCTGTGCACTCTTTTGCAACAATTGAGACATCAGAGAAAAGTATTGCAGAAAGCAATGGGATTTGGTTGGTGTAACTATGAATGTATTTGAAGTACGAGTAAACCAAAAATGGATTGCTAAAATGCTCCCCCATGGGCCCTGCTGTCTCTGTAACAAGATCATAAATTCTGGTGATAAAGCACATCTAGACAACTCATAGCATGCACCTAATGCTTCGAACGAAATCTTAAAAGAATTAGTTTCAATGATTTAACCAAATTGCCAACATCAAAAATACTAACACTCATTTACAGTACTGGTTTTATTTACAGATATGCAATTAAAGTAGTTGTTTACTTCAAAAGAAACAGTTCAGGAATCAACAAAGGCTGTACTGAATGTGGCCTTTCTCCATTTTTGAAAGATTTAGCAGGAGAAAGGTAGGCTTTCTAAAAGCCAGTGCAAGTACAATGGTAGCCCGAAAATGTGAATTGCTTTGAGTTTCGGCTTGAACAAACTTGCCTCTTTAACATTTTCATTTATTTATTTATTATTTTTCAGGTATTTGCCAAGATATTAGTGCCACAACCAAACTGCAACAAGCCCTTCTGAAATATCCTGAAAAAATTTTCAAGAACATGTAAAGCGGTAAGTCAGAACTGACACAAGTTTCTGGCTCCCAGGCCTTAGAATTCACTCTAATTATGTAAAGAGATCAAGTCAAATATTGCAGATGAAATAAAAATATAAATTCATATTCTATGGAAATTTGAAGTTCTACTATGCTAAAGAGAGTTCTGCCATATACCACAGCTGAAGTGTTTCACTTGGTGAAAGTGACGGAAGAAGAGTATTACTTAGATAAAGATATGACAGATTACCTATGGCAGCTTAATTACACTGTAATTTGGACAAGTTTTCTTGTAAAATAATGTCACAGCACATTGAATAGGCATTCTCATTTTGTTTTTTTCATTCTCATTTTAAAGAAGAAAAACAAGTGAAATGATAGAAGTGTGATCTGTTGCTAGTAGCAGCACCTGTGCAGACTTCAGGGGGTTACACTGGTCTGCCTGGCTACCACATCTGAGTGCTTGAATCAGAAGCAATCTCCCAGGATTAAATCATTTCCAGTAATATATTCTGTTTACTAATTTTCAAACAGTGTGATACTGGAGCTTGGGCCAACACACCATCACAGTCACAGCATGGTCTTTGCAGCTGGCACTGCAGCAAAAAGCAACAGTAGTGACACAATGACATTGTGAGCAGCACTAGCTGTACAGATTAACTTTGTACAGTTGCTCTGCTTATCCACTGCTCTAGAATATCAGCAGGCCTGTAAGCCACACTGCTGATGGAAAAGTCACCTATGGTTGCAACATTGCAACATGAATTTTTGTTACAGTGAAATTTTTGTAGCAACTAGATGGTAACTAATACTTTGCAGTCTGAAGTAGAATTGCTCATCTCAAGGTTTTTTTTTAATGTAAAGATCTATTATAACTTTCAGAGGGAGAGGTAGATTCTGTTCACAGACTCTCTGTATACTCATCACAAGTGGTGTTACCTTATAAAAGAATGAATGTTACACAAATTCTTGAAAGAGTAGGTATTTTCTTTTCTTCTTCTGTTTCTGCCCACAAATCTTTTTTTCCCATTAACTTTGTAGCTATCTTTGACACATTATAGACCACTGACAAGATAGATTTGCAGACTACATGGTCACTATTTCTAGCCCTATGCTATATGAATTTTATGCTTCTTAACAACACACGTAGTAATTCTGATGCTAGACATGGGAGAAATATTAGCCAGATTAGTTCACTCATTTTTGCATGCCAAGCCTTTCACAAGTATTTTGTTTCATTCTTTTTTTTTTTTTTTTTTTTTTTTGGGGGGGGGGGGGGAGGGAAGGGAAGGAGGGGAGGGGAAGTGGGGGAGGGGGAGAGGAGCAGGGAGGAGGGTTACATTGACATATTACAACAGGGAAAAATACTTCCTACAAATCCTAACATAAAACAAGAAAAAAAAAATCCTGTCAGAAACACCTCCAGCTCTTGTCAGTTCCTTTAAACTTCAGAATTCAGTTTATAGTTAAAAAAATTAGATGTCTTATAGGTTATAATGTTAAATATTGATGGGTTTACTGCTTGACTAGAGGTTACATTCTAGACAATGTCATTTTCAGTGCTTCATGTTGCTAGATTATTACCCTTCAGTGTGAAGACAACACTTAGTTAAAAACCAAAAAAGAAAAAAACAAAAAGAAAAAACAAAGAAACAAAAAACCTTTTTGTCATTCACGGCAGCACTGTAGGGATAAAGTCCAGCAAATGATGGTTATGAAAAATACACTCAGCTCTGTCAGTCAGTCCACAGACCAGGAGAGATGATCTCCAAGTCATCCACCCACAGGCAGTGCATCCTCTCCTAAGATATTTCAGGCTCAAGATATCAAAATGAAGAGCATGTAAAAGACTGAAATCAAAAGTTTCAGCTTCCTATTGAAAAGTTCCTATTTTTACAAGTAAATTACATAAATTTTACTTCAGGTTTTGCTACTCCTTAATTTAATGTGAAAAAAAATACGTATATATTTTTGCCACATGTATTTAGGAAAATAAGTAAACATTAATTTGGATAAGGATCACTGGCCTTCTTCTTCTAAAAAGAAAAAAAAAAAAAACAGATTTGGTTTTTACTTGCTGGCCTATTTGCATCACAAGGATGATTGAGAAATTGACTCTGCTTGTAAGACACTGTCCTGTGCTGTATTTTGTGATCAAAGGCATTGTAAGAGAAAGGGAAAAGATTCTGTGCAGATATAGTGAAAAGTAGTACTGGATGCTGCTGCTGGACTCATTTGCTGTAGGTTAACACTTCTGTATGTTCTGTACACAACTTTTTGTAAAACAAAACCTGGTCTTTTCACACAGACCAAAGCAACCAAGGTGACAGACATGCTTTTGGCTAAATATTTATTAATTAAGTGGATGACTTCATGGATGACTCCTACTACATGGATGACTGTAATAAGCACATGAGAATAAAAATAGTTCTTTTACATATATTCATATCTATTCCCTGGGTTTGAAACCCTGCAGAAAAAAAAAAAAAAAGCAAGTTGTTATCTCTATTTCCTCCAGTTAAATAACATTGAATTAGTAACAAGCATGAAAATTAACAGCTCTGGATTAGCTGTATTATCTCACTTCACTGTTTTAAGGCACAATTTCTTGGTGGGAATGAAATGTTTTCTCTACCATTTTTGTGATTTTTTAAATGTGGTGTTACTATTGATTTCATTCACATCCTTGGGCTCTTGAGGGTCTTCTGTCATGCAACAGGGGGGCTAGGCTCTTCTCCTACCCCTCCCCACACAGAAAGCAAGTGGAGAAGTGAGAAGGAGGACCTAGTTTGCTATAAACTAATCTACTAGAAACGGTTGAAGAAACTGAGATAATACAATATAAAATATGTATATATCTATATGTAACTTTATACAATATATAAAATGGAATAATGGAATGCCTATGGAAAACCATGACAGAGTGTCTCTTCAAAGATGAGAGAAAAAATTGAACATGCCATGTACAAAACCTTACCTAATAAACTTACCAGAATCACTGCTGTTCAAGTGTTATTTCATGCTGAAGAGACAAAAAGAGTTCAATTCCACTTTTGTTTAACTTTTCTGTAAAGACAGCAGATAACTTCAATCAATTTTATTGATTTTTAAGCTTACAATATCTGTATGAAATTCCGTCACAGTTTGGTATTTAGCTATGTTTTTATATTGCTGTTTTAGGTGATTTTTCATTTCAGTGCCAGCTCTGTCACTGCTTTTATAGGTACAGTGGCTGCAGAAGGACTGTGTCTTTCAACTGTCTGACTCACAGTTTACAGAGTTAGCTCTGGACATTCTTCCCTCTCCCTATTTACTATTCCATTCCTTTAAAACTTTACTGATATTTTGCCTATATTAACAGTAACAAAGTCTAAACAGGAAGATTTGGAAGATGAGCAAGCTGTTTTTGTTGGCAACATTTTCTCAACCCACAGTCTATTATCTGTTAACAAACTAAGGCTCAAAGGAAGGCTTCGCTGGTCCATGTTTGAAACAAAGCGATCTAGAGAAAAGTGTATAGCAGAGAAAGTAAACAGAGATGGGTTCATATCATCCCCCCTACCTGCTTTCCCCCAGAAAAAAAAACAACCTCTCCTTGTTATTCTAAAACCCTTACAGTTTATTGTTGTTGTTGTTGTTTTTATTATTTTTTTTTTTGGGGGGGGGGCGTCTTGATACGATGAAAAATTTCAATTGCTTCAAGAACAGCTTTGAAGACCTGCTTTAGCATTTTGAGGAAATTAAAATATACAAAACTTGAAGGGCGGGTATCTTTCCACCAACAGTTTAAAAAAAATGGAAAAATATTAAATTTAAGTTCATTTTTAAGGGTTTTAATAACAAAGGATGACACAGATTCTAATGACTTTTTATTTTACAACACATTAGTTACAGGCTATACTAAATTCCAGTAAAATCTTTGTAGCCCTTACAAAAATGAGAAGTTACTCAGCATCTTGTATCTTCACTGAAAATTCATTTACATGCCTGGCACATAGTTATGTGTGCTTATGCCAGTCCCATAGGTAACTTTGAGCAAGTGGTCCAAGTTTTTAAACTGGATTTTCTGTTTACCCAAGGACTGAGCACCAAGGGTCTGAAATCATAATGATCTGTGTTTGCCAAGAAGTTAAAACCTGGAGAGTAAAACAATAATGAAACAACTCTCAAGTAATCAATTGGTCAGACAACTCAGCCAAAATCCCAGCTTGATCAAAAGTAACTGTGATTTGCTATTAGCTGTAACAACAGGATCTGGCTTCTCCCAAAGAGCTGTTTTGTTGTTCCTCCTTGCCTGTCACCAGTTTGAAGCTGAAGAGAGGAGGAATGACCACAAATCACAAAGATCTGTGATAAATACTGAGATTAAGGCCAGCATCACGTTCAGTTATTGTCTGTTAGTATTTTAAGTCCAAATGCCACACTGTAAATGCTTCAAACATTAGCCCTACATTTATAAATTTAACAACAACAGCAACAACAACAAAAGACAAACAAGGCTTTTACTCAGTCTCTTTCATCTTATGTTAAAAATAGCAGAATCTCTGTCCTCCATAGATGAAATTCCACTTTTCCAACCCTTGAATAGATAACATTAGTCAAGAGTGGAAGGCAAAGGAATATAATAAGAGATGCAGAACAAAAACAACACAGAAATTACTACTTTTGCTGCTTATCATTTACTTCAATATGTTTGGCTGTTTTTAATTCAACAGACTGATATTCCAGAGAGTAAAGCATAGACACCATAGTTGTGTCCTGCCAATAACTATTTAAATAGCATCATAAATCTGACAAGAGAAGAAAAATGACTTTCCTACAGAGTGACCATGGACAAAGTTACTTTGCTGGCATAGTTTACAAAAAAGGTGATTAAAAAAAGAAGACAGTACCCTTTTCTGTTTTCAAAATCTTGAATGTTATTTTCTACCACGACTTCCCTGATATCATCAAAACATAAATAATCACACATCTGTAAAGTTTACAGTATGTAGATCCAATTGTTTTTCAGGGACAATTTGTTTAATGTGTTTGTGATATTTTGCTGAATCATGAAACAAAGTAATGCTGCTATTCCCATTTTCAGCTGTGCAATTTTGTAGGGCAGGAACACCCTTGCACATTTCTAGTACAGAAAGGACTGTAATGAAGCAATCCCACAGAGCTCTGACCCTGACTGCAATCGTGTAATGGTCACTAATGACACATGTAAAAAGACCATTCCACAATGCAACCCAACAGAACCTCTATCTCATACATAGCAAGACTGGAAATGCTCTGCAAATGAAGTTAACATTGTGTGGGATTTCACATACAAAACAAGAGTTTGTCAGTATGAGGAAGGAAGCAAGCAAGGAAATGAATTTACAGTACACTAAATCTGGAGCCTGCTCTAGACTGGTCAATGAGGCAGACAAAACTGATTTTTCCTGCCTAAGTAGCTGAGGCTGGGGCTGAGTTTCTTTGAATACTGAAAAGGAACAGAGGTTAGAGAATGAGGACAAAAGTGAAATTTTCCTTTCTTACCATGAAGAGATGAGGATGCAGAAAAAGTACCAAGGAACTGAATGTGGTTTTACTTCTACTCATAGCAGGTATGTCCAACTCACTGTCTAGCCCAGCCCATCCTGCAGCCTGGCCCCAGCTACACGCCATTATGGCAGCAGATATTCCACACACAGCAGCCTGGCCCAGCCCCAGCCATGCACCCATTGCTCACAACAACCAAACATCAGAGTGCAGTGGGCACTCTCTGGGCTGAAATCAGGGTAAAGGCAGGGCGTAGTACAAAGGCACTACAAACTTAAGTTTTGGGAAATAATTGTATGCATTTTGATACACTGGCTAAACACAGTCCTGAGAACAGCAAACAATATGCAGCCTTATTTTGCATTTTGGTTAAGGAATTTGAGAACAGGCTTCAAGTCGGGGGCAAAAATAAATAAATAAATAAATAAATAAATAAATAAAATTAAAAATTAGATCAACTGCCCTTGTCCTTCTGAGCCCAGAGAGTGGTGGTAAATGGAGTTAAATCCAGATGATGACCAGTCATTAAGGGTGTTCCTTATGGGTCAGTATTGGGGCTGGTTAAGTTTAATATCTTTATTGATGATCTGGATGAGAGAATTGAGTGCCTCCTCAGTATGCTTGCAGATGGCATCAAGTTGAGAGATAGATAGTGCCAATACACTTGAGGATGGGAAGGCTCTATAGAAGGATCTGGATAGGCTGGATTGCTAGGCTGAGGCCAATGGGATGAGCTTTAACAAGACTAAGTGCTGAATCCTGTATTTCAGTTACAAAAACCCCATGCTAATAGGCTCAGAGCGGAGTGGCTGGCAAGTTGCATGGAGGAAAAGGATCTGCAGCGTACACAGGTGACTATCAACCTCCTCAGGAAAGTGAGTTGCCTGAGTTCAAGAAGTGTCTGGATGATGCTCTCAGACATAGGGTTTGATTTTTGTGTGGTCATGTGTGGAGTCAGGAGTTGGACTCAATGATACTTCTTTGTCATTCCAATTCAGGATATTCTATGGTTCTGTGTCTCTGTGACTCCATTTTCAGTCAACATAAATACATAACCTTAGAATTTTCAAGTGGAATGTGTAGAGTTGTAATCAGGTATTAAATTTAAAAAAAAACAACAAAACAAAAACACATCTCTTTACTGGACTTTTATAAGACCTCTCTTGAACAGAGAAAGATATCTCTTGCTTCACAATTATGTGCTATTTATGTAATCACTTTATGGAAGTATGTACATTTGTGAACAACTGTTTTCAGGGATGAAGCACAAGAAGAGTTAAATTTCATCGAAGATCTCTGACAAGCACCTTGAGAACTCACTATCTGCAACCACTTCCACACAATCAAACTGATGGATTAGTTTCACAAAAACAAGGTCAAATATCCCCCCAGTTTCATACTTTTATTGCTTTTTTAATGTTTAAAAAAATAAATATGAAAAATAATACATTATTAGAGTTACATTATATTAGAGTTATATCTATGTTAGAGTATATGTATTATATACATTAACTGCATGATATAGTTCATATGTGTCCTGAGACAACTCCATTCAGTGTGGCCCAGGTGAGCCACAAGCTTGTATGCCCATGTATACTATACATGGTCATATACTGGTGAATCTGCATTGTTTTTATCTATGACTGTCATACTGTTTTAGATCACTGCATTACATAAGGAAATGGTTTTGATTCTATCTCAAACACCTAATAAACATGACAAATGAGATGCCAGCCTCTGATCCAGCATCCTTGGGACTACTTGGTAGTCTTCCTTGAGCTTGGTTCATTTACCACCCTTCTGAATTCATCAGAACTGAAGATCTCTTCTGCACACGTGACCTACCATGAACACCGTTATTTCTCAGAAGTAAGATTCGCTTATATATTTATTGAATACTCTGTAGTTGATGGATAGCATTTGAGTAAGTTCAATTTTGCTAGTCCAGAGTAATCATTAATTAATACATACCCAGTGGTCCTTTCAAATGAATTACTACAAACCATTATGTCTTTATTTCTTGCAGATATGTGCATTAGGTCCAAGAAACTGAGGTTACAAAATACCTACTTTGTGCTCATGAGCTTCATTCATGTCTAAATTGAAACCTCTTGCAGGTTCAGCTAGTTTTACAACTTAAATTTATACAATTTTGTTCGGTGCATCTTACCTGATCATCCATGTGTTTGCTCCCTTTCAAATTTTCCTATGACCAACATAATGTTCTGTACAAAAGACCATTAAAACTTGAAAATATTTCTAACGTTAATATGGTAATATATATCATCTAAAGGTCACAAATTAGAAATAAAATAAAGTGTCCGCAAGCTTTTCATAAGATTATCAAGCAATAAATATTCATTCTGTAGGTCTTTTAATTAGCAGGATTTTCAGACAAAAATCAATTTAAAGGCACAGAACATCCAAATAATAGACCGCTTACTATCAAGAAAAGAAATCATACAAAAAGGGCACACTGAGTTCAAGAACATAACCACTATGTGTCTTCATATCCTAAGAAGGAACAGAAGTTTCCCAAAAGAACTCTATGTTTTTCATATTCTCTACTGCAGTTAAATAAATCCCTCTGAGTCATTCTGGGATGAAAATAAGTATTGAGTGATAAATGAATAGATATATTCTTCATTTGTAAAACATACTTCAACCTAAATCAAGTACATTTTATCAATTGCTTATCAAATTCTCTGCAAATAAATCCTGTGCTGTAGACAGGCTGCAGTTGAATTTCTCAAACATTTTGGTATGCAATTTGTATAAACTCTTTATTGCTAGAAAAGTAAGATGAATCATCTATTGTTATTCCATACTCAGTTGATTAGCACTTGAGCTGAGTTTGTGATGTGAATGTTTTTCATGTCTCAAAAATAATGCATCTATAAATTGATTTTCTATTTCTTTTCATGTTTCAAACATAAATGAGCTTTCATTTCAGCTGAACATAATGTAGGTATTCTTTGGTTGAGAACTCTAAAAACTTCAGTAGTTCATTAAGATTAGTTTTGTGTCTGACATTTTCCCTATACAAAAGCAGGAAAACACATCTTTCCAAACCAAAGCAATTACTGTTTTATCTATTCTTGCTTTTCTACACAATGAGGGAGGAAGAAAGAAATGGATACATACATATTTTTTTTCATCTGGAAAGAACCACTGTAGCCAAATAAGCTAAACATTTTCTGAAAATGAAACAGCAAGTAAAATAACCCCATCCATACTAAGTAAAGATATAAACAAAGAGAGACATTAAGAACAAGAAAGGATTCTACCGGTATGTAGGCCAAAAGAGACAGGCCAAATGGTAAATGAGAAAGGAGAACAGCTTACACGTATGGAGAAGGCTGAGGTACTCAGTGAGTTCTTTGCCTCAGCCTTCACTGGCAGCCAGGATTCTCACATCCCTGAACCTCCGAGCCTTGAATCTGAACCTTTAGCTAGCAACTGGGAAGCAAACTCCCTTCCACTCTAAGGGCAGAGCCAGTCTGAGACTGACTCCTGAGACTGAATGTGTACTGAATGTCCATGGGCCCAGATGACATGCATCCAAGTATCCTAAGGAAGCTGGCTGATGTGGGTGCCAAGCCGCTCTCCATCATATTTGAAAAGTCCTGGCTGCCAGGTGAAGTCCTCAGGGAATGAAAAAAGGGAAACATCACTGCCATTTACAGGTATATGGCTTTGCCCTCTGAAAGAAGAGAGAGATGGATTCCAAAACCACAAATTTCAGTGAAACTTAACCCAAAACAGACACTCGGATAAAGTCTATATGCTGAATAGGGAGCATATCAAGTTGATGTTTCTTCAACTCTATGCAATAAATAAATGTCAATACAGTGCGTTTCATACGACTTGTAATTTTGGTCCTTAAATAGGACACTTTGATATTAGTTATTTAGTTCTTCACTTATTGCTTTTAAATTATACTATTTTAAAAATTATAAAACTGCTCTGTAGGAGGGGAAAAAGTGAAAAAAAAGATTTGCTGACTTCTAATTAATCTTAAATGAGCTTACCTAGCAAAGACATTCTCTTAAAACACTAGTTAGCCTGGGGGCAACAAAATGCATCTTTCTGCAAAACCAAAAGTGAATATCATTACAGCATGGAGAAAATATATATTAAAACCTGAGTAATCTATTAGATTACATTGTGACATTTCTCTCAAGAGTCTACATTTAACATATTTGTTTATCAGTGCGTATCAATACAACATTATCCCTTTAAGAGGTTATTAAGTTTGCATATAAATAACTTTCTAAGACGAATCAAAATATTAGTAGTATTACATAATTAATACAATTTATCTGATCCACTTAAACACTAACTGATATATTTCATTCTTAGAAAGTAACCACCAGAAGAGAGCAGTAAATTCTCTCTGAATACATCAGGCTATAGTGACGGTTCACTCTTTTCTTGATTAAAATATCAAGTCCTGCCAAAGAATAACCTACTTCCTTCCCCTCTTTTCCCCTCTTTCATCTCTACTCCCTCTCCCCTCACAATTTAAGCTTAAAATTTTTAAAACTGCATGGGAGCTCATAGAACGCTGTCATAGGTAATTCCATGTAGCAAACAGATGGACTAGGTAGACACAAATGAGAAGTTTATAATAAATGATTTCTGAAAAACATTCCTGTACATACTTAAATATAAAGTGCACTTTGGTCCACAATTAACAGCATTTGTCCTCAGTTATTTATTGAAATTGGAGCTGCTTGACATGTCCATGATTACATTTCTACCTTACCAGCTACCATCTGAAAAAAACTGTTTTTCACAATGACATACAATAAAGGTTTCCAATGAGTTATTTTACAGAGAAGTTAGAGACACTCCTCTTGCACAAAATATGTTAGCACTTATATTCACAAATTCTCTTATGAAGCCTCCGGCTGCCTAGATCCTTTTTAATTCATTCATTTTTAGAAATGAATAATTAGAGAAAACTTACATAGTTTTCAAAAACAATTTGAGTTTATATATTGTACGAGTAACTTTCATGTAATTTATTAGGGATGAATATGACCTTTTGAAAAAGCACATGCTGATTTTTCCCCCCTCTCTTTCTTTCACTTCCCCAAAAATGTAGGAACTTTATAATTTAAAGTGACATTCAATTAGTCAGAAACATGTTTTTTACCCTTTAAAAGTGCATTAGAAACACCCTTTGCTTTCATACATATACACTTCCTCAAATGAATAGTGTCTATTGATTTTATAACATCAACATATAAAAAACTTGCCAACACAACAACTGAAATGGCTGTTACACAGTGAAGTGAATTTTTGCTCAACTTATCATTAAGTTGTCAAATAGCTCCATTAATATTCCTACATCTTTTCATAGTGCACAGCAGCTTACATTTCAAGAAACATGGATAAAATAGGTGCATCTCTATTTCATTTCTCAGAAACATGCAGAAATAATCCTGAAACACTGGAAAAACTGAGGTTTGTCAAATCTGAAAAACAGTTTTAAAACTGAAGTTTTCTACGTGGAAATTGAGGTAACATGTATAGCATCTAAGAATTAATAAGAGTGACAAAGAAACAAGATGATCAAAATCTTGCATTTTTTTTTTATTCAGATCTTTGCTTCCTTCAGCATGAATGATAGTACATTACACTTCAAAGGCATATGTGTCAGTCATGGTACTCAACAAAAAAAGTACTATGTTGACATAATCGTGACTAATTAGATCATCAGTAGTAAAAAGAGATAAAAATAGGCTAACAATGCTGACCTTCATTATAAGAAATATAATTAAGAATATTTATTTTGAAAAGTTATATGTCATCACTACTGGAGGTAAAGATTTCCTCCCTCACATATCACATTTCAACTAATGAAATCTGACAAATGTAATGTAATATTATGCAAAGGATTAATTCATTACATTAATTTTAGGATTTGAATCAAACAATCCCAGACTGTCATGCCAAAAATGTAACATGGTAGACTCCACAGCTGACACCATGATGCCTCTTAATAATCTGGTGGATTGCTAGATCCACAACAACAAAATTGTCCTCAGTTTGAGTTATAAAAGCACCAAAGAAGGTTTTATGAATGGCCTGCACTTTGTATACAGAAACACTCTCAATTCTGATGCTTTAAAATATCAAAGGCTGAATAGTCTTTCATAGACCTTTCATCTCAGTAGGTGAGAATCAATTAACTAGCTGTGAATGGAGCTGACAACACATTTCAAGAAGAAAAGATTTTCTTCAATCATTTTTCATATACAAAAAAACAAACAAACCTAAGAATAATTTTAGCATTCACTATTCTTAAGTAGCTGAGATCAGATGAATGTGTACTAAAAAACTGCACTCTAATTCAATACAGGAATCTATTTGAAAGAATAGTCAGGTTTGTCTTTACAGAAGACAGTAAAATCGATAATAAGACCTATATCCCTGGAAACTTCATTCATCTTAATATTAGAATACAATCAAATAGTTCATTTGGAAGGGACCTACAAAGATTACCTAGTCCAACTTCTTGAATGCTTCAGTCTAATGAGAAGATAAAGTATGTTAGTGGGGGCATGATTCAAATGTCTCTTGAACACTGAGAGACGCGGGGCTCAAACATCACTCTAGGAAGCCCTTGCTTGTGTCTGCTCATTCTCACAGCACAGAAATTTTTCATGATGTCTAGCCTGAGTGTCTCCTTGTGCATCTTTGTGCTGTAATAGTGTAACCTGACATGGGTACCAGGGAAAAGAGCAACACCTCCTTTTCAACTTCTCAGGAAGTTGCAGAGAACAATTAGGCCTTCTCTTCTCCTGACTAGACAACCCAAGCATCCTCATCCTTACTACCAGCTTTGCTGCCCTCCTCTGTACATTTTCAAGTATTTTGAAATCCTTTTTGTTGCCGTGCACCTGGCAACCCATGTTCTTTTAGCTCTGTGCCTGTGCTGGACTATCGGGCAAAACCTACTCGGGCCAAAGAACTGCACATGAATACCAATATGGTGAGCAGTAAAATGGTGTTTATTGCATTGTGCGATTTACCTATATACCTATCCTACTTCGTCTACGCCCCTTATGTATGCATTAACCTTTCGACACCGAGCAAGGGGAGAGTCCTACCATGTCACATCCCGAATCCTCGCTGTCGCCTACTACAACACTTTTCACATTGAGGAGCCCAGAACTCAGTACAATAATCAAGGACAAGATGCACCAATCCTTAATAACAGTAGGAGAATCACCTTTTGTGACCAGCTGGCTGTTACAAAGTAAACTACTTCTGAATAAAATACAGAACCGTTTCCAATTTTTCTTCAACTTCTTATAAAATTCTATTCACTAAAGAAATTACAAGCCATTAAATCCATGAAATTGTCCTGAATAAACCTACTCAACATTCTGAAACACGTAGTATTTTTGCATAACCAATTAACGAACAAGAACATCTCATGGCAAAACTCATGATTCTGTAAGTGCCATTCATTCAGTATCATTAAGTTGACTTTAAAAGCACAAGCAGAGCAGCATCAACATTACTATACAACAGACGTGAAAATTCTCATCATTCAAATCCTGTTCTGTTTGGATGTTCTGTTCAGTTTTCCATCTTCCCAAATAAGTGATCGTTCACATATCTTTCATACTATAACTGAAGGCTATTCCTTTAGTACTGGCATAGTTTGTTATATGATGAACAGCAGTAGGGTATGAGAAGTTGGCATATCTATAGAATTTATGAAACACACTTTTTGATTTGCATTCGTATCTTCCAAAATGCACTTTAATTTAGGCAATGATTACAGCCTAAGTGTTCATTTGTAACTCTACTAAAGTCAAAAGAAAGAATTCCCCCAAAGTGAACAGGCACTGAGTTGGATTCACACCTTAAATTGAGAAACAGCACAGAAACAACTCTTCTGAATTGCCAAAGTTGTGTTCTAACATCCCTGCAATGAAGTTCTCTACGCAGTAACTATTCTGTTAATGAAGACTCATACACAAGAAACTAGCATGATAAACATCACTATGAAGATGATATTACTATCATCTCTGGATTTAACTTCGATATTTTACAGATAGTTTACAGAAATGAAAAGAGTTTAAGCATATATAGCAAGTATTCTATGCAGTGATCTATACAATCAAGACTAAAGTATAAGCTGACAGCTGTCATTCAGATATAGGACTCTGAAGATCCTTTATCTCAGATATCCCACCTAACACGGTGGTTTAAGTCTCCCACTGTCTAAGTTAAGTTCCATCTGTCTGCAAAACTCTCATAAGGATATGTTTTGATTTTATTTCAACAGTGAATATTGTATACTGCTTCTAAAAAAGATCTAGAATTAAGGTGATGATCCTCTACACTTCTATCACTGATAAATTAAGATTGTAGTTTTTATTTGTTCCACTTCATATACAATATCAAACCTTGTCATCCACCTAATCCTTCCTTAGCAAGAAAAGAATTTCAGTGATACAAATCCTTACTACTAAAAAACCAAGATTTTTGAAACACTTACTAAAACAGAATACTGGAGAGATGGATTGATGCACTTGCAGCCCATAGTGACCAGCAGAGAGTTCCACTATTTCGGGAGTAGACACATAGTCTATTTTGTTCTAAATAAATAAAGCAATAGTTGCAAATCATACAATTCCATATTCCTGTTTTTAAAAGACATTTAGAGTGCATAAAAAAAAAAAAAAAAGAAAAGAAAAAAAAAAAACACCAAATATTTCCCATTAGAGATAGAGGGAATAGAAATAGACATTTCCATTATCTTTTACTATGATCATATAGATGCTGAGGAAAGAGAAAACTCTTACTACACCACCTGAAAATTATCTTGATACGAGTTAGCCATTGCTCCATGTAAATTTAAGGCAGAAAACTAAGAGTAAGATATTCCAAAGACACCCTCTTCAGAAGGGTAGGAGAGAATGTCCCTTGTTTCTACAAGTACTGAAGCGCCCCTGCTTTTATTAAACATTTTAAATACAATATAAAAACACAAACAAAAGAAACAGATGCTGAAAGTACCTACAGAACAACTTAATGCTGGCACCTCTTCAGCAAAAACAGCCCCATTTCTTCACATTTCTGATGACTCCAAAGAAACCTAGTATTTCACCAAATCTCATCTGCAGTTTTTTGTTGATTTCCATAAAGCTTTATCTCAGTTTGCTAAAGCCACTAACACCTCTAGAGAGAAAGTACACAATATGAGAACAAGCTATGGAAGTTTAGTTATGTCATGTCCCCAGGAAAGTTTTCTCGAGGTCAAATCTGGGCATTTTCAAAGCGGCAGGAAAGAGAGGAGTGGAAGAGGAATTCAGTGTTTTGCCTTCAACATAAGCTTTTATTCCATAAGGAAAACACAAATCTTGATCTCAGATTTTTTTATCATTTCTGGTGTAGAAAAAGAAGAGGAAAGACTATTTTTAGGAAGTAGATAAAATCTTTTGCAAACTAATCTGGGAATTTATGTTACACATGGCACTGACAGCCAAATGCATTTCAAATTTGAGAATGTGAATCATCACAAACATTTAGGGTTAAACCCTATATTTCAAGTCAAGTGATTGACAACGGATTTCTCTGCTAGTGCTAAATCAGGTCTCGTGACACTGTGGAACTCAGTCGGAGAATTGAAGCATTAATCAAAATATTTTGCACTCTGCTTCCCCCAACTGTTTTTGAACAGCTGTAATGGATTTACTATTCCAATTCAGCAGCAAAATATCCCTCAGTGACTTTGAAATCAAAATGTCTGTACGTTGCTGGAAGGTAGAAGGAAGTGGAAAAATTTGAGAAAATAATCTGGAATTTTTCAACAAAGAGCATACCGAATTTAATATTTTCTTGTTACTAATAACTGAAAAGGTTTCTGTAAGAGAAATAATATTTCCTTTCTACCAAGAAAGGAGTTTTAACACTGATAATGGCACGTGTGTTGCATACTTAGTAATTTTTCATTCCTTTTATCTTTTCCCCTGCAAAAATTCTATGAGAAAAGTAAACCCAGGGACTGTTTTAAAAACTGTAGTTCAGCTGAAAAAGTGTATATTTTATTTTTTACAATTTCTGGAAAAATTTGCATAATTTCTCCAGACCATTTCATGATATCATATATATTTCTACTACTTACACACAGGAGGTACATGTTACTTCAAATTTTACTTTTGAGAACACTTAATTATGACAATTTAAGACATTAATTTTGACCTTTGGAAATGTACAATTTACACAGCAAAATAATGTTAATGTTATCCTTTTGAAGTTATATCTCAAATATAAACTTTGTAATTTTTGTTTAGTCCACATCTCTAGTTTCACTAGTGTCTAAATGTAATGAAGTTCTCTTCATTAGTAGCTTTGAAAGCACATAAAATTGAAAAAAAGAATCTTGGGCAATGAGAATTGTACAAAAACAGAGCAAACCACTGAAACCAACTGACACAAATTGCTTTTAATGCAGTACTAAAAAGGTGGTTTCCAGACTTCAGAAAGAAAAATAGGGACTTCTCCAATTATTTCAAGCACTCCCATGGTTATTAACATATTTATAAAATTAACTTGTAAAAGATTCCTGTAGTAAAATTAAAATGCTTATTGTATGCAGCAGAGAGGTCTATTAGGCACACTGATAAAACGAAAGACCTCACTTACTTCTGTTACACTGAATTATTAGTCAGTGGTGCTAATAGCTTTCCATGCCTGAAGTTTAGCAACAGTGAGGTATCTGCAAGCATTTCAAATCCAGCAACACGCTCACAACTAAAGTTCAGGGTCACTTCATCTCACTCATAAAGTACATGAAGTTTGGGTAGATAGATAAAACCTGCATAGCACACAACACATGAAATTAACATAATTGTTAGCAGGAGCTAGATCTCTGAAGCAAATATGGATGATGTATAAAGTGCTGCTTGTGCAGCAACTTACTTATATAAAATAGAGGTCTTTACGCATAATCCAGACACAAGCAATATCAACTCCTATTTACAAAAGTCAGATTGTTAGTCTACCATCTTGCTCATTGGGAAGGATAAGCATCAGAAGACTACAAGTCTAGTTTCCCACTGTCCAGACTGAAAGTACATTATGCACATGTCTAAAAGTTGAACAATAAAATCAATGTAATTATTTACTTAAGCGTTCTTTTTAAAAGCCATCAGTCTCTTCCAGTAAGTCTTCACTGAACTGTCTTCACCGACATCATCCCTCAAGATTTAGTCCTGGAAGTACATCTTTTATAAACAAGGAAATTGAGTTTTCCCCTCTCAGATCTTCCCATCTTTCTCAAACAGAGCCAGACTGAGTGTACACAGCTGTAGATGATTGTTGATTCTCTTTTTAGGCTCATAACTTCCTGATCAATCTTGTGGCTCCTTCTGATGGCATAACTTCCTCAGTGGACAAGGGAAGAACCTCTGATATCATCTGTCCGGACTTCAGTAAGGCTTTTGACAAGGTCCCCCATAACATCCTTCTTTCCAAAATGGAAAAATGTGGGTTAGATAAATGGACTGTTTGATGGACAAGGAACTGGTTGCGAGATCATAGACAGAGAGTGGTGGCCAATGACTCAATGATGTCCAGGTGGAGATTGGTGATGAAGAGGTGTCCCTCAGTGGTCAGCACTGGGACTGATATTCTTTAATATTAATCTTCATTGATGACATTGATGGTGGGATCAAGTGTACCCTCAGCAAGTTTGCAGATGACACCAAGTTGTTGGTGTAGTCAGCATTTGACAAATTTCAATACAGATACACAGTTCAGAGCTCAAATATTCCTCCAGCTACTAAAATTACATACAGATTTTTACTGTCAATTAGGCACTGGTTGTCAAACATCTTGCAACTTCTCCACACTGCCTCAAGAAATCCCTGTATGATGTGCGTGCACTTATGCTGCAGGGACTATTAGTGTTTACCCAATCTGCCAGTTCCCAAGCCAACTGTGTCAGTGATCTTTCCCTTTCTACACATGTATGGGAACTGTTGAGTCACCACTTGAACCACTGATTGATCACCTGAGGCAAGGACTGAGTCAGACATGGGAGCACAGGTGAAGGCAATTCACCTGTGTGACTGGAAGGGGTGAAACCTAGCTCCACCTCTCCTAGACTCCATCTAAGGGCTGACTGCCACTGGGGAAGGATCTCTTTCTGGAGACCCCTCCTTTGTGGAGCTTTTCATTGTAAGCCTAAATCTTCAGATACAGATGAGCATTCCTTCTCTGTTCCTTTGTTATCTCACTACAATACTCTTTTGAACTGCACTTTTTGAACTGTACAACACCCTGGTTAGGTTCAGGAAGAGAATCTCAGGGAAGAAGAAAACTTAAAATCTGCTGCGCTCACAGCCCTGGGGAGCCTGTTCCATGCCCATCACAGTCTGGTGCAGAACCTTTTTTCCTAACACCTACCTGGCCCTTCCCTTTCACAGCTCCATGCCATTCCCTTGGGCCCTCTTGATTTCCCCAGAGAGGAGAGCTCAGCACTACCCTCTTCTCCCTGTGAGAAGCTGCAGCCACCATGAGGGCTCCCCTCAGCCTGCTCTGCTATGGGCTGAGCAAACCCAGGGGCCTCAGCTGCTCCTCACACTTATTGCCCTCTAGAAATTTCACCATCTTTATAGCCCTCCTTTGGAGGTTTTCTAGTAGTTCTATATTCTTCCTATATTGTAGCATCCAAGAGTGCAGCCTGTGCTGGAAGTGAGGCTGCACCAATGCAGAGCAAAGTAGGACAATCTCTTTCCCTTTTCTGCTGGCTGTGCAGGACCTACTGCACCAAAGGGTACAGTTGGCCCTTGTGGCTGCCAGGGCACACTGATGACTCAGATTCATCTTGCCCTCAACCAAGCCAGCTGAAGTACCCAAACTGAAATTCTGAAGAGACTCCCTATAATTTTAACACTTTTTTTTTTTTTTTTTTTTTTTTTGCATATATCTTGCATTGCAAAAACAGCCTCCAGCTTCAGTAATCCATTCATTGCAAATTCTGTTGAAACATCTAAACATCTCTGGACATACTTAGGTATACTGAGAGGAGCAGAAAAAGCCATCTTGTAAATATGTGGCTTAGAGGCTGTTACAATTGCAGCAATTTTGTGGGTTTTTTCCCCACCATGGGGCAGTTAACTCTGCACCTGGCCTGATGGCTGCAGGTGGGTCTTATCTGTCCCAAAGGGAGAAATGGATCCTAGCCCAGGAGATGTCGGGGCTCACTGAGAGGGCCCTAAACCTGGTATGAAGGGGAAAAGGGATAAAACCAGTCTTGCTAGACATGAGCCTGAGGGAATGATAATGGGACTGGGGATGAGACAAGAGGCTCAGATTAAGTGCATTTACACCAATGCCATAGAATGGCAGGTAACTATGGCTTTGTTACTGTTATTGAAACATAATGGGATCACTCCCACGACTGGTGTGCTGCAATGGATTATTATAGGCTCTTCAGAAGTGAGAGTCAAGGAAGGAGGGACAGTGGTGTGGATCTCTATGTTAGAGAATGTTTTAATGTTGTTAAGGTTTGGGCTAGGAATGAAAGGGTTGAATCACTATAGGTAAGGATCAGAGGGAGGGCCAATAAAGCTGACATTCTGATAGGGGTCTGTTCTAGACCACTTAACGAAGATGAAGAGATGGATGAGGCATTCTATGGGCAGCTGGCGGAAGTTATACAATCACCAGCCCTTTTTCTCATGGGGGACTTCAACTTCCATGATATATAAGGGAAATACAATAGAGTGCAGAAGAAGCAGTCTAGGAGGTCTCTAGATTGTGTGGAATGTAACTTCCAGACGGTAAGAGAGTTTGCTGGGGGAGGTGCCCCACTAGACCTGCTGTTCACAAACAGAGAAGGTCTGGTGGGAGATGTGGAGGCTGAGACCGGTCTTGGAGAGAGTGACCACAACATGGTAGAGTTCTCTGTTTTTAGTGAAGTCAGGAAGGGGGGAGCAGAACTGCTACTTTGGACTTTCAGAAGGCAGACTTTGAAGGACTCTGGTGGCTAAGGGTCCTTGGGATTCAGTCTGGAAGGATAAAGCGGTCTAGGAAGGCTGGTTGCTCTCCAAGAAGCAAGTCTTAAAGGCACAGGAGTAGGCTGTCTCCCTGTGCCATAAAATGAGCCTGCAGGGAAGAAGACCAGTTTGCAGGGAAGAAGACCAGTTTGGATGAACAGGGAACTTTTTCTGAGGTTCCAGGAGAAAAAGAGAGTTTATCTCCTGTGGAAGAAGGGATGGGCATCTCAGGAGGAGCACCTGGGGACAGTACAAAGAAGTTGTTAGCATATGCAGGGAGAAAATCTGAAAGACAAAAGCCCAGCTTAAATTTTATCTGGCCACTGTAGTAAAAGAGGAAAAACAAAAAAAATTTACAAATAAATCAACAGTAAGAGGAGAATTAATGAGGCTCTCCATCCTTCATTGGATGCAACAGGGACTGTGACTGCTGAGGATAAGGAAAAGGCTAAGGTTCTCAATGCCTTATTACCCTCATCTGTAAAAGTCAGACCAATTATCCTCAAGGTATTCTACTCTCTGACCTGAAAGTCTGGGATGGGAAACAGAATAAACCCCTTACAATTCATGTGGAAACAGCTACAGACCTACTATTCTGCTTAGATGATCACAAGCCCATGGGTCTACCCAAGGGTGCTGAGGGAGCCAATGGATGTGATTGCCAAGCCTCCTTCCAGCACCTATAAGAGTTTCTGGTCAACCAGAAAGATACCAGGAGACTGGAGGTTTGCCAATTTGACTCCCATCTACAAGAAGGGTCATAAGGAGGATTTGGTGAGCTACAGGCCTGTCAGACTGACCTCAGTACCAGGTAAGATTATGGAACAGATCATCTTGTGTTAGACTGTATGGCCTTTGTGGGACAATTGGGGGACCAGGCCCAGCCAGCATGGGTTCTTAAATGGTAGATCCTGCTTGACAAGCTGATCTCCTTGAACAATTGAGTGACCCATGTGATGGAAGAGGGAAGGGTTGTTGACATAGTCTACCTAGACTGCATCAAATCCTTTGACACTCCCCCACAGAATTCTTCTAGAAATGCTGGCTTACTCCATAGCTTGGGTAAGTACACTGTTTACTGGGTAAAGAACTAGCTGGAGGGCTGGGTCCAGACTGTGTTGGTGAGTGGAGTTACATCCAGATGTTGACCAGTCATGAGTGATGTTCCCCAGGGGTCTGTATTGTGGCCTGTCCTGTTTAATATCTTCAGAGGTGAGCTGGCTGAGGGGTCTGAGTGCACCCTTATTAAGTTTGCAGATGACAGCAAGGTGGGAGGAAGCGTTGATCTGCCTGGGCATAGAAAGGCCCTACAGAGGGATCCAGACAGGCTGGATTTCTGGGCTGAGACAAGTAGAATTAAGTTCAACAAGACTAAGTGCCAGGTCCTGTGCTTCTGGCTGCAGCAGCTCCAGGCTTGAGGCAGAATGGATGCGAGACTATGTGGAAAAAATGGGCCTGGGAGTGCTGGTTGACACTCAGCTAAACATGAGCCAAAACCATGCTTAGGTAGCTAAGAACACCAATGACATCCTGGCTTGTATCAGAAATAGTGCTGCTAGTGAGAGCAGGAGGTGATCGTCTCTCTGTACTCAGCTCTGATGAGACCACATAATCGAGTACTATGTGCAGTTTTTGTCCCTTCTCTACAAGAAAGATAATAAGGCCCTGGAGTGTTTCCAGAGAAGGACAGCAAATTTAGTGAGGTGGTCTTATCAGGAGTGACTGAGGGAACTAGGGACATCTAGGGTCAGGGGCGATCTTCTAATTTTCTATACCTTCCTAAGAGGAGGTTGGGATGAGTTGGAGATGAGCCTCTTCTTGGAGGTAACTAATGATAGGACTGGAGGGAGAAGTATGACTGATAGATCAATTATATAAATGTTATTTTAGACATAATAAATACAGCAAGCCTCTGTGGGCACAGATAGAAATAACAAAGTAATATCTTCGCCAACAGCCAAATGTTGCTTGGAGAAATCTCTTTCTAAAGCAAAAAGTTAATGGAATAGAAAAAAAAATCTCAATCCTTGAGATAAAAAAAAAATCATTCCAAAGAGTCAATTCCAGTAACAGTTCTTACTACTGTGGATAACACAAGATTCAATTTATTTTTTGTTTTAATTTAGGCAGTACAGATATTTAAAGACAGGGAAGAGAGTAAAAGTTAATAGAGCATCATTAAAAATTCTTTCAAAATGGCCTAGTAAAGCAAACTCCAGAAAGAAGCAAATGCATCAACCATGTATAGAGCAGTTCAGACTGCTTAAGCCTAGCAAGGTCACTGAATTTGCTTTTGATCATGAATAATTAGTCAAGTGACTTTTTCCATGTCTCTTTCCATTAAAGAAGTGAGAAAACTAAATGTTTCTGCTCATCCTCTCTTCCACAAGCTGACAGCACACTATGAGAACAAATGAGGTAAGGTAAGTATGACCTTTTTTCATTTCAACTTTCTCAGCCAAGTAGATCATTTATCTTTTCCTCTCCCTTAGGGTAGAATAGGAAACAAATGTGTACTAGAGTAAATGACTCATGATAGCAAGAGAGCAATACAAACACCTACCTCCATTCCAAAAATACTCCAGTCCTTTACTAGCAAAATGAACAGGGAAAATGTGAGAAGGCATGGAAGAGTGACCTCTGAAACCATCACTGTATTCTGTAAGAAAACCCTTCAAAAGAAGATGGAAGCAGAGGCAATATCAGCATAATCTTCCACTGTATGGAATCTCTTATCTCTCTCTAGAAGGATAGCACTGCAGCTAACAACTCATGATTTCATGAGACTGCCAGAGAGACAAAGATCTTCCTTCACTTATGAATCCAATTGGATTCTTCATGATTTCATAGCAATACCAAGCAGTTTCTCCTTTAATACTAAATAGAGAATATCTAGATTGGAAAGTGAAAGCTTCAATTTATTTTAAAAAGGCATGAAATTATAACAGTTTGTAGTTATGCATTGCAATGCTTCTAGAGTTCAGCATGAGGAAACAAGATATATCTTTGAATTATGTGCACTGATGACTTTCTTGCAAACTAGTAACAAGAGCGAAAGCTGAAACTGAAGACGTGAAACTGCTCAAGTATTGTCACCTGGAGAAAGAAAAAAAAAGGAAAAAAAATAATGGAAAGCAAGAATATTTACCTCAGCAACATCAGAGAAAATATGGTAAGACAGTTAATGTGATTTGTCAGTGATCAAACCACAAGGAAATCACATTCGGTGAAAGACTTTTCAGTTTTTAGGATACTAAATATTTGATTTGTCTTAAATCCTTCTGTAAAACTCCTAAATAAAAATCCTATAAGAGAAAACAATTTTATTCCTCGCTGGCTTTAAATATAGACCTTAAATATTTGTTAGGTTGTTTTTTTTTTTTTTAAATCGTATGTCCCTTACTCCGAAATACTATCTAAAACCTTTAGCCCTAGTATATATTGTTTGAAGTGTATAAATAATAAAACAGTATGAATGAAACTCATTTCCCAGGTTTGTCCTCTGCAGATTCATACTGAAACACAAGAAAATTTCATTATTGAAACGCTGCCAGATAATACGGCAATCATCCCATTACACTGGCTTTTGCTGATAGAGCACAGTTAAGGTTATGCTGTAAAGTACAATAGAAAGCTAGATCTTTTGTATCTTAATGCAGCAGGGCTTTTTTAGAAAACAGAGCTTTGTTTTACTATAGAATCCAAGTTTTGGGAGTATTATTTCATTCCACACTAAAGAAAGATCTGCAAAAGCATGAAAGTCTAGCCCTCAGTAGAGAACTCTTCTACAATATAAGGAACTCAGATGTGTGTCTCTTTTCTACTTCACTATGGAATGAAAAATGTTGTGCCTCCTAACTCCAAGGTAATTACCAGCTATACGTGGTTGGAATTGAGATGTCATGTAGAAAAATACAGACTTGAACAGTCAACTGGCCCATGAGAAAGAGTTTGTGTTAGCTTGGGAACACGAGTAAACAGCCTCCAGCTTCTGCATGTAGCTAGCAGAAGCTTGCTTGTGAGAAACTGCTCTATAGCTGTAACTAAGTATCTTTGCTTGCTATGAATGACCTCAACTATTCTGATACTTGATGCTTTATTGTCTCCAGCTGTTATACATATGGCCACAGCACTAAGGGCTGTGTGGATGTCTTGTCAGCCAACCACCATGGTATCTGCTGGTGGAGTCTCTAGGGTGGACATCCTACCAGCCAGCTGCCTCCAGTAATGAGGACTTCGCAGAGACTGTCCTGACCAGCCACTCCTGGTAACATAAGTATCTCTATTAAACCGATGAATGTTAACTCGCCATGTCATTCATGTCCTTAAGAAAAGAAGCATAGCCCATCCTGCTTAGTAAGGATACTCCCTAGAATATAGAATAACCTTTATCAAAGCACACACCAGGACCTTTAGTTTCTGATGCAGTTCTGATGCCCATTCTACAATTAAGCTGTCCAGGAAACCCATTCATGGATCAGCAGTGCTGCTGTTAGCCTCCTGTCCCTGGAAAATCCCTCCTGTAAACCCATCAGTTATAACACCTTGACACATTTGTGATCTTAGTCCCACAAGACAAACTTCTCCACATCTTCCAACAATAATTTAACATCTTAGCCCTAGTCATTACTATAGTTTACATTCCAATATACAATTGACAAGGTTTGGTTGATGTTATCACAAGTGACAGAGGCCTCATCCCCACATCAGTTGTTCTTCCACTGCACGCAGATCACATTACTTCATCACAAAAGGCTCTTAGATTGGTCAGGTATGATCTGCCCTTTGTGAAGCCATGCTGGCTGTCCAGGATCACCTTCTCATTTCCCAAGTGCCTTAACAGCTCTTCCAGAAGAATCTACTTCATGACCTTCCCAGGCACAGAGCTGATGCTTACTGATCTGTACTCCCCTGAGACTTCCTTTCTCCCTTTCTTGAACCTGGAAGTGAAGTTTCCCTTTCTCCAGTCACTAGGGACTTTGCCGGACAGCCATAACATCATAACAGTATGATGGAGAGTGTCTTGGCAACCACATCAGCCAATTCCTTCTGAAGATTGAAATGCATATGGTCTGGCCCTATAGGCTTGTACACATTCAGCCTCATGAGGTGGTCTTGGACTCTCTCTGCTCTTACACTGGGAGGGATTTTGCTCTCCCAACCCCCACTTAGAACTTCACCAACACAAGAGGCATGGGAAACCTGACTGGCAGTGAAAACCATAGCAAATAATTCATTAAGTCTCTGAGCCTTCTCCATGTCCAAGGAGGCTAGATCTCCCTTTTCATTTATCAGAGGGGGCATAAACTCCTTCGCTTTTCTCTTCTACCCAATATATTTAAAGAAACCGTTCTTATTTATTTCCCCCACACACACATCCCTTGACAAGCTCGATTCTGTTCATGCCTTGGCTTTCCCAATACCATTCCTGCATATCTGGACAATATCCCTTTATTCTTCCAAGGCCACTTATCCCTGCTTCCACTGCTTATGCTTTTCTTCTCTTTCCCCTCAGCCTGACCAGCAGGTCCTTGCTCAGCCATGCCAGTTTCCTGCCTCATTGGCCAGATTTCTTATTCTGGGAGATGAAGAGCTCTTGTGCTCTTGGAAAGGCATCCTGAAAATACTGCCAATTCTGTTCCTTTGTTCCCAAGGACAGTTTCCAAAGGGACCTCACCCAATAATTCCTTAAACATTCTGAAGTTCACTCTCCTGAAATTCAGGGTCCTGACTCCGCTCTTTGCCAGGCCTTCATACCTCAAAATCACAAACTCAACAAGGGCATGGCAGCTGCAGCCCAGGCTGCCTCCAATCTTAAAATCTTTAATAATCTCTTCCACACTGATGAGCACCAGGTCCAGTAACACTTAACCTCTAGTAGATCTGTCCAATACCTGAACCAGAAAGTTGTAGTTAATGGGCTCCAGGAGTCCCCTGGATTACTTGCAGCTCACTGAGTTGTTTTCACAGTAGATATCACTGTGGGTGGTTGAAATCCCCCTCCAGGATGACAGCCTGCAAGCACAACATCTCTTGCAGCTGAAGTAAGAAGGTCTCATCAACAGGCTCCCCTTGATCAGCTGGCCCCAATCACCAGTTCTCTGTTGATCCAGTCCCCAATTTTAACCCACAAACTCAGCCTGTTCATGACTGTTTCTCAGAGGCAGCTCTTCACAGCCTATCAACTTCTCAACATAGAAGGCAACTCCCTCACCTATTCCTTCTAAAAAACTTACAGTCCTTAATTATGGTATTCCAGTCATGTGAGTCATCCTACCATGTTTCCATGATAGCAATTAAAAAAAAAATCATAGTTTTCCAATTGCACTGTGGTTTCCAATTCCTCTTGCTTATATCCCACACTGTGTGTACTAGCATAGAGGTAATTCAGCTGGGTTTTCAGCAGAATTAAATGCTTAGAGGAGCCCTATAAAAAAAAAAACTCTGGGATGAATTTGAGGTTATCTTCCACTGCTTCTTAAAGTGACAGTGCTCTCCAACTCTTCTCTGCTCCTCAGCAGTATATCCCCTTCCTCCAACAAATCTAGTTTAAAGCCCTGGTGATGAGCACAGACAGCTTGGTTCCTAGCATATTCTTGCCCCTCCTGGTCAGTTGTTCTCCACCTCACATCAGCCTTCCCAGTTGATCAAACTTACTTACGTCTAAAAATCATAGAAGCCTAAGCCATCATCCACACAGCCATTCATCCAACTAGTCTGTTCTCCTTCCCCCAACCAGGAGGACTGAGGAGAACACCACCTGCATTGTTGCAGAGCCTTCTGTGTCCAACTGACTTTTCCTCCATTATTAATTGGATATCCTTTGAACCATTATTGCCTACTGTTCCAACATTAGAAATAGTCTCCCTCCAAAAGACTAATTTTTCCAATCTTTCATTTCATTAAATCTGAAAAGGAATTATATTACTAAAAAAATGCGTTGAGAATAAATATCTATGTAATACATGTTTTCAATACTTACAGCACCAGTTTGTATGGTGGGAATAAATAGCAAAAGTAACAAGACATCTGTACCATTTTTAGCAGCTAGAACATGTAGTCCTCGAATATGTGCTAGGAGATAAGCTTATGAGCCTCTTCACCTAAAAGACGTCCAATCAGCCTTGTTCACAGATGTTTTAAATGGTAGCAGTTACTGAACTTCAGTTATTGTTGAAAAGACAAATCTTTCCAGTTTAAGCTCTTACTACAGCATGCCTCACATCCCTTTGGGAAGTAACAAATCAGTTTGCAGGACTTAAAGGACATTCAGGTGAACTCAAGTGCAATCAGAAACAGAATATGACATATTCCCAAAGGAGCTCCACATCACATCAGTTGTGTAATCCTGAATCCAAAGTGTTGTGGAACTATTTCAAAGCATCTTAAGTACATCAAAAAAGCAAAAAAAAAGTTGCTATAAATTATTCTTGTGCATATAACATTTTTACTGTTTCTATATCAGATCTTAACACTGACACTTCAAAAATCACTAAATAATTACATAGACAATCTTCCTATATAGAAATCATTACCTCAACAATGCATAGATGCCCCACTATCCTTGCTTTAAAACAGCAATTAGCTTAATTTAGTCTTTCAACCACATAGTGCAAAATTTCTAAGGATGAGAAATCAGTTCCTAAGCAAGCAGCAGCAGTTACATTGGTTATACAACTCTTCTATAGTCAGGTTTAATCTACAGAACTACAAAGAGTAACACAAAGACTTACTCTGAACTTTTTGACACTTCATTTAGGTTCAACATTACAGAAGAGTGAATATCAATATACCTCTACAAATGTAGGATGGTAAAATAGGAACATTTGTGGCCTGACAGAATAAAGCCAAAGAACAAAGGGAGTTGATCTGCAGCAGCTGAGGAAAAGAAGAGGCAGGAATAATGAACTGTTGCTCTCAGTTCCCTGTAGTCCCTCTGGCTGCTCTGTGCACTGAGATTAATTTTCAGTTATGAAATGTTGGAACCGCATCTCATCACTACATGAGCTGCATTTTGGATACCATACAGATTCTGTGGTTGTTCAAAGAATACTACATGAAGCTATAAGTGATGAACAGTGATACAACAACTATCAAACACTTCCAAAAGTCACTCTCAAAGCAGACGCAGAGCCAAGGAAGAAAAATACAAGGGAAAAAAAAAAAAATCACAAACCTTTCATGATCTCAAGATGAACTTTGATTATAAGTTCATCCCTTCTTGCCTCTTGAAAAAACCTTCTTATGAACGATTGTTTTTCACATATCTGCACATATTTTACAGTGAAATAAAAAGTTAAATACACGCACCTAGAATTTCAATCATGTTAACTACTTATCACAATAACTTACTTCAAGAATCAAGTTACTTCTAGAATCAAGGTGCATTTCGGCATAAAAACCAGAAATAAATGTGAAATTAGCTTTCATTAGCTTAGAATGTATACCAAAATGAAGCTTTTACATTTATAGAAAGCACTTACGGAATTAACTGTGACATAGTGACCTTTTGACCTTTCATACATGTGTTGCCTGATCCTTGCTTATTACAGTTACAATGGAAACTCTTAGCATACCAAAGATAAAATTTCTTTTTTTTTTTTTCCCCCCCCTGTAGAGCTTCATAAATTTTACTTAATGCTGATACAGATGGAAAAGTTGGTATCTTACCTACCTAGCATGTCAGCCCTATCACTTCACAGCATAAAGCTAGAAACAAACTTTAGGACAACCAAATAAGGCCAGGAACTGAAAATTTGCTTGTAGTCCTGAATTTAATCTGTGAGAAAATTCAGTGCAAAACTGTTTGCCAAGAAACAGTTCCCTTGGAAGGGCCAAGACATCTACTCAGCATGAACCAGAGTTCAAGTCTACAGTGAAACATGAAACCAGCAGGTAGCTGTGGTAGCTAGGAAGTAGCTCATAAGTTCACACCAATGCACACTGCAACTAATGACTCTCATGTCTGAATTCTAAGCAGGCTTTTTTTGGTCTTGCTACTGTAAATCTAACAAAGGTGATGACAGAGCCTTTATTTGAGATATAGGCACTACATGAAAAAGTAGCTGAATTCAGCATCAAGTTACATAACAGCACAATTCTACTAGGGAGTAGGCATTGCTAACATATCACACCTTCTCAGTTTTAGTTTTCTCACAAAATTACTTTCTTTTACTATTTTATGGAGAATGGTAATGTACAGTACTAAGATCTGAACAGTAGGTCTTGAACCAAAGTTAACTTCTAGATGAATCTCAAGACCAAGTGAGATACACTGCCAGTATCCGATCATTAGTAAAACAAGTATCTTGGACAAAATACCTCATAAGTAAGAGTTGCAGCTTAGATAAAGCGTTACTAAAATGTATTAAACTTTCCTCATTTAGAAGCAAAGTATCAAGGCCTACTAGTACACAAATTTCCTTGTTTTCTCCCTGAGCCTTGGTCAGGCTTGAGGAGGAATCCAGAAGGGGAAATGAAACCAGATGTTCCCACCTAACTGCCTCATAAACATGTATATTCAACAATGTAAAAGCCGGACTCTTTAGTAGCAAAGTTGGAGACCTCACCTATGAGTGCACGCACTGTGTAGGACATTCCAGTTGCCTGGAAAACTCCCCAAATCCTCGCTGCAACCAGGGCTCTGGGCAACTGCAGATCTGGGTAATAGTAAAGTACTAGAGCAATTGGTGATTTGCCTTTCTTAATCACTATCCTCATGTAGTAGTAGTTAGGGGCACTGCCTTGTTCTGTCTTATTCTTGCTGAATCATTTCACTTACTAAGAGATTATTCTTTATGCCATTGCCTCAAAGCTTGCTGAGAAACAAGTACAAAAAAGTCCTGGGCAAGGGTTGAGAAATCCTTTGTCTGAGGGACACATATGAACAAGGCCGGGGCAACGAGAGATAAGCTGCAGATGAATGGCCAGGAAGCAGTCTTTTGTGTGGACTTATCTCAAGGAAGATGGCCATCTCAGGGGGTGCTGCACATGACTCTTACCCAAGCACCCAGGAATGCCATGTTGGCAGAAGAAGGATAAAAAGGGACAAACAACTATGCTTTTTGAGGTTTTCTGACAACAGATTCCTCACAACCTGAGGCCTGCATGCTGAAGGAGAAAGGTTTCTGACATGAGAAGCCTCATGACCAGCCTGGACTTGCTCTGCGCTCTGTCCGCTTGCTGCCTAAGGCCCACCACTCTGCTGCTCCTCTCCCCCAAGGTGATGCCTGCATACTGAAGAAGAGGTGTCTGCCATCCCTCACTATGAAATGCCTGCATGCTGATGGACTCTCCAGGGCCTGCTATCTGAGACCTGCTGCTTCCTCCCAGACTTACCCTGTGGCTTCTTTCTGGACCTACCCTGTACCTGCACCTTCTTGCTGCCTAAGATCAGCCATGCTGCTGCTGCTCTCCCCAAGTGCTTTTGCCCCAGACCATCGGAACAGCTTGCAATGGGATCCTGGTGGTGACTATCCCCGCTGTACATAATTCTTGCCTCTTTCTATCACCTTCCTTCCCTTCCCCATCACCCTAAACCATCATGTCATCCATCCTCCCCTTCCCCATCTTCCTCATTAAGATTTGTAATAAACTGACCAACATTTGAACCACTGTTTCTTAATCTCATGCCAGGTATACATGTATCAAAGAACCTCCTCTCCCTCCTATGAATTGGAAGAAGACATTATCTCATTGCTTTAAACTTAAGCAAAGATAAACACACTTTAACTTTGTGTTTGTGATCTTTGTGTCTACCTGTCTACTAGCAAAATAGAATGTTAAATTTAAATCTTCGAACACAAAGAATGGCATTTCTTGCGTGAAGAAGATAACCTCCATTCTGCCCTGCCATCGTCCACCCACTCCAATAGCAGCTGTCTGAAATGGAATAAATTTTGAGACTGAAATATATTTACAAACAAATCTATTCTAATGTTTCCACAATGCTTTCATCCACTCATCTTAGAGCTGTTCAGCTTTGCACCAAGATGAGGAAATTATAATGAAGATGGGTTAGCTTTGAAATACATCTTTAAAGGAAATAGTGGTATCTGCTTCATGTGGACAGACAAAAAAAAAAAATCAGAACTAAATCTACTGAGCACTTTTTGAATCAAAACTAATGTGTTAAACTATGACCATTTTTACATATAGTTGAGACTAAGTTAGAAGAATAAAGCAAACTAATTTCCATGTATGGCTTCTTAAGACCATTAATGAGTAATCTTTGACTAGGTTTTCCTATACCTGAAATACATTAACAATATACTCCAAAGGGCACAATCTTCAGAAAGAGATCCTTCCCCAGTGGCAGTCAGCCCTTAAATGGGGTCTAGGAGAGGTGCAGCCAGGCTCCATCCCTTCTGGTCACACAGCTGAATTGCCATCACCTGTGCTCCCACAGTTGACTCAGTCCTTGCCTCAGGTGATCAATCAGAGGTTCAGGCCATGATTCAGCAGTTCCCATACACTTTTTTTTTTTTAAGTCAGCATTGTGCACTCAGTTTTCCAGAATTGTGGTAAAAGTTAAATAGTATGAAAATCATTGGTTTCTAATTTTCAGTTTCTAATACTTCACTGTTGCTTATTTTGAAGTTTCTATTATAGCTAAGAAGATGACAAATGATGTTTATCAATTCATAATGAGATCACACCATGTTGTACCTAAGCTGCAGAAACTTGACTACTCAAAAAACCTCAACATTATGCAAGGTTCCTAAATTGTTCTGTTATTTTGCCCAATATTAATTTCCCTGTTTATCAAAACTAAGTGCTTCAACAGTCAAATTTAATGTATTTTAATTACATGATATTCTGCTCTGATGAACTGTTACATCAGAAAGTGAAAAAATAAGAATAACTCCAGACTAGGCATGTTCCTGTTCTCCCCCCCTTATTTAACATGCAATTACAAATTCTGTATTGGAGCATTTTTGCAGAACGTGATTCATAAATATGAAAATTTTTCAGCAATTTTTCTTCTCCTGCATACGCTAAGTACCTTATTATTTATATTGCCTTGCCCCGGCAAAAAATAAACAAATGTCACTTTGTCATTTTTTTTTCCCTAATTTTGTGGCTGGAAAACAGAATTCTTCATATTATGTCATAATATTGATGGAGTTTATTTAAGGCTTCATCACATACAAATCTGATATTTCTATTTAAAATATATATTCCTAGAATATTTTCAATAACAGATCTTAACTTTCTAAAAAGCCAGTTTCCACAAAAATTGCCAGTTGCAGTTACACTACTGAGGACATCTTGGTTAGTTTCTAGAGCAAACAGCACTTGTTGTTGCATACCCAGAAAAAGTGGAGGGGGGTTAAAAAAAAAAAAAGAATAAACTATTTTTGATACTAGTTTTGTCAAAAATAGGTTTACCTGGTACTTTCTGAAACGAATTAGAGAATTATACAGAGATTTCAAAGTTGTTATCTGCCATGCCCTGAAATACAGCCAGCACAGAACAATACCAAGAATGCTCTAAAATGTGTTCTATGATTCAATTTCCTTGTGTCCTGAAAGCACCAGCTTGGACAAGCAAAGAACATGGCAACCATGTAAAAAATTTAAGAGGCAGATTTATACTGAGGTCGAACTGTAAGTTTTCAAAACTTACAGAATTAACTGCATCATTTTTCAAAATAGTTAAGAAAAGAGTTCTTGAGTTTGATGAGTACAAATTATTTGATATGCCATGACATCATCATTATTCTTGCAATGCAGAAAGTAACAGAAAGATAGAGAACTTTTAAAATATTTGTAATTCATTCACAAACACAGGTCATGGTAAAATAAAATTTTGATAACACTTACCCAGAAGACTCGCCATAACTTTTTTTCTCCAGATCAAGGTCTAGGATTTCTAGCTCTTATCTCTCACTTATCACTGTATATATTTATACATAAGTTATAATTATTGCAATGGAAAATTATGTTGTACCATTTCCGATGACAGCAAGCCAGAAATCCTAAGAGATAACAAAAGGAAACACAACTCTTAAGTGTAGGATAAGGACAATCAGTGTGCATGGATGTTCTCAGCAAATGAAAGTTTGTCGTGATTCTTAATCAGATCATAGTTTTCTTCATTTTAAGTTGTGTGTTTAAGTTATGTTCCCATCCTAAATATTTGGTTTAGGTCAAAGATAGTTTCCCACACTATTTGAGACAGTACAGAAAAAGAGTGACTGTGTCCTTCCTATATGTACCTTGTTCAAAACAAAACAAACTGAAGATAGAATCCAAAGCACACCTTTAAAAGAATAATAAGTAAAATTAAATAATTAAACTAATTACGTCTACTTTAAGGAGTTTATTACTATGATGCACAATTAGGTTACATCCTTGGAAAAGGTATTTTTATGCCTGGATCAATTTAAGATGAAGTTATTGAGATTTAGGTTAGAGCATTTTTCACTCAGATAGCATTGGTGCACTGGAACAGGTTTCTCAGAGAGGCGGTGGATGCCCCATCCCTGGAGGCACTCAAGGGAAGGCTGGATGTGGCTCTGGGCAGCCTGGTCTAGTAACTGGCAAATCTGCCCAGAGCAAGGGGATTGAAATTTGATGATCTTTGAGGTCCTTTTCAACCCAGGCCATTCTATGATTCTATGATTCTATTACTTTAATTTACCAGCTAAAAATTCTACTTTCTCTTATCTCTTTAATCCTGTACTGTTCTTTCTATAGGTTTCTATTGTACTGCTCTTTCTATACGTTTCACTGTTGTGAACAGACTGCCATTTACCTGATTCTTTTTTTTAGCCTTTTCAACTAAAGTACATTTAAAGTACGTGTGGTAGCAAAAATAAACAGAAAACAAAACCAGAGTGTAATTTAGTTCAGATCAGCGTTAGTCACTTTCTATTATGATGAAGTCTGCATGAGACTTTTCTCCTAACTTCAATGCTGCTGGCCCTTAGCTGCACAGACTTTCGCGCCCTAAAATTTACTTTCTCAGTAGCATTAAAACCACACAAACTGATGATGGCAGCAATTGAACAAAATATCAATACCTTATTTCTTTGAGGATCAAGAGAAAAAGAACCATTGAGTTTTGAGATGTAATTTTCAGCACTATTAAATACTAGGTAGAGTAAAAAAGGGCACACACTCACTCACTTCGTTATTCACCTCCATTCTTCATGTGAAATTGAGTACTGAACACTGATTTATTCAGGGTGTTTATTCAGAGGGCATTATTGCTTTTAATGCTCACAGCATGACTTGATCCTTAATTTTTTCAGCAACAACCACAACATAATCAGTTTGTTTTTCATTTCTTATCTGGTTCATGCCATCTTTTGATTATTGCCCCCTGCGGATTCCTATTTCTGTAAAGGACAGTACTTTTTTCTTCTAACTCAAACCATACAGCATTTGGAGCAACACTTTGTACTCAATACTAAGATGCATAGTTGTTATTATACAAGGTTGTAATAGATGGATAGCCAAAGACTATAGAGGAACAACTCACCCACACTGAGGCTCACAGCAAGGATGGATGCTCACCACAAGGAACTCCACACAGGAGCAATCTCCAAAAGAGATGCTGCCTTAGTGGTGGTCAGTCCTTAAATGGGATCTAGGAGAGATGGAGTCAAGCTTCAGCCCTTCCGGGAGCACAGCTGAATTACCTTCACCTGTGCTCCCGCAGCTGATCCGTCACTTGCCTCAGATGGTTAATCAGAGGTTCAGGCTGTGATTAACAGTTTCCCATACATAAGAGGATAAGAGGAAGAAATTAAAATAATAATAATAATAATAATAGTGAAAAGACAAAAAAACAGAAAACAAACAAAAAAAACCTATATTGATCAGAAAAAAGAAAATAAATGAGACCTGTTTTTTTCTGCTCTTATTGTAGGTACTTTATTGATATTAGTGTCAGTTTTACTGGATGAGACAATTTCAGCTGGTTGGTTGTATTTTCCTTGGCAACTTGCCTGCATTTATTCTGTGAAGATAATAAATGGATGCATTAATAAATAACTATTGTAAAAAATGTACTATTTCTTTCCTGTAAATTTTTACTATGCATAGAACTATTTCTTAATATATTTTCAAAAATATACAAGTAGGATACTAACTGATTGTAATAACAGCTGCCTTTTATCGTCAGCTTAAAAGGTCTTTTGTACGTAAGCCAGTTAAGTATGACTTCTTTGATTCCAAAGTGATAAATTAATCAAACTGTTCTTAAATAGATTTAAAATCAAATAGAATCAAGTATATCAGCAATTACCAATATGCTTGGGGTTTTTTTTGTTGTTGTTGTTCTTATTTTTGTTCTTTTTTCTTTTAAATATTGATACAAATGAATTTTCAAAGCAATAGTCCTGGTTTGCTTACTTTCACTTGTATTTTTTATTTAGCAAGTAAGAGAATTGGATTTTATTTAAAACAACTTTACAGAAAAAAAATGTGTTGGGGCTTTCCTTCAAATCATAATGTTAAGTAGCAAACAGCATTACTACATTACCATATACAAGATTCAAAAGCTGAAAGTAATGCCTACTATTTTATGATGTTGACCCAAGACATCAGAGGTCAATGCTGGTAGTATGACAACAGAGGATGAACCTTCCCACCAAGATTCTCTTACATTTTGTTACTGTGTGACAGATGGCATCAGAGGGGTGGTCTGACAAAATGCCATCTGACATGGAGGCGCAAAGGGTTGGAATTTAATTCCTTCATGTGGAAGAAATGGAACACACTGATATTCATGGGCTTTTGCTGAATATTTGTGGAGACCAAACAGTGGATGTGAGCACGATGAGGGCTGGGTGGTGTGTTGCAGCAGCTGTGACAGCAGCAGTGGTCACCTGTGCAGATGTTTACAAGGGCAGCATGTAGGCTCTTGTTTTTTGCGGGCAAAAATGCACAGCTAATGGTGGTGACTATACTGAAAAAGAGTGTTTTGTAGCTGACAACTCGCTATATCAAAAAGTGCTATTGTGATCTTTGAATCTGTTGTAGTTTCCGTGGAAATAAATAAGCATTACTTTTGGTGTGATTTATTTACATCTTATGAAAAAGAGTGGTTCTTAAAGATAGTCTTTTAAGAATCAAATGCTAAGCTAACACAAGATTCAGTGGAGTTTTCACCCTTCTGTTATAGGAAGATTTTTGAGCCCTTGACAAAGAATTTCTATTTTGGTAACACAAGAATAGAAGTAAATGAGATATGCAAGTAGGCATGACACGTTCTGCGGTAGTTGGGAAACACAGAGAGACAAATTGTTCCAGATCTTTTACTGAAATTCATGTATTTTCTGGAAAAACTTGCCTCTTCTTCAAACAGCCAGAAAAATGGTCGTTCATTCAGGCTATTTTTCAGGTTGCCTCATAAAGTTATCCTCTCCTTCTCTGTCATCTTAAATTAATGATGTTCTTCTACTGTCATTTCCCTTCAGATCTTCCCTGTATTTACACCCATATCTCCTACATCAACGTCTCCTTGGTAAGACTGAAAAGTCTGTAAATCTCTGCCTTTATTCTAACTGCCAGCTCCTTCCCCTTAGCCTTCCAACTGAGTGCACAGCAGTGCTCTCCAGGTGGAACAGTAATTCTGGATCACTAGGCACTGCTCAGCTACTTCTGTCATCTCTAAGAGAGCTACTCTTTCCAAACAGCAAAGAAGCAAGCAAATTCAAAACGTCAGTGTGCCAATTTAGGAAAACACTTGATCCTTTAATTTTCTCCCTGCTAAAATTTCTGTGCTGTGGAACTAAGATATGAGCTGTATTTGTAGTTATTTTAAGCAGTTCCTTTCAAATCTGGCCTTACCATTTCACCAGATAAGGATTTATAATAAGTTGAGAAGACAAGAATACAGAGTCTTCTTTTCTCATCTGTATCTATCCTACGCCAAAGTAAGTGACTTTCAGTGTTTTCAGTTTGATATCAAAACTTGATTTAAACAGTGTTACCAACACAGTTGATAATAAGATAGGATACAGTTATAAATGCTGCACACTGGACTAGGCTACAAGGCTGTATTCATTCCAGTTTTGAATTTCATGTGTTTTGCATAGTCATGAAAATGAAAATATCTTGTTGAATGAACCATAAATGAAAAAAAAGCAATTTCAGCTAATCATATGTCTTTAGTCTCTGAAGAGTTTGTACAAAACAGAAAAGTATTAGCAAAGATTATGTGTCCTTTTTCCTTCTTCTCCCAAGCACAGTACACCGTTCTTATCAGCCATTCAACAAACTAAAGAATGTAGGAAAATGGAGCACTGTTGTCTGCAGTAATAGTACAGAAAAGACTTCTTGTACTAAGGCAATTCTTCACTTATTGCAATTGTATTCAGCTTTGATATGTGAGTTAGATGGCAAAGATAGAAAAAAGTAATTTCTTACACAATGGATGTTATGGCATTTGCAGCAATATAAAGTCAAAGAAGAACATTTTAAAACAACTTCAATGCCATAGCAACATAGAAAGCCTTCTCATAAGCAAAACGTTTCTTTGATAGGAAAATCTCTCCAAGTTCAGTGTTGATATTAACTTGTTGAAATACTTAACAAGAAGTCATTCAAAAGAAGCTTGCATTTGTTCCTGATTGTTAGAAATGGGATCACTAATAACACCAGTAGTCATAAAGTGATTCCATCTTCCACTTATGAACATAAAAATCAGATAAGAAATTCAGAAAGATACAAATTCTCAAATCCTCAAAGCTCTGTAATTGCATAGCAAGCTTGCATTTTGGTTCTTTCAAACTAGATGCTCTACAACATGCTTCAGTTTTCCAGTACTTCAAAATACTGTTAAAAACTGTAATATCAGTGAAGAGTTTGAGCATCTGATGAAGTATTTTCTTATCTAGCAGAAGACTTATGTACAGGCTTATTTTATTTCTCTTGCTGATACACTTGATAAATCTGGTCTACAGTGGTCTGCTGAATACACTTTGAAAACTTCCAGTGTCTTAGCCAACAGACTTTGTTGAAGGAACCTGAGGTGAACTAAATATTGATGTAAAAATTAATATTTGAAATTTTAATTCCGTAATAGTAGCTTTCTGTTCACTCTTTACAATTCTTCAGAAACCTAGAAAGTTTGTGCCTGGAGAGAGAAAACATCTACTATTTTAATTTCATCACTACCATCCATACCATTTGTGGCTTTAAATAAAACATACTGCTTTAACTTATCATCAAGTTAACTTTACATCCTGGTGTCAAAAGGACAGCAGTTGTAGTATTTAATACTCCCTAAAATTGATAAGTTTTACAAGAAAAAATATTGATTAGTTCCATTGAATTTCACTTACAATTAATTCCATATGACTTGTAAATTATGGTGAAACAACTGAGGTAGATTTTAAAAAGAAATAGTCTATCAACTCAAAGTATCAGTTCCTATATTTCAAAACATGAAATAGATGCACAATGTAATAATGGACCAAAAAAAACAAAAAAAAAAACAAAAAAAAACCCCACCCTGTTACTCATAAATGCAAATATAAACAATTTTTGGCATTATACTTGTCTGCCAAGGTGAGATTAATTAGTGGTTTATCTCAAACAGATTCAAAGAACACTAAAGCAAATCATTTTTTTTCTGAAACAAGTGAGCAAATTTAAGAAAAAAAGAGAGAACAGAAGGAAGTTATCAAGACCATGTGAAAAAGCATTCATGAAAAGTGAAAGAAAATGAGAAATATCAAAGCCTGTTTCTCCCCGATAGCAATTTGAAGTTTGAACCAATAACCAGAACTGATATTACGAGCCTTTGTTTTACTAGAGAAATAGAAGAGGAGGCCTTATTAATTAGTTAATCTGGGATCGGAAAGCTGATATTTAAATCCAACATATCTTTTTCCAAGTAGCTTATCAGCTGTAAAGTCTTCCCTTCTCCTTACTTCAGATTTGGTAAATTAGCTCACAGAATTCCTAACTGGGTTTGGCCAGGCTCTTTATACACTTGAATTCTACTGGCAAGTTCCTAAGTACTAAACACTGCTGTTTATGAAGACCATCAACAAAAACCACAAAATTAAGTCTGACTCCTTTCAAAAAAGATTGTGCACTTTGAGCTTCAATCACATCCCTACATTTACTCTTCTGTCTTTGGATGGTTTATGACTAAGTATTTTAATTCAAGTAAGGTACATTTGTAATTACACTGGAAATTGTTTTGCCAGTGGCCACAAACACACTCAGATCAAAACAGTGGAATATTTTAAACACTGTTAACAGTGGAGAAAAACAGGGTGAAATATTTCTCTCCAAGCTGAGCTGTTAGTAAAATTGCTTTTCTATGCATTCTGTCCCCTTTCTATACTTAGATTTTATATCTTAGTTTCTGAATGCAATCTTAACACAACAGAAGTAGCAATGCAACCACTGAGATATTATATCTATATTTTGGTCTCACTTCGTCCTTACTACAAACTGCTTGAAAAATTACAAGATTTTAGAGAGGTTTTACTTCTTTCTCACATTTGATCTTGACTGAAAGAGCTGTGGCTTTTCAGCCTGGAGAAGAGAAGGCTTCAGGAGACTTAATAGTGGTCTTTCAATATTGAGAGGGGAGCTACAGGACAGGAGGAGACAGATTCTCACAACAGGATCTGTGGTGATAGAACAAGAGGAAATGGCTTCAAGCTTAAAGAGAATAGATTAAGGTTAGACATAAGGAGGAAGACTTTTACAGAGAAGGTGGCGAGGCACTGGTACAGATTGCCCAGCAGTGTGGTTGGATGCCCCATCCCTGGAGACTTCCAAGGTAAGACTGGATCAGGCTCTGAACAGCCTTATCTAACTGTGATGACATAGAATGGTTTGGGTTGGAAAGGACCTTTATGATCATCTAGTTCCAACCACCCCTCTGCAACAGGCAGGGATACCTCCCTCCAGACCAGGTTGTTCAAAGTCCCATCCAACCTAGCCTTGAATGTTTCAGGGGAGGGGGCATTCCCAAACTTTCTCAGCAACTTGTCCCAGTGTCTCACCACCTTCACAGCAAAAAGAAGTGTCTTCCCAATATCTAGTTTAAATCTACCCTTTTCCATTTTAAACCCATTGCCCCTCATCCTGTCACTGCATGCCCTTACAAAAATTCCCTTTCCATCTTTCCTTCCAGTTCCCTTCAGGTACTGGAAGGCTACTATAAGGTCACCTTAGAGTCTTTCCTTCTGCAGTCTGAAGAGCCCCAGCTCTGCAGCCTGTGCTCATAGGGGAGGTTCTCCAGCCCTCTGATCATTTTCATGGCCCTCTTCTGGACCCACTCCAACAGCTCAATGTCCTTTTTGTGTTGGGGGGCCCAGAACTGGATGCATTATTTAAAGTGGTGTCTCACAAGAGCAGAACAGAGTGGCAGAATCACCTCCCTCAACCTGTTGGTCACACTTCTCTTGATGCAACTCAGGATACAGCTGGCCTTCTGGTCTGCAAGTGTACACTGTTAGCTCATGCTGAATCTTTCAGCAATTGACACCCGCAAATCCTTCTCCTCAGGGCTGCTCTCGAGCCATTCTCTGCCCAAAATGTCCCTGTTCATTGCAGGGGAATTGGACTAGATGATCTTTAGAAGTCCATTCAACTCGATGATTGTATGATTCCATGCTTCTATGAACCTCTAAGCTGTCTTAAACAGCTTCTGGTGGTATTCTGCAGGGAGAATGTGGCTACACCAATAATCCTGCCAGTGGCCAGCACTTACATGTGCATTCACCGACATTAAAAGCTATGGCAGTAAATAAAGTATGACACCCAATAGAGCTATACGCATGAACAGATAGCTGTGCTAATGTCCAAGATTACAAGTGTATTCAGGCCCACCATCACATACGCAAATGGGATTTCTAAGCAATTTTTTTTTCAAAGTTGCACAGATTATTTGGAAAGTAATTTTAATCACCTTCCAAGGAGCAATTACTTTCTAATTTTATTTTATTTTTTGATTTTTTTGTAAATTCCCCTTGCCCCTGACTTAAACCAGCCAACAATAAAATTGTACAACAGATTAGCTAACTCTAGAAATAAGTGGTTCTTGTTTTCACTTTCTACCTGCAATTTACATGATTTCACCAACATCAGGAAAGATGCCTAAAGCAAAACATCCAAAACAGGAAAGTGCCATGCCCTGATTTTAAAAATCACCCAGGACTGGTCCGAGAGAATCTTCTAAATAAGAGAGTAGGTTCACAAAGGCCAGCTTCAGTCAAGGGAAATCTTACTCTCTAGGGTCTGCCAAGAATAATTTAGAGCACATAAAGTTTGCCACATCAAGGAGTTGGAGAGATGGAAATAAATTGTGAGCTTTAAAAAATTCACATTGTTTGAGCAGCAGAATAGCCCACAAAGAGTTCTAAGAGACTGCCATAACTTAGAGCAGTCACAGAGCAAATGGATTTGTAGACGCTCAGACTAGATTTGATTTGAGTAGATCAGATGTCAATAACAAAGTCACAACAGCACAAACTTTAGCGTAAAGAGCTGTGTGCAAAGTTTAACTTAATAACCTGACCAACTAGAATAGGTTGTTAACCCCTACAGCTGTCTAAAGATGACCAAAAAGATGGGCTTAGCTAGGTATGAACTCAGTGCAGGATCCAAAATTAGGCTACCTGCAGTCAAAATGAATCCCAGACATGTGTACAGATTGGGAGAAGAACTCATTGACAACAGCCCTCCAAAGAACTCAGGAGCTCTGGGGGAGAAAAAGGTTGTCATGAGTCAGTAAAAGACTAAATATAGTGATTCTAGTGACTTTGGCCTTAGGAATTTTGACTGGCTATGCTAATTATTTCAGTGTGGGAAGTTGCCCTCATCCCAATTTCCAATCTATACAATCAATAGGAGACAGTAGCATAAGGACTTCTGTATTATCAGGCAATTTCCTTTTCCCTCCAAACAAAAAAAAAAAGTCAAATAACTGTAAGTAATCTCAGTTTGGCACTTCATTTCCTCTACTGAAGTCAAGGACATATAAAAAGCTACAGTTATGAAAAAGCTATTAATTTCTAAATTAATAAACAGGAACACTATAATTCAGTGTGGAACTCAAATCAGCCATTAGTCAGAGATCTAGTTGGCATTTCTCATATTTTATTACTAAAGACATTGGCCAGATTATGAAAGTATTTTGCCTTGCAAAAAATGTCAAGAGCCTAATCCCCAGGACTTTGGAGTAGTGTTAATGAACTTAAAAATATAAAAGCGTTATCTAACAAATCCCAAAATTGACAGACTCAGAGATAATGCAATACTAAGAGCTGAATGAAGACAAGGATAGCTAAATATATTAGAAACATATGTAGATCTCTCTAAAAGTAATACCTCCCATGTATTTCCATAGATACTGCATCAGATACAAAAAGCACAAAACCACTATTTGATAGAGCAAATTTTCAGCTACAAAGTACTATTTTTCAACAACACAATGAGCTTTGCATTTCTGCCAATGTCTATATCTAAATGCCAATATCAATACCTAAACCAGCAGAGATAACCACTGCCACTTTCGCCACTGCTGAAATGCACCACCCAACCCTCACTGTGCTCATATCCATTCTTTGGGCTCTGTAAGCATTCAGCAAGGGTCAATGCATGTCAGTGGGTACCATTTCTTCCATATGGAGGAGCTTAATTCTACCCCTTTACTTCAGACTCACTTGCATGTCAGACACCATCCTGTCAGACTGCTCCTCTGCAGCTGTTTGGAAAATTTCCACTCAAATAGATTTGCTCAAATGTGTTTATTCCAAAAAGAGGCAGAGGAGAGTCCTTGGCTTTCTTTATCTGAAAAAAAAAAATGGAGAGTCCACTGGGGCATACCCCTGTGGAGTCTCTCAAAGCATCGGGGGATACAGCACCTCTTTTATCCCTATACCCCTACACTAGTGAGCCCTTCCCTCTTTCCCCATTGTCTAAGGTACTCAGGGTTCACTTCTCCTTCAGTGGGTGCCCCCTTCATTTCCTTTACTTACATATACTTTTCATTCTGGATTCAGAGTTTGTTGTTTTGCCCAACTAGAACTTTTAGACTGTGAAGTCTATTACTCTTTATTCTGTTCAGCAAACAAGATTTACAGCAAGGGCTAAGCTAACATCTCCTGCCATATACCTGTAAGATAAATTCTTTAACCAGTCCTTCTCAGATTTCATTTTGCAAGGACATCTTATCCCTTCTACTTTCATCTCACTACCATCTGCTGCACAGAAATGAAATGGAATGGAATGTTGGTGGGAAGGTTCAGTATCTGCTGTCACACCACCACCATTTGCCTCTGACATTGTGGGCCAACATAATAAAATAAAAGGAATTATCTTCAGAGCAGCCCCCATGTACATGGAGTTTAGCATTAACAGAAACTGAAGAAATCACTGAACTCTCTTCAGATAATAGGGAGCAAGCTCCTTAATAAAGATGTTAAATAGAAGCAGCCCCAGCACGGAGCCCTGGGGGGCACCACTCATGACCAGAAGCCAACTGGATTTAACTCCACTGACCACAACTCTCTGGGCCCAGCCATCCAGCCAGTGTTTCACCCAGTGGAGCATATACCCATCCAATCTGTGGACAGCCAGCTTCTCCATGAGAATGTTGTGGGGGACAGTGTCAAAGGCTTTGCTGAAGTCCAGATAGACCACATTGACAGCCTACCTTCATCCACTAAGCAGGTCCACTAAGCAGGTTTGTCAAACAGGATCTACCATTCGTAAACCCATGCTGATTGGGCCTGATCCCCTGGTTGATCTTTAACTGGTCCATGATGGCTCCCAAGATTATCCGTTCCATAACCTTCCCCAGCACTGAGATGGGACTGATAGATCTGCAGCTACCAGGATTATTTTTCTGGCCCTTTTTGAAGACGGGCGTCACATTTGCTAGTCTCCAGTCTGTTGGGACATCCCAGGTTAGCCAGGACCGCCGAAGAGTGATGGAGAGTGGCTTGGCAACCACATCTGACAACTCCCTCAGCACTCGAGGGTGCAATCCAAAACTACCTCCCAAGAGACCCTCTCAACCATGGTCCTAAAGAGGTTAAAGTCTGCCCTCTGCAAGTGCAAGGTGGCAGTACTACTGACTCCCCTCTGTGGTTCAACAAGGAATGAGAAATCTAACATCTCATGATCACTATGCCCCAGATTGTGTCCAGCCTTTACACCCCCCACAAGACCTTCTCTGTTAGCAAACAGCAGGTCCAGGATTTTGCTTCCCCTTGTTGTCTCCTTCACCAGCTTTGTTAGGAAGTTATCTCCCACAAACTCTAGGAACCTCTGGGACTGTTCCCCATCTGCTGTATTATAATTCCAGCAGATGTCTGGGAAGTTGAAGTCCCCCACAAGAACAAGGGGGAGAGACCTTGAGACCTCACCCAACTGTCTATAAAGTGTCTTGTCCACCTCTTCATCCTGGTTGGGTGGCCTGCAGCACACTCCCATGATAATATCAGCCTTATGGGCCTTCACTTTTATTCTGAACCATAAGCTCACAACCCTATCAGCACCATCATTAATTTCCATTCATTCACATTTTTTCTTAACACAGAGGGCTACACCACTGCCTTTCCTGCCTTGTCTATCTCTTTTGAAAAGTTGGTAGCCATCCATCAGAGCACTCCAGCTGTGTGAGTCATTCCACAATGTTTATGTGATGGCGACTATATCATAGCTTTCTGACAACACAATGGCCTCCAGCTCCTCCTCTTTATTACCCGTGCTGTGTTCATTAGTGGAAAAGTACCTGAGCTGGGCCTCCTTTTGAGTGGCAGTAGTTCTAATACCCTCATGGCCATACTCAGGTGTTTCTGTAGCCACCAACGTCACACCAACCCTGGTGTTCTTCCTACAAAAGGGTGAGTCCTCCTCCTCCTTCACCAAGACACAAGACTGGGATCTTACTAGCACATCCCTCTCCTACAAGCACAGGGACATTACATACAGGATCTGTTCTAATGACCTCAGTTACACTCCCACCTCCCTTCGTACGTGGTTTAAAGCTCTGACAATGAATCTTCCCAACTCCCGTCTTAAGACCCCTTTCCACTGATGGCAGAAGCTACTCCTATCGGTTGCCAGAAAGCCTGGTCTTGTGCAAACAGAACAGAGGTCAAAAAACCCAAGCAGATTATTTTCCTTGGATAACAACTTAGCTTATGAACTTAAACTGAAACTTACTGGGGATTCAGTAGAGTAATAGATGCCACAGAATTGACTATTGTACCTTTGTTCAATGGAATAACATTTCTCTCCTATTTGTCACACTTGAGACCACATTTGCAGCCTACCATATGGTTTACTGTATTGCGCCATAGCATAAGACCAATCAGATTGAAACTATCAAGGCACTGAAGGGCTTGGAGCACAGGGTGTACAGATAGTAAGGTCACTGTTTCTCCAGTGTTCAGAAAAAAAAATATTGAAGGAGAAATAATACTGCTGTTTGTAGCTTTCTAAAGGAAGGTTATAGAGTGAATGAAGACTTGTCTTACTTGCAAAGTAGAAGGAAAAGAGAAAACATGAATAAGTTTATACAACATTGTTCTGTTTGGAATGGTGGAACTAGTCTTCCAGAGTGATACTCAAGAGATATTCAAATGCAGCTTTGTATGGCCGTAAGCAACTTAACCTAAATTTGAAGTTTGATGTAACTTCAAAGCTGATTCTACTGTAAGCAAGAGGCAAGACCAACTGCATGACAGGTCTCTGTCATTCTCTAATTCTATTCTGCGTTAGTATTCTGATTTGTTACAACTGCTGCAGTTATGATGTACATTTGCTCTGCCCCTATTATTTGTGAAGATTTGTACTGTGCAACGACACATGAGTAGGAAAATAAAAATCTCAAAAATGTAGTCTCCAGCCCCTCTCTTCCTTCTTAGAAGCTTCATGGGAGGTCTGGTTGGCCCCTGTCACTGTGACTTTTAAGAGCAAAGAAAATGAGATTATTGTGACCATTACATAGTTGAAGAGTCTAGTGAAACAATGCTGCAAATGCTTGTTTGTATCTTGTTGATTATTTTCCTCGTTTTTGAATTGTCACATTGTATTTGAGATATAACTGTTGGACTTTCCTTCAGAACACGTCCCTAAGACTGTTTGTTGTCAGTGAAAGAATCTCTCTCCAGTCTGAAACATGGCATGTTTCAAGGAAGCAGTGATCAGAGTATGATCGTAACCATAAATTATACCTTTTCTTAAACTCCCAGTATTGAAGAATGCAAAAATCTGTAAAATACAGCAAGTGCCGAAGATGTATCAGATTTGTAAAGCTGACACATAATGCATTTTTCTTAATACTTTTTCCTGTCAGTGAGAATCACATAGAACACTTGCAAATATATTGCTTTGGCAACTAAAGATTGCTTTTGATATTTGGTATTTTGAGAGGTAGATTGTGTTTTTGCAGTGGAAGTTTCCAGTATTTTCTGAATATAGCATAGAATAAGTAACCTTTTACAAAGAAAACTCCTGAACAGAGTAAAGTTGGGACTGGGGCATTCCAACCAAGGTAGAATTGGCACAGGCGCTAGGGTAAAAGGAGAGACAGAGCAAGTGAAATATTGCCCTCCTATTGCTATGGAAGTGTAATGTAGCAACAGCATTGGAAGACTGTGAGCCTGAGACACTCAACCAATGAGTGCCGGGAGAGACTTTACCTGCATCAGACCCAGGGTATATAAAGGAATGGATTTCACTGACTAGTTGTGCAATTTCTCCTTTGTCAGTAGGGGATGTTCACCCATTATTATAATCATGAATAAACTGCTCTTCACAGAGATCTTTGCCTGATTAAAAACTTTTTATCTTGAGCGCGTTTCTCACAATTCGATACCAAAACCCAGGAATAATGTCACCTGTGGTGAGCCTCCACTTCTACAGCACAGGACAGTGCACCCTGCTCTTATTTCTGCTGCCCTGTGTGTTGGCAGTGGTGGTTCATCATGGAGCTGGATGTGGACCCGAGGATGTTTTTAAGAGGCAAGATCTGCAAACAGCTGGGGGACAGGGACAGACAGCAGGCACTGCAGTGTTGTGTGATTGACCTGATAACTCCTGGCAACTCTGCGCACAGACCAAGGTAAGAACAATCATGTGTGATTAAGTACTGCCTTAGAGGTTGAGGTTTGGGACTCTTACGTTGTATGCAACTGTCTTGCAAAAGGCTTGCTTGACGGTACACCTCATTTCCTGCAACTGAGAATTGGTGTGCGTGACGCTGTAGAAGAGCAGTTCCTGCAGTAGTACGACCATAGGTTGCTGAGAGAAATGGGGAATAAGAGTTCCAAGGTGGGGGACAGAGAAAGGGCCCCTGGAGCAGTGCCTGCTATAAGTCCTTTAGGAGATATGTTGAAAAATTGGAAGAGAAATTCAAAAACCAGGGATAAGGATAAACAGAGAATTACAAGGCATTGTGTTATTGCATGGCCTAAAGAGATGATTGTAGGAGAATCATCAGTTTCTTGGCCAAAATATGCATCTGACAAAGATTGCATTTTGTCAGGCTTCAAACATGCACGTAAACAGTGACACTCTTTATTTATTATTTTGGTTTGTTTTGTTTTGATTGGAGGAGGAGTCTGCATATGCTGTTTGTTGGATTTAGGGAGTACAGTAGTTAATCATGGCTAGACAAAATTATGTAGATAAGGAAGAACAGAGAAACCCCAGATAGTATCCTTGAAGCTGTTTACTCCCTGTACCTTTCCCTAGGATTAAACTCACTCACTTTCCTCTATGGAATGGTATTCCTCCCCCCTTACCATCCTGGCCTTGAGTCAAGTCCTGTAGTTACAGGAGGGAGGCTGGAGACAGCCGACAGAGTGGAGGGTATTGGCTCGGATCAGTCCCTTAACAACCCACCTGAACTGAGCTCTGCGACTAGTGCTGATGCTGAAAAGAAAAAGTTCTGCCAGCTTGAGAAAGAATTGAAACAATGGAAAAGGGACACTATAAATTCTCCTTTTCCTAAATCTAACTCCATTAACCCCACTAGTACTTCCATTTATCCTCTTAGTGAAGTTCCAATGTTATCTGGAAATATATGATATGTAAACTCCCTACTTACCAGTGGAGAGGTGAGAAATTTTAAAAGGGAAATGAAATCTTTAATGAAAGATCTTATTGGATTAGTAGAACAGTTTGAGGAGTTCTTGGTCATCTTTAGCTTATAAAATATTGAGATGTAATTTAACTGGGAACACCTTAAGAATAACAGGGATAGAGGGATCAGGAATGATATTTTCACTTTTTGAGACTATTGAATAAAAATGGGAAGACAAAATAGTCACAGGGCAATTGTTATATGTACCAGAAGCAGGGACCAATTCACTGGGGAGAGAAAACTCCATCAAAAGAAAAGAAAACTTGTGGAACAGGTATAAAGGTGTCAATGAATTTGTTAACAGCTGATGATGAAAAAGTGGTTGTAAGTGGTGAAAAATATTTCAGGTCCCCAGTAATCCTCTGATTCCTTTTTTAATAAAACTACAGAAATATCACATCAATTTCTCCAGCCCAGCAATGTTAGGAACTTTGAAAAAAAAAAAAAAATTCTCTAAATATTCTCGTTACATTTCATGTTTCTTTCAAATTATCATATATTACTGTCATTTACTGGTATATTTCAGATATAGTACTCCAGTATCCAGTGTACTGAACACAAGCTCAGGCTACCTATCATCTACCTCTAATAATAATAATTTTCTATTAGAAGACAAACAGAAGTACCCCTACTTGTTGCTAGCAAGTGTGTTCCTCAAAGAAAAAGTTGGGGGGAAGTACTTTAAGAAATGGCTACTTTGCATAATGGGAGAACTGGGATCAAAAATTCCAGAAATATTTCTTTGCAGAACTTTCATGAAGTATTACCAAAGGAGGAAGATATATGTAAGAACTTAATATCTTTCATTCTTGGGACAGATAATAACTGCCAACAACTGTTTCAGTAGAGATACATCTCATGGAAACAGGATCAGCACATCAGCAGATAACCAGCTATAAGTTTAATCAACATACATGTCCAATGCAGAGCAATTTAAAAAAAATTAAAAAAGGAAAACTAAAAAAAAGAAGGCTAACACAACAATCCCAGGTAATGAATTTTCTTTACCCAGCAAATAAATGTTAGGCAATCAGCTACCACAGCATAAACTCAGTGCAAATTCTCTCATCCAGATATACATTATGAGATTCATGAAGGTCAATTTACCTATCAAAACATCATCAGTATCAGCTAGCTAGGAATGCTCAGTTATTAGCTTATCAATCCCTCTTCCTGTAACTCATCCTCTGTGGGATACATAGTAGTTATTACACCAGTGGGCATTCTTGAATACCCTAGTGGGTATAGTTCTTACTACAATGTCATCGATTCCAGGCTTTAGTCACATATTAGTAAAATGCTTAACTATTTTGAAAGAAGGTGAGGAATTCCCTCTTTGAGGAAAAGCGTCTAATCAATAAACTGAAGACATACCTTCTCACTTAATTCTAACAATGACTTCATTATTTTAAGAAATGAAAAAGCTTGAAAAGAAGATTTTTAAGACTCCATCTGCAGAACCATTCCAGTGAAGGAGTTAGGGAATCCTCTTCTTTTGTTGATTCTCACCTTATGCAGTTTGCCTCCTCAGTTAGACCCTGAGCTGGAAGGGTACTGAAGGACAGATAGCATACAACAATAGATGTATCACAGAATACGATAGATAGTAAAGACCAGCAAAGACCTGGTTTTGCATGTGGAGGCAGTGCTCTCAAAACACTCGTCTAATCATGGAACTAATCACTAGTCCTGGCCACAGGGCTAAAATCTAAAGCACACTGAACTTTCTTTTTGATCAGTCTCCACTGTGCTAAAGACAGACTGGCTGCAGCTGATGACCATGCTCACCCACTGGGCCTGCACCCCACTGACACACAAAAGGAACCTTGTGGTTAGGGGTCTACTACAGGCCACCTAAACAAGCAGAGTCTGTTGAAGCCTTGGAACAGGTTGCCCAGGCAGGCGATGGATGCCCTGTCCCTGGAGTCGCTCAAGGTCAGGCTGGACCAGGCTCAGGGCAACCTGATCTAGCTGCAGGTGTATTTTTGTTCATGGCAGGAGAGTTGGACTAGATGACTCTTAAGGGTCCCTTCCAACTCAAACAATTCTATAATTCCATGATCCTGAACCATGCTGGTATTTATTTCTTTGTCCCACCTTTATGTACTGACTGCACGCACATTCACCATGGCTGGATTTTTCAAAGAGATTAGGGTTGCTGTAGATATTTACCATTTTCTCTGCTTGGTGTTCTCAAATAACTCCTGAGTGAACAGCATAAACATCTTTATAGTTAACCAAATGATAGGAACTTTTAAGTACAATTTAAGGCATTCTGAAGTGTAACATTCCAAATGATTTGAAGTCAATGTATGCCTGCACTGAAAACAAAGGAAGTTTGGATAACTCTCAGATATATGTTTCTTCAAGTTACTAAACGAATCCAAAGCCAGTCATAGTTAATCCCATGTCTATTGTTCCAGTTATGCTTTAAAACTTATTTTAAATTTCCACTAGCATCTTTCCAGTTTAACAGGTATAAATCAGGCTTGTTGTAGCATTACATAAGCTCAGAATCCAACCCTGTGCTTGATAATTAAGTATCTTCCCTTATGAGACACACATAATTGATTAGAGGTATATAAATGTCACAAAATTTGTCATAATATAAATTACCATTTAAAAAAAAAAATCTGCAATTTAACTTACGGGAGGGAAACAAATTCAGTACTGTATGGTTTGTTTCATTCAAGAAGCTTGGCTTCAGATGCGCATTCTCAGATGAAAATTCAAAAGAAAATCTTATTTTTAAATAAAACATCCCAATCTCACAGTTCTTTCTTTATTCTTCTAGTTTATAGGTGAAATCTCTTATTTGGTAAGGATAAGTGAAGCCTGTGAATCTCCTGTGTACAAATTTCATGGTCCCAGTCACCACCTAGGGATTGCTGATAGCCTATTACCATGGTCTTTTGAAAGAAGAAAGAGATATTAACATCAGGAAACCATCTGTTTTTCTGTGATAAATCTGGTTTTCTCCATGGAGTTAGAAACTTAACTCTTGCAAATTAGTTTATAAATACAGCAACAGTAAATGATGCAAGGGTTGCAAATCCTTTAGGTTTTATTATATTGTTCCTCATTAAAATTTTAGTTCTTTTGTTGTTAAGCAAAAAGAAGAAGGAAATTAAATCTATTTCCAAGTGTAAATATCTCTCAGGACCTCTGGAAGTAGATTTATTAATATTTGCATGTCATTTTGAGTAACATAAAATAAAAAACAGTATCTTCTCTAAAGTCCACCTTTTTCTACACTTAAAAGAAGCGTATTGGAAAGGAAAATTTTTACTCACAGAAAAAGATCATTCGAAGTATCAAGAAGAGAAAACACCAAGCAGCATTCATGACACCTTCCAAAGCCCAAACAAACCAACAACTGGCTAGTTGTGGAATTACAGCTTTAAAATTGAACCTACAATCCTGTGTATCTATTTCATTTTCTGTAAAATAAATGAACAAATAGATAAAGGAATAAAAATCTTCCTTGGCAGAAGCCTTTGGATGGTGAGGAACACCAGCAGCAATGTAAGAACTTGTTGCAGAGGCTTTCGTTAATTCAAACCGTTCTACTAATTCTCTCCGAGTATGTCTCTATAGCAGCGGATAGGTTGTTTACACAGTCCCTGTTCAAAACTTACAGTGTCAGTGATACATGCACAATACATTATTCTGTGTCAGTACTGCAACAGAGAGATACCTCAAATATTTGAGGACATTAATGGAATAGACATTAATGGAATAGACTCTGAGCACTCTTATTTGTTCAGTTTCTGAGCACAGAAAATAAGCCACACCTAGAAAACTTTGAAATCATCAATGTCATATTTCCACATTTTATTTCTTAAACTCATCTCCAAATGTGACTGCCTGAATGAGACAACCTTTTTTTTTTTTTTTTTAATTATTATTATCTATGCAAAGATATCTTTTCCTCAGTAGTAAGCATTGAACAAGGACTTCTGTAAATATTTTCTGTGTTTCTTCTCCTTTAGTCAGCTAGATGATACAACAAGAACCATTTCATTATAAGTGGGGTTCAACAGTTGGTTTAAGTCTTTTGCTGTTCAAGATCAGAAGGATTAGGCTATTTGGAAAAGCAAACACTTGTTTCCAGTTTGCAGCCATTCCATTTGCATCCGTCTTGTTCATGAGGCTTAGCAAGTCATTTTAAGAAGCTTTCTCTTCAGACAGATGTAAGTTCAACAAGACTATTTCTCAGCTGGAAGATAGAGAAATTAGGTCTCCCAGTCTAATTCTAATGGGAAATTTAACATTCCTTTGCTTATGCACGTTATATCTTGCAGAAACTACAGCACTGTTCCCACTCCTGCATTATCTGTTGTGCTGCTAATCAATTATTTTACATCTTAGAAACACCTAAACCTCAGCAGAAAACGTTTAGCAAAAAGAATCACTCTAACAAGTTGCAGGACCATTTGCACTTTGCATTGTCTTTGCTAATTATTAATTCCTACAATTTGTTGTGTGCTAAGATACTGAAAGGCATGATTATCAAAGGATACTCTGTTAAACTGTCTTTCACTGTTCTAAGGTTGTGTTTCTGTTTTCATTTTAAAAACTTTGTATAGGTTCTGCTGTAAAATTGACTTATTTTCTTTTCTTATACCCTAGATATGACTTTAGTGTCATGATTCTTTTTTCCTTCACAAATAGAGACTGAAAGAACAAAAATATATGGCTGTTTGACGTCCCTTATTTTCAAAGGCAATAATTGCCATCTGCATTGATAAAAATTCTTCCTTGTATTTTTTCAAGGCATAAAATATCCAAGTCATTTCATTTATTTTTCTTCATTATTTGAGTATACCCTTCCTTCTTAGACAACTTAATGTCTGATATTTTGTTTCCTGCATCATCTTTCAGTTCTACATTGAAAAGATGTGCTTGGATACCTTGACACTAACCTCTGATGGACAGTTCATTAAACATGCTAAGAAGGCTTACTATAAAGCAATAGAATATTAAGCCCTTTCACAAATACATACTGAAAAGAATGAGTTCAAAAGCACTCCTCCACAGTTCCACCACTCAAGAAAGATAGAACCAACAATGTCATTTAGATCCTTTTTAATTTCCCCTAAATTAGGATTGTATAAAACTTTAATTAATTTTCTTTATAAGCAAAATAAACAAAATGCCTTTTGCTCCCCTCCAAATCCTGAAGATCTTACAGATTTTCAGATGAAATTCTTAACAAGAATCAAATCATGCTTCATTAACCATAATACCTCCTTTACTGAAAGAAGATTTATAAGGAAATTGAATTTGTACTGCTGAAATGTGTTTGAATTCACAGTCATCTAAGTAACTTAGTGTCAGTACAACCAGATCACAAATATCTATAGGAGGTGTGAGAACCCTTCTTTGTTTTCTGGCTCAAAGCTTGCTTCCTGAGGTATTTCCTGTGATAAGACTCTAACTGATTTATTGAGGAGGCAAGTGATGGGTGCTACTGTGTGACAATCAATATCACTTTGTGGACATTGGAAAGCACCTTCCTCCAGAGCTGTTTGCCTCCAGAAGAGAGTGCTCAGGAGTGTTTACTGGCAGAAGATCTGGCCTGTGACTAAGTAACTCCAGCTTGGTATGGGAAAACTGGGGAATGATACCATCGTCTCCTGTGAAAAACAGGATGCAGGTGAGCATCTCTGCTCCCTCTTATCTACTGGCATGGCCCAGAAGACGGGAACAAAGGAGTTTCTGCTGAGATCCCAGAGCCAGAAGCTGCCACTCCAAGGACAGCTGACTCAACCACTTTGGATTTGAGCTGTCACTCCAAAGAGAGCTGACTCGACCACTTTGGACTTATAAATAAGTTGGTACTGCCATTGGAAATTGTCACCATGGTCACCGTCATCATCAGTGGAACAACAACGCCTTATGACCCACCACTGCTGAAGATCAATGACTGAACTACAAACCACACTGGATCCATGGTGATGACTATCTCCCTCTTGCTGCCTATAAAGACTCCTTGCTTCTATTATTTCCTATCTTTTCTATCACCCTTCTTCCCTTCTCCATCACCCTAATTCATAATAGTGTCTGTCCTCCCCTTCCCCATCTCCCTGATTAAGATTTCTAACATATTGGTTGGGCCAACATTTGAACTGTTGTTTCTTAATCTCATGCTGGGTATACATATATCAAAGAATCTCCTCTCCCTCCCATAAATTGGAGCAAGACAGGAGGGTGTCATGGAGTTACCTAGAGCTACACATGTCCACAACATAGGGACAGCAGGCCCACATACCCACCGGCCCAAAAGGGAAGGGGAGGGGGGGATGTTGATGTTTACAGGCTTGTTCAGACACATTCTGTGACTAATGAGGCAGGGTAAGGAGGAAGGATAGGGAGATGGGAGATGGGCCTAAAAACAGAACAGCAGTAATGATCTGAGGAGAAAAGTTAATTAACTAAATATGATATTGGAATGCGAGAGCATAATATAAAACAACATATAATTGGACATGATGTTAATAAATCAAATAAAATGAGAGAGAGAGTGTCTGAAACCAGAGGCCTTACTCTGAATTGAAGGCAAAACAGCTGGGGAGCACAGCCACACACTGACAGGTAGCGAGAGAGAGAGTCCCATGACTTGTGGGTCTTATCCTCCCTTCTGAACACAAAATCCTTCTGGAGTATGTAGTCCTTCTCTTCTGAGAACCAGGTATCCGAAAAGTTGTCAGCGCACAGAACTGGAATATTAACTCTTTAATTTCCCCAAGCTGTACATCATGATGTGTGATGTGGATGAGTGATGTGGAATACCAATAGCAAAAATCATGATACCATGACAGAAGGATTAAGCAATGCTGACAAAGTAAAATCAATCTAAAATTAAACTTCATAGAGCTGGCTATTAATTTTGTGTTTAAGCTGTCACTAAGGATCATGTTGCACATAAAACGTAATCTTCTCTTACATCAAGTGTTGTACAAACACAACTTTTAATTTACAAAACCTTTCATGTTCTAGCACCCTTTTCTGTTCAGGAAACAGCCAGCCACAGTGAAAATTATGGTATGACTGAACAGATAAAACATTTTAGTGACAAAACTATTGCAGGTGATTGGGGAAGTAGATGTTGAACTTGTGGTCTTCCCACACACAGTTACTTGCATATGCACACAAAAATATTGTATAAACTCCAGTGCTGCACTGAAACCCCTTTAAATTTACATGTTGCAGTTTAACCCAGCAAGCAGCAGAACACCACACAGCCCTTCATTCTCTACTCCCATCTCCCGGTGGGATGGGGGAGAGAATCAGACAAGAAAAAAAAAGGTAGAACTCATAGGTTGAGATAAAAACTATTTGCTAAGACAGAAAAGGAAGAGAGAAATAACGGAAATGATAGTTGTAACGTGTATGTATATATATATACATATATATATACAAAACAAATGATGCACAAAGCAATTGCTCACCCCCACTGTCCCATGTCCAGCCAGTTCCCGAGAACAAGCAGCTCCCCCCAGTGAGCTCCCCTCAGTGTTTTAGTTACCTCACATGATGCCATATGGTATGGAATATCCCCTTGGCCAGTTTAGGTCAGCTGTCCTGGTTCTGTCCCCTCCCAACTCCTTATGGCCCCCAGCCCCCTTGCTGGCAGGACAGAGTAAGAAGCTGAGAAACTGAACATCCTTGGCTCTGTAGAGCACTGCTCAGCAGCAACCTAAACATTGGTGCATTCTCAACATTGCTTTTCTCCTGGACCCAAAACATTTTCTCCTAAAGCCAGACACTATACAGAAATTCAATTCTGTCCCAGATGAAACCAAGTCATTCCTTTATAACAGTATTGCTACTCTTAGAATCGTATTTATTAGAACAAGAACACATAGTTCTAGGAATTTCTTCAAATAAATATATTGCCAGGCAACCAGACCATATGCATTCTGTTTCTTAAACTATAGCTTACTAGTTTCCAATAAGAAGATCAGCGGCTTTTCAACAATTTCCACTATCAATCCCTGATAATTTACCTAATGTACAGTTTTATTCGGTTTTGTGACTCAGTCAAAGATGATTCTTGCAAAGTGACAGAAATGCTAATACAGAAGTTAAGAACTAGAAAAAAGATGCTTTTTCATTTATGGTTTTTCATAATTGAAATATAAGTTACAACTAGTGGGTTATCATTGGATGTAATGTATTATTGCATAGTCATGTAATATATTATTTCAAAGTCATATCAAACTAAGAGCATTGCATTATAAAAGTCTGTAAGTTTTTTTGTTTTTTTTTCCTTGTTAAACAATGCATCTGATGGCATCCAGGTCATCAGAGCACAATGCTACTTGTCTCATTTCTTCTTTTCTTTTTTAACAGCATATATCAATATATTATACAAAGATGGAGATGTACTTCAGAAAACCTTAATTTATAGCCATGAAGAGAAAGCTGTAAGACACCTTAGAATTACCTACAATGCTGAAGATGGTTTACAAGATGCAAAATGGACAGTAAGGATATTCACAGGTCACTGTAAAGCCTCTCAGACAATTCCTATTTGAACAGCATAATCCATGAAGATAAACTAGTTTGCAGTTGATTAGAGATTTTGTTGCTAGAGCAATTTATTCTCAAGTTTGCCAAAGGTGGTGCGTCACAAGTAACTGTCATACATTCTGAAATTTTAAATCATCATTCACAATTCACATTACAGGATTCAGAAGGATCTTCAGAGTGTCCAACTTAATAAATCCTCATTCTGACTCATCCCTGATTTATGGTGTCTAGTGCCATGATTCTCAGTGTTTCAATGCCGAATGTGGGGCCACAATTTTGAGAATTCGAATAATAAAATATTATGGAAAATTTAGTGAGAACTTGCCATAAGTTTCTTGGTAGTGGCATCTGAGAAGTGAATCAAAGAGGCATAATACATATCAAACAGCATCAGGAATATATACTATTATTTTGACAGTTGTACACCACTCAAAGCACACCAGAGTGGACAGTAGAAATATTACCACTGTATGCTCATCTTTCTAGAGAAGAATTTCAGCAACACTTTGTAAGAGTGTAACACTCCTATTAATTGGAGTGAGACACACTTGTCCCAAATCCTTGCTCTGAAAGTAAAGACCATTTCTACAGATGACTAAAATGAGAAATGCAAAACTCATTTTAGTAATGTGCATTTCATTCCACAGCAAAAACAATGACATAAACAGTGCACATGCATTGAATAAGGTCATTTAATATTACTTTCTATACAATTCTTATTTATTGGTTAATGTCATTTCCTTAGATGAAGCTACTGGCTTGAGAAGGTGACAAATAGCATCTATGCATTGTGTCTAACTGATTACATAAGCTCTAGGGATCTTCAGGGCTATTCTGGACTTAAAAACATGAATCAGATCCAAAAGGTAGTAGCTGGATTTTTAAGTTTCAGTTGTCTAAGCCAAGCCTGCATATGCCATTGGGCATCATGCAGAGTCAGCAGATACTGCTAACTTGCAGGAGACTAATCATTTCAGAAGAAATATCTGCAGGTCAAAGTATGAAAAATCCCAAGACTCGGAAAAAACAAAGATAATCAGGAGGTCATGAAGACGCTCAGAGGCTGGAGTACCTCCCCTGCGAAGAAAGACTGAGGGAGATGGCCTGGAGAAAAGAAGGCTTTGAAGAAACCTAATTGCAGCATTTCGTATTGGAAGGGAGCTTATAAACAGGAGAGAGACCAATTTTTCATACAATTTAATCATGATAGGACAGGGGTAATTGTTTTAAACTGAAAGAAGAGTAATTTATGTTAGATGTAAGAAGAAATTTCTCACTCAGAGAGCAGTGAGGCCCTGGCACAGCTGCCCAGAGCTGTGGATGTTCCATCCCTGGAGGGGCTTGAGGCTGGGCTGGATGGGACCCTGAGCAGCCTGAGATGGTAGGTGTCAACCAGCCCATGGCAGAGGGATTGGAACTAGAAGTTCTTTAAGATAATTTCCAACCTAAGCCACTCTGTGATTCTATTTCATTTTTGCATACGTACACCCATTCTCCTCTGTACCAGCATCTTCAGTTCTATTGTCTATATCAGCTGACTTTTCTGCCACTGCTTCTCTGTGTACTTTGTCCTATTTTCACTGATGTTCAGTCTTGCACTTTCATGTCTTTAGCATGAATATCTGATATTCTTTGAAATCCATTATGAACAGATGACATCCCTGTATGAATGTTCATTCAGTCTGCCATGATAATGTCTGCTTACTACTGAACAAATTGTTTTGCTCTCAAATCTTTTACTTGACATTCACAACCACATTAATTTGGTTGCCGAAATTTTGTATTATATTTTGTTATTATCTGTATCAAACAGCTTTTTCAATATTGTTAAATAGTTCAGCATTTCAGGGATTGCACATATCCCTCAATCTTTAGTCAGTTAGACAGGATTTCTTTTTTCTCTATGCTACATACAGTAATGATGAAAAAAGGATTGACTGGAAATCACATATTTAACTTCGTTGGTTTGCCATCACAGACCAACACAAGATGCCTCCAAAAGGCATGACTCTTAGGAATCAGACAGCTGGAAGAGTCATTCCACAGGAGTTCATGGTAAATGCAAAATGTTGCCACTGCAGTCACAGTCGTGAATATAACAATATTTGCTCAACCTTAAGAATCTACTGTAAACTATTGCCAAGTGTCACTCCTTAAAGGAAAAGGGAGATTATGTGACAGAAAGGACAAATGAACTGACATGAAGTTTGGATGGGAAAAAAAGACAGAAGATAAACTAACAAAACTCCGGGAAATGTCATTGTAAAGGTTACAATGGTTACAATGACACCATTAAGTCAGTAAGGAAACCATGATCATGCTATTCAGTAAGTACACGATAATCTCACAATTTAAATACTGTTCTCACTCTGCATCCTTCCTTTAGAGAAGGTAAAGATTTACTGAAGTTGCAGAACAGTTCTCACAAAAGAAAAAGCTACACAGCATGGACACTGAGGTCTGGTCCAGCCATGACTATTTGAGTTTTCAGATAATGCTCTGCGATAGTGAAAGAAATATATGACTAAATATGCTCGGCAGAGAGGTGCAGCTACTGACAGAGAAATCCTCTGAAACTTTCAAAATAAATCCATCTTCGTTACATTTAATGACAGAAAATTAGATGAGCTTTGGGTCAAAATCTAGGTTTGAGAATAGCAGTTATAATTGTCTCATTTCTATAACATAGGTTTAAGAAGCAATCATCTTCTCATGTTTAAGAATTATACAGCAACAAGAAACCAAATAAAAGGAAGATGTATTATGCCACTGTTTAACATACTCTGATCTTTTCCCAGGCAGAAAAGCAAAGTACCCACCAAAGTACAGCAGCAGCTGGCAACTGTATATGCAAAGATCCAGTGTCTGTAAGGAAAAATCTTGCAACTAACAGATTTCCTGAGTTTCCTTACAAAAAATTCCAAACATTTTTCAAAATAAATATGTACACTGTAATACAGGGAAATAATGGAGCTGAACAAGACAGAAATTATGAGTCACTTTGTCAGTCTGAATAAATCAATGTATTAGTAAAGCCAATAAGTAATTTGTACCTTTTAAGAATCATGTCTGCATATGAAAAATATTTTTGCATGAAGCCCCTGCTCTCCAACTAGTACAGAGTGCTAAGCTAATGGACATCCAATCTAGTACCAATCAAAATACCTAAAAGTAGAACAGTCTCTTCCCAGTATTTCACAGATTGCAGCATGAGCAAATTAGCCCTTCCTATGGCACTGCATCTGAGGTCTCCTGCTCTATGAAATGCTCTATTTACAGCAGGCAGATACAGCATTTCTCCTAGATGTAGTCGCAGGATTGCTGACATGGTGTTGTATCTTAGTGTAAAGGCTTGACCATTATCAGACAATTTTCAGGACTCTTGCAGTTACTCTTGCAGTTAGAATTTGTAATTCTGAAAAGAATTAGCTCCTTTTGAAGATTCGAGTGCTTTCAGCTCTCGTCTAGACTCTTCTCTTCTTTTGCCTGTAACCAAAGGGACACAAAAGAAAGGCTTTAACATTTTTGTTCACCTTTGGACTTTGAAGATCTCTCTGTGTTTTCATTTATTCATTCGTGGTGACTTTCACTATTCACTCGTGAATACTCAGACTAGAAGGTTTCTAAGTCAGAATGCTACAACACTTCTGGAAATAAAAATAGTTTAGTCAGTTACATTAGTAAAGTGTGTGTCTGTGAGTGTCCTTGGCTCTCACTCAAATAGTCCACTAGACTTTCACAACCTAAGAACTAGTAACAGAATTACATAGTCTAAATCCTGTTCGGCATTGTGATTGTAGACAATATAAACTAATTGCTAACACCAAAGGCTTCCAATCTGCCAGACTCAGAAATGCAGTAGACAGGGAGTATTCATATAGCTGTCATACTTCCACAGGATGGTAAAATATTAAACTGTCACAGCCGTTCACTTGCAAGTATCTAATATCCCCTTTGCTACTACTGTGTTCATCAACTCTTCAAGTACTTAAAAGTCAATATATTCACGTTAATCAAGTCAGGTGCTCAATAAATGAAAAACACAAGCTATTTAAGTTTCTGTACCTTCTTTACTCTAGAGCCTTCCTTATATATTTATATATATATATACACACATATATATTGTGTTCTCATATGAAATTAACTTGATAAAAATGAGCAAAGTTTCAAGCTTTCTTGAATCTTCTTAGTAAAGTTAAATACTACTTCACAGTAAAAAGTAGTAACAATGGAACTCCCTATCTTCAGCTCACCATGTGATGACAGAACAGTCTCAAAAAGTAGCTAACTTGCATTTCTTCATTATCAGTCCCATTCACAGACAGAAGTTTCTCATTCACAGTAATATGATAGAGCATATTTTGTTTTTAAATCAACTCTCATAGTTGTAAACTAGGCTGAGTCTGTAAAAATTCACAAGATAAGGAAACTAACACTTAAGGAGTAAAAAAAAATCTATTTATTTCAAAGGACAGCTGAGGTAGAGAAAACATCAATAGATAAAGTTGATCCAAGTCTGTGAAAAAGCACTGCAAACTAGAGAATTTGAATAAACCAGTGGAAATGAAATCATTTTTATAAGAAAATCCATGGTCATATGGTATTTCTAAACAGCTGGACTATAAATTCCTTACAGCAATAGGAAGTTGAGTTCTGCCAGTCATATTTCTAAAGGCTTTTAGGTTTCATGAACTACAGTGGAAATTTACAGATTTGAAAAATTCAAGTGTGCCAGTGGTTTCTGTGGCTTTGCATTCTGGAATCCCACAAGCTTTGCTACCTTTGCCTTTAGCCTAATTACCTAATATTGATAAGGATATTTTCCAGAAAGGCATTCAGGTTCGTCTTACATACCACAAAGAATGAAGAATCCCTTTCAGCTTTTGCTAGTTGGTTGTAAATGTTTATCAGCCTCACAGACAGCTAAAAAAGTCAAGTTGTTCATTTTAATGTGCTTCTCCACGAAGCATTAAAAAGCCTTTTAAAACTAAGCATGTTTTTAATAAATTTGATTGTGCACCATAATAGAGGTGCATTTCAATTCTCTTTCATAAGCATAAGAAACTGAGATCTCAGAACCTCTTCAACAAGTGCTTATATTTCAATTTTTTTTTTCTTTTCATCGCTTACCTACCAATTTAATTCAAATGAGAATTTCACATGAAGAAATACTAACTCTTTCTACTTGCATGCTTCTATTTCCTCTTCCCATGTTTACCTGCATAAGAATTGCAGCAAATTACTTTTATCCTATCATCTGACAGTTTATTAACCCACAATAAACTTACTAATACCACAGCTATGAAATCTTGTTTAAAGAATAATCTATTTCATACCATGGAATGCCATTGCATTTTTATATCCTAGGTGTAGATCTAAGACATTCTGAACAGTGACTCCTTTGAATACATTAGATATCACATACTACAACAAACTGCATATTTAGTAAGCATTGTTTCTGTATGTACTCCAGTTGTTTTTTATGAAAATGAAAACACAAATCTTACTATGAATGACTTCAGAAAAGCCACCGGAAACATTACTAAATGGCTAATTTTCCCCAAATAGCACTGTAAACTAAAAAATACATGGTTTGCACATTTAAAAAGTCTTTGTATGATGTGCTTAATTCATTCTTAACCATCTTAAATATTTCTTAATCATTTATTTATTAATTATTTATTAAAACAATTAATTGCATTGACAAACCTTTGCTAATCATACTCATATCATCCTCATAAGGAAGTCCATTTCCAAAACATGTTTTGTGTTCATAAAGATTCCCAGTGTCTGGCAGCTGGGAAGCCAGTCTCAGGAAGTAAAAATTGCAAAAATACAGTTTTCAGTTGGTTTTGCAGTTTGGGGAATACAAAAACATGGCAATACAGAAATGGAAAATTCTGCATATGAAAAAGGGACAAAAGCTGCTGAAAGATGAGTAAAATCTAATTTTAAATAATCTGCCTCTCATGAATGGACAGAACAAAATTTGCACTTTATCACTGAGGTGTAAAATAACCTGTTAATAAACTTAACATTACACCAATGCTCAAGTGATTTGATGAATGGGCACAGGAGCTCATTTATTTCTACAGGTCACATGCACAGTAAGCTCCTGTTCAGGAATCACAGAGAACCCATCTCAGCAGGGTTTCCAAAGTCAAAAATAAACCTACTATATTCTACATCTCTTTCTAATAATTGCTCAAATGATCAAGTGAATTTATTTAACAACTTTTGATGACTGGGTATCTGGTTTCCCAAATTATAAAATTATAACTCAAGAGTTCATATTTCTTTTTAAATACAAATGCATAATGGATTACATAAAAAAAACAAAAAAAACAACAAAAAAAACCACCTTAATATTAACAAACAAGTATGAAAACAATTACTCTCAGCTTAACAGTCACTAGCAAAGTAATTTGAGAATTACATTAAGGTTATAGCTTTGCAGGATCTAATTTATTGAGACAAAGACTCATTTAAGCAGAAACATTAGGACATAGTACTGATTCACTTTGTATCAAATATTCTTCCTGTAAGAAATTTTTGCACATAATTACTTCAAATAAATGAGATTTTAATAGTCGATGAACCTACTTCCTTTAATCTGCTTTTGAAACAATGAATATTCATAGAAAAATAGCTTGAGATTTTTCAGACTAAAAAATAATTTGGCAATGCAACAGTTGCTTTTAAATATATACACATTATATAAAATGCATTAAAAATATGTTACCCGACTAAACATGTCTCTACAGAATCTAGACAACTCTTTTAATTTTAGGTCTACCTTAAAGTTAGATCTGGAATTGATAATTCATTTCTCAGATTGTTATGTGAACAACAATGATCATCAAATCAAATTCTCAATTTAAGAAGCTTTTGTATCCAATTTTCTCTGGATTAAACCAGGTCTAATGTGAAAAACAATCAAGTCCACGTTTAAAGGAAGGACTACTGAATTTAATGGCATTATCATAGTCCGCCACTGTAAGAGACTATTCTTTTACACCATTGCCTCAAAGCTTGCTGAGGACGCAGATGGACAAGTCCAGGCAAGTCCTGGGCAAGGGTTGAAATATCCTTTGTCTGAGGGACACAGATGGACAAGGCCAGGGGCAATGATAGAGAGATAATCAGCAGCTTAATGGCCCTGAAGCATTCTTTTGTGTGGGGCTTATCTCGAGGAAGATGGCCATCTCAGGGGGTGCTGCACATGACTCTTACCCAAGCACCCAGGAATGCCACGTTGGCAGAAGAAGAAGGGTAAAAAAGGGGATCAACAACCATGTTTTTCTGAGATTTTGTGACAACAGATACCTCATGACCTGAGATCTGCATGCTGAAGAAGAAGAGAAAGGTTTCTGACATGAGAAGCCTCACGACCTGCCTCTCCCTCCTGTGGGATTGGAATGTTGTTTCTGCATTAGATATCGAAAAGGGCAGCTATTATCGTATCTTAGAAATATAGTTGCTGAATTATGTGATTAATTCTTCCTTGCAAAACTGCAATAGTTTTTAAATGTTCCAAGCAGTGTGGGTGTAGTATTATGGACTAGAAAAACATATTGTAAGGCTGTTCTGTTAGGATAGGAGACTCCCAGCAAAAGAAAAACAGATTTAACAAATATCAAAGAAATCCTACACAAGGCTGGACTGTCTCGCTCTGTGAGAAGGTTGGGAAGCAACAGGCAGGCATTAAGATACTACCCTCTATTCTCCTTCTGAGCTTATTTCTATGCAAGGACGAGCAGATGTCCAGTAACAATGACCAAGTGTTGAGTGAGCAAGTGTTAGAATAACTTCTTAGCTAGCAAAAATTTATGTTTATCTGTATGGATAGTGGAGTGTCAGGAAGATTGTGAACGTAAAGTACTCTGCCAAGGAGGAACTAGGGGAGAAAGAGATAAGCTTTGGGTAACAGGGCATGAAAGATGTAACACTCTTCTGCGTGCTCTCCTGCTTGCAGGAGGCCCACCATTGCAATTGCGAATAAAATCTGCTTTATCAGAGATACTGTCCTGATAAATTATCTGGATATTTCCAACACTCCTGGACTTGCTCTGCACTCTACCTGCTTGCTGCCTAAGGCCTGCCACTCTGCTGCTGCTCTCCCCCGACGTGATGCCTTCATGCTGAAGAAGAGGTGCCTGCCGTCAGATTCTTCACTATGGAATGCCTGCATGCTGATGGACTCTCCTGGGCCTGCTACTGGAGACCAGCTGCTTCCTCCCAGACTTACCCTGCCGCTTCTTCCTCGTATGTGCTTGCTGCCTAAGGACAGCCACACTGCTGCTGCTCTCCCCCTCTGATTTTGCCTCAGACCATTGGCACGGTGTGCAGCCAAACCACTGTTGGATCCTGGTGGTGACTATCCCCGCTTTACACAATTCTTGCTTCTGCCCTTTCTTTTATTTCACCCACCTTTCCTTCCCCATCACCCTAATTTGTAATAGTGTCCGTCCTCCCGTTCCCCATCTCCCTGATTAAGACTTGTAATAAACTGGTCGGACCAACATTTGAACCGTTGTTTCTTAATCTCATGCCGGGTAGACAGACATCAAAGAACCTCCTCTCACTCCTATAAATTGGATCAAGACAGCCACATGTAAGCTTGTGGTCCTGTTTACTTGAACAAGGGAAATCTTGAATAAATCTTGTAATGCAGATGCATGAACTAAACCCTCTTCAGAGTCTACTTAACTGTGCTAGCAGTTCCTCTTAGTGAATAAGTTAAGGAGTTAGTTAGAAGAATTAGTTAATGGCATAAAAGAAAAAAAAAAGAAAAACAATAAACATTTCTTTATTCTGTTTCTCAAAATATAAGATTACACCTATTTTCTCACCAACTTGTAGGATTTTCATACCACCATCAAAATGATTCAGATTTTCTATTACTTTTAAGCAGACAGCCCATAAATATTTCCTTCTGCCTACATTTATTATTTGGAATGATAAATGGAATCTATACAATACTCAGCTAGGAAGAAGCAGTAGTACCAATACAGCTAATCTCGTTTATATGTTCAAACCTTATCAGCAAGCTCAGCATACAATCACTATGAAATTCCTACTCATTAAGCCTATTTTAAACCCTGGGGGAAAACAAAACAAAACAAAGCCACCAACATAATTTCAAACTACAATGGCTGCAACTGCAATTTTAAAAGAAGAAAAATATACATTGTTAGATCTTTAAGTACGAGGAAATTTATAGTACAGACAGCATACTGTATAAATTGCAAACTAAATAACTAGATTATTTTTTTTTCTAAATGTAGCCTCAATCTCTTCTATCTCTTCAAGTTTCTTTTTTTTTTTTTTTCAGGATACTTTGGTATTGGTTATTATCCATGTCCTTTCTATTTGAGTTCAAATAATGACCATGATCAAAAATAAGGACAGATTGTTAATATATTTTTATTATCATATATTGGTTAATTTGAAGACATCTCAGCATGAAATAGGGTGCACAAATCTATGCTGGTACAGCAAGTGGTGAAGATCAAAAGTGAAATAAAACAAAGAGGATGTGCAACAGTTGCAGGCTTTATTATCTCAACACACTTCTGATGTGAAAGTTGAGATTCTATCAGTTTCATTAGATGTTAATCTTCCTCAGTGCAGATAGCTTTGAAGTAAAAACTCCCTTGATGTATAGCCTTAGAAGAAAGTTCTTAGATAAAAGAATATCTCCCCTCCCACACAAAGCAATGCTTTTAGTTACATAGGTAGATTAAAAAAAGTATCATAGTTTACCATTAGTGTGCTTATTTCTAACAAGTGACAAAATGTATTCATCTCTTGTCCCTGTTCACCATGACCCACAAGAGACTCTTCATAGGGAACAATTCTTAATCATGAGGATCATTTATTCTGAACAGAAAAAAAAATAAAGCTTCCCCAAGAATCCTCTACAAAAAAAAAATGTCATGATATACTTTTATCTTCTTCCCATTCATTTTACATAGAACGTTGCACATCTGAAATTTACTGTCAGTCAAATTAATGAGATGAGTTTGATAGGATTGTACCTCTCAGAGGACATGATGGTATCTGGTGATTCACATTCTGTTCGTATGGAGGAAGCATACAAGCTTAAACACTTTGTTTACCATGCAACTTTGAGAAACTTCCTCTAGTGAATCTATTCTTCCTGCAGGAGAAAGTTTCTGCTCTGAAGGACTCACTAGACCAGCCCTCTGTATGGATTAACAACAAAGCCCACTTTCTACAATTTATACAAGATAACACTCGTTATTAATTCACCCGGGAAAGAAGATCTCAGCACTTGCAATGTTGAATAGAAGGTGTTTAAAGTCATAGACTCCGGGGCATACACCATGGTGTACAAGGAACAGAGCAAGGACAAATGCAGGAGCAGAGTCACAAACTTTACTGCTCCCCAGCACAGTACTGCCAATAGAGGTGACAGAGCTGCTGACCTAATCATTGTGGAAAGGAAAGTAAGTACTACTATTCTGGACAGGCAGTAGGGAATAGTGGCAGCACTGCACTTTGCCGAAAGCCAGATTGACTACACGATTAGTAACTAGCTGTTCAGAGAGGAAACAGCTCATTCTTTGGTGATATCCAACGTTAAAGAGTATTATGCTCCATTCTTTGTGTGTACTATGATAACAGAGTTCTGTGCTGCTTCAGAATAGTTTATAAAATTGTATTTCATTCTTGAGTAATCTGTTGTAGTTTCCACGGAAAAAAAGTAGGAGGCATTACTTTCAGAGGAAGCTACTTATAGTAATGTTTTATTCACATGTAAAACGTTTTTGAAAAAAATAAATAGGTTTTCAATGTTTCATGATAGAGCAGGTCAAAATAATTCCACACATAGCAGTTAAATTGGTGTTTTTTGTTTTTTTATGTTCCTAGAACTCTGCTTAGATGGCAGCTACATATATAAGAAAATCAAACCCAGATAAATGTCAGACAAAGTTACATTTTCTCGAATCACTCTTCATAAACACAGGATGATCATTTCTAATGAGACTTAGTTTTAATCTGCAGATAAAACTGGAAAGTCTTCTCCCATCTCCATCTCAATAAGAAATTGAGTATTATGAGCTCAAAGTATTTCCTTCTTTCCCAATGACTACGTTTATAATTTTTGTTCGGTGTCATATCTAGGTATTTAATATGTTGCTAAAGTTAATTTATAACATATCAATGTGAAAAATTCCTTATTCATTCATCTATGTTGCATTTTCCATCACTTATCTTTTTTTTTTCTATCAGAATGTTTCTCCTTTCTTGTTTTCTAGCAGCCAGTTTGTTTCTACTTTCTTCTGAGGAAGAAAACAAAGAACAGTGACTGTAAGCAAATAAACCAACACTACTGCAGATAATAAGGTTGTTTTTATTATTATTTCTCAGATCACTTATTTTGTGAATACATGAAATTAACTGCTATAAACTAAAAATATCTGAGCACAAAATCTTATTACTGAGATTGCACATAAAGTTTAAACAAATAGTGTCAAACCAAACTGGAGATCTTTTTGCCTCATGTTATTTTTCCTTTTAATTTATTTATGGTTATGCTTATTTCGTTAAAATTTGCTGAAAGTAACAAAAAGTAGAAACAAGCCACAGTAAGTTACCATATGATAGAGAATATGTAGAAAGGATCTTAATGTTTAAACACGTTTCTGCACTTCACATTTTGAACAAGAATTTTAAAAAGCTTATACCATTTTAGTCTAAATAGTAATGTATTAAGATACTGTTAATTCTATAATTAGTTCAATGCAATGGCCCTACACTAGAAAACATTAGCCCCAGTAATTTTTCAGGCTTTACTGGACATCAGTGTCTCGCCAGAGTCCCATGACAAAGAGTGATCACACAGACTCAAATTATGATTCAGTTTTCAGCCAAACACGCTGTGTATGACTCAATGAGGGGACTAATCTGTTCTTCTAAAGTTAAAACCAACAGGTCTGCAAGATGTCGGAATCTCTGCATAGTGCAGCAACACAGCATCCTCCATCCTCAATCTCTTTGACTTGAATACAGTTGCTGCTAACATTCAGAAAGAATTTATATACTCTGCTGACCAAGATACATCACGATGTTATTAAGCTTCTTTCCCTGCTGAACCCTCAAACTGTCAACTAACTCTCCAAAATAATGCAAAGCTCCTTTTATGTGGGAATCGAGTCACGGAAAGGAGTGTGGGAGACTATCCAGTGGGGTCAATGCAGTGCTTAACATAGGGAAACACTAAAGAAGTGTATATGTCATGGAAGTTTAACCCTGAACACAATTCTTCACATCTCCAAAGATTTAGTTATACCAGAGATACTGCTCTTATTTCGAGCAGATAATTTCCAACTCATTTTTCTTGTCTTCTTACACACTTGTATTGACAGCAGTCTCCTTAATGCACAGTTAAACACAGATGGCAAGGTTCCAGCCTCAGATGTGAAACTGAGATATAATATAAATAAATCTTTCAGTACCCTAAAGAGAGCTGTGAAAACACGTTTTCATAGTGAGTGCTACTTTGTGTATCGAGTTTGAAAAGCAATGTCACTCAAAATAAGGATACAGGAAAATATAACACTGCTGTATTTTGAAGCTGCGTGTCTTTCCATATCTGATTCAGCTCTGCGTTTAGTCATATTAACACCGAACCCAAATTGCTTGCCAGCCGTAAGATTATGATTCATACAATTAAACTCAAGTTTTAATTTATTTCAGTTTTTCATTGAAAGTTCATTTAATATTAGAAGAATGACTGCCTCCAAAGTGAAAAAAAAAAAAAAAAGAAATATCAGTATACAGTCTAAATACACATAACTTTGATGAGACAAGTTATTTGACTGTAAAGGACAAAGCTGTAATGAAACATTCTCCTCTGGGCACACCAAACCCTTTCATTAAAAAACAAAACAAACAAAAAAGGCAAATAGATAAATAAATAAATAAATCTCAAATTGCATTGTGTTTTTTACATGTATTAAGGCTCTTAATCAAAGTTCCCTCTATAAATCTGCAGCTAATAAAATTTCCATCTCTTTTTATTGCTATTTTGTTTAAGAACAAATTTACAAATTAGGACAAAATGTGCTTACGTTAAGGACTTTGTATTTATCATCCACAATGAGGAGAACAGACAACTAGCTTACTGCTTAAATGGCATACTAGTTAGCAGCAAAGAAAATTTGGAATACATCTTCTCCCAGACAACAAACAGGACCCACGGAAATGGCCACAAGTTGTGCCAGAGGAGATTTAGATTAGACATAAGGAAAAACTTTTTCTCTCAGAGTGGTCAGGCACTGGGATGGCCTGCCCAGGGAGGTGGTGGAGTCACTGTCCCTGGCAGTAATGGTGATAGGAGGACAGTTGGACTAGATGATCTTGTAGGTCCTTTCCAACCTTGTGATTCTATGATTCTGATTCTATAAAGTCATGTCAGATCACATGAAATTTCACAGATATACATGACATATAATGTGTAACACGTTGCACTGTCTTCTTTCAAAACACTACTTTTTTTAATATCTCCATAGGCGCTAAGAAAGCAAATTATTTCACCCGACTGACAGAAAGCTTTACGCTCCATTGCAAGCACTGTACGTGTTCATGATTGGTTATGAAATATGTTTTTCCTGTTTCTCCATTCTTAGGCATAAAAAAGAAAAAAAGAAAAAGAAAAAAAAGTCAATAAGAAATGCCAGCTTCTCCCATCTGCAAAAAAAATAAAATAAAATAAAATAAAATAAAATATTAAAAAAATCTTTTTCAGATTTCAATTTGTTTTAGCTTTTTAGTTCTCAAAGTTAGGCTACTTTGTCACATAGGTTGCCATAATACCTATGGTAGTATGGTAGTTTCTAACAAAGTCAAGATGTAGAAAGTAAATATCATGTCATAGCACTGACTTCAAAACCTGCAGTTTCTTTCAGGTGGTAAGCCCAGCTCCAGAGAAAAGGCTTTGCATTTAACAGTTTGATTCAGAAAACCACAGACTTGTTTAGTACCATTAGTAACTGTAAATCCTTTAAGAACACGATACTACTAAAGAAACAGAATCACAATATCATATCCCTTCCTGAGTTGGAAGGGACCCATTAGGATCATCAAGTCCAACTCCTTGCTTCATATGGAACCACCCAAAATTCAAACGCCATTTTTAAGAGCATTGTGCAAATGATTGTTGAACTCTGGCAGCTTGGAACAGTGACTGCTGCCATGTGTAGCCAATTCCAGTGCCTGACCAGTGAAGAAATCTTTATAGAAAGAGTTGTCTTCTTCATTATAGTATATAACATGGGCTTCACAGTAGCACTGATTTGCAGTCTCTCCCCATACACACTACAGTTTGTGCTAAAGCATTAGAAGGGAGACCTAGTAAATATGGTATTTAATACCTTAGATCACTAGAGACAAACTCTCAAGGACCAGCCTGTGTAAGTACAAACCCTTTCCAAGTAAAGAAGCAGCAAGTTGCATAAAGCTGAGCTTAAAAAATACAGCCTCACTGGCAGGTACTCCTTGTTTCAAGGCAGAACACCAAGGCCACCTTCAAAGAGCACAGCATTGCACAATATTCTAATATTTATTTATAAAAATCTTTTATTAAAGAAACAGAAATGGAAGGAAAACATGCATAGATACTCTAAAGGACTCTGCTCTTTTAGCAGGACTATGCAAAACTATTCAGGATCTAACACATGAGAAAAGGAACTTGAGACTTTGGAGTGACATTTTTTGTTTTTATTATTTTACAATGCTGGCTTTGAAGGCAATTACTAGTTTCAATCCTTATCTTCATGTCTTACATACTCTCAAAACTCCTTGTGAAGAATTAAAAAAAAAGAAAAAAAAGAAGGAAGTTGCCTTTGTCACAAACCAGATTTTCAACCATGTGAAATATACTGTGCCAGCTGCTACACTGATTTTGGAGCCAAACCTGAAATGATCTGAAGACAGTGGCGTGATGGCCCTTTCAGTACACCTTTTCCCACTGAGAATTAAACTTCCTTCTCAGACTCAAGACTACAAGAATAATTTGAAGTTTATTTGCTTGATGCTGAAATCAATAATCTTTCTTCAGTCTTAGTGTTACTGAAACAGAAAGTATGAGGCTTCCTAAGAAGCCAGTCTGAGTAGTAAGTCTAAGTTAAACTAATATAGTATAGATAAGGGATAGGGCTTAGGCAGACTGGTTAAACCACAGCAAGTCAGAACTTAGAGGCATAAACATTAAACAATCAAGGACTGCTGCTAAACATCCCACAGCAGTAAAATGTGTCCAGAATTCATTCATAGGTTATGTACCTATTCTGACCTCCACAGAGGAAAGTTTTGGACACAGGAGGTCAATAAATATCTTCAATCAGTAAAAATTTCCATTTTACAGATCAGAAATGACAATAGGAAGGAGCGACTTCCTAGAAGATGAATTACATTCTTTTAGAAAAGAACAGTTTAGAATGTTACATTCTGAAAATATTCTTCTTATCCTTAATGTCAATTGAAATGCATTACATGTCTTCCCTTTCTACTTGGAAGGCACCCCAAACACTGTGATGTTCATCAGCCTAATGAGGAAGTCCATATAGCTCAGGCAACTACTGAATACTTAGCAGCTCTTAAAAAGGAGAGTCATTTATAAATTGGAAGGGACAAATATAAATTCACTTACTAGCTTTACTGCTGAAATGACTCACTAGACTCCAAGCACAAGACTGAAATACAACAGGGAAAGCTATTAAAGAAATCTTTGTTTTGATTCAATGCAGCAATAAAGAGCAAAACTACATCTTTCGTCAGTTTTGTACTATTGGCGTCAGATCTGTTCAATTACAACACAGCCTGAATGCTATAAGGATTTCAGTGTGGCTAGCAGCCTGAATAAGAGTGCACTTTTAGAACAATCACTAAAAATTAAAAAAAGAAAAATGAACCAGATTTACTGTACTGCATTTCTACAATTCTATAGAGAATTTGCTTTCCTACTGAATGCATAGGCTTAAACATAGTACCACGAATGAAAATTACTAAAAGCATAGTTTTATATTGATAGTAAAAAAACCTATGGATAATATCCATATTTGAGATGCATGATTGATGACTTGTAAACAAGTTATTCCATCAAACTATCTTAATTTTCTAATCTGAAAGTATAATAAATATTTACTTATACTGTAGTGACCTAGAAAAAAGCATGAATCTAGATTACATGAGATAAAGTATAAATATGCTTTCATACTGCATACCTTCGATGAAGTACTTTTGTTGCCTGCATATCCTCCAGCACATACATTTTTGTTTCTTCATTTTCTTGCACTTCTAATTATATAGTAGCAGAATTTCTTAAGAGAAAAAGAACTTGGAAGAAACAGACTTCTCAGAGAAAAGGGCAGCAATTAAGCTGGAAATGATTGCTTCTTCTTCAGCGTAAACTGAAGTATAATTATGCAAGTGATGTTTGTACCATATCACTCTATTATCTGTGTGGCAGCACAGAGGCTTTCTATTACTGATGGAAGGAAGTACCCTACCCAAACCAGGCTGTGCCACCTGGAAAGTTTGAAGTTGCCCAGTAATTACAGATATAAACATAAAGAACTGTAATGAAAAATGAAATGGAGTAAAATGAAAGAAAGAGATGTCCATGGTTCCTGAACATCCTTATCTGAAGAGAAACCAGCAGATCTCATTTAAAAATGTGCACTCTCTTCTTGATATTTTTAGGAAGCAAAAAAGACAACACAATCCACTGTGCACATAGAATTATATTCTGACGTTCGTATACCGTAACAAAAGAATGATGAAATAATGTATTTAAACTGAGTGTACTAAAGGACAAGGAAAAGAGTGAGATAAAAAGTCACTCCAATGGGCTCACTGATGTCACCTGTCTTTCCTATGAGTCCAGAGACCCCCCCACAGAATATCACGTGATACGGTACTAAGATGGCACCCAAGCAGCATTAATAAGATGCATAGTAGTCAACTCAACTCACACAGACTATTATATTCAGAAGCACCTCTGATGATGTGGTTAGATTTTCAAGTACAATATACTTATCTACATATTTTGTTCTGGTGCAGTATAAACATACAAGCATGTACGTGAATACACAGGCATATAAACATATATATATATTTGTGAACTTATACTGAAAGTAATCTTGATATAAATTTGGCTAATCCTTCTGTTTTGCTGTAGGAAAGTCAGCATGAAGCAGTAAAGGCCTACCTGAGATTAAACAATGCTGAGAAGGAAGAAAATTCTCCCTTTTTTTCAGCCATATGTAAATTTTGTTAGAAAGTGGTAGATTGCCAGTAGCTCCCAAGACAGCTTTAAGACAGCAGAAATATTACTGTTATTGCAATTACCACTATAACTAAAACTCAAGAAGCTTCAAGTGTATGTGTTCCTTATCACTACATTTTAAAACAACCAAATGAATGAATGGACTGGAACAGATATTTCAAAAGATTCACTCCCGTCATCCCCCAGATGAAGTGCATTAGACTACACACAAAAATTGCTTAAAAATAAGCTTTTTAAAAAAATCTTAAATATTTTCATAGTAACTTCAACCTATCTCCTTGATCTTGAATGATTACTCTTAATATTAGAATACCGCATTTCTTAGAATTTATTGCCTTTGATTCACACCATGTTTAATTACTAACTGCTTTTTTTTTTTTTAATTCAAAGTGTTTTCTTATTTTTACAGTTGAGTGAAAGTACGTGTTTTCTTAGAAGCTAAAATGATACTGACATTAACACTCGCTGTCAAACCAAAAAGTAAATCAAGACTTTTTAAAAATTATTTGTTTAAAAAAAAAAATCTAGGACTTTGTTTAAATTTATTTGGCTTTTCACTGCCTTCTCCCAAGTTTATCTCATCAATTTGCATCTTAAACATTTAATTATAATCACAGCATTCCACAGATATGGCCACCTGAAACAACAAGAGAAAATAAAGGGGGAGGAGAAAACAAGGCAATTTAACTTAACATACACAAATAAATAGCCATGAAAATAACTAAGCAGGTGGAAAAAGCACTGGGAATAAAATGTAAAGAACACCACCTGGATATCTTGGACGGTATGAATATTCTGTCCCCTTCATCCAGCTGTCCAGAGGCTGGGACGTGGTACAGCTAACACTGTTAATGTACTTGAACTTAACCAGCTCTTTGCTGCCCAATAATCTGCATGTCTGGCTGCAGAATGAATGATGACACTGGCACTTTGTTTGCTAACACTGCAGCTTCTGTGAATCAGGATGATTTTCCTTTTCACTTCAGTAGACATCAAATCTAGCCCTTAAGTTAACTGGCTGTACACCCTCCATCATCTTGAATTAACTTCTCTTTGGATTGGTCATTTCACTTACAGACTAGCTTCAAAAAGACTGAAGGAAAACAGTAATAATTTTCAATACTGCAAAGGAAAACCAGTGAACTGTTCTCTGTATTCATTTAGTACACAAATGGATTAATATGCAGGAAGGGAAATTTGGACTGGATTTTGCCACATTTTCTGACAACTAGAGCAATGAACAGGTTGCCTTGGGGCAATATGCAATACTGATCATTGCAAGTTTCCAAGAACAGATTAGAGAACTTTTGAGAGAATACTTTGGATTCAGTCAACTAAAAGTCAGGGAAAAAACAACAATAGCAACAACAAAACTATGCAAAGTTTGGAATAAGACTAGCTCTAAGATTCCTTTCTTGGCTCAATTTCTTATGACAACAACATTCTGGGGTAAAAAAAGATGAAGGATATTTGGCGAGAAGACTAAATTTTCTGTAGCATAACACAACACAAGAATTCAGCCACATGCAGACATGATTTTCAGCATTTTCCCTTTTGTTTATAATGTAGCTTGTTATATTAATCCTTCAACAATGTTTTTCTGTTCTACTTCCTAATCATCTCCTAGAACAATGACTGTCATGGCTTGCAGTCACTCCTCAGTTGTAATTACTGCTAATTTGTCTGAGAAAGAGATGGAAAGTTCAAATTTTGCAAGAATCTGAGAATGAAGATGATTGCCTCCAGAGAAAACAGGAGCACAGGATGCTGAAGTGATTTTAAAATTTTAGAATTGGTCACAGTTAAACTGTTGGTGTTCTAAACATGATAATATACTGCTGAAGTATGACCCTACCTAAACATGTTGCCAAGTCAAGAACGGTGCAAAGATGGTGCTGTTGCTATGTACAGCTACGTAGACCGTAGCAAGAAATAGTGTTCAACAAAAACTATTTTACACTTATTTTTCTGCGTTGCCCACACACTCAAGGGGTTACACCTTATTTGCCGCAGATACATTCCAGATAAATAAACAGAGCAGTAGTTCCTTCTACCCATCTTGTCTTGATCAAGTTCAAGTTAGTCCATAAATAGTCAGAAGAATGATTTCTTTGCTGTTGTAGTACGTGACAGTTAAAAGTGGTAGTCAGGAAGGAAGAGCTCATGTCCTAACACTGGAAAGTATACTACAGAAATTGTACCATTCCACCCATCACACATTAATTGTGTTCAGCTGCAGTTATGGTCTAATAAAAAGTATGTGACCTATATCTGACAAAAGATTACCTCTGAGAAATATTATATATATATGACTTCATTAACTATTCCTGAAATATGTATCTATAATTGAACTTGTATTTTTTTCCAAAGAGATTTCAAGAGACATTGTCAAAAGATATGCCAATTGGTATGATCAAGAGCAAAAACTTCAATGATAATGGCATACAGAGGTTATCATCAAAAAGTTCCCTAGTGCCAAATACTCTTTTAAAAAGTCAGTTGAATATAGATGTTAGCATGTAAGGTACACTGGCACTCTTTAACAAACTCTCCCAGTTTGAGTGTGTCAGTGTGAAAGATCAAAAAAAAGGTCAGTGTAAAGTCCAGGCTGTCAAAAATTTCTGACAAATAATGAAGAGCAAAACTCTGCAGCTGATTTTAATTTAACATTAATGAGGGCTTTGCCTGAAAAAGAACAATGGAAAGTATGCAAGATCTGTTCTGGGTGGTGTAACAGTGAGATATTTAAGACCAGATTCAGAAAGTGCATGAAACATGTAGGCACTGTGTTGTCAATAAGTATTTACAGGAGGATAGCCAAAACCTTTAGAAATGTGAGGAGCATGAGACATCTTAAAGCAAAAGGAGTACTGAGTGGAAAACTCCTGAACTAACCAAAAAGATATTCTGAGATGATGAAAAGAACTTGAGGTTTTGAAACTATATATTGCTGTCTCAACTTTTTAATGTTGATAATATCAAATTCAAATGCGTAAGTTTCATGATACCATGGAATTTACTTTGAAGAAAGAGAATTCTACAGGAAGTCACAGAGAACATTTCATAAAATCATAGAACCATAGAATATTCTGAGTTGGATGGGACCCATAAGGATCACCAAGTCCAAATCCTGACTCCACACTGGACCACCCGAAAATCCAACCCCATGTCTGAGAGCATTGTCCAAATGCTTGAACTCCTGCAAGCTTGGTGCCATGAGTACATCCTGGGGGAGCCTGTTCCAGCACCCGATCACCCTCTCAGTGAAGAACCTTTTCCTGATATTCAACCTGACCGCCCCCTGTTGCAGCTTCATACCATTCACTTGGGTTCTATCACTGATCACCAGAGAAATCAGCATCTGCCTTCCCACCCCCACCATCAAGAGAAAGCCATAGGTCTCCATGAGTGTTCCCCTCGGTCTCTCCTTCTCTGGGCTGAACAAACCAAGGGACATGAGATGATCCACATGTCCTTACCTCTAGACTCCTCATTTTTGTAGACTTCCTTTGGACATGCTCTACTAGTTTTATGTCCTGTTTGTACTGTGGTGTCCAAAACTGCACACAATACTCAAGGGGAGGTTGCACCAGTGTTGTGTGGAGAGGGACTATCATTTCCCTTGACCTGCTGTGCTTGATGTGCCCCAGGATATGGTTGTCCCTCCTGGCTGCCTGGACACTCTGTTAACTCACATTCAGTTTGCTGTCAACAAAGACCCTTTGACATCTTTCAGCAGGGCTGCTCTCCAGCATCTCATTCCCCAGTCTATATACATAGCCAGCATTGCCACTTCCAAGGTGCAGAATTTGGCACTTGCTCTTATTAAACTTCATGCAGCTGTTGATTGCCTCACTCTCTAATCTGTCTCTGGAAGGTGTCTCTACCCTCAGTAGAGTCAACAGCTCCTCAATTTAGTCAGCAAACTTACTCAAAACACCTTCTAGTACTACATCTAAGTCATTTATGAAAACATTAAGAAGAATTGTCCCTAAAATGGAGCCCTGGGGAAACCTACTAGTGACAGGTGCCAGCCCGAATTAACCCCATTTACTATAACCCTTTGTACCTGACCCATCAGACAATTGCTCACCCACTACATTGTATATCTGTCTGGCTTTATGCTGGACATTTTGTTCAGGACACTGTGAGAAACAGTATCAAAAGCTTCACTGAAATCTGAAGATAACATCAACTGGCTTCCTGTGGTCAACTAGATGGGTGACCTTGTCATAAAGGGAAATTAAGTTAGTTAAAGAGAACTTTCACCTCACAAACCTATGTTGTCTGTGACCAATGACTGCAGTGTCCTTCAGTTGTTTCTCAGTCCCAGCATAATTTTCTCCATAATTTTATCAGGCGCTAAAGCGAGACTGACAGTTCCATAATTACTAGGGTCTTCTTTCTTGCCCTTCTTGAAAATTGGAACAATGTTTGCCAGCTTCCAGTCAACTGTGACCTCTCCAGATTCCCCAAACCATTTAAACATAATTGAAATAGGTCTCACATTGACATAGTCCAGCTCTTTGAATACCTTGGGATGATTCTCATTGGGTGCCATGCACTAATATGCATCCAGACGGAGCAACAAATCCCACACAAGCTTGGGGTTGGCTGGAAATTGATCATTACCACAATTGTAGTTCTCCAACTTGGGGCACCTGGAGGGCCAGAGCCCATCATCTGTGTTGAAGGTGAAGGCAAAGAAGGCATTAAACATATTTTCTTTCTCTACGTCCCTGTTTGTGGGAAGACCATTCACATCAAGTAATGAACCTTAAGTAATGTTCTCTCTGGTTCTCCTTTTGTTGTTAACGTATTTTAAAAACTTACTGTCCTCTGTAATACTGGCCAGTTTCAACTCTAACTAACTGCACTTTGTCCACACAAATTTTCTTCCTACAAATGTGAAAGCATCCCTGTAGTCTTCCAGTGTCATTGCAGAGTTATGACTCTGTGAAAGGTGCCTTAGTGCAAGCCTCTGTTCTGAAGCTGATCTGCTCAATTTGCTACCTGAAGAGTAGTCTTACTTCAGAATTATAAAGAACTAGTAGATAAATGGGTGTTTTTAGACTAAAGTATAGGTGGCCAAGCCCCTTACTTCCTTGGGTTTGATTTGTTGTGTCCCATGCAAACTCGAATTAAAAGCCTGAAACTATGGAGAAAAGTTTGAAAGACTTAAGCATACCAGCATACAACATCAAGGATAAATATCCATATTTAAAAAGTCTATTGCTTCCTGAATGCCTCAAGTTAAAAGAAAAAGAAAAGATACTGAAAACTAAGAACGAGTCTGCTGAGCACTTTCCATCAGCAACATAATCCATCAGAGAGACTTTGTTTGTAGTATGACAACATGGTTACTGTCATGGAGTTATTAGATCTGTGTCTGTGACAGGGGACAGCAGGCCCACAGGCCCACCAGTCCGGAAAAGAAGGAAAGAGAGAAAAAAAAAAAAGGGTTAACTGCTTACAGACCAGACTGGCCAAGCCTCATAACTAATGAGACGGGAACTCACAGACCCGAGCCACAAGAGAGGGGAAAACAGGAAAGGGTAGGGAAATAGTAGATGGTCCTAAAAATAAATAAATAAAAATAGAGCAGCGGCAATGACCTGAGGAGGAACTATAATTTACTAAACATGATTTCTGAATGCAAGATAATACAATACAATTCAGTACAATTGGAATTGAGGCCAACAAATCAAACAAAATGAGAGTGTGTCCAAAACTGAAGCCTTACTCTCTTACTCTATAGACTGTAGGGAGACCACGTGCTTCTCCACCATGAACAAAGAGAGAGACCTGCCAGCAGCTCTACTATTTTTTCCTCAGGGCACAAAGTCCACTGCAGAATGCTGCTCCTCCCCTTTAAGAGCCAAACACCCAAAAAAGGCAGTTCACAGAACCAGAACATCAACTCTTCAACTCTCACTGCTTTATATGATGTTATAATGTGGAATACTGACAACAAAAAAATCACAAAACCGTGACAGTTACTAATTCTTATTATACATTTATTTTAGGTAAGTTATATCAAGCTTCTTAATGACTTTTTTTTTTTCTTTGTGGATAGTATTAAGAGGCTTATGTTTTAAAGTCTATGCTCCTGAACCATTGCCCAGAGGGACACTGGGAACAGTTCTTCAGTGAAGTCCAACAGCCAGATATGGCAATAGCTGTTATTACACAGCAATTATGGTGTGCAGTTAATTAATACCTACTCCATATCTTTCAACCACACAACTGTGTAGTTGAATGGGGATTTTTTCATGTATATCTGTGAGAATCTATGGCAATGCAAAGGAAGCTTGCGTAATAATTCCATGCTTGAAAAGCAAAGCTGTACTCTATGTACTCTTGGGACTGTTCCATAATTTTAGAATTAAAACTAGAAAACTGTGTGATTTGCTTGGAATTTTAAGAAGGAAAAAGTACCCTGGAATATCTACTATAATTTTGCTACAATCTCTGACTGACAACAAAGGAGAGGTCTGCATCTATTTTCCACAGAAATTGCTCAGAAGATGGTCCATGACTTTCCTTCTGGAGCCTAAATGCTTCTTACTGCATTTACTTCTTACTGAAGAAATATCTCTCCATTTGCTAAGAAAATTTCATTCTACACCTGTAACTGTTATCTCATTACCAGTGCCACAGTGGCTGATTGATATCCTATAAATATTAGATGCAAAATAATATAGCTATTGTGGTATATATTTGACCTACAGTAAATGAATTGTCTATAATTCAAAACTATTTCCATAATATTCTATCACCAATGATCACCATGCACCTTTCCTAGTGGGCAACATTATCATTCCTATTTCAAAACAAAGCTTCCTACGAAGCATGGAAGTAGACCCACAGAAGACACATTCTGAGAGTAAATGGAACTTTCGCTGTAGCATCCATTTCATCCAGGTCAGAGAAGTGTTAAATAGGCAACATTATCTCATTTTTATTGATCAACTGCATAACATTTTTTGTTGTTGTTGTTTATTTTGCTTATAAATAGTAAAAGGAATCTAATAAAATCTAGATATTTGTTTTAAGCTTAAAATTTGTTTCTAAATTTTTTAACTTTAAGACACTGTAATCAGCTCAAGATGTCTCTGACATCATGCCATTCAGAGATATTCAAACCTTCTATGAGCTACTTTGACACATGGATACTGTGCAGTGTTTCTGTTTCTTAAGTTCCTCTTAGCGCGTGCGCGTGCACACACACACAACGTGAAAATGAGATGTTTTAGAATATTATAATATACAAAAAGATCCTAAGCAGTTAATCCAGATAACTCCAGGATTATAACATTTCTCTCTCCCAATATTCAATTGGTAAAATAGCAATAGCTCATAAAGTAAGAGCAGTGTTGAAATCCATTCATTCTCCGATAACCTTCTACTGGCATTAAACTTCATTTGGCACTAAAATGCAGAAGTCTACCAACAGAGTTTACAGATGAAATATAGAATTAATGCAACCTGCTTTTTCTTCTTCTGGGTATTTTATACATTTTGAAAATGTGTGTATTTCTGATACCTCATGGGTTTTTCTTGTTTCTTTATTAGTTGAATACTAATTGTTTATATTTTGAGTAGCTTTTTATATTGCCATAAAATTATTTCTATAGCTTGCTTAGAATACACAAAATGATCACAACCCCAATAGAAATTCACAGTCATTAAGATGTTAATATAAAAGAAAAAAAAAACAACACTAATTTTAAACTACGGGACTCAATTTGACCTGCTATACGATGAAAGCTACTACAATAGATAATAAATAATGCCTTTCAAAATTTAATTTATCTCATGTAATATTGTATCTGAAAGAGAATTACATGAAAAATTTTAACTAATTAAAAAAAAAAAAAACTTGAATGGTCATTTACATTGGTTCACTGTTCAGTATCATTAGATTTGCTGCTGCTGTTGTTAGGTTTTGTTTTAAGTTCAAATACATTTCAAAATAAATTAGGTTTCCTTTCTTTCAGTGAAAAAAATTCACGTAACATTCTAGGCAGGGATTTCTTTTAATGCTTATAAGATGATTGTCATGCAGAGGAAAAAAACCATGAAAGAAAATATGCTTTTTATTTTGTACTTTCATGCAATATGCTAAATATATGGCTAAGAATGTGTGAATAAATTAAAAAGCTAAGAGGCTGGTAGAATAAATTGGATTTGAGGCTATGTGAATGAGAATTACACCAAGAACATCCTTATTATTTTCGGGAATAGAGAACAGTACTATAAGCTTTGAAAACAGAAAACAAAACTGAACAGGAAATATTAATTTTTGAAGAATCATAGAATCATTTGAGTTGGAAGGGATCTTTAAAGATCATCTAATCCAACTCCTCTGCAGTGAAGAGGAGTATCCACAGGCTCAATCAGGTTGCTCAGAGCCCCATCTCCAAGGACAGGACCTCCACCCTTCTCCGGTCAACCTGTGTAGGTGCCTCACCACCCTTATTTCAAAAAACATTTTCTTTATATCCAGTCTAAGTCTCTCCTTTTTTTTTTTAAACCATTTCTCCTTGCTCTGTCACCACAAAACCTGCTAAAGAGACTGTCCTCTTCTTTCTTACAGCCCTTTCAGATGCTGGAAGACCACTCTCAGTTCTCCCCGCATCCTTCCTTTCACCAGGCTGCACAGCCCCAGATCCCAGCCTGTCCTTGCAGGGATGTATTCAATCCCTCAGATCATTTTTGTGGCCCTCCTCTGGACATGCTGCAATAGGTCTGTCTCTCTTCTGGACGCAGCGCTCAAGGTGAGGTCTCACAGCACAGATCAGATGGGCAGGATTACCTCCCTTGCCCTGCTGGCTGCACTGCTTTGGATGCAGCTCAGTATATGGTTGGTTTCTCGTTTCTGAGCTGGGATACTGATTAAAGTCTTTAATTGGTATGCATAATTCAATAGGGTCCACCAAGCTTTTTTTCCAGATACTGAGCTGAATCTTATTTGCAATATAGCCCATTGTATTCAAGAGAATCACATAAGAGAATAATTTTGCTAGTCAATTGTACTGTTTCTACCAAACTAAGACTACACCCTCACAGCAAACCACTTTATGAATTTGAAATGTTACCTCACTGCAACTTTTTAGTGTCCCACACAGCAGAACTACACTGCCTTTATGTAAAGGTAAGGGATATGACAAATTATTTACTGGTTAGCTAGGCAGTCGATGAATAACAAAACAGTGCAATTGTCCTGCTCACATAGTTGTTCACTGTCATCTCTTTTCTATCTGTCTGGATAATGAACTGCTTTGTGACTTGAACATAAAACATGAATACTTGTCTTCATTACTGTACTCATTTCATGTGAATGTCAATCTAGAATTTAGTTGGTAGTCAAGTTCCATCATAAAATTAACTAAGGGCATAAAAAAAGCAGCAGGAAATGTTGATGGTACAGTCAAGCAGGGCTTTATGACTTCGGCTGGAGCCCATCGCAGCCCAGCACCTGTGGAAAGACAACCTCTTTCCCACGTTATCATTGTCCAACTATTTAAAAAATTAAGAACATAGCATGCTTTAGCTATTTCCTCATGGGTCATACCTGGACTCCCCCTTCTTTTTTATTTTGTTTTTTTGTGGGTTTGTTGTTGTTTTGGTTTTGTTTTTTGGGGTCGTTTTTTTTGTTTTGTTTTGTGGGGTTTTTTTTTAGGGAAATCTATTCTTCTTCTTCTTATTATTATTTAAATCACTGAAATTAAATATTCAGAACCAGAATTATGAAAGCCAGGCAGGTGTAGGTAAGATATACAGTTGTAAATATACACATTACATCCTTAAACACCAGAAGATATTCAGCTAGTCAAGTTGAATTATACAACCAAATGTGAGAAAACTTCCTACACTGCCAATCTACTGCACATGAACGCACGTTATTTTGTAAAGCAAACACCATTTTATAACTTAGCAACATGCATTCACATTTAACGGGAAGAAAAAAATAAATTGTTTATAAATGAAAGATTCCCTCTTTTGTAAGGAAGACCACACTACCTGCTATAGAGAATAACAGCTTTAAAATCAGGACTGTTTAGTGAACTGTTTAGCAAAGATTACTTCATGTCTACCATGTCAGAATTCCCCTCCCCCTCCACTTCTTTGCAGATCACAAGCCAAACATCATGTGGAACAGAGGGGTATAAGTCTGGTTCGTTCCTTCCTTGGGCTGAGGTTTAAAGGGTCATTGTCCTTGTAATCATGGTCATTTACAGCGGCTACCACCACAGGAGGAGCAATGAGCTCTACTGGGACAGTGGATTCTGCATGTTCTTTTAGCGATTCAAATACCGATCTCCAGGCACCCAAGAGGTCTTTAGCCACAGTCAGAGCATGTAGCTGCATCCCACAGCCTCGCTCCCACTTTGTCCCATGTCTCTGTGTCATAGATCGTAATCCCATCTACTCATACATTACAAAAGACCCACACCAAAAGTCACATTAAATTGAAGCTTTCCACTTCAGTGTGGTGCTTCTGCAAAATTGTCTCCATTATTTTGCAAGCTGCCTCCTGCACCTTTGTTATACTTGTTCCCACTGTTCCCCGTTGCTCACCTCTGTCCCGCAAAAGTGATTGTGGCTGTGCAGCCCGGCCCTGCTTCCCTTCAGCAGTTTTCGGGTCCAACTTCCTCTCAGTTCAAGACTTCTCAACTTCAAGAATGGACATTCAGGTACTGAAGACAAAGAATTTGCCAAGATTATTGAAAAGGGGGGATTGAATCATGAGAACAGCTTTTCTATATTGCGAGAGCAGCCTTTTACATAACTTGAGCAGATATAAACTGAAGGACAAATGTAATTGCAGCTTCTCTCAGTGTACATGTTCAGTGGGAGTGATCCCCCATGCACCCAGTGCTGTAATAAAGGGAATACCTGCTTGACATAACTCATTGCCATGTCAAGTTACTTTGTCAGTTTTCTTGGCTTTTCTGTGTGTACTGTGCCTATCAACTCTGATAGAAGTGCACAGTCAAACAGACTTAGCCAATATGATAGCACGAGAGCAAAAGTAATAATATAAAACACACACTCTATATAGCTATATGCAAAATTAAATACCTTTGCAGAAATATTTTTCTCTTAATGATATCTCTGAAATTAATATTTTTTTAAGTTTAGTCATTTTCAGATATACACCTGTAGTCTTGCCCTTTTCTGAACAATATTAATGATTTTTGATAAAAGAAACCAGTGGATACAATTTAAATGTTTTAGCACATTCTAATACCTATTTACAGAATAATCCACTATAAAAAGGAAATTGTAGGTTAGAATGAAATCAGACCATTGCTGTAGCATGTAATCATCTCTCTAGGTTCTGAAAATCACATCTGAGTGACACTGGCAGAGAGATCTTTCCTCTACCGGTACCCTTTCCCCACATTATAGTGCACAATTGAATCTGACTGATCTCATGTCAGCTCATTTACTTTTGATCCTACTCCTTACCTACACCACATCTGCAGATTCTGCCCAACTTCACTGATACTTACCAGTTTACAATTGACTTTCTTGCACTTTAATTTCTTTGCTCTCTATCAGCAGGAATCATTGCTTGGTAAAATCACCCTAGCAGTTAATTAGGTCTGACAATATGACAAGTATGAACAGTTGGCCTAACTAAATTTTCTGCTTCTCTGCTTCTGTAAATCTTTGTCTACCCACCATATCAGAAGTTCATGAAGGAACTAGGAGTACAACAATATGCCTTCATGCCCCTCCGACACACTCACTCAAAAGCACCCTTTCATAAATATATCATCTGATCCTCTTAGCTTCTTTAATACTAAGGCTGCTCCGAAAGCAGAGTCTCCCATTTTATTATGTAAGCCTAAAGTGTCAAGACAGATTTGCAGGTATTACAGTAGAGGCAGAAGCTTCCCTTCAATATTCTGTTCCATTTTGTTCCCATGGAACAGTAGAGGTTGTGAGAACCCTTCTTTGTTTTCTGGCTCAAAGCTTGCTTCCTGAGGTATTTCCTGTGATAAGACTCTAACTGATTTATTGAGGAGGCAAGTGATGGGTGCCACTGTGTGACAATCAACATCACTTTGTGGACATTGGAAAGCACCTTCCTCCAGAGCTGTTTGCCTCCAGAAGAGAGTGCTCAGGAGTGTTTACTGGCAGAAGATCTGGCCTCTGACTAAATAGCCCCAGCTTGGTATGGGAAAACTGGGGAATGATATCATTGTGTCCTTTGAAAAACAGGATGCAGGTGGGCATCCCTTCTCCCTCTTATCTGCTGGCATGGCCCAGAAGACGGGAACAAAGGAGTTTCTGCTGAGATCCCAGAGCCAGAAGCTGCCACTCCAAGGACAGCTGACTCAACCACTTTGGACTTATAAATAAGTTGGTACTGCCATTGGAAATTGTCACCATGGTCACCGTTGTCATCAACAGAACAACACCGCCTGACGACACACCACTACTGAAGATCAATGCCTGAACTACAAACCATGCTGGACCCATGGTGGAGACTATCTATCTATCTCCCTCTTGCTTCCTACAAAGACTCCTTGCTTCTATTTCCTATCTCTTCTATCGCCTGCCTTCCCTTCCCCATCACCCTAATTTGTAATAGTGTCCATCCTCCCCTTCCCCATCTCTCTGATTAAGATTTGTAATAAACTGGTTGGGCCAACATTTGAACCGTTGTTTCTTAATCTCATACTGGGTATACATATATCAAAGAACCTCCTCTCCCTCCTATAAGTTGGAGCAAGACAGAGGGGTAGCCTGACAGAATGGTGTCTGGTATGGAAGTGCATCTAAAGCGAAGGCATGGAATTGAACTCCTCTATGAGGAAACAACTGTACCCATTGACATTCTTCAGTGCTTGCTGAACATTTAGGGAGATCAATGGATGTGAGTGCAGCAAGGCAGTGGGTGGTGCATTTCAGCAGAGGTGATGAGAAGACAAGCCATGTTCTGGACAGCCGTACACAGTTGTTACAAAATGAAATGAAGAAAGATTCGATCAGCTCATTAGTGTAAATTGTTGAATTTACTAAGAAACTATTGAACTAAGGAACCATGTATGGAACTGGATATCAGTTTCAATGCATTGGAAACAATGGTGACAAGATTGGAATATCACAAAGTTTGCTCCAGGTAGCTCCCATGAGTGCTCACTCAGGAACAGAAAGAAAACTATGCAGATTCGTCAGGACCTAATGAACCAGTATGAAGCTCGAGGTGAGAGTTTCCTGGATTGAATCATTACCAGTGATGAGAAATGGTGTCACCTGCACAAGCTGGAATTAAAACAGCAGTCCATGGAGTGGCAACGTGAATTCTCCATTAATTTTGACCAGTGTGATGTGTAAGCTCCTGTTTTTCACTGGAAAAAATGGGCAGTTATATAAAAATGGGCACCATTAAAAAATGGTGGTGACTTTGTAGCTGAGAATTTGCTCTATCATAGTATTATTGTGCTCATTGTATCTGTTGTAGTTTCAGTGGAAATAAATAGAAGGCATTACTTTCAGAGCAACATACGTGAATAAAACAGAAGAATAAATCAACCATTTCTCTTTGTGAAAAATTCAAGACTTCTAAAGACAATCAATTATATTTCAGTTAAATATTTTTTGCCGCTAAAAATCTATTTTAAATATTAGTCAAAAGACCCTTCGCTGCTTCTTGGTTTTAATTAGTTTTGTCAGTGCCTGAGTTTTCTCAGTTCCTTTCAGGTAAACTAGCTGACATTTTAAAATTATCCATATATGCCTATTTTACTTCTGCTATGTTTCTGGCTGTTCATGCAAAGAACAAAAGTCTCAAAAGGGCTGTTTTAAGACAGTTGATTTATCACAAGGACTTTATCACATAGCCTCTGCAGGGCTGTGATGTCATTGGCATTACTGAGACATGAGGGGATGTAGGAATAGACAGGTATAAACTCTTTCAGAAAGACAAGCATTGGAGAAGGGAGGGGGTGTTGCCCTCTATGTCAATGATTAGCTGGAGTCCATGGAGCTCTACCTGGGGACAGATGAAGAGTTGGCAGAGAGTTTATGGGTTAGGGTTAAAGGGAAGGCAGGGAAGATGACATAGTGGGGATCTGCTACAGGCTTCCTGACCAGGAAGACCGAGTGAATGAGACCCTCTATAATCAGACAGAAACAGCTTTGTGTTCACAACACATGGTCCTCAGTGGGGACTTCAACCGTCCAGATATCTGTTTGAAGATACACAGCAGGGCACCAGCAATCGAAGCAGTTCCTGGAATGCATTGAGGATAACTTCCTCTTCCAAGTGGAATCCACGAGAAAAGATGCTACACTGGACATTGTCCTCACCAATGAGGAGGGACTGGTGAGTAGTGTGAAGCTCAAGGGCAGCCTTAACTGCATTCACCACAAAGTGCTGGAGTTCCCAAAGATCCTTAGGGAGACAAAGAGAGTGTGCAGCAAGGTTGCTACTCTGGACTTCATGAGAGAAGACTTCGACCTTTTCAGGGAGCTGCTGGGCAGAGTGGCATGGAATAAAGCCCTGGAGGGAAGAAGGATCCAAGAAAGTTAACCAATATTCAAGGACTATCTCCTCCAGGCCCAGAAGCATTGCATTTCAAGAAAGAGGAAGGCAGGCAACAATGCCAGGAGGCCTGGCCATACGTTGGCACAAAAAGAAAGCCTAAAGCCTATAGGGAGTGGAAGCAGAAACAGGTTACATGGGAGGACTACAAAGAAGTTGTTCAAGCAGCTAGGGAACAGGTTAGGAAAGTTAAAACCCTGATAGAGTTAAATCTAGCCAGAGACATAAAGGGGAACAAGAAGAACTTCTACACATATATCAGCAATAAAAGGCAGGTCAGGGAAGATGTGGGCCCTCTCTGAAAGGAATCTGGAGACCTGGTCATGAGGGATACAGAGAAAGCTGAAGTGCTCATTGACTACTTTTCCTCAGTCTTCACCGGCAAGGGTTCTAGCCATAGCACCCAAGTTACAGAAAGCAAAGGTAAGAAGGAAGATCTGCCTGTTGTAAGTGAAGATCAGGTTCAAGACTATTGAAAGAACCTGAAGGTGCAGAAGTCCATGGGACCTGATGAGATCCATCCACTGGTTCTGAGGGAACAGACAGATTAATTGGCGAGATGCTACCTATAGTATTTGAAAGGTCATGACAATCTGGTGAAGATCACACTGACTGGAAAAGGGGAAATATAACCCCCATTTTCAAGAAAGGAAAAAAAATAAGACCTGGAGCAGTCAGTCTTACTTCTGTTCCTGGCAAGATTATGGAGCAGATTCTCCTGTTGGCTCTACTAAGGCACATGGAAATAAGGTGACTGGTGGTAACCAACATGGCTTCACAAAGAGCCATGTTCACAAAGAGTCAGTGTGCACTTACAGACCAGAAGGCCAACTGCATCCTGGACTGCACTAACAGAAGTGTGGCCAGCAGGTCTAAGCAGGTGATTCTAACCACTCTATTCTGTTCTCATTAGACCCTACATAGAGTACTGCATACACTACTGAGGTCCTCAACACAAGAAGGACAACAAGCAGTTGGAGAGGGTCCAGAGGAGGGCCATGAGGATGATCGGAAGGCTGGAGAACTTCCCCTCTGGGAAAAGGCCGAGAGAGCTGTGTCTTTCCAGTTTGAAGAAGCAGCAGCTCCAGGGGGGCATTATGGTGGCCTTCCAGTACCTGAAGGGGGCCTACAGGAAAGATGTGGAGGGAATTTTTGTAAGGGCATGTAGAGACTGGACGAGGGGAAATGGCTTTAAACTGGAAGAGGGTAGATTTAGAGTAGATATTAGGAAGAAATGCTTTACTGTGAGAATGGTGAGACGCTGAAACAAGTTGCCTAGAGAAGTTGTGGATGACCACTCCCTGGAGACATTCAAGGCCAGGCTGGATGGGGTTTTGAGCAACCTGGTCTAGTGGGACACGTCCCTGCCAATAGAGGGGTTGAAACTAGATGATCTTAAAGGTCTTTTCCAATCCAAACTGTTCTATGATTCTATGATTCTATGACGTAAGTCAGAGAGCTACATACAGAAGCATATAGGACACACAGGATATTCTGATTTATCTGTAAACTTGCTACCATACTGGTGTTCCCTAACTGAATACATTAAGCCAATAGACTTTGACACATAGAAAATCTTCAGGAACCTGTAATAATTTTTAAAGCTTAGCTTATGCATTAACTTGTATCTTAATTTCAGGTGTAAAAAGGGTATTAGAAACAAATCTGGGCAGATTTGCAAAAAAGCAAAGACATTCACATACCTGGTACAGGAAGAGAAGATCCAACTGAATTGTTTTCATTTTCCAGGTAAATTTATTACTGGAATATTTATAATGTGGGTTTTTTGTTTGTTTGTTTGTTTGTTTTGGCAACCATATATTCCATGTAGCAATTACAACAAAATAGCTCCTATCTCTGAAGAATGTTTTGCAGAACTGTTGAGTATGAAGAAATTTGTCAATACTTACTTGTGATATTATATCTCTAGTTTATTTGAAATAACTACTAGAATAAAAGCCAAACTGATGAACTGCTAGCTAGTGACATTACTCACTACTGGTTAATGTTTGACATACATAACAAAAATAGCCCAAGAACTCTGCATTTCCAAGTCATAATGCAAAGTTAAAAAGCAGGCTAAGCCAATCTAGTAACTCAGCAAGGTCAACATTCTGTCACTGATGCCAGGGAACAAATTTCCTTCTCAATGGACAGTACTGTTAATTTACTGTAGGAAGAAAAGTCTTCAGTAACTTACAAGACGATACATATCATGACATCAAGAAGGAAAAAAAAAAAAAAAAAAAGAGCAATAACGTAAGCTCTACTGTAGTATATATTTCTGCTGTCATAGAATGATAAATACAAAAGAAACTGCAATTACACTGAAGCGTTCTCTGGAAGAGGACAAATAAGCTTTGATTTTGCAACCAAATGCATGGTCTCCACCTAAATGATGGAGATTGAGGAAAGAAGGAATTGAAAAAACAGGTTATGTATGGCTGGCATACACTTAATTCTGCTTCTAGAGACATTCTTGTCACATGAAGTTACAAATGAGAGCTGAATTTTTGTTTTCAGAATCATTATCTATGAATCTTCACAGCAGAACACAAATTTATTCAGAATCAGAATAAGATATTTTTTAAATCTGTCCCACTCTTGGTATCATCATACTCTTTGTAGTGCAAGATAAAAACCACATTAGTAGCTGTGTCTTGAAGAAGTGCTTAACTTTCCAAAATTAAAAACTGTTGAAATAGAGATGACGTTGGGGAAAAATCAAACAACACATTCAAACAAAATCTGAGAGCTTGATGATCAGAAATGCGTCATCAGCCAGAAAAACTGCTACTGACAAAATAGAAAATATACTTGTATTGTATGCTGATGTACCATTCTGTTGGGATTTTTCCCTCAATTCATTTCTTTCAATGCTTCTGCTTTATAAAGAAATATTGCTAGACAGAATGCACACACAGAAGTCTACAGCATTTCCTGTGCATCAAATGTGATTAAGAATACTTTAAAGGTCTATTTTGATTTCTTTATGTTGATAACGCTCTACTAAGTCTGCACTGTTCATGCATCTATTGGAATAATTATCCTGTAACATTGAGTTAAATGTCAAGAAATTTGAAGTAGAGATGGAATGCTGATATTAGGCAGTATTTCCTACAGTAAAGTAACCTAAAACAATGGATGTGACAAGTTAGGCACAACTAATTCTACATTTATTCCCTTTATTTCAGATACACTAAGACTACTGAATTCTGTTCAGGTAGACATCTTACTAGCCAGCAAGGTTGTGCAGTCACCTCCAAAGTTACCCAACTGTTCACAGTATCCTTATATCATTCTGTATCACAGAAAACCTGACAGACCCAATGGGTGAGAGGCTTTTATGGTGGGGTATGGTTTTAAAATTTGATTCAGGATTTTTTATATTATTATTATGGGAATACTTTTACTCTGCCTTCATAGTTGTAATTCATCTACTCTCTCTAAATATTATTTTAGGGATTCACTCTAACTAAGATAAGCCTAAAAGTTTCATCATTATAAAGCTGCTTGCTGTATTCTTTCTTGCAGTAAGATAAATAAAACAACAAATTCTGATCTTACTCAATGTCTAAAGATCAGCAAGTATTAATAGCAGGGATTTCACGGTAGATTCAAATGTATCCCACCCTCCCACTCCCTCATTTCCATCAGATTCATGTATGCAAAGCACGAATTTAAGTAACTATTTTTAATCACTGGCAGTCACACTCAAGCATGTACAAGCTCTGCTCCAAACATTACAAGATCAACAACTTGTTTCTTTCTAGTGCATAGGAGATGGACAGAATATACTCAATACAAGCAATAAAGTAGTTACAACTGGTTCATTTTTTCATTATTTTCATAAGTCAGATTGATGGTGATACTCCAATCTTTCCACATACTTGGAAGGTTACATTCTAGCAGCAAGTTTAATGTCTAGCTAGCAGTTCATCAGTTTGGCTTTTATTCTAGTAGTTATTTCAAGACACCAGTTCTGGCAGCTGAAACAAAGCAGAAAAGTTGTGAATGCTATCATCATCAAGCCTTTTTTTGAATGGACTACAACCAAGTAAAATAAATTGAGACTTTCCAGTTACTAGTATTGACACATATATGATTATGATACCAATTTATAGAAATAATACTGCAGCTGTAGACATTAATTTCATACAAACATAATTCATTGATGAATTATACTACACAAATCCAAGAATCAATTTCAGAAGGAACAAAATGGAAGGCATAAGCAAGCCCATCCACTGGCCACATGTTTCTAATGTCACTGAATGTCTGGAATCCCAAAAAGTGCAACTTGAAATAAAATGCTCTTGTGATTAAGGAATATTTATTCCCTTATATCGTTATGTGCATCAATGAGAAATTTGTGTTCCTGTTACGCATTCAAATGCATTCAACAACCATTTGAACAGAAAAGGCATTACACAGCAAACTGCTCACAAGACACACTGTTACTAACCTCAAAGCATTTTAAGCTTATAAGTCAAATCAGGTCCACAGATGAAGGAAAACAGTAAATACCTTATTTTATGAAAAGCTATACCAAAAGAATCATATTCACTTCAGGCAGCTGGTAGATGCAGGTATTAATGTATGAGGGCAGAGAATGCATTAAAGTACTCTGCTTAATATACTGCGCTGATGGAGTGGCTGGAGGATTTGAAACTATAAATGGCAGAGACAAAATTATATAGATTTTGTCAGGTAGTTATGTATTCCATATTAGCAACGAATGTGTGGAAAATACAAGTATGAACATGAGCGCATAAAATAATAGATTAATCAACTGTATGTTCCCTTCTACAGTGGAATTCCTAGGTCACAGCCCAAATCAGTACGTGAGCACATGAGTGCCTGGAGCAGGGCAGGGGAGGTGTGGGGGGGTTTGGGCTAGAGTCACCTTTTCCTGTGTGTCTCAGTGATGCTTCTGGGAGCCTGTGTGTAGTCTGAGCCTGCGTGGGTTTCCCCTCCCCCCACCCTTCTCCTGCAGCCCAAGAGTACGAACAGGAGATGGCTGGATTCCTCAGCTTGCCCCTTTCTCCAAACTGTTGCTGGGAGGGATGAGTTAATTCCTCTGTCTTTGATATCTTTTCCTGTAGTGCCTATATCTCAAATAAAGGCTTTGTCGTCACCTTTGTTTGCTCTACACCTTCCAAGTTAATGAATTGGCAATGAAAAGTAGAGTGAAGCAGAAGTTCTACAATCTCCAACTTTAATAATAAGGAATGATACTACTTCAAAGGAAAGAAAGACACATCTCTATGCTTTTTAAAAAGGCATTGCAATTTAAATAATGAAAGTCATTTAAATAATCAGATTAGTCACTTTCTAAAAATGAAGTAGACTAGATCTTAATATAAGACAAGGAAATGTGTTTCATTTACAGTTGAGTTTCATCTAAGTGTTTTTTTCTAACATTACTTTGAGATACTTAATAATGCAGGATATTCTTGGCCTGTTCATTTTACAATTACAACCAATTGTAGCTGTAAAAAATGAAAATTAAAGATTTTCAGCACCTATTTTTGTGCCCCAGAAGAGCTTCCCACAGTATTTTATGGCTCCCTATTCCATGGCAGCTGCATCTTAAAGTTAAGAAATAACTTTAAGCTTTCTTGCTTGAAGTCTGTCTTGTTCTTTGATTTTGACCGTTGAAACTAAAGTTCGTCTTTCTCCTTATGGAGACAAAATTTCCTTCCTATTTTGGAGATACAACCTATGAAGGGCACATAATTTCCTCACCGGTGTTTCTTTAAATAGTTATTTCCCAAACTACATATATTGGTACTTTCTCAAACACCACTCTGTTGCCTTCAGTAGGTTCACATCACTCTCATGCACATAACAATATTTGGTAGATATACTCATCTCATTCTGTGTTGCTTCCATAGGTCCCTCCAGTACCAACAGGCCATACAGTTCCTGGGGTAAGAACCAGATTTTGAAGAAACCACTCATATACTTTAATATCAGTCCTACACTTATGCAGCTAACTGAATCAGTATTTCAGTACTCTCTTATGTAGCTGACCACTTAGGTATACACAGAGAGAAGCAGATCAGGAAGAATAAAGAAATATGCAACCTCTAAAGGAGGTACCTAAACTTAATCAAGATAAAAGCAGCTTAAATAGAGCTCTTTGGATTCACCAGTGAGTGAGCTCCAGGAGAGCGTTACCTGCATTGGGTTTAGAGTATATAACAGAATGAAGGCATGTACCGCTCAATGTCAAATTAAAAAAATAAAAGTAATTTTAATCCCCGGAGAACAACTATCACTCCAAATTTCCAGTAAAGCTAAGTTTTCCTTATATTTATATTAACCTCAAAGATTATTTTTAAAAATCTTAGCTTCAGTTTAAGAGATACCATGAAATTGAAAGTGACAAATTTTGTCAGTCACCTGTTACTGCAGTCTTCTTACCTGTTTCTCTCCAAAAAAAATCAGGATCTATCACAGACTTTTGTACTTAGAACTCCTATAAAACAGTTATTCCACAGTCTTAGACTAAAAATTGCTCTATTTTTTTTTCTTTCTTTCTTTTTTTTTTTTTTTCTCTCAAATGTACTGATGTACTGAGGATATTTCATAGTATAGCAACTAGAAAGCTACATTACAAAAAATAATACTAATTTTCTTCTTATTTTGGCTAAGTCTCTTTCTAGACATTACTGAGCCCTTCGACTTACGCCAGATTCTCTCAGCCACATCATAAATCTAAGGTCTATGACAGTAACAACCAGCCTACTTAGAAGACTGTGTTAATAACTTAAGTGATACTTCAGGTACATTCACACTAGATATAGAAACTACTGTACTGACTGACAACCCGCACCCACATGCTCCCAAGTGAATCACCTTTTTCAAACCTTTTTTGAGCAGCTTGGTCTAGTGAGCAGTGCCCCTGCCTATAGCAGGTGGGTTGGTACTAGGTAATCTTGAAGGTCCCCTCCAACCCTAAAAATACTATGATTCTATGATTTTTTTTTTTCTGCAACTAGAGAAAAAATTATTTGAACTCATTTTGAAAGGTTGTATTAGATATTGCCCCAATTTATATTCATTGCTATTGCACACAGCAATAGGAATTGCCTCAGACACACAATTAAAAACATAACATTTATCAGTATTTACTGAAGCGTATTTCAAGACTCAACTTCAACAAAATTTTTCATTTCACGGGAGGTTTCTTTTCATGTACTTCTAGATTTTTTAAATTGATGACATTTAAATATCTCCCTCACACAGAAAATATTTCCAAAATGCATTCTGTATTATGGCTCTGAACATGCTATCTTAACCATCAGAAATGCCTCAGGGCCCCACATAACCCACAGAACTGCGATGGATAAATTTGGTGGTCATACAAATTGACACATTTCAGTGGGACTGCACATTTGCAAGGAGAGAACCAGGCCAATTTAAAAAGAACACAGAGTATACAGGAAAGCATAACAGTATTCTGGAGGATCCCTGCATGGTAGGTTTTATTTCTCCCTGGTTAGGTGACATGGATTGAAGGAATGTTTAAGAGGAGTTTAGAAAGGGGCACTAGAGGAAACATGCATTTACTGATTCTACTAATATAAGAAAGGCAAGTTAACAGCGAGTTAACCATTCTCCCATTCTAAGAGATAGGAAAAAGATGGAGGTTGCCTTTAATACTGGCAATATTTACTGTCTAAAACTGAAACTCCTCTGACCTGAATAGAAATGAACACAATCAGTACAGCTGCATAAAAATAACAGTCAAGTATTTCAGTACATATGTTGTCTAATTTCTTGATCACATGAACAGTGTTACGCAAAGCAGCAAGACTACTCATAACAAGAAGAAACACAACCAGAACTAGAACTAATTTGCAGAACATGTGCTCCAAATTCCTCATAAGGAATTTTAGTGGACCTGAATAAAAGTCCTCTCAAGTCAGTTGGAATCTTTGATATTGATATTTGGGTCATCGCATATAAGCCCATCTTATTTATACAGATAATACAAGTAACAGCAAATTATACTCCAGTAACTTCCACAAGACATTTATAAATCTAGACATGTTAGATATTTATCTTATTTGACTGTGTTAGATACTTAAGTGCGTAAGTTCCAAGCTCACTGCAGAATTTAATCTCTCAATACCCTCATAAAGAATAGGAATCACAAAATCACAGAATTGTAGGGTTTGGAAGGAACCTCCAGAGACTATGAAGTCCAACCCCCCTTCAAAGCAGGATCCCTACAGCAGGCTGCACGGGTAGGCATCCAGGCGGTTCCTGAATACCTCCAGAGAAGGAGAATCCACAACCTCCCTGGTTAGCTTGTTCCAGTGCTCAGTCACCCTTACTGTGGAGAAGTTCCTTCACATATTAGTACGGAACTTCCTGTGCTCAAGTTTATGGCTGTTTCCCCTTGTCACGTCCCCACAGACCGCTGAAAAGAGGTTGGCCATGTCTCTTTGACATGATAATAATAAACATTAATAAGATTTGAGTCTTCTATTCTTAAGGCTGAACAGACCCAGTTTGCTCAGCCTTTCCTCACAGAGGAGATGCTCCAGGCCCTTTACCATCTTTGTGGCCCTCTGCTGGACTCTCTCCAGGAGATCTCTGTCTTTTTTGTACTGGGGAGCCCAGAACTGAACAGTACTCCAGGTGAGGCCTGACCAGGGCAGAGTAGATGGGGAGGATCACCTCCTTTGACCTGCTGGCCACACTCCTTTTAATGCACCTCAGGACCCCATTGGACTTCTTGGCCCACAGGGCATACTGCTGGCTCACTGACAACCTGTCATCCACCAGGACCCCCCAGGTCCTTCTCCGCACAGCTCCTCTCCAGCAGATCATGTCCTAACCTGTACTGATACTTGCAGTTATTCCTTCCCAGGTAAAAGACTACACTTTTGTGTATTGCTTTTGTTAAACCTCATCTGATTTATTGCTGCCCAGCTCTCTAGTGTGTCCAAGTCTTGCTGAATGGTAGCAGAGCCTTCCAGTGTGTCACGCACTCCTCCCAGCTTTGTATCCTTGGGTATTAAGGGTAGACACTATCCCCCCATCAAGGTCATTGATGAAGATGCTGAACAAGACTGGACCCAGCATCAACCCCTGGGGAACACTGCTAGTCACAGGTCTCCCACCAGACTCTGTACCGCTGACCACCAACCTCTTAGCTCAGACAGTCAGCCAGTTCTCAATCCACCTCATTGTCCACTCATATATCCCACACTTTCTCAGCTTCGTTATCAGGGTGTCGTAGGAGAGTATCAAAAGCCTTGCTGAAGTCAAGGTAGATGACATCCGCTGCTCTACCCACATCTACCCAGCTGGTGATGCCATCATAGAAGGCTATGAGATTGGTTGAGCATGAGTAATATTACGTCAGATTTATTCAGAGAAATTTAAATGTGTTAAATACTCACTGCCTGTAAACATTGATTACGTAATTATTGTTAAAAATGAGTGCATACATGCTTTAGACTAAGCCAGTGAGGGGATAAAAAAACTGATAAAACTGAATGAAATCTGGAGTTTAAAGTCATGAACGGTAAGGAACTACTACTGCTACCTGCCCACTTCTGCGTCTCTGATGATGCTGAATTTAAATAAATAAATAAATAAATCAATTTCAGACATCCTTCTTTCATATCATATTCAAAACAGATACTGTTTTTGTCATATTTTAATTAGATATGAAAGAACACACACCAAGCTATTCAGGATGCCATAACTGTATGTAATATAACACAGAAGTGACTTGAAGTAAAATCCCTGCATTTTCCAACAAACAAAAAACAAGCTGAATTTTCTTCATGCCTTAACCACTCGCTTTCATTGTATAATCCAGAGATGTAGAAGTAAAATAAAATGGAACAGTTTATTTGCCCTTCGGCACCAATTTGTTGTCATGCTTTGTCACTACCAGAATTGAGATATCCATTTCTTTTAAAAACTCATCATTCTCTCCAGATATGGTCACCTGCAATATAAGAAAATGTGTGGACTGATGGGCAAAGAAATGTCTGTTTTTCTGATGCAAAGCTGTGAACATTAGATAATATTAAAGCACAGACAATTTGCAAAGAAATTGTATATTCAGATAATTTCAGTGAATGTGTACACATTAGTCTTCTTATTATTTTCCTTAAGGGAAAACCTTACATCAGACAAAAGTTTGGCCTGTAGGAGAAATTGTCTGTTGTATATATTCCAGTATGTTTCAGAAACAGTTTTTCATAGTAACAAGACTTTCTGCAAGGAAGAAATTTTTAGTTAATTGTTTTCCAAATTAGGTAAAGAAAAACAAGCAAAAAAAACCTAACCCACAAATCTTACCTCAAATCAATTATTCTATTGTGCTTTAAATCAGCTAGTGATAAAAAAGATGACCACATAAAAACTGAACATTTTCTAGGCCTATTATCTTACATAACTTACTTACAGAATCATGTATACAAGAGAATCAGAGCTGTCTGAATGTTAGAATAACATAATCACATTTCTAGTTCTCACATACTCCACAACAACTCCAAGACTGTTTTAAGGTATCACAGAATCACAGAATGGTTTGTGTGGAAGGGATCTTTTAGATCATCTAGTTCCAACCCCCCTGCTATTAGCAGGGACACCTCCCTCTAAACCAGGTTGCTCACAGTCCCATCCAGCCTGGCCTTGAATGCTTCCTGGGAGGAGTCATCCATAGCCTGTCTGGGCAACCTGTTCCCATGTCTTACCAGCCTCACAGTAAAGCATTTCTTCCTAATATCTAGTCTAAATCTACCCTCTTCCAGTTTAAAGCCATTTCCCCTCATCCTGTCACTGTGTGCCCTTATAAAAAGTCCCTCCTCAGGTTTCCTGTAGGCCCCTTCAGGTACTGGAAGGCTGCTATTAGGTCCCCTTGGAGCCTTCTCTTCTCCAGGCTGAAGAGCTCCAGCTCTATCAGCTTGTCCTCTTAGGGGACAACCCTTCTGATCATCTTTGTGGCCCTCCTCTGGACCCGCTCAGTGTCCTTTTTGTTTTGGGAGCTCCAGAAATGGACGCAGTACTCCAGGTGAGGTCTCACAAGAAAAGAGTAAAGGGGCAGAATCACCTCCCTCGACCTTATGGTCACACTTCTTTTGATGCACCCCACAATATGTTTGGACTTCTGGGTTGTAAGCGCACACTGCTGGCTCACATTGAGTTTTTCATCAACTGACACCCTGAATTCCTTCTTCTCAGGGCTGCTCTCAAGCCATATTGCCTCCACTGTCTTTTTATTCCTTTACATCTCTGCTAAAGATACTTCACATTTCAGCTTCCAGGACATACTGCAGAATAGATGAATATTTGCTCAGTAACAAGTTGAATACATCCTGTTGCTCACCACTACAAGAAAGATTTAAGAACTGTTCACAGTATATTAATGACTTGTGTCTCTCTTGTTCTTTCTGTGTCTAGACCTGACTTTCAGATTTCTCTACTTTCTGTTGTTTTTATTCATCAAAGATTTCCCCAATGCATACATTATAGCAAATGTTCCACAACTTAACGTTATTTTTGTTAAAAACTAGCAAGAAAAAAAAAAAAACTGAACTTAAGATTAAAAAAACAGAATGAAATACCAAATAAATCATTTTAATTGTAAGTTTTTAACATGAGTTTGTGTATTGGCAACAATGCAGGTGTTAATCTCTGCTCTCCAGTGACAGTAACAGGACTGAGGGAATGGCATGGAGCTGTGTGAGGGGAGGGCTAGGTGGAGGTTAAAAAAGAGTTCTTCACCAGAGGGTGGTGGGCATGGCGCAGGCTCCCCAGAGCAACAGGCTTGACCTCAAACTACTGGAGGTCAAGAACTGCCTGGACAATGCCCTCAAACTTAGGGTCTGATTTTTGGGTGATCCTGTGTAAAGCCAAGAGTTAGTACTTGTAGTTCCCTTCCAACTTAGAAATTCTATGAATCTGTAAACACATATTTTCAATCCCTCTGCTACGAGCAGGGACACCTTCCACCAGCTGTAGGCTACAACACCATGTTGCTACCTGGACATAAACACCTCCAGAGATGGGGCATCCACAACATCTCCAGACAGCCCATTCCAGTAACCTTTGTGGTTAATCAACTAAACTTTCTCCCGAGGTTATAACATAATTAACAAAGTTCTTTCCTAGACTGCCCACCTCTACCCCTGAAGATAATATTCTTCTCTTGACAGTCCCAGTTAAAAAGATGGGGGAAAAGTGCTTTGTAGCTAGCTGTTCCCTTTGGGTATATACTTCAGTGACACAGATTATGCACAAAGTTTGAGCTACTTTATTTTGGACTCCCAGGGCTGAAATTCTTCAGGGTATCTGCAACTGCTGCTTTGCATGCATTGCTCACACTTCTACTCTACCACCTCAGTCTACACTGACATCTAGGGCACATCCATGACCAAAGTACATTAATGTACACAATTTTTTATATTTGGATCAACTACAAGCATTCCAAAATTCTATTCAATCTCTCAGCACTTATTTGTTTAAAAAAAAAAAAAAAAAAGTTCTGAATTTTTACCTAGGGGCTTTGCTCGCAATTGCTGGTAGACTTGACAGTAATTATACATGACACAAGGCGGTGTCAGGTTGGATTAGTTTTAATAAGTTGCAGTATTAACAAAGAGTTTCTCTGTGAATGGCAACTCTTAGTACTTTGCTTATGTAATACCAAGATTTAATATCTATGAGCTTGAATTTAGAGTCAGATTTACCCCAGACTTACTGCATTATATAATTGTGCTATATCAGTTGTGATTTCACCCGTCCATATAATGCAATTAATCCATAAATTAACATTTACACAGTACTCTCCCTAGCTCCAGCTCTCCTCCTCCCAACTTTCTGAGTGACTAAGTATTTCAAGAAAAAAAATAAAGACTGAATTTTTTTACCACAAGTATTCCTTCTCATCTTCAGTGAAATTACTAAAGACAAGGAACTATAGCATTTCAACAATTGCAAATGTCAAAATACCCTGCAAAATCTGCTGACAATCCTACTTATCAGTTTTGGAAATGCTAAAATCTCCATGCTCTACGCTTGAGTAAATACTCCAACAAATTAAGTCATTTTAAAGTTCAAACCAAGGACTGAATATTTATTGAATGTTTTTCATTTTTCATTGAATGTAGAAATCAACAGTTTAGATGAAGTCACCAAAAAAAAAAAAAAAAAAAGCCAAAAAAACACCCCAATTTGAAGTTTACAGTACAACAGCCAGCAATTGTTATTTACTTGAAACTCCAAATTTGTACTATTTATTTTGCTTTCAGCGTTTTGTAGAACTTCCCATTTTATTTCTCTGAAATTCGGATTTGATGTTCACACAGCAGAATCAGTTTCACAGACAACAAGAATATGCATAATATGCTTTTTAATACTAAAAATGCATCTGTCATGGAAGGACAAGTTAATAGTAAATAGCAGTAGATTCAGAGTAAATAGTTACATGGTTCTTGACAGTCATCTCTGCTTCACTCCCTCCTACTCATGTTCTACGTTTGAGGGCAAGCACAAAACCTTGGAAAGAGTAGATAGAGATGTACACATAATTCTCATCCAGTCTTCTCATAATACCTTTTAAAAATCTAATAATTGGTACTATTATAAGTACTGAAAAAGAGACACATAATCTAACCCTAAATGAAGTACTTTATCAGTGATAAAGGAAAATTAAATTAAATACAACTAGCACATTGTGATGTGGTCTCACAGAGGAGAGACGTGGGAAGAGAAATCTCTTCAAAGACATTCTGGCTTCTCATCCACATTCTTATGTCTTAAAAAAGAGAAGTAAATTCTTGCTCACCTTGCAGAGAAGATGCCTATTAGACCTGAACACAGGAAGGACTACTGAAGCTATTCTGCAAGTCCTTCTCAAGATTTTATTCAGAACAGCTAAGAAAGCCCCACCACCTGGAGTCTTGCGATTAGACCGAACATTCTCCTGCTCTTTAGAATGAAGTATTTCATACTCAAAGCTGTTAAAAACATCAACTAAGATGTACTGTGTACAGCAAAACAACAGATGCAGACAAATAAACAGTTATACAAGATAATCTGTGGTTAAGGATGAAGAACTTACAGCTTTAAGTTCTGTAAAATCTCATTCTGTAAAAAACTCCAAGTCTCAAACATTTACAACACAATTCTAGGTAAAGCAAAAGCAAAGGATCTTTCTAAGCATCACATAGCAAGACAGGGGCAAAGAGCTTCAAAGGCTGAAATCTTAGCATATCCAAAATATTTGATTAATTCATTCCAAGTCTAAGGGTATTTTTAGCGGATACTGCAGTTGAACCTTCCCACCAATATTCTGTTCAATTTTTGTTGCCATATGAGAGATGGCAGCAGAGAGGCAATCTGACAGAGAGGTGTGTGACATGGAAGTGTGTATGAAGAAAAGGAGTGGAATTGAATTCAGGTTTGTCAGGACCTACTGATACAAGGGTGAAGGTGACAATTTCCTGGATTATATCATTATCAGTGATGAGATGTGGTGTCATCACTATGAGCTGGAGTCAAGACAGTGGCCCGTGTTGTAGCAACATGTGAATTCTCCATTGAAGAAAATGTTCAAGATGCAGACCTCAATGGGTAAGGTGATATGCACTGTCTTTTGGTTTCCTGGGCCCTGGAAAAACCATCAACTCTAACTACTACATCATAACACTGAATAAGCTGAAGGCTCAAACTTCCAGAGGTCAGACCAAGAGAAGACAACCTATCTCTCGTAACACGATAATGCCAGGCCTCATAACACTTTGTAGACTGTGGAGCACATTGCTGGTCTTGGCTGGACTGTCCTACCACACCTACTGTATAGTCTGGATTTGGCACCTTCTGACTTCCATTTGCCTGGCCGGTGAAAGATAGACTGCATGGGCAACATTTTTCTAACAGCGATGCCATGATAGCAGCTGTGAAACAGTGAATCATCTCCATTGGTGATGATTTTGATGAGCACAGCATGTAGACACTTGTTCCTCACCGGTGAAAATGTGGAGTTGAAAACTGACGACTATGTTGAAAAATAGTTTTGAAGCTGAGAATCTGGTCTATCAAATAGTGTTATTGTGCTCTCTGTATCTGTTGCAGTCTGAATGGAAAAAAATATGAGGCTTTACTTTCGAAGCAAACTACATATATGTGAGCAGCCACAAAAAAATAATTACTGGACAGGAGATCTTGCGATTCTTTTGCACTTTTGTTGTAACAAATTGATCTAATTGTGTTCTTTCTCTTGTGATGACCATAAACTTAGAAAGTTTACTTACAAATTTGTTTGGCACCCAGGACATTTTGATTTCTTCAAGGATCTACTTGGAAGTATCCAGTGGGTTAGGGCACTAGAAGGTAATTTTAATCTAATAATGGGTACAATTATAAATATTGAAAAAGATGAGGAACTTCTAGAGGGAGTCCAGAAGAGGGCCATAAAGATGCTGGGGGCCTGGACCATCTCTCTTATCAAGAGAGGTTGAGAGACCTGGGATTGTACAGCCTGGAGAAGAATGAGGGGAGATCTTACGAATGCTTATAAATATCTAATGAGCCGGAATCTAGTGGTTGGGGCCAGGCTCTTTTCAGGGGTGCCCAGTAACAGAATGAGGGCAATAGGAACAAACTGAATCATAGGAAGTTCCATACCAACATGAGGAAATAATTCTCTACTTTGACGGTGAGAAAACACTGAAATAGGCTGCTCAGAGAGTATGTGGAGTGGGTTTTTTTTCTAAAGATATTCAGAACTCAACTGAATGCTTTCTTGTGTATCTACTTTATGGAATCTGCTTCAGCAGGGCAGTTGGACTAGATGACCACCAGAGGGCTCTTCCAATCCCTATGACTGTGAAACTGTGATTCTTAGATTTCACCTATGCAGAGATGCACTGAGATAGTTCTCTATAACCAGTCTTCAAAATGATTTAGATTGTGGGTGTTAATTCCTACATGGTGCTGTAGTGTGCCATGTAGGCCCGCTAGTGCTTCTGGAGAAGTAAATATGAGTGGGTTCACATACCAGATCACTAACAGACAGGAATAGAAATTAGTTTCCTGAGTGCTAGAATAACAATTATTTAGTGGATTGACAATTATAGCTGCTAGAACAGCGAGGAAGTTGTAAATAGCTTAATACCCTGATTAAGACAAGGATTAGCAACATTTTGTAGATAAAGACAAGAAAGGGGATCTACATGTGATTTAATCAACTTGCTAAGCCTAATAATTTATCTGCTTTTTTATCCCCATATAAGCAATATGCAGCACATTTTGCATGCTTGCCGCTCATTTCCAAACACAATACAATGGCAGAAAGATATTTTCCCACAAATACACCATTACAGAAAAATACTAGAAAAGTCTCCATCCCCTACTCAGGATTATAAAAGGGAGTATAAATACATGGCTGGTACAGCTGGTTCACACACCTTGTGCTGTACTTCAGCTACAGTAGATCCTTATCCAGTCTTTCAAATCTCCTCTCTCCTGACTTTGCAGGAGAAGCTATTCAGGAAGAGAATGTGTGTTCTATTAGATGTCTAAACTTCTCTCCCTTTAGTTTTGCAAGATTCTACGCTCATCTTCAAGCACGTAGCTTCCTACTGCCTACAATAAAGTATCAAGATAGGAAGGCAATTTCAAAAGCCTTGAAATGGATTTCTTAGAACAGCAACCCAAACAAATTACTATATCATTTTCAAAAAATGTTTAGCTGTTTAGCCCTTTTCTTATCGAAAGTAATAAAATTTCACAGTTCAAGAAATGAGCAGCTTTCTAATATAGTCAGATAAAAATCTGTGCCACTTCATATTTAATCCCTTGTAATGTTCCTATATTAGAAGAGTTCCAAATGTGACAGATAACTCTCCAATTGTCTTCACCTAATACAATCATAATATCAATATCTGCATGCAAACAAAAGCATATCTAACACTAACCTAACACAAAATTCCTCTAAAGACAAGAACTCGCTTAAGTTTCGGAAATGATTTATTATCCAAGTACTCATTTAGCCATTTGAAGTGATGAATTTTGCAACAGATGTTGATATTTTAGTTAACATCAGCTTCACTAAAACTTCCTGTATATTCCTGTATATTAACAACTACAACGCACTTTAAAGTTCTGCAACTGTCAGATTTACTGACAAGGAAGTCACGTGAGTAGATCTGCTTCCAGTGATGCCTTACAGTTACAAAAGCACAAGCATAAAGATGAAAGAAATTAAAATTAGACATTTTTTATATTGAACAAAATCACTGTAAAAAAATTAGCTGTCATCTTGGACTACTACTACAAATTATATTTTTCTCTATTTTCTCTATAAAGCTGCAGGTTATTCTATTAGATTTTTACTGATATTCAATCAATGCTGTAATATTTTGAGTATGTCTGGTTTTTTTCAGTTTTATTTCTGCCCTAGGGCTTGAGTCATACAGAATTTCTCAGAAATCATAAATATGCATTTCCAAGCCAGTATGGGATTTAGATCTCAAGGACAAAAAGAAGACAGTTTGTTTCATGAGGTGCTTTTTTTTTTTTTTTTTTCCCCCCCCCCCACACACACTGTGGCTAAAAATAAAAGTAGCATCATTCTGCTTTTTTTGTACAGTGTCTTTCTACTGATACAAAACTGACAGAACCGAGACAAGGTAGAGATATAGATCTGTAGGGACAGGAACCAAATACAGTAGTGTAAAAGGACACTCAAATTTTCTGTCACATATGAAAGTTTCTAGAAACTATGATATTCTAAACTTTCTTTCTTACAGATCCTTAAATGGCATTCCTTCTTTAACCAGATTTTTTTCAGTTCTGTTCCCTGCAGGTTTCAATTAAGAAAAACAACACTTGGTGTAGGCTGCTAACAAGTGCCACTTGAACATCGCTTTCATGACAATGAATCTTTAAGAGATTTACAGCACCTATTAAAACCCACTAACCTCAAATATTAATAGAAAAAAATGACACCTTGCAAGGCTATTTGAGAATTTTCCAGGTGTTTGAAATGTATGCAACTTTTACAGACACTGTGAATTTAAATGTCACATTAGGCTCAATTTTTTTTTATACACATTTTTCAGGACATTAGTAACTTTTTGTATGATTTGGAGCCAGTATTCATCTGCATGTCCTAGGACTCTGACATCATTATGATGATACTCTTGACGTTTTTTTCTTTTTTTGTTAGTTGCTTTCTGGGCTCTATAATAATAGAAAAGAAAAGAAAAGCTTCTTTTCTTTCTTAAATTCTCAAGGTTCCTCTTAATGTTAAAGTTTCTGTACTCTGAAAATATATTGCCGTTTCCATTAATTGATTTAGGGTTGTATTTCACATATAATGTTGTATTGCAGTCCTGCACTGTGGCATGCTGACAAATCCTGGAATTCAAGTTCTAAGCCTTCTGAACTTTTAGGCCTAAATATTCTTGTAATTTCTGACTTTAAAATGGATGTGCCAACCTTCAAATTTGCAGGCATTCATTTTGTCAATATCCACTGCCTATGTGGAGACATATGTGAGCATAGTAATACTATGTCAGCAGAAATTTCTAAATACTTCAACCAGAAACCCTCCTGGAATGAATTAAATGGAATTTCCTGATGTCTTCTCATGCAATCAGGAAATGATCACACAAAATCCAGCCTCTAGAAGAACTACTTTGTCAATGTGAGATACCTTCCACCAGCTGATATAAGCATAATTCTGAATCATGAGAATGAAATGGAAAAAAAAGGGAGGGAAAAAAAAAAAGAATGAAAAGATTGTGATATCTACAAACAGACATTGATCTGTAAGTTCAATAAAAAGTCTTCAGCTCTTCCAAGATTAAACTCACTGTCTTCTATAGCTCACTGCCTCTGCAGAAGTAGTCTGAAAGAATTCCCGTGTTACTGCACTTGCACTGCATTAATTATAAATCAAAGCACTTTCATAGTATCTTCTGCTTTAGAAGCTCATGCTTATAAACCACTAACAGCAGTTTTACTCTGTGTATGATACCCCCGGAATTTCAGAGATCTCTGCTGGTGAAACCAGATTATTTTCACCTACATCTTTCACTGCTTTTCTGTAACCACTTTCTAATGTTTCACAATCTTCTGGCTTTGTTTGACAAAAATGCAAAGCTGGTATATTTGATCAACTAGCCTGCCTCTGAGAGGAATCTGATTAAAGGTTTCTTAACAAGTCTTGGTAAACCTCTGTTTGCTTTCAATTCTAATGGAAGCCTGAAAAAAGTTTTCTAACCAGGCCAGCTTTGTCCTAATTTGTTTAAAGCTTTGTATTCACTTTCTTACAGCCCTTAAGTCAATGTTTGTTGTAGTTTTATGGTTTTTGTTACCAGTATTCCACATCATAAGATCATGCAGTGCTCCAGTTCCAGGTACCTGGTTCTCAGAAGAGAAGAACTACATACTGCATACCCCAGAGGACTTTGCACTGTTCTGTTTCCATTTTCCATTCAGAGGGAAAGATAAAACTGTTCACATATCATGAGACATCCTCCTCTTTTCTCTTCTGCTTGGACTGGCTAGACGTCTCACCTCAGCATTAGAGTAAGGCCTTTGGTTTTTTGGACACTCTCTCTCATTCTATTTGATTTATGATCTTCAATTGAATTATATTGTATTATAGTGTGCTATTTTGCATTCTGATATCTTGTTTGGTAAATTAGTCTGTTTCTCCACAGATCATTGCTGCTGTTTTGTTGTTAGGCCCACCTCTCTACCCTTTTCGGCTCCTGGGGCATGGGTCCATAGTCCCCGCTAGTCACAGAACCAGGACAAACCAGCTGGTAAACCATTGACGATGTTGTAGAATGATTTATGTTAAACTTACAGAAGGCTTATTTTAGAGACAGAAAGTCATAAATACATTCTCAATCTGATTCACTGCTGGCATGCAAATTCCGTAATTGCTTCCATTAGGGCATAAAGGTTTTTGAATGGAAAACAGTTCTGCATGCAAAGCAAAGAAGTTTCTTAATTTTGTACTCGTGTCAAAAACCAGTTGATGTTTATTTTACCTTTTCTACATGGACATGTATCTTCAAAACATTAAGAATTTCAGCGGAGTACTATCTCCATGTCTTATCTAGCTCCAGTTCTATCATCAAGATAATTATACTGAGTATTTCAAATAAATTGGGGCTATTAAAAATAACATCATTTTATAAACTGGAGAAATTTTTCCCTGCATCTCAACTGGCTTGCAGATTATAGTGTGAACACAATACTTGATAATTAATTCAACATCAGATACACTAGTATAAATGCCAACATTTCTTTCAGTGAACTGCAAAACAATTTTGTAGTAAAATGTTCAATATATGCTTCATTTAACACTGATTGTTCTTGTGAAGTGTCCCCAGTAGTGTTTTGCAATTTAAGATACTTTTCAAATTGGGCAAAAAAATAAAATAAAATAAATCTGTCCATCTTTTGGTTATTATAAAGCAGTTAATTTTCACAGATTTCCCTGATGAGAGATGGCTCTGATGCTGCATGGATAGGGCCAGGAGCAGGGGCATAACCCTTCCACAGGTACACAGATGGCCTTTTGGGAATGTGAGAGACCAGGAGCAAGAAGAACAGAGTGTGCAGGCAGACTACTTACTTTTCATGTGGGAGCAGCACCCTGTCACAGCAGTTTGTGCAGGCAAGACACTGTTCCTTGCTTGCAGATTCACAACCACGGGAGGGGAAGTATTCAAACTGTCAGTATGTTGGTGGGCACTCTCCTGAGGGATAAAACCAAATCCCCTTCAGGTAAATCCCCTATATATTTACTGGAAAAGAAACACTGCCAGGAACACACAGTCCAGAAGGTTCCTACAGTGCATGAAGATAACATTCTGATGCAGGTGGTGGAAGAGTCAACAAGGAGAGGTGTGTGCTGCTGGACCTTGTTCTTATGAATAACAAAGGACTGGCTGGGAATGTGAGGGCTGGGGACAGCCTGGAATGTAGCAACCTTGAAATAATGGAGTTCAGAATCTTACATGGAAAAAACAAGGCAGTAAGTACGATTGCAACCCTGGACTTCAGGAAAGCCAACTCTGATCTTTTCAAGGACCTACCTGGAGGTATCCCATGGGCTAGAGTACTGAAAGATAGGGGGACAAACAAGTTGGTTGCCATTCAAGCTAAAGATTGGGGCATCCCTAAGGGTAAGAAATCAGGGAAAGGCAGCAGGAGGCTTGCATGGATGAGCAAGGTGCTCATGGAAAAACTCAAATGGAAGAAGTCTATGGAATGTGGAAAAGGGGTCTGAACACTTGGGAGGAATATAGAAACATTGTCAGGGAATGTAGGGATGCCACAAGGAAGGTTAAGGCCCTTCTGGTATTAAATCTGGTAAGGCAGATCAAGAACAAAAAAGAAAGGCTGCTTTAAGATTGTTAACAGCAAAAGGAAGACTAGGGAAAATGTGAATCTGCTGCTGAATGAAGCTGGTGCTCTGCAATGGGAGGACTGAGAAGACAGAATTACTGAATGATTTATTTGCTGCAGTCTTTACTGCTGAGACTGCTCCTTGGGAATCCCTATCCCTGGAGGTTAAAGAGTCTGGAGAAAGGAAGACTTCTCCTTAGTCAAGGAGGATCTGGCCAGAAATCATCTGGTCAAACCTGACTCACACAGATCCGTGGGTGTTGATGGGATGCACCCAGGAGGGCAGCTGGCAGAAATGATTGCTAAGCCACTCTCTATCATCTTTGAAAGATCATGGAGAACAGGAGAGGTGTCTGGGGACTAGAGGAAAACCAGTGTGACTCTAGTCTTCAGAATGGGCAAGAAGGAGGAGCCAGACAACCACAGGCCAGTCTGCCTCACCACCATCCCTGGGAAGGTGATGGCACAGCTTACTCTGGATGTCATCTCCAAACAAGTGGAAGAAAGTAAGATTATCAGGAGTAGTCAGAGTGGATTCACTAAGAGGAAATCATGCGTGACAAATCCAGTACCCTTCTATGATGTCATGACCATATGGGTAGTAGAGGGGAGAGCAGTGGATGCTGCATACCTTAACTTCAGCGAGACTTTTGTCACTGTCTCCCATAACAATCCTGTGGGTAAGCTTAGGAAGTGTGGCATAAATGAGTAGGTGGTGAGATGGATTGAGAATTGGGTGATTGGTAGAGTTTAGGGGGTTGTAATCAGCAGTGGAGTCTAGCTGGAGACTTTTTGCTAGCAGTGTTACCCTGGGCTCAGTACTGGATCTGGTACTGAGCACAAATTGGAACACAGAAAGTTCCATACAAACAACAGGAAAAACTTTGTATCTTGAAGGTGATGGAACACTGGAACAGGCTGCCTAGAGAGGTTGTGTAGTTTGCTTTTTGGAGATACTCAAAACCCACCTAGATGCTTTCTGATGTAACCTACTCTTGGGAACTTTCTTTAGCAGGAAGGTTGGAGTAGAGGATTTCCAGAAGTCCTTTCCAACCCCCTGTGATTCTGCAGTTTTCGGACTTCCCCCAGTATTTTGCATGGTTCTGATGCAGATTTTTTTCCCTTCCAGAGAAAATTTTGCAAAGGGTTTTGATAAGCACAGGAGGGAATGCTGAGAGAAGAAAAAAGTAAATCAAATGTTAAACATGGAGTTAAAGTAATAAACTATTAAAAATCGTTTAACCTGAAGGAATTCAAGGACACAGTAAGAAAAGACGAACACAAGAAGCAATTGCTTTCAGTAGAGAATACTGAAGAAATGCTTGCTTTTTACCCATTCTCTGCCAGTTACTTTAAGCTGTGCATCTTACATTAAGAAGCCTGTGTGAAAAGCTAAATGTATTTTGAGCAGAAGATCTTCAGCTACATTTGAGCTGAAGAAGGAAGCATTAAAAAAGTAGATAATATTAATGTTACAGGCATCATTCATTAAACCTATTTAAAAAATTACTAAAATTGCTCCAAAAACTCACTTGGGAACTAAAAGCAACACAGTAGTGGATTACTAACAAATTATGCTTAAATACAATACCACAAATACTGGTAAGTTAGAACATAAGAAACTGAATAGTTAATAGTCTTTTGTTATGGTCATTTTTCAAATACACTTTGATTATCTACAGGAAAATGCCAAGGGTACTCAGGTAACCTAGATCCTAATGTATTTTCATTTGTTCAGTCAGCAGTCAGAAAAGAGAGAAACAGTTAAAAACCTATGCAGGCTTTGTCCGCAAGCTCAAAATAGATGCATTAGCAGTAAAATAGGCATCCCTGAAAGCCAAATTGTCACAATCAGATTTCAAAAGTAATATACCCCTGTCAATTCAGAACAAATCTTAAACTTGCTTACTGTCTACATGTTGCAAGTATGAATACAGCCAAAATGCATAAGTTTTTGAGAAATAAAATTGAGAAGAAACTGTGGTTGTGGGGGAAGTACCAATATTATTTATACTATAATTTTTATGGTGTTTAGGATGCACTATGTACAGAAAAATATTGCATTTTGTCCAAGAAGAAAATAGATTTTCAATCCTTCACAATTATAAGAAAGTGAAGGCACATATTAAGTTGAAGTAGTTACAGTAAGTGGTTATACTAATTATAATAAGTAACGAACCAATATCAACATTTGCTGTGGCATCTCTTATTATTACATTATTTCAGTATTTAAAAGTAAAAGTATGTATTTCTAAGTACACTGCATACGGAATGTCAAAACCAAGTGTTCAGTGCTTCCCAAGCATTCAATAGTATGCAAGTATTCCAGGCAAAGTTTCATTTTGCAAAAAGGTTATGGTCAGATCTGTAGGGATAGCTAAAGTGTAAGGCCCTCCTTCCTTCCAAATAAACAGACATTCTTCAATGGCTCTGGAATCTCTTTTGAGTTTATTTCAGATATCAGCTATTTCAATTCTGCATTATTATTATTATTGTTTTGTTAGGTGGTAGAGGGGAGCAGTTAGGATTCCCACTGTGGAGATTTAGAATACAAAATTAGATTATAGTTGAGAACAGAATATATCCTGTCTCTGGAAACAATATAGGTATAATGCAGCACTGGTAACAACATCCACTTCTGAAGGATAAAGTGACATACAGATGCAGCAGCTCTACTGCCCTCAGGTTTTGTGCAGCCTTCCTCAGTGCTACTGAAGGTCTCTGTGCAACCTCATCAACCCACAGCCATAGGGTTTTTAATATCGCATCCCAAAATGACAATATAATCAGCTCCTTTTTGTGTAGCTCATACGCTGTGGCTTCTGACCTCTGATTTACTTATACTACTTTAGAATAATTTCAGCCCTGATTACTTCTAAGAAAATCAGTAGATGATTAAAGCAATTAAGAATATATTTTGATTTTTCAAAGCTCTAAACCTGCTTTTAAGTTAAATATAGTCTTGCTATCATGTAAGGTAGTATTTGGTTGCTACTGAAATGCAATTTTATACTCAGTTCAAACCCTCATAATTAAAGTAAATAGAAATCAGGTAAGTTGTAACAACATAAAAAAAAAAATACAATTCACAAAAAGCTTTTATAAGCATTATAATGCCCCTTGTAAGTTTGATTTGCACATATAGTTAAGCTGATGAAGGTAATTTTTGCCTTAACATTAAAATTCTCTTCCAATTCTCCCCTTCACTGGCCATTATATATGTTTCTCCTAATGAGCCACTGAAACAAGTCTTTTGTGTTCTTATTTCTTACTGCAGATAAAGATAGCAGATCTCTACCACAGTTCTCTGCAGCAATATATTTACATATATTTCAACTCAAATTAATTTTCATTTTTACGATTCAAGTCAAACTAACATTTTTCACTAGCTAAATACATTCTTTCCACAGTATTTCAAAGGCTGTTTTTAACCTATGTTTTTGTCAGCAGATTAAGGGTTTTCTAGTGTCTGAGGCTGACAAGTATGAGTACCCAAATATTTGCATTGCAATCAAGCTATCCATAAGAAAGTTTCAAATAAAAACTTAGAAGCAATAACAGTGCAATTTTTATCACCAAGTCAGACTTATACAATCAAAATTTAAGGCATGGGAATCTTTTTTGAATGAATAGAATGCCTCATTAATCTCATGGAAAATTCAACTAATACTTGAAACCTATCACATTCTAACAAGAAAACATGATGAAGTACTCAAGTACTGTGTCCAGAAGTGAAATCCTTAGTACACAGATGTTGCAGCCTATCCAGAGGAGGGCCAGAAAAACGTTCCAAGTGATGGAACACTTCCTTACGAGGACAGACTGAGAAATCGGGCTATGCAGCCTGGAGACGGGAAGACCTGAGAGCGGCCTGTATCTAGAAGTATCTAGAGGGTTACTATGAGAAGAAAGGGGCAGATTATTTAGCAGGGAACATGAGGAAATGGTTTCAAACTTAAAGAGAGGAGATTTAGTTTGGATATAAGAAAAGAGTTTTTTACAATAACATTAATAAAGAGGTTGCCCAGAGACGTGGTGGATAGTCTGTCCCAGGAGACACTCAAGGTCAGGCTGGATGGGGCTCTGAGCACCTGTTGGAGCTGTAGATTTCCCTGTTTATTGCAGGGGAGCTGGGCAAGATGGCCTTTAAAGGTCTATTCCAACTCAGATGGCTCTATCTTCGTATCTTATAGACAAAAAGAGAATGTATAGGGTGAAATATTTTTCAAGTCTACAGAGATATACCTTTAAATTCCTAACTCCAAACTCACTCATATTCACTCTTCAGTCTTGCTATGTTTTGCAAAAATCAATTTTCAGAAAAAGAAATATGAAAAAGTGCCCATTTGTAGACAGTGAGTCTTAAGATAGATAACACTCAGGTAACACATTGAGGTATTTAGGCTTCAATAAATCTATGCTTCATCATGCAATTAACTTAAGATTATCTTGTTCTTTGTATTATGCTCTTGGTGTTTGTTGCTTATTTTTTAATTGAAAATATATTACTTTTCCCAAATATTTATCAAAACAAAACAAAAAAATTTAACCATACAAATATTAGAGAGAGGAAAATGTCTAATTATCACCTGTTAGGTACTTTTCTTCAAAATTAGAAACGTTTCCCTGAGGCTAACATAACAGAAAGTTTGGCATTTCTGGAAGTTTAATGTATCTTAATGTATCAAACAGTGCAAACATAACCACTGTAGCTTCTGCACAGACTTCAGGATTTAGCAAGACTTTGCTTCCTCACTATGTGTTCCAGAAGCAAAACCAAAAGGACAGCTGTTGCAACAATAACACACCATTACAAGTAGCATCTAATGAAGACATTTTCCTTCATGTAAAAGACCCTGCTAAATATTATGTCATATCCTATATGTGAAAAAGTTCCACAGATTCCATAGCTTCTCTTTCCTCACAATCTTTTTAGACAGAAGTAGGAACCATGCCTGGTTTTGCTTAAGTTACTTATAAGCTCATGGGTTGTTTTTTGTACTTTTTTTTATATTGATGAGTTGTAGGTCTAGCATTGCTAGTATCAAACAAGACACTGAAACAGATCTCCCAGCAATGTGGGTTATCTTATCCCGGGTAAGTTATCTTTCCTGAAAGATCTGAAAGAGTACCAACATGTCTTTTACTGTTTCTATACCTTCTGTATACTTCTTCCCTCTCAATATTCAGGCACTTATCAGAGATCTTTGACTTCAATAAATTGAATGTGTTGCAGGGCACAGTTTATTAAACTGTAATAGTTTTTTCTAATTCAAAAGACTATGCTCAGAATAGAATATGAATGAGTTTGCTGTCACTCCTCCTGATGAAAACTGAACTGGTAAGCTTTCTCATTAACCAAAAGAAATTTTAGTTACAAAAACTTGGTGAAAAATGTTTAATACCAGACTTTTTTCCAGGGCATGCTGTGTAAACCAGCTGCTCTATTTAGCACAAACTGCATTTTTGATAGTAAAAAAGAAACATACTACAACTTTATTAACTAAAAAACTAAAATGCAACCGCTGAGGGTAAGGAAAAGAATAAGATTCTCAATGCCTTCTTTACATCTGTTTTTAAAAATCAGACCAGTTATCCTTGGGGTACTCTACTTCCTGACCTAGAAGTCTGAGATGGGGACAAGAATAAACCCCCCACCATTCAGGTGGAATTAGTTGAAGACCTACTGCTCCACCTGGATGTCACAAGTCCCTGGGGTCAGATGGGATCCTTCCAAGGGTGCTGAGGAAGCTGGCAGTAGTGATTGCCAAGTTCTTTTCCACCATCAGCATTCCTGGTCAACCAGAGAGGTCCCAGAAGATTGGAAGCTTGACAGTGTGACTCCCAACTACAAGAAGGGTTTTAAGGAGGATCCAGGAAACTATGGGCCTGTCAGCCTGACCTCAGTGCCAGGTAAGGTTATGGTACAGATAATCTTGAGTGAGATCACACAGCATGTGCAGGACTACCAGGGAACGTTTAGCTGTGTATTGTAGTCTTAAGTCAACTGAAATCACAGAATACTGTTGGCTTGTATTCTTATTACTTTTTTTTTTTTTTTTTTTTTAAAAGATAGCCAGTTCCTGATGCACAGCAAATATTCTAATGTATCTTCAGTATGTAGACATAGCACTTGAAGTTTGAACTGTTTTAAAAGTTACACTAAAACCAATTTTACACTCATTAATGTTCATTTAAATTACCCACAGTCTAATACAAATTCTGAAACTCAAAACTAATGTGTTAAGTCTTCACAGAGGTTTTGGCATCCAGCTCTCCTTTGTTTATTCAGATCTCCATGTACATTTCTGAAGATGAGCAGAGATGACATTCAAAGAGGACATAAGAGACTTCATTTTCAAGGGAAAATTCACACTTGATGCTAGATTACAGCCACCATGAAAAGTGAGCTGAAAGACTCATGTTTCCCACACAGACAGAGCTGGAACAGTAGCATCTAGCAGTAATGGTCTTTTAGTGTATGTTTATATATTTAAACATGTGCTTCTTTATATATAAACACACACAAAACACAATGAGGTGGGATGGGAATGTCCTTTCCCATTCTCTTCTTGGCAAGAAATGTTAAAGTAATTAGCAAACAATATTGATTAAAAAAAAACAAAAAACAATCATTTTCAAATCTAATGCTAGTAAAGACTTTTTCAGGCAGTCTAGAAATAACTGTTAAATATAGCCCGCGAAAGGAGTCACATAAAACATTCAGCTGAATGTCATGTCCTGACAAAACGAAAGAAAGTGCTAAAGTAAATTTATAGATCCTCTTTTTCCTACATTCTTTCTTCAAATAAATTGTCAGCTTTTGATCACGTTTCAAAATACAAAAAGGACTCTATCAATACCACAGAAAAAAATTCTGACCTCCAAGCTCAAGCAAGACAAAACAGGCTTCTTGTCAGTGCCCAATGGGTAGAATTGCCCAGCTGCTGCTTATCAGTCTCACAAACTCCTTTATCCTTTAATCTGTGGCATCTATTTTTCCTCTATCTTACCTTAAACCCAAAAACTAGAACTAATAAAGGATTAGGTCTTAGAAATGAAGATATCTAATATCTATTATTTTAATCCCACAGTACCAAAAGAAAGAGCACAAAGTCCTGAGCCAGGTGCCCATCAAAGTCCTGGAAAGCATCTGCAGATTATGAAGCCAGATAGATAGCTCCTTCAGAGTCAGCTGCCTACAACACGTTTATGAACAAATCTAGATAACCAGAGAGTTTGTTTAAGGCTTTTATATATGGACATGTCACTCAGCACTGCAGTCTTTCAGATCAGAGGTAATCTCTTGTACAGCATTATCAAGAGGTCTGAGCAGAACCCATGCACTACCTGTGGAGACTGATCTTGAACACCACTCCAGCTGTTCTCACTATTCATGTGCCCTCAGCTCATTAGGCAGCTGGCAGTCTCTGAAGCAGAGCAGACTAGCTCACAGTTGGGGTAGCATGGATATCTTTCATTAAGGCCAGAAATCTGCAGAGAAACTCATGCTTTGTAGTCACCAAAAGAAAGGAGGACTTAGCCACCCGCGTGTGCTTAGAAGTAAATCATGTAACAGCCTACAGACTACAATAGAAACTGAGAGACATGCAGTGTTTTTCTCTACCTGAAACTTTTCTAAACCTTCACCGTCTGCCCTTTGGAGCAGTGCCACCAAACTACCAATGACCCAGAAGATGAGTGGAAGCATTCCCCATCTTTCCCCCTGAGATGTATACCAGGCCCTGTATATCAGGTGCAGGAAGCTGGGAGAAAGTAGTCTTATTTACTGCTACCACTCCCAGAGTTCAGTTTCCATCTCAAATTCCACTAGATTTCACACAAAAATCTAGAAGCCTGAGGATGCCATCTCCTAGATATCAAATATGAGTGCTATTCTGGCTGTTCTAGAATATTTTTATTCCATCAGCTTTGTGCCACACCCCAATTTATTTCCAGAATGTATATCTTATTAGATTTGTAGGTGCTACCACATTAATACCTATCAGGAGGGAAGCCCATTTGATTAAAGTACTGTGAAGAGAAAATTAATAGAAACTGTTATGAAGCACTTCACCAGCAAATAAATAACATGTAAAAAACATGAACAATATGATAGGAAAAAAACCATGATATTTTTCTTAATAATCACACATCTATGCATAGCTAATGGTGATGCTTGGGTTGGGGAAAAAAAAAAAAAAAAAGTTGCTTTGTTGCTGAGAATTTGGTCTATCAAGCAGTATTACTGTACTCTTTGTATCTGTTGTTGTTTCCATGGAAATAAATATGAGGTACTACTTTTGGAGCAACCCACATAATACTCTAAGTAAAGAAAACAAATCTGGCATCCCCTAAGATAAAGCTTAATCCTACAAAAATAGAATAAAATTGTTCAGTTGGAAGGAACCTACAAATATCAAGTTCAGTTATCCAATCACTTCAGGGCTACCAAAATTAAAACATATTATTGAGGGTATTATCCAAAGTGACAGGCTTAGAACATCAACTGCCTCTCTAGGAAGCTTGTTTCCATATTTGACCACTCTTGCAATAAATAAATTTTTCCTAATATTCAGTCTGACCCTCCACTGGCATAACTCTGTGCCATTCCCATGCATCCAGTCACCAGTTACCAAGGGGAAGAGACCAGCACCTCGCTCTCCAATTGCTCTCCCCGGGCAGCTGCAGAGATCAATGAGGTCATTTCTTGGCCACCTTCTCTCCTGAGCAGGCAACTCAAGTACCCCTAGCCTCTCTTCACAGGACATCTTCCAGCATTCTCACAAGATCTGCTGCCCTCCTGTGGACAATTTCAAGTACCCTTTTCATACTGTGGTGTCTAGAACTGCCTACAATATTCAAAGCGAGGCCACACCATTGTTAAATATAGCGTGAGAACCACCTTTTTTGTCCAGCTGGCTATGCTGCATTTAATGCACCCCAAAATATGGTTTGCCCATGTATGGGAAATGTTCAATCTGATTGATTGAATCTGTTGAATCTGATTGATCACCTGAGATGAGCAATGAGTCAGCCATTGGAGCACAGGTGAAGGCAATTCAGCTGTGTAACCAGAAGAGGTAGAGCCTGGCTGCACCTCTCCTACACCCCAGTTAAGGGCTGACTGCCACTGGGGATCTATTTTGGGAGGTTGATCCTCTGGGAGTTTTTCTTGCAAGCCTACACAAGTGAGCATTTTTCAGTTATTTCCAATTATTTCTTTCTAATCACACCACTCTATTTTGTTGATTATACAGCCCTCTTGGCAGGCAGGGCACTCAGGTGACGTATGTTGAGCCTGCTACCAACCAGCAGTCCTAGATCCCTTTCTCTAAAGCTGCTCTCTAGTTAATGTCAAAGTTATAGGTTTGTGGTTCTTCTCACTTTGCGCTTAAAAGTTAATGCTCTTATTGTGTTGTTATCCCATATTCTTCCCATAAACGTGACTGCTATTTAATTAGTGGAAATAAAAATTAATCTTCTCTGTTCTCCAAAAACACGGGACATCATCCTTACTCAAATGTTACACCAGACTAAAGCAACATATCAGAAATTCCAAGCCCGGTTGCATTCTCTTTGTAATCCTTCTCTGTTCTCTTTCTCAAACAAGGAAGTGAATGAGAAATCATTCCTTTTCAGCTGACCAATTCTGATGGTTTTATTACTAAAGTCTGTCCTAAACTCTTCCACCAAAAACAATAGCAATCTGCCCAGTCACATGCATTTTCCATTTAACATTTAACATGTAGGTTATTTCATTCAGCATGTTTAAACTGTTGGTGTGTGGTATATTGGAAAAAACTCCAGGCTTAACTAGTAATTTGTGGCATTTGCTAATTTCAAATGTACCTTGTTCAGATGATACTTGATGAAACATAGAAATGGCAACTTCCTCATTTCCTTTCTGATTCTAGTAAGTGCTTTGAAGTATGTTGGATTTCCATAATTACTAAATCAGTTACCACCTACTTCTTGTTTTCTATGATAAAGCAGAAATACTAAAAAAAGGGAAGGTATTGCAGTTTTGGCTTTGTCCTTTTTTTTTTTTGTGCAGCCATCTAAATGAAAAGTAGTTAATGAGCATCTACAGGGATGCCATCAAGATCTCCAATGAATTTCAAATCAGAATATTCGGAGCATAATATATATATAAATAATTCATTTACTTTATACATATCAAGATTAATTAGTCAAACTAAAAATTGTTATCCAATCATACGCCATGCATAATATGTAAGTGGTATATACTGCCACATTTGACAAGGTACAATAAAAAAAAGTAACATCAGAAATTGTTGTAGAGCAACTTTACTTTCAATTTTTTTTTCCCCACACATGCCCTATAATTTCTTTTTAAAACCTGTGTTTGCTACTGCATTTGGAAAAACAAATGCTGAGGCATTTATTCCTACTTTCTTTTTTATTTGTTTTCAATTATGTATATACATGGCAGCCCAGTTTATACTAACAGGCTTTATTATCTTACTATGATAACCTCTATGAGATGCAGTAAAGGACTGAATGTAGACACATTCAGAAAGAGAATTAACAGCCTAAGGACTTCTATTCTGTCAGTCAATTCTGTCTGCAATGTTGACACTCTTGCTTAGCTCATTTTCTACTGTGTTGTTGTCTGTACAGCTACCATGTTGAGGGCAAGGGCATGAATTAATCAAGAGAAAATTAGTTGTACTTTGTTCTCTGGCTTAGAGTATCAATGTTCAAACAAAAGCTAGGAAGTTTTCACTTCCAACTCCTCCAAAATTACCCAACAAATATTTTGTTGTAATTAAATGAAACAGGTAATCTGTGCACGATAGAAGCAGTTATCTATGCTCACAGTGTTGTCTCTTAGTCTTGGTAGTCTTGGCTTTCTTTCCAAATAATGCTGACAAGATAACTTTACTTGATAATTAGAAGATAACATCTTGTACAATGCTCCCAGAAATACAGATAGTTTGGATAAACAGGTTGTTTGTACCTTGTTTATATTTTGCTTAATTTCTAACTCTACTGTAACGTAACATATTTTAGTTACTACATATCAAGTTGAAAAGATTCTCTGGTGCTCCAGGCCTGTGTTATTCTGCATGTTGCTATGTTACGGCTGTGTCCCCTGTGAAGTCCATGAACTACATACACATGAACATGTGCTGCACCTCACCCTCTTCCATTTTTGGGAAATGGGGGATAATTTAGTTCACCTTCTTCAAATTGCCACATTTGAAAATAATCACCCTCAACAACATTGGCATCCCTATTATGCAAAAGTTTCAGTTACTGGCTTACAATACAGGTAATAGCTACAAACCATATTTCAGAAGGAATGAATATTAAGTTTGAACAGACATTATTTCAAATTGCGAGTTATGGGTTCCAAGCAGCTTCATCGTAAGATTAAACTTTCAAGTGGCTAAAAAACAAAAAAATTCAATATATTTCCATTAACTCAAAGAAGTATGATGTAAATCGATAGACAGTGAAAACCCTACAGGGATGTTTTAATAAAATACAACTTCCCATTTCTCTGATTAACAGAAAATCTCTTATAATTTCAGGGACATAATCTAAATATTAGAAATCATATTGTAAGCACCTAAAATTGAATCACTCTTCTGCTGAGAACTTTAAGTTTCATTCAACTTCTTTTTTTTGATAGTCTATACTAAATTTAATCATTTGGATCGCTTCTTCATAGTCCTTTCAAAGACATGTTGAAGTGCTTTGTTGCTTTATTTTCCTTGTTCAAATTTGTATTAACAATCGGATACTTGAAATTCCCTCTTTTCATGGTTTGACAACAGAAGATCAGACAATCCAGTTTTTAGGAAGATTACCATTTTGTATGTGTGTTTTGTTGGTTTTCCTTTCCACTCAGACAAGAGAAATGACTAAAAGATCTTTCAAGTGAGTTGGTATATTTCCATTAAAATTAGAATATCATCAGCAAAGAGAAATCATTTGTGCAGTGGAAATTTGTTGAAGTCTACTGAAAAATGAGCCTCTACTTTTAATATAATGGATATTGTAGAACTTTACTGAAGTAGAAAATGTCTGCACTTCCACTACTGTGGAATTTTTGTAACTTTTTTACTTACAGCACCTGCTGCAGTCTTCATTCAGAATATTGATCTGTTTAAAAATAAATACTACTTGCCTGGAGGTTAAGTAAGAACTACATGAAACCATAAATAGAAGATTCTGAGAGTGACCTTGTGGCAGCTTTGACAATTCATCAGCCCCACAGTAGTGCCACTGAAGTCATGCCTGCATAGAAGTATGTAATACGTTACATTAAGAAACTGTTGAATTATTTCTCCAGAATTCACAGGTGACAAACACTTGTTAAACAAAAGTGTTTTGAGTGATTAGTCACATCTGCCCTAACTGGGATTATTCAAAAACAGACTGTAAGCTCTGCAGACTTGTTCAGTTGTACCTTGTATGTTGTTGCAAGTCTTTTATCCCAGCATGTATTTCTATTCTGACCTTCTGCAGTGAACAGATGGATTCACACCAACTCATCTAGATTCTGGAGATGGATTTCTACTAGGAAGCACAAGTGATACTCTGAAATATCAGTCTGACTCAATTTAGGCTCAAAGTAGCAAAACAGCTGTTTGTGGAAACTCATCAAATCTGCTCTCATGCTGTCATCATTTTCTACCTTAGAGAGACAAAACTTTCCTCCATGTAAGACAAAACTAGTCATTGTTCTTACCCATCTCTATTTCAGTTCTACTTTAGGTTCATTTTTCATTAAAAGTGATGCCCAGAAAAATAATTTCTACTTAGGGTTTATGTCACTAGCATGTATGTCAAGAAAAACACATAGAGCTGATGATTCCTGCGGCTAGTAGATATCCTGCTAACCATGAGTGGTTTACAAAAATTGTTTTATTACTATTTCATCACCTCAGCTTCAGGCAAAATATTTTCTAAGTGAAAGACCAGGCTGCTTTTATTTGTTTGTTTGAGAAGGGGGTGTTTATTTTGTTTCAGGTTTTCAGAATTCTCCAGTTCTTCCCGCACGATATTCTAATTGTTTCTCCTGATTTACAAGGAAAGCTTGGACCTGTAGTACTAATTCCCATTAGTAGCCTCAGTCACAAAATAACCACATCACCTCCTCTTCATGTGCTCTTTATCAATCTGAAAAGTGGTATCTTTACAGGTTAAGTCTCTTAAAAGTTAGGTCACTATACTAGATATAACTGGCTGGATTTGGGTGGTGAGGGGCAGACGTGTGCCCTGTGTAGGGGAAGGATGTGGCATTATAGCTGGCCCAGCAACTGACAAAATAGCCTCCAGCACCCCAGGTGGAGTTTAAAATGGCAGAAGCTGTCATGGTGCACCCACCTCTAGAGAATTCGTTTCTCTGATATCTCTAACAAATCAAGGAAGAAAAAAAAAAAAAAAAAGCAGGCGTGGAGAAGGCTCCTACTGTAAGCACAAAGACAGACTGAAGAGCTTGGAAACACAAAAAAAGACAGTATTTGGAAATTAAAAGAAAACATTGCCATTTTATCTACTGAAATACTCAGTTGAAAGGGGATTATACCTATCTTGCATCTCTTGCAAATTGTCAAACTAAAATGAAAATTAGTGGGTGTCAGCTAATAACTACTTATTCATTCTTGTGAAATGAAGTCTCTCAAAACTGCCCTTTCTAAAAAATGTTTTTTGCTAAACAAAGCTCATGGCTGTCACAAGATCTCTTTCCATGTGACAAAGAATATTATTCAAATGGACACAAATTAATGTCATTGCCTTTACAGAGTATGAAATGAGAACAGGACATGACATTGCCAATGATACACCAACATTCCACTGCAAAAATAAGCAGCAAGTAACACGCAGGGGCCACATGAGGCAATGCTGCAAAGGCACAGTGCAAACCCCCTACCTTCCGCATGGCTCAAGAGCATTCACATTGCATTGATTCACTGCTTTTACGTGACCTTGAATGCTTATGGCACTGCAAATCAAAACTTTACTTCAGTTTCAGGAAAACTTATAGAGACAAAAAAAAAGACAAAAAATATATCAAGACACAGCTTTAAACAAGCTCTAAGATAACTAATTGAAGGTATTTTAGAACACCTGTGAAGATAATCTTTGTGTGCGTATTGCAACAAAACTGTCTGGATTTTAATGGACTATGGGTGGACATTTCCAAGTTTCAAATGCAGGATTCCACCAGCTTCTTAAGCAGACATAGGAGGCTTTCATAAACTCTAACATGGAAATCTAAATTTTTACATTTCTGAGATGTAGCCATGAGATTTCATTCCTTATATTTCCACATTTGGAAATAGCCTGTCATGTACACTACCATTTAATTTACCAAAGAAAGATCTCCAGTCTTCAGTGGATAATTAGTCCTTCATTTGTACAAAAAAATAAAAATAAATGAAGAATAAAATAAGCTCAACGGAATGTACTGAAACAAAACAAAAGCTGAAGAGGATAGGAATAGACATAAATAATGATTTCCTGCTGTTTCTATTCTCATCTCACCTATCCTTTAAAAAGTTGCATTTCTTACCATACTAGAAAAGCGAGGGAACTGAGCATCAGAGACATTTTCAGAAACATGTGGAAGAAATGCGAACAATTATCTCCTAAAAGATAATACAGGAACTGCTGGCACTGCCTTTTTTTCTAAGATTCAGAGATCTGAAGTTTGCTTCCTAAGGACCAGCAGAGATAAGTGAAAGGAATAGTGCCAGGCATAATCTGTAGATATAAAAAAAAGGAGATGATAGATTGTGCATCAGAGTTGGAATTGAAGATCGAGAAACCTCGACTTATTTATATTATGTATGTAAGTGACAGAAGGATTGAATTATCTTTTTTCTCAGTTTGTTTGGAAGATGCAGTGATGCAACTGTAATGTTAGCTGAATGTTTTGCACTGCCATTCAGTAAAGCACTTGAATCTACTGTAACACATTCTGTTGGTTTGTTTAGCTCTTATATTTAGTATATTAAGACTTACTTAATATCATGATCGTGAAACAAATAATGAACCATTGCTCTTTTTCTTCCATGAAGACTCATATCCTCAAGGGGTTTGAATATTTACAGAGTTTTACTTCTGGTTTATCTCACTCACAGCTAGAGGTATTTTTTAGATCAAAGAGTCTGAGCACTTCAGCTGATGAGCTGTTAGATTACACCACATAACAGTTCTGCAGTTTCAGACTAAAACAGACATGAGAAAAGGATAAATTAAACGTACAGTCGGAGATACTACTGTGTTTATTTCATGTAATTCTTTAATAATCTTTGATCAAAGACAAGGAAGAACAAAGTTGAAAATTCTCTAAACTAAGGAAATCCTTTTTTTCTTTTTAAAAAGCAAGTAAAATACACATTAATTGCTTATTTTCTCTGCATTTATTTTGACCATGATACCTTGGGCTTTTTCAGAGTCAAAAATAATCACTATCCTACAGAAAGCCATAATTTATATGATATTTTGACATTTAATTTATAACAGCTAAAATTCCCAATGGGTGTAATTATAAATAGAGTAAGAATTACAGTGAAGTGAATAGCAAGTCAGCATTTCCGTATTAATATTTGCAGAAATGAAATCCTAAATGCAAGAGTATAGTCAGTCTTCAGAAGGACCAAACAGAAAACATCTTCAAACAAATAAGAAAAATAAATATTTATCAGAGATGTTTGAAGATATTACTTGGGACATATGAAGATGAATCAGTTTAACCTGGTGGCTAGACTAAAATGACGGAAATTTCCCTATTTTTTTCCCACAGGAAAATAAATAAATTACTAAAAAGCTGACTTGCTGGGAAAAAAACATCATTGATGTTAGCAAGGGAATATATCTTAGATTATAAGTGCTTGCTGAGGTAAGGTAGAGTTGGATTTCATCAGTTGCTAAGGTCATCTAGAAGCTCTATGACCTTGACAAAGCAATGAGCAGTATGAACTCAGCCTACATTTTTATTCCTACCTTTCAAAACTGCCATTTTGTATACAGAGAGTATGAATATTGAGGTCTGACCCAAGAACGAATACTAAAGTCAAAGCTTAACTGAAGGTGAATGTCCAACTAAAATTATTTTTTGAGTTAATAATAAGTCTGTTCTGTTGTGATTAATTATGCTTATCCTAGTGGCTATTCTGAGATAATATCTTCAATCTTTATTATCAATTTGAGTGTCCCTAAGTACACAGTCAAAATAAAATGTGACCAGCACGTTAAAAGACTGAAAAACTTTAAGAAAGGGAATTAAAAATGCAATTCATTTGGTCAAATTAAACAGCAAAACAGAAGTGTATAACTACAAATACTAATAGCCACCATCCCTGGAGGGGATGAAGGCCAGGCTGGATGGGGCCCTGGGCAGCCTGATCTCGTGGGTGGCTACCAGCCTGCAGCAGGGATTTGGAGCTGCGTGATCTTTAAGGTCCCTTCCAACCCAAGCCATTCTATGATTCTATGGTTCTATGAAATAAGATCACACATACACGCGCACACACACACACACACACACACACACACACAAATTGTTCTGACTTGCACTCATTATTTCTGTGCTCAGGTATTCTATATTTCTTTTAAGTCCAACATTTTAAAATTCCTTTTTCACCCTTGATAGCATGCACGAAGTGTTCTTACGATGTATTAACATTTTGCCAAACCCAGATTAAGTACAATGATTGACGATACCAAATACTACTGTCCATTTCCATTAAATATTTTGTATTCTTCCAAGAAAGCTTTATTTATATTTCATTTAAGCTCTGTCAGTTTTCTTCCTATTGATTCCCTCTACCAGGTATGATGCATAAGCAGAAGCAATTGTTGACAATGCCATCTGCTTATCCATATGGGAACCCATTGTGTTGAATACTTTGTTACTGAAAATAAAATATTGAAGAGAAAAAAAAAAAAAGAAGATAGTTAAGAGGGGGGGTTATTTTTAAAGAAGTTGCGACAAGCTACCAATGCACTGCAACAACTTGATAAACACACTTACTGTTTATTTTCTTAAATGTGTCTATCTGTAGTTCTTGTTCTCATGTCTCCTTGATCTTATGTTTCTGTATTTACTATCTTACATCTCTTCAGTTACTGCTGATTCAAAAAAAAAAAAAAAAAAACCAAAAAAAACCCCCTCAAATGAAATTCAATATTTAATATATTTTTTATGCACAGGCTATCTATGGTACAAATTATGACCTGATTTAACATGATTCGCCTACTCCCAAATTGTTAATTTTACTTCTTAAATCAAAGGTTAACATCTAAGAGCTTTTGATTTTCCTAGAACCATTGGAAATCTACACAGATGGAGGTGTTGCACTCTTACAGCTTAAATTTCACATAATAAACATTCATAGAAACATAGAATATCCTGAGTTGGAAGAGACAATTTGGCATGGGGATCCAGAAAGACTGGACATTGCTTAAGAAGAAAAACTTAAAGGCTCAGGAGTAGGCAGTCCCTTATGCTATAAGGTGAGCCAGTGGCAAATAAGATGAGCCTAGCTGAACACAGAACTCTTATTGTGACTCCAGAAAAGAAAAGGAAAAAAAAAAAAAAAGCAAAGAGCGAGTTTACCATCTTTAGCCATCTTTAGAAGAAGTGTCAGGCAATTCAGGAAGAGTAGAAGGATGTCACTAGGGTATGCAGAGGGCAAATAACTTAATCTGGCCAACATTGCTAAAGATAATAAAACATGTTTTTAAGAATACGTATATATGATATCTCCAGTTAATGCCTGGTAAGAAGAAGTTCCCATAAGGACAAGGACAGTTGATCTAGATGTCTCTCTGTTCCTCAAAGAATAATTCAGTGGCGTTATCATCCTGGATGGGTGATCTATAGTAGATTGCCACAGTGACATCCCCTTGATTTGCTTTAATTCTTATCCAGAGGCTCTCAACTGTGTCATCACCAACTGACAACTACATACAGTTCAGCCTCTCCATGGAGCAGCAGAACTGAGCACTAGGAGTACAGGTTGGAGGAGATAAAGGACTTATGTATCCAACCTTGTAGTTAGCAAAGGCAAAATCAGTACATTTTAGCCTGTATATCATTTATGAGATGAGAAAATGAATTCTTTCTCCAATGCTGAAAGTCTAGCTGACAATATAAGACACAAAAATGTTGTAAAATATAGCTCTGTAAAAGGAAATTGAGTGACTTAAGAGATATCTACTTATTTGTACACTATGAGATCTAATGTTTATATATGAATTACCATTTCAAACTTGGTATGCAACCTTTGACATGAAAAGTGCTTACAAAACAGGTGTTGTCAGTTTCCCATAATACCTCTTTGACTCACCAACACTGAAAATAGTTTACTGACTACAGGTCTGCATTTAGCTAGAAATAACACCACTGCAGGACCAACAGCTTCCACCTCACTGATAGTCTTCTTCTAGTATAGCTTCTTCTTATTAGCTGGTGGTTAGAGCTGAGCTGGTGGTTGGCAATTTTTTCATTTTGTTTTTTCAGGTGTTAATCGGTTTTTAGCTGTGGTTTGTCCAATGATGCTGACAGTCTTTCTCTAACATTGAACTGAAACACCTGGAACCATTGTTTTTTATTAGTTTCTTTGCCTATGCTTAAGAATAAGCAGTATGCATCTCAGATACTAAAAAAAATTGCCTATCTTTCCCATTTTACTTACCAAAAATCAGAAAGTGCAAGGCCAGGATACTTAATTTTCTCTGCTAACATAGCAAACTCCTTTCATCAAAAAATTAATACATCAGAGAGATTGAGAGGATTTTTTCTGGAAGAAAAAATTCACCATGAATGTGAATCCACATTTCTAATAACTCTGAACTTTAAGAAGGATGGACATCCAGATTTCAAAGGAAAAGTTTGGTTCTTGGCATGAATTTGGATCTGATGTCTCAGTTCAGTGGACTTTAAGAGTATGAAACTTTGGGAATTAAGTATAGATCTTTAGTTAATAACCTTTATTAAGCTCTGCAAAAGGGTAGGCAATAGGAAAAAAATCATGATAGCTGCATTCCTGCTTGTTTTTGAATCAGAAAAAAAAATATTACTAGCAGAAGACATACCCTTTTATACCATTTAATGTAAAATAACTAAATGCAAGCATGAAAACACATCAATCAGCTGTCAAATAATATATATCCACATTAAGAACATACTGTGGCCCTGTGAGACAGGACAGGAGTGATAAAGGTTTAAGAGATTAAAGTCTGTTCTTGCTTTTCCATCAGCTGGCGAGTAATCTCTAGCAAATTACTTGACATTTTTTATATGTCAGCATCCCAATTCATCAGATTGATGTAACAATACTAATTCTTTTACAAATTACCTTCCTATCCAGTGATGAAGAAAAGCTTTCCTGCAACAAAATTAAGACCTAAATCATTTAGAAATCATTCTAATCATACTAGTCAATGTACAACAATTTTCCTCTCCCACTATTTAGAGTAGAATGAGCACAGAAGTTCAAATATGTATCTTTTGCTCTCTCTATAAATGGTCCAACACTTCCATTACACAAAATTAGTGTCAGAAAGCCTTTCAGTTTATTAACACTTGCGTGGTTAATAGAAAATATTCTTTTTTCTAAAAATATTTTCAGCTGCTCTATTAAGGATTAAGGAGCTTCCAGACTGCCACTTTCCAACTGTTCTTTTTTTTTTTTTTTTTTGCAGATCACAATATACCACAAGTTTCTCACAAAATTTTACATTCTTAATACGTCTTAAATAAGTACAGTGTTTAATTACATTCTGAAAGCGTGATAGCCGCACCTTTCCCATAGTGTGAGGTAAACATGAGGTAAAATCTTCATGTACACATCAGTGACTTTTCTGTCATTGCACTGGACTGTATTAAATTGACTTGTGCTGAGCACTGGTCCTAAAGGCCTTAAATCTGTTATGATGCTCTCTTTTTCCTCCATTACGCAGACCATATGTACAACTATCAGCAAAACAGACAGTGCGCCTTTTCTGTTACAAACAAAAGCTTTGCAGAAATAATTGGCAAAATTTATGCTTAGTAGCTTTTAAATTCCCAGTAGCTGTTACAACACATACATTCAGGGAACATTAGATGCAAGTAAATGCATCAAACTTTAATTTAACACTGTCACATTCCCACATAAGCCATTTATTAAAGCAATTTCTATGTTATGAGCATCTGGCATTCTTCTCCAGGAATAAAGCATGTAATATTCTAAGTAAACAGCAGCTTATAGAGTAATGTATAAAACAATCTTTTTAAACATTTAAGAAAGAACTAAGTAGATTTTAGGTTATTTGACATCCTTCCAGATTTTTATAAGGTCATTTTGCCAAAGGAAGGTGAAGCAGTATGAATTAGACAAAAAAAATAAATTATTAATTATTAATAATTATTCATCTTTATTACAGGAAGTTAAACTGAAGTGTAAAGCAATACAATTGTCAAACAAGATCATCATAGTCCAGTAAACTTGTTAAACTTCTAAGTATCAAGACTCACTCTGGTTGTTTTCTCTCAAAATATCCTGAAATAGTAAGTCTACAAGAGAAAATCAAGACAATGACATCTGTTTCAAAACAATAATAATACAGTAAATCACACCAAAATAGTTCAAAATATCAGCCTCTGCTATCTGTAATTCAGCTCACAGCCTCGTATCAACAATATAGAACCAGACCTCCTTTACCAGAGGTTCAAGACAAAAGACAGAACAAAAACAGCCAAGGTGCAGGTATTGTGTTCCTGTCTACTCACCTAAAGGTGATGGTACATGGCATATGTGAGAACCATTACAGTAATAAACACAACCTCAGTGTGGTTCATGTTGTTAACCAGTGGGGCAAATCAGTACCCAAAAAAATATTTTGGCATATGCTATATATATATATGGCATAGCACCCTTCTGGAAGAGGTGTACACGTGTACCTTCATGACTCTCTCCTGCTGAGGGAAACTTTCATGTGAACTAGATAATCTGTCTTTGTTACTTGGGTCCTCTTTCCCTTCATGTCTTAAAGAAGGCATGGGAAGAAATGCATATGTTCCAGTAAAGCAATTTTTAAAGCAATTTTTTTCACAATATCCAAAGTTATTGTTTTTTTCCTCACATATTATTCTTGGTCTAATATATCAGTTAGGCCTGAGCTGAAAGGACAAAATCAATATGGAGTAATTCACAATCTATCTACTTGTTCCCAGTTAGCAAAAGCTGGTAGAAGAAAAAAAAGTAATAAGTCTTTTATCTGCTGAAAAGGACCAGGGGGTACGGGCAGATGGCAGCAGGGCATGAGCATCTCAACTGGATCCGGTCTGCATCCAAAGCAGCACAGCCAGCAGGGCAAGGTAAGGGATCTGCTCCTGTGCTCTGTGTTGCAAGACCTCATCTGGAGTGCTGCATCCAGATGGGGAGTCCTTAGCACAGGAGAGATCCCTTAACACAGACCTGTTGGAGGACCTCCAGATTAGGGCCACAAAAATGATCCGAGGGATGGAACACCTCCCTGTGAGGACAGGCTGAGAGCTTGGGCTGTACAGCATGGAGAGAATAAGATGACTTGATAGCAGTATCTAAAGGGGAGCTACAGCAAAGAAGGGACAGGCTCTTTAGCAAGGTCTGTTGTGGTAGGATAAGGGGAAATGATTTCAAACTTCAACAAGGGAGATTTAGATTGGATGTAAGGAAAAAGTCTTTTACAGTGAGAGTGGTGAGGCACTGGCTCAGGTTTCCTAGAAATGTGGTGGATGCCCTGTCTCTGGATATGTTCAAGGCAAGGCTGGACCAGGCTCTGAGCAACATGACCTAGATGTGGATGTCTCTGTTCATTGCAGGGGCATTGGACTAGATGACCTTTAAGTATCCTATCCTTTCCAACTCTAAGGATTCTATGAGTCTAATGGACCATCTATTAAAAGCAAAAGAAAAAGGCAACATATTACAAGGCACAGATGCAGCAAGTATTTTTCTATAGTGTGTGGTGCAAAATGGAAGTTAGACGTTCATCAGAACTGAGCCTTCTGTTTCAGAAGACACAAGAGGAAGAAGATTAAAATCACAGAGTACAACTTGGACTCCAAGATCCCACCAACTCTTACTCTCCCTTTTTCCTATGGGACAAGTTTCCCCATCCAGAGCACTTTCTGCAGAAAAGCTGTACACTGACTGCGTACACATTACATGTATAATGAAGCCTCATTCACTCTGTGCCTGAAGAACGACTAATGACAAATCTATACAGGTTTTCAAGTCATAATTCATTACAGATACATAATGATTTCATACAGAATATAAGTTCCAAGTCCATCTGAGAGCTTAAAGGCCCTTCCTATCTCCGTTACCCCAGCATGTTTACATACTACCTCTGAGCCCACCCTCTGCGCTAGAGTTCTCCTCCTCACTAGGATAACAAATCCTCTAGGTAGCTGAGTGACAAAAGCAAGCTGCATCTGAGATCACAAGATGATGATGTCCTTCCAGGGTGACACAGTACATACAAGATACAAATGGTATTTGATGGACTTTGTCACTAAGCAAGTTACACAACCACGCAACAGTGAAACAGTGACAAGTTTTCTTGCAGAAATACCACACAGTTTTTGGTAGGGGAACCTTCACATAAAAATAAGGAAAAGTGGAGAAAAGCACATCTACTGCTATAACAGCTTGTTCCAGTGTGTTCCTGAGTCTCATTACCTCAGTGACTAAGGATCACAACCATCAGTACTAATTACACAGCATTCACTCTAAAATATCATACATTCACAGCTAATTTTGAACATATTGTTGAAGATTAACAATCCCCTATTGTAAGTGATGGTGATTAATGCTGTGTGAGATTCTGCCACTTGCAAAAAGTATACCATCAATAAGCAAATTCAGCAAAGTTCATTTCTAAAGTTTAAAACTAGCTTGTGTGGTCACTTTTCTAAACACAATTACAAACACCTCTATTGCCTAAGTGGCTGCCCAGTTACATGAATAATCTATGTAAATCAATGATGCTTAAAATTTTACTTTTATCATAATATTTGTAGGAGTTAGAAAAATGATTTCACTTAAAAATAGTCCCTAGAGGGGAGGAATTTCCCTCCCTAAGTGGCAGGAATTCTTGTCAACCCAAATCAATAACCACAGCAGATCAGGTGCACAATAACTTAATGAAACACTTTCTGATCTGTTTTGCTGAAGGAAACCATGTGAAAAGAGTATCAAATATATGTATTATTAAAGCCTTATGCCAACAGATGGCTCCTGTTCAAAGACAATATGATTTGTGTATAAAAATATACAAATGTTCAAAAAAGCTTTTTTTTTTTGTTGTTCTTTAAATCCGAGCCTAGGACTTATTTTATACTTGTCCTAATACTACATTGACGTTAAAAGTGTAAACGTTATTTGTTCTTAACTTTACAATGTAAAACACTCTACATTTGTCAAGGTTCATCAGGACAAGCCCACGAAGGTCAGAAGTTAAGTTATGTACCAATAATGTTTCTTTTTTTTTTTTTTAAGTTATCATTATAGAATTATGGACAGGCTGAGAGAGCTGGGGCTCTTCAACCTGGAGAAGAGAACGCTCCAGGGGGACATTATGGTGGCTATCCAGTACCTGAAGGGGACATACAGGAAAGATGGGGAGGAACTTTCTACAAGGGCATGCAGTGACAGAACAGTGGCATGGCTTTAAACTGGAAAAGAGTAGATTTAGACAAGAAATCAGGAATAAATTCTTTACTGTGAGGGTGGTGAGACACTGGAATAGATTGCCCAAAGAGGTTGTGGATGCCCCCTCCTTGGAAGCATTCAAGGCCAGGCTGGATGGGACTGTGAGCAACCTGGTCTAGAGGGAGTTGTCACAGTCTATAGCAGTAGGGTTGGAAATGGATGATCTTAAAGGTCTCTTCCAACCCAAACCATCCTATGATTCTATAAGAACATTAGACAGTTCCTATGGTTTTGACAAGGCCAATACTTAGCTTATTTCTTAATGTTTTTAAGTTTTAAGGTCTTAAGTTTCATGTAGCATAGGAATTATTTAAACTTGATTTGAACATGAGCAGCAGCTCTTCCAGCATCAGTGCTTTCTGTTTTGCTATCACGTGAATGGAAAATGAAGACTTTCTGCTCTCTACAGAGTAGGAACAGCAATAAATTGTACAGAAGAAAACAGGTACTCACAGTAGAAAGCTATAAGGTAGACCACAGCACAGCTGCCCAAGTAAAACATACCCAGAACTCATGTGAACACTGAAACAGTTCTCTTATCTTAAAGAGAAAAATGTCCTTCCAAATCACAACAAAATTATATGAGTGGAGCAAACTTGCTTGGGGTTTACCCGTCATCAAGAAGTGGGAACACCCTGTATTCACTGGCTATTCTGTTTTTCTATAACACCATGAACATAGGATATTCCTCAGTTAGAACAGAAACAAGAAAATCATACCAATTTCAAGTTTTTGACTGGTATTAGCAATTTACTTGCTTGAAACAGAAACCTCTGCACTGCTAACAATGTTACTAACTGTAGAAAGAATAGATATAATCTCCTGTGTTTTCTTTAATTTTAATTATTATTATTTTCATTCTCACTCCTAAGCACATGAAGTTCTAAAATAAACCAAACAAACTTCTCACAGCATTTTTCCCCCTTATACTCACATTTATCTGATTTTTAAGCTTTACAGTAAACAGCAAAAACTGGAGACAGCAGATGAATGTCTGGGTTTTGTGTAGATAAGAATCCTCATTCTAAGTCCTGTATAACCATTACTTTTGACATTTTGAGCCCTGGACTGACTCACTAAGTGATCTTGCATAGCAAGACAGCTTAATTACGTGTATTAGACTAAGCATACTTGTATCCAATTATAGTATCCAATTATAGCTTAAAACAACACTCAAAAGGCATAGCCATCTGCAAGTGAGCTTATCTGTTGTTAACGCATAATGGTATTCTCACTTCCTTCCTTTCTGAATACATTAAATGTCTTTTGCAACTATAGTGGAGAAACATTGGTGCAACAACTGTTTGGAGTGCAGTAATGCATTATCTTGACAATTTAAAAACAAGTTTACAAGACGATCTGCTACTGTTCTCTAATTCACTCACACACATCTATGTGAAAATTATTATTTTTTAAAAACCAGTTACAGATGACACTAGAAATAATCTCTTGCCTCTACATAAGAAAAACAAAATGGTGTTACTTCCACATTTCTTTTCAAAATATTGCTCATAGCCATTTTCATTTTAGGATAAACTACCAGCATTTCTGCAACTAAAAGATAAAATAGCATTTAAGTATGTCTCAGAAGAGTAGGAGTCAATCAGAGTAAGAAAAAATAAATGTATTTGAAATATATTTAGAAAGCTCTGTAATAACATACTGTGCTATGGTAAGAGGCATTAAAAACCCTACTGTTAGTCACTTCTGACTGCAGAACTCTACCAGTGTCAGATACAGTACCAGCTGCAATTACCTAAAGATCTTAATGTTCAGTTACCGATAGCAACCACAGTATACAATACCCCAGGACCCAATTAACATTAGCATACATACTCCCATGTTATCTGTGAATAAATCTGGTAAATTTCAAATGAAAAAAAAAAGGATTTCTACCCATATGACATTATTTCCTCCCTTAGGAAAGTGCTCCGTGTTCTACAATGTCAAACAAATTAGCTATTCGTGTTATTACATATCCAAAATCTTTTGGCATACAGTTTCCTACATGTTTCTCTTTTGAGGGAGGTGCACTATTTAATATTTTTCTGGTATCTGCAAGAAGTCAAAAGTCTTTTTGCAAATGATAAATTTTAATCTCATAATACATCATCATTATCATGTCTGCAGACTTAAAGAGTGGCACTGACATTTTCAGTCTGAAAATAATAAATGATAATATTACCATTTCTATTGAGGGGAACTGTTTTTAAACTTCTTTCAGTTTAAAATACAATCAGAAATAGGAAAAAAAAAAAAAAACATTAAGAGGAAACAGCTAAAGAAATATTTTTAGTAAGGTTCCAAAATGATCTCTAAGCAGAAATAGAAGTAAAAACACCTACTTCACTTTCTGTAAATATTTAAAAGAGACGGATTTATTTCTCACTGTGCTTGTTATTAAATGAGGCTTGATGTCTTACTTGAACATGTGCTGGTAATATGGTGACAACCTGTCTTATTGAAGGATATGGCATATCTCCATATATTTGCTGGATGCAATAAACAGTCCTCCCAACCTCCCTCACTAAGTCTCTGTAAACATCTCTGTGGAGAGCACAGCACCACTTAACGATGCTGCCCCAGTCTTAGACGAAACTGAAACTGCCAGGCTAGAATTCATCCCAGCAAACATATGGACTTTCAACACAGCCATGAATTACCATTAAATTGGATAAATCCAACTGTGAGCATGAATTTATTTATGTTTAATTTTTTGTTTTGGGACAAAAATAAAACATTCATAACACCTACAGATTTAGTTACCTAAATAACATCATGAATAAATTTACAGTTCTTTCCATCTTTCCGCAATATGAAAGAGTGACTGCAACAAAAACCTAATCTTTAAAGCATGTTATGAACATCTACTACTATAACAACTTTGGAAGAAAGAACAGATAAATTGTTGATTAAGGCACACAGATGTGTGTTGTGGTTATGAGATGTAAGTATAGAAACTGCCTGAACTCTGAACTAACTGTGTGCTGTATGATTACTTGTAAACTGTGTAATGCATTAATGCAGTGACAAAACTCCTTCCAGACATACTCCCAGTTTGTTGGAATAAGGCTCCACTAAATTCAGTAATTTTGTGTGGAAAATTCATATTAGATGACATGGAACTCTCAGAAATGTTCAGATTGAGCAGGGTTTTGAAAACTGAACAACATGTTTTCCAGAACTTAAGAAGTCAATATCATTTGATATTTAGAAGACTGTAAAAATAACACTGACCTCTTACTTTTAGTCAATTAAAACTTGTAGTCTTCCTGAGGGTTTTGCTGGCTGATATCCAGTTTCTAAAGCAACTGATGCAGCTGCGCACAAAAATCCCAAATGTATGCTGGTTTTCTGCTCTTTCAAAAACCTTTCTTTTACAGAAACACACCCACAGCAATTTTCCTTCTTTTAATTAGGAGCTTGTTTGCTCTAATGGCCTGCATTTCAACCTTAGGCAAGAAATAAATAAAGCTTCAATCAACTTGCAAGTACTGAGCTGCAGGAAAAGAGAACCTTCTAGCTTGGATGCACAGGAGTACCTCTACAGCTCTGTAGAAAATGATATTTCCTCACCAAAAATTTCACATATGAGCTCTTAGATACAGAATTTTAGAGATGCTAAAGATAACTGGCAAATCAACACCACAGTTCACTTAATTTTAGTAAAGCCACTTTGTCAGGAGTTTTCTTATTTTTAAACAAGAGTTGCACAGTCTTGACCCATCAGAAGTTCCATCCTTATATGAATCTTAATTTTAAGGGCACATAGATGCAGTTGTGCAGCTTTTGTTGGATTCTGAGGAGCATTTGAAATTCTTTCAGATAGCTGTAGGATGTCATTGGGAAGCAGTTTGATGTGGAGAGCCTTTCTTTGGAACTGGACTGTGGTTTCGACATCTGGGTACTAAGCAATGGAAATTGATTTTGGCGTTGCTTGTCACAGCTGCTTTACTGGTATTTTCCTCGTGTTTAATGGCTGTGTTTATGTGAAATTTTCTTAAGGAATCTTACTAGCTACTATCAATAGTTTTGTAAGAATAGAAAAGAAGAACTTCTTGTAAGAACTAGAAGTGTCTTGTTGGATAAGGTAAAATAATGTACGTTATGTCTATCTTTTTAACAGTAAATGAAGGCACTAGTCCAGTTTTAAGAGAGTTTAAAGAAAACCACCTGGTCCAACAGGAAACTGAATTTGAAAGGATTAAAAGTGTTTTTCCCCTTCAACAACATCCTTCCTCTTTCTGGTAGAACACAAAGAAAGAACATAATGTGATTTTTTTTATATTTTTTATTTGTGTGTGTGTGTGTGTAGTTTTGAGGTGGTAAGCCCATCTTCCACACAAACTTAGATTCACAAAACAGGGGGCTACACTGTTCTAAGACTATCCCTCAGTGCTAATAGATTGCCCCAAATGACAAGCAACCAGTGGGCAGCTAGTACTCAGCTATTACTTATTGTGAAGAACTTAAAAATCCTCTTTATATTGTACACTGACATGAGGTGGTGAAAAATTTCCCCTGCCATAAACGTTGCTCCTTTAAGTTTATTAATTTCTCCCGTTGTAGGAAATCAGTGTCACCTCCATTTTTACTAAGAAGCATAACACTGATTTCTAAAGCATTTGAGACTAATTAGAAGCAAAATCTATATTAGGCTGGCTCTGGATCCCATATTTTATTTTGCACTTAATATAGAGCACAGACACTAGGATAAGTTTTCACTCTTGAGATTATACTCACTGGAAAGCATGAACCCTAAAACTTGCAAGGAACTTAGCACTGCTTCCTATGAAGGCAGCATTGATCTTATGCTCATACTGGGCTTCCATTTTATCACTTCTAAACACCATAATATTTAAAAAAGAAAACAGGAATTATTATGCTCACTCGATGCCAATCATGCCTGTCAAGAATTTGCATTTATAAAAACATGCTGGAGATCAAGTGAAATGCCAAGAGAAGGACTGGATTAGGCAGTGGCATATTCTCATATGCCCTTGGCATATTAAAGGTTGATAGTAAAAAGATAATTAAATCTTAAACTGAACCATAAGTGAACTCGCATCTGGAGTGTTCTAAATCAAAAAAGATACCACGCTACACATATCTTTACCCTATTTTTATGGTTCCCTATTTTATGGTTCCAAAACAGATTGTAGCAGATGAAGACTGTGCTAATGTTCAAGCTAGCAAGGTAACACAGTTTTGACTGTAAAATTTTCTCAGTTTCAGAACTTATGGCCAAAATTGGAGTTTTATGTTAACAGTTTAAAGAGTGTATTCATCTATATTCACATTCTCAGTTAAACTCACTAAAGCAAAATAAGTCAGGGGGAAGAGCAACACATTCAAATTTTAGTACCCCTTGCACTGAGTACAAATGGGAGAGAGTAAAAATAGAGGACTCAGGTTATCCAACTTTCAGTCCCTTTATCTTTCTCCATATAAGTGTACGCTACTTTCCTCTGCAGGCCAGGCTTTTCAGGGAAGGGGTCATACAGCTCAAAGCTTTTCAGTTGGAAACAGAAGTAGAAACATTTGCCCCAGAATTGAAAGCATTTACTCCAAACTACCCAGACAACTTCACATTCTTTTTACAAATTTCTTAAATCATTCTGGTGCTTTGAAATAATTAAAAGCTAAAAATCATAGAATCATAGAATCATTTGAGTTGGAAGAGACCTTTAAAGCTCATCTAGTCCAACTCCCCTGCACTGAACAGGGACACTCACAGTTCCATCAGGTGCTCAGAGCCCGGTCCAGCCTGACCTTGGATGTCTCCAGGGACAGGGCACCACCACATCTCTGGGCAATCCGTGAGAGTGTTTCAACACTCTTATTGTAAAAAACTTTTTCCTTATAGCCAATCTAAATTTCCCCCTCTTTAGTTTGAAAACATTTCCCCTTGTCCTACCACAACAGACCTTGCTGAAGAGCCTGTCCTCTTCTTTCCCGTAGCTCCCCTCTAGATACTGACAGGTCACACTCAGCTCTCCCTTGAGAATGGAGCCTTCCATTCTCCAGGCTGCACAGCCCCAACTTTCAGCCTGTCCTCGTAGGGAAGGGTTCTATCCCTCAGATAATTTACATGTGGCCTTCCTCTGGAGGTGCACAAACAGCTCCGTATCTCTCCTGTGCTGAGGACTCCCCATCTGAATGCAGTGCTCCAGGTGAGGCCTCACAGAGCAGAGCACAGAGGCAGACCCCCTGCATTGCCCTGCTGGCTGCACTGCTTTGGATGCACCCAAGATCCAGTTGGCTTTCTGAGTTTTGAAGGCCCAGTGCTTGCTCATATCCAGCTGCCTTGCACCAGTACCCTCAGGTCCTTTTCCATAGAACTGTGTTCTATCCTTACATCCCCCAGCTCGTCCTGGTAGTTGGGGTTTCCATGACTCAGGTACCTGACCTAGCGCTTGGCTTTGTGGAACCTCTTGAGGTTCTCCTGGTTCAACTACTCAGCCTGTCTAGGTCCCTTTGGATAAGCAATTTTTATCCACCTGCATTCCATGATCCAGGGAATTCCTACTAGTGTTATGTTCTTTAATTCTGTTTTGTTCCAAACAGTAAAAAAAATTATTGGAGAAAAAGCTTATTATTCTTGAGAACATGCTCCTGAAAGGAAATTTTATTCTGAAAGAAGTAGAAACTTATTTCATTTAATCAGTTTATAGGATTATGGTTGTTTTCAGCCATGAAACATAAAAACTGATTCCTTCAAACCATTCAAACTCTCCTGAGGAAGCTGATTTCCTAAATTCAAGTTTAGCACCTTAGGCTTAAATTATTCCTGCCTCCCTGTGTTGCTTATTATTTGATAAGTGAGTACACTTTCTTTCTTTCTTTTTTTTTTTTTTTTTCTTTTTTTTGGGTCAACTAATCAAAGAGCACATCACTGTGTATGCATCGTAGACTAAGCTATCACTCCTGGGTTGATATTTCAATATGAAAATAGTGTTCTGGCAATGCAAATGTATTTTTAATTCAATAAAATATTCACATTTCAGTACTAATTTGAAATCATTCATTCACAGCTATAATTAGTTTGTGTTTTCACAAATTCAGAATTCTAAAAATTCAGAAATCTAAAATGCAAGAGGAGAATAGGAAATAGAGTAACATCTGATGTTATACTCAAGTTGCAAGGCCAGAGGAAGATAATTTATCACAAAAGTGAAGTAACAGGTCTGCATCTCTCTTCCTCATCACCCCTTGAAAGTGAAATAGGATAGATGAGAAGAGAAAAATAAAGTGGAAATATAAATGCTATTAATATGTTAACCATAAATAACAAGGAAAATTGTATCCATGAGTTACAGAGGCAAGTTCCACTCATCTGCTCTCATACTGAAGACCACCAAAATACTTTTTACAAGGCATCTGTTTCCAATTCTGTACAACACTGAACTCAAATGTTCAAAGGCATTCAAGAGCATATATCTCAAATCTAATAAAAGACTTCAATCTCTCAAACCTAATTTCAGTTGAAGATATGCCCCTCAACAAAATGGCAGGACTCTTCAGAAGATACGTAGAAAATTTCAGAGCTCCCACCAAGCAACAGGAATCATCATTAAATAATGAATACCTGCTGGCATGTGAGGAAAGGCCTAGAAAGTGGAGAAAATCCTGTTTTCCATATGCAAATTCATTCTGTATGTAGGATAGTGAACTGATCTTCCTGGTCAGATATTACGCCCTTACACTACAAAAAGGAGATTTAAAATTAGGCATTTAACAATAATGCTAGAAAAGCATTCAATGGATTTCTTTTAGAGCTTGCAAAACTTCATCCCAGAGGTTTCAAAAACATTTTAGACGAAGTTTTAACAGAGACATTAAAAACAAAAGCCTATTTTGGTCAGCCTTGAAATTCAGGGAGTGACTTACTGCATCTATCACTTTTCCTTCTTCTTCACTCCCTCTTCCCTATGAATTATTATTTTCTAGTCCATTTTCCATTTAATCTGACAGAGAACCTACTTTTAACAGGCTACACTGTGCTAACCCCCACTGATGTAAGGTAAGCAGGATCAGTAGGAGGCACTAGGAACAAAAGCCTTCTCCAATATGGAACCAGATGAAGTATAATCTCTACAGACACACTGTCAACCTGAGCTTCTTCTCTGGACACATTTTGAGGCTTTTTAGTGTTCTTATTTAATACTCTTGTTTTTCACAAAAGCAGATTTTTTAAAAAGTGTGACTTCTATCCTCATTTTAAAGTTATTGGGAGTTACATTTCCTCATTTAATGATTTGACATTGATAAGGGAAACATACATGGTACAAACTTGTTAAATATTCAGCATCTTTTATTAACCAAATCAGAATCTACAAGCCTGAAATCTTCTGTATAATAATACCCTATTAAATGACCTTTTATATTTATTCCCTAGAACCATGCATTAGACTTAATAACCATACTTCCTCATTATCATTTATTCTGACCTAAAGACTGATTTTGCAGTCCACAGGGGAAATCTTTTCCTGACAATTAGTTCTCCTTGGTTCTACTCCAAGAGAAATGACAAATTTCACCTTGTTTCAGCTGCCTCTTATTAACAGTTTAAGACAACAGAGGAAGCATGAATAATCTTTTCAAACAGGCACAAGTTTTTTCTCCTGAGGTTGCACCACTATTTGTCCAATCACTTGTTACGTTACTCCCCTCTGATCAGCGTGGCCTGGAGAACAAACAACCAGGTTTTCTTCTCTCCTCTCTGGGGAAGGCTAGATTTTGGCAGGATGCAGCATACTGGTAAAATTAAGTCTCAATAAAATATCCGTTGTTTCCAATATTATACAGAAATATATTTGGGGAATTGTGTTAATAATTCAGACAACTGCAGGATGTTTAAATTTATTTTTCTGTTTTTAGAAATGCCCAATAACATACATATGTCCAAATGAACTCTGGCAAAAACTGTAAAATCATCTATGAATAATTGAAACTCAAGTTAGAAGATATGCAAAATTCTTATTATTCTTAGCTTCTCTAACAATCCAAGACCTAGGTTCCACCATAAGAAAGTACAGATTCACATTCCTGTTGTTGCCCATCTCCCAAAATTACACACAATGCAAGTGCATTGGGGGGAGGGGGAGGTTGGGGGGGGAAACAAGAAAAAAAAAACAAGCAATCCAAATGAAACACGGTAGTCCTGACTCTGACACTAGGTAGAAGATTTTTAATTTTCATGAGGAATTAATACATGCATTCTTTGGCTCAAGCATCTATGGAAAATATGTAAACATAAGTGAGCACATATAAATGAAGATCAAAAGATAGTAACACTGGATCTTAGAAATAAAGACTGAAAGTAATGTACTCCTTAGGGGAAATAAAATTCTTTTCCTAACTGAGGAACTTCACTGTTTCTTCACTGTTCAGCTATTCCCAACCTGAAACCATCAGAAAATAGAATAGTTTAATGATGCCTTCAGAAGCAAATCTTGAAGTTCATTTTGCTGGAAAACCAGAAGCACTGATCTCCTGGGGAGAGGAAAGAAACTATCTATCAGAAGCAATCAAAGCAGAGATTAGTGCACAAGTTCACAGAAGGCTTTGATGTTGGAATTTAAAGCATCTGTTTGTACTATTGAGTTATTTCAAAAATTACATTTTAATGCATAGATATGCGGCAATATTTCACTACTCTTTTTAGTAAATAACTTTTTCCTGATGTTCATATGGATCTTTTGTGTTCCAGCTTGTGTCCATTGCACCCTGTTCTGTTGCTGGGCACTGCTGAAAAGAGCCAGGCCCCATCCACTTTATATCCACCTTTATGGATAATATAAGATATTTATAAACATTGATAAAATCCCCCCTCAGTCTTTTCTTATGTTTCTCAGCTCCTCTCTCCTCTTCATAAGAGAGATGCTCCAGGCCCCTTATCATCTTTGTGGCCCTGCAGTGGACTCTTTATGGAAGTTCCCCATTTTTCTTGAAAAAGGGAGTCCAGAACAGGATGCAGTATTCCAAATGTGGCCCCATGAGGGCAGAGTAGACAGAAGGGATCACTTCCTCAACCTTCAGGCCATACTGCTTTTAATGGTCTTCTTGGCCTTAAGGGCACACTTTCTGGCTCATGGCCAACTTGTCCACCAGGGCACCCAGGTCCTTCTCTGTCAAGCTACTTTCTACTAGTTCATTCCCTAACCAGTACTGATGCATGCAGTCATTCCTACTCTCGGTGTAGGACCCTACACTTCCCTTGTTGAAGCTCATCGGGTTCCTCTCCATCCAAATCTTAGCCTGTCCAGTTTTTGGAGTGTGTCCAGAGAAGGGCCACAGAAATGATCACAGGGATAGAATACCTCGAACTTCTTTCCTACAAGGACAGGCTGTAAGAGCTGGGGCTGTGTAGCCAGGAGAAGAGACGACTCCAAGGTAACACCACAATGACCTATCAGTATCTATAGAAAAGAAGGGGCAGACTCTATAGCAGAGTCTGTTGTGATAGGACAAGGGGAAATGGTTTCAAACTTAAAGAGGGGACATTTAGGTTGGATATAAGGAAAAAGTTGTTTACAGTGAGGGTGGTGAGCCACTGGAACAGCTTGCCTAGAGAGGTGGCTGATGCTCAATCTCTGGAGATGTTCAAGGTCAGGCTGGATGAGGTTCTGATCTAGCTATGGATGTCCCTGTTCATTGCAGGGAAGTTGGTCCCTTGCTACTCTAAGGACTCTATGATACTGTTTCTGTGATTCTTGTTGACCAGAAGCATAGTCTTTTGGTGGGTCTGCCATTCCTTCCACCTTCGTATCAACATCTATCCATCTTATCATGACATCATAGAAGGGTACCAGATTGGCCAAACATGGTTTACCCTCAGTTAATCCACTTTGACCACTCCTGATAACCTTCTTCTATTTCATTTGCTTGGAGGTGACATCCAGAATAAATTGCTCCATCACCTTTCCAGGGATGAAGCGAAGCTGACAAGCCTGAGGTTGCCCTGCTCCTCCTTCTTGCCCATTTTGAAGACTGAAGTGACGCTGGCTTTCCTCCAGTCCTCAGGCACCTCTCCTCTTCTCCATGTTCTTCAAAGATGATAAAGAGTGGCTTGGCAATCACTTCTGCCAGCTCCCTCAGCACTTGTGGGTGAATTCCATCCAGGCCCATAGATCTGTATGCATTGAGTTTGCCCAGATTATCTCTGCCCAGATCCTCCTCAATCAAGGAGAAGTCTTCCTTTCTCTAGTCTCTGACACTGGTGGAACCAGTGTTCTATCACTGGAAGCTTTTGTAAACAGTTAATACAAAGCTTGGTCATGAATGTGCAAGTTGGTTTGCCCTTAGACAAAGAGACTGACAAAATGACAAAAGATAATATCCAGTACTGTTTAGGACTGCCTTATACTATTTTAGTTTATTTAGTTACCAGTATGCACAAGTGTATACATATACCATGTGTATAATATATAACATTATGTACTAATATTCTTTTCTGTTATCACCAAGTTATCTGCCTTTAATGTTTTCTTTGCAGCTTGTGGGATTTCAACAACTAATACAGCACCTTTTATGCTCTTCCATTTGATAGTAACCCTTACAAGAAGGGGATAAAAACTTCCAAAACAGCTACATTCACATCTGGAAGTCCATCCAAACAAAGATCATGTTTGTGAAGACTAATGGAAAGAAATCAAAGGAGGTATACTAAAGAAAAAATACATAAATGAGGAACTTGCAAAATGATGCCACTGCTTCTCATATTTAAGTAAGTGGTACTGAAAGTATGGCATCTAAGACAGCAGCTAGTATTCACAGAATGAAGTATATAAAAGTAGGCATTTCTGTGACATACTTGTTATTCAGCATTGAAGACCAAATCATCCCTTTGGTGGTCTATCTATTAAGAGAAAAAAGTTCACTAATGAGCCTTGAAACTAAACTGAAATCAAGAAACTGTATCTTGAAATTGGAATAACAAGTAATTTGTCAAAACAAAGGTTATCAGTCTGTGAATACATGTGTAATGTTTTGCATTTGCTTATCTTCCACTTAAACCAGCTGTCCTTAATGAACACAAACATCCAGAAATGCTAAATGGAATGAGTTATTTGGTGAGTTCCAAGTGATATATCATGGATAAAGCAGATGACTGTTGCAATGCAAGTCCTTCAGCATTTAGAACAAAAAGTACTTCTATAGAATTCATCAACAGGTTGCCTTACAAAAAGCTTTAATGTGTTACTTAATAAGTAAGAAATATATAACAGCCTTGACTCTACGTCTCTGAAGTATATGCAAGTTCAGTCTTCAAAGGAATAGCCTCATCCATGGAAAAAAATACTTCCCAACATCAAAGTAAATGAGCATGAGGAAACCAACAAACCAGTTTCCCATAGGAGAAATATAAATAGTTAGACAAAATGGTCAACAAGATTTATCCCTATACTTTCATATCAGGCTACCTAAAATCAGTAAGGTTTAGAATAGTAATTCTAAATACCCTAAAAGAATCTTTATTTTAGAAAAAAATATTCAGAAAAGAATATTTCATTTACATCATTCCTTAAATACGTAAATTTCTTGTGTTTTCTGGCCAGAGTGCCTAAATTATCACTGATAATTAAAGAAATGATAGATGTTAACAAGTGTTTTTATTTTTTTTCAGAGGAAGCATCCACTTCCCTGTCTCCAAGCATTTTTACTACGCCCATCTGCAGCTCTGTAATGGAGCAAAACACTGCTGCACTTAAAATGCTACAGACAGCCCTGGAAATGACAGGTTATTGTGGTAACTACTTAATGTTCAGGAAGACTTTCTAAAAGTCTTTTTCCAGAACAAGACACTGTGAGAAGCTGTTGTCACACTAACACCCGAAAGCAAATTTTTGTTCAGATCAATGGAAAATATATGGGACAGAGCCTTAGGGTTCCAATCCAGTGAAAACAATGTTCTGTGATTAAAGGAGATCTGGTGAAAATAATAAATAAAACCAGCCAACTGAGGGCTGCAGATAGTTTTCTAATTGTAATAGTTTAAAGAGCCAAAGAAGGTGAAAGGGAAGAATCTGTTATTTTTTTCAGATTCTAGCCTTTCCCTATTTTGACATTTCTACATTTTTTTTCTATTCTGCTCTTCTCTTCTTTTTTATTCTTAAAAAATAAAAAAATAAAAAGTAAAAAGTGACAAAGTGAGAGAATTCAATAATCCAGTGTTACCAATAGCTTAATTATCAACTTTTCTATGCAGAAAAAAAATATTCAGGCTCTTTGGACAAGCTCTTTAATTGCTAACTATGTAACATCTATAAAAACCATGAGTCATATTGGTTTGTTTTTGTCTTATACCTAAGACAGCCCACTCATTGTGAAGATTGTTGTTATAATGCCATAGGGAGTGGCATGCACTATGAGACACTGTTTTATTATATGAACACAAACTGCTTTGCTGAGAGAAATTCTCTCTTCCATTACTTTTGGCTTGAAAGTCTACCTTTCACAGAATTAAGGGGGACATATATCCTTCACCAATTACCATTTTCTCTAACAAAGTATACTTGTGTTATAGGACATTAGAGTTTTTCATTGTTTAATAACCCAATAAATTTATTCTAACCTCATTTTCAGAAACTCATGAGCGATTGCCTGAAGATTTCTGTAACAACACAGCATGAGCCAGACATATAACACAGAATTAAAGCAAGCTGGCAAACAAAAACATGCCTGTTAATGAGAACCATAAAACAATATTGATAATGGTTGCTAGCAGTCCTTGGAATGTGAAGAGGCCCAAGTGAAAAGCATTGCCCTTTTCTCACTTATTTCACAGTCCATCTTCTCTTTTGAAAGTACTATTGTAGAACATCAAAATGAAGCAGTACAGTCAAAATGACAGTGAGTCAATGATAGTCACTGAGCACAGCTTCCAGTTTTATGAAGAACTTGGCAAGTGAACTAGTGGGAAATTTGGCTATGAAGATAGCTCATTTCTCATCAGGTCTCATGTCAGTTGCTGAAAAAATTGGTCTTGTTAAATAGAACATAAAAAAATTAATCTGTAGATCATACATGTGAATGTGTACTTCTTCTGACAAATGAAAGATCCCTTTCGAAGCAGTTTTGTGTTTGATTTTAAAAACAATCCATGCCTGGAAAGCACTACAGAAAACATTGCAAAGTCCTGAAAACACAGCAAAGTTTTGCCTGATATACAGTTATTTCTTCAACCAATTAGAAATACAAATGCTCCAGATAATATGAACTATCTCATCCAACACGTTTTGTAGGGATGTTGGACCAGATTGCAGAACGAGAAAGTTAGGAAGTCGTCCACTCCTATAGAAGGCACGTCAGCCATGCTGCATAATTCTCTCTCTAAAGAAACAAACTAATAGAGGAATTTGGTTTCCCCACTTCAGAAACCTTCTTCCCCAAACTTATCGTGACAGTGTAAATCTTAAAATTTACAGCTTACTGTCATTTTCCAATTTTAATTTTAGTTTCTTCAACCCACCAAAAAAGCTCTGTCTGATTACCAGAAATTTTGGTAAAGCCAGAATTTGCAAAGTAAATGTTCATTCAAACAGAAGAGTTTGCAATCCAAAGCTGATTTATACATCTACATAAGTTATACACTGAAACCGGTAAGTCAAATTACACAAGTGGTTTGCATTTCAGATGCCAAACACTCATTCTATTCCAAGAAACAACTATTACTGTCAGATTTTTTTACTAATTGTCTAGGGACACAAAGCTTATGCAGTCATGAAATCTGCCTTTGTAAATGCATCTTTAGTAAATCCGTGGGTCAAGTCCTGAGAAAAATAGTGATCTGTTAGTTCTTCCACTGATGCAGCTCTTCAAACCCACTTAAAAGGATAATTTTTGTCACTATATTATACATTTCAAGAACAGTATACAAGGATAAGCTATTCCCAAGGCACTAAAGTGAGAATCAAAACATTCAGTGAACAAAAACATTATTTTCAGAGTCCGAGTTTTGAGTTTTGTAATGTAAGTAACCCTTAAAAGTATCTTGCATTTCCCTTCTTGAACAGAAGCAGAAGATTTAGGCAGGAGAATGAAAAAGTAAAGACACAGGCAGAAAGTCATATCATGATTTAAAACATGAAAGAACTGAGAATATAGCCTTAAAACTCAAGCTAAAGGAAAATCTTACTTTTAAAGTACTATTTTTCTAAGAAAAAATATTCCACCTAAGACTTAATTTCCACCAAAAAGAAATGAATCTGCACCCATGGATGAAGTCAGTATTTCATTAAAACCAGGACAGGGAGATCAAAGCATTCATACTTGGAAGTGCTAGCACAGCACCTTAAATGTGAGAGCCTTGAATTACAATTCTCAATAGCTTGGTTCCTGAACCAGCACATCCTCAGTAACAAGTAAAGACTCCCGTGCTTCACCATGACTGTTCAGCAAATGGAGCCAAGACAGAACATAAGAAGTTAAAAATTAGTTGGGCTATAACAAAAAACAAGGGCATAAAAAGCATCAAAATGACAATTACTTTGTCTTTAAATATGTAAAGCATTTTCACAGAATCACAGAATCACCATGGTTGGAAAAGACCTACAAGATCATCCAGTCCAACCATCTACCCATCACCAATTGTTCTCACTAAACCATGTCTCACAACACAATGTCCAAACATTCCTTGAAAACCTCCAGTGTTGGTGACTCCACCACCTCCCTGGGCAGCCCACTCCACTGCCTGACCACTCTTTCAGAGAAGTAGTATTTCCTAACATCCAGCCTGAATCTCCCCTGGCGCAGCTTGAAGCCATTCCCTCTAGTCCTATCACCAGTTACACAAGAGCAGGGGCCGACCCTCAGCTCACTACAATGTCCCTTCAGGTAGTTATAGAGAGCAATTTTGTTGTATTGTTATATCTGGTGTGTACTGTGGTTAATTTAAAGGGAGGGGCACAATTTTTGTTTTCTTTTCAAATGAAATTGCCATGTAAAACTTTCAACTTTTCAATGCATATAGAATTTTGTTCCACACAAATACATTTTCTAATCATTTGAGGTTAGAAGTCAAAATCCTTCACAGGCTTTTCCTGTCTGAACTGTAACCTAGAAGTCAGAATATTCAGAGTTACCCACTCCTTCCAACCTCTGGCAGTAGAACAATGATCCTTTCAACCCTTCAGTCTGAGAAGAGAAAGGAATTAGAAACGCACTTCACAAATCTTTTCTTTTCCTCTCTAAGGGAGGTGTTACTACACTGTTGTTTAAAGAAATTGCAGCAAATGTCAACTGTGTTCACTTTATTCTGGGTCCAAAGCTGCCAATCAGCTTTTAAAACCACAGGTCTTAAAGCTGATTCAACAAAGCCTAAAAACATTGCCATCTTTCACTATGCATCACTGTTTTTAAAACTATAAAAATTCTCTTAATATCCAGGCTGATGCTGAGTTCTAAGTCTCAGAGATGAAATATTATCTGGACAAAATCAAAAATATAAAAGCAAAAAAAATCATAATTCTTGATAACTTAAACTGGTACATACCGACTTAAATATTCTTCTTCAGTGATTTAAAATCCATTCTGATTCCACAAAGCACTTAACCCCACTGATTTTTAAATGCCCAGTCCATAGCAACTGACTAACCGTGTAAACAAGAAAAACTTGTCTTTGTAAAAACTTGTTCTTTCAAAGACAGTTTCTATTTGGTGTATATATATGACATGCAAAATGTAACAAACAGCCCACTCCTCTTCCACATATAATTAACAACTGACAATTTCTTCTTAATAGGAAGTAAGCCATTGCTTAGAGCTATTGCAAATCAGTGACAGCACTCCATTGTCATTTCTGTGCTGTTTATGAATACCTGCCTGTGATATAAGTGAACACAGCAGGAAGGTAAAAACCGGTTATAAGCTTGACCATTATTTCTGCAAATCTCTGCCAACATACTCCTTGTAGAGGATGAGCTTAGAGGAGGAAGGGAAAGTGAGGCAGGCAAGCAGGCAATCCCAAGGCTACTAGTAGCCATACAGTGAGAGTGAGAACCCTAAATACAGACACTACAGAAGCCTTTGAGTTCACTTTCATCTTCTGAGGAGGAAATACAACTTCTAAACAAACAAACCAACCAAAAAAAAAAAAAAAAAAAAGTTTTTCTGCCAATATCCTGTGCCTCTACAGAACAAGACAATTACTTCAAAGGTGTTAATATGCCTCTGGCAAAACCTTTCTTATAGACCTTATTCTACAGCTGAAAACGGTACCTGCAGACACATGCAGAATTCACCTTCTTAAAAACAGTTGCTTGATCTCCGTGTGAGTACCCCAGATTGTCAGCAAGAGAGTGTCCTACATTATCTAATCTTTTTATGAGGTAATATTTCTGTTTGCTGCATTTCTTTCAGCCAGGACTGCACTCAGTGGTAAATCGCAACAATTTCCTCCAAATGTAATCTTCTTTTAGGGAGTAAGAAATCTCAGATGTGATTGATATTCAGAACACCTTTTCCACTTGAAGGAAATTTCATAAATCCAGTAGAGATTATTTGGTCTTAGCAATGATCAATGAAACTGTTTTATCTTTTCTACTGACTTTACAATATTTCCTTTTTTTTGGCTCATCTCTACAAATGGAGTTAAGAAAATCCTATATTGATATAAGTGGTTGCAATTCCAGAACTAATGACACTGAAGGGACTGGTAATTAACACTATGTTCACTGTGAAGTAGATACACATCAGACTAAACAAGCACAGCTCCATTCCTCTTACATATGCTAAATAATATTGCCTCCTGGTTTCTCAGTCCCCACAGAAAGGAAAAACATCCCTTAAGTTCTCCACATGGTATTTGCTGTTTCTTCTAGGAAATGATGGACTAGCTGTGTTCTTTCCAACTTAAAAATGTATTGATTACTTCCTCCTCTTTAGGTAATATGCCTGTTTTAGGTGCTATTGCTAAAGTGTTCAAACTGTTGAGTGACCAGGAGTTTCTACTAGACTTTTGCATATTCTGCCAAATTCCATGTAGGCATATTGAACCTATGCCAGTGCCAGGAATTTGGTTGTGATAGAGTTAATTTTCTTCATAGAGACTTGCATAATTTCATGTTTTGGATTTTTCAGTAAAATAGGGCTGATAACACACCAGCGTTTTAGCTGGTGCAGAGCACTGCTTACACAGAGCCAAGGACTCCCAGCTACATGTGCTGCCCTACCAGCAAGTGGCTGGAAGGGGACTGAACCAGGACAGCTGACCCAGACAGGCTAAAGGAGTGTCCATATGGCATCATACTGGGGTAAAGAGGGAGGAAGGGGGATCATCCACAGTGATGGTGTTTGTTTTCCCAAGAAACCATTACCCATGGTGGGCCCTGCTTTCCTGGAAGTGGCTGAACATCTGCCTGCCCATGGGAAGTATGAATGAATTCCTTGTTGTACTTTACTTGCATGTGTGTCTTTTGCTTTACCTAACAAACTATCCTTACCTAAGTCTGTGAGCTCTTGCACATTTACCTTTCCAGTTCTCTCCCCCATTCCACCTGGGGAGAGTGAGCAAGTAGCTGTGTGGTTAAACCACAAAAGCTAGGTTTAGCAAAATTGTGCCCCGTTACTTTTTTAATCTATAACCCCTTTCCATGTAACAAGTTTTAAACCTAGTTTATCGCTTCAGCATTTCAAGTTTCTCTGTAATTTTTACAGTTTATAATGTTATTAATCTTCAGTAGCATGCAGACTTAGTTGCATAGAGAAAATACAAGATGGAAGATTGATCATAATGTCAAGGGCAAAATCATCACCTTTTTTTTTTGTTCAGTGAGACAGAACATGTTTTGTAAACTTTATTTTGTGGGTAAATTTTTAAAATATTATAAATAACTGATATTACAGATTCTACCTATGTCAGCTATGGAGTAATATAGATGTACAGTCTAACTCAGTCCTGGAACGGATTAGAGCTGGTCTTAGAAACTTAATTGTAAAGGGCTTTCCTACCCAGAAGTTCTTTCCAGCTGAAAAGAAGCAATACTACATTTAACTACATTATACTAAATATTTGAAAAAGTGAAATCACTAATCAGATCTCTTCCAAACTTAAAATCATCTCTAGGCCCTAAAAAATTAATATATATATATATTAAAAAAAAAAAAAATCACCAAATGTGTTGGACTTCACAAGATGCTTCTCCTTCAAAATAAGTTAAAAACAAAAAACACATCTGCACTTCAAACTTTATGTTCTTCTATCATCTAAAATTGTCAGTCATCAGGAATAAAAAATTACCTCCTTTGTGTGGTAGGATCTTTTTCAGAATCCGTAGTGGAAACAGATGAGAAATAACAAAGATGCAATTACTGGGTTACATTTAAGGAGGGTGAAGACAGAAAGCCCTCCAAAGCATATCTGAGTTACAAAGCAACTACTCCCTGGATGCTGCAAGGGATTCAGAATCTTGCTGGTAGCATATAGCTCAGCTGTGGCTTGCAACTTTGCACTGTCCACAAAATATTATACAAGAAAGCGGTCTACCAAGAAAGCATGAGAACTCTCCTTCGCTTTCTTTAAGGGAAAACAAACTCATTCCCTCATCTGAGCCTCATTTTTATTGTTTGTTAAAAGTTCAGTGAATCCACATAAACCTAATTCATTTTTAACTTTAATGTAATACTTGCCCTGTCTCCTCGTAATGTTCACCAAATTGTACCAAATATATAAAAGAATATTATAATTTTTGTCCTTATCTTATAATGAAGCATCAAAGTTCAGTGAAACAGGTGAAAGCATACCTTACTCACTTTGGCTGAGGCCATTACTTCAAAACCGCAGAGTAGAGTTCTGTCAGCAATTATACTCATTCAACACTGAGAAAAACAAAAGGACAATATGGCTCTGTACCTACATGTAAAATATTTATGTTGACCATTTAAATATTTATATATTTGTAATTTTAAAATATTTATATAACCATCTATTTGAGCACTTCATATATCGGAGAGTGAACTTATATAATGGAAATTTATTATATTAAATATTTACAATAAGTTAATATTTTATGAAATTTACTGTACACTCAGTAAGAACAAAACTAGTAGGAGATGGGGAACTCAACAGACTACTTTTGCACTTCCAGTGTGAAACAAGCCTTACCTCTGCACTGCTTTTAGCAGATTTTACAGCCTTGCTAAGAGAGACTGTTTAGAGATTATGCAATTAAACACTGAGAGATAACTTATTCTTAGGCAGAATTCCACCAAAGTCAGTGGAATTAATGACAAATCTAGTTGATCCTGCAGTCCCTAATCCAGCAGATCACAGAAGGAATTGTTTTGCAGCACCAGTGGTGAAACATCCAAACTACCTCAGACTTCTGTGCCCTCACTAGGGGTTTTCTAACAACCTGTTGAAAAGATAAAGCTAAGTATTTCCTTTCTCCTGCAGATTGAACTGAACCTCTCAACATGACAAAAATTCACACTGCATGCATATCACAGACTTGAAAAAGGTCTTCTCCCATAGCTATGGAAGGTTTACAGATTTTCTCTGCTCACTACTGAGCTCCAGTTTTAATCACTAGTGACTAGAACATAACTTGACAATATATCAAATTTGAAGAAGTCACAGGCTGTCTTTAGGGAAAAAGTGAAGTGAATTACGAACAATAAAACAAAGCAACACCCCGAAGGTCTTTTGGTGACTGTTCCCCGTGCCCTGGGACATACAGAGAAAAGTTTAGGATCTCTATAGTAACCTCAGATTACCATGAAGACTTATTGCTGGCATAACCACTATCCAGATGACAGTCTTCAAGCAACAGCTTGTAAGAAATTAGTACCAAAAGGTTACTTCAGTACCAACACATTGTTCATTTATATTTTTGACAAGGTGATATATTGGCAGTAAGTTTATATTAAAAGGTCTATACGAGTCAAAGAGTCCTTATGGCAGTGAAATTTCTTTGGAGCTTTTAAATTCCTTAATTAACAGCCATAATAATCTAATTTTACTTACAACCTCCAAGCATTCAACTTTATTAATCTACATAATAAGCAGTTAATATACTACAATTCTGCCTGTTTCTGAAAGATGTTTTAATCTTACCAGCAAATACAAAAGTAAATCAGCAAGCAAGCGTCCTTGCTCAGTTTTTGAACAATTGACCTTATTTTGTAGTATCCTAATAAAATAACTTTCCACTGGGAAGAGGGTTCTTCAAGAACAAGAAATATTTCTGCCTGATAATACACATGCCAAAGCTCCTGCCCTTGCACTGTCTGCATAAAGAAAGGCAGTGGAACCAGATTTACAGTAGAGGTAGAATTTTTCCTCTGGTCCAAGTGAAGTCCCTATCCACACCCCATGCTCCCTCCTCTGTTCCTTCTTTGTCCTTCATGCTGCTCCAGCAGTCCCATCTCTGCCAATACTCTGGTTCTCCACGCAGAGGCACAAGCCTAAGTGTTCCAGTACACATGGTTGCCTTCTGTTGCTCTTGTGGGTCACTGCAAGCCACAGTCTCCTCCAGCTCTATCACAGGCCACATAGCCTCATAGCAGCAGTTTAATAATCATGGCCTACTCCACTTGATTCTGACCACTAAAAATTAAATATCACAGCTGACTGGGGGATATGCATTGTATTAAAAGCAGTTCATTGCCATCTTATTAAGAAGCATTAAAAATGTAAGGCTCTGCTTTAAGAGAGTTCATCTGTGGTCCTTCTTTAAATTTGAGCAAGGAGACCAAAAAGGACCCAGAGCTCTCAAGCTTATAGAACCATTAGTTTTGATGGATGGATGTTATTATACCTTTCCTTGCTGAATTGTTTTCTACTTCAGTTACACATAAGCCAATTAGGAAATGTCTGCTGCTTCTTATTTCCACATTAATGACACCATTCTGATTACAGGGCTGCCATCAAGGCAGAAAAAATCTTACAAAATGTATATACATTCAAGTAAGTTATTACTACTGCAGCAATATCCTTTCTGTGAAGTGTTGCTAACTATCACAAGAAATGCACTACTCTCATCTCAAATGACCTAATGTTGATTCACAGAAGGATATTTGCTTTATGTTTTAGCTCTCCATCAATGTGCCACACTGGTACCTTCAAACACTTTAGGAAGTACAGCTCTGGCCAGGAGCAGCTGTGATGTCATCACCAAGGCTCCCTGGAAACTTATTGCCATTTTGCTGAAAGCAAGCTACCTTTTACATTCTAACCATCACAGAGAAACGATCAGCAGACTCCACAAGGTGACCAAACATCAGTTCCCACCCTACTCCACTTCAGATCAGCTTATCTGCCTGTTTCCCAAGTAGCAGCAAGGAAGTACATGACAGTATTCCCAGCACACTCCACAGCTCTTCTCAGATTGTCCTTTTAGTAGAAGAGAAAAACTGAAGGAACAAAAATGAAGTCATTGCTGAAGAGCTTATTAATGCAGCCCTTCTGGAGACCAGTGTGTGTTGTAATTAGTAGTACAGAAATGTAAAACAATTAATTTACAATAAACAAAATAAAACAACCAGAGTAGATGAATGATTTCTGCAGGAAATCCAGCCTAAGACACGGGAATGCTTAGTGAAACAGACTTTCCATAATGAAATTATGTGTACAGATGAAATAACGTTTCACAGAAATGCTATCCAATTCATTTCTCAAGCAATTTGTTCGCTACAAAAATCAATCGTATTTTGAATACTTTCTTTGCACCAAATACCTCATTAAGAAATGAGTAGACTGGGCAGAGAGCTTGATACAGAAGCCTTAAGAGTTTCACATATTCATTTTAGTTTCCATGTATTTTACTTGGACATGCATACAGAAGAGCACTTGGAACCATCTTACCTACACCCTTAATAAAGCAAGGGTCATGCCATGCTTCTATTATTTCCAGCTCCCCCTTGGAAAGGTGAAAGTTTTCAAGTGATGAAATACTAGTCCAGGGCACACACTGTAGATTGTAATGCATTTTTAAAGTTAATTTTAAAATCTCATTTCAGCATAGCTTGGAAAGCTTAAATTGCAGTGACGCAAACTGGTAGTCATTTACCACCTATGTTAGATTTTCATCCAAAATAGCCCTGCTTAGAGTAACCTATTGTCCTCCTCCCTCATCCCCAATAGAAAGTAGCATCTCAGTGCTGTGTACTGAGTAAAATATTTTACTCAGTAGAATATCATCTTGCAATGTAAGCAATGGGAGCAAAATAAAATCTGCACACACGTAGCAAAAGTCAAAAGCTTCTTAACCTAAGTACTTAAAGAAAGATGCGAAAACACCTCTCTGTGAGTATGAACAAATTTTAAAGAATCTTATAGTAGCAATAGTCATATACTGATTGGAAGAATTAATATACATATGTACTGCTGATCAACTGACGCTTGAGAGCTAATGGAGTAATATTCCTGAACAATGACTTGGGAATAAATGCCAAGAGGGGAACATAAGACTTCCTCATCTCCATGCAGCCAGAAAATGACACTGCAGAGATCTGATGACATTTGCTGATATCATCTCACTTTTCTGTGTTTTCTCTACTTCCTTTTGCCTGCGACAGAATAATTAAATAGCATCATGAAGTGGATCATGGAGATTTCAGTAAAGCCTGTGAAAGGACAGCATCTTGTACCAAACTCAGGACTTAACGCTACCCTGCTACAGTCCCAAAAAGCTGGACAGAGATGTTCATAGTCAAAGTGGCACTGATCAGTCTTCCTGTCCCCACCAGTTTGGTTGTCATGCCAGCAATGACATTCCAGCCCTCATTTTGTAAGAGCAATATTCAGTATTCTACAAAATGCTGAACAGCTCTGGGGCGGCTCTCCAATATAGTAGAAACTGACCATTGAAATTTTAAATTTGTGTAAACAACACTTCCATTTCATCTTCCCTGTCTGTTTACACAAGAGTCATACAGCATCAGCCAGGTTAGGGGAAGTCACAGACTTCACAGTTCTCAGCTCTGCCTGTTCTTACTCTCAGCACACCCACCTGGTGATATTCAGGTGGGCTAGTTTCTCTCTGCATGACTAGTATCCCAGTTGTGAAGTTCACATACCAAATAATTGACAGGCAACAAGATAATGGACAGACAGTACAGAAAGACACTCTCCAGAGATCAGTACATGTATCTCTGGGAAAATGTGGGGAGGGATTAAGAGGAAAAAGAATGGAAACAATACCTGGATTCTGCTTATGCTGTTCAACAGGAATGGTGAATGCATGTTTCCTTCACAACAATATGAAACACCATGGAATGAGGGAGAGGGCTGGAAACAAAACAAGAACTCGTGGGTTGAGATAAAAACTTTTTTTACCAAGACAGAAGAGGGAAACAAAAACAAAAATGCAATTATAACTATACACCTATACCTATAGCTGCTATGTGGCTATTTATTACTCTCCACACACCAACTGCAGTACTACAACTACCCAACTACCCACTACCCAACAACCACACACAGCAGTAATACAACCACCCAACTTACCTGCTGACCAAGGCTCTGCCAACACCACAAGGCCTCACCTCCCTGGAGCCAGTGAATATCCTTGGGGGTTGTCATAGGAAGGTACTTATTTTGGCAAGGCTTGCTTGGTCTGAGAAACAAAGTGTTTAAAATTATAACGATTCTTGCATTCTACAAAAAATTAAGTACATGTTTGCACCACAGGTACTTGCCTGCTTATATTTATCAATGTTGGCTGCACAGTGTGCCACAACTAACTGAAAAACCAGTGATGTGATTTGGCTCCTGGATCATCAGCAGTGCTCATTAAGTTATTTCACCTATGTTATTGACTTCTCTGCAGTGGAAGACTAGTGCTATAAAGAATTTCACACCTTTTTTTCTTTAATAAACAAAAGAAACACAGAAGAAGACACATATCTACTTATAGAGATGCCTACAGTATTTTTCTTACTATCTCCTCAACTCTTAAAACACTTGCAATAGCGTCCTCTCAAAAACAGATTCTTCTTGCAGCTTAGTATTCCACACAATTTAGCTTCTAGACACAATCAATCTTTGTTTGATACACTAAACTCACTTTGCTTATAAAGTGATTCAGTTTTGGTTAATGGAAAGGGAGATTAAATGACATAAACCAAAATATTTTACAGACTAAGTGCTTGAAATCAGTGAGTCACTTAGCTTTTGTAGTCAGCCTGGTCACAATAGCAGGTGACTTTGTCCTTTTCACACCCCAAGGATTAGAAGTGGCACTTCCCTACATTTTTCCTCTTTAACCTCCAAACTCAGAGTCCTGCCATCCCAGTTTTTAATAGTTTTTTTGTTTTGCCAGTTACAGCAGGAAGATTACAGTGAGTGATATATGTGTTCAAGATCAATACGCATGTAAGGAGATGGAATTCATATTGATCTTCAGTCATGTAGAGCTTACACGTTACTTGTCATAACCCTCTCTCTATAAGAACTACTGTTCATGCTGAATTTTTTTCTTATTACTGCTTAACTAACTGCTCTGCTGTACTCCTACATCCCATTTTTAGATTTCTAGAACGTTATGCAACCCTCATTGCCAAGCTTAAAACAACAACAACAAAAGAACCAAAAAAACCTGGGTTTCCATGGTGTTGCACAGCAGCAAAACAGAATTGCACTGTTGCCCAAAAGATCCAACCAGATTCATTGGCCATTCTGAAACTGTGCATTTTCCCTACTGTACACAGGCATTAACAGACATCAAATCCTGGAATCCAACTATAACTCTACTAATGACACTCCAAAGCAGGAGGCAGATATTTACAGTTTGCTTACACTTTGGGTCTGTTTTGGTCAACAGGGTTTATTGGATTTTTTTTTCCCAAGTTAACACCAGTTAAGTCACAGCTCTACATTGCTTAGTATAAAATCTTAGAATAATAGAATGACTTGGTTTGGAAGGGACCTTTAATGCCATCTAGTTCCAACCCCCTGCTGCGGGCTGGCTGCCCTCCCAGCTCAAACTGCCCAGGGCCCACCCGGCCCAACCTTGGGCACCTCCAAGGATGGGCACCTACAGCTCTGGGCAGCAGTGCCAGGGCCTCACTGCCCTCTGAGTACAGAACTTCTTCCTCACCTCCAATCTAATCTCCCTTTTTAACTTAAAATCATTCTCCCTTGCCCTGTTACTATCTGCCTACATAAAACATACTCTCCTTCCCATTTATAAGCTCCCCTCAAGTACTGGAAGAATGTATAAGAAGTGTATCCAGTACATATTTGTTTCTATTTCCTTCTAAAACATAGGTGCCTTTCTCTATAGGCATTCCAATGTCTCCTATTTTTTCTTGTTTCCTTGCCATGGCTCAATAAACTCAAAATTCTTCATACAACTGTTTTCATTTAAAAATCATGGAAGAGCTGACTGCTCAGGAAAAGCTTCAAACTATGGCAAAGTCAGACATTAATTTAAACAAAAGGGTCTCAAAGTTAAAAAAAAAAAAAAAAAAACCAAAAAAAAAACACCACAGCAATAACAACACATACACACACATAAAAACAAAACAAGCAAAAAACTTTAGCTTAAGGAGCACAGATAATAGCTAATACTGGTGTACATACTATTTCACATTATATTTTGGAGGCACAAGTCATCATGGTAGTATACTCTCACTATGGAGTCTGACATAAAGAGTATCAGGAATTGCACATAAAATCAACGCAATGTATCCAAAATGGCATCTCCACAATATTTCCATAATAAAGATTTCAATGTTCTGATGATTTGCGTTTATTCAGGTTGTAAACAAATCTCCCACCCTCATCCCACAAGCCTATACTCTTTGGGTTTTTTTGTTGTTTTTGATCAACACTTCCAAAGAAGGACATTCACACCACTGCAGTGTCCAAGGACCCAAGTCCTGCTGGGCGTGTGATGAGGCGCTGGAAAGACCCACCAAGACAACAGGCCTTTTGTAATGTGTAATTGCAGACATCCGTGGCAGATGACCACAGAGTGCTTCAAGAAGCACAACTCACCAAGACAGTGTGTTTGTCTTGAAAGCAGCAGTACACAGAGGGGCTAAGAGGAATCTCAACAACATTCTGATTTTGGAGGCCTTCAGAAGCTTGTAAAACTGACCCATAATGAGATTTTTTTTTGCTACAGATCAGATGAAGGCTTTCAGCTTGCGTTAATGAATGTCTCTAATCATTCCTTTACGGTAAAGACACTTTCAAAATATCCTTTTCATACAGAAATATTAACTCTTTGCCATCTTCAGGAAAAAGTATTGATATTTTTCTTAACTTAGAAGCAAGTGTGACCCTTTGTATGCAAAGAACCCACAACAACATGCTGTTCATCTCAAAACAAACATGTAGAATGTAGAACACAAGATCATTCAAGACTACAAATATTGTTAAACCATATAGATTCTGCCACCTGACTGAGCATAGCTCAAAGGCTCAGACACAGCAGCGCAATTCCATCTACAAGAAATAAAGTTTTAGTAAAGGAAATAAAACTAAAATTACCTTTCCAGCCTGGAAACAGCCTAAAAATCATACCTTTCAAAGTCAGTGCCTCCTGTTGTTTTATGTTTACTCTGTAAACATCAAAAAGAACTTCAAGAACACACAAGTCCACCTCCACAGTTTACAGAAGTTTTTAAAATTAAAAAATTCATAATAATTAAAATAAAAAATTCATTCTACACAGAGAGACATTTAAGACTGCTGGGGTTTATTCATTTTTTTCTTTTTTCCTTTTGTTTATTTTTAATTTTTCTTAAAACTGGGGCATTACACTGAAAAACTCCATTGTCACAGTGCATGCAGCACTGAGCCATACAACAGAGATGTCTTCTCGCACTGGAGCACATAATGGGTGTTACTGGACTGCATCCAGCCTGAAACATGGCAGAGGCAGTAGCCAACAGCAGAGACAGTAACACATCCAGCCACGGGTCTTCATCTGTATGTCGTTAGGAAGGTACACCATAGGGACAATGAGCAAGACATGAGGTCACAGCTTCTATGAACAATCAGGAGCTGTCAGCCTACATCTCATAGCAAATAGCTTTGGAATAATGAGCCAAAGTGGTTAAGCATGCATTTCGACCTACTGCTACTTCACCCACATACACATCAAATAAAACGTATGTACTTTATTCTTTAAACCAACTTCCCCTTTGCCTGCTCAAGCAATTCCAACATTTCTTAATTCCTCATTAGAAAATATCTAATTTTGGCAATCCAGAAAGAATGTTTTCATAGTTAAGAAATTTTCATCCTGTATATAGTAGGAAATAAAGTACTGCTCTCTTTTCAGAGAGAAGAAATAAATATAAAATGAGTCTGTTGGGTGGTAGAATAGAGGCTGTTCTAACTTCTCAGCAGAGCTTCAAATATATGTGGTATTTGCATATGAATATCTTCAATGGTAATTAAGCATCTTGTGAGTTTCTACATATAATACTATAGTGTTAATAAATTCACCCCACTGTTAATCTAAAATGGCAAAAGTTAAAAAGATTGAATAGAATAGCTTGTGAAGTAGGCATCCAAGAACACTTCTGTAGAAATAAGGGTAATGAATTAGACCCAAAAAAATGCTTTCCCATTCTTGATTTAGCTGTGATTTCATGTACAGAGAGAATTCAGATACGCATCTACTATATTCAGAGTAAACAAGATGTAGAAAATGTATTTACATCAAAGTCTTGCAAGAATCTGCACTGGCAGAATTAAGAGCAGCTAAGTCATTTCTCTGAGTGCTCTATGACATTGTTTTGTTGACTACACTGCTGGAGGAGCTATTCCCCTGTGTGCCAAGGATTTTAGCCCAGTACACCCTCACAACATCAATTCCTACCCAGGATGTGGACAGTCTGTCATCTCTTTGCATAATGCCGCCAGTAGTTTCTTCATGTAGAATTTGATCTTTCCCTAATCTAAGTACTAAAACTCCTGCCTGCATCAGGTGATAACGTGTTTGATTGCAGACAAAATTTGCTAACAATAAAGCAATCTGCTGTGCATGTGGCAGAAAAGGCCTACAAGAAAAGGCATCAAAATACAGCCTAGAACCTTCAGTTCCCACCATGGTCAGGAATTCTACGTTTTAATTGGGGCATATATTTTATTCCAGATGCTACTACTGAATAAGAGACTTTGGTATGAAAGAATCTCTACCACAACAGTTCATTTCCATTTAGTCTTAGACCAGAGTTCTAGCAAATTTTCTAATTTCAAATCAGATTTATATCTTGAAAAGAAAGAAAATGAGGTAGTTACACTCATTCCTCAATTTCAGGCATCTTGTTTAACTTTTTAGTGTGGGTCACAAGAAGAACAACTGAGACTAAACAATGTTCTTCCCTGTTTAAGGACAGTACTTAGGGGCGAGAGCATAAATCAAGATTTTCCTCCGGCATACAAAAATGTAAAAAATATATTCCCTTCCTGATTTCTCTGCATACTACAGCTCCCTCCTAAGACAGGAGCAAGACCTCAGAATGAAGTTGCATGTCTTTTTATTGCACTACAACAGCTAAAGAAAGCAGCACACACTGCTAAAATAGCCTTTGGAAAAACATCTTAACATATGGAGTTTGTCTGGCTTAGGCTTGACTAAATACCCATCGCAGAAGGTGCCTATGGCAGGAGTACACAGCATTCCAGTTAAGCCAGAAGCAGCTTTTCAAGTAGCAAATCTGACCCTCACATAAGCTAGACAGGGAGAAATCCAATAGTTGTCCCAGGAATGAGGAAAGAAGTGGCCTTCTCCTCCCTATTTCATTTCCTGAATCAAGAACAATAAAAGATGTAAATATAAGATGTAAGATGTAAGATTTACATTGTTCATCCCACATGAAATACAGCTAGTTACCCAGCAGACCTGCAGCTCACAGCCCCATGAAGTCCCCCCAGATGAGCTGCTGAGGCTAAAGGTAGCCTGAACACAGATGAACATAGCGTTAAAAAAACACACTGAGGCAGTTATCAGCATAAAGTTTAAGATACATTTTTATGTCAACAAAAAAACATTTGTTATATAAAACCATTTTCTTTTCTCTTTAAAACAGAGTTGGGGAAGGGATGCTTAAAATATAATTCAAATGGCTTAAAACATGGATAGTACTTCAGTGCTCATTACCAGAATTATACATTTCATGTCTGGGTGTACAGTGCAATAGATGGAACTTTTTCCTACTTCCTGCAAAACAACATTTGCTTATTCCACTGCCTTTTAGCAATGGGTATAATCATAATCCCAAGTGACATATGCAGTGATAACAACTGACTACTTACTCTCTCTGCAGCACTTTATTTCCAGAAATGTTGTGTTTAATTAGCCCTGCAGTAGTCAAAGGAACAAACAGGTCACCTCTGTGTCAAACCTCTGATAGTCATCTTCCTCATCACCACCCCCATCCCCTTCATTTATTTTCCTCTTTTGCTTTTGTTTTGCATGCTACAAGTAAGGTCATTAGTGTCAGTTAGCGTTTTCTGTGTAATGCATCTGAATAGCTGCAGTCTGGAGAAGGGAATGAAATAAGCTGAGAACTCAACTCAAATATAAGCATTCTGTTTAAGGGAGTAAAAATGGCATACAAAATCTATATTCAAAATGTATTTCATTACAATTCTCTGAATGGATCATGCCCTAACAGTTGCAAAAGGCTGAGAGTTAAGAACGAGGATGAATTTTATTTCTGTCTGCATTCTAAAATCTGCAGGGTTACCTAAAGGTGCATTTTCCTCTACCAACTCACCTTTCTTCTCCTTCTGGAGACAGACATTGTTTTTGCCATGTGCTGTGAGAATCTGTCACTGGACCAGCAATCCTGCAGTGCCTAAAGAGTGTACCAAAATCTTTAAAACAGACCTGTGACACTGAATCACAAGGAAGCATATACAAGAGGCAATTACATGCAGAATACTGTTCTTTGATACTTCAGCTGAAACAGTAAGCAGGCAGGCAGGGGATGCATTTTCAAATTAAGCTATGCATCAACTGCTTTTAGTAAGCACTGATATTGTGGCAAAGCCCAAGAGACTCAGGTCCAATCTTGAATATATTGTCAAGGACACGGTTGCTTGCTGGTGTTTCTACCAGCTGATTTTCTAATTTGGACAACATTCTTTTTGGTAGTTCTCTTGTATGCTGAGGATCTACCTGTTTCAAAAACAGTTGTTGGAAGAAATGTTTTATAATGCTTGGAGTAATTTCAATTTAATGATGCCTTTTTCAATTTCAGTGTTACTTGATCATCATTATAGATCATGATTGGCGTATCCCAGATTACAGCTTCATTTCACTAACCCTGTATTGTTTGAAGTGAGATTGATAAAAATTTATAAAAACATCTGATACATTTGTGCAAATATTTTTATTACTTTTTCAAGTACATTTTTAGGTTTGGCAGTCCTGGAAATAAACAACCAGTCTCAGCTGCACTTTCAGATAAATCTCCACTGATATCAAGGCAGCCTCACTCATTTGTGCTGGCTGATGCTCCAGCCCATATATCTCTATTTGAACTGTAACCACATAAGCCACAGCAAATGTGAACTTCTCCTGCAGTGCCCAATATACATCATCCTGCAGTGCCCAATATACATAATATACATACATATACATCTGAAACTTATACAAAAAATCCAGGAAATATTCTTTCTCAGATGATCAAATCACCCTTTTTTATGCTGGTCAGTGAACCTTCTCCTGCAAAACTTCCCGGACTTAGGTTTTTTGTTTTCCCATCTTTCTGCCTTACGTTAATTTATCATTTCAATCTTTCTTTTCCAGCTCTCTGAAGCTGTGTTTGTTTTATTCTCACCAAACTCATTCATGTCTATATTGCTCACACTAAAACAGAAGTTATTTATCTACACTGTATGGCAAAAAGATGGTTATACATCTTCCTGTGAAGGTTGTATCTTGCTTCTTCCCTGAAAGAAAGCTAGTGTTTAGTATGTCTGATAAAAGCTGCATTGGACTGCTGTTGTGCATGTTGTGATCAGTACATTATAGCTCTGGCTTCTTACAACACACTGACATTTATGAGTAAGATAAATTAAGGCCTCAGGAGCTTGCGGACCTCTCTACAATTCAGAATATAATCACAGAATCAGAGAATCTTAGGGGTTGGAAGGGACCTCCAGAGGTCATCGAGTCCAACCCCCCTGCCAAAGCAGGTTCCCTACACCAGGTCATACAGGTAGGCATCCAGGCGGGTCTCTCCAGAGAAGGAGACTCCACAACCCCACTGGGCAGCCTGTTCCAGTGCTCTGTCACCCTCACCGTAAAGAAGATCTTGCACACATTCGTGTGGAACTTCCTATGCTCCAGGGAAAATATAAGGGAAAATAGAAGGCAAGGAATCTTTAAAAGGAATTAATTTAGATAATGAGCACCCTGTGCAATAGCAATCTTGCAAGAAATACACAATGATGTATTTGAATGGTAACGGTTGCTCTTTTCAAGTCCTTCAAGATTATCTAAGCTGATGTGATACACACGAGAAGTGAACTGGCAAGTTGTCATGGTTTTATGATTTTGGTTATCAGTATTCCACATCACAACATCTTGTAGTGCACTGGGAGTTAAAGAGTTAATGCTCCAGTTTTGTGGATTTTTGATAGTTCCAGGTATACCTGTCTCAGAAAAGGAAAAGAACTACATACTTCAGAGGACCATGCCTTTCTGTTTGGAGGGAAAGATAAAAACTGTTTGCAGATGTCAGTGGTTTACAGGCTGGTTTGGCCCAGTTCCATGACTAGTGGGGTGGACAGATCCATGGATAGGTGCCTCCGGAAAGGGGAAAGAGAGAACCCTGAATAATTAAAAACAGTGGCAACAATCTGAGGAGAAAAAAACTAATTTACTAAATATGGTATCAGAATGCAAGATAACACACTATAATACAATATAATTAGAATTGAAGCTAATAAATCAAATATAATGAGAGAAAGAGTGTCCAAAAGCTGAAGGCCTTACACTGATGCTGAAGTGATGTGTGCGGTCAGGACGAGGAGCAGGGAGGAGAGCTGAAAAAGGTGACCTTCCAGGGGTAATATCTCCTCTCTGAACTCAAAGTCTTCTGGGGCATGTAGTTCTTCTTCTCCTCTGGACAGGTACCCGGACCTGGAGCATTAACTCTTTAACTCCCAGTGCACTACATGATGTTATGATGTGGAATACCAATTACCAAAAATCATAAAACCATTACAGCAGATCATGAGACACTCCCTTTTCCTTTCCTGTTTGTCTCAGCAGTGTGTGCTCCCTAGATGTCTCGCCTTCAGCATCAGAGTAAGGCCTTCAGTTTTTGGACATTCTCTCATTTTATTTATTAGCTTCAATTCCAATTGTATTATATCACATTATCTTGCATTCCAGTATTTTATTTAGTAAATTAGTTTTCCTCCTCAGGTTGTTGCTGCTGTTTTCTTTTCAGGCCCATCTCCCTACCCTTTCCCCTTTTCTCCTTTTCCCTTTTCCAGGGCATTGGCCCATGGGTCCCCCTACCCCATTAGTCATGGAACCGGGCCAAGCCAGCCTCTGAACTGTTGACACAAGTATAAGGAAATATCCCTTTATGATAATCCATAATAGGTATAAATCATTCCAGCTCAGGCTCAGATAAGTTCTTAGAGTTCTGGTGGTTTTTCTTTTGTTAAGCAAAAGGACAGACATCGCACACAGTCATTGTATTTAACTATGCCAGGAAAGAAAATATGAAACATCATCACTTTGAGAGTGTCAGTGTTAGCCACAAAGAATGATATAGTTCACATAGTCATCACAGAGGTTTGATGAATTAGTCCAGGTGATAGTGGAGCTGTAACTTTATACTACAGTCAATAGACAAACCATTTATCTTTAAATTATTTATACAAATAGTGCAGGAAGGCCCACTTTATACAATCAATGGAATAAAAATGTACACCCCTAAAAAAAAGGCCATTTAAAATGGAGGCTCGGGAAGTACAAGAGACACGAACAAATTATTTTAAATTACCATCTGTTCTTAGTTGAAAGCTATTGTGCCATTGACCACCAAGTAGTGAGAGGCCAAAAGAATACACTCACATTGAGAGACACCTTACCAAACTTTTTTAATGCCACCAGGAGCAGGGACATATTTAAACAGAAAGTGCATATTGTTTACAAGCTTGATGGGTTCAAACAATTTCAGCAGTTGTTAAATGCTTTTAACTTGAAGCTCCAGATACAATCAGAAACACTATTCAGTATTTGAATCTTGCTGTTCCTAACATTTCAGAGATGCTGCTTTGCATTTTGTGTGTTCAACCTTCTTCTCTGCAAACGATTCACCACTTGGCAGACTCATTTGTAACAACTATAAAAAAGAGGGTTTAAATTCTGTTTTTTCCTGTTGTATTTAGAAATTGTCCATTAGGAAACATGTTTTCTTCTTTAAGGGCTGGAATTTAAAGACATAACTTGTACTAAACTGAACTTCCAAAGTTCTCTTTCTTAGCCTAGTGCAAAAAAATCAAGCCAAAAGTGTAAAAATCTGTGCATTCATACTTGCCAAACAGATTCCTTAAGCCAACAGGTTTAAAGTTAAGCAAGATAAATTAATGTATTTGCATTAAAATCACACAATCAGATAATCATTTCAGTTGGAAGGGGCCTTTAAAGGCCATCTAGACCAACTGCCCTGCAATGAGCTCCATCAGGTTCTGAGAGCCCCATCTAACCTGATCTTGAATGTCTCCAGGGACAAGGCATCCACCACCTCTCTGGGCCACCTGCTTCACCATCCTTATTATAAAAAAATTATTTTCTTATCCCCAATATAAATCTCCCCCCTTTTAGTTTGAAACCATTTTGTCTTGTTCTATCACAACAGAGCCTGCTAAAGAATCCATCCCCTTCCTTCTTACAGCCCCTTTAGATACTGACAGGCTGCTTCAGGTCTCCTCAGAGCCTTCCTTCTCCAGGCTGCACAGCCCCAGATCTCAGCCTGTCCTCATAGAGAGCTGTTCCATCCCTCAGATCATTTTTGTGGCCCTCCTCTGGATGCACTCTAACAAACAGCTCTGTGTCTCTCCTGTGCTGATCACTCCCCATCTGGACGCAGCACTCCCAATGAGGTCTCACAGCACAGAGCAGAGGCGCAGAACCCCTCCCTGCTGGCCGTGCTGCTTTGGATGCATCTAAGATCTCATTGGCTTTCTGGGCTGTGACTGGCTCATGTCCAGCTGCCATCCACCAGTACCCACAGGTCATTTTCAGAAGGGCTGTGCTCCATCCTTGTCACTGACGAAGATATTAAACAGCACTGGTCCCAGTACTGACTCCTGAGGGACAACACTTTTCAATGATCTGCATGTGGACATTGAGTCACTGACCACTGCTATGTATGTATATATATATATATATATATATGTATATATATATATGTATATATATGTATATATACATAAAATACTTCTAAATTTTAGGTACAAGGTATGTTTTGTGCATAGGAACAATAGCTAAGTAATTTGCTGTGGTTTGTCACTGGTAGCTCTTTTCAGAGGACCAGTACAGCACAGCAGCTAAAGTGCCAAACCCAGAAGTCCATGCTTTCTTCCTAGCTGTTTCATAATAATTTGCAAGCACAGTTACCTATCACACCTACCTTATTCCCCAGGGCAGTAAGGTAAAATCTTATCTACAAAGAGAGACAACTAGTTGGGCAGAGACTGCAAAAATAGTTAGGGTTAGAAGGCTTTCTCCCTGTGATCAAGATAGTTAATGAAAATATCAAATATACAGAAGCTGTGGGGTGGGAAGAAAATAAGCATATGTTTTGGCCAGTAATTAATAGAAGGTTCACATTAAATCCAGTCAGATCTGGATGGTCCCTGCTCTTATATCCACGTGAGATTGTTTGATTAACTACTTAACTTAGCCTACAAAGGCACTTTTCTTGTAATCTAAGATTCTGGCAATTACCCCTGGTTGTTCAACCACAAAACTGGCTTTAAATTATACTTTAATGAAGTGTTCATGACCTAGGGCAGGAAAGAAGTGTAATGTAGTGAAGCACTATAAGATATATAACTGTCTTTAGGGCACAGGAGTAGAAATGGATGGAGATGAAGAAGAGAGCAGTGCGATCTGCCAAGCATTCCTTCTCTGCTAGAAAATGAGGTCAGGACTTCTTTTGCTGCATATCTATACAGTGCCTCACATAAAAGGCTGAGGTTAGGACTCTCAGCAGGGCTGAAATTAATGTATTTCATATAACATTGCTTATAATCAGAGATGAAAGACAATAAGGATTTCATAGAATCATCTCTTACAGTAAGAGATGTTCCAAATACAGCTTCAGCTGTGATACAGATCAGAGTGATGAACAGCGTACCTCCTTTTAAAGAATCTTGTAATTTGAAGCCACTGTGGTCACACAGCCTAACTTCAAAAACATGTCTACTACTCATTTCCACTTCAACAGAATTTACCTAAAGTAATGTTTTTCCAGTGACTGACCTGAGCACATCGGAATGGAGCTGAAAACCGGCCATGATGGCCATGATGCTATATTACAAGACACAGAAAATACAAGCATGTTAGACCTTGAGCATGTGTACTAATTTCATATTTTATCAAATGGAAAACATTTTGAAAAATATGATTCATTCTTTGAATTTTTCCTTCTTTAGACTGACTCACTGCAGTATATTTGAACAAAAAAAAAAAAAAAAAAGCTGAGCAAAGCTTAATAAGACAAGGATTACTGCTGAGATTTTATGGGGAAAAAAAGTGAAAAGACAGAATCAAAACTGATAAATGTAATTACTTACTTCAACTAAATTGTCTAGATGATATTAAGAACCCATACTAAAATTTATCCAACAATAAATTTCTCTGCTTTCTCTCACATTGCAGACAGGCAAATGTTAACAGACAAATGTTAACAACTGCACTCAGCAGTTTTCTTCTCTTATCCCCACTGTAAATAACTGGAAGTGGTAGAGAGAGAACAGAGAGGATCACTATCATAACAAAATATTCGCATGTATAAGACAAAACTTGTAGTTCATTTTTTTTTCATTTTAATCAGTTACAATTTTTCATTAATTCTGATTTGCAGTGCATCAGAGTTGATTTAAATAATTTGTACATTAAACTGAGTTTTATTTTAAATATAAAGATAATGGAAAAATTGGTAAAATTAACATTAACATTAGTTGTTCCACAAATAGAAAATATGTTTTGTTTCCTATAATGAGACAGAATCCTGAGCTATCGTGCATTATCAAAATGACTGCAAAAGAAGTAGTGGCTTTCTTTACATAGAACAAAATTATCAGTGAATACAATCAGAGTAAGTCTGAAATCAGTGCAACATCCTCGGCTATGTTGAGAAGGCTGGCGCGTAATTTACACAGAAACCTGATCAGGACATGCTAACCCTCTGGTATACGGCTATAGATGTGAATAGGAGGCATTGCTGATGGAAGTAGAAATTAGCCCAGAGCATGTTTCTTATGCCCAGGGGCATGGGAATACTGCTACAGCTACCAAACTCAGTCCATCATAAAATTTCATTTACAAGTGAATTTGGTTCCGTGCGTATCTTTTCTCAAACAACAAAAGAGATGTTTGGTAGAAACAGTCTCTGACATAATTAATATCTCACTAGACTGGTAACATAAAGGGCTTTGTATTTTTATTGGCTCAACAAATGGAAGATTTCCTTTGAGTTTCCTGGGAGCTCTTGGTTATCAGTCAAAAGCTGAGTTAAATTAGAAGTGATTGGGGGCTGCTACCATCTGTTGAGTGTGTGGTGAATTATGCTACATGAGTTAATGTATTTTAGCAGACAGATGGGTAGAAATGTGCAGTTCTTAGTCATTCAGCACCCTTGGTAGTGATCTAAATAGATAAGGAACATGAAAGGCATAGGAGTGAATTTTTCTATTCCATGACAAAGCCCCCTGTGTTGTGCTTTTCAGACTTTTTCAAGGATTTTTCTACTGCTGCTTACTCTGTTATATATATTGTGTGGTTAAGAAAAGCATTTTTCTTTCCAGATGCTGACATTCTGGCTCCTTTCTGTTGCTCTGACATAAATGAGAAAACAAACAAACAAACAAACAAACAAACAAAAACCACAAAAAATTCACCAAGCAAAAATGAAACAAAAAGCAACATTTCTGTTCATGCCTTAAGGTGTAGAAACCCACACAATATTTTTTTCATGGATTGAATGTCACAGGAGTGAAATAACGATGATGTGAAAGAACACTGCCATATCAGCAGCAGTTTAACTCTCTTTCTTCTTTCCTTTGACCCCACATTGGTTTCTAGGTCATAGGTTACTGATTCTCCATGATGAAAACAGTGCAGGGTGCATTAAGAAGAGCATGACCAGCATGTTAAGGGAATTGATTCTCCTGTCTACACTGCATTTGTGAGATCCCACCTGGAGTGCTGTGTCCAGTTCTTGGTTCCCCAGTTCAAAAAAGATACAGAGCTCCTAGAGAAAGTCCAGCAGATGGTGGCAAAGATGATAAAGGACCTGGAGCATTTCCCATACAAGGAAAGGCTGAGAGACCTGGGGCTGTTCAGCCTGGAGAAGAGAAGGCTGAGAGGGTATATCATCACTGTTTATAAACATCTAAAGTACATCCATTACAAACCAGTGCGAGTGGACTCTTTTTGGAGGTGAGTAACAGCAGAAAAAGGGGCAAAGGCAAGAAACTGGAATACAGAAGTTCCATACTAACACAAAGAAGATCTTTGTTACTGTCATAGTGACAAAGCACTGGAACAGGCTGACCAGAGAGGTGGTGGAGACTCCATTTCTGGAGAAAAAGATCCACCTGGATGCCTACCTGTGTGACCTACTGTAGGGAATCTGCTTTAGCAGGATGTTGTACTCAATGATTTCCAGAGGTCATTTCTAGCCCCTACGCTTCTGTGATACCAGCTGGTGCTTTCATTAAAAAAAACTGAAGCCCATTAGATAAAACTTAACTTGTACATTGATGCTATGGAGAGTACAGGGGGACTTTGTGCTGACTACCTGTAAAAGTAGATTGCACTGCTGCAAAGTACTTGCTGAGACCAAATCCATCCTTGCTGGAGGAACCTGCCACACCACAACAGGATTTTGTCTTTGTTTCTGCTCTGAAAACAGAGCATAGTCTGAGAAAGGTTAATACTGTCCTTCATTCATATCCTTAAGAACATTCGGGGGTTGTAACTAGATGATCTTTAAGGTCCCTTCCAACTTAAGCCATTCTATGAATAATTAAAGGCTTCAGCACTATGCATAAGACTTAGACATAACTTCAATATCTCTATGCAGAATTTTCTTAAGAGGAAAGATGTGCCACAAATCCAATGTTCCAAACCTCAGAACTGGAGCCATAGAACAATTTAACATATTGAAAGATGTTTCTTACTGTCATTTTGAGATGAATATATCTTACTGAATCACCCATGCACAACATAAATAATGCATAAAACTTGTCTATCAGTTCAGTAAGCAAATACAAAATGATTTGGAAATTTTAAAATTGACAGAAGACCCTGGAATAGTTTTAAAGTTCCTCTGAAGACTTTTTTTTTGCATTCTCAGAGGTGTGTAATAGAAAACGGAAAATTAGAATGAACTTCAGTAGAACAGGGTACAGGGGTTGGTTAACAGATTTGTAAGATGCATAGTTTTATTACGAATAATAATTTTGGCTCTGGTGAGACTCAAACTTTTCACACTTTTCGAGAAAGTATGACAAAAAGATAGCGCTCATGCAGATGATAAATGGGTGAACAAATGCCCTGTCACAGTGCTCAGAGTTCTTGAACCAGCCTCCTCTCATCCCAAAACTGAAACAGAAGTCCAGACTTGCTATGCTCTTCAAAAGTTGTAGCTCATAAAGCTCAAGCCAGATTCCACCCAGAGTAATTATGTTCTGCCTAGAGTAATTATGTTCCCCTTGTAGTTTCACACGGAACTAATGATGTCCACCCACTTGCTACACTGGACTATTTTACTGCTGCGTGATAGCTGTGAGTGGCTGAAGAGTTGCTAGAGTGGGAGAGGTAACCTGGGGAGAGAGGCAGCTGCCAGCTGACAGAGTCTGTACTGTAGCAGGACACATTTCTGAAGGAAGGATCTTAGCCTTAGTTTGAGAAAATTCAGTTTACCATCATCTCACTAAGTGCTATGAGATCTCATTGAAATAAAAATTGTACTAAGAGCAATGAGATCCATTGTTACTTACTGGTTAAATGTAACAGCAGATTTGTACAGAGCAGTCAGATGCACAGCACTAAATATACAGAGAGCTTGCAAACAGACCAAAAGGACAGCGCCTTCTCTATTCTTAATGTGAGTTTCTATTTTCATTAGAGGCTTAGGCCAGCAGCCACTCAGGTTAATGGATATTTTTCCATGGACTTCAGCAGTTGTCAGATCAACCTAAGAACTGTCATTCTGCCTCATGAATTTAGCATACCCTGAAAAAAGGCTCAGGTGAGAGAGGCACTGCATCAGCATAGAATTTAGAACATTCATTAAACATAAGCCACAGGAAAATCATAAAATTCTGCTTTGACAGTGAAAACTGAATGACAGGACAGTATGAGTTAGTAGAACTGTGCATGCATCACAAGTATACCCTGTGCTGTACCAGGAAACCATAGTTCTTTCTGTTACAAGAAAAAAATAGTACATTATGCAGACAGTTACTGAGTAAGGAGGGTTTTAAATTTCATGAAGGAAGAGAAGAAATCTCTCACTCAGAAAATGAAAAGATACTTGTAATGAGGACTCCCTAAATATCATTTTGTAAAAGGCAACCATGACCGTCCTGCTTCAAAGTAATCTATCAGCTCCTTCACACGCTTCTCTGAAAGCAGTTGGCCACAAATCATGCAGGGCATCCCCATTTTAGGACATACTGAAGACATCAGCTCACACACTATTACATCCAACTCAATAACTCTGTCTTCCTCCACCTCATACTCCTCAACAGATTATGTCAATGCTCTCACACATTTCTATTTTGCTTTTACACCTCTGACTATTGCTTACACTCATGTCTACCTAACCACTAGATATTTGCTCACAAAAAGTACTCTGATCTGTCTTTAAGTAAACACTGGATTTTTTGGTTTATCCTTGAAAAACTGTACACAACTTCTAAAACCATTTAAATTAATATCTTGAATTTATTCATTAGCTGTCTGTAACTGATATTCTACAGTTTGAATATCTTGCTTTCTCTGTTCTTCTTGTCCAGATAACTACTTCTCCTCCATTGCAATATTCTGTTTTGCTACTTCTTTTCCAGTGCTTGCAGCAAGCTAGTCCAATTCTTTGTGTTCATTATGTCAATAGCCTGACCAGGCTTGGTGGGACCCCAGGATAGAGACATAACCCTGTGGTTTACCACCTTCATTGCTTTGAGTGCTCTTCCTACAGATACTCAGTACATAAGCTAAAATTTCCATTAGCTTCTGTCACAGGATATTTTTGCTGCCAATGAACAACTGTCTATTGTGTTCATGGGATCCAAGAATAAAATTTAATTTTAGTAGTACAAAATCAAGAGAGACAAAATGAGCTGGAGCTGAATAAGAAGCTGAGGAGATAGAAGTAAAAAAGAGATTAAAATAAAAAGATACATTAATCAGATGTGTTTGTTATTTCAGCAGCTGTCTCCAATGTATACCACAGTCAATAATAAAACAATCTCAAAAAGCTACGTTCTCATTAACTTATATCTAGCAAAAGAGTTTGGATATTATTTCAGTACAATTAACAGCCATTATAACACATTTTAAAGTTCCTCTGTAGACACTGTCGGTTTTGGCTATACAGGAGCAGCGGAATGGAAAGCATTATCTTTACGTAGGTATATATATATGAATGCTTCAACATATACCTTCCCCTTCTTCTAAAGGAAAGCACTCAGTAGGGTCCACATATGCAACACTTCATTTTGCTGGAGTGCCCAGGCCAAGCCAGCACGCTCCTTGCCTCTTCCCACACAGTCACTCCTCAGCAGTGGGACTGGTCTCTTGGCTATGCTCATTCAGTTGTGCCATACAAGCAAGGGAAATGGTCAAATAAGAAACAAACAAAGTACTTAAGGGGAAACTGGCTAAAAAGACATTCCACAGGTCTTTCCTTGCATATAGTCACAATGCCAAGTGAGTCAGACCGGTTGAGGAGATGCTAGGCAATAAGAGTCTCTTGAACCAGCTCTGCCCCCAAATGATTCATGCACGGATGTTCCTCAGCCTTAACAGATCCCCTTGCTGACTGCAGTGTACTGCCCATCCTGTGTCTGTTCTGACACTACATCCTGCTGAAACACTGACATCAGATTAAGCTGAGAAATGAGAGCTAAAACATGATAATGGAGAGCAGATGTGATTTCACAGTTTTCTGTCTGAGGGTGAAGAATGATATTCACTGAGGTAGGCGAATCGTATCAAATAAATGCAAGCCATCTTTTGGCCTGTTTTTAAAACTGATATCTTTGACACATGAGCAAGTCATTGAAGGGGAAAAACTGTGCCACCAGAGCAAGCTTTAAAGCATCAGCTGCCCACTTATGGCAGTTCTTCACTTCTCTCATTTTCCTCATTTCAAATTTAGACAATGTCATGGTTTTGTGATTTTTGTTGTCCGTATTCCACATCGTAACATCATGTAAAGCAGTGGGAGTTAAAGAGTTAAAGTTCTGGTTCTGCGGACTGCTTTTTTGCGGCAGCTTGGTTCTCGGAGGGGAGGACCGCCATTCCACCGGGGACTTTAGCGCAGAGGAGGAAATATGGAGCTCCTGGCTGGACAGTAGCCTCTTTCGCTCTTGCTAGCTTTCTGTTGGTTTGCAGTGGAGAAGCACATGCTCTCCAGCTGCTTTCTTCTTCACTCTACAGAGTAAGGCCTCGGTTTTGGACATTCTCTCATTTTCTTTGATTTATTGGTCTCAATTCCAGTTGTGTTGTCTTGTATTGTATCACGTTGCATTCCAAGATCATAGTTAGGAAATTAATGTTCCTCCCCAGATAGTGGCCACTGCTTTTTTTTTCAGACCCATCTACTATCTCCCTATCCTTCCCCCCCCTTCCCCTCTCTCAGGGCGTGGTGGGCCCATGAGTACCCTGCCACATTAGTCACAGGGCCAGGCCTGACCAGCAGTAAACAGTTAACACTTTTTTTTTCTCTTCTATCTGGCCGTGGGACTTCAGTATGGGCTGCTGGGCTGTGATGCCACCAGCCTTTTATACTATGTGCTGGTCTGGGCAGGCAGGGAAATGATCTGTTTTTCTAGTTCTTTAAATATTTTTAAATGATGGGTTTTGTCTGCAAGTGCTAATAGCATAGGATGAACAAAAGGTTCCTTATTTCCAGACTCTGTTTCTCTCTGGACTCTGTAGCTTGAACCCCTAGGACAAGATGCAGTGTCCATAAGCTGTTGGGCACTAATCACTATCAGCTAATAGAATTTGAAGACAGAATATACATGTATTGCTTACACACACTGCAAATATAATCTCCATTTAAGCCTCTTACAGCTTTCAATATCTGTTATTTTCACTGACATTTCCTCCCACACTGTATGTTTCACAACCAAATGCTTGAGTAGGCTATGAATATAGAAGTATAAAGGATGTATTTTAAGGCTAACTGTAAAAGGGTGCTTATAGGAAGGAAAGTTATTCTGTGTATTATATCTGTTTATTAGCCAATAAAATGTTATGATTTTCCTTACCCTAAGCATTAACCCGTCCATTTCAGTGTTAATTTCCAGATCTCAGCCATTTTTTTTCATATGAAGTGCTTACAGGAAAACTCCTGACCTCACTGAGCACCTGAAAATACATTGGTGGCTCCAGCATGGCTGGGATTTCCAGCCTGGTCTCTGGATTATTTGTCTCGCAGTCATTAATGGGATAAACATCCTACATTTGCCACAGTGATTATGTTTGTAATCTATATTCTTAGAAGAGATATAAAGTCAATTAAAAAAAAAATCTTGTTTGTGAAATCTTGTTTGTGAGCACACAATTCAAAACTACATCATCTCATCAGAAGATGGTTTCTGCTGGCTATGTACACCAAGGCATATAGGTCTTCCTTTGGGACATTTTTTTCTGTCTCAACTTTTTTGATTGTTCCTTTAAATTCAGTAATGTCCAGAGAAAGGACTCCCTGAAAGCAGCTTTTTTTGAATCGATTTCTGCTTCTCTGCTACTTCTAGCAGATAGGACTTTTCTTCCAGTGTCTTTTATTCATTCTTCTTCCTATGAGAGTGTTAGTATTTTACCCAAACTGTCTTTCCACACAAATGTATACTAAAGTACTTAAAATAAGCTTGATGTTTGAATTTATGGGACAAAAATAATCATTTGTTTTATGTATTAAAGCTTTAACACTTTTCACTGAAACTTTTATTATAAGAAATTCTTCCAAATTGAAGCTCTGATAACAGAACAAACAAGATGTAACCTCTGAAGCAAACACCGTAAATAACAGATTTTTCTTCGTGCCTTTTCCCAAAGCATTAACTCTCTGGTTCAGTCATTGGACCTACAGGTTTTTTACATTTTTTCAGTTGTTTCCCAGCTCTGGGAATGCTAAGGCATGCATACCTACAGGATTTGCAATGAAACTTTTTGAGCAGCAGCTGTTTGAAGAGACGTAAGTTAGTTTGTTTATTTGTTTTTAATGGATGTAGTGCTTATTTAACACAGGTTTACAGCAAAGAAGCAGCTGCAGCTCAGACCACAAAAGACCAAAAAATTTGATCTTATGAAACCTTTCCTGAGAGGGCTGAGGATTGCCAGAGAGCAGTTGCTTTGGGCAAGGTGCTCTTCTGGGGCAGACTGGGCCAGGAGGAAGCTTGGGCTGTGCCCTCAACTTCCCACAGTTAAACATGCAATCTGAGTAAGAGGCACAGAAAAGAGATTTGCCTCTCTTCCATGCCAGCTTGAGCGTTCTGATACTACTTCATGATTTAAGAGCAAACAATATCCTGTTCCTAGACACATTTGGCCACATTCCCACTATTTTTACTTACATCTCTCTAGCATTGTCCATTTATGACAGCCAACTTTACTCAGCAGCTGTATGAAGGATTGGGGTACTTCAAACATTTTCTGCGAGACTTAGTGCATGATTCAGCACAGCACTAAGCAGCTGACATCCTTGGCAACCTTGTCTCTCCTTAGGGATAGAAGCAGTCACTACCAGTAGGAAGTCTTTTATCCTTAACATCATCAGCAGCGTAGCTATGCAGGAAATGCATTAAGCCTGTATCAAGTAAATACAAACTGGAGATTATAACAGAATGTTTAGGGTTACAAACATGAGTTTTTCTCTGCAGATATGGAGCTACAAAACAACCTTTAAAAATAACTGCATAAATTTTAACAGCTCAAATACAACCCCGTTGTTCCAAATACTGAGGCTTGCATCAAATATTATGAGCATCGTGACAAAAATGCAAGACAGGCAGCCCTAAAATTGTGGCAGCCCATTAAATGCAAACATTTTTTAATCAGGCATCTGGCATTGTTAAATATCCCACCCCTGAGCCATGAACACTTAAATCCCAGCAGTATCCCACAGAAATCAAAGGGACTCTTCCCAGCCATGGTAGCGTGCCTGCACAGATCACATTAGCTGCGCATGGTAACACTGAGGAAATAGGCTAAATTAACTGGCTTGGACAGAGGCTGTGCCAGAACCACCACTGGAGGGACTAGTCAGCATATGTCAAATGAAGACAATATTGGTCGCTGAGCCACAAGGCCAGCTGCTCTACATTCAGCACATCAAGCATTTCACAGGGATTAACAGCCCCGGATTACTATAATGGCTGTTTATAGGCATGTGCTCACTAGATTGCAGCTCAGATACAATTGCTTCTAGCATTTGGCATCCCAGCTTGTGCATTCGTGCAAGAAACAAACAAACAAACAAACAAACAAACAGACAAATCTTTATCAGATTATTTAAAATCAAAAATAGAATCTACAGAAATGGAAAACCTCATGAAAAATTCAGAGAAAGTTAAGAGATGGGACTAAACTTAATCTAGTTTTAGTAACAGAAACTGTTCTTGTTCTTATGAATGTTTATAAATCTTCTAAGCGCTTATTCCAAAAGTGCCTTTTTTTTCCCCTCTCTCTTTTTCCTTGTGTAATTCTCACAGAAGAGAAGCATAAGGCTTGAAACTGTGTGTGCACATGGCGATAGAGCAGCTGCTTGGCCGGTACGGGTTGCTGAGACAGGGGAGCTGTGCTGGTGCAGCCAAGCCACGTGCGTGCTCTGAGAGGTCCGCAGACCACTCATGTGAGCTGTCGGATTTTCACTCTCTGACCACAGATGCCTGCATTGCCTGATGAATGACTCCTGCCACAGTCAGCATCTGCTCAAGCCCTTTTTTTAACCCCTTCAACAGTACAGCATCACTCAGTGCCAGAAGTGGCAATTCAGTGTGATTTTAACTGGATTAGACTTTTACAGGGACACAAAAGAGGGGTAAAATCATATTGTGTGTGAGTTCAGGTTGCTAGTGGTCACTTGGGGTTTAAGGATCTTTTCCTCCAAACAGTTAGTTCCGTAAGATATTTTTTCCTGAGGTTTCTCTGGCAGTGGCAATCTCTAGAGAGAGGACTGCAAAGTCACTAGACCTTCAAGTGTGATCTAATATGACAATTCCGCTGTTTCTATCTGATATTGCATGGTACAGAACATGAAATCTGTACAGCTAGCTCTCCTCTGGTCACTCATTGTTACCAATGTATCCTGGGGATAATTACTGCTTTACTTCATAATAGATAAATATTCTTTGGTAATGCCTCTCACTAAGAAAACACAATTTTAACCATGCAAGAGATTAAAAATAGCTAGAGAAATACTGTGACAGATGGCACTGCTCATTCTGCCTTAACATTCTGTTCTGTTTCATGTTTCCTTCATCCTCCCAATTCAGAAAAGAAAATCCAATTAAATCAAGCACGTTGTAACATTTCTGACTTCTTTTTCCCTTGGCTTTTTTCTCCTTTTGCTGATAAAACAAGTGTGAACTTAAAGCTTGGTTTAGGTGAGAAACTGGAGGCCAGGGAAGCAATGCTCTATGAGCAGACATAATGAAGGTTTTTCTGCCATATTTTGAACTACTGCAGAGGGGAAAGCGTGTATTACAGGCTCTGCATTTTTTCAGCCTTTTACCTCTTGAAAAAATGCAATGAACTGTGTAAATTCATGTTGATTTTTTCTCAGAAAATGTGGCTATCCTTTCCCAGGGAAGAAGAGCTGCACAGTGGAATTCACATTGTATTTTTCTATTTTTCCCCCCATTTTGGAAGTCTTAATCTGCCTCTTTTCAAAGCTCAAGAGAGATGACAGCACATTCCAACATTTCTCATCAAGGTGAGCACAGAGAAGTTGGACAAAAAGGGAGACCCAAATGAACTTTCAGTAGGCATGTTTTGACTACATCTGTCACAACATTCTTGCAAATGAAAGGTTTTAATTGCTTCTGTCAACCCCTAAATATTCCCTTTTCCCTTTCCTTATTCCAGCTCAATTTTAGCTTTATTTTGGACTGTATCACATAACTCCATGGCAGCATGCTATAGCCTGACCCTCAGATATGTCTGTTGCACAGGACTGAGGCTACTCCAAGAGAAGCACTGTGCAGGTTGAAAGGACACGGCAGCCACGTCTGGTCTGCCTCTGGCCACTGCTCAGGTAGAAGCCAGGGGTCAGCAACTGAAGGCAGATGATTGCTCTTCAGAGGAACACATCCCCTCTGGCTTTTTACCAAATTAATTCCTATTTAAGGTTGTGTTACCCAGTCTAGGGTTGTACCTGCGTCATCCTCCAGCAGTGCTTGTCTCTCTCTAAAATAGAATCATAGAATCATAGAGTGGCCTGGGTTGAAAAGAACCAGAATATCACCTAGTTTCAACCCCCCTGCTATGTGCAGGGTCGCTAACCACCAGACCAGGCTGTCCAGAGCCACATTCAGCCTGTCCTCTGGGGATGAGGCATCCACAGCCTCCTTGGGCAACCTGTTCCAGTGTGTCGCCACCCTCTGATTGAAAAACTTCCTCCTAATATCTAACCTAAACTTTAATGGTTTAATACCATTCCGCCTTTTCCTATCACTATCCACACTCGTAAACAGCCATTCCCCCTCCTATTTATACACTCCCCTCAAGTACTGGAAGGCCACAATGAGGTCTCCCCAGTGCCTTCTCTTCTCCAAGCTAAACAAGCCCAGTTCCCTCAACCTTTCCTCATAGGAGAGGTGCTCCAGCCCTCTAATCATCTTCATGGCCCTCCTCTGGGCCCGCTCCAAGAGCTACACGTCCTTCCTGTGCCGGGGACCCCAGGCCTGAATGCAGTACTCCAGATGGGGCCTCACAAGAGCTGAGTAGAGGGGGACAATCACCTCCCTCACCCTGATTTCCAGCTCATTTTTAATGCAGCCCAGGATATAGTTGGCCTTACAGGCTGGAAGCACACACTGCTGGCTCGTGTCCAGTTTCTTGTCCACCAGGACCCCCAAGTCCTTCTCCGCAGGTCTGTATAAATACCTGGGATTGCTCCAGCCCAAGTGCAATACCTTGCACTTGGTGCTGTTGAACCTCATTACGTTCCCATGAGCCTGCTTTATCTAGCCTGTCCAGGTCCCTCTGGATGGCTTCCCTTCCTTCCAGTGTAGTGACTGCACAGCTCAGCTTGGTGTCATCTTCAAACTTGCTGAGGGTGCACTCAATCCCATCATCTATGTCATTGACGAAGATTTTGAAGAGCACCAGTCCCAAGACCAACCCCTGAGGGAAACCACTTGCGATTGGCTTGAACCCTGACACACAACCATTGATCACAACCCTTTGGCTGAGTCCAGCCAACCAATTCCTAATCCATCAAACAGTCCTTCCTTCAAAAATCTATACCTCCCCAATTTAGAGAGAAGGACGTGGTGAGGGACTATGTCAAAGGCTTTGCAGAAGTCCAGGTAAATGACATCCATCGTACTTTCCTTGTCCACCGAAGCCATCACTCCATCATAGAAGGCGACCAGATTGATCAGACAAGATCTGCCCTTGGTGTAGCTACACTGGCTGTCTCGGATCACCTCTTTGTCTCATATGTGCCTTAACATAGCTTCTAGGAGGATCTGCTCCATGATCTTCTCAGGCACAGAGTTGAGGCTCACTGGTCTGTAGTTCTCCGAGTCATCCTTTCTCCCTTTCCTAAAAATGGGAGTAATGTTTACCTTTTTCCAGTCACTGGGGACTTCACCGGACAGCCATGAATTTTCAAATGTGATGAAGAATGGCTCAGCAACCACATCAGCCACCTCTCTCAGAACCCTAGGATGGATATCGTCCAGCGCCATGTTCAGTTTCCACTGTTCCACTGCTGTCCCACTGTAACAGTGGGACAGAATCCACTCCCTTCACCCTCACCTAGACCTTCAGGGTCCTGACAGATATGGGAAGCCTGACCACCTGTGAAGACCGAGGCAAAGCACTCACTGAGTACCTCAGCTTTTTTTCTGAGGAGGCCGGCTCTGTTACCTTTTATCAGAGGGGGAACACCCTCACCAAGCTGAGTGGTGCAGTCGACACAGTGGAAGGAAGGGATGCCATTCAGAGGGACATCAACAGACTCAAAAAGTGGGCCTGGGTGAATTTAATGAGGTTCAACAGAGAAAAGTCCAAGGTTTTGCACTTGGGCCGGAGGAATCCCAGGCATATATATAGACTGGGAGAAGCAGCCCTTTAGAGTAGCCCTGCAGAGAAGCACCTGGGGCTCCTGGTGGATGAAAAACTTAACATGAGCCAGCAGTGTGCTCTTGCAGCTCGGAAAGCAAACAGTATCCTGGGCTCCATCAGAAGAGGGGTGGCCAGCAGGGACAGGGAGGTGATTGTTCCTCTCTACTCTGCCCTTGTGAGGCCCCATCTGGTCTAATGTGTCCAGCTCTGGGGCCACCAATACAAGAAAGACAGGGTGCTATTGGAGACGGTCCAGAGGAGGGCCACAAAGATGATTAGAGGCTTGGAACACCTCCCCCGCAAAGACAGGCTGAGGGAGCTGGGTTTGCTCAGCCTGGAGAAGAGAAGGCTGTGGGGTGACCTCATTGCAGCCTTACAGTACCTGGAGGGAGCCTATAACCAGGAGGGGAGTCAACTCTTTGAAAGGGTAGCTAACAGCAGGACAAGGGGAAATGGTTTTAAGTTGAAGAAGGGAAGATTTAGGTTGGATATCAGGGGGAAGTTCTTTGCTATGAGAGTGGTGAAGTGCTGGAACAGGCTGCCCAGAGAGGTTGTGGATGCCCTGTCCCTGGAGATGTTCAAGGCCAGGTTGGATGGGGCCCTGGGCAGCCTGGTCTAGTACTAAATGTGGAGTTTGGTGGCCCTGCCTGTGGCAGGGATGGTAGAGATTCATGATCCTTGAAGTCCCTTCCAAATCAGGCCATTCTGTGATTCTGTGATTCTTGGCCAGTCTCCTCCTGCCTATGTACTGGTAGAACCCCTTCTTGTTATCATCTTTCACATCCCTTGCCAAGTTCAGCTCCATCTGTGCTTTGGCTTTCCTCATCCTATCTCTACACATATGGACAGCAGCCCTGTATGCCTCCCAGGCTACACAACCCTGCTTCCACTTCCTGTACATTTCCCTCTTTTCCCTCAGTTTAAGCTGCAAGTCCTTGCACAGCCGTGTCAGTTACCTGCCCCCCCTGCTCAATTTCTTCTGCTGGGGGTTGGAGAGCTGTTGCGCTCTCAGAAGGGTGTCCTTAAAGAGCTGCCAGCTCTGTTCTGTACCCATGCCCTAAAGGACACTTTTGCAGGAGATCCCACTCAGCAGTGCCTTGAGCAGCCAGAATTTTGCTCTCCTGAAACACGGGGTCCTAACTCTGCTTTTTGCCAGACCTCCATTCTTCAAGACCACAAACTCCAGCAAGGCATGGTCACTACAGCACAGGCTGCCTCCAATCTTAACCTCTCTAATGCTCTCCTCTGCATTGGTGAGCACCAGGGTCAGTAAGGCTTCACTTCGGGTTGGTCCATCTATTACCTGGACCAGGAAGTTATCCTCAACAGATTCCAGGAATCTCCTGGATTGTCTGTGCTGCTATCCCAGCAGATATCCAGGTGGCTGAAATCCCCCATCAGGACTAGAGCCTGCAAGCACAACACCTCCTGCAACTGAAGCACGAAAGCCTTGTCAGCAGGCTCCCCCTGATCAGGTGGCCTGTAGCAGACCCCAACCACTAGATGTCCTTTACTGGACTGATCCTTGATTTTAACCCACAAGCTCTCAACCTGACCATAGCTGTTCCTCAGACACAGATATTCGCAATCTACCCACTTCCTAAATACCTCCATTTTATACTACTTCTGAGATCCATAATCATGATGAGTATAGTCAAACTGACTGAGGTTTATAAAATAAAATTCTCCTGTTCTTTCTATATGAGGTAGATGTTACTCTCTGCGCATTTTGCGTAGAATCTTTTCCAAATATTTTGAAAAGAGGAAGGGTAGGAAGAATATGAGCTCTTCCCACACATATTCACAGGGTAACACTGGACAAGTCTGCAGGCAGGTGTGCAGGTACATATATCATTATCGCTTTTCACTGTCATATGTCAGCTCTGTCAGACCAGCTCTTCCATGGCTATGTTCATGCTGCAGTGCCACTGAATTCTCACTCTTTTGAAGTAAACTCTCAGGTGTATAGAGAGCTTCCAGAGGGAATTAATACTTTTGCTACCTAGTGCCACAGTGTAGCTCTGTGGAAACAATTTCTGTGCTGAAAAGGAAATTCCTCACTGATATCCAGTCTAGTTTTGTAAAGCCGTTTCTTCCCATCTGCACCTTTTTCAGATGGAGAAATTAGGAAAAATCTGTGTTCAGAACACAACAAGGGTCTGTAATTAGTGCCGCTCCTGAGAGGCCCATGAGCTGGCAATGCAAAACTTCTCCAGAATCAGCCTGAGGAAACAGGCAATTAAAGGCTCTATGACCCAGCTGCAGTTTTCATTGTGCAATGGTCAGAAATTCACCCCAAGGCAATAGCAGCAATTTCCAGCGAAGTTTGCTGATGTAAAGTAACATCTGAAGGCACTCTGATTGTTTCAGTCATTTTTAAATGTTTTGTCTCTACCACTCCTAGAGGAGAGTGAAATTTCATTCTGTCACTCTAAGAGAAGAAATAACAGGCAATAAATCATCTCCACAGGAAGGCAATACCCTTATGTCTATAACTGCAGTGTTGTTCCCTAAATGTATCCACCTCCCTTTTAAAGAAAACCCAATTCAGCATGAGTGAGTCATTTTCTGATTACTATTAAAAACAAAAGCAACCAAAGGGTTGATAAATAAAAGAAAGCACAATTCAAACTGTACTGTAACCATGTAATCTTCACCTGTTCTCCTTTTCCTAGGTACATTTACGTAAGTACTCCTTGATAGACCAATCGCAGCACACCTCAGAGAATTCCTTTCTTACAGCTTGCAACAGCAAACGGAAAAGGAGGGAAGCTAAGGTTTAAAAAAACAATTCAGTTAAGTGTTTTTCTTTCACTGCTGCTGTTGGAATATTTATTTATTCTCCAGACTTCCAAAACTATTGTGTGACAGCTCCATACAGCAGATTCTGTTTCATCACTTAAAAGAAAACAAAAGGGCAACTTGCAGAAATATAAAGACACATGGTCCCTCTCATACAATATAAAATTATTTCAGGTGAGCATGAGCTGCTTCCACTGTTTTATGCATTTTTTCACTTGAGTTTTTCTCCCAATTACTTTTGGAGGAAAAGGCAACATTTTTAAGATTATTTCTGTTTAAGATTGCTTGAGTTTTTGCCTGTCTCTTGCATGGATGCCTTCCCTGCTGTCTTCCATAGGTTTGAGGCACTGATGATATGCTACAATGTCCACAAAGAGAATACATAAGCAGAGTCATAAAAGAAGAGAAAAGTGCAAAAGATGGTGGTGATGTGAGATATCTCATAAAAGTCTAGGGAAATCATAGAATCATAGAATCATTCAGCTTGGAAAAGAACTTAGAGATCATCGAGTCCAACCAAAACCTAACCATGCTACCCTAAGTAACAACCCTCCACTAAATCATGTCCCTGAGCACCACATCCAAACAGTTTCTAAACACATCCAGGGATGGTGACTCAACCACCTTCCTGGGGTGCCTATTTCAGTGCTTAACAACCCTTTCGGTAAATAAATGTTCCCTAGTATCCAACCTAAACTTTAACCTGGCACAACTTGAGGCCCCTTCCCCTCATCCTGTCACCTGTCACCAGTGAGAAAAGATCAACCCCACTCTCACTGTAAGCACCTTTCAGATATTGGAGGAGAGCAACAAGGTCTCCCTTCAGCCTCCTTTTCCCCAGACTAAACAGCCCCTGTTCCTTCAGTCTCTCCTCATAGGGCAAATTCTCCAAATTCTCTCCCTTCACAAGCCTTGTTGCCCCTCCACCATGTTGCTCCAGCACCTCCATGTCCTTTCTATACTGAGGTGCCCAAAACTGAATACAGTACTCAAGGTGAGGCCTCACCAATGCCGAGTACAGGGGCAGGATTACTTCCCGAGTCCTGCTTACCACACCATTCCTGATTCAAGCCAGGATGCCATTGGCCTTCTTGGCCACCTGGGCACACTGCTGGCTTATATTCAGCCGACTGTCCATCAGAACACCAAGGTCTCTTTCCATCAGGCAGCTTTCCAGCCACTCCTCCCCAAGCCTGTAGGGTTGCCTGGGAATGAGAATTTCTGTCTTCCTGAAGGGAAACTGTAAAGGGAAGAGAAGAAGCGACCTCTGCTCTGAAGCCGAGTGGGCTGCTCCCCTCTGTTCTTACAGACTTCCTGCATTCCTCTATCCCACTGGCAGAGCTACGGCCAGAAGAGTTTCTGCCACTTGGTCCTGCATGTGAATTTTAAATCAATGACACATCAGAGAGAATCTCCAGCAGGGCTGCAAAGCTGGAACCACTGTTCTCAGACTGGCTGTTGGCAGCACCCAGGGGAAATCTCTGGGGCTGTGCTGCAGTTGGCACCCCAGGTGCAGAGGATGACAGCCAGCAAATTCATAATAGCCCCTCATCTCCTGAGGGTTTTCAGTTTGATATAGTATTGACAACAGCAGTAAATATTTTCTCACTCTATTTATGTGTTCTTTCTTTATCCTCTTCAGTAGCTCTTGCTTCAGAACCAATGGTAGTACTACTGGTACCCCAGTACCTCATATGAATAATTAACTTTCTGGGAAGTGCGGATTTAGGGAACAGCTGGGTTTCACTCAGGCGGTCATACATTTTCCTGAATGAGAACGTCTGTTTGAGAGCATATTTTGTGCAAGCAGAATTAATCAGCTTGGTGCTGCTCTTCTGGTCATGGGCAGCTAAACTCCCACATGAAGTCCATGCAAGGCATAGCAGCTTTGCTTACAAAAGGTTAATAAAAGCAAGCATGTGACCAGAACTTTAGAGAAACAAATATTGAACAGTGAATCAGCAACAATACCTCCCTCTAACTGAGCATTCCATCAACCATTATTTTCTCCAAACCAAAAAATAATCTGTTCTTTTTCTGAGTTTTTTTTTTTACTGTTAGGAGACTACTGTACCTTTCAACCATATCTCCTAATTGTCATCAACAGCGTTACACTCCCACACATCTAGGAACTAGCTCTAGAATTCTTCACAGTGCCAAAGATTTCTGGCAAGAAAAATATTCATGTATGGAGGACTGGGAGGAGGGGGTATTTTCACTGAAGATCCCATCAGGAACATATCTCTGCTTTCTTCTAATGAAACTTTCCTTTATAGTTCTGAGATGTTTTGAAACAAACAGCTTAATTATTAAGGATACTTAACGCACTGCACACCTCCACAACAATTGTCAAAGCCAACAGCTTCTATTGCCAATTTACTCAAAGTAAGTCAACTTTCACATATCTGGGTAATTGCTCCTTTGAAAAGAGTTCTTAAAAGCAGCTGTCAGATTCTTGATGAATCTTATTATTTACTCTGGGCTACGATATCTGAAGTTAGATTTTGAATCTGACTCCTGTCATAGTGATCGAAGCCAAAACACCTTGTTCTACCTTCTGTTTGTGTACGCAACCAGCTCCACAAAACTCTGCTACTTGAAACGCAGCTAAAAACTACTTCATGTGTTTACTCCCTGGCATTCTTTTCTTTCTCTAAAATGGACTCTACAAGTAATCATAACTGAAAGAAAGAAAGCAAAGATTAAGTTTTCAAACAATACTCAGAAGTCAGGAGAAAAGATTTATTTTTAAAATAAAAATCCTTTGAAAATTTGCCAACTTGTGTTTCAACTGTTATGATGGTGATCATGCAAAGAAGGCATCTGAAGTTGTTCTCAGAGCTATGGCACTCAGATGCATAGCATGGCATGCATGAGAAGGGGAACGAGGGGAATGGCATGCATGTTCTGAGAGGGGAATGAGGAAGATCAGCCCAAGACCTATGAGGGATTTAAGTAAGTTTTACCACCCATTTGGAAACTCAGGAGGGATTTAGTTTCTTGAATATGAATGCGAGTGCCTTTGCTGAAGTGCACTAAGGTGTCTTCACCACTTTCTCTTCGAGTTTTCCAAAACAATCTGCGGTTGTGTGCTGTTAGACTGGGTTAAAATCACTGTCTCCTTCATCAGTTGGGTCTGCATGCAATGAATGATATTTAAAAAAAAAAAACAAAAAAAAAACAACTAATGACTTCTGTAGTAAAATGTCAAGCAGAGATTAGAAGTCCAAACTAAAATGTTGATGTACTGCTTGACAACTCTAATAAAAGTGAGTCTGGGTAATTATCCATGTTTTTCTATTTTAATAACAATAAATAAATAAATACATAAAGAGTTTGGAAAATATTTTATGTGGGGATAAGGCCTGATGATCTCCATGAAATGTGTTTCAAAGTGACTACATTTCCATAAGAAAAATTCATTGGCCTTTTAATATAAAACTACGTACCCAATTATAATTTGAACTGTAATTTGAAGTGCTTACTTTTAAGGCAAGACGGAGTTGAGAGAGTAGTCTGCTGCTGCAAAGCAGGAGAAAAACTGTCAAATGAAGCCGAGATTTCTGTGCTGATAACTACTTTCCTTCAAGCTACATTGACTCCCTCTTGGCAGAAGCATTTTGAGGATTTGATCCTACGGCATGCTGGTCAGAACGAGATGAGGACCAGAGCTCATGTGATCCTTTCCTCAGATCCACAAAAGGCATTAAGGCATTTTCGTTCATTTTATTTTTCTTATCTGCACCTTCTCTCTCACTTGCAGGTCACTGATGTTCTCATTTCCACAGCGTCAGAAACCTGATATTACCCTACAGATTGGCTTTTAAATGTATAGGATATAAAGGAAGAATTTGTTTTAAAATGGGGAAAACCAGGGATTCTTTTCCATCTGATTGCATATCACTATTAAAACTAGAACTCTGTTTTCATGGTGGAGATTGCAGTATCTCTGTAACTATCTTTCTGCATGCTTAACCAGCACAGTTGCAGGGGTGAACAATGTTGCTCATGTTTCTTTTGAAGTCTCCAGACACCCAGCTGTTGTACAGACAGATTCCTGGCTGTTGATTTGGGAAGTACTTTGTGGATAGTCATGGCAGCCTCCTAGATTCTATGTATGTGGCTTTCCACTCTGTTGCAATACAACAAGATCTACAAGTCAAGACAATTTGTTACTCCAGTTCCCACACCTCAGAAAGTCTTACCCATCCAGTATAAATTGGGGTGATATGGGAGAGACAAACAAGGGTTAAATATACACATTTGATCTAAATGATTACCTAGGAAAAAGATTTGGTGCAGAGTGGCTGGTAAGCCGTGTAGCAGAAAAGGATTTGGGGGTATTAGTTAACTGCCTGTTGAACATGGTCCAGCATTGTGCCCATGTGGCCTAAAAGGCTAATGGTATCCTGTCTTGTATCAGAAATATTATAGTCAGCAAGAGCAGGAAATTGATTTTTCCTTCGTGCTCAGTTCTGATGAGGCCACACCTCAAGTACTGTGTTCAGTTTGGTGCCCCTCACAAGAAAGACACTGAGGTCCTGCAGTGTGCCCAGGGAAGAGAATGAAGCTGGTAAAGAGTCTGGAGCACAAATTTTGTGGGGAGTGGCTGTCAGAACAAGGATGGGTCAGTTTGGAGGAGACTCAGAGGAGACCTCATTGCTCTCTACAGATCCCTGAAAGGAGGTTGTGGTGAGGTGAGTGTTGGCCTCTGCTCCCAGGTAACAGTGGTAAGTATGAGAGGGAACGGCCTCAAGTTGCACTGGGGGAGGTTCAGGTTGGGTATTAGGACAAATTTCTTCTCAGAAAGAGTGATGAGGCAATGGAATAGGCTGCCCAGGGAAGTGGTGGAGACACCATCCCTAGGGGTGTTCCAGAAACATGGAGATGTGGCACTTGGGCATACAGGTTAGTGAGCATGGTGGTGATGGTTGAACTTAGGTGATCTTAGTGGTCTTTTCCAATCTTAATGATTCCATGATTCTACGAATGTTCTTTCCTAAGAAATAACAGAGGCCATATTATTTGGGCAAGGATTGCTCTGTTATTCTTTAAAACAGGCATGCCCAACTCGGACATGCTTGTTTCAGGCAAGCAGCCCAAAACAGCTCTCACCCTGTCCCCTGCTGCTGCTCCATCACAGCAGCAGCTCTTCCCTGCTGAGTGGTCTGGCCCCAGACTCTCACCCATCAATCAGCAAAAAAAAACCAAAATATTATCCCCAAATAATTTGTCTTTACTCAGTGTCGTCCAGGCAAGCCAAAAGGTTGGACAGCAATCCCTTAAAAGAATAAGGTTGGAACCAGCTTTCTACTAGAATCTTTATGCTTATTGATGAGTGCAAGTTTTGGTGGAAAATACTGTCCCTTATAACGTTTGTATTTTAGAGATAATGTAACTCTTCACTGTGCCACAACAGTTAAGACATCAGAGAGCAGAGGGAAATGTGAACACAATGCTGGTAATATAGGTTTTTCTCATCTCATTCTATTTTATCAGTTTAACATTAGTATGAAAGCCCACTGTTAACTCATTTAGCATTTTGGCCTCACAAACAATATATGTTGCTTGTCAAAATGTTTCTACATTTTCTTTCAAGTCCGATCTTTCTATTTATTGCGCTCAGCCTTCTGTGATGAGTCTGTCCTTTTTAGAACAATGTGCAACTAGCAATTCTAATGTATAAAAAGCAGTTCATCTAACTTACCCTTTGATTGAATAAGAGATTTCTTCTTGTGTCTAGGGACATTTTTAAAAGCATATGTACATGTCTAAATGTTTCCAGTATCATGGTATTTTGGTTTTATGCAACAGTTTTAATTGCAGTAGATTTCATGTTCAATTTTAAAATTATGGTTTTGGAAGATAGTAACATTGACATTGCCATTTCATTATGCAGCCTAATGTATCTTTGCACTGAGTATCCTCACATTGAGTAGATGTTAGCCAGATTTAATAGAAGTAAACAGCAAAGAAAAACAAACAGAAAAACAGAATAAGGAACACTATTAATCTACAGCTACACTGATAATACTTCTTCTGGTATTTCAAAAGCCATTTCAGTTTTGTTATTTGGTTCCTAGTTCACACAGTAGATGACAACCAATGGTATTAGCTGATTGATGCCTCTTAACAAGTGTGTTAATTATCTAGAGTGTCTAGATATCATGTTACATCTAAGACTGTGAAATACATGTATGTTGAATAAAATTGCTTTGCAGTTCAATGAGAACAGATGTGAGCTAGATAAACCACAGACAGAGATATATGAAATATAACTCTTATATGAAATATAAGTCTTTCCTTCTTACCTACTCTGGATAGAACAAAACAAACAAACAAAAACCCTTAAACAGTTAAAAAAGATCTAGGTTGAACATGTTCAGTGGTAAGAATACTAGGAACTGGATTAGACTCTAAGGTTGTGGCCTTGCCATCATTTCAGGTTTTAAAGAACAACTAAGAATGACAAATTATTCTTGAAAATTCTTCAGGTATATCTGATTCTGCCCAAGGGGCAATAGACTAAACAACTTTTCAGGGTCCCTTTCAGATTTATTTTGTTTGATCTTACGATAACTGCAAGTCTTCAGAGTATTATTTCAAATACGGAAAATATCCATGCTTCTAAGTTGTTTATTACAAAAGCAGTATCTAAGTTTTCTGAGAGGAAAGGATCAGCATCTAGAAGCAGAAAACTCATGCAGAAATTTTGCCTCTACTGTACTGAAAGCACAAATAATAATGCAAAATATGATGAAAGGAATGAAGAGAACTCCATTATACAAAATCCATCTGACTAAAAACCACACATGATTTTGAACAGAGCGGCAAGTGCTTTGAGAATTTTCTGGTCCTGAAGGAATATATTTTTGCATTCTTGAGAATTTCCAGTTAGTCTCCAACTGCATATTTTAAGCTGAGATTTCAGTCCATTAAATGAGGTTTTAAGAGGAGTGCATTTAACCTTTCAGCTGTTAAATTACACTGGAAATAAAGAGCTCCGGTACGTACACTTTCTTTTTCTCTTTACTGCCTGACAATTTCAGTTTATTTTGGGTTTTAAGCTAAGATTTTAGGTTATAATCAGCTATTAAAGTTCCTAAATAAAGACTATTTCAGGAAATACTGTGGTTAAATACAAAGCTTTTAAACAAGGAGCAAAGGAGCTTTCAGGATGTATGACTGAGTCCTTCCTACTCAGACGCTGTACTTACCAACAGATTTAGTTATTTTTCAAAACCTACCATACTTCTAATTTCAAAAGTTTCCAGTGCACTTCTGTTCCAGAGCTATTTGGTATTTCCTCTCACTGAAACATTTTCAAAACTTTCGCCAGAATAGTATTTATAAATATTATTCACTTTTCAAGAATGCACCTTAAGTAAGTCTTTCTTTTTCTCATTGTGTCTAGATCAAAAAAATTATTTCCTAGATGGAAAAAATTATCTTCTGTCTTCCTTCTTTTGATAGGAAAGTAATAGCACCAGCTGGCATTTGAAGAAGCCCTGTCCTGTCAGTCAGATTTTCAGATTACTTCTGAATGGTCTGGGATTATTGTTTGTTTCTTTGTTTTGTTTTTTTCACAAAGTATATTCTCTCTTGGGCTGTTTTTGCATATTTTGATAGCAATTCTAATAATAATTTTGAGTAATATATGCATTATGCCTCATTTTTTTCTTGAAAGAAATGCACACTCTGATGAGAGAGTTTAGGGGATGGAAATTGTCACCTCATTAATGTCGCTACAGTTTAGGGAATCAAACAAAACATCTAAGCTAGCTGACTAAAAGCCCATGGGCATCTCAGACAGTAAAACAACAGATCTGTGCATTTGACAAGCCTTTAGAACGATTTTTCTCCACCAGTTCTGGACTGAAAGAAAAACTCTCAAAACATCTCAAAATGGAGCAACAATAAGTTATTTCATGATGAATGATGGAAGAATTTGTGGCTGTCAGGAAGGTGATAACAATTCCATTATAGTAAAAGAGATTTCATTCCTCATCTGGAACGATGTATATGAGACCCAAAGTCAGCAAGAGAAGTGCCATGCGAAGGTTCCAATATGAGAATGGTTTGGACAGAGCATTTCTAAGACAAAAATTTTTTTAAAAAGTTAAAAATAGACCCTTGGCTTTTGTTGTTCATCAGACAATTGCCAGTGGGTTGTTATTTCTGATGTTAAACGAATGTTTGCAAAAATGTTTCTTCGAATACTACCTTGGACAAGGAAACACAGGCTTCTTAGCTAATACCCACTAACCCAGATTTGGGTGTCTGAATAATACCCAAACATCACTCAGAACCACAAGCTTCTTTGTACTGAAACTCAGGTCACCACATACCCCAACACATCTCATTAAAAAATACTGAGTTTCTACATTCACAGTGTATTACCATGTATTCCTATTGGATGTTTCATGAAGTAAGAGAATGGGAACTCTCTGCTCCAATCTGGGAACATTATGGTGAGGGAACGTTCTTTTTTCCACTCAGTATAAAACTGTCAGCCTCAGCTAGCTATCACTGTAGACAGCGTGCTAGAAATTGGCACAGCTCAGATCAAGGAAAGAGAATGCATTTTTGTGGAAGGGTTATCATTGACAACACAAGAAGAATAAATTAGAGTCAGAAATAAAAGAAGACATGAAGGCCCCCATGGCACCATCTTGTAAGAATTTAATATTCTGAAATATTTCACTTTCTATTGTATCTACATACTACTTATGGTACAGGCATGGCAATACCCAGGAAATAAATGTGGTGTGATTTTCATGCTAATTGTGCTGGATGTATCCATCCTTTTGTCATATTTATTTTTATAATGTGCCTTTAAAATATAAAAAAGGCAATAATATTTAAGCATTTTAACATTTTAACATTGTTTTGCCTCCTGTATTTTTTTTTTCTGTTTTGCATAATAATTCCCAAATAGCCTTTCATCTTGTCTTCTCACTTTAATCCCCAGGTGACACTTATTTATTCCTGGGGGGTTCTTTTCAATCCTTGCTCATCTAAACCTCAAATAAAATGTGCAGGTTTCCTGAGCAAGGGCAGAAAATAAAAACAGAAGGTCTAATACTGTGTCACTTGCAATTGTGCAAAGGAGCAAAATAAAAGAAGTTAAGGAATTCACCAATTTTACATTAGTGTATGTGACATTAAAGAATTGGATCAATCGGAGGCATTCACACAATGCCATGTGATGTAGATCAATCTTTTTTCATTGCATCTATGTATTTCAAATTAAATTATAGATTAAACCCTCCAACCAGTTCTTGAGTTAGAGCCATTTTAATAACATGTTTCATAAAGGGGCCCAAGTTGAAATCACTGTAATTTATTTATCAATGTTCTTTAATATTTAAGGCAGTTCAGATGATCACTTTCATTTATTTATGTATGTGAGAATTTATTAAACATGCCTATCACCATGTGTGGGTGAGTCTACAAAACTGTCATCAGAAGGCCCTTAAGCTAAACTGATGTAACTCACTACCAAATCTTCCTCCCCAGTCTGTCCTAGCATTCCTTTGCAGTCATGACATTCAGATGCTGTCTGGGATCAGGGAAAGCAAATTCCATAAGAGCTCTTTAAGGAGTTCTCACTCAGGACTCAGAAATCTAATGACTCTTGAATTATTTTCCCCAAATGATCTATTTAGGAGCAGAGAACAAAAGGATAGGGAACTCCGTACTCCAGCTGAAACTGTATATATTATCTTGGGCCTAACAGCCTAAGAAAAGCATGGGAAATTGATCCACGTCCACAATTATGCTGAAAAAGTGCTGAGTGTCAGCCAGAGACCTGGTTTATAACCTGCTTATATCTAAGAATATCCTTTGGCTTCATCTCATAAAGGACAAGAATAATGCAAGAGTTTATGCCTGTATATTTGCTGTTTATCCCGTTGGGGTTTTTTTCCCCTCAAAAAATGGTATCAAATCCCAAATTTAACAACTTCCTCTTTTAGATGGACTGGTACAACAACTTCTCTAGCAACTGCAAGTTTTGCTACTCTTTTCCTAACTGTGATTCTTCAGGGATGTGTTGAAAAATCAGCAGTCATACACATTAGGCTAATTAGACTAGATTAAAATTACACTCCCAGAACTATAACTGAGCCAAAATTTGATGCAAATTTCTATGTCTGCTTTTCATATGCCCTATCGCAGCACCATGCCAATTTTCACATCTGTTCGTGTTAATACAGGAACATTGTTAACAAATCTTTCCCTTATTCAGAAAATACCCTATTTGAGACAGAGCCTAATCTGCAGCAGAACCAGAGCAAGGCGTGATGAGGATGCATAACACAGTGTCAAAGGTTCAGATGAGCAAGGCCCAATGATCATAGCCCCTGACATGTCCCATATTACAGTTATCCTCGAGTTTCACAGCAGTTTGAAATAGCACATGAGACAGCTGGCAGGATTGTTATTGGGATTTGCTTATCTAACCAGTGAGCTACAAACAGATGTTGTGTATGAAATAAGAACCATGGCCATTGACACATCTCACACACCAGACAGCAGGCAAAGTGACTCAACCCGATGGGAAGAGGAAATTGTGTGTGACATGTCCTTCACTTCAATGAGTATCATGTCACTTCTGGCCCAACTTTTCACTTGAATCATCAAATGCTATTTGACAGGATATACATGTGATTTTGGGGGTGATGAAAGTCGACTTATACATATATACCCACCAAGTAAAATGAAAACAGTGACTATGCAGCATGAAAACAGGATTCCTGCACTTAAACATGTTAGTAAAATACCTTATCAAGAAATTAGAATTATATTTTTTAATTACACTGTGAACTATAATTTTTTATAAATTCTGTTTGCAAGCATCAACAACCATATTCCAGTGGAGTAATTGCCAATGGACAGATTTTGTTTTTTCTTACAAATCATTTGTCAGCTTTCAACAGCACTATTTCTAAGTGATAGGACTGAAAACATAGTTCTGCATAGATAGGAATGTACGAGATAATGAGAAACTCTGTGAGAAGGGAGGAGAGATGCCAAACTGCAGGTGTATGGGCGTGACAGCAAAAGATTTGGAAGCCACCTTAATCAGGTGTTTCTGAACAGCAGCTCTTGCTCATGTATTCTATTGCCCTGGCTTTCTTTTCCAAACTCATGACTCCAAATCAGAGAAGGAATCGACATTTCATGATAATGAAAAAATCACTAAGTTCACAGATAACTGTAACTATTTCATAACTGTCTTTCATACTGCAATTTTTGCGGGTAAACAAGTGGTCTAAATGCCATGAACATAGTCATAACTATGTGAGTAAGAATGAATTGCCTGTGTAACAACATGTATGTATGTAAATGACACCATCCTTTCAGTTCTGACTCTGTAAGGCCCTGTGATAATACATACAGCACTGTAAAATGGATTGACAACCAGTGAGATAGAAAGCTCAGTGCACGAGAACGTAACAGCACTGTATGCTGCCCCTTTCAGACCACATCTACCATATTGTTAGTTGATTTGAAAGAAATTCACTTGTGAGCATTTCAAAGTGTTAAAAAAAACCAAACAGATATTTTTAAAACTGTAGGCAATGTTATAAACTCACACAAAAAATGTAATCCTACTGACCTTGATCGCATGATAGATTTCTTCATTCCCTCAAGATCACTAGGCACTGTAATGAAACAGGAATTGCCAAGATCCCCACTCAGAATTGACCTCTGTATCACTGAAATACAGACCCTCATCCATCAAAGTATTTGATCATGTGCTGAAACTCAAATAATTAACAGCTCACTATTGGACTCTATCATCTTCCATAGTTTACAAAAAGCTTTGTGCACTTTGTTAGATTTTATATTAATGAAAAAACTCTCAAAATGTGCACTTATCCTCACTTTGTAAGTTACATGATAGTAGAGAATGGAATCATAGGGTTTGGAAGGGACCTCTGGAAATCACTGAGTCCAATACCCCCACTAAAAGCAGGTTTCCTACAGTAGGTTTAGCAGGAAAGCATCCAGGCAGGTCTTGCACATCTCCAGAAATTGAGACTTTTCTACCTGGTCAGACTGGTCCAATGCTCTGCCATCCTCACAGTAAAGAAGTAAGTTCTTCTTTGCATGTTTGTAAGGAACTTCTTGTATTTCAGTTTTTGCCCACTTCCCCTTGTTCTATCACTGCACACCCCTGAAAAGTGCCTGGCCCCATCATTTGACTCTCGCATTTTAGGTATTTATAATGATTTATATTGTCCCCTCTCAGTCTTCTCCAGGCTGAACAGCCCCAGATCTCTCAGCCTTTCCTCATACAGGAGATGCTCCAGGCCCCTAACCATCTTTGTGGCCCACTGATGGACTCTCTCTAGAAGATCCCTGTCTTTTTTGAACTGAGGAGCCCAGAACTGGACACAGTATTCCATATGTGGCCTCACCAGGGCAGAGTAGAGGGGAAAGCTCACATTCCTCCAGCTGCTGGCCACATTTTTTTTAACATACCCCAGGATACCATTGGCGTTCAAGGACATAAGGGCACTCTGTTGGCTCACAGCTAACCCATTGGTCACTAGAACCCATAAGTAAGTACTTCCCTGCAGAAGTTATTTCCAGCAGGTCAACCCATAACTTGCACTGATACATGTACTTATTCCTCCCCACATGCAGGACTCTACATTTGCTCCTGTTGAATCTCATCAGGTTCTTATCCATATGACTCTCAGCCCATCCAGGTCTTGTTGAATGGCAGCACAACCTTCTGGTGTGTCAGCCACACCTCACAGCTTTGTATCATCACTACACTTGTTAAGGGTGGACTCTATACCTTCATCTAAGACATTGATGAAGATGCTGAACAAGACCAGACTCAGTACTAGCACCTGAGGAGCACTGCTAGTTACAGGCCTCCAACCTGACTCTGTGCCACTGATCACAACCCTCTGAACTGTCCAGCAGTTCTCAGTCCACCTTACGGTCCATGCATCTATCCCACACTTTCTCTGCTTCATTGCTAGGATGTTGTGGGATACATTGTTCAAGGCTTTGTTGAAGTTAAGGTACACAACATCCACCATTGTCCCCTCATCTATCCAGCCAGAATGATATCAGTTGGTAAAGTATATGCACAAAAGAAAGTTGCAAAACACCCACCTCCTTGTTGCTCACTTATGGATATAAAAGAACCTCTAATATTTTGTAGTCAATAATTAATGTTTTTACTGATGCTTTGAACTATCAGATAAAGCATATGCAGTAGAGAGTAAAGCAGATTTACAATGTTAACAGGAATTATTAATGGCAACATTGGCACTATGCATGCAGGCAGATAGCCAAGGGATACCAAAAAAGTTGTTGCTGTAGTTGTTGAATTAATCATGCTAGAAGGTTAATCAAGGTTTTATTTCTGGTATTCAATTCTGCAAGTCTTGTTGCAGTTGATGAGAATTGGGGTTCCAGCTCAGGTATTAGAATGGGACAGGTATTGGCTGCAGTAAACAAGAGAAGTGACACTGAAAAAAATCCATTTGCTCTACCAACATTTTCAGAGGTTGAACTAAGTTTCCTGAGATTCCATGTTCTTGGCTTCTGTAGTCTACACCTGGCTGCAGTTACTGCACTATTTCCCTGGCTAAGTGTTCCCCAAGCTCCACAGCTGCTCTAACCATGTTTTTATTTATTTATTTATTTATTTTTCTGTTACACATCCCTAGTGTATAAACTCCATCTTAAAGGAGATACACAGCTCCAGGACAGACAACCCAGGTGTATGGGCCAACCCTACTGCTGGCTGCTAGGATTTCTTCTACTGATAATTCCTGAATCAGACAGTTTTGCAAAAACAGTCACTTGCAAAAGAAATACCAGTGAAACTAGAAAGAACATAATTTTCAGTCAGGGGGATCAATATCCCTGAAACTCTGCATCATTTCTAAAGCAGCAGGTGTAAATGTTTGAGAAGTTTTTTGAAGGTTTTCTGATTCATGGAGAAGTGAAAATATCAACATTGCAATCTGACACCAAATCTAATCCTGAACATTTAAATAACCAATTAATTGCAAATCAAACCCGTTAGACAGTTTTCCACTTTTAACTTGCTCAGTGCCAGTGACAAAATTTGGACCTGCAAATAGTTTTGTTTCTGCCTCTATATCATTTTGAAATAAAGACATCATGATCATGTAGATAGAGATGATTAAATCATATAACTGTCCCTTGATATATCTGCTATTTATATGCAAAATATAGAAATATTTGAAATAATGGGGAGTGATGCTTTATGAACATACACTTTATCATATACTTGATTTCAGCTTCTTAGATATTAACATTAATATTTCTTTCAAAACATTTTCATGCAATGGGAGCATTAACAGCTGCTTCTCTTATGTTGATTCTATGGTGTCTAATAATAGTCAGTGCAGACTTACTCTTTTGGGGGGCAATTCTGAGAATATGATCTTCTCTATTTAGCTTTCTACTTTCACAAAACCTGAAGCAATATGATTATCCGGGTGATACGTATCGCTTTGCCAAGTTCATCTGAAATTTGCTGATGCTTTAAAAATATTACTGGGAGGTAGAGAAAACACATAGATACACAGATGGCCCAATGACTTCAGTCTTCTTTTTGAACAGAAGTTTTAGAACTGGTGATATACCAGGCTAATGCCAACCAGTTCACTGTGGAGATGGGTGTAAGTGCTTGAAGCATGATAATGTATTCCTCTAAAATTTTTCAAGTGGAATCAGTGTTTGAAAGCACTTTCCCAATTAGGAAAGTAGACTGTGAAATATGTTCAGAACGTAGGCCCTTTGAAATTCAACTGTAGCTTTTAAAAAGAGAGTCTAGAAAACGAAGAGTAAATACAGTAAGATGTACAGCACAGGAGCCATTTACCAATAGGAAATAGCACAAAGGGCCATCAGCCTATGTCCCTCTGCCTGGGTCACTGCTTCTTGCAGTGAGTAGAGCAGCTATTTACATCTATCACCGTTTGTAGAACATACTAAACTACAAAATAGTTGAGGTAATGCATAATTATTTTCCTCCCCTGTTATTAAAACATCTTTAAGCAACAGATTAGAAATTACCCATGCACAGAAATAACTCTGCAAGTTGATAAACAATTTTATCTTTCTGAGTTAGCAAAGAAATGCAAACAAAAATTTCTCAGCAGTGTAGTGGTTTCAGATGGGATGGAATTATCTTCATAGCAGCTAGTGTGGTGCTAAGTTTTGGATCTGTGTTGATAACACACTAACATATTAGCTATAGCTGAACAGCATCAAGACCTCTGTTTCTCATACTGTCCCACCAGCCAGTAGCGTGGGGGTGCACAAGAAACTGGGAGTAGTCACAGCCAGGACTGATGAACCCAAATGAACAGAGACAATCCATACCACATGGCATTGTGCTCTGCCATAAAATCCAGGGAGAAGAAGGGTGAAGAGGAGAATGCTCACAGTTATGGTGCTTGTTTACCCAAGTAACTATTACATGTGATGAAGCACGACTTTCCTGGAAATGTCAAAAGGGTTGGTCTGCTTACAGAAAGTGGTGAATGTACTACTTATCTTGCTTTCACTGCATTAGTCCTTCAGTCCATTTATCTTGTTGAATTGATTCAACAGTGTTCTTTCAGCTCTCTTAGCAGCAATTGTTTGTTTATACTGCAAAAAATAAATGAAAGATGAAATATGTAATCAAAGTGTGTCATGAATTGCTACATGTAAGAAGGTGGACTGTTTCACTTAATTCCTGCTAGCTATTAAGCCAGCTCTATGGAATATTCTTAAACCATGCCTCAAAGTAGGATACAAAAAGTCATGGTAGATGCTTTGTATATTTTTTATATTTGTATACTTATACAAATGAAGGTATCCCAAATATTAATAAATGTGTCTACTTAATTAAATACACTCAGAGATATCTTAAGGACAGATGAGTAAAAAGGTTACCCAGCCTCTACTTGATTGCCCAGCAGACAAAGACATGTTGTATAGTGAATTAAGAAAGTAATACATACGCTCTGATGAAAAAGATAAGAAAAGGTCTCAATGAAAATTGTTTAATTATATTATACAGATGGGCACTAATGCCATGCTGGGCTCCCAAATCCTACTGACTCTTATGAACATTAAACTGCAGTTCTCATTTGATTTTTATTATTATTATTATTATTATTTTAAATGTGCCTTCCTCTAGGAATTCTGCAGCAGGCATGACTTCAATGCTTTGGGCAGAAGAAGTGTGAAGTTTGGCTGGTGAGTCTCAGAGCTGCTCTGTGCAGTCTGCTGTTACTTGCAAGTTGGATATCAGAATGTGAAGTAACTCGGGGAATGAAAGAGTTGTGTACTTGAGAGGATTGATGGTCTCAGTAACTTGAGCAAAACAATTTGGGCTTTGCTCCCCCATTGAGACACATGAATGTTATGTCTTGTATAAAGCAGTCCCAGGACGTTTCTGAACAGGGAACCTGCCTCCCCCTGGCTTTGCTGAGCTATGATCTTTTCTTCTTGGTCTCCTTTTTTGACTAAGAAGAATGGAGATTATCATTAAAAGTATCAATTTGTGATGAAGACACTCTTCTGGGTGTAAGAGCTGCCTACAGGGGCAGATAGCTCCTCCCTGAAGAATACCTGAAGTAGAGGCTTCTCACTGAACAAACATATACAAATGAAAGGAAGTCAAAATCATTGGCTACACATAAAGTTCAGCCAATGAGCTTTACTGCAGCACTGAATAGATATGGAATCTAAATGCAGTTTTTTCCATACACATCTCCCCAGAACACTTCCAGTTGCCTGAAATTACACCAGCTGTTGTGAAACCCTGTATAGAATGACCTCCACACCCAGGTGTCTGTTCAGCTAAATTAGCACTGTGAACTCCACAGGTGGAGCAGGGCATATAAGATGGGGAGGGACAGTGCTAAAAGCTACTAAGTCTGGGGATCCAGTACACAAGAAAATACCAAAGTAAAATGCTGCAGAAGCCAGTCTGGAAACTGTTCTATTAGACTTCATTCCAGATCCTTTTCTGTTCTCCAGGCAACGATCCTTGACTTATTTCCAGAATGTGCTCAATTCATATGCATTTATCATTTGGGTATTCTGGTTTTCATCCAATCATAAATATTTCCTAAATGGGACTGCAAATGGTCAGATTGCACTTTGCTGAGGAAAAAGAAAAAAAAAAGAAAAAAAAGAACACCCACCCTCCCCCCCCAAAAAAAAACAAACAAAAAAAACAACAGAAGAAGCTGGAAGGGAAACTTTGCTGCAACGTCCCCAGCCTCACAGCAGAGAGAGAGCAAAAAGTCATCTGTAATTCCATATCCTTCCTGCCAGCAGTCTGGGGATGCACTGAAGCATAGCTCTTGTTATGGTACTATAGTAGTTAAGTAGTTTCAAGCTCACCTTTGCATAGAAGCCTTCTTTATAATTTTTGCCTTCCTTTTATTTTTACTTGCCAAAATGTCTGTGATACTGTTACCAAGAGTCTACAGTGCTCCCTAAGGGCAGAAACAAATACAGCCACAGCCACTTTATGCTAGATAAATGATCAATTGTTTACACAGGAGATTTTTTTAATTCTCAATAACAACAGCCAAAAGCATTTATAAAAAGAAGAAGGAAAATAAAAAGAAGCAAGTAGATGGTGTTAATACCAGTTTTCCCAAGTGTCTCAATTACGTGAAAATGCTCCTCAGTTTAAATACTACAAGTCAATGTAAGAGAGAAATAAACAGTAAAACCTCTCAAGTCTAAAATTAAGAAATCTAATTATATGACTTATGGACATCATGCCCAGCCCCTGATGCTTTATCCTTGAGAAGGAATATCTTGACACTACAGGTGTTCATAGTGGTTACCCATTCCCAGCTTTATCACAGCCCCAAAAGCACTCACCTCAGGTGGACTGTTCAGATGAGCAATGTTGAAAATGTATGTAAGAATTTGTACAAACAAGAGGAAGCTGGTATTTAACAAGTACTTTAATTTAGCAAATCAAACAGTGGAAAAGGGAAGCTTCCACTTCCCCTTGAGCATAGGTGATTTTCGCCATATGTGATCACCTGTAAGCACTATTCACAAATCTGGATCAAGTTCTGGCTCAAATTTTTGCAGATGTTCAAGTCAAATCCTGTATTCAAATATCTTCACAGTCAAGCCATTACAAAGCCTTCACTGACCTTTCTGATGGCTGCACACACTAACACAATGAATCACTACATCCTTGAAGAACAACTGAGCAGCTCTTCACAGTAACAAGGATGAAAGTTGACAAAGGTCCACAAGTTTATTGTGTCAATATTACTTTTGATTTTTTTTTTATTAGGTTTTAATTCACATGTGAAGTCCAAGACATAGGGTTGGTAGTAAGAGATAAGACCTGCTTCCAGCATGGGAAAATACTGTAGCCAAGGACACAATTCTATAATAGAAGACTCCACAATCTTGTTTTCACACACCTAAAAATGGTAAGGAGTCATACACTAGTTTATGACTTGAATTATGTGATAGGATTGCCCACAACCATGAGCAACTGGATTTGATGACCAAATTAGCTTTTCCCACAATCTTTGCTTACTTTCGTGCTCAGCCATTTAGCCCACACACTGTTTGGTCTGAATTACATAGGATTTCTCCACGTATTTGGCTTACATAAGAAGCCGCATATACTGAATGAAAGGTTCATTAAACATCGGAACTTCCTGGCTTTTTTTTTTTTTTTTCCTTCAGCCTTTCCCTTTGATAGCTAAATGTGCTGCTTTACTTAAGAAAACCAAAATGCCCTGGAATGAAGGAGCCATAATGCGAGTACATGCAATGAAGGCAAAGATCCAAATGCAACTCAGGCAGCGCATTTCACTCCCTCTCAGGACCTCTGCCATGGGCATGTCTGCAGGGCTCATCAGGACAGTGCCACTGTGAAAAAAATTATCTATTGAGGGAAAAAACTAAAGACATTCTCTGCTTAATTGGAATGTGTGGACACAAGTCTTACAAATCAATGCAAACAATCTGTATTACCCTGATCTTTCCTCTTTCAGCTTCTTTTTGCATCCCTTAAAGCTGATTACATGTTAATGAACAGGGAGGTCTCCCATATTCTGTTCTAGACTTACTTCTTGGCTGAGGTGAACAAAAGTAAAGCAACATCTAAAGGAAAGTGAAGGTTGATTTCAAATTTGAACTAAAATACAAGGATAAAATTACAATGTAACATCTTGTGTTCAGTCTGGTTTAGAACAGAGCTCCTGTATATCTGCTGAAGCATTTTGCTTTAGTGACTTCCAATGAAGAAATTCTGCATCATACATGGGGAATTTATGGCTGTGCATACAAATATACCCACACACAGAATACTTCAACCAATACTAAAAGCTTATTACTACTAAAACAGTTATGAAAACTCAAAAAGCTAAAAGGTATTCAGACCAGCATCAATGAAAACTTTGTTTCCCCACTTCCCCAGCACCTTTTCACATTGTGCTTAACAACATTATATTTTCAAACAAGTTTTGAAGTAGTTACAGCAGGACTGAAAATACTAAAATCTAATCAAAGAACTCTGGATTCTAATTATTTACCATGACTTTTTAACATGCAATTCTTCATCGTACTTTAGGAATTATTCCTTGATGCTGTTAAAGCATCCCTGTAAATTTAATGGAGCCACCACGAATTACTGAGCTTGAATATTATAATGCTTTTCATAAAGACTACATCTAGTTGCTACTTTACTGAAGCTGAACCTAATGTCTCGTGTCACCTCGTCAGAAAACAGTGCTTTCGTACAGTTCACACTGTCCAAAATGAGTCAGTTTTACCAATCTATCTTGCAGCAGCTAAGTAGGTCTAATTGCTGTGTCAGAACATTTTATGTCAATGTTGGGAAGTTTGGCTATCAATGTATATCAATGTTCTGTTGCAACTTTTTGACACATCCCTTAACTTTAAGTGGGGTAAACAAGCTCTTCAATACTAACACTGAAGGAGTATAATCTCTGCTGTTCAAAGTTCGTAATCTGGACCACACCTAACTTCCAGCATTTTTTGCACAGGAGAAAGGATTCAGCCAAAGAGAGGAGAAGACTTAGAGATACTGCTTGGATCAGGCAGGCATTGAGTGGCATCAGCAGAACCAGCACAGCCAGCAGAATCATCAAATCTCCCAGCTGACTCCATCCTGCCGAGCAGTCTTGTACTGGCTGGTCCTTGAATTTTCAAAAGAGAGGAATTTGCCATCCTCTTCCTTCTCTGCCTGCACAAACCTACCAGCATTCAGAATCGTGCTGCACAAGGCTTCCTGTGTGAATTAAACATTATTGTCACTGGAATCACTATAAAAAGGGAATAAATGAAACTTCCAGCACTAGTTTTGTTTAAAAGGCTCATAAAATGTAAGCTTTTTAGTGAAACCATAGATATAGCTGTAATGTGTCTTTTCACCTGTTCTCAACTACTGCCAAAATCCCTAGAGAACTGGGGATGCTTTCTGGTTTGAGAAACACAGGTGAGCTATCTCACTGTGGGTTACAAGTTATCATGTTAAGCAGTAACATGACAGTGTGCTGTCCGAGTTCTGTAATCATCGTATCTGGTTAGAAAAAAATTGAACTTTTATCTCTCCCTCCTTCTTTTTATAACCTCAATCTCCCTGTTTCTTTTTATTAGTAGTACACAACATAAACTTTTTTTTTCTTGTGGATAAAAAAAAGTTCTGATTAGAAAGCCTGCATACACTTCCTTTTGGGTCACACTGTTCTGAAAGCTACTTCTAATTTTTCTGTTAAGTCACCAAACCAAAATGAATTATTCATAGACCGTAGAAGCACCTCACTGACATGTTGGAAGACTTAATTAAATAGTACTTGTGAAGCAACCTGAGAAATACAAAAAAGCTGAGTAAGATTCATATACAGTCACTTCTTTTTCTATATTCTATTTCATTGCTATGGTATGTCTGACCCACCACTTCCCTGGCATTAAAATGCACACTGAATAATGCTAAGGCAGCTGTCTCCTTGGACTTCCTTGTATCTCACTGTAGTTATTAAGGCTGATGTAATGCAAAAAAATGCAACAAAAAACAACACAAAATTCTGTTATAGATTGTCTTAAAATGTCATGCATTCAGAAACCATTCGTGCCTTTGCTTGTTCACCTTGAAAGTTGGAACCCCAGATCATTAGAATCATGAAATCATAGAATCATACAATTGCTCAGGTTGGAAAAGACCTTAAAGATCATCAGGTCCAACCACAACCTAACCATACTACCCTAACTCTAACAACCCTCCACTAAATCATGTCCCTGAGCACCACATTCAAATAGTTTTTAAAACATCCAGGGATGGTGACTCAACCACCTCCCTGGGGAGCCTATTCCAGTGCTTAACGACCTTTTCTGTAGAGAAGTTTTTCCTGATATCCAACCTAAACTTAACCTGGCACAACTTAAGGCCACTTCCCCTTGTCCTGTCACCTGTCACCAGTGAGAAAAGACCAACCCTGCTCTCACTGTAAGCACCTTTCAGATACTGGAAGAGAGCAATAAGGTCTCCCCTCAGCCTCCTTTTTCCCAGACTAAACAGCCCCGGTTCTTTCAGTCTCTCCTCATAGGGCATATTCTCCAAGTCCTTCACAAGCTTTGTTGCCCCTCTTTGGACCTGCTCCTCAATCTCCTTTCTATACTGAGGTGCCCAAAACTGAATACAGTACTCAAGGTGAGGCCTCACTAGTGCCGAGTAAAGGGGCAGGATGACTTCCCAAGTCCTGCTTACCACACCATTCCTGATACAAGCCAGGATGCCATTGGCCCTCTTGGCCACCTGGGCACACTTCTGGCTCATATTCAGCCAACTGTCTATCAGTACACCAAGGTCCCTTTCCATCAGGCAGCTTTCCAGCCACTCCTCCCCAAGCCTGTAGGGTTGCCTGGGGTTGCTGTGACCAAAATGCAGGACTCGACACTTGGCTCTATTGAAACTCATACAGTTTACCTTGGCCCATCAATCCAGTCTCTCCAGGTCCCTCTGTAGTGCCTTTCTTCCCTCTGGCAGATCAACACTCCCTCCCAACTTGGTGTCATCTGCAAACTTAATGAGGGTGCACTCAATCCCCTCATCAAGATCATTAATAAAGATGTTAAATAGAAGCGGCTCCAGTACTGAGCCCTGGGGGACACCGATCGTGACCGGCCGCCAACTGGATTCAACTCCATTGACCACAACTCTTTGGGCCCAGCCATCCAGCCAGCATTTCACCCAGCAGAGCATACACCCATCCAAACCATGGACAGCCAGCTTCTCCACAAGAATGTTGTGGGGGACAGTGTCAAAGCCTTTACTGAAGTCCAGGTAAACCACATTGACAGCCCGACCCTCACCCACTAAGCAGGTCACCTTGTCACAGAATGAAGTCAGGTTTGTCAAACAGGATCTACCATTCGTAAACCCAAGATGACTGGGCCTGATCCCCTGGTTGGCCCCTAGTTGGTCCATGATGGCTCCCGAGATTATCCGTTCCATAACCTCCCCTGGCACCAAGGTGAGACTGATAGGTCTGTAGCTAGCAGGATCATCTTTCCAGCCCTTTTTGAAGATGGGTGTCACATTTGCCAGTCTGCAGTCCACCAGGACATTCCCTATTAGCCAGGCCTGCTGAGGGATGATGGAGAGTGGTTTGGCAACCACATCCACCAACTCCCTCAGCATTCAAGGGTGCAATCCAACCGGCCCCATGGACTTGTGAACATCCAGCTTTTGGAGCAGGTCCAAAACCATCTCATTGTGGATTATGCAGGGCCTATTCTGTTCCCCATCCCTATCTACCAGCACAAGTGGCTGTGTGTCCAGTGAGTAACATGTCCTACTATTAAAGGCTGAGGCAAAGAAAGAATAAAGTATCTTGGCCTTTTCCTGATCCTTGGTCACCAAGTCGCCCTCAGCATCGAACAAGGGATGGAGATTCTCCCTAGCCCTCCTCTTGCTGTTGATGCATTTATAAAAATATTTATTTTTGTCCTTTACCTTAGTGGCCAACTTCAGTTCTAGCTGGGCTTTGGCTTTTCTAATTTTCTCCCTGCACAGCTTCATTACATACCTGTAATCATCATAAGTAGCTTGCCCAATCCTCGGGAGACCATAAACTTTCCTTTTGCTCGAGTTCCAGCCAAAGGTCTCTGTTCAGCCAGTCTGGCCTCCTTGCCCCTTGGTTCATCTTCCGTGACCTGGGGATGGTCAGCTCCTGCATCTTTACAATAACTTCCTTAAAGTATTCCCAGTCTTCCTGGGCTCCCACTCTCTCCAAAACTACCTCCCAAGGGACCCTCTCAACCATGGTCCTAAAGAGGTTAAAGTCTGCCCTCCACAAGTCCAAGGTGGCAGTGCTGCTGCCTCCCCTCTGCGGTTCAACAAGGACTGAGAAATCTAGCATCTCATGATTGTTATGGCCCCAGATTGCCTCCAACCTCCACATCCCCCACACAACCTTCTCTGTTAACAAACAGCAGGTCCAGGATTTTGCTTCCCCTTGTTGGCTCCTTCACCAGCTGTGTCAGGAAGTTATCTCCCACACACTCTAGGAACCTCTGGGGACTGTCCCTTTTCTGCTGTATTATAACTCCAGCAGATGTCTGGGAAGTTGAAGTCCCCCACAAGAACAAGGGGGAGAGACCTTGAGACCTCATCCAGCTGTCTATGAAGTGTCTTGTCCACCACTTCATCTGGGTTGGGTGGCCTGTAGCAGACTCCCACAGTAATATCAGTCTTACTGGTCTTTGTTTTTATTCTGACTCATAAGCTCTCAACCCTATAATCACCATCATTAATTTCCATACATTCGCATTCTTTCTTAACATGGAAGGCTACACCACTGCCTTTCCTGTCTTGCCTATCTCTTTCAAAAAGTCAGTAGCCATCCATCACAGCACTCCAGCTGTCATTCCACCATGTTTCCATGATGGCAAATATGTCATAGCTTTCCAACCACACAATGGCCTCCAGCTCCTCCTCTTAATTACCCGTGCTGCATGCATTAGTGTAAAGGCACCTGAGCTGGACCTCCTTTTTAGCGGCAGTAGTTCTAATGCCCTCATGGCCATACTCAGGTGTTTCCACAGTCACCAACCTCACACCAGCCCTGGTGTTCTTCCTACAAAAGGGTGAGTCATCCTCCTCCTTCACCCAGACACAAGACTGTGGGATCTCACTAGCACATTCATCTCCTACAAGCACTGGCAGGTTACATACAGGGTCTGTTCTAATGACCTCAGTTACACCCCCACCCCCATTCGTATCTAGTTTAAAGCTCTATCAATGAACCTTTCCAACTTAAGACCCCTTCCCACCATCCTACTCCTATTGGTTGCCAGCAAGCTTGATCTCATGCCAATAGAGCAGAGGTCAAAAAACCTAAAACCCAGTCAGGCACACCAGGCTCAGAGCCAGGTATTAATCTGTTGGCCCATCATACTTAGTCCCTCATCACTCCCTATAATTGGAGGGATAGAGGAGAACACAACTCGTGCTCCCGAACCCTTTACCTGTCACCCCAAGGCTGATGCACTACCATCTTGTTTTGGGACCTCTGCCTGGGTACATTTTTCTTGCCAGTACTACCACATTTTTCTTGGCAGTAGCTTTCCGCCAGGGTGCAGCCATGGCAAACCAGCAGACTCACTAGTACTATTAGTGTAGCCTTAATGGGGTGTGTCTGATCAGCTCTTCTCTGCTGCTGGTACTGTCCTCGCCCCACTACCAAGACATCAACAGGTGCCCCCTGCACTTATCACTCTCTTCATAGTGATAGCAACCCTCCTCACTGCGTAGTCCTGTGAATGGGTGGCTTACAGTTTCTCCGCGTTTGAATGGCCCATGTGATTCACACACTTTGACTACTCCTCCTTCCCCATCCTGGAGGATTTTTCTAGGCAGGGGGTGTGGATGCAGAGCCGTTGCCCTGGCAACGCCCACGCCACATCAGCTGCTCTCAGGAGAGCAGCCGGGCTGCTCTGTTAACTCAGTGTTCCCTGCATGAAGGAACCCACTAAACCCTGCTGTACCTTGCAATCAGTTGCTGCGGTTCTGGCCGAGACAGCTCCGAAGCAGCTAACCTCAGTGATCAAGAGATAATTGGCATATGAAAACTCTGTCTGTGTAAGCTCAGTTTTTAATTAGAGCTAGCAATCTCAAACACCTTGCTAAAGGTCTCTGGACATTGACCAGTACTATTGCGTATCACTATACACGCTCACAATCATGTCGTTACTTCAGATGTCATCAGAACATGGGTTTTAACAGGCATTGGTGTTTCTGGAGTTTACCGTACATGCACAAATATAAATGTTATACCACACTGATTACTTTTGGTAGATATCTCAATGTATGTTGCATTATACCTCCATGCTGCATCCACCCACTAAGCATCTTCCACTGCATCTTCTTTGATGCTGTTTGATCTCTCTCCATTGCCACAATTCACTTGGCTGCCTTCTACTGGCAACTCTTGCTACTTACTTTAGATGCTTTTCCACTCAGCTGTCAGTTACCTCTGCAATTAACAAATGGACAAAGCTTTAAAGAAGATTCTGTTGAATGTCTGCCTGGACCTTTTGATTTCCCTCCAAAACACTCACTTTGTTCCCATAAAGAAATAGAGAAAACAGTTATCTAATCTCCTGCTTCTATGGATTTAGATAAATTCATCTGAGTATTACTCCCTTTCCACACTTGATTTCATCACCTGTCTCAACATTAGAAGCTTGTTTTGGAAAATTCAGCAGTACAAATAAATGAACAGGTACCACTGCCATGACTTGGCTTGCTGGTCACAGAGCATGGTGGACTGGCCAGGGAGCAGTAGCTGGGAAGGCATATGGGAAAGGCAGCCAGGCGGGATCCTACAGCCTCCAAACAAGTACAGATAAACCCTGGTGATGGTATTCTGGGTGAGCCATAGCCCTGCAATGAACAGACAATTCTGTAGTGACCAGAGGGTCTGCAGCCAGGCCAGGAAACCAAGTCACTTGGTCAAAGATGGGAGCAGCAAGGTACACAGCCAAACCCAGCCATCAGTGCGGTATGGCTCAGGCACAGATGGATGCTAGGCACAAGCAGTTCAGCCCATAGCAGGGAGAGTCTGCTGGAGTGCTCCAAACTTCAGTTCAGTACAGCACTGTCAGTTCAGTACAGCACCGTCCAAAGTAGATAATAAAACTTCGTCATGGCCTTTAGGCCACTTAGAATAAATGGTGCTGCATTTCTTAGTGAAAGAAGACTTTTAACACATGCTGTGGAAGATGGTCAATCATAAGAAATTCCTCAGATTATCAGTTCCTAACTTCACAGTACACATAAAGTGCTGCACAATGCCAATTTATCACTGAAAGTTTTCCCAAATCACGTCCTAAGAATACAGAGTCGAACATGTCGTTCTGCCTCCAAAGTGAAATGTTAGTATTCCAGATTAAGCTGACAACAGCCTGTTGAGCTGGAACCAGGAAACAACAAAAAACTGTATTTCATTCTGTGCCTTATCGTGATCACTTTAAAAGTTTCTGCTGAGTCATTGGCTTGGATTACAGAAATCAAAGGTCTTGAAGATAATTTGAGAGCTAATAGGAATTGTGTAAGATTGTGTAGAAGCAAATCAAAGCGGAAACACCAGGTACAGAAAAGTTCACAAATGGAAATAAAGTTCCTACAAAAAACACACAGATAAAATCATTAATATGAAAATTGCTAATCCATACTTAGGGGCAATATTTGGAACATGTTTGTAATGTGTTTTCCAGCAGATGACGCTCAGATGGTTTATCAATGAAGTGTTCCAAGACTATTCTTGTCCACAGAGACACATGTCAGCCTAATACTATTTCCTTAGCACGGCAATGAGATTAGAGTCTATGACACTTCTGCACAAGTGAAAGGTGTGCAACTGAAAGACTGCAGAGATGTTTTCCAACAATGCATGCCTGCCTGTTCCACCCCAGAGACAACCAGTGGATACAACCTAACACAGACACAACACTCTTTTGTCACTACATCTAAAGTTTAAAAGTAATTTTATTTACTTCCTGCCTCTAGAGTCAAAAGAATCTCTAAAGGAAAAGCAACGAGTGCAATTTAGAACTTTCTCCTGCTGCTACCACTTCATTTTTACTGGGAATTGATGCTATTCTGCGATGTCACCACAATGCATCATGGTTGTCATTGTGACATTTGAGAATTTTCCATTGGGATTCTCAGTTATCTAGTTTCACTTCCTCCTAGTGGGCTGGCTAGCAGGACACAGCCCAGCTGGCATGGTAACCACCATCAGTAGAAGAATTCAGGCAAGCTGAGAAAAAAAAAAAGAGCTTTCTTCATCAGAAAGTTCACTTGATTGTCTTCCAAACAAACTAGTTGATTTGGCACACTCCACTTCTTCTGTTCTTCCAGAATGTGACAACAGCACATCTTCCAATGCTGCACTAGGATCCCAAGTTGAAGAAAAGGATTTTCAACGTCCAAGTGATCAACACGAAACTAAAAGAATACTTCCAAGTAGTGCTTTACCAAAGCTGATGAGTTTCCATTTTTTTTAAATTTTTTTTTTTTTTTTTAAAAGAAGCTCTGGAACCTTCAAGAAAACAATTAACCCTTTGGTGAGATGATATTATCATAGAATGAATCATAGAATCATTCTGTTTACTGATCAGACCTGCACAGAGCAAAATAATTGGAGGGCTCTCAGTGGGGCAGGACTTGCTTTGCTGCTTCCATCAGTTCACAGGTAAAGCTGTGAAACTCGAAGACTTCCTCTGGAGTCTACACCAGCCTGCATCCCATTTCAGATATTTGTTCCACGTATCCCTCAAACACCGCAAGTCCTTGCTCTAACCAAGATTCTTCCATATAAGTCTTGTTTAGTCATCTTATTATTTTCCAGGTTTGACCCAGGCCAGTTATGATTGTCTATTTTTTTCCCATAGCTGCCTCTCAGCTTACTTCATACTAGCTTTCAAAATTAAGCATCAAAATGTCATCTAAGCCTTTAAGCCTCCATTGAGCAGCAGTGGACAGCCACACGTGTGAGCTGGAGTCATCACTCCTCCAAGAGAAAGGTCTCTTCAAACTCCCAATTTGCTAACGTGATTATTTTATTTCCATCCCAATCAGTATTTTATTGTACAATTACTCACTGTGCACACAATCATTGTACATGTGTCTGTTGGGAAAGATAACACCTCATTTTCAGTCTATTGGTTGTTTGTCTGTTTTCATTAAATGTGAAGTAGAAGTGAAAGTATAAATACATGTACACATCTCCCAGCAGTATATCGGTTGTTAGGAAACTAATAAGACTTATCAGTATATGATAACAACTAAAAATGATAAAATCATAGTCTATAGATACTCTATTTAGCACATCTGTTTTACTAATTTGTATTCAAAACTCAATGGCATCAGCTATGTTGATTAATTCCAATTTTTTTTTTCTCCACAAACAGTACATTTATTGAAAATGAACAACACGATCTGAGGCTTGTGTCAGTTCACTTTGCTCTCACCAATACTGTCTGGACCCATAATTGACACTGCCTGTAGCCAAAGGTTGGACTACGTGACTTCCTGAGATCCTTTCCAACTTGCAGTACTTAATGACACTATGATAGTAGGTCCTGGGGGCTCTAATTTATTTACGAATTTCAATTAAATTCAGTAAATAATTCTGCCTGAAAAATAGAACAAAATATTTTCCAGTTTGTTTTCCACATCACATTTTCAAAATGGTTCATTTTAAAAACTTATATTGTTTTACTTGTATTTTCCAAATGAAATCTTTCATTACAAAACAAGTGGGGTTTTTTGTTTGTTTTGTATTTTTTTCATTTAAAAATGAATCTAAATTATAGGACAATATTAGGGAAAAAGTCTGGAAGTCAAGAAACTCTGAAGGACACTAGGTAAAACTAAAAGTAAGTATAATGAATTTGCATGAATGTTTGAACCTTGAAACTAATTTTGCATAATCTCACTTTTTTTTTCTTAGTTCAAATTCTTTAATTACACCTGCAATCAATTTTAACTGCCAGAAAGGAAAAATTAAAACTGCAAATCATTAAAATGAGCTATAAACAGAGATCTTTGCCACAATTGCTGCTCTTGTAAGCATTACTGCCACCTTGTTCAGGGCTCCTTCCAGATCCCTGTCCTTGTCCTTCAATCTGTCTGTTCCATGGGAAGCCATAAACAATGCTCTCTAGGGAACAGGGCTCTCGGTGCTGAACCAGTACTACAATAAGAACTTTAGCAGTTTAATAAATGAAGTTCCGCCTCTACTACAGAACCGTATTTATGGCAGACAGTATTTTCAAAAATATTAATGTTTCATCTGAAATAATAGTTTCTTGAGTGTGTTGAGATCCATTGACAATGGTTTAATGCATACAGACCTCTGAAGCAGGCACTGAGAGATATAAAGAAGCACAGAAACATAACTTGTAGGTATACTATCTGTTCACATGTGGCTTTTCTGCTCTGAGATGTTATACCAAACCCAGCAGCATGATGCATTGCCTGGACTAACTGACTCGAGCAGATGTGAGTTTAGGGTCTCTGTTCTGCATTCAAAGTTTTCCAGATTCCACTAGTTTTTACTTAGAATCCAACTTCAGTATGTCTGCTTATTAGTTTTGAGTGTTTGTACTTCTTGTATTTTCCATTGCCAATACACACCTAAGAACATCCTTGGAGCTGTAGGCTTTTCTTTTTCCCTACTTGTATTTTTTCTTTTTCTTCTGTGAACTTGAGGAATTTCTTCAGGTTTTTACTCTGTTGGTTTGAGTTAGTTATTTAATAGTTGTCACAGTAGAGGCTTGAGACCAGCAGCCCCTCTGGTTGAGGAAGAATATAAAGGAAGCACAAGTGACATGACAGAAGCAATAATAAAAAAAAAAATTAAAAATAGTAATTTTAGTAATCTCTTAGAAATCTTTTTAAACTATTCATACTCATATGGTTTAGAAAGACTGCTGCTTGCAGCATGTATTTTTCTCTCTTTCACCCAAGGAAGTATTTCACCTAAACACGGATTTTGTGTTTAGAAGATTTCTTTGGCAGGAGAGAAGCTCAGTTGTAGAGTAACTCTTAGGATCCTGTGTGAAACGAAGGATCAGAGTATGCTGTAAGGATGAGAGGAAGGAAAAGAAATTTCAAATAGGTTTCTGTTTTATTCTGATCAATCGAGGCGTTTCAGTGCAGTGCAATACAATTTATTTCAAGTGGAATAGCACCCCCATGAGGTTCAATTTTGAACTGACAGAATTTAAAATTGGGGGTGGGGAGAAAGTGCAGAGAAACAGCTACTTGCTTCTGGAATGCATCTATATAAAATCAATTTGCTGTGAGATATAGTGGCTTTGGGACAGAGTAGAGATGTTTGCAACAAAAAGGGAAAAACTGTACAACCACTTGGGGTGCTCCCTCCACACATCTACATATGTCATCACATATGTTAGGGAAAGATTATAATTCATGTAAATTCGGTACCTGTTGTACTGAGTATAAGAATTAATGCTGTTTAAAAAAAAAAAGTCTTTCTGAATTCTAAGGGTGTCTGAATACCAAAGGTTGCTAGTACTAGGGAGAGAATAAGGAAGGAGTTCTCCCCAGTAGTAACCCAGCTCTTCACTGAGAGGCAACATAACAAGCTTGAAATTAATACCTTTTTCTTTCCTTGGAGGAGACTAAAACCTGGCAAAATTTCAAGATGATGTGCAACTAGCATGCAAAAAATCATGGGCATAAAGCCTAGACATACCCAAGAGCCCACTACATCCCTATCACTTTGGAAAATAGACACGGATTTTGTTTCACATAGTGGGATAGACCCTCTTTAATCTTATACTTCTGAATACTTGGGTCTTCATGAACAGAATACCTAACACACTTAATATGTTATGCCATTCACTGACTTCAAATGTACAGCATAACTCAGCAACAAGTCCAGTTTTACTGGAAGTCTTATTACCTGCTGTGCTGGTGCTCTGATAGCTGCAATCTACAGTACTTGATGTCTGTTCTATGTTAAACCTGCATTTTTTTATTATTTTATTTTCTTAGTAGACGCATCTTCAATCACAGCATTAAAAAAAAAAAAACAGTTTATTTTGGAAGAATGAATTAACATGTTTACTGCACATGCATTTTGCTACCTACTATATACGAGCTGAGGAGCTCTAACTTCTCATATAGCTCTAATTTGATTCCACACAAACATGAAGTTCTACATCTCTAATACAGGGCAAAAGCTTTCACAGCTACACAGTAAAATGCAGATGAATTCTAGGCCTCACTTTCCAGTGGTTTTCCAGGGTTTCCTGAAAGAAATTCTCTATTCCTCTCAAATGAGGCTACAGTTTAGGACTACTCAAATTAATATGCCTGCAGCGTAATCTTTGAGAAGCGACTAAAAATTATATGAAGAAGGAGCTTGAGGTGTTGAGGGCACCTTAAAAAATTACCTCCACAGACCTCAAACTCAACTTCAGTATTGGTTACAATCTTTAAGACAAAGGCATTAACCTATATGTCTCTCTACCCATGTTCTTCAATTCTGAAAACACTGAATACTGTATTAGCAAATGATTACATCTATATGGAAATCAGTAAGTCAGATTGTAGATTATTTTCTGATTAAATAACCTGCCTCTTCTCAATTATTTCCACAGATTCCACACTTCACCTCAAAGCCTATTGCATTATATTTATATATTTATATGTTCACTGTCAGCAATTTTTGAGATGGCATTTGGGTAGATTAAATGCTGGTAGGTTAGTTATTTCATAGAATCATAAATTGTCTATAGGTTGCTCCAAAGTAACATTTCCTATTTATTTCCATGGAAACTACAACAGACACAAAGAGCACAATAACACTATTTGATAGAGCAAACTCTCAGCTACAAAACACCATTTTTTCAACAGTCACCACTACTAGCTATGCATTTTCTCCAGTGATGGACAAGAGCCTGTTCATAAACACCTGTACCACTATCACTGTCATCGCTGCTGAAACACACCATCCGCCTCTCGATGTGCTCACAGCCACTGCTTGGTCTCCATGAACATTCAGCAAGAGTTGATGAATGTCAGTGCCATTGAACAGTGAGTGCCATTTTTTCTGCATGGAAGAATTCAATTCCACTCCTCTGCTTCATACACACTTCCATGTCAGACACCATTTTGTCAAACTTCTCCTCTGCTGCCATCTGTCACACAGCAACATAATGTAATGGAACCTTGGTGGGAACATTCAGCCTCTACAGACATTACAGACATAAAATCAACAACAGCCTCTGATGTTGTGGTTCAACATCATAAAGTAGAAGCATTACTTTTGCAACAGCTCTCCTAGAACGTCATTGAAAGGATCTCAAAGGTCACCCAGTTCCAACCCCCTGCCATGCACAGGGTTGTCAATCACTAGAATCAGGTTGCCTAGGGCCACATCCAGCCTAGCCTTGAAGGCCTCCAGGGATGAGAAAACCACAGCTTCTCTGAGTAGCCTGAGCCAAGGTCTCAGCACCCTCTGAGTAAAGAATTTCTGCCTAACATCTAACATAAATCTCAATAAGACCATCCCAGAGCCTTCTCTCCTCCAGGCAGAACAATCCTGACTCCCTCAGTCTGTCTTCATAGGAGAGGCACTGCAGCCCTTTGGAAACAAAATGTTGTTTCTAACATCTAACATTTCTTGAATATTATTTTCAACAAGATAATTCAAAACACATTTCCTCTTGTAGCCATTTTATTATATTTCCTACAGATAATGATGAAAAGCCTCTGGTTTGGGAGCTAAACTCTACTAAGAAGAAAAATTGTTTTACCTCTCTTAGTCCTAACAGGGTCAAAATCTTCCTATGTTTAAACTGTTTTAAAAGCTCCCATAGAAAATGACCAATTAATCTGACATTAAAAAAAAACACCTCCAAGCTTCAACCACCCACAGCCTATTAAAGGGCACAAAATACCTTCAGCACTGCTTCTGAAAAAAATCTGTAACTGTTTTGTTTTGTGTGAATGAAAGATTAGGAGGCTCACGCCATATTTTAGGGAAAAAGAAAAATAAATAGAATAATCACTTGATAATGACAGCCTTTCATACCATGATAGAAGTGTTTTTGCACTATGGTTTATCTGAAAGAATGGCATGATAAGGGGGAAAAAAAAAAAAAAGGGGGAACAAACATAAGCTGTTCTGTTACGGTGCTGACCAAAAAGCCTGTTTTCCAAGCTGACAACACCTTTCTTTTTATCTTCGTACAAGACCGGCTGGTCAAGGAAGTAGTTCTAAGAGACAACAAAACACTGTAACAATACAAATTTCCCAGAAAACCATCTGATAATCTTTTGTGCAGTAACTAGAGAGTTTAGTAGGAGTACCTATTATTTTCTTACTAAGAATCTCACTAAGATCAGGAAAAAAGCTTCCTGTTTTGACAGACACATTATTATATTTACTGAGTTTCCATAAAATCTTAATGATGATTAATTTGACATAGATCAAGTAAAGTAAAATTTTCAGGGTGCTTATTTTTTATTAACATATATGTCACTAACAAGAGCAATTGAAGAATACCCTATTAATTCCCTTCTACTTATAGAGATTCAGATTCTAAAAAGAAATTGGAACACCAACCAACCAAACAAAAAAAGCCCACTAAATTGTGGTCTGAGTATTTTCCTACATGTTTTCTCAAGACTGTTTCTAGCTTCCATTGAAACCACTGTGAAATTTTCCTTCATATCTGTGGAAGGCAAATTAGATAATTAATTGAGTCTTGAATGGCTTACACAGTCCGTGCCTCAGTCTCCAAGGGAGAGAGGAAATACCTTCTTCTGGTGGACAGTCCAAGAAAGATGCTAGTCCTCCCACTATGAGCCTAATTTCAGCTGAAAACAGACTTGAAAAACATATCAGTTGCAGTTTCTTGTCATTCTTCCTAGTGTTCTAAACCATTTTCTTTTGAACATAGAAGCTTAGATCTTCCCTTGCAGATTTCTTGCTCTCTGTTCTGATGCAGTTCGTTATTCACAGGGGTACATACAGTCTCTCACTCACCTTTTTCCAATTAAATAGTATCTCTGAATGGCTTGTTTTAATCTGTCTTCTTTCACCCTTCTCTTCTCAGCATGCCTCTTGGTTTTTCCAGTTCACATTTTCACAATCAATACACTGTTGGTTCATAAAGCCACTTGCTCACCAGTAACAATTCTCTTCATATCCAGGATTATACTTTCTCTTGCTTCAATGACATCTCCTCCTTAGCCGTAGATCCTCAGTGTACCATTCAGAGCAGTTCTCAACTTTTCTTAGCCTGTCTTCTCTACAAAACCCTATTATTTTGATAATGAAGTGCTTCCTCAGCACTTTAGCCCAGAGCCTATGATTTATTTATTCTTTGTCCATTCAATAACAAAAAGTTGAGAAATTACATGATGAGCAGTAATGCTTCTTTCACATCTTCTTCTCAAGCAACCACAGTCTTGCTTTTCTTCCTCTAGAAACCCACTAAGCTTTTTTTTTTTTTCTCCACAGCCAAAGGGCCTAGAAGTACTGTCCAACTTCCTTCCACCCCATCTCACCCCCTTCTCTTTCATCAGCAACACAACTAAAGCCATTGATAGCCTTTATAGTTTACTGAAAAAGCATTTCCTTTCATGTGAACTGGTATAATAATTTGTGTTTATACCATTTGGAAGCTGCAAGACTACTTTATTTAGACAAAACCCTTTAGGGTTTCAGATTCCTATCATAATGTCATGTAAGAACAATTAGTCTCTTGTGATTCAGGCAAATATACTTGCCTCTTACTGGGAAATGTTAGGCAGTAATTTCAGAGACATTTCCCTTGTATTCTGATAGGTCTTTTCTCAGTAATTGATTAACTCTCTTTTCTGCTATTATCCCTCTATGCTCATGTTTTGACACACCTAGCATTCCTACAAGATCTGCATCATATTGAACGAAGGTCTAATCTGTTGTATTGCTAAAATTGTAAAAGTAGTTGAGCACGAACAACAGGAAAGATATGGGGTATCTCAGCCGTAACCAAGGGAGCCTGCTGATCAGCCCAAGGAGCCACATCCCAGAAACCATGCTAGAAACTGAATCAGTTGAAGCTGCAATACTTCCTCAAACAACACCAGAGTCAGAAGTACACTGCGAGGATGACGTACTGTGAGGCCTTCATCCCAGTGACCACCGGGACAACCACCAGAATGCACCATGCATGCATAGAAGCATTAATTAGGGGTGGAGTTCGGGGCAGAGAATGGGCATGGAATATTGTAATGAATTTCTACTAGTAACCGTAGTAACCACTCCTTATCTTAGAAATGCTATGAATATGCATGTATTCCTTCTATAAATAAAAATATTTCCTTGCTTTCAGTGTGCAGGTTAGGAAGGGGCTATCCCCCCTGCACCCAGTGTGCAGGCAGCGCTGAATAAACATACCTACTTTATAACTACTTTGTAGTTATAGAGTTTGATTCCACAAGTCAATAGAATCTGTTTCCACATTATAGATTTTCTGCAATATAGTTTCCAACTCAGAAATCTGCTGAAACACACTCGATGGCATATGAACTTTCACAAGGCACTAAATTCTCTCAAACTTACTTTAACCACAGATGTGGCTTTTTAATACTTAATGGAAACTAGCTACAAGTGGTGATACTTGTTGCATCAAAAAGTACAAGCATGTTTGAAATACAGAATTACTCTAACATTACAAAATCATAGACTATCTTAGACAGGAAGGCATACCTGGAGGTCATGTGGTCCAACTCCATTTGTAGCTGAGCAACTGAGATCCTAAAGACTCTAGTGGCAGGTGGCAGATGGAATCCTGACCACAGTGAAACCAACAGGAAAACTCCTTCAGCAGAACACTTTATCAAAATGAATCTTATGATAAGACCTCAGTGTTTGTGGGGTAGTTTGGCTTGTGATAAAGTGAGAAAACAACTTGTGATTCCTGGTGATGATTTTTTGCACATCACCAACTGAAGCTGGCACTCTGCAGGCAGTCTAGGCAGTGCTAAGTAGCCAACACTTTCAGGTAACTAATAGAAAAACAATAACCTGCAGAGGCACAACATCTCTACAGGAATATTCATGTCTATTACTCATTTAAATCCTTTCCATATTTAAACATTTCTTCCACCATCTACGAGATTGAGCTGTATCATTGTTCCAAAAGATTTAGAGAGCACTTTAAATAAATTTACACTTCATTTTCCCCATCTCTTCTGAAAACTGTTTTAAGTACAAAGGAAGAATGATGCACTGACACCTCTTTAAAATGCAAATCAATAATCATGTCTGCCATCAAATATAAGTTCTGCCTAATCTTCTACAAAGGCGTGAAGAGCTAACTTAATACAGAAGTAGATGTTTTTACAGTGGTATCATAGAATGATCATTTCATATTAAAACCAGAAGACGTATAAAGTAGGGAAAAAATTAAATTTTGCTAGAACATGCTAATCTCAAGCTGAAAGACAACAAGATCATACTTAAGCCTCCTGATTTTTGTTTTTGTTGGAGAGCTGAAGGGGGAATAATTTATCATCACTTAAACAAAAGAAATTTCTATTCCTAGAGAGCAGTTCTGTTCTATACTTGGGAATGTTTGACAGTTTTAGAGAGAAAATATCTTTAAATAAGTACAAAGTTACCACAGAACAATAAAATGGTTTGGGTTGGAAGGGACCCTTAAGATCATCTAGTTCCAACCTCCCTGCTATAGGCAGGGAGGCCACCTTCTAGATCAGATTACTCACAGTCCCATCCAGCCTGGCCTCGAATGCTTCCTGGGAGCGTGCATTCACAGCCTTTCTGGGCAACCTGTTCCAGTAACTCACCACCCTTACAGTAAAGAATATATTCCTGATATCTAGTCTAAATCTACCCTCTTCCAGTTTAAAACCATTTCCCCTCATCCTGTTGCTGCACGCTCTTTTTTAAAAGTCCCTCCCCAGCTTTCCTGTAGACTCCTCTCGGGTACTGGAAGGCCAGTATAATGTCTCCCTGGAGCCTCCTCTTCTCCAAGCCCCCGATTTCTCAGCCTGTCCTTGTAGGGGAGGTGCTCCAACCCTCTGATCAACTTCATGGCCCTTCTCTGGACCCTCTCCAACAGTTCCACGTCCTTCTTGTGTTGGGAGCCCCAGAACTAAACGCAGTGCTCCAGGTGTGGTCCCCCAAGAGCAGAGTAGAAGGGTAGAATCACCTCCTTCAACCTGCTGGTCATGCTTCTCTTGATGCAACCCAGGATATGATTGGCCTTCTGTGTTGTGAGTGCACATTGCCAGCTCACATTAAAGTTTTAATCAATCAATACCACTAAATCCTTCTACCCAGGCCTGCTCTCAAGCCATTCTCTGTCCAACCTGCATCTGTGTTCGGAAATACCCCAACCCAGGTGCAGGTCCTTGCACTTGGCCTTGTTGAACTACATACGGTTGGCTTGGGCCCACCTCTCAAGCCTGCCCAGGTCCCTCTGGATGGCATCCCTTCCCTCTAGTGTGTGTCAACTGCACCACTCAGCTTGGAGTCATCTGCAAACTTGCTGAAGGTGCACTTGATCCCACTGTCCCTGCTAACAGTATGACAGGTGACTCCTAGAATTCTCACTCTGTGAAAAAACACTCAAACACTAAGTCGTGGCCATGGCTTTAAATCTGTCACATTAGGTATACGAATCTTGATATGTGGCCAAAAGCGGAAACCCTCCTGTCAACTCATGATGTTTAGAAAGGACCCCATTGCTTTCTAAACTTCTCAGAGAAACCTGGTTGCTGCTAAACTCAAACTTAGTTAAATTGACTTGGTTAAATACACATCTAAAGGATTACCTGTACAGACACTTATCAGAATCAGCATTACACTCTCAGAGCCCTCTCAAGGACTTACACTGAAACAGTTTCACAAAGCTAAAAATAAATGGTTTATTGAGGTGACAGATAATGGATGTGGAATTGTGACTGATAAATGCACCAACTACACAGCACTAAATATCTTAAGGCTAGACAGTAATTAATTAACAATTTCCCTACAAAATAATAATTATCATCCACAAAATAACTGAGGCACAATTTCTTACTGAAAAAGGAGTCCCTGCTAACCAAGAAAGGAGGATGAGTGAGATCCATCAACACACCCAAGCCAATGGAGTGTCTCCAAACAACATACAGGTGGCAGAAAGGCAGATTTATACTCTTGATTTGGGGGGACTGAGTCATGTGTCTCATGCTGATAGGTATCTCAGCAAGTCTTATGGTGTTGTTAATTACAGGAGGTTGAGTTAAAGCTAATATTCGGTGCTCCCTGTTGCACTTCCGACTTTACCGAAACATTAGCCTGCCAGGCCTCTGCCTCACCTCAGGCATCGCTCATTCACTGCAGTCACCAGATCTAGGGCAATATTAGACTGTACATACCCACATCTACCAGGTGCTTTGGCTAGATTAGCAATTTGCTCAACTCCCGCTTTTGTTCAAGCCTGGTATAAGATACCACAATTCATGCAGGAAATGGTTTTTCTTAAAGTAAGTCTAGCAGTACTTCTGCTTCCTTTCTGTTTAATACTTTCCATAATACATGCATTATAAAGTATTTGCACTTTCCTTTTTTCCTAGAAAGTAATGGGGAAATGTCCTGGTCTTATTTATCTACAAGGCAAAGGCCGTGGTTTTATACCCTTATACTTTTTGTACTAGAGATTTACCTCTTCTGTAGTTAAAACTAGACTATTTTAGCAGGTTATTGTTTTACACATACTCACCTACGTGTCCTGATCTCAAATTTTCTGAGTAGTAAACAGACCACTTTTCTAAACTTTAATTTTTCTGTTGCTTTACAAAGATACAGTGCTTTTCACTTGTCATAAAAAGGTAGTTTAAAAGTTTCAGATAATTTTTCATTTTCCTTTCATGTTTGATATACCTTTGTTGTTGTTGTTAAATTAGAAGGGATGATCTTCTATTAGCCTTCCATTTAATAATATGATGGTTTTGCTCAAAATCTCGTTTTACTTGGTTCAGAAATACATTATTGGAGTTTTTTGAAGAGTACAGCATTTATGTCTTTCCTGTAGAACAAGAACATCTAGTTGACTTTTCATCATAATCTAAGAGAGCACAACCTCACTCTCAACTTTCAGTACATAAGACTTTATTCAAAAGCCTGTGAAAACAAGTAAGAACTCTGAGCTGAAAGGGACCACTAGAACAGAATAGATATAATCTAGTTCAAGAGATCACAAGGGAACTTCAGGATTCAATGCATACATTATGTGTTTCAAAGCCTTCTCCTGAGTAGAAGGAATCAACGGAAGAACAGCATAGATGACAGCTTACAGGACAGCTGTCAAAATTAAATTACATTTACAGTAATAAACTTCCTTAATAACTGTTTATGTAATCAATGGAAATACTGGTATTATAATTAAGAAATATACAGAAGAATTAGGCTAAACAAGTTGTTATGTTAGAGAAAACTGGATAGAACTTACCCTTATCCTGGGCCTCCTGAAAGTCTCCACGAGGAGAAATCTCCAAGAGAGACCCTTCCCCAGTGGAAGTCAGCTCTTAAATGGGGTCTAGGAGAGGTGGAGCCAGGCTCCACCACTTCTAGTAGCGCAGGAGAATTGCCTTCACCTGTGCTCCCAGGGCTGATTTATTGCTCACCTCAGGTGGTTAATCAGAGTTTCAGGCCATGATTCTGCAGTTTCCATGCGTTAAGTTCACTATTAACATAAACTATAACAAAAAGCATTATATACTTATAATGTTTAATTAGGTTCAAATAAAGTTACTGGTCCTAACCTAGTCTGTAGACAGTATTAAAGAAATTAAGATCATGCTTTCTTTCAATACTTCAATTAAATGTTCGATTAATCTTAAAACTTAATTAAACATATGGGACATCTATTCTGAAGACAAACTTTCATCACCTCATGTTCACACTTCAAGACAAATTGTCTTTGGGGGACCTCTTGTGGTAATGACTTAATTACTGCACTTTAATTCTCTGGTGTTTTGAAAATCTTTGAGTTATGTCTTCAAACATTATTTTCTGGAGCTTTTGAAGTTATAAAAAAGCAAGTTAATATTAAATTATTTATGAAAATCACACTAAATCCATATAGCAAATATATCCAGACTACAAGCATATATATGATATGTCAAAGACTGTTCAAGCTAATAAAGGTAAAAATGTCAGCTATTGAGACCCAGAATGTTACATGCAATAGCTGAAAGCAAAACAGAAAAGAAGAAAGAAAGACCGTGATTATATTCTGATCATTTCCTTTGCTTCCCCCAATTCCTCAATACCCTCTGTATACAACTGCTGCCACAGTATAAGATTATAGCATTGTTTTCTGTAACAACATAGTGGAAAATAGAAATCTTCTAAGATATATATGCTTGCAATTGGGAGTTAAATATCTCAGTCTGCAAGATTATGACATTTTTTACAGTACTTCCACAGCAGACACCATCATCGTCAAGACAAATAATGTTAAGGCCATATAAATTTACTAGCACATGCAGCCCTTGAAATATAGATCTATTTCTGCCCAACATCACTTCTGCTATGAACTGAGAAGAGTCATGTGATCTATTCAGTTTAATCAGTAGCCTGTTGCTACCAGTGAAAGGCATCAGGGATTCCACCTGTGTGAAGTATGAGCAGGTGGATCTGCTCAGTACGGTGACGAAGCTCAAAGAGAAGGTGGAGAGCTTAAGGAGCATTAGAGAGTGCAAGCAGAAGTTAAGACTGGTGGAGTAACTCTCCACCAAACTTGAAAGAAAGATACTGTTGTGATACCCCCAGACAGTGGTAGACCCCCCTGTCCTGTCACAGGCAACTCCCAGCCCAACCTACTTTGGTTCCCTATGTGCCCCTATGCAATAGGTTTGAGGCTCTGGAATGTAAGGGAGACATGACTGAGGATGTGTGGGAATCCTGACTAGCAATGAAGACCAAGGCATTGAACTCGTAGCACCTCAGCTCTCTCCATGTCTGAGGATGCCTGCTCTCCCTTTTCATTTATTTAAATAACTGAGTGAACAGGCATAGCATAATTCAATTTATTGTATATATACAGTAATACTTCCAAATATTCTCTGTTTTCATTCAGCTTCTCTTCACAAGTTCCAGGAATACCTGCTGCTCTACAAACTGATCTGGATACCATCATTCCTGGCTATCGGTTTAGTCAAGGACAAGCAAATAAAACTGCAATATTTTGGTAATATTCAACCTTCAGATATTATTCATTAATCATAAAGCTATCCTGTCTAAGAATCTTTCATCTTTATACCTCTATTGATAGCAATTGTTTCTTCTACTTGCTGACCTACTTACTGTAATATTACAGTTTCACTTAGATTACTGTAAGGCATTTTACTGAGACTACAGTGTGCACCAACAAGAAAACAGAAATTCTGAATTGCATCAGAATACAGATCTCCTACCAGATCATTTATCTTTCAACAGAAGCTTTTCATGCATGAGCTTCACAAAGGAAGCTTCAGTAGAGGGATTTATTTCTCAGTTTCTCACTCTTACAATGCAGTAGTCTAAAATTGTTGATTTACAGAGATAACTACAAAATTGTACTATTTGACTAGAAAAAACATGTCTAGGTGAGGTTGATTAATTTTAATAACTGGTTGGAAGAAAAGCTCCCCTTCTTTGTTTCCATGCACCTTTATGGAAGAGAGGGGGAAAAAAAAGAAAAAGAAAAAAAAAAGAGGAACCAAACAAACAAAAACTGTGGAACTGTGTATGTGTTATTCACATCTAGATTGTAGATGAAGTGTAGCTCAATTGGTCCAGTTATCAGGTCACCTGAGGATCATTAACTCCAGTTTTTGAGAGAGGTTATAAATTCAGAACTTCAGATGGGAGTAAGGTGATGAACTTGTTAAACATGCAAAATTTTGAATACTCTGGGGCTAAAAATGAACATTAGAGATTCTAACAGAATTTTTGATGCAAGAAATTTACAATGGATATAGCATTTAATTAAACATACAAGATAAAATTACTATGTCTGCAAGTGGAGACAGTGTAAACAGCATACATACATGAAATTATATCATACGTGATAGAAGCAATTGAGTTGATCTTTAAAATAATGCAATAGTCTCTTGTTCAGTGAAACATTTGGCTACAACTATAAAATGATGAGATGAGTCTGAACTGTTTGATCTAAATGATATAACTCAAAATCCTATATTGAAGTAAGTCAAAATTCTACACATCTTAGAAAATCATGGTATCGTAGAATGGCTTGGGTTGGAAGAGACCTCAGATCCCAGCTCCCCTGCCACAAGCAGGGCCACCAACCTCCACATTTAATACTAGACCAGGCTGCCCAGGGCCCCATCCAACCTGGCCTCGAGCACCTCCAGGGACAGGGCATCCACAACCTCTCTGGGCAGCCTGTTCCAGCACCTCACCACTCTCATAGCAAAGAACTTCCCCCTGACATCCAACCTAAATCTTCCCTCCTTCAACTTAAAACCATTTCCCCTTGTCCTGCTGTTAGCTACCCTTTCAAAGAGTTGACTCCCCTCCTGGTTATAGGCTCCCTCCAGGTACTGTAAGGCTGCAAATGAGATCACCCCACAGCCTTTTCTTCTCCAGGCTGAACAAGCCCAGCTCCCTCAGTCTGTCTTTGCAGGGGAGGTGTTCCAAGCCTCTAATCATCTTTGTGGCTCTCCTCTGGACCGTCTCCAATAGCACCCTGTCTTTCTTGTATTGGTGGCCCCAGACCTGGACACATTAGACCAGATGGGGCCTCACAAGGGCAGAGTAGAGAGGGACAATCACCTCCCTGTCCCTGCTGGCCACCCCTCTTCTGATGGAGCCCAGGATACTGTTTGCTTTCCGAGCTGCAAGAGCACACTGCTGGCTCATGTTAAGTTTTTCATCCACCAGGACCCCCAGGTGCTTCTCTGCAGGGCTGCTCTCAAGGACTGCTTCTCCCAGTCTGTATATGTGCCTGGGATTCCTCCAGCTCAAGCTGAAAACCTTGGACTTTTCTCTGTTGAACCTCATGAAAGGTGGGCCTGGGTGAATTTAAAGTCTGTTGATGTCCCTCTGAATGGCATCCCTTCCTTCCACTGTGTCAACCGCACCACACAGCTTGGTGTCATCAGCAAACTTGCTGAGGGTACACTCAATTCCATCATCGATGTCATTGATAAAGATGTTAAAGAGCACCGGTCCAAAGACAGACCCCTGGGGGACACTGCTCGTTATGGGCCTCCACCTGGACACAGAACCATTAATCACCACCCTTTGTTTGCAGCCTTTCAACCAATTCCTTATCCACCATGTGGTCCACCCATCAAATGTGGATCCCTCCAATCTGGAGATAAGGATGTGGTGGATCACCACATCAAAGGTCTTTCACAAGTCCAGGTAAATGACATCGGTCGCCTTCACTTTGTCCACCATCACTCCATCATAGAAGGCCACCAGATTGGTTAGGCATGACCTTGCCCTGGTGAAGCCATGCTGGCTGTCTTGGATTTCACACTCATTCCTCATGTGATCAAGCATGTCATCCAGGATGATCTGTTCCATGATCTTCCCAGGCACAGAGGTGAGACTTACTGGCCTGTAGTTCCCTGGGTCCTCCTTGCTCCCTTTTTTATTAAGGGGAGTGATGTGACCCTTTTTCCAGTCACCTGGGACCTCATCTGACAGCCACAACTTTTCAAATAGGATGGAGAGCAGCTTGGCAACTACCTCAGCCAGATCCTTCAGAACCCTGGGATGCACGCCATCCAGTCCTTGTACGCATTCAGTCCCATGAGGCATTCTTGGACTTGCTCTGCCCTTATAGTGGCGGGGAAATTTACTCCCCTAATCCCCACCTAGAGGTGAAAAATGTAAATTCTTTTTTTTTTATTATTTCTCACTAGCAAATAAGGCTTCAGAAGCAAGATATCTACACTGTGATTACCAGGCTTAGAAGGAAACACAGAAGCCTGAAAATCACTTCTATGACATGCTGAAAAACACTGTGCAGAGGAAAAGAAGTCATCAAAGATAGGCTCCTGTCTGAAATGATGTTTGCGTACAATCAGCAGAATGTAATTTGAAAGATAAATTAAAATCTCTATGAATCTCAGAAACACTGAAGTGCAAAATGGTTGTTTAAGTAAGAATTGGATAAAATTCCATTAAGAGACTTTAACGGTTATGAGATAACCATCTTTTAAAAATAACATTTCTTCATTGTGCCTGACCAAACCTTAAGGTAAATGGCACCAGGTAGGAAAATACTCAGTTCTTCCCATTGTTCATATCCCAGTGCCTATATGAATGGCTTTTCAGAAATCTAGAACCATTTCCTAATGATGGAAAGCCTCTGCTTGTTGCTTACATTCTGAAAGGCAGATATTGACGCCTGCATTTTAAATGTTCAACTTCTTGCTACCATTTCTGAGGAAGATAAATAGACAATGAACAGGTACACCTAAGAGAAAAGTCCAAGGGAAATAATACTAGCTAAACTAGTACTGAAGATAAAAGGTACAGGACTCCAATAAGCCCTGAAACATGCCATTTACCTTTGCTTCCTGCACTTCAACATTCCTAAGGACAAGGTATGAGGAAACATTTTTCTTATGTTCTCTGCAAATGTTTAACCAAGCATCTAAGTAAATGCATAATGAATAAAAGCCAAGGTTTTTTATTATTATTATTTTGTTGAAGAAAACATATTCCAATATGCAGTTTGATAAGCAGATCAGTCTGCAATCACAAAACAGCATAGATCTGAAAAAGAAGAACTGAGCAACTGAAGGACCAAACACAAGACTTAGAGCAGATGAACTGAGGGACTATGAAAGAATACTGTGGGGATGGGGGAGAAAATATTCTGGTCAAATCATAATCCTACAGTCTGTGTAACAGTATTGAACACCAGAGTTACGTATGAGAAACCAAGTCTAACATTTGAATTAAATATTTTACTTTTATCTTTTAAAAGACTGAAGTCTTTTGGTATTTAGATCTCTACTGAGATCTATTTTTATAGAGTCATCGTGTTTCAGATAGACGTTTAAAAGGATCTGGTTTACATTAAGGCTATATAGAAACTAGTTAATTAGTGAACATCACATTTTAGAAGGGAGTGACAATTCAGTCTGAAGACAACTCAAAGTAAAATAGCAGAAACAATAAGCGAATTGAAAAATACAAAGAAATGTTAGGAGTCAATGAGCAGAAAATTTACAGTATGCTCTCAAGATATGTAAATTGGTCTAAGCAGACAAGGATAAGAACATTTGCTAGTCAAGACAAAATAGAAAATGTTGAATTTAAGTAATGGCAAGAAATATTAAGAATTGGGGAAGATTGAACGGTACAGCACAGCAGTGTTTAGCATAGAAAAAGTGGTGAAATAATCACTGGAAGACAGCTAAATTAGACATCCTGAGATCCTGGATGCTTAAAGATAATATACCTGCATGGCAGCAACCTATTTTGTTAAAAAGAGAGTAACTAGAATAAATAACAAATGCCAAAAAACTTAGCTAACTTTGGTTTAGGACAGTACATGATCTCTCCAGTAGAACTACTTTGAATAGAGTTTTTTTTAAAAAAAGGTATTCCTAACATGAAAAATAGTGCAAAGAGGTCTGTTTTTTCCTAATGTTTTTCATGGTACTGATGCTATGATATCTTATCTCCCTAGTGTTTTATTTCATATGCAAATATTGTATCTTTGCTCCCCCTCTTTCAGCTTCTCTGGTTCTCTTAGATACTCTACCAACATCAAAAACATCATTAGTGGGACAGCCTGCTCAATGAGCAGTGCAAGTTTTACAGTAAGTCATTACACTGAATCGACCCTACATTGTACTCAAGAATTCGCTAAAATTAGAATCACAGAACTACAGAATCATAGAATCACCAAGGTCAGAAAAGAACTCCAAGATTGTCCAGTCCAACTGTTCACCTACCACCAGTATTTCCCCACTAAATCATGTCCCTTAGCACAGCATCTGAACATTTCTTGAACACCTCCGGGGCTGGTGACTTAACCACCTCCCTGGGCAGCTTGTTCCAGCATGTGACCTCTCTTTCAGAGAATAAATGTTTCCTAAAGTGCAACCTGAATCGCCCCTGGTGCAACTTGAGGCCATTCCCTCTAGCCTTATCACCAGTTACACAGGAGAAAAGGCTGACCCCCACCTCACTACAACCTCCCTTCTGGTAGTTGTAGAGAAATATAAGGTCTCCCCTGAGCCTCCTCTTCTCCAGACTAAACAATCTCAGTTCCCTCAGCCTCTCCTCATAAGATTTATGCTCCAGACCCCTCACCAGCTTCACTGCCCTCCTCTGGGCACGCACCAGGGCCTCAATGTCTTTTTTGTAGTGAGAGGCCCAAAACTGAACACAGTACTCGAGATGCAGCCTCATCAGAGCTGAGTATAGGAAGACAATCACTTCTCTGCTCCTGCTGGCAGCACCACTTCTGATACAAGCCAGGATGCCGTTGGCCTTCTTGGCCATCTGGGCATACTGCTGGCTCATGTTCAGTCAAGTGTCAACCAACACCCCCAAGCCAGTTCTCACTGTTGTGGCCAAGGTGCAAGACCCAGAACTCAGTTTTGTTAAACTTCATCCCACTTGTCTCAGCCCAGCTATCCAACCTTGTCCAGATCCCATTGTAGGGCCTTCCCATCCGTAGGCAAATTGACACTTCCTGCCAACTTGATGTCACCTGCAAACTTATTGAGGGTGCACTCAATACCCTCATCCAGGTCATCCATAAAGATATTGAACAGGACAGGCCCCAGTACCAACCCCTGGGGAACACCACTCATGATCTGTATTTAACTCCATTCACCACTACTCTTGGGACCGTCCAGCCAATTTTTCATCACCAAAGTGCATACTTATCCAGGCCATGAGCTGCCAGCTTGTCTAAAATACTGTGGGAGACAGTGCCAAAGGCTTTGCTGAAGTCTGGGTAGACTACGTCAACAGCATTTCCCTCATTTTCCAAGTGGGTCACTCAATCATAGAAGATAAGGTTGGTCAAGCAGGACTTGTCTTTCGTGAACCCATGCTGGCAGGGCCTGATCCCCTCATTGTCCCACACATGCCATGTGATCTCCCCCCACATGATCTTCTCCAAAATATTACCTGTCACGGAGGTCAGGCTGACAGGCCAGTAGCCTCCCAGATTCTCCTTACAAACATTCTTGTAGATGGGAGTCACATTGGCAAGCCTCGGATCCTCTGAGATCTCTCCAGTTGACCAGGAATGCTGATAGATAGTGGAAAGTTGCTTGGCTATCACCTCTACCAGCTTCCTCAGCACCCTGGGGTGGATCCCATCTGGCACCATGCACTTGTGGCAGTCCAGGTTGGTGTTAGTAGATCTCTAAATGTTACCACCTGAATCCTGAGGGGTTTATTCTGCTCCCCATCCGAGATTTCCAGGTTATGGGGTAGAGTACCCAAAGGACAACTGGTCTGACTTTTAAAGACAGATGCAAAAAAGGCATTGAGAACGACAGCCTTTCCTTACTCTCACTGATTACATCCCCTGATGCATCCAGTAACAGATGGAGATTCTCCTTAGCCCTCCTTGTACTGTAAATATATTTGTAAAAAATTTTTTGTTCTCTCTTGCCCCAATGGCCAAATTTAGTTCAAGCTGGGCTTTTGCCTTTCTAATTTTCTCCCTGCATATCTAAACAGCTTCTGCCTGAGTTACCCATCCCTACTTCCACAGGAGGTAGATTCTCTTTTTATCCAGAAGCCTCAGGGAAAGTTCCTGTTCATCCATGCCAGTCTTGCATAGATTTGAGAATCCAACTCCTTTCCTTCAAGATACTTTACAACCATACTATTGAAGTTACTCTGTACTGTATATGAACCTAAAAAACATCACAAACAGGTGAACACAGCATATGGGGATTGCTATAGACAATCCTAAATCTCTCTCACATACATAAACAAGATAATTTACAAGGTTTGTAGCAGTAACATAGAAAACAAGAGAGATTAAATCATAGACACAGATGGCAAGAGTTTTGAAAATTCACGATGTGCAGTATGTCATTCCATGGCTTACATAACGAGAGCACCACACACACAAAGAAATCACAGCCATGGTCATATACTGCGATTGTGATTTTTGAAGGTAACAATCGAACCATTTTGTCTTATCTTATTCCCTGCAGTTAGTAGGAAAGCACATTGGAAGATCAAGCTGGTTTTCGTGCAGCTCTGATGACAGGCTGTACAAACACCATTTGTTCCATTACACACCCATCCACAAATGCTTTGACACATCCACATTTCTTCCCAGAGTCCACCACCAAGTGCTGTAGTGAACTGCATGCACGCTGCTCTAGTTTCTTGTAAGAACACTTACACGGGTTGGAATTCACACACTAAGTGACCATACACTAAGTTTTCAGATACAGCTAGAATAACAGCAGACACAGCATGGCAAACTTTATTTTTTTCCATACATAGAGCTGGTTGAACGATGCCCCACACTCACATGAAGGCACAGAGAACCAGCATACCTGCTACCCAGGCCTACTGCATTGTTGATGTCCCATTATGCCTCTCGTGAGCTGTTAAGGCCACAGCCGTCAGACTATCAGTCAGTGCAAAGCTCATTAAGAACCACCACGGCAAGTACATTATCCTCCCCTCTAGGATGTAATCGCTGCCGTGGAACGAGTGCTCACAACATCATCCCCACCAGCCCAACTCAACCCAACACACTCCACCCCGGGCCCCTTCGGCCCCTTCGGCCCGTGAGCCCCGCCCCCGCTCGCGGGGCGCTTCAAAGAAACGCCCACCCCTCTCTGCCCCCTCTGATTCGTCAAAACTCCAAGCGCAGAACGCAATGTGATTGGCCAGCGGCGCAGTCACTCAATGGCACGACAGCAGGCTCGCGTCGGCTGGGCTCGGTTGCAGTTTGACGCCGCCGTTGCGGATGTGTACGAGTGCGCGCGAGTACGCGCTCGCGAGATTGGGGGGGGCCGTGCGCGGCCAGGCCGTTAGGCAGTCGGCAAGCGGCGCATGCTGGCTGGGGCCGGTTCCCCGCCCCGCCGCAGCCTGTCACGTGACGGGATTCAGTGGTTACAGCCGAAGCGAGCGCCTTCTCACCGCCCCTACTCCTCGCGCGCCGCCCGGCGGTAGCCGTTTCGCTTTCATTTCCCGGAGGCCGAGGGAGAGCGGTAGCGGCGCGGAGCGGCCTGCAGTGCCACCCCCATCCCCCCCGCCCCGCCCCGCGCGGCCCCACCCCCGCGGGCTCACGGTGAACTGAGATTCCCCTTCCCCTCCCCCGCCCGGCACACGCACACCACACCTTTGCCTCCTCTTCCTCCTCCTTCTCCTCCTCCAGCTCTGGGAGAGAGAGAAAGAGAAAAGCAAAGGAAGAGTGCTGAGCCTGGGCCTCCCGCACCGCGCCGCCGCGCACAACATGGAGGAGCTGGTGGTGGAGGTGCGCGGCTCCAACGGGGCCTTTTACAAGGTACCGGGCGCTCGGGCTGGGCCGGGCCGGGCCTCAGGGGAGGGAGCGGGGCCCGGGACGGGAGGAAGAGGAGGAGGCGACGGAGGCGGCAGCGGCTCCTCCCCGCGTGGAGGGAGAGTGGGGCCCTGGGGCAGGAGGGAGGAGTGGGGGCCGCGGCGGGGCCATCGCCGTGCCTGGGAGGCGGGAGGCGCGTCGCCGGGGAGATGCGGCCCTGGGGCCGAGAGCTCTGTGGGCAGCAGAGGGAGGGAAGGCCCCGGCCGCGGAGGAGGCCTCGGGCCTTCGCCCATTGTGGGAAGGGGAGGCCCTGGTGGTGCTGGGGCGGGGGAGGAGGGCCAGGGCCTTCGTCTCTCGGCGTTGGAGCGAGGATCAGGGCCGGGGATGGGGCATTAATTGTTAAATCCTTAGCTTTTGTCGCTACTTAAGGAAAGTCTTTCTCGCTGTCCAGGTTCCCGGGAGAGCTGTACTGCTGGTGCACGGCGTTTAAGGCGGGGGAGGAGAGGGGTGCTTGTTCCATACATGTTCACGATTAGAGCTGTTGTCAGTTATTTTTCTTAATCCCACGGCTGGGGACGTTGCATATTAACATTAAGGAGAGTGTTGCTTGACCAGAAACGTTTGCTGAGCTGCTATGTGCGTCTTATTATCAATTGTACGTTTTACTGAAACTACTGAACAGCGTTCCATATTTGTTTCCAAGTCTGTGTGCTGAATAAAGCCATCACTGATTCTTCAGTACGCATATTGAGCTCTTAATTTTTCCGTTAATACTGGAAACTGGCGTGGCTCTGTTTGTGTTAGGATACGTTAATTAGTTTATTATGAGGGTGCAAGGTGTGGTTCTACCCTGTTCACTGAAATCTCAAGTTTGAGCATGGTGAATTTGGGCCTACAATCATTGTCACATACACCTGTTTACAAACATACCAAAAGCACTCCTCAGTATTTTTCTGCAAGTTTACTGTTATTTAAATGTTGTAGTATTTTAAAATTTGGACGTTGTTATTGTGCAGCATGAAATATTTATGTTAGTAAGGAAAGAAGAGGTAGAATTTCACGCCCTGATGTTAATGTGGTAGGGCAGACTGGTACCAAATAATACAGGTCCAACGCCCTTGACTTGAGTTTTTTCTATGGTGACAGTTTAAAAACTTATTTCTAAAATACATTTGTTTATCCTCATTCTGGAGAAGTTTAAAATAATGAGAAAAGGAAAGTATGGAACAAGTCTGAAAGCTTGGTACACAGATGTATGCTGTGGGTTTGCAATGTTGAAGTCAAAGTCCTGGATCTGCATATCACTTCCTGTAGTTAAGTTGTTTAGTGCTTTGAAAAATCAGCTTTAAGGTTTTTTAAGGTACAGTATTTGCAAAGGAAAAAACACAAGCATATATATGTTACTTAAGAGAGAAGCTCTAATGAGGCTTTCATCAAATATGACGGTATTTACACAATAGTGCAAAATAAATGATACTAAAAATGATATTGTACATTCTTAGGTAATCAATGTTGTTAAAGAAATCAGGGAGAATATAAAACTTCTGCAAACTTTTTTTGAAGTCACATGTAGTTCTAATGTTGTTATGTTCTTTTTCCCTCTCCTCCAAAATGTATGCACACTTCTGATTGTAGTTAAGGTAATAATTACAGATAAGCATGTACTCACGGCAGTTAATTCCTTACATGTAGTTCAGTGTATCTGAGTTATGATACGGGCACTGCTTCCAAATTGTATATTATGTTTGCCTTTTAACTTTTAGAAATTCAGATAGAGGAATTTTACTTTTTTTTTTTTTCCCCCTCCCTTCCTTAGTCTCTAAGGATTGGTTGGGAGGGATCGGTTGAATTATCTAAGGGAGCTTAAATGGGACATGTAGGTTTATTACACTTCACCTGTGTTGTCTGTCTAGATGGAGCATTACACTTAAGATAAATGGAGCAACAGATTAATTTTTTTACTTTTTTTTTTTTTTAAAGGCAATCTCACGCATTAATGCTCAGTGTAGATCACCAATTTTCCTCCAGCCTAAATTGCTGGAGTTTTAGTTACAGACCTTTCACATATCATAATGTTTGAATGTCACACTTCTATTAAGTAATTTATCTGAATGGTTTCTTTCTTTTGGGTTTTATGCTTGTCTTGCAGATCTGGGTTTTGATCATAAAAAGAATTGATTGATCCGCCATAACAAGAAGTGTTGTGATGTTAAGTGTGGACATAATTGCAAGATTCAATTTGTTTTTGTTTAAAGAGTTTCTTTAAGCAGTTTCCTTAGAAACATGTTACAACAATAACACAAAACATATCTAAAGCAAATTTTTTTTAATTCCATCTCATGGTTTACTGATACCTAGTGGTAGTTTCTTTGGCTTGAAATCATTCTTATGGTCTTCATTACTATATGTAAATGTTTTGGCAAAAACAAGCCCTGCTTCTGTGAGGATGTAGAGGGAAGGAACATGAGGCTGCTGGAGTCGTGAACAGGTGGAGTGGTACAAATAAGTGCCTCATTTCCCCTTGAGGGTTTCATCAGCTCTCTAAAGACCATATGAATTCAAGTCTGTAAGCATGTTCTGATTTTGAGTGTTCCCAGCAACATCTTGATCTTGAAAGTAAAAAACTGGTGCCTAATTGTCACCTACACTAGTTTTTCTCTGGTTATGCTGCCTGTGGGACTTGATCCAGAATGCATGCTGAGATGCATCTAAAGGGATCGCGTTCCACGCATAGCATAGGAGATGATTTTGGTACTTCAGTAGGTGGAGTATGTATTCAGAATGTGGAAGATTTTAATTCAAGTTTCATAGTGGTCAGGTTCATCGTTCTACAAGAGTTCTTGAATGCATCATTTTGATAGCTGGATACTAATTCTTTCAAGGAGTAATGATTTGATTATGTTAAGAATGCTTTGCAATTCCATGAACTTTTTCTTCTTTCCCATATGAATTATTTCATGGAAAGTATAGTGCAGTAGATAAGCATAATTTAGGAATAATCAGTAATTTAGTGCCTGAAAATGCTTTGTCATGACTTCATACATTGCTTGGCCCGGAATCCCTGGGAATAAAAGATTAAATACCCTTATTTACTTTTAAGGCTATTCCAGCAGCCTGGGCTGTGTATCTTAATGGGAGGGAACTGCCCTTTAGCAGTCCTCATCTAAGTAGCTAAATTGTGGAGGTGCGTGTAGTTAGGGTACGTTATTTCACGTCATGTTGGTTCATGTAGGTATAGTAATTGAAGGTTTTCACGTTCTTATTGTCAGACAGTCTATTGTCCAGTCTTTCCAGTGCTAGCTCTAGATATTATTTCCTTTGAAAAGGGAATGTGGTGGATGTCTTTCTAGATGGGATTTATTTATTTATTTTCCTTTCCTGAGTTTGGGAGTAATTATTTCTTGTAATCTCTGCTGGAGATAGGAAGCATCCTGTTGGAGGCAGCATACCCTTAGCAAGCATCTTTGTTCTCTTTGTTCATTCACAGTCCTTCTGAGGATGATAGTCTGTACTATTTTTTTCTGATTCAGTTTTCATTTCTGTGACTTTTCTTCTTTTCCTGGCCTGCCTTTTTGTACCGTGTGCCTTTTCTCAAATATGATTTGCTGTTCCTTATGATTCTTGCAACAGGTATAAAATGTTACAGAACTGTTAGGCGGGTGTAGATGTTGGTCTGTATACATGTAACAGTCTTTTGTCTTTGAGAACATACTTTTGCTTGTTTTCACTTAGATTTATTATCTTCTGTTATTAAAATGGTTGACTGTGTTTCCATCTGATGTAAGGGTTAGGAAGGACAACAACAGCAAAAACACTTAATGGCAGCTAGAGCCTCTGTTCGTTCCTTTGAAGTGTCCATCATGCCGTTTAGTGCATAAATAAGTATATAGGTGTCTCCAGTAATTCTTACTTTCTATTTAGTAATTCATAGAACTTAGATTATATCATTCAGCTCTTAGAATGTCAGCGTTCATATGTGTGAGAAAGACAGTGATATGTCGCTGTTTGTTTGTAATTGTTTTTTGTTTATGTCTGAAGCATGGAGAAAAATGCTAATGGTTAATGTGACTGAAAGTCAAGTCTGGTGTAGGAAATGTGCCACAATTTGATTTTTCATATCAGAGAAGAACAAGCAGTCCTAGCCTCTGTAAAACTTGCTTTCATTTACAGAAATAAAAGCACAACTTCCAGTGATGTGAATTCCTTCGTATGTACTCTAATTTGACGTCACTGCAGTTAGTGATATCGTAGCTGCTGTAGTCACAGTGTCCTATTTCCTTATTTTAGTTCCATCTAGTTTCACTGTGTTTTTAGAGCTTCTTGTGCGTGGTCATATTTGTCATAGCCAGTGTTCTGTCCCTTTTTGGGTGTGCATTTCAGGTCCATGTATATGCACCTTTAGGTTTGAATTTCGATGCCCGGTTTGGACTTGTTATTTCCAGAAAGACTAAGAATTGTTTCCTGTGCTTTTACTAGCAGTTTGTGTGAAATCAGTGCCTATCCTCTGCCTTCAGTGGCATCTGGGACTGGCTCATCCTGTTGCGGTGAATTTGACTTGTGATGCTAATGATCTGTTGCTTCCTTTCAGCGTTATGTGTAGTTTTCTGTGGTATGTGTAATAAAAAATACAGTGGTGTTAAGTGTTACTTTCAGCTTTCCAAGTGCTTTAATGATTAAGGTTTTTTTTGTTTTTTTACAGCTACTTACAGAACTTGATGTTTCAAAACATTACAGGTTGTACATAGAAATGAGCAGATGCTTAAGTGTACGAACTTAGTGCTTAAATTTTTCTTCATACGGGTCTGTTTAACTTCTTATACCTGTGGAAGATAGACATAATGCTGCAATATAAAGGCTATAAAAAGTGATCTGATCAAGGTATCGGATTTTTTTTTTTTTTTTGATGTCACAAGATTGGAACTGCAGAACAAGGAAAACCAGCTTTCTGTGATTAGGTGGAATTAAGGAACTGTATGTTTAGGCTATTAATTTTGTCTGATTGTTTTCTGAGCATAAAGCTCATTATAGAAAGTCAACTGAAGTGTTGTATATGTTATATATTTGAATTGAGGTATTTGCTAGGAATTTTATGTTTGTAAGATCAGCAAGGCTAGACGTTAAAGGGCAAATAAGTAATGTCAGTGTTTTTGGCCAGGCTCTATCTGTGGTTGACTGCTCTGAATCCAGTGAAATGTCTGTACCGATGCTACTTGTTCATGGTCAAAAATTCTTGATTCAGACATGTTCGGATTTCTGGGTTGAGGCCAAAGCAGTGTTGAAGATCTCCTGAAGAGGAGCCTTCTTAGTAGCTGGAAAGTGAGAAAACACTATAATAATTAACTTGTAAACTTTTGCGCATTATTGAGATCATCTTCAGCCTAATGAAGCTCACCCTTCTTTTATTGTGTGACAGACAGTAACCAACGAAAACTCTGCAACTGCTGTACTAGCTCTTCAGTCTTTAAACTAGGACATGATTTTATACTGAAAACAAAGATTGCCTGTAAATACTCTTTTAATTAGCTATTTGCTTTACATTTTACAGATTTTATGAATGGTACACTGTTCAAAGGTGCTAGATTAGTCTTCAGTTTGATAACTTACATTTGTGTCACTATCTAGTTTGTTTATTGATGGTAGACTGTAGAATGAGTACCACTAGTTGCTTATGTTGCTGTAGTGGGGAGCTTCTACACAGGATGACTTGGATGTTAGGAGCTGTCAGGCCTGAATGTGAGAATTTTTTTAAACTACTGTGCTCATGCATTTCTCTGTTGTAACCCATACTCTTCAACAGAGTGATATTTGGAGCATCTTCTGGTGTGTTAATGACTACAGGGGGGATGACTTCTCCAAAAGGATCATTCATCTTTCTTTAGCGGAAACAATTTTCGCTGTTTGTGAATGTGATAATCATGTATCAACAAGTTATTTCTCAGAACATAGTATTTATTATGTTACTCTTAACTGTTTTCTTCACCACTATTCTTGTTCTTGGTAGCGTTTCTGTTGGATTCCCTTTATAAAATAACTTCTTTTGTATTCTCAAATGTTACTAATGATACTAAGTCCCATCTTTTCCATTCTGTGGTATGAAGGAGTTGTAGCATACGCTGGGTAGCGATTGCAGTGTTGTTTCAGGTATTAAAAGCATCAGTTTCTGTTCCATCCATAAGAATAGGTGATTCAGAGCTGTGTGTGGCAAACATTTTAGACAAAATGTGGAAAGGAACTTTGAAGGTGATATGTATAGTGTTGCAAATCAAATCAGGACTACCACAGTATCTGTGAAATGCATGTTTTTCTAGAGTTTTCTTGCAGAAGAGATAGCAATATAAAACAGTGCATAAATGTTTGACTGGGAGTTGTTTTGCCTTTTTATATAAATAGTATTTTTGTTCTACTGTCAACTTGATGCAGAGATACGGTTCTAGATCTACTTTGTTTTGTAGTATTAAAAAATACAAACTATGTCTGCCACTCCCTTGGGAAGAATATCTTGGGATTTCAAAATAGTATCTAAATACTATCAGAGCCTGGCAGCATCCTTGGGACGCTAGCAACAGTGAACTTCTCAGAATCTTTATTCTTACCTCATTGTGAGAGATGAGCAAGACATAAAACAATTTTTTGCTCTTGTCATTGTCACTCTGCTTTGACTTCTGTTTGAGATGGCATTATTTTCAGATTATTAACTAGCATTCTACTTCTTTATTGTAGTGTATGTCTCTAATGACAGCTGTGAATATGTACTGCTTGCTTTAATTATAATCGGTTACTGGAGCTCCATATTGTTCATCAGGTACTGCTTTTGTTTGATTCTGTGAGATACTGCTGCAATTTAGCAGATGCTTGAGAATACTTCATGAAAGAAGCACTGGTGGATTTCTTTAACCTCTTAGGTGTCATACCCAACAGAATCTTAACACTCTTTTAAGATGTGTGTTATTCTTTTATTGGAAACTTGAAAAGTGGAGAGAAAGAAATGTACTACAGTTCGTTAATTACAGCTTACAAGAAAGTTGCTGTTATTTTCAATTTACTGAGAATTTGTTCATCTACTAGGGTGCACCTCCTTTGGTAGAGTTTACTTCTGTAATCTCTCTTGTTCTTGGACTTTCATCCACCTCTACTTTGCAAGGGCATGAGAAGCTTGGACAAATGCTAGTGAAATACTCAGAACGTTGCTAGTGCCTGTCTATTTCAGTAATTTTTAAAGGTATTTTTTAAAAGAAATAAGCAATGCATTATTTTCAACCCTTATTGCTGTGTGCCCTCTGTTTGAGGCTGTGAAAAATATCTTCCCTAGTGAATCTGTAAGTTTTTTAAGTAGAGTATCATCTTGGTGTTTGGTGGATGGGGAAGTTTGAGCATAGAGCTGAGAAATGATCAAGGATCATTGAGTTCAGTAGCATAAGTGGAAAAAAGCATCCTCTAGGCTTAGACTTAACTCTGTACTCTGCTTTGCGGTTGTGTGGGAGACTTAGCACAGCTGCTATTTATTGCCCAGAAGAAAACAAGGAAGGCTGCAGGGCATTTTGCTTAAGTTGGTATGCTAAGGATATTGACTGTGTGAATGAAAATTGTGCTAGGATGGATATGTGTGATTTTTGGTGGGTCAATATTCAGGCTTACCTTGTGGTAAAACAGGTGGGATTTTTTTTTTTTTTTAAAGAGTAGTCATGTTTAATTTCTAAACTGTAGTTTTCTTGTCAGAAAGTACAAAGTGATGGCTATAACTCAAGTTTAATATATTGGATGTCATATCTCATAATTCAAAATGATTTTGTCATTTGTTTATGACCTCTTATTTCTAAAAAGTAGAAAGGCTGTGTGTATTACTTGGGCATTCTGTCTGTCTGCACGTTTACAGTCACGAAGTCAGGAGGTTACCAGCTTTCAGTACGTGTTTTATATTAGTCTACTGCAAAATGAAAGAGGTTGACTCAAGAACGTATTTACATTCTGAATAATGCTAATATCTGTGGAAGGAAAGTGTTTGAGGCTTGTTTTTTAGAAGTATCTGTAGACAAGTGTAAGTGTACCTTTTTTTTTCTTCACAGGCATTTGTAAAGGATGTACATGAAGATTCAATAACAGTTGCATTTGAAAACAAGTAAGTATATTGCTGTTATATCTGCAAATGTAGAGTGAAGAGAGTTTCTATCTTGAATTTAATGAACCTAAATAGCACTTATGACGATGGAGAGTGGAGTCCTTAAGATGGTGTATGCTTCTGCTGGCATGTTTTAGAATTAGGGGATTAACTACTATGTACATTTTGTCTCTGCTTTCAATTGTTTAAATATTTTAAATTACAAAACTAGGGGAAGGTGAATGTTCTGGAAAATATATTATTGGACTTACGTAATAGCAACCAGTGTTTAAGTAAGCGGTGATACCATGACTGCTTCTATCTCATTTGAATATTTTATTGTAGATTTTCCTGATTGCATTATTATAAAATTTGTTCTATAGATGGTGATGAATGCCGCTTTCCCATGCTTAAATTTTTTACCATCATTTAGTGGAACAGCAAGTTAGTCTTCTGTTACATTGTTTAGCTTAGATTTTGTTTCCTTCAGGAAGGAAAACCAAGGTTGTGTGTGTATATGTGTATGTATATATATATATAATTCTATCTGGTGTTTCTTTGTTATGGAATAGTATTTTTTAGGAATTGTTTTACAGTTACTTCTGAAAGAAAAAACCTTGTCATGTTAATTTTATTAAATCTTAAAGAATCTTAAAATTCAAAGTGAATTCAGACATAATCTGGATTGTTTCCTTATAAGGTATAGATGAGTGAAAAAGACTGATTTTTGAAGTACAAGTTCAAAAGTGTTAAGAAATTTTTTAACCTAAATTTTTGCTGTTGGGGATAAAACCTATAGCTCTAAATTTTAAAAACAACTGGAAAATTCAAAACAGTACAGGTAGGAGCAAGATTTTGATATATGTACGCAAAAGCTCTGCAAAACTGAAAAAAGGTGAAATGAATGAATTTTCAATGCAGTTCTGACTTCTTTATTTCTTAAAAAGAAAGTGAAAGTGTCTAGGTCATTCACTCTATTTTTATTTGTAGCTGGCAACCAGAGAGACAAATACCATTCCACGATGTGAGGTTTCCACCCCCTGCAGGCTATAATAAAGACATAAATGAAAGTGATGAAGTGGAGGTATGTATACTCCATTAACAAAGCTTGTTTTTGAGAAGTGAGAGAATTTGGGATGAAAATGTCAGCCAAGCCAGTGGAAGGCTTGTCTTCATATTATGTTGCAACTCTTTTGATTCAAAATACTACATAGAAAATGATGTCAAACATGCCCTCAAAAGGTATTTTTGACAGTATGACAATATCATTGTGTGCACACTGATTTACAAAAGAGATCAGATTTTCTTTGAGTATGGATACTTTCTTTGTCAGAACTCAGTGGTTTGGAAATATATGCAATGTTAGCTTGGACTACAGTTCTTTAACATTTAGACTTTATTAAATGTGTATGTAGATAAAAGTTAATATAATGTCTATTTGTTAGCAGAACATAAAACTGAATGAAACGTGCGTTCTGTATATGTATATAGGTTTCTCCAAAGGTAATGCCTTCTATTTATTTCCATAGAAACTGCAACAGTTACAAAGAGCAAAATAACAGAATCACAGAATTGTAGGGGCTGGAAGGGACATCTAGAGATCAAGTCCAACCCCACTGCCAAAGCAGGCTCTCTAGACTGGGTTGCACAGGTAGGCATCCAGGCAGGTCTTGAACGTCTCCACAGAAGGAGACTCCACAACCTCTCTGGGCAGCCTGTTCCAGTGCTCCGTCACCCTTACCAAGAAGTTCTTAGGCACATTTGTGCAGAACTTTGTATACTTCAGTTTGTGGCCATTTCCACTAGTCCTGTCACTGCACACCACTTAGAAAAATCTGGCCTTATCCCTTTGCCACCTGTGCCTCAGATGTTTATAGACATTGATCAGATCCTCTCTGAGTCATATTTTCTCAAGGCTGGACAGACCCAGGTCACTCAGCCTTTCCTCATAAGGGACGTGCTCCAGGCCCTTTATCATCTTTTTGGCCTTCTGCTGGACACTGTTTGGCAGATCAAATTCTCAGCTGCAAAACACAATTTTTCAACGTAGTCAGCCGCCATTAACATTTTTGCCAGCAATGAACAAAGGCTGAGCTCGAGAAAATCCACACGAGCAAATGGCACGTGATAAATGTCAGTGGGTGATGCTTTTTCTGCATGGAGGAGTTCATTTCCATACCTTTGCTTCGTCCGCTCCATTCTGTCAGACTGCCTCTCAGCTGCCATCTGTCACATGGTGACAAAATATAACAGAATATGGACAGGAAGGCTTAACCTCTACTGTCATACCACCAGTTTCCATCTCTGACGTCAAAGTAGCAGGCATTACTTTTGGAGCAGCCTTCATATGTATTCCTGCAAAATGCAAGTAAATGTAGAGATAAATCTGTAAATACCTCTGTAAAGCTATCAGGAGCCTGGATTTAGTTTAACATGTTCCTGAGACTTCAACGTTTTATAAAGCAATAATACTAAATTTTCTACTTCTTATAAAAAGTGAGGACTTTGAGTGCTTAATAGCATGCGGGCAAGACTTTTGATTTGAGAAATAAGAAAACGTCAAAAAATTAATGTAGTTACAGCCAATAACGTGTGTACTGAAGTAGTAAAGATGTGTCCTCCTGTCATCCCCCCCACTCTTTAGATCTGCATATAGGTAAGAAGCATTGTATAACATACAAAAGGCTGGATTTTCTCTATTTTGACTGTACGCAAGACTGAAGCAACAATTGCTGGTAGATCTCTGTGATCTTATATAAGTAGCTTTATATCCTACTTACATTTGCAATAGCTATTTCAGCTGTTAACATGCGTGCTATTTAGTTCTTAGGGTGGAGACTGTAAGTACTAATATGTTGTGCTGGTCTTCACATCTTTTGCAGAGCTAATGGTAATACTAATTTGTATCATCTTTTTGGGCTACAACTGTATAACGTGTGTATTTTGTTCAGGTTTATTCCAGGGCAAATGAAAAAGAACCCTGCTGCTGGTGGTTGGCTAAAGTGAGAATGATAAAGGGTGAGGTAGGAATATGCACATAATATATACTTATTTAAAGTTTTTCTTATGTTGCTTTCATTTATATCGATGTAAAGTGACTTTAGTATTTCTCTCTTCAATTTCAAAAAACTTCTTGAGTAGGATAGTTGCAATTACCATTAACTTCAGTTCAGTTTTAGTTTTTGAGTTAACAAAAGTGCCTCTAACTTGATAGTGTAGCTCTTACTCTTGTAATAAAACATGTCTTGGATGATTTTATTATTTTTATATCAGTTTTATGTAATAGAATATGCAGCCTGTGATGCTACGTACAACGAAATTGTCACAATTGAGCGTTTGAGATCTGTGAACCCTAACAAACCTGCAACAAAAGATACTTTCCATAAAATCAAACTGGAAGTACCAGAGGATTTAAGGCAAATGTAAGTGCAAGTATTTCTTTATAAACTGTTTCAAAACATGGGTAACTTCTTGAGCTTGAGGAAAGAAGTAATAAAAATGCTTCTTACTGCTTTAAAGTAATTTTTTAAGTATTTATTTAAAAATATAGCAGGTACAAATGTGAATATCATCATAGCTCAAAAATATAAAAGATGATCTTTAAAATGTAATTTAGTTCTGCTGGATTTAAGGCTTGTGTGCAGAACAGAGATAAGATTTTTATTTATTGCCATCTGTTTTCTTACAGCTGTTCTGTTACGCTTAAATTAATGTGAATCCCCCTGTCATCTTCATTGATAATTCGTAAATGTTCATCACTTCATTGATGGAGTATTTGACAATGTCAAAGTTGGTATTTAATGACAATAAAAAACATACTGTAGGGCATAAGATTTTCTGATGATGGTTCTGCAAGTAGTTGTGCAATGATTAAAACTTCCCATAGTGCAATACAGAAACAACTGGTTTTCTCTCAGAACACTGACTTTTTTTTTTTCTGAATATAGGTCTAAAATCCAGATTAATAGTGATTCCTCTCTTTAGCTTCAGAATTAGTTATTTTTTGAGACATATGTTATTGCCCCAATATGAAAGAAGTTACAAATTGAGATTAGACTTGGAATTGTGGAAGTTAGTGTTACAGTAAACAAGTTCACTAAGTAATGAGTAGATAGTATAAGTCTGGAGAAGTAAAGTATCATGTGAGATGAGCATGAACTTGTTATAATGCTGCAGTAGTTACAGTGAAGTTACATGTCATGCTGGTGCATAGTGTGTTTGAAATTTTAGACTTGCTGGATGTAGTGATTTTAGCTTTTTTTAACATAAAGCTTAAAATCTTCATTATACTCCTGAAGAGAAACAGAACTAAAACAAGTAAAGTAGATTATGTCCAAATGAAATAATACCTTCATTGGAAGGGAGGACTTGGATGTAGATAAAGAATCTTAAACTCATTTATCTGTATTAAGAAAGGAATCTTTTAGGCTATTAATGCAGCAGTTTATTATTTTAACTTTGTAGCATTTTATTTTTAGGTGTGCCAAAGAGTCTGCACATAAGGACTTCAAAAAGGCAGTTGGAGCTTTTTCTGTAATATATGATTCCGAAAACCATCAGCTTATTATTTTAGTAAGTATGAACATCTAACCATGCCAAATGCAATAGTTTCTTTGAAATTTTCTTCTATGAAACATTGTTTTCCTTATTAATAATTTAGTCAATCAATGATGTAACAACGAAGCGGGCCAATATGCTGATTGATATGCACTTTCGAAGTCTTCGTACCAAGTTATCCCTGATTTTGAGAAATGAAGAAGCTAGCAAACAACTGGAGGTATGGAATTTTTTTTTCTCTGAAGTAATTTTGGATTTAAAAATAATTCCCAAACACTTGATAGCTGATAGGACTTGAATGGGAGAGGAAAATAATTATTATTTACTGATACAGTAGGTAATATATTTATAGTTAGGAGGTCTGTTCTTAAAAATACTCATTTTTATACAATCTCATACCCAGTGCTTCCCATCAAGCAGGATTTTGTGTTACTAAATAAGAATATATTTTTTTTTCAAACTGAAGTGTGTGTGTATACATGTGTATGTGTATATGCACATACTTCATAGTATGAACCATAAAATAATTAGTCGTTATTTCACAGTGCCGTGTTCGATAGCTTTGGTTTACTGTTTTTAAAAATAGTTGGAGTGAGTGTGGCTTGATGTTTAGATGGACTAGAACAGGATCTTGCAAAAGAAACGTAGTGGCAGTGGAATTCGGGACAGATAACATGGAAGGAGTACAGGGATGCTGCTGCAGCGTGTAGGGGTGGGGTCAGGAGGGCCAGATAGAATTTTATTTTGCGAGGGGCTCAAAGAAGAATCAGAAAGGCTTCCATAGGTACTTCAGCTGGAAAAAGAAAGCCGAGAAGGTTATACTCTCCCTAGTGAGCACGGGCAGGCTAGTAACAACAAACAGGGGGAGTGCTTAGGTATTCAACAACTTTTTTGCCTCAGTCTTCACTAGTGACTGCTCTACACACACCCTTGAGTGGATGGCCCAAAGGGTGTAAACAAAGCCAAGTGCAAGGTCTTGCACCTGGGTCATGGCAGCCCCACTACCAGTACAAGTGGGGGAATATAAGGATAAAGCATGAAAAGGACCTAGGGGTAGTGGTGTATGGCAGCTGGATGTGAACCAGCACTGTGCCCTTGCAGTGCAGAAAGCCAGCTGGATCCTGGGTGCATCCAAAACAATGTGGCCAGGAGGGCAAGGGAGGGGATCTGCTCCTCTGCTCTGTGCTCCGAGACCTCACCCGTCCTGATGGGGACTGCTCAGTACAGGAGAGATGTGGACCTGTTGGATCAGCAGAAATGATCCGAGGATGGAACGCCTCCCTGCAACGACATGCTAAAGGATCTGAGTCAGTTCAGCCTGGAGAAGGGAACGCTCCAGGGAAACCTGAGAGCAGCCTGTCAGAATCTAAAGAGAGGCTATAAGAAGGGAGGGGCAGACTCTTGAGCAGGGTCCATTGTGATAGAACAAGAGGAAATGGTTTCCATCTAAAAGAGGGGAGATTTAGATTCGGATATAAGGAAGAAATTTTTTAAAATAAGGCTGGTGAGGCACTGGAAGAGGTTCCCAGAGAGGTGGTGGAAGCCCCATCAGGCTCTGAGTACCTGATGTAGCTATCAATGTCCTTGTTAGATGCAGGGGAGTTGGACTAGATGACCTTTAAAGGTCCCTTCCAACTCAAAAGATTCTATGAAAATGAGAGGTGGATCTATAGGAGGGGGTGAGACTGTTGTCAGTATGTACAAAGGGATTGGTTTGTCTCTAGATAATTTTATCTCAGAGCAGATAAAACTTCTGATATTTCTGCAACTGGAGAGTGGGTGTTGACTGGCAAGAAGTTTGACTCATATCATCATCCATGGGAGGAGGGGAAGGAAGGAGTAGAATAGGAAACTAGAGAATGTTTAGAATTAACCTATCTTCGTATATTTTTCTCCCATCTACAAATCGGAAAAATATAGCAGCATTTCCTAAAACTTCTCTTTAGATTCATCGGCAAGAACTAGAAGGGTGATAAAACTTTGAACAGTAGGTTTTATATGGATGTATACCAACTCTGTTGTTTTTAGGCCAGATTTCATTATTCCCCACCCTGCTCCCCAGAAAGGATTAAATCTGCTGTGGTTTTAGCATTAAGTGGAATGTGGTGTGGTAGTTCAAACCTCTTGTATGCAGGGGGTGTACTCACAACTGCTTATAGGAAGTGTTTCTGTTACTCTTGTTAGTCTCTTGATTTCTTTATTTGAGAGCTGTAATCCAAGATAGTTTAGGTCTTAATATCCTCAAGACCAAGAAGGAGCCAGTTTCTTCTCATCAATCTTTCCTTCTTGAGCACTCCCACTGTAGTTTTTCAGTAATCCCTTTTTGTCTTCTTCCAGATCTGACAATCATGTGGGCAGTTTACCTCATGAAATACAATGTATTATTTCTGAGGTGGGAAGAACAGCAGCCTTTTCAGAGCTCGTTCTCTGTGTCCCCACAGATGTGTGCACCAGAAGCTGCTGTCATTAATTCCTGTCCTTAACTAAGCTGGGATTCTTGCTTTTGTTCTAAGCGTGAACCTTTTTTTCTGCTGTGAAAGGCTGAAGAATTTTGTTCAACTCTGTTTAGAAAGTCTTTGTTCTACCAGAGCCATGCTTTAGTGAAGGTTATGGAGATAAATATCTATGATTATAATTAGTGTCATAGAAGTTGGCTGATATTTTTCATGTTTCCATTAAGAACTATAAAGACAATTTCAGCCAAACTCAAAAACTTCAGGTAGTAAAAATTGTATTCATAATTTCTGTTGAAAAGTTAATTAATGTATGAATATATTGCACATATTCATGTGCAGAAGAAATATTTAGTGAATGGAGTTGGCTTTACTGCAATACTATTAATGGTTCATTGTTTTGATCAAATAAGCTCCTTTCTGTGCTACAGACTTTTGAATGTCTGCTACTGTATTTTTCTTCAGTAGCTCAGAGTAGGAAAGGTAAAACTGCTATGATGACTACACTAGCTTCTCTTTCTTTTCCTTTTCCCATTGCATTGATCTAAAAATATCTGGATTTCTTTCAGAGTTCTAGACAACTTGCATCACGATTTCATGAACAGTTTGTTGTTCGTGAAGATTTAATGGGTTTGGCTATTGGCACTCATGGTGCTAATATTCAGCAAGCCAGAAAAGTCCCTGGAGTGACTGCCATTGATCTTGATGAAGATACCTGCACATTCCATATTTACGGAGAGGTAAGATCCCTTCCTTAACCTTTCAGAAAACAATAATTAAAAAAAACTAGCGCTTTGGGAAACCCATCTCATTTCTCTTACATATCCTATGTATTTTAGGATCAAGATGCAGTGAAAAAGGCAAGAAGTTACCTTGAGTTTGCTGAAGATGTCATACAAGTCCCAAGAAATTTAGTAGGTATGTTAGCCCTAGAGGCTGGTATTAAAGAAAAATGCCTTCTGAGGTTTTTAATTTTTAGAACTGAGGCAGGGTAAGCAAAAGTCGAAAGTTATTTGTGAACAGTTCTTAGGTAATAGAAAGACTTGGAGTTCGAGGTGCTTTTTTTTCATGGCTTTTTTTGTCGCAACCCTCTCCCAATTCTGTGTAGAATTTTTCAGTCCTGTGTAAGGAATTACCTGCTGGTTTGCAGTTCAGAGATGCCGTAATACAAAATAGGGTAGTTTCTTCATTGAGCCTAAGAACTGAATTACTTCCTTCAAAGATGCTGAGATATTTTTTCAGCTGTACAACAGATAAGTAATTCTTGCACTTGTATTTTTCTCCCGTGCTTTTGTTTGTTTAGAAGCAGCACTGTAGGATAAACTGAAGACCTGGTTAAGGCACTTGAAGGTCAAGAAAACTCTTCAAAGTTAATAGTGACTTAGATTCACAAATACCTTGTGAGAGTCCACTGGAGTGCATGTGGCCCTCATATGTGGGGCGTATGTGGAAGTTATTTTATAGAGTTCATAGTATTCTCCCTCTTTATAGCAACAGAACTCAAATGTACCTCATATGGAGCAGTTTATGAAAGCTTGTGTTGAAGCAGTGGAAAATTCTGTAGAGGGACAAGGGCTTATGATTGCTCGGCTCTGGAGTTGTTCTGGAGTGGTAGCTTTAGGGTAGGTTCTTCATCCCACTCCCTCTTGTTACCTCTAGGGGGCAAGTGAAACGGTAGGCTGCTGTTGTTACTTTAACTTGAAATTTATTTTGTCTGTTTTCTGTTTAGAACCCCGCGTTTACTTCTGGTTTTGGCAGTGTTTTACTTTTAGTCTGCTTCTTGGCCTAGATTCCTTAAGACATATAATTGAACCAACCTTATCTCATATCCAAAATAGTGCTTGTTCACTTAATAATTTCTAGTAATTTGCCAGAAAGCAAATGGGTTTGGATTATGAAGTCAAAACCCTTTTACTATGTTACTGGAATCTTTACATTTTCCTTAGATAAAATAAAAACTCAGCATCTGTTTTCTCTATGTAATTATCCTTTAAAAAATTTCAAACAGAACTAAAAAAAAGTTTTTGTTGCCTTTCAAAAGGTTTCATAGAAATCAGTAACCTGAAATGTAGGTTACGAAATGGACTATGTATACATGATAATTTTTAATGAGTTTCGTGTATGTTGCTGAATTCTACTTAACATTTGTTTTTAAGAAATACATTTTTTATAATTTAATGTTCATTTTTGTGTTTGGTTTACTTCTGGAATTCACCACCAGGGCTTTTTTGTTTTGTTTATTAGGAAACTGTTATGCCAAAGGAATTGCTCAAAAGAAGCTTTTGACTGTCAGAACAACCCTTGTGGTCAAGGAAGACCTGAGTAGCTTTTTTTGTCATGTTTACTACAAATATTTAGGGTTTAAAATTTCATGGTTTTAAAAAAAAAAAAAAAAGAAACACAGAAGTGAAAATTTAGTTTAGTTTTGAATAATAGGAACAATGTCCTATGTGATTAAAAGAAAAGTTTAATTTGCTCTCCAGGGATTAACTGTATCAGCTGTTATGCACTCAATATTTACTGCCTTTATTTCAGTGATGTCCTTTTAAAAAAAAAAAAAAGTTGTAGGTTTTTCAGCAGTCATAAGATTCTGTGTTCTTGTTAAATGTGTTGTGAAGCATTAAGCTATTTTGACAAGTCCTTTCACTGTTAACTAAATGGTTTTGTTTAATTACAGTATAATAATACTCTCAATCTTTAGGGGAAAAACCCTGAAAATTGAATGTTTTATATGTCCTTTTTGTAGGGAAAGTAATTGGAAAAAATGGAAAACTGATTCAGGAGATAGTGGACAAATCTGGTGTTGTAAGAGTGAGAATTGAGGCTGAAAATGATAAAAATATTCCACAAGAAGAGGTATCTTTTCATTTAATGTGATTTCTTTGTGTTATCTGATGGTTGTATTCTGACCAGTGATAAAATAGATTCTTCCTTTCATCTTCATAATGGTAAGGTGAAGTTTTGATTATAATGTGGGTGTTGTTTCTTTCTCCTGAGGTCAAAGCATGGCAGGAAGGAGTTGGTCCTTGTAAACCAACATATTTTTATGTCAGATTTGAAAGGAATGTATACTAGTCTTCCAAGATGTAGACACAAATACTGCAGACTTGCTTTTTGTGAAGAACAGTAGTTTGGTTTTAAATCTGAATATGGTATTGGGTTCTTAAGGCTGAAGCGGTCAGGATTTTACCACGAATTTTGTGTGCAATTTCATAACTTGCGTAATTTCATATCAGGATTTCTAGTGATATATATATGTTTGTCTCTAAATTTCTTATGCCCATAAGTTGCTCAGAATTCACTTCAGAAACTAGGTGGAAGACTCTGCTTTCATACACATAGGTTCCTTGGCTAAAAGTGACAATGGGCATCTGCTTTTTCCTTAAGTTGTTTTTGAGTCAATTGTTTTTTATTTAATCTGATATTGTAACGTGGTTAATGCCCATTCAGTTGGTTTTTTTATGCTAAAAAAAGGAAAACTTCATCAATTATTAAATACTTATATTATCTGAGGTACTTTAAGTTTTATATTTCAGTTGAATATGTTTGTGGCTAAGGGATTTCTAATCCTCATAAAATGTTGAGGAAGTTGATAAAGTGTTAATAGTTGATAAATGTTGATAAAGTGTTGAGGCTTCCTAGAATAAAAGAATTGAGTAAGTTTTTTTCCTTATATATTTAGTGCAGATGTATAAAATCTAATGGGTCATTTGCACACTTAAAAGAATAAGATAAAATACAAAATTACAGGTTTGTTACTGTCACTTTCAGGGAACTTCAGCAAGCTGTGAATGTATTTACTGTTTTGCTTTTAAAGTGTGTCTTTGGTTGCTCTCAGTTGAAGGACTGTGGGGGACAAAAGCAAATCTGTGTCAAATGCAGTTGTTTAACAACTGTGTGTATGGTGGAAGTTAAGTGTATGCTTAAAGGTTGTGATGAGATAACCTAGTGATTGTTTATTTATTCAATTACAGATAAGTTCAGTTAAGGTAATCAAGTTCTGTCTGCACTGGCTTAGGTTTCAGCATCTTGAGTCTTTACAAGACTTAGTTTGACTTTCGCAGTGAAGCTTGTACTACTCTGAGGCTGCAACTGATATTCTCAAGTAGTTCAAATCTAGCTCATGTTTGTGCGGGCAGTAGTTACAACTTTTGAATTGCTACATGGACCTAGTTTAGAGTTTGGAGTTCTGGTGTGAAAATTTTCCTTACATCTGCTAAAGTTTAGCTGTTTTCAGTGCTCAGGGCCCTGTTCGGCAGATTTCTTGGACCGCGTAATCACCTAAGTTGATCTTCAGGTATTTCATCTGAAAAGGCATTACATTACATACATAATTCCAGGCGTTACAACTTCAACTCTGGCTCTATAATTTTGCAGATATCTAATGATATACACTTAAAGTACTTCAAAGGTAACAGGCATCTAAGTTAGTAATTCTTGCTTGATGTATTGACTTGTTTGCCTTTTACCAGTTGAGAGATCGTGAAGAAAGATAAGTTTGGCTGTATGACAGTGTTAATTTTTTAAAAGCTGAAAGTCTTCTCTAATGACCTGCAGCATAAAAGTAGCTGTGTGAGAGCAAACATGGTCAACAAAGGCGGTATTAGTTATGAAAGAAAGGAAGAAATATGGTATGTTTTAATATTTCATTTGATATGGGAAAAATGTGGACATTGTCTGAGCTTTTTTTTTTAAGCAAGATTAGCTTTTAGCACTAAGAATTTAGTCTAGACGATCTAGTCAGCATAAAATTTAAATACACTGTTGTCTTATTTCTGAATTTATGCTTGTCCATATTGTAAAAATTGTTTTTTGGTTTATAAAAATGTTAGGTTCTCTTTGATACTTCATGGTTAATCAGTAAACATAGGATTAATATTACTGTGCTACTGTGTTTTAGGGAATGGTACCATTTGTATTTGTGGGAACCAAGGATAGCATCACTAATGCAACTGTTCTTCTGGATTATCATCTTAATTATTTAAAGGTGAGGATAAAGCTGCTTCTCTGCCACTGTAGTTTTTTCTAACAATATTTAAGGTAACAGGTAAAATCTGTTCAGGCCCCAAAGGCTTTTGAAAAATTGGTATTATATCCAGTCAATTTCAAAAGGCTTATTGTAAATGCCACAGTGTTTTTTCAGTCTTGGTTTGGTTTTCAGCTTGTTTATTTTTTGAAAGAATCAACGATCAAAAGGGTGGAGTAAAAAAACAGGATTTTTTTTTAGAATGCAAGAAACAACAGAAAAATCAATCTCAAAAAAAGGGGATATTTTACATACAAGGAAGAGATAAATCCCATTTCTGTAAGTATTGAAGGGTCTTGCCAGTGTCCTAATTGGAGTAGGTGACCATCAAAGATGCCTTCCAACCTCTGCTGTTCTCTGGTGGAGGTGAAATTTTTTTGGCTTTCATAAATAGATTTCTCACTTAAAACAAACAATAACAAAAAAAAAAAACAACCAGCAAAAAACACAGAACAAACCAAAGAAAAAAACAAATGAGAGAGAATTAAGGTTGTTACCAGCTATTGGTATTAACTAGGCAACTTCTCAATCTATAACAGAAGTGCTTTCTAAATGTTTTGCTGTCAATAGCTCCTGTTTGTGTATCTCTTCTAGTAGTTATGTCTGTTCAGAAATTGCATGTACAGACTGTCTTTCTGTGTTTGAGTTACAGCACTTTGTGCTCTATGCTTTGATGCTTCCTTACTTCCCTGGTATTATTCATTATAGTTAGGTAGAATTTAACAACAGTGTAATGTCTAGGCATTTATATGAAACCATGCTAATACATTATAGTTGTTTAATTTTCATATTTATTATATGAAGAATAGGAAGCTTGTGTTGAAATCTCAAGAAGTTTACACCCTACTATTGTTAGGATACTATGAATGGACATTACTGTATTCAAAAATAAAGGAATGTAAATTTCACTATTTAATATCATTTTCATAAAGGAACTATAACTGTACAGTAGATTATTCTCGAAGTATTGGATCATCACATATGGTTACATCTGACTTCATTATGCTTGTGTTTCCACAGGAAGTGGACCAGCTACGTTTGGAAAGATTGCAAATTGATGAGCAGCTTCGGCAGATTGGAGCTACCTCTAGGCCACCACCAAATCGTACAGACAAAGAAAAAGGATATGTAACTGATGATGGACCAGGACTTGGAAGAGGTAGTCGACCTTACAGAAACAGAGGGCATAGCAGACGTGGTCCAGGCTATGCTTCAGGTGGGTAACTAGAAATGTGCTTATAGTTTTAACAGTAGCCAATTAGATACTGCTTTCTTGAATCATGTTCTATTAGTAGTTAATACTTTGGAAATGCGAGTGTTCAATGAGAAATTCAATTCATATTAAGTAATAAGATTTGAAGACTGTTTAGAGCTTTTTGCTGTAGACGGTATTCTCAAGTAAAATTTATTGCTGGTATTTTCACATAGCTTCTGTCTCTAAGAGCACATGCATGTATAAACTGTTTAGGGCAAAGATTGTTATTTTATCTGTATTTCAAACAGTTCTTAGTAAGGCCTTGGTTTTCCTTTTACCCTGTAAAGAGCAACTTTGTATAAATACAAATAAAAATAGAAAATATATTGTATGTAGTTCAGTTTACAAAAGTGCTTACCTCATATTGTTGAATTTGTGTTTTCTTGACTATGCTTTTCTGGTAAAAAAAAATAACGTTGTTCTTTTAAACTTTAAGTTATTAATGGATAGTTTTGAGATCCTACTTCTCCAGAGTTGTTTATAACCTCAGTATTCAGAATACTAAGGCCAGCTGATGTTTGTCCTGACTGAAAGGCCTGTATGAGTGTGGTAAGACAGTTCTGGCACATACATTCAGTGTAGTTGGAGACCAGTGTTTTTCTGCTGAAGCCCTTTTATGGTTTTTTGTTTTAAAAGAGAAAGCTTACCTGGCTAAAAACTGTCATATGAAAGGAAAATTGGGATGGAGAATGAAACTATCAGCAAAGGTTTTATTAGCTACAAAAATTATGGAATGGACAGTATTTTCTATCTAATACATTTGTAGCCTTTTTTTTTTTTTTTTTTCTCCCTTTTAATTAAGGAGTATTGGGTGTGAGCTGAGAAAGGATAAGTTAAATTCAGGAATTTAGTTTCTTTTAAATCTGACTAGACTTACTACATTTGCACTGCAGATCCAATAATTGATAAGGCTATTAAAACCAAGTAACTATGAGAGCGTGGTGCACAATTTAAATTGATGTGTACTTCTAACTTATTGAAAATACCTGTATTGACTTTTTGGAGAAGTACATGTGTGTTAGAGATTGGAAAACAAGAATTCCAAAATTGTTGAAAACTAAAATTTTCAAGTGCACGTGTGGATTCTTTGTTCTGTTGTTATACTGAGCTACACTGGCACACTTCGGATTTTTTTTGTATGCTTTTGATAGGAACTAATTCTGAAGCATCGAATGCTTCTGAAACGGAATCTGATCACAGAGATGAACTTAGTGATTGGTCATTAGCCCAAGCAGAAGAAGAACGAGACAACTACCTTCGCAGAGGAGATGGGCGAAGACGTGGAGGTGGTGCAAGAGGACAAGGAGGGAGGGGTCGTGGAGGATTCAAAGGTAAATCTAGACTTAATTTTGGAGGTCAGTGTTGGTATTCTTAAGCAAAGTTCTCTCAGCCTCTTGTTTCATGTAATGTACTTCAACATCCTAGCCTTCCCAGAAGCTCTCTTCTGAATTCTCTCCACTTTGTCAGTCTCCTTAAAATGAACACTTAACTTAGTATGTGTACTGACTTTGAGTGGAGGGGGAATCCCTTCTTTTGACCTGCTGACTACACAGTAACACTTATTCAGTTAGCTGTCGCTGTTGTGACAACGTGCTTATGTCTATTCAAGTTGTTGTCCAGCAGACCACCATAGCCCTTTCTGTGGAGCTGCTGTATAGGCAGTCTGTCTACAACAAATACTGTTGGATGGAGTTACTCTGTTAAAGCTTACAGTTTTTAAAGCTTACAAAGGGACTTACAGTTCATCTTTAATGTTAATGAGTTTCCAGTCAGCCAATTCCTTCAGCTCACTGAGGTCCTTATAATTGGCAGCCCTAACCTCCAAGTACATAAGCTGCTGCCCAGAGTTTGATGTCATCTTGCTGAGAAGGCTTTCTGAGGTCCTTTCATGCATTCTATAACAAGTTCCTTCCCTGTATGAGTTAGTATATTTCATTATAATTTGCTCTCCTAACCCACAGGCTTGAGTCAAGATGCATGTTATGTCATCGCTTACAGAGGTCAAGGAACCAAATTCTGTTTTGGCAATGTGTATAGAATGATGTCTTAGAATCTTACACTTTCCTGTAATCCATATTCCCATCTTTTTGTATTTGGTTTCCATGCAGTAGGGTTATATAAGTTTGGAATTTACATGTTGAATGGAAAAGACCAGACAAAAGTAAGATGGGTGAAGTCATTGGAGTTAAATTTTCTTTACTAATGTGATTTTTTTCATTGAATATACTTAAGTAATTATTTTGCAACTTTGCATATTTTTTTAAATGCTTTGAAATTGAAATTCAAGTTACGGATATTGCTTAATTTAACAAGATTTTAAAAAAAAAAAAAAAAAGTAATGCAGTATTTAGAAAGCCATTACAGAAACTATAAATAAGTTAAATTGTACTAAAGTTGATTGTATCTTAATGCCCTGTGGCTGATCATTTTGTAAGACATCTTCATTTTCCTTCAGGAGATGGTCTTTATCTTGAACTGTACTGTTTAGTGCTGTGATTTTGTCTACTATGATTCACCACCTGAGAAGATTTTCTTTATTGATTCTTCAGTCATACCTAAAGAGCTATTGCTGTTTTATTGAGGGTATTTTTTTTTAATGTTCTTTAGGGTGGAAACTTTGAAGTAATTACCTGTTATGCTCATGAATTTTATTTTAAAAAAATTCTACATCCTTACTGAAAAACATAGTTAATTCTTTTTGCAGGAAATGATGAGCAGTCACGAACAGATAACCGTCAACGTAATTCGAGGGATGCAAAAGGGAGAACAGCAGATGGATCTCTACTGGTAATTTTTATCTTCTTAGAACTATGCATTGTTTAAAATTTCATGAGCGTTATATACTAACAGTAGGTTCTTTAGAACAGCAGCTGACACAGTAGCCTTGTGGTTCCTCATTTTCTAATTGCATTTACAGGAATAACAAGTGTTCTGTATTGTTTTTTAGCATACACGCTACTTGATACGTCAAGATGCAGCTACCTAATGTGAAAGCTGTGGGTCTTTTCTTTGTTACCGTTTTCTGAAAGTGCTAAGTGGCGCTGTTTGATTTTTTTTTATTTTTTTTTTAGCTCAGACTGACCACAAATTGACTAATAGTTTAGAGCTTATTTCCTGAGCTTAGTTTTCCCTTGGATTAAAACTCTGCTCCTGAGCCATGAGGTTTTATTAGGCAGCTTTATTGTATTATTTATAATTATTAGCCTATGATTGTTTTTTCTTTGTTGAGGTATTGTCTACTCTTGTTTTTCTTTTCAACACAAGCAGTGTAACTGAGGAAAAAGAATACTTAATGCTTTAAGTAAACAGGTACGTGTATTGCAGCCATAATCTCCAGAGAAGTTAAGAGTGCAAATGAAGAAGTAGTTCAAGTCACATATTGAAAATACTTAGTAGATTTTTATAAAGATACTGGTGCAGTTTTTCAAATATGTTTTGTTGGGCAAAGTTAATTCAAGCTGATATTTATTTTATGTATCTACTTGAAGTTTCCCCAAATGGAAACTGTTCTCACTATGTGGGCAACTTGCAGACCTTCAACCATCTCTTAGTCCATAGGATCAGTTACATTGGGAGGAAAAAATGAGTAGCTGCCACCTTTTGCATGGTGTTACTGGGAGTTCTGATGAGATGGAGATGATTCTTTTTGGTTAATCAGCAATTAACTTTATAGTTAATAAGCTGTTACGTACTTTAAGTAGGTAAAGGAGGAGGAAGTAGTTGAAGGCAAATGTTGAGACTGAAAAACGAAACAAAATCATCATAGTCATTTTTTTTTCTGTTGCTCTGAGATTTAGATGCAGTATTCGGTATTAAGGTAGTACTGAAATATGCTTGAAAGCTGATAAATCGTAAAACTTTCTTGTGGTGTTTCAAGTAATAAGCTAGAAGTAGTACTAAGGGAATATCTCCTACAAGTAAGAAACTTTTAATGCTTATTTGAATGTTTATAAGATGTGGCAATCTGCAACACACATATAGGTATTTTTGGTGGATTAAGTGACTTTTTTTTCAGGTTCAAAAGGGTGCATGGGTAGATGACTTTTTATTGTTGATACCATTTCATGGGTTTTCTAAGACTGTTTTTTCAAAATGCTTCTATACAACTAGAATCTTGAATTATTAGAAGTGAAATGATATTTCAGAGTTACATGTAGTGTAAGTTCTTCCAACTTCTTGCACATAAAGTTTTTTTTCTTCCAGTCTCAAGGGGGTGTGAGTGCAGGGGACGCCTTTCTAAGGCTAGGTAGTCTAGAGTGTGAGGACTTTCACATTTGTGGGTGGCTTTTTTTGTGTGCGTGTTTCAAGGAACACAGCTTTTTCAAACAGAAGCACGGTCGTATGGTGCCTGTTTCAGCTAGTTGCCTTAAGGATCTGGTGCTACTTTTCTTCTGACTTTAATAAACTTCTGACTCCTTCCTGGTTGCAAAGGTAGCAGATCTGTAAGGGGTAGATAAAAGGAGGAGAATGCTTTATATAACTCTGACTTGTTCCAGATCAGAATTGACTGCAATAATGAAAGGAGTGTTCACACTAAAACATTACAGAATACCTCCAGTGAAGGCAGCCGGCTGCGCACAGGTAAAGAACGTAATCAGAAGAAAGAGAAAGCGGACAACGCAGATGGTCAACAGCCGCTGGTGAATGGAGTACCCTAAACTGCATAAGTCTGAAGTCATATTTCCTATACTGTTTCAGTAATTCCTATTCCACGTTAGAGAATCTTGTTAGGCCAAAGACAAATAGTAGGCAAGACGGCGCAGGGCATGAAATGAACATATGTTCTCTGTTAGCCTTTTTTTAACATCAACAGTATGCAGTTGTTTTCAGAATAAAAAGTTATTAAAATATTTGCATAAAAAATATCTGAATTTCCGAAAATCGCTTTCAAGTACATATTGCACTTCAAACAATTAAAGAATCTTTTTTGTTTGTTTTAAAAATACTGAGCTGTGCATTGGTAAACTTTCTGTTCAGTTGTACCATTTTAACGCACTGGGTCAAAATCACTGCTCAATTTCAATTCTCAGAATAAATAGTGTTTGCAGTAATCAAATTGGCTTCTGTTTTCAATTTAACTTACAAGTTCTTCATGAAATGCTATGTCGTTTTATGTCCTGTGTCAGTTCACATTCTGGTCCACCTTTTTCAGTATTTTAGTGGACCCTGAAATACGTGTGATGTAACAGTTGTCATTTTCATTAGCAAAAAAGTTGTATGATCTGTGCCTTTTTTATATCTTGGCAGGTAGGAATAATATATTTGGATGCAGAATTCAGGGAAGATGAGTTGGTAACACTAAATGTAAAATATATGTAGCAATCCTTGTCAGATGTTAGTACTTTATAGACAAGTGCATGCTTTCCATAATTTTTTCCTTACATAAACATTGGGTTAGGCAGTTATAAGAATAGGAAATTTATTTTGCACTGAAGATTTGGCAAGTAGTGTTACTGAAAAAGGGGTTGTAACTTTTTCTTTGTAGGCAGTATAGATTTTTAAAAAAATAAAAACCTTAAAAAAAAAAAAAAACCTTTCCATTGTGGAGAACTTCAAGGAAAAAAAATTGAGAAAAAGAAGCAACAACAAAAGAATACAACTCATTGTTACTAAGGGAACAGAAGTAATTGTTCACAACTAGTAATGTGTGCCTGCTGTTCGGCCAGATGACCAGTTTAAAGCGCTAATGTTTTTCATCCTCCCAAAAAGTTCTGAATTGTTATTTTAATCTGGGGACTATCTCAGGAGAGGTAGAAAGAAAATCACCATCCTGGAAAGTCCTGGTGTAGTAACTGGAGATGCTGTGGGTGGAACAGTTCCATCATATTTTGAGGTATAAGGTCTGAAATACCAGCCCATTGGAATGAGAATTTGATCCAAAGTACAGTCATACAGTAGGGAAGGGTGGGAAGTAGGGGGAGGAGCTGTGCTTTCTTTTATTTTTCATCACACATTAAGCTTAATGGGCACAGCTGTATAAGGACCTCCATTTTAATCCATTTTTTTATTCAAATTACTCCAGAGTGAGAGCCACTCGTTATGTACAGAACTGTACAAACTTGACCTTGCCTCTGATGTATTTTGTGAGTTTTGTTTCTTTGCTTCCTACATTCACTGTTTTCCTTGCATACAGGTGAGAATACTAAAAATGGCAACAAACTGCACATGATTTAACAAATATAAAAATGTCTTAAAAAGTATTGCCAAACATTAATGTTGATTTCTAGTTATTTATTTTGGGAATGTATAGTATTTGAAAACAGAAATTGGTACCTTGCACACATCATCTGTAAGCTGTTTGGTTTAAAATACTGTAGATAATTAACCGAGGTAGACTGACCTTGTAATGTAACTGCTCTTGGGCAATATTCTCTGTACATATTAGCTACAACAGATTGGATTTTATGTTGACATTTGTTTGGTTATAGTGCAATATATTTTGTATGCAAGCAGTTTCAATAAAGTTTGATCTTCCTCTGCTAACTGATGTTGATGCAATCCTTATAAATGATTGCTTTAAAAAATCTCAAGGCAAGTAGAGAAAATATTTCTGTTTAGACCTTAACTGTAGCCTTTGTTACTTCCACGTTCTAGAAAAATTCTGAATTATTACCAGTTTTCAAAAATATGGCACATAATGCTCAAGCAAATGTTCTCATTATGAAATGGTACAAAATCTGTTGAGTTGTCACACTATATGCACTATATCTCTTACATTTAGTGGTGAGTTTACTAAGGTGTTAACTAGGTTAAATGTGAAGTTAAACTGCAGTTCTGACTAATTAGTCACATTCCGTTTTCAAGTGCATTTTGGAATTATGACCTTTCAGTATTTGTGTACTTAACATGTATCCCTTTCAATTCAAATTATAGTGTTTTTAAGTGTTATTAAATTTCAACAAATTAAACTGTGAATCTAAATGTTTAGTTTTATTTTGAAAAATCATGTGATAGTATAAACAAAAAAAAAAAAAACAACTTGAAAGTGCAACAAATGTCTGATCCTTGAGTTCAGGTCTGTCGTATCGGTAACTTATAAAGTATGGTCCTATGAATTAAAATTATTTTAAAAATAAAGTTCTTTAAAAAGAGTGAGAGGTATTCGTGAATGATGCCAGAGTTTAAATTCAGTAGGGTTAACCTAAAAGCCTTATAAATTAACAAATGTTTATGAAAGTAGGAAGTCTGTATTTACTTTCTGTGTTGATTGCGTTTTTGCTAATACTGTTGGGTAGTTAAGATTCTCAGAATTTGCTTAAAATATTGTCAGGAATCAAAATCTTCTCAGGAAAAGATCTATCTTGATGCCTATCTTGATGCCCTTGATGAGCATTTGTGAGTTCAAGAAGTAAATCAATTAACTTGAGTATGGAAACTTTTTAGGTGACCTGTTTGTAGATTGGCTTTTTCTACCATTTTGTGTCACTAAAATAAGATGTTTTTTGCTTGTCCATTTCAACAGGCCAAAAACAAGTAAAGTGCTGCAAGTAAATTGAGCGAGTAGACTCTGTTCTTTGTAGGAACACTTACTGTGAAAGGTAACTTAATTTTCTGAGCTGCAGCGTATTTTCTCTTCAGAATTCTCACACTGAATATTAGAGGGGAATAGATTAAGTAGTTCCCAGTGTACTCACAGCGTATTCCTCAGTCGTTTCAGGAGCCCCGATGTATGGTTCTGATAAGTGGTGCTCTGTATTAAACTACAAAAGGAAAGGTGAGTCTTGGGTTTTTTAATTCTGTGTATTGGTAAAGTCTCTCTTGAAACAGTAGCAGCTGTCATAGTGGAACTGTGGGCGCATGCTCCAGTGCCAGTTTTGATGCTGATACTGTTACCATGAACTTGAACATAATGGTTACTTATGTTTTCATCTTAAAAGATGCTAGTCATAGAGTCTTCTCCCACTGTGTTCACATCCATTAAATCACAGTCGCTAGAAGAAATGCAATATCTGAATGTATAAGGCATTCTTATGTATGTTATGAAAAATGATGCTAGTTACTCAGAGTTAAGTGTTCTGAACAGAGTCCAGATTGTGCTTTCGTGAGTTTCACTGAAATTAAGTCAGCTTTCACCTGATGTTTTTATGCTTATTTACTGTAGGAAGGGCTATCTTCACTGCAGTAGCTCTCGACTGTCTGAAAGTATGAATTTTTCACGGCAGCCTGTGGATCTTATGCCCACGACAAATAATGAATCTTTCTGTTCCTAACAGTCTTTTTCAGGTGTACCTCATGTTTGCCACTTCTGCTCGCATGATACGTGGATCATTGATCTTGAGAAATTCCTAATGGAGATAAATAATGCTAAACTGAGTATGAACTGGTTGCTACTGTGTTGTTTTTTTTTTGTTGTTGTTGTTTGAAGCCTATTTTAAAGAAATGCTTGAAGTAATTTCTGAGTGCACTACAAAACTGGATCATTAAACAAAAAAAAGAGCAACAGTTATAGATGAATGCTTTAAGTTTCTACTGAGGATTCAGTAAGACAAGATTCTTTCTCATATTTTTGCTCTGAATAAAAGAAAACTATTTCTAATAAAAGTGGGCAATTTAAACCAAGCTAGCATCCTGTAGATGTCGTCTCTAAATGATGAGGAACTCAACTATTTTAGAAACGGTATAATGAAGATTTGTTTGAGGTTGTGTGGGGTATTAAATGGCTTTTTTTTTTTTTTTTTTTTTTTGCTGGTGGATTTAGTCCATACTCAAGGCTCATGTTAAATTTAATAAAATCAATTGTATGTCTTAAGGGGTGTATTTTAATGGCCTGAGCTATCCATTACCTGGTCTGCGTATGTGCCTATTAGATGGTATTCCTGTATTGCATGTTAGTAATGGCACAAACATGATCTTAGCTTAGTGAGTTAAAAGACCAGTTCTTCTAGCAGTCTGCTCCTTGGGAGAGGCTGACTTTCAAACCACATATGCAGCTTTTTTTTCTGGTCTGTCAAACATTAGCTTCTGTTCCACATCTGTACTGTTTGTTCTGAGCTGCATCATAGGTAACAAGTAGCCCATTGTGACGAGGAGGTGTGATTCTGTCTGGAATTGCATGGGATAGCCGTGATCTTACTGATCCAATTGTAGAAGAAAACATAAGGGAAGTATGTTGGGGAGAAACTATAATGGGTGTCTTGAAAATTAGATTCCTATCCTCTTAAAAAAAAAACACAAACAACAAACTGTCAGATGTAAAGTTTCTCCTTTGGACAGCAAATGTGTTTGTGTGTTACTCTACAGTGTAGGTGCGTTCAAACTGCAAGAAAGCGTTCCTCATTTAGCAGCAGGAGTGCAGACAACAGACCTTTCAAAGGACAATACCTGTGTAAAACACAATCATTCTGTTCTCTATACAACACTTAAGAAAGTAGGGTTCTGTTCCCTTACCAATGCTAACCAAATCCCTCGTTTAAGTTGTCCTGTGGTAGTAATTGAAAAAGACCTTCTAGAGTATCAGAACAGGAGCAGCAGGCAGTGAAATATAGCATCTGGCACAGCAATCTTCCGGGGGTGGTTGGAGGTGTAAAAACCCAACTTAGAGTTATTGTTAAATTGATAGAAGTGACTTCAGGGTTTCAGAAGTATTTTTTTTATCCATTATATCGTTTTTGGCCACCTTTTCAAAATGTTTTTATCCAAAGCATTTCGTATTCTCTGATGTTGGGAAGACTGAAGAACTCTGTAAGCTAAACTGGAATTCTGTTGTAAGCTTCCAACAGTTTCGAATTCTTCAGTCCTCATTCTGTTCACTAAATACAAATTAGAATACTTGACCACAAGTAATCTTTCAAGGTGTTATCATCTAGCTCTGAGATACTTTGAAGAGATATATTCCCCCCTCCCCCCCCCCCAGTCCCGGTTTAACAAGCTCCCTCCCCATAAGCTCTAAAATGAGTAATTTATTCAAAATCACTTCTTGTCACCAAAAGATGCTTTGTTGAGTTTAGCCTCCTTATTTGGGGGGATAACAGACGTGCTCCGTGCAGCAATCTGTCATGTTTGCTGTAATGCGTAAGTATGAAGTTAAAAGATCAGAAGTTTGTGTGTGTAACCACGTGCCTTATTGCTGTTCGGTTTATTACAGTAATGCTGCAAGAAGGAATTGGCACTCATCTAGCATGGAACTATGTCATATTGATACTGCTTCATAGCATCAATTCAAGTGAGTTTTCAAGGTGAAAAGCGATTTCATAGAAGCAACTAATTTGCCTATAAGGTCACAATCGTGTTGTCTTCGCAATGATTGGTAAATACTGAAGAACATGATGAAGTTAGTTACTCTAGATGGGATTGGTCAGAGTCCTGTCAAATACAGCAAATGCTTTTTCAACAACTGTAGTTCTCATTTCTGTTTATACCTTTGAGAAACGTGCTGCTTGTTTTATCCTTGGTAATGCACCTGTTTTGCTTTAATGTGTTTATTGATTTTTTTTTTTCCCCACTTAAACTACATTTTCCAAGATACAGTTGTTCCTATAACCTGTTGAAATCTGATATTTGCTTACTGCAGAAGCTGGCTCAAAATAGTTAATGATGATTTTTGTTAAGCTGTTAACTTGCATTCAAATGAAGTTAAATGTCATCTGAAATGTGCTTAAAGTATCAGCCCACACATTAAGCTTGCCATTAATCCTTCCTGCTTTGAGAATCCACATCTGAGGCTTTTTCTTGTTGAAAAACTATCGGTTTGCTGCAAAACCCATTGTAAAATGCTCTTGTAATACCTATATGAGTAAACCATTCTGTTCACAAATAAGCAAAAACATTTTTAATAGGTGTGTTTATGAATTCTAATAGAGATACGGATGTGATTGGCAGTGTCCATTAAATGGTTTGCCTCTTGAAACCTAGTTTGGTATAGTTTAATAAGATGAGGGAGTAGTAAGAAAGACAATCATGGTCATCTTTTCAGGTGTTCCTTATCAAACTGATTGCCAGATACCTTCTTGCATGAACTTCTTAAGAAATTATTACAAAATCTTTCAAATTTTCTGTTTGAAACCTGCATTCTTTAAAATTTCTATCTTGATCACCAAGGCAGGTGGAGAAACAGTGATGTATCTGCTAATGTGACTTTGTTGGTCAATTTCCTGTCACACATTTGTATCAGTCCCTATTTTGATGTGAATTCAATTATGCCTATAATGCTTCTTTTCCCAAGAATGTCATATGTTAATGGAAATGTAAATTGTGCCCCAAGACAAATAGTGCATTTATGTACTTGGAGCTAATGGTACTCCTTGCTTGAGAATAACTAAAAAACAAAACAACAAAAAACAAAACAACAACAACAACAAAAACTGAAGTTATTTGAATACATTATGTTTTGGTTAGGCCATGGTCTTGCTGTAAGGCACTATGAAACCGTGAAATGCCTTTCAATAAACTGTCACTGAAAGCTCTTAATGTTCTGATGACTTAAGTTTCCCCTGTAGAGGAAAAACAAACAAACAAAAAAAAAAGGCAAGCAAATAGGAATTCTGAGTCATTCCACACTGTAAAATAGTTGATTTCCAGTGAAGTCCCACTGTGATTGGTATTTCTGCTTTGGTGAAAAAGAGGTAGAGTGAGACATCAAGACTTACTGTTAATACTTTCCTCAAAGCAGTATAGTTGTAAGGTGATTGAGAAGTCTTGAAATCTTTCGATGATGAGCTGGGGTCTACTGAGGTAACAAGGGAAGGCAGCAGGGAAGCTAGGTGAAAATACTTAAAAGTAATTAAGGAGTTATCCTCTAAGAAGGCAGCAGGATCAGCTTCCCAGTTGGAGTGCCTCTACAGCAATACATGCAGCTTGGGAAACAAATGGGGAGCCACCATACTACTAGGAAACCATGGCATAGTTACTGCCGCTGAATCCTGGTAGGGTGATTCCCATGACTGCGGTGTGGCTATCAATGGCTGCAAGCTGTTCAGAAGTGACAGGGAAGGAAGGGGAAGGAGGCATTGCCTCCTGCATCAAGGAAAGAATGGAATGTGAAGAGTTGTCCCTGAAGAGTGGCCATGAGCAAGTCAAAAGCCTATGGGTGTGAATTAGAGACTGAGGCAACAAAGGGAGCTTTGTGGTTGGGGTCTACTACAGGCTACCTTATGCACCAGAGTCTGTTGAAGCCTTATACCTCCAGCTATAGGAGGTGTTGCAATCACAGGCTCTTGTCCTGCTGGGGGACTTCAGCTGCAGTTGATGTTGTGGATGGAAAACACTTGTAGGAGAAAAGTTAGACTATTTTTATTGATTATAATATGAATACAGTATAGTGATTTAATGAAGCTTAATTTTAACTAAGGCAACAACAGGATTTGAGATGGTTTTATGCACTTGATTATTTACTGCATAGGGAGTAGGGTTAAAAATGCAAGTACAGAAAGCCCTCTTGCTGAGTCATGAGGTTCAGAGTTGACCCCCCTTCTTTGACTCCTTGAATCACAGAGATAAAGAGCCACAGTGCAGCTGAATCCCCTCCTAGTCCCAGATTTGGTCAGCAGTTTATGTTGGGCTTGTATGTGTACAAGCAATCTAAGATACAATCTTTGTGAGGCTAACAAAGCTTACAGTCGATCAAAGATGTGATCTTAGTGAGGCTAACAGAGCCTTAAAGAATTGGTCACTTACCAAGGATCTGTATCCTTAAGGTGTCTTGCTGTCAAGGTGTAAGGTGCGCTGGTTGTAACCTCAAGAGGTGTCCTTTCTCCAGCAAAGATCCAGTTGTGCAGCCTACAGCCATACAGGGGAGCTTAAAGGGACTCTTGTACTTCTCACTGTTTATGAGGGTCAGATGTTTGACTCATAGCTTGCTTTTTAGGCATGTTCTCCATTGGCCCTCAGCTATTGTACCGGGGGTCTGTTATCAGTTTTTTCAGCCTCTAGCGTGAAGCAGAATTATGGTTGTTGATCTGTTTTAGCAAGAGTGTTATCAGTACTGCTGTTCATTTTCTTCCTATGCAGGCAAGGAGCAAAGTCAGGCTGGAGAGCGGAACTGAGGGACGAAGATTGGGGGTGGGGAAGGGGTGACCAGGGGGATCCCACTGTCACAGCAGTGGAGTTCACGCTTGTGAGGGATATGAGACAGACAAAATCAAGACACTACACTTTAGGAATGCCAGTTTCTAGCTCTTCAGGGAGTGAGTCAACAGAGCTCCATGGGAATCTGTCATCAAGGGCAAGGGAGCATAGCAGAGGTGGTGGATCTGTAAGGAAGTTTTCCTTACAACAGCTCTCCTTCCCCAAATGTAGGAATTCAGGAAAGAAAGGCAAGAGACCAACACAGCTAAACTGGGACCTGCCGGTCCAACTGGAGAGAACTAATATTTTTCTCATGTAGTTGAAGCAGGGACAGGTACCCTGGAAAGAGTATAGGGGGTCTATGGATCCTGGTGAGATGCACAGTCCTGAGAGAGCTGGCTGATACAGTCACAAAGCCATTCGCAATGATATTTGAGAAGTCATGACAATCACGTGGAGTCCTTGGTTACTGGAAAAAAAAAAGGCAATGTCTCATCCATTTTTAAGAATAGAAAGGATTATCTGAGAACTACCAACCTGTCAGCATCACCTCAGTGCTGGCGAAGATCACGGAGCAGATCCTCCTGGAAACTACGCTAAGGCACATGGGGATGTCTTCATCAAGGGCGGGTCCTGCCCGACCAACCTTTTGGCCTTCTACAGTGGATTAGCTGTGTCAGTGGACAAGGGAAGAGCCGCTGATGTCATCTATCTGGACTTCAGTAAGGCCTTTGACACAGTCTCCCACAACATCCTTCTCCAATTTGGAAAGATACGAATCAAACAGGTGGACTGTTTGATGGGTGAGGAATTATTTGTGAGGTTGTACCTCAAATGGTGAGGTCAGTGGTTCAGTGTCCAGATGAATGTCAGTTACAAGTGGTGTCCCTAAGGAGTCAGTGCTGGGACCAGTGCTCTTTAACGTCTTTGTCAGTGACTTTGATGGTGAGATCAAGTGCACCCTCAGCAAGTTTGTGAATGACACCAACCTGTGAGGTGCTGTCAACATGCGTGAAGGGTGGGGTGCCACCCAGAGGGACTTAGGCTGAGCAGGGGTTTAGGAGAACTTCATGAGGTTCAACAAAGCCAAGCGTAAGGTCTGGCAATGGGTTTATGGCAACACCCGTTACCAGGACAAGCTGGGGGATGTAAGGGTAGAGGATAGCCCTGCTGAAAAGGACCTGGGGCACTGGTGGATGGCAGCTGGACATGGGTCTTGCAGCCCAGAAAGCCAGTTGGATCCTGGATGATTCCAAAGCAGTGCAGCCAGCAGGGCGAGAAGAGGGGATCACAGAGCCCTCTGCTCTGTGAGGCCTCACCTGGAGTGCTGCGTCCTGATGGGGAGTGCTCAGCACAGGAGAGGCACAGAGCTGTTAGAGCACATCCAGAGGAGGGCCGCAAAAATGATCTGTGGGAGGGAACACTTCCCTGCAAGGATAGGCTGAGAGCTGGGGTGTGCAGCACGAAGAAGGGAAGGCTGCGGGGAGAGCTGAGACTGGCCTGTTGGTATCTAAAGGGGAACTACAGGAAAGAAGGGGATGGACTCTTAAGCATGGTCTGTGGTGAAAGGACAAGGGGAAAATTTTTTTAAACTAAAAGGGGAAATTTAGATTGGATGTAAAGAAGAATTATCTTCTAGTAAGGGTGGTTAGGCACTGGCATAGGTTGCTCAGAGAGGTGGTAGATGCCCTGCCCCTGGAGACACTCAAGGTCAGGCTGGATGGGGTTCTGAGCACCTAATCGTGCTGTAGGTGTCCCTGTTCACTGCAGGGGTTTGTGCCAGAGAGCCCTTAAACGTCCCTTCCAGCTCTAACAATTCTATGGTAAGTCCCAGCGAATTCCTAATTTTCGAAAGTACTTGAATCTCTGTACTCATGAGTTATTTGCTCCTTTCCTGTGTGTCTGCCACTGTCTGGAGAAAAAACAACAACAACAACAACAACAACAAAAAAGCACAAAAAAACCAACACTGCAAGAGATGCAAGTTTGGTTGTATCCAATGAAGCCACCATCTATGACGCTTTTTTTCTATGTGTGTGTTTTTGAGTTCTTATTTTGATCTAAAGACCAGAAGTTCTGCTTGCATACATAAGACAAATACAGCTGTAATATAGAGTTTTCATGTAACCTGCACATTTTATGTGAACAGTAGTGCTTTTTCTCTTTTCAATTTCTACGTGAATTGACTCCTTTATTTAAATTTCACATCTTTACTCATTGTGGTTCATGAAGCAGTTTGATGTAATATAACGGAATGCAATGGAAAGACATCTGTGCTTAACCTTACTAGCCATCAGCCTCATAATTCATAATGACTATAAATGCCTTCATAATGAAAGATAATCAGTATGAAAATGTCATTCAATTTAATTAATTATGGATACTTTGATGGTAATGAGCTAATCATTATGAGCTTTCAGGTTTTACATCACCAACTCATCATGCTTTGGAGAAAAATGAAGTGGCAGCCAGCAAACTTGTCACAAAACTGAAAGATGCATCTGAAGCATTTTTAAACTTCTTCAGGCCAGTGAGTAAGTGCCACTTCATCACTGCAGCTCTGTTTCTTTCCTCTTTTTCCACCTTACTTCTAGTACAGCTTTTCACTCCTTAACTGTTGGCACTCAGCGTATTTAAAACCCTCGGTCTGATACTGTAAAATTCATTAATTCTCATCAAAAAGGTATTGTTAAATGTGCTGTTTGAACCATCACAAATTTGCTTCAATTGCATTACTTCTGTCTTATAAAACTATTCATCATCAGTGAAGTGACCTAGAAATGCTGGAGAGTTTGATGTAGAATTCAGCTTCCCAAACTTTCTTGCATTTGTTTTGAATTTGTTTTCTAGTCTGCTCGTGTTAGCATATTTTGCTCAATAGTAGTTGCTCCCATTTCTACTTGCTAAGGAGGGATTCAGGGCCATTAGATCGGACTCTTGAACTGCTGAAATTAATTGGTGAGACATGCATCAAAACCATTGGGAAAGAAATCAAAATAGAATGTATTTGCTAATAGCAATAAGGTAAAATCCACGAGATGTGGGAAGTGCGCAGCACATACAAAATTGGCAAGCCCGATTCCAGAATTGTTTTATTGACAAATGAAAGGCAAATATCACTCGTCACTTAATACATAACTGTTCAGTAATGACAGTGAAGATCTTGATGATTTTCTGCCTGGCCCTAAACAAACGCTGAGGTCTTGTGAAGTGCCTGACCTCACATTTAGTATAACTGAATTTGACTACCAATAATGAATGTGGTAAAGGTGAAACTGACAATGCAGCCAATCTTGGGAGTGGCAGAACCAAATGATGTTTTGCAGTTTCTGTGAAAGTGTCTCATGAAGGATGTGAGTGTTATAGGAATTAAATCACGGACTGTATGTCAGATATCTACAGCTTATAAGCAATTTATATGTACAGCGCTTCCCACGGAAGATCTTATGATTATCCATAAATCCATTCTTAAATATCAAATTTCAGATTTTACATGTTGTGTTCATTAACTGACTGGGTATCTTAGGTTTTTGCTCATATCAGCTGCTTGTAGAATCATGCAATTAGTGCTGAATGGAGAGATGGTTTGTTGCAATGCACTGTATAATCGACCCTTCAAAAAAATTAAGATATTTTAATGTTTCTATTTGATTTGCTGGTTTTTTTTCTTAATTAGAAACAGTGCAGTCAGAAAACTTAGTGTCATTCCACTTCAGAAACATAAATTTAAAAAAAAAAAAAGTTTTTTAATTCAGTTTTTTAAATGTTTCTTACTGAAAGAAAGCCAATTTAAGATTTCATATGACATGATTGTAGGTTTTCTCTTGACTTTAAAATTAAGACTGATTAATTTTTGTGAAAGAATTCTACGTGGAAGTCAATGACACTGCTTTTAAACAGACTTCTTCAAAACATGCTGGAAGCATGAAAGTAATAGCTTCTCTTTAGGTATTCCTTCTAGAACAGAAATCTTACGTTTTACTACTTTTTTTTTTAAAGCTTGCCGATACAAAGAAAAGCACTCCTTAGTCCCTTGTCATGTAGGAGGGAGCATTAATGCAACAGAGTGCTTGGAAAATAGATGTTGTCCTTCCAAAGGCAGCCATGAACTGAAATGTTATATCCCATTTAAAGACAGTAAGTATCCTTCTGTAAATTTTTGCTTCACAGCCAAGTACTTTTCCTAGTAAGACAATGTGATTTTCATTTCTTTCCTTCAGTTTTTTGTGTCACCGTTCTCTTTGAAGTAAGCTTAAGTGGGCATTTATTTCTGCATATAAATGCAGAAAACAATTCATTGTCTGGGTAGCTTGTAAACCTCAACACAAACTAAGAACGTATGATGAAGTACAAATAAAAGTAGCTACGTCAGTTAGTGCAAAGAGTGGAAGGAAGGCTTTCTTTGTGGAAATAGAAGGGTGGTGAGTTTAATACAAAGAAGTGAATCTGTGAAAGTGCTATAAAGAAAAGTTGAAGAAATTGGGTGTATTTGTTGAGAAGGAGGTTAAATGGTTATTAAATAGCCATAGAAATTGGTTTGAAGGGTGGTTACTAGACGAGGAAGCCAAACTGTTTGGTAGGACCAGATGATATGACAACGGGAAGTTGCAACTCTTTGATGCTTGAGAAATTCAGCTTGCATATTAGGAAACAAAACTTCATTAGAACAGTAGTGAACCTCTCGAATAAGTGTCATGGAGTTATCTCTAGATTTGTCTGTGTCCCTGACACGGGGACAACAGGCCCACTGGCCTGAAAAGGGAGAGGGGGTGTTAACAATTTACAGGCCGGTTCAGCTTGTCACATCGTTCTGTGACTAATGAGGCAGGGGACCCACAGACCTATGCCCTGGAAAAAGGGGGAGGGTAGGGAGATGGGAGATGGGCCTAAAAACAGAACAGCGGCAATGATCTGAGGAGGAGAGTTAATTTACTATGTATGATATTGGAATGCAAGGTAGCACAATATAATACAATATATAATTGGAATTGAGGCTAATGAATGAAATAAAATGAGAGAGAGTGTCCAAAATTGAAGGCCTTACTCTGAATTGAAGGCAAAATGGCTGGGAAGCACACCTACACGCTGCCAGGCAGTGATAAAGAGAGAGAGTCTCGTGACTTGCCAGAAGCTTTTTCTTTCTGAACACAAAGTCCTCTGGGGTGTGTAGTTCTTCTATTCTGAGAGCCAGGTATTTGGAAAATCAGCAGTCCGCGGAAGTGGGGCATTAACTCTTTAACTCCCCATGCTTTACATGGTGTTATGATGTGGAATACTGATAACAAAAATCATAAAACCATGATGACAAGTCATGAGAAAAGAGAAGGCATCACCCTTATTGAGAGTTTTATGACATGGCCGTACAAAGATGCAGGTTACTTCACCTAATGGTGATATTAATATTGCTTCAGGCAGAAGACTGGGCTTTGAGATATGCAGAAATCCCTTACAATCAAAATTTTGATAATCATCTTCTCAAATTCTACCTTTAACATAACAAACATAATGTTTTACCTTTATTATTTTCTTTAAACATAGACTTGGAGTGGGTGATATTCTTTTCCTCTTATGAGAGAATTCAGCAATCTTGTTCTATATCAAATCATTGCACAGAACTGTATGGTATCAGCTTCACTAAAAGAGTTGAAACAAATCTTAATTTTTATCATATTTTTCCACTTGTATAGCATTTAGAAACTGTTGTTGTTTTTCATTGTGAATTTTCTTCAACAAACTGAAAGATGTACAAAGTTGAAGGCTCTTAAACTCTGTCAGTGAGTATGGAACGGACCCATGGAGATCATGTAATCCCATCACTCCCTGCTCAAGTGGAGTCAGCTAGAGGAGCAGGTTTTCTAGGACTGTATCTAGTCAAGTTTTGAATATATGTCCAAGGATAGAGACAGCACAACCCCTCTTGGCAAATCACTGCAGTCTGTAACATTAGAACGTAGTTTCCTGTTTAGAACAATGTCAAATATTAGAATGATCTTTGAAGACTTGTCGTAGACTTTGAGTAGGAACAGAGCCAAATGTTATCTATCTTGATTTTTCCAACATAGTATTTTCTTTTATATTGTATTTTTATTCACTGACTATTTAGCAGGAAGATTTCTCAGACAGAGACAATCTTGCCAAATAAGTTAGTATGTTAGTACAAGTTACTAAAAAGGAAACCAGAACATAGAGTTTAATGGCTTAGGTATTCGCGACAGAATTCATCATACGTTGATTTCATAGATTATATTCAGTTTTCTGGAGGTGACTTAATACACCTATGAAACCTGAGAAAATACTTGTAAGCTAACAATAATTAACTTTTTTGCTTGATGTACTTGCTCAGAAGCGAGCAGGGGTCAAAACCAAATTTGGAATATTTTCCTGTAGTTAAGCAACGCTGTGTTTCAGTGCTATGGCAGCCATAAATATCATGCTACTTTTGATAGAAAGAAGGGTACCATTGAGTGCGAGGCCACCAGACTCTGTTAAGAGCATAATGCAGAAATCAAGTGTCTGTGCTTCCTTAGTACGTAGAGGACACGTGACTATAGTGAGAAGAAAAGCTATACAGTGAAGACTGTAGATGTTTTGCTCATATACTTAAGAACATATTAAAATTAGGTATACTTATTAAATGGTGACTGCTTGATTCCTTTTATTGTTTGGAAGTAAATTTCAAAGAGGGACTATTTTATCAAATTATTTGTAGCTAGGTACTCAAATGCTCCAGGATATACAACATATGTCCAAAGGAAATATCAGCATTTACTGCCTGGGAGCACGTGCTGTTTGCCTTGTAGCAATTGTTGACAGAAAAAGCACTTAACAGATACTAGACTCATGACACTTGCACTTCTGTTTTATGGTCATAGGCTGCACACTTGAATGGTTCTTATCTGGAAGTTTTGTCTTTAACTTCGGTAGAAATAAAATAAAGCTTATAGAAGATGCTGCAAAAGTTTTGAACTGAAATAGATAAACAGCATTAATTTTCATGATTTCGTCTCCTTTTTTTTAGGAAAGTCTATAGGACTGTATATGTGTATGTAAGACTCATTTGATAAAGGACTAAAATTTTATGTCTGAAACTAACTAAACATTTGGAAGTGTTTGAAATCCAGTGGTCAAATTTGACTTGATCTTTCTAATCTGAGTGCTTTTTTAGGATTTGCCCTTTTCTCGTTGTGTTGATGAGTGAAATACGGGCATGTCTGTCTTCAAGGCTAATCTCTGTCATCTGCACCTCAATATATATCTTGGGCATGTATCTAACTAATACAAACTTCCGCTGGTCCTACAGATCTGCAGCTGACATTTCGACTGTTTTTGCTTGGGGCGGTAGGATTTTTAATTTTGGGTTGTCTACCGTTATGTTGCTGTTCCTGCCTGCAGAGAAGGTAAGCATTAGTACACAATATACTGCTACTAAATGTCAAGGATATGTACAGCTGACATACTTAAAGCCAGTGAGCAGAGAAAAGACTGGGGGAAAAGAAGCTGAAAAAGTCATATGACACCATGGAAAATAAATCCTTCTATTTTGGAGGCACATGGTCAATTTGATTTCAGAGAACAAAAATATATATATATAGCTTGTTAATGCTGCAGTAGCCATTCTAAAGACTTATTTACAAAGAATTGGTCTTAGTCCTACTGCAGGTAGAACATACGGGCAGACCGGCTGCACATTAGCAGAGAAGTCTCCCCATAAAGGCCTGAATGGAACTTGAGAAGTAGTGACTGAATTTGAGTTCAGCTCTGTGGGAGGTGGATCCTGTCCTGGGCAGGTTTGTTGGCATATGGGAGACCAGACATTTGTTCCCTCAGTACTCCCATTTTCTTCCCATTACCACCACCACCTCCTTTCCACACCTGCTTCCTACCAGAGGCCAGACCTGCCTGCATATATGTTAAACATATATGCTAAAACAACTTGGTTCATCTCCTCTTAAGCAGGAAGGGAAAATCAACAACTGCCAATTGGGAGAAAAAAAAGGTAGTGAAGGAGACTCTGAAAGCAAACAAATCTTTAGGGCATAATGCTACATACAGACCATCCTGTTCCATCCAAAATAAGGTTTTAGGACACAGCGATCTCAGTGTATGGGAAGCCAAAAACATCAGAAGATTTGAGGAAAAGTTTATCTCACTTCAGAAGCTTAAAACAAACAAATGCGATTTTTTTTTTTTTTTTTTTGCCATTTGCTTTCTCTTTAAGCCATGGGAAAAATGAAGAAAAAATTGTTTTCTTACCGTTACCTTCAAAATATTTCTACAAGCGTGACATTGCTTATGGGAACTAATCGACTGCTACACAGGAAATGACATGTGCAAGTGGGAATTAATTATCTGAAAGATTATAAGGAAGAAATGAATGAGAAAAGGCAAGTTGAAAGGAGCAAGAAGTAGAAATGAGTTTCTGTAAAGGATAAACATACAATTATGCAGTAGGATGGAAGAACATGATGGAAGATCAAAGTAGTAGGCCTTAGGAGAGTAAAAGAGGAGAGGGAGTATGCTTCAGAGAGAAGGAAGTAAATTATTTGAATGCTGCTAATGTATAACAGTTTTGTTGTTGTTGTTTTGGGGCTTTTTTTTTTTTTAATGGTGGCTCTTTTTAGTGATTTTTTTTCTATTTGAATGTGTAAAACACACTACAGCCTGTATATGCATTGCAAGCAGTTTAGTGTTTGATATTGCAAAGAGTTTTGGCATGAGTATGAATTCTTATGATAATGGAGAAAATGTAAGCTCTACAGTATTGAAATGGTTAAACTAAAATGGAGCATATTAACACAATTGTGCTTTGTTTTTCTAAGGTGGTGGTTCATATAGTATGGTTAATACTACAGCTTAGTTAATGTAACATAATTGTCTTTCTCTGTGTAGATTTTTTTCTGAAGTGTTAAATTTTTCCTTCACGAAGATATTAGTAGACTGTGTGAGATTATATACATGCGTGTACACGCACACGTAGACTTCAGAAATGTGACTGTTTAGCAGATGGCTATTTGCTATGGTGTGCTGCATTTAGACAAAACCTGCTGTGAAAATCTCCTCATTACATCTTATTCTATGCTCAGCAGCTGATGTTGAGCATACAGATAGCTACACTGAGTCATCAGCGACTTGGAAAACAGGATGCAAAGAATTATCATGAAATTATCATATATTTTCTGGAAAATGAATTAATATGTATTCATTTTGAGATAATTCACATTAATGTTTAAATGATCGTTTTTGGTTCTTTTCTTTTTTTTTCCATAGCCAATGAAACTAGAATTGCTGTTCTGCTGTGACTTGTTTATTGTTGGTTGTTTCCTTTTTTTTCATGTAGTGATTAACCAGATGCTAAATGGTTTTAATTTCCAACACCACATATTTCAGTTCTAGGAAAAAAGCAATCCTATAACATATTAACTTTGATCAGATTTTACTAGTTTTAGAAACTGTTGCTAGAGGATATGGCTTCAAAACATTACTTTAAAAACCCTGAAACCTTCTATTTAGTAGGAAATCCTTGTTTTCATTAACGATGCTGTATGGTCACTGTTGAGAGGCACCCACGGGCAGTACAAAAATTGTGCTGTGAAGGACATGCACAGAAGTAAAACATTGTTCTCTAGGTTGACCAGAAAGTAAGAGAGCTTTCTCTGATGAAATTTGGGGTAATTTATTAATTCCATTATGGTTTTTGTCCAGCAAATTCTAAGGTTCCCCATAGGAACCTGCATTTATCTGTTTATTTTAAGAGAGGAAGAGAGACTCCAAACTTGGGTAGCTCTCAGTGGAAGCTACCCAAGGCATGTTCTGCAGACATTTGTGCTGTGTAACTAGAGGTGGCTGTTTCCCTAGAGATGCTCAGGTCCAGACATGACCAGGCTGAGAGAACCTATCTGTAGGAGCATGGAATTCCTGTAAAATTTATAAAGGAAGCTGCTAATTTTCTTTCAGACATTGAGTTATAGCAGTCAAGTTATATTGCTTAAGTTAGTCTCAATACTCCTCCACAGCACAAGTAAGTTCCAAAATCAGCAAGGCTGGGTTACCACATCTCACTAATGACCTATGTGTTTTGCCTTCTTCGTAGGGTATTTTTTAGACATGAAGCAATATCTAAATGAGTTGATGCTGCCTACTCCCTCACAGTTCCTCGTGTGTGTTATCAGCACAATGTCTCTTTTCTTGAGACATTCTCTGACGTTTTTGTAATCCTCATACCTGTCTTCTTTCTCTTTTTTTTTTTCATTTTCTTTTCACTAACAGCCACAAGCCATGATGGGCAGAGTAAGACTAAACAATAGGAGAACAGAGGTGCACTCGATGATGCTATATTTGAACAATGTTGCATAGATTTTAAATAAAAATTAGTAAAATCTCAGTTTCCTTCTGTTGAATTTTTAGTGCAGTTGTGGGAAGCAGGCCTTCAATTTCAGTTGACTGATTACTGGGAATTTTCTGGTAATGGCTGCAATTTGATGAATCAGCTGGTCAACTGAAATTCATGAAGAAAAGGTAAGAGAGGGGAGAACTTATCAAAGTGCTTCGTTAGTCTGTGTTCTGTTGATGAAATCTTATGGCCCCTGTAATCAGTAGTATCTTTGACGTTTTCTTCTCTGCAGCTAGGCTTTTGCAGCTAAAACCTGGGTGATCTGGCCTTAATTCCTTCTGTTGTTTTAATATGTTGCAGTCAATGTATCAATCCTTTACGAAGAGCAAACAAAAAAATAGAACAAATTGTGCAGAACAAGAGAGCAAACAGTGAAGAAATGCATAGCTTATTACCGAATTGACTTAAAGAGTTCGAGGATCAGAAAAACAAAAGAAAGGTAAACTAAATTTGGAACATTATTTTGTTCTTTCTGTTTAGCATTATCTTACTGTTGATTTTATATAATGTACTAGACATGTGCAATACTAAATTCCTGTTGGCTTCCCAGTCCAGTAGATTTTGTCACAAAAGCACTTTTTATCACAAGCTACCCTCAGTTTCTGCTGTGGGGCAAGTAATGAATCTGCCAGAATTTGATTCCTGTCCTGGGATGGTAAATGAGAGCAGAGCAAGCCCTGGTGAGGCTCTGATAGTGCTGCCCAGCGCTGTGGGTCTCCATCTCTGCAGGTGCCCAAGGCCAGGCTGGTTGGACCCTGGGCAGCCAGCTCATGGTGGGGCCTGGGGGCTGTGATGTCCTTTCCAACCCAAATTGTTCAGTGATTCATTGAATATTACAGTCGTAGGCTTAAATCCTCTGCCATTTTTGTGTCCCTTATCCCATGTGTGAATTGTGTTACATGGGAGAGCAGAGAAGAAAAGTAAGGTTTTTGCTGCTTGCAGGAAACAAGGAGCCATTTGTAGTCACTGAGAAATCTTTTCTTTTGTATGGAAAGGGGTGTTTTATACTGGTATTTTCACATAGCTTCAAATCTACTATTCTTACTAAATGCTGAAATGCATGTAATCTGGGAATTAAATGCTACTTACTGTGCCAAACTGTAGCATGCTAAAGGTGACAATGACATAAATAAATATGTCAGTGAGGTTGTTAGACAACAAGGAAGTACTTCAGTGAGAGTATCGATTTACCAAATTTGCGAAGATGTCCCTTAATCTAGTTATACTGGTATGTAAGTTTTCTTTTTTTTTCTTTTTTTTCCTCTCTTTTGGTGTAGAGGACCATCCATGTAATATTAATGAGCTCAAGCAGGAGAAAGACACCAGGATTACGCGCTAACCATGAGTATGCTCAAGAAAATGAGATGATTTGTTTTAGCATCAAAGTAATACAGTGTTCCCAACCCTTGATAATGCTATTGATTTTGCATTAGAAGTTGTTCATTTCTATTTCTTTGTACTCATTCCATGTCTCCTTTATGAAAAAAGGTGGTAATGCTGAAAGGGAAAATCTGCTCATTCCATCTCCCGAATGCTAAAGCCACCCTAGGTGCTAGTAAAGCATCTTCACAATTCAGAGGTCAGCCTTAGCATGTCATGCTTAAAGACATACTTAGACAAAGAACTTCAGGAAACTGGTAGCCTTTCCTCTGCCACTGTTTCTGTTCATGGTATGTCACTGCACCACAGAACTTCCTTAGATCTTTAGGATACCTGTCTCCCAAGGCAGGTGGTGCCAAAATGCAATTTCTTTCAGTCTCTCTGAAGTGTAGCACAAAATAAGAAATGAACTTGTAATGGTTTTGAACAGCAGAGTACAGAGTAAAAATAAGCACTTAAAAAAAAAAAAAAAAAAGAAAGTCAGTAGAAATCAACTTTCCAATAGTAAAGCAACCACTGGCCCTTTTTCCTCGTGTCTGTGAAATACGTGTAGTAGAATTTTCAAGAATAGTGGTAAATGAATCTTTACTCTTAACCTGGAAAATAAAGACAGTGGTCTCTATCACAGTAGTGATACTTTGAAATTGTGTACTTGTGGGATTACCCAGTTCATACATTTTTCTTAGTTTTGCTAGTTCTAAAAGACATCATTTGAAGCCCAAGTGTGACAGAGTTGAAGTACGCATGTGGGCAGTCTCATGAAACTGACAGAGCATATAGTCATCATAAAACGTTAGCATATGCAGAAGTTTTAAAACTTGATATGGCAACCATTGTCAGTAACACCGTATTAGAGATGGTTGGGATATAATTTTGTAAGAAAAAGAATTACAATATTTTTGATGTTGAGCAGCAGAATGATGGAGACTGAATCGTGTTCAGTTTGCCTTCCAATTCTGATCTGTTTGCTGCTTCTTGATGTTATTTGTAGACATATTTCAGAATTCATAAAAATATTTTGACAAAAATAGAAACAATTTCCTGCTTCTTGGATTTAGGGGCACTGTTGCAACTGAAACATGCATGCAACAAACACATACATCCTGTTGGCTGAAGGTAATTATGAGAGAGGGCTGTGCTCCCGAGTAAGTTTGACTTGGTACTTCTTGATTTTGATATGAAGGGTGATAAATTCCTTTTTTTACATGTCATTTACAACACAACTGCTTTCGATGTCACAGAACGTTCTGACAAACGGACACATACTGATAAAACAACTGTATTTAACTGAAAGCATTCAATGCATCTGTAGTAAATGTAGCCTGCAGAATAAAATGAACACGAACAAAATATATGCCCTATAAGAGTAGGGTATGAGATGGAAAAGACCCAGCAATTCTTATATTCCCTGTTGGGTGGTACTTAAGAGCACTGCGTGTGGAATTGGGTCCTGTCCCTTTCAGATGTAGCAGTTCCATTGTAAGGGTGTTCTTAAAAGCTGAGAAGGCTTTTGGTTGGAGAAGGCAAAAACTTTTATTTTAGATTGTAATTTCAGTAACAGCTGTAATTTCTGTACCAGTTTGAGAATTAATTGAATTGGCAGCTGTTCAGCATGGGTATTGCAGAATTAACTGCTATTTCTGCCTACAATCTTATACATACATACATATAGAAATATTATATATAATATATATAAATATTATATATTATATAATATAGTATGTAATATATAACAATATGTGTGTGTGTGTATGTGTATATATATATATATAAAACATATATAATATGCTGTAGAATCATAGAACCTCAGAATGCAATTCTATAGCATCATATAGGATAACAATATAGAATCATAGGTTCTCAGGCTCAGGTTGGAAAAGATCTTGAAGATCATCAAGTCCAACCACAACCTAACCATACCACCCTAAATCTAACAACCCTCTGCTAAATCCTGCAGTCAGGATTATCACCTTAAGGCTACTTCACAAATACTCATTTACAGGCTAACTGCACTGACATCGTCACGTACGAGTGGATGTTTTCATCACCTGCTTGCTTCCACAAGTAACCATTCAGAGAATTTAAGATTTCTGAATAATCACTTTGATAATGATTTTGTCGTTTCTGTTTTCTAGTCCTGGACTCCAGTGTACTACAGAATAATTTCAATATGGAGTTGACCCAGATCCACCTGTAACACATCTTTTCCCATCTGCTGATCTGTTTCTTGTGTATCAAGCTGCGCATTGCTGAGCCAAGCTTGGCTTTCCTTTCTCCTTTCTATTTCTCCAGATAACTGGATTAGGGCCCATATCAGCTAGAAGGTGGCACAAGTGTTCTTAGAAGGCTCCCATTGCCTTTTAGTTGGTGAAAGAAACAACTCGGTGCTAGGTGCTGTTTCCAAATCTGCCAGAGCGCTGCCCTCCAGGGAGAGACACCTTCCGTACTAAAATCCAGGGCCACAAGATGGTGCTGCAGGAAAACATTTTTCCCTCAGTGGTTTTGGTTTCTGAAGAACTTTATTAAATAGATTTCTGCTTTTTACAGTGTGGTTCATCAAGTCACAAGAAGGCAGGTAGCATGCAATAGAGCAATGGTCATTCTGTAAAAAAGACAACATAATATGGCATATGATGACAAGGCTTTAGAAGACTTACAAGATATATAAACCATTGCCTGCGGCTTTAGATCTGCTCTCGCTCCTATTGAACTGGTACAGAATGAAACAAAAGACCTCTCAGTGGAACATCCATCCTTATCTTCCCAAAGATTAAATAAATACAAAGCTTAACAACCTGACTCAGTGCACATAGCCGTGTCCAAGAGTGGATGCTGACAGCATAGGGATAGGAGCTATGAGAAGTCCTCAGCTCTTTTAGTGCACCACCCAGAGCCTGCACCAGGTCTACTGACAAAACTGTGGCACGATTCGGGTACTTCTCACCATCTGATCTTCAAAAATGTTTCAAAAGTCATGAGAATTGAACTTTAAATACTATGGAGTGAAAGCTGTTACGAAAGAACAGATTTGAACTGCAAAGCTGAAGAATTGAAAACCAAATACAGTACTATATTTAAGCAAAATCTTTGTGGTTGGGCAAATTGTTTCATGTTTCTGAGGCCTGAGGTTCAATTCTATGACTAATTTTACTTATCTGAAATTCATACAATGCCAGAGAGCGTAGACGTACCAGATCAATTATTTCATTGCTTATATTATTTTTTCCACTTTTCTCCATGCAAAGAGTGTGATTTTTAAATGTTATGGGTCTTCTGTCTTTTCTGGCCTAGGCTTGCACTGCACATCAAAAATTAAGTGTAAAGGTCTCCCTGGAAAGTGTTTCATGTTCTTCCGTAAGGTCCAGTGGAGTGAATCGCTCCACAGAACTCTGTTTTGCTTCTGATCTTTCTACTCCCATTTTTTGTTTTCACAAAACACTGGAAAATTAAAAAACTTTTTCAGCCAGATCAAAGTCCAAAATGGTCCACAGCTGTGCTATTCTAGTCTGAGTTTCACCACACTTCTTCCAAGTCCTTTCTCACAAGGCATGGTTTCTACTGCAGTGCTTCCTTGCAGAAGCTGCTATCCTACATATATCTTCCATCCAGGCCATTAAATTTTTGAGTCCATGTGTTCTATTCTATGTAACAGGTTAATGTAATAGAGCTTCACTCTGCAAAAGCCGTTTCTTTGCTGCATCAACCACCATCACTATTCTGGCAGCTTTGCAAGCATGATGGTGTCAGCTGCAATATAAAGAATGTGGGGAAGGTGATGGCAACTCTACAGAGAGCTGCCTTCCAAGAGAGAACTTGGCTATAAATGTTATAGTCCTACTACATCCTATCTCTTTGATTTTTCAAATATCTGATATTTGGCTCTATAAAGATAAAACAGAGTAGTGGGTTGCTCCAAAAGTAGTGTCTTCTATTTGTTTCCATAAGAACTACAACAGACTCAGAGCACACAAATTGCTCTTTGATAGAGAAAATCCTCAGCTACAAAACACTATATTTCACCAGCAATGAACTGTATGCCATGCTTATAAAAATTTTCACCAGGGGAAGTGCCCCACTGTTGTCGCCATTGCTGAAATTCATCACTCACCCCTCGCTGTGCTCACATTCACTGTTTGCTATCCACAAACATTCAGCAAGAAATGGGTGTCAATGGGTGCCATTTTTTCCTCACGGAGGAATTCAGTTCCACTCTTTTGCTTTGTACGCACTTCCACGCAGATGCCATTCTGACAGACTGCCCCTCTGCTGCTATCTGTCACGCAGCAACAAAATGTAGTGGAATAGTGACAGGAAGGTTCAGACTCTACTGCCATTCTACCAATGTCTGCCTCTGATGTTGTGGGCCAACATAATAAAATAGAGGCATTACTTTTGGAGCAGCGCATTATCAGTTGGGCCGAAGTGAAACTGTTAAAATGATTCTCCTCTAGAAAAGTTTTCTGGTCTGACATTTAGCACTACCCTCTTGCTGAAGCATATTAAGTATACTAAGGAATTGCAATTATGTGGTGCATCCTTTTACGTCTTTCTCAAGCAGTGACAGGAAAAATTTAATTCCCACTCCTAAGATTGAGCGCTCCATGCATTGCCAGCTGATATTTTGGGTTTTCAAATTGTATTTCACAGATGCCAAACTGATAGCTTTAGAGAATGACAAGACCTCAACTTCAAGAGAGGGATCTCTTATCAAAGGTGGTCTGTATGAACAACTGTCAAAAGCAAGGAAACCTGGGAGCCTGGGGAAATGCTGTTGTTGGGCTGGTGCTGACCAGTTATCTTGATGACACAGTCTGTGACAGATTTAGCTCATAAGCAGTGGATAAGCTTGGAAAATGACTGTTTTGCCTGCTTCATTCACAACAGTCCTAGAATGCTATAAAATCACTGTGGCTAGACTGTGAAGCATCTGAGCTGGGGACACGTCAACTAAAGATCTGCAGTGCCTCTATAAAGGAAGAGAAGAAAGATCATAGGGAAATAACTGCTAAACGATAAGGAACTTTTTATCATAGCGCACTAGGATCACATTCCTGTTTTTCTTTTAAAATCTATTTTTGTTACTGTGGTCATATATAAAAGTCCGTCACATCAAATCACATCACATGCTGTAAACATTAATTATCTTTTGTTATCAATAGTTTCACTAAAAACAAAAACAGCATAGCTGCAATTAATTATAACTCTTCAACACTACTAGCTAGGAAGAGAAAGGTTAACAGCACATTCTGTTTTACTGGTTAAAGATGCTAGAACAGCAGCATTTGCTCAAATGGTTGTTTTACACATGCAGTGGCATCATCCAGTTTAATTCCTGCTGCGTTTCTTTGCCAACAACTGCTAGTGAACATTTGCCCACCTTCCCTGCTGCTGAGTAGTATCAGGATTAGATGCAGGGAGGCGAGCAGGCTTACAGCTTCATCTGTTGGCACCACAGGAATGCAGGAGCAGAACAGCATGGCAGTTGAGAAAACTTTCAAAATCATCAGTTTTAAGGTCTTGCCTAGAAATGACTGTTTTCTGTCTGGGGGGAAGGTTGTCTTCCCCAAGCTGTGCCTTCCCTCCCCCTCAAAAAAAAAAGATGGCAGTGGGTGGGAGGAACTGAAGGGACAATATCTTTCTCAAATAAAACCATAATGGACGTTTATTCTTTTTCTGCTCTAGCAGGAAGGTACATCTGCAAAACCGTGCCGGGAAGTAGGTTTTTATGTTGGAGTACCTGTCAGGAAAACACTGGTCCTATCTCGCTCTGCTAGGAATAAAAATTTTAGGGGCTTTAATACATCTTAGACTTGAAGATGGTGGCTAGCACACAGCAACAGGCATTTTCCTCCCCTCACCAGAGGAAGCCACTTTTCCCTCAGTACTTAGCAAAAGTCTCTTTGAATGACATGATTACGGAGAATCGTGTTTTGAGGAAAAAGTGGTAGAGACATAGAGCTGCGTTTTCTGGGCATTTATACTAGCTTTTGCCTGCACTTAAGAATAGCTGAAATTTACTTTCTGAACCCCATGCATTTCTTATATATGAGATATACCCCTGTAAGTGACTTTGTAAAATTACTTGTCTGTACATATAGTACAGCTGAAAAAAAAAAGTGCCAAAGGGCCACAACACAGGAAAAGGAAATGGTATCTGTGTTCTTCCTATTGAGTTACTAAGATATAAACTGTGTGCTTGTTGCAACCAAACATGTTGCTACAATGGATGATACCCTTGTTCATAGCAGAGCTTTCTCAGAGGCTTTCAAGGCCAGGCTGGATGGGGCTTTGAGCAACCTGGTCTAGACAGAGGTGTCCCTGCTTATAGCAGGGGGGTTGGAATAAGATGATCTTAAAGATCTTTTCCAACCCAAACTATTCTATGATTTTATGATATGGTTCACTATCAGCAGTAAGTAGAGCAAAGAAGGGGGAGTAGCAAGCAGCCACTGCAGCTTTTTAACTATAAAAATAGCCTTAATGGCTCCTTATAGTTTTTTAAACTAGCTGAGTGCAGAGTTAAACAGAATAATAATCTGTCTCCCATCCTTTTCTTTTCTCATTGTTTGTCCTCTATAAACACATGGTAAGTAAGTGTCTCCATTGTTAACTTTGAATTTGATTCCCCTGCGATCCATCAGCGATGCCTGTTCATAGTTGCTTTAATACTACATTTTCATGCTCAGACAATGCTCAGCTATGACACCACACAATCAGCTTAGATTGTCCAGTGACAGCTAAGAACTGATGAAGATTTGGTCAGATTGAGATGGATTTGGACAAACTAGGCTGACACCTCCAAAGCAGCCATCATGGTCTGTAGTAGCAGTGGTGTACATTAACAGGCTCAAGACCACATATTCATGCATTAGACCTAGCAGTTTTAAATGAGCTGTTATTATCTATCAAATAATATGTACTGTTAAGTATGCGAAGATATGTCCAAAGGAATTGTTGTGATCTACAGCAACAACTTTATTTCTCTTTTACTTCAACAAACTTTTTTTCTTTAATCAACTGCTTTTCTACTTGACCACGCTGTTAATAAAGAAGCATACAGCCAGTATTAAATGACACACTCAGAATTTGTGAAACCTGCACAGAACACTTGTTTTTGCATGGATCTTTACCACCCAGAGAGTTTACAGTGCTGCAATCTCCAAGTGGGCTGATTTTCAAATTGTAGTACTAGTTTGTCAAGTAGAATATCTAGCTGCACTAACACTTACTTATTACAGATGTCTTCCTGATTTAACACTACTTGTGCTTTTGGAGTTCAGCTAGTGCTACCTGGAACACCAGTCCTTAGGGTTTCCAAACTTTTTATGTTGTGCACTTCTGTCAGTAAAAATTTTGTGAGCACTTATTTCCGATGCATACTAGTTTATAGAGAGTTTGCTTGTGTTTTCCAAAGAATTGGAACAGCTCTTGCTTCAGCCAGATAGCGCACTAGCAGGCATCATACAGCCCTCCAGCCTGTGCTTTTCACCTCCTTACCTAGCTGTTAATTGTCTACTAATGTGTGAACTTGCTTGTCTGATCTAACTTGCTGCCTCTCCCAAAAAAGTTAGCCTCCTCTTAGCTGTTGCTTTCCTAAACTCAGTGACTTCAGATAAATAAACATAATAATGTTCTTACGAGACCAATGTTTTATGTCACAGAAAAGAGTGAAAAGAGGTCAAACTTCCCTCATAGCCAGGACTCCTAAAGTGGCAGAATGCCATTCAGATATGTTTTACCCAAATTACAGAATGATATTTCCCAGTACTGTGCAAGGGGACAAATCTGCCAGTCTAGCTGAGATTACGCTCAGAGGAAGGAATGCTTTATTCATTCATTCAGACAACCAGCTGAAAAAGATTTCGACTCCTTACAAGTTTTATAAATCTTTACTGTCTTCTTACAAATGCTGTGGATCTGTTGACATTGGTGTAGGCAAACTCACTATTAATGCATTATGTGATAGCTTCCTCCTTCAATGTCTGTAATATTGAAAAGGTACAGTGGTTTTTTGGGGGACAGGACACTACATGCCAGCTCCATTAAAAGACCAGAATTGAATTGAAGCTTTATGAAACATTATGGAAGTTCTGGATATATTTTAATTTCTAAGATGCTCATTGCATACTTCATTTTTACATTCTTTTCAATGTAAAAAATGTGGCAGATCCAGGTGAAGCAGGTGAACCTGATGATTAGGCCACTGAACCTGAGTGAAAGGAAGTTAGAGGACAAGACATGAGAGCAGAAACAGCCTGGGATGTTCAGAGTCAATAAGGACAGCAAGTAACATAAGATGATGGTCAGGATAAGCTGAACAAAATAAATTGATCTAGGGAGTTGACAGCAATATGTTCTTCTGTATCTCCTAAAATTTGGTATCTACTTTTTTAGAGCCTGTAGGAGTGGATGAAGAGTGGAGAAAGCATGGCTTTTTTCTTCCTGATTATTAGACTGAGATACAGGAGAGTAAATTGAGTGAGCCTATATTGACTGGTTTAGCCAAACATTTCCCAGCTTCCTTAGTATTGTGTGGTTCGTTGTGCAGTTTATTACTTGCTTTATCCCTTCATGGCTTTGCATATAGGGAAGAGCAGCTTGGTTAGAGTTACTTAGTTTGTGTGATTGGCCTCCTTGACTGAGCAAGTAATAGGAAAAAACTAACCCTTGATGGGAAGTGCTAGGCAGCCTCCCTTGCTGCAAGCTGTGACCAGAAAAGAGGTGTAGCAGGAAATACCCAGGATGGATTAGTGTGTTGACTCTTGTGTGGAATAGTTTCCTAGGAAAAAAGATTTCTCGGTTCACCTGCATGGAAAGGTGGAGTGTTATATCTATGATGCAGAGGACTCTTGTGAATAGAAAGGACACATTGATTGCATGTCTGGAGAACTAAGAGGAAATCTGACAATGCTTGGGCCTTGGTTCCCTTGTATGAGGTTGTGAGCTCCATAGCATAGCAAACTGGTTTGTGAGAATGATACTAAGGGATTAGGAAACTCATTTGTTCTTGTATGTGACTTAGGATTTCTTACCATCTCTACAAATGGTCTTCCAAGGTACCTGATTCTTTCTGAATTGTGGTGTGTAGCTTGGAGCCTAAAATTGGTTGAGGGAAAATCTGAGATAGATATGTTGGGGAAAAGAAAAAAAGCTTTTGCATTTCTATCATTGTCTGAGCAAAAGTAGTATAGTCATGTCCATTCTCTTGTGACCTATATGTAAAGGTTTGCATATATGTTTGTGCTGTTCGCCTTTGCAATTTGTCCTTTGTTTAAATAGAAGGGGTGAGGGCTCTGAGTCTCCAAGGGTACGTATTTAGACCATGTGAATGACTTCACCAGTGTCATCCTGAATTATTAAACTACAACAATATGTGCAATTCATCTAGCTGGGAGAGAGCTTTGTAAATGCTGTTTTCATGTATAATTCCATGAGGGAGGTGGGGAATATATAGATCATCAGAGCTGTTTCAATTGAGGTTTGGCTCTATATCCAAAATATGTAAGAATTTACACTGATGGCATAAGCCTCTTGCAAAGTACTCATTCACAAGTTCAATTTTTTTTAAAAAATGTCATTTATAGAAGAAATAAGTTATGAAGGAATTAAATTTTGTACAAGAAACCTTGGAAAACAAGATCACAAATAACAAAACATACTGTTTAGAGCCCAGATGGCTGCATAAAGTAAATAGCTGTTTCCTCAGTGGAAACATAGGCAATTTGGCTGTGTGAAGCTCCAATTCCAGCAGAGATCCTTGAAGCAGATGTTGATATTGCTTGTGCATGGAAACTCTAGTAAAAAACAAGATGTTCAGGTAACATGAATATAGTGACTGACAACCTCAGATTTCTTTGTCTGTAGGCAACATGCTCTTAAAACAAGAATGTGATCATTAAAGAGCCTAGAAAATAAGTGACTTTCTGTACATATGCTATGATGAGCTAACACATGTGGCTGGCTAGGATACTTGAGAATTTTCAGTAATTTCTTTTGTCTGAAACTGATAGGCCAGTGGAATATTTCAAGCCCAAAAATAAAAATGTAAGTTGAATCTAAATATAGGTTGGAATATGTAGATACAGGTATAAATAGCTAAAAACTTATAATGTCTTTTCCTGTATAGAGAAGAAAGAAGAAATTAATTGCTTACGTTCTTCATGTCAAGTTAACTTAAAAAAATTGTCCTGTACTAATGTGTTTTTTCTATAACATGTTTATGTTATCATTTCTTATATGTCTAATCAGGCTTGACCATAAATTGTTACATTCTCGACTCAAGCTAATCCTGAAAAATGTGAGTTCTAGAAGTATGTTTTCTGGAGGCAATGCTAAAGGTTTTTCAGTGGTACATGTTTTCTCTATAAAAACTGGCCTTCCAGTTCTTCAAAAACTCTTATGGCTTGCATTTAGTTAATGTGGTACAGCAATTTTCTGATTGACAGCAGCAAAGCTGTAATATTTTACTGGCTGACCCAATTGTATCCCAGGTGGCCAAGAAGGCCAATGTCATCCTGGCTTATATCGGGAATGGTGTGGTGAGCAAGACTAGGGAAGTCATCCTGCCCCTGTACTCGGCATTGGTGAGGCCTCACCTCGAGTACTGTATTCAGCTTTGGGCACCTCAGTACAGAACGGACATGGAGGTGCTGGAGCAGGTCCAAAGAGGGGCAACAAGGCTTGTGAAGGGCTTGGAGAATATGCCCAATGAGGAGAGGCTGAGGGAACTGTGGCTGTTTAGTCTGGGGAAAAGGAGACTGAGGGGAGACCTTATTGCTCTCTTCCAGTATCTGAAAGGTGCTTACAGTGAGAGCGGGGTTGGTGTCTTCTTGCTGGTGACAGGTGACAGGACAAGGGGAAATGGCTTCAAGTTGCACCAAGGTAAGTTTAGGTTGGATATCAGGAAAAACTTCTTTACTGAAAGGGTTGTTAAGCACTGGAATAGGCTCCCCAGGGAGGTGGTTGAGTCACCATCTTTGGATGTGTTTAAAAACCATTTGAATGTGGTGCTCAGGGACATGTTTTAGCGGAGGGTTGTTAGCTAGGGTAGTATGGTTAGGTTGTGGTTGGACTTGATAATCTTTGAGGTCTTTTCCAACCTGAGTGATTCTATGATTCTATGATTCTCTTCCCTGAAGACCCAGAATGCAGAACGTGCACAACAGATTAGTTTGTTCTTGAGTGGCTAATGGGAGTACTCTCAATTGCTCCAGCACATACAAGATCAGGTTGCAAGGTTCACACTTTGAAGCAGCAATAAATTGCAGAGCTTGCAACATCTATTCATTCAGTAACAACAGTCTTAACATGGTTACACAGATGCTGCTGGGACTAAGGGAGACTACCATTGTCTCTATGTATTTTGGGGTGAGTTGTTTGAAGACCGTAGGGTGGTGAAGAAGCCTGATAACAGCTTGTTTTCTCCTTTTTCCTCTTTGAAAATACATCCAGGAGGATAGCATCTGGGCAGTGGGGTTTACAGAAGTCGGTGGTCCAAATACATACCTAGATTACTTGAGATCTGCATTTAATTTCTTGCTCAGCCTGAGGTGATTCAGTTCCCTGTAGGATACTCTGAACCATGGGTGTTCTGAGGAAATCTGACGTCTGCACAGATCGGTTCTCAGTTTGGTGAGGAAACACAGGAGTTAATTGCAGTGGGGTCAGCATTCATGCAAATATTGTTAAAATGTAGCCTACTCCAAAGTTTAGTCCTTGAGAATTTAATGTTCTTGGAAACAAAGAAAACAGCAGTAGGAAGCCAGGGTATGTGCATCAGTAGCTCAGTAAGCTCATTGTCATGAATTTCCAAGGTTGTCTGTTGTTTTTCCGAGGTTAGGTCTGATATCAAGAGGGCCCTGAGGCAAAGCAAATGCAAAGCATTTCATAGTTCTTTGGGTAAGACAGGAGTTTCCTCATCTCCTTTCCAAATTTTGAGTCATCTATACTGGAAAAAAATTCAGTGGAAGACAAATTTGTATTTTCTGAGTAATTGAAAGCAGCAGATGTCAAGGTACCCTAGTAATCTCCCACCTCGGACTAATTTAATTCCTCAAAGGGAAAGAAAGGAAACATTCTGCTAATAGCTCTTCAGGTACCAAGGTCCTTTTAATCATTAATCTTAACAGAGAACCTTATGGTCATTGCAAGAGATTTGATAAAATGCATGGTTAGAGAGCTACTGTTATATCTACTGGAGGGTGTTGGAACATCTCAGTTTGAAACTATATCCTTGACTCTTTGTGCTGAGAAGGCTCTCCTCTGATTGGACAGTAGCCCTATACTTTCGATAAGGCAGGTTCTCAGATCTTTCCTTGTCTTGCTGTTCTGATGCCTGGTCATCTTGTTGCTCAATTCAGTGACAACAGCTGAGCTCTGAAAGCATGCTGTGCAGTGCAAGAGTTGAAACCCTTTGTCTTCCAAGGCTTAGTTAGAATGAGGGAATGGAAAGACAGTGTCATAATTCAGAATCTTAAATCATTCTCTTGCCCATTCTCTCTACTGCGTTTTCTCTATCTGTGATAACAGACATGTGCTTTTCTTTTAGCTGAAGATATCACTTTCCTGCACTTAGTATAAAACATATATTTTCTAAGAAAGCACCAGAAGTGTTTCCCAAAAGAAATAGCTTAATGCTAAATTATAGTGCCTCTGCTGTCTTATGGTACTGCTCCTGTAACACACCTATGTCAGCTGAGTCAACAAGCTAAACACCACACATCCCAGTATAAATTTCAGCAATCTTGACACCTCTGGATCATAGTGTTACACTTCTTAACTCAGCTGTCAGCAGGCAGTAAATGCGGTGGTACTGTCAACTCACACAGCTTAGGGCTTAGTATCACAAGGAGATATTTTGTATGCCCGCTCCAAGAAATCCCCTTTATAGATTCTTTCTGCATTTATATTAATAATGGGATGGGTTTGCTACACTTACCAATTAATGTCTAGTGCCAGTACCACAAGAAACAAACACTGCTTTGCTGATTTATTCTCTAAAGAATCTCTTTGATACAGAACAAAAAAAGAAAAAGAAGGAAAAAAAAAAAAAACCCTGAAGCAAAAAAATCTGAATTCTTTCAGTTTCAGAGGAGACTCCTGCAATTTGGACACCTGTTAGTCTGACCAATGCCACAATAAAATCAGACTCAAATTGCTTTATTCAGTAAAGATAAGTAGATAAAATCACAGAAAATAAAGTCAGAGTAGAGTAAATTCTCACTCCACTCACAGCTGCTAGTTTAATGGAATTGCCTTTCTCGTGGAAAGCACAGCTGCTCCAGCCCTGCCTGCAGCATGCATGTGTGCCTGGGCTGGAAGGGATTGTGGAACTGCAGCAAGGTTCGTCCTGAGCAGCCAAGGTGGCTGCCAGAATAGACCTTCATTAAAATATGGGTATAGAAGAAAAGCATTTTGACCAAGCCATGCCTGGCTCCTGTTTGGTGGTAAGCTTAGCTGAGAACTCAGTTTGCAAATTGCTCAGCTTATATTTGCTGATGGACCACAGTCTTTCAGGTGGTAGTGGGTCTTGGGCAACTTTTGTTTTCCACCCCTAGTAACATCAATGCATTTCCTTCTTACAGACGAGCGTGTGTCCTCACAAGCTGGCAGGTCTTTTCAAACCAGACTATTGGCCTGGCTGCACAAGTGTCACTGGAGCCTTGCCTTTGTAGATCATGGGGTCCACATCTGTTACCCTCAAAATAAAGAAGTTTTTCCTCACATTCATATGGAATTTCCAGTGTTTCAATTTGTGCCCATTGCTCTTTGTTCTGTCACCACTGAAAAGAGCCTGGCCCCATCCACTTGACTCACTCAATATTTATATGCATTGATAAGGTCTGCCTTCAGACTTCTTCAGGCTGAACTTTGCAGGTTTGATGAATTCTATATAGGAATGCGTAATTGGACATGGATTCAACTCTGATTTGTGAGTGTGATCAGTAGTTAAACATACAGGGCTACTCTTTCTTTTTCCCCCCCCTTCCACTACTCAGCTTATATTATAGAACTCCTTTAGCTTATGCCACAACACACACAATAGGACACTATGCCTTAGTTTGCAATTTCTAAGTGAGAATAATGAGCTCCTTTATCTTGCAGGGAAACTGTGAAAATAAGTCAAATAATGTATTGCAAATGGTCTGATACTGCACTGACAAACACAAAGAAATAATGCAGTTTTAGAAGTTGGTCTAAATAATATGCAAAAAATAAGGCTCTAGACTGGTAATGAACAGTGACAGAAGGAAAAATTATTGAATCGTTGCTCATTTAGTGAACGTGATTCCTGCTGTGCGCTGGATGAAATTGGTCCCGTGGGGAAAATAGAAAGACTACAATAATTCTTACAAAAGGAGGAATGAGTTATGGTCACAGAAGCAAGCTTGAATTTAGCATTTTCTCACTTTTGAGTGATGTGTGACCACTGAAAGATATTTCAGAAAAATTGTGCAAGGATATTTTATTAAGGTGATTGTACATCTTTTGAATAGAGAGTGGAATATGTAACAATTCTGTCTTGGAGCACTGACCTAATACCTACTGGAGGTGTCAGTAGAGAGAAAGTACTGAAATGCCTAAAGTCTCTTCAACTTATAGAAGCTAACCAGGCAGCATGCTGTTGTCTTCTGCGTGGGGGAATGTGAGCATTCTCATGAGAAAAGGGAGCTCCTAACCTGGTAGAAGAGGGAGCCTATGGTGGAAGTCACTGTAGCCAGGTGGGTAGTTGGTGGTATCCCTATTCTGGAATAAAGCATAAGGACGTAGCCCAGCTTTGATGAATAAACTGGTCTGTGAAGAATGGGATGGATAATAAATCGCTAAATGCTGATAGATTTCCAAAGGGAAATCAGTCAGTATGAATTAGCCTTCTCATAGATTTCAAGCTTTTTTTTCCCAAGTTGTGTTGGGTTTTTGTTTTTTCGTTTTTTTAATTTAGTCTTCTGTGTTCAAGAAACAATTACTAGAATTTATTGACACAGATAATATACCTATATTCGCTTATCACATTCTTAGAAAAGGCAGAAATATTTTGACAGAAAATCTCTAAAATGCCCACTTTGAAAGTTATAATTTAGATAAATTCTGAACAATTGAAAGCAGGATTTTCTAATGAGATACATAAAGGAGTATTAATAATAGATGTTATTTCCAGCCATGTTTGTGATAATACGTAGTAGCATTTTTAAGGTAAAGAGCTGTAAGCCCAAACTGAGGCAAATCTATGTAGTCATCTTTTACATTTTAATGGAAGTAATTAATGAGTCTGGCTTGCTTTTGGAAATGCTTTAATTTATTCTTTGAATAAAAAGTAGAAGTTGTTAGTACAAAATACAATTTCTGAGTTATACTTCTGAAGTGTATAAAACAGATCAGTGCTGATTCAAACAGGGAAATTCAAAATTATTGTTTACATTGTGTGCTATTTCAGCAGCATTCATTGTGGGTTTATATCATGATTAGTTTGTTGTGTTTTCCCTACAGTGAGCTTGACTGGAAATGGGAAACTCTTCTGGATTCAACCGTTGCACCTGATTGCCTTTACTTTTTTAAACTTCCAGACACTTGCTCTAAGGCATCTGTGTTTGTCTATATCTGAGAAAGCAAAAAAAAAATGTTGCTTCTGTATCTGATTTATCAGATGACCTCAGTTTTTTTCTGTTTTATACAAGGTGGCCTTTGAATTTGTTGAACGGTATTTTGGTTATAAAACATTGCATTGGCCAGCTCTGAATTTTGTGCATATATCGTAAATTGCATTTTTATCTTGCAGATCTCATTGGGGAAAAAAAGGGATCTGCTATAGCAAGCTTGTTTCCTTTCCTTTCCTTTCCTTTCCTTTCCTTTCCTTTCCTTTCCTTTCCTTTCCTTTCCTTTCCATTTCTTTTTTTTTTCTTCTTTTATAACCAGGGTCTGTAATTAGTATCTACCTCCTACTTACTTAGTATTTCATCAAAATTGTGAGTAAATAGTGTGAGTGTGTGCATAGGGTTGGGTGGAGTCTGTGGGGGGCTTTTTCCATACCTGAAGCTGCATTAGTGGAATAACATTGCTCCAGATGGGAAATGTAGTTTCACCTTTGTATAAATGCATGATTCTGATAATTGTCTGTCTTGCCTTGATGTATGAAATTCTTTTCATGCCAGAGGGTTTATGAGGTGTTTTTTTTTTTTTCATTAATACAGCTAAGTCAAAAATCCTGTCACCTTTCAAGAATTTCATCGAGATAGCAAAGAATTCAGATGTCTTGTGTCAGCATTGAGCCATCCCATAGCTCCCCCTACCCTTCTGCAGGTTGTCATCTCCCAGCCAGTGCAGGGCTCTCCTCTGGCCATTGCTTCCCATAATTCTGCATATTGTCCTTTCTTGTATCCCTTGATATTGGAAAAAAAAAAAAAAAAAAAAAAAAGGGGAGGATAATTGAATAGTATAGTTACCCTTCATAGAGCACTGGTATCAACCTCTAAGCAGCTGAAACTGCCACAAACCAAACAATGGCTTATTGCTTACAAGCAGTCCTTTTTGCTTTGTTTAGGCTGTGAAGGTGCAGCCTTCTCCACTGATGCTTTACCCCTGTTGTGGAACTAGTAGATTGTTGCTATCAGGGAGGAAGATTTGCCTTCTGAAAATACAGGATAAGATCCAGAGCATCTCGTTGGCTAAGCAGAACAGATGGGAAGCATACCGTTCTGCCCTCCTCAGCAGGTTATAATCTGGCGGTTTGTATAGGAGATTTAATGTGGATATGAATAAATAATAGAGAGGAGGGAAAGACATATTTGCTCAAAATTAGGGTTTACCGAATGATGTGCCCTACTGATAAATCAGTCCAAAAATACTTTGACACTCATTTTTCAACTCCTTTGACAGTACCTGGTGTCCCAGTTTGAAGGACAGTCTGTGGATTTCATTCCCATTATCCCTCCATTTCCTAGCAATGTCACATCTCCCAGTTTTTCTAATAAAGAGTTCTTCCCCTTGTGAGGTAATTAGCAATTTAGAAAGGTTGACCAGAAACAATCCACCAAAGCAGAGCCCAGACCTGTGAGAGTGACAGCGCTATCTTACAAGTTCTATAAATATCGGTGTCACCCCATGCACATCTTCCTTGGATTTTGCATTTATTTCCCCCTACATTATACACCAACATGGGTAGCAAAATATGAAAAAGAGGAGACAGAGCAGAGATTAGGGGCTGGAAACATTTTCACAGCAGTATCTTGTCAGCTTTCCAGCACACTCTGACTTATCGAGATCCAAACACTCACAGCTGGTGCATATTTTAATGCCAAATGACTGGCATGGCTGAAATTGGAATTCACAGTCTCTCAATGCTCTGTACTAGCACATTTAGTCAGCGCATTGCTTTTGTGTGACTCTTTTAAAGTTAAGTTACGTTTCAATGAGGGCATTTTTATGAAGGCACTGTGAACTTGCATGGGAGACTGTATGGTTTGGTGTGCCAAGTGTCTGATTAAAATTAGAAGTAAAAAACATGAAAAGCCCTGCTAATTTACTGCCCTAAAATTGTCAATTACAGCAGTGCCAAGCAGTCTGGAAAAAGCTCCTGTTCTTCCAAAAGCAGAACAGTGCCAACTCCAAGGCAGAAGAAAGAAGAGGAAATATTTGTCAACTCTATCCAATAGCTGGTCATACAGTAATTGAGAGGTAAATTCTCCAACTTCAGTTGTTACACTGATGGTTGGAATAATGCCTGGTTTTGTTGTTTGGGAATTTTTTGTGTGTTTATTTTTAATTTTTAACTTCTCCATCAGTTTATTCTTTTTTTGTTGGTATTGTGATGGCTTGCTGTGTTTAATGCCTACATTGTCGTGTTTCCTGAACAGCGCAGTATATAATGGCTAGAAAAAAAATGAAGGCCATTTCCCTTTTAAGAAGTGCAATTCAATTATGCAGTAAGATCTTGCCTTGACTTTGATTCTCAGAATGTCACTAAGAGTACCAGTACAGTGAAAGTGTTCACCCAATGAGGCGTTCTATGGCACAGACTTTGAGTCTGTCAGCATTAGGGCCACCTTTGGGATCATCCTTCTAATGATAGCACTGGAAAGGTTGTGTTGTGCAATACTGTGGTATTTGGGGATAAGTTCTCATAAGTTAAGGATGTCCCAACTGGTGTTTAAATTATTCTGGAGTCATGGAGCAACTCAGATTTAGTTCATTAAAATTTCTACTAGGCTGTGAAATGAATTGAATCCAGTTCACTTCAGTGGAAGAAAGATCTCATGATGAGCGATGCTTTTGAACTCTCCAGACCTACAAAAGTTTTCTGTTGTTTTCATGTGAAACATGTGTTTGTAAACAATCATCACTGTGGACTAATTTGACACAGAGGAGGGCAACAAATCTGTCAGTATTTCATAACCCTAATTTTGTGTGATTTTATTCCAACCTGCTTTCTTTGCTTTTTCTTTTAAGTCCTAGATTTTTGTTTGTTTGGATGACAGAAATGCAGACTTAAGGATGAACGAAACAATATACAGTATATTGACCAGTCTTTAGAAGTGGTTAATTAAACATCCCAGCAAAGGCAGTCTGTGGAATTTGGGAACAAAACAGAACATAATTTCTATATCTGGGCAGTTATTGAAAAACATGTGGAAAACAAAATAAGCCACAGATGGGGTAAGACATTAAATAGACCAACAGAGGTACCCAGGCCAACATTGTCACATACCATATTGGACAGAGTGAACAGTCTCTACCATTTACTTCTTTGCCCCCTCTTGCAAATATGCTCCAGGGTTGAAAGAGATGTTTCAAGGACCAATGGGAAAACATAGTCAAGTATGGAAGTAAGAAGTAAGGGGAGGCCAAAGCACTTTTGGCTCAGAAAAGTAGTAGTTCATTTTTTCTTGGAGGCTGCTCTCAGATAAATGGAAACCAGAATGGCTGGCATTAGTACCTGTTCTATGTCAAGAGCTCCTGTCTCAGTAACTAAGGAGGTTCAAAGGTAGGACCTTAGCAAGGCCCTGTCTGACTGCTCTATCATGGAAGGAAAATAAAATCGTTTTTCCCTGAGGTTCATAGCATGCATGCTTCCCAGGGGCCTTAAGAGCAGTTTCACCGTTGCCTTCAGTGGCAGCAGAAGTAGACTGTGAGCAGTGGGTTCTACAAATGGACTACGTATATATGCTACATGGATAAGAGTAATCCTAGTGCTACAATATGTGGTACATTACAGGCTGAGACTGCTGTTTTCCAGTATTATGGAACAATTTGTCAAGTTATGAAGCGATGAGAAGAAATTAATGACTTATTTTGCACACAGAATCTGTAGTTAAAAAAAATAAAATAAAATCAAGTTTAAGAATAACAAGCTTGAGGTACTTCACAAAGGTATCTCAGGTCATCAAGAAAAAGGGAAGTAGCACCAGAACCAAACTGTCCTTGTTGTCCACTTGCAGACAACATATTCAGTCCTTGCATGTAGGAATTTTTTGTTCAAAAGACCAGGCCTCTTCCAAATAATCTGGGATACGTGCATGTTTTGGTATTAAATTCACTGGGAGCAGGGATAAAGCCATGATGGATCAATATCAAGGATTTTTGATATTGTTTTGATATTGATTTGATATTGTTTTTTTGATATTGATTTGATTCTCTTTTGACCTAAGCATTTTCATTTATTCTTCTTTTCAAATTTGTGGTGTCTTCTTATGGCACTCTTTTCCTGTGCAGATTCCAAGAAAGGATACATGCCAAATAGTGTTCTTCATATGTCTCTGGTATTGCTTATATTTAATGAGTTTGAGCTTAATTTATTACCAGCAGAGAGCACTCTGAAATTAGAATTAATGTTGGGCATTCCATAAAGAACTTACGGTTTAGCCATAAATGCAATGCACAGTGCAGAATTAAACAGATTACTGTTTAAGCAGACAGTGTATGTACTTGAAAAAGTAGCTTATTTTTGCCATTTGATTCTCTAAATAGCAAAGATTTGAATTTTCTGAGTACAGCATAAAAGAAAACATGGTAGTGTTCTTTAGTTTAACATTTAGGAGTATGACTACTAGACGTCATATTACTATCCTTCCCTTATTTTGTTTATTAATGGATATACTGTAAATAGTATTTACAGTCTGTGGCTTTTCCTTTGTTTCCAAACTTGAAAAATTGTTGATGAACAGTAAATAGTGATGAGCAGCGCTACATTGTTGTTTTCATTTCAGTTTACTTGCATTATTTTTATTAATTTTCAGATTACAACCTAAAGCCTGTTTTTCATCAGTAACTTCACGTAGTGTTTCATTCATACTACTGAAAGACATAAGAAATATAAAACATTGCCATAATCAATAAAGTTAAGTACTGACTTTCAATCCTGCTCTGTTTAGAATGCATTTGTCTATGTACTAAATCACGTCAACATTGCAATTCTGTCCATCTTGCAGTTTTTTAATTTTCCTTACCATGTGTTCTAATTACACTAATCTTTTTGTACTTGACAGGGCTTGCTTTCAAATGCTGTTTTGGTATTTTGTTTCACCCTATAATGTAATGGTGGTTTTTAAATTCTACCCAATCCTTCTTGTGCTGGAGGGCTCTAATTTTATGACATGACCCAGCAAATGGATGAGACAGTTAAGGATAAATCTCCAACACCTTTAACTCCAGAATTTAGTTCTTCCGGAGGTAAGAGCGGCTTACCTATCTATATAAAAAAATGTAGAGAATTTTAAGCAGTGCAGTAAGCCTCAGAGTGTGGAGCTCCATCTAGACAGATTTTACTTTTCTTAGGCTCTGCTGGGTGAACCTCACTTTCTGTGCATTTCTCTTTGTAGTTGCATGGCTGGACATCCATAGGGTTCCCCGTGCCAGGATGCTCTGTCATCCAGTTAGGCAAGAACACTATTGCACTTTGAGATGGAGCTGTGGATAAAGATCCACAGGAAACCTGCCTCTTCACTGTATGGAGAAGAAAGATTAAATGAAGCTAAAGCACAGTAGAGATTAACTTTCATATACCTAATGCAGGTTTGAAACATCAGTATGTGCATAGCTGAGAGTTTTATATATAGATGATCAGGTAGTTCAGGCAAAAGGAAACATGTAGGAACAGAGCTGAATCAACAGTGTAGGCATCTCAAGAGAAAGATGAAAGACTGTAGGTGTGTACTGTATATATTCATTAGTGTATGAACAAATAAGTGTGTGACCCATACCTCTGAATGTCTAATCCAAATTAACTCCTTTCATCACTGAAGAGTCTTTTAAGACCTATCCAACATAGACCAACTTTATTTGAACTTCACTAGTCATCAAAACACTGATGCAGGTCTACAGGAATCTTTCTTTCTGATAATAACATCATTAAAATAGAATCATCTAGTTCTAAATGTTGTGGAATGTGTGCCTGGTGTGCCAAACACTAATGCATAGATGTCTTTGCAGCACTCTGGTGGGTAAAGGGAGATCTAGGTGTTTAATTTACATACTTGTTAAAATGGTGAATGTAATCCTGTCAAAATGAGAAACTGATTTTTGCTGTGGCTGTCTGTAGAACACCAATGCACCAGTTAAAAAAAAAATAACATAGATAAGAGCCATTTTGAATTGTATTTTTTTTTTATTTAATTTTTATGGATCCTCTTAGGGAAAACAATGTGCAAACTGCTTAATTTTAAGGGGACAATGAAAAGAAGTATTAAGGAAGCTCTGTTCTAATGAAACAAAGCATTAATGTTAGGGGAAATAAAGAGGCTTTACTTTCAAGCTGATAAATTACACTCCAGAACAAAATTTGTAGTTCTGCTCTAACACAATTTTGTATTTTGTTCTTGCATAGCAATTTTTATTTATTTATTCTCTATGTTAAGTTGATATATATGCAAATACAAGCTTAAGATAGAAACAACTTTTTGCCTTGCTGCCAAAAGTACTGGTGAGACAGAGAGATATTAGGACAAAAAATTTTGCACATTTCAATTGTGTCAGTAGCCCTGCACTAATGTGCTTATTAACCTTTAATTAGAAAGTGCTTTTTATCGGAGTTTAAAATTTCCTTACAGTATATGCTTGGCAGGATTTAAAAAACAAAACAAAAACCTATAGAGGACTAAATAAACAGTTGCCAATTGCTTTGGATTCCAGACTTCTTGTTTATTCATTAGTAGGCTTTCCTATTTGAATTATATTAATAACCAAGACAAAGACCCAACTTGCAAGAAGCTATCTATCTGGGTCTTTATCACTGAACAGAAGCTGTCACTTCATGGGTGTGGTTCACTTGCTTCTTTCATGTATTTCTTGCTCTAGCATCAGCCAAGCCTCATCCCATGAGAACTTGTGGCTGCTGCTTTTCTCAGAGCTTCCTTATCTCAGGTTCCAGGGTTGTCTTTTTTTAGCTCACTTGTTGTGTTGCAATCTCTCCATGGACTCCCCAAACTGCAGTGCAATAGGGCAGCTGAGGGGCATTGTTTAACTCTGTATCTTGACTCAGATACGTTTCACCTCTCTGGTTTTGTGAGGGAACCGATAATTAAAGATGAGAGGCTTGTCGCTGTAGCATAATGTAGGAATACTTCAGAATCAAAAAGCTAACATCACAGCTCTTGAGTGGAAATGAAAGTTCAAGAATGCCCGCATTATTAATCACTTGTATTTCTCTCTGTGACAAAAATAATCTGTATTTGGTATGACTCTGCATGAATATTCACATTTTTTTTTAAATATCAGTGTATTCTTTTACCACAGTTTCCTCTTAATAGCATTGCTGTTCTCTGGACACCTATAAAAATCTCACTTGATGAGAAAAGATTGCCTAAATTTGATGTGCAGTCTGTAGATTATAAATTCTCTGAGATAGAGATTGTCTTTTGTCCTGTGCTAGTAGGATACCTAGAGCAATAGTGTCATGGTAATTGACTGTAGGAGAATAGGTATTGAAACCTAATATTTCAACAGCTACAGTACTCAAAATGTGTTTTGAAAGATGATATATAAAGGCTCTATTGCAATCTGTAGTTGGTAAACAATATAAAATAAAAATTATGACACTTCCCTTGTCTCTCCTGTGCCCACAGTCAAGAAAACATAAAGCTCTAGACTTTGGGAAACCAGTGTTAAAAAAAATACTGTGCTACAAGAGATAGTATGTAGTAACTTAGTTTTAGTTTTGTAAACGTGCTTCTTAATCAAGACTTCAGTTAAGGCTGAATGATATTCCCTCGCTTATGAAACAAAATAAAATATGCCAATTTAAATTAATTTTAATATAGAGTATAAATTGTGTATACTTAACTATGATTAATGGTAAGAACTGCAGTTCAAAGCACTGGATAAGAGAAACTCGGCTTTGGAGACGTGGTAGTGGACTTGGTTTGAAAGCCCACTCTAGGAGCCGAACACTGCACCTGTGAGCTAAACTTGGCTAACTCATCTGCTGCTCTGGCTCCCTTGGCATCAGCCTGTCATTTGCAGATCACTAACATAAAAGCTTGGAGGAAAAAAAGAGGAGGAAGGGGAAGCAGATTACCAAATTGCTTCAATGGCAAAAGTTCTTTTTGCCCCTGTATATCCATCTGAGTAGTGCAAGTAGAAGCACCAACCAGCTTGAAAGATCACATCAGAGCCGAGCTGAAGAGCAGCTGATACATGCAGCCTGCTCCTTCAGCAGCATGGAGAAAATCCAGGAAGAAACACATACCAACTTTATTACTGCTATTCCCTCACCTCACTTCCATAGAATCTGTCCTTGCTAATGATGGCCAACCCCTTTCACTGTTGATTGGCAACAATGGAACTACTTGTTCCCAGAGAATTTTGCCCCTCATGTTTCTCTAGCTTGAGCTCATCAGTTAGCATGCCAATAAGTTTTTCTGCTTTGTGGGGCATTATCTTTATGGACTACCCTTTTGTGTATAGCCTTTCCCCTTTTCTCTGGTCATACAGCCTTTTCCCTCCGTATGCTTTCACCTTCCTTCCTAAGAAGCTTCCCTAAACAATGAATAGAAACAGGAAGACACAGCTTCTTTCCCCTTCCCTTTCATTGGAAATCATTAGGGATTTTACACAGTGACATTGAAGTAGCCTTCCTTTCCCAGCTCAGCTGAAAGTGATGATTGATGTACCTTTGAGGGGAGCAAAGGCAAAAAAGGCGGTGAAATAATAAAATAAATAAATAAATGTGGAGAAGGAAAGAAAAATTTGACCCAGACAGGAATTCAGAGAAGAAAAGAAAATTAAAAAAAAAAACACAAAAAAAAACCAGGAAACCAGCCCACCTGGATAGGCTCAAGTGTCTCCCAATAGCTACCCCATGGAGGTGTGATTGCTCTGTATTGTGCTCTGTAGATCAGAGTCATTGGTTGACTGAGAACTTACAGTCAGATGGCTGAGGCTTCCTCTTCCCACAGAAGCAGTAGGGAAAGAAACAATTTTTGGGGTTGATTTGTTTGGTTTTTTTTTAATTCTTTTTTTGGGGGGGGGGGGAAGGGAGGGGGGGGGGGATCCAGTTTCTTTTCCCTACAGTCTTATTTTAAAATGTTCCTCCTATCAGTATCAGTGGAAAAGGCTTGAGTAAATTATGACCATTTTCAGGAATGCGCACTTATCCAAACGCGTTCAGCTTCACTTTTTCATTGAGTACCTGCTGACAAAGCTGCACTCTGTAATGGCAGAGGGTCAATCACCAGTGGACACTATCACATTTGGCAGAAAGTTCTGAGCAACTCTCTAAAAGATGTTTAAAACATAACTAACCTCAAGGAATATGCAGTGTGCGTTGTGATTTCAGCTTCACTTTCCTACCTTATTTGCTTGTTAATTCCACCCTCTAAACTGTATTGTTTAAAAAACATGCTTAATAACATTTGCTAAAAAGTTATGGTGATGAGCACATTATATACACTGTTAGAGAGTATCAATTATTAGCATATAACTTGGGTAGCTTACTATGTCTTTGTGATGCTAAAGAACAATCCCCCTCATACAGGTGAGGCAGTACTGAATAAAATGTCTTACTGAAGCATACACCCATGTCTAGCAGAGCTATCTTGTGAGCTTGCTGCGTAGTAGGTTCATCACCCTGGCATAAACAACAGTTAAGTACAATCTTCTCCATTTCTCATAATGCCATCTGACATTTCTTGATTTTGTGTATTTGGGCTATCTTTTTCAGTTTGTACAGTTAACAAAGTACAGTTAGAAAGAGTATTGTAGTGAGATAACAAATGAACAAACAGAAGAGGAATGTTCATTGGTGTCTGAAGATTTAGGCTCAAGATGAAAGGCTCCACAGAGGAAGGAGCTCTTTTCTCTCCAAAAAGAGATCCTTCCTCAGTAGCAGTCAGCCCTTAGATGGGATCTAGGAGAGGCTCCACCCCTTCCAGTCACACAGCTGAATTGCCTTCACCTGTGCTCTCTTGGCTGACTTAGTCCTTGCCTCTGGTGATCAATCAGTGATCCAGGCCGTGACTCAACAGTTCCCATTCACAGTTCTACAAGAAAATGTTTTGCTGAATGCGTGAAAGCTTGCACAAGCAGCTGCATTGTAGAAGCAAGCAAGCACAGAAGGAAAGAAGGAATTGTCCTTTTTGCTAGCAAAACCACAAAGGTATGAAGTCAACTGCCCTAAAAAAAATTGTAGACAAAATGAAGTACTTTACATTTCTCAGTCTTGTCTCTGCTGTTCTTGAGCTGACAGGTGGCCTGCCCATGTTTTTTTTATTAGTTTAGTCTGGATTCTTCATTCATCCATTTGCTAGTTCTAGCTCTTTTATGATAGAACTCTGGCTGGCCATTGTTAAGCTGATGTTAGAGAGGGTTCTCGGTAGCCAAGCCTCATCTTTTATTTGGAAGGCTCAGACCAGCACGCTCTATTTAAACGCATGTAGGATAAAAACTGATTATCTTCCTGAAGTTAATGCTGTTCCCATACCTGTTAACAATTTGAAGATTTTATTAGAATTATTTAAACTGTTTCCTTTTGAGATAGGAGGAATGTTTATGTCAGGAGGCACTCTCTTCCCACCAAAAGCTTGCATTTCTTTAAAGATGTTTCTTTCTGCGTGCTCTAGACAGAACACTCAGATAATACATAATTGTTCTTCAAAGGTGCCATGAGAAATGCTGGCTGCTACTGACTCGTAAAAAAAACATGAATGCCTTGCTTATGATGCACTGTATTTCTTGCAGCTTTATATCCAGATGGGTTTTTGCATTGTCACTGCACCTTAAGTTCAAACGAGTAGAGGTTTTTTCCATCATACTCTCTTAGTCCTTTCTGGATATGTTCAGCAAGTATTTTCTTCCTGCAGGTTTCCCAGTACTGCCAGAAATGTTTGTCCTTCAGTCCAACACACTTCTGTCAGTCGTGCTAATTCAGATCCCTTATGTGGGATCCAAACAAAATAATTCTTGCTCTTTCCATTCTAACCGATCTAGTGTCATTACGATACTTGCCCGAAACTGGTGGTGAGCAGACCTCTCAGCATTTTACAGGGATTAATGAATTTGTCTTCTCAGTGTCCCCCAGAGGTAGGAAAGCTTTGTGCAGAAAAGGAAACCGGGAATCCAGGGAGATTAATGAATTTGGTGAAGATTACAAGGGAAGTAGTGGCACAGAGGTGATGAGCTTTCTTTTCTCCCAGTCCTGCCCTTACAGGAGTCATCTCGCCAGGAAAAACTGTTTCTATTACTACTAGTAGGTTGTTGGGTTTTTTTTGTTGTTTTTTTTTTTTTTTTAATTTAACACTGAATATAGCCTATTTGGCTTATTACTGATAAAAATAAAAAGCTATGTGTTCCCTGAGAAACAGATAATTTCAAGTAATAACAACTGCAGAACGCAAGGAGATACCTCTATATTTATGGATGTTCAGGGTGAGAAGACACAGGCAGGGGTTTCTTTTGCTCTGAGTTCATCTTGCAAGTTGACTCATAATAGACAAAATGTCAAGGACACAGAAGTGCAGAGAGCTACTTATATTGAGGCTACTTATTTATTAGTTCCTTGTTTGCTGTTGTATACATCAGACCATGTCACCATTAAGTAGAATACCTCCACTATGACAATTTTTGTAGCTGTTAAGGATAAGACCAAATTCTGCATGCCCCTGAGCTACTGGAAATTCAGACATTTCTCTCCATCCCAGTGGATAATGTTTGTTCCAGGCAGATGATCAAGTAAATTGGAAAAGATTCCTGTAGTAATATGGAGAAGCAAACCAGGTATTATTCATACATCACTGAGCATACTTTACTCTCACTGACTTAAAAGTGTTCTTCCCTGGAAAGGGACTTTATGTTTTATCAGTTCTCAACTATCAATGTGTTAAATATAATTTAGTACCCTATACAGAAAAATAGTGTGTGGTTGAAACTTATCTCTGCTTGCAATCTCTTCTGACATGTCAGTACATCTTATGACCCTCTTTATTAGTACGTTTTTTTCTTTTTGAGGGCTGAGGCAACTTGGGAACACCATTGCTTTCCATTAAGGAAAGTGAAACAGTTTACTTCATGGTGACCTTTTCAAATACATCCAATTAATGAAATGTATTTCAATTTATTCTGTATTTAAGTGAAGGATTTCGTATTCCACCTTCAAGGCAAAAATATATTGAATAAACCTTTCTGAAAACTTTAATCACATTTGGGTGGGGTTGCTGTTTCCGCCCTTCCCCCTTTTAATTTGACGCACTGTAAGTTCCTTAGGTTTGTTTTAAATTTTTGTGACTGTGATTGGTTTTTTTGGTTTGGTTTGGTTTTTTTGTGGGTTTTTTGTTTGTTTTTGTTTGTGTGTGGGTGTTGTTTTTTTGGTTTTTTTTTTTTTTGTATTTTATTCTATTGTGCAGTTCCTTCTAGAAATTCTTGATATTGGGTGGCAGGTTTCCAGCAAAGACAAAAATCTGTCAAAAAAAAAAAAAAAATTGAAGACCCCACTGAATTTAAATACAGAATTTACAAACATAAAGCTCAGTTCCTCCTTGGCAACTGAGCAATCAAAAAGAGGTGAAATTTCTCACAGCATAGACATAGTGACATAGGTGATATTTGCTCTTTAGACTCAACAAGTGATTTCTTCAGCAGTGGCAATATCTCTAGTGAGATACAACAAACTTAATCCTACTTTATATAGTAGTAAATATTTTCTGGTCATGTAGATATGAATGTAGCTATTCTCATTTGTGCATACCATTAAGTAAGTTCCTCTGCTTTCTCTATCTAATTAAGATTTATCAAAAACAAATGAGGACTGTGCTTGGAAACAGTTTCTTCACTTCCTATGCCAGAGGCAGCTTTTCTGATGCTAGATGAGGTCACTTATGATGCTGTTCATATCATAATCCCACACAACTTTGCATGAGCAACTTCTGCAATATTATTCTCCTCTGGAATTCTTTCAGCCTTTACAGTCTAGATACTTTCATGCAGTTTTTTTCCTCCCTTCATACAGTTCCTGTGTTGCATGTTACCTCAGGGATGCAAACCACCAACATATCCCTCAGTATCCATATTCACATAGTTTTCTAAGTCTTCTACTATGTTGCTATTTTGTTTTTCTAAGATATTTTGTTGGGAGTTTTGATTAGCTTAGTCAACTCGCCAGATTTTTTTGCAGCTTATTTCAGTGTTAGACTGATCCTGATGAAGCTTTCATTTACTGGCTTTAATGTCCAGCATGGTCAATTTCTCAACTACACTCTCTACTCTATTTTCAGCTGAGAATATTGATTTCTTTTTTTTCTTTCCAATGAGTTCATCTTGCCATGAAGTACTTTCTCTCCAGCTGTCCCCATGCCCTATGGTTATTCCCCCTGAAAAAGGCATAAGAAAATAGTATTGTGGTCCTTGCGCCAGAGCGAGGAGAAAGGAAAAAAAAAAACACCAAAAAACACTTATCAACTTTGATTTTATGTTTCCCTTCAGTTCTGTCTCCCTGATGTGTCTTTTTCTTTGCTGTTCATTTATTACCTGTGCTGTTCAGTATTTTAGTTTTTCAAATGCGTCTCACAGCAGGAATGAAAAATGTTTTCTGAGCAAGGGCAAAGCTGAAGGCAGCTGTGCAGATGCTGCCCAAGCCACTGAACGTACAGGAGCAAGGCAATGCTATTGCCAATGCCTCTCCCTCTCTGTTTGCTGCTCTTGCTCCAGGATCCAACGATCCTGGAGAGATCGTTGCCGCACGCTGGTGCAACCGAGAGCCCGACTCCCGCCCCGCGGGGCCCCGTGGGCGCTGGCCGAGGTACTGAAGCGGGGCCAGCGGCGGCGCCTCTCCCCTCGGGGCCCGGGAAAGCGAGCCCCACTCGCCAGCTTCGTAATTTTGTGTCAGACAGAAAGTATCTCTAAGGTATTAGAAATATTAAGGTATTGTCACTTTCTGTTATACTTTGTTAACTTTTGGGGGGAGTTTTTATGCATAAGAAGAGCAGAGAATGCATTAGTAAATGTTTTACTTGAAAATGTTTCTTACGGAAAGTTTTTCAGTCCTGGTGAAATTACCTTTTCATGTTTTTAGAAAACAAAATACATCTTTAAAATCTTTTCAGCATTTGAAGATATTTGAAGAAAACAACAGCAAACTGATTGTGAAACAGACATAAATAGTTGCTGTCAGAAACCATTTATTATATATTTTGTATGCTATTTATTTTCAAGTATCAGAAGGCCATCTGGAGTAATCAAAAACTTAGCAGTAGGAAGTACCAAGCTGGACCTTCTCTTGCACTGTGAAATAGTTCTAGCATCACTTCTGATCAGAGTGCATTGATCTGGGAAGCACTTGAAGTCACAAAACAACTCTATAATACTTTGGAACATGAACTTAGCATCCTAAGCTACAATGAACATTCAGGAGAATATAATTTCTGTATGTAATACATAATTGAGTCCTTCAATCCAAGAAATAAAAAACTGAATTTGCCAACATTCAATTTTTACATTTCTCTGCCAACCTGAGAGATTAGGATCAATACACTTATATGCATAAAACTGTGACAGTGATGGAAGGGTTATGCAATGACCTCCTTGTCAAGCAGTGATGCTTGAGGATTTAAACACCTCTATTTTACCCTAATCTTAGGTAATTTTGTCCAGTTAGTTTAAGTACACCATCTGTGACCACAGAGCATCTGAAGCAAGACAGGAAATAGAAGCTGGGCTCTAACATTCTTGTGCTTTACCATTGTATTTTCACTTCATAATAAAGAATGTTCATGAGGGAGCTGTAACTTCCCCAGTCTAGCAAATTATTTTTATTCTTGATGAGTGTATTTATTCATCTATGATTCTGTCCTGAGCTTTTGTAATTGTATTTACTGCTATGCTTATTTGTAAAAATGGGAAAATCGATAGAGTACTGGGGGAGTGCAGTGAAAGAAAAAAAAAAAAAACACTCAGAAGCAGTACAATAAATTTACTGTAAGATAGAAAACTCCAGACACCAAAAATAGATAAATGTCTGATGATAAACACTGAAGGCAAAATCTGAATCACTCCTTGATTCGTCATGTCTTTTCTTCTGTATTTATAGGATCAAACAAAGAAGATAAAAGGAAGAGAGAATCTTGGTAGCCTAGTGAGAATTTCACAGTTACCAGAACCAAAGACCTACCTACCTTTTGCAGTCTGAATACAGCATTCTGCTCTAAAAATTTGTATTCAGTAATCACCTAAAAGGTTTTGTGGATTCATCCAAGCATTAGATTAGCTTATCTGTCTTGGGAAACTTCATGGTCTGTAACCTGAGCTTACTCCACCATCTTTGTGTTTGGGTTTATGCCTTATTTCTTTCAGAAATGAGGTAAAATGACTGTGTCATAGAAACTCCTTTCTATCCTCCTCCTATTAGCTCGCTGTGTTGACTATTCTAATGAAATATAATAGAAAGACAGAGATATCCAACTTTCATGAAATTATATGGTGATTTTTGGGAAGATGTGTATGTGTTATTTTTGGTTGTAGTGTATTTTCACTTTTTAAAACTACTTTGTCATCTAGAAAATCATACTTTTCAAGAAGACAAATAGTCACTATTTATTTGCATACACAGATTAGTATTCCTTTTGCTTAAGTGGCAAACATGGTCTTCAAAGAAGTACAAAATCCTTGACCCAAATAACCTCGGATTGTAGAACAACAAAGAAAAATGCATAGACTCCAAAATATATACCACAATGGTAACTGGCAAAGTTCTGCTGGTACTTATTGTCTGCAATGGAGCAAGGCAAAGTTACAGCTTTTGTTGAATGAAAAATCTTACCTGACTGGTGCAGGTTGGACTTTCCAAGATAAAAAACACTGAAAATACTTGGCTGAAGTCCTACATACTGTAATCTTTTCATAACTCTTCTATTACTGTTCTCCTGGTTTCAGTCTCTTGCAGTGCATGGTCTTTTTCCCAAGTACTCACAGAGTGACTCTTAGGTGCTTGAAAAATAGATGGGCATTTTCTGAGCAACAGTGGTAAGAACTGTCTGCAGCTGTAGTTCCATGTAATATGCTGCCACATCAGCTTCATTGTGAACTGGTATCTTCTGATGGGTCCTGACCCAAATGAGAGTAATAGAAAGGTGTATCAGTTTCTCTAGAATGGGTACAATTTTACATGGATGGTAACACTGAACAAACCTCTTGGTCTCCCAAGGGCATCTTTTTCTTTTTTCTTTTTTCTTCTTTCATTTTCCTTTTTTCTTTTTTTTTTTTTTTTCTGTCTCTCTCTCTCTCTCTCTCTCTCTTTTTCTCCTCTCCCCTCCCCTTCCCCTTCCCCTCCCTTCCTGTCCCCTTTTCTCTTAGCATATTCTTTCATTCTTTTCCTTATTTTCTATGTTTGGCTTTTATATAATAAACTGTTATTGGTTTAGGATCTAGGTCTAAAAGACTGCTTATTTTTGTTGCTTATGCACCCTGATTCTATAGCTGAACCTCAGCTCTTACTTTCCACAGGATTTAAATTGGATTTTTATTTAACATCCAAATAATGTAGAGGGTTTCTTTAGTCTCTGCTACTCTAGCTCATTAAGTGCAAAAGAATCATAAGTATCACTCACTCTCATTGAAAAAACAGCCTGTTGTAACTTTGCATATATCTTGAAGGGTTCTTTTGTTCCCAAAAATTAGTTTACATTTAGCCTATATTAGTTATTTCCCCAGATACAGTGCCCCAGACAGCCTGGTATTCAAGAGTCCTTGCAAATACAGAAGAATAACACCAAAGACTCTCTACAAAAACCTCATTGTAAGACTAAAAGGATTTCCTGTGAATAAGAGCTACACATGGACTTAACACTGCTGGGAGCAAGAACATACAAGGAGAAACCAACTACACAGTGAAGCCAAGACATTACTGTTTTTTAATGATTTCTTTGTAGATAGGTGGAAAAGGTCTTTTCCAAAGGAGTTCATGATAATATAGTGTACCCAAGAACACAAGGGAGAATGTTGTATGGAAGGAAAAAAAGGAAGCCTTGAAGGAAAAGAGGAAGCTCTGAGCCTTCTCTGTCTTTCTGTTCTTTTCTTCTCACTTAGATGAGGTGTGAATGTAACTGATAGGCAATGCATATTGCTTCTTCTACAGAAAGGGACTGTAGCAGGATATAATGATTTCTTAGTCCTACATTATGGTGACAGTTCAAAGGTTTAGCAGATCACAACTTCAAGTAACATCACTGTCAAGGCAAATGCCACAGGTCTGCTCACTAGAGCACAGACTGTGAGTGTCTGTAAGGAATATTTGGTAACCATTTCTAGAACAGTTTGGAAAGCGATATTTTGCACAAATATTTTAAATTAAAAAATAATCTTGGCAAACGGACTTAAAGGAAAACTGGTAGAAACTTAGGAGTAGGTGTGGATTTTCTTAAGTCAAACTTAAGAATGCATTTCTACAGGGAAAATAAAAGCCATTTACCTAAATTTTTTTTCTCCTCTTTATGACCTCCTACCTTTAATTGCTTTAAATAAACTCACATTTGTATCAACAAGGAACCTTATTACTATCATACATCAGTGCAAAACAGGAATAATTTCAACATGAAAGTCCATGAAGGATAGAAGATTTTGGAGTTAGCCTTTCTCATATTAAATATTACTGTGTTTATGCAATTTTGGAAAGAATTAATCTCCAGCTGAATGTGTCTTAGACTGTTGAGGGAAACTGACACCCATTCTGTAGCAATTTTAATATGAAATAAAAATTAGTGTTGATTTGATTTTGACCAGCTCTCCATTGCTGATCCATAGGATTACCTCAATTTTAGCTCTAAGATGTATTTTAGCTCCGGAGTTGGGTATTGAGAAATTTCTTCACTATAGAAAATAAAGCTTAGTTACCTGTACCTGTATGAGCTATTTACTTCAGGCTACACTTCACTAGTTGATGAGGAATATATTCTATGGTACTTAGAAACAAAGAGATACTCTGAGGATACCTACTTCTTCTTGGTTAGATTGAAAGTAGAACCATCAGGCTTTTCAGACCTTTTTTTTTTTTTTCTTTTCTGCTGTATCTAATAAAACCTCACTCGTGTTTTGTTTTCTCTGAAATCTCAGTGACAAATCTTGCAGCTGTTGGACCAAACTGATTGCATGCTAAACCATACCGATGTAATCTTGTTCTCTCTCTTTCTTTGACCTTTCCACCTGCCTCCTACATGCATTCAGCCTCTCATTTTTATAAGAAAAAAACAAAAGCTACTCATACTCTAATAATAGTGACCTTGGAATATCAGTTGGCGAGAAACTACCTCAATTTGCATTCTGAGCCATAGTTGGTGTCAATCAATATAAACGGCATGAGAAATAGTTATACACCAGAAAGTTCAGAGAGTGACTGTTCCTTAGGCTGAGAGCATGGTAGGGTAGGTAGGTGTCCACTAACTGAAAGTTATGTAGATCAGTACTTTACAGAATATTTGACCTCATCACATAGTTGCCAGGTACAATTTCAGATCATAGTTTTTTTTCAAACTACAATATTAGTTTTGATAACCATGCAGAGACAGATGGCATTCTGTTGGCAGATGAATAATTTGCTGAGCTGTAGCTAGTGTAAAGAGAAGCCAAGTAAGTTGAAGATGAGGTAAAACCAAAGCATCTGTCAGTCCTTGTATGCCAACGTTTAGAAGCCACAGATGAGCTAATATTTCCACACAAAAAAAGTAGTGACTGTTAGAGATTTGTATAAAAAATATGGCATTTGATAACAATGCCACAACAGATGTCGCTGAGTCCATGCTTGATTTTTACTACTGCTCTGTGCATTTTTGGAAGAGATGCTTGCTCTGCACAGCTTGTATGGAGTATGTTCATTATAATCACACAGAATCACAAAATCACAGAATGGCCTGGGTTGGAAGGGACCTCAAGGATCATCAAGATCCAACCCCACCCCCCCCCCCACAGGCAGGGCCACCAACCTCCACATTTAATACTAGACCAGGCTGCCCAGGGCCCCATCCAACCTGGCCTTGAACACCTCCAGGGACGGGGCGTCCACACCTCTCTGGGCAGCCTGTTCCAGCAACTCGCCACTCTCATAGTAAAGAACTTCCCCCTGATATCCAACCTAAATCTGCCCTCCTTCAACTTAAAACTGTAAAACTTTATTTTTCAGGAAACATTGAGATGGAAAATTTGTAGCTAACCAGGTATTGTCCTTCTTTATCAGGCTTCCTTATTGATTAGGGTGGAAGCATTTATTCTTTGATTTCTTTTTGATTAGTTTTATGTAATAAAAGTGCCTATAGATACAACTATATACTGTATATAATATAAAAATCTTAAGAGAGCTCTCTATTAAAATATAATGAAAACTTTTAGGTTACTCGCACTATCCAATATTACATTTTCCAACATGTTTTGTAGAAAATGTGTAATTATATTTTCCCTATTCAAAGAAATCCTTCTCTTCACACTAATCCTATTCTTTCTCATCTTCTTTGATGAGAGAGAACAATGTTTCAAAAGTTTCCTTTTAAGAGAAAAGCTTGAGAAAGAAACCCATGGAGTACTATAGCCTACTTGACTTTTTCTCCTTGGTAATTGATGTGGCAATTTAATAAAAGCATCTTCTATCTAGGTCAAAATTATTTGAGGCATGCATTCTTATATATATATATATATATATATATATATATATATATATATATATATATATATATATACTTATTAAATATATATATATATAATTATTAAATACTTGCTAAGGTATGGTGGCCCCTGCACAGTCTGCATTGTGTCTTGAAAGTATGAAGGGCCCAGTGGGAGAGGGTGAAGGGGAGCACTTACTTCTCAAAGATGTTGACCTGACCAAATCTAAGCATACGTATCTAAGCAGCAGATCCATGGAATAGCGAGAGAGAGGCTGGAGAGTGCACAACAGCACTTTGGAGAGTGTAAAGAACAGAAGAGGGCTTCCCTGGACGCTGGAGTCTCCCACAGCAAACCTGTGTGTGGCTGTGTATGAACTGCAAACTGTTTGCAGCAGGAATCTGAGACTAAACAGCTACTTACTTTTATTACATTCCTGCTGTTTTTCATTTGTTGGTTGTGAACAGTGCTGCAAAAGTTACATTGCTGGGTGCAGGGGTGGGGGAGGAGAGAATTCAGGTTTAGCACGGTGTCCTCTGCCTTATCCATACTGAACTGAAGTCTAACATGTCATCATCCAGCACCAGATTTTTTGCCAAGTATCATAAAAGCAGACATTTTTCACATAGCGGATTTAATTCACTGATTTCCTATCTATCTATCTCATAACATTCAAAAGGGTGCATAAAACACATGGTTGGCGACTAATATTAACATATTGTCTCACTCCAATTTATAGGAGGGAGAAAAGGTTCTTCTAGTATATGTATACCCGATGGTGAGATTAAGACATAACAGGTCAAATGTTAGCCCGACCAGTTTATTACAAATCCTAGCTGCTTAGGGATATGGGAAAGGGAAGATGGGCGATAGAAAAGAGATAGGAAATAAAAGCAAGGAGTCTTTGTAGAGAGCAAGACAGAGACAGTCACTACCGTGGGTCCAGCAAGTTTCATAGTCTGTTGATCTCAGGAACTCATCACCACGGGGGATGGGAGAAAGCCAGGAAGCTTCACACCAAGCAGGCCCCAGGGGGCTCTTCCATTGAGGTTTTTCCCCTCAGGGAATTCCTCCATCAGAGGTGTCTTTTCTTTGGGAGTTCTCCAAAGTCCTTAGTTTAGTGAGGGCCTTTTAGCTCCCATTTCTCATTTGTTTTTTCTTCTTTTCCATTAGTGTGACATAACTGGCCCAACAGACAAGATAGAAGGGAGTGGTGCCTTGGTTGCCACGCACAAGCATTATTGCCTTTTGCAGTGGTCAGCTCCTTCAAGCCACACCTCCAAAAAAGACTGCTTGTCCCACTTCTGCTTATCTTTACAACCATAATCAGAGGTACTGTGGCGCGGTGACACCCACCATTCCCCCCCCCTAGGTAATTCACAGTTGTCAGTTAGTCTTATCACCAGAAAGGCCTCACAAAGCAAGCTTTGAGACAAAAAAAGAAAAACAGTTTTGACTTTTACACATATTTTATATGATTATCATTGGGTTTAAACTGATTACCCTAATGGCGATCTGCTATTTTCAAAACGCCACTGTGTATCTGATTTTACAGTGTGTTTTGTGGACAAAACACATGCATTGCCTTCCTTATGTATTCTGTTTTCACTGTATTCTTCATGAGTGTGAAATGCAAGCTTACGCTGGGTATTTAAATCAAGCCTTCTTAAGGACTGTGTTTAAAAGTAAACATTAATACACAGGTTGGTTACGTAAGTGCAAGAGTGGAATAAATACATTTGAGACAGACAGAAAAACAGCCATTTAGCTTTTTACTACTTCACCGGTAGAGGAAAAGCTGGCTCACTGAATGTCCTTTTTTTTTTTCCCCTGAAAGTTCATTTATTCAATATGCTATCTACAAGAACTTTGTACATCCAAATAATCTGCACATAAAAACCCTTCATTTGATATATGTGCTGTTGATGGTATCTTTGGATGACATTTTTAGAGACAGATTAGGATTCCTTACAGGGAGCAACTTTAACTGTATGTATATGGCTAGAAATCACAGCAACTTATAAAATTTGTCTTAGCCATACAAAAAATGAAGTTAAATAGGAAGTTGAGTAGGGGTGCTCACAGCAGCCTAAGGGAAGAAAAGATGCTGTGAGTTGAGGGGCAACAGTCCTGGGTTTGATTTTCAAGCGGTTCAAGGATTTCATCCAGAATATTTAACTTAATATTCACAGAATCATATGTTGTCTTTGACTCCTTGTCTATTTCTGTGATTTTGAGTGTGTGTGCGTCTTTTAATTGGTGAGTGGGTCATATTTTCTTTACGACACAGTGAGAGGCTTAAAAACCTGTTACAAATTCTGAAAGTCTTGGATCCAATAGCAAAGACCAAGGCTGTGCCATAACAGAATGCCTTGCAGTCTCAGTCTTTCTTGAATCATTAACATTTCAGATCAGTTCTAAAAACAACAAAATAAGATACAAAGGCATCAGAATTAGATTATCATGCTGTAAATAAGTGGTAGCAATTGCTTTTTAATTTGCTAGAATTTGTGCATTCAAAATGCAGGTTTAAAATTTTCAAGAAGATGAGCACAGAAACAACATACTTCAAATTTCATATTATTAAAGGTGATCCAAGAAACTAATACAATTTTGTTCTGCATCGCTTTCCTTAAGTACTATTTCGCTTTAATACTGAGCATAATAGATGACTATGCTTTTGGTTATATAATAGATTTCATTTGCTAGAATGATGTTCTGATGAGCCACTTGTGCTATGTCAGCTTGAAGTAGATTTGATCTTTTTTTTCCTCAAACTGCTATTTTTCTGCAGATTCTGTGTGCTGTGGTTTCCACTGACCCTTGTTTGCTAATAATACACTTCATTAGTGCAACTTAGAATAAATCTGTTAGGTTTAGAGTAAAGTTGTTAATGTTGTTTTCAACCTTAACACAATGAATATTGTGCAAATCACTGTGTATACAGGGTCACTTCAATCTCTGCAATTTGTCAGTTTGGAGCAATGCTTTATTAGGATACAATTTATAAAGCATTTTGTCATCCAGCATGAATTATTTCCTTTCAGCTAACACCTTTCAGTCAGAGGAGTACCCTTTGCACAAAGAACTAGGAAAAAAAAAGAAATAGATAAAGTTATGGGCTCCAGTGATCTCTATTAATGAAGATGCTTGCACTCCTAGCAAAGTAATCACTGGTGTGAGAAAAACAAACAAACAAACAAAAGAGTAAAATCTAGCTCGTTTGCTCTCTCTCTTCATATATTCATGCAGCTGATCAGCAGAATAAGAGTTCTGGGCCCCTATCTTGCACCACTATACTTAGCTCAGTGAAGTTATTTTCAGTTGTTGTGAATGCATATATTCCATAACAATTCTGGCCATAGATATAGAGGTTAAAAATAAGGAGATCTGATTTCAATTATTTATTTATTTATTTATTTAAATAAATAAATAAAACGGAAAGCAGTACATCTTCCCAACAAAATAAGATTTAACTTGTATCAGGTGTTTTGTTTTCCCTGTGAACTGTTCCTTTTATTGGCATAACGGGGAGATACCATTGGATGTTACAGCTGATGAGTTAGGCTATTCCAAAGTACTGAACCTAAATGTCAGCTGTTGTTAACTGACATCAGCCAAGTTATTTTTGTTGAGGGATGCGTGATCCCCAGGTTTCAGTTCTATCATTTAGGAATCTTCTGATGATATTTTTTTCCATTTCTTGGCATAGCTCATGGATTTTATATTGAGTGGGAATCAGGTTAAATTCTGGTATCTCCATCCACTTATTGGTACTTCCTTCTGGGGCTTGTGATAGGTAAACTGTCTTTGTCACTCTCCTTTCCCTCATCTCCCCTCCTGACTTGATACAGCCATGACCTCCCAAACGTGGAGGATATTCTTTAGATTTTCAGAGATAATTTGGGCCTAAGAAATGCGTGAATGTGCCCTTCATATTCATTACTTCGAGACATTCCAGAAATGCACCATTGTGGCAAGGGCCACCAGCCTCCTGGGCTGCACAAGAAAGCATTGCTAGCATCTCAAAGGGAGGTAATCTTCCCATCTATTCACCTGTGGGGAAGGGTTTGTGTGTCCTGAGCTGAGCTCTTCTGTGTAAGAAAGATGTGGGCATACTAGAGAGAGTATAGGAAAGGGACATTAAGATGATTAAGGGTTTGTAGCATCTGCCATAGGAGGGGAGGCTGAGAGAGCTGGGACTGCTCAGCTTGGAGAACAGGAGGGTCAGGGAGATCTTGTTAGTGTGCATAAATACCTGACAGATGGAGCCAGGATCTTTTCAGGCATGATCAGTAACAAACCAAGGGACAATGTGTACAAAGTAAAATACAGAACATTTCATTCAAAAATAATAATTTTTATTTTATTTTATTTATTATTATTATTTTTTTTAATATTGTGAGTGTGGTCAAACACAGAACTGATGGCTCAGAGAGTTTGTGGAATCTCCATCCTTGGAGATAATAAAACCTGGCTGGATGTGGCCCTGGGCAGTCTTCTCCAGCTCATCTTGCTCTGAGCAGTGGATTAGAATGGCCAGTTTCTGGATGAGTCTTCCCTCCTCAGCTCTCCTGCAATGAGACACCAGCCCCTGCTACTTTAAGTTTGTTGCAAATGCAGTACTAGATCCGTGGCATCCTATGTGCTCTCATGCCCATCTGCTAGAATGGCATTATGCCCACTCAGAAGGTGCTATGCCAGTTTCAGCAAGGCACAGGTGCCAACCAAACGTAGATTTAGAAATATACCCTGCAGAAGATCCTCCTAGTAGTAAGTAATGCCAAATTAGGCCCACGTGCTTCATTAAGAGGGATCACATCTGTCGAGGTTTGTGAGCACTGCACCATCAATTACAGCCTTTATCCTCTCTTTCTTTTTCCTGGAAGCTTTAGTGAATGGTAAGTAAAATTTATGAGCCAATCAAAGGCCTTGAGAAAATCTGGGTTTTTCCCTAGTGATCTCTGTCTTGAAATCTCAACTTTCAAACTGCTTGTGTTTATATCCCTCCGTTAGACATACCTCAATATACGCTAGAATTGTAATTTAAGGCCACAAGAGAAGGATTATGTGCAATTCATTTTGTACCTCTTAGACCATGAAGCACTTTTTGCACCAGTACCTTCATTTAGTAGAAGAAAATTCACTACTTTGTTGCTACTTTTTCTGTCCACAAGTTTCACTTCGGAAATCAAGAGATCACAAAGCTCAGTCTGCTGGCCGCCATGCTACCTGCTCTACATGGTCTACTGCTGTGTGTGAAATGAAAACAGATTATACTGCTCAATTTACACTATGAAAAGAATCGATGACCCAGAAAGTGCCATTAAATCCTCTCACCTCAAGAAACTGGGCACTGTAAAGTGAAAGACTGGTGGCAAAGTTCTCAGTACTGCCAAGCTTACTTGGGAGCAATTATCTGTTTCTGTGGTAGACTATAGGATATTTGTCCTTCATGCCACATAGGCTAATCTGGGATCTTGCTATGCCAGAAAGACATTTCCCTAGTCTTCTTGTCGTTTGCCCCGAGTTGCTTGACCACTTCTTGATTTAACATTATGCAGTCCTGCATAAATAGTTAACTGATCTTACAGTGAAGGTGAAAAATGTAATGCAACAAACTGCCTTGAGGAGAGCAGCCAGATAATATGTTTCATGATTTTCCTTCAGGAGTCGTTATGGGGAAGGAGGCACTGCTTTGTACCTGCCTACACCTCATATTTACCCTGATAGGAATAGGCTTGCTTTAACTGGTCATCAGCTTAATTTGAGTTATGCCAACAGTAAAAGCACAAGTCCAGACAAAGCCCCACGTTCTCTGCCAGTGTGCTTCCTAGCTCAGCCAGGAAAGGCATTGCTGCCTCCTGCCTAGGCAGCTCCTAACAGCAGCAGGAGGGGCAGTTAGAGGCCCAGACACGAAGCACCAAGTGCTGTTATGGTTTTCTAACTATGCCTCATGATACTTTAGCTGATAGGCAAACCAGCTGTGGTTCAGGCATTGTAATTTTGATGGTGTTTATTCCACATCTGCATCATTAAGAGCAATATGTTTTAAAATGTTGGTGAGTTCTATAGACTGAATTTTTTTCTCATAGTGGTACATACATTGATATCCAAATAGTCTATTATTTATGCACCATTAAGCATTCTGCTCATGGCCTTTTCCCACATCTTTCCATCCGAACCTGGAGAACATGCACTGTGATACAGTTCGCTTATTTATTCTTTAAGAGTTAAAACAATAAAAATAGCACAGCAGGGTCTTGTCCATAAACAATGGAAACATTGCTCTAAATTCAGTACTATTTCTGTTTTTATTATGTGATCGCTTCTTTGCTGTTAATCACTTGCCCTACTTAATTCATTCATTATACTCAAAAGCTTTGAGATTAAACCCCCAGGCAAGATAGCTTCATATGAGTCCTTTCTTTTTTATCTGTTCCAAGTTAGATTAAGTCTAGGTCCTGTTTAATGAGGTGCCACTTGCTGGCTTTTCATGCAGAAAGATTTCTTCATACTCAGCGGTATGTATATACCATATAAATTATAAAACATTTTACTTTTTTTCTGAATTTCTAACTAATAAGTCCTGCAGAAAACACTATTATTACAAGTCCCCTGGGATATGAGTGGTTGGCTCCTTCTGATTTGGTTTTATTTTCTTTGATAGTAATCTTACTGTTCACTTTATATATATATATATACACATGTATACACACACACATATATATGTATAAAATTTATGTCATTCCATAGGAATTTTGTTACCAGTGATAGCGAGAAGACTTCTTTCTTGTCTTTCCCTTCAACTCAGGAAGTCAGCTGTTGGAATGTCTCCACCTGCCATACAATGTTTAATTATTTGTCCCATGCATACTATTTCTGCACTTTAGGCCTCCCAAAGCCAGTGTAATTTAGGCATGGGAAGATTTATGGTCAACTGTCAACAATAGCTAAGGGAGTGTGATAGGTCTTTCACTCCACAGGCTGAGTGATGAAGCACATCTGTGATGATGCTGACCAGAGTTAGTCTCCAACATGGGTATGAGGATGAAATTTATACCCCTGCATCTTGTGTTTGCTGCCCTTCTATTGGGCTCCTTTTCAGCCTCTGTCCTATGGTTAAAAAAGCTGTTCCATACTGGCAAATTCCCGATGCTAATGGGGCTTCTTCTAAATTCATAGATTTGTTTGTACTGATTCAGCTTTGGTTAGTGACTCCATGCTGGACTACTATCTACGTTCCTGGCTTCTGCACATTCCTTTCTAATTCTAAAGAACTGTTCAGCTGAAAATGCCACGTGCAGCCCTATCATCCCCATCTGTATATTCACACATGTTACAGATGGCATTTTATTTATGCTAAGCATGAATTCTAGTATATACAAGGACAGTCTGGCTATGCTGCCAAATCTCACCTTTCTCGAAACAGGGGACATATCTGTTTTGCAAATGTATTTTCTTTAAGATAGGGAAGCAGACAACAAAAACAGAGTTCAGCTATCTTTGCAAAAGCCTACTACACTGAAGTAGTTGGTTAAGTTAGCCACAGAACGGCAGCTTCATCCTGCTGAAAGTGATCGCAAAGTCTTGGTTGTGAAAAGGCTTCTCTGAAGTCTTTCTATTTTTTTCTCCTTCCTTCCAGAATTTGAGACTGAACTCCTTACTAAAATCATAGGCAGCAATGATTTCCAGGAATGCAGTGATGTCCAGGAAGGCAAAGACATCCAGGAAGGACCATGTTCCATGGTCTTTGGAGGGATCTTGCCACTACTTGCCTGCTGAATTTAGGATCTTTGTTACCTTAATCCAAAATAAAGCTGCTCTTAAAAGGTTATTCAAGTTACGGTAATTATGTTCAATTAAGAATTATTTATTCAAAATTAGTTGTACTAAATTAGGTCCATTTAGGAAATGTTCTTATGGAATTTCTGAATGCTACTGAATTTATTGGGAAGATAGACAGCAGTCTTCAACCTGGTTTTCTGGTGATTCTTGAGCAGTTCATCTGTACTAATGTTATCAGTCATATACGGTCTTTTCCTTTAGGCCCTTTTTCAGTATTTGTTTACCCTGGGCTGTTTTGAGGTTCTTACAAGACATCCTATGAACACCTCTGTGCAAGTAGAAAACATGATTTATTTGTGTGCCTCTCCTGGATTCTTCTGTCTTGACATGCTCCTTGATGCAGCCTTTGATTATTTTAACTTAAGAACAGTCAGGAGTCTAATGTTGAGGAATTATTACACAGCAAAAATAAAAACAAATGAACCAGTAGAATTTCAGCCGTGATCCAGATCAGTTCTACAGGTAAGTAATTGTTATTGTTACCAGTATTACTACCAAGATTCAAATTTAGAATCAACATCATATAAAATGTGAAGAATACGATAGAAGAAGCAGATTGCTCAAAAAAGTAAAAATTGAATAACCTTACTTTTCTGCAGTACTCATAGATATTCAAGAGACAACAAACATTATGTATGCAAGTACTGGTATATAAATATCACAGAGAACTGTGATCAACAGTTCTCTACTTTGTGAATCACTAAAAAAATTCCATGTTTATGTCCTTTGAAAACTTCATAATAAAAAAAGCATATTATTTTCCTTTCTTCTACTCTCCATTGCCAGCTTGAACCACCTGTAATATATCCAGACCAGGAATGGAAATAACAAAAAGAGCTGCAGTGCTTTCAGTTCAAGGGATTGGTAGTGTTTCACAGTAGGCTTGCCCCCCACAGCCAGCTTTAGAGAAGAGATCGGTTGCTTTTCAACAGCATAGTGTGATGTTATCAAATATTTTGAACTGTAATCTTGCAATTACTATTAATGTTGCATTAAAAGATTATTTAATGAAGGAGATCATGCAGAGAACAAGCAATATAATGGCTCTGAGGAACTTGCCTCCCACATACCTGGAAAACCTCCCTACTGCTACAGGGGGAGGAAGAGCAGCTAGTGCCAGTTCTAAACAATAGGTTTCAAATGTATCTGTTAAGACCTGTTGCTTTTGGCAACAAAGTCTGACTCAAAGGCATGAATTTAAATTTTAAAAAGTGGTAGTGAGTGATTAAAGACAGCACAGAATATTCTAGTTTTTGCTGTGCATTGTTTAGCATTCAAAGATGATTGTTTTGGAGATGTTGGCTGTCTGAGCATTCCTTTCTGCCATGTATTGTTTAACTGCTCTGTGCATTTTGGGGCCTGATCTTGTCCTGGAAAATAAATAAATAAAAAATAAAAATAAACATAATAAAAAAATAAAAATAAAATAAAAATAAAATTAAAATAAAAATAAAAAAAATAATAAAAAGGCACAGGTAATTAAAAAACAAATGCAGTTAAAGTGATATAAAATTTGTTGGAGTAACAGAAGAACAAAGGCTTTAGTTCTGCTTCAGAACCGAATCGTATGAGGGCTGCTCTAAAAGTAATGCTTCTATTTTATCATGCTGGCCCATGACATCATTGTCTGATGTTGATTTTATGGCAGTAGAGGCCGAACCCTCCCACCAAGATTCCATTACATTTGTTGCCGTGTGACAGATGGCAGCAGAGGGGCAGTCTGACAAAACTGCATCTGACACAGAAGTGTTTATGAAGAACCAGTGTGGAACTGAACTCCTCCATGCAGAAAAAATGGCACCCGCTGACATTCATTGACACTTGCTGAAGGATGTGAGCACAGTGAGGGGTGGATGGTGCATTTCAGCAGTGGTGACAGCGACATGAAAGACAAGACACGTTTCAGACTGCCATGGACAGCTGTCACATCATGAAATGAAGAGCATCTTGACCAACCCATCTAAGCAAATCCACTAATGGTGGTGACTGGGTTGAAAAATAGAATTTTTTATCCCAGAATTAACTCTATCAAATAGTGTTATTGTTCTCTTTGTATCTGCTGTCGTTTTCGTGGAAATAAATCAGAGGTATTACTTTCAGAGCAACCTCTGTGCTCCATGTTGTAAATTACATGTCTGTTGCTCTAGTGCTCAGATGGTAGGACCCTAATACAGGCACATTTCACTTGGTACCTACGATGATGACTGCCTGGCATTTCCTTAAATCTTTGCTTCATATATATGTTTTTCTCCTTGCAACACACTCAAAAAATGAGTTAAGTGTGATGATGTCAATGCATGGCTAAATCCAGGCAACCCAGTAGATGCACAGAGAGTTACAGACTGCAGATCCCTTCAGAAATTTGTCCACATTAAATATGAACATATGTACCAATTACAAAAAAAACCACCAATAATTATAAAAAATGTTTTGGTGGAATCGCAGTTATAATGGTATAAAGACACAGGCAGGGCAAGCTGTATAAGAAGAGGACTTTATTTTTTGTTAATCTTCTAACATTGCAAAACTGGGCAAATGTTTTGTGCAAGGTCTTCCTTGTATCAAGTTTTGTGTACTGAAGGAAAATTCTCCATGCTATTTCATTCTTAATTCAAAAGGGCCAACACAACCAGTCAATAGAAAAAAAAAATCTCCTTCATCTCAGTTTTTCTCAGTATCTTTTCCATTTGTGGGGTTTTTTCGTTCGTTTGTTCATTTGTTTTAATCTTGTATTCTGCTTTCTGTGATTAAGAGCAAGCTGTTTACACAATGTTTATTACTAAGCAAAGAAAATCCTCCATCTGAACAAATCCAGTTGTTACACATGACCATAAAACAATACACATTCATATCCATTTCTGTACATTTACAGTTCAGTGTTTCCATCCAATTCATTAAACAGCTGTCTGCTCTTCTCTCAACATTATTTGTGCTCGCATTTACAAACCATAGGTAATGAGAAATAATATTTGAAACAAAGGCCTTTTGGGATATTAATCAATGAAAAAAATGTTACCTGTGAAATTTTATATGATAGGCAGAACTATCAGACAGAACATTATTCTTACTACACTATTTTTGGTTTCAAGGCTTCTTAGTCATAGTAGAAATGCAGTATTTTGCAGGAAAATTCAATACTTCATCTGATGCCAATCTCTTAAATGCTTTTACAAATTAAGCTTGAATGCTTTCACTAGTATCAAATACAACATATTATTTCTAATGATTCTTCCTACTCTTTGAAATGCCACTCAACTTTTTTTTTTTTGTACTGTAACCATTAGATATAGCTATACAAAATAAATGAGAGGACTGTTTCTAACATGCAAACCTTGACACATTTATCAGTTATGTGTCAACAACGTTTTAGTTGGTAATGAAACACTCATCTCTGTTTTCTTTATACTACGATGCTGTGCCTCATGACAGAACTTCATGAAGTTTAACACTGTTGATGATGTTTCTGGGAATCACTGTTAACTAATGAATGCTACATTTATAATCTATTCTAAACACATTTAATTTGTTAAAAATTATTGTCTGGAGAAGCTGTATAAATGTAGTGGTAAATTTACGAATTTATAACTACACTCAGTATTTTGGCCAAAGTAATACAATTTTTAATGCTAGTTCTCACCTGAGTGTCATCTGTTTAGAACATCACTTTCTCCTGGAACTGGGTGTGATGCATTCAGCATTTTTCCATGAATGTTCAGTAGAAATCCTGTTTCATACAGAAGTATCTCTCCTCCAAACCAAAAGAAGCAAAAAGTAGCCTTTCTTCCATCCCTAAAGTATGCTATTCATATCTTAATTAATTCTGTTAAAATTTAAAAGAAAATACGCAACTATAGCACAAAGGTGCAAAATCATTAGCCAGATTTTCAGTGTTATATACAGCTTGGGAATGGAATCTTTCATCATCAGCAACCATACAATTCTTGGATGATTACAGTTTGTATAAAGTAGTAATTAACAAGGAAAAGCTTTACATTCTGCTGGTGTTTTAATCACTTTTCTTTTAATTTCCTCTTTTCAGTTCTTTATTTTTACCTGTTCTCTGGCTACACCTTTTGTTTTATACAGAGGCCTTATTTTCAGTTTTTATTCTCAGTAATTTTGGAGTTGAGATGCATAGTTTCCAGCTAGTACTGACAAACGCAGCTAGGAAGTAAGTTTCTTTAAGTTCAGTGCCATGTCTTTATGTCAAAATGAAGTATTTTAACATCATATCAGTCCAGGCACACTGAATCAGGAATCCACTATTTGTGCACGAATTTTCACGTGCCCATTTAATGCATGCTGCTCTCACTTCTACTCTAAACTCACTTATAATAATTGCAATTATTATACTTCGATCACTAATCCAGTAATCAGTGAGATGGAATAGATTAGGAAAGTTTTATGAATTATGTAATTTAAGCATGTTTAAAACAGCTATTAAAATTTAAGTTGATATACTTTTGCTTCAGCCCACTCCCCTTATGTATGGAAGACTCAAATAGCTAAGATAACATGAATGGAATAGAAACCTATGCTATTCCATCAACTGCTTTTAGATTATTCTGGAATTTCCAGAGAGGATTCTTTTGCTAACAGTTAAAATTAATTCAGCAATTGTCATTAAAAGTAATGACTGTAAAAAAGATTTACTTCAAAAAAATGCATTTGGCTAGATTCAGACTCAACATACCAAAGCAGAATTCTGTAGTTATGCTATTCATTCAGGTTCTGAGGATTTTGTACCCATGGAGCAGAGTGAGAAATCACAGACAAGCTTATTTTTCTTGGCTTGATATGTCTTGTGCCTCTCTGAAAAGTGAGAATCTGGAGAATCACTGGCTGTATGTGTGAGTAAGTTTGCAAATGTACATATTTGAACTGAAAACTGAAATTTTCATTTCTTATGACTCTCTGATCATAATGGTTGACACTTCTAAGTGGAATTTATTGTAAACCTTATTTTGGTGCAGTCAGTACATGTGCTTGTTCTCCCTTTTGTGAGTGAGTGGACGGCTGCTAGAGTCATGTATCACCACTGCACTGGTTATGTTTTCCATTGGCATGCACTGGCAGCTCCTGTTTCCTATAGATTTTTGCATCCTTTCCTGACCATCTCTGAAGTTTACATGAGGGTGTACGGACCTGAGTGGTATCCACTTGGGGTCCTTTTCTAAACAGAATTCCAATATGAAGTATTTAATTTTCCTGATAAAGTGAGTAAAATTTTACTCAAGAAAAGTTATTTATTGTATCCATCTAAACCTGTGTTTTGTCCTCTTCTCAGAAGTCCTGGAAAAAAATTGTTTGGTTTATAATCAACAAAAATCAATTCTTGCACAAGAATTTAAGTAAATAAAAATAGAGGTGGGGTTGGTCCATTTTTGTTCCATTTAACTTCATTTATTAAAGCATGTAAGCAGAGTGCTCCATGTTTCCAGGGAAGGGACAGCTAAACCTGGGATGAAGGCAATGATCAAAATTGATTCATTCTTTGCAAATTATTGACCGGCTCATTTGCTGGTGTTTTACTCATTGCCTCTTCCTTACAGAACCTGTGGTTGGTAATGTATCTGTTTTTTCTGATCTACTTTGTTATGCCTATCATAAGGTACGCTTCTGCAATTAAGATCTTCCTTTTTGCCCCTCTCACAGCTCACTTGTAAGATTTCTTCTATGCTTCTCCTACTATTTCTTCATCACTTCAATAGCCTAACCTGCGTTTCATTGCAGCCTAGGTAGCTTGCACACATTAAAGAGTAAATTCTGAATGAGTGGACATAACTAGTACTTATCATAGTAAACAGCATATTCATCTCTTCCATAGTCAGATAATTTCATACTGTGCAACGTTTCTACTTTCTGAAATGTCAACACTTAAACTGTGTCATGATTTTCCCACGAGGAGATGTTGAAAAGGCCTTTCCTGAAACACAGCTTGGAAATGTAACCTGCACGTTATATTTAAACCATTTTTTATAGCACTCAAAAATTGGATGAACATGTACAATACTCACACAGTAGAGACAGTGTACTTTTTTCATTTTTCCCTCCAGGTCCTGGTTTTAATGAGTTTCTTCAGTTTTGAATTTGATTTTTTTTTTTTTTTTGAAGTTTCCTGCCTGTTTTGTGAAAGCATTTCTCTATTATTAGGCTTCATAACTGCAGAAATTGTTGCTTTCAGTTATCTCTCTGAGGTGACATACATCACTATGAAAACTCAGGCACTATACATATCACTTCCTAACCTTGAACTGAATGGCACCAAAGCTATTCTGAAGTTTAATAGTTTCTTGGATCATGGCTTTGCAGAGGAAAAGCTCTTTTTTTATAGGGATAAGATGATGGAGTGTCATTTTAGGAAGAACTCTATGAACTTGGAGAAAGGGGGAAATGAATAATCATAAGTAGTTTGAAATGTGTTCAATGCATTTGTTTCAGTTCTGTAAAGAACCATACAACAGGTTAACCATGCAGGATAGGCACTGTACATAGTGGAGGTGTCCTGAGAAGCATCCTTTCATTCTTAGTGCAGGATTTCATAAATTTCATTAAAAAATTAATTAAAAAAGCACAATTTGGGTTAAAAAATGTAAATTGATAAATTTCTGCCATATTCTATTCAGGCTACTAGAAGGACTGGCAACAGAGTCTATGTATGGCCTCCACTGTTACTTGGGAAGGCTTGGAGACAAGGTGGCAAAAAGCAGTCAAAAGATGATCTGCTAAGCAAGACCAGTGGAGAATTTCTCCAGAAACACCAGTGGATGACATTATGCCAATCAAGGACTTCACTCCAGAACTTTCCATCATAATCTGGGTCTTCTTTGTTTGAAAAGCATTCAAGCACTTTTTTTTTATGTAATAAAGTACTGAAGGCACACACCATCAGATACACTTCGTTTGTGATCCATGGAGTCAAGCTACCATATTATTTTTCAATAGCACTGAAAAGGAGAAATGAACCTGTCTCCTCTATGGTAGTTACAGAACCTTAACTAGATTAATGATTAGCAACCAATTGTTTGCATGCATAAATATGGCTTAGTTTGGACCGATCAGTCAGTTTGTTGGTTTGGGCTCTAATTTGTTTTAGGAGGTGGTTGCTAGACAACAGAGGACTGTTATTTCATAAAACTGTATCTGAAGTTGTTACTTTTCTGTGTTTGAAGGTGAGTACTACCTCATGTTACATGTAAGCAAAAAGTGAAAAAACTCTGCTTTTATCATGTGGTAGTTTCAAAAGCACAGATAAACGTTTATGAAGGCTAATTTGTGCCTATTTTTTGGAGACCTACCAAGGATAAAACTGCTTCTATTATGTGCCCTATATTAACAACGTTCTAATATACCCAGCCTACAAACCCTCAGGGCCCTACCCACATGGCCAATCACTGAAGAACCATGGCAGCATCACCTGGGAGTGCAGACTTTTTTTAGGCTCTAAGTTACAAGAGGGAAGACTTAGATTAGATAGTAGGAGAAAAAGTTTTACTCAGAGGGCGGTGAGGCCATGGCAGTGCTGCCCAGAGCTGTGCGTGCCCATCCCTGGAGATACCCAGTGCTGGGCTGGGTGGACCCTGGGCAGCCAGAGCTGGGTGGGGGCAGCCAGACTGTAAGGTCCCTTCCAACCTAAGCCATCCCATGATTCCACGATAATGACTTTTGCCTGTTTATCCATTTTGGACAGGAAGTGATTATAGCTGGTGAATAATGTATGGCATCCTATGTGTGTTTTTACTCTGTGTTTATGGTTACTGAAGGAGATTTCCTCTCAGCATGCTTCCCTTCACTGAAGGAAGCACAGTCTTACATGCAGTTAGTCCTTACTGGTTTGATCATTTAACGTCCAAGCAGGCACTGCAATATAGCACTTACTCATTTTATCTGGATTTATTTCTACTCTCCATTGTGCTGATAGCTGAATGCATCCACTTGTGCAGTTATGTTTCATTAACTGGAGTTCAAACCATTACTGTTCATGGCTTTAATGGAGAATCCAGTACTGAAGACACAGGGGCCCACGATCTCCCAAGTAACTTGGGGCTAGCAGTGATAAGAGCTAGCAAAGAGCTTCGTACAGGAATTTGTAGGAGCTACTGTCACAGAGTTAGAAGGAGGCTTATATGCCCACGAAGTATTAAGTACAGGTGCTGTTTCCAGAAATGCTTAATCCCACTCTAAGTAAAAGTTATTTATGCTTTTGAGACTCTATCATCTACCACATGAAAACCACGTAGCAGTCACCAGTATGACTCTGAACCTGAATTTGCATGCCTTGGGCTGACATTCAACATCCATTCCTGGATAGCTCCTAAGCATCCGTAAGTAGTTTGTATGCAAGAGATCGTAATGACACATGGTATGTTGTCTTGCACCCTTGATAATTTCACTGTGCCCTTGTTAAGTCACTGGAAACTTGGCAAAAGAAAGTTTTCAGATTTGTAGAACTACTGGATCCTTCATCTCTCACTTCAAAAAACGGGCAGACAGTTGAGAAGAGGTTTGCACTGTATTATTTTTTGTTGTTACTTACTCCACTCACTCATTAATGTAAAAAGCCATCTTAGAAATGTGGTGGCGAATTAAATCAAGAACCCTGCCGCTTTCTGTTTGCCCTCAGGCCCTTTGTCACGGAGTTATCTCTATATCTGTGTCCACGACAGGGGCACGTTGGAAATACCCAAAGAATTTTGTCAGGATCGTATCTCTGATAAAAGCGGATTTTATTCGCGATTGCAATGGCGGGCTTCCCACAAGCAGGAGAGTGCACTTATGGACACAATACGGCAGCTTTTGCACCTTGTTTCCCCCCCCCCCTTGCTTCCCCCCCTCCTCCCGTTTCCCCACTGGCTGGGTACTCCAGGTTCACAATATTATCAGAAGGTTTACATTTGTTAATTACTTGTTAATTCGTGTATTATCTGGTGTCAGTCAGTAGCCGTCCTGTTGTCTCCAAGATGTCCCAGTGCTCTTCTAGTTCGTATTGATATGGTGATTCTCTTCGGAGTCTTTGTTAAACAAAGAGCACGGGTGGGGGTTGCCAGATCTTCCTCAATGCCTTCTTCAGGCACTCCCTCAGGCATGTCATGAATTGTCCTTTTAATTTGTGCAGGATATTCTTGCAATGTGTGTGACATACATATTTTCATGCTGGCTATACATAAGTTGTTACTAGCTTATATATCTATGTTGCTAATTATTTAACTTCTCCTCCCTTAATCCTCTATTACTTAGGTCCTGTCTATCCAGCACCAAAAGCTAGTCGTTTTCCAACATCGAGGGGTTTCTGATTTGTAAAGGTAACAGGTCCCAAGAGCTTGTTGTATTGGTTGAAGTTGAATGGAAAAGCACTGCTCCTGTCAGCTGGCATACTACATAATAATGTTAGCTTGCCTTTAACTGAAGGCCCAGGAAGTTTTTCAGATGGCTGGACAGACAGGAGTCTTCGTGCTTATAACTTACTCCACCTATCTAATCTCCATGGATATATATATATGCGTATATTACTTATACACTGAGCATGCATTGTTGGGGAAGGTTTACCTAGAGGATAAGCAATGAAAAATATCAGGGAACCCCAATAAAGTAGAAAGACCCCTGAAAAGAGCTGTTAGTTCTAATAAAGGACCCAAATGGTAGCAGAGGCCATAAAATTAACAAAATTCTTATCTTGCTCTGATGCAGAAACAACACTCGATTCCCACCGGCACAGGCCCGAAAAAAGAATGAAAAAAAAATTAAAAAATAAGGGGGGGAGGGAGGGGGAAGCGTTAACTGTTTACAGCCGGTCCGGCCCGGCCCCGTGACTAATGAGGCAGGGCACTCGTGGGCCCTAGCCTCAGGAGGGAGGGGATGGGGAAGGGAAGGGGATGGGGAAAGGAAGGGGGTGGGGAAGGAGATGATAGTAGATGGGTCTGACAAAAAAAAACAGAGCAGCGGCAACGATCTGAGGAGGAACGTTAATTTACTAACTATGATCTAGGAATGCAAGATGATACGATACAACACAATTGGAACTGAGACCAACAAATCAAACAAAATGAGACAATGATGTCCAAAACTGACGCCTTACTCTGTAGACTGCAAGGGAACCACGTGCTTCTCCGCCACGGACCGGGAGGGGGCGAGCGATGGGGAGAAGTGCTGGTATCCTGCCAGGACCTCCACTTTTCTTCCTCTGGGCCAGAAGTCCTTTGGGGAATGTTGCTCCTTCCCGCCCCTCAGAGAACCAAAATGCCCAAAAAAGGCAGTCCGCAGAACCAGAACATTAACTCTTTATCTCCCACTGCTTCAGGTGATGTTATGGTGTGGAATATCAACAACAAAAATCACAAAACCACAACACCCTTTCAGGGAGTGTGTTCTCCATGCGTGTGTGTGGTACATGGTGTGACAGAACCAAGTCTGTTGAGTCCAGGACCTATCACCCGCAAAACATACATGGATACATAAACACACCTCCCTGGCTTTGCAAAAAATGAGCTGAATTGTTGTGCACAGGATGCTTAAGCCAGGCTTGCAGTGGGAACAGCTGAGCCAGAAAGGTCAGACACCTGAGAGAAAGGAAGGGAAGGTAGAAACCTGGGCCTGATTCTGTTTTAAATGTCACACTTTGCAAAATTTCTGTGGCAGAAGCCTAAAGGAGCTCGATAGTGACAGCCTGTGCAAAGTGTGCTGTATTTGAAGCAATTGAGTTAATGTTTGAGACTCTGAAAATCAGAAAAGTAGGTTGGCATAATTATAGTAAGATATCTCAGAGTGCCATGTGCTTTGCAAGACTGCATTTTGAACTGTTAATTTAAATTAATAAAGATTCAAGAGTTTATAATTTGTTTATTTATTGAAATCAAATGCAGTCCATGTTTCAAACTAATTGAAAAGTATACTTGTGATAGAGAAAATATTTAATTTGGGCAGGCAAGCAACCAGACTTCCAAATAAAGATGATGAATTGCAAATTCTCAATCTTAATCCCTGTAGGCTGACAGTTACTCCTTTAAAAGCAGCATTCGGGTGGTATACTGTAGCTGGTAACAGCACACAGCTGCAAAGTAGGAAATTCCATTGCTATCTCGCAAAGCTTTTATTTTGCTTCATTCATTTATTTTTCAAAATCATATTTTCCTTTTTTAGAATAAAGAAGTTCTTACCATTGCATGTGGGCTGGACATGTAACAAACAATTGGCTGTTTGTCTGCCATTTGCAAAAATTCCTGGAGATCAGTTCACCTTTTATTTTGCTTAAATGTAGCATTTTCATGAGCATAAATGCATTCATGATTTTGCAACCTCTTCCCCTTCCAAGTGTAAAAAGCATATTTCTGTTACGTACCCCAGTATTCAGCATACAAGATCAAATGCAGAGAGGCCTTTTCTGTCTTTAATTTATAAAGCATGTGTCCAACAACAGCAACAAAATCAGTGCCAGAAGAAGAAGTCCATAGGGAAGCAGTAATTTGTGTGTCTGCACATTATTCTGTGTCTATGCACATATTAACCCCGGTATACAGTAAATTGTGTTACCATGGCAGCCCTCGCATGGAAAGTTATATACTAGTTGGGTATATCTAACAATCACCAATGGGGAATATGCATGTTCTGGCAAATGCAGAAGGGTGGGGTTTTTTTGTTTTGTTTTGTTTTGTTTTGTTTTTCTGGGAGGAGAAACAAAGCACTATAATTAAGGATGGGAAAACCAGGCTGCAGAAGGGATGAAAAAACATAGAGTTTGCCCCAACTGGGGGAACCTCCACAAGAACTCCCTCTCTCCCTTTTCCGTGTACTATTGCTCCCAAGGGCAGGAATGTTGTAGCCTTTATTCAGACAAAACTGCCATTAAAATCCTGTCTTATGGTTATCATTCCATATACTTTTCATTGAGGTTTTTATGGGGCACTTCGCTTTTGTGTCCCTTTTTGAAATCAAACTTCTTTCTTTTTGATAAAGCCAGCTTGTCAAGGGTGAGCTGTTATCAGTGATGCTTACAGTTCCTCAACGCTGCATATTATCATATTCTGTGTTATATTTATAGTTGTATGTACAACTTTGCCAAACTTCAGCGTCACAGCTGACATTTTGAAATCGATACTATTTGCCTCAGATAATTCTTTTTTTATGTTTAAAAAGAAAGAGTTCAGCCTTCCAGAGAAGTCATACTAAAAGAAAAATATTTTTAATGCCATTGTGCATTTTTTAACAGTATTTTAGACCATCACCTGCTCACTTGAATTGTAGTCCTAACATTTGCAATACAGAAATGACAGCATTAAACAAAGATGAAGTGCAATAGAGAGATGTATGTCAGTGTTGTACCACACAAAACCCAACGCTGAGTAGAGTGGATGTAGCATCGGCACTACAGGAGAGTCATCAGTGGTGTAGAAAGGAGAAGAAAAGAAAAAAGACAAGACAGACACTCCCAAGAGCTTGTTGTATTGGCTGAAGTTTAATGGAAAAGCACTGCTCCTGTCATCTGGCATACTACATAATAATGTTAGCACCACTACAAACAGGTTGTGGTTTATTGCTTCAATTTCGTATGTACTGGCAAGGGAATTAACAAGATTGATGCATTAGGATCTTAGATCTCAGTCAAATTAGGTGACTAAGAGGGTGTTGAAAAAAATGCGTGTTCTTTGAAGGAGCACATCTCCATCAGAAACTTGTTAAATCCTAACATCAAGGCACTTGATGAGCTGCTGATTTAACAGCACCTTAGCAGGCAGTAGTTACATTGATAGGGGCAACTACTTAATCAGTCCTTTAAAGATATTATGTTCCAAGTGATTTAAAGGATATTGTGCATTGGTAAGTGTGCCGTGAGTATGAATATGTACTGCATGAAGTGAATGCAAAAATGAGGATGCAAGTGTCATTTATACTGTTAGATACTTCATTGGGGCACACACTAAACAAAAAGAAAAGCCTACAAATATGAAACAAATACTAGAATTTTGAAAATTGTACTTCCTGGAAAGAAAGTGATTAATGGAGAAGACGAAGGAAAGAAAATATCAGCTACCATGTTCTATGGATTTGCGCTGTAGAGAAAAAGGGAGAATAATGAAGTGCTGTAAAATATAGAAGAGGAGATTTATGAAGGTGGAGCAATAAAAAAAAGTGCTTAATTTCTACTGTCTGTCTTCCCAGTAAGGTCCAACTGGAACAGTGAACTCACTTTGGGGGCCGTGTGTGGTGCAGGCAGCAGAGCACAGGGCCAGGTGCAGTGGACAGCTGTAGTATTGCAGCATCTCAGGCCGACAGCAAGAAGCTTATCCTGAGCACAGAATTCATCAACTTTTCAAAATGGACAGAACTTTAAGGTCCATCACAGCAAGCACAAAAACGAGTGAGTGGAAATAAAAACAGGCTTTGCTTAGGTCAGAGGAGACACTCATTTTGTTGAGGAAAAAATGAGGCAAGGCAGAGTCATTAGGAAGGCTCCTTACAAAAGCAGGAGTTGGGAAATTACAGTGCCATTGACTAGAATACATCTAGTACAAAAGGGAGATATAATAAGAGGAAAGCAGTTATGCACCTAAGCCCTGAAATGTAGCATTACATTCATCCTGAGAGGTAATCATTCCTGTCATTACTAAGCTGTAAGATCACTCAGTCCTAGCATGGTAGAAATCCGAGAGCTCAACACATCAGTCAGATAGCTTTTCATAACCCTCTGCTACTGTGGCTCATCTGGAGTTCAAGAAAAAACACCCAAATTGTCACTTCAAGATACCAGTAAATCCTACAGTTCCTATCAAACTTTATAAGTAATGACTCACAGACATCTTTAATTTAAATAAGTTTTCTTTTCATTACTGCCTTGCAGAGTCCTTTGAGAGTGCAGTGGTTCTTTCTTAGGAACCAACCCATTGATACTGGCAATTTTGTCTCCAGAACAGAAATTCTACGGGCAAACAGTATATATACCACAGTTTTCTATCCTCTTTTAAGTCACGATTGGTGACTTAAGGCTCCCCTTAATTGCTGTAGTTGTATTTTGTTTGTATACATGATCCATATAGCTTAACTGAACTATGCTTGTGTAATTAGAATAACAGAAATGGCAGGTATCACACTGCCAGAATGGTGATAAAAGTAGCCAGAGGAAATTACAATCAGAGCAGAGTACAGGGATGAGACATACTGCCTACGCTAGGGACTGGCAGCAGCTTGGAAGTCCCAAGCATGGAATGACTCTCTCACCAGTATGCCTATGTGCAGCCACTAATGACTTTACCACAGCTACTCATCAACATTATATCTAGTTCAGTGTCATAGAAACCGTTCAGATTGTTCCTAGAATTACCTTACAGATCCAAGACATGATATAGTGGCTTGGAGAAAAGGTCCTGCACTCCATCTATGCAGCAGCTGGAGAAAAAGAGAAGTAAATGTTTGAGTTATTTACCACAAAGTCTGACAAAATGCAGAACCCTCTTACATCCTTAGGGGACATCCTTAGGGGAAAAAAAAGCTATGACAACCCATGCCAAAAAGACAGTCTTGGAGAATGAAATGGAAAGTCGTGTGTTTCATTGAAAGATTCAAAGCAAAACATGACAGAAAGTATATTGCCTAGAGCTAAATAGTTGAGGACTTCTCCCCTAAGATGCATAAGAAGTTCTTAAAAATGTCTTGAACCATTCTAGTGACCTTAAGAATCCCTGCACCTCAGAACAGTAGACTTTACCCAGTTCGTTTGTGTGTCCAGTCTTTGCTCTCTTACTGTCTGAGAGCACAGTCCAGAGCGCAGACGGTTTATATTTAATGAGTGGAAGGGCTGGATAATTCATTCCAACTCTGTGTACATAGTCCCACTGCTCCATTGCTGTCACTACTTATTACCAAAAATATAAAGGCTAATTTCCCTGAACTAAACCTAATTTCTGTGTTTTCACTAATGTCTCTTTCCTAATACAGACTATTCTTCCTTACTTATGGACCATGAGTCAATCACCCTTTGGCCATCTCTGGCCCCGGAGTTCCCAGAGTCTCCAGCTTCAGGGTGAGTTCTGGAGTCTCAGTATCTTTGCAAAAGTGTTTCTGGATCATTTCCAGGTTGTCAACAAGCTCTTTAAATGTGTAGATTGAATACTTATGACTTAATGCTGTGTCAGAGGGCAATTTACTAATTTCCTGCTTTATGTCATGTTCTCGGGGGAGCATTAATAAACATCCTGGATGTGTCTGTCCATATCTTCTGGGATGCACACAGTATGGTTCTGTTTCCCAGTCACAAGAATATACAGTTATAATTTGTGTTATAGACTGAGCACAGACAGTGTAGATGAGATGGACACCAGCATCCTCCTGGGTGGAAGTCGCCTTCATTGCTGTGGCTCTTTGTGTAACTCACTTGCTTCTGTGCATTCTATGCTTGGGTTGGGTGACTGACACAGACCTTAATTTAACAAGGTGGAGAGCTCCAGAGCACACAAGTCACTAACTTGCCGTGATGTTTGGGAGGACAGCACTTCTTGATGGGCAAGTTAAAAACCTACAGATTTTAAAAATGCAAATTCAGGTATCTAGAGACTTAATCTAGGCTTTACATAGGACACTTTAGGAATTATGCTTTTCTACATAAATGCCTGTATTCCCATGTTCCACTTCAGGCTTATTGGTCCCTCTGTGGATTTAGGCCTGGGAAAACAAAAGTCCCAATTCAAGAACCACCAGACTGTACTTAATAATAAATCAATAAGCACACAACATAGACTTCGGTTTGAGCCCCAGCCAAAACTGAAGTCAAATGAGAAAGGAATACACATGACTTTTTGGGCTGCAAATCAGCAAATTGGTGCTGAACAAGAAAAGAGCAATAGAAGAAGAAACAGAGAGAAACCTTGGACTTTAAGGAATTGCCCACTCTCTCAAAAGCATTGCCAAAATTTTTCAACAAGTGTGGGCTATTAAAATACATTCACTCAAAGGTGTTCTGTTTGACTTGGTGGAAATCTTGAAATTACAGTTTTTGCACTTGATAAATGCTTAGTTAGAAATTGCAACATTGAAATCTATCACACCTGAATTTCATATATATTTCTTTATACAGCTGCTTTCCACCAAAATGGCTAATGAGGTGAATACTTGGAACAGCTTCCCAGAATAGTTACATACTTCACATGGAAGAGAAGCTCCTATTTCAATGAAAACAGTGGGCCACAGTCACAGAAAGTTCACAGACAATGTTCACCATCGTTTCGTATAAAACAGGTACAGTCTAACGGCAAAAATCCCACTTGAAGTTTCCATCTGAAGTGTAAACTGCCAACCAACATGTACTTCTACCCATCCCATACTGTTCTTTGACAATTTTTGCCACTGTGTAGTAACCTGCTTGTACATCAAAGTCAGGAATGACTCTGCTGTCAATCCCTACCCTCCGTAACCTTCTTAATCTAGTGAAATATTAATAATTATAGTAGCGATAATAGTAATCATGTATTTACCAAACTGAGAACTTTCTTTCTCTACACTGATATTCTAGCTCACACTGAACAGTGCTTTAAGCTACAAATGAACTTGAATGAGGGTAATTGTTTAGAAAGTGTTTACTCAGACTATAAACCTTGTGGGACAGCCACTGTCTCTATTCTGTATTTGCATAACACTTAGATGCACCAAAGTCCAAGTCTCCTCTGGGAGATCACCATCTGTGCTGATACAAACTAACTAATCTCTGATGGCTTAATGCCATCAGCACTATAGAATCTGTTTTCTCTCTTGATTTCTCTTCCACCACTTATTCAAAGATCTTAGGAGCAATGAGAGCACAACAAGCATAGGAGGCTATGCAGAATAGCTTTTTTAGTTTTGCTTTGCTTTGTTTTGTTTTGTTTAAAACAGGGAGATTGTGTTAGCACAAAGTGAGAATCGTCTTTAGCACTATTCTTTACATTCTCATCAATTTTCTTCTTTTGACTTCTCCCTGAAGGAACGTAGGATAATTGGGCAACTCTTTCCCACAATGACTGATGCTCTATGAGTCTCAAGAAATTCTGGAGATCAGAGAAATATGAAAGAAGTAATTTCATAGCTAGCTTCTGAAAATCAAGCAGGAGTGTCAAAGATGTTTGAGGGAAAATAAATAAAGAAATAAATTGCTAGCTGTCTTAGTCACTGGAGAATCATTTAAAATCTATTTTGTTTTGTAATTGTTGGCTGTCGTGTGTATTTCAGTGACTGATAGAACGACCCTTTATGAGAAGGACTTTTTTGTATTGATGAAAATGCCACATTTTATTTCATTTTATCAATAAAGAGAAGTTTGATTATTGGAGGCACTGGCTCCTTTCAGTGTCTGGGGTATTCCTATCTGCAGTAATCAGGGTTTTTGCTCTGTTACTCTTCCATTGCAGTCTCAGAACCCATACTACAGAACATTTTGGAATTCAAATTCATACCAGTTTCATTGTTATCCTTATAAATTCGAGTTTTGGCAACATGAACATGTTCTAGAAAGGTGTGGAATTAAATTGCTCTGGGTTGCTGAAAAAGCAGGAAAGAGGTGATTCCTTATACTCAGTATGAGTCCATCCAAGGAGGGAATAGAAATACTTTCCTGTGATTTAATTGAACATTGAACCAACAGAGTTTAAACCATAGAATCGTAGAATCACCAAAGTTGGAAAAGACCTCAAAGGTCATACAATCCAACTGTCCACCTACCACCAATATTTCCCACTAAACCATGTCCCTCAGTACAACATTTAAACATTTACTGAACACCTCCAGGGTCAGTGACTCCCTGCAGTCAGATACTTCTAATATCAGATACTGTGTTTTGCAACTGATCTCATGATCAAATAATGTAAACAAGTTTATATATATATATGCAGTCCAGTTAATTTGATTGAATAATGGGACAAAATCACAACCTGTTTACATATACTCTATGAACAGGAAGTAAAGCTATATTAAATCATGTAAATTATTCTCTGTGAGCTGTTTACTCTTTTCCCATAGTGATGTTATTTGTCACCCTAAGACCAAAGCACATTTTTGTAAATGGAAATAACTATACACAACATGAGCTTTTTCTCTGTAGAGAAGTCTAGTGCTGCCCATTTACGCTGTGAACTTAATTAATCAGTGATTGATGCCTATTTGGAGAGCTAAAGAAAATTACTACTTTTTCCTTTGTGAGCTGGCTATCCTCTTGACCTCAGTATTTTAGCCAAAGAATGAGTACAGTCGATTTTGAACAAAAAGGAAAACCTGCTCTTTTTGTTCTTGTGTTTTCTAAGTCTTGCTCCTCATAACTTCTTCCCCCTGCCAGGTGGGTTTCCTGGCTATTATTGAACACAACAGGAGGAAAAAATGTTTCAAGATTTCTTTGCTAATGAAAGAGGATCTGCCCTACAGCCTGCTCCCTTTTCAAGAGGGGAGACAAGTAGGAGAAGTGAAGAAACATCCCAATTGTTACTCATCGCTTCTAACAACTGTCTGGGTATCTTCAAGGAAATACAGAGATTGCATATGCAACTTCTTCACAAGCAGTTTTCAAAACATTTTAAAGTCAGAGCAATGTCATCCTTTTCTTCAAAGTCACCATTGCTAGATTTTTTGCATCAATAAAGACTACATTTTGTGGAAAAAGAGAATGATAAAAAGATTAGGAGCACATCCTGTGCCATCCTTCTCTGTCCATCTGTTTGCTTGCTGTCAGCAAATACATAAAGTCCACTCAAATACAAGTTCTTTCTTTTCCCTCTTTATTTTCCTATGTGTTTTCCATAGTGACAGGAAATCCTACGGTGATCTACAAAGTTGTTGAACTCCCTGCCTTGTCTTGATTTACATATCATGCAGCTAGGCAGGCTGTAAACTAAAACAGCCACCTGGAGAAATTTAGCCATCTTAATAGGTTTCAGGCTTTGAATAAAATATGGCAGATATCTGAGTAAACAAGTGTCATCATGCAGTCAAGAGTGAAAAAAACAAACAAACAAAAAAAGAACCAACTAACTTCCATTCTGCTCAAGAACATGGGTTGTCTTTTGTACAACTTGGTACAAACATTGACTTCTAGGTATCTTACAGAGAAATCTTACACAAGAAATCTTCATGTTAGGTATTTTACTCCAGCAAGGGTTCACATACTCCCCTATGCTGCAGCACCTGCTTGCTTTTCTGATGTGTTGTACTACCAGTCTAAGATAACATCTCTTTTCAAAAGCACCTTGGGAGATTTCAAATGGTGTGATAAAACAAATGTGTGATAGAAATTAGAAATCATACAGAAAATACTCAGCTCTGAGTGTTTAAAACATCATAAAAGCGTATACAGTTTCATTATGAAATATCTGAGCCACTTTTTGATGTTTCTTTAAAAACAAACAAACAAACAAAAAAGAAGTAGTTCTGCATTCCTCATGATATTCCTGAAACAAGTAAATGGGAGCAGGAGCTGCAGATCCCATTCATAGCTAGGGAAATGCCAGTTGCATCCCCATCTCACATTAGAAGATAATGGCAATTGCATTTTACAAGTAATTAAAGGAGCTTCTAGAGTTTCCCAAGCACTCTGCGATTTGGCAGCATGGCAGAATTGGAGATTTTAATGTTAGTGCTGAAAGACTGTAAAATCATGCCTTGCGTTGTAGAAAATGGAACTTCTTCAAAAACTGCATTAATGAGCTCATTTTACTAAAACTTCATTAAACCAGCCATATAATCTGTGCAAACTTAGTCTGCTTCTCAATTACATGGAAATGGAGTGTGCTCTGACAAGTTAGGAGCCAGTGGCCATTACTGATCATGTCATGCCGGGGAGGCTAAACTATTACAGATGTCCCCATTTATGACTTTTTGAAGCGATAGGTGAAGAATCTGTGTGAGGAATGTGTCATGTGGCTGTGGGTTGATCAGAAACCTGGGGATGCAGGAGCGTTGGGTTGTGGGGCAGGCTGGCAAACGCAGCAGCATACATGTGGGTCTGCATTGCCCTGGCTCGAGGAACATTGTTTTTAAAGGTAAAGATGCAATTAGATGTTTCTCTATTTGTCAAAAACAAAGATGTTAGATCCCACTCTATGGGAACAGAACAGGAAACTCACTTCTTAACTTCCCTTCCCACAGGATGTTACTTATACCTTTATATGTTGCCATTTATCATCTTCCTGTTCAAAAATCTCAGTCCTTCTCTCATGATGCATTGGACAGGTGTCTGCAAGGTGCACTCCTCTGCTCTGGTGAGGAGTAGGAGAATCGTGGTCCCATGGATGCTGCTATTTGTGTTACAGCTGACTGTATGGTATAGATATTTTCCATAAAGAGCTTTGTTTCATTCCACAGCCTTTAGAGATGCTGATCTATCTAATACAAAACGTGTTGGAAACAAATGCAGTTTTGTAACGTTTCTGGACTCAGAATATTTCTGTCGATCTATGCTCTTTTCCCCTTATAACTTGTGATCATTGGGAGATTTGGGGGACTAACTTAATCTTAGTGTGTTAAATGCAGTAAAGGAAAAGAAGGGACTGAAAAAAAAAATTAAATTAGCTCAGACCAGCTTCATGGTTTTCTGTTTTCAGTTAGTTTCAATTATGAAAATTTAATTTTTCATCTTATTTCAGAGATTTGTTTAAAGCTTATGACATACTAAACACTGGAAAGAAAGCACTGGAAAGATCAAATGCCTTTTGATGTGTTGCAGTCCTGCTCCCATTTGTGAAGTAAACAATACTTGTGCCGTCATTTGATGGACTTTTGTTTATCTGTTTATTTAAACTCTATTGAGAACATATTGTATCTATCCTAATCACTAACCAAAGAGTCCAGTTTCTAGGAGCAGATGTGGCTTCCTTGCCTGCTTTTTGTTTTATTATATCATCCCATCCTTCGAGCGTCGTGTTGTTTTATGTACCAGTGGTGCCATGTTCTGTCTTGGGGGGCACAATGTGCTATAACAATTAATACCAGAACATCAAAGTTGAGTCAGCTTATATGGGTGAAGGGAAAGTAATGCAAGTGATAAAACAGCAGTTCTGGGATACCAAAGACATTCTCTAGCCTTCATCGGTGAAAGCAATGGATGTAAAAAGAGAGGTGGTGATTTGGTCATTTCTCTATATCTTCTAATGTGGCTTATGTGGTTTAAACCAAAATTTAAAATATGATTTAGGAATTTCGAAATACATACATTAAAAAATTACTTGCTATTTATCAATCAGCTAATGGTTTAGCACCTAGAACCAGAGATGCAAAAGGGAGGCAGTTTTCAGGAAGTGTTAAGTGTTTGTCCATTGAAAAAATTGCCATCACTATTACATTGGAACAAGATGTGCCCTTATCATGGTTAGAAACACTGAAGAGAGGTAAATGATTCCTGGATCTGGTTACTGCCCCTAGCAAAATTTCCAGGACACCACTAACAAGCAAATGACACTTTCAGACTGGACATGATAACTCCATATCATATCTAGACATGGCATGAAAGGGTTATTATTTCTGTACTGCATATGGTCTCCCATTATAACATTAAAAAAACAGAAGGTGTAAATATGGAAGTGTTTGAAAGAGAGCTTGTGACGAGGTTATGTAAATAAACTTGCTATGCCAGTTTTGCCTGGGTATTGTATGACTGGTTCAAGGCAGCTTTACTTCCTGAGAAAAGGTCATGTCTTACAGAAAGTTTGTAAATAATGGTATGTTTAAGAGCTATGTACAAAAGCCTATGAAAAATCCAGTAATGTGGTGTTAACTGTAACATTAACATTAGGACAGTGGCAGCAAAGTAGACTTTGGAAACAACATGATGTTACCAGGACAGAGGAGCCATGTACCGTATGGACAGAACCACTATCAGGTTCTTTTGCAACCAGGTTCCTGTTCATGGCTCTGGGCATGAAGGAGATTTTGGAAGATTATTTGGGTGAAATGAATGGAGCAGATAGATAGAATGAGAGAAAGGAGAGTTTAAAGGGCTTCTCAGGTAGGATGGCAGAAGTGAGGGAACACACTGGGTGTTCCTTAAAGCATTCCAGGGTCAGAGCTGGGACTGGCACAAACAGGTGGATAAAATGGAGAAACTGTAACTAGTTCCTGCCCTTCCACCAAGCCTTCAGGCTGAACAGATCTTGCTCAGAAAAGGCTCTAGTTGAATGCAGTGATTATCTGGTAATTAAATGGTGCTGCTGCATACGGTAGATTTCCAAAGTGGATTTGTCTTGGATTAACATCAGCCTGTATGTGAAGAAAATGAACGAAATCTAGCCTTAAAACTTCCGTGCACTTTTTCCTGTTCATTTTCTGTAATATAAAGCCAATGCAAAAGGAAACTATAAAGTGAAATTATCAGCCATTTGGCAGTGGTTCAGGCAAGAAATACTTTTTAAAAACGAATGATATTATAAGCATGAAACTTCTCGGAGCATCTGTATTCAAGGAAAAGCAAGAGTTGTAAAGCTAATAGCAGTTGTGTAATAGGCAAAATAGCATGTATAGCTAAGAGTTCAGTGTGAGTAAACTCTTTGGAAGCTGATATGTTAGATAAAGTGGTAAAGCAGTCATAGTAATATAGTAAGAACCATCAGAAAGTTCTTTCTCTCTCCATAATTTTTCCAGCACCCTGGAATGATTCTTCCTTTTTTAGCAGAAACACCTGCATAGGTGAGACTGCAGACCAAGACATGTTAAGAGTCAGGATAGCAATTATTTCTGAACACAGAATGTAAATTTTCTTAAGGCTATAAGAGCTCAAAGGCTGGCCTCAACCTGCCATTACAGCATTCTGGGCAGTTAATAATTTTTGCTTCCACACTGAAGTAAAATTTACTTTAAAAATCCATATTATGTTTCCTTTTATGTCCTTTCTAACCATGTAAGTAGTGCATTTCTTCTTTTTTTCTTTTTATTTAACATTTGTGTCTATGGTTCTTCTGTCAGCCTAAAATACATCACGTCATTGTTGAATCCTTTTGTTTTTTTTCATCTTTGAGAGAATCTTTGTGGCGGAAGTGTTGGTTCAAAAGATTTTGAGTAGTTCTTGGCAGGGTCTGAACCAGTGTTTGGAAAGATCTGTTGCAATCTGACTGGGATTAAATGTTTTCCCTGAGGTCAGAAGCCTTTTAATAACAGGTCAGTTCTAAAGACGAGTCACTGATGTTGAGAAAAAGCCGACCAAAGGACGGTCAAACTGTGTTGCTGGTGCAAAATTGTGTAGGGAGTGGTGACAATTTTAGTTAAGCAGTGAAGAACATACTTTTCTTCAATCCAATCATATTTCCAAAAAGAAGCACTAAGAACAAAATAAAAGCTTTCTCAAGAGGTTTATTTTGCTGTTTTTACGCAAAACAAAGGAGATATTTTGCTATTGAATAAAACCTCTCCTTTTTCCGCATTCTCCAGCGCAGTTTCAGTTTCCCACTTAATACAGTCCACATTCAGAAATTGTATAATTTCTTCAGGTGTTGGCTGTAGCTACTTTGTTCCTTATCATCTGTGGAGCACAATCCTTTTTCAAAGAGACAAAAACAGTCCTGCAAGCCATGGAGTGCAATCTTGCAGTTTGCTCTCTCTTGACATGTAGGATTTATGACGGCCTGCTTTTTTTGTACTCTGATGTGATAGGATACAGAATGTGGGGAGGTTTTCAGAGCATTCTGTGAAGCCTACAGCCATGGTCCCCATCCCACAAGGTGTCTGGTGATGACCCATGTCAGCTGTAATGAAGGAGAAATGGGTTTGAGGACAGGAAACAGCCCGAACTCTGCAATTCAGTCACAAAAAAAAAGCTCTGTCGAAACTCCAAAATCAAATGAAATACACATCCTGCTTATATTCAAATTATTGTTCACTTGGATTGCAATGGAAGGTTGACTGATTCTCACTGCATCCCTCTTTTGACTCGACTATCTTTTTAAAACCCTGAATACTTTTCTTCTGGACCAGAAAAGCTTAGATATCCATCAAAGCACACTTAGACAGGTAGGAGCAGAGGGTTCCAGAAGAACTTCCCTAACCACCCAGAGGGGTGGATGGAAGAGGGTGGGATGTTGGTAGTAAAAAGAAAGTGAGTTTGAATTGTACTCAGCTCTCTGTCAGAGAAATAATAGTTTCTGAGAAGATTTAGGGAGATGAATTAATCTCTCAGTCTTGTGAACTTCATTTTCAGACCATATTTTGCTAGTCTATTTTTGCTTGAAAAGTGAATCTGTACAATTAATTGTGGTGCAGTATTTTTGTTGCTCTATTTTCACAAACATAGCTTAGAAAATCTAGCCCTGTAATAAATAACAGCTCAGTCAGCGTTGAGCTCCCTGTCAGTGAATTTCTTTCAGTGCCATCTTATTCACTTCTGAGACTCTAGCTCCTCATTGTAGCTTATTATTATGAAAGATGATGTAGGTAATTGCACTGGTCCCTTAGCTACCTATAAATTCATTTTAGTTTCTTAATGATAACGAAATTGCCGTAGATACCTTACAACATTTTTCTTCAGAAATAAACATTTAAGTGGAGTTTTGCAGAAAGTAATCCTGGGCTACCCTGTGGCAACAATTATAACTAAAATATAACTGTTTGATTATATAATTGAAATTGCTTCCATTTGATTAGCTTGGATCCCTTCCGTAGCCATCTTCCTCTTTTTGAATAACTCAGCCTTTGTGCTGTAGGAACATTTATGTAGGTGCAGCCATGGGCTAAAGAATACGTCTGCTTCAATCCACCAGTAAGGAAAACATTTGACTGTAGCACTAATAATTGAAAAATTCTGGTTTGTGTGTAATTAAATGGCTTCACAGCCCTGCTACAAATGCTGGGCCAGTGCTTGAGAAGAAGAAAAAAAGAAAAAAAAATGCAAGAAACAAAACAACTCCACAAAACACAGTGAAGAGCAGAGCTCATGTCTCTGCTCCACCAAAGATCAATCTAACCATGCGCTCCCAGAGTCATGCTCTCCCTTTGTTCATGGGTGCTTTTTTTTTTTTTACTCTTAGATCTAGAGATAACTTTGATAGTTCTTCGTCCATTACTCCATGCAAATGGCAGAAAACGTGAGCCACTTGATTTCCATCAGGTCTGCCCTAAGAATATTTCTATGATATAGGATGGTGTGGTATGACATGGGTTGGGACATCTCCTGCAAGGGAACCAGAGACAGACAGACGTCTGCTGTGCGCACCCCAGAAAGGAGGAGAGAAACACAAATATATTAACTTCTGAGAAGATCGAGGCACTGCTGGCAGTGGGATGCTTCCCTGGTGAAGGCTGAGTGGATGTTACATTCCTCCTCAACTGCAGTCACTTTGAGGAGGAAAAAGCATGGAAGGTTTAGATATAGGGGCCTGAAATGTCTGTTAAACACGTATAGTTCACCAAAAGCCATCCATGAGTGTTACAGACCAGGAAACTGGTATTTTCTACAATCTGAGTGAGCTCAGAAGCTGTGAAAGGGCACAGCGTGTAGAAAGTAACTGATTATTTAATTTACATGGTTTGCAATCAAGTTGGGTTTATCTGGTAGCAGAAACATAAAGCAGCTCTAAATATTGCCAGAAATGCGCAGAAGAAGTAAAATAAATTTGACAGTATAATTACAGCTTCCTTTTATGATTCCATCAATGATGTTTAAATGTACATGAACATGGGTTTTTACAAAAGGATTTGTGAAAATCCCAAATTGAATTGAAATTCACAGGACTGAGAAGAAAAATCAAATGTCTCGTGTTTTGATTGGTTTATACTGAATACACATGGAGTCCTATTGTAGTGCACTGCATACAAAGCATGACATTCAATTAAACATTGGTTAGTGATTTCTTCATTTAGTGACAATCATGTAAACAACAAAGTTGGAACATAAGAAAACATAAGACTGTGGAATATATTTCAGTTCAGGTTGAAAGCTGAATTGAATAATGAATTGAAATGTCAAGTCAATCATTAACAGATCGACTTGAATTAGAATTCAATACTTTAAAATCATTTAATCATTTTTTATAATTATTTTGTGACATAGAGAGAGCAAAGGGTCAAAATGCACAACTGTGAGTATATTTTGACTACTGCGAATATTGGGATGAATTGTTTAGATGCATATCACCCGGAATACATTAGCAAACTTCTCAATGATTATTTCACTTGCTTTCAAAGAAATTAAATGATCAACTAGGCAAGATAGTTCTAAAATACGCAACTGACCTGTCATGGGATACGGGGGACTGCTTGTTCTATAGTCTTCATTTCACTGTACTAAATACACATCAGAGCAGTCTGTCAGAGGTGTCTAAAGGCTAGCACCCCCATTTCCAGCCCACAAGGCTCTGAGGACATTATGATCCCTCTAAACTTTTATAAAATGAACAATGGCCGATTAAGAATCAAGTCTTAATCACCTTCAGACAGTGGATGCTATGTAGCAGAACTGTCTTTATTGAGGCTGGACAGGAATAATGTCAGAAGTACATTTTACAATACACTGAACTGTTACAAGGGTTACGTGCTTGCTTATTTACTTACGACTTTCTTCCAAATATGACAGGTGACTAATGGAGGAATGAAAGGGCTGGCTAATATTCTGCATGAGAGCTGGGAGAATCACCAGATCAGCAGGCTGAATGACTGCTATTTGTTGATAGTTTCCTGATGTTATATTCAGTAAGGACTGAAGCTCTATTTTTAGAGGACATGGATACCACTTGAAATTTTAAGCTTATCTGTGCTTTGTCAAAAGCATGGGGAAAAATTATTTTTGGTAGGTGTCTTTACAAGAATAGAGGGTCAGCCACAGTGGGACTTGCTTGCTCTGTGATCTACATGCAGGACTTTTAAGGAATCCAGAGGGAGTTCTGTGAGGGGCTGATTGCCCAGTTAAGCTTTTCCCCTATTAGGGCACTCTGTGTCTTCCAGTATTTAGAAAATGTGCACCAGAGAATCATGAACATAAAAACTGTACTTTGATTTTTCGTACTTTTTTTAAGGAAAAGAAAATGAGATTGTTTCCTAAGCGTTGTGATTTCTGACTACAGTACTTAATGTTGGTAGTAATAGTAGGCTTTTGTTAGTAGTGGACAACAGGGAAATAGTCTGCTTACTTCCCGGGTACTGTAGGATGTAATTAAAAATCTAACAATACAAAACAATTCTCTTTGAGGACAACTAGGTAAAGTATGACTAGTAACACTGGTACCCAAGTACAGGAAAGCAGAAATGATCCACTGACATATCAAATAAGAATAAATCTTTGACAAAGTCTGTCAGATACTACTCCACATGCCATCCTTCAGACCAACGCTGCCTCCATTGCCAGCAGAAGAAATACAATGGTACAAACCCACACTGACCAGGAGCCCCAGAATTGCCTATATTCATCTCACTATGATCAGCTTTTAGTAATTTGAATGTCTTCTGTAAACTGCCTGTGATGTGTGACAGCTTACATCCTGCACCCAGGAATGACAGATATTACAGATGGAACGGACCCTGGCCCCACAGAACTGTTTTCCATTTCATATTGTAACGCAATGTTCAGCACACCCTTCCAGAAGACTGGATGTAGAAGTTACTTTTGCTTTCCCTCTTAGTCAGAAGAGCTTGTCACTGACAATAGTACAGATTATATTGATGCCAAAAGGAGAAACGCCTGTTGAAAATCTGAGCCAGAACTCTAAAAGTTCTTTTGAAGGAAAAATGACTTAATTATAAGGCTAGAAAATTAATTAGTAATTTTCTGGAATAATTAATATGCTTGGTATTTACACTTAGGAAAGTGATTCCAGCACACAAAGTAAGGTATTAAATTGGAGTTAGCTACTCTTAGTTCAGTTACTAATACAACCGCCCTCCTCGCCATGTCTTGTGGGACCCCTCCAACATCTGTTTGAAAAAATGAAACCAAATCAGCCCAAAGTTTCTGCATGATCTAATTGTAAATCTCCAGTAACTTCTTGGGTTTTATCCAAAACAACATGAGTTCCAATTTTTCCAGCTTTTCCTTATGCTGGTAAGTCAACCACCCATGTTATTACTGGGAAACATGAATCTGTGTTATGTTCCCTCACTGAGGTCTTTGAGTCAATAATCCCAGCAGTGCCTCAGCTTTTTTAGAAGTCCTGTTCTCTTCTTTCAACACGCTTTACTTTTGACACAGTGCCAAATACTACAGCAAGCTTTTAGAGGTGCCAGAGTTACAATAATTAATGCTAAAAGAGTTGTAGAAAGGATGTAAGAGCTCATGCTTCAGGGTTTCAAACATTTTCCCACTCTCAGAGATTAAGATCATCCCATCAAGGGGAGTAGATTATTCCCTTTTTTTTTTCTTTTTTTTTTTTTTTTTTTCTTCTTGCCAAAACCAAGATTTCTTATGCATTTATCCAAGGCATGTTGTTCTGACTGTCATCAGAGACAAGAAACTGGACTAAGTGGCCTCTAGCTTTGATTTAGTCTGGTAAGTCATATGCTGGGAATAAAGGAGGACAGGATTGCTGTATCTTTTGATTCTTGTCATGCATGCTAGCACAGAAATGATCACAGCAGCTGCTTTCACAGAAGGTAAATGGGGTAGAGCAAGACCGTACCACACCATTGGGATTTTCAAAATGAAACTTTCATTTCAAAGTGTTCAGACCAGTACTTCTGAAGTCCTATTTTAGCCACAAGCTTTGCATGTTTAAACGGTTTCACTAATAAGACAGCAACCAGAAGTAACTCCATGAGAAAACAAAGCCTAGATGGATTTTGCACTAGTCAAGATCACGCACAGGTTTACTGGCGATGCTCTTTTGCTGAAACCACGAGGGCCTACAAGTTCAGGAGTCAGGGCCATACTCACTCTCTGGGAGTTTGTTGCCTTCAGAAACACTGTTAGCATACACTTTGTGTTTGTACTCCCATCCTGTGTCTGTTCCTACTAGCATCTTCTGTCCAGTGCAGGTCGTGGTAAGGATGCCGTCCCTCACATGTTTTGGTGACAAAGCACATCTGCTCACCACTCTGGCCCCAGGCAGCGCCCAGCATGCTCCCTCTGTTGTGGGCCAACAGGAGGTTGATCTCTTTGGAAGACTTCCATTTTATTAGAGTGTAAGCTCCAACTGTTTGTCAGCATTGAGAACAAGGTTGTGACCCTCTGACAAAATTTTGGCTGAAAGATGAAATTTCTTCTCCATATAAGAGAGAATATTTCCATAATACTTCGATACAAATAAATCCAGGTATTCCAGTAATTCTGTGTTCTCCAGTAAAAATATCAAATAAAGCTGTCATAGACTTTTCTCCCGGATGCTTAGATACTGTCTCTTTTCCCTGCTTACCCATGTAGCACAGCCTGAAATGCTAACGTACATCCGAGGTTATGCTCCTGTGGTTCAGGCTCCATGGCTTGCCCAGTAAATGAGGTCAGAGTGGCTCTGCCTGCTAATATCTTCATAACTCTTGCTGCTCAGTGAGAGCAGTTGGGATGTGATACAGTGAAAGCTCATAACAATATAATTAACTGCTTGGTAAGGCAAAAATTGCATGGCACAGAAAAGGTGCACTTGGTAAAGAACGTACAGCAGCCACAACATTGTAACTGTCTAATAGAATGTTTGTGCTGGCAGAAAGGTTTACTGCAAAGGAAGATAAAAGACAAAGATTAATTTAATGTAAAAATGCTTACTTGGAAGCCTTCTTTCTTCAGAGGAGACAGGTCTGATTAGCCAGTGCACAGAAGATGAGTATGCTTATGGCTGCCTTTGTACTAAACATCAAATCTGATTGTTTCTGCTTTCTTCAGAACTGTGGAAGCTTGTCTTCACCCATGCCAAGGTCTTCTATTATCACCCCTTGGTAGAGCTGTCTTTCTATAGAGAGTCATTTAAGTGGCAGTTGCTCATTTACTTCGATTTGCCTCTGAAGCAGATCTCTCTGCTCATCCACTGCCTGCACAAGGAAGAACTGTGAGAGTAGCAGAGCACTGGAACAGAGAGATTGTGGAGAGGTGGTGGAGTCTCCTTCTCTGGAGATATTCAAGTCCCGCCTGGACGACTACTTGTGCGTCCTACTGTAGGGAACTGCTTTAGCAGGGAGTTGATCTGAATGGCCTCTTGAGGTCCCTTCTTCCCTGCACAAATCTGTGATTCTATGGTTCTGTGATTTTCACCCCTTTATGACATAGCTCACAGCCTCAGCACAGCACCACAGACTCAAGCCCCCCAAACATTTTAAACAAATCAGACATGAAATGCTAACACTAGAAATAAATCTCAAAGACAGCTCAGTGATAGTATGTGCTGCTTTAGCTTGAAAGTATCTTAAAAAATTAAAATTAGTTATGAATGGTACAGACACTGTCAATCTGTATAATTTATCTCACATAATTTACTGTATTACTTTATCTTATAAACATCTCAGAAGCCCAAGATTCAGCTAAAAAAAACCCAACCAACCAACCAACCAAACAAACAAACAAAAAAAAACCCATGCAAAACAAAGCAAAAGCCAGAATTGGATTGAAGGATTGAATATTTAACTGTTTACAGGGGACCAAACACATTCCTGGTAGAAGCAACTGAATCAGATCTACTCTGAGGAATTCCTGTCATCTTCATTAGACCTTCCTCAGGGCTAAGCTCCACCCAACCTGTTTTTTAACTCTTATCTGAAGGAGACTCTTAAAATTAGAGTACCTTGACCTCCACTGGCAAGAGACAAAAGTCCAGTGTATTTTTCTTACTAACTGGCACATCCACAATGACTTTCATTTCAATGCACGCTCTTGGAGGTTTGAATTGACGAGTAGCAAAGTTCATTGATTAGAGCTTGTGTGTAGGCACCTTTCCTCTTAGTACAATTTTTACAGCAGGAACCAGCAGCTACTTATCAAAGAGAAATCCAGAAACGTATGGGTGAATATCTACACTCAGGAAACATTTATCCAGCCACATACTTGAGCATTCATTTTACATACAGGAAGAGAAATTTCCCTTTCAATGATGATAGTTCCTGCAACAAAGAGATTGAATGGTCTGAACACTTCATACTATTTATTATTACCAAATAGGCAGGAGAAATTGAGTGACCTTCTAGGTTAATAAGAATTTTGAACAATGATTTCATTGAGATATAATTCAGTGTTCAGGAGGCATAAGACTCTTATCTTAATAATATATAGATATTTAAAAATAACATTTTATGAGTATTAAATCTATTATCACAATAAGACACTTAAGTGTGTGAACTAGTGTGAATTAATTCACACCTAGTTGCAGGGATGGCTTTTAGCCCTTTGGCCCCATACTTGACAATATGCTAGGCTTGAATTAATGCACAGTAATTCACAGCTTGTCACGTCTTATTGCCGAAGCATATCCCTGAAGTGGTTTCACCAATATATAGGCTGGCTTCACACTTTCTCATAGAGGAGTGGTTTCCGTTCTTCCCAGTCACAACTGCTCTCCAATGCTGTGACCTCCAAGAAAGGCTTTGCACTTCCAACCACCATCAGCTGGTATAGCCAGTTCAGGGACATATTGCTACTACCTTTGCAGCCTTGGTGTGTGACACATAAACACACATTTCAGGAGTGTATCTTCCTTATAACAGTATGAAGCACGCTCAGTGTCATTGCTTCCTAATAGATACACGTTTGGAAAACCACAGACCTATTCACACTTCGATAAATCTTGAGAGTAACGGTGAGTGCAGTGTTGTACTACATCAGCATGGTACTGGGAAATGTAAGAGTTCACATACACTGGAAAATGAGATTTCTCCTCCATTCTTGCCTGACAGAAAAATACCGAATAAACTATCCAAGGCAGACAGTGACTGCCTTGGATAGTCATTCACTGCAGGAACTGCTCAAGAGAACTTTACTTTGGTGTGTGGGAAAACGATGCTCTTGTAATGCTGCTATAGACTGCTTCATCTTGATTTATCCTCATTCTGGAAGTACATTTGTTGAATCCCCCTGGATGGTGGCCTCACATAACTTGCTTAGTTTTTGCTTATTTTTTTGTTGGTCCGTTGACTTGTTTTTCAGATGCATTTGATACCATTTGGCACTCCCTATTTTGAGTCTGATGTGGGAATTCCAAAGGTGCTTTAGAACCCCAAGAATGGAAAGAGCCCCAGTTTTGAAGGAAACCCTCGGAAAAAATAGCTGAGGAGATGAGAAAGTTCGAGAATTCAAACAAACAAACAAACAAACAAACAAACAAACAAACAAATAAATCCAACCTGTGTTAAAGAGAGGAGCTTGATAGGTGTGCTGTTAAATCTGAATAAATAAAGGAGAGTTGCTGTAAGACATGGAGGTAGCAGTTTTGCTGAGCTGTGTTGGAAGAAAGCCTTGACTGTTTGCCAAAATAAGACAGCAGCTGTGAAACACTGGGTGTGGATGCTCAGCAGTAATCTGCTTTAACCCTGTACATAATCATATAATGTAGTGTCCAGTCCATGTTCAGTAGGTGGTAAAACACATTAACTATGTGCCACACAGGCATAAAATACGCATAACATGTTTCTTTCCGCAGAAATTCATATAAACACAGCAGTGATTCTTCCATCCGTATCAGGAACCTTGAAAAGGTGAGTCAGGTCTTGGCATGACCACAAAACTCTTGCCAGACCACGTCACCAGGCTGTATTCTTTCCTGTTGTCACTCCAGTGCTTTTCTCACTGCTTCCTTTGCATAAATGGCCAAAGCAACCTTTCAGTGACAGAATGAAGATGGCTTGAAAGTTGTAAAATACAACGGAGTTTATCAAGCTGTGAATTCTGCAGTAATATGTGTTTCCCCAGAAAAATCTAGAACAGCTCAGCAGAATTATTCAAATATAAGGATACTTCCAGGGCTGCCAGCTCCACTTTTTTCAGTGATCATGGTCTTTTTTTTTTTTTTTTTTTTTTTCCCCAAATGTGGATTCCCAAATGAATTAATCAGCACCTTAATATGCATGACTTTTTTTCTTTGTGTTCTGAATATACTCACTTGGTGCAGATGTCACCTCTTCAAAAAACAAAGGTGTGTTTTATTAACAAAATTATCTCTGTGTTTAGGAAGACGGTATCAGGCATTTGGACTGGAAAATGCTGTCAACACATTTTGTTTCAAGGTACACCTCTGCCAATACCGCATGCATATACAAAAGCTGATGAGTAACTATGTACATCATGCCTGTATATATATAGGAGTTCATTATTTCTATTTACTGGGTGAAGTAATGGAATCAGTCTGATCTGAGAAAGGTTCTGCATGTAATTTGAGGGAATCTATGTTTAATTTAATAGGTCATGTATCTGTCTCAAGTGGAGACTACAGTATCTGGTTTAAAGTGATCTACAGTATCAGCCTTATTACGTAGTTTTTATTTTTAGCCAGGAAAGGATTTAACAGTTGACACTCCTATTTAAGTATGAAATACATCAAGTTTATTGTCCAGCCCAGCCTGCTGGCTGCACAAGATGTGCTAGTTTACAAACAGCCTTGGGACTTCCATTCGTCAGGTCATTTGGGGCAGTGCAAAGTGGCAGGCTCGAAGCATAAAGTCATCATGATCCTGCAGCAACCTAGGCTGATCTATGGAGCAGTATTGCTGGTGAGGTTGTAAAGCTGATTGGAGGACGGGTTGATCACTGCACTGGGAAAAGTTATGAAGCAGAACTGGGCAGAGGGAATCCAGAGTGAACAATAGCTCATGCTTGAGTGCTCTGAAAAAGTGTATCACGTGCTCTGCTTTAATGCTTGGTAAGAGCTAATACAGCCAGGTAGTGGGACCAACAGAGCTGGTCTGTGATGGAAGAGAAAAAACAAACAAGCAATAACAAAATAACACAAAAAATTTCTGATGTCTGAAGGGGAATACATAAGGGATAACAGTGTACACTGAGGCATCATGAGAGCTTCCATGTGACATTACTGTTGCTGGTTGCAACGTCTTAATGATTTGGATATAGCAAGAGACTCAAAAATTATCATATTTCCTGTGATGACTGGCTGCTCCCTTGATCATTCCTTGTCTGTACCTGCCTGTTCTTCACTACATCCATCGCAGTAGCTGGTTTCCAGTTAGAAATCAATAGCAAGAAGCTGAGTGTCAGTACAGTTCCCAGCTTAATGATGTGACTCTCATTTTGCTTGTGTAATAACAGTGGCAAAACAGAGGTATGTCATAAAGAGCTTATCTGTATTCTAATTAACTCAACTTTTGCTTCTGGCCTGGTCTGTAGGTTTTCTTGGCACAGGAATGAATCCTCTCAGGTGCAGAGAAATGAAAGTGTAATATCTAGTCATCATAATTGCACCAGCGAAAGCTGCTATATAAACAGAATTATTCTGCTAAAATTGCACTTCTCCTAGGAACCTTGTTTTACCTTTGCAAGTGGCTTTGCAAGACTGATACTAAACTTCCTTGTATGGCTGGGCTACACAAAGACTGCTGTGCCAGAACTGAGAAATATTAACACGCCTACACAAGCAAGTCTTCAACAGCAGATACAGCTCTGGTCAGTGAGATAAAGCTTAGTATTTTTTTCCCCTTTATTTTACCTCATTTATATCTAGCAGTAAAATCAATATCTCTTGACCAGAAGTACAGTTATAAAAATCCCAATAAATCTATCTTCAAGTGCAAGTTTTGCTCCTGAAAATGATGCTGTAACAGAGTAATCACATGGTTCCATGTCAATCGCTGAACAAATCTTCTTCATTTGCAATTAAAATCTAGCATTTCTAATTGGCATCTGTAATAAGCCTCTACCTGAACTCTGACAGCCCAGACTGGGTCACCCTTCCTCACCCATCCTTACCAGCTAATACCTGTCCTGCATTACCCTGGATTCTCATGTGGTGAGAGTAAATGGAGGCATAATTTTGCCTTTCATGCTGCAGAAATCCATTTTGTATAAAAGGGAGGAAACCTAGTTCGAGTGACATGGTACAAGCTGGTTTTGCTTCTCTGGTCTTGCAGAGTTTATTTATTCGCTTACACATTTACTCAGGTATTGCCACAGATTCTTTGAGGGTACCACAGACAAGGAGGGCAGGCTATTTCCATGGGACAGTGTTTTGGCAACCTTAATAATGAAAATAACTGCAATAATATTTTCTTTTTCTTCCTTCTCTCCTGAAGGTTATGGGCCTCATCTTTCTTAGCTTCAGTTTCCCAGTGAACTTAGCCTTCCAGTGAACAGCAATTTGGTTATATTTGCAGGTAAGGTGGCAGGAGGATACTGCTAAGAAGATCATGTCCAGGAAAGTTTAACCAGCTCCCTTCAGGTTTTATACCTCCAATAACGCTTTTGCAATAAATCCAAAATGTCACGTGTGAAATAACACAAGACCTTTCTTGTAATCACACAGGATTACATTAGAACATTAAATCAGACACAACTGAACCATCCCATTTATACATAATTTTAAAGTAAAAAAAAAAATAATCAAGCAGTAGTGTATAATATGGAAAGAGAAATTTAACACAGTTCTAAAACTGTCTTCACTGAATGCATGAAAGAATGTATGAGCTAATATTTTCTGAATATACAAAGGACTAACTAGAGTGTTTATACCTGCAGCTGCTGAACTAAGCACTCTTTCTGACACCGAGGGTTTGCTTTTACTAGCAGTTATTACGTCTTTAGTCACATGTACAGGAAAATATTCAGAGGCTCTGTTCTGTGCTGGTCTTATCACTTTAAATTACACTTCCTACTTGTTCTTGAAATAGCACCAACATAACTTCACTGGGTTTTATATTTTAACATACATACATACATCTCATAAATGATTTCTCAAATGCAGGGCTTAGAATCATACTAGAGTTTGTTGAAAAAATATGTTAAAAATATTCATATCCTATTCATAAATTTTATTAATATTTATAGTCAAATATAATCACTATCAGAATGCCTCCCAGTAAAAGAGGCTGAGAAAAGGCAGTTCCGCTATCAGTATTTACACTTTCCTGGAGGTTTATGTCCTGCACGGATGTTCAGAGAAGTTGTTACTGATCTCCTGTCCCAGAAAGTGAGGAAAACAACCAGCCATTAGGAAACTACCAGGGCTTCACACACATCCCGCCCACAGGGCAACCCTAGTGGTCCTTGTTTATGCACACAGGATGTGGGTAGCAAAGAAACACATGCAGGATGTACACAGTTGTTTCACACCGGCAATATTTCCTTAGAAGTGATTACAGCTCTCCTCTGCCACACAGCCCAGTGCCAGAGCAAGGTGGGGAATGGGCTCCAAAGGCAGCTCACACTCCTTTGCAGCATGTTTCTGCACCCTGCTGGGTTTATGCCTTTTTACAACTGTAAAAATAACATATGCACAGGAGGTTTTTCTTAAGGTTTGATGAAAATTGAACACGATATTGGCATTTTGTACACCAGCCAGCTTCTGCCTTCAAACAATTTTGTGCTAATATCCCTGTTAGAGAAGATTGTGCTTCAGAACAAGTTCAGAGACTTTAGTTTTTATTTCTCAAGCAAGCTCTTTTTGGTCTGTATTGCATGTGTTTCAAATGAGATTGTTTGAAACTAATGGGTGGTGTGCTTCCGTCTGTGTTTTATCATTCTCAGGTTTCTAAATGCATACACTTTGTATTTATAACATAGAGAACTCTAATAAACTTGTGTTATCATCATTTTTTTTTTTTTGTCTTGACATAAATCAGAAGCCAAACAAAAGGAAGAACAGTTTTCTCTGTGTTTAACCAGGTTTATTCTCATCATTGGATGTTCTCCATGACTTTATTTAAGAGTTTCCTCCAGATTCATTAAACTGGCTTTGACAGGCAGTGGTTTAATAGACATGTGTGCACACACATATGTAGACATATATTCATTTGAATTTGTGCTCTTTCCTTCTGGTCTCTGGCAATTGTGGTTTGTGTCTGGAGGGATGAATTGTCTGAAAAAATGATAAATAACAGGTCACGAGGTGAAAAACAGCATTCATGTTTATCTAGAAAGAAATTAAGTAAACTAAGTTCGGGTTTATAAAGGGAAGAAAATTAGTCCAGAGTCTCCACACACTGGGTCAGAACTGGCTTGACATGCTTAATTATATTGCAGGTTTCTACCCTTCCAAAGAAAATTGCTACACTTTTACTAGAGCCACCCAGAGAGGAGAGGAAGAAGTTATCAGGCAGCCTAGAAATGTTGTGGCAGCTCCTTAAATTTCTGAACCAGAGAGAGCTCTAGTGCTAGGGACAGCTCCTTATAACAACAAATTAAAGCCTTGCTGGCTACTGACCATCCCAGTCTACTCATTGAATGCCTCAGTCCTTCAGACATAAGGGTGGGTGGGAAGTGCCTTTTGAGGAGATAAAGGAAGGAGAGATGGTCAGACAGCCAGCAGCATGAGGAGCTGTAGATCATGCAAAACGTGTCTTCAGAGTAAGAGTGTGCTGGCATACAGGCCACATCTGCTTGCTCTGCTGGGTCTGGGTTGCTGCTAGATTTGCAATCGGTCTGCAGGTGCAGCTGTCGGTATGCTGAGAATGCTACATGCCAGGATGTATGCAAAAGAGATGACTCAACACCTCTCTGATCATGATCGTACAAGCAGCTTGAGGTCTTGATAGTGAGCTGATTATTACTTTATCTCCTATCAAACTGCATAATTCACAGCAGAATAATATCTGTATGGGTTTTGTTGTTGTTGTTGTTGTTGTTTTTTGTTTTTTTTTTTTTTGCCATTGTCATTGTTTTGTTTTTTGTTTGGGTTTGGGTTTTTTTGGGGGTGAGCCATTCTTGCTATCTCATTAGTAACTCTGTTAAAAGAGAAAAATGCCTTCCATTCCACACAGCTACTCTCCTTCATGGAGATTGCTTCCAGCCTTTGCTCTTCTCCACAGAGCCCCAAGCCCACTTAAAGGGCTGTGTTTTTGAAATACTCAAGAATTCGTTTCAGATGGATGAAGAAAACCATCTTTGATTTGGATTTCCCCCTAAGTGATTTAACTAGGTCCCCAGCTGAAAACAGACTTTGACAGGAATCTGAAGTAGTTTCTGAGTTCAGCCACACAGATGGGAAAGCTACGTCTGAAGATAGTGGCTTGTGTGAAGGAGGCCCACCTGCAGCCACAAGGCCTCCAGGGTGAGCTGGTCACAGCCTGTGCGCACATGAGCTGCTGCTGAGTACTCAGGAGATCTATGGGCTCCCCCTCCCCAACTGCTGAGGATTTGGCCTTGCTTCAGTGAAAACTTGGTTGAAATACAAATGTGAGTGAATAAATTTTCCTTAGAGTAGATTTTTGAACAGTTCCCTGGGGTGAAATCTGGATTCTAGTTATTTTTGAGATAGATTCCTAGATAGCTATTCTTCTGGAGGTATTTTCAAATCATCGAATCATAGTATCATAGGATGGTTTGGGTTGGAAGGGAACATTATGATCATTTAGTTCCAACCCCCCTGCTATAGGCAGGGGCACCTCCCTCTAGACCAGGTTGCTCAAAGACCCATTCAGCCTGGCCTTGAAATCATAACCCTAAGTGCTACCGGAAGGTGCTTTCACCCCATTTTTTGGGATGTTTTTGGGAGTGTTTCACAAAGACGGCATGGCTGCTGAGGTACAGGCTAGGAGAGTAAGGAGTCACACCAGGCACAAATTCAGCAGGCTGCTCACACTGCATTGCAGTGCTCCCCCTTCCTCCAGGCTGACACCATCTTTAGGCTGTGAACATTCAAGATGATAAATAGCAACTGGTAGTTACTTTTAAAGTGCTTACCAGCAGTCAGGCCATGTAGTACACAGCAGGAATTACAGGATGTTTGGTTACGAGGCAGATTGCTTCTTGCTGCAATAGTTACCTGTTGTTAGTTCTGTCACCAAAGCAATAGGTCATTTTTTACCTCAAAAAATTCAGATCCAAAATTTTCTGGCTGCAGTGCAGGTGAGTAGTAGTGTTCAGTACAGAACCAGTATTTTCCAAAAACCTCAGCTACCTCAGGGACATCATCAAAACTGTCTCCATCACTAACTAGAAGCTGTCTGGAATTCAGGGCTTCATTCTCAGCAACTGCCAGGGTTGCCTTTGGGTCCAGTTGAAGGATGCAGTTGGGAGAGCGGCTCATATGTGTTGGGTGAGACTGTACAGGAAACAGGGCAGGATTGCCAGGTTAGCTACATGCCTGTAAGAGCGTGAGCAAAGAAATTCAACAGGGATGCTTATTTAAGAATAATAGAACCAGAATTCTTGGCCTACAGAGCAGCTTATTATTATTGTTAGTAATCCATTATCCTGATAGTGCTGGAATACGGGTACTTTAGAAAGTAATTTACAAATTCACTTAGAAAAACGAGTTGGTATTGCCTCTACCACCCAAGTGAAGTGAAGCTTATTCCTACAGCAACAAGTAGCAAAAAAGAAGGTTGCCACACTGTGCAATGGGGCAATAAACAAAACAACAAAGTGCCAACTAGTTGATGATACCATCAGTGTACTGGATAGCAGGTTGCTTTGGAAAGAGAAATGAGAGCACTCTGCTTGAGCAACACACTCCAAGGTGCAGTGTGAGCAATGTTGTCCTACGAACAGGCCAAATCTTAGCTGAGTATGTGCTGCTTTCTTGATGGGACCTTCTTTTGTCTGAATGATACCCAGCTGCTGAGAATCAAAGAGTTTGAAAAGCAGGACTTGTAAGTGCACCTAATGCCAGGAAGAGTAGAAACAGATTCTCCTGAGAAATGGGCTCCTTCTTGCTGTCTTCTTCAAAGAGCTGACTCCTGTTTTGCTGATCTTCAGAGGAATATTTAGATATCTTCCTTTAAAAATAAAAGCATGAATGTAATTAATTACAGAGATGTCATATATAAGTTTCAGCCTCCACTCAACTTGCTCTTTCAGTAAGCCCCTCAAACTTTGTACTTACTGCATCCTGTGTAACGATGTCCATTAAAATACTGCATTGGTTTTGGAGGTTTTTTTCCTTCTGAACATTGCATATTTTCTCAACTACAGATTGTGACAGTTATGAGGCGTTCCTCCCTCACTAACAAATGATGCTTTCACTTTCAAATTCTTTACTAAACTGTACACTGCACATCCCTTATGAGGCACTGAGCTAGCATTTAGAAAAAAAAATTGACTGCAGAAAGTCTGTTGTAGTTGTGTGACAAAATTCAGTTTGGAGGGAAATAGCTCACAAAAGCATGAATTAAACATCTAATTAAAAGTGTGAAGTCTCATTTTAATTTTGTTTAAAACACCAAAGACAGAATAGCAGCTGCATGTTTGAAGAATGCAGTGTGACAGGATCCAGTTGGGTACAAACCAAGAACTGACACAAGAGCTCAAGGAAACATTTATGTATGGAAATGTGGATTTCTTGGATCTTTGAAGATATGATTTATCAAAGACAATACGTTTGTAATATCTGCTTTCGAAATGGGTTCTGGAAGGTGGGATTGGCAGAATGACATCTTCCCTAATTTGTGCTGAGCAAATATATATTTAATTAACTTCATTTTTTTTTTTTTTTTTCAATTAGCAGATGATGCCCTTAATACATTGTTTTGTGCCATGCTTTTAGGTTTGGACTAATGGGTTCACAGGGGTCTGACATAAATGGGCTCATATTTTTAAGTGATGACTTTGAGGATGTGCAGTTATCTCAGCTCAGGATTGCAGTGTCCCACAAGCAGGGGGTCAAAGATACTTAGAAATAATTTGGCTCTTTTTTTCCAGTTATAGTTACAATTCTAAGCAAAAAAAAATATACACACACAGACACACACACACACACACAAAGAAACCCTTGTAATTTTAGAATAGTGCTTTTTTGTCTTCTATATTACATATCCACTTAAAAAGAACATACAGCATGACCTAGGAGTGTTATCTATTGTTCAATAATGTAACTGGACAGCCTAATATTTGCTCTATGAATAAGAAAATTGGAACGGTAAATTGCTTGGGCCATTTCATGTGATTATGGGGAAAAATTTTCTTGCCTAATTATAATTGTAATTCAAAATGTATTTTAAAATATTAAAAAGTTATCTGTACTTGCAAAGACTCAATCTAGCCAGAAAGAAATGTACTGTACTTGTATTTCTCCCTGTGGGCCATATTTTGTCAGATGCTGTGCATACAAGTCATGTTCAGAGAGATCAGCAGTGGAACTCTATGAAATGCAATGCTCTCCTTGCTTCAGCCCCAAATGGTGCAAAAAGCCTGGAGTCTGGGCTGCTCCAGTGAATTGCAAGACTAGACTTGGATCTGCTCTCTAAAGTGGTTTAGCACTGGAGTAATGGGTATGGAGCTCCTGACTCTTATCAATAGCTGATAAGAGTTAATTAACAAATGGGCTTTTGAAATTGAAGTACCTTCATTTTCAAGCCTACCTTGATGTCAGTATGGCCGCTGTACAGTGCTTTCTGCTGAAATAACCAGTGCTTCTAAGGAAGCAACACCAGCAAAGGACTGTGGATGGTTTTGTAGAGAGCCAAAGCACACATTCAGCAGTGTGCATGGACAGTGCTGTAATTGTGAGGCCTTTTTGTGTGGTAGGATATTTTTTAAATTTATTTGAAAGCACTTAATGTTTTGCTGTTTCAGTTTTCATGAGACTAAAGACTTGTCTCTAAAATGCTGGGCAGTTTTCTAGGAGCATCTGGAAGGAGAAGTTTGATCTCAGCTTGGAAGAACGCATGAACATATTTTGTTTTTGATGAAAAACTTCAAGTTTTTGGAGTGTTTTCCTCTCTGAAAAATTTCTGGGGTCTGATTAAACACACAAGTTGTGACACATTTACCACAGGAGCTCTAGATGCTTTTTAGTCTAGGTTTTCAGGCACTGAAACCTAACAGGCAAGGTTCCTGAGTTTATGCCTCCCACATCTGAAGAGCAGGGAATCACATACTGAAACAGTTCTGCCTAGCTTCCTCCCTCTTCTGGAGACAGTAATGCAGCTGCCTATGGCTGAAGGTTCCTGTATGTGGCTTGGGAATCAAGCAGAGCGCTGCATGAATTTCAATAAGCGTGCCTCCCTCTCCATCCACAGTCCCACATGCCTTTCTCAATTTTGAGTCTAGATGGAACAATTAATGTGTGTGGGCTGCCTGAAGCCATGGGCAGCTAGAATATGGGTGTCATTTAGCACTGCAAACTTGCTGACAGGCATGTCGGACACAGAGTCAGATTGAGTTCTTTTGCTACAAAGTTCCTGGGCTCTAGTCTATGTAGGTAGAATATATATGCTAAAATGCATTTAACATTACCGTGGACTGCTCTTTATAAATACTCTGAACAACTCCAGATCTATAAATTATGCCTCATGGTGTAGCTAGGAATAATCAAGAATGCCATAGATTAAAGGAGAAAAGAAGATTGTGTTCTAGGAAAAATCAATTAAATATTTAAGGAGAAAAAAAAAAGTGATTTTATCTCTTTGATTTTAACTGGTAGCAACTGAAAATGCATTTTAGGAGCCTTTTATAGAACAGCTAATTTCTCATTCGCTGCCCTAAAAAATTCTCTGATTATTCATATACACAAGAGCAACAAGAAGTACATTTATATTTTATTCATATTTATTACAAATATTTATTTATTTATTATATTTATTTATATACTTATTCAATATATAATTTGAAGAACAGTGATATAAAATAAAAAGTTTAGAGGAGCTGGAAATACAAAGTGTTGAAGAAAAGCGCTGATGTTAATTTGCAGAGAGCAGATGTATATGACTGTAACAACTGAATATTGGACAGGAGGGAACAGAGATTGGATAATAAGACCAGGGATTCAGAAACTAGCCTGAGGAGGGACCTCAACAACATGAAGAAATCAGAGAAGCTGCTGAAATTAACCAGGACATCAAAGCATGACTGAGAAAGAGATGGGTAAATGAGCTAAGTCATGGCTGGAGAAGGGGAAATGAACTACAAAACAATGACTGGAAAGTTATCATTTGAATGAAAAGAGCTTTCTAATTAAAAACAAACAGACAAAAAAACATGTTATAATCACTAAAAGACTTCATCATGAAGCCTGAAAACCCAGACATATTTCTTTGCACAGAAAAGGATACTTGTATGCAGATAGAAGCAGTAAGGTTGGAAAAGTCCTGTATGATCATCAAGTCCAACCATCAGCCCATCCTGACCAAGCCCACTAAATCATGTCCCTAAATGCATCATCTCCATGTTTCTTGAATACCTTCAGGGACTGTGACTCCACCACAGACTGTTCCAGTGTCTCACCACTCTTTCTGAGAAATTTTTTTCCTAATATTCAATCTGAACCTCCCCTGGTGCAACTTAAAGCCATTACCTCTCATTGTGCTGCTAGCTGCCTGGAAGAAGATGCTAACTCCCACCTCACCACAACCTCCATTCAGGTAGTTGTAGAAAGAAGCAAGATCTCCCCTGAGCCTCCTCTTCTCCCAGTTCCTGAACAATCTCAGTTCCCTCAGCTGCTTCCCATAAGTTTTATCATCCAGGTCCCTCACCAACTTTGTTGCCCATCTCTGGACACCCTCCAGGGCCTCGATGTCTTTCTTGTAGTGTACTGAACACAGCACTCAAACTGTGACCTTGCCCAGTGCTGAGTACATAGGGACAACCACCACAATCACCTGCTGCCTATACTATTTCTGATATGAGCCATGATGCTACTGTCCTTGGCCACCTGGGCACACTGTTGGCTCATGCTCAGCTGTCAGCTAACATCCTCAGATCATTTTTCTCCACGTGGCTTACCAGCCACTCTGCCCCAAGTCTGTAATGTTGCTTGGTGTTGCTGGGAACAAATTTCAGGCCCTGGCACTTGATCTTGTTAAAGCTCATACAGTTGACCTCAGCCCAGCAAACAAGCCTGTCCAGATCCCTCTGTAGGGCCTTCTTACCCTCAGGCAGATCAGTACTTCCTCCCAGTTTGGTGTCATCTGCAAATCTATTGAGGGTGCACTCAATGCCCTCCTTACAGGTAGTCAATAAGGATATTAAACTAGATTGGCCCCAATATTGGCCACTGGGGAACACCTCTAGTGACTGCTCACCAGCTGGATTTAATTCCATTCACCACCACTCTCTGGGTCCAGTCCTCTGGACCATTTTTTTAACCTGAGTACACCTGTCCAAGTCACAAGCTGCCAGATTCTCCAGGGGAATACTGTGGGAGACAGTGTCAAAGGCCTTACTAAAGTCTAGGTAAATCATATACAAAGCCTGGTCATAGAAGGAGATCAGGTTGGTCAAGCAGGACCTGCCTTTCACGAACCAGTTCTGGCTGGGCTTGGTCCCCTGATTGTCCAGTACATACAGTGTGATCACACTCAATCTACTCCATCACCTTTCCCATACTGAGGGTCAGGCTGACGGGCCTGTAGTTCCTCGGATCCTCAATGCAAGCCTTCTTGTAGATGGGCATCATATTGGCAAGTCTCCAATCCTCTGGGATCTCTTCAGTTGACCAGAAATGCTGATAGATTGCCGTCAGCACCCTCTGGTGGATCCCATCTGGCCCCATGGACTTATGACGGTCCAAGTGGAGTAGCAGGTCACTGCCTGTTTCCTCCTGAGTTGTGGGGCGTTTATTCTGCTCATCATCCTTGTCTTTCAGCTCAGGGGGCTGAGTATCCTGAGGATAACTGGTCTGACTATTAAAGACAGAAGTAAAGAAGGCATTGAGAACACCGGTCTTTTCCTCATCCTTGGTGGTAGTGTTCCCTGCTGCATCCAATAAAAGATATTCTCCTTAGCCCTTCTCATACTGTTAATATTTTTGTAAAAAACATTTTTATTTTCTTTAAAAATCATGTCCAGATTAAATTCTTTCTGGGCTTTTGCCTAATTATCCCTCTGTGTGTTTTATTAACATCCCGGCACTCTTCTCAAGTTGTTTGTCTCTTCTTCCAAAGGCAGAGTATCAGCAAAAGCTCCCTGTTAGCCATAACAGTCTTACTCCTTGCTGGCTCATCTTACAGCACAGGATGACAGCCCATGCCTGTGCCTTAACATTTCCTTCTTGAGCAATGTTCAGCCTTCCTGAATGCCTTTGCCCTTCAGGACTGAAATTCCCTGCCCACACACAATATGCATTAAGTTTTGTAATTTGTGCAGTAAAGGTTGAGCAAACCAGCTGTTGCTGGCCACCCAGTGCCAGCCTTGCACAGGCTTCAAGCACTTGTTTCAGACTAGCTCCAGCCTGGCCAGGCTGCACATCCTGGCTCGCACTGCCAGGCTGCTCCCGAGTAAGCAAATGGGCTTCCTTTTTGTTGAATCTAAACTGAGATGTGGCATGGTTTGAAGCATAGTCACTTCAAAAGAGATGTCCTAATCAGAGCTGCTTACAGGCACCCCCACAGTAACTTAAATGAAGCCCAATCAAGCCAAACCTAAGCCAAACCCTGCTCTCAATTCCACCAGAGAAAACACCAGTGTCACATGGCTGTGCTGGCAGAATGCTTCATCGCAGCTAACAAACCCCAAGGAACACCACTGAGTCACCGTGCGCCTGGGGAGCAGAAGCATGCAGCTGGCTCTGACTGCCTTGGTCAGCCCTGGCTCCTCTGCTTCACATGGTCAGGTGGTGCACATGTGCTGTGTGCCTGCAGATAAATCAAGAAGGTTTTTTCTCTAATCATTCTACTTAGGGAATTATTTCAATCAGCTTAAATATCTTACATACTGAATACTGACATCAATAAGTATGAAAGCACATCTTGACAACTACTTATTATCAACGTGTCCGAAGTGTTATCTGGCAGGAAAGAAGACATTATGTGCTAGAATAATAAAACTTCCTTTAAAACAATAGATTATTGAGGCTTTTTTGGTTTGCAGTCCTAAGAGTTTTATAAGATCATATTTTCTGGTTGGGAAGAGTTGAGTTTTCTCTAATAGTACAAAATACAGACTTGGAAATGGCCGCTCTAAAATTTTGATTCTTCATTTGCTTGAACTTTATGAAAAATAATAATAATAATAATAATCTAAAAAATCCTGGCTAAGTTTTGAGAGTGAGGAGGAGAGGTGTAGGCTTGATATTAGGATTTAAGGATCGGGGGGAGGAGCAAATTGCTAATGATAGATGTTGGTACAGTGTGCATCTGAAAGTATACCAAAGAAGCTAGTGAAAGAAACATACACCATCAGTACCTTAAAAATTAGGTTCCAATTGTGGAAAGAAAGCACGAATGTTCATGGCAGAATTTTCAGACTTCAAGGGCACCAGTGTGACAGTTTTTGTATTGAAAATGATAGAAGGCAAGAAAAAAACCCAAGTTTTTCTTTGCTCCATTTATTCCTGAACCCTCTCGCAATATTTTTAGGGTCATCATAACTTGGTGTAGTTCCCTAAACAGGTGAACTTGCATTCCAGATAAGATAGCAGCAAAATACATATAGCAAAATAGAAGTGGTCCCGCAGTTCTGCAGAGGTGAAACTACCTATGAAGCACATGAGACCCTAGGCCAAATCACAGCACATATGAATAAATGTCTTCCCTCAGCACTGGGGTGCCTACCTCCAAAATGCTGCAAGTTCTGGAGTAGCTCGGTGTAGGAAACTTCTGCCTTTCTGTGGGAGACAAGTGCAATATATCAGTCTGTATAATTCTTGAAATGAGTGCTTTTTCAAGAGATAGCTTCTGCCTTCCTTCTTTGTTAGCATGGGTGATGCTAGGAGTACTGAGCTGGCTGCAAAGGGGGACAGGGCAGAGTAATTCACACAAAGGTCCCTTCCAACCCAAACCATTCTATGATTCTATGATCTGTGATAAAACTGAAAACAAATGCTTTGCTATGAATCACACGGCCCAAAATGGGAACAGTCTAAGACAGTGGTACTTAAGGGATACTGAAGTGGGACATGAAGGAAGTAGGAAACTAGAGATAAAATGAAGCCTAATCAAGAGAAGAGTTTTGCAACAATGTAAAGAAGAATTTCAAAATCGTTGCAATATTTTGCTTAAGCAAGAACAGCTCTCTTAACACAAAGGAAGAAAAAAAATCCCTGAGTTTGTCAGATTTATTTCAAACTATGCGTGTGTGTGTGTGGCAGGGGGATGACAATTTTATTTGAAAAGGCACAAAGAGAAAAAGGAGGAAAGCATTTCTTCTATCCTGGGACTGCTCTGTACCCACAGCCAAAAACATAGTCTCAGTCATTTGCTGCCTGAGAGGTGGAGGTTTGAAATACATCCATATCTGCACTTCTTTGTTCTTTCATTTCGATTTGCACTTCTGTTTTTAAAAAGCCTCGCTTTTTCTTAGCTCAGACTTTGTTCTCCTGGAACTGGTTTGCTGCCTCTGATTCTATGACGCCATCAAGCATGAACCTATCATTCTATCTGGGCTAATCTGCGCATTGACAGCAGAAGCACAGGGCTCCTCTGGCAGCTCTGGCTGCAGTAGTGGCACTGCTACCCACTTCAACCCTGCTCTGGTTGAAAGTATTCCTTGTGTGTCATCACCCACCATCATCACCAACTTCACTCCTTGATGCCTAAATGCTGGCTTAAAAAGGCAAGGTGAATGATCAGCTAATTTTATCGAACACTATATGACTGTGCAGTACAAGAATTTATTCACCAGAAATGCGATCCTTTGGGCCCATTCTTGCTCACGAATCAAATTTTAACACTAAACTTGGTTGGTCAGATGGCTCTGGATAAGGATCTGTGGGGAGAAGCCAATTAGAATTTAAAAAGATGCAAAGCAGGATGCGAGGGAACAAAACTGCTTTGTAAAGGCTTGTTTTTCGTCCTCTTCATGCTAATCTGGAAAAACATTACCTGGGTTTGTTTTTCATATATGGACCAATTAACTAATTTTAAAAATTAATCATTTCCTGAAGCATTAAAACAGTAACGTTAACAATAAGAACACATGAAACAACATAGCAGTGCTTGTCTGAATAATTAAGCAACTTGGCATCTGTGTGTGCCTTATGACAAATAAAGGTACTTATGATGTTAAGAAAACAATAAGCCGGTTTGGTGTTTGCCACAGAATCTTCATCTGGAGCTGTATAGCATCCTAAAAGTACAGCAGAGTTGTGAAAACCATGTGCTTCATAGGGGGAAAATAGAGATGGTGGCTCTATGCTACCAACAGTCCTGTCAGTAGACTCATCTCCCAGAAGTAAAGAATTAAGTCAAAATGCAAGATACTTGAAAAGTCAATCAAAATCAATTAGGAAATTGTAAATCAATCAATAATACACCAAAAAGTCTTATTATGATTTCAGTTACTCGTTTAAGCATAAACAAGATAATCAGCTACATTTCCTGCCTAGAAATAAGATCGCTGCCAATTAACTTAGGACTTAATTAACTCTCTGAGGTACTGAACTTTAGAAGAATCATACACTGTCTTAACATTATCATTAGTCATTGCAGTGACTCTGGTACATTCTTGATTTATTATCATTATTATATAAGTATTACATTTACACTTATGATGCTATTAAAAAAAACAGAGCCTTCAGTATTACATTAAAGTTAGTGCTGGATAAAAGACAGGCATTAAATAAGAGCAGAATTAAACAGACAAGATGACTTTATATTTGAAACCCACCAGCTCAGCTCTGTTCTTTGCTGGGAAGCATCAGCATAAGAGTTTATACTTTTGGAGGTATCAATTTTCTGCTGCCCAGCTATAATTTCTCTTTATTTCTGGACACGAGCTATTGGATTTGCCAGACCTTTGGCAGCTCTGAGCACAGTAATGTAAACTCTACCTTCTTTTGAAGATCCTTGCTGTTCATCCTTACTGTAACAGCCTGGGATAGCTTTGATTTTATTTTTTATTTTGGTCTCAACAATTTCTTTCTTCTGCCACATCAGTGACCCAGTTTTCATTTTTGTTTCTCTATCTTTTTTTTAGTAACTAGAAGCTGCTCTTTTCCAAGACTGAGAAGAATTTGTTCTGTGTTTGCTAGAAATAAACAGTCCAGTAGAACAAGTGTTCTGTCTTGCACAACAGAGGAGCAATGAGAGAAACGTTGGATAAGCAAAGACATTTAAAGCTGTTCTTTTGCTCAAAGTGGATGCTAGCTGTTCAGCAGTATATGATAAATGTCTCCAGAACACTGAGAAATAAACCTACACTATAAGTAATATGCAAGTGTAGCTATCGCCTTGCAAGATGGCAATAACAACACCAGCACGCATCTTCTGTAAATGGGCATTTTGTCTTTTTTATGACTCTAACAAAGTCACTACAAAAGTATTCCAATCTTTTATTTCAGAAATACTGTCACCTTGTCTATCTGTCAAATCCTTTTTAGGTGCCTATATGTGCTCTTTCCACCAGGTAGGACAAGACGATAGTGTCTATATGTTTGTCTTTGCTGTAGGTTTAGCTGGCATTTAGGCACTGGCTTCTTTTACAGTTTTGTGATGGAGTAGGACAAATGGGACTAGGAAAGGCGATGTGCCCTTTGTACTGACTGTATTTGCAGCAAAAGTGGGCTAGCAGCGGTATCTCGTTCCATGAAAGAATCACTTCAGCCTTAAGAGAAGCTCCCAGCTCCCAGGTGTATTATCCTGTGGTTTCAAGGATTTTAAAATTTTTTTGTTTGCTATGATGTCCCCACTTTGGAATTAAAATAATCTGTTATCTGCTTCATGTCCGGCAACCTAGACATAGGACGATTTTAGATTTGCAGGGTTTTGAGAAAGAAACAAGCTCGCAGAGAATCTGTTGATAGGATTAACATTGCATCTTCACCAGTCTGAAGATCAGAAGTTTCCTTGACTGTGAAGTGCTCCAGTACCTGTTTTATGACTGACTTGCTAATGATACATGCATGCATGTGGTGGTATTACCCTGAGCTAAACTGAACTTCCTCTGTCTCTCCATCCACTGGTGATAGGTTGGAGCTGCAGTTAATGTCTCCTGTTCCCCAGCATCTCTAACGGATGCTGTATGTATTCAGTACTTTCCACACACATTTGTCCTTAATTCATGTCTAGATTGGTCACGTAAGTTTAACACTTTACCTAAATCTAAGAATAGGCCCCTTGCAATGAAGGGAATGTCTATCCAGAGAAGTTATTTGTCAGAATCTGCCAAAGTAACAGGTTAGCTATTGTTTCTAAAAGGCTAAAGAAATAAAAAATGAGATGTTTTTGTTCTGGAATAGAAATATCTATCCTGGGAGTGTCCTTTCTGAAAGTGAGCCAGGAATAGCTCCCTGGAACAACGTCCTGTGAGGGCTCACCCTTTTCTGCTGTCTCGTGGGATAGATTTCCTTCAAAATATGAAGCAGTTAAAACAAAAACCTAATGCTGTCTATAGAGATGTGCTTGATTACTCACTACGTCTTTCTTTTTTTTTTTTCCTTCAAACTGCTTTTAGGGTTTAACTGTGTCACTATTAAATTCTGTTTGATAAAGTTCCTAGGTTTATCCAAATACATTAGTTAAGCGCATTTCCTACAGAAGCCTGTTTACCACTGATTATGAGAAGACCAAGAACTGAAGAATACCCTCTTCTCAGGCACAGTCCTTACTGCTAATGATACCTGGCTGTAATTAGAGTCATATGATCATAGAACAAAAGTATTGCTTTTGGTACACCTGTCTGCACTGCTAGCTGTGCATGGGTGTCTAGCAGAAACCTGGCTGGGAAGAGATCTAGGGGGGCTTAGGGATGCTCAGGACATCTCCCAGCCCCTGGGCCCCGGTGGAGGGAGCTAGCGGGACAGGATGTGAAATGACCCAGGAAACAGAGAATGATACAGAACTCTTTTTTTTTTTTAGTATAATAACTCTTCCTCTGATGCCCTTCCTCAAAGTCCTTCTCCCCTGCCTCACTGTTCTGTTTCCCAGGGTAAAACCCAATCTAATTCTGGGGTAAATTAAGCCACTGCTAATGTCTAGGGTCACATCAGCATCTGTCCTTGCACTCTTTGGCTGAGCTGATGCTTTGCCTCCACTTGATTCTGAAACTAGATTGAACAGGGATGAAGTTTCTGCCACAAGTTTCTCTGAGTTGGTGTGTTAATGGCTTCCCATGTGTGGAGAGAAAATAAAATAATGTTACTTCTATTGTTGTCTAGTGCAGAAGTACAAATATCTTCAGACTCATTAAAAATTGAGTTATGCCTAGACGTTTCCTGGTTATGTGCTTGCTCACAGTCACGCAAAGAACCTATTCAGAGATGCAATAGGGCACATCCAATCTGCCTTCCTTTCCTGTGATTTAAAGGACACTCCTAATCATGACTTTATTACGTCTGCTGCACACTGCTTGTATTTCTGAAGGGAGCTTGACTGAGAGTACTGACATTTCTTAATGATATTTTGATCATTTTCCTGGAAATTATACTGTTAGGAAATGTACCATGAGGAATACAGGAAGGAATGGAGAATTTTACTCAGACAGACTTGGATGAATAAATTTTGCCACAGTCTGGGGTAAATTTGCTCAAGATATTTCAGAGATGTGCATGGAATATTAGACATTACATTTGAAACTTTTCCAGAATTTAAATAGGCTTTGGGTTTGACCCTTGAATGCTTAACCTCTTTTTATGCAGACTGTTGTCAAACTGCCTTTGTAGACTTCAGCTCTTCACGTTCTCATAGCCTTACAAACTGTTTTTTACTGTTGCTCAGGAGCAATTACTGCATTGGGTACAGCAGCATAGCGTTAGGAGATGAATCTCCCCACACTGTGTGAGGAAGAATGTGGCCTGTGGTGGGAGGCCAAGCCGCTGGCAATTAACAGCATTTTCATCTCATTCAGGTATTTTACTCTATTTGTGTAGCTTGTCATGTAGGCAGGAGGGATTAAACTCGTGTGAGATAAAACATGGCAGAGAAGTAAGGAAAGCAGAAGAAAAATATGAGATGTGTGACATGTAACAATGATGCAATTATCTTGGCAGCTCATGAATGGCACAGCAAATCCCAGACACTACAGTGTTAATTCTGCAGGCAGTGATACTGACTCCCATGTTCAGCCTGTCCGCATCAGAGGATCTATCACCAGTAACTGTCACAGGGAAAAGCCTACTCTGTTAAAAACAATCAAACATCAATGGAGGTGGGAATGGAGCCTGCAGCAGCATTGGGAGGTTTACTTTACTTTTATTTTGCTACATAATGTTGCACAGCACTGTGTACGGACTAAAGTTTAGGGGTCCATTCATAGGTTTTATCACTTCCTTTACCCATCAATCTTTAATCTGGGTGCAAAGGGACTTCTCATGTGGAAACTGCTCTGGCAGAAATGACTCCAAATCAGAGGGCAACAGCTGAGCAGGTTCCTTTATCAGTAGTACACACTGAATGCTAGCAAAAACATAACCCTATCTGAAATAAATCAAGATAATCTCTTTCAAAACCTTCTTCAGCATCACCCTGAGACTGAGATATTATTGTTAACTTAATAAAATGGTCTTTTGTTTTCATGGCATGGTAGACCACACAAAGTCATCAGGATTTTTTTTTTGCATCCTTCATGGCCTTGAACGTCCAAGCCTTCTCAGCTTCCAGCACTCCAGAAAGCAGTTTAAGTCTAGATCAAACATTTTCACCATACTGCTTCATTTCTTATTACAATATGAGTTAACACAATATGAAATGGTTTGCTTTATCCAATTAATTCTTAAATGTAGCAGAAACCATTTAGTCTTTGACACTATGTTCCACTTCCATACAATTTTATAGAACTGTCCAGGTTGGGCAATCCTACCAAAGTCGTTTCTGCTCGACGGCATTTAATTCAGCCTTTTTGTATTTTTCAGTCCATGAGTGAACACTAAATCTCTCAATTTCTTCCATGAGTGTATTCTGCAGAGCTCTGTTCTGAACAGTAGCAAAATGCTACAGCCAACTGTAAATCTAAGGACCAACTGAAAAATACAAAAATGCACCTTCCAAATGGCTAATGTAAGCGTATCGCACCTGCAATTGCTTTATCCCTAGTTAATGTTTCTATTGCCATTTGAAAATAGTATTTTTGCCCTTCTGCTTATTGAAGATTCCTTCTTCTTTAAAATTCTTCAGTCAATCAGACTGCACACTCATAAATTGAAGTTATCTAAAAATGAACGTTGCCCCTCCGTATTTTTCGTCTAAAATCTTTGAAGATTTTAAATGCATGTAAAATGAAGCACATCTTTGAAGATTTTAGACACATGTAAAATAGAGTTTAGCAGAATATGTACAGTTATTGGTGACTAGAGCCACGCAATCAATCTTAGAATCATCCCTAGAGTGCACTAGCATTTCCTAGCACATGGGTGCTTTCAGAAAGCAAGTAAATTACCTGTTTAGAGAGATTGAGTTGGTGTACTAACCTGCAAACTATAATTTAAAGAGTCAAAAGCCTTTTTCTTCCTACCCCCCTACACAAGAATTAACAACACAAGGAGCATAATGTTTTTTGTACTGCTGCTCTCTCTTCAGTAAAATACACTTTATTGCTATTTGGAGGCTTTATACCTTTATTACAACCAGTATCAAGAGTAATATTACACCGATAACTTGGTTTGCTAAGTATTAATACCAGAGAAATTACACTAAGAACACTGTGTGAGCTTAATCGCAATTCACACTTTAATATTTTGATGCAGCTGTAAAAATGTAGAATGAGAAACATTACAATTCTATTAGATACTAATAAATTGTGTTGTGGATATGAGCTGTACTTCCCATAATGACGTACATCCAACTTCCCATCTCTCTGTTTTGATCTTGCATGTGTGTGATTTCACAGAAACGCTGGGCAAGGGTGCTACAGGACAAGTCACAATAGAGTGCCAGGTTATATAATTTTCTTTCCAAAAATCAGAAACAAAGTAAAACTAATGTAAGTCATCTTGCTCATGAAACGTTTATGTCATACAATTTTCTTTATGCAAAATATGAGATTCTTTAGAACGAGTTCCACCACAACTTCATTTTTTCTTCTGTAGGCTTAAGCTTTCCACTTTTGAATGTATCTAATAAAATGGTATTGTGAGAAATGTTCAGAGGCTCATCCCTTTTCATTTTTCCCTAATAGAAGTGATATTAAATGTCTATGCATTTCTCTGCTATTTTTATCCATAAATGAGAGATGCACAGTGGTAGAAATTCTTTCGTGGATCCAAATCTTGCTGGTCTCCTCCATTAATAATACTGTAGTTCTTTGGCCAATCATTTGATGAAGGCCCTGGAGCAGTAACTTAAACACACGATATTTGAAGCTGTTGTATAATAGCCCTCAGAAAGAGAATGCTGTCTGCGGTGTGTATAGAACCAAAGTTACATGTGTGAAATGTTTGAGCTTTTGATCATCATATGGTGTTTCAAAGCACCCACTTTTGGTCTGTGTGTGTGCATGACAATAACTAGTTATGCCTCAGTAACCCATTTGTTTTTAATTAGCTGTTCATGCTGAACAGCTTGCTTAGGTTTGTTGCTGCAAGGCACTAGCTCCCACATTCAACAGTAAGACCTGTAAGAGAATACAGTCAGGATCTAGGCCTCTCATGCTGGACACTAGATAGCTAAAAAAGTTGTGGTCTTTAGTCAAAGATCTTGCAATTAAGCTGAGTGGCTGAAGAGGGTAGACTACACCCAAAGATCCCTAACTTCCACTTCTTACATGTTCTGAAGGGTGCTCAAAACATAAATAATTTGTGTTTCCTTAATATCAGCAACAACTGAAAGGAGACTGAGCTAATGGTTTAGTTGCGTGTTCTAACATCCAGACCAAAATGCATAGACCTATGTGGCTTGGGACAAATTACCCAACAGCTTCTTGGCTTCTGTTTCAGTAGCTGGGAAGCAGAAATAACAATCTCTCTCCCCACCCCCAGTCTATTCTGATTAACTAAAAATGTTACTGGAGTCTATTTTTTGCCTAGATTTTTCTCAAAAAACGTGGGGGGATGACCCCACTTCTAGGGCCCTGACACTGAGGGATACAGTCTGTTAGAGCAAAGCTTTCTTTATGAACAATTAGATTAGACATAAGGAAAAACTTATTCTCTCAGAAAGTGGTTAAGCACTGGAATGGCTTGCCCAGAGAGGTGGTGGAGTCACCATCCCTGGCAGTGTTCGAGAGGCATCTGGATGAGGAGCTATGAGATATGGTTTAGTAGCCTGTGGTAGCAATGGTAATGGGAGGATGGTTGGACTAGATGATCCTGTAGGTCCTTTCCAACCCTCTGATTCTATGATTCTATGATTTTATGACTAAGGACAATGTCAGCCACAAAATATTTTGGCACTAGGGCTTCGGTGTAACTGCTGTCACTGATAGAAAACTTCAGGGAAGAGCTGATTAAGACCCAGCTCACATCCTCAGGGTGAGCAGCAGAGCATAGCTTGAATAAGTAGCAATCTGTTGGCCATCTACATATGGCTGATACTGGAAAGTGTTTTGAAGTTGTTTTATTTTTTATTTTTTATTTAAACGTGTATGAGTCATCACATGTGGGTGGGGGGTGATGTAGGCCTGTAAACTTGTGCTCTTTTATGGAACAGATACACATAGAGGCTCACAATATCAACATACACCTTTTCTTACAAAGCTTGATTCTCAGAGGTCAGTGTAGTTTTCCAGTGTTCTCCGTGAAAATTTGGGTGAGAGTGAGAACAATTTAAGTTCACAGATGTTCACCACACTGTCAGCCCAGGTAACCTCACCAGCAAGTTATGTGCTTTTGTGATTCCTAGTTTGTAATGTCTCACCTCCCCTCTTCTGTTATTATGGACTTCCTGATCTGTATTTTTTCGTTGTCATCTGTTTCTCTGTCTTCTGCCTGAGATCCAAGTCTGAGCACAGATGACTGCACATTTCTCCCTTTCCCAAATGTAAACCCATTCATTTGTCTTGAATGAGCCTTTTACACAGGGATCTTGCCAATTAAGATGTTCACAGAGTCATTAAACTAACTAATGGTGGAAACTTCAGTAGAAATAATGCTGTAATGAGTCAAGCTTTCATCATCTCACTGAGGAAAACATACTTCACTTGATTCAGATAAATTATATGCCCCTACGTATTATGATCAATATTTTAGCAAGACATAGCATTTAACTATGTCATTTTTGAGTAATGAATAATCACATTCAGTATATGAAAAATGAGTAATGACAGACATCACTGGACTGGTACATATTTTACCTCTCAAAACAACGTTTAAATTTTTACAAACAGATTGTATAACATGGATTCAATGACTCAAACTTGTTCCTTCTTCTAATAGGTATCTATCATTTAATACTATGACTGTGCTCAAAGTACTCTAATAAAGCATACACGTATTTTGACCAAGGAAAGTGCACTCAGTGGTCACAAACTGTACATGACAAAACGGAAATTCAGAAATTGAAGGACTGAGCAGACCACTAAAATGATCATCTCATGTTGCTACTTCACAGCCTTGCTATTCTGTAAAACAGGTGAGGTGTAAAGTACTTTCATCAGAAAGACTATGTAAAGTTACTATTTTTAAATAAGATGCAGAAAACAACAGCAGTTGTCCCAACCTCGGCATGCTTCATTTTATTTACTTCATTTACTTGCATCTGCTTACTGTATCACATTTCTTTTGGGCTTCTGCCCAGATTTTAAAATGTTTATACTTAAAATTACATTTTTTAATGCACAAGCCAGGACTAAGGGAGCTGTTTTCACTTTCCTCCTAAAATGACAATACAATATCAAGCACCTACTTAAGAAAATCTTTCTCTTCAAAGGCCTGTAGAATGAATCATCAGCAAATGCACACAGGTCTTAGAAAGATCAACAAGCATTTGTCACTGTAATCCAAAAAGAAATCTCTCTCTGCATAGGTTACTAATTTTTCTCAGTCAAATAACCAGTCACTTGATTATATTGATCTGTGGTTGACTTTTTTCTGCTTATATCTGATCTGTCATCCAGTTTTAAAGTTGCAGCTGGGGTGATAGATCTTGTTCTATGTTTCAGTATCCTTAGGCTGTAGTTGGCTGTTCTGCTTTTGACTGACTTCTTTCTTCATTATATCCATCAGATGCCTAAAACCTCATGAACTAAAAATTTATGACCACTGACATGGTGATTTCCACTTGTAGCTGGGTTCAATGATGCAATCTTGTAATTCTACCTCTAACAAAAATAAAAACGTGGCATTTATGAGTATTCCATATTTCTGTTCATGAAAATGATGTGTCATTGGCCTCAACTGTAATATCTGGGCTTTTAAAATTGAGAGTCCACGAGCAGTTGGTCAACTATTATGGAGTTTTGCACTGAAACCTGTAACAAGCACTGTTTGAATTTAGTCACCTAAAAACATCAAAGAGGTTTCTATTTCTAACGAGGGTGAGGGGAGTTTCAGGTGTCCTCTCAGTATAGCTCATTGTATAGTTGCCTTTCGACGTTTAGTAATTTTAGTATGGTCCAGTTAGGTTTCTAATATTTCTGCCATTTTACAGAAGAATAATGTCAAGAAGATCAGCTATAATCTTCTCATTATATTTACATTAATGCTATTCTGCTGGTAAACTCCTTGCCAAGCGCTGCTTTTTCACTCAGAAAGTGAAACTCTCTTCCCTGTCAATATCAGTGTTTTCCTTACAGACAAAACAGCTAATAATCTATACTATATAATAGAGACATTTATATTAATACCTTCACAAGGATGATTGCTGACTCTTTTAGGACTAGTTTTCTACAATGATAGAGTGGCATTCTAAAATGTGTTTTAATAAATTAGATAATTTAAATTAGTCCAATATGTAAGTCACAGTAGCAAATTTTTCACTTGGCAGCTCTTCATTATGTAGCTTGGATTTATTCTGATTTAAGAATCCGGTTCAGTTATTCACTTTTTTTCCCTGCAAAACTTTACTTTCAGTGGATGTGATGACATCAGACAGTGGTATAGCATTATTTGTTGCCATCTGGCTTTTCTAGATGTGGAGATGATGACTTCATGGGGCGCAGAATCCCATTAATGAACCAGGAGGCAAAAAAAGAAAGAAAGTGGCAGTGGAATAGCAGCCCAGGCACAAGGATAGAAGCAAACAGAAGTTATACTACTCTCTCCTGGAAATAGATTTTTAGGAGTGTAAGTCATTTAATCACTTTCCAAGATTTTACTCTGTGGTGACTCCATGCTAGAGCTGTACAAACACATAATAAAAGACAGTCCATGCCTCAGTGAGTTTAATAGCCCTCTCAGTTTCTCCCCGTTGATAGTGTTTCGTTCCTGCCCTATCCTCTTGTGTAGGATGAAGGCCTCTGTCTCCTGATTCTTTTAGCAGATCTCCAGTTAGCAAGCAGAGTGAACCCTCTAGACTTTGCCATTAGCACTACAATCCTTTCAAAGCTCACCTGGCAGGTTTCCCAGAAAAGCAAGACACGGTCATTTAAGCTGGTTGCCAGGAAAAAGGCTGGATAATGCTCATTCTGGCTATTTGTTTGGGATACTGGTTCTCACTTTATGAAATAAATATGCCTGACATTCATCTCTTGAATGAAAAGAAATTGCTGCAATGGTCTTGCACTGTGTTCAGCAGAATCTTTCCAAGGCCTCTCAAAGGCCTTTGATAAACCATGGCAGATGCCAGCGAAGCATCTGTTTCTACTGGTCTTCCAGGGCTCATACGGAGGCTGAGGTTTCTTTCTTGCCATCTTGTAGCTGGCCATGACTATCTGTTTCTCAAGTCAAAATCAGCTTTAGTTTCCTGCAGAAAATTGGTTTCCTGTTTCTTGCAGATGTGGGACAGGACACCCACAGCCCTGAATGCACTACTCTGTTTTTTTCAAATGGAAGTGTGGACTGGCATTGTAAAGGCATATTCTATGTTTTACACCATAGCAAACTAGAACGTAAGAACTTTATAGAAGCTATCCATTAATGACCTGTGAGCCTGGAGGACTAGCTGTGTCTGCCCATGGAAAGCAGACACTTCTTTTATTCTTGCAAGGCAGCCAGGAAGAAGTCTTGAGAGTCATTTCAGGCTACCTCCCTCAGGTTCCAGAAAAACAGTGCTGAAATCCTATGAAATTGACAAAACTTGTGAACAACGACTCCAGATGCCTCCAGCTGGCCTTGCTTTTGCAAAAACACATTGATTCTGCAGTTTAGTTGGCATAATTTTATTAATGCTTGGTACTACAAAAGAAACACTCTGTTGGTATTCATTGGCTTCCTCTTAGGGAGAAAGTCTCTCCTTAGGTGAATTTCAATTTTGTCTGGCCTCTTCACTGTGTTCATGGAATATGTCATGGATGTGGACATTATCTACCCTTCTTAATGCATCCCTTGGACATCAAATTGCTTTGTTTATTTGGTACTGGACACCTAGATGAATTCTCAAACTGCTGCTGTATTATGTTGCTTCTGTACAGTCAACCCTGAACAGCTACAGATTTTGCTCTCAAACAATGTATCTGATGGAGATAGCATGTTCCAATGTTGGCAGAAGGCAGAAAAGCTTACTCTTCTAACATAGTGACCAGACAATTGAGGTTGTAGTGTATGAATACAATGGAGCCATCTTATCAGAATAACAGAAGAAAGGGGGGAAAGGAAGAGGAACTGGAGACCAACTTTTCTTGTGTCCTATTCTACCTCCATGGTAATGCTATCTGCAATATACATTATTCTTCTAGTTTCCCTCATAAAAAGGTAAGCTTTGCACAGTCATATTTCTGTGGAGTGCTTTAGTGAATATCATCATAAAAATCACTGAAGACAAAACAATATTTCAGCAGCTTATATATAGACATATATATAGACATCACTGCTGTAAAGTGCTTCTGTCTTTTGGAAGCAACATGGCAGAAAGAAGGGAACTTGATTTGAAAAGTCCTTTTACCATGTCTTTGCATTGCAATTCTCTGTGTTTGCATTCCAAAGTGTTGGTTTGGTAGTTTTGTTTTATGCTGTGTTTTAGTTTTGGTTCCACTCGCGGAGAACATATCGTCATGAAATTGGTTAAAAAACAACTACAGTAATTGCTTCTGAGTGCCAGGCTAAGAGATGGAAAGGGCTATGACAAGGTTATAAGCAATGGGTTTGTTTAAAGGAAGGGACAGCATGCAGATGGCATCCTGCTTAGCTGCTTGCTTCAGTCTATTGTTTACACTCTGCTGTTAGGCACAGAATAAAATGGTATTCCTTAAATCTTTGGAGAAGATAGATTGCTGCTTTAAAACCTGCACAACAGTGTATAGGTTAAAAAACTACATAAAGAAAAAAGAGAGAGAAGGGAAGAAAGGATTCAGTTGTAATGGTCTTTTTCAAATGTCTATTTGAGAGGCCCATTGTTTTGTTTGGTTGGTTTGGGCTTTCTCCCCCATAAAGCCTTTGCACTTCCAACAACTGGTATTGTCCAGATTCTCAGTTCTGCCACCCTCTCTCTTGCTTTTCACAATTGATTTGCATCTGTTTTTCAACAGAACTTTTTGGTTACTTATTTTTATCTATGATTTCTGAAAAGTGACATTCTTGTAGCTTTTCAATACACCGTGCCTTGGCTAGTTTTGTAAGTAAACTACTCTCTCCTGTTCTCTCACTGTTCTAAGTAAGTGATTTAAGACTTGTCTGTCTCACGTGTAGAATGACAGTAATAAACAGAAATCTCATTATTATAGACTCCAACCCTCCCCCCCCTTACTCTTTTCTGAGTGTGTCAAGTTATCATGGTGAAGCTGTGCCTCCATAAGGTGGGGGTCACCCAGTGCCAGCATCTAAGCACTGCAGTACTGAAGGGTTTATTCAGCAGGATGTGAAAATGCTCCTCCTTCTTACAGTGAGCAAACATTATCAATGTATTTTCAGATGTGATTATTGTATTATATTATTCTCGTTTCACTAAATAAGAGTAGCAATGATAATAAGAGAATAGCTCTGCACAGTTAAATAAATCACTCAGGCAGCACAGAAATGATAATTCCAATTAAAGCGGCAGGCAAGTAAATATTACCTACACATGTGCTCTTGAAACTGAGTAACAACATACTTTCAGTATGTACAATTGTTGTGTGCTTCCAAATGGGAAATTTAGCCATAGCAGCTGTATATGATGGAGTCTTACCTTATACATGCAGATCTCAATGGTAGCTGTTCCTCTACCATAGCGGCTTTGGGATATGACAAATTTATGCATCCATGCCAAGAGCCTGTTCTCATTGAGCAGGGCCAAGTGTTCTTGTGCTGCCTTCAAGTAGATGCTAATGATAACTTAATTTTCAATGTATTAATGTAATCTGTGCACTTTATCTAAAATGTTATAAGTTTGTTCTGTATACATGTTTAGTGCGGTATGAATGAGACACAGAAAGAAAAATCAATCATTGCTTCACAGAGAAATATGAACTCTGTTAGCTTCATTTTTCACACTGTGAAAATGACTTGACCTTCCTTTCCTCAGAAATCCAAATATCCCCAATCTGTATTCAACAGCATAGCTGGGCACGAATTTTCCATTAACATTTTCTGGATAGAAAACTGTGATTTCATTTTTGTTGCTCTGTGAAAAATAGGTTTTTGTTGGATCAACTGGAGTGTTTTGAGCAGAAAGGATTTACGTGCTGTATCACAAGGGTTCAGTTCAGCTACCTCTTGCTTTTGACCATGGACAGCTGGCCGGAGTCCCCTTCACGCACGGAGGCCACAGTTCTGCTACTCCATCTGCAGGAGTGAGGACAACACTGTGTGGTGGTTGCAGCCCGGGGAAAACACTGTCTTTGGAGCAAGGCACTGACCAGGCACATGTGCATAGCACGTGCTACAAAGCCTTAGGTAAGGAGGTGAGCATGGGATGTAGGTCTGCAAGAAAAAGGATGAGTCTGGGTTGCCCCCTCCCTGCTTCAAACTTGATAGCCATCATCTGCTGCTGAGCTTCAGGGAGTACATGGGAAGCCAGGCAGCTTGGCAGCTCTCCTGCTTGGAGGGTCCTCTCAGCCTCATTCTTTGCACTGTGGCCAAAGTGGTGGCAGCAACTGAGAGGCTCTTGTGCTCTGTCTAGAAGGGAACTTCTGCAGGCCCTCTCCCCATAAAACCCCCGATGACGGTGGCTCTAAAAGTTGTCTGCACGCCCTGCAGCATGGCAGTGTGCACAGCCCCAGCGTGCTCCCCTAGCAAATGCTGAGCTTGGCAGTGCATACCAAGGTTGTGTGAGGCTAAGTGTGGCCTTGGGCAGCTCAATGTGCTGCCTCCCAGGGAGCTGGGACCAGGGTCTCCCCCACTTGCCCTGTGGCAGCAGACAGTGTGTCCAGCCCCAGCATGGCCCTGGCCCTGGCTCGCCCAGTGTCTGCAGCAGCAGCATTCAGGTGTATCCTTGGGTGTTTTGACATCTGTCTTCAAAAGCTGATTTGTGCACAAACTGCTTCATGCTGTGGGTGTGGGGTTTCCAGGGTGCCCAAATCATACCTTATCTCTGATAGTGCCCATCATGGGAAATGCAGGTTCACTTGCTCGCACTGGATTTCCCACTTTTATTTTTGCTGGAGTGAGTTCTGAAAGCCTTTCTGTTGCTATTTTATGCAGATTTTGATAGTTTCTGAAAAATTGGAAGGATTACTTTCGTCAAATGAAAGCACTGACATCCGAGAAGCATATTTGTCCTGCCCTGTAACAGCAATGCAATGCACAGGCATACTCAGTGCAGGGGCCTTCTGCAAGCAAGGTGCAGAACATTGCCGGCTCCTGCCGCCTCATATGACATGTGCAGCCAGTCATTTAGCTCTGCTTCATAGTGAAGCTCAAGATGCTGAAGATAAGGGAGTGATCAAATGTAAGTGATGAGGTGGCAGAGTGGGTTTACTTTTGGTGAAAAGTACCTTTTAGTGAAGCACTGGCACAGACTGCCCAGGGAGGTGGTGATGCCCCATCCCTGGAGACACTCAAGGTTAGGCTGGACTGGGCTCTGAGCACGTGATGAAGCTGTAGGTGTCTCTGTTCATTTCAGGGGAGTTGGACCTGATGGCCTATAAAGTTTCCTTCCAACTCAAACGATTCTATGATTACATCTTTATAAATAATAATGTTTTTTAAAAAATCCTCTGTGTCTGTATCTGGAGAAAATTTTGGAGATGTGGCAGCACTGGCCACAAAGCCTGATTTTTCAACAGGGCTTTACAAACCAACAAGAATGACAAAACTTGAGCCTGTTTGTAGAGAAAACAGATATAGGTGTCAGAAAGGAAATGCTGTAGCACCCACCTGCCTGCACCGGGAACAGGAGTGGAGTTGTAGTGTTGCTGGATGCCAGCAGGCTGCTGGTGGTTTGGCCTCGCCAGAGCCTCTTCTCCTGGGGCCTGTGAGATGCACAGTGCAAATGGGGATCTTGCAGTGAAGTGCAAGTTCAGATTAGGAAGTCTTCATCGTGTTTGATTTCCACTGACAATGGTTTCAGAGTTTTTCCTCAGCAATCTTCTTTAATGCAATACAGTGTTGGGCAATGCTTTAAGAAGGCAAAAATCTTTGGCTGCGCTGGATGATCTGCCCCTGACCTCCTTGGGTTTGTTTCCTAGCTCTCAGGAAGCCCATAAGGACACCTTAGTTGCAGGGCTTGTTGGAGCCCGCTCTCTGAGGTGGCTGTGCCTGGCTGCAGGAGCCTCAGCTGTGGAGGTTAGACCCCATCAAACACGGGGTAGCTGTGGCTCTGCCCAACACCGAGTCTGAGACTCACTGGTGCATGGTATGGCCAGGATGGGCTGGTCCAGTGGTCAGAATTAGCAGAGCTTTTGTCTCATCTTCACAATACCATTAACAGCACAGTTGTTTGCTCTGGGCAGATATGCATTTAGAATCTTAGGAAATGAGAAAAGTACATATGGAAAATGGCAAAATAATGGTTACTGCTTAGAAGGGAGTGAGATGCAAAAGCACGTGAGCAGGATGTGAGGGTCCAGAAAGAAATAAATCGATTTGGAGAATGGAGGGCCTTGCCAGCTGCTTTCCCAATTCCTCATGCGGGGGGCAGACTGGGACCCCGGGGGTGCACCTGGTGCCGTGCTACCTCTGCTGCTGTGCGGACGGGGCTGTCAGCTGTGGTCTGCCCGACCGGGGCGAAACCCCGTTAGGAGCAGCCGCCCCTCCCGGCCACGTCCGGGCCTTCACTGCTCAGCCACCGCGCCTGTCCCCTGCGAGGCTGGCCCTGAACCCAGCCGGGGCTGCCGTCTCCCGGCGGCACTTCTCGTGCAAGCGGGACCACTTCGCTTTGCTCGAAGGAGTTGGCTTTGCCATTGAAACCAGAGGTGCCCATTTAATATTTTTCCTTCCTCCGAGCCTCGCCAGGACACTCAGGAATTAGCCCGAGGCGTAAACCAGCGCTGCTCGCCCTTTTCCTCCTTTTCCGCCAAACTTCCCTGTGCAATCCCGGCCGGGGACTGCCAGGCTCCGCCAGATCCCGGCGCTGCTGCCGCGGCGGCTCCATGCCGCGGCTTCGGGCCGCCCTGGCTCCTCCCCTCGCGGTGCGAGTGTGTGCGCGTATGTGTATGTGTATGTGTGTGCGCGCGCCAGGGCCGCCGCCGCCGCTGTGCCCGCCTCTCCCAGCCAGGCAGCAGCCGCGCCGCGCTGCTGGCGGCGGGCGGCGGCGGCGGCGCACCGCGAGCCCCGGGCGGCTCCGCGCTGCTCCGCGGCGGCCGCCGCGGCCGCCGCTGCCCGTGCCGGCCGGGCTGCCCGTGGCGCGCCGCCTCGGCTCGGCGCGGGGAGAGGGTACCACTTCTTCGAGTCTCCGCACCAGATCGTTATGGACCTATTCGACTTTTTCAGGGACTGGGACTTAGAGCAGCAGTGGTACGTGTTTTTTTATTTTTTTTATTATTATTTTTTAAATTATTATTTGATTTTTTGGTTTTGGTTTTGTGGTTCTCTCTCGAACCCTCATCCCCCTCAACCCGCCCTTACCTCTCCACCCCTCTCCTCCTAACAGCTGCCTCCTTCCTCTTTTCCCTGCTCGCTCTCCCGGTGCCGTAGCCTTTGTTGAGGGGCGAAAGGGGCCGGTGTCCGCCGCGGAGTATCCGGCTCCGCGCTGCCGGCTGCGGCTGGCGGGATCGGCCCGCGCTGCGCGGCTGCGGGAGGCAAAGTTGGCCGGAGGGGGGAGAGGCGGGGGGCGCTGACATGTGCCGGCGTGCCGGTTGTGAGCGGCGGCAGCAGCGAACCCCCGCCCCGAGAAGGGTCGCGGTGCGGAGAGGCGATGGTTTTTCCCCGGGATCGCGGCTCCGTTCACGTTGTGTTTACTGCTGTCAGTGACAATGTTCCTTTCGCGGGGGGAAACGTAACTGTAGTTTTGCTGCGCCGCGCAGTTGAACTGTAGCCCTGCTCAGCGCGGGGGTTTCTCTCGTTGGTTTTGCTGGTTCCCTTTCAGGAGAAAGCGTTATTGAAGTTAGTTTTGGAAGTGGGAAGATCTGAGTCTTTTTCTTTCTCTGTGTCTTTTTTTTTTTCTTTCTTTCTTTTCTTTTTTTTTTTTTTTTCATGCCTTTTGTTTCTTTCTCTTCCTGTATTTTTTTTTTTTTCTCCTTCTCGTTTCTTTTTTTTTTTTTCTCGGGGCAGGACGTCGGGGCTGAGTTGCTCTGTCAGTGAGCGCGCACCTTGGGAGGGTCGCCGCATCTGGAACAGCGCGGTGTAAACTTGTTACTGAAGTGAATGTTGGGGAGTTTCCGATGGGGGACGAGTAGACGAGTAGCTGGGAAAGTTGCTATTTTGGGTCGGTATTTAGGCAGCTTTTTTGTTGTTGTTTTGGGGTTTTTTTTGGCTTTTTTTTTTTTTTTTTTTTTTTGTAAGCCAGCTTTGCCGGCTGGTTAATGAGTTTATGAATATACTTTATCGGTCCTTTCTTTTCGATTTAGCAAATACGGTGATCATTTTATAACTACGCACGGTTAAATTCGAAGGTTGGTTACTGCTTTGTTAAGTGCTTTTGGGCAGCGTGCAGATGGCCAGGAAAGCAAACAAAATACTGCATTTTGTGATCCTGAACTCGCGCTGGTTTCGTGTGTATGCGTGTGCATTTGGACCTCATGTTTTGCAGAGGATTTACTTTACTTTGCTGATAATATGAAAGTGTGTCTAGGAGAAAGATCACATATTCAGTAAATAACTATCATTTAGCCAAACGCAGTGTAGCTGCTATGGTTGCAAATCCAGCATAATCAGAACCAAATATCTGTCATGTTCTGTTTTATAGCAGTTTGGAGTAAATCCTGAGAACCGTAAATTACACCGTATCATTATTAATCTGGAAGCAGGCGTTCTGGATCTGAAGCATGTTTTATCAGCTCTGCATAAACTATCTTATTGCATCTGTTTTAACATGCTGTTGTTATTTGAAAGTAATAATCACGATAAAATTAATGCTCAATTAAATATTATGCCTCTACCACGATCTTTACTCTGCTCCATTGATTTATTTTGCAGACAACCGATAACCACTGTATAACTACTCAAATAATATTTGCATACAATTTCCCTAATTTATAGTGTGGGTAACATCATTAATTTAATAGAAGCTGTTACAACCCAATATGTGGGTGTAGTTCAAATACTGAGCACATTATAAGTATTGAGATTTAATGTTTGCTTAATAACTTGCTTTCATTTGACAGTGGTTTTATGTGGATTTAGAGATGTGCACAGAAAGAAGGGAACTCCCATGCCCTTTTTTTTGTGTGTGAGATATTAATGTATCACCACTCATTATATAAATAAAATTCCCTCGGTTTCTTACAATGAAATTTGTGTGTACGTATATGTATTTTTAGGGTTTGTGAGGCAAAAAACCTGTTTTACTTTTTGGCTGTTGCAAATTGTTTTGATATCTACACAAACTCTGTAAGGCACGGGCATTCATGTATAGTCGGATTACTATTGCAGAGATCAGGTTGGATTTAGCCTTTAATAATCCAATCGGTATATACATGTGTACATGTATATAGAATATCGGTACATAATCTACATGTATATGAAAACATTACATGTATTTTATTGTCCATATAAAGATTTATGTCTCAGACAAGTCATTTCATTCTTAAGGAGGGAGGAACTTAACTCATTTATCCATAAATGTGTGTTAATATATGTAATATATGTGTACATGCATCATTTCTGCACACCCAGGAGTAGGCATGCTTGCCCATCAAAATTGATTTATTTTTGTCTGTATACAGCGTGGTTTGGTCGCTGTATAATGTTTACAAGTAAGTGCATTTAGCATCATGTGTGAATTTGTGCTTCGTATTTTGCAACAGTCTTTGGTGCTTTTGTCTGCAGACTGGCCTTTGTAAAGGGTGTTTTATAAATGTTTATAAGGCAATTAGAGCCCCTCTTCTGCAGTGCTTGCCAACGCAAAATTTGTGGTAATCTGTGCTGCAATCGCCAGGCAGGCAAGCTCAGGCCTACAGCGTGTGGGGGAGTCCATATGTGTTATTCACATACAAGTACAACGCAAACCTAGTAAGCCTGAGGAACTTGCATGAAAAACATTTATAGCTTGACTGCAGCTTTTTTTGTCCAATGAAAAGGTTTAAAGATAACGCTCCCTGTGTACATGAGGAGGTGACTCTCAAAAAGTTTTGGAGTGATGGGAAGAATGCCATTACTTTGTTTTTCCATCCACCAGTGGTACTTATCATCTGTCTGTTCTTGATGGGTATTGTGTCAAGAACTATCAAAGTTGCAGCGTGCACTGCACCTGGTGTTCAGGGTGGGTAGCGGGAGCTTTGTCTTGGCAGGAACTGCAGAGTCAGCCCCTTAGTTTCCCTCAGTAGGTGAGATCGCAACAGTGCAAGAATGGGGGGTTTTGTTGACCACCGAGAATGTTTTAAATTTTACATGGTAGAAATTGGGTAAAATGTATAAAATAAGTCCACAAGTATTCCAGCCAACCTAATGGATGTTTGGTCAGACTTGAAAAGCAGAAAAAAAAACACAAAACAAAAACATAACCCAAAACAATATCAGTTAATCTAAACACTGGGCTAGGTGAAAGGTCCAAAGTTAAAGTCTGCTGAGATCCCTGGGTGAATAGAAAACGTTCACCCGGACTTGCATTTAATATGAACCATTCCATGATGGGGAAAAGAAGGGAGATGGATATAATGAAAAGCTTGAATGCCTTTGTGCGCCAAGGGGACCACTTGCTGTTAAAAATCAAATTTCATCTTTTAAATCATTTTCCATGCTTGTCTGTGGTAACCAAGTAAATGAAATCTTGAAGTGTCCTGGGACCGTGTGGCTAGGTCTGAATCTGCTTACAGAGTAAGGAGGTGCTATTAATCAGCAGCTGGGAAGCAACAAACCCCAACAAAAACCAAGCCAACCCAGGATATAAGGCTCTTCGGTAACGCAGAGGTGGAGAGATGCGTGGTGTGTTTCATTTATCGTTGTTGGTATTAATACTTTTTAAGTCCTAAGGCCTTTGAAAAGTGGGAGCAGAGAAAATACTTAGTGGCAAAGTACATGTTGAGGTATGTAAAATAAAAGCTGGCAAAAGGAAATAAAACCAGCAGGTGGTACAGTCGTAGCTGCGCGGTTGGGATAGCGAAGACTTCACTCCACAGAGAAACAAGCCTCTTGTCTTTTCATATTCTGTATTGCAAGTAGCCTCATTACAGCAAAACCAGCAAACTGCCAGTTATACAGGAAGAGGCTTAAACTCACTAAACTGTTATATAAATAGAAAGTTCAAAGGTCTGTTCGTGGCTGACAAAGCTGAGAGCAGGACATCTGTGAGCCAGGTTCCCCTCCTGTATGAACGCAGGAACATTCCACGTGCCCCAGCAGTGTGCACTTTGAAAGCATCCCTAAACCTGGAGGGGTAATCCTACTGTCCAGACAAAAGTGAACTGTTTCAGATCCAGCCTTGGGTATCCCCTGCATCTGCCTTCTGTTTTTGCCATGTGCCTCTGCAGAGGGCCTTCTCTGTTACTGCTCTTTCACCAGGGTCTGTGCTAGATTGCTAAATGGAAAGCCTTCTGAATGTGGCAACAGCGTTGTGCTTCTGAAGGAAGTGTGTGAAATACAGTAGATAGGCTCTTTGGGAATTTGATTGATTTGTATTTATTTCCCCTTATTTTCTTTTTGGGGGCGGTGAGAACGTTAGTTCAAGAGGAAGTTGCTTTTTGAATGGATTTCAGTAAGAATTTGTCTCCCTCCCCTTTCTTCTCCTTCAAAAAAATATTACAGTTGAATTGTCATTGCTTCTTAGATTTGTATTAAAGAGGTTCTCAAGTAATTATTTGGAAAAGTTTCATTTTCAATTTGCTTTCAACATGTAAATGGATGGGTTGTGTGGCTACTGGTGGGTAGGTGAAGGGGATTGGATGCTGTCAAAACAAGCCACTGAGAAAGACCAAAAATATTCTTGGGCTAGAAACCTGTACTTTAAGTACATCCTGATTTAGTAATTCTTCCCTGACTTATATTGAACTCCATGGAATGTAAATCTTGAAAGAATTTGGCCATTTGCTAACATTAAGCTCCCATCTATCCTGTGAGGCAAAATTACAATCAGTTTAACAGCATTTGAATTGTTTTTCTAATGATTCATTCAAGAATTTAGTGACTTTTTAAATATACAAATTGGGATGGAGGAGAGATACTTCAGATACTGTTCAGCTATTCCAAAATCAGGCAAGGGCTTCAGAGGATTTGAGCACTTTTTTTTTTTTTTATGAATGCCAATTGTATTGTTTGGGATTTTGTTTTTGAGCAAAGATGATGTTGTGATGCAGGTCCTTCGGTGAAGCAGAATTATTCCTTTTGTGCATCTGATAAGACTGTCACTGCAATCTAGAATTTAACTAAATAATTTAAAGGCGAAATATGACGTTCTGTAACATGTTAAATATACTGAAAGATCTCTCAAAAACTAGGTGAATACTTCTAGTCTTTTTGTATCTCTTAGGAACCGCAACAACATGCTTCATCTTCTTGGAAGGAGTGTTCTGATGCTGTCTGTTATGAGGCCCCAATTCTCTTTTCATCTGAGTCAAGAATAAAACTCCTATCATGTGCAACTGGACAAATATGACAACAAGACTAGGTCTTTATATAGCAGAGTCTGTAGACGCCTATAGAATTTTAAACACATAAACAATCGTACTGAAACTATACTGATTTGAAGTTAAATTTTACTGAATTGTGTTCTTGATCACTCCCCAAATGCTTAGTGTTTCACTAATGATTAAACCCTAGTTCTTCATGTGCTTGGTCATGCAAATGTATGGTATGCATCCATTTGTCTGAACTCTATCAGTGGTTTTATACCATTGCGCAAATGACTGAGAGGCCAGAAAGAATGGAAATATTAAAGGTCATTGAAAAATAAATATGTATCTATATCTAGAAGAGCTGTAGGAAAAAGTTTACACGCTGAATCCTGGAAGAATGTGGAAACAGCATCTAAACTAAACTAAATACAGAGCCCACTCTGTATTTCCCCAGTGCTTTTAATGGAATTTCTTTGTGTGGAGGACCTGAAGGATTGGGCTATTGGATACTCATTAAATGTATATAATCAATAAATACCATAAAGTATCTGTGTGTTCCTCCAGTGTGGATTTGAGCTGTAGCCAGTGTCAATGGAGATGCTCCTAATTGACTTCTGATGGTGCTGGGTTTGACCCTATCATGGTAAAACGGGAGACTTTTAGAAGTGTACCGCAGCTGTCTACTGATCAACAGGGCAGTTTGCACATATGTGGTACCATGCGCATGAACAAATCTGCTGCATCCAATTTTGAACCAGTCTGATTCGTATTTATACTTTCCTTTTCAAAAGAAAAGAAAAATTGAGAAGAAACCTGAAGTTGGATGCTGTTAATGTTAAGAGATTTCCATAGAACTATCAAACATCAATTGACATGGAGATCTGAATCTGCCCCAGCCCTGGGTTTGCAATGCCGTGAATACTTTTCAAAGACTTGAAAAAGAAGACAGTAAACCCAGTAATATATCAAGTTATTATAACCTCCTAGACTGCTTATCATATAGCAGTCAGAAAGTCACAGCAGTGGCTGGAGAAGACAGGTGTTTTACTCTTTTGTTGTTACTGAATTTTGTATATTGGTGCTTTGTAATCAAAACATTTAATTGTTCCAGTAGCTTTAATCAGAGATGTTGGAAGGTACATTACTCCTGCCTGACTAATGGAAAACTGTGGAGATTATTAAAAAAAAAAAAAAAAAAAAAGGAGAGAGAGGAAGGGTGGCAACATACATGCTTGTAGAATTTTAAGCTCCATTTTGATTGCCTTCTAATGATACAGTTATTTGACCGAAGAATCCGGGACTTTCAGTGAAGATTTTGGGAAAGGAGGCTTAGATGTTTGTTTTCAAAAACTCTGTACCTGAGCACAGCCTTGCAAAAACTTGGGAACAATTGCATGTTCCTTGTTGATTTCAGCACTCAGTACAATGGATTTGCAGGGCTGGGCTTGTAGTACTGAAAAAATAGTGTGGAACTAGAGAGCTGAAGTAAAGGAGTAAACGAAAACCTCCTGCAGTTAACTTCCCGCATATTAGAAGCTGTTTTATCATGAAGAGGCTGCTTTTCAACTCCTACGTAGCAGATTCACAACATAAATTATTACTACTGTTAAACAAAGGTCTGGTCAGTAGTCTCTTCAGTAGAACTGTGTACCACGCTTTAATTACATTTTATGTGTGTTCAACTCAAGGCACCAACTTGATTGACTTTTTTTTTTTTTTTTTTTTTTTAATCGAATACTTGTTGAATTTCTTATCTGTATGTTACTTCAGCAGTTAATTTACTGGATTATTTTCTGGTGATTATGGGTGAATCCTCATTCCAGGTGATGTGAGGTGCTGTAGTTTAAGGAAGTTGGAGATGATGCCATAACTAGAAGCTCATTTTCACTGCAGGTGACACAGTAAATGGCATTCTCCCATTTTCTGTGTGCAGTGTGTAAGTCTTGTTTAGTCAGCAGTTCAGATGGATTCCTTACTCAGTGCTGTATGGTGCTACCAGTTATGGTAAGATGTGAACAGCCCTCTCGTAATTGTATGTTTTGGTAGGGGTAGGATATGAACAGCTAGTGAGGAAGAAAATGAGGTTGAGTGATTTTTAACTTGGTGCTCTGTTGTTCCTTTGACAAGTATTATAATCACTGTTTTTGTACTGCTGTGTATGTACATGGTGTGGAATAAGTAAATTCTGTAGCTCAACATTGCTTCCAGTGCCTGGGGCTCAAACCTGAAAACATCTTACTACTGAGACTAGTGCTTTTTCCTTATGGCACTCTATATAAACTATTATCAGGATTCAACTGTAGTTTAAAAATTTTATTTCTGGTCATTTAAATTTAACTCTTATGATCGACGATGGTATCTGCATCCTATAGAGTGATAGGACAGCCAAAAGTAAGAGGTAAAAATGGATCAGTGCTTGGTAGCTTGTGATCTGTGCTAAGAAGACCTTGAAATGAAATGTTAATAATTTAAAATATTTTTAGCTGTAAGGGTAGCAGCTCATTATGTAGGTCTAGTTATTCTTCTTTCGCTTCTTTCCGTATTAGTGGTTGAGGTCAAAATTTCACTTGTGAGTAAAAAATCCACACCACTGGCTTTAGAGAAATCACATGCAAGATTTTGTAAAGCTTTAAGTATGAGGAGATACATTGTTATTAAGGTTGCCAGTTTCCACTTATTTTAGTCTTATGTAATGAGAGAAATTGAGACCCAACAGTAGTAACAGTGTTTAGATGAGTCTGTTTCTGTGCTGCTGCCAGTAACCATGCTTATGTTAGAGAATGTAGTATCACAGATTTTGATAAATATATGCCTGTTGGTTATGGGCCTCTGTTTGCATATTGGCCAGTGTGAGACGTTATTTCAAGGTGTTTAGTTTCAGTGGGTTGCATGCTTTTTGAGGCTTTGTCCCAAATTCTCAGGTGAGATGCCATGGCTTGGGTGGCCAGTTTATGTATGAAAATGCTGGGCTCTTTGTTGGGTAATGTGGGGGTAATTTTTCATCATTTTTTTTTCCCCTGTAGAACAGTGGAATTACATTCTTTCTGGTGTTTCCTATGGAGAATAAGGAAGAGGAATTATCTTCTCTGTTTACAAGTATTTAAAAAGTCGTTAGTTGGAGTTCCTGAAAGAATTCCAATACAAGTCAGTGGGTGTGGTGAGCTGATTTTAAGGGGAAGCAGACTGGGCCCTGGGGCTGGCGGTCAGCAGGGAGGAATAGCTGTAAAGAATACTGTGCATATGCTATGGTAAGCATTTTCATAGATCTCCTCTGTGGGAAAGAAAATGACTGGAACTTATATTTACTCAAAAAGCAGCCCTTTGATTTTCATGGCTTTATGCTTCGTTGCACATTGGAAGGCTCATTTGTCTTCACCAAGCCTTTGAAGAAGGATAGGTGGGCTGAAGCATTGACCATTGGCTGAGGGTAGAAGTTGCTTGGAGAAGGAGATAAGTTGCACTGCAGTTCTTTTGGTAACAATTGGCAGAGTTATTGTCATCCTTTGTAAGATTGCTAAATGGAGGTGAATATATATTTGGGGCTGGAACATGGATTTTCTTATCAGCTCTGCTGCTAGCTGCTTTGCTGTCTTGGGGAAGTCTGTCAAAATGGGGTAATGACATTTGCATCTTTGATAGATTATACTGGGTTGTTGTTGTTGTTGTTCTAATGGAAAGCTGGAGAGGGAGGCCAGATGTATTTAGTTTCATCCAGTGTTTCTGTCAACTTTTTTCATATTCTTGGAGATCAACTTAGAACTGTTTTTGCATTTTTCTCTACTTCTAACCTCGCTCTAGCTACACTGTCCTTCATAAGCTTGCATTGTTTTGCCTTGTACCTGCAAGAAGAGCGAATGTCAGTGCAGGTTGTTTGTGGCCTAGCTTATGCTTTAAGATCCTGTTCTGGATGTAACTTTTGTGCTGATGATATCAGACACACTTAGAAAAATAGGCTGAGATTTCTGGCCACAGACCTTTCACGCGATGTTGATTTATGTCTCTATACTTCCTTTTGTAAGGGAAGAGAAGAATAAAAGAATAACATCCCGGAGTTTTACTGATAGACTGAGGCATTTTACAAAGAGGTCGGTGTTATTACCCCTTTTTACACATAGGGAAATGGGAGCCATGAGAGGCAAAGTGGCTTGCTAATGCATTCTGCGTTGGCCAGGGTGCTGTCAGTTGGGTTCCAGTTCGCTGCTTGCCCACTCTGATGGGTATATTTTCCTATTCCACAGGGGTATGATAAGGTTAAGTCCCTTAATGTTTATGAATGTTTATGGTGATAGAGCAAGACAGGAACCTAGGCAGATGTATTAGTAGGGGAAAGGCAAGGCCATAAAGAGAGACAGGAAGATCTGAGCAGAGCATATCTGCAAGAAAAGAGAACCAAAGCAGATTAACTATTTTGAAGAGCAAAGAATGTGCTGTATGTGTACAGTGTGCATATTTGATTTAATTTACCCTGCTCTGAGCCAGGCAGTGAGAGCCATGGGCATTCTGGAGTCAGAATGGCCTTGTTGCTCCAGAGGACTTATCTTTCTCCAGGTCTTATAGCAAAGCACTGTATATGCAGCTGTAGCTTAAGTAAACATCAACGCTTGGACACTTGACTGAGTAGGAGATCTACACTTTTTCAAAAAGCATTGATGCTCTTTGAGCCAACTGCCTTTGTTTCTAGCGGACTGACACTTTGTTAACCCTGGGCAAGAGTTTTCTTCACATATGTCATTAGACTGAACATATTTTCTATTTATACCACTTGGGGATACAAATTACAGTGTTGTGTTTAGCAAGAACTAGGAAGAGTACATCTTTGTGATGTTTAAAAGAAAATATAATGAGAGAGGCAAAATTTTATTCACCACAGGTTGTTCAAAGGTTCTTTCTTTCAAGGTTCAAGGGAAAACAGACTGCAAACCCAACTGACAGTCATTATCTTTGTTCCAGACAATCAGAAGATATTTGCACATATGGATTTTAATAGATTATGTTTGTGGAATTTGATTCTGAATTATGGGCTTTTTAAGTATGTTGATGAAATTGTGTATATACTTTTAAGGCAATTTAGGGAGATTAGTAGTAGCATATGTGCTTAAAATTATTGTCTTCATGGCTTTGACAGTTGCCTGTGGGCCAGCAAAATTGCTCTTGAGGGCTGAGCTGAAAGCTACTGGCTGAAGTTTTTCATTTGTTTACTAACCTCTAAAACATACTTGGCCAGAGCTTCCTTTGCTTTGTTGCTCTCATTTCAGGAGAAGATGATACCCTACTCTGTGGTAGAGCTCCAAAAGCATTGTGCAATCTGTGGCAATACTATTGTTACCGTCTTTCCTTCCCTCTTGAACAGGCTGTTCTTTAATGTGCACATGAAGCGGTCATAGCTTAGGGAGCATAATAATTATAAAGGTTTTCAGTATTTTTGTTGGAAAACACCTTTTTACTCTTTCAGAATCATCCAGTCCTGTCTGCAGGACATTGAGCTTGAGTTTGGATTGTAGGCCATGACTACAGGTGTTTTCCTTGTCAGGATGATAAATATTACACTTTTCTGCCACTTCATTCTGCCTAGTTCTTTCCCCGTTACCTAAGACAAGCGGTTGTGTGAGAGTTCTGCCTGGCTGTAGACTGCTCATGAATCTTGCAGTACATGACAAGCAGACATTTAACAAATATGACTAAAAACTACACAAAATATGCAGACATAACACAGAAGTTGTACGTTTAAAAACGCATTAGAACTCCACAAATAATGTAATATCTAAACCAGTTTTTATCTCCTGTACACCCATAACTACGAATATCCTGTTATCTGTGTTTCAGCCAGATCAGAGTTGTTTTAGACTTTGTAATGATTTTCACTTGTGTAAACTCATACACCCTGCCTGCACATTCAACTTCTGTGATAAAAGATCTCATCAAAAAATGGAGGCAGGCTGGAATGTTTGGTTAAGATTTAATGTCTTTCTAACTAATTATAAGCCGGTGTCAATATATGCTATAATGTCCGTGGAAAGAAAGAGAACGTAAATGATACAGTTCCATTTTACCAGGTCTTTTGTAAACGATTAACATTGAAATGGATGTCTGAAGGGAGGACAAGAGAATTGATAAACCTGTTTCAAAGGGCTTGAAAAGTTGCAGTGAATTCTAAATGTAGATTAGGAGCAAATGATTTTAACCAACAGCTATGCATAGTACAGTCCTAATGGGATCTGTCTTTTAAGATTACATAAAGTAGAGCATTTGATTTATTTCGTAGCTTTCTAACACTTAACTTAAACTTCATACAAATAATGCATTAGTCACACTGGATAAAATGGCGTATTGAATAAAGTTGTGATTTTTGTCTGCTCCTTCTAATCTGATTTTTATAAAGGATTAAATCTGTTTTAGTAGTTTGTTCATATCATAAAACAGATTGTCGGCTGAATGAAATCTTTACATCTGCCACTTTCTATCTCATTAGAAAAGACAGTAACATAAAGTTCCTCATTTCCTTCCACTCTGTTTTATCCCCTAGTGTGTCTGAGTGTGTATTTCTTTTGTACATGTTTGTATATTATAATATCAGCATGCTTTCAAAGTTGTGCCTAAGACTGCATCAGCTTTCAACTTAGGGGAGCATTGCAAGGGCTTATAAACATTGTGATAAAATGTGCACGACTAGGAACAAATATGTGCACACTCCCAGATCCAGCAAGGTATTTAAGTTCATGCACTACATTACTGTAAGCATCCCCACGTCAGTGGACACGTGTGTGTCTTTAATGGAAAGTGCATGTTGACTTAGGGCTGAATTAAGAAGACATAAAGGTTGGAGATTCCTATGTCATTCATATGTCACGATGCTAGAGTTTTTAAAGCAAATCTTCTTGCTTATATGCATCGATTCTTTGTTATATTAAACTTTTTTTTATTACAAAATTATGAATTTAGGCCTTTTTTTAAGCATTTTTAACATTTTTTTTTTTTTCAGAATGTCAGTGTACTGCTGGTACATTTTACTCCTTTTGTTTAAGTATGCATCGTTGACAGGATGCTGCTGTTACAACTGAGCTTGGCTTCATGTAGGCCTTTAAAGTGTGGGAAGATTATCTCTTCATGGATGTTTTCTTTGTGTTTGATGTTCGTGCTATTTTCACGTAACTCTGCAAAGTGGTTAGGGCTAGGCTTGGATCTTCTGAACTTGAGGTTCTCTGGCTTTCTGATGCTGAGAAGAGAGGTAGTATCCAGTGATTTTAGTTGCCTTTTTATCTGAAATGCAGATTCTGAAGGTCTCACTTCTCCGTTCTGAGGACTTCTGGGGTGTGAAACATCTTCATTCGTGTTTTTAGTTGTTGATGCATGTTGCAGTAGTACTGGCTCTGGCATTTCAGGCTTGGCTCCTTTTCCCACATACTTCCAATTGATGGCAGTGCTTTGCTCTCAGATGTGTGTGCGGTCAGCCTCTCCTCTGTAAGTCCAGCTTGCATGCTCTGGGCACAGAGGCAGAGGGAGCAGCATGTGCATCCCTGGTTGGCAGGTTGGAGGTGTGCTGGGCTCCTTCAGGGGTTGCCACAGCATTGGTACAGGATTGCACACACTTGGCTCCTGGTGAAGGATTGGGCTTGTGTCTGGCCCTGAGGATGCTTTATGAATAAGACTTTAAAAATCCCATGGTGTTCATCACCCTGCTTTGTTTTGCCAGCGGGTAGCCCTCTGCTCCCAGCTGCCTGCTCACTGAGGCACTGCTTGCCCTCCCTGACAGCCAGCCAGGCACAGCTTTTTTGGTTAAACTTTGTTCATTACTGAAATTGAGGAAAAAAAACCCTTTACTTGTCATGAGGGTGGTTTTGGTTGTGAGTACATTCCTATGACACAGAACGTTCCTAGAAAGGACAGAAATGTTTGCTGAGGCAGAGATGCACCCTGCTTCTTGATTTGGGGGCCAAATGTAAGGAATACGAAATGGGTTTGCTTGCTGAGGGCACGTAGCTTACCTTTGGTATCACTGAATGAACAGTGCCCTCTTTCTCAGCTAAATTTAAGTATGTTTGGCAGCAGGCTTACCTACGCCCATCAAACCGCTCTGACACCTCTAGCCTGTGCTACAAATGGGCGGTTGTACGGCAGCAGGCACAGCTGTGCCGCATGGCTGCACTGGTGCTGGGAGGCTGGCAGCGCAGCTATCCCAGGGCTCCCTGTGGCCTGGCTGGTGCCAGAGGTCAGCCTGGGGCTGTACGTGGTGGGAGCTGCACCTGGCACTGTGGGCATCCTGTCTGTGCACAGCCAGTTGGAAATGGAAGCATTTGTTAGCCTCCTCATATATGCAGTAGCATATGCTCAGAGGTGCCGGTTGCATGCAGTTCCAGTTGCTGCTCAGAAACCTGAGTGGGTGCTGGAACCACAGTTTTGTAATGCACTGTGGACTAGTGCAACTGTCCAGTGGGCAGTTAACAGCCCTGTGAGGTGGTGCTGGTGGTAAGATACAGCGTAAGATGTAAGTATGAAAAAGCATTGCCCCAGTTTGTTTTCTGTGAGCAGTACTGACTATATCTGAATAAGCAGAAAACAGACTTTCATGGGAGATGTTTGCTGTATTTTACTTGGCAGCTGTTTGTCTTAATAGGAATTCTTCAATAACATTTATTGTATTTTGTGCTGGTAGGGGGGAGTACCAGAGGAAAATCTGAGCAGTTTCACTTGCTTTACTCATTGTGAACAATAAGAAAATATTGCTGTATTAATTACTGTTGTGCTTTATTGGCAAAAATAAAGATATCCTATAATATGAAATTGCTAATATAAGAAAGGCTTTGATTTTCTCATTAGCACAGGATATTTTGCATCTGTTCTGGTTCATGAGTGCATTGCCGGCACTTAAATAATAATAATGACTCAGTAATGAATAAGAATAACAGCAACAAATAGTCATGTGAGCGTGCAGGCAGTCAGGCACCCTCCAGTGTTTACCAGTAGGTTGGTTTTGGAGGTCTTGCAAAATGAGCTGTTCCTGTATGCCCATTTGGATTTTCTTAGATCATTGCATAGCCCTTCATTTCTCTGCTGGCGTGGCTGGGGTATATACAAGTGCTTTTTTCATTGTGTGTCAGGAGTGAAGTGCTAAAATTCTCACTTGAAATAGGAAAAAACACGTACATCTTTTTTTCCGCTCTCTTCTATTTTTTCTTGTCTCCTTTTTTTTTTTTTTTTTCCTTTTCTTTTTGGTGAATAAAATCTTAAGTATATCATTGCTTAGAATTCATGAAGGAATCAGAGCTCTGGATTGTTCTGCTAATCTTTCAAGTGTGTTCTTAAAAACATATCCCGAGAACACTTTCACTATAATTCAACCTGGTTTGTAGCAATTTTTCCCTGCTTCTGTAGTTTCTGCTACAAAAACAGTTGTCTTAAACTAATGTTAGAGTCTATCTTGAACATGGAAATGCCTAGGCATCTAAAATCCTTATTTCATTCTTGGTTTCTAACAGCGTCTCACCTTTTGAAGTTATCTGCCTATGTCATAGTCTGTGCAGTAGAATTTTTTTTCCAGCTCTTACCTCATGCTGGACTGATAACAGTGGTAAGTGAACGACGCAGAACTCCCCCTTTGTTAAAACAGTGGCTAATTTTATCAAAGAATGTTAACTTTTAGCCTTGTTATCAAAATAATTTAGACTAATCATTTGGCTTCATGATTTTGAGTTTGAGATAAGGAAAAATGTTCAAACTGGGGAAGAAATCTGCACATGTTATTTAAAAAACAACAATAATACATAGAGTTCTGCATTGTAAGTTATATCCTAATGGTTCTGCAGCTCAAGAGAATCATGAAGTGCGTGTGTGTAAGCAGTTATCTGAAATGTCACCATTCTGGTTGAAATGGTTAATGTCTGGGCTAGAGAGCATCATCTATGTAAAGGATCGGAATTGTACCTGCCATTTAACTCCATTAAAATACCAACTTAAACAAATGAACAACAGCAACAACAACAAACCCCCCCCCAAAACCAGTGGCCTTATTTATTGATTACTCAAAGTGGTGCTTCATTTAAGAAGCTGGCATGTGTTAATGTGCTAGTCACAGTAACTATGCAGGGTAAAGCAAATAGGATTTCTTTTTCCTTATTGACCTCAAATTATTTTTTGGTCCAATAGCTCTTAACTATAATGGCAGGAGCCTTACAAGGCACGCATGGTTAAAATGAAACGAGGAAGGAAAAGAAAAGGGGGAAAAAAAACAAACCAACCCTACCAAACAAATAAACAAATGCAATAAAACACATCTTTTCCCCCTAACTAAAACAGTTTAGCCACAGATAAGGCAAACAAAATTGGTAAAGCAAGTAGTTTATCAGCACATGACCCGTAACCTACTTAAGGTGATCTGTGAATGGAAGCAACCCTAAGTCTGCTTCTTGTCACAGTAATTTGTCTGGCTTAAGGGCAAATAAGTGGGTCTCCTTGGCAGTACAAGTAGATCACCAGGTAAAAACAGATAGGAGTCTCTGGTGGTAACAACGGAACTACAACAAAGCTCTTCTTTTGATGCTGTTTCTGCTGCTGTTGATGCTGTTAATATGTGCTAATTATCATGAACCTGATAGGACTTACATTAATTGACTGAACTAAGCGTAAATTCTCGTTAAACAGAGAATAGTTTAATAGGCTTGACAGGTGCTGGTTTGCTTAGCTGCTCTCTTCAGCGTAAAGACATGCTTTAAAACAAAATAATTATCTGTATTTTAACCCTAAGATTCTTGGGAGGACTTAGTATGTTCACATTTGACTCCTAAAATATAAAAGCTTAAGGTTCACACCACATCTTCTACCCTTCTCCCCTGTCTTGTGATACTTTATGCAAGGCTAATTGGTTCTTACAGCTTTTGTACTACAATAAAATCCCCATGTAGTCATTCATCACGTATTTGCATGGCACAGAGTAGTGTGGCCTAACTTGTTTGGTCTCCAGATGCTGTTAAAGTAGTAAATGTTGGATAATAAATAACAACAACAAGCAATCTGACAGCTGCGGTCTAGATCTGGAGTTCCAGTTGGAGGGTACTCTGGGCTTCTGGGTAGATCATCTCTCTCTGTATCACTTAGCACAGCTGCAAAATGGATACTGCGGGATGCATTTAATCTTAGAGGTGTTTTAGGGCATGTTTAAGATTTCTGAAGGTACTCTGAGATCTTTCAAATATCTTTCATGAGTCCATGCAAAAGAAGAGCACATTAATATTGGCGTTCTTTTGCCTGGGTGTTGCTTTTCCTGATTTACAGTAGGTGTTAGAATGTGCAATATTGTAATATGGAAAAAACTCAACATGATACCTCTGGTGGTAAATGTCACTTTCTTTGGAAATGTTGGAATATTTATAGAATGTATTATGTTTTTCATAATTAGGCATTGCTGTTAGTGCACGTGACCTCTCCATTTCAATTGTCAGAAGAGCAGTCAAGCAGCAGCACGTGCTATAGAACACTGTGAGAGCAATCAGCTTTTGTCATTTGTCAGCTACAGTTTATTACTTTTTTTAAATGTTTGGATTCTTTTCCTTCTCTTACTCCCCAGAAAACAAAATGTTCATTGTGTAAGGCTGAAAATCCTGTGTCCTTTGTGCATTGGGATGCCTTGGCTGAATGAGATCTTCCTCCACACTCTGATTTGGCCTCTTCCAGAAAGCAAGGAGGCATCCTGGTCTGTTCTGAACTTCACTGTAATCTGAATCATTGTGTTCACCTTTGTATCCTTTCCGACTGTGTAATATTCTCCCTCCAGAAACACTTCCCCAACCCAGCAAAAGACAAATCCATCACATGGCGTGTGCAGAGTTTCAGGTCTGTAACCTCACTGTGAATGAGGCTGGAATGGTACCTCAAAGCTGTTTTGCTTTACATGGTACAAAAATAGTCCTGTGCTTTCTGCCCCGTGCATGCCACCTGCTCCAGTGAGAAGAGGAAGCCTCGGTTTCTTTTAACGGACATGAAACCAGCTGAATTGTACTCAGATGCACAGGTGCAAATAATTCCATTTTAAAACATGTGAGCTACTAGATTGTCAGTTGAGAAATTAGAATGGGCTCATTTGTAGGGTGAGGGTGGTCCGTGCATGGTAATTACCACACGTCACACTTTATTTTGAATTACAAGATCATGTGCATTTACTTCAGGCAGTGCTTTATTGAAGCTGTCCTGCATTATATCTACAGAGGCTTTGATATATACATATACATATATATATACATTTTAAGTAAGTGAAATTCTCAATCACTTCCTGCCTGAGAAGCATTCTGCAGGGCTTTTTGTAGTTTTTAGTTTTGTATTTGCTAATTTACAGTTTGTTCTAGAGTAGCAGCAATTGAGAGTTAAACTGTGAGTGCACATTTGGCTTTTTAAAAAGACGTTTAATGTACAATTACTGCTGTTTACCATCTTTAATTGTGTGTTTAGGCCTAGTTTGGCTCAGGAAGATGGGTATCTGTAATCTTTGAGGGCTACAACTCCCTGTCCTAGTTTTTACAAAAGAGAAAGTAATTATAGATATTGAGATAGATACAGAGATAACACTGTGCTGTATGCTATGATGTTTCAGTTATCAGTGCAAAATAAACAGAGAAAGGTTGAGGCAAAAGATGCCATATGCAGCTCCAGTTTCAGTCAATAGTATTCAATATGATGTTCAAATCAGATCTGGGAGTCCTGAGATTTGCTGTCTTGTTGTTACACAGTAGCGCAGTTCACCAAACACTGGATTTAAGAAAGGGACTGTATTTGTATTTCAATTTGTAGGCGATGTCTGCAATGAAAATGTAAGCTGAGTTTGTGGGTTGATTTTACTTTGAACTTGGGTTGAAAAAAAGAGGGAGTGAAAACAAAATGTAACAGCTAAGTAACTGAAATGAAAAACATGAGAGGTGGTTATAAGGCATGATTGGCTAACATAAAGTATCTTCTTTTAATTCTGTTTAGTGAACTTCTGTAATAGGCAGACATAGCTCCACTACTATGTCTTTAAACAGGAGAATATTATTGGATTTTAGGTGCATCATCTGAAGGTGTTTGCTTAAAAGCTCCGTGAGTGCTAACTTTTCTATTTAGCCTGCAGACACCCTGCAGAAACAGATCTGTTTGCTTTCTGTTAAAAAGTATCCCTCATTGTGAGAATGTTCCTATAATTCCAAAAAGATCTGCAGCTATGAATATGTATAATGAGTGCCATGTTAACTTTCATACTCAGAATGTAGATGACTAATCCTTCCCTTCTTAGTAGGAGTCATATACTGCTCTTCGCCATATTTTATTTTTGATGTAATTATAACGAACAGGTGGATCTACCATTAAAAGTGGTTGGTTGTTGCTTCTCTTCTGATATCGCTGAGATTAGCATTCCAGTAGTGTTAGGTGTTTGAGGCTTGTTTATTTGTTTTTTTTTTTTCATTTTTTATTGCGTAACATATTCTGCATGTAGTCACAATCCATGACACCATCTTTGGGCTTTATCTGTAGCCTTTTAAAATCAACCCATATTTTTAACAGGCAGTAATAGTCTCTGGATTGAGACCAAAGAGCTTTTGAGTACTTAGGTGTTACAAAGGCAGAATGTGGGGAGGGGGTGATGAAGGATCAAATCCACCCTCCTGTTTAAAAGGTAGAGATAAAGCCTGAAACAGTACCCCACCTCTCCTTGATAAGGCTGCTCTGCCTGTGTAAATGCTGTTCCTCCTCACTATGGTGAACTTCACCCACTGACATTAAATCCTACAAGCCTATTCTGTGATTTCAAGGCATGTCAAGGGATTTAGCTGTACAAGCTTTTTCTTGTATTTGAAATGCAACTTTCTGATAGTAGTAGAAACCATGGATCAAAATGTGCGATTCATCTTCTTTTTGCACCTGTAAAATCTTGTAACCAAGCTAATTAATATCGTTAATTTGTTCAAACCACTAACTAGTAGGAAAAAAGCCACCCACAAAGAGAAATCCTAAAGCCTATCTACTTAAAACAAGCAAACAACAGCAACAACAAAAAGATGGGTTTTGATTTCATGTGAATCACAATCTTCTTTTAGAAGGCTGAATTTTTATGTGGGGAAAATATATTTTAGCTAAAGTGTGGAATTTCTGCAATTCTATGTCAGTGCTGTTGGAAAATTTTACATTTAGAGAAGAGCTCATTTTTAGCAGTGGAAGAGAAAAATTGTTTTGTTTTGAGATATAAATCTGAGCACCTCTTAATACACTAACATTCCTGTTTTTTTTTTTTTTTTTAATCTTTCATAGAAGGTTTTTTTTTACTGCAACACACATTTGGTTAAATCCTGCAATACCTTAATGCCTTGCATGCCAGTGCATCCCAAGGCACTTTACAGTCTGTAAAGTTAACATTAGAAATGCAGTACATAAAATTCCTTAAGACAGTCCTTTTTAAAATGCTGAATAAAACATCTAAACTGTTAAGTTTGGATTAAATGGCCCAGCAGTTGGTGCTTGTTTTCCTTTTGTGGAAAATATGTTTGAAACAAATGACTCAAATGAATAAAAGCTCTGTAAATAATATAACCTCAAATGATATTCGTGAGGGCCAAAATTTGCCATTCTGCAGGAGGAAGTCTAGACGTGCACAAAGTTCAGCCCTGTTAATTAAGAGGGAGCAATACGCTGCAGTGAGTCAGAGCAATTTTATAATCCAAATGCTTCTAAAAGGGACTCTTGTCAACCTCCAGATCTTATTTGTTTTATAATCACTGGGTAAGGAGACTTGCTGGCTGAGGAGATACGTGTCTTTCTCTTTCAGGTTTGAATGTGGTCCAACCCGGTAGCGACCAAAAGCCGTTACTGTCTGATAACTGTTTGTTAGGTTATGCAAAAATAATTGTGCTCTACAAACAGTTCTCAGTGTCAGTGTCACACAACCCATCCCCACACTTGGTGCTAATTTTTGCCCTCGCTAGCAGCCCCAGAGAGGAGGCCAAGGTTTGACTGTTATTTCCCTTTTCAGTGCTTGCAGTGGTCCTGCTGAGAGTGTGTGTCTGGGCTGTGGTTAAACGGTGTGTGCTCTCTTCTCTGCGGGGCTGCCAGTCTGGTGTCTTTTATAAGTATGATTTTTATCTTTAAGAAAACAAGATCCTTCATTGTCTTCTTATTCCACCTCTAGATCCAGAGCTAGCAGATTTTTTTTTTTTTTTATATATTGATACAGTTAAAAACAAAAAGCAAACAAACAAAGCCACCAAGAAATCCAACAAAACAGCAGAATGAAACTAAAGCTGTGGCAGATACGAGTTTGTTTTGCAGGATGAGGCCAGAAAGACTGTGCTTTTAATTTTATTTTTTCTTTGTAATTTAAGATGAATAAAATCTAAGTTGAAAAATAGCAACAAGAAAAACAGCCAGCTAATAGCAGTGGAATACTTGAGAGGAAAAAAAAAAAAAAATCAACAACCCGGGATTATGCAGCCTCAGAATGAGCCAACAGATGTTCAGGGCGGGTTAGAAAAACATGATCGACGGTATGAAAGCTGCAACAGATCTAAACAAAACCTCAAAATAGATGCAGTTCTAGAATAAGCCTGAAAAAGAGAAAAATCCTTATAGGCTTTCATAGCCACCGGTCTCTGATAAAAATACAAGATTGAAATTTCTCAGAAAGGAAATTTATACTGAGATGGGTTTGCAAATTTGTTGTTAGAGACTATTCACGCACCTCTGCCAGTGAGTAAATTGGAAACAGGATAAAGGTGGGTAGTCTGTTGCTCACCCAGGGAAGGTGCCTGAAGTAAGAGCTAATTTCTGACCCTGACACCAGTGGTGCTTTCTTAGGAGTCAGGAGTGTATTTGTATCACTTAAAAAAGTTTGTTTTGTTTCAGTGGAGAAATTAAGCTGGAAGTTCCCACGGACGTGCAGTGGTGTGAAGTCATCTCACACCTTTGCTGCAGCAGCACCCCTTCTCTTCAGACGAAGGATGGCAGAGCAGAGCAGTACGTGGTGCTGCCCCTTGCCATGTGTCATGGCTGCCATGCCAAGCCTCGGGTTGGGGCCCATGCCCAGCTTGTTGGCCCCCTTCCCAAGCTTGTTGGAATGGACTGGAAGGCATCCCATTTCCACAGAGCTGATCTTACTCTCTGATGTCCCTACCAGCACTGGAGACAGGAGTGAACCCTGTGAGATGCATTTGATGGTCTGAGGCCTGTTTCTTCCTGCTTCAAATTGTTGTTCATTTGATGTGCCACATAGTGGGTCAGAAGCTTGTGCCGTGTATGGGCCAATGTCTGGAGCGGTGTGAAGCCCCTTCAAGAAGAGGGAACACCTCACCTCAGCAGAAGTCTGCTGGCCAGGGCAGCTGCGCACAGCTCTATGTGTATGATGGTGCCTTGTGGATGCGGGGATCAGGGTGACCACAGCCCCTGCACAACAGCGGTTGGATAGGCTAGAAGTGAATGTGGAGACTGATCTGTCTTTGCATAGGATCCTTTTTTATTGGGGTGTCACCTGCTTCCCACTCCCAAGTGATACCGCAGCTGCTAGAATTGTGCAAGGCCTCTTGTGTGACTAAAAGGTGCCATTTCGAAAAGACGCCTTAGGCGTGCACTGAGTGGGCTAAGTTATTGTAAATTTTAAGAAGGTAGAATGTTGATCTTATGTTTTGTTGGTACTGCTGGAGTAATGCCAGAGTGAGATCCTGATGTAACGTCAGGGCAAGGCACTGTACCCAGGCTGGTGCCTGCCATTGGTTCTCTGCGAGAAGCTGGCTGCTGGTGCCTGGGCTCCCACCTGCCTTCCCTGGGTTCTGGGAGTGCTAATTAATGAATCGTCACCCGTTTGTATAAGTCATGCGAATTAGCAGCTGCTACCAGGTGGGCCTGGTGGGGCTGTACTTAAAACTTCATGTTGGAATGACAAAGATTTTATTCACTGAAATCAATCGTTCTGTTGTGGAGTGCTTGGAAAACAATTGATGGCGGTGCTTGGTTGTTGGTGACACTGGTGCACTCTGTTAAGATTTATTTAACAATATATTCTTTGTTCGAGAAATCCAGGTTGTAAGGTCAGTGAGCTTGATTCTCACTGTATGTGGCTTGAACCAGCTGCTTTGCTGTTGGGAGATGTTTGTGGAGACATTTAAGCGATTATATATCCTATTAGAAATACTGTGTTTTGTCAGGCTCAGGGAATTGTGAACTTAGTGCTGAATTGTACAGAATCAGGACCACCCTCAGTAGTTGCTGTTTTTGCTTGGTGTTCAGTGTTATCTTGTTTTGCAACCCTGTGCCACCAATGGCTCCTCTCTCCAGCCAGTATCTTCCTGCAGCACGCTGAGCAAAGTGCAGCTCTTGACGTATGTTACAAGAAGGAATCCAGCTCCAGCTTTTCAGATGAAAAGGTTAAAGACTTTGACACAAGATAATTATAAAATGAAAATGAATCTTCTCTTGGATCAAAAATTATTGTGTAAAAGAGTGTGTAAATTATGGCGTGCAACTTAAGTAATGGCTTTTATACAGAAATCTGGAATTAGTATGATGAAGGAGATGGTGCCAGACTGTGGTAATTTATTTCATTTTGGTTTCTCAGATCTGCAATGAATTTAGGAAATTCAAATTTATAGCAAATGGATCTCTGTAAGAATTTCTCTGAGAGAGTGAAGATACTTTATGGGACTTCCATTGGGGTCAGATTGATGCCATTATTCTAGTGAGAACTTCCAGTTAAAAAGTTCCCACATACGATTTGTTCCACTGGCTTCTGTAAATGGATTTTGCAAACTTGTTAAATGTTACTTCCATTTTCTCATTTAGCTTGCATCACTGCTCTTCAGTATTTGAACAGCAAAGCGGCGACAAGTATAATGCAGGATTTTCCTAATAAATCATAAAACCTTCGATGTACTGTTTACTTCTTTTCTCTCTTTCTTTTTCTGAGTAAGGTTTACATAATAGTACTCTAGTGTAATAACAAAAATTACAAAAAGCCTGATTTTAAGTGTCATTAGGAATATAGCTCCTAAAAGAACAGCTGTATTTTGTGAGCTTGAGTCAGGTTAACTACAAGGACTCAATTTTATTCCCCATAGAGGATGGCTATGAATTGGTCATAAGCATAATTCACCTTTGAGTTGTAGCATTTCACACAGAAAAGTATTGTTGATGCTACAGAGCGTATAGTCTAGCTTGCAGTAAATCAAAACCCAGGGTGTAGAGTCTTCCTGTGTGTGTTTAAAGAAAGAAATGAGCAAGGTTGTGTATCTGCTGTATCTAAACTGTGCTCTTTTGTAAACAGAACAGCTATTTTTGAACCTCTAGCAGGATGTTTCTGGTGAAGGGATAATGTAGATGAATCCTTGCTTGCACACAGGCTCACATACACGTTTATTGCTCAGTGAAGGAACTAAGTGTATCATTCATTTAACTGTCAATTCTTTTGTGGTGTTAGTAATATTTCCTAGCAAAATTGGCTGAAAGAACTGTTTCAAACACAGAAGATGTTTTGAACTGGCGTAATTGCTTGCTCGACAGCCAGTAACTTTGGGGACTGTTTTCTATTTGAATTCTACACACAAATTGGGATATCTTTCCATTTGTTTAAAAAAGATTAAGCCAATAGGAGAAAAAAGGATCTTTACCCATTTTCACTGAGCAGTGAAGTTTGAATATATAGCTTGCAGTTGAGACTATTTTTTTCCAAAGCCTTTGAGGGCTGTTTCTCAGTCTAGTGTAAACAATTTATTGTTGAAGTCCTAGAATATTTGCATTTTAATTAAAGACAATTTTAATTAAATACAAAACTTTAATCAGAAAAGCAGAGTTTAGGCAGATAATGTACTTGAATGCTAAGCAAGCTTAATCTGAGGGGACCTGTACTCTGTAAAACTGCTTGGTGTGGTGGTTAAAACAGGAATGTGGTAAATACATCTTTGTTGCCTACTTTACCTACAAATAGTCATCTCCCTCTTGCCTCTTCTACCTTGCAGTAACGTATTCTTTCTACGGACAGCTAAGTGAGTAAAGGGGCAATGCTGAAGTCTTAGAGGGGTGTTAAGCAGGAAAAAAAAAAGTTAAATTTGAACTCATAAGGATGCCTGTAAAAGCCAGTGTTAAAATTACTGTTGTATTTTTTTAAAATGTACTGTTTCAATGTTGTATTCAAATCTACAATTTTTTTTTCTTTTTTTTGGGGGGGGGGGGGGAGGGGGGAAGGGAAAAGCATAGGTGAAATTTTGGCTGTTTGATGTCGAAAAGGTCACATTTGGATTTGCCTGTGATGCTATAATGCTGATGTAACTACATTTTGAGTTGTGGCCCAGTGATTTTGCCCTGTTTGTAGACAAAGCTCCCAGTGCCCCCAAAACAAAATCTGTCAGTACTCTAGTGGGCTCACATCTAATAGAAAACTAATGTATGCTGTGATGTCTTCAAGTACATCTAACAGGAAAATGTATTTGTGGAGCCTTCTGCATTCGTTCTGATGGGAATTTGCTTAGGCTAAGGCTGCATACCTGCGCGCTGAGAATAGCACTTTCCACAGTGAGCAGTGAACAAGCTGTTGAAGAAATACAGTGATAGCCCAAATCTGACAGGTTTCCATTTTTTGTGTGTTCTATACGTTTATTGTGATTCATAAGGTTTTAGTATCCTAAGGTTAACAAGAAGTAGGTGATCTCATGTGCTTCTTCCATCTCTCTGTTGAAATTCACTTAATTCATTGTAAAGTAGCACATAAGAACCAAAGTGATTAACAGCCATAATATGAAGAAAGTATATTTTGTGTTTACCCGTAGCTAGGTATTTTGAAAGCAGTATTTCTCATTAAGGCCTCATAGTTGCCAAACTGCTCATAGAAACTTAGAATGCAGGTGTCACTCAAGGTCTGTTTAAGGCTGGGACTTCAGCTGTGATTTAGTATAATATCACTATCATATTTTAATTCAAAAGGGATACATGGCACGTATACAAAAAGACTTCATCTTAGGCCTGAGGTTACTTACAGTAATGGCAAAGTAGTTAATATATTCCTTTGCTAACAGAAAAAGTACTGCATATAAATATTTTTAGTCAATAATGTATTTTTAAAAAGGTTTCTCAGTGGGATCAGATTTATGTTGTCAGAAGAATTTATTCATCTGACAAGTGCAGATGCCTGGCACCTCATGTATTCTAAGATTTACAAAGGCAGGTTTTTTTTTGTTTTTTTTTTTTTCCCCTGGACGTCAGTTGGACGTGGTTATGGTAGAAAACCAGAAAGTCAGCTCAGGAAATCTTCTCTGCTAAATCCTACCTTAGACTGGTATCATCCAGTAAACCTCTGCCTGTGCATGCCTGTAGCAGTTTTTGGTAGCATCAGATACTTGGGTCGTAAAGGGGCAGAATGCTGGAGTTGGGATCTGTGGTATGGATCTGTAAACAGAATTTTGCCTGAAGAACTGGAGATTTTCCTGGTGTATGAAATGGGTCATCTTCCCCGCCCGCATTACTTGTGTACTGCTGCCAGCTGCGGTTTAGCTAGGTAGAAGTTGGAGCTTGCTCCTTTAGTTTCCACAGATAAAAAGTAGAGGATAATAGTACTTGTGCATTAGATTTTGCCAAGTGTGCATGTTTCAACCGCTGTTGTTAGAGCCTGCATGTTGTTTGTTGTACAAAACACACATATAATGAGAAAAATATGCTTAAATGTACTTCATTTTGCATGGAGTAGCCAAACTATATAATGAGTAAAAAGAACAATGCTGCTTGCATTCAGTTTAAACTAATGATAAAAAATAATTGAAATTCAATCCCTTTGAAAATTAGAACCCTTTAGAGTGTGTCTGAAAAGTCATTATTTCAATTCGTTTTTACTGTTTCAGGATGAGTTTGTGAAATTGTTGTTGCATCAGCCTTCATACCTTTCAGTGGAGCTGTATTCAGTTGCACTGAATCTGTTCCAAAAATTTTAATTGGTTCAATGGAATCTCTTCTCCCAGGACAAACGTAGCTAAAGCCAAGGAGGTTTTTAGCTGCTTAATTAGCCTGGTCTGTGAAATGATTAGGTATATGGGATGTCAGATGTCAGGAAGAACTTGACATGTCTGTGCTGACTTTGAGGTAATCCATCATTTTCATCAAATAAAGATCTGAGTACTTTTGGTGGTGGTTTGTGTTGGTTTCCGTTGTTCTGATTTCTCCCCCCCCTTTTTTTTTTCTTCTTCTTCTTCTTCTTTTTTTTTTTTTTTTAATCAATAGTTGTAAAGTAAGGATATTTTTCCCCTTTATTTTATGTCCTTTCTAAGTAGCTCTAATCTAATCACCATAAAATTTGCCATACAGTTAAATAGCAGTGCATGATTATACCTGATGACACGCTTCTTTTTTAGGAAAAAAAAAAAGCATTTAATACCAGGATTCTGTATTGATTGTGCTGCTAATTCTGCCTCATACCATGGGCAGAAGGCAGGTAGCTGAATTGTATTTAACGGTTTTATTGTGATGTGACTAAGATGGATGTGACATGGTCCTCTATTATTTGTTTGAGAGTGTGGACACTAATGAAGCCATTAGCTGAGCTAAGGCAAGTGAAGAAAATAGGGAAATTACCATTATTCTGAAGCCATTAAGTTGTAATCTGCCACTTTCTCTCCTTACTCAAAAAGGCATCTTCTTTTTAAAGGCCTCCCTGACTATCCTTTAAAGATTCATTAATTCATTAACTTTCCAAAGGAGATGAAGGAAACACAACTGAAATTTTAATCAGCTTGATGTGTCATATTATTAACATTTTGAGTGTATCTGTATTCACTGTTGCACCACATCAGGTTAAGGTTAAATAAACTACATTACAGCAAATAATGTTCTGTTTCATACCGTAAAACATAAAATGTTGAAGGCAGAAATTGGTTTCATGGTTAAATTAAATTATGATACAGAGCTTGTATTATAAATTATATTATTAAAATGTATGTTCTTTGGAGGAAATGCAGCACTGCATCTGTGTTATTAACATTAATATTTTCACGCTATTTCCGATCAGTGTGTAGTGCATGAGAGGATATAGAAAGCACTGCAAAACTTTGCGTCAATTTCCACTTTTCCCTTATACTCACGATCAATGCCTTTATGTTATCTTTTGTAAAGTAACTGACTTCATTTAATGTCTCTCTACTAATGGGTCACACCAACATTATGAACAATTAAAGCTGCAGAATTCTGTTTTTCTTTCGTTTAGATACCACGCACTGCTATTTTTATCTATCTCTACTTTCTTATATAAATATTTCCTTTCACATCAGTTATATTTTGTCCTGGAGTACAGCAAGTAGTTTTTGCCCTGAACAGTTGGAAGTGATGGAGATAAAAGCTGTGACCAAGTGAGTGAATGCTCTTCCTGAACAATTAAAATACCCCTGTGTACAGAGGGATGATCTCAAACCTGTGTGTTAGAGCACTGTCCTTGATTCCTTTCCTTCCCTTATGGGCATGACATTTACACCAGGTAAGCAACAGGAATGTTGTTTATTGGGGGGAGGGCAGATTGTATAGGGTTTTTTTTTTTTTTTCTTTCCCTATAAGGTCAGTCTTATTAATGCCTCAATTAAAAGAAGCCCTGGGTTCAGATGCTCTCTGGAAGGTGTATGTTTTGTTTGACATCCTTTGGTAATGTTTCAGAGATGTAGGCTCACCCATGCACAAAAGTATGGTGGAAAAAAGGGTATGGACCCAATAAATAGAGGGAAGTTGCTGGCCTGCAGGCTGGAGGTGTATGATGAGGCATGGTGATGAGAGGGTAAGCGAAGCCTGGATATGCTGCTGCTTCTGTAAACTGAAAGTTGCTCTCCAGATTTGTAAGACTTCTTTCTCTACTTCCTACAATGTTTTTCTTTGGAAGTGCTTTTCATTTCATTTGGGACTGTTCTGCACTTGTGTACATCACAAAACTCTTAAGCAGCCATATAACAAAGCCTGCATAGCTTGATATTAGTATTTATGCTAGGCAGGCAAACCTGGTATAAATCTAAGCTATTTTTCTCTTTTTCTTCTTCTTCTTTTTTTTTTTTTTTTTTTCCTAGCTGTGATAGTGTCAGTTTGATATATCACCTTTCATGTTGTGTTTGTACTTGAGGTCAGGAAACTTCTGAGTTGTGTGTATCATCAGCATTGTAAATACAAAGTAGCCTTTGGCACCTTAGTGTGGTGCCTTGCAGTGGATTTGTCAAAACAAACCAAAATCCCCTCTTTTGTTTTCCCCTGGAGTCAATTACTCTCAGGATGAAGCAGTTAGTGACACCAAGGATAGTAGTTGAAGCATTGCAGGTTAACCTGCTTATCAGAAGTGCTGGCATCAGTATTTTCTAGTATCACTGGCTGGCTTAACTGATCCACTGAGTGCTTCTGCAGGATTTGTGGAATTCACTAACATTTCTTCATAGATTTTAGCTTTGAAAAAAATAAACTTAAATAAATGAACCTGTTTTGCTGTGTCTCTAAGGGGAGGACCTTTCCCCTTTTACCAGTGAACAACCCCTTTGATCAAAGATCTGGAGCTGTGGTTGTGCCTTCCAGCCTTGCCTTGCATGCCCCGCTGCAGGGAGAGAGATGAACACCAGCCCTGGTAGTTCTGGGGATGCTTCAGATCTAGTGCAGTTGCATGCATGTCTAGGATGCTATCCATGAACAAGTCTATAGTGTGTGCCTGGAAGAGTTCTCTGCCACTGGAAAACTCATATGTAGCTGTGCATATACACACCTTTGCAGGTGCATATTGTTTATATGTACATAGGTTGCTCTGAAAGTAATGTCTCCTATTTGTTTCCATGGAAATGACAACAGATACAAAGAGCACAGTAACACTATTTTATAGAGCAAATTCTCAACTACAGAACGCTTGTTTTTTTTTTTTTTTCTTCAACATGGTGTATTTTTACCAGCAATGAACAAGATCTTGCACACTGTGCTCGTAAACATCTGTGCCATCTGAGGTGACCAGAGTCATCATCACTGCTGAAACACAGCATTCACCCCTCACTGTGCTCACGTTTTGACTGTTTGGTCTCCACAAACGTTCAGCAAGTGCCAATGAATTTGAATGGAGGAATTCAGTTCCACCCCTTTGCTCCATACACACTTCTGTGTCAAATGCGACTCTGTCAGACTGCCCCACTGCTGCCATCTGTTACAAAGCAACAAAATGTAACAGGATATTTGTAGGATGGTTCAGTCTCTACTGCCATCCCACCAACATCTGCCTGAGGTTGTGGGCCAAGATAATAAAATAGAAGACATTACTTTTGGAGCAGTCCTCTTATGTAATATGGGAGATCTATGTATTGCATATAATAATATGCACTGGACAATATACCTATATGCACAAAATATCATATGTATATTGCCATGTGGGTACAGTATACACGTGTTCTTAAGATGCTTCTTCATAGCATCCCACGGAGGGATGTTGTGGTTGCAGCTGGTATTTTTAAACATTCAGAAAATGGGTGTGTGAGTGTTGGTTCTTGCTAGATTCAGTACAGATGTGGTATATTGATATAACAGAAATTGGTCTTCTGCAGTCTGAGTTTCAAAATCTCTGTTCCTATGCCTTATATATGAATTTATAATATGGAGTGATTTAAGTACACCTATTCCTATACAATGCCCTTGCCATTGTGTAGGAAAAGTTTGTTTTGACTTCTTCTCATGTAGGTCAGCTCATTAATTTTGTTGCTAGTGCAATAGCACAGAAAATGTGGCTCAGGTATTACTGTACTGCCATTGCATGATAGATACAAGCCGCCTTTTGTAGTAATTTCAATATGTAGAATTAGATTTTAGCCATGTTCTGAAAAGAAAAAAGAATTCATAATTCAAGGAAGAAAAATAAGCGCATGCTTTAGAAGGAGCATAATAAAAACCGTGCATTGCCTTTTCTGATGATGACATCAGTAGCTATTCATTATATATCAGTAGATTAAGAAACTACCATTGCTTTGGGATGGGATTTCCACATCTGTCTGCTGACAGCCTTTGATTCCCAGTCACATCCATTGTGATGTTCTTTGGTGGAACGGAGCTTGTTTCCCATCCCTTTTCACTGGCTGGAGATTTTACCGTGGGCCATCAATCCAGTCTATCCAGGTCCCTCTGTAGTGCCCTTCTCCCCTCAGGCAGATCAACACTCCCTCCCAACTTGGTGTCATCTTCAAACTTACTGAGGGTGCACTCAATTCCCTCATCAAGATCATTAATAAAGATGTTAAATAGAAACGGCCCCAGTACTGAGCCCTGGGGGACACCGTGACTGGCAGCCAACTGGATTTGGTGATATATTTGACTGAGCACCGTATAAGGTCCAGACATGCTGGCCAACAACCAAAACATGTTCTGTACTGAATATTGCCTCAAATTTCTTATAAATGGTCTGTGATTATTCCAGTCACAAATAACATTGGGAGGCTATGAGACCTAACCATATGACATAGAGTCTGAGTTCTTCTGTAAATAAAGCCAGTCCTCAAGAGTGAACATGAGTAATGGTTGATTCTGAAAAATGAGGAATAAGATTGTGTTTTGAAGCTGGGTGGGAAAAAAAAAAGTTGTAATTTATTTATTAACCTCTATTACTCTGTACTTTTCCAAGCACTGAAGCACAACCAGAACATAAGATCTTATTGCAGATCTGCAAAGGCTTGTACAGTGGGGACTCCTCTTAGTTATTGCTATCAGCAGCAGTAGATGCAATAAACATAAACCTCTCATGACAATCTCATACATCCCTCAGTCTGTAACTTCCCTAGCAGTCTAAAAAATAGATGTACTTTGCTCTCTGTCTGTAAGGTTATCAGCAAACTCTGCATCTATAGACTTAAGGAAAAGATCAGGTTTCAGCATCCCATGTTCTTCATGGAAACCATGCTGTCGTCAGGATCTTCTACGTTCTTTGTAAGGGGTTCCAGTCATAACTTTGCCATACTTCGTATGAGGAGACATCCTAGTAGGTGAGATCTGAACTAGCAGGAGTATGAGGAGCTAAACCTGGTGTCTGAAGGCCTTAACTCAATGCTAGCCCACAGCTCATGTGTACTTAGGAGTGCCAGTGTCACATGTGAGGTGGGGCAGAAACAGGCAGCCATGAGAGTGTGCACAAGTAATCATGTTTTGAAGTGAAAAAGACAAAGCACAGATGAATCTGCCCAATCCCAGTTGCAGCTTTCAGGAATCATTCCTGAAATCCTCATGAAAATTCAGCCCTAACTTGCCTCAAGTAGCACATGACCTTACCGTTACCAAATCTTCTTCAGTGTCCCTCAATGAAAAAGACGTTTGGGGAGCTGCTTTTGCTCACCCCCGCTATGTATGTAGGCAGGGATCTCTCTGCTGAGGTGTGTCGCTTGACTGTGATGAACTTACGAAATGTATTCCATGCAAGCTTAGTTTGAGAAGCAAATATATGTGAATAAACAATGAATATGATTCAATTCTCCCTCTCGTGGTCAGAAGAGGTCCTTCTCTCAATTTTCAAATACAAATTTACTAGGTATTTCTGTTTGTTTGAAGCAACCTGTGTCTTGGGAGATTCCCATGTATGTAATACGAACAGGATTTAGTGGGGAAGTTACTGATAGTTCCTGAGATGCATGTATTGACTTCTTGCTACCCTGTGCGTGGACTGATAGAGGATTTGAACTGAACTGCAACATTCCAATGAACCTTACTCATGCACACCTCCTGTATGTGTCTCTAATTTGTCTCTTGTTAGGTGTTAACGTACTTCTGCAACATAGCTGTTTGTCATCCTTCTGGCACTCCTGTTGACTTCAATGGGTGATACAGCGTAAGCTGCGTTGCTTTCAAGGATGCTGCAATGTTATTGACTGACAGCAGCCCTCCTTTAAATAAGGAACATAGGATTTGCCTCTCTGTCTGTTATAAACCCTGCTATTTGGTAACGGAAGTCTTGAGGATTTTGTTCAGTGATATTTAAGTCTTCCCAGAAGCAACTTAAAAAAAATAAATAAATTACACAAATGTGCAGGATTAAGCATTCCAAAATCAATTTTTAATTATTGTTTAATTGATTTCAGATATAAGAAGAAGAAAGGGGGAAAAAAAAAAAAAAAGAAAGAAAAAAATTCAGATCGTGTTTACATAGGGCATAACAGCTGTTTTCTGTCAGAGTGGATATTAGGACAGTACCAAAATTCTCTTGTGGACAAAGCCACTGCAAACCAATGTGCCTTTTGTTCAGCTGTATCACTGAGTAACAGAAGTTTATTACTTTTTCTGTTTTATTTTTCAAATGTTTTCTGTTGTATCATTTTTAGTTTAACAGCTGCTCGCACGTAACCGCGGGAAATTTCATCCACCGGTATGAGAAAATAATTGCCACTGTTCTTAAAACTCCTATTAAATTCTGAAGCAATAAGTTTAATTGCTTATTATGTATTTCTAAGTAGCTAGTTTCCTCTACAAATTGGCTAAAGATTTTCCTCACACTCTTGACTCAGGGATGGTCCTTTTGCAAGAGAATATTGATTTGCTTTTGTTTAACCCTTGTGGTGAGCGCCTTATCTCAAAGGCTGGGCTTTGTTACTATGAAAGTCGGCAGAATTCAGATTTAGCCTGGTGAAGTCTGTCATGATCAGTAAAAATGTTGAAGAATTACAGTAATAAAATATAGTATTAATTTTTGTTGTTGTTGCTGTTAATCAAAGAAGGGTTTAATAACGCAGAGATTTGGGTGAGTTTAGGGTTATTGAAGTAATTCATGCTAATTGTCTCATCTGCTTAGTACGTCATTTGTCTTCCATGAATATCAATGCCTACATGCATTTAATCAAAAGTAATTAATACCCAAACAATCTATAATGAGAGATAGAGTCTGGATTAACAGAAACATTAGAAGATACTTAAAAACATTCACAGTTGTCAAGGCAAAAGATAATGCTGCATACATTTGAAATTATCAGGAAAAATTTATGAAGAACTGAATATGATATATTATGCATCTTTTATTATGCATATCAATATTGTTACTTCATTAGCATGTGCATTGTCACAGGGCAGGGCTCAGGCATTTGTTGCAGCGTAGGCATCGTGCAATCTTAGTGCAAGGATCTTAGGCACAGACGGATGGCTCAGGCTATGGAAGTGAAGTGCAGCAGCTGCCTCACTGATGTAAGCAGAGAGATAGGTGCCTTTGAAGAGTGATTCAGCAGCTCTCAGTGCTGACTAATCACTAGATTTAGCCACTAGCAAACGTAGGATGCACAGTGATGTCTGAGCTCCTGCCTTTTAGGGCTGGCATAAGGCTCTGACTCAGGATTGTATCTGACCAGTAATGAGCTGGAGCCTACAGCCATCTTCTGATGAGAAATGTCTGAGCCCATCATGCTTTCTTAGAAGTAGTGAAGCCCTCAGCAAAAGGTTTCTGCCTAAACCGTACTTCATGGCTTTTCTGCAATAACCCGGTGACAGAGAGATCATGGGTTTGGAGCCACCAGTGCCCTGAGGGGGCAGAGCCTGCACCCTGGCCTGGGAGAGGGTATCCTGGAGAAACTGGCCTCCATCACCTGCTTGAAGATGAGCTACAATGCGACTGAAAATGCAGCACCAGAAGTAAGTCTGATCCTATAGCCTTGGGGCCTGGGATTCACCTGGAGGGGGTTTGGGTCTTTGGTCTGAAGGTGCTTGTTTTCTGGCACATAGGTATTGGATAAATTAACTGGGATCTCCTGTTCTTGGCTGATAGATGTGAGCTGCAGCTGTAACATGGGAGTGTGTATGTTGCCTGTGAGGCTCACCAGGACCTCGCTTCCATGTCCCAGTGGATTGCTTTGTGTCTGAAGCATTAGTTATTTCCCAGTGTCATTTGTTGCCTTTGTTTTCAGCAGATCTTTCACACTGCTGAGGAAAAGACATTAAAAATGTGATGGCAGATTAAGTAGATATGGAGGCAGTAGCTAAAAACCTGTCTTTGGCTCCCAAAACCTGCTGTACTCATCTGTGTTGTCAGGCGCTCTCGTGACATGGGATCTTTGGGGGTTATGTGGCTACCATTTGCAGTGGAATAAGGCCTGCCACACTACTGGACTGCCTTGTCTCTTGACGCTAAAGTTTTACCTCAGTCATAGAGGATAGTGCACCCTTGGTAACCTCTTTTCTGAACATTTTAGGATGTTGGCTGCGGACATTCTTTTTCAGCAGCTTTCTGGAGGTATCTAGTTTAGAGGGTCATCTCACCAAGTGAAAAGGTGGGCTCCACAAGTGTGTTCTGTGGATATTATTGATTAGCTTGCAACAGGCATGCCTGCAGGCTGTAACATAGTTGGTACAGCTTGGTTGTTCCAGTTGTTTAGCCATAGCCTGATGTGCAACTTCTGCCCAGCAGGGGACGCAGCAATGGTAGCAGTTATTGGTGCTTTTTTCTACATGGTCATCTGAGCCAAGAGGAGTTTGAATTTCCAAAGATGAGAGTTGGAGATGTTGCAAAAAGCAAAGAGGATAACGAGCCTTGAATATTCTTTAAATGTCCATAAAATATATACAGCCTGGACACTATGACTTGTATGTGCATTCATTTTTAACTGACATATGCGGGCTTCCAGGACAAATGATCTTGTGCCCTCCAGTCTTACACTAGCTATGCATTTGTCCTGTCTGCCTTGTGCTGATAGTAGCTTTTAAGATGTCATCTGCGAATCAGATCAAGCAAATGTTCCTGCTGAAAGTCATCTCTTCTTTTGAGAGGAGTGGAAGGCACAAGGTGGGGGCAAATTACTTTGCGGCTAAATTAATTTCCTGCTCTATTGCTTGTTCAGTTGCATGAATGCCACTACCAACACAAGGAGGAGAACAAAATTTCAGCTACTTTAGAGTGTTTGTGAACCCCCATACTTAGATGAAAGAATAAGTATCATTACTTTGTTAATACGTCTTTGCTCTAGGTTTTGACAAGCTACTGGCCTGGGCCATATGACTGTAATCATTATTCGCTCTTCAAATGTAGAGTAGTCATCAGGCATGTTTTTTGGCTTCTCTGAATATATATCTGTGTGTGTGTGTGTTGCGGCATTCTTTGCTTGCTAGATAAAATACTGTTATTAGTGGAAAAACATAAGTCAACTTTGCACCACAGCAGCCTTGACATGAATGATTATGCTACATCTGCTTGTTGTCTTTTAAACACATGTTCTTCTGAAGATGTTTTATCCAATTCTCAGAGTGCTGCAACTCTGTTTTCAAAGGGCAAAAATGGTGAAAGGTCTGCACTGGTCCGGTGGTCCTGATTCTAAACACACCATCAAATTTTATTGTGCTTTTTTAAAAATCATTTTACATTACTGTAGTGTACCAATTACATGTTAATATTTCTCTGATAGAAATTTCATTATTGAATTCAAATCCATCTTTAATCACACACCTGCACGTCAAAAGTAAAGAATGAGTAATTCTGGTTTGTGTGTGTGTATAAATTCCGTAAACATAGTCATAGTAGTTTGGTCATAAAGTTCATGAGGTAGACTATTGCTTCAAATACGGCTTTTGTTGAAGAGAAGTCAATAAATTCTGCGTAAATGTCTATCCATTGTGAATTACCAGCTTCATATAGACATAGTGAAATATTTAGAAATATTATTTTGTTCCTGTATTTTTTTTTTTAGTTTATTAAGGCAGTATTGCTTCAGAGGATATGAGAGGCAGTAGGGAAAATCTGCTTATTCACGTGCTTTTTAGGTTTCCAGACAGGATACGATTTTTTCTTCCCTTGTAGTACGTATTTCAAAGTATTAATCCACAAAGAACGTAATAACTTTGTAAATGCAGGTAGCGCAGTGTGTGAAAGGTTCTATTGCTTTCCTTATTAAAGCCTTTTACATGGAATTCACACAGTTTATGTGTATCTCTTTGCATAAATACCAATAATGCTTTAATTTATGGCTGTTCGCTGCTGGGCTTTGTTTAAATGAGTTCCATCCAAAAGGAATCAGAGCCTTCTATTCTTGCAGAAATGAGTAAACCACATGAGGTGAATTTTCATACAACCCATTTCAAACCTGCAGTTTTCAGGGTATAATTTAGATATTGCATTGGTGGTTTATGACCATATAAAGTGTAGGTGTGTGGGTAGGAGGTTAGATAGATGTACTTGTAAATGGCTAGAAGCAAGGAGGCTGGGTACGGACTCCAACAGTGCATATTTCAGCTCACAGTTTCACATCTCTATCCTGAGGCATTAGATGTTACTAATTCTCCAAAAGCAAAAAAAAAAAAAAAAAAAATTACAGAAGGAAACTCTGATTTGATTAAGATATTGCTTTGAGATCTAGTGTTCCTTTAGCAAATCTTCTTATGACTGGAAATGTGCATGATTGGAAGTAAACTGCATGTTATCTGAGAGAGAGAGAGCGTCTCGTGATTTGGAATGATCCTGGAGAAGCAGTGTTCAGTGTAATGACAGTGCACTTAGATTAATTATAGCGCTGCTTACAGGCACCACTATATACTTAGTGTTGTGTCAGCACTTCTGCTGTTAACCCTGTGTTGCAAAGTTTGTAATTTGGCTGTAAAAATGAATAAACCTTCCGGTTTAAGTTCAGGTTTTGTGATGCATGCATCCAAACAGCTTCTAGTTGGGGCCCGAGTTTTATTTCTGTTCCAAGTGCATGGCTGTGAAATTATCATATCAATTTTGTGTGTGCTTTCTGCTCTGCCCATGTTTTTGGTGGAAAATTCAGTTTGGGTAAATGGCTAAGTTGTACTTGTGATCATTTCAGATGGTCTGAAATCAGGCTCTGAGATGTTTGACCTTTCAAACTGGAGTGGTGTGAATATGCAGCTGCCTCCATCCTTTTCACTCTATACATGAGTTAAAATCAAATTTTGCTTAATATGTATTTATATGATTAGCTGCAATGGATCTGAAGGATTGTTAAGGCTTGAAATAAGCCTTGAACATGTCTTAAAGGCTCTTTACACAGGGAATTGGAAATACTCTCAGGAAGTTATTATAATTAGTCATGGAAACACTGCAGAGTGGTTTTTAATGTAAACATTTAAAATATACTGTAGTCATTGAAGTGACAGTGAAATTAAGTAACTTTTTGACTTAAGTCACCAGAATGCCATTTATTTTCGTTTTTCCATTGATTATATGGTCATAAATGCTGAGCAAATAAACTTGCTTGTACCTAGAGCACCTCTTCCTGCAAGTACAGGAATCTATGCGGCTTTTCCTAGCAGTTCTTATTTCTTATCCTCTCTTCTTTCTTGTTTCTACTCTCATGTTGTATTTTACTTCTTCTGAGTAGTGTTGGCAAGTGGCTCTTATCAAGAGCAAATGATACCATAAATCAGGACCAAAATCAATGATGCTGTGGGGCTGTAAGAGTGAGATGTGGCTATGTGGGCCCAAGCATTCTACCTGCCTCTGAAGCCAAGAGTGAGGGTGCTGGCTGCTGTTCCAACACTTGGCTTCTCATTTACTGGCAAGTACATGTACACAACTGTTTTGTCTCTGTCTTAGAGTGGAGATATCCATATTAAACTCCTGTTCTAATATCATTCTCATAATGCAAGCAAAAAAAAAAAAAAGAAAGAAAAGAAAAAGAAAACAGAAACATTTGTTTTTATGTCAATATTTTTGTGTATAGTTGCTGAGAAATACAGAAGACACTTAATCCCTCCACCTTGAATACTACTAGAGTAGAATTTAGAGCCCGCGGGCTTGGCTGAAATGCCTGTCAACATATTAGCTCCCTTCTTTTTTTGTGGAACACATCCTGTCCAGATGCAAAAGATCCTGGGTGATTCCTTCAGCCAGAGGAACGATTGTTTGCCCAGAGGAACAGGGTCCTTGATGTCATAACTGACCATTCTGTGCTGCAGTTACTGCGCTTCCCAGTGATAGGTGGTAGCATAACCAGGGAGAGATTTGTGCAGCTGGAATAAGGCCACGTGCATTATTGCAAGTATAAAATTAGAGGGCTGATATGAGTGCCTCCTGGACATGTCTTTCATTACTCGTTACAGTTCTCTCTTCTAATAGAATTTGGAGGAACCAAACACATGCTGTATGCATGGTTTTATTAGGGTGCTTTGCCTCGGGCCCTTAACTCCTTTAGCTGGTCATTACCTGACCAGTAAAGACCTCTAAACGGGTCATTAATGCTTAAATAATAAACTGTTTCACAAGACTATCTAGTACAGAGCCTCTTCTATCATTTTTACAGTTACTGTTTTATCGATAAATCAATGACCAACAACTGGATATTCTTGTTTAGCTACATAATCTGCTAATAGCGGCCACAGCAGATATGCAGCAGTTCCATTTAGCTGTGCTCAGGAGAGCTGGAGATGGTCACACGTGAGTAGGACCTTGAGTTATGCATGGAGTAAGCTGGGAATAAGTGCAAGAATGAAGGCATGTTCTGTTTTCAGTAGCAAGGACTGTTTACTTGTTAGGAGGTTTCTGTTCTAGTTATGTAATTCCATCAAGGTACCTTGTCTTCTCCCACCCGCTCTAGGATCCGGTAGCACCAGGACAAGTCTTGTGTGAGCAGAGACATTTACTACATTCACTGAGCTTTTCCAAGCTAACAATTAGTTAACAGTGCAGCTCTTATACTGTTCAGTATGCGCTGACTTTCTGTTTAGACTCTATTAAATGCTTTCCTGATATGGTAATAAAAGTCAGCATATTTTTCTCCCAGTTCTTGGTATGAAATTTTCAGTATATCCCTTAAAATAGGTTTCTGCGCATAAAGCTGTACATATATATATGTATACATGTACATATGTATATATGTACAGGGATATATATATATATGTATATATACATATATATACACATATATATGTATATCCCTGAAGAAGCATAAAGATAAAATGCATGGTGGGTATGATACAATTTTTTGGCAGGTCACCAGGCATTCAGTATTTTGATACTTGTTAATATTGGTGCATCACTGATAGTCTGCTGAGCACTGAAATAATCCACTCACAAACATCTTTCTTCATGTTAGCCTTTGAGCAGTGCTGGTCTGAGCTGGGACGTGTTGTTTGCTTTTGTTTTATTTTGTAGTAACTCTTATATGTTCCAAAGTGAAATGAAATTTGATGCTGAAGGTGGTTCTTTGCAGACACAGGGTATTTTTCTGTAGTGAAATGGAACAAAATTTCTGCAAATTAATGACTCCAAGTGCGATTGTTGCTTGTGGAGCAAATGCTTGGTAATTATTTTTGTAAGAGACTTAGATTAGTTATGGAAGAAGTTATCTCTAGCAATGTAAAGCAATTAATATTAAGCAGCTGTTGCTCTGAGCAGGCTAACTGCTTTGGAAAAAAAATATAACACTGGGATGTTTCTTGATTCAGTTCTCATTTCTTCTTGGAATTGAAGGGCTTTCATTTGGAGCTGTCACCTCAAATTTAACAAGAAAAAATAAGATTACAAAATATGAGGCAAATTACTCTTTACATTCAGAGGAGAAAAATACAGTAAGTGTGTTTTCGTTCTTTTATTGAGGAAAAAATATTTTGTGACTAAGTCTTAACCAGAACCACCACAGGCTTTCAGGTGACTTAATTCAAGCGTGTTGTTATGCTACATCCTAACAGATGATGTAACAATCATATTACATAAGTGATATAAGAGTTGTATGGTGGCTCACAGTTCAACTGGGTATGAGTTTGATACGGTGCTTGATTCATTTACAGCTGTCACAATATTACTAGCACCCGCAGGAGGAGTTTAATTCCTGTAAAGCAAATATCCACAAAAAAAAAAAAAAACAACAACAAAGAAAAAAGGAAAACAAAGGACACTGTAAAGGTTGCAGCTCCGTGATTGCCTTATTGTCATCTTTGCTGACTGATGGTGCATGTGTGATAATTAGCAGTAGCAAATGGATGTTTGTACCAAATGCTTCCTTGAGATTCGCAGGACAGAAGCTGGCCCGGCTGCCACTTCGCTGCATTAATGACATCAGGATTGAATTTAGTCCCATCTGCAATTGCCTAATATAGCCAACCTCTGTTCTGTGGAGTTTGCCTCACTACCTACAGTAAACGATTTCTCGTGTGCATGAATATTAAGCTTTCGAAGTCAACACATGAGAATAAATATGACATGACCGTAAAAGAAAGTTATTTATGTGCACTGAAAAGGAGTGCCCATTATTGTTTTGATAAAAGAAGTGTTATATTGCATCGTTACAGTGTGAAAAATGATTATTTCTTCTTTTTCCTCCGATAGGAGGATGCAGTAGACCCCAAATAACATTTGTTTGAATTACTGTTTTGGTTTCTGGCTAGCATAGCCTTTGTTAGTCTTTTTGGCGTAAAGATTTTTCTCCTCAAATATTTTTATTTAGTGAAGTCAAACCTCTGTTAGAGAATTTTTTCCTGGCTCAACAGCTCTTGGGTGGTTTTTTTTTTCTTTTTCTTTTTTTTTTTTTCTAATATGACTGAGTGCAAGAATGTCTGCCTAGCATTTACAACAAGGCAGATACAATATTTACAGGCCTTGGCAATTCCTGTGCAAATGCAGACTCCGGAGAAGGGCACAATAACAAAGCAAGCGAACATCACAGTTTCCTAAAGCATAAAGAGCTGCGTGCGCTGGGGTGGTGACGCACAATCTGGATGGGAACCCTGGAGTTTTAGTAATTTATAGGGACACTGGGGAGATGGATTTCATTTAAATACAGTAACTGAAGAAATATTTCCAAGTTAAAAAGTCAACTAGTGGTTAAGTAAATATCCTCTTGACCCCTTTTAACTCTTGTGATATACCGTTGTTTTAAACTATTTACTTTGAAAAGCTTGAGCCATAAAATGGCCCAGGAGAGATGGGCTGACCACAGATAGTTAATGCACAGGATTGTGTTACTTTAACTTAAACCTCACGCCCATTAAAGAAAAAAAAATATATATATATATATATGTAGTCTATTCTTTAATTGAATAAATGAGACTATGAATGGAAAACTGCGGAGCCTTAAAAATAAAATAATGAATTGGTTTCATACAGCGTTGCAAAAAGCATTAGGGGAAAAATGTAGAGAAGAACAGGGATTCTTTCTTGTTTCTATAGTAACCAATAGTGATCAGGAAGGGAGAGGATTTCTTTCAAGTGCACATTTTAGTGAGGCTAGCTCAGCAGCTCACTGCAGTGAAGGGCTTGTGTAAAAAAACAACCCTCTAGCGGCTCGGGAAGTGCTCGTGCCACTCCGGTAGCAGCTGGAATGAAGCGACACATTGCTGAGAGCTGCTGGGCCGCCACGCTGCTGCAGCAAAAGCGTCGTCTTACTGCTGCAGTCCGGCACGCCGCTGTGTAGCCTGGCTTCGGTTGGCGCTTGGGAATTCAAAGAAGGTGAAAGAATTGGGAAATACTGACAGAGAAGTGTGCTGTTTTTTTGTCAAAATTAACTACATTAATTGCTTTGAAGCAATAATCTGCTTTGGTTTTGTTGTGACAGAATCATGGTCACTGAGATCCTGCATGTCAAAACAATTAGAGCCAGGATTCAGTGACTTGGCTTTTGGATCATGGTCTTCTTTCTAGTCTTCTACATGATATGTAATCCCCTCCACAACGGAATTAGAATCTCAATTATGTTCTGTTTTCCTAATATCACCTCAGCGTCGCCATAAAGAGAGGGTCAGGGAAGCATTTGAAAGCCAAATTCCAAACTAAATCTGAGTTTTAATCAATACTTTACCTTTGAAATAATTGCGGGATACCTCTAAATGAAGTTCAGGTCAAATGTGATGTCAAAAATAATGCAGCTTCAATTTGCTGCAACCTGACAGACACAAGAAGTGGCTGAGGAATATTTAGTAGCTGGCAAAGACACCTCTGTTTGACATTTACTTTTGCATATAAAGAATAGAGGACTGCATATTGGCATCTGAATGTATTAGCTGGTGGCAATCCAAACCCTGGTATGAATTTAGATGGTATTCCTTTCTGTTTATAAATACATAGCCTTGATAACAAGGGAACGTTTACTGCAATCTTGCTCTGCAGTTGTCAGAGCAGAATGAATCATTTTGAAACATAAACCTCCTCAGATCTCAGAAACATCAAGAAAAACATAAAACATAAGGGAAAAGGATTATAAAATAAAAATAAAAAAGGTTCTTAACATATTTAGAGGCCTATGGGCTGTAAACACTGTAGATTATCATTAATGAAACGCTCTGCCAAGTACACAAACCACAGTTTGGTAGCAGCTGTTAAGAAAGCATTGTTCAAAGCTGGATAATCCCTTAAACATTATACATTGTGGCTCTGTACCTCTTCCTATTAGTAATCAGATAATTGCCTTGTATTTCCTTTTGCCCATTTTTCTTCTAAAATTCAGCTTCGCTTCACCTTGTGTCAAAAGGCTTTATCTTGCAGTAATCACTTAGGCAAAAATATCCTGCAGAGGTCAATAGGTTGAGCTGCAGTCTCCTTTATTTTCTGAAAATCTGGTGTAATACAATTCAGCCCACTGGTGTTACTTTGGATTTACAATGGCAAAACAAACATGAATCCCACTGTACAGATGAGATTCGTGAATCGTACCGTGACATTTTTTTACATTTTAAAGTGAGCTCTTCTAAATAATTTTGGAACTAAATGAAAGAAATACTTTCTGCAGTTATTTTACTTTAAAAATAACCTTACTGTTAAATGTCGGGAGGAGGAGAACGTGGAGGACTTGCTGTTTCCATTTGTCCGACAGTTCAGGCCTCGTAGAAAGGTTTTCCAGGAAATGGTATGCAAGTATCTTGCAGGAGAAAAAAAAACTGGAAATGCTGGTAACTGTTTTCTTTTTCCTGCATCAAAATATCCTCAAGTCATAACAAACCAGAAATAGTGAGCCATAGCCTTGGTTGTTCTCCGTTCCCTTGAGCTCCATCGGCTATTATGGCTGAGAGAGTAGCTTATCTTGCACTTCTGGAATTTCTCATAACCCTACGACAAAGCACTATCGATTTTATTTTATTTTTTTTTCTGGGGTGGTCAGGAGGGGAGGAGGGATTGCAAAAGGTCATATGGAAATGTGCTAAGTTTGGTTAAACAACTGCGCCAAATACTACTGAGTCTGACAGTAAGTCAGTCCATTTTGTAACCCCTGAATTAGGCGCCTACTGTTTTCTCATAATGAGCACACCTTGTCCCTGCATTAAAGTGTTTAGCTTAATACTTTTTAGCACAGACTATTCAGTTTAGTTTTTAAAGCCACCACGTTTTTTGGTTGGCATTGGCTCCACAAGCTGTCGGCATCAACTCTTAAGTCCAAGATCTCATTCCAGTCCTAAAAATCAAAGCAGATGGAGACATCATTCAGAGAGCAGAAAACATGATACATCCTAAATCCTACGGGGTTTCAGGGGCTGTTTCTGTCTCAATACCTAAAATTATTTTTCATCGTATGACATAAGCAGAGGTTTGAGAGGTGATGTCCCCGTCCCCACCGCAGACTAGGCATAATGGGTATTTTCTACCTAACAGATCACTGTACGTGCTTAAGAAGAAAGCGCTTTATTTATTTATTTATCAAATGGCAGCATTTTGTTTTCAGCGGACTCTTTCTGTGCAGTGTAGAAGCAATATTATTAAATGCCAGTCAGCGGGAAAAATAAGAAAAAGGACCTAAGGAAGAAATGTATTTCTCCCCCATTTTCCAAAAAATAAATTACCAATGAAGCAGGAGCTGTCTTTAGGCAAGGCTTCAGGAGGCAGATTAGATAGCAAAACTATTTCCTTGTTTTAGTGAAAAACAGTTTTCACTGAAAACAGGAATTTCAGAGTATTTCTGAAGAAAATAGTTTTGCAGCAAACTGCAAGTTGAGCAGCCCTGTGAATAAAGCGGCTGACTTACTGATCCTCCTAGCTAAGTAATGCCAATTAAAGAGGCATCCATAACCAACCAAGTGCAAAATTACTGATCTCAACTGCCACAGAGAAGATGTGCATGAAACAATATTATTTTCTGAACTGCAAGTAAGAGGTTGGGTGGAAGTGTTCTTCAGCTCTTCTGTTGTAAGAAACCCCACTCTGTTCAAAGCGCTTACCATTGAATTTCTGCTAGCATATGCATTCATTTCTAGCATTCTGTTCTAGAATATTCTAGACAAAAGAGCCCTGCAAAAATTCTCAATTTTGAACGAATTTACTGATATATATATATATATAAGTAAATATATATATATAAGTAAATATGTATATATATACAGTATATATATGTGTATATATATATATATATATATATACTGATAAAAACGTGCATTTCCAACAAAGCCTTTTGTCCTCTTTAAGAAGCTGCGAAAGCGACTCTGTTTCCTGTTTGGAAACAGTCACTATGAGGTTTCTGGAGTGATTGTAGGCTTCAGCTGAAAGCCTTTAAGCACCTGTAAAGATGATTAAGGCTGTGAAAACCTTTGCATTCTCTTGGCGGTTGCCCCTTTGTTTGGAATGCAGAATGCAGCAGAGACTGCAGACTTCCAACTCAGAAGTGCTGCTACCCACAAATCCATGACTCACCTCGGGTTTATAGGGGGTTTATAGTATGTCAGTAGCAAGTGGTGGTTTGGAGAGTTTGTGGGTAGCTCTTGGATGCAGTGGCTCTAATCTTAATACTTCAAGGCATTAATTTCTGTTTTATTGGTAGAGATAATATTGGCCAACCTAAAAAAGTTGCCCTGTGGCCTCTTGCTCTCACGGGAACTTGTAAGAACATGTTGGTTACAGGTAGCTTGTCAAGTCACATAGATGGATGGCTTTGGGATGTGTTAATCTTCAGATACTGAATGTGAACATTGAGCAAATTTTCAGAGAATCTTCAAAGCAGTCAAGTAGAGTGAGGACTTCAGCGGTAATTTTCAGATTTCCCAACCCCTGCCCGTTTCTCTTTCCATAACCATGCTTTGGGATAATATGTTTCTGGGAAGTCAGAAACACAGCTGACCTGGTAGATAAGCACAGTGAGATCCTGAGTCTTCTCTTATTATTTTAAAAGAAAACAAGCCCCAGTTGTTCACAGTTCCCTATGAGTGGAATCCAGGAATGCCTTCAGCATTTGACTCTAGATGAGTGAAGACTCACAGCTTCAACTAGAAGGCAGTCAGCTGATATTTGTAACTTGGGCAGTCTCTTTTTGATTAAAAGGCAGAAAAAATCTTCGTATCATTAGGAAAGCCATTGACACTGGCTGTGTGTGAGGGCTTTAAGCGTGGAATCTTTATGAGAGGAACTGAAATAAGGTAAACAAAATGATCAGACTACACCACTGCAGAAAATACGGAAAAGGGAAAAAAACAAACAAAAAACAGGCTGTCAAATGAAGTCAAAAGTCAGGGTGGAAAAGATGCTTTGGAAGTAGAAGAGATTCACAATGAAATTAAGATGCTGTCGTAGAAAGGGATGATTATTTGAAAAAGAGAACATGCGCGCACGCACACACACACACACACACAGCCCTCAAAAAACCCCCCCTGCCTACTGAAAGGAATGAATCTAAAATGATATGGGAGGAGAAAAATGGTGCATTCCTACTAATCCCCCCCCACCCCCTTCCTTCTGTGTTTAATTTTGTAGAGCAGTCATAAACCTTGCTAAACAATCAAAAAATTAAATGTTGCAGTATAATTTATGGTGGTTACAGGATAAATGAAAGTGCACTTTAATTAGTAAATTGCATGTTTATTTCATTTGCTTAACATATAATTTAGATTAGATAAATGCGCTTTGGCTGGTTATGGCACCTTGGTATCCTCGTTTGGTATAATTTTTAATCACATTGTTTTGGAATTTTATTGCAACATTATGCAGTTGATATAACAGTGCACAATTAGGTATGCTCAGTTCACACCTTGCTCTTGAGGAAATTACTTTTTATCTGCATTTGGATGGATCACTTTGTATGGCAAGTGAGACCTTGGGAGTAATAAAGAATGCACATTGTGGGCACTAGAGCTACAATCTGAATAGTAAATAATAATAGTAATGATAGCGCCCTGTTAGGGAAATGCTTGGGAGGAAGAGGAAAAAGAAAATCCTTTGAGTAGGCAACTGGAAATTATTATTCTATGCCATATTAGCAGTTTTATAGCAATGTCTTGACATTCCAGCTAAACTGAGGGAAGATAAGGAGGCTTGTCCTAGGCGCTGTACTTAGCCAGATGGGGAGAGTTTTTCCACCCAGCACAAATTAGGAGAAGAGACAGGTGTTGAGAGAGGGCAAGTAGGTGATGGCGATGTGGCAGATTCTCAAACAAAGCTATCCCAGTCCTCAGTCATGTTCCTTGCTCTGCTATTACACTCTTATCCGTGTCAGGATGCGGAGAAGCTAGTAGCGTGCAGAAGAGCGTGATGACATCATCAAGAGATAATGCACTGGGGGAAGAAGCACGGGTTCAGAGCATGTCCCAGTAATTCTGAGACCTAATAATATTAATGCACTGCTCGGTTTGTTTACTGTTGTGTATCTGATGATACATAAAGGAGCATCCGTCTGGGATCTGCTCATTGTGTTTTGACTTCGATGGGCTTTGACACTGGAGTTCTGTTTTCCCTGTTGTTCATTTTGGCACTGTTAGGTGATGATGGGCAGACTCTGTGCAGTGTGGGACTTCTAATTTACCTTACCATCTGCATTTAAATCCCCACTTTACATAAACAGTCAGCAGCCGTTCAGATATTGTATAGGTATTACTAGAGATAACAGGGCTAAAACGTCGAGATTCTGGAAAGAAGAAGATGTGGGTTCTTTTTTTTATTTTTATTATTATTATTTTTTTTTAATACAGAAAAAATATTCCCTAAAACTGTAGAAATTAATAGAGAATGTTATTTTTGCAGATAAGACATGGAAGGCTTATAGAGCATTTAATTGAGATCTAGAATATATCTCAGCAGTGGAATTTTGTATAGTAGTTTGACTTAGAAAATTCTGCAGGAAAGCTATCATTTTCTCTTATGTACTATAAATTTTTTTTTCATAAGAGATGCCCGAGTATTACATGTATGCCAATCAGAGTTCCCAAGTGACTCTATGTCGGGAAGATTGATGCTGGGCCAGATTATGCTTTCAGTCACACAGGTATAAATCTGGGGTAACTCTGTTGTCTTGCTCCCACTGAGGGCAGAATCTGTCCCACTTTCCTTTCCTCTCTGTGTTTGAGTAATGGGACCTGTAATGCACCTGCGTGGTGCTGCTAGTTTGGCTGTGGCAGGACATTGGCTTGGGGATGTATTGCTTGAACGGTGGCATTCCTGACTTTGTCACAGCTGATGTGAGAAATTGTGTTTAATGTAAGTTTCAGAATTTGAAACAATACCCTTTAAGAAAACACAGGCAATTAATCCTAACTGCATGCAAGCTTGTTGGCTGTGTTTAAAATACGATCATATCAGGATGATAAACAGAGACTAGAATCAAAACATCTTTTTGAATACTGTGGAAACGTGGAAGACAAAAAAACAGCAGAGGAGAGTTTTTCTGTGTTTTTGCTTTTTTAAAAATTGTGATCACTGTTATTCACTAATGCATTTGAGTGTTCAAATAATATTTGTGAGACTGATCCTGCAGATGTCATGGTGCTGTAAAAAAAAAATCTGTGGTATTTAGGGCCAGTGATGCAGCCCTTATAAATATCTGTGTTGCTCTATAAAGGCAGACAGTGCTTCCCAGCATTCCTTATGGAACGCAGGGAGAATGGCGTGGACCTTTTGAATAATTAATATGGTTTTCAGAACAGTAGTCATGGAAACCCAGGCAGTGTCACATATATGGGTTTTAGGCATTAGGCACGTTTTGAATTGCACGTTTAACCAAAAAAGAGCATGTTGTAAGTCCTAAAGATCAGAAGCATTTTTTCAGCATGTCTCGTTTGCACTGATGAGCACACGTATCACGTATTTTTGGATACAGATAATATTTGGATACCTAAAAATGTGCATGATAGCTATCCAAAGGGTCATTAAAGGCACTAAGTGCCCTGAGTCATCTCTTAGATGTCTTATTCTTCTCATTTCTTTCCTGTATCCCAGACCCCTGAAGTTCCTAGGATGTAGGTTTTAAACTGCATAGCCAATTCCTATTCACTTAAAAGACCAAGCTTTACCACAAAGTTTTGAGGCTCTTTCTATTAGTTCAGTTGTGTGGCTTTTTTATCTGCCTCAAAAAATGTCTCTTCGGGATCAATATCGTCATTACCTTGGGTGTGTGTGTGGAAGAAGTCAACCAGGCAGCAGTGAAAAGCTATCATCCAGTCCTCAGTAATATTGTACGTGGAAGGAATAAAAATACACGGAAGTTATTTATAGACCATAAACCCTCTGGTTTCATAAACCATTTTATACTATTATTTGTCCAAGTCTACAGAGTCTCTCCTGAGTTCACAGCACACTCAAAAGCCTCTGTTCTATATTTCTGGCTGTTTGAATGAAGAAATTAATTAGAAAGATGCTTAGCAATTTGTGGATGTGAAAAAGCCGTTTTTCACATTAATTCTGCTTTCTTTTACCTTTTTTAATGCTTACTTTGTTTTGTTGCTCTCTTTCAATCCACTGTCTACTAATATAAATATCAAATATCAATCTGTTTCATAAATTCATTGAGGCTGTGGCAGTAATATGACTTGGCATCACGATATGGCATATTCATTACTCTCTAAGCGAAATGATTTTTCTGTACATTTTGTGATCCAGATTCCTCAATTAGGCGCGCACTTGTAGCTTTCATAGAAGTTGATGGGAGTTTTATAGCTGTCGCTGATAGCAGGTACTGGCTCGTTCTTTCCAAATGTGAAATGATGCCTATTGTTTTGTTCTGCTTATGGTTTGTTTTTTTTTTTTAATTATTATTTTTTATTGGTCATGAACAGGTTCTACCTTATCTCTGTGCTGTATTTAAAATGTACCTAATACGAAATGAAATTCTTCTGTTCAGTCACTTCAAACTGATCTCTTTCCTAGCAAGTATAAATTCAGTCACATTAGCCTGTCTGGACAGCAAATCTTCTTAAGAACCTTGAACCACTTAACATTGCACCTTCTCTGCAGTAAAACTGACTTACCTGTGTGGCGCTTAAAACTGGACAGAATTCCAGAAGTGAAGTAGTTATCACAGAAATAATCTCGCTTCCTATGATTTGTATTCCAGCCCTTTGTTGATGCATCTCTGTGTCCTTGTTGCTTTTTCCTTTACTGCAGCCACGCCATGCTCAGAATGAATGGATTCAGTGATATATATATATATGTATATATATATATGTGATATATATATATATTTTTTTGCACTAAGCTCTAAATACCTTCCCAGTAATCCTGTGCATTGTTTGGCCGTTCTTTTTCAGGTGAATTTCCTCCTTCGTGACTTATTACATTCCAGCGTTCCCAGTTAAGTCATCCATCTGTATACTTCATGTGTCAGTGCTGGAAACGGCCGCAACACTCAGAGAAACAACTCAGAAAGATGTGCATCTACTGCCTATTGGAAGTGTCTCATAATTACCTGAGAACTTTCAAAACCCCAGAAAACCCATGCAGTTGCTAATCTTCTCAGCTGTACTGTTTTCTGGGAAGAGTCTGCAGGGAGCTAATTAAAGTGCTTCATGTCCCTCACACTTTTGGAGTGATTAGAGAAGTTAAAGGGGGATGAGAAATTGGTCCAGGACTGTAACTGCATGCTGGGTAATTCTCTGATGAGTCAAACTGTCATTCCCACAAAAACAGCTGGGGTCACATAGGAATTATAACCAATCTAAGAGCTTATCTTAATAGTGTGTTTGGCTCTCCTCATTTTCTCCTGCCTTTCAGGTAGGACTTCAGTATATTAATGCAAAAAGCCTTCCTCCTTCCACTGTGAACAGGAAGGCTTGGTACAGGCTTGGTACCAGTGGTGTCTTAAACTCGTTACCACTCAGGCTGTTTATTTCCTTGAAGTCAGAACTCTTACTCTGTTCCCTATGCAGTAACTTAATTTGTTTCTTAACTCCCAAACATCGCTTTCTTTTTAGTTTTCACATGCAAGTACAGGTGCCAGTTTCACCTATCATTCAATGCAATAGGAGTTTTTATGATTACTTTATCACAGTGTCACTTTATCACCGATAGGATTATAACTTAATCAGAGCCTGCTATTATGAAGGTATCATTCCTTACTTTGAATCATAACGACTTGTTACACAGTTACTGGTGTTTGTAGAAGGTAAAAGTCAGACCTGACTCCAGGGATACTCACAGATGTAGAATACTGTAGCAGAATACTACAGGCTGTTAGTATCTGTTGTGTTGGTCTTCTAGTTTACCTTCGTATGTTTGCACAGAACTAGCCTTCTGCTTTTTAGTACTTTAATAAAACAAAGCCATCTAAAGTAATCTATATGACTTTTGCAAAAAAGTCCAATTGTCTGTTGGTTTTGGCATAGAAAGTTATTTAGAAGTTACTTAGCTTCCTTCTCACAGAAATGTATTTATATACATATACACACAGACACATGCAATTTTATAGTTTCAAGCAATTGATGGTTCTGTCATATCTGCAAGTAATCTGCAGTACCATCATTGCTGTGACCTTTCAGGCCACTGAATGTAAATCACATTCTTACCCTCCGGTGGTCTCTGCGGCAAATGAAAATTACTCAGAGATTGTGTTCAAACAGTGCCTGTCAAGTCAGCTGACAGTGCAAGAAGCATACCTTCGTTTTGGTTGCACTGGAATATTTCCAAAGCTACACCAACTGCAGTGTTTTACAATGCAATCTGTGGTTTGCTGAGGTACTCTGTTAGCTGTCACATGCTTGCTCATAACCATTGTGTTCTTCCTGACTTCTACCCCCTATTGATGGAAATCCCTATTCCAGTTCTTCAGCCACCAAATCACTCTGCAAACATTATTGACTTTGTGGGTTTGGGCTTTTCAGACTGATGTTTTACAGAGACATCATCCCAGAGAATTGGTGGAAGATTGTTCTCACACTGTACTCTGTCAAAATATGCATCCTTCTTTACAGGGACATTCTGAAGTCCACGCAGGTGCTTTGGCATTTGGAAACATTAAGGAGGGTATAATGCTAGGTCCCTGGGAAGAATGCAATGCAAACAGATGCAAGTTCAGAGTAGCAGGTAGTCATGGAAATTCTCCTAAAGGACTGCTAGAGTCACGATCTCCTGGTGTGATCCAGTGCAAGGACTCATGTAAGTTAGCTTCTTTCCTTCAGAATTGTGATCACAACTTTTATTCATTTGTAAAACGAACAAACAAACAAAACACCCAAAAAACAAAAAACACCCCAACAAAGCAAACAAACAAAAAACCACTTTTATTCATTTTATTCATTCTCTGCGAGAATAAAAGGATCAATACTTACAATTTCTACGGAAATTAGTAGTCAGATGAATGAATAGCGTGGCTTTTATTTCACCCACTGCTGCTTCTCACGTGACTTTAACAGCATCAGTCTTATATCTCACCTTTGTTAGGCATTTCAACTTTATAATTTGTCACTTTTCACCAAAAGATCAAACACTTGTATGACATCTGGAGCCTTAATTCTCAGAGCATGCATGTAGAGAATGTGCACTTGAACTACGGTTCTTAACGATGGCACTCACCATGTCAGGCTTTCTTCTGGATCTGTTCTCCTCTCAGACATTCAGTGGGGAAATCTGGAGTCCATCTCTTGTCTCCCATGAAATTCTAGATGTGTGTGGCTGCAGGAATATCAAAGCTCAACACATTTATTTCTGATTTAGCAGAAGAAAACAATGTTTGTTTGGATATTTTGGTGTTTGTAGTCTCTTTTCATCATCTGCACAGGATTGTTTAAAATGAGCCGATACAAAGCTGGATTAAAGGCTTGAAACAGATCTGACGAATACATTACGAATAGCAAGGGTGTCTGAATGCCCCAAAGGGCTTTAGGTCTTGATTCCATCCACTCACAGTGGAGATCAGTTGAACCACTGCACCTCTTAGAGCAAAAGAAACTGTAACCATGGATCTTTGCCATGAATCTACATGGCACGAGGCCAGTTAAGAACTGGAACAAGTTGATATTAGCAGTAGGAAAGCCTGAAAATGCTCTCATCGTACCTATCCCAGCAGGGCTCTTGGTGCAATGACAAGTTGATTGTCTTGACAGACTGAGAACTTTCTCTTTTAAACACACACCAGAAGAGAGGAAGGAGGTTCAAAAGTGTGGGAGGGAGAAGAAAAGACACAAAAAAGCTTAACTGCTGATGTGGCTTCTTTAATTTGCTGTCAGTGATGCCACCTATGTTAATTCTGGCAGGGTTAATTATGAGAAATTAAAAAGCTCCTCAGAACAGACTGCACCCTTCGTACTCCAATAAAGAGGCAGCTCCGGCGTGAGAAAATTTCTTCATTAATATACATCCCCAAAGGGCTACTGCGTGCAGCTTTCTGAATATGAATCATAAACTCCCAGGGACCCTGCAGGAAGCAGGGGAGATAGGATTCAGAGGAGATTGACTGTGTTACTTTTACTGCTTCAGGAGAATGATGCTCAGGCTGGCAGGAAATCACCATGCCAGTGACATTTGGAAGCAAGGATTTATTAATTTACATGTTGGCATGTTACGAGCTTTGAAATATGGTTTTAAATATGTTATGTAAAGATATTGCTGTATCAGTGTTCTGAACATCAGTCTGTAATGCATACAGCTGTTAACATCGAATGTAGCATAAGCATTGTAATTGTTTACCATTTCGTATTTTTGCAAAAACAGCTTTAGGGTATGCATTTATTTCTCAGGATATTTTACTGGCTTCTCACAAACCAGGCGCTGTAATACCCTTAACCTAATATGTTCTACAAAATGGCAATCTGGTTACACTGGATACATTGCAGAAAGTAAACGGAGAGGAATACCACGTACAAATTGCGCAGATTTAAAATGTAAGCTGAAAAAAAGAATGAAGAATGCATCCCAAAACAATAATCTATAATTTCTATTAGTATGACTTGGCAATACCACATTACCAAGCAAGTGTAAGTGCACATGGATCCAGAAAGAAAGAAAGAAAAAAAAAGAACAACAAACAACCAGTGAAATGCCTCAGTGGTATTGACTTTCAGCAGAAATAAAGCCCTGTTGTTTAAAAAAATAAGATATAACAGTATGCGCTCGGAGCACTTGTAGTGTAACTTTGTGATGCTGACAGGGTGTTCCACAGTGTTGCTGCAATTCTGAAGTCCTGGAAAAGGTATTATGATCTGTAAGTCATTATTTCTAAAACAAACCAACAAACAAAACAGTTCAACAAAGTGAACTTACAACGCAGAGGTCTGAAAGGAAGCCAAAGAATTAATTTTCATAAGAAAACATGTCTTTTTTGTCCTCTAAAGCACTCGTATACTGTGTGTAACCTTTCATTCAAGAATCTCAACAGGCTTCACAAACATTAATTAATTAACCTTAATAGCAGCTATGGTCCATCAATATTATTTTAAAACGTGTTGTAAATGGTCATTCAGAGGACTGATAAAAATCAATTGAGGTGGACCTCTATGGAAAATGAAACAGATTATTTATAGCAGTTGAGAGTACTTGAGGACAACCTCTTAGGCGAAGGCGTTACTTAAGCAGATTGCTTTTTCAGTCAGGTTACACGGTGAATTGCTATTGCCTTACAGTATAACTTTGTGCGGGAGCAGTTTGGACTTGTGGAGAATCATTTGTGCATCTGCAATCACTGGTCGGCATGCTGGGTTCTGCGTTTTGGCAACTCTTTCGGTATCGAGCTGACTCTGCCTATTGATAGCCTTTTGTTTTTCCCTTTTCTTCGATAATGTGGAATTAGATGTACAGGTAGGCAGAGGATCACGGGACCACTGCAGTCTAAAGCCGGTGTGATGTAGTACCGTTGTGGCTGAGGATCAAAACAAGACAACCCCATTGCCATTTTCTTTGTTCTAATGTTGGAATCCCACTTTCCACCTATCCAGCTAAACATCTGCTCTCAAAACTAAGGGAGGGATTAGGCACGTGCTATAAAAATGGCATTTCCTTTGTCACTGAAAAATGACTTTAACATTTTCAGGAATAAAGACCTCCTTTTTCTTTTTTTTTTCTTTTCTTTTTTTTCTTTCTTTCTTTCTTTTCTTTTTTTTTTTTTCTAAATTCTAATCCCTTTCTCCAATTTCACCTTAGATGTGTGTGTCCCTCCCGAGTCCTGAATCCCTGCTGTCACCAGCTGTGCATTTGTTGGCAGAAAGCCACTTATCAATGTTAAGGATGAACTTTGGGCTCACTGAATCATTCATTGTAATCTTCATGTAACAAACATAACATTTCAGCAAGATTTCTAATTACCTTTCTTTCATAATGCTCTGTTCCTGTTGGAATAGCTCTGGTGGCATACACAGAAAAAACATGAGGCTGTAAATCTATTGACTGAAGCAATGGTAGGAAGGAAAAAACGTAGAAGGAGAGAAGGTCATTTTTATAATTAGTGTAATACATCAACAAGCTAGGAACCTGAAATTGAAGAAGTTGTTAGAAATGGAAATTTGACTAAAAGGGAAAGTTCATCTGTAAGTATCTTCTTCCCTATTTCCCTTCTTATACCTTACTGTCCAGAGCAGCCCTTCTGACAGTTCCTAGCTGTACTATTCTCACATTCAGACTCTGCAACCCAATACAAGCGTTTGAACCATTTGCAAAGCAACTGCTTTAAAATATTCATATGGTAGAGATGGGTGCTCTTCCCAAAAGGCTCCAAACTGCTGCTTCCAAAACTTGGAGGTGAGTAAAGCAGAGGATCAGAGCCAGACTGGCTTATGCAGCTGTGTTACATTTCGTTCAGGTCTGCATCTCTCAATTAAAACCCTGGGCACCCAGTAGTTCCCAGCATTGAAAGAAGGAATGTGCAAGTCTGAGGGGCATGGTGAGGATGGTCAAAATCCAGTCAGATGAGATAAGCCTTATTCAAGATCTTTTGATTTCTAGCAGGCTTTTCCAGACATCAGCGTATTATTTCGGCAAAGATCGTGAAAACTGCTCTGTTTCCAAGTGGATTTTTCATCTAATATGCAACTCACTTGCAACTTGTTACTGTCTAAAGAGAATGCTAACACTGCCACATTTCCTCATTAGCTTTGCATAAGACAGACTCCTGTGTCACAGCTGATGGAGCCTTTATGAGCCTTTTAGCCGAATGACTGATGTTTCCCTCGTTATGTCAGATCTGAGGGCACTGCTGGCATCTTTCTTTATTCGCTGTCTAACACCATCAATCGAGCAGCTGCCATGCACCCATGATCAGACTGATTATTAAAATGTGCTCAGGAGGCTGCCGACACCAATTTTCTTTCATCTGAAGAGGCCAATATACACTGGCTCAAGCCGACAGTTATGTACATGGAATATTTAGTGCAGGAGCCAGCAGGTAAGACTGAAGCTGATTCCTTACAATCTGGATCCAGTCCATTGGAATTACCATTCAGATGTTACAGGAACAACAGTGATGTTTTTGTTTTTCCTCTCCTGTTTTAAAAAGGGTGTAGTTTCTCTAAAGCACTCCTTACTCTTATACTCAGGTGTCCCTGGTGATGAGAAATCACAGCCATTGGTGAACTCATTAAGCTCGAGTCCTGCTAAAAACAGACCCATGTGTGATTGCTCACTCCTGACATTTATAATACCACTTCTGCTCTGTTGTCTCTTCATTCATCCATATGTCAGTCTCTCTTAAAGGGAGACAGCCCCTGCTTTCTTCACACTGATAGCAAGAAATTCTTCTGCAACCGTTGTGGTTCAGAACCAGGAGCTGACCCAACCTGTCAGTGATTGATCAGGAGCTCAGGCTCAGCCAGAGCTTCCCTGCCCACAGCAAACACAGCAGCTGGGCTGAGCATTCAGCTGTGGAGCAAGGAGCGTTTCTCTTCAGCCACTCTCCCCTCTGAGGTATCTAATCTTGATTTCTTCATCTCCAAACAGTAAGTTCAAACCATTATTTCTATTGCACTTGCCATTCTGATATTGAAGGATGAGTTGTGAATGTTTGTTGGTTTCTGATTGTTTGTTTCTTTTTATTCAGTTTTCTTTTTAAGGAATGTTTTAAGTTCAGCGGTTATCCAGAGTAGTTTTGTTTTAGCACAGTCGCATGGTTGTGAGTAAAAAATATGCGTAAGTCCATCTTATAGAGCATAGAATCATGTATCTATTTCAAGTATAGCAGTAGAGAGAGGGAAGGGAAGAACCACCCGTGTGCTGGAGCAAGGGGGGCTCTCACAAAACATGCTGTTCCTTGGGGTGGGGATTCCCTGCTGGCCCACCATTACCCTCTTAGCACTGCTAATTAGCTGCACAACACTGCAGAGCATTCAACTCTTTTATTGCCTGTCTCAATTCACACTCAAGAGGTTATTTCTCTTGAAGGAGACCCTGTCCTCAGGGACAGGGAGTAGAAGGGACCAGCAAGAACATCTGAATGACAAGTGCTGGGAGCAAAGCCCTACTTCCTTTGCACTGCGTTCCATTTCTGAGGCACCTGGAGGTCTTGCTGGGAGATCTGGTGTAGGACTTGTCACAAAGAAGACAATCCCAAAAAGGAGAATGCTGGTGTTCTCACACTTCCAAACAGTGGTCTGCGTTGCCTTGATGAGAGGAGTTTATGTGGTAGTGGGTGCATGTATGCATGTATGGTGCGCACACCAAAAGTTCGCAGAACAAAGTCCTTGTTCTGTGAACACTACAGAATCAACACAAGTTCTAAGAGTGTGATATTCTATGATATTAAGTGAATACATTTTTCATGGCCCACCTGCTAGTGTAACTAATTAACAGCCGTTCTCATTAATTACATTGATCAGGATCATAAAATAATTTTAAGTTGCTGAACATGATCAACAGGAGTAAAGTGGTTTCACTTTAATTCCTTAATGATTTTTTCATGATTAATCAAACAAAATATATGCAGATATTTGATCCTTTTTTTTTTTTTTTTTTCCTTGGGACTGCAACTCAGGGCAATTACAGTAGGCATAAGGTTGATGCAAACAGAACTACATTTCATCCAGCAGCTAATGAAGCAGTAAGGCATAATAAGAGAGGGGGTGTGTTATTACGAGAAAATCACCTCGGGGAGGGGGGGGGAGTGGGATTTTGGTTTTGTTTTTAAAGAAAAAGTACACATGAGGACCTCTGCTCCACCAGCAGTCTTGCTATAACCACATCCTTCTGTTGCCTTTTGGCAGCAGGAATTTCTTTAAGATTTTATACAAAACTGAATTTAGGGGGAAAACCTCTTACCACAGTCTGATTGGCAGCTTCTGTTTAAAAGTCATAACTATGCTGCCACCAGCTTCTCTTGCTGGTTTTGTGAATGTTGTATAGATGTGCTTTTGACTGCATGCAGCTCTCTTTTGATGAGCAAATAGATGTGGCCTTCCTTCCCCGTAGCTTTACACAGATGCTAAACCACGAGCTCGGGTTGCTGACATGGACCTGATGGTAAATGGTGGTCCTTCAGCTATAAAGCTTCCATCTTTATACATGCACCAAATAATATATGAATCCTGCCAAATGCTTGCAGTGATGTTTGTCATAATGTATTGTACTGTTATTACTTCTCATTACCCCAAATTACTGTGACATTAACAGTGGTTTTCATGGTCACAGAATTAGAATGGTTTATAGCTGGCCTGAGATAGCAACGTGTGTCTGTACATGATACAGATATTTACATGGTAATTCATAGATGCTGCACATACACGTATTTTAAAAAAGGGTGACATAGTTTCTCGTGCTTAGTTATGTGCAACTGTCAGCTGCCCAGTCTCAGAGACCGTGATGCTCTGGTACCTCCCAGAGATTGATGGTGAGTCTCTCTCCTTGTGAAACATGCTTGGTATCTGCAAGCCCCCCTGTACCTGGTAGAGATGTGGCAGACTTCTCCTGTGTTCCCTGGAATCAGAGCTGGGGAGAGCACATGGCAGGAGTACCAGGTGGTGTTCCTTGGGGCCATGCTGCCCTTGGCGTGCCGTGCCCTCACTGGGAGTGCATAGCAAGGAGAAAGCAGCTGTGTTGGATGGCACTGCTGCTGGTTCTGAGTGATGGGAAATTCAGTCAGTTGTTCCTTTGAAAACTGTACTTAAGGCTTGGAGATTTTTTCCTGATTTGGTGGCTTGTGGTTGGACTTAATGTGGCTTACCAAGCAACAGAAATACAATAACGTAGTCTGTCATGATAATGCTTTCTGTGTGGCCTTAAAGATCCACAGAATTTAACCTAGTTTTGAATGAAATAACTAGATTTAGATCATCAATCACAGTCATTTTGTAGAAGAGAGAGAATATTAACTTGGTCTTGAAATGTGGTTAATTCCAATTTGCTCTTTTCAAAGATAAGTGATGCTCACAATCCTGTTAATTAAAAAAAAAACGAGTTTTCCATTTTACTTCATGCACTATTTTTCAATGAAATAAGTTTGTCTTTTTCCTTCTTATTATTGATGCTTGACTCAACGTGCCACAGGCTTCCTGAAGGAAAAGTAGTGTGTACTTGTTGTGACCCTTTGAAATGATGATAAATGGTCTCATGCATGATGCATTATGGGCTTTATGACATGCATAAATATATAGCAGGTTGTATCCCTTCCATAAAAATGTTCTTAGGTTTCCAATATTGTGTTTTAATGCAGGTTTGTTAACAGGACGACAAATAGTAAAAATAAGTATATATTGAAACAGGGTCCCAGATTTGTGTGCTGTTCATTCAGCTGTCGGCTATTGCGGCTTCTCAAGCTATGGTCTGATTTTGATGTTGCTAAATATTCATCTAATGTCTACACCACTGCTTGATTAAGCCGGGCAACTTTCTGCATGTAGCTGTGTTGGGCATGAATCTGACTGCCATGTGGAAACTTTTTTGGTCAAGGTTAGGAATGAGCAAGACCTTGTTTAAAAACTAGACTAGCACGGGGCATAGGAGATTTGCATGATCTAGAAACACTACTTTCTTTTAAGAAATACTGATTTCACATCTTATCTTCAACACGCAGCAGTTGTCAGGCCTGCATTACGTGTTAAGAAGAGGAAGTGTCTGTTATTAATGTACTGTAAGTGGCCTAGCTGGGAATACAGAATGACCTTTAAGCTAAAACAGCAAAAAAAGGGGGAGGGGAAATGAGATGTAGATCACTTTATAATTGGCTTTAGTCTTTTTGTTGAGAGCATTTGGATATCGTATGCTGCTTCACTCAGCTACTAATAAAAACAATGATGACAAAACCAATAATTGTTGTATTTAAAAAACACAACAACATTCTACTGTACTGAGTGTATATGGTGTCTGTACATGCAGAGTGTTTTCTGTTTGCTCCCCATCGGTCAGTCATTACATCTAATGCACTGTGAATGCCATTGCAGCTAACAAGCTGCCCTGTGCTCAAATATGAGTCGCTGTTTATTGATAGACTGCGAGTCACATCCTGAACGTGCAGAAAGTTTTGTGTGCAGAGTCCTCCTCAGCGCTTAGCTGAGACTTGTCATTTGACATCAGCTTAGTGTCTGATCCTATCTTATTTGAAAAAGTAAACGTTGAAACAAACTGTGTGACTTTAAAATTGCATTGCCTAATTATTGTAACTGTTAGAGGAGGTGCAAGAATGTTTGTACCTGTAAATATCCGTGTGTTTTGATCTTTTGAAGTAAGCAGCAGTCGCGGTTGATGAATGTCTTGGCTGGAATTTAGCAACACAATGAGACTCTGTATAGATATCCCACATGGTATCAATTGAAGCTCCATTTAAGACCTAATCGTTGGCCATACGAGCAGAGGAAAGCTTGGCTAGACGGATGGAAAGAGCTGCTTTAAGTAGGGATCAGAAAAGGCATTGCTACTCAGCTGGCCTAAATCCACTAATCTGATGTTATTATTAGCGATAAGGAGCAGCGACCAGGATAAAATCTCTTTCTCTGCAAATGTCATTTAAATAGAACTCTGATATTTTCCAGTCAAGTAGACAGGCTTTAGTCAAATAGTGAGCACTTTATTTGTAAATGGAGGAGGAAAAGAAAAGCTTTAGTTCAGCAAGTTCTTAAGATGTCAGCTTACCGGTATTGATTAATCGTTCAGCAGTGGCAGCTGCTTCTTTATTAAAAGGGTAGTTCTCCATCTAAAAGATATCAGACGTAGGAAATGTTTGTTGACAATTTACCTTTTTTCACAATGTGGCAAGTGCTCGATCTGTTCCTCCTGCTTTCTGGCTCTGCAACTCAGATAACACCTTGGACAGAGTTTATTAGTCCATCTGTATGATACAGATTGTGGCAGCTGGATCCCACTGGAAACATCACTCTGTGTGAAGCTGACCCACTCACTATTTCTGAGATAGGAGTTCTTTAACGGACAGCTGGTGCTGCTTAGGAAAAATCTTCGGTATGAATGTGCTTGGTGTGTGATAAAAACATGACCTGAGGATGGCTGAGCAAAGAATGAGACAGGTGTTTGAATTTCACCCACTGAAGCCTACAACCTAAGGTGCATCATTATTCATTGATGTTTTTGAAAATTTTAAAACTTTTGATTCCATCCACTACTGAATTAGATGCCTGCTCTTGTGACTTGTCATACTACTCAGGCACCCAGGAATGTACCTGGGCATAGGGCTGACACAGCTACATACAGGAAGATGTACCAAGATGAGTATTTTCTTTAATCTCCTTCAGTACATTGTTCCTTTAGGCTTAGGACACAGCTCCTCTTTCTGTTATTTGAAGATGTGATCATGTGCTCTTCCCCGATGGAAAATGACAGGCAATTAGCCAGAGTCCAGGCTAAAAATGAATCACTTTTGGAGTCCTCCTTTGCTGTTCAGTTTGGGGGAAGCCTGTGCACTCAGTATAGACAGTAGTCATCTAATTTCTTGGGTCAGTAGAGCTATTAAAGTTGAATCCCTCTATTAACTGATTGTGGAACAGTGAAAGCAAACATTGCACAATGTACTAGAAGCACAAGCCAGGTTTATCCTTTTGCTTATATCTTCTTTTCTTGCCAAGTGCAGCTGAGAATAGAGTGTTGCTGTTCCAAGGGATTAGAAGGGATCTTAAGCCACATCATCACATGTAATATCTTTTCTTATACTGTGAATAAAGCTAATAACCAAATATTATTCTGGAAATTTGAATAAGTTTTGCTGTACACCATCTTTGACTTAATCTCCTGTTTCCTCTTTTGGTTTCCTTTTTTCAATCTGATCTCTCCTCCCTTGTTACTCAGAAGTAAAGTAGTTTGTTTCATATCCTCAGTTTGTCTGGATACCTCCTTCATCTTTCACGAAGGCAGGGAAACTACAATCAATTTAAAACCTTCAGTAAAAACAAAGCTATAGGGGGGAAAAAAAAAAAAGATTATTTCAAATCCCTACAATTACAGAACAGTTAGCTCTTGGGTTTTTTTGTTTGTTTGTTTCTGTTTTTTTTTAATGTCAGATACATATCTTGTGCTATTGCATGCTTCATGAGTATGTGCCCAGCAGAGCACATAACATCAAGTGGAGTTGAAACTATTTGGTATCTGTGCTATGGCTGAATAAACCAATTAATGACTTATTACAATCATCACTTTTCTATCCAAGACCTTGGGATGTGTCCTGGTTTCAGCTGGGACAGGGTTGATTTTCTTCATAGTGTCTGGTATGACAAAATGTTTTCGCTCTAGGAGAAATGCAGTGCTGATAACACACCAATGTTTAAGTTGACATTGAGCCAACTTCTAGCAGATACTAGATGTATGAGCTTACTCTTTGAAATCCTAATGAGCAGTTTCTAAGAGCTACTTCTCAGATGAAAATTCAAATTCATTTTTTGAGCTCATGAGGTTCTTACCTGTGAATAATTGCCTTAAACTGTTCAGCCATAGAGAATATTTGTTGCTATTCCCTAGTGCAATAATAACTGCAATTTTTGATAAAGATTCTGTTAGTATTTATGCTTTCAAGGTTTCAGAAAATGAAGTGTCTGTGTCAAATGCTCGTATGGACCAGAATTTTCTTGTCTTAGAGTCATAGAATCACAAGGTTGGAAAGGACCTACAAGATCATCTAGTCCAACCATCCTCCTGTTACCATTGCTACCACAAGGCACATAAATCATTCAAGGAATGATTGGATGTTGTGTTGAGGGACATGGTTTAGTGGGAGCTATTGGTGATAGGTGAGCGGTTGGACTGGATGATCTTGTAGGTCTTTTCCAACCTTGGTGGTTCTATGATTCTATAAACCATATCTTGTAGCTCCTTATCCAGACGCCTCTTGAACACTGCCAGGGACAGCGACTCCACCACCTCCCTGGGCAGGCCATTCCAGTGCCTGACCACTCTCTGAGAGAAAAAGTTTTTCTTTATGTCTAATCTAAACCTTCTCTGGTACAACTTGTGGCCATTTCCTCCTCACAGTCATCCAGCCACTCAGCCCCAAGCCTATACTGCTGCATGAGGTTATTGTGGCGAAAGTGCAGGACCCAGCACTTGGCCTTGTTGAACCTCATCCCATTCACCTCAGCCCAGCGATCCAGCTTATCCAGATCCCTCTGAAGGGCCTCCCTACCTTTGGGTAGATTGACACCACCTCCCAACTTGGTGTCATCTGTAAACTTACTGAGGGTACACTCAATCCCCTCATCTAGGTCATCAATAAAGATATTAAACACCACTTGTAATGGGTTGCCAGCTGGACTTGACTCTGTTAACCACTACCTGTTGGGCATGGCCCTCTAGCCAGTTCCTTACCCAAAGAAGGGTATACCTGTGCAGGCCATGGGCAGCCAGTTTCCCCAGGAGAATACTGTGAGAGACAAAAGGCTTTGCTGAAGTCTAGGTAGACTACATCAACAGCCTTTCCCTCATCTACCAGTCTGGTCACCCAGTTGTAGAAGGAGATGAGGTTGGTCAAGCACGACCTGCCTTTCATGAACCTGTGCTCATGATCAGGGCCTGATCCCCTGGACGCCATGCACATGCCGTGTGATCTCACCCAAGATGGTTTGCTCCATAACTTTCCCTGGTAGCTTGGTCAGGCTGACAGGCCTGTAGTTACCCAGATCCTCCTTACAGCCCTTCTTGTAGATGGGAGTCATGTTGGCAAGCTTCCAATCCTCTTGGACCTCTCCAGATAATTGGGAATGCTGGTAGGTGGTGGAGAGCAGCTTGGCAATCACCCCCGCCAACTCCCTCAGCACCCTGGGATGGAGCCGGTCCGGTCCCATGGATTTGTGACAGTCCGGATGGGGGAGGAGCTCTCTGACTGTCTCCACCTGAGTCACCTTCTATTGTCATCTATTGTTACTAACACTGTGACACTGTCTCAAATGCGTGTAGGTATAGTTTGGGTTTTATGCAGTTATCTATGGAGTCATACAGCAGTAAATTCACTCATAGACCTTTGTTCCTTCTGTCCAACTATTTATCTTGAAGAACCCAATTGGGGTGATCCGTTGCAGTAATGTATGTTACTGTGTTCTGTCAAGCATTTTTTTACATTTGAAAACTAAGACTCATTTTTAAATAGTGTTTAGAAAATGGCGTGTTTCTACATTACTAATTCCATTTACTTACTAACCTGTTATTATAGAGACAAGTAGATGATTGTACTCTGTATTTTTATATGCAGTACAAGGTTTAAATTTTTAAAACCAAAGGGCTTTTAATTAAAATGTCAATGAAATGTTCAGTATTGATATTAAACTAAATTGAATAAGTAGTTCTCTAATGTTGAAATTTCTTTATTTCTTATCAAAACTATTTGAAAAGCTTATATAGATTCTTGGAAGCCAGATTGCATTTATCTTCTATGAGACACATATCCAAAGCTGTGCCGTATCTGAACTCCATATTTGTCTTGCAAATGTTGCTGTTTTTGCTGCTACTTTGAGCAGAAGCAGTTATGAGGGCTGCTCCAAAGGTAATGCCTCCTATTTTATTCTGTCAGCTCACAACGTCAGAGGTAGATGTTGGTGGGATGGCAGTAGAGGCTGAACCTTCCCACCAATATTCCATTGCATTTAATGGCCGTGTGACAGATGGCAGCAGAAGGGCAGTCTGACAGAATGGCATCTGACATGGAAGTGTGAATGAAGAAAAGGGGTGAAATTGAATTCCTCCAGGTGGAAACAGTGGTGCCCACTGACATTCATCTATGCATGTTGAATACTGCTGTAGAGCAAACAATGGATGTGAGAACAGTGAGGGGTGGGTGCTGTGTTCCAGCAGTAGTGATGGCGGCACTGGGTCATGCAGATTTTTGTAAGTGCAACCTGCAGGCTCTTGTTCATCACTAGTGGTGACTATGTTGAAAAAAACAGTGTTTTGTAGCTGAGAATTTGCTCTATTAAATAGTGTTATTGTACTCTTTGCATCTCTTGTAGTTTCCATGGAAACTGCTAGGCATTGTTTTTGGAGTGGCTTAAATATTTAATTAAAAAAAAATTAATAATAGAATATATCTGGTGGTAGTGGGACAGGCTGACCCAAGACAGTAGGAGTGCTTTTTTTTTTTTACATACATTTGCCGTCGCCCACTCCCGAGATGAAAACCGTACTTAGCTCCATGCTGTTTGCGTAGTCCTACAACCAAGTGAAGGAGCCAACCAACAATAACGACGACAAAAAAAAGCCACTCCACGCTCATCTCCCCCCCACAAAAGGCAAACAACTGAAGCAACACCTGACACCCCCTCCCCTTCCAACTTACTTAAAATGTCAGTCAGTGAAGGAATAGTTATTTTAAGTTCTCACCTTTAAGTCGTAATGGGATAAAAGCTCTAATTGTGCATTATAGGGAAGCCAGTAGGATTTGAGGGCATTGAGTTCTATTTAAATAGCATTACATGAGAAATGAACTGGTTGTTCAGTCGGGACAATGGTATTTCGGCTCAAGTACTGGTCTCTGGTATATGTAGAAGCCCTGAATTACTTGTAGCACTTGCCCAACAAAGGGCAGCATTTGGCCTGCTGTTTTACTGAGAGTTAAGCATGCCAGCTCGATTCTATTTCACAAATTTCACTCCTAATAGAGAACAATAGTTTAAATTTTGTAGAACAGTCACTACTGACCCCAAATATCTATTTTAAAATATTCAGTGTTTTAAATATTAAGATAATGAAATAGAGGAGGAGGGGAATGGAAACAGTGAAAGATTAGTCCATCATTTTTATGTGGCACCTCAAAAGCTATGCATGATCTTACATTTAGTAACTGTCTGTGGAGTCAAGAATTATTAATGTTTGGGGAATCTTCCCTTTAATTAAGGGATTACGTTTAAATGATACGGTATGAGGACTGTGCCTTACCGGGTTGGACACAAGCTGGCAAATACCTTCTGCCAGTAATGACACTGTAATGGGAAGCATTCCGTTAGTGTCCAGTGGCAAATGATTGCAGGTTTAAGCTGGTGGGAGAGCACAGAAAGATCCTTTGCAATCCCAGCCAATGGGCTTTAAAGACAGTATTATTTTCTAAAACATGCCTAGAGCATAAAATGGTTTTGGTGTTAACTCCCGAGGACCACAGGAATGCAAATTGGGAGAGACGTATTTATAAAATAAAAATAGGTGCTGGCCTGAAGTTGTCTGTTAGAGTAGAAATGAATTTTAAATTACTTGTGCCTGAGGCTTTACCTTCCTTGCCATGGGCAAGGCAGATCCTCGAGCCGTGGCACTGTATGCACAACTGTGCTACTAACAAAACACTGCTTTGGGAATAATTGAACCTATACATTTTGAAAAGCATTTCCTTCTGCTGAAGAAATATTACTGGATGATTATGGTGTGTTTTTTTTTTTTGTTTTTTTTTTTTGCTCTTCTCCCTGAATTTTCACTCTGTCATGCTCAAGTTATTGCAGAGTTAAACAGAGACTGAACTTCCACTCTGGCTGAAAGCAGTGCTCTGCTAATGCCATCTACAAATCTGAAGCTGTGAGCCAGATTAATAGAAATGAGATGTTCCACTTTTCCACCAGCCCTGAAAGTGATTCCCTGCCTAGTGGGGTGAGCACAGAGGAGACTTGCTTTCTGCTGGTCTAATTATAAAATCTAACCAGACTGGCAGCAGTTGAAAAAATCAGCTTCCAGAATCAGCAGGATGAAAATATCGGCCTGATCTTGCACATCCTGTATTTTTTAATTTTAATATTTAAAAAAAATTTTTTTTTTAATCTCTGTAGTTAAGCTTATATTTTGTAGAGGAGGATTAAAAAGGATTTTCGTATTCTGATTACATATATATATTTTTTAATTAATAGTCATATATGGAAACGTAAGCAGGAAGAAAAGGACAACTGAAGTGTCTCTCTTGTTCACACGCTGTGCAGTGCCCAGTAAGCTGTATCCTTGCTTAATTGGGAAGATGCTGCAGCTGCAGAGTAGAGCTGTTGGCTGGAGTGGGTGAGGGCAAGCTCAGGCCTTCTTTGTGCTGCTTTTGCCTCTGCTTCGTACAAATATCAAATGTCCTTTGGAGTGGTGATACCAAATGATGAAACGAACACCGGAGAGTTTGGCAATTACAAAGATTACAAAGAAGTAAAACGAAGAGCTTTAGAGATTTGATTCATAGGTCCTGAAGGCAAGTTTAAAAAATAAAAATAAATAAATAAAAAAAGCTCACGTCCATAAATGTATGTTGGACAGAAATGAAGTATTTGGATTTTGCCACTTTTTCTATTTGTGCCTTTAGGGGGTTGTAGTAGATGGAATACGAATGTATTGACTGGAGATATATATTCCACTTGTGAGTAAAGCTCTGTATCCTCTTGGCTTCGCTGTTTCTGAATCATCATGTCTTTCCTCAGTGGAGAGATAAATACGGTATTCAGTTCAACCCATTTAGCCAATTATTCATTTATATAAAGCAGGACCAATTAAGACATTCTTTTGTGTGTTTGAACATTCTACATATGGAGCAAAAGGGAGTTAAAAATATCTGTTGCAGCAAATGTGACAGGATGCTCCATGAATGCTGAGTATGTTACTCCTGCAGCTCTTCTTAACAGCAAACTTGTATTCTGAACTGTTGAAATACACCATTAGACAGTTGTGTGGCTTTTCTGATGTATGAGATTCAGAGTCACCTGCATGCTGCTTTTCATTGCCACTAGTGCCTGCTTCGCGACCAAGTATGCATAGGCGCAGCTCTTTGCACACGGAGAGAGGCAGAAGTGACCGAGATCTGAGGCAGATGTTCATTTTCTACGAGGTATCTGTGTTAGGTATCGCTGGTGAATCAGTATGAATTATTTTATTGGTACTGTTTCTTTCTTTTTGAACATATGTTTTGATGTTTTCCTTCATCTGTGAGAGTTTGAGAAGAGAATGAAGTTAAATAATAATAAAAAAAAGATCCCAAACAGCCAAGGAGTTCTTGCTATTGCACGCTTAAGGAAATAAGCCAAAATGTACAATTCCAATTCCAACAATATTTCAGAGTGGTAAAAGTCTTTGTTGACTTAAGTGTTTCTTGGCACAAAATTCTGATTATATATGTCTCAAGGAGACAATCAGCATGTTTGTATAAAAGTCTTGATCCCTAAAACACAATAATATGTGGTTGCCACTAATGATTTGCTGTTGAAATAGATAAGAAAAATTATTCTGAATTAGGATATGGGGCCTAACACTGAAAAGCTTTGTTCTGCATTAAAAGTGAGTTTGTGGCATTGTGTAGTGATGAAATGGTATGCAGCATAATATGGTTTGAATGGAAAGGAAGTACAGTAAGATGTAAACTGGTTTGATGGTATTTTTCCCAGCAGCTCAGCAGTGTTTAGCTATTGCACTGCTGCCTGAACCAAGTCAGTCTGTGCCTTTCCAGGGAAGATCTGAAAGAGTGCAGTGCTTTTCCCCAGGCCCCTGTGCTGGCACTGTGGCTGTTGCAGGGAGGAAGCTCCTGCTTTTGTAGAAGGGGCTGCCAGGAAGGAGTCAGCGAAACAGTCCAGTGGTTTTTGATGGGTCAGGAGGTAGGTGAATGACACTGTTCGTGTTGCCTAGAGTAAGAGGAATTGTTTTAGGTGCATCTTTTGTTGCTGTTAGCCTGTGGTTTTCTGTTCGTCACCTAAAATCCTTTCCAAATTTCCACATCATAGCTTCAAATTCCAGGGTCTCTTTGTTCACAAGTGCATGAATTTCAGTGTCTGTGCTGGAAACTGGTTGTGCAGTGTGGTCCTGTTCCTTAGGTGAGGGTGGTGGGGTTAAAAGAGGCCATGGTGACTTCTTCACAGGTGATCCTCTGTGAGGAGCACAGCACTTCTCAGTTGGGGAGGGCTTTGCTGCATCAGGTTTATCAGGATCTATGTCAAACCTCCTGTCCCACTATAGACCAGGACCCCATTAAAGGTTGCAAACCAGTGCATGCACTGGTTTCCCAGTCAAGTTGTTAAAGCAGGTATAATTTTGTTGTTGAAAACTGACACTGCGTAAACGGTTTGAATTTGGAGTCAACTTCCAAGCCGTGTGGTCTTGCTACACGTTTTTCTGCTAGGTTAAATACTCACCTGCGCAAAGAAATCTCATCCCTGTGTAAGTACCCCTGGTGTGTGATCAGGTTGCCTCTTACTCTTCTCCTTTATGGACTGAATAGAATAAGCCATAGTCTCTCCTTGTAAGGTAAGTTTCTCCAGGCTCTCTAATCACTCTTGTAACTCTTGTCTGAATCCTTTCCAAGTGTTAGTGAAGGTAGGGAATAAAGCAGCTAAGCAGAGGAGGCCCACTTCTGTTTGATAGAGCAGTTTGGTAGCAGGAAGCACTCATTTCTATTGAGAAGGCTGAGAAGAACATCATGGTGGAGAAACAAAGCAGTGTGTTTCACCTAGCAAATGGAGGAGGATTCATGCCTTTGACAGGCATTTTTCTTCTACGAAGACCTGCCTGTTCAGTCATTAGCAAAAATTCAGATTAAATGTAGCATTTCTTCTCTGCCTTATCCCTCTTGTCATTTACAGTTCCCAGCATGTCCCAGTGTTTGCCTGTGTGGGTCACATCTCTGGTCATCCCCAGTGCCCAGGGTAAAATTTCTCTGTGTCCTTTTTAGAATGCCAAAATTAACATTAAGTGAGTAGAAGTGGCTCCCAATAGAAGCGCCTTGGTGACTGCGTGATTTTAACTGTTGTAAGAAATGTTTTAAAATAAAATGTATTAGCATGTTTTCCTTTAAGTATATGTAATGGTCCCGATTCAGTAATCTGCTGCTTTGTATCACTGCAATGCATAGCATCTGTATGCACAGCTTAGCAGGACTATTACTGTGGCTTTTCTAGCCAACGTCACGGCACAAGGCAGTTGTAGTTTATCATTTGATGCAACTATAGAACAGTTAGTGAAGAGGGAATGTTTGTTTCGCTCTGTTTCTTATTTCCTTAATAACAACGTAGCTACCTGTGGGCAGACATGACTGTATACTTATGCTGTACAATGAAGTGTTTTATTGTACTGAGATGCCATTTAGTATTAACAACAAATGGGAAGAATTCAAGTTCTCAGTGAGATATTCGTATTGATTGTATTGCTGGTGGTTTGTTGAGTGTTTGGGACACAATAGAAATACCCAGTGTATCAATTCTGCTTTAATACTGCGCATATCTAGGTGTAATACATTGTTGGGATGAATCCTGAATTATTGAAGCATCAGAACAACTAATCCCCGATAAAATAGGACTGCTTTAAAAAGTTTAAGAGAATTCTTTGTCCTTCAGGTTATATGACCTGGAAATAAAACTATACAATAGGATTTAATAAAACATAGGCTACCCTTTGTGAGAGCTCTCTCAAGGCTTTTCAAGGTGTAAATAGTTACCGTTTCCAGAGGTAATGTACTTCATTTGCTTTCCGAATAAGCAACTTCGATATTAAGAGAGACTGCTGTGCAAGGACTGGGATTTAAACTCCTGTAGGATGCTCCGTCTTGTTCCCTAACAGACCACCAGCTTGTCTGAGGTCACCTATATTACCGAGCATCAAACTGGCTGTAGTAATTTCAGTGTTATTTCTCTCTCTCTCTCTCTCTCTCTTTTTTTTTTTTCCCCCAAATGTTTTTATTTTAGTTCATGTAGCTCCAGTAACAACTTGGAGATGTTACGTGCTGTGACTGCAGAGTAGCTGGTGATGGCTCTGTTCAGTTTCCCATTAAAAAAAAAATAAAATCCTACCTGCATTAATAACATTATTCTCCAACCACTTCTGCATTTTAAGCACGATCTTATTTTTTACTGCAAAAATGAAACAATACATGGTTTCATTACTCCCCAGAATACTTCTCAGAACAGATTTTCTCAAGGGAACAGCAACAGTGCATGGGTGCTTTGAGGGTGAACTTCATTTTTTCCATCTCTTAATAATGATTTAGTGGAAATATCTGTATAAAGAAGGGACCATATTTATCTATCTATTTACACATAAATATACATGTTTATGTTGTTCAATTAAAAATATTTGTGTGCTTACAAATTTTCATGTGTTTTTGATAAATATTTTCTGCCTTTTTGCAAAGTAAGGGCATCATTTGTAAGCACTGAGGACAGATTTAGTGCTGTGAGGTCAGCGGGGAGCTTCCAGTTCATTTAAAAGGGTTCAGTTCTGGTGCGTGGCGGGTGAAGGTTGCTCCGCAAGAATGTTGAGCTGTGCTCAGAATAGGAAGAAAAGAAACTCTGCACTGGAGTGAGGTACTTCCCTTTAGGCACCTGAGAGAGATGATGACCCAGTGGAACTAGAAACAAATATATTCTCACTGTTCTTGCAATTTCAATTTCCATGTTCTTTGATAAAATTATAGCCCATTGAACACATTCCTTCACTCATGAGCCACTTTTCCTCTCCTTACTTTAAAATGCTGCAACAGTTTCAACACAAGAAGTGCTATTTGCCCCCTGGGTTTCTCAAGCACTTACGTGTACGATTTTTACATGATATGTTTCTTTTAAATTTCCCCCACTGGTAGCTCACGTGGTGAAAAGTGTAAGCTGGGGGCATTTAAGAAACTGGTGCAGTGCAGACACATGTACACGTATATACCTGCTCTGAAATGTGGCTCAGTGTAACAAGAACAAAACAGAACAGCAAAGATGTCCTCTTTGATGCTCAGCAGCGGAGCGTCCTGCTGACGGGAGGTTAGGAACACTGTGTAAACATCACCACTTTTCCCCTTCTTTTTGGCACTAGGAAATGACATCATCATCTTAATGTATACAATTATTCTGTTTGGTACAGCAGGCAACATCCAGTTTGGGTAGGAATATGGCTGCTTTTTGTTAGAGACGTAGTGATCTTATTTATATGCAAGTGTAAGACAGAGACTGGAATTTCAGCAGGTACTGTTCCTCCTTGGGCTTGTTTAATTGGGTTTCTGTATGCAAAAAAAAAAAACAACTTGCAGGTAATTGCATTCAGTATTCATGGCAGACACAGTTTTCTCAAGTAGAAACAAAGACTGTTTGACTACAGCCTATCCAGGACAAGCAAAACACAAGAAAACTTCCTTCTAGATGACAAGTGAGGGATTACATCCTGACCTGCCTATTGTTAGGTGCTTATCAGTTACTTGGCTGACAATAGGTATGCTGCAATATGTTTTATGCTACTGCACAAATAATAGTAGTATTTCTATTTCTCACAAATTATGATTATTACCGAGCTTATGATGGATGACTGTTCTGTTTTCCAGCTCCTTTCCCTGGAAAGCTCTTTTTGCTGTCATAGGTCTCTGCATGCTTCCCCACCATCCTGCTGCTCTCCAATAGGGTTCTGTCGGTGTTTGCTGGATTAGTAGGATGTTTTGCTTTCCTGTCATGTTTTGCTTGTCCATAGGGACAGGCTGCTTTAAAAAAAAAAAAAAAAAAAAAAAAAAAAAAAAAAAAGAGACCTAACCTGGTGCATCAAGATGCAGAAACTAGTAACTATCATTAGTTCTGAGTTTGAACCTCCAGGCGCTGAACTGCACGGTCTTCAAGAATAGTATGATTGATGTATCTGTTGCTAGTCTAACACGCCAGCCTAGCCTGCTTCCAGACTGAGTTGTAGCGTTATTATCCTGAAGTGACAGATATGTGCAGTGATGGTGATCTTTGACCAGCATAAAATAAGTCAAAGGAACAAAGCAAAACTTCAAAGAACGTGAGTGTGCCTGACACTCTCAAGCTTATGAGAACAATATACTGTTAGCTTCGGTACAGCAGACATTTAATCATTTCATCCGTACCTTAGCATGTTCTTGTAATTAGAAATCAGACAGTCTTTAATTTTCGAACTAGATTTCTTCTCTCCTCCATCCCTTTCTTAGAAATCAATACTGCATTTTGATTTCTTTTACCATTTTGCATGTAGTGTACTCTGATTTATAACAGAAATATTTGTTGCAGATATAACTAGTAAAGGGCATTTACTGTCCTTTTGTTGTTTGTTTTTGTTTTGGACAAAACAAGTCATCTGAGCCAGCTGCAATAAAATTTTCCCAATTCAGGCTAATGATCAGGAGAGTGCTTGCAAGTTCTAGAATTCTCTGATGCAGGGAGCCAGGAAACAGCAATAAAACCCAGAACAAATGCATCCTATAATGTACTTTGTTCATTTATTTCATACCATAAGGATAGTTTTGTTTTAATTATTTATGATAATAAAATTCTGAGTGAAGGCATTCTACTGTATTTTGTAACAATAATGAAACTTGAGTGAGAGATGGCCTCTCCACAGCATCCTGGTATTACATGTGTCTTGCAAACAAAATGAGGAGTTGGTCATATATTCTTAGTATCTTTCCTCTATTTAAGCAAAGGCTGAAAGCTTGTTTTCTGCTTATGTCCTGCTGCTCCCTTCCCCTCAAGACAAAACAGGGCCCTAATGCTGTTTCATGTACCAGAAATTCACACTGTGGAAAAGAAGTTCTTAATAAAAGCACCGTATGCTGCACGTCTTAATGTCTGAGAGCTCATAGGAAGCATCTTGAAGGCCTTCCCAAAATTTTCTGTAGGCTTATAGGGAATATCAAAAGTTTTTCCCATTGCCTGCCTTTATTGCTATATTAAAGGGGGAAAGAAATTGGAGACAGAAATACAGATCAGCAGGCTGCTCCAAAAGTAATGCCCCTCTTTATTTTCATGGAAACCACAAGAGATGCAAGGATTACAATAAAACTGTTTGATGGAGCAAATTCTCAGCTACAAAACAAGGTTCTTCAACGTTGTCACCGCCATTAGTGATGTATTTTCAGCAGTGATGAACAAGAGCCTGCAACCCACATTCGTAGACATCTTCATGTCCGTCTGAAACATGGCTTTTCTTTCACAGCTTCATTGCCACTGCTGAAAAGCACCACCCACTGTCACTGTGCTCACACCTGCTTTTTGGTATCCATCATGGTCAGCAAGCATACATGTATGTCAATGGGTGCCATTGTTTCCGCATAGAGGAATTCAGTTCCCCCCTTTGCTTCATACACACTCCCATGTCAGATGCCATTCTGCCAGGCTTTTCCTCTGCTGCTGTCTGTCATGGAATAAAATGTAACAGGATAGTGTTGGGAAGGTTCTGTTTATATTGTCTTCCCACCAACATCTCCCTTTGACGTTGTGCGCCAACGTAATAAAACAGAAGGCATTACTTTTAGAGCAGCCCTCATAAAAAAAGGCCTTTGCATTCACCTGTGAAGTCTTTATGTGCAGATTATGACATCTGCAACTCATGTTCTACAGGAATTCATTTTTAGTGGCATGATTTTTTTTATATATTTTTTTTTTCTCTAGCTAGTGATCTATTCAAGCAAAAGCTATTGAAGCAAAAGGCATTTCCTGGGGAATTAATGATCGGATGGGAGGAGTTGATAACCCATAGTACAAGTGAGGGCCATCTCTCCCAGCCCATCATTAATCTCCAGAAAATGCCCTGTACAAAGGTCACTGATTTACTGATTTCTTTCTTTCTTTTTTTTTTTTTTAAAGTTAAAAAGGATAGGGTACAGTAACATTTACTGTCTGCATTTATAATGGTACTCAGATACTATGCTTATATTTAATCTATTTTAACTCAGTGGATTGATAGGATGACATAATGCACAGTGCTTAACAGCTTGATAAATATTAACGTATGGAACATTTATCAAGAATTAATGCTTCTCCAATAGCCAGCTGAAGCACTTAAACATTAGTTAGTATTTTATTCATTTGATAATTATTGGCTTCCTGAGTGCTAAAATTGAAGTCCTTGCTGGTGGTAGTGTCATTAAATCTTGGAAAGAGCAAACACTATAAACACTGTTAATGGCAACATTCTGTATCAGCTTTAGCCTTATGACATGGTATGTGGTAGGTGTCTTTGCTGATAATGCAAAGAGCTTGTTGTGATAGTAGTAGCTCCATACTGTGACAAAGGGAGGTTAGTGGCATTGTGGGAGGTAAGGGGACCAAGCTAGAGCCATGGGAATCGGCTCCACTGTTGCCCCAAATCCCTTCCGCAGCCAGGAGTAAGTCTTGTCATCTCCCCATGCCTCAGTTTCTCAATTTGTAATGCACTTCAATAATGGCAATTATCTACTGAACTAGTGTTTCTGCATTGTTCTGAAATTATAGCTGGTGGGAGCTATCCTGTGTTCCCTGTCACTGTTATCAAATTTGTAAATATCAGCCATGGAAAAAGTGAATCTCAAGCTCACCTTACTTAGTGCAGTGGGCAGTCCCATATTCTTCCTTTTTCTGGGGGGTTTTTATATGTATTGTCAGATATGGTCCTGAAAAATGGAAAAACTTCCGATCAGATCTGGCTGCAAAATCATATTTAGACTGATGTTCTGATGTGCTGTAATCCAGTGAATTAACAGGAAGATTTTTAAAAAGCAAGCAAACTACATTTTGTGCAAGAAAATACTTAGAATCTGTGCAAAACCAGGGAGTCTAGTTGGTGCTGTTCACTCAGGTGCATTCACTGTTAGTGAGCTGACCTGGCAGAAGCCCATGAGATCAGTAAGCATCGATAGACCTGTTTTCCAGAAGGGCAGGATGAAGTACAGAGGGCACAGGGCTATTTCTGTCCAGGTAGCAGAACCTCGCCAGTCACAAGAAGAGAATGCAAGCAGCTGCTTCTATATATTTATAGGACATATTCCTCCTGGTGTTAATTTGGTTCAATACCAGCTAGAAGTACATAAAGATATAGTTCTGCCTTTTGGCTGCTGCTTAATACCTTTCATAGCTGGCCCACAATTGTGAAGAGATCTGCACGGCTGTGACCAGATGACCTCCTTGGAGCTGAAGTCACATATTAAAGTATTTAAATAATCAAAATAAATAAAGGTAGATGCAAAATGTGGTTTTGCATTTGCTGTGACGAAGCTCAGAGTTACTTCTGCGTGAGCTGCTCCCAGGCTCCTGCGCATAGGGGTTGCCCTGGGCACAGAGGGGGCCACCTGCTGTGACCTTTCTGCAGGCACTGCCCACAGCGATGAGCTGCCTTCAGATGCAGGCTGACCCTGCCTATGAGCTCTCTTTTCTTAGTGTTATACTTTATGTTTTGTTTTGCCTCGTCCTTGAGCTCTGGAAGGGTGTGCTGTCAGTGGGCACATCTGTCCCTACCAGGCCTGAGGAGGCAAGCAGGTCTCCTTGGAGGATGTGATGTGAGGGTGCTCTGAAGTAAACTTGATAGGGTGTCTGCTTGAACAGATCTTACACTGGTTCTAGAGCTGTAGTTATTCTTTAGTTAGGTTTGGTTGTTTGAATGTGATGTTTAAAGAATGTCAGCAGATAATACTGAAATATGTGGGGTTTTCTTTGGTTGGGGGTGCTAGTCTGTTGTGGGTTTTTTTTTGTTTGGTTGGGTTTTTTTGTTCGTTTGGTGTTTGTTTGAGTTACGTACATTAAGTTAGTGTGAGAAGAATAACCATATTCTAAAAATTGGAGAATCCTTCCTAGACTGACAGTAATATACACATTTTTAAGGCTTTCGGTGTAGCAAAGCAAGAATTTCAAGTGGAAAATTGTTAATTTACTATAATGAATTGAAACATGAAAAAACAAATATTTAGTTAATTGCCTCATAAATCTGTCTGTTACTATCAGTGGAATTAAATTGATAAACAGTTCTTTAAAATTAATTTCCACATGGCAGTGTGCAGATTTTATTTTATTCAAACCCCATTAGGTATTTGTATGAAAGAAAACATAAATTTGCATTTCTGTCAAATTAAAGAGTGTGTATGACAAAACACACATTTCCTTCCGTGGATACTGGGGCCTTAATACATTTGGCATAATGAGGAGAGCTAGATGCTAGTTATTTTCAAAGGCAATACCAACAGAAAAGTGGAAGCACATCAGACTTCTTTGATTGTATCATGTCACTTTACTGTTAATACAGCTGAACTCATTTTGCTTTTGGGGTCAGGAGATCGTGGACACAACACTTGAAAGTCACATAAGGTTTTGGGCTGTTGCCAATGCTGTGAAAATGTTTTGAGAGGCCAAGGGAAGGCCTGTTCTTTCTGGGGGGCTGGTGAGCTTTGTTCTGGTGCCTTCTGGGGTGGGAGGTCTTGGGGAGAGGAGGAGGTGGGTGTCCATGTTTTCGGGCCTGAATTGCCTTCACTGGCATGGTTTTCCATGCTCAGACCTGTCGTGGTAGCATCTGTGGGCCCTTGGTACGAAAGGAGCTGGCAAGCTGAATGCTGTTGTACTTCAATCACCTAATGACACTATGCCCTGTGCAGTATCAGTTTTTCAAAGTAAGTGGGTCACTACGTGAAATTAAATCATTTGATACACTCCATCCTTCAGCAAATGTAATAAGAACATCCTTACTGACCTCTCCCAGTGACATTCATTGGAAGAAAACTTGTCTCACTGTGCGTGACCCGGTGTTCTGGAAACTCACATAAAGATAATTCTTTCTTGCTGTACAGTGCTGTTAGATATTCTCAAAATTCAACTGGATGGTTGTCATCTCAGAAGTTAGTAGTGGACAAATGGTTGCAAATTACAGCTGATCTTATGGTGAAGTGTAATGCCTGGGAGACAGTACTCCTCAGTTTAATTCCCACAGCTGTCTCTTGCTTCTTGAATGACCTCAGTCAACTTACTTGAACTTTCATTCCCTCTGTTGTTTTGCCTGAAATCAATAGTTACTCCTTCCCACAGGCATAGTCGAACATGACTTGTACTGATTTGTGAAGAGCTTTGAGATCCTCTAAAAAAGCTAGCTAGAGTGACAAAGCATTAGTGGCAGCGATGACCTATAAAACTTCAGAAGAAGGAGGTTGCAAACACATTTTCATTTAGCTTTAATAATACTTTAATAATCAAAAGAAGAAATGTAATGTTTAATATTTAAACAAAATTGCATTCACTTTCTTCGCATGTTAAGTGAGTATTAAAGCAGGATGGAAGCTAGTTTACATATTTTTACGCTAGACTATGTTATTATTAAATATCGAAATATGCTGTAGTTGGCCAGCCTCCAATGAATATTACTCAACTTACTAACATCACATTTGAATATTTGCAAGTTACATAATATATTTGTATTAGACAAATGATTGATGATATTTGAGAAGATGCACTTCTATTAAAGTTATCTTTATGTAATGAAAATAAATAACAATAGTTATTTGCTGATTGATAGAAGGAACAGAAATACTTACGAAGGGTTTGTAGTGTAAATAACTGGATGCAGTAATCCATGTATCTAGACTTGAAAGGTCACAATATAGTTAGTATCATGGAATCCATGTTTGAGATTCTCTGGAGACTGAAGAGAACCAGAGCTTCCTGTCCATCTGCCTGTAATAAATGTAGGTACCCGAAAACACACATGTAAATTCCTGTGTACCTGATGAAATGCAAACAACCTTGTTAAATCAGGTTTTCAGACCTATGTGAATGGCAAACTTAGTTTAAGATAAAAGTGATAATTTTACAATGAGCTGTGAAACTCCTTACCACATGAAATACTGTTTGAGAGTGTTAAGGACGTGACTACACAGATATAGGCTTCTTAGTACTTAACATTTAGCCATGTGTGGCAAAAATTTCTCAAGACAATTGTAATAATTTGGGTAGCACTCTGCTCTGTTCCTGGGGCCTTTGCTGAGCATTGCTGTTGGCCACTGCTGGAGGAAACATAGAATCATAGAATTGCTCAGGTTGGAGAAGACCTTCAAGGTCATCAAGTCCAACCACAGCCTAACCATACTACCCTAACTCTAACAACCCTCCACTAAATCATGTCCCTGAGCACCACATCCAAACAGTTTCTAAACACATCCAGGGATGGTGACTCAACCACCTCCCTGGGGGAGCCTATTCCAGTGCTTAACAACCCTTTCTGTAAAGTTTTTCCTGATATCCAACCTAAACGTATGCTTGCGCAACTTAAGGCCATTTCCCCTTGTCCTGTCACATGTCACCAGTGAGAAGAGACCAACCCCGCTCTCACTGTAAGCACCTTTCAGATATTGGAAGAGAGCAATAACGTCTCCCCTCAGCTTCCTTTTCCACAGACTAAACAGCCCCTGTTCCTTCAGTCTGTCCTCATAAGGCATATTCTCCAAGCCGTTCACAAGCCTTGCTGCCCTTCTTTGGACCTGCTCCAGCACCTCAATGTCCCTTCTATATTGAGGTGCCTGAAACTGAATACAGTACTCGAGGTGAGGCCTCACCACTGCCGAGTACAGGGGCAGGATTACTTCCCTATCCCTGCTCACCACAACCATTCCCAATGCAAGCCAGGATGCCATTGGCCTTCTTGGCTACCTGGGCACACTGCTGGCTCATATCCAGCCGACTGTCCATCAGTACACCAAGGTCCCCTTCCATCAGGCAGCTTTCCAACCACTCCTCCCCAAGCCTGTAGGTTTGCCTGGGGTTGTTGTGACCAAAATGCAGGACCCTACTGAAACTCATATAGTTAACCTTAGCCCATTGATCTGTTCTTTCCAAGTCCCTCTGTAGTGCCTTTCTCCCCTCAGGCAGAGCAATGCTCCCTCCTAACTTGGTGTCATCAGCAAACTTACTGAGGGTGCACTCAATCCCCTCATTAAGATCGTTAATAAAGATGTTAAATAGAAGCGGCCCCAGTACCGAGCCCTGGGGGACACCGTTTGTGACTGGCAGCCAACTGGATTTAATTGGAAGGACTGCTATATGGCAGACCTTAGTCTTTCTGGGAATTTGTCCTTAGAGGGCTATGTTTTCTTTATTGTGATATTTCTTTCATTCATCAAATCAGTTATATATTAGATTTCATATGCATTCAAGGCTTAATTGGGAAAACAGATGTAATGTAATGTCTGTCTCTGGAAAGTGTAGTGTTGGGATAATCACTTGTGTCACACCCACCTTAAATATACAAGTAAGACATGTGGTTGTAATTTTGGTCGGTCTAAATAAGATAACAAGAGACATTATTTTACAGTTTGTAAAGTGGTTACTTTTAGCTTTCAAGTCCCAGGGCAAATTTCAAACTTGTGTTTTTAAATTTTTGGTGGTGGACAAAGAATGTGAGTTAGAATGTAGAATACAGCAGAGAAGTTAGTTCGGACCAAAAAGTTGCTTAGAACTGGAAGTGTTAGGAGACCTGGCTTATTTGTCATTATCGCAAAGCTAGTTCCCATCCAACACACATCGAAATCACTGGGAAAATTGCTGGTAACAGCAGCTGAAGTTGAACTGTGCCCTTAGAGAGGATGTAACCCTCTGCACTGCTGATGAACATTGCACTGCTTTGATTAAACTGTTTTTTCATAGTTTATACTTGGTTTTTAAATGAGGAATAAACATTGTTTTTGTGCTGAAGACAAGAGAATATCTGTTAAAGATTATCCCTTTATAAGCCAAAGTAGTGATAATCCATTCACCTGTTGACTCTGTTTCTACTTAGGAAGAGTAACTAGAAAATACTATTCTATCCTAATCTATGTATAACAGGTACCTTATTGCTGTGAGGCTTTCTAAGGTCTAACTGAGGAAGACCCAAGATTTAGAATTTGAAATGTTCTAGGTTCTTTCCAAGCTGACTACCATTAAGTCTCAGGACGCCACAAGTTTGTTTTACCTCCTGCATTTTGCTTAGTACTCAAGATATGTTTTATGATGGCATTGATAAGAAGATGCATGTTTACTTGAATTTGAAATGAGAGCGCCTTGCATTTATTTGATCATCTCTTCCTTTCCAGTAGATATTGCTACAACAAATGGAAGCAATTATATAGTGTTTCAAATAAGAGAATAATGATTTATTAGGAGATAATTTCTCTAGACAGAATCCTAAATAACAATAACTTAAATAATGTTAGACTTACGGCACTACTTGACTGTGTGTTGGGGTCTCTGAATCAGTCAGCACGTGTGTGCACTATACACCAAGACCTTTGTGCAATTCTCCTTCAATCTAAAATTGATGAATGAAAACCGTCCTACTGAATTTTTAATTTTCCTGTGGTGTTATTATTCTGCACAAGTTAAGTTTAAAAACATGTGGTTGAAGAGCTGCACGGCATGTGAAAATGCTCAGGGGAGTAGAGGAGCCTGTTAGTAAATGAGTGCATTGATTAGAGTTGTAGGAGTAGCTCGGAAGTACTTCTGTGATAAAATACTCAAGCAGTTGAGTCTGCTGATTCATCTGTCTCCAGAAGGATGTGTTAATCAATGATTGTTTTGTAACATTTTTGAAAAAGACAGAGTTATGTTAGCTGCCTATTGCACACTGTTGCCAGTATTTCAAGAAAGTGTTTGGAAAACGTGGAAACTCAAGTTTTAAGGATGCATCCTACAGGTGTCTGTAAAAGTTTTAAGTAGCAATATTAAAGTTATAAAAATGAAGAAGGTAAAAACAAGAGCAGAGCTCCAAAGTGGTGTTCAGCTGAGATGTAAGAATGCAGCCTGTATGCATTAAAGTAATACATCAAATCTCTTCCATTTCCATTTACTAAAATATATTTATTCCTTCTGAATGTGGTGCATATATAAACAAAAGTAACTTAGAGGAATATTTTCAAGCACATTTTTGATTACTAATTTGAGATATCCAGCCAAAGGAAGAACAGACTGTTATGAGCACTGTTAGAACACCTTTAATTGCTTCAAATTATTGTTGTTCCTTGGGAGTAAGACTTGTACATATATAATCTCTATTATAGTACCATGCAGAATTTGCTCTTGATGTGTATAAAGAATAATGCGCAGCATGCAATCTGTATTTATTAGTAACAGATTAATATGTAAAATTCTGGTGCTGGTGAAAAGCATGATGGCAGCTAGGAAACTGTGCTCTGGAATGTTTTTGGATAATATTGTGCACTTTGGCAAAGGCCTAATGGCTTCATTGCCATCAGTGAATTTTGAAGAAATTTCTAATCTCCCAAAAGGTGAACAGAATCTCAAAAAAAGTGTGTACTTGCAATATTTAGCAATAATAGGAATATTGCAATTACTGCAATATTCTGCTAAATTCGAAAGGCAATGAAATTCAGAATTTGGGTGGAACCTCCCTATCCATCCCCCTAGTAGTTATCAGAGTCTCCTTACAGTCACAGCACATTACCCATCTAATAGAGCTTCGTAATCCAGGTCCAGTGTCCTGAATGTAATTCATCTGATGGCAAAAATGCTCATAAATTTCACCTTTATGTGAGTTTGCTACAGTTTATTAGCAGTTCAGTGTAAATCATAACTAAACTACTGGATTCCAAGTGTTACTAGAAAATTGATATCAGTGCATTGATAGCATTCATTTATTAAAACAAACAAAAGATCATGACAAAGCAACAAAAAAAAATACCATGTTATTTTAATATTTTATTTACGCATCGAGCTCTCACTCACAGAAAAATAATGTGTTGTAAATCTATTTAATGTGGTTTGTGTACTGATGATTGTCTTCTAATGTCCTTCAGAGTTGTGTTTGTATGATCACTGTTTTTCTGTTCTGTTTCCTTTTTCCCTTTTCCTTCAGTTTTGCTTTAGTTTCCTTTACAACAAGACTAAACTGACAAGTGAACTGTAACAGGACTCCAAAACATACCTTGAACATACATTGTTAACCAAATTACAATCAGTGATGTCGTTTACACATGTTGCCTTTCAAAGCATGAACATATTCATTTAATTTGCTTTTTAAATATCCATGACAATGTCCCTGAGCATTTTAATAAAACAGAAACAGTTAATTATTGCCAAATATCTGCATACAGTGGTCTGTGGCTTACAGTGTATCTGACAGCGCTTCCCTCTCAAAAGAAAATTGTGTAAATTGCCACTTACTATCATTTTAAATAAATAAGCCTTATCTTGACTCTGTTTCTTTTTTTCTTTCCCACCCCTCTGCAATACTGTTCAACAACCCTACTTTCAGTGGGACCATTTCTATTACAGAGTGATTGAACTCTGATTTACACATCAATTACCCAACTTCATGGAGATTTTCATGCTCCCCTAGCTGACATCAATGAAGCATAACTGCCTGAGAGCTTTATTTCATCCCAGTTTTTGATAACAGACTGATAACTAATCATATCGAAAGACAATGTGCGATGATACAGGAAACAATAAATGCTCCCCATTGAAACCTCATCTACTCTTTATACACTTACTATTCAGGAAGTTATCTTTGCCATCCATTCCCCCCAAATTATTCCTTCTGAATTCATGTTTGGGATAGGTTTGAGACTACATAATTCCAAAAGGAAGATAAATTGAGTGAAAATAGCATTTTCTAGATACTTGGGGGAAAATATCTAAAGGGAATGAGGAATGTGACAAATATAAGACAAACCCTCAGCCTTCTAGCTTAAATTTCCATAAATTGCCTTGGGGTCTCTCGGGTGTTATTTTGTTCAGAGGCTTTAATCTTCTGTATTCTCTATCAACCAGTCTATGGGAATGGCATTGTTTTTGATGCAAACTGTTAAGAGTTTTAGCTCACGTGGATAGATAACCAGTGACCAGCTCAAGTGTTTTTCTACAGAACTGTTGAAAATCAAAGACAGGATATTCTATATTTTAAAACAAATCTTTTATCTCAAAGTACAGTGATAGATACGTTCAGTATTACTTTCAGTAACTATTCATACTACGAAGAAGAACACAGCATTAAAGTAAATGCTAAATACAGGAGAGAGAGAAGTACAAACTTATTCTATCATGGTCTGATTGGCCCCTGTTAAGTAGTAAAATTACCAGGACAAAGATACGGAAGCAATAGTGCTGACCAGATGAAGAAGAATTTTGCTATTTTAAGTGCGGTACTGCTCATGATTTTTATCGTTAAGGGAAACAAAAACTTCAGATGGGTTGGGAAGATATGTTAAATTAACTGTCTTTCTGTTAAAGATCAGATTTTCAAATTCTCCTCATTTAATAAACACATTTTAAGAACTGTAATGAAATTTAAGACCTTGGGCTGATTTTTTCATTTGGAGTAAATGAGTACAATACATAATGAGTATGTACTGGGAGAGTTTGACCTATACCAAGGAAGCCTGTTCTTCCCCCATACAATATTGTTGTAGCCTGGTTTTTCATGAAATCAGTGGAGTAATGCTGAGATAAGTCTGAACGAATGTAGAGGTGAATTGCTACTGTAATGTATTTGCTAGAAGTGAGATTTCACCCTGTTTGGTTTTCTGTTGGGACTGCTCTTAGCCTAATATTTTTCCTCATACTGAAATATGATTGCCCTCATGTGGAAGAGCAGTCAAGGGTGTACTTTCAACATAGGAATATTCTGATTGACTTGAGCTGGATTTTTCACATATGCTGACTATATTCACAAGCAGTTTTTGATTGAGATACTCCGTACCTTGCTCAGATGTAGAAATGTTCAAGAAAGTCCAGTTTCTGGTGATACTTCACCAACTTCCAGAGCGCACATGGCAGAACAATAGATCTAAGAAGAACAAGAAATAACCTTGGGAAGGGACTTTTAGTTCTGAAATTGGTACCAGTTTACATCCACTGCATCTTAGTTTAGAAACATTTGTACTTCTTCTTTCCGCAAATGACCAACATTTTGGTTTGAGAGCTTCTTTTATCGTTTAGGCTACACTAATATTTTGAGGCTGAGGGGAGGGCAACTCTGAAAGGGGAAAGCTTGATTTGAGCAGCATGCGTTTTTGTGAATTCAGACATTTCTTTAAACATTGAAACCAGCAACTACTTTCTCCCTAACTTGTGGATAAATGCTATTTTTCTTCAACGTTGTGCATTTATCCTTTGGCATGTAGTCTGCCACTACTATAAAGCCTCTCTGTTTCTGCTTTTTTATTGATCCTTTCCCCACTGCGCTTCTGTTGTTCTGACTGAATCAACAGAGCGGTGTTTTGTTCTCATTCATGATTTTTTCTGCAACATTAGGTATTTGATCACTCTCTTCCGCTTTTTCTTCTTGTCACCGTGACTACTACTTCAAATTTGTCAGGTCTGACTTATTTCTTCCACCCTGTTTCCACCGTCAGGCTCATCTGCCTTTCCTAGTCTTCCATGCTTTGTGAGGCTACTTCTTTAGTTACCACATCTTTGAAGATAAACCCGAAATGCTAGGTCTCAGCCTTCAGCTCTTCATTTTACTTCTTCAGCCTTCCCTTTACTTCTTCCTTCTAACCTCTCATTCTTTTGCAATCTATCGTAAAAAAATTTTCTTTTGCACCATATCCTATTATTTTCACTACGGATGACTGCACCATCCTTTCCAATGCCTGCGTTTTTCTGCTACTTCTAGTTCTCATTTTATAGACTCTGCATGTCTGACTTCCTTCTCTTCAAATCAGATCCACATTTTCAGCTTCCAGCCCAACACCCAGGTGCATGCTTGCCATCTTTTGTACTGCCTGCAGCTGCCAGTCTGTCCATCATCTGCTCCCCAGCCACGCTCGGTGCCACGCAGCCTGCCCTGCTGGCACTGCGTGTTTGGCCAGGCCAAGCACCTGCTCTGTCACAGTGCGTTGCCTCACCAGTATTCTGGAGGATATCTGTAGCTGAGAAAAAAAAAAGAATGTTTGCTGGTCTGATAGTAAAGGATTAAGTATCAAATGCTGTTATTTGAAATGTGTTTGCAGCTTGTCTTGATGTTAAACCAGACCAAAACAGCAATGCAGTTGTGGTTACTATTTTTCCCGTTATATTTAATTACCAGCACCCTGGTAATTTTTTGACCAATGGTCTCATGGACTCTGTAGCATTCTTACTGCTCACCGTTCTGCTCTTCTCAGATTTATGTACAGACTTCCCTTTTCTAATTCAATTATTAATCTAATAAGTGCTAACAAAACAATAAAGCTCATGTATTTAAATGGCCTTGTTACCTAATAGCTGTATCTAGGGAGCTGGTCTTCTCAGATATAATGGGTATTATGTCCTCCAGCTGTTGTTTTTTTTCTAAATCTCTTTTTAAGATGTGTACGAAACTCTATTTGTGATTTCCTGCTCTCTTGGCGTTAGAAGTGTCATGAAGTATTTCTCATACTAAAGAGACAGAATGAACTCTGTTGTTCCTCATAGTGACCGTAGTTTTCATTGACACCCTCACGACTAATCACGTATCCGTATTTCACAGAACATTAGTTAGGCTTAATACTAAACATAAGCCTCAGAGATTGTGTTGTGACCACATTAAGAGTTTCTGTGGAACATCCTGCTACATTCTCAGTGTACTGGGGCCTTCAGGTCTAATCAGTATTACTGTTTAGATACTAAAGAACTCAAAGAAGTTGTTATTGTAATCCGTGTGTGATCTTATCTTATTTAACTTTCCATATCCACAGTCAGCGCCATGTCAGGCTTTCACGTGGTGAAAGTGCATTTGTGGAGGAATAAGCCAAGGAATTGCTCTGACAGGATGAGCAACCACTTCCTTTTGAGCAGATACTCTTTGTACACTTACAGCTGTGTGATTGAAGAGTTCAAAAAGAACCTCTCGTTTTTATTTATTTATTTATTTATTATTCTCACAGGACGATACGTGAGAAAGTTTAGGATTGGTTTGGAGACAGCAGATTTACTTAGAGCTTTGCTTATGTGCATGGACTGGTAGTCTGCAGGCATCTTTGGGGACCAGGGCACGAACTTGACCTTTGTGCTTGTGTACTGGGTGCATGGACAATACATCTTTCAGAATAATGTGCAATGGAAGAGAACTACCGAAGTATGTTGTTTGGAAAAAAATGTGCTTTAAAAAACCAAACCAACCAACCAAACAAACAAAAAAGAAACCTTTTTCTATTAACTTTGTAAATACCGATTTGCTTTAAAAGACATGAAGTTAAACTGATCGTGCCATTTTAATTTACTACTTTGTTCATTATTTTTGAATTAACTGTATTTCATTGTGTCACAAAACTTATGTAAATTGTCTTAAAGCCTTTGCTGCTTTTTCTCCATGAAGATGGGGCATAATGCTTTGCTAAATGTTTCCCATGCTTGAGACCTGAGCCAACTTTTATCTAAAATGCTGGAACTTTCACGTGAAAGATGAGATCTCTTCTGTGCTGAAATCGGTGATCGGTGTTCTATAGCCAGATCCCATTCAATTGGTTTGGATGCAGGATTTCACCCTGAAACTCTGGGCCAAGGTTGCCATTGTGAGAACGTAAAATGCATCCATAATTTTCATGAATGTTTCTTTCTGAAGTGGCAGTGCCTGGATTGCGACTGTTCCTATAAGAAAAAAGTTAATCACTCAGGATATAAAATCCTACTTGCATTAAATCCACTGACTTGAATGACTATTCTGTAGTTGAGACTTGACATGAACAAGGACTTATGTGCCCTCTCTTTACCTTGTAGTGAACAGATAGCTTGTAATTTGCAGCATTGTACTAGCAGCGTATGATCATGTATAGAATAGGGAAGTGTCTGTTGGTTACAACAGTTTTCCTTATATCTCCCTCAGGTAACAAGGAATTTGTGCTGTTATCTATTGCAAAAAATACCAATAATGATTATAACAATGTTCTGAAGCTTGCTGTTGGTGAATGAATGTGAGCCAGTGATGTCGCTACATCAAGTGGTGTTATAAATAAAGAAAATCTGGCATTTTCCAAAATACAGAAGAAAAGCATGGATAGAAATCATTCAGCTCAGCCTATGTTGGTGGCTTTGTCTTCTGTTTGTGAGCCGTGCTCAAGCAACCCAAACCTGACGGATCCTGAGTTGCTTGTACCAATTATTAATTCATATTTTGATGTAAGGATTGCGTTTGTCTGTCATTTTTCTTTCCCTTCCTGTACAAAAACAGCATAAGGGATACAGGGAGTCATCAAGAAACAGACACATGCTTTCCTGTGCTCTCTGCAGGGCTCACGGGTTCAAACACAACCTGCCTGAATCATAAGAACTTTAATTGAGTAGATAAAGAGGTCCTCATAATTATAAACTGCAGTAGGTATAACAAGGGGCTAAATACATAGCTGTGGTTTTAATTACCTGGTGCTTCAAATTAGTAATTGTGGTTTCACTCAGAAATCAGTGACTTTATACACTGTTAAAGCCTCATCACAGTGCAGTTCATTCCTCATTATATCTCTCCGTGTGAAGCTTTCAATATAACATCATGCTGAGCTAAAAAGGCAAAAGTTGTAGATATTTGGTTATCTTCCAAGTGCAGTGTAGCTCTATAGAGATTTAATTCATTCTCACCAGAGATAGGAGAATTAACTGTTCTCTGTTACATATGTGATATGTCCATTTGTGTGTAGGCATTTGTACATAGAGCGTGGGCATGGATATGTATGTATGTGCGTGTGCGTGTCCAGAATCTATCAGGGAAACATTGCTTAGAGCAGATGACATCAGTGCATATACCAAATCTGTTATTCAAATTGTCGTCTGGAATTTGGTAGCTAATTAACTGGCACAAAGTAGAGCCAAAAGCCTCGTAACAAATCAAATATGAGTTGAAAGCACAGAAGTGTTCCTTAATGCTTGTCGCATGAGGGGTTGTCAGAGCAAGTTGAAGCATGCATCTCTTCCTTTCCTCTTTCCTTCCCTCCCCCTCTTCAGGTTTCTAAGTATGTATTTTCCCTCTGAGGAGTAGGAAGTATCTTGCAGAACCAGGAGACCAAAGTGCTTTAGTGTGTTCGGGGAAGAGGTGGATATGATCTCTCAGCTCATGGTCTGGGTCTGGCAGGTGCACAAAATAAGCTGACATGCAGATAAGTGCCACTAGCTATTGCAGCACCAAGCCAATAGATGCTTTTCTGTTTGTTTGTTTGTGTGTAAAGTTATGTGCCATTAGAATCAAATATCCTAAGGTCTCTTCTGGGACTCTGCTTCAGAAACACATTTAAAAAAACCCTTGACACCCAGAATGAAGCCATACAAAAATTTTGATGAGTACATGGGACAAAATTAGGTGGTCTAAGTCACACGAGACTTGCTGGAGCACTGGGTGGATATAGACAAATTTTATACAGTTAAATGTATTTAAGGCATTTCTGTGTGTCCTTGGCTTCATGTCATCTTTCTTTGCACAGGTATGTTATTTGAAGATGCATGTGCATGCATTGTGTCAAAATTTATTTTATTCACAGAATCATGGAATCATAGAATGGCCTGGGTTGAAAAGGACCGTAATGGTCATCCATCTAGTTTCAACTCCCCTGCCACATGCAGGGTTGCCAACCACCAGACCAGGCTGCCCAGAGCTGCATCCAGCCTGGCCTTGAATGCATCCAGGGATGGGGCATCCACTGCCTCCTTGGGCAACCTGTTCCAGTGCTTCACCACCCTCTGAGTGAAAAAATTCCTCCTAATGTCTAACCTGAACCTTCCCTATCTCAGTTTATATCTCAGTCTTTTTCATTTTGAAAGTGTACTGACTAGTTCCTGTTAGCCAGTTTCACATAGTATTATGACTCTAAATTTACATTAAGGAAAATGATGCAGTGGTTTTTTTTTTCTTTCTGAATTATCTGCAGGATTTGCATAGTTTCTGATGTTTTGCTGTTCTTACTGGTGGTAATGAAGATGTAACTTCATTATGGGGAAAATAATGTACTGTCTATTTTGTTTTTCTTTTCTTCAGTCACTATGAGCAGGACCGGAATGCACTTAAGCGGAAGGAGTGGGAGAGAAGAAACCAAGAAGTCCAGCAAGATGAAGACCTCTTTGCTTCAGGTTTTAATCTCTTTGGGGAACCCTACAAGGTAAATTGCATTGTTATGTTTTACATTTTTTAGAATGCCTCTTACCTGAATGCATTTTGCAAATATAAATAAAACTTCACACCAAACTAACAGAAAAAAGTGTGACATCTGTGCTGGTACTTACACTCTTGAGTACACTGATGTTCCAAATCAGCATTTGGTGGAAGAGCAAACTAACTGCTCCACCCAGCATTGTATGCTAACATTAGCAGAATCAGGAATTTTGCTTGAAGTCCAATTAAAAATGTTTTTCTTTAAACATGCACCAAAGCACAACAATAGATGTGTGGGTAGCTGGTATTTCTACCAGTGGGGTCATAGCTGCAGAAATAACACTTAGTCTGTTTAGTTTAAGAGGAAGATATACCTGAATTGTTAAAACTGATAGACTTCTCTATAAATAGTGAGTCCATAAGCATTCTTTTGCAATCATAACTATTTGAGTAAGTCTTTTGGGAGAGTGTCTGAATCCTTGGGGACCATAACAAGGATGCAATGGGGACTTTTGACGTGTCTTATTCTCTCTACGGAGCTATGCTTTCTGAGATTTTCATCACCAAGGGATGTTCCCCTTTATGATTTCTGCTGCTTTGATTTTCAGTGAGACGTTCCCTGAAGATTTCATCAGAATGTAAATTTCCATATCTCTTTCTCCTCCCAATCAGTGGCATCCATTGAAAGGCCACCACTTCATCTTTCCATTTCACATTGTTAACAGCTGTAGGGAGAATGAGGGCTCTTTGAAAATCACCAGAAAAGGAGGAGGAAAGACTGGCATTAATATCAAATGGTGTCTAATAATTATAGCCTGGTAGACTTATTCAGCCAGATAAGGATTAAGCAGTGGGAGAGTTTGTGTTTTGTTGTTTTTATAAAAATCTAATCAGTGCATTATTTCTTAATTGGACCGCATTTTAGCACCTTTATTTAGAAGAAATAGTGTTTTGTTCTCAAACAATTTTGTTGATACTTCCTGCAAATCCAGTGCAACCAAATCCCACTTTGGATTTTTTTTCCTCATCAAATCCAGTGACCAAGTGAGTGCTCATTGGAATTTCAGTGTATAGAGAAATATGCAAATCAGTGCTTAATTTTGGATGAAGAACTGGAAATGGTCACCCCAGTGTTTTAGGATAGGAGTTATAATATCTAATTTTACATTAAAAAAATTGACCTGCTAATTTTCTAGAGAGAATTTTCTTTATATATATATATATATAAAAGACAAACCCACAGCACACAGAAACTTCATTGCTTTTCAGATGTTTACAGTGGAGGTATTAGGATCTGTGGAACTGAACAAAGCATACTGTATGGTAAAAAAGTATCGTAATGATGAGTTGGGAAATGTATAAAGTAAGAGGAAATTGCATACATAAGTATATAAAAACTGCAAAATAAAGAGAACTAAGGGAGCACTAGGTCTTGCCTTCATTTTACAGTATGGAAAGAGGACAAAGTAAAAAGTCTGGTGTTTCTTTTCTAAGTCCTACATTTCTAATGACCTGTGACACTGCAGTTTCCTAAGAACAAATCAAGAGCTGGATCTGACTCACAAGTGAATAAGTAATTTGTATTCTTAAGCAACTGCAAAACTGAATTCAGAGTTTTACTTATGTTTATTCTAGAATAAAATTAAATGGTCATGGGATGAAGATGAATGCACTTTAAAGTTTTAAAAAAGGTTTAAAGTCCTTTTCCATTTTGAAATGAACAGATGTTTCTGTGTGGATCCGATTCAAGGCCTTGCACACACAAGAAGCTTCACCCACAGAATTGAAGGGGTTTGTAAGGGACCTCCAAGGATCATCATGTCCAACACCCTGACAAAACAGGTTTCCTAGAGCAGATTGCATGGAAAAGTGTTCGGGCAGGTTTGAGTATCACCAGAGGAGGAGTGTACCCCAGCTCTCTGGGAAGCCTGTTCCAGTACTCTGCAGGACCCTCCACTTGCTCTTTTTTAATCTCATCAGATTCCTCTCCACCCAACTTTCATCCTGTCTAGGTCTTGTTGAATGGTAGCACAGCCTTCTGGTGTGTCAGCCACTCCTCACAGCTTTGTAGTATCATCCCCAAACTTGCTCAGGGTGAACTCTGTCCTTTCATCCAGGATGTTGATGAAGATATTGATCAAGACAGACTCAGTACCAACTCCTGGGTAGCACTGCTGATTACAGGTGCCAACCAGACTCTGCATTGTTGATCACGACCTTAAGAGCCAGTTCTCAATCCACTTCACTGTTTGCTCATCTGTCCCACACTTTCTAAGCTTGTTGTGAGAGATAGTGTCAAAAGCCTTGTTGAAGTCAAGGTACGCAACAACAGCTGCTCTCCCCTCACCTACTCAGCTGATAATGATGTTATAGAAGTCTATCATATTGGTCAAGCATGATCTCCCCTTGGTGAATCCATGCTGATTACTCCTGATAATCCCACTTTTCTTCTACTTGCTTGGGAATGACAATCTCATCTTACTACTCCCTGTGGATAACGAGAGATGTGATCTGAAAATGTGTCTTTCCAGTGTCCATTTACCATCTTTTCACTCTACCCGTTGGTATATCTGTCTTTTGGTCTCTCTATCTGTTGAAGAAAACACAGGTGATCTTTATGGTTTTGAACAACCTGTGCCTGCATTGATTCTGTGTAGTATACATATGTGTAAACAGACTTGAAAATAAATACATCTTTTCTTTACAAATCCAGAAATGGTTTGCACAGGCTTATTAAAAGTTAAAAAAAAAAATACTTTGAAGCTCCACTATCTCATGTGGAAGCAACACCTTCAACAATGCAATGACATCCAGCATTATTTTGGGAAGGCTGGGCAGCGAGGGCTGTGTGCCCACTAATGTGTTTTTGAGCATGTGGGTTGTGGGTCTTGCCTTTAATCCAACTCACTGATGCTTAATTTGAGAGAGAAGCTGAATTTTTACTAGAGAGTCACTAATTTCCACTAATGTTTTGAACCAGTAAAGTGTCTCAGAGATGAATGTTTTGAGAAAACAGTATGATTGGTACTGTTTTGTTTTTGTTGCTTTTTGCTTTTTATTTTTTCAAAGGAATAGCCTCAGAAGAGTCCAACTTGAGAAACAGAACCTAATGGGCAGCATTTCCATTGGGTAGTGTTAGGTGAATGTTAAATCATTTATTATCTTTTTGGAGGGGTAAAACTCTCCACACTATTCAGGGTTAGCAAATCTCTAAACATCTCAACTTCCCATCTACAGAGGTTAGATTTACTGAGACATGAGAAAGCAAAAGAATTATGAAACCTCAGGTTTCATAGAAATTGTCACAAAACCCTTGCTAATTGGGCCTGTAAGCTTGAGCCCATTAGTTCTTTTCTTTGTAAAACTATAATGCAATAGCTAGCTAGCAAATTAGTCTTCCAATGGGTTTCTATTACAGATCGTTTTTGAAAGCAGGAGAAGCAAATGTATAAAGGTGTACATTTCCTAAATTAGTAAGAGCATTGAACGAGGAGGAAGGCTGCTAGCCACAAGTCACAAGCCGTGTAATTTATGCCTTGGAATACTCAGAAAATGCATTTCCTTGATAGCAGCAAAATTGTGATTCAACATGCTGTTCAGAAAATAAGCTGTTCAGAGGTCTCCTTTGAGAAATCAGCCAATTACACAGAATATGAAGGCAGAAATTGGCCCCAGTCTGGAAGTAACAAAAAACAACCAGGAATTATGACCAGATTTTATGTTTATCTTGCTGGTATCTAGGCTTGTCAAGAATTCTCTATTTCTCATGAGAGCCCTGAATTTGTTGATGAAAAAGAAACCCAAACATGAATGTTACTCTGTATTCCTTAAAAGCAGGTAGTATGTTGCAGTACACACCAGTGAGCTCAGTCAGGTTATGTAATGCACGTGAATGGTGTTAGTTATGTGTGTTCTAGTTTTATTTCACTGTAAGCCAGATTGCTGCTTATATTCACTATGTCCTCTTACTTTGAAGTCTGGTCCAAGAAACATTGAAGAAGTTACAGTCTGCTGACTGCATTAGTTATTGAAGATGAGCTTTAGTGCACATAAGATATGCTAAGGATGTTTAAATTCATTAAATTCACACTTTTCAAGAAATAAATATTTTTATTAATGCTCTCAGAAAATGAGTACAAATAATAATACATTTTGTATTGGGTCTTTTATCCCCAGTATTTGGACTTTTACATAGACTGTTGTTAAAATTAAGCAAAATTATATTTATAATCAAAACTTTTAAAGGAAAATAGCTTGAGATAATCAGTTACCTCCAACTCAGAAATGATTGCAAAGCTCTATTTTCAAATTAAAATATTGATTCCCTCTGTGAGAACTGAGACAAGAGCCATCTAATGTGCTGTAATATTGAAGTTACAGTGATGATATGTTTTCAGCACTCTTTTTTCTTCCACACATGCCCCCCCCCTCCCCCACCCCTTCCCTTTTCTCTTTTACTTTCTGTATAATAAGCTAAATGCACCCTGGAAGTCTAGCTTAACCAGAGGTGAAATCTAGGTGGCAAGATTTTCTCCTTACTTGACTGTTTCCCATGTGCCATCCCATAAGGAGTTAAAGTTTAGTGGGGAAGGAGGAAACAGAGCAAGTATATAAGTGTTTAGACTTCGCATCATAATTCCTGCTGGGCCCTTAAGCACAATGGAATCTCCTTGTTTTAAATTTGGTGGTTGAACAGAGAGAGTCTGGTTTTGGCTGCTGCCCAAATGGCTCGTTGTGCAACTCAGTTGAAGGAGACTGCTCGTGTAAAAAGAGCTTATTCTTGGCATAGCAAGAATATAATTTTTGCCACTAAAATGACCAACCTAGGGACTTAGTGAATAAAAGTGATTCGTGGTTCTTCACAACTGGGGTTATTAACTGTGTCAGCGAGGAGCACTGGCAAAATGTATATAGATGAGAACAACATTGAACAGTTAATTTTTAAATCACTGCCTCAGTGCAGTGGTAATATACATTACAATCCCCAAGAATGAGCAAAAGAAAATTTGCATTTATTACCTTCTTTTTCAACATTTTTTTATGGCATGTGCAGTGTGTACTAAAAGAAAAATCTTCCTGCAGTACTCTCCTCATCTCCTGACTAGTTCAACAGTGGGTAATATAAGCAGACATTTCAGGAGGAATCCGTGCGTGGAAATTTTTCATCACTCACACTTCAGCTTAATACTTGAGGAAGATTGGATCAGCAGCATGGTAGGATCCCTGCTTGAGGAATTAAGTGGGACTCTCTAACCAACCACAAACTCTTTATGACCTGACATTAAGGCCTCTTTGGACTGAGACATTATTTGCTATATTGAATAGAAAACCCAATGTAAATAAAAGTGTAGTTAGCTATACCCTGAAGTTCTGCTTTACACTATTTACGTATACCGCACTGACATAATTTAATTCCAAACTGTAGAAGTTAACTGTCTGCTTAAGCTGTACCTTTGCTCTGCCTTTATCCTTTGAGTCTTTTTAAGTAATAAGTATGTGGAATATGATGTTTTAGTTCTCTACTGGTCATTTCAACAGAACATAAAGGTCAGTAAGAAGACTGGTACATTGGCTTTCTGTGGACAGAGGAAATTAGCTGCATATTAATTATAGCACCCAGCATATTTGTCCTGCTTTTTACAAGTATTAATGAAAAGTAAAATAAAATAAAAATAACAAAAAGCATTTTATGCTTTAGAAAGGGAAGTATAATAGTGGTGTGACACAGATAAGTCAGTATTTATTTAACAATTGCTGGAATTAAAAAAGAAAACCAAGCACAATTCACAAATACAACTAGCCCATAGTCAATGGGAAGAATCTTTGTACTTAAGAACGTGACAGTCATCTCTTTTTATATTCTTCTGTAATAGAAATTTATAAATGTTATGAATGATGTTTAATTTAAGCTGTTATAACATTTCAGTTGTTAGAAGCTTTTTCTTTTCTGGACTCAGATATCAGATATCTTGGGTCAAACTGAACCCTCTATGAAAAAGTAATTGGCATTACATAAAAAGAGTTTGCCCCTGTGTGTCCATTAAAGACTACCTGGCTTCTATTTATGGCAGAACTATGGGTCAAGGGGGTGATATTGCAATACCATGTTTAAATAAAGTGTGTGATTGCAATTCAAATGCTGAGTAGTCAGTAATTCACATGTGCATATTTTGCAAGATATGAAATGTACAAGACCAACTTCTATGACATAAAACCAGCCTGTTTTCCTCAGAACATCTATAAACTGATGTAATTTAAACATTTCACTGAGAACAAATTTAAGAAAATGGGAAGCAGTATACAAGTGTTACTCATGCAAGCCTGTTTCAAGAGATTCTTTGAACAGTTATTGGTAGATTCTTTTTACATAACATATGTAAAATGTAATTGAAATTAGATTAAATGTCAGCATGACACCATTAAACAGCTAACATTTGCCATCTTCTAAGACAACTATTCCAAGCAGTAACTTCCTAGTTAAAAATTTACTCACTCTTTTCCTTTATTTATTTATTTATGTTTATATTCTAGACAAATAAAGGTGATGCTCTTGCAAACCGTGTCCAGAACACATTGGGAAACTATGATGAGATGAAGGATCTGCTAACTAACCATTCCAATCAGAGCCATCTTGTAGGAATCCCAAAGAATTCTGTCCCACAGACGCCCATTGACAAAAATGAACAGAACTTTTTCTCAGAACAAAGAAATAGGATGATCCCATCTCATCAGATCAGTGGCCACTCATCGACATCAATGCCTCCACCTTTGTCACTGTCATCTAATTCTGCTTTGCTGCACAGTCACCAGAGCAGCAGGAAGTCGAGGACAGACTGGTCACGCAGTGGTCACAACTCTAGTGGGGCCCAGCCAAGCCAATCCAGTAGTCAGCAAAGTCGGACAAAGCATAGCTCTTCTCATGACCAGCCACAGGGCAGGTATGAAGACCTCTATAATTGTCAGAGTGAGCAGCATAAAAGTGGAGGAACGGAGGAAGCAAATTCTATGGCAGCATCTTCGCATTCAAGGCGGCATACTCATTCAAAGTCAGCAGCTGGAGAACATACTTACAAAGAAAACAGTCATTCAAAGTCACCCACGGAGCTTGAGTTTGTAGGTCATGGTTCTGGATCTCCACTTCCTTCCACATCTTTGTTGTCTGCAAACAATAGTCTTTCAAGCCAGAATTTCCCACCAGGACTTCACTGTAAAAGCAGCATGGTCCAGCAAAAGCCTACAGCATATGTTAGGCCGATGGATGGTCAGGACCAGGTACCCAATGACTCACCTGAACTGAAACCTCCCATAGAAATTGAGAGTGGATATGGAAATCAGTCCTTTGGAACACTGCTGGAAGGAAAAGTGAACACACCTAGTTCAAAGAATAAAGTACCAAAGCTTAACATTCCTCCTGTTGGTGAAGTAAGTCATTTAAAATATCTTTTCTCTGGTACTGTTTGAATGTTTTATGCACTGAATATTCATCTTTGGAAATATACAGCTCCATTTCCTGGAATTATGTTCTAAAACATTCCTTCTTTTTTTTTTTTTTTTCTTTTCTATTTTTTTTTTCTTTTTCTTTTTCTTTTTCTTTTTTTTTTTTTTTGAACATGCATGACTAACTTTACTTCTGGCAAGGTTTGTTGTGGTAGTCCCAGTTAGCTGAAGCTTTAAAATCACAGATTTGAATGTTAACATTACTTGTTTCCAATTAATATTAAAAAATTAGATCTCTGTTGAGTCTAATACTTGGTTATACCAACCAGAATTCTGAATAGAGAACTCTGATATCTTAGTTCATGCACGCTTTTTGCTAGTTTGCTTATTCAGGTAGGAGCTAGTTCGGTATAAATATCACCTTTTTAAGATCTTTAGTGAAGAATAGCAGCGTCCAAATTTCAGTGTTACTAAACAGTTCCACTAGTAAGGAGTTTATTTGCAGAGTTTGCTGTATTCCCGTTGCTTTTAATGGAATTAATGTGGTTGAAGTTCTCAGTCATGCTTATGAAAATGTGTCACATTAAAGCTTGTATGCATGTTGAAGAGCTCTTAATATTGGGATTCAATCCCTGTCTCTGCTACCAACAGTTTAAGTTGCTGAATTTTGTATTGCTGGCCAGTACAATATTCCTGTGAAGGACAGTTTAATAGGTTCATATTCATGTCCACTCCAAGCACAGATGTGCAATAAGGATACAAGTTGAACTATTTACAGTCTGTATATTGTTTCTCATATTCTTAGTTTCTCTAAAGCTGTACCTATTGCAAGGTAGGTTTATGGTGCATGTAGGAACAGAATTGGAGCACGGCTCTTTCATAGTTTTTTGTTTTCTGCATATGCTTCCTTAGTAATATTTTTATATTAGGAATGAGGAGTGATGCATTCTTAAGACACTTTATTGCAAAAGGTCAGCTTTTTCTATTGAAATAATTGTTTCAAGCCAATAATTTGTTTGACTATTTAAAAACTCGATGTTATTTATTAACATTCCAGGCAGCAACAAAGACTGATGTGTTTTGCAGTAGAGCTTGGAATAATTTTCTGGGAACTGCATCTGAAAACAGTAAAAGGCCTATTTATATCAAATGGAAGCTGAGGGTTGCTTGCAGATGGTGTTTTATTAGAAAATATATTTGTTAATAAATGTAGCTTTGTACAAGATTACTTTACAGATGTTTCTGTTTATTTTTACCTTAGGTTAAAAATCTGCTGATGTAGATGGGTTCATAGTCTGTTGCTATTTGTCACTAGCATTGTTTGGCAAGGAAATAATTGTATGCAAAGGAAATAATGATGTTGTAAAAGCAAATACATTTATTCACTTTTGCCATCTATTAGCACTATGAGTCAACAGACGTACTTTCAAGTGCAGCATTAATATGGAGTATTTTGGGGAATAGAATGTGACTTTTGCAACTTGTATCAGCTATTAAAAGTACTTTTTTTTAATATTCTACTGAAATCCTGGCACTGTTGAAATCAGCTGAATAGCTACTAGTGCTTTTTGGGCTTAGGATTTCACCAACTGTCTTATTGTGAAGCTCTAGGAATCGCTGGTGTAAATTGTTGTTTTCGAAAAGCTTTTTCTCACTGAGATGAAAAATGAAGTTGTGAGTTTATTGCTACAGATGCTTTAGTGTGTATATCCTGTGTAGAGAAAAGTACAGGTGTATAATTAATTTCATTTTTTATCAAATAATCAGTAAAATATAGGCACTTTAGGAATGAATGCAGATAATTAACTTAAAACAGTCTCTGTTTTCAAAAAGTGAACCATTATTTGCAATGCGAAAGAAAACCTGAAGCTGTCTTCAGGGGAAGTATAACCCTCATTTCAGATACAGAACGTACGATGATAGGCAGACTGATGAATAGGCAGATCTCCTCCTGAGTCTGGAGTGTTGGTTTTTGTTGGCTTTTATTTTGCCTATGTCAGGACTGTGAACTTTGGCCCTCTGTGTTTTTCCACAGATGTGTATCCTGAATTTGATTTACTCTGCGTTCAGCAATAAAACTCCTTCCAATCCAACATTATAGATAAGTGGTTTAGTTTAAGCCTAATCAGAACTGACAGCGCACACCTGTGAAACCCATAACCTTTTCAGAATGACTGCAGTGAGTGGCTCTGTTGTAATATTTATACAATAGATATGGAGGCTTATGATCCTTCGGTGGTGCTTATCAATTTATGAACCTTCCCCAGCCACCTCCAGCTGTAGCGATCTGCTTGAAACAATTCTGCTTCTGCTCCATGGGTTTCCATCCTAACAACGTTCCGGATAGTGGTGGTCATCTACATAGGAGAGTTGCTTTTGGGGGGATATTTCTCCATCATTTTGTAGCTCTCCTGTATCTGCATGCATTCCTTGAGATGCCAAGTGTGCACACTGAGACTGCAAACCAAAGTTTTTTCAGTGATTTTCTCAGAATTTTGCGTGCCCAAAAAAGGAGGAGTTCTGTGGAGAAATAAAACTCCTAGGTGTAGGTCCTAGAGTGCAGACACCTGTTAATATCTGTAACGGATAGGAAAGAAAAAGGCTGTTTTTGATATCTTAAGGAGGGGGTTAAGTAACCAAATATTTGAAGAAGCACATTTAAAAAATGAATTCAGAGTGATGTGGAAATATGGTCTCATTTATCACAGCTTAATGGAATAGGATGTTGAGTGCCCTGGAAGTCTTCTGCCATATGTAAGGAAGTGATCAATTTTGTAACATGATTTGTGTCACTCAAGGTGTCGCTCTAAGAATCTTTTCTCATTCACTGGGCCCAATTCTGCCCTCAGATACACCCATCCATCTTTCAGCTCCTCTGGAATGGACACAGTTGTTAATGCCTCACTGCTGGCATGTCTCCACGATGCAGTGGGTTGTGGTTTAGTGATTTCTGACCTTGTAAAGATTCCTGGTAAGTTCTCGCTAACTTACCAGACTGGTAGTGATAGCAGCACTTATTCACCCAGCCATAAACCTTATTTCATGTTCCTTTCTTATTATTCTATACACTGTACGCATACAAATATTACTTCTGAGCTTGCATTGAATGTTTGTTAAATTGTAGCAAACGTGGGTTATCCACAAAAAGTTTTTGTATTATGTAGAATTCTACCCACCGTATGGTGGACAATTGTAACTCACCAATCAAGGAGAATTGCATAGCTAAATCCTATATGCATTTCTTCAAAAAGGCAGAGGTTAGGGACCATGCTAACTTTTGAAAATCTCTCTGCTATGTTAGAATCCAGAATCTTGATACATATACATACATTTCAACCTCTAGGAATCCAGTGCTTACAAACTATTTCAAATCAACTAACTCAGTGGGAGGCAGCTGAAAGGAAAACCTGTACTTTTCAGCTTGGGCTTGAAAGGCAAATTTCTGAGAGTATGGAGTAAAGAGTTTTAAGGTCTGTGGGAACAGCAGAAGGTGTGTTCCTGAATAATCCTGTGCATGGCTCTCCAGAACAATGCATAGATTTCCAATAAATGTTTAGGGACAGGAAATCAAGGGCAACTGAGAGAATGTTTGATTCTCTAAGCAGAGTTTTTAAATCTCACTGAGCAATTGGATTCACATTCCTGCAAAGTAACAAATGCAGGTATACCAAATGTTCCCAAAAATACAAAGCTAGGAACAAATACAAAAGGCCTACATCTGTGTAACCACCCACTTACATAATAAAAAGTGAAGAACCTTTGTTTCCACTTTACATCTAGGAAAATGTTTTGATGGGCTCAGTATACTGAAAAGTGATAAGCTTCAGTTACGTGTTTCAAATCATTCTGTTATCGCTGTGTGTATTGATTAGCTTAGTACTTTCTGAGCTGGCTGTAAAAAAGACCTCTCTTTCTGCATTAAAGAGGAAGAAAAATTGACAGATAGATAACCATATTGATTGAGCCTAAATACTAAATGCAAGGGACCCATATATTCCTTATAAAACTCTTTATAGGAATCCGAGCCAGTTTAATATCCCCCCCCCCCTTTTTTTTTTTTTAATTAAATGGAAAGTAGATGTCTTTAATTAGCTATCCCCACACCCTTCTGATATACATGCTTCATGTTGCCAACTACAGTGCATTACCATGGTTGTGGGCAAATTGCTTCTTTCAAATATGAGCTTTATCCATTCACCAATCTTTTAGCTCTGAAGAATGGACTGAATCAAACATTAAGCTGAAATCCCCTTACTTGGTTCATATTTCAAAAGTCTGAGGCCAAAAACGAACCCAAAGAGCAGTATTTCTTGCAGTATTACAGGTTAAGGACATATGTTTTTCATTTGTAAGTACTGTGAGAAGTAATGTTCTTGTGATACTTCTAAATGAAGACCATATGACACCACTCGACTGAAGGCCTCTTATTGTGTCCTCTCGAAGGCTACTGTCCGATTGTTTGGACAATTGCTGGGAAGTCTATTTTGCAGGAATAGTGGGAGGACAGCTTGCTAATTTTAAATCAAATATTAAAAAAATTATGCATATTTAGGGCCTGATTTTTAACCTTTGTGACCAATGGGAACTTTGCACTTTATCTCAGAACCTGCAGAACAGGGCTCTTAAAATGAGGTATGATTAAAAGAACTGACTGTGTACATTTGGTTCAGGGAAGGAAAGATTATAAAATTGGGTGTTTTTTTTTTTTTACCCTTTATGATATTCCCCAATGCCAATGCAACTGCTTATAAGTGGCCCATTATTGGCCCGATTTAATTAAAAGAAAAACTAGTATTCAAATGGTTTGATATGAAATCTTACAAAATAAGGTGACCTTAAAGACTTTGGTGGGAGCGGCAGTAGAATTGGTTTTGTTTGAGCGAAGATGAAAAGGCATAATTTAATGACTTGGGGTGTCTTGCAGGGTATATTCACAGCTCCGCTAATAGATCTGGTGTGTCACTTTGTTGGTACTTCTCAAACTCATAGCCAGTTTGATTTATTGAATTTCTTAATTTATCGGAAGTCAGAAATCTTTAAACAATCAGTGCTTTTCCCCCTTTGTGTGGTCCTCAGTATTTTGGTGTATCTGACTGAAAAATAAATAAATAAATAAAAGGTTTCTGATATTTACTTTCCACCTTTAGAAGAGTATTTTTCAGTGGAGTAAGTATATATCACTATGACTGCATTTCCAAACTGCATCTCTTTTCTACTTCCTCCCATTAATTTACAGAAAGCATATCGAACCGCACAGAAACGTCATCAAGTGTTGTGGTATTTTCTTATTGTGAACTGTCAGTGTCCTTTCTGAGGGATGACCTGAAGTTGATAGAGCTTATTTTTCAGCCTCTTGTTTTCATCCATCTGCGTTGCAAATACATGATACTCTGTGTTGCTGTCAACCAACTAAGTGTTCATCTAGGACCGGTCCAGCAGGTGTAACAAAGTTGGAGCTTTTGCACGTATTTGTTAATGCTTCTGTGCAACATGATGTGCTTTTGTAACTATATTGTCTCTGCAAACTGTAAAACAAAAAACATTCATGTAACGAAAGGCATTTGAGTTTTCAGATGTATGTTTTCATTCAGGCTGTGATCAGCCCTCAGTGGAACAGCACATGTTTTCATGGCAAACAGGATTGGCAAATTTTTGTGTACCGACATTTGGCTTTCTGTGCTAGAATAAATGGCCATTTGTAAACTTTACCATGAGCTAAGTTAAATATTATTTTATCTGACTCAAACCTTTAAAGTAACACACAGCTAGTGGAAAGAGCCATTGCTCTTTCCAATCATAACTTTTAGAGTTTTTGTTGTATTTTTTTCACAAATTTTTCCATTTCTTTCTTTGTGGAGAGCGCAGGAGTTAATGTTTTAAGCAGTCTGAGAACACTGAAGTCACTTTCTGGTTGTTGTTTATTTTAAAGTTCTGGCAAAGCAGTCTGCTGCTGTCATGAATCTTCACTGGGACTGAACATGGGGTGTCTCTGGACAGCCTCAGTTCCTTGAACAAGGAACTTCTTGCTAACAGCTACAGTTTCTCCCAGGATCACTCACTAAATGAATATGATGAAAATATTACATCCAGTGCATACTTGTTAAATATATAAAAAGAGATATAAAGGAAATACAGGAAAGTCAGTGGGCACAAATACAGACTGAGACAGATCTCTAATACTGATGAAAATGGTAGTCAAATGGAAAATTGGACTTTGCTTCAGCTGGTAAGCCTTGACTCGTAAGAGACAACTGGAATGCTCTTGTGCAAATGTCAGGAATCTAGGCAGCCAAATGGTGCAAAAAGTGTGATTAGATTTTATAGAGGTAATAGGAAACCAAACAGAAACCAGCGTTTTAGATGATGTGGTATACCATCTGACACTGACATATAGGTACTGAAAGATAATGGGGGAGGAATAGCACCATATATTGTTGAGCTGAGTATCAATTTACAAGACTGTTGCAAAATGTAAAAAAAGAAGACTAGAGAAAGATGATGTTACTCTGTTACTATACAGCAGAGATGTGGTAGGCTTGAAAGAGCTGCGAGCATGATCTAAACGTACAGTTAGCTTTTGCTTCAGGTTCAGTAGGAAGCAGAGATAGACAGTGGAAGCGAGAACATGGAAACTGGACTCACCATAGGGGAAAGAGGAACTACAGTTCTGAGGTGTGGTTGGATTTCTGGTGGGAATCCTAAGAGCAAAAGTGCTTAACTGCTCTTAAGTTAAGTTCATCGAAGTACGTCTTATGAAAAGCTGTATGCAATATGCAAGCCATTAGCTCATGATCCAGAAGGCAGCAGCTTCCTACTCTGTGTTCTTCTACCTGTGTAAGATACCCGTATGCATACCTCCGGGTATTTTGTATCCTAAGTCCATTGACATGCAGAATTATATTAGACTTATAACCATTAGAACAATACCATGTGAGCCATGTTTATAGCATACCTTCAAAGAGTGAAAATCAGAGGAGGGCCATATATGAGCATTTCTGGCTTTATGGCCAGAGTCATCACACTGTAAGCTACTTGTCTGTGATTCAAGTATAGAAAAACTTGGAGCTGCAGGTGAAAACATCATATGGGAATACTTTAATTGGGGGGGGTGGGGGGGTGGGAATAGTGAAAGAAAGTTGAATGTATAAGTTGGCATCTTTCCATGAACTGCAGATATGGGTTAAAGTTATTTAATTGGCAAGTGATTGCTAGTGTATTAGCTACTGGGGGGGTGGAAAAAAAAAAAGAATTTTTTTTGGCTGGTAGAGCAAAGAAATTCCTCCCACATAAATATGTTCATTTCACTTTCTGGGAAGTAAAGAAAGGAAACTGTAGCTGCAGTCTGTTATTTAATCTTCCTGAAATTAGCATTTGGTGCCCAGGAAGATTGAAAGATTTAATGCCAATGCCTTCCTCAAAAGAAAGAATTGACACACCACATATGTTTTAGCACTGGTTAGACTGTTAAATGGAATTAATCAAAATCCATGTTTAAAATATTTCCATGTGTTAATTAGCAATGGTTTAGAACGCTAAAATGCATATTGGCTTGGGAATAAATTAGTGAAGAAGTATCAGATTGAGTTTGTGGGCCTTTAGTTGCAACATAATACACTGTGTTTTAGGAAGGTAGATGTAAATACACTCCTATGAAATACTGTGGCAATGTGCATTTAAAAATTGTGAAGTAAAACAATCTAAAACAGACTTTCATAGTGGCAGAGAAATGTCATTTCCCATTTTAAAAGAAACATGAAGTCATTCCCTCATTTAAGAGAAAGCAGTTTAAAAATGCTGAGCTTCATCTCATGCCAAAGGAAGTTTTAAAGTTTCCCCTTTGAAAATCCCAACGATGTAACAAGTACCAGCAATAGGTCTCCTGTTGCAAGTAGGCAAAATTCATTTTTGCCTTTATTGCTGCTGGGTCAATGCAACTTTTTTTTTTTTTTTTTTCCCATTCCCTCACACTGCGTCTTGAGAGCAGCAGAAATGGCGGAAGTTTAGTTAAGTGTGCAAATGAGGCCGGACAAATGGGTATGTTCACCTTTATAAGTAAGTTAGCATACGTAAGGCAAGCAAAGCTGTCTGTGGCAACACTGTTGATCTTCTATCTGTCCATCTCCCAGTGGGCCCCTAGGACAATCTGGTGGCTTTGGCCCAGGGGCAGGAACGTTCCCTCTGCTCTTCTGGCAGCAGGAAGCAGAGGGAGCAGCCTCTCTGTTCTGTTAAAACACAATAAGCAAGAACAGCCTCCAAGAGGTTTCCTGAAGTTTCAACTCCCTCAGTCACAGTGGTTGAAATGATTATGTGCACATGCAGTGCAGGGAGCTTGAGAAGCAGGCAGATACTGATTTTAAGTTTGTCTGTGATTGCTGTTCAGGTGTCCATTTGTAAAATAACAGGGAGTGCAAATAAAAGGTTTTGGAAGCAGAGGGAGGAAGAAGTAAAGAAGGCATCTATTTACTTTTGCCTGTATATTAAACATAAATGTTGAAATAATACTTTCTTAAGTAATTAAAATAATTTGTAAAGCATTGACTTGTACCCATTGTAAGTGTAGGCAACCATAAAGACCTTCATGATACTTCCAGGAGTTAGGATTTGGATTTTATTTATTGGAGCTAGTACTGACTGAAGACTGTATATCCTAGGCAGCAGCCTGCATCTGTGGGGTTTTGTCCTTTTTGATACCGAGAAAAAACGTAACTTCCATGCAATCAGATACTAAAAATATCTGAAAAAAATATATATGATTTCTACTACCATATGCTATTTTTGCTTGAGTATGTTTAACATGCACTTGCAGCCCAGAAGGCTGACTATGTTATGGGTTGCATTAAGAGAGGAGTGGGCAGCAGGGAGAGGGAGGTGATTGTCCCCCTCCACTCAGCTCTTGTGAGTTGGAGCCCCATCAGGAGTTCTGTGTCCAGGCCTGAGGCCCCCAGCACAAGAAGGACATGGAGCTCTTGGAACAGGTCCAGAGGAGAGCCACTAAGGGCTGGAGCACCTCTCCTGTGAAGGAAGATTAAGGGAACTGGGCTTGTTTAGCTTGGAGAAGAGAAGGCTCTGGGGAGACCCCATTATGGCCTTCCAGTACTTGAAGGGAGCATATAAACAGGAGGGAGAATGACTGTATACAAGGGTGGATAGTGATAGGACAGGGGGGAATGGTTTTAAACTAAGACAGGAGAGGTTTAGGTTAGATATTAGGAGGAAGTTTTTCACTCAGAGGGTGGTGACGCACTGGAACAGGTTGCCCAATGAGGCTGTGGATGCCCAATCCCTAGAGGCATTCAAGGCCAGGCTGGACGTGGCTCTGGGCAGCCTGCTCTAGTGGCAGGTGACCCTGCAGATAGCTGGGGAGTTGAAACTAGGTGATCATTGTGGTCCTTTTCAACCCATGACATTCTATGATGATATGATTCACCTTGTACTCAGGAGTAGCTTCCTTAGACAGCTTCCTTGTGAAGTGGCACAGTTTATTTTGCACTGGAAGTAAAAGGGATCCGTAACATCTTCTTACCAACACGTGTAGTTACATATTGAGATGAAATATGGCACAAAGTTAGCTATGGACATATTAGAAAGTAATTTTAGTTCAAAGCAGTGATTGTAGCAAATACAACATTTATTGCACAATACCATGATCACAAAGGTCAGCAGTTAACGTGGTGTCATGGTATGGTCCACACACCGCATTGTCATGAACCACAAATGTTTTGCAGATCCCAGTATGGGAATTGGGGATGTAGGACTTTGGCAGTGTTTTTGAAAGCAGACTGTTGAAGTTTCCTATGAAGTTTTCTGGAGTAACAAAAAGCCAATGAGGGGGTGTGCACTGCCTGTGCCAATGGCTGATGTTTCTTTACTGTCATAAATTATTTCATCTCCTACCAGGTAGAAAGTTAGAAACTGTGCAGACGGCAAGGGAGGTAGGGCTGCATTCGAAATATTTGTGCCTGTGAATATGAGGAAATATGTTTAAATCCTAGAAAATCTGTACTTATAACTGCTATTGCTCCTTCCCTTCAGCTCAGTGATAAATCAGCTCTTGCCAGTTCCTTGCAACATACAGTACCTGATTTGCTGTACTGTAGCTATACAAAGTAAAGCAAGCTGAGGAGTAGACCTTTCTCTAAGGGACATAGAGGTGATGCTAAAATACAGCCAGATTAGACCTGTCTTGTCCTTTTATGTTGTCATTGCTGTGCAAGAGATTCCTCATGAGAACTAAGGTTTTCTGATTGTGAATAGAAAAAGCAAAATGGGACCAGAAATGATCGGTCTGAATAAGACTTAGGGAGAGTTGCAAGGTGGGACATAACAGGAATTTAGAGATTGCTCTTCAGAGGAGAAGAAAAATTAAAATTTGCAAATGCAGTTTTTATGAACACATTATGTTAAGATGTAACTGCACCTGCATTTCGTCAGGAAACTTGTTTGCTACAGTTTTTAAACATATGTTGCTGTACTGAATATATTTGATTCACTTTGATAATATTGTGGGGGTTTTTTTCCCCCGTTTTTATCAGTGTTTTACATTTCATAAGTCTCTAATCCCAAATATCAGAACTGTTGAGAGATGGCCTGCTTACTCGTGCTTCTTATCCCATCTTTTCAGAACCAATATTTTAGCTATAAAGGAGACTTCAGATAAGCAACCAGATTTCAAATAACCAGGAATATCATCTCACTATTGACTGCTTAGTTACAAGAGCCGAGAGCGAGTAACTCAAAAAAAGAGATACATTTCTAGCTTAGGATCAACCTGTGGAAACACATCAACAACTGTCCAGCTGGTGTTCTTTGCTTCACTTTGTGGAGCATTCTCTTTTCTTTATTTCAGACTGAAAGGCGAGAAGCTCTGCAGGGATGTCCAGAACATGCTCAAAAGTTAGACTAACCACATTGCCCCTTCCCTCACCTCCTCTCCTCTACAGATCTCTGCAGATCAGCCATTGTGCCATGCCTCTTACAGATGAGGATACAGCTTAACGCTCTGGCACAGAGACTGGTGACCCAGCACAAATTGCACAGACATTGACAGTATAATAGAAAGGGTGAACGAGCACGGAGAACCTCTATAGCTTGCCTGCAAGAAGTGAAAACACCTATGTGAGCAGATGGTGAGAATAGAAAAGAACCTGCTTTCCCCTCACTACTGGCTGCATTTCCTCAGGGACAGCTGAAATCAGGCTTTTGGAGAAGGGAATACGCCTGTAAGGGATGGAGTTAACTTCCATAAGTTAAGCACGTTAAAAGGGGGCTGATTTTTACAGTCTCACGTGGGAGATTTTCCATAAAAAATCAGCATGTTCTTTCAGTAGTGGGTGCCCAGAACAATTCTCTACAACTCCTGGCTGCATTTCATTTCTAGGGTGAGGCACTTGTCAGGTCACTGCAGGACAGAAGGGAACAGAGACAAGAACAGGGAGAGGGACTGAGGGATTTCCCCTTTCATTAGATACAGTAAATATTCTTGTTCAAGAACAAATAGCTAGAATAAGAAGACATACGGCTCTGATGCTGAAGAAAAGGCTATTTGTGTCACATACATAGGAAATACTGTTCCCTCTTGTAAGGATTGTCCTTTAATGAGGCCAGGTTTACTTGGGATCTTGACTCTGTATGATCTAACATGGAGCCCTGTATGATGAGTAATGATGTGATTGCAGTGAGTGGGATTTTAAACTATTGAAATAGAATACAGCACTTTACTGTAAGCTACCTTTGGAGTTTGGTGCTGTCAGAAATCCTTACGGGGTGGCTGTCAGAAATCGTTTCTGGGTGGGATTTCCAGTTCTGAAGTCAATAGCCAAAGGCAGAAAGAAAAGATGCTATCTTTGTGGCATGCCCTTAATAAAAAGTCTACTTCAACAAAACTCCCTTATGGTAGCAAACCTGTATACAGTGGAGGGAGTGTTTGCTTGGCACTCTCCAGGATTATCCATGGTATTTTGCTGAAATGGTAGAGTGGGGAGAAGAAGAGAGGTCCTGCAGCACTGGAGTGTGGTGGGCATGCTTTCATGGGTGTTGCAAGCACGCAGCCGGCATGGGGCAGCTGGTGCAGGAAGGGAAACTGGATTGCTTCTACCAGCACTCAGAGCCTGAGCTGAAGACAGTTCAGTCAGTAAAATGTGTGAGGCTGTTGCAGAGGACTCAGGGAATGCCTAAACCATGCACTCTGAGGGTGTGCTACCAACCTCTTCCTGGAGGTTAAAGTCTCTGTCAGGACTTCTCCAGAATGAGACCTTTTCATGGTGGTCTTGAAGATCTCATCTCTTTCTATGGGTTCCAGTTCTTCAAAGTACTGGAAGTAAAGCAGGCTACTGCTCTTTGCTTATAAACTTGAGCTTTTGCAGGCTATATAGATGATGATTTTTCTGTCAGTGATATACGTTTGTTTTCTCTGTGCATCTTTATAAATACATGTGTAAAATAATGTATGTGTAGAACGTAGGCAGTAATGTGGCCCCTTAGATCTATATACTCAATTGCAGTAACAGAGGCCAAAGAAACTTTTCTTGGCATAGCACTACCGTTTCACAATGGATCTCAAGTGATGAAAGTGGAAAGGAATTACTTATTTTTTTTGCCTCCTTTCCTGTGACATAAAGCCACGTGAAGGGCTTCACCACATCTGGTTTCTGATTTTGGCCCTGAATACTGACAAGTATCACAAGCCCTAACAACTGTTGTTTCTAGTTCTCCCTCCAGAAGTGAGACCCAAGGGAGTTGGTTTTCAGCTGAATGCTCTCTATTCTGCTCAGTGCCTGAATTTACTGGCATTGCTTTGTTGCCTCTTGCTGAATGGGCTCATATAATTACTTCTTAAATTTCTCATTGTTCTCACAACTACTCACACTTGGTTCCTCTCAAATATAGGCAAAACCAGCTATGCCCACAGTGCTGGTATCACAGGGTTCCAAGCGCTTCTCCTTCCCCCAGCCATGAGAAGTGCTATGAGGGGAAGGAAGGGTTTGGGAGCCAGAGAATGTACAACTGCACCAACATCAGAGGCAGGACAGAGCCTTGCCCAGCAGGTTTTTGGGAAAGATGCCATATCCCAAAGGTAGTGGAGGAAGGCCAGGCAGGCAGAGAAGGAAGAAAAAAGGTTAAGTTGCTGCCCATGGAGCCAAGCTGTTACCGAGACTGGAGGAGAAACAGGGATGTACTGCAGCCACCAGATATTAGAACAGAAAGGTGAACATATCAGTGCATGCTTTAGTGGACATGATGGAAAAATAAGGGTGAGAAAAGGAAAAGTGCAAGGAAAGAGAAGGGCAGGTATTCACCCAGACTTAGGATGCTGAAGTTTGGCTGCCCTGAAGGAGGCAGCTGCAGGAGTGCCCCCTTGGTCACGGGGGAAACCAGGGGGATGTTCTTCTGGCCAAATTCCCAACTGCTTCAGCCTATTTTTGTGACTAGTCTGCACCATTCTCAGGGAGAAGCAGTGGCAGCAATAATGGGTTCTTAGATACAAGGATACATCCACTTCGAGACTCTTGCACAACTCCAGTTGCCCCTTGTGTGCCATCAGATACACACTACAAATAGCTGTGGCTGTGACACCAGCACAGCCTGTACTCCTGTCACCACAGTGCCTGAACATTCCAGCAGCTGTTTGGTACCTGAGAAACAATCAGTCATCCTCTGTTAAGAAGCTTTGAGTTAGCAAGCTGCTCTTAAACCTTAAAATGATTATAGTACACATGCATACAATGCATTACTAAAGCTTATATACTTCTGTGTTCATGTGAGAGAAGGTATTCAAATATATTCTCCCACCATTCTTTGTGTATTTTCATGGTGATCATGGCTGGAGTTTGCATAGGGATTGTTGTAATCCTTGGATATAGTGTTCTGTGGTCAAAGAACATGGCAGATATTTTGGAATATAGCTTTCCTTCATGAGTGATTGCTTTCTGTCTGCTCTGAGGGGGAAGAAGATAAGCCACAGGACTGCATTTGCCACAGCTCTGTGCCTAACCTAATAATCTCTGCTGAGAGCTCCAGACTGGGTTTACACTTTCTTTTCCAGCTTGAAGCAGAAGCTGAGAAAACTCAGGTCTGCCCACAATAAACAGCACAAATACTCTTTGAAAGGGTTCCAAATGTTCTGAGGCCTAGATAGCTATGGTAAGGATTAGTATGTGTGCATAAAAACATACACCATAAAGGGTGTGTATTCAAGCCATTTGAAAATCAGGCAAAATGTGCACGCAGCTCAATTGTGATTGCCTTTGGAAAAAAGTAGTTGACACGTTGCATAGGGTTCCTTTCAGCTTTTTTGTTCATCTGTGTGGGTTTTTTTTTAAACAAAAAGACAATACTGGCATTTCTGTGCGTGGCTGTTATGCAAGTCTCCTTGGGGATTACCTTTGACACTGGGCTCTCAAAGTTGCAGCATCTTGCATAACGCGTTTGCACAAGTGCTGTGCTTCAGCACTATCAGGGTTAGAGGCAAGGCGCTGAGCTGCAGTCACTGCTGCTGACATTGTCTGCAGCATTCTGAGGGGAAGTTCTGAACTATTCCAAAAGATGGAAAATGCAGCAAAGGAGGCTGCTGGGAAAAAGGATAAACAAACAGACAGTGCTCCACCACACATCACGTAGTTTTGCATATTTAGCTTTAAGTGACAACAATATAAGTAATTATGTCAAAATTAGGCGTCCCCACATTTGAGGTCTCTCTTTTTTTTTTTTTTTTTACCAAAAAGGATAAATCAGTGCATTTTCTCCATGAAGATCAATTTGGATTTGATTAATTCAGTATAATTTTTACGTTCAGCTTCCAATAGAAGCAGGTTTTGATCCCTTTTTTTTTTATCCCCTCATACGTCTGTACCTTCTACATACCGTGCCCACCTGCAAAACCCAGACATGACCCTATTCTTCTGCAGACACCTTAAGGACCAAAGTCCAACCCCCCCCCCCCCCCCCCCCCCCATTCCTTACAGAAATCTTCTCATCTACTTCAGTGGGGTTTGGATCAAGGCCCGCAAGAATAAATGCTGAGAGAATTTTGAAATTAGTGCATACAGACCATGAATGCGTTAATGGCAGGCTGGACTCGGTGTTTGTGATGTCCTCTTACGCAGCACTTCAAAACACCACAACTTGCACCGAAACAAGCTCCTGGGAAAGTAAATGGGGAACTTTGCAAATACTATCTATCTCTGTTTCAGTATTCATAAATAAATAAACCCAGATTCTGTAAATAACTCATTTTATCTGTCAGACGTTGTAGGAGCATATGCCACATTAACTGTCACCCGGGTCGTAAATAAACAATGCATCTGTCTACACCTTGCTTATGTCTGGGGGAAATGAACAAGTACGCGGGAAGAACAGTAAGGAACACATTTTAATTGAAAATAAAATATTAGAGTTGCTATCGCTAATTATTTTAAATACATCTGAACCTAAAAACAGTTCATAATTCAACAGAAGATACAAAGCGGCAATATTCAAACAAAATTGAGTTAATGATCTATTTAGGATGGATGTCTTAAATGCATTTTTATTACCAGTTGCTCAAGTACAACTCTGGGCAAATGTTGACTGCTTCTTCCTTTGTTAAGGAACCAAAAAACACCAACAAAATACTCCCTCTCGCCCCCCTCCCTGCACACACACGAGCACATACACAAAAGGAACAAATGAAGAAACACAAAAAAACCTAACTGCACAGTTTGGAGCCGTGACAGTCTGTTATTGGTGCTCTAATGATGACCGAATTTACTCTTAACTCCATCAGAATCAATGTTGTTTTCTTTACAAAGCCGTATGCACTTGACTTTTGGGTTTGAACTGCAGGTCCTGACTCTGATCTCACTGTGTATCAAGAAACTAATCTTAAACTGACATCTGTATAACACTGTCCCAGTGGACTCCTCTTTCTAATAGTTTGCTTGCATGATTTCTGCTTAACACTTGGTGCCGTACCGCTGTTTCTGATCACTTTGGGCTCTGGATATAGTAGAAGACTTCTAATGAGATGCTGAGATATCAGGAGTCTACCCTGGACGACTGGGTTGTCTTGGTTGTTGAGATTTATTCTGTATACTTTTTTTTTTTTTCCTTTAGGCAAGATTGTCACTTAATAGACCAACTTCTGATCTGTCTTACTTAGCATAATTTGTTTTGTGATGCATGTTTGAAAGCCAGCAAATCCAAAGCAGATTTCCTACAGCCGCGTCTATACTTGTTGCAATTTTAGTAGAAAGAAATGTTTGCTTACCAGCCGGATACGAATAGAGCTTAACAGGCTTGATTTATGATAGAGTAAAATTAAGCTAAATGCTGTCTGAGCCAAAGTCCTAGCAGAATTTACATTGTTATGCAGTATTATCATTATTAATCATAATATTATTATGATTTAGTTCCTGTGCTAACCACTAATACCATAAGAGACATTCTGTTTTAAAGCAAAACAAAGACCTTTAAAAATTCTGTTGATAGGCTAAAACACACCTTTTATATTAATGGCCTTTTATCTAAGGTAATGAGCCAGAATATTAAGATTTAAGACATTTGTGCTATTAATGTAATAGCTAATGATGATGAAATTCAGACTTTAGATATTTGCATAGTATTCTTGGTAACTCGGGAACTTTTGCTTAAGCACCCAAATATCACGGTAAAGGACAGAGGCACATTTGATCTTGGGACAATTAAGTTTCAAGATAGATAGCTCTGTCTATTTCTGCTCGGCACACGTGTAGCAAGAATCCCAACACATACATCTATTTTATTTTCCTTTGACATTGCTAAATATCTGATAAGTTGTTTTCTGCCACCCACATTTCAAGCATATTCTGTCTATAAGGAGCTCTTGGTGCTGGATTTAAATAGCACAGCTACAAAAAGGATTCCACTGTGCAGACACTTCTTGTTAACAGCCCTTCCATAGGTGCTCAAGTTCAAATTAACTGTTCTAAAATCCAAATTAGAGTCAAATCTGGTGTGAACCTATTTACTCTGCACAACAGTCACAGGCAATGAAAAGTGCTCTGCTAGATTACTGTTTAAATCAGATTACTGTAGCTCCCTCAGTGGGAAAGTATTGCAGAATAATAGTGGCCAGCAGCTAAATGTAATTTAATTATTAGGTTTACATATTGGTTGGCTTTTGCATTTCTTAAAAAGAAGCATTTTCAGCCAGGTGTATGAAGTCTGGCCAGTGTTAGAAATCATTATGAAAAGCTGGAGGAATAATAGACTGGCGATCTAACACACGTTTAAATTAAGCAAGGTCTGATTGTTGAATGCTGAACTCCATCAAAGGGTGGTGAGTTCATTTCCATCACGGGCTGACATTTTGTCCTTTTTGTATATTGTGTTGTTAGTGGTATAGTGTATACTGCAATATGATGATGAAAAGCCTGGAGTCCGGGGGTTTGAAAATAAAAGTGCTTTATGATTGAAATATCTGTTATTTCACACAGCAGCTTTTCTGGTTGAAATACATGGTAAATTTGGGATCCTCCATGTAGTATTAAGAAAGCAAAGAAAAAGAGAAATAATATGTCACTCCATCTTTATCTTTCATGTTTCTGTTTGACTTTCTCATAACTGAAAGAGGTTCCAGATTGGTGAATGTTAGATGGTGTAGCCTATCGTTGCTTTAATACTGCACCTTTTCCCTCCAAGTTCCTTCTTTTGTATCATAACAGCAAAATTCCTTATCACATCACCGTTTGATGTGATTGCTTGATAGGGTGTGATGACACATTCATATTATGTTAGGAGCGAAATATAACTGCTTGGTTTTTTTAAACCATTTGCATAAGTGCTTGAAATGTGTGCATTATAAAGTAGGATCATTACAGCTATAGTTGAATTGGCATTTCAGTAATAAACCCTTTGTAGAGGGCTAGATGTTAATGCAAATCTTTGATCATTATGAATATGAATCAGTCATCAACAATATGAAGCGGCTTCAGTAAATGGATGCTGGAAATCCTGCTTGCTGAACATTGATACTGTGACTATCAGTCATCTCCTCACATCAAGCGACCAAACTCTTTTTATAAATGTTTCTGTCAAGGTGGTGGAAGTCCAGTAGTTCCAACTGGTTGTTTGAGGTAGGAGCGCTACTCATGGCTCAGCTGGCACCATAGGAAAGTATTTGCAGACTCTGCATCCACTGTGCTTGAGGAAAGGAGGTTGAAATGAGGTTGCTGTCTTCTAAATGTGGCCTCAGTAGGTATTTCATGCAGGCACTAGAGAAGTTTGATTTGACACTGTGGCATCGTGGATCCTGCTCTCTGCCTTTACTCAGTTGAAGCCTGTTGTGATAAATACAAGTTTCTTTTGGTAAAACTGATACAACCCTTTGCGCTTGGTTTTTCAGAAATGTTTTTCATACTGTTTTAAGAACAGAAGTGTCTATATTGCGTGTAGAGAACTGAACAAAAAGATTTTTGTGCTTGAGCTTCTTGTCTCATTCTTTTCTTGCTCTCTCTTTACAAAGAAGTTTCTTCAGCTGTGCTTCTCTGAGGGATGAAAGGCATCCCCACAGTGAACTAAGAGCATCTCCTGTTGAAAACAGGAGGCTAAATGCTGACCTCAGGGTTGGATTTGAAGCAGGTTAGTGGACACCTGGGGAATCCTTCCTGTTCTCTCTGACAGCAGAACCTCATGTATAGTCCCATATATGTTTCCCTCCTCTTCTTCCAGAGTAAGGTGGTGGAAAGAACGGTTGCCTCCTTGAAAAACATGACATTTCCTTGGGTGGCAAATTTAATGCTACTTACCTAGTGCGTTGGACTAAAATACCAATTAATGTGCTATCCCAGCTAAAGAGACCCTTTACAAATGACAATGAATAAGAGAGACCCATTTCCTAATGTTTGTCCATTAATGAAAGAAATGGTGGAATTTGGGCTTTTTAGACAATCTGTGATATATAGGGATTTAAAGTATGCAGCTTTTGTTATGGAAAATACTGTTGTCCTAGAAGCACATACTCAATATGTGGATACTTGGTAAAAACACAAATAGCTTTTCTCGATTTCAGTTCAGTTTGTGTAAATTTAGAATAGTGTTGGATGACTTTTTGAATGCTTGTTCATTCAGTAAACACATAAAAGTCATATCTGCCTCCATGGTCTATTTACTTTTTAGGTCAGATTTGACACATACGTGTGTTATTTCAGGAGTGTAATTGCTCAACTTGTTCCCAGTTTCAAGGAATTTTTAGACTCGGGTTCTTATGAATTGAACTAAATGCCTAAAAGATGCATTTGCTATGGAAATTAAATAAATAAACGAATAAATAAGTAGTTTGGAGGATATTATGTCTCTAATTAAACGGTGTGAACCAGAGGGATGGTTCTTTATTGTATTTCTGTCTGGAAGGCCACATGTTTCAACTGCTTGAGCCAGCTCTCATGTCTTAAAAGTTAAGAGGCTGAAATTGCTAAGGTCCTTCTAATGTGGAGAAATGCCTGACCTCTGAGGTTTTTGCTATTTGTAAGTCAGTATTATGAAACCTGTAGTTTAAATGTAGTGATTTCTCGTGCTGAAAAGGAAAAGAGCATTTCCAAAGTATACAATGATGTAGTATATACTATACTGTAGTAAGTATATGTAAAATCCATAGGTGTTCTTGAAGAATAACAGTGCACTCTGACAGTAAAGATTCAACGCAGAAAAATTGGGTCACAGCAGCTTGCTTGCTCTTTACATTGTCATGGTTGATTGGTTATTCTCATCACCCTTTGTTTAAAATCATTTCAGAATTAATTGGCGTTCATTAACACAAGCCTTTGTAGCAGAATTGCAGAAACAGTCATTAATGTAGCTAATAAACATAAAAAAGAAAAAAGGATCCTATTACCAGGTCCCTACAGGCTGTTAACTAACATTTTGAATAAGAATACATAAACATAAATTAAACATTTTTACAAACTGCTAAGAATGTGGGAATTTAGCATGGAGGTCTGTAGTAATGCTTTGAACCAATTTGTTACATCCCTTATGTCAATTTTTTAAGGTTTCTGCTATAAAGATAGTGGTCCTGATTAGATCAGATTTTTGCTGCAGTCTTTCAGGTTGCTTAAGAGGAATCTCTACCTCTGCCAGCTTCTACATTTGAGACTTTTCTACTACTGAGCTATGACAGAGGTAGCTCTGATCCTTCTCTTCCAACTCACCTTAAGTTCAGTGAGTATTTTTCTTGAGGAATATAGAGGTTCAGATTCCTTTGGTGATGTATTGAGAACAAAATGAACATGGAACCTGCATCATGGCAACCTCCACTGTCAATACAAGCTGGGGGATATAAGGCCTAAAAGCCCTGACAAAAAGGACCTGGGGTACTGGTGGATGGTAGTTGGATGAGCCAGGGCTGTGCCCTCATAGCCCAGAAAGCCAACCAGATCCTGGGTGCATCCAAAGCAGTGTGGCCATGAGGGCAAGGGAGGGGATCTGCCCTTCTGCTCTGCGCTGTGAGACCTCACCTGAAGCGCTGCATCCAGATGGGGAGTGCTCAGCACAGGAGAGACACGGAGCTGTTGGAATGAGTCCAGAGGAGGGCCACAAAAATGATCCGAGGGATGGAACACCTCCTTGCGAGGACAGGCTGAGAGCTGGGGCTGTGCAGCATGCAGAAGGAAAGGCTCTAAAGGCTCCACCTGAGAGTGGCCCATCGGTACCTAAAGGGCAGATTACAGAAAAGAAGGGACAGACTCTTCAGAAAGGACTGTTGTGATAGGACAAGGGGAAATAATTGTTTCAAACTAGGAGAGGGGAGATTTAGGTTGGATATAAGGAAAAAGTTTCTTACATTAACACTGGTGAGGCACTGGCACAGGTTGCCCAGTGAGGTAGTGGATGCTTCATCCCCAGAGACATCCAAGGTCAGGCTGCATGGGCTCGGAGCACCTGACCAAGCTGTGGGTGTCCCTGTTCATTGCAGGGGAGTTGTACTAGACTATCTTTAAAGATCCCTTCTAAATCAAATGATTTTATGATTCTTTGAACTTAGAAGCCAGAAGTTTTGGTTGAGAGCCCAGCAGCAGACTGACCAGTGCAAACATCATCTGTTTCATTTGTGTGGGAGAAGACTGATCACTGACTTTGTATCGGTTTTGGTTTTCATGTTAGATTGAGTTAGAGCAACTCAGTTGAATGTGCTCATAAATTTGCTGCGTGTTGGTTACAGCATTTCCATTGTTTGAGCTGCTGTCCTCATTTGATGGAATACACAATTTAGAAGGCACTACTGTTATCTCTTAACATCCCTTGCCATTTTTTTTTCTAGTAGAACTCCCAAGGCTACAGGTGGTTAAAAGTAGAGTAGAGCTCACATAGGAAGCACCTCTGGCACATATAGTAGTTGTGGGGGGGTGGTGACAGTGCAGTGTGGGCCTCACAATGTGCTTCTTCCTGACACCATGCAGAATTTGTGGGGACGCGGTGAGGTTTGAGCTGGTTGAGAAATAGACTCATTTCTGTGCTCACAGGTAACTGTTACCCGAAATAGAAGGAAATGATGCCTGTACTGCCTACTTCTGCATGGAAAGGAACTGTGGATTTTTAGAGGGTGATTAAAAGCAGCCATGATGCTGGGCACGCAGCAGAAGGCCCCAGTGTGAGCTCTGTCTGGCTTTTCAGGACCTCCCTCCAGCCGCACAGAGCTCATTGCGCTGCCCATCCGTCTGGATGCAGTGGAGTTGGGAGAGGCAGCCAAGCTGCAATGCTACCTGCCCTCTGGCACCTGCTGAGGGCCGGCACCATCCCTTGCGGGCACCATGCTGCCCCCAAGAGCCCATATGACACCTGGGCTCCCAATCTGCCAGCTTGGTGAGGTGCCTGAGCAGCCAAGTGAGCATGGCTTGGAAACAAGTGAGTGGAAATGCCATATTATTTATCCTGAAATGTTGTAGACATCAAAATGGAGTCCTAGCAAAGGGCAATTGGAAAATGTGTCACCGTTTAATTTTCTAGTATCTTTACTACAGTTTGCTGAATACAAAGGTTAATTTGCAGATGATCCACCCAATGTACTTAGCTGGTATATTTTGAAAGTGCTCTAATATATGTCTTAACAGTGTTGATGGATTCACTTTGAACTTTGGGTAAAAGCAGTGTTTCCATTCAAATGCAGTCTTGGCGTACACTGTGAGATGCAGAAACATTTTAAATATGAAATCAACTGGATAAACACATCGCTGGATACACAGGATCTGCATGCATTCTGACATACACAGAGAAACATGAAGGGAGTACAGTTTCAAGGAATTCCTTTTCTAAGTAGGATACAATTGTGAATGAACTAAGAAATGTATTTACCCCTACAATTAAAATACAATAACAGAAAGACAAAAAATTATTTTAGTCTAACTTTTGTTTATTGAATAGAGCGTATAAATGGCTTCAGGCACTACTAAACAATAAAAAAAGGTGGCTCACTATTGGGTCTTTTATCCAGTTTAATTTATTTTGATGCTGCATACAGTTTCTGAATATCTTTTGTGGGTTGTAATAAAATAGCCGCAGTGCAATTTTGCGTGTATGTCAAGCGGTGCATGACCTGATATGCAAATATAATACCAAGGTGCCAAAACTGAATTCATAATGTTTCACATCTACAGAGCTGTTTAAGGCAGTTTAGAAATCAATGAATATGTAATATGAAGGTGATAAGACCTAAATAAAAACCCTATTTATCTACTATGAGAAGTATTTATACACAGAATATTCAGCACAAGCAGAAAATGGACAGAGTTTCCAATTATATGGTTTGCATAAACAAATGGTGAACCATGTGCTTAGAGCAAATAATAACATAGCTAAGTCCTTTGCATTATACTTTAAACTTCAGAAATGTTTACAGATGTCTCTCTCTTAGTGCATATATAAAACAAAACACTAAACTGAAGCAGCTTTTGAAGAAAACCTCTTTGAGGTCTCTCATTTATTTTTAATTTACAGTATATGGGGTGCTTCATTATAGGTTTCTGTTACCAGTTTTCAGGTTATTAAACGTCAGTGAAATAAGATACACTTTTGTGAAGTCTTGTAGTTTATGGCGAAATAAAGGACATAAATTTAACTGCTAATAAATAGGAATCAAATGTTTTCCATCTGCTTACCTTTAAAAGTAGCAGAGATCTAATTTTGGAAGCGTTTTGACTTTTGAAATCTTTTTCTGAATCGATGAACTGATTATTTCTATTCTTTTGTCCAAAAAGCTAATCTAATAAAGTTTCAGGAGTTTACTAAGCGGTACTGGTGAATTGGATTGGCCTTTCGCTGAGCATACTTCTTTGCAGAGATGGACTGGGAATCCAGCTCATGATTGATGGCAATCAGCTCCGGCTATACCACACTGAAAATATATGCCGTGTCCCCATTGTGGAAGAGAGTATGTTTGATTGGCAGGCTGTGTTGTTTTACAGCACCCTGCCAGTCAGCACAGAGCGACGTTTGTATCTCTTGGCTTGAAATAAGTTACTACAGTAATAGACCCATGTGTTGAGCAATCAAGAAAAATGGAGGGGTGCATGTTTGAAAAAATGTCCATCATGCCATATGTGTGCCACTGATATTTGGAAGAGATTTTGCATCACCTTTCAAGAGGCCAAGGTCCATCCTAGGAGAAGGCAGATCATTAGACTTGTGTAAGAAACAAGAAACCCAGAAGAATATGCTTTTCATTTTCTTTTCTTTTCTTCTTTAGTCTGGCCCTTGAGTGCACTTTTCTGCTGTTGGTCAAAAGCCTGTTGACTTAATGTCTTGCACCTCACGAAGGGTTTAAACTTCACAGTAAATTTCAACACCTTGTTTCTCTGGTCAGCTAATGATGAGCAGAACTGGAAGGTAGATGATGATAGTGAGAAAGATCTTATTTTTTGTCTGTTGTGTAGTTACTGCCTTGTGAAATTGCTGCCTCCCTCAAAGAAATGAGTGCTGGGCCCATTTTTTTGTTCCTGCATGAGGGATTGCCTACATTTCTTCTACAGGTGCTAAACTCATTCTTTTTTATGCAGTTTTCTTTGGCTCATGCCACTTTTTATTATGAGGAGATTGTATATGATAAAAAAAGTAACCAGTGTACTGTAAATGTTGCTCTTTGCTGGGCCTCTATTATGTGCAAAATCCTCAGTTTAATTTTCTGTACCAATTAGGCTACATTAACCATCCTTTCATGAGGGGATTGTGCCACACTCCCGGGGCGGGGGGGGGGGGAAGCATATTAGTGTTTCCCTTTCCTGGAGATATCCCATAAGAGGTTTAATTTAAGGGTCTCGGAAACGGTGAGATTCTTGAGGTTTCCATCACAAAATTCTCTTGGCATCATCCTTCCACGAACCTTTCTAGTCCTGAAAGAAATTTGCAGTAAAGGACTGTATTTAGATAAACCCTGGAACAGTACTGCAGAGAAATTTACCTTCCTCTTCTTCTAGGGCACTGTGCTCTTGTAGGAATGGTGCCATTGTATTCCCCTTTGGTTGTTCAAACACAGCCATTGAAGGGACTGAGAGGTCAAAACCAGGAGGTGATATACTGAATGAAAGAACTGGAATTGAATGTATGTGGTTTAGTAAATAAATGAATTAGAATATATCGTTGTTTTCCAAATTGAAATGGCATTTAAAAAAAAAAAAAAATTCTAATTCCTGTCTTTTTTTTGGGGGGGGGGGGGGGGGGAATAATGTCATGGTATTCATGCATTTATCTTTAAATTAATAAACATCATCAAGATACATTCTACTCCCTAGGAATTTTTATTTTGACCTTAGCTGTATTTTGCACTTTTCTGACTTACAGACGATTTTATTTTCTTTTTAAAGCAGAACAATGTTTTTAGTAAGCAATTTGAGTTACTTTCCTTCAGAATCCTCATTTCCTTCATCAGGGTCCTTCAAGGAGCATGAAGGAGAATGGTGGGAAAAGTTGGTCATGCTGATTGGTCATGCTGAAGGAGGTGGTTGGGGCAGGGGAAAGCTGCCTTTTCTTGTTCAAATTCTAGGCTCCCACTAGAGTCTCTGGGCTGTAAAAGGGGCCTCTGGAGTTTGAACAGCTTGTTCCTGAATCCAGCTTCAAGGTTAGAAGAAAGCTCCATCCTCATACCAAAATGAAGTGGTTTTGCATTGAACTAATCTACTTAACTTTTCTTTATGCAAACCCTAGAGCAGGTGTGTTTTGTGCAGCTTTGGATTTTGCATAAATTTTGAACAAGCAGTTGAAAATACAGCATGAGTGATTGGTAAGTGCCTCTGAAAACAAATGGGATGTCTCAGTCTGTCAATGAAAACTAGTACCTTACTGTCTGATGCTAGGCTTCCCTTGGGTTTTCTTCTTGTGCAGAAAGGTGTAACATACCTTCATACTAATGCTGTCATAAAGACTTCATCTGACAGTTCAAGGAAGCCTATGCTAAGAAAATACTTTTCGGTGAAGTTTATTTAGTCACCTGGGATTGCTGTTTCCTTCATTATTCAGCTATTATCTAAATTAAGAATTAGGGAGACTACTTTTCTTTGGAAAATATTCCTAAAACTGTAAGCATTTCTTATTACAGACTTGCAGTAGTGGCAGTTTTCTGCTTTGGAAAATATCTATCCAGGAGAACTATAGTAATAATGAAAACATCCCATACATAATACCCTAATTTTCTTGGCAGCTTACATGACTTTATTTGTGATTTTTCTGTCCCTGTCTTTTAATCAGTGTCATGCTGTGAAATATGCCATTTTTGCCATGACCAACCCATGAAATTTGTCATTGCTGTTTTTATGATTTGCATGGGGCTTTCTTTTTGATTAGCAAGAAAAGTTCACAAGTGCATACTTTATTTGCATGAAACTCTGCTCTCCAAAAAATACATGGCCTCTCAGTCTGGCCCCCAAATTGGATTTTAAATCGAGGATTGATATTTCTAATATTAAGTAATAGCTATCTCAGGTATGTTCCTTTCCGAAAGCAGATATACTGTTATGTGATATGGTGCTGTTAGTGGAGCTTACCTTACATTCTTGAGTTCATCACTTCTGCATTGCAGTCTTCTCATATTCACTCAGGTTGGTATAGGTGGATAAGCTATAGAAAAGCTTTCAGAAGAAAAGAATTTAGGCACTTTAAGCATGTGTCATGCAGTAAAGCAGATTACTGTAACAGGCTCAGTTAAGGGTTGCAGCCCCAATTTGAAGGACAAAATCTGTGGGAGAAAGTGAAGCTCTTATAAGAATGAGTGATATTTGGACAAATTGTGCTTTTAACACTGAAGCAGTGTCTTATGAACCCTTTGGCTCAGCAAAAGATAGGATGTTTACTTCAACAATGAACTGACATTTTGATAATTATTAAAAAAATTCAGTTTGGCTTTATTCGAAGTGAGCGGTCAGAATGAATTCATTTGCTCTTACTGGAAGAATACTTATCATAATGGATTCATGTGGTATCCATGTGCTTGTCACATGTTCTTTTTTATACACATCCCTCTGTAATCCTATTTCAATGCCACTTCAATTTAGCATTAGTTAATGGACTCCACATAAAGGTTGCTCTTTTATTTTTTTTTAATCTCCAAATAAATTTCTGGTATTGAAAACTGCTAAGCTGGAGAGGAAAGCACTATGTATTAATAGCAGCACTTTGAAAACTTAATGGAATTGTCTTCCTTTTTGTCTGTTGATTCCCTTTTACTACTTTACAAACTGATAAGCAAAACAAAAAGAGGCTGGAGATCAGTCATAAAAAATGAAATTCCGTGTTGGAAGGGAATGTTCAGCTTACCTGCATGTGATAGTCATCAATAACTTTTGGCTAGCATGGAAGATGGGTGGATCTCCGTCAGTCAACAGGAACAAGGGTAAACAGAACCACCAGTTAAGCAGAGGAAAGGTGCTTATGTAAGGAGCCCACTTCTACACGCTTGCTATAATTGACATAAGTAACTTCTTTCTTGAATTAGGAGCATAACTGACCAAATAATGTAAGTTGGTTCTGAAGATACCTGCTTGCCTTGGACACTCAAACTGGAAAGCTAAGGCAGATGGTAGAAATATCTCCCGGTGCATGAAATCTGCAATGCTCCATGGGAGTTAAGCTGTTTGACTCAGTTGTAGTCTAGGTTTCACTCACAGACTGAAGACCAGGAGTATTTGAGTTTTTCCATGAGCTTCACTAGGCCATGACTTAAGCTGGATGGGTTCACAGTGTGGTGTGAGATGGCTCTACAAAAGACAAAGTGAAAAACATCCATTATGATAGAAAAAGCAAATACTTCAATGAATAAATTGGCTCCAGTTGTTTATTATTTATTATCCCATAAAAAGGGTTTATCCAATAAGACTGGAACTGAATTTTCACAGGGTGTTTTAAACAAAAGTGGCTTCATGTCAAGTATATTCTGGAAAGGTCAACATTAGTTTACATCAAAGGTTTGGGTTGTTGAGAAACATAACATAAGGTCATAATTTCTGCTTGTTTGAAGAGCTGCAATAAGCTGTTTGCCAGAAATTTGATCTCTGGTAAACAGGCCCATCTAGGCTCACTTGCAAAAGCTTGCAAATGCACTGATGCTTTTTGCCCTTTAGGTTCAGGATGAATAGCAACCCCAAAAGCTGCCAGTGCTTATATACAGAAATTGACTCTAGTTTCTTCTACTTTTGTTTATTTTTAATCTTAATAGTGAAGTCACCTGGAGAAAATAGGATGGAAGGCAGAAAGAAGGTGAGTAGGTAAGAGGAAAGGCCACAGTGTTCAGACCCCAGCTTAATCTAGCTTTATAAGTGTGTGGTGCAACTGCAAGCTTCAATAAAAATTGTTGATCCTAAGCATCCTTTTAAAAAAGATATTATAAACTACAGGCTGGAGCCCCTTTACATCATGTTGAGAATGGGTCAGAACTGAAGGCTTCCCTCTGTAAGGGGGCAGGAAGCCTTTGCTTAGTTGAGGGAGGGCACTCGGAAATGCCAGGCCAGCGTCACTTTCACAAAGCAGGAAGCGAACAGCTCAGTCTCTTCTGAAGATTGCCCATGGTTGGCTACTGCAAACCTTTCCCACTCCTCTGATTAGGCCCCAGAAGTCACTTTTGATTAGTTGGAGACCACTGAAATGCTAAAATGCCTTTGTCTAACACAAATACTACAGCTGCTTGTGGGTCTTTAGGAATCCATGTGTTCTTGCACATTTGGTTGTGAGGGTGATGTAATTTCTATGCTTTCACACACATGGAGACAATAATATCACAGATGTAGGAGTCCAATGATTAACATACAGAAGGTTGTTAAATTCCATGCAGTTTAAGAACCTCCTTTAAAAAAATCAGGAACAATAGAGTCATGATGCTGTCGTTGACTTTGAATGAACTTGGTGTGCTTCATTTATTGGGGTGAAATACCGGGCCTCTGAGACTTGTTGAAGCCATAGCATCCCTTAGGATCAGGTGACAGATCTTACATTGGGAGTATCCAGCAATTTTCCAAATCCTCCATGTACTGCTACTCATAGTTCTGATTTTTACTCTAACATTGCTAGTGGTACTAATTTTTAAGTTTCTTTGCAGACTTTTATTCAGTGCCCCTCAAGTGATGTGCTAAGTAGAGCAGCCAAATGCTACAAATGAGTCTGTCTTTGTGATTTTTCAAGGGCTGGTGTCTAATCTTTTTCTCCACCACTATAAAGATGTTATGAGGTAATGTGTAAAGTTACGCTGTGGGAAACCAAACAGGGAGAGAGAGAGAGAAAGCATTCAAGGGTGGCTGACTTAACTCCTCCAAATCCAGCTGTACTAATGCACTGTAGGCTGGAATAGTTGCTGTGCATGAGGTGCTTCACAGCCTTGCACTTTCAGTTGCAGTACTGTTCCTCTCTATTAAGAAAGAGAAATACTTTAACACTCATAAACATATGAGCTTGGAAAAAGGCAGCTCTGTGTAAAGAGCTGTTTTTCAGAATGGGCAATAAACAAAGTCTGCTGTTAGTCTGCCAAAAAGCAAGATCCACCAAAGTAGACACAAGTCTGTGAACAGGGAGAGGCCAAAAAAAAGTCATGGGTTCGATCTCCCTTCACCTAAAATACTTTCCATAGTAAAGAAAAAAATAATCTGTTTGTGTTTGCACTCTAAAGCAGAGACAACTTCCCTGCTAGCCTGGCAACAGTGTTCTGAAGTAGCAAGTGCAGCTGGGCAGATCTGTGATGCATGGCAATTCCATGAGACTTGGGAAGGTGCAGCATGAGGAAGTCCTGCTATGTGGAGTTGCATTTAGTGTTATCCATCCCACCAGATTTTAGTTGTGGAAATTGTAAGGCAGGCCAAGATTAGGTTGTTCTGTGAAACCAATTGAGAGGAGTGGGTGAAAGATCTCACCTGCCTTGCCAGTCTATCTTGAAACTATGCTTCACTTGACCTAGCACTTAACCTTCCAAGAAGAGAATAAAATTTCAGGGGAACTCATGGGAAGAGGAATCTTCTTCCAACACATGCAATTACCTGTTCTGCAAGAAAAGGGTTGGGAGAATCTGCCTAGAACTAACACTTTGTCAGTAAGGTTTGTGTGTGGTTTGTATACATATTAAGTTTTGAATTGTTAGCGGAAAGATGGCCCAATGTCTGTACGTACCATGCAGATTTGTTTTATGATGATTACAGTTAATACATACGGAAGCTTGCCTTAAGTTCATTTACTCCATGCTTGACTGTCATATCTAATGCACAACAGAGACAGAAGTAAAAAATATTTTCTTGTGAGCTCAGGGACTAAGGAAAATTTTTCTGAACAACGTCATCCTATTTTTGTTAAATATAATGGCAGAAACTTCTCTCTTCAACATTTTGGGATTGAAAACTCCTCTCCACTGCCCTTTTTAGTGCGTTCCTTGATTCTTTATAAAAGGGTTTGAAATCTTTTCTGTAACACTATTTGACTAGATCTATGATGATGTATGCCAGAACATGTCAAAATAATTGTGTGGTAACTATTCTGGGTTAAGGAGAATCATATTTAATGTTACTAATTTTCACATTATTTCACCCATAAAAATCTTTCTAGCAGCAAAAGTTTTATTGCGCTGTATTTCAGAGTCTCTAATTTATTCATGGGATAAATGTTTCATATAATGAATTTTCTAGTAAATGTATTCTGAAATTCATGCAGGAGCAGGACCACTGTAAAGCTGCACACAGTTGCATTAAAAGAGATAGATTTCCCCCACTGGAAAGTTTGGAGGGCAAATCCTGTAGCTTACAGCCTTTATAGCCCTGCTTTCCTCTTTTATTAAGCTTTTGCAGAGATTTAACAGCTTTATTGCAAAAATGCTACTACTACATAATATGCAAGTTAAATTTTGAGTTGTTTTATATGTGCAATTCTTTCCTATGACGGAATATTAAGGCCAATATTTTTGTGGATTGTAACTTAACCATATTTTTAGTGTTTACATTGAATTGTTTTTGTTCCTATTTGATACCTTGGCAATCACAGACAGGGAGCAAGAGGTGTTGAAAGCTCGTTTTCTTTTTGCTAGAATAAGGCACTCAGTTATAGACATGTATTGTGGTTGAAGAAGAGACACAGAAGAGCACAGTAGAGACTGATTCCGTATTTTTCAGATGTGCTGGTTTTTGCTGAAAATGACACCTAGATGAGGTAACACATACTGAGCAGCACGTGGATCAGAAGAGCATAGCCATACACAGTATATTAGTGGCCTTAGGTTTCTTCCTGTCTTAGTCCGTGGAAAGCCATTTGGCTGTAAACTTTCTCTTGCTGTACACACCATGTGACAAAATGAGGATTTCTAGCAATCAAAACCTCACATTCTACAGCAGAGAAGTGAGCAGCAGATGTTCCTGAAGAGATTAAGACTCTCAGGTGTTACTGAAAGGGCAGCTCTAACCTTGCTGTACTGTGCTGGTGAAAAATATGTGGATAAAACTGGTCTTGAGTAACCAAATTGTATCACAGGAGCACCTAACCTCAAGCTGGGAAGCATTCAGGGACAAACATTGCCAATTAAGTCAGTTCTTGACAACTTGCAGCAAAGCAGATAAGTCCTTCTGCCCGTGCCGTATGAAATATTCACAGTGGTCATGACTGACGTTAAGCATTAGATGTAGTTACCTCTCTACATGTGAGTAACACCCACATACTTCTGACTCTAAGAAAGAACTGAAGTGGCACTATTTTTGAATGCAGCATGTTCAATTGTGATCAAAACAATAACAAATGAGGGCTTAGATGTTAAACTGGGGTTAACAGTGATGCCAGTTCAGTATACCTGGAAGTCTACAGCATACTGTTCCTCATTAGTAAGGCACTACTATGCCAGAATCTTCAGTATAGTCAGGACAAGCACTTGTCAGAAGTCAGAGAAAATAGCCAGCCTTTCTGGTGAATGGATTGGACATCCGTTAGTCTGAACAGTCTCTCGGTGTCATTTCTTTAAGGCTGCTTCTTAAATAAATTAGGTAACCTTAGACCATTCCAGATTTCTGTTTTAATATTCTTTTCAGGTTATGGGGATTTTAGGATGTGAATCTCTGAATGACCAGATGCATAGGAGCAGGTATTAAACTGCTACAATCTAATTGATATATGCTGCCATCAGTTTTGACCCAGGTAATAGCACAGCTAAAACAATTTCAAGTGGATTGAAACATCCCTGGAGTACTTACTTCAGTGATATAAAAATCTTGAAGCAATGTGTCTTAAGTCCTGTAAATCATGTTAGACTTAATGAAACCTTCTGCAAGAGTATTCCATATCTATGATGCATTCAGCTGCAGTCCACTGGTGTTTTGTGTCTGGTTTTAAGAATTATGTAAACTTTTGATGAACTGCTATAGTCGATAGGTTTGAAAAATAAAGATTGCTTTTTAATGGTTCATTTTGGTAGAGATCTTCATCATTGCTAAGGAAACTCCTGAGATCCACCATATTTCAACCTCATGTTTTGATTTTCTTTTGACAGAGGAATTTTTCCTCATGGAAACTCTGAAACGAGAGTTGCATCTGCTGTGTACACAATATCTGTTTCAGCTGGCGTGATACAATTGAGTCAGGCAAACTTCAGAAGAATGCTGTTTGAGGACCTAAAATTTATCTATCTATCTCACATTATCAGTGAGCTATAAATGTTGTCCTTTGGAAGGGAAGTTCCTAGATAATCGCAAGGAAAAATGACAGGTGAGACTGCAGACACATACATTTCTCCTTCCATATGCACACATAAATCCTTTTGACATTAATGAGAAGAACATGCATGTAGTGAAGAACAGACAAGACTCCATAATAAAAGCTGCGCAATGTGAAGCACTTAAAATGTCCCATCGGACCTCTGTTTTCAAATATTTTCTTATCATTATTAGTGTGCTTAATAGATGCACAGGCCTTATCTCTTTTAAACTAGGGCTGTGATTTTCCTAATTTATCTTTCTTAGTATTTTTACAGATAATTTACTGCTGGAAAAGAAGCATGTTGTTCGGTGTCATTAGAGGATATAGGCAAAGTAAATGGATTCAGCAACTCCAGGGAACATTGTTTTGTCCCATGCAATTTCGGGTGCTTATTTTGTGAAGAAGTGGGTCAAGCTAAGAGACCCTAGAAAAAATAAAATAAAAACAGCCTGAGTTTCACAGAAAACATTCAGCAATTTTGAAGTGCACTTTGGACTTCCTTGGAGATACGCAGACCAATAATCATTTTGGAAACTGTCGTTTGTAGTGCCAAAAGTCTTAGCCTGCATTCACCTATGATTTATCAAACCAGACAAACCACTTACTTAAAAAAAAAAAAGAAAGGAAAAAAAAGAGAGAGAGAAAAAAGAAAGAAGTATATTCTCAGAAATGGGACTGGGCCAGTTATCATGACATTTAAAAGAGTAGTAAGGTCTTACGTGCTCTTATTTGCTTTCTGGTTTCTAAACCAATAAATGTAGCATTCTGAAGTTGTTCTCAGTGACTCTGCAAGCTAAAAAGCTTTTAAGTAAATGAAAGCTAAGTTTTTCATGTGAATAAACGGTGTGGTAGCTTAGACTTGAAGAGGAGCACCAAATGTCTCAGAACTCTGTAAATCTGGTGAGCTAGCACTGCTTCTTCAAAGTTATTGGATTTATTCTAATGCTTGATAGGCAAAGATGCATCCCTTAAAATAAATAAAAAAAAATAATAATAATGAAAAAAAAAGGTCAGTGCTATATGAAAAATACAAGGATCCTTATCCCTGTAGTATATCTGATAGCAAACAGATACTGCTTAGTTCCTTAAGTAAGATGCTGTTATTTCAAAAAGGGTCTTAGAGTGCTTTTTTTCTTTTTTTTTTTTTTTTTTCCTGTGATTACTTTAACATTAGTGGATGCAGTGCTGTTTTAGTGTGTTACCCAAAAGGTTGTGTACGCTGGCTGTTCCGAAAGGCATTGACACGTACATGCAGAGCAGACTTTGGAGGGGCTGGGCTGGAAAGAAGCTGCCATTTACTGAAAACAAACATTTCAGATATAAAGCCTCCCAGTCCTATAAATCCTTAGTTTCACAAAACCAGAGCTCATACTTCCTACTTCACTGTCTCACTGAATTGTGTCCTCTTAAACCCTTTAGATTTAAACATTAAATCTGAAGTCCACAGAACTCTGACTTCTGTCAGAAGTATTCCTCTTGAGTTCTGCTCACAGGCTTTAATGCTGCAGCACTGGCTTTGCTTCATTGAATCTAGAAGGCTCAGGAGAGGGAAGCTGAAGAAGCAGAGCCCTCTGTGTTGGTAATACAAGAGGGGACGTGCAGCAGATACCTACCAATAAGGTCAGCAAGGTATAAAGAGCCTGACAGCACCAACCAACCTGTACTGCATGCAATGGTTCTTCCTCTGCGTAGGTTTTGTTGTCATATTACTGTTGGTAATCAAACTGGTAAATTATTACAAGCCTTGAGCTATGAGGCTTGAGGGAATCAGGGAAGTCATAGAAAGAAAAGGTCAGTTTGCTTTTCCTCTGTAGGTGAACTGTGTGCTGTGGGTTTCTCTGTCCCGCTCTGCTTGGTGGCCTCAGTGCTTGGCGCAGGCTCTGCTGCTGTGGCCGTCCTGCAGTCTCTGCACCTCGCTGCCCAGCCCTGCAGCACTGGCTGAGCAGAGAGGGCTCAGTGTGCAGCAGTGCTGGCTGGGCATCTTGGGGAGATAGTGCTCCTCTTCTTCCAGGAGGCTGTGCTCAGCTGCAAAGCCCATAACGCGACAGCCTCTTTTTGGAATCAGAAGTGTACTTTATTTTGCTAGTATGTGATTATGCTTATGAATATGCTTAGAAAAGGATGAGTTTGGGACAATCCACATGCTTTTTCGTCTCACCATAGGGCTTATTATCCCTTTGGAGCAATCCAGACTGGCCTAATTCCTCTAGTCACCTTCTGTGTATGTAGAAGTCAATACAGAATTCTGATTCCCCTGAGCAGTTCCCACTCTCTGTAGAGGAAGTCTCTTCCTAAGCAGTATTGTGCTATGTTCCTGGCTGTGCTGGATGAAACCTGCCAGCTATGCTTCTTGGAGGTAGTACCACTAGTTCTCGGCACATGAGCATACTGCGCTGCCCTCGCTGACCTTGAGCATTTTCCTTTCTTTTGTGCTTGTGTTCTGTGCTGACATCACCTACCACTACTTGAATCAATGTGCTCATACCATAAAAACTGCACTTGAAGAGTTGGGTCTACTTATGGTATTCTTCATGCTTCGCTCAGGTTTATATCCATAATAAATGATCTAGGGTGATCGGTGAGATTTTCTGGATAAATTCCACCTTTCTTAGATCTTTGTCAACTCCATATTATTCCAATAATGGGAATTTTCCAGTTCTTCAGTCACTCCCTTTGCAGCGCTGCTACCCATCTGCAGAACACCCCTCTTCCTGACCCCCAGGCAGGCTGGCAGCGGGTGTACAGGGGGCAAGGTGCTGTGCTGCACCACAGCGCTAACCAGAGTCTCACTGCTGGTGGATGTGAAAAATAATAGGCTTTATGTGGTGGTGTGGAGGTAATGCCTTTCTCAAAACATCTTAAATCTGTGCTCTCTTCTGTTGCTTGGGACATCCTGTAGAACATTATCAGCCACTGAAAGAGCAGATCCTTCCTGAAATCCATTCCAAAGGAAGCTTGTCACACTCAGACACTGTAAACACTGACCTCCTTAGTACACCCCCCTGCATCTCTGCCCTTTTCTCTGCTTACGATATCCATTTTTATCTTTCCTGTTACTTAACTCCCACCACGCTGTATTAATCATCTGGCCACTATCACATTACACTTAATAAATGAACAAGATCTAATACAAAAATCCCTCCAAACCAGATGACTTAATACTCTTTCATGCTTAACTCTTTCTTTATTTTGTCCCGCAGATGTATTGCAAACACTCATGAGTGCTCTGTAGAGAATGAAATACTTTTAACAAGGGTAGTTTAAAATATATGTAATTTCTATAACCTACATTAAATACCACTGGCCTTTTCTGTTTAAAGGAATATTGTACATCCTGTCTTCTTTGTAGAAGAAGATAAAATTGCTATTTTTGTATACAAAAAAATGGACAAGCCTCACTAAGTTATAAACTTACTTTAACATGTGGGTCTCTCCAAGGCTGGGGTCTGGGAGATACTGGCTCATGTACTCAGGGCAGCCCACTCTTGGGACAAGGCCCACTAATGATGGCCACAGCATTCCCTGCTAACTGAATTACCCTGTTTTCAGAGGGAAAAAGGAATCACTTTCAATGGCACAAACTCAGTTCTGCTGGGAGCTGCAGGCCTCTGCCTGAGCCTCCTTTATCGCTGACTGACTCAGATCACTTTCTCACATGTGGTTGTTTTACCTTGCACTAAAACTTAACTTTAGTTCTGGTATCTCCTTGCCCTGCAGAGCTTGTCTGCCCAGGTGAAGCTGCCGTCATTGAAGCTGTACCCTGGGCCTTGATTGACCAATCTGCTGTCCCATTCCTCCCACAGGATCTCTCAGTCAGGCTCTGCAACTCCTTCCCACCTGTTTTCTTTCCATGATATCTTAGTTCACATGCACCCCGGAAGCTTATGGTCTGTGAGCACTCTGCGTTTTAACTTCTCTGTCCTTGAGTGGATCCAGGTGAGCTGGATGTTCCCACAAGGGCCAACCTTGGTGCAGTGCTGAACTGGCTGTGTGTGGAGCAGCATGCCACCTCCACCTGTGGAGGCAATGAGGATACTAGGAGCATGGGCCTGCAGGGACGTGGTTCTGCGCAGGCAGGTATCTCTCCCTCATGTGCCTTTCAGTGTTAATTCCAGGTCATCGCCCCATTTTTTTTTTTCCCCCCAAACTGAGTACTGAAAGAAGCCTGGGCTGGTAGAGCTTTTGCTCTGAAATAGATGAACAGAGAAGTTCCCAAATATCTCAAATTATCAATCAGCTGTACACAGGCAGGGTGAGTAGGCAGTGGCACATCTCTTTTGCTGTGTGGGAAATAGGCATCTTCTCATTAACTGCTGAGGACAGGGAAGTAATAGGGTTATCTGAATGGGATTTTGTAAGGTTATAATAGGGGACTGCAAACAACAGCACTTAATCCTCTTTTTTACTCACATAAGAGCCTTTACTTTCATTGTCAAGAAAGAGGATGGTCATTCAAGTGAGACGCACAAATTTCCACTGTCTTAAGTTTGCCTCCCTTAAGCTGTTTTGCTTAGCTTTGATTTTCTAAAATGGACATGAATTTTTAACTCTGATGGCAATTTGTTCACCCCAAAACATTCTACATTACCTTTCTAAATTGAAATAGTAATGACCCTTGTATGACTACAAAAGATTAAGCTCTATGCTTTCAGTGCTTCGGAGGCTTAAAAACACTGGTAAGTAGGTATGGCGTTAGGTGATTAAGAGAAAGATGTTAAACTTTGCATCTGGCGTAGCTACCATAAGGCTTTCCTGGAAAATGTAAACCAAATTACCCGAGTACTGGAAAATTGCATTGGAAAACAATAGCAGTTTAATTTAGTTTTATCACGCAGACTGACAGCTGGAGGAGATTCGGTCTGTTGCCGAACCCCCACATCAACAAGTTGTGTCTCTTCACACACACATGGCTGGGAGAAGCTGCTTATTTTAAGACCAGTAAACAGCCACTACTGTGAATTTCTAATTCTTTCGTTAAGTCCTGCTCTCTATGATTGTTGGCTGTGTTCTTCTTCCTTTCTCTTAATTCACAATATCTCCTAAATTATAAAAATTGAAAACACATTAGGACCAAAAGGAGGAATGAAAAAAGCTAAGTAGACAATCACCTTGTAAACATCTTGTGATGGTGATGGCTATTAAACAGGAACATTCAGTACCAACTGAGGCACAGGCGAGCTTATCCAAGCAAATCAATGCAAGTTAATCTTTCAGTGTCAGCTGGCTGAGTTTTGGACTAGTGATGAATGCCTTGACTGGAAAGATGAAATGCTGGAATGCCAGGCACTGCTCTGACAGCTACAGATGGTGCCAATTACTGCCAGTAGAGCCTGTCCTGCTGTGAGCCCAAGATGTCTGATTTGTGGTCACAGAAAAATGAAAAAGAGGTTTCCCAGCTGGGCCTGTCACCTGTCCTATATTGCTCTGGAGCAAAAATGCTATTCGTGTTCTAAAATCAAATTTCTTTGTATATTTATGCTAATGATCCTGCCATGCTAATTACCAGGCATATGCCTTGGAAAGATGCAGCCGCTATTAGAAAATTGAATTTTCCTTTCCCTTGATTAAAATAAACTTCAGAAATTATACAAAAGTTGAAATAAAACGCCATGTTGAGATAAAGAGGAGGCAGGTGAACAGAGGAGGAACAAGTAATTCAATAGCGCAGGCAGCCATTCTGTGCTTAATTTTTCTCCATGCAGTTGAAAGGAATTTACAGGCTGTAAATCAGAACAGAATCTAGCCCACAGTCTCCAGTCTCACCATACCAAGTTTGAATGTTAATATAACCCTTTATTTTTCCTTTGTAGCTTTGAGCCTTTTTGTGTTTGTTTTTCATGTGCCGTCTTATTCCATCACTACCCAAGCTATACAAATTGTCATTTATTGCACTTCCACGTTATTTCCTGCCTCTGTGATATTTAAAAGGATTAGTCTAGACATCTGTGATCTGTAATTGGCTTTTTCCATGAAAGGGAATCAGCTGTAAGAACTTAAGCAACCCAGACTTATTCTACTTGTGATACTTGAAAGCATTCTGGACAGAGCACCTTTGCTGCAATGATTAACACCAGGTTACTCGGTGTGCAAATGCAGCTTCAGCCAGCCCCTTGCCATTGAATCCTCTGTGATTTTATCCACCTGAAAATAGCCCATGTGTTTTAATGAAAATATGGTTTGAAGTAACTGGTTCCAGGTTTAGCTTGCTTCGGCTTTCTGCTATGAAAGGGGACCCAGCAGAGTACTCGAACTTTGAAATACATTTCCATCCTGCTTTTATTTATATGTTGAATTAACAATAATGTGGTAATTATCCTTATTGGAGCATGAAATACAAATCTGCCTCCTTTTCCCCCATCCTCAGAACTCATTTACCACCATTTGCCTAATTCTTAGGAGCTGGTAGGTGTAGGCTTGTGGGACAAATGACTTGTTTACATTTTATTAGACTCAACTTTTGCTAATGAAGCTATTTTTTTCCTCACCTTCAAGAACAAATATTTAAGCAAATTTTAGAATGCGTTTAACAATAGTAATAAATCAGTAGACAAATTACACTGTAAAAATAGCTCTTAAAGCAGCTGTGGAGTGGAGTAGGCCAAAGTACCTTTAGGTCCTGGCTTGAATCGCACACCGTGTGTTTGGTGTTTTCAGATAAGCGCTCAGTTGCCAATTGTAGTTCCTCCATACAACCTGGGAGAACTGGCCGTGTGGCTTCCCAGTAGCCATCAGATACAAGCATTCAAGGATGTAATTCTTTAATATGTTGGAATGAAATGACGAAGCTAAAATGAAAGAGGAGGAAACCGTGACTTCTCTTAATTGTTATCTCACTACCTTTTGTCAACTGAAGGGGAAAGCTAAAGCAATCAGGAAATTTAGGAAGAATTTCAATGTATTCATAAAATCCCATAGCTTTCATATGTCATTTTTTTTTTTTCTTTTTTTTCTGAGAGTGCCATTACATTGCAATGTTTCATTGGTTACTGTCATTTTTTCCCCCATCTCAAGTTCTGTAACAGTAAAAGCCAAGTAGATAGGCTTTGCTGCTATGGTCTGAACTTCTCATAGAGCCCGGTCTTGTAGTACACATCAATGAAATCATCTGCTTTTACTGGTTCCTTTGTTCTGTGTAGCTGGTCTATATCTAAAGACATTATCATTAACATACACACAAAGAGAGTTTGCTGGACCAGTAGTGGGAGAAACCACGATGGAAGCCATTATCCAATTGCATGAGTTCCATAGACTCATTCTTAGGTGCAGCTGTGGATTTTCTAGATTTGATAACATAAAATAAAATCATCTCCTAAGCACCATTTTCATCAGCAAAGCAAAGGTGGCCGAATAGAGGAACTGAATCCTGCCTCTCTTCCATGTACAAAAAAGAGCCGTGCTCTTTTGCTCTTTTGGCCAGGAGCGGGCCAGTGGTGAGCCCAGTGCAACCTGCGGGGCCTGTCCGCGGGTGCTTCGGGTTGCGGTCTCCTGTTTCTTACTGGGTTTTCTTTTCCCTCCTCCTAATTATTTAACTGTTTAACGCAAACATCCAGGCTTCACTGCCAAAGGTTTCAGCTTCTCCTAGAGAAATATTTTGGTTGTCTTCTGAACCACTTTTTCATTTCCTGACTGCTGGGAGAAGGAGGATAAAAAGAATGAAAGCCACAGTGGTGGGCCCCCGAATACAGCGTTTTTGAGGGCAGATGCACTGTTTTGTGTAACATTAAACCTGGGGAGATACTTAACCACTTTGCCTCAGTTCAGCATGTCTAATACTTGGCACAAACCAGTGTATTCGTGTTTCATTCCTCTTGGCTAACAGCCAGCACAGAGACTCTATTTTCATTTTTGAATTTCACTTGGCAGATCCTTAAAAGTCACTGGAGAACTTTGCCTGGGTAATAAAAAGCAACTTTTTTATTGAAAACTAATTATTTTTTCAGCTCCGTGTGCCAGCTGTTTAAAAATGTTGTGGTCACGTTAGCACATACTTTAATTACAGAGTTCTAGAGAAATGCAGATCCTTTTGTGAAATGTGCCTCACAGCAGTTAATAAGCCACTTTTTTTTTTTTTTTTTGTGACCACTTATAAACCCATTAAAATATGGAGATAGAGTTTTTGGATATAATTATAATGTAACATTAAATGCACAAATACCAGTGTAAGGCATCTGTCTGTTCCGGGTGGAAAATGTGAATTTAAGGCTAGAAGACCAAACCTATGTGTAAGACCTAATGAGGCTTTAAGAAATGCTCAGGACCGTCCCAATCACAAGAATACGGGACTAGAGGTGCCTTTGAAATTTCTTCTGTTCCTAAGGAAAATCCATTTACATGCTCCCATGAGTCCTTGGGCACCAAAATAATTTTGGTAGTCAAGTGTGAAAAGCCTCCTGGGACACGGCTAGCCTGGGACATGTGATCCTGCACAGCAGCACACACCCGAGTGCCAGAAACTTGGTTCCTTGGTGGTTGTGCCTGAGTTGGATGGGGTTTAGGTCTCAGAAAACAGAACAGGGACAAGAACAAGAGGGTTGACAGGGAGGACAAGCGCTATGTCAACCAAAGCAGGTGGTCTTGTCCCCTTTGTTGCCCTCCTGTGAAGCCAGACCCACGGGGCTGATGGCAGGAGCAGGCTCCCTCTGTGCAGCTGCGGCTTCCAGGTTTACTTCATTCCCTCTTCCTGTGCAGCCATGGGGGAAGCATTTCTTCCAGCTTGCTGTGTCACATGGGACTTCATCTTTCACAGTGCCAGTGTTTGTACAGCATTTGGCCTGCCAGATGCTGCTTCAAATTATGGATGGGTCTGAGCCAAAATCTTGGGTTCAAATACCTTCAAACTTTGGGAAAGTTTGCATCCCAATTTTATGGCTTTACTCTATCCCTGCTTCATTTCAGTCTTACCTAGTTACAGTTTTTATATTCTTCTGCAATGAGAAGCTGAAAAAGAAAAAAAAAAAAAAAAGAAAGAAATAGGAACAGAGAGGGTGGATGTTCCATGGGAGAATAGTAAAACTTTGCCTGGCTGGAGGCATGCTCCCTTTCCTTGGTCAATTTATTGGACAAATAAAAAGGATTATTCAATGGACAAGAGCAGGCCCGCATCCCTACCATTTTTACTCTCTGTTTTTGGTCATACCTTTCTTATAAAACCTTCTGCCCATTATATTTGATTATTTCCCGTAAAAACTAATGTGTTGCATATACATAAGTGGATTTTTTATGTACGTATATAAACACTATGGGAAAATAGGAAAACATATGGAAAGTAATAAAATCATTTAAAGGTATTGCTGGATATGTGATACCAGAAATGTACGTTTCTTCTCCAAACCTCTATTAATTAGTCTCTTTGAGTCTGTTTAAATTACGCCTGACATCATTTTTCTTCTCTTTGTTATGAAACAGACTGCAGATCCATTCCACCTATATCACTGCATTTTAACTGTAAGATTGTAGCAGTGGAATGCATGCTAATACTGAGAACTGTGTAGTATAATATTGTCTCATGTTAAGTTGTATCCAGTTTGTTTCATTAGAGACAGCTGTAACTGTTATAAGTAGCTATCCTAGAAATAAACAATATAAAATGAGAGTGACAAATCATTCTGAACATGTAAATCTCCAAATGATTTCTTTGACCATTGAATGTCTCAGAATGATGCAGCTAAGGATGTCTAAAAAAATTGAAAAGCCCAAACTAGAGCACATATTATGATACCGTGCAGTCTGACATTTTCTCCTAGGACATGGTGAAAAGCAAGGAGAAAAAACAGTTTAAGGTGAAGAGAGAAGAAACAAAAAGTACATTTTAATGAGACATTTACAAATTGTTCTGCACAGAGAGAGACACATTATGCTAGCACTTTGTCACTGTAAATATTGCAGATGTCGTTCCTCTGCGTTTGTCCTGGAGCATTATTAGAACAAAACATACAAACATGCAGCCAAATGTTTTTGTGCTGCTATTAATGCCTTTGACTCATCCAGGCTTGAGCAGGGAATATAGAGCTGTTCCACAATCACGTTGTTGTTCAGGCACGAGACTAATTGCTGTAATGATAAATTCCTTGCAGACCCCAGCACAGACTGCACTGGATGACTGCCACTGGGTTTTGCCTGCAAGACAGCTCCTCACCCAGCCATGCTGCAGGAGTGGGCAGGGGGGCTGCCACAGGCATGACAGGGACACGGCGGGGGATGTGAGCAGGCCAGGGCCCTGCTTGCTGGGCTTGCACAGGTTGTGCAAGCAGACATCTCTGCACCTTCAGCACCTACCACTGCGTAGCCCAGCTAGGTGCCTTACACACTCTGTGTCTAATCCTCCATTTCACTGTCCTTCCCCAGTTTTAGAGAAAAGGGAGAAGAGTCCTTTGGAGTGCAACACGAAGGTATTGTTGTATTTCTGCTTCTCAGGTGCTGATGTCGTCTGTGAGAGCTAGCAGAAGCATTCCTGGATGTTTCTATCTATCTTCCCCTTCAAGTTTTGCAAGAAAGCTCACTTGTTTGTCTTCATGATATATTTTAAAAATGCAATTGAGCAAAAAGTTCATATTTTCTCAAAATCTGATGATTCTTTATAAATTGCTAATGTTTAATATTTTTGGCTGTGAGGTTTTGTTTTTGGAAAGCTGCCATTCTCTGAATGTATCGTTGTGTATGTATGTGCTCCTTACCACCGGTGAGTATCATTAATGTTTGAAAATTGAGGCTTTCAGTCTCACAAGCATAAGTAAATGTTTTAATTTGACAGAACGACTGACAAAATGCTGATTTTGGGGGGGGAAGACCCTCACCCTACTTGAGTGGAAACAATTGAAAATAAGAAGCAAAGCCATTTCAGAGTGTCCTGCAGGAGTAAATATCAGATTGGAGCCCATGTTTAGAAAACATCCGCATCCATATACTTTAGTTATAGTAGCAATTTCTAGTAGTATAATTTGATATAAACACTCATGGTACAATTAAATATTAGGAAAGAAAGCTAAAATTAGGAATGGTCTGTGAGAAGCATTGGCTTCTTTTATTTCAAATGGTGTGGTGTGCCCATAGAAAAGAAGCGTGTATTCCGTTTATGATACGATAGGCTTTAGTAAGAAGGCTGTGTAAGTGCAAACAGGGAAAAATACAAATTCTAGGAATGAGATATGGCAGACTACTTTCAGAAGTCAAGGTAATAGTAAAAGATTTATCTGTGCTAATGTGACTGCTTTTTATTTTTGTCACGCCTTTGTAGCATCGGAGATCATTAAGAACTGTCTCCAGGGAAAGGGACCTGTGTCTAAAATCAGTTTGGGCCCATTATCTTCTGCAAGAGACTGTCTGTACCCCAGGCATCCTGAATCCTCTATTTACTAGGGGAGGGAGCACATTATATAATGGATATTGATACAGTGGGACCCCACATTTCTGGAGCTCATTAATCTAAATAACTCAGAGAGCTGAACGTCAATCTGTTACTACCTCTGCTGTGCCTGCTGTTCCTGCTGCTGCGTGTGTTTTTTTGTGCTTCGTGCCCTCACTTTAGTTATTGTTTCTCCTGTTTTGTTTGGTTCTGAAATACTCATTCACTGTGAAAAACCTTTAGTATGCAACTTAAAGGGTGCGTACCAGCACAAGCAGGTGCCAGGAGATGAACTTCGCTGGTCTGAATGATGGCAGTGTCCCCAGATTTTGCTGTTAATGAGGTTCCTCTGCTGTTGTGTGTGTTGCACAGAGGAAGGGCTGAATCTGGTAAAGGCACATGCCTTTCTGATCCGCCCAGCCAACGAGCTTGTTCAGGCACTGAATGCAGGGTTTCCAGCAGCCATGCTCTTATGTTCCTTTGCAGCAAGTTATCCCTAAAGACTTTATTCTTAAATACCTTTACACACCCCTAGCTGTTTTTCTAAGCGCAATGGTAAAGTTGAAATAATGCAGCACAGATCTGTATTTCCTGATCTAAAGTAAAATATGACTGTGGAATTCTAGCAAAAATCAACTTTCTTAAAGCGTTACGTTGAAAACATGGCATGGCATCTGAGGCGTTTTGCTTCCCTCAGAATACAATTTAGACCTTCAAAAGACAGAAGCTAAAGATGACTGTTCAAGATACAACTTTCTGATTATCTTTTAAAAGGCTGTGGTTTTCAGCCAGCTGAGTTTGTCTTCTGCTTTTCTTATAAGACTGAAAGCATATCATGCATTACTGAGTAAAAGGCTTATTAGGCCCTTGTTTATCGGTCAAAATCTGTCCGAAGTGGCACAGTGTTGCAGAATCAATACTTTAAAAATGTAAACTTTGAAAGACTTTTTTTTTTTTAGCACTCTAAATGTATTTCCACTTTATTTACCTCTGAACAGTTTTTGATAGCTGTGGAAATAGCCCTTTAAATGGCATGATGTCTGTAAAACCGCACCTTACATCATCTGGCACATTATGCAAAGGTGTAGATAACACTGAACGTATGGGCTTTGTAATGGCTACACAAATACCTACAAATACTTCAGTGAGATCACAGAAATTATATGTATAAGCATTAGATAGATGTTATCCACAGTCCAAAAATTACCCTAAATCTGGTTAAGTAGTTATTCACCAGCAGTACCACACATAACTCCTTCATTTAGCTGTTACAAAGATCGCTTCCGAGTTCGTCTGTGCAGATGTCTGTACTTTCTCTTACAGTCTGATCACTGCATCTCCACAGACATCGTCCTGGGAAGTCTTCATTGCCCTTCTGACAGGTGCTGAAGAATTGTGGGATTAGTGAAGCTTCAGTAAATTGAAATGTTGGCAATGTTGCTAAATTCACTTTTCCTCCTAATAAAAAGAAATTGTATAGCAGACAAGAATGCTTGTAGATTATTTAAATTCTGGGATATACCTTCATAGGGTCACATTTCTATAATTCCTCATCCAAACGATGCTGATAGGATCAAAATGAATGTAAGCAGATGGAGGTGTCTATGTACTAGGCAGACAGTCATGTTCCTATCCTTGTGTGATTTTTAATATTTTAGTTAAACTTGCTGAAGTAGTACAGGAGTCTGTTCATCTAAGTCAGGGAGCACAGTCCAGCAAGGGTTTGAGCTGTGGTTTGTTGGCACCCAAACTACCATTGCCAAATGCACCCAGCTTTTGGACTCCTGAGGTAGTCTGCTCTAGCAGATACACTGTGGAAGAACAAGCAGCATAAAAGAACATTTGGATTCCAGTAAGAGTTTAGTGCCGCTAGCTACTACCCTATACATGCCTATAAGGAGCATGAAATCCAATCTTTTACATTCAGTTATCTGAGTTGATTTGTATTCTGCCCCAAGAAACGGGGCTCAGTAACTTCTATTTCTCTTTCTTAGCTTTCAGTTCAAGTCTAAATAAAAACCTATCACTTTGGACTTAGTCCATGCTGCCGACTTCACGTCCATATGCTCGCATACCCTTTTGCAACATGGCCACCTCTCTGTGACAGTTTTCCTCCTTGGTATGCTAGCTATTGCACTGAAGAGAGGTCTTTTTTCCTCCCGAGCTACCCTACACGTGTAAGACATGGTCTACTCACCCCCTTCAATACAGAACATGATCTTTCCTTTAAACACCATCTTCATTTTCTTTTTGTTTGCAACTACTTGTCTTTTTCTCCCCCTTTCTCTAATGTATCTGTGAGACTATGTCTTCTGAATGCTATATAAAATAAATTGTGTTGTGTAGTAATGTTGTAAAGAGAGCTGCTGCTTGAATGTGGTGCATGAGAGTAACAATATTTGTTGAGCAGATGTTATTCCATTCTGAATAATGGAAACCATTTGGTGTCCTTCAAAACCATCATGAGGGCCGTAGACGGGAATAAAAAAGATTCAGCAGAGACGTAACAGCTGGAGAATTCCTTCCCCCTCCCTCCACACCACAAATTGTAGCTATTGCAGATGTTGCAAAATGGCCGAGGTGCTGCTCAGGAGGAAAGCTCTGCAGCTTTCTGCACCATGTGAAGCCATGCAACTGGCTCCTGCACCCCGCTGAGCTATTCAGTAGAAAGCTCAGCTGGGTCATGGAGTTCCTGCCAAGGGGCCAGAGGGCAATTCCTGTAGAGAGCATCAAAATCGGGGCAGGAAACTCTACTCCCTGCACTCCTCTGAGTCTAATGCAATATGTCCCACAATGGGCAGTTTTGTTTTTATTAGACAGAAATACTTCTCTGCCAGAAGTTCATCGGTTAGGTAATTTAGCAGGTATGGTTACACTTTGTTTACTAAGCTTATTAAAGGCAAAAAGGAAGAAGTTTTGTTCCTTGCCATGGATCAGAGGAAATGCAATTTGCCTTATTTTTACTTTAAGAAGCTCTTAAAATGTTTAAGATTGCAGAGCTGATTTGCAGCTTTCTGCCAGCCACATACTTGCATGCTTTCCTGAACAGCTATTTGTGATATTTGGAGCCATTAGACTTTTCTTTTTTTTTAAGATGTGCTCCGAGGCTCTGTGGTTGTGTCTAGCTCTGTCTGATGAAGAGGGATCAGAAAGCGCTATAAAATATACTGGCTGGTAGCTGGAGTGATTTATATCAGGACTCTCATAAGAATGGTTGGGTCTGGTTACCCTCGGTGTTCATACACCAGCTGAATTTGTAGAGATAAACTTGGTTGCATGTAATTAGCAGTATCTTTGCACACCAAATTCATACCTACTGCCTCTTCTCCAGGAGCCGGACATATCTATGCGTAAGAAAGTCATAATACAAATTTGTGAAACAGTTTGTTGTATAAAGACCTTTTGGACTCCTGGAACTCAGTTTTCTGAAGACTCTTCAAGCTGCTGAGGAGTGCATAAAATTCAGTGAAGTCTTTTATGTTACAGGACAGTACTGAAATAAAGACACATTTGCGCACCCCTAGCTGCATGATTGCAGAGTACTATCTCAATTAAGAAAAGGTTGAGCAGCTGTAATGTAAGAAGTATCAATCCATAAGAGACAGTGTCAAAAGAAATGGCTGCTTTATTAGCAAAAGTTTGATGATAGTACAGCCACTCAAGTAGAATATTCATCTACTTTAGATCTATTCTTAATTAATCCCTGAATAGTTGACAGGCTTTTTCATTTAAAATTCTGTTTTCCCCCTTTGAATGTCTATCCTTGTTTATGCATTGGTACTTAGTTTTCTTACAGCACAGCCTAACCTTTCTTTTCAAGCCTTTTTTCTGCTACGAATGAATACTTTATATCATCAAACTCTCACACAGAAGTGCCAGTGTGGTTTGAAAGTAAAATAAGAAACATGTTTCTTTACAGTCAAGAACAGTTTTTCTGCCCCAGTGTGTTTCGTTGCATCAGCCAGAGTACAGGGTAGTGGTCATTTTCATACTAAGGAAAAACAAAGCAAAAACTGGATACATGTGATTATTTTACGACGTCCATCTTCAGATAGTCTTTGAGATCTTCCAGGTAGAAGAGCCAGCTTAGGTAAAATCACAAACAGATCTAATCCATTATTTATTTATTTATTTATTTATTTATTTAGATGGGCAAATAAATTAAAGATATTTTTGCTTTTGTTTTCTGAAGGCAGAGACAAGACCCCCTGAAAAGCTTGACAGAATGCAGCAGGTTTGTGTTGTCTTTGGTAGTGTGCATTTGGATCAACCAGCTGACCAGTGCATACATAGCCCTGGGGTATTGTATGTGCTCTGCCAGACCAGGATGTGCTGGGGGGGAAACTGGGTTTCTGTGCTGTGCAAGGTCAGGGAATAGAAACCCAGTCCTCAGTATTTCCAAAGGCTGTGGAACTACCTTTTAAGCTCCAAAGTCATTTGGAACAAAGAAAGGACCTCCCCTCTGAAATAATGGAGAAGTTAGGCTGAATGTATGTCCAAAATACCTTTTACTTTCTGTCTCTGTTCCCACATATTACATGAGTTGCTTCCCGTGTTCCCAGGGCAATCTGTCCTTCACTGTAAATTGAGAAATCCCAGCCTAAGTAAGTGGGCAACCAGGGAAGCATTGATGCTGTCAAGCTGTAACCCTCTAATTTAGTGGAGAAGTTAGGAAGAAAGTTCCCTTGGCTTCCAAAGATCAATAGCAACAGATATGGGTGTCTGTGCAGTGTGAATTAGAGCTTCTAATTCAGTTCTGGTCAAGGTAGCTCTCTGGAGGGCCCTCTTTCTTACTGTAACACAAAGCAAGTGGAGAAGACCAGTTCTGGAAGGGTGCCAACTTGTGGTCTTAGGGAATCCTTTGAACCAGCACTCACACACAGTACTATTATCCCTGTGTAACACTACAGCCAAGCTCATGGCTCCTTACACTTTTAATAGAGCTGCGTCCTCATGGAGTGGGTGAAGTTGCCCTTTAAAGGGGAAATGATAAGCAGTGCCTATTTGTAGATAACTATGCTGTGTCATCAGGACTTTTTAGAAGTCACTGTTCTTAGTTGTGTCTCAACTTTAACTGTAAATCAGCACAACTTTGGTAATAGGGCTCTGGGTTAAGCTCCCCATGCTTGTTCAGAGGGAATATGCTTCACTCAGATCCTAAAAGGTGACTTTTTCATCCAAACACAGGGAAATTTCCCTAGTAATTTTTACCAAGTCTCCCAGCTTGTTGTTTATGGCTTTTGCTGTCATTTTCATTTACAGCAAATTGTTCAATGTGATGCTAAACTTAGCTATATTAGATCAGCTAGAAATCTTTGTAGGCTCTCAAGGCACAGACATTACATATTCAAAACAGGACCTAATGTTTCAGAGATTCATATTCTACTATAATTATATGGTTCAATGCAAGTGATTATATCTCTTCTTCAGTATCGGACTGAAAAGTTTTGGTTTGCTGGCTTCCTCATAATTTACTGCCGAGGCATAATAGCCCAGTCTTGCAGAAAAAAAGATGATAAATGACGCTGGCAAGGATTCATAGATTTATTAAATTTCTATCAAACAGTGCAACAAAAAAAATCTGCTTAAGTTAGAAATGGGCTCAAATTTTTTAATCAAAATTCATGAGTCCTGATGCTTGGTTCAGTAGGTCCAAGGAAGGCTTGAATTGAGGACTGATTAAAGAAAATAAAAGGCTTATTTGAAGTAATTTTTCAATGACGGCTTTTAATTGGATGTTAAATCAAATTCTTATCTGCTTTTCTGCAGATAGCACATTATATAAAATACAGTTAGTGGCACTACCACTGTAACTGATACACTGAATAACAATTGACTTCTTACTTTACACCAAGAGGATAGAAGGACTGCAGTTGTCAACCTGTCAGAAATTAAGTATGTAAATTAATGTTTAAGTATATGAATATGAATATGATTTACAAGAGGCTCTGAGTGCTGTCGGTAAAAGAACTGATTTCTTCTCCCTCCAAGGTTAACAATTACTCACTGACCTTTACAAATTTGGGCTGTATTTTCTTCTTTTTTCCTTTTTATTTGTATTTTTTTTCACTGGTATGATGTTCCAGAGTTTCAATAATGCTGAAATAATCTGAAGTAATCTGTCATGTACAAAGTAGCTTGCTAATACCTATTATATGTCATGGGTATAAGGCAAGACATTGCTAGAGATAATAGACTTATTATTTAGGTGATGGCTATGGTATCTGTGAAATTTGTTGCTTTCTTTCATTGTAGGCTGAGTTGTAGGATAGCACTATTTATGATGGGAATGTATTTTTAATGGACCATCCATTAATTTTGTAATGTTTTACTGCTGAGAATAACATCTGATTTCTCGGGCGTGGGAAAAAAAAACCTCCTAGACTAATCAGGGCCTGAAAATAAAAGTAAAATATGCTGTAGAATGTATGCAGTGAGGAGTGTGGGAGAAAGAGGAAAGCCAGCAAGGTTTACGCTTCAATGCGACACTTTCTTTCTCTTCAATAGGAGAAATGCATATGTGTGGGTTTTCTCTGCTGGAGTTTGCATTGTTCACAGTATAATCACTGTGTTGAACATTATGATTATTTGTACCACTGGAATTTGCATCTAGTTCTTTTGTATTCCCCTGCCTGTTCCTTCACAGAAGTGTTCCCATAGGAAATAAAACTCCATATTAGGAGATCTCCATGAGATTTGATTTTAAATTCAAAGAAATTCTGAAACTCTCCTTCACAAACAGAAGCTTCTCTGAACAATTAAACCGTACAAGGTATGACAACATTTTTCCACAAAGAGGCAGTATCAAACACAAGGTAGTGTATATGAATTGTGGGATTCCCAGGCTCAGGGTAGAAAACTAGGCTCTCCATGTGGTTTCCTCGTGGTTTCTCGTGTTCTCCTATTTCAGATACCCAGCACTTTGGGATCCCTAACTTCTGTAGCTGGGACAAGAGCACTAAGAAAGAAAGGAAAGCTCACTGTAATATTATTGCATGCTAAAATGAGGTTAAGCAATTGCAGCTTCTTCCACTGCCTCGTAAAACAAACCCCCTGAGCAGAGACAAACCATCTTCAAAAGATTCTGAAATTTGGTTCGGATAATCATCAAGAAGTTCAGCTTTTTTGAAAGCTTTGAAGTCCTAGTTACTCATGCCCCAGAGCACATGGAGATTCAGTGGCTTGTGGGCTTCTGTAGGTGTCTGATACATAGCAGCACATAGTAGTGTGCTGGCAGTAATCTAGTGCTACTGTCTTGTGGGCACTCTAGGGTCCTTCTGTCAGAGTCACCTGTGAGATGTGAATCTAATTTCTTTCACCTGTAAGATGTGAATCTAATTCCTTTCCCTCTGAAATGACTATGCAACACTTGGCTGCACCAGCCTCTCTTCGACCAGCCGAGAGGAAAGTGCTGGAGAAGTGGGTAGTGAGGTCACCTGCCTGTGCTGGCACTGATCGCTTATGGGTTTGGAGGTCCCCCGTTTAGTTCCTTGCTCGCTCACCATTGCTGTGTTGAAGGGGGGCTTTGCTGCTTCCAAAAGAGGCTTGTGACAGTAATTTGCATTAGATTTTAAATACTTTTCTTACACTTCTCATTTCATGCAAATCCCCCCTTTAATGCTTGCATTCACAGATTAGGAAGTGTAAACTTTATTTTTGAGCCAAATTCTTTTAATTTTACTTCTCCAGTGGTTTCAGCAGCTTATTGCATGATATACGGATGCCCTATTTCATTTTGTGTAGATGAAATTTGGGCTCCCTGTAACACTTCTGGCTGGTTTCCCATGTTCTACTTAAAATTCTGGGATGTTTCTCAACTGGTGCAGATGAAGCTGTGCCACTTTATACTGCACAGAAGTCTGACACTTCGGCAGGAGGAAGCCTAAGTTTGCGTAATCAGAAGGGGGACTTGGTCATTGTCCCTATAAAAGACCATAACTTTATGGGCATGCAAGTCTCGTTATTGGTGGGAAGTACCGGAGAAGAATCCTTCAGGGTGCAAAGGTGCAGGCAATTTTCCTCTTAATCTTCATGATAGCAAAATGCATCTTTTTGCTAAATCTCAGTTACGTGGTAAATACACCAATAAACACTGGCAAGTTCGTGGGGAATTTTTCTTATAACAGCCTGGAAGAAAAATAGTATGTTGCTCAACCGGATATGGTTCTAATTGTAGCGTTCGCATTATACTGTCTTAATTGTCTTCTTAAACACAATTTTTGACACCCTGCCAAGAACTTCTCATTGATTTCTTCATTCAGTGGAAGACGTTTAGTCATCCACTCCATTTCTTAAGGCCATAATTTTCAACAGCGTTAAAATCCACCTTTTTTTTTTTTTTTTCCCTTGTGCTGCAGTAAATATCATTCATCTCAAGAACAATTGTTTATTCTTTTTTTCTTTTTTTCTAATTAATCCGTAAAAGGTCGAAATGGAGTAGTTCAGAGTATGACTTGATAAGGCTGAGGTACTTAATGCCTTCTTTGCCTCAGTCTTTAACAGTAAGACTGGGAACACAGCCCCCTGTGCTGGTAGATAGGGATGGGGAACAGAATAGGCCCTGCATGATCCACAATGAGATGGTTTTGGATCTGCTCCGAAAGCTGGATGCTCTCAAGTCCAAGGGTCCAGTTGAATTGCACCCTAGAGTGCTGAGGGAGTTGGTGGAAGTGGTTGCCAAACCACTCTCCATCATCCTTCAGCAGTCCTGGCTAACTGGGGATGTCCTGGTGGACTGGAGACTGGCAAATGTGATGCCCATCTTCAAAAAGGGCCAGAAAGATGATCCTGGTAGCTACAGACCTATCAGTCTCACCTCGGTTCCCAGTAAGGTTGTGGAACAGATAATCTCGGGATTCATCATGGACCAATTAAAGGTCAACCAGGGGATCAGGCCCAGTCAGCATGGTTTTATGAATCGTAGATCCTGTTTGACAAACCTGACTTCGTTCTATGACAGGGTGACCCGCTTAGTGGATGAAGGTAGGGCTGACAATGTAGTCTACCTGGACTTCAGTAAAGGCTTTGCCACTGTCCCCTGCAACATTCTCGTGGAGAAGCTGGCTGCCCATGGTTTGGATGGGCGTATGTTCTGCTGGGTGAAATGCTGGCTGGATGGCTGGGCCCAAAGAGTTGTGGTCAATGGAGTTAAATCCAGTTGGCTGCCGGTCACAAACGGTGTCCCCCAGGGCTCAGTACTGGGGCCGCTTCTATTTAACATCTTTATTAACGATCTCGATGAGGGAATTGAGTGCACCCTCATTAAGTTTGCAGATGACACCAAGTTGGGAGGGAGTGTTGATCAGCCAGAGGGGAGAAAGGCACTACAGAGGGACCTGGAGAGACTGGATCGATGGGCAAAGGTAAACTGTATGAATTTCAATAGGGCCAAGTGTCGGGTCCTGCATTTTGGTCACAACAACCCCAGGCAACCCTACAGGCTTGGGGAGGACTGGCTGGAAAGCTGCCTGATGGAAAGGGTCCTTGGTGTACTGATGGACAGTTGGCTGAATATGAGCCAGCAGTGTGCCCAGGTGGCCAAGAAATCCAGACTGAGGTCAGGGCCCCTCCATTCATTACCTGTAGTAACTTGGGCAACTACACTGGTGATTGATCTGTTTTGTAATTCTCTCACCTGTGCTCGTAGTACAGGAGTGGTTTGGTTATGCCACTTCTTCATGTCTTCTCCATGGTCATATAGGTAACGCCACATATAGGTAACACAATGTAGTCTTACCATTGTTTTTTGCTTGAGCAGGAAGACGTTTGCCTTTAATAGCTGAGATTTTTGATGATACGGGTGAGGAGGAGGGTTCATCACTTTTAATTAGTTGGGTTTTAATTACTTTGATCAGCTCCTTCAGTAGACTCCATTGATCATCCTGATCTTCATCAAGTGTTTCTGATACTACTGTGGGTTTGTCACGATTAATCAATAGAGGCAATTGCTCTTTCATTTCATCCAGTCTGTCTGCTACTTGTGAGATGGCTGAAATGGAAGCATGAGATGGAGGTAGCTTCTGTTCAAAGTTTTGAAGTGTAAGAATCAGTTCAAAAACTAGGGTTCTTCTCTGGTGGTCCTCGTGTCTTTCAAATGTTGCTGCTAGTGTACCAGTGTACCTTTCTGGTGCTGTTCTTGTGAATTTCTGCCATATATCAGGCATACTCCTCACTCTGTCAGGATCATAGTCTTGGCATGGATCATTAGGAACAAATGTAGGGTCATACAATATTTCCACCACGTTGTTTCCCTCAAATACTGGATATCTTTTTCAATCGTGTTCCACTTTTTCATCTCAGGCCTCAGATTGTCTTTGAAGGGTTGCCTTTCCTTCATGGCTGCTAACACCCATTCCCATAGGGTGGTGGCTCCGTCCAAACATCTACTAATCCCTCTGTCAATAGCTGAGTCTCTGGCAGTGTTTCCTAGTTGGCGAGCTTTGTTACCATCTAGAGACATGCTAGAGGCCCCGCTGTCCCAACAGCGAAGCAACCAGGTGACAGTAGTATCATTCAGGCACCGTGTAAACTACTTTATTGCGCCTTGGATTTCAGTCATCTTCAGAGGTTGAGGAAGAGTGGAAACACTGACTCCCTCCTCCTCACTCTCCTCTCTGTGTCTCTTAGTTTTTCCTGTTGCCTTTCTTGATGATGGTGGTTTTGAGGAGGGCCCCTTGTCTGGATCTTCCTCTACCTCCTCCTCCACTTCTTCTTTCCGTTCAAGATGCAAGGACACCCATTTCCATTTCTGGCCTTCCACAGGGGCAACTGACATTGATAGTGGTGCTTCCTGTGACTGATTAGGTTTGACTTGGAGACTTCCCCCTTTGGCTTGAACCTCAGCTCGGAAACTCTCTCTCTCCAGAACAGTATTGTATAGAGCACGGTAAGCACAAGCCAAGTCCCGAATAAGTTGTATCATCTTGTTAGATCTATCTAAGCAGCACCATCCCTGACTCAAATACTGGCTTAGTTTCTTGGGATCCCACGGTTGTTCAAGAGTGAAATCCCATGACATTGTGGGTCCCCACACTTCTAAGACTTTTCCTAAACCTCTCCATATTCTCTGCCAGTCAGCATTCTCTGGTTTTGGAGGAGACTTCTTCAGTGTAACGCGAATGGAAAGGAGTACATTCAGGGAGATGATTGATAACATGCACATGAGTGTAAGCATGAGCATGACCACTAACTTGGCATTCAAAAAACATGTAAAGAACTGAGAAGAAAGCCTGGAAACCAGATTGAACATCGTGTTGTTTGTAAAATTAGCTATTCCATCTGGGATGTAATTGTCAATATTCAAATCATACCACATCATTGCATATAGGTAGCAGGCAGGTGTCTCCATCAGTGCCCTTACTTGGTTATATATAAACACAATTCCACAACAAGAAAGCATGACATTAAGAAGAGGCCAATGAGTTCCAAAAAACATAATGGCTTTTAATCTCTTATACAGCGCTTCTAAAACAAGGAGCAGATTCATAGCTGGCAGTTGTGAAGAAGGGGAAAAAACAAAACAAACAAAGAAAAAAAAACAAAACAAAACAAAAAAAAACAAACCCACTCAGTACAGTGTCCAGTGTTTGGCAGACTGCCCAGACTACAATCTAATCTATGGAGGTCAAAGTAGCTACCAATACTTTACACGTCTCCAACTTAAAGAAATCCTTTTTTTTTCTGCTAATGTTAAAAGCTTCAGATTGCCCGCATTCTCCATCAGGAACCGTCATGGAGTTATCTAGATCAATCTGTGCCTGTGGCGAGGGGCAGCAGGCCCGTGGGCCCCCTGGCCCCAAAATGGGAAGGGAAAAGGCAAGGGGTAGCGATGTGGGAGCTGGGCCCTAAAACAGAACAGCTGCAACGATCTAAGGAGGAAAACTTAATTTTACTAAATATGATATCGGAATGCAAGATAACGATATAATACAATATAATTGAAATTGAGGCTAATAAATCAAATAAAATGAGAGTGAGAGTGTCTGGAACCAAAAGGCCTACTTTGATCTGAAGGCGCATGGCTGGGGAGCACACCCACATGCTGCCAGGCAGCCAGTGAGAGAGCAAGCCAGAGAGCAAGATCCCGTGACTTCCTCCCATGGCTTCTCTTCCTCTTTGAATGTGAAGTCCCCTGGGATATGTAGTTCTTCTTCTCTTCTGAGAACGAGGTATCCAGAAAGTTGTCAATCCATGAAACTGGAGTATTAACTCTTTAATTACCCGTGCTTTACATGGTGTTATGATGTGGAATACCGATAACAAAATTATAAATCCATGACACTTGTTTCACAGAAAGAGCTGCCCTAGGGTGATGCTATTTTAAATTCTCCAGGAGAAACTGTGAGTAGTAGCTGTATCGATAGTTATTTTAGCTGTGTGGTTGCTTTGTAGTTCACGTTTTTTGTTCAGAGAATTACACACTATGGGGTAAACTTTAAGTGTGGTTGTAAATTGTCAGTGAAGCCTGCTGCTGCAAATAATATGAATGAATTTTAAAGGCAACTCAGTAGTTTCAGAGCAGAAAACAATTCTGCAGAATTAGGAAGAGTCATTTAAGGTCATTCAGGAGCAAAGAACTTTTATCAGTTCCAAATAGATGGTTTTGTGTGTTCTTTTTTCCTTCAAATTGTATTTAGGAAGTAGGGGCAACAAGTCAAAATGATTCCCATTACATTCATATCAGTCCAGAGTCACTTTCTTGACCAGAACTGCCTGCTGTTGAAATATAGCATTCCAGGGGGCTCTTTAGAAAACCGGACTTTATCTGGTCATACAAAACAACTAATATACTAATATACTTGATGTTAAGTTTCTAGTTGTGTCTTCAAATAAAACATTTTCCAAATGAAGAAATACATTAGACCCCTCTCCAGTCAAACACTTTACACTAATGCTTATCTTGGAGTACTTAAGCTGTTGAAATGAACTCAAGCAGATTATACTTTGATAAAAGTCTGCAAGTACTGGGAAATCAGGGTCCTAACACAGAAACCACTTGAGCCTTTGTTTAAATATTTTCATGAATCAAAGCTTTATTACTGAAGAATATATAACAGATAAACCCCAGCAAATGGTAATGGCCATTCTGATTAGGCAAGAACTCAGGCAATCAGGTCCGTGGAAGAAGGTAGTAAGTGTTCTGAAGTTGCTCCAAATGATCATTTTTTAATAATGTTTACAATGCTTCAGAGATATTTCAGATTAAAAATATACAGTATAAATTTGTGGTAGATGTTTTTACTAATGTGTGTCTTTTAATCACCAGTTCAGTCATTTTATTGCAGGCTGTCCAGGAAAGCACATGCAGCCAATATTCATCTGCAAATGGATGTAGTCCAATGTATTTCAATGAAAGTCTCACTTAATAGAAATATTTGGAATTCATAGAGTCATAGCATTGCTAAGAAATATAAGTGAAAAGCTTTCAATGCGCATCTTTTTTTGGTCACTCCAGTACACAGAATGTTTTTTCTGTTAGCTATAAACATCTGACTGTTTTTAAAAGAATAGCTAAAGCAAAATTAGCAGGAGAATTAACCTATTATTACTGGAATCTCTCTGCAGTTTCTTTTTATGCAAAGTTTATAGTAAAAAAATAATCTGTCGTTGTTTGATAACTGAAGTACTGCTGCATTGTTGTTCTAATATGTTTGTCTGCAGACACACATCCAGCTGTATTATTTCAGCAACGAACAATTAACTGGAGTTTCATCACTGAAATTCACTAGCTGTAGCCTAATTTGCCACTAGTGAAAGCTGGCAGAGATCTGTTAGATCAGCACAGTTCTGGCAGTTTATACCAACAGTGAATTTGACCCATCATCTTCTGTTTTTAAAAGCTTTATTCCTTTTGAAGTAGTTGTATCCTTTGTCCGTAGTTAATTATGATATTAAATTGTGGAGGAATGTTTCATTTTCTCAAACAGCCTAATCTGAGCCTTTGGTCTGACACATCAGATTAGCTGAGATTTAAACCAATGACCTCCTGGCTCTGGATAATGTCTTGTTGGTTGCTATACAAAACATCAGTGCTGTCCCTGTTCAGGTTACACTAAATCACAAGCTGATGTGAGGTGACAGGTTTTGCAGCAACTCTGAATCATGTGTTGTTTGATTTCTGCCCTTATGGGCCAAATTCCTCCCAATAAAAGGTAAAAAAAGGTCAACCCCTGTCCAGAAGCACTGTGCTGAGATCACAGAAATGTTCCAGCAGTGCATTTTTGTTTGGGCAAGTCAAACAGTGGAGTTATTCTAAATAAAAAAAAAACCATAGATAATATTGAAAAGCTGTTCATAACAACACCAACCCAAACACAATGCTTTGGTGCACATCCTATCTCTCTTATAAATAACAGAATAAAAGGATCGGATGTTAGATGACAGAAACACATTTAGACTTAGGTTTTTTTTCTCAGCCATTGAACAATCAGAAGATACAATAAATGTATTCTGAAGACAGCGTCCAGTCAGAAGTTCTAGTGTGCCAGCTTGCAGCCTTAATGTGCTCAGAAGTCAGCATCTAAGATAGCAGTTGGCACAGATCAAGTTGGGAGTCTAAATGTCATGAGTGGTAAGTGTCTAAATCTTGATCTCTCAAGTCGTTAGGTTGTTTATTTGAGCAGTTGCCCCCCGAGGTGGTCAGAAATGTCAGGAGAAAACTGTTCAAAGAGATCTTGCACCACTGAGTTCTTGGATAATAGTTAGCCTCGTGAAGTCTCGACTGTCAATGTAAAGCTCCCTGAAGCATTTTTTAACATTTTTAGTATTCAAATAAAAATGATTTTTTTAGCTTTGTAAATAATTCTAGAAAGTTTATATTTTAAAACTAGTGTACAGCCGTTTGTCAATGAGTCTTTCAGGAGATAGACATATGTAGCTGTACCCGTAGGGAGAGGAGAGGGAGGTGAGGTCTGGGAGGAGACAGAAACTGAGAGGATGATCTAGAGGCAGGTGGATGGAAAACCAACCACAGAAGAGGAATTGCCGTGACATCTGCCTGCTTCAGTAAAACCTTGACAGTTCCAAGACTTATTAGTCAAATATCTTTAAAAAAGGAAAGCCCCATGTTTTTGGTTGCGTCCACGTGTATGAAGGCCTTTGATTTTCTTCAACCAAATGTCACAGAATTCAACCAAATGTCACAGAAGCTGTTGAATACTGTTCACTTTGCTTTAAATTATATGAAAGCGGTGGAATAAAGGAGACTGCTTACCAGCTCTGCTGACAGTAGGACTGGAGCATTAACTCCATCTATATTAGACATACGAGAATCCCATGAGAAGTCTTGCTTGGAGACCTGACTCTACAGCTGGCTAGCCTTCACTGCTCATGGTTTTGGTGGAAAAATGCATTGTTCTGAGGAAATGACTGCAAGCAAGGTTGGACAGAGTGATCCTTGCAATATCTGAACTATGCTTAGCATATTCACTTGCTACCTCCAGCAAACCTGTGTCAGAACACCTGGCCAGTGTGCTGTGTCCCATTTTAGTTAAAGCAGGGAGCGGCCTATGGGCTTGAAGTTTTCATTATGGTGCTGGCCCTGCAAATTCTGGAATTTAAGTAGTCTTAGATGCCTATAAGCATGAAACTCCACTTAAAGCCTAGATAAATACTGCAGAGCTACCTGCCCACTACTTGTACCTTACCCTCTTCCCAGAATGCCTGCAGAGTGTTGACATGCTCAGTGAAAGAAGTCCTTACAGATTATCCTCAAATCCTTGGCTTCTAGACAGGAAAATATCAGGGAGATGTGTTCTATGTTAGTCAGAGATAAAATTGTCTTTCTCTCTATGTTTAATCTCTGAATCTGCCTAGGGGGTATCATTCAGTATTTTCAGTGTGCTCAGGTTCAAAGCCCATAAAGGTCATGTTTCCTTAAGAGTAAAGGGAACAATTAGGACAACAAGTTCTGTTCCATTTGATAAAAGTTCACATACTTTAATATTCAATAATTACAGTAATCCGTAAATTAGTCAGCTAAAATATTAATTTATTTTGCCTAGTCCTAGAGTACAGTGTCATAACAGTGCCTGACAGAGCTAGCTGAAATCCTGTAGTAACTTTTTTAAGTATCACACAATTTCTTCATTATAGTGATAAAATACAGATGTGGCTTAGAACGAAACTTGCATGGTTAGCAGAAATAGAATATATAATTAGAACAAAGAGGGCTTAAATCAAATTAATCTTTATTTGACAGGAACATTTACATTTACATCACTAAGTGCAAAGTCATAGCCAAAATTGAAATTAGAAACAGATAATTATGATAAGAGAGGACACTTACGCTGAGTTTTCTCATGCATAATTGGAAAGCACAGAAAATGCACTGCTTGTTATAATTAGAATTAGTGTTAAAAATGCACCACTTTTGATGAACGCTAGTTTGTTGCAATAAAAAGTTGCCTAAATATTTCACTGGTAGAAGCACTAGTTGGTTTTGATTAGAAGATCATAAAGAGAGCAGATGATGGAATAGCTTCTCTAAAGCAATAGTAATAGAAATGGACTTAGTAATTGTTTTCGTGTAGTACGTTCCAGACCTTGGTATGCATAGACTTTTGATGCAGACCCTAAGTCTACACATTTATTTACTGTCACTTAAAGACTATAACTGTTCTGTAAGAATGGCTCACCAGTCAGTGAGCAAAGCATTTGCCACACCAGGATCTAGTCTTGAGAAGAGAAAGCTTCATTTTTGTCAGTCTGGAGCAGTAAATTCAAGGTGCCCAGCACTTGAAAGGACTGTGCCCTTCTAATACCCATGCAGCCAACTTGTGTCTTGACAGCATTTAACACGGACAAACTTGACCGCTTTCACAAGGAAGAGGCTGCTCATTTAGCTTGCTGAGAGTCCTAGAAAAGCAAATATGTTTTGTTGGATTACTACAAGGAAGAACTGGCTTGAAACCATGGAGGGTATCAATATCAGGACAAATAACAACATGGAAAATTTAAATTCCTTGGTTCTCAGCTATGTCCTCATTCTGTAGAACATTCATCCTTTTATGTGTGGTTGCAAAACTGGGGAGCTAAATTCGCAGTTACTACAAATCCATTGTGACTCACTTGACATCGTCAAGTCATACTGGTTTACCATGCAGCTGAGGATCGGAGCCTGTGCGTATACAATGCTATGGATACATATGCATTTATGGTGTTTGGAAACAGCAGTATAATTGCCTCCAGCTGTGCAAAATCCAGATGTTTAGATGTGTAGATTTCAGAAATGGTATAGCTGGAGCTCTAATGATGTTTGCCTGCTTAATGCTTCTTTGGCATAAGGGAGGCTGTTTCCATAACGTTAAGAATGATGGGAAGAGCTGGGATATGAAGTTCAGTCTTAGGGTGGATTCTCACAGACCTTGAGTAGCTCCCCTGGCTTTCACTTACAGTATTTATTAATGAAACAGATCCAGAGAGTCTCTGGGAATTCAGCAACATGATAGTTCAGCATGCTGTCAGAAAGTAGCTTGTCAGATGGCTCTATTGTACTGGGATGTGATTTTTAGTAACATGTAGGATTAGGGAAGTGATTCATGTATTGTGCACTGTTGAAAAGAAGGGTAATTTGAGGTAGCAGAAAGGATTTTCAATGCCAAAACAATAATGATAATTCATCCTGTGGTAAGGAATTGTTATGACACGCTTTATATTATTAATCTGGTTAGAGGGTCTAGGTTAAATGACTGCAGTTGATTAAAAGATATATAGATAGAAAAGCTTTATGTATTTATTACCTGCTTAAAGAAAAAGAAATTTATCTGAGAAAATTACAACATAGAAGAACAAGCAACTGTGATTTAACGAGCTGCCTTTACATGAACATCTGGAAGTATTATTATTATTACCATGATGATTACTATTATTTTACATAAAAACAAAGTACTGGCAAATATGAATGAGAAGTGAGTTTTTTTGTTAGCTGAATCAAAAACAACCAGGATGGTTAAAATAAATGTAAACCATAGCAGTTCTATAGTTCTGTAGTTCTGTGCTGCCAAAACTGCTGTAAATTAGTGCTTTGTCTCCTGAGAAGTGTCCCACTTAAATCTGTAAGTGCAAAGGAACTTGGTGCAGAGTTTGTACAATGTAGTCTCTATGCGATAAATACGAGCTGCTGTAATTTTGACAAAAACTTTGCTAACAGAAAACCTAGCAACCAGGAATTTTTCTCAGTTGATGCCATAGGATGGTTGTTCAATGAGATCAACCCAAATTATACACAGTGCTTTTAGCTCACATGAAGTCTGGCTTCTATCAGGCCACAGTGAAGCATAGCCCTGGTGAGGGCCTTCTGCATAAAACCAGGGTTTGCTCTCACATGGAAACTTATTTGGCCAAAGCCTGGTAAAGGCAAGATATAGAATCATAATGTCATGGAATCATAGGGTTTGGAAGAGACTTCTGGAGACAATTATGTCCGACCCCTCTGCTACAGCAGCTTCCCTACAGCAGGTCACACAGGAAAGCATCCAGATGGGTATTGAATATCTTCAGGGAGGGAGTCTCCACCACCTCCCTGGGCAGCCAGTGCTCCATCACCCTTGCAATAAGGAAGTTCTTTCACATATTGGTACTGAACTTCCTGTGTTCCAGTTTTTGCCTGTTGCCCCTTGTCCTATTTCAATTGTTACAGAAGTGACAGGAGTTTAATAATAAGGCTTAGAGTAATTCTGAAGCATGAAGTGTAAAACAGAACAGTACCTACAATGATATGCTCCTGATAAAAGTCAACTTGTGATCTGCTAAAATACGAGCTTTAGTTATAGAGATATCTGAAATATATAAATATTATCATGGTAGCAAAAGAGTTCATTGGTCAGAATGGTCTCTATTAAGTACCTGCTTTTCATTAAAGTGAAACTCTTAAGTTTGTAGGCTCTTTAAATTGCCAGGAACCCATATTGTAAGGTGTTCTGTAAGGGACTGAGGATGAGGCAAATTTAAATGAAACATTGCTACAATAAATACAAATGTTAAACTAAAGCCCCTTTCTCTTTATTCCTATACTCATCAGCATTGCACTGCACAGTAAGTTATTGTGAACATGTTTCTTATTAGTCAGAAAACGAGACAAATACCAGCTAGGTTAATTTAATATCCAATGAATATCCCTTAAGGAAAAATTATATGAATCTCTGTTACAGTATTTCACAAATCAAATTAGCAACTCAACATCAATAGATTTTGATTGACACATCTGATTTTCGCCATGTCTCTGTGGACTTTAGCTCTTCCTCATTAAATGAATTATAAAATTCCACCTCTTGATTAGAAGTGTCTCTTCTGTCTTTTTTCAATGGAACTGAGGGCAGATCTTTAGCTGACATAAACCAGCTCAACTCCATTGAAGCCAGTGCAGATACTCCCATTTACATCTGCCTCAACAGTACAAAATTCAGTAGAATTTTACAGGTCAGGGATTCCCAGTAGCACAAGCTAATTTCTCGGGATTAAAATTTATAATTTACAAGTGGAACAAAAACACCAGGGGTGTTTTGTTGTAGAATCGTAGAATCACTAAGGTTGGAAATGACCTCTTAGGATCATGCAGTCCAACCATCCACCCACCACCAATATTTCCCACTAAACCATGTCCCTCAGTACAACATCTAAATGGTTCTTGAACACCTCCAGGGATAGTGACTCCACCACCTCATTGGGCAGCCCTTCTCCCACTGCTCCAACTGGTTGCCACTGCTCATTCTCAAGTTGGAGACACCAGTAGCTGGCACTAAATTGGTGTTCTGCACCAGCGAAGAGACAGCAACCATTTCAAAGGAATTCATCCAACAGAAGACTAGCATGCTCTCAGAAGGTACAAGGGATTTTCACTGTAAGACATATCCAACAAGTTTGGACAGGAGGGAGCCAGCATTGTGGCAGAGAGTGACAAGGAACCACACTTACCCAGTACTCAGAGCACTTAACTGTGGTGTGAATGGCAAAGCTTCATGCTCCTGCTCTTCTGAACTCAGCTCAGAGGCTTGACTCTCAGGCTGTCACATAGCTTGTCAGTGCTGTAAGCACCATGGTGCCCTTGGTTGTTCTGCTGTAGATCTGTCTTTGCTGAGTGTGTTGGAACTGCTCTTCTCAGCGCAAGATAATTAAATATCAGCAGGAGCTGGAAATTTCAAATCAGTTGCCTGACACAGGAGACTGTTCTAGCATCATCGACTCTTCTGGTGTGAGTGTGAAGAAGAAACTGTCTTGGTTTTGTCCTGTGATAATATTTAATTCCTAGCTTCTCTAGAAAGACACTTCAAAACTACCTTGACAAAGAAAGCAAGCCAGAAGAATTAATGGCAGTCATGGTTCCTTTCAGCAAAGTGAATCTTGTTTAGATACTGCCTACTGGTTTGTGGAACAGAGGCCTGTAAGTAGTGAATCTTCTAAAGAGAAAAGATGACATAGGTAGGAAGAGAATCAATACCTAATTTCTTCCCTGGTTAAGAAAAAGAAGGAGCACAGAGAATAGTATTGCTATCATAATAACCGTATTAAGTGTGCTTTTCTTAAAAACCATGTATGCAGATATAGTTACATATAAGAAGCCAAACAATAGATCCTAGATTTCCTAAGTTTTCATTTATTGGGTTTCTGTGCTACACAAACTGTGTCCCCTTAAAGAAAATGTTTTTTTTTTTCTTTTGATTTAGTTAGTGTTTGGCCAACATTCTCTCCTCTGTGGTGAGGTGACTTACTCCCTCTGGAATAATGTCTTATATGACACCTGATGGGTCTTACAAATTAAGGTAGGTAAGTGGGCAATTTATCTCCACAGATATTCTACAGAATCATTTTCCTTTACTGACCATTACTTACATTTCTCATGCACTAGGTGGGAGGCTTCTCAATTTCTTTTGCTGTGACCAACATACCGCTTAACCCAAAACAAATGTATCTGATAGATGGGACTAGTTCTCAAAAAATGGAGCTGTGCCTCGCACCTGCTGCAGGTTTGTGGCCAGTCTTGCTTGACAGAACTGGTGTGAATTCAGATTCAACAGAGAGACTGGAACATCTCTGTACCTCCTTTAATGACTGTTATTTTTAGAACAAGTAAAAGCCAGCTATGCAGCATGAAGGATACAAAGGAGTATGGAATAAGTAAGATAAGAATAAAAATATAATAACGCGGAAGGATGCTGAGAGTTCCTTGTGTGTGTCACCTGCAAAGCCTCCTGGTCCAGAGTGAAAGCACTTATATATACATATGTAATTCACAGTATGTTCTTTCCCTGTTGGATAGCTTGATCAGCTACTGTTTTTGAATAATGTAAATACATTTAGAAATGAGAGATTTTGGCCCCAGTTCTCTACCTAGAATTTTACACCATTATCTCTGGTGACTTTGCATGAGCTTCACATGATATATTTTTGTGTTGCTTAGATCGCAGTCCATTTCTGCAATCATTGACCCAGCAGCTCTGTTCATCAGAATTACAGCTGCTTTGCAAACTAATACTCTTCTGTCTTCAGGACTATTGTGAAGCAGTTTACAGTGTTTTCATCTCTGTTCTGTACACCTGTAGTAATGCAGGATTTCTTTTTAAAATTTGCAAGTTTCATTACAGACGCAGTTCTACTGGGATTGCCAGGGAGGAACTCTGGTGACTTCCATTTAATTACTTCTGAATAGACTTCTGATGTAAATGGCAGCAGAATCAAGCCCATTGTAACCCAGAGGGATTACTGCATTCTGGGATGTCTTGATAGCACCTATATACGTGTGACTAGACAGCAAACAAGAATTTAGGACATATGCAAGATGTTTGTTATTTTTTATCAACAGCCGAGCCAGATCTTGAGTTGAATCAGTAAATCCAATGCAGATTTACCCTACTTAAGGTAGGGTACGTTAGGTATGATGACAGAAAGGCGCTGTGTAACAGCCAGTAAAGCAGCAGAGATATTATACTCTTTGCAGATTTTTTTTTCTGTTGCATATTTTCTTATATTTTTTGCTGTTCCACCACTCGTACCTGGTGTGTTCTGCAGTAATTTGGCCTTTGTGTGTGTGGCGTGTGCATGGAATGTAAGAAGACAGTAATGTTGCAGATACAAAAAGGATAGATTTCCTGTTTATTGGAAAAAGACACCTGCAGAATTCATGCTAGATTGGCCATTGCCATGAGCCTATTGGCCCTACAGATGTGTTTTTTGACCCATAATAGGTTACAGCTTGATTTAATAGGTCACATTTCACTGCCTTTATGGACACCTTTACATCTTCTTTTCAGGGCAATTATCTTTACACACATCTGATGTAGCAACATAATTGTCTCCCGCTTTTTTTATGGTGATAGGTTAATGAACCAAACTGATAATTTTTTTAAAGACAATAAATCACTTGTGTATTGTTTTTGAAATGATAGTGAGGATATATGTTCCGCAGACTACTTGTGCTTCAGGGAGAATGTTTTGCAGAGAGGCAGCCTCTGTTTGGGGCCTTATGCAGTGCAGTGCACAGAGATGTCCTGACCAGCACTCGTGTCTCCTATGGGCCAGATCCTGTAGTAGCCACTCTGCTGGGAGCTGATTTGTAGTAAATAAAACCATGGCACTCTGTATCCAAAAGGGTTCTGGCCTATAGAGTGGATGGGAAAAAATGCTAAAAGTTAGGAATTTGGTTTTTTAAACAAAATCACAATACTTCTGAGGAAAAAAAAGCACATCCCTTTTATTCCAAAGCCAACATTTTCCCCCAGAATACACACTGATGTGATGTGAGTCATTTTTCAGTTCCCTGTATAGCAAAGTGTACTTAGATAGCAGCTCACCGTTTTTTATTTGGTTTGTTTTCATACAACTCGAAGGGATTCTTTGATTAATAGTGGTCACCCAGCATTGATGCTAGCTATTTTAAAGATCTGTTTGAACAGTGAGTACTTTAGAGTAGGAAAAGCCGAGTTTACAGGTGCCTTTAGCTCTTTTCAGAATTTTAATGGACACTGCACAATGTGATTGTTATTGTTATTTTTTTTTATGCTCTTAAAAGAATCAAGGAAATCCTATTTGTTTTTATGAGGGGGGGGGGGGGGGGGGGCAGTGTATTTATAGAGAGAGACAAAAAACATGTTTTCATTTGAAATCTTACCTTCCTATTTTCTGAGAATGGTCTAGGGTCCTAAAGTCTGCGGGATGTCTGTGTATGCTAAATTTTAACCTGCAAAATCTCCCTGTGGAGTTTGGTATGTTACTGCTCTTCCTCTCTGGCTTAAGGCTCAGTCCTGTGTCAGCCTTAGGCCATGACTTGTGCAGATTCAGTCCATGTGGCTTTTCTGCAGAATTATTTGTGCTTATTAAAAGAGTACCTCTAGAGGTTTCTGCCTCTGAGTATATTTTGAGTTCTGATTTTTCACTGAGGTGCTAAAGAGAGGGAATTTGAGGCTAGGAACATGATTTTGCAACTTTTACTCACATGAATAGGCCTATTAACTTTAGACTACCTGTGTGAACTCATGTGAGTAAGGAGCCTGCTGAGGGCCCTAATTAGTTAATGTGTGAGTGCACAGAATATGCTCCAGATGCCCATTCTTGTTACTATGCAGAACATGTTTCTCCGTTTTTATAAAGATGTGACTTCCACTTTACTCTCCCTGATTTCCTTTATTATCGATTAATGAGTATCTGATAAGTGAATTGTACACAGTGTCAGAGCTTATCTAGTCTTTCTTTGGATCATTTTATGTCAGAAAGAAGATGGAAAGTACGTAAACTTCTGGACCTACCCAGCAGAGGATGTGTGCATGAAGTGGGGTTGCAAGCAGGTTTCCTGGCAGTATGTAGTATCTTAATGGCCCAAGAATTTTGAAGTTCCCTGAGGATGAAAATGATGTGTCACAAACTCCATTTTACACCTCTTCCGGCGCTGACTGGAGTGCAGCTGAAAATGTGGGCACAAGTGTGTTCAAGCTGTTAAAACAGCTCCTTCTTAAACCATGCTTATAACAAAAACACTGAATTTTCACTAGCTCATTTTAGGAAAGGAGCTTATGCAATTGGAAGAACTTCAGTGTATCTTCTTGTCCATCCAGCTAATTTCAGCTGAATTTGGCAGGCAGGGATCGTGGCACTGTCTTAAAGACAGAAAGCAAGTCAGCTGAGGTAACATTTAGTAGAGCTCTGGTCAGAGAAAGGGGCGTAGTATGAGCCCATCTCATAAGATGTTAGAGGATGCAGTCACAGAAGAGGGGACAGACAAATGGGCACACACAGGGCTTTTGTACTTGGTATTTGAAAAGTAAAACTTGGAAAGTAATCTCTAGAAGTGTCTGAATGCAAATCCAAGCGCTTCCTGCAGTCCTCCCACATCCCTTGGTTTGTATTAAAATGCAGCTCCCTGAACAGGCACAGCAGAGGACCAACAACTTTGGGTACAAAAACAGACCTGTTGAGTTCAAAGGAGCTGGACATATCTGTAAGCATTTGCAGGATTGGGATCCTAACTGTTGCGTGGAATTTGACCTGGCTTTCTGCTCCCCTGTAGGATCTGACCTATTGTTTTCAAACACCACCTCAATCGGTGCATTTTTATATGGCTGTGATGTTATCCTGAAAGGCAATCGGGAATTAAGTATTTCATTATTTCATTACTTTTATGTATTCATATTTAGACTGAACAGTGCTAAAAAGGATTTTTTATTTCATTATGCAATTTTTAGTGAGCTTATTATCAGTAATATGTTTAGCATAAAATTTATTAGTGACATGCCCTTTAATTTAGCCTGTCTAATTGGTGCTAATTTAGTTAGATTGCATTAAATTACACCCTTTTATGTGTGGGTCAAGAAATCCATTCCAACAGGTTAGGTAATTATTCATGCAGCTGAACAGTAAAAATGGCATAAAGGTAGATGAAAAATGCAATCAAGTTCCAAAATAATAGTTTTCCTGGATATGATTATCAAGAAAACGGGGTTTCTGTTATAAATGCCCTTCCTTTGAAGCCTCACAGGGTTCATCTTCCATCTAAACTCACATCCCCAGTCTCAACAACAAAGACAAAAGATGTGAATTAAGATCATTACTCTTACATGAGGGGGAATTATTAAGAATGATCTTTATTTCAGCCTTCATTCCTTCTTTATCGTTCTCAGCACAAAGATAACAGTGAAAAATATGTTGTCCCTTCTTTTATCTGAGTTTCTGCTTTCTGCTCCATTAGAATTACTTCGGTCAGATGGTTGGGGTGGAAAGTAATTGATTTGATCTCAGCAGTGTACAAAGAAGCAATCTGAACCTGGCAAAACAAAACAAAAAATCTGACCTGTAAGAACCATCGATCTATAACAGTAAGAGCAGAGTGCTACAAGGCAGGGCTCCCAGGTGCAGGTCTGCAGCTGGTGTAAATTATCGTGGCTCTTCATCAGCGGTTTGAAGTCTCTGGCAGTTTTGCCAGTGGAGGTGTCAGACCTGGGATGTGGTTCCCAATTTGCTAGGAAAACTCATGGTCCTCTGTGGTCCCTGAGTGCGTTGCCACCTCTGCACCGAGTGCCAGTGAGTTCAGTGCTCCCCTGCCGGTGGGAGCTCCCTCTGACCTGACTTGCTTGCTGCAAGTCCAGATGAGTGCTCAGCAAACATCATTGGTATTTGAAGATGTTTTAATGCATGGTTTCTGTGCATCAGGACACCTCCTTCACTTTTCCATGCTGTCTGTAGAATTGGGTAGGGAAAAAAAGACATTGAGACTTTCTCTCAATGAATATGAGTGTCAGACCTACCTAGTGTGTAGACGGCATGCTTTCAAAGCCATGGCAAGTCAATAAATAACCAATAACCTCTCTCCCACCTTTTTTTTTTTTTTTTTTCCCACCCAGTGAAATTAAGTCTTGTATAAAAAGCTCTGACAGGTTTTGAGCGTGTTTCTAGAGACGGCCCTTGCAATGCAATGGTTTGCTGACCTGATTCTGTGGTTGTTTGCTGAGGTTATGTTGTGGTGTTGTCATTATTGCTGAAGGAGTTGTGCTGTTAGACTGCGCTTTTCAGTTGTACTGTCATCATCTTGTTATTGTGAAGCTTAGTTTTAGTACAGACTGAGGCATCCCTGAGGATGGACTTCTTGAATATATAGTCATGCTTGTGCTGTTTTCACATATATATGTCACTCCAGAGATAACCTGAAACCTTTAAATATGGTGACAATCTCAGATTAGCCACATCCTCACAGAGCACCTGCATAACCGAAGGCAGTGGGAGCCAGGTAAGAAGGAGCAGTCAGTAGAAGCTCGGACACAGAAAACCTCTAAGGAGGAAGAACAGAGTCATCGGGTGGTTTTTCACCATCATCAATATGCATATCACCACTGCAGCTCAGTTGCATGTTACTGGAATTTTGCAGATAACCAGCAGCACAGACACAGAAATACAGCCATTGTTCATTCAGCTCCTGGCCTGTCCCATACTTAAGTGATTCCAATTTTCCCCTGCAGCACCAGTGAGAAAATTGACTTGGAGAAGCCATACTTAGCATACAGTACATAGCAATTTTCTCTTCCAACTAAGTGCTAATCTGTGGAGAAACTTATAAGGAAAAAAGAGAGCTGGTTTTACCAAATATCAAGCTAAAGGTCCTAACACAGACAACTGAGCATTGAGAACAAAGCTAAATATATGCTAGGTCTGATCCAGCAAACTTTTTAGTTCCTTGGAAAAGGCTCCTAAGGAACTGCTAGTGGAACTGTAGTGGAGTTAATGTAAGAAGGCTCAGAATGAGTCCCTTTTGGGGAGCAGTTCTCTGGACTAAGTTGATACCTGTTTGACTTTCAGAAGGATGTGAGATAAACTTTGCCTAACAACCAGCAGTGAAACTGGCAGAAAAGAGGGCAGCAGCTGCTTGATAGCAAACATCACTCTGTGTTATATGTTTTGGGTAAATAAATATAAAAAAAAATTAAGTGGGAATCTTCCTCTAATAGGAAAATACATCACTGATCCTGTAATTAGAAACAACGTTATTCATCTGTGATAAAGTATGTATTTCACTGTGAGTGCAAAGGTTGTTTCTTCTTGGGAGCTGTACCCAGAAGCAGAATATCCAGACTGGAGAGGGCACAGCAGCTGCCAGAGACAAATTTCTTAATCTGTGCTTAGCAGCTCCCTTGATACTCCTCAGTGGGACCTGGAGATGACAGGCTGGGTAAACATGCTGGGCCGGTTGGGTCACGGCACAGGTGTGAGCCAGTGCCTGGGGGTAGCTACCTGGGTCTTAAGGAAGCTGCAGCTCAGCAGCACATAGGGTTAGCCTGAGCAGCAGAGCAGAAGTGCAGTATAGCTCCACTAGAAATTAGTCTGCTGTGGGACTGCCATGGTCCTCCTACCATGCGAGCAGTGAAAATAGACAATCTATCCCAGAAATGAAATGTAGCAGTCTGGATGGGTTTTCAGAGCCTCAAAGAGAAGAGTGGATTTTTTTAAAAGATGACTTTAAATATTGGCTTACAAATTAGAACAATAAACACTTTACACACACTGGTGCTGAGCATCCTTCCAGCTATTTGTATGTTCCCAAATTAAACACATGGTTCCGTCCACTCTTGCATTCTGTCATCAGGAGAAAATGATCAACTCCAGCAGCAAAGACAAGTTTTCAGCCAGGTTGATGGGATAGACTGCAGGCAACTTGCAGCATCCCACTGTGTAACCTCCTTGGATGCAGCTGAGAGGAGGAAGCAAGGATCTTTGCCCACAGTATGGTAATCCTCACTGATTCCTGCTCACTTCAAATTACTTAAACACTACCAGGATGTTATATGTTAATTAACTGTATTATAAAGCAGTGCAGGTTAATTCTGAGGTCTAATGCTGAAGTAACTGAAATTTACTCTGTAGTTTTCCCCGTGTCCTTCCCCTGCCCTGCCAAGGGCCGGTGCATGGGCCGGTTACAGCTCAGAAGAAGTGGTGATAGCCCTGCTATCTGAGGGCTGATGCTGGTGCTATGCTACCTACACCTGACTGCATAATAGGGACACACCGTGGAGCTGTGCTTTGGGTGCTTCTGTTGCAGACATCTAGGCCATCAGTAGTGTACTTCATCCCTCTCGGCATTTGGTTTATTTTCAATCCTACCCTCTCATGAGGAAATCTCTGTGGCTTGCTATGTGCATGCGAGCATGATGCTGGTGTAAAGAATTGTGAAACAGCTTCGTGCTCCTGGTGCAAGTGTGTCTTCCTGGCTGCACATTGCCAGTTGTGGAGTGCCATCACCAGACTCCCAACAGGAAGCCTGCTGCAGGGCAGGGAGCTCACCATAGGTCTTCCAAGAAGTCCACAACAAATGTCACCACTATTTCAGCATTAGGACAGGTTTAGGACAAAGAGGCAAGCTGTCCTAAATTGGTTGCTATTGCTTGCAGGTAGCAAGCACCAATGGTGGCGCTTGCTCATTGTCTTGAGGGCTGCTAGGTGGGGCACTGCTGGGGGATGTGGGCCAGTACTTTGTATGGTAATATTTAGAAAGAGATGAGAAGAACCTGCTTTTCATCTAGTCTCATTCTTCCCCACCAGCCTGTGCTTTCTTTCAGCTCAGGACACTGAAATCTTCTGTTCTGTTGTAAAAAGAAGTCACTCTGTGAGCAGAGGAGCTAATGAATCCTGCCTTGTAATGTCTCTTTCTCATGCAGATCCTCTGATATCCTACAAAGGGTGAGCATTATTAACTTTCCCAGTAATAGGACAGCAGTAGGACCCCACTCCTGTCCCCCACTGCCTTCTTTTCAAACTCTGTAGAGTTTCCTTATCTTTTGACCTTGATGCTGGACAGCAGGTGTGAGTTGAACACCCTTTTGTATGAGAACGCAAACACATTATTTTAGACTCCTACGACTGCTGACTGTTAGTGTTTCATTTCTGTCAGGAACTGGGCTAAAAATAAGACAAATAAATCCCCTGAAATTAAAAAGAACCATCAGTGTTTAAATGACTTCATCAGATAAACCGGAGAAGCGTCTGAAAAATTCAAAATAAGAGTTATATTGGCTAAGCTACAGTCCACTCACTCGCAGCAACAGGAGTTGATACTTTATTAGAAGAGTGGGATGTTGTTCCCAAATTCCATGTTCTGTTTGTCAACATAAACACACACAGCCCCACAATGTGGTTTCTGGCTTCTCTTCTTCAGTCCGTGAATCAGCTCTTATTTTTCCTTTTGTTAGAATTGGTGGAGCAGGAAAGGAATGGCTTGTCATGTGACTAACAGGAGGGAGACGAGGGAAGCTGCATGGGTTTAAGTCAGTGCTGGATTCAAGTGTCAGATTTTTCCTGTCAGTTTATATCACAACACAACCACACCTTTAAATTCAGCTGCTTGGGTAACACCTGAAAGCTGTCATTGCACTAATGCAATATCGATAGTGCATCAATTGCTGTAAATCACAGAACTATAGATAGGGTGTAGTTGTCATGTTCTTTGTGGTTAAAAGATGTAGAATCTCTAATCGCTACCGGAAGAGAGGCTGTCATCGATAGACAGAATCTAGAGCTGAAGAGCGGTATTGATTGTGTCAAAGAATTTACAAATTCTCTTTCTCCATTTCTCCACACTTTGTGCAGCCTTTCAAGACCCACCAGCAGCTTCACCTCTCCCTGGGGCATGGACAATAAATCCATAGGAGCAATCCGTAGGTTGCCTTACTCAGGATCCCTAGGCAAAGGGTCTTCGGGAGAGGATACTTTTTTAGCAGGTTCTTGTAGAAGAATGTGTGCTACGTGATAGCTCAGATGGTACATTGTATTTCCTTCTTGGAGGTGGTAGTGGCTGTTCCTGGGCACAATCTCATATTACACCGGTGATGGGGGTCTCACTCCCCCAGCTGTGATGGAGCCAGAGCATCTCCACTGTGGCTTTAAGGATCTTTTTTGAACTTGTTTGCAAATGATGTGACTTCTTTACCTGTACCTTTCTCCAAGAAAATGTCAGTGCTTATCATCTGCATTCGTCATCTTAAAAAATAATAATAATTGATGGCCAGTATTAATAAATTATTTACATTCGAACTGTGGAACTGTAGGCAAAAATGAATATTAAATGTCTGTGTATGATGAAAGTGGAGGGATAGGGCTGGACTGTCAGGCCCATTGGTTGTTTTTCCTGCATTTGGTTGGTTGGTTGTTTTACTCTCAAGAATCTCCATGGATAAACGTGCAGAGAATTTATGTGATTTTTATTAATATATAGCGTCTGGCTTGAAAGCTTTTTTGTGTTTTGAGCTTTCACCTAAAATCACAAGTTCCTTGTATTTGTTTGCCTGCTTATAGGTTTGTATATGTGCACATTCTCTGTATGTGCATGTGTTTAAACTATTATTCTTTGTACATTAATATTGTGCCCTCATTCTTCAGTTTCTCTGGTTTTCACCACCCTCTTCTTTGTGCTTGGGTGGTCATATTTTGAAATTTCCCCAGGACCAGTTCTTCAAGCCGTCACGTTTCTCATCACATCTGAAGGGTTTTGTGCTTCGCATGGTAATTAGGTCCTCTTTGTTTCATCTGCTGAGCTACTCTCTGCTACTTTCCGAGGCATTCTTGAGACTGGGAGTAGACAGCTTCCTCACATTATCTTGCCTTTTCTTTTTTTTTCTAATGCTGATTTACATCCTATTTAGACCTTGTGCAATTACATTTATCCTTGTTACTTAGAGTTATGCCATTTATTAGAATAATTCATTATTACATTGTGTGGCTGATGGGTGTGTATGGAAATCATCTATGTATTAACAAATACACGTGACATTATACACAAAAATACACAGATAGCCATCTATCTACCTAAGACTTGAAAATGCCAGCGGCTTCGCTCAGAGTGCAACTTGCTGTCAAGCTTTATAGACTTTAAGCTGTGACGGCTTAAAGAAAGCTTGGGTTGCTGTTTCTCTCTGGCCTGGCATTGCACCCACCACCACTTGGATTGGTTTTGAGCCTCTGTTCCGGCTGTTGAGTTACAGTGGAGAATCAAGCCCTAAGTTTTTCACCTTTGTTGTTTGGAAGGAAACTTTCCAAACCAGCAGAAGCCATCTACCTCCTGCAGCCAAGTATGTCAGAATCCGTGCAGGTAGGGCAGGGTAGCAGCAGGCACAGCTTCACCCCAGTGCACCGAGAACTCCCCAAGCTGATAGGTGCTGGGTGCGTGCTGGCCTGGGGGTGCACGCACATGTATGTAAAAGTAGGTATATGGAAGTGCACGGACATCAGAAAGGGAGAGCTGGAAATACTGGTGCTGGAAAGTAAATGCTTGTTAGCACGTGGAATGCCTACTGGTAATGTATCTGTATTTTTTTCCTATTGTAATTAATAATGCTGTGATTACTCAGATTATAATGATTGCAAATCCCTGTAAGTGGTATCCAGATGGAGGTTTACACGTTTTTTCCTTATTATGTGTTCTGCAAACATATTAAGAAAGTCTCTAAAATGGTATTACAAAACATCAAGCAAAATCCTATCTCCTGAAGGGCTGATGACATCATATGTGTATGGCTGTGTTTTATCGTGCCCTGACACATGGAATTAAGTCTTGGGCTACCCTCACCTAGGAAGACATCATTCTGTCAGCGTTTTCTCTCTCCTGACTGTTTCCGATATGACAGCTTTTTCCTTTCAGCCAATTAAAGTGTAGCTGTTCCCCAGACAAGCCAATGGGAAAACTGGGCAGTTTGTTCATTTCTGAGAGTCTTTTCATTTCATTTTGTTGAGCTTACCGGTTGCACGCAAACAGACATTTGTGTCAGAAAAACCAACCCATTAACCCTGCAACAGTGCTGCCATTTTAATGAACCAAGAGGTATGTGGAAGAGAAACTGGTTTTTCGATGGTCTGTTGCAAAAGCTGTTTGCATCAATAATTCAGCCGTACAGCTAAGCTACTTGAGACACACCAGTTTTGCAGTGGAAGTTCAAATTTAGCAGCTCTGTCGCTTCTGCTAACATATATTTTTCAAATTGGTTCGTTTTTTGAAATTCTGGGAAATGATGAAAATTGCAAGCGGACAATGTAAGTGTTTTCCTGATATTTTTTTTTTTAAATAAATTCTATTTTGTTCCCTTCTAAACCTCCTGCCATTGTCTTATTCTGTCTTCTTAATGAAAGTGTCTTCCAGATTGCAATCTGTAGGAGACAGATCCATTTTTGTCACAGTGAAGTTTTTAAAATCTGCACAAAATGAACAATTTCAATCTTTCAGCTTTCTGATTTTTTTTTTTTTAAGTGTTGTTTTAAGTCCAAATCAAAGCAATTCCCCTTCCTCTCTCAAATTCAAAACTATCATTAGACAGCAAATTACTTATTGTCTAGCTTGACAAGAGTGGTTGATTCTCAGTCCTGCGTGCAGATCCCCAAGCCACTGTCTCATGGCAAATTTATTGCCCATCTGTTTCCATTTCAGCACTGCGAGTTCAGTCTGGCTCATGAGCAGCAGTGCACAATTGTGGATTTTCTGATCCATATTTATTTATCCTAACTTTTAGTCCTTAAGTGAGACACCCCGATTAAGCAGAGTGGTGACCCTGGCCTCTTTGTGTAGTCAGTGCAGAAGTGGGTTCATCCAGAAGGTGACTCTGAGCGTGGAAGGTCTCAATTAGATGCCTAAAGAATAACTTCTCTAAGATCAAGCTGCTACATGCTTTAAGCAGTTCCTCTAAAAGAAGCCTCGTTGGCTTATAGAAAGATGCTGATAATGGGCTCAATGCCTTGTTAGATCAGCCAGCAACTGATGCTGGGAGGTCCTTGGGGCTTAAGTAAAAGACAGCCTTGTATTTCTGGGGACATCACTGCATTTCAAGGGTGTGATGTGAGACGTGAGACTGCAAAGCCATCCCCAAGCTGCATTTATTCCTCTGAAATGCTCATTGTGTCAGACCTGACTTCAGTTATAAAATAGAAATAATAGAAAAAAAGGTCAAACCATTTATTGAGGACTGACATTTACAGCAGTCAGGAATCTCCAGTTGTTTACAGCTTTCTCTGTATATGTCACTCCTATAGCACACCATCCTGCTGAGGATCTCCAGATCACTGTTTTCCAGCTATAACTAGCAGGATAGATGGCTAGTTAGGAATTGCTTCTTCTGTTTATACAGATGCGCAAATGAAGAAACCCAGAAGTTAATTCACTTGCCTAAAGTTGCAGTACACTTCTACAGCAAAGTGAGATTATAGATTCCCAAATTCCTCCGTCTTTGTGGTTGCAAAATTCTGTTACTTTGTACTTTATTCAATTTAGTCAGAATGTTAATCATAAAATTTGGAATAAAATTGCTTGACTCTTTGTTTCCAGTGAAAGCTGAATGTTAAAGGTCTTGTGTCCTTAGTCCCAATGTAGAAGTGCAGCAAGCTGTGGATCAAAGGTAATAGCCCAGACAGGAATCTGAAGAGCCGTTGTTTGCCCATCCTGTATCCAGACTTGGATGCAAACAGATCTGCCTCAGAAGGCATCATGCTGTGTGTGCAATGGCGCTACTGCCTGTCCACATCTGGAGATCTTCTTTGGCATTCAGATGTACGCAGAAAGAAAGGGATAGAGAAGTGTGTGTGCACTCAGTTACATGAGCATAACCATGTGTGCACATACACACACATAGAATGCAAATGGGCAGAGGCTGGTAACATACCTCAGAGTTGGCAACAGCTATTTGATTAAAGGTGCTGAAGTACTAAGTGCCAGAACACCCTCTCCAAAGGTACAGAAGGCTGTCAAATGTCACTGTCGATGTCCCTTAGGCATCGTGCAATTCTGATACTTGTCTCAGATGCCCTTCTGTGAGATTTGCATTGCCTCAGAGTCAGTCTGTGCTCTCCTTGCTTGAACAGACTGACTTCGAGAGCTGAGCCTTGAGGTCGCAGCACCTCAAGGAGACCCCTCGGGCAGCCAGCTAATGTGGTCTTCTGGGCAAAACCTGCAGCAGGGCACAGCTGCAAAACAGCTCAGGTTCCATTGGCATTGAGGGGAATTGTCTGTGTTCCCCCATGTCAGGCTGCATCTTTGTTTCATATTGCCGTTTTCTTCCCATTGTTCATACGCTGCTGCAGCATTATTTCTCAGTGCTCTGAATTAAGATGTTAATATCCTCGTGTTAGGGATTTAAGAAACCTTGTGCAAATATAGACAGAGTATAATTTTAGACCAAGTGCAATAGTGGTCCTGCAAATGTTGATAAAGAAAACATAATAATAAACCTTGCTTAAAAGATATTGGATCTCATGCTTCTTCTTCCCCCATTCTGTTCCCAAAAAGGAAACTTTTTAGCATCTGGAAAAGACATCCAGAATTGCTAATCAGCCCCAACTGTAAAAATGAAGAAGAAAAACATTTAGGTTTTAATGAAACATGTCCTCTAAGTTAACTTAAATGCATGTTTAGATAGCTTTTGAGATAAGTTTAAGAATAATAAACTGTTATTTATAGGGAACTTCCTGGCCAAAGACCTCTGAGCAGCTCCAGAATACCAGAACAGAGGATTTATAGCCCACTGACTACTTAAAATGGTGATGTTATTTTCACATTCAAAAGTCTTTTTTCCTTTATGACAGCCTGTTTGTGAAGAGAAAAAGCTGTCTGCTCGTGCTTTCAGATTCTGGAGTTGCTCTTGATAGTTTTATATGTGTAGGTCAGTTTAGCTTGGATTGGGAGCTTTTACAGATCCGCGTTATATCTTCTATGCAGATTTGTTTTTCTGCTTTTGGCATCAGTCAGAATAAATGGAGGGGTGGGAATTGCTCTGGCTGCTGGAGGGGATTTCCCTGAGGTGTTCCCAGGCTCCTAATAGATTAGTGTCTTTTCTAGTCTGTTTCTGGTTGGATCCAGCAGCAGGTCAACATCCTTAGGTAAAGAAAGGCTTCCTGAAGTGAGCAGCAGTCACGGAAAGTAAATTAATGGAAGCTGGCATCTGCTGATCTCTTTGACAATAAGGAATTTTTCTGCCAACATTTAGAAACCATTGGAAATGGTCTCCATTGGAAACCAGATTTCGACTTTCTGCCCTGGGCTGCCAAAAGTATTTCAGCATAAAATGCTAAAGTAAGTTGAACTTTGAATTATAATTTCAATGACTGTCTAGTGAAATGGATTAATGCTCTGGCACTACACCTTTGAGGCTTTGGCTCAAATCTTGTAGGATAAAAATCTGTCTGCTTTGACAGTTGAAAAGGTCATAAGTGAAATAATGTCAGGTGGTCTTAGCCCAATTCAATGTCTCGATTAAGAAGTGAATGTAAAAGCTGTTGATGCGGGATATCGTATCGGATCTTCTGCAGAAATATAAATCATTTTTATTTACATTTTATCAACAGAATTAGATGCAGACCACTGTATTCTTGAGAGGTGGAGCTTAGGTCAGACTTCAGGAACTCTGGATTTCAAAGAGAAGAAAATGGGGTTTGCTATATATTGTATCTTAAGTTCTAAAGCTTGTATCCATCATGAAATTGATTCTCTGATATTTAACCACATCAAGCATAGTTCTCGCTCAGATATTCTTTAAAGTTTAATTTGGGAATTTTTAATAGCTGAGAGTATATGGAAAGAACATGGTTTTGTCATTGTTCAGGTAAGGAAAGGGGTCTTGCACATTTATTTTTTGAAACTGCTGTGATTCAGTTCCTAAATTTATTAGATGGGATTGTAGTTTAAAAACAGCAACAACAACAACAAAAAGCAACACAACAACGTATATTTGCATAATGCGTTTTGCTTCTTATTTTGATACACATGTATATAATTTTATATGATGATATGTAAACATAAATTATTTTCCCAGACATCCCTTAGGAAAGGTCATGATGGCAAATATTTCTAGCAAAGAGAACAGCAATTTCTGTAGGGAAGAAGAGAGAAAGAAAGGATATGTGGCAGTGTGCCTCAGAGGAGGGAATGGTAGCTAGCAGAAATGCAGAGTGCCTTCTCTGGCTTTGGTTTGTCCCTGTTCCACCTCTCACAAGCTCTCCTCACGTGTCAGGAGGTCTTGGCACCGCTTGTTGAAATTAGGCTGCAGATTTTGTTTGCTTATTTTGATAAGAAACACACATACAAGCTAGTGCAAATTGGAAATCAGCTGTCCTGGTATGCTACATAAATATTAGCTGGTAATCTATTGCGGACGATTAAATATGTGAGCACTTCTGTCCTTTTCAGTGCTGGTAGGCATCTCTGTTTTAATTAATTCGTTGTTCCTTCTGCACGTATGCGTATGTGGTGTGTTGTGTAGGATTTTTCAAATCGTGTTTCCATTTTAAGGCAAACAAACCCCATTTTCCAAGGGATCATGATGCAATGTGAGAGTCTATGCAACTGAATGTGTGTTGTAAAGATTAATTGACATTCAGTTAGGCCCCATGAATCATGGCACACCGAGCATTATCCTCTGTTTTACCTTCAGTTTACAATGTGGTTCAGTTCACGCAATGGGCGGAGACTGAAAATAGTGCATTTCTTAAGTACAGAATGTATACTTTTTAATAAGGTGATCATCCAAGTAACAAAACCTTAGAGGAGTAACAGAGATTCAGATACGCTGTAACTGTGGGCAGTGGTAGCATGGTCTTTCTTTTCACTGCTAACTGAGATCTATGAAATGGGGCCCAGGGGATCACTGAAACCACAGAATTGTCTTTCATTTGTTCTGTAGATTTTTTCCAACCAAAAAAGAAATAGGTAACCGTGCTTACGCTTAAGAGAACAGGAGCTTCGCTGTGGTGCGAAAAAAGGAACTTGGATCTAGGTGCTTGGTTATGCTGTATTTTGTTCCAGTGACAGCTGGGGGGTGCCAGGCTGGTGAGGAAGGCAGGGAGGCCAAGAGCTGCAAGCACGAACTGTTATTTATAACAGAACAAAGTGGTAATTTTGCAACTATCGCATCTCAAATGTGGGACCATTTCCCTAGTAATAAAACTCTTACTCTGTAACTGTTTACTTATCAGGAGGCCATTATGTGATTGATGACCTGAAAATGGAGTTTATCTTTCAATTCATTTGAAATGCAAACTGATGAGAATATCTATAGTTACTGCAGCATATTTTTAAGCAAAATCGGGCACCTACATTGACCTCCTATTTACATGTATTTGACTAGAAAAGTCACATAAAAGCTATCAAGAAACACACTTCACAGCAGGCAAATTAATTGGCTTTACTGTATTTGAATGGAGGGTTTGTCAAATAAAACATGCCATGACAGTTAATAGTGTCATTTAGAGGCAGAAAATTATTGGCTTATTTGTTATTGGATAAAAGGAAGGCAAACACTTTGTATTAGGAAGTTTTAATGTGTTTAAAATCCTCATTAGGGATTTATGGACATTCTTGCTTAGCATAGCGCCTCATTAATTTGAGGCTAAGCAGTTACTTCTGTGTTTCAATTCCAATTTTTTTTCCCCCTTTTCTTTAATTAGATCTTGCATTAGGGTTTGTTCTCTACACCACTGGAGATGTAGAATTAATTAAAGTGATTTATATATCTAATGGAAGTGAGTTATTCTTAGATATCTTTTCATTTCAGCAAGCAGTTTAGCTGCACATAACATGAATGCACACAGATCTAAGAGATTTGGGGAGCTCAGGAAAAGTGTATACAGTACTTCTGTGTTGTATACATTTACCAGCATCCCTTGGCATTAATAGATCAAAGGATTTTAATTAGAAATGTAACTAAAAGGGAGGTCACAAAGATCCCATTCAAAATCAGCTTTTCTTTGTTCTAAGTTCTGCACTGTCCAAAAAGTGTTGTTTTACCTCCCCTTTTTTGTGACAACCAGGACATTCAGTGGCAGTTGGGATAATAATGAGTGTAAGATCTAGCTCTTATGTAGTCTGAGTTTGGGTCAGATCCCAATAAAGTCTTACTCACCAATTGTGCTATTTTGTTGGTATGACCAATAGGAAAGTGGCTTTTACTTCATTTAGGAACTTTGTTTATTTGATTGAAGTTTATGTAGAAATATATTTGTGTGGAACAGATATGCTAAAATGCATGCTGTTATTTCAACTTGAAGATATTTCAAAATAGATTTGTTTTGTTTCTCCCTGGGCAAGACTGTGTCCTTGCCCTTTCAGTTCTGGCCTTTGCTCAGGAAAGCTGGACTGAGGATGCCATTTGCAAGCTGTGCCAGTGGTGGAGGGACATATGAAAACTAGCGATTTACAAACAAGCTTTGAGCAATTAATTTGGGTCCCAGCATCGGCCTTGCAGCCTTGCAAACAGCTGTACAAATTAAACCCAGGAGTACATTTTTCCTTGAGGATGTCCATGCCTGCTTAAAAAAATGAAGTGGAACAGCTAAGCTTGTTCAGTTGCTGCGTTCTTACAGCCACAGTAAAGATATTGACAAATGTAAACAGATGCTTAAAAAAGTTCCTCTTATAAAGCGCAAAAGAGATGCTATAGTCTGGATTCATGAGGTCAAATAATCCTTCAGGCTACAGTGATGCAACTGCACTGACATCAGTGGACTTTCATTGTCACAAATGCCACAGCCTGCTGCCTGATTCTCCATGCTCTCTTGCTGGCATGTACTGGGAATAGACACTAAATGACACTAATGTAAGATAGGTTTAAAGGAGATCCAGTTCCGAGTTGTATTAAATTTAGATAGTTGTGTCTGTGGAGTAGAGGGATTTTGAATGATTTCCAAGAGGTTACTCCAAGGGTTACACTGAGAATGAATGCAGCTTCTCATTTACATTACTATAACCAAGAGCAAATAGATTCAGAAGCCAAACGCACTTCACACTCCTTTTGTACTTGTGCTGCCTCACTGTCTTCAGAGGAGTTGGATTTCATTCACACTGGTACAAGTAAGACAAGAAGCAGGCACTTACTTAATCTTTATTTCTGCCACACCACATATCTCACAGCACCAGAGGGTTGCACAGTCTGCTAGTCAGGCTTTGATGTTTAAAGTGGACAAGAGCACAGTGGCATTTTAGGTCAGTATGCTTTTTATCATCAGTGTAATAGAGACATACAAGGTATCTGCTCCCAGATTAAGGCACATGAGATAACGTACTTACGTTGCATAGGTAAATGAGTACTTGCAGTTGTTGGATGGTAGAAGAGGATGGGGGGAAGAGAAACAGAAAAGGAAGAAAAAAGAAAATACTAAGTTCCAAACTTGATTGCTCTCTATCAATATTTAATGGGATGTAATGGCCTCTGTTACAGCAATGTCAATGTTTGGTCGTAAATAAACGGCAAATAACACTTTTGTTGGGACCTGACTGAAAAATGGCATGAGTAGTTAGTCTGGTATTATCATCATGGAGAGCTTCTACAACACTACATTCGGAATATTCCATAAGTAAAATTTGCAGCCTTACCAACATTAAGAAAAATCCCAGACACTCTGAAGTGAGAGATTGCTTTATCAGGCTTCTCTCTCTAATAGTGTTTGACAACTTGCTACATGAAAATAATGGAGAACCATTGAGTTTAAATTGAACATCAGCATGTTGTGCTTTCATGGAAACTATTTTATGCTGAACAACATTGAAATGGTATTTATAACAGAAAACATCAAAGAAATGAAAAAAGAAAAAGGTGGGCTGAATACCACACACAATGAAAAGAACAAGACAAATAAAATTGTCACATCCAGGTCAGCCCAGTCTAAAGGTTACCACAGCAGAACTAAATGCCAGAGAAGAAACAGTGTCCTTGCAGTTGCTCTGACTGGGAGGTTGTTGTAAGCCCAGTTCATTGTAGGGAAACCAAAATATAATACTTTCCAGATTGTGAGTTAGCACCTAAGTGCCCCACTTTGGTGTAACAGCACTATTTTGACAGGGGTGACTGGAGAGGAGTATGTAGGAGCCACTAGCTTTTATATATAGAACTAAAGCTACCTGTTGTGGTTAGTTTGTGCTTCTCAACTTGAGACTTTTAGGGAAGTTCACTGAAGTCAGTGGGAGTCTGCCTCAGCTTACTATTGTGGACTACAATAGTAAGTTGTTTTTCCTAGCGTATGTGATTTTCTCGAGAGAAGAGGCATATACTTCTTCATCCAACACTTGAAAAGCAGTACTGACTGCAGACCAGGCTGTCTTAGCTTAATAGATGAATTAGTCCGGTCTGCTCCTTAAAACTTTTTCTCGTTACCAGATTCTCCAGTAAATGCATGTTTGATACAACCCCTTCATAGTGAAGTGTTTGCATTGAGGGGCAACAGAGGAGAAGCCCTCTGTGTTTTGTTTTAGGCAATAGTTTTTCTTTCTCTCTTATTTTTTTCATATATACAAAGGATATGTTTTCACAGACCTTCTAGTAAGCCCAAAGAGATATTTTGAGGGCTGAAATAATGAAAGATGTAGTCTTACCGTGGTATTTTGTTTCCAAGATGGTGGAGATACTAAAAGAAAACAGTGAATATACATTATTTGGGACCCACAAATGGCTCCCTTGAGAATGAATAACCCTGCGAAAAACACATATATGAATTTGAATACCAAGGAAGCGATTATTTTTCTTAATACCACCATGCTTGACTTCATTCAGCTTCCTGAGTCTGATAGGTCTTAGACCCATCAGGGTATTATGACTGGCAGTGCTAGATCACAGCAGAGACCCACCAAATCCACAACCACCATCCACAACCAAATCCATGGACCAAATGTACAGTACTAATACATACGTTGGTGGTAACCTCATGAAAATCAAATACATCTGAAAAAATACCACTTAGAGTGTGATATTCATTCCTCGCTCTTTTGCTGCTCCCACTCTTCACCTATTTGCACTGAAGTTAGTAAAAAAGATCCTTCCAGCTAGTGAGATTAGCTTAATGTCTATTTCAGATGTCTTTAACACGAACAACCCTTTTGGGAAAAATATTAGCAAAACAGGAAACAGACAAAAACGTGAAATGTAAAGCAACCCAAATAGATTAGAACAGTGGTCTCTGTGCAGTGGTATGAAGTTAAATTCAAGTAAATGTGAAAGAGTCTTCCTCAGAAAGAGTAATGTATAGCCAGATTGTAGCTGAGGGATGGGCAGCTATCGTACAGGTGTGAGTCCAGAAGAGATGTAGGGAATGGCTAAAAAGGGGAAACAAACCCTGAACATATAAGGAGATACTGATGGAAGAAAAGCTGATGTTGAAGAGGAGTGGCTGTATACTCCTCTCAAGTGCAGACAAAGTATTGCATCTTTGTAGACTTCTGGTGAGAAAATTGCAAGAACGGGATAATAGTTTGATTCGTGCTGGAAGGACCTTTGAAGGCCATTTAGTCCAACTTCCTGCTCAGAACAGGTCTGTTTATTGCAGATTGTTCAGGGGCTTGCGCAGTTGAATTGTGATCATCTCTAAGGATGGAAGTTCTCCGACACCTTTGATGCCTGCTCCAGTATCTGACCACCCTCATGGTGGAAATTGTTTTACCAGTCATGAGCTGGAATTTACCATGTTCTGACATGACATGTCTCTACTGCCTCTCATTCAGCCCCTGAAGCTGTGGGAACAGTCTGACTCTTTCTTTTCATGAGGTAGATGCTCCCCTTTGCCTTGCCTTCTTTCAACTGCCTCAGCCTCTCTTCATGTGCCACAGGCTCCAGCCCCAGCCATGTAGGAGGCCTTCAGCTGGACTTTGCTCCAGTATATCAAAGTGTTTTGCATACCGGGAAGCCAAAAGTCAAGCACAGTACTCCAGCTGGAGTACTGAATAGAAAGTCCATGCTAGCTACATTCATACTGTTAGAGCCCAGTGTGTCATTGGTTGTCTTTGTGCCAGGCACACTGCTGAGTCCCGCTCAAGCACTTGGCCACCGAGAACCCCCAGGTCCTTGCTTGCAAACTATCTTTCTAGCTCATTGTCCCTCAGACTGTGCTGCTGTGTTGGGTTATTCTGTCCCAAGTGCAGGAATTTACTGGTGTTTGAACTTTGTGAAATTCTTGAACAAAATCCAAATGCAGATTCAAATTCAATTTGGAATCCACAAGCTGTACTATAACAGGAAAATGCAGCCTCAACATTGTGTTTCCTACATGATTTAATCCCACCTGGTCTTTTTCATGTTAACCGAGCCTGACTACACTGAACAGTCATGTATTTTAGTCCATCCTACTGGCAGGCTAGGAGAGTTCTGGTCACCGTGTGCTAAACTTGTCTTGTGGACCTCACTGCAGCTGGATGCTGTGTGTTAAGTGCAACCAGAAAGACAGGAGAGAGGCTCGTGGGCAGTAATTCTCTTACAGGCTGTTCAGCATGCTGACCCATGCACAGCTGTGACTAGCTAAGACTGTTCTGTGAACTGCAGCTTGCTTGAATCTGGAAGGATATAACTATGAGAGTGACTTAGGAGACTGTAATACTCTGTTCTTATGGTCCATGGACTGGGTGGGTCTCTGGTGAGATCTAGCATCACCAGTCATGATATTCTGATGGGTGTAAGACCTAGTTCTGGGAAGATTTTTCTGTCCTTTGTGGAAACCCTGCTGTTCTGAGCACTGCCTGATCGATTTCCCACATGCATTAATAAAAAAAAAAAAAAAAGAAAGAAATAAAAAAAAAAGAAACGCTCTCTGTTCTTAAGAAGCCTGCCAGGAGCTGAAGGCATTTGTAGGATGAGGTTTCTGCTGACAGACTTGGTTTTGCTGCTTCTGGTTTTCTAAGTGTTTCCCTCTTATCTCTGTGTAGTGCACAGTAGAAATGATCAATCAAGGCTCATGCACAGTATCCTTTCTTGATAGCAAGTGTAAAATCAGTTTGTGTTTGAAGGAGTAAACCGTTGTATGAGCTTCATCTCCCCAGAGTCAAAATGGCTCTCTTGATAAAGGAGATGACAATAAAAGAGCTCTTGATGTATAAATACATAGGTGCTCCTATGCAAAAGATGAGAATGGATTCCTACAATTGTTTAACACTCTACCTTTATCTTTCCAATTAAACAAAGATAGGAAGAACTGATTACTGAGTGCCAGTTGTGCACTGATAGAGCCAGAGGGATTGTTCACAGTTTATTTAGATGAAAATGTAGGCAGTCAGCTTTGCTAAAGCCATTATTCTATGTGTATTTCCAGTTCCCAACACTGCATTTGAATTTTCAGGAGTTTTTTTGATAATTTTTTTGGAAGATTTTGTTGCTAACCTTTGTAAGACATGCCTGCTGTCTAGTGTAAAATAACAGGGAAAGGAAACTTTATGTGATTTTTCTGTGGCCACGAAAACAAAATCTTATCTAATGCAGGTTATAAATTGTCCAGGAGCTAAGAGTGGTCAAGGAACTTTTGAATGAATAAATGGAAGGTTAGATCAACATGACTCATCAGATAGTGTAACCACTAACCCCATGCCATTTGATCTGCATGACATCGGGCTACTATTCTCTCACTCTAATATTTCTGCCCTCCTTCCTTCTCTTTAAAGTTTAGCACTGAGCCATCCAAACCATACATTAAACCTTTGGTTCCACATCATTTAAGTTCTTTCTCTTACGAGACTGGAATGTGAAGAGCCCTATAGTACAAGCTGGGAGATTTTGACCATCTAACCTTTAGGTTTTTTTTCTTCCTTTCTCTCCTCTTTTTTTTTTTTTTTTTTTCCCTGAAGCCTGGAAGCAATATCTAAAAGTAAACATGAAGCATTCTGATGCAAAAGAGGTTTGCCAGATTAAAATGAAATTGAAATATAAGTTCAGTGTAACATGTAGCTGTTATGAAATCTTTTTGTTTTGACTGAAGCTATATTACCTCAGGACTTGGATCTTCAGCTTATGTAATATTAACTGTTATTCGGTGCAGAGTGCATGCTGGCTGAGAGCAGCTCTTGGTGTGAGATGTAACTGCTCAGTCAATTAGAGGCAAAATTCCTGGAATCTGTCTTTTTGGCTGGTTTAGACCATGCTGCTCACAAAGGAAGAGAAGCACCAAAAGCATGCACAAGTGAAAGCTGTGGTCCTCCGGTTTAAAATCTGGTTATCAATGAATGCTCAAAAAGCCAAGGAGTGGGGAATCACATAATGCTTCCTAAACTACTTGATTTTGGGGAAAGTAACAGTATGGGATGTCCAACACTGATTAAACTCCTGGAGGAATATGGCATTTTGTTAATGGCAAATGTAATAGAAAAATTTTATAGAACTAATACTCAATGAAGTGATGCTACTTCCTGTGCTTCGTTCTACCCTGATCTACCTGTGCTTGAATTGCGTAGTTTGGGCAATGAGGGCCTACTTGCACTTTTATGCTGGATGCAGATATTTGTGGAGAATTAGCCTGCACTTTTTGATTCATACTTTGCAAGGCTGGGAGGTTGCTCTTCTTTTTTTTTCTTTCTTTCTTCCCAGGGTATTCTAAGTCTCCAATAGATCTGTGCCTTTCGTGTTCCCTAGAACTAGAATACATGCAACTGTAACATGAATTCAGAAAAATGGTCTCATTTCTTGAGAAATCCATTAATAGTAATGTACTGAAAGACTCTTACATTGATCTTCTCTCTGATAGTCATGTTGTAATAATTATTCTTTTAATGTTTGCATCAATCTAAGTTTTCCTCTTTGTGCTAGCTCCTTCTTGGATCTCTCTATATGACAATCACAGAACTATGACATCTTGCATTCCTTTAATACCAGTGATTCAAAACAAAGCAATGACAAAGGGAACAAAAGTTCTGTCAAGCCATTAAAATCTTTACTGCCATTACCACAATTAAATAGATGCACGAACATTTACAGTTATTAGTAAGTGCTGCCAACAGAAGCTCGTTGTGATTGTATAATATATAGAGGGCTTTACTGCAGTAGAGTAGTGTGTTTATTATTATTACTATCATTTGTTCTGAAGTAACATAAACAGGGCTGTGAGTTGAGAGAGCACTGTAAAGCACGTAAGTGCATGGTCTGCCTTGTGTTAATAGCCCAGGGCACAATTATGGCATTTCTAAACAGAGGAGTACACACGGTGTCCAAGCTAACCATTGAAAATGCCATGTGTAATGTCAGGGAGGAGCGTTAAATAAAGACATGGCTTCTGTACCTTTGTCACTTTTCCCAGTCTGACCAACTCAGGCATATTTTGAGCTGCTCTTGTAGCTGCTCTAAGAGACTTTTTGGTTGGTGTGTAGACTGCAAGCTTATTAGGGTAATACTTTGTTTTCTTATATTCCAACATGCCACTTCCTCAATGAAAAAGAGCCAGGAGTGCATTAGCCATTTGTACTCCTACTATCTGACTGCACATAGCAGTAATACTTTTTTGATTATCAGAGGCAGATTGTACTTAAAGTTAACTATATTCCTCTCTGAATTGGAAGCTAGGTATGAGATATGGAAAACACAGATTAGCGAAGAGTTTAAAAGCACTGAGAGGAAAAAAGAAGTGGTTTAAGCAAAATTTAATTGAGGGGATTGAGGGAAGGTCAATTAAGTTCTGGAATATCAAGTACTACAATAGGAAGGTGGAATCCATGCAGCTAATGCTGGCAATCCACCAGAGGCTTTCAGTCTACATTTGTTGGGCAGAATTGGAGGTTTTTTTTCATTGGTTGAGTGTTTTTAAATGGTATTATGGAAAATGATAATCTGCAGTTGCTCTTGTAGATAAAATCAGTAAGAGTACTTCAGTGTGGTCATTGTCTCTTCAGTACATCATTACCAAGATACTGCTGAACTCTTGGGAATTCAGATAGCAGTGGTGAAATTAGCCAAAAGAATGGAACGCCTTGCTTATAGGGAAAAAAGGTAAAAGTTGAACGTACATAAGGTGTTTGAGAAAAGTCAAGTATAATTCTATGTATCTATACCTGGTGTAAGTGAGAAGGGAAGTAGGTAGTGGGAAGAGCTCTACAGACAGGCTGAGATAACACCAAAAGCAGGATTCTTACTAGTTTTCACAGAAAATGAATAAATAGTTTTAAACACTACTCCATATTTTATGAAGTGAAGGAATTGGAGACCCACTTCCGTGCAGTTTTTGAGCTAGACTAACCACAGTACTGGAATATAAAGTGCACGACATTAATAGGAAATGAACATGGTGACTTGTTTGGTCTTCCCAGTCTTTGACTTTTGTCACTTGTATGGATTTAGTCTTAAAGCTTTGTGCTTGTTGAAGTCTAGGAGGAAAGTCATAGTCATGCTTTCAGTCAAGCTCTGTAGCAGATTTGAATGGCACAGATGAATCTTAGTCATGAGTGTCCCTTATCAAACTAGTCATCAAGAGGTAGAAAAGTCTCACTGAATTGCTATGGCATGAAGTACTTAGTAAACCTGTTTTTGATACCTCCCTGACTATTGGCTCCCCCTCTGCTGTTTTACTGTCATGATAAGAATCCATTGGAAGTGCCTGTAAGTACTGTAAAATGGTTTTACATATAGGTCTTGTCTGTCTGCTGTTTATTTTGTTGTTCACAATGTTTAGAGCTTCTGTGACATTTAATGACACTGGAGTGAGGGACTGTGGAAAATACTGCAACAACCATTTAAACAAGGATATTCAGCTGGAAGGCGTTCAGGGCACCATTGTGTATGTGCATGGGTATGGTTTTATGCATTGGTATAATGTATCTATCTTTGGAGAAAGGATACCTGCCAAGCCTCTTGAGGTGGGTTACTGTGTGCTGTTCGGTCTTGACCCGATGTTTTACATGGAGCGGGATAGTGATGTGAGAGACAAGAAAATTAGCCTCAACCCTTATAGTCCAGCCAGTATTTTACCAGTACTTTACTACAATGTATGTGTGTAAGTTTTAGTAACCATCTTGGTTGTTAGTGTATAAAACTGTAGAATGTGATAGCTGAAGATAACAACTTCCTCCTAAGTGTTGCCATCTCTGTCTTTTGGCACAGCATGCTGCAAGTTAAACCAAACCTTGAGTTCTCTGTGAAGGCTACTGCTAGGAGTAACAGTAGGATCTTCTTCAATTATAGACGTCTCAGGCAATTCTACTGCCAGTTGTCAACTGTGAGGAAATCAGAGTACTTTATTGCTCCAGTGGTGTCATTCCTAGCACAAAGTAGTGCAAAACAAACAAAAATGCAAAAAATTGTGACAAAATGAGTCCTGCTGATGACTTTTGTTGATCTGAACTGGAAAACATGATATGCAGCAAACATGGATGCAGCGGTCTTCATACAGAAGCAGTTGCTTGTTAGCTGTTCACCTGTATAGTTAGTCACTGAACTTTGCATCTAGTGCCTAACTAAACATCTCTTTTTTTCTTCAAACCTAGGTTACCCTTCCCAATGACTCCAGCTGTGTGGAAGAAATACTGCGTGTGAGTAATACACTTTGCTTTTGCTGTATATTTTTTCTTTTAATTGTAGTGCTCTTATTTCATCTTTCATGGAGAAGGGCTGTCTTTAACATCGTTGTTAAATAGTAAATTATTAGTGGGTTTGTATCAAAGAGAAACATCCTGGTGGGCTCAGGGTACTCCTTATTGGCTAAGTTCAGTTCTAATATTCCTTCTCCCAGTACATCTGCAACTTGTCTTGGTCAGGAATTACATCCTTTCCTGTAAATTTGTTTTTAAGTTCTCAGGCTCTGCAAGTCTCTCCAGAATCCATTTCTCTCCCTCCCTAGGGCAGAGTTCCCTTAATTCTCCTACAGTAGCCTACAGTCTTACTTCTTTCCGCGCAATATATTTTCCCAGCACTCATGGTTTTGTTGAAGACATACAGACTTTGTTTGTTTGTTTGTTTGTTTTCTTAGGAGTTCTGGTTAGTGCTTAAATATAGAAAACAAAAACAGCTACTCCAAACTGAGAAACTAACTGTGCTAAGATCATGTAACAAGAAAAAGAGAGCATGGGAAATGTGTTACATATGCCTAAATCTGCCTTACTGTAACTGTAAGGTGGACTTTTCCTCAGGCACTCCAAAGTTGGGGCTCCCTGTTGACAGTGAGATTTATCTGGTACTAGTAGGCTTGCAACCCACCAGTTTCTGCCTGGCATTTTGGGTTTTGTCCTCACAGTTTAAGTTTCTAATCTGCTACTGTGAGATCTCCGGCCCACCTGCTGGTTTCAATATAGAAACTCCAGTGGAAATTTGTGCTGGCCATGTCTTCTTCAATTGTAGCAACTGGTGTAAACTCATCCAGACCCAAAGTCAAGAACAACAGTTGTGTCAAAATGCCTTAAAAGGACACAAACATGTTTATTAAATAAAGCAGGCTTTGCACTATTCGTTGAAACTGTTTGAGTGGAAACCTGTTCCTGTTTTTTAAATACACATTATAGTGGGATGATGCTGATGTCCTTATGGGTTGTCAGTGTTTCTGCACAAGTTGAACCAGCAAGCAAACATGCGTGTGCAGACCTGCAGTCACAGAGGAGTATGTATGTGTCAGTATGTGCACCTAGCAGCAATAAATGCAAGGAAATAAATACAATTTATTTTCAGTGTTCAAAGTGAGCAGCAGTTTATTACTTAGACAACATAAGGAAGCAAAACCAAAGAAAATATTGAAGTGCAGTTTTCCGATTACTTGGTACATTTAAACCATTTCTTCTCCTGTTTATATTATTCGATTAGGTGCATTACTGTCATTGGAATAATTGACGTGTTAGGTGGGGAAAGCAGTTGTTTTCAATCAACAGCACCAAAAAGAAATGTGATGTAGCAAATGCCAGAGGTCAGTCATCCAGTTGACAGTTTTTATGTGAGAACAGTGCGTATAAATCATATGAAGCAGAAATGCATGCCTTTTTTTCTAATCAAGAGGAGGTGATCCTGTTTCCTACCCCATGACTGTAATTTGAGTCAACAAACAGTGCCAGAATTTCACAGGCTCCATTCTGAAAACCGCCAGGATGACTGCAAGTTTTCCTGTCTCCTTCAGTGGGTTTGGATCAACTGCAGAATACCTAAGTGCGTGAAAGCCGGAGATCACAGATCCACTCCTGGGGCTGCCCATCAAAGGCTGAGCAAGCCCCCCATCCCGACTGATTGCCTTCAGTGGCAGTGCTTTTAGGCTTTCAAATTTGTATGGTGCTGAAGCACATGTGGAACAGAAGTACCCGAGTTTTGTCAGTGACTTTGTTCTTGTCAAATTTGTAATGCAGAATAAGCTGGTGGGAAAGGTGTTTTGGCTGCATGCAGAGTGTCATATTCAACTTGATAGGCAACAGTGAAAAAAGAAGTAAGAGAAGGTGATTCCCAGCAGTGGTCAAAATCTAGTTTTTGGGCTCCCTGTGGGAGTCCTGTGTCAGGAGATTCAGACAGAAAGAAGAACCCTTGGTTGCAGCAGCTGTTTGTGCTTGGAGAACCTGGATTAAGTAAGTTCCCAGCTCCGGCAGATATTTTCTGGCTTACTGAGGCCCCTGATTCAGGCTCTGAAGAGCCTTTGGGAATGTGGGTCTTAGCTTTCTGGTGACAGCTTCCCCAGCTGAAAAAAAAATGGATATTAACATTTCCATCTCTGTTAGAGAGGCTGCAGAAATAACACAAGGGTTACAGAGTGCTGATGTCCCAAAGGTAGATAGGTGGGAGTGTAACAGCGGGCATTCTAGCCAATGGAACCAGAAACAGAGTTCAGCTCAAAATATCTGGCAGTATTACACACTCACGTATGCAGCTTTTAATCCAAAGTGACACCACTGTACTCTGTGTCACTCCTGCAGCTGCTCAGCAAATGCTTGACAAGGACTGGCAATTTTTGCTCCTGGCCATGTCCACTGCAGAGCTGCACACCCCAAAGTGCCCCCTCACCTGCCTGCCCCCACACGGCCCTGCCAGCTGCTTTGAAGGCATCTCTTGCTTGAAGTTTGGGTTTTTTTCTTCTTTCGAGTCACAAAAATATGTGCCTGAATTCAGTGTTACCCCTCAGAAAGGCATAGGAGCTCTTTCAGGTTTTTTTTCTGCTAGGCTTTGCAAGGAAGAGGGATTTAAGCTAAGAATAGTGACCTCAGATTTTACCGAGCTCTTTTTTCAAGCTGAACTTGATTAATGTTTTTTTTTTTTGTAATTGTAGAGGCCTGCAATTTCTTACCTCTGTCTTTTTTCCTTTTTTAAATTAAAAATCAAAACAAACAAACAAACAAAAAGTATTGAATTGAGTTTAAGGACCAAACTTTCCAACTGATCCAGGAGAAAGGTCTTGAGCCCACTCACAAAATTTCAGCCCTTCAGATTCCCCAAAACACTTAGCCACTTGGGTCATCTTGTGTAGACACTTCACAGACTGTTCATGATACTACAACCAAAGGTTAATGGCAGCCCAGTCTCCCATTCCTTTTGTTTTTCTAACCAGAATGTCTGAGAAAGGTTAGAAATTAAAATTAAATAATAAAATAAAATCCCTGTTGTACACCTATGGCCAAGCTACAAATGTAGTGCAGGAGATCTGCATTTAACACAGGTTGTTAACACCAAATTGAAACATAAAAGTGAATGGTCATTGGTATACTTTTTTCTGTTCCAAAACATGGCTATTCCTTTTTGACCAACATGTTGGCTTTGAGCATGTGGATAATGTGGAAAATAGGCAATCAACAGTACGTGCTTGTAATTCACAACTTATTAATATGGATTTAAATTAAGTTGTCACTTGCTATATGCAGCCATTGAAAAATGAATTCATTGAAATGTTGTGATACAAAGTGCAGATGGGGAAAGAGAACTGACATTTTAAACCAATACTCTAAAGCTGTTAGTTGTGCCACATATATCAGTGCTTTATGCCAGTGTGCCTTGCTGTCATTGTATATCATTTGAAGGCATTATGCTGATCCAACTCTAGGGCTGTGTGTAATGTGTGAATTTGCAGGACTCCTTTTCTGTCTACAGAGAGTATAGAAGGGACAACCTTTAGCATGGGTTTGCCTCTGGATAAAGAGGAGGTAAGCGTACAGTAGTGCACAAGAAAGAAAGGAAACTTTAAATAAAATTTCTTGAGGACTCGTATTGAAATTATTGACTTGAATTGAAATTTTGGGCGAGGTGTTTAGGCAGTTGTTTAGATGTAATCCTGCAGAGGTGAGTCTCGGGTCTGTGCATGTGAAGCTGTCGGGTAGGTGCTGCTTGCCATCTGGGCAGGCACTTCTCTCTGTCCCCCTCTGAGAAACAAAAGAATTTTTGTAGATCCGTGTTCACTGTTGTGTGGCACCAAGGAACTCAGCAGACTTCTGATGCTATATGGATATGTGTAATATTATTTAAAAGCTTTCTAGTCTGGAAGCAAAACTAATCCTAAATGTAATTTAGATTGTAATTAGTATAAAAATGACTGGAGTTAAACGAGCAAAGTCTGTAATTTGTATGATCTTCTATTCTTCTGATTACAAGCTCATATCTAATGACATTGGAGAATATGTAAATTGATCAGCAGGTGAAAATGCCCTTGATTGGGTAAATTATGTGTAGTGTTACCTTCCTCATGCCAATTGAAAGCACTAATGGATTTAATATGTATCATCCATAGCTGAGGTGAGCTGTTCACAGAGCGAAATTAGACCATAACAAATACAGCCCATTATTTGCCCCCTCAGTAATTGTTTTCTCTTCTAAAATACAAACCAACATTGAAGACGTGGCTAAACGTAATTACATTAATTGTAATTTGAAAAATACACGTATGCAGTCTGGTGTGGTTACAAACACACTTAGTAGCTGACAAGCAGTTTAAATATTTTCAAGTGGAACCTGGGGGCTTGCTGGGGAGGACATGATGTGAATTTAAAATGATTATCCAGACGTCATTGGACAAGTGAATAACGAGCTGACTGGCCTAGTAAATCATGTGAACCTGTCAAATGTGGGAACACATTGGGGAGGAGATGATGTCAAGTAACAGTAACTTAGCAACCTGGCATTTAGCTGTCCAGAGAATGAGTAAGAGTAGCCACTTTTAAATAGCTGAGTAAATAAATGAATCCTTATATGTCTTAGGTGTGCTATAAAAATAGCCCAGCACCGTATGTTTTCTGTCAAGCTGCTTCTTTCTCTAGGATAAGGTGATTTATTCTTCCTGTTGAAATGAAAAAATGAATTGGAAAGTTAACCCACGTGTAAATGTGTGTCTGTGGCCTTTGTCCCTTGTCTGGCTTGCAGCCCTTGGAAGTGTGTAAGGAATTGGGCAATAGCCTGCTTTGAAAAAGGCCATACAGCGTGGTCTTTTTCCTTTAGACCTTGCTTATGCATATGAAGATTTGGGTGGATAAAAGCTACGCCTTTCTTATCAATATCCAAGTCATTGCATTTTCAGCATTTTAAACGTATTTTCTGAATGGAGGCAGAGTCGCTTTCTGCTTGCACACCAAAGTAAATCAGGGGGTAATTCCACTGACCTCTGATCTCATTTGAGTTCATTGAATTCTTCATCCTTCCACACTGGTATGAATTGGCAGCAGCTTCACTTACACTGCTGCTGTTGTTATAACATAAGAAGTAGTTACTCCTGCATTACTTTGGGCATATGTGAAAGCAGCTACCAGTTCTTTACTCTGATAGATCTCTAGATGTAGTTTTACTCCAGAAAAATGGAAATGCTAAATAGTTAATGCTAAGTGCAGTTCTCTCCTGGTTCAGTAGGTCACCTGCTCAGTTCTCAGCTCAGTATTAGCAGAATTCATCAGTAATTCCAGGAAGGTCAGAAAAAATCCCTTACCAGCAGGTTTTTTTATTTGCTTGTTTGTTTGGTTTTTGTGCATTGTCCAGCCTTATATATACCAGTATACCAATCATTTGAGTCATTGGAAGACATCCTGACATGGTCTTTGAAGAACAAAAGCAAAAGGCTCTTTGGGAGCTAGAAGGTCTTCTCAGTCAAGATCAGACCCTTGGCATGGAGGCTCATCCTGGCCACTGTAAGTTGTACCTGAACACAGCAGGACAGGATTAGTCAAGCTTACGGCTCTTCCATTGCTGTGACAACACGATGGTGTCACCCATGAGAAAGACACTTCAAGAGCAGTCAGTGTATTAACTTGAGGTACGTAATTTGGAGCCGAGCTGAGTAGGCCGCTGGCATCAGTCAGTGCTCAAATACTTTGTATCTTTGGTGGTTTTGTGGGCCACAGTTGCACTGCAGGCAAGGCACAGCTTAGGCATGAGAGTTCACTTGTGATGTGGACACATATTAGAAATGTGCTTTGTATGATCAGGTCAATGCAAAGCAGACTTCATACTGTTGGGGAGGTACTGGACAGAAAAAGTTGACTATCTGATCTGACAAATGTATGTGGGTGTACAGTGCTTCTGTATTCAGAAGGTGGTATTTTCCACCTGCGTGATGTATGCATATATGGTTCTTCAGAATGTAAGGCAGCAAAAGATTAAACCTTTATCAGGACAGACAAGCAAGGTCTGATTCCAGCTTGCAAAAAAAAGGTTTTATTTTCATGGTAGTATTAAAGAAATTATTTAGTAAAGAACTTTGCAATGTAAAATCTGATCATTATAGGAGTCCATTACAGCTTGTTTACATTTTCACAGAATCACAGAATCACCAAGGTTGGAAAAGACCTACAAGATCATCCAGTCCAACCATCCACCCATCACCAGTAGTTCTCACTAAACCATGTCCCTCAACACAACATCCAAACGTTTCTTGAACACCTCCAGGGTCCATTCCACAGGCAGCCCATTCCACTGCCTGACTACTCTTTCAGAGAAGTTGTGGTTCCGAACATCCATCCTTAACCTCCCCTGGCACAGCCTGAATCCATTCCCTCTAGTCCTATCACCAGTTACACGAGAGAAGAGGCTGACCCCCAGCTCACAACATCCTCCCTTCAGGTAGTTATAGAGAGCAATAAGGTCTCCCCTGAGCCTCCTCTTCTCCAGACTGAAATTTTAATAATAACGATAGCAAAAAAGATTACAAAAAGTATTCAGGAAAGGAGAAGGAGTCCGTGGTGCACATATTTCAAACTCAGTACTCAATTCTGTTCTTAACTCCTTAAACATAATATTTTAACATATTTTTGTACTGACAAGTTGAAACATCGCTGATTTCAGTATTGTATAGTTCTACTATCATTGCCTGATTTGCCATTGCTGCTAAAATTACTCTAAAATGAACTGACATCATGAATATTTGGGCATGTATTGCTGCTCCTGGAGAGAATGAAAGGGCTCTCATCTCCTTTACTAAATGAAAGTGTGTTAATTCTCATCTGTTTTCCAAGCTCTCTAGCATGTCTTTTGCACCAAAGCCAACCCAACCACTTCTAGTTTCTCTTTCTCATGAGTAGTCACTTCAGAAATGATCCAGTGTATACAGCCATGCATTACATGCTAGGTGTGTTCATTCTTACTCATTACTCTGTTATGATGACAATATCAATAACAGCTTTCAAAAAGCCAGTTAAAAACCAGAAAATTATCCAACCACAGTCATTGTTTTGGAGGCAAAGATGATAGTTTCGTGACTTCTGCAGAAGATCAGGAGCACACTCTCTGGAACTTAAAGGTTTTGGTAAAAATATGGGAAAAAACAGTTGAGGAGGTCATGTTGTGTAGTGGAAAGTATTGTAATATGGCAGGAGGGTCACAGACTCTGTTGCTGGTGCAGAACAAAGACCTTTAATGCAGGTGCTTACAACCTTTTATACCCACGCAACAACCCCTTGGTCACATTTACGAGTGTGTTTACATCTGGTGCAAGTAGAGGGTCTGTGAGGGGTCTGGAGCACAGGCCTTATGAGGAGAGGCTGAAGGAGCTGGGATTGTTCAGCCTGGAGAAGAGGAGGCTCAGGAGAGACTTTATTGCTCTCTATAACTTCCTGAAGGGAGGTTGTGGTGAGCTGGGGGTCAGCCTCTTCTCTCATGTCATTAGTGATAGGACTAGAGGGAATGGTTTCAAGCTGCGGCAGGGGAGATTCAGGTTGAACATTAGGAAATATTACTTCTCAGAAAGGGTGGTCAGGCACTGGAATGGACTGCCCAGGGAGGTGGTGGAGTCACCAACCCTGGGGGTGTTCAAGGAACGGTTGGATGTTGTGTTGAGGGACATGGTTTAGTGAGAGCTGTTGGTGATAGGTGAACGGTTGGACTGGATGATCTTGTAGGTCTTTTCCAACCTTGGTGATTCTATGATTCTATGATTCTAAGTGGCTACTGAGCTTGTTTACTCATTTGCCAGGTCTTTTGTTGATAATGTCTTCCTTTGTCCCACATCGTAAAACTACAGAGCCATAAGATTTCTACTCCAGATTTGTGGATTCAGGAGATCTGACTTCCTGTTCCTTTTCATCACTGTAAATAAAGATTAACTCCTTTATCTTTGAGAGTGAGGGCTAGAGAAAACAGAGATCTGGATTTCTTATGAAGATAGACTTTTAGTATGCTCCCGTGAACAAAAAAGAATGAAACTGGTGAACTAACCAGAAAATTTTGAGTACTTCTATGCTGTTTTAATGTTTTGCTCTGTCTGTACATCCTTCCTCAAATACCTTGTGGACTGCATTACTTATATTATTTAAAAACATCTTTAGAAACTTCAGAGCCTGCTCTGTGCCTGTCCTGGAGTACTGTTCCCAGTTCCAAAATGGCTGATAACAACAAATACTGGCACAACGTCCGGTGAGGTCAAGCAGAAAAACAACCCAAAGCTAGTATGCTCCTCTTACATATCTTATTGTGAAAGTATTAAGCACAAAAATCAAGTCCTCTTTTGAAATACAGGTAGTAGAATATTCCTCTGGTCTCAGATTAATCATTTCTGTTATTTCATCTTATCCTGTCAAAATGAAACATGGTTAAATATGGGCATTGCGTGTTGAAACTGCTAGCAATGTTACCTTTCATTTAAGTAGATTAATAATGTGTACTCTACATAACAAATTGCTTTAGGCACAGAATGAAGACATTGAAAACATATTAAAATCAAGTTAGACTTTCTGAAATGAGTGCATGCTTTACAAACCATTTCGGTTTGAAATGACAAAGCCTATAGTTTTCTTCTGTGAGCTCTTTATCTCATTTGCCTGAGGGTGAGTATTGCAGATTTAAAATCTTGGGTGGGAAGCTTCCCATAAGTCAGCACTACTGAAGAGGCTGATGGGGCCCATGAAGGCTAAATTGGACAGAGCTACAGTAAACTAGACAGACGTACAGCATCTAAGGGAAGATGGGGTTGGAAGATGTAGCTAAATGAATCTTCAGAAGGAGTTTCAGTTTCTGTTTGAAGTTCTCTGATGTTGCTGCTGGCCATGACAGCTGAAACGTAAAAAAAATATATGGCTGACAGTTAAAAATATACATATATATATATATATCTCCTTATACATATAAGGAAAGAGTTTGAACTAGAGAAAAGAAAAAAAATGGACCAAAGAGGGTCCGTATACTTGAGAACACTGAGTTTTACTGTTTTAACTATACCTGTCATGTTGCAACCTTTCATGTTTCGCATGCTGTTGTGGTTTAAGAAGGAAGGTGAAGAAAACAGGAAAAGAATGAAGGTACTTGGAGTAGAATTGAAGTTAAAACTTTGAATCTGATTGTTGATCACAGAATCATAGAATCACAGAATCATTGAATGGCTTAGGTTGGAAAGGACCTTAAAGATCATTGAGCACCAACGTCTTGCAGTGGACAGGGCTGCCAGCCACTAAATAAGGCTGCCCAGAGCCCCATCCAACATGGCCTTGAACACCTCCAGAGATGGGACATGCAGAACTTCTGTGTGCAGCATGTGCCAGGGCCTCATCCTCAGAGTAAAGAATTTCTGCCTAACATACAACCTAAATCTTCCCTCTTTTTTAAAAATCATTCCCCCTTGTCCTACCACTAATGGACCATGTAAAAAGTTGGTCCCCCATTCCTGCTTATGCACTCTCTTCAAGTACTAGAAGGTCACAGCGAGGTCTCCCCAGAGCCTTTTCTTCTCAAAGCTAAAGAAGCCCAACTCCCTCAGCCTTTCTTCACAGGAGAGGTACTTCAGCCCTCTGAGCATCTTCTTGGCACTTCCCTCCACATACTGCTTATGCTGGGGCCCCAGTCCTGAATGCAGACCTCCAAATGGGGCTTCAAAAGGGCAGAGCAGAGGGAGACAATCACCTCCCTCTTCCTGCTGGCCTTCTTAATGTACTTCAGTCTAAATTGAACCCAGCATGCTCCCAATCCTTTTAAGTCAAGATTACAGATGCTACCTGAGATACTGGTCAAAAAGTATTGCCTTTGGAGAAAACCCCTGTACAAACAGGTGGACTGTTCCAGCCTTGTCAGCCTCCATGGGTTTGCTAAAGCTGTCTAACAGGGGAAGGCTGTCCTGCAAGCGTCATCAGTCTTAAGTTCAAGTTATTCCATATTCTGTAGGGAGAATAATTCCAAAAGTCATTTTTTGGGGGGGTGGGAGTAACTTATTTCTTTGATATTAAGACTTTCAGACAGCATAGTCAGCAGTGTGCTTTCTGATGATGCTTTCCTTAATACATGCAGAGATTGTTTAAGTTGGCAAAATATAGACTATGCCATTTCACTCCTGCCACTCAGTGACAGATACGGTTGATCTTCCTATCTCTTGGAACACCCTCTCAGTAAATGTTTGACTATCTACACTCAGATAAAACATCATACCTTTAATCTTTCTGCATAACATTGAGATGTCTCTTCACTCCACAGTTTCTCCTTCAGTGAAACGAGGAAGGAGAATCTCACCTACACTGCGGCTGCACTTCAGAGTTAAATTAGTTCCTAGCAAAATGTGCTGGGGTCTTCAGTTGGAATTATTGGTGTTATATCTGTGCAAAAGCCAGGCTCAATCAGATATTTAAAATTATACTTCTTACTATGGCTTATCCATTTTTATAGATAATTTCTAACATTTCTTTAAACAAAGTGTGTCATTGAGTTTAATGTTCTGAGAAACCTAATGAACTTCCTATCTATTTGAGGCGTATATTTCCAATTGTACTAATAACTGTGTTTTTTATTGGATATTTAAGTCACTTTCAGTTCCTCAATACAGTATGTGGTTCTTAATAAGCATTTGAAAAGAATGCGCATTATGGATGGAAGACACTTCTGAGCATTTTCAAATTGTCACATGAAAATTGTCACATTTGTTTAATTAGCCTGTAGATCCTGCCACATTGATTTATGTCAGCTTGGTAACAGTTTCTTTGGATAGCTAGCAAATCTGACCGGAATGCTTTTTTTTTCTCACATTTCTGTTTTATTTAAAAGCAGTCATTCAGGCACCCAGTCTTGCAAAAGTCAGCAGAAGAAAATGTCAGCATGTAATATTAGAAAGGAAGATTATTTTAATAATTCCTGGCATTTAGGTGTTTGTTGACCACTGTTCAGAGGCAAGAGAAACAAACGGACTACAGGCATGAACATGAAGCTCCAAGCTAAGTGCCCGGGTTTATGTTTCTTCATTCCACTTGCTGTGTTGCTGTTATTCTTAGCAGGCTCCCAGGACGAGCTCACTAGAAACTCTCAGCAATTGAAAGCTCTTCTTCAAAGATTTTCTCTATTCCAAATTTTCTGTGCAATGTCTAAGCAAATGTATTTCTTTGTTGCTGAGGGAGAGCTATAAGACCATCTTAGTGCTTTGCAGGGTGAAACAGGAACAACATGGGCATATATGCACTCAGGAAACGTATCTGATGCTAATGGGAAAAACAGGCCAGGTTACTGTTCCTTGCATTTGCTATTGTCTCAGTGGATAATTTAAGACATGGACTAAATTTCATCTCTGGAGCCAAACTGGAAAACACTGGGTATTGTCTCTTGTGAAGAATTCTTTGAGATCTTCTGAAGGAATGTATTATACAAGCACTGAGTATTAAAGTCTCCTTTAGGCATTGTAGTCCTTGAATTTCTTTGTCTGGAGTATATCCTGTTGAAGTATACGTTATTTGCATCTCACACCCCAAGGTACAGCAACCTTTAAAAGTATTCTACTGAGCCTCAGAAAACAAACAAACAACCAAACAACGAACTTTGTACTTGCTCTGTAGCAGAACATTCCCCGTAGTGTGGGTGGGTTTTTTTTTGGTTTGTTGTTGCTGCTGCTGCTGTTGTTGTTGTTAATTTAGCCAATTAATCCCTTCCCGCTTATTCCAGCATTTTATCATTTTGAATCTCACAAGCCCTTAATCTATTCAATAAGAGACCTGAGCTGCCAGTTTGTCTGGAAAAGGAGTGTTTTACCAATGAAAGAAAAACTGGTGCTGGGATTTTTTTTTATTTTTTATTTTTTAAGAGCAGCCCCATGTTGTTCCTGAGTTCAGAAAACAAACAGAACAAAAGAGAGCACAGCTTCAACACTAAGTCATTCACTGGAGGTTTCTTTCCATGAAAATATTTATCACTCTTCTTTTTTCTTGGCAGTTGAGCTATTGTTGCTTTTAAAAGTTGTCATGATCTCATTACAATTTTCCTTAATATGATAAGCGCAAACTGCAAGAAAGCTATCATGTTTGAAAGGAACCCTTAGGATAGGGATGTTATGCTAACTGATTGTGTTCTTTGAAAAGTCTTAGACTGGGAATTTCACTAAATGTATCATTCTGTCTCCTTTTGCAGCAGCATTGTCATTTCATAGTGTCTTTCACCTAAGACAGAAGTTACCCTTCAAAAAAAAAAAAAGCCATGTTACTGCATTTAGCCTTTGCATCTCTTCAGCAAAGTGAGATCAACTGCTCTTTTCGGTAACTGCTTGAACAAGATAATAAATGGCATGTTGTACTGGAAAGGAAAAAGAAAGTATTATTTGGCAGATTTATTCCAGTTTGACTTTGTATGATAACTGCTAGTTGTCACTGTTTGACACCAGCTGGAGTTGCAAATAACAATGCTGCTTAGAGATGACTAGCAACTATTGGCCTACTGGGTGGTCTTTTCTAGGGGTTGTTCCAAGTTTGTTCCAGATTGCTCATATGACCCCTGATAAACTATTACTAGTGAACAACTTGCTGTTTCTTTTTGACCAGCTAGCAGCAACAAAGCAAAGAATGTCATCATCTAGTAATGCAAATATATAATTTTTAAGTGCTGGAGCACCAAACTTAGTGCTATTTAGTGCTGTGGTTTCTGTGTCCTTTTCCTGGGGGGGGGGGGGGAAAAAGGCATAGTTTGGAAACAGGAAGGTTATGGACTTTGCTGTTTCTCAGCCCTGTTAATAGAATTTCGTTTCAGTGTAGTTTACTGTTGTGGGGCTTGAAAACAGTGTAGGCATGGAAAGCAATCCTCAGTGAGAATATGTTCATCTGGTGTTCAGCCTGAACGCAGTGATTTTGAATGTTAGGACCATCCTGTGTGGGACTAGGTGTCCTCAGTTGTCACATGTTTTTGCAGCGGTTCTGAGCGGTTAATACTTCCAACCACAGGCTCGTAAGCTTTGTAAGAAAAAATGAGCTGGGAAATAGGGAATCAAATGTAAGCATGCAACAGTGGGAACCTGTTGAATAGAAATACACTGGAGCTGCCATACCTTAAAGGAAAAAAAAAAACGACCCGGCAGGTTTTTTTTGCTTCAGTAAGGCTGACATGCCAACAAAGTTAATGTTGTATCAAAACATCTTCTAAAACACACATCTATTTTTAATTCACCTGTTGGCCTAGCAGGAGTGGATCAAAGGGCAGTGTTGGCATGATTTATAGGACATGCAGATGCAGGAGTAGATCTGCATCAAGGCACAAGTGAGGAAAAGGAAATCAAGACTGAAATGCATGTTCTTTTCCAAAGACTAAAATTACTATAATAAATGTCAGGTAAGCTTGCAGGTGGCTGCTTAGGTCTTTCTGTAGGAGGAAGGAATTAAAGTGTTGAATGTGATAGGCAGCAGGGACTCTCCCTCTCTAGCAGTCCAGAACCCATAGTTTACTCTTGGCAAGCATGCTGAGCTTTTGACCTTGCAAAAAAATCCAAGTGCCAAATTAGAGAGTACAATGATCAGGCTTCAGATTGAGCTTTTCTGATCATCCAGGGCTTGCTGAATGCTGATCAAGCTGGCTGTGTTGTCCACCCAGGACTGTCCAGCATATAGTCACCATGAACTTCCAGCACCATCCTGGGTATGGCATAAGACAAAAAACAAGGCAGTCTTTGCCCCCAAAGCATTCAGTCTCTGATGTAAGCACCAGGAAGGTAATTATACTCTGTAGGGGAGAGTGCATTCTTCGTGTAGTAGGGGACAAATAAGTCTTCAACTGAGACACATGGTGTGCTGGTAAAGAGAGCACCACAGAGATGAGGAAAAAGAAATGGTGAAAAAGGACAGCTTCTGTATGGGCACTTTTAGCTTTTCTAGGCGTGTGCTGTGTTTCCACTTCAAACTCAGACCACTGTTTTAGTGGCATTCCAGTTGAGGTGTGGATGAATCATGTCAGAGGAAAACACATTAAAAATAAATGTTACTCTGTCCTACCCCCCAAGGAAATCTCATGATACAGTACTGCCTGTGTGGCAGCATAAAAGAGATCTGGCAGTGTCTTGATTTTGAAGGCAAAAAAAAAAAGCAGCTTTTGTAAAAGATTTCAATGTGTATTGTACAGCAGTGTGTGGTAGATTCATTTATTTGTATTTGATGAGTAACAACTTGCAGTCCAAATTTAATGAAGGCAAATCATGCTTTAAGCAAAAAAAATCAGCTTTAAACTCAAACGAGTTGCCTATCCTGGTTTCTTAATTTCCCTCTATACACTATTTCAGCTAATTGATGTCCCTGTTTGAAGGCAAAAGCTGGTATCTCCTGGCACAAGCTGATGCTTTCAAATTCTGCAAGATTTTTAGATTGAGTTTCATCATATTGTCAAGATATGGTTTATAAACCCACTACATGTAGGGCTCAACATAAGAGGTTTCTGTGCTAAATCTACAGAGCAAGATACTTTGCAGTTTACCCATTTAATTTTGCCTGATACTGAATTTGGAGATGTTATTTTTTTCACTAGCTTGGTGTAAGCGGATCCAGAAATTATATGCTTTTTTAGATAGATTACATGGATAAGGTCTTGCCATGTGAGTGTATAATTTGCCACTATTATTTGTATGAATAAAAAAAAAACACAACAAAAAACCAACAGAACAGGAATTGATTATATCTGGCAACATAAAGGAGATGGTGCAATGTGTCATATAAATGTGTGCAGTTGTGTGCCTCAGGGTAGGTGCAGTCTTGTTTTGTAACTGTAAATTATAGTTTTGCTCTCCTCTTGGTGTGAACCCTAAGTTTCAGAGAAGAAAACAGGCAATTCGAGACATGCCATTTCGCTTGTGAAGTTTGGGATGGATGGAACAAATTACCAGATTCCCTTAAACAAGTGCCAGCAGTGAATAGTTTCAAAACACAGTTGCTTATTTACTTGGAGAAATGTTGCCAATGTTTTTTAAATTGCAAAGATGAAATTGTATGTTGGTATTAGGAACTTTTTAAAGAATTAACTTTTTTTATTACTTATTGTGCCTTTGTTTATATTATATTGCTATACTGCCAGGATGTTATGTTGTATTTAACAGTTCAGTGCACTCTTCCTATCTCTTGGGACCCTCATGAAAATTAGATGTGCCATTCCTGGGTATGGTTACAAGTATCATTTTGAATAAATAGAATCAATGAGATATGGCTGTGCGTCTCAGTGTGGATGAGAACCTGCCAAGAACAGGAGGTGTTGCGTTAGCCGCGCTGTCTGCATCAAGACCCTGATACTGTGTACTGGGCAACAGCATGATTAGTTTAGTTACAAAGAGTGACAGAAGAAAGACACCTGGCTTTCTGTAAGTGGGCTTAGTATACATGACCTCAAGTACCTGAACATTTATGGGGATTGTGATTAACTTTTTGTAGAATCATAGAATGGCTTGGGTTGGAAGGGGCCCCAAGAACCATCAATTTCCAACACCCCCTGCCCCACGCGGGGCCACCATTCTCCAGATCTGGTACTAGACCAAGCTTCCCAGGTCTCCCATGTTTTGAACACCTCCAGGGATAGAGCACCCACAGCCTCTCTGGGCAGTACCTGTTCCAGTACCTCACCACTCTCTCTGCTGGGCTTTGTACTTGGGTGTTAACTCAGTATCTAGTTCAGGATACCCTACATGGCCCAGGATCTCACACATTCCACTATGTGAATTCCACAGAAGTCTTAACTTGTTCTCACCATACAAAACTTCTCATGGGAGCTCTCTATTGGCTTCCTGTAAAGTTCTGCTTCATTATTTACACTAGCTTCTACTTTGCCAATTATGTTCTGTGAACCCTCAGTGTATCTTCTGCCCTTTACTAATGCAAATCGCCTAAGCCTGACAAGAGTTGAGCTACAGCTTCTACACATCTTGTTTGATTGCAGTCCATCATAATGGTGTTTCTATAGTAGGACCCGTAGGGAGTTGTGCTGCATGTTCCTGGAAATGCCAGGAGTATGTAAGAAGGTGCTCAAGAATACAAAACCTGCTTGGAATTGAAGGACTGTCCTGGACAGTGTGAGCCAAATTCAGGGTAGTTTTTGGCCATACTGTCTTCCTGGGATGTGTCCTGAAGAAACTACCTTGATCTACCTGGATGCTTCTCTTGGAGAGAATCCAGCATCCAGCAAGTTTCAGAAAGGAGCCTAGGCATGTTCTGGCATCTGCACGGCATCAGGGACCCACTACCCAGCAGAGAGCTAAGCCATTTGGTAATGTTGACACACTATCATATAGGCTGTGGTTACTTTCAGGGTTGTGTCAGACTTGCTAAATTGGAAATCTAGTTATGGGTTCATGTGATGTAGCTTCATTACTCTCCCTTGAAACTGCCTGTTGAGCTCAGATACCTTCTCACTGTAATGGAGCATTGTTTTAGTTCACACACACAAGACTGGTTAGAGCAATAAGCATATCAATCACGATTTGCTATTTTTTATTGTCTTCTAAATGCTCCAAGCAAATATAATGACTGTTATTAGTTATAAAAACTACAGTATGGGGAAAATATGTTGAAAAATGTGAAGCATACAGGAAGCAGAGAATACTAGGAAGCTCAACAGAAAATGTCTATAATATTTGCTATCAGTTCCTTTTTGTAAACAGTTCCCAAATGTTTGCAAAGGAGGAAAGGGAAATATTTGTTGTAATGTTTTTAGTCAACCTTTATTAGTTTTTAAAGTAATTTCTATGTTCATTTTCACTACATATCATTTCTGTCTGTCCTTCCCCTCCTTATTAATATGGAAGGGAATAGGTGTTTACCATGGGAGGCAATGGAATGCATCTTGCTCACCAGCTGAGCAAAGGGAATTATTTGTTGTCATGGAGAAAACTCACAAGGTGAACATTGTGTTTTTAGATTATGGTCAGGGAAATGGCTGCTTTTTGTGGAATAAACTCTAGCTCTGTAATAAGAAGCTCGTGTGTGCGTGCACTGTATTTCAAAAAAGGCTTTCTAGTAATTTTTGGTACAGTAGTAAGATAGATTTTAGTACGACAAAGACATCGCTGCAGAAGACAGTATGTGCTGGGCGCTTGCTGCTGGTGATAAATTTGCTAAAACATTTACATGAGTAAAAAGTTTCCTGCAGTAATACTCATACCAGGAGAGTTCTCTTTCTCTTGGAGGCCATTGGTCCATCACTGAAATCTTTATTTATTTATTTCCCCTTCAGGGAAAAATATCTGGAATCCCTTTGATGCTGAGAAGTATTTTAAATGCTGAAACATGATAAACAAATCTATATCTGTGAACTAATCTGTCAGGTCCCTACCAGTACTGTCTTAATGTCCTAAATCCCTTCCTAATGAAGCCTTTGGCACAGTGTAAACGAGACCAATTATCAGTCAGGCTATTCCCAAGTGTTTATGTCTATTTTCCATTCCTTCAGAAGGAATGTATATGAAAAACATCCCTTAATTTTATTGTCTTTTTGTTCCATTAGGCTTTAGTGTAATTTGCTTTTATTTTTATATATATGTATATTTATTTATATATGTATATATATATAATTCTTCCCTTAGCCTTTTCACCAGAGGTAAAGAGTTGACATAATTTTTTGCTCAATATGTGTCACACGGATAAAACATGGCTGCCCCTCATGCACTACTGGCTGCCTAGCAGGGAGAGTTAGATCAGATTTGTATAAATACTGAAACTAGGAAGATACTGTGAAACAAGACACACTTTTTATTAAGATTGCATTGATAAATAGTTAATTAAACATTAATAAATCATTAATAGAGGCCTTAATAAATGGTAAATCACTTGGTTATCTTTATTCCATCAAGGCAATAGGTTGCTTAGTGCCAGCTGTAACATTAAGTTTGTAATAACCTTGGAACATCTATTCATCATATATTAATTTTTTTCTGAACTCAACTTTAACATACTGTGTAACCAAAAATTGGAGAAAGTTTAAAGCAACAGATTTAGCTAAGATCTGAAAGGACTGAGTAGGGCAGCTGACACAGAAAATACCCAAAATAAGCTCTGTTTAGCAGCAACAGTGTGTACAGTGTTGTTCTTCCTCCTTCTCCCTGTTCCTCTGTCTGTCCTGCAATGGGCAGAGATTCAGTGCTGGAAGTGCCTTCGTAAACCCCAGTGCTAAGGAAGAGAAAACCACCAGGATTGTTTCCTTCTTCTCCATTTTTATGGATCTGTTATCCACAAGAGGCAGTAGGGGTAGCCAAGAGAGATCTGTCAAGCTAAGAAATGGCACTGTTGGGCTGGGGTGGGATCTTAGGAATTCCATTATCTACTACACATCCCTGTCCAAGTGCTGGAATCATTTCTACCCAAGCTGTTCCTGACTGATGGGTGCAAATCTGTTCTTAAATGTGCTCCTACAAAGATGGAGACTGTTGCTGCATGAACGATCTGTTTCAGTGCTGCACTGTCCTTACTGTTAGGAAGTTTTTTGTGTGTGTGTGTCCTTCTGGCTGCAGTTTAAGTTCATATCCACTGTAAAACTTAAGAAAAGATTATTCTCTCCTTTTCCAACAGCCCTTTCTGTAATTGCAGACTGTTCTCATGTCTCCCCTTGATTCTCCCAAGGGAAGTAGCATGAGTCTCATATCTTGGGAGACCTCAAATTAGATCAGGCTAAGCAGTTTAAAGTGCAGTGTAGGAAAGAAGCTGCTTCAGGATGGACGCAGCATACATGATTTAGCTGCTTTTTTCCTAATGGCCTCCTAGAGCCAGGCTCTATGCTTTTACCTGTATTTAAAACACAGCATTTTCATTTTGAGCAAGAAGGAAATGATGGAAAAATGAAACACAGAGAAAGGAAATAAATCTGGAAGGCAGCTATTAATTTTAGTGACTGGTTTTGTAAAGCTATTTACCATCTGCTTCATATCCCTTGTGTTCAGTTCCTTAGAAACAGGCAGGTTTCGATCCTTCCCTACTCCTTTCTTTTAAACCCCGATTTGGACCTGTACCTCTGTTGTACAACCTGTAGTTGTATTTCCAGTGATTCGTTAGAGCTCTTCCGCATGTGTACTTCTTAGTTACCTACCTGAGGGCTTTTCTAGCTGAAAAGAGCAGACCGAACTGAAGAGACGAGCATTCCTAACCCATAGATAAATAAAACACATGGATTCAATTAAAGCATGCTTAAATAGTTTTCAGGAAGGAGAATGCTTGATGTTGCTACATCAGAGGACCACAGTGACTTTCAAGCCAACAAATTGTGCAGGTTTACTTTCTCATTTAATCTTCAAGTCTCTAAAAAATGCTTGCTTCCGCAGCAGTCATCTGCCCGCTCCAATAGTTAACATGATTTTGGAATTATTTTAAGTCCAAACCATGCGAACATAAATCCTAACTTGATTTGGTGGGATTACTCAGTTTCCATTAAATTCTTCTTTAAAGCATTTTGTATTCTCAATTGTGTTATTGTTACTTCCAGGAATTTCTAAATACTTCCAAATTTGGATTGATAAAACTTTTTTGTTCTTTTAACTTTCCTCGGGGACAAAAAAAAACCCCAACAACTATGAATATGATTCTCTTTCTCTTCTGTGAGGTGTTTATAAAGATGCTTACATGTACATCTTAACTCAACCCCTCTAAGGTTGTCCAGAGAGGCTGTGGGTGCCCCCAACCTAGAGGCACTCAAGGCCAGGCTGGATGGGGCTGTGAGCAACCTGTTCTAGTGGGAGGTGTCCCTGCCTATAGTAGGGGGTTTGGAATTAGATGATCTTAAAGGTCTCTTCCAACCCAAACTGTTCTATGATTCTGTGATCTACAACACATGCACTTCAATTAAGTGGTTCCTTACTGTTACAATATACTAAAAGGTAGCTATATCAGAATTCACAAATGAAACAAAGTAGAGCTTTGCAAGTACTTAAAGATGAGGGCCCTCCAAAAGCAATCAGGGCATTGCAAAGAATTCTGACGCCATGTAGATGGTTAAACAAATGACATGCTTTCCTCTTGGGCCCTGATTCTCCAAAGTAATGTGCGTGTGCTTAAGGAACAAAGTAGGAGAGTTGAGCAGCCACTCACATCTCTGCAGTGTGAGGTGGAGGTTTTGACCCTTCCCTGAAGCCAGTGCAGTGCCATTTCTGTATGTCATTCTGTAGCTCAGTGGTGCTCTGCAGGAGCATGACGTGCAGTTGTGTGGGGTGGGGGCATAGCACTGCAGCCAGTGCGCTGTGTAGTTAACAGTACAGTAGCATGTATCTGTAGGCATATTTCTGCAAATACCTGTATGCTATCTTGTTGCTTCCATGTCTGTAATGTTTCTTTATTTGCTGAGCTTTAAGCCCTTCTGTTGTTTTCTATATATGATCCTATGTGAAATTTTCAATTGAATAACTGAAATGAAATGCTTCTTTCATAGCTTGCTTGTACCTTTGCAATACACTTTTGTGCTCACAAGGTCACTTACTGAACGCACAGATTAGATAGGTGTAATGTCACCAAATCTGTCATTTGCCTGCGACCTCAGTGGAGTCAGGATCTCCTACTTTGTAATTGAATTTTCTCAAATAATAGCAGAATCATTTTTAGTTTTTCCCGTGGTTTTACATTTGGTTGTCCCTTAACAGAGAGATGAGTAGATTTGCTTACAGTTCAGATCACTGAGTTGGTTCTCGGTGTATGCTAGATGCATTTCAACAGTAAGCATTCCAGAATTTTTGCTGGTGTCACCTTCACATGAATCCTAGGCTCTCTGTCCTTCCTTTTATTCTTGGGCCTTGACTGACAGAGGTCAAGCCAATAATTGCAGCTCTAGAATAAGCTTCATTTCTTCCTTCAATCAGTCTGCCTGCCTGTCCCTCTTTTAATTATGTGATATAGTCTCTGTTTCATCATTTTGTTTTGAAGAGATTTGCCACAAAGCAGCCTCTGTGGCATAGACTTTGGCAGAGGCATACAGGATTTGGGTTATACCATCTCATTTAATAGTTTAATGCTGAATGCTTAAATTTTTCTCCACCTACTTTTGTGTAGAAGTTAGACAGTGCAGTAAAACAACATGGTCACACTGAGCTGCTGCAGACTCACTTACCAGAAGGGATGAACCATTCACGAACTATCCCGTTCCTTTTTCTTGCCACAGTTTGGGCTTTGGGCAATGAAAACAGGCCCTAGACATCAGCACCCTCCTCCGTCCTTGAGTCATCTGCCGAAGCAACCAGTGAAGCTTTGCTGCAGAAACAGCAACACTAAGAATGGAAATTTGATGGGCTTCAATTAAAAAAAACAGTGCCTTGCAGAGGGTGTGGGAGAAGGTTACATATTCACTTGCTTGACTGGGGTCTGTGGCATGTAGTTTTTCCTTTCTTTTTTCTTACCTATGACATGGGATTTTTGAGGGACAAACTGAGACACAAAACTTGCTGGCTGTGTCTTCAGTGAAATATTTAAAAACAGCCAGCTGTAGAGCAGGCCACCCATGCAGCCCACATGCAACCACTATGCTACCCTTTTGACAATAGCTATTTTTAACAGAATTATTTGTATTATGTATTATATTATTTGTACAACATGTTATTTTCACTTGTGGAGCATTTGCACTGGTGGTCATTGTACCTGCAGAAACCTATGTGCTCAGAAGTTTTATTGTGAATGTCCTGGGCTTGACTAGTGTGAAGTAGCAGCTTAGTTCAGTTTACTGCAGTCAGGATCATAGCCATTGCACAAGTAAGTTCCTAAATCAAACTCACTTTTACTCAGTTCTAAGATTGTAGGCAACAAAAATAATCAAGATGAACAGAACATCGCCAGAGACAAGTATTACTGCCTGTCTCAATATTCATCAAATTAAAAACAAAGATAAGAGAGGATGCAGCAGCGTCTATCACAAAGCATACCCATGACAAGGGCATTTATAAGCTTGACCTAAAACAAACTTTTTGCAGTTTCTCTATTAAACCATTTTTTCCTCTCTACTGAACATAAGCCTCGTTCCAGTCCCACTGAGCTGAGTGGGGTGATGGTTCTGGGTCTCGATGTGAGGAAGCCTGGTATTCACTTTCACTTCTCTTTGTATCTCATAGCCACAGGCACCTAGGTACTTTCTTTGAAGACAGTCAGAACACATATGTAAAAATGATAAATCAAAACATTGATACAAAAAACAAGTATATTGCTTAGATGGTCTCTTTTGCAGGTCTTCATCAGATATTTGAGCTTCCTAGTAAAGGACAGGCTTCCTGTGTAACTCCATACAAGTCACCTAATCTCTCAGTCCCTCATTTTAAAATGAAATTGGTTGTGCTCTGATACAGTGACACTCTATATCAATCACTGTAAGCAGCTGTTGCCAGAGCTGTGAGAAGATGCTTCGGTACTTAAAGCATTGTCCCCGTTCCCTTCTATGCCAGACATTAATGCTTCAAGCCCACTAGAGATTTTTCTAGGCCTGCCTCTGGTTAATTTTGCCACTGCCTAACGCACAGCTTTGCATTTTGTCACCATGCAATCCTCTATGGGGTTGCACCTAATGCAGTCCAGAAGAGACCCACTTCCTGCTTGGGCATCGCAGGCAAAAACCTTTTCTGTGCATGTGATGAGCTTAACAGGCTGACCAGGAATGTGGAACCAGATACCACCTGAGGAATATACACATCGTCAAAATTTTAATGAGTGAAATCCATCCTCACCCACTTCTCCAGGAAGTAATGCCTGGTGGGCAGCTATGGTGTTCATCTACCACATAAGGGGGGTGGTGGTGCTTCCTAAGCAACCGCATCCCTCAGGCTCTGGGGAGAATAAATGATCATTTATCCCCTCTCTTCTTCACTTACATGAATTTGTTTTCAAAAGCATTTTTTTTCTTCTCTAGGAGATGACCCATTCCTGGCCTCCTCCTCTTACTGCTATTCACACTCCTGGAAAGGCTGAACAGACCAAGTTTTCTATCCCAAGCAAGGTACAAGTAAGCTATAACCAGTGACCCAATTAACATTTTGTTCTGCTGAGTGTTCTTTGTTGGAGAGCTTATTATTTTAATTTGTTATTTTTGTAATTTTTGAATTTCTAAGGCTATTTTTAGTCCGACATTCCGAATTAGACTGTTGTTATGAGTAGGACTGTATATGTAAAGCTGCAGAAGTTAGCAAAGTGAGTTTTCTCTCTCATTACAGTAGCCTTTCTACATCCAATATAATGCCTGTTGTTTGATTTTCTTTGTTTGTGTAACACAGTGGCTGATCATAGAATCATAGAATCACGCAGGTTGGAAAAGACCTTAAAGATCAAGTCCAACTGCAACCTAACCATACTACCCTAACTCTAACAAACCTCCGCTAAATCATGTCCCTGAGCACCACAACCAAACGGTTTTTGAACACATCCTGGGATGGTGACTCAACCACCGCCCTGGAGAGCCTATTCCAGTGCTTAACAACCCTTTCTGTAAAGAAGTTTTTCCTGATATCCAACCTAAACTTATCCTGGCGCAACTTGAGGCCATTTCCCCTTATCCTGTCACCTGTCACCAGTGAGAAGAGACCAACCCCACTCTTGCCATAAGCACCTTTCAGATACTGGAAGAGAGCAATAAGGTCTCCTTTCAGCCTCTTTTTCCCCAGACTAAACAGCCCCAGTTCCTTCAGTCACTCCTTGTGATTGATTGCGTCATGAAGTTTAGGCTACATGGTCAAATTATGGTGAAAATATATTTCTGCTTGTACACAGTGCTGTGGCATCTGTCAGCATGCATGCTCCAAGGGCACATGGTTGCAAAACGCATTGCCTAGTATTGGTCTTGTTAAAAGCATGCACTTGATGAATACCACATCCAAAGCGTGGGCCTGGAGACTACCTTGCAGTTCACCTCACATGTAGTGAATTGTTATACTGTATGATTTGAACATGACTTCAGCCTAAATTTTGTTGTTGCCTTCGAGCTGTGATTCTGGTAGAGCAGTGAGAGGTCAAGCTTGCACCCAGAGCGGTCTCAGCCAGGGATAACATTTGCAGGGACCTGAACACCTGTGAGCTGATGATGTCTGGGGATAAGGGGAGTTTCCCCTGGCAGGGAATGTACACCAGACTGACATGGAGTTACGTATATTCTAAAGGAAGGACTTTGGAAAATAGCTTTTAAAGCCATACTGGTACTGCTTGCAGTCATGTCCTCCGTTAGAAGTTGAAATGTGATTTTCCTCTTACTGGTTCTATCTGTTTGGCAGATACTCCCCTGTCTGAAATGTAGCCACCATACTTAATTGGAAGTCATATGAAATTAGCAGTATCTGTGGCTCCTTAAAAATAACACAGCCAGTGCCCAGAATGTCTTATTTTGATGGAATGTGATTGTTACTCCTACAGCACTGCCAACGTCAGTGAAGTTAACCGCTGCAGCAATAAACAACATAAATCATAATCATACAAGAATAGAATCCTCACTGTAAATCTGGTTAAGTTCAATTGAACCTGTTTAGGTGAAAGTAGATTCCTACCTGTGTGAATACGTATATAAGTGAGAGTGGAGTTTTTTTGCCTGCAGGAAGATGTGTTTTTTAATTTATACTCTGTTTTAATTTAGTGTTCTGTTTTTGATGGGTTCTTTGGACATGAGTCCTGCAGATTGCTGCTGTCTCCATTGAAAGCAGGATAAGCAGAAGTTCAGAGAAGCTGAAAATTTATTTTGCTTTTCTGTTCCTACCGTTTGCTTTGAACTTTTAATATCCACATCAGTGTTAATAATTTCTGGACAAGTTAAATGTTGATTGTAAAATTCTTGACCCTGTCACTTGAATATAAACTATAAGTTCAGTTATTTGAGCTAGCAGTTTAGGAAATAAGTAAGCGTGTGAATATTTCTGGGTTAGTTAGTTTTACCATTAAAAAAAATCCACATAAATTTCTTTTCTGAACATCACACTGAATCATTTTTAGCTAGCCAAATTATTGATATTAGACATACCATGGTTAGGTTCTATGGCCACTTCACCCAGGGACAGACACTATCAGAAGTCCTCAATTTAACTAAAAGAATAAGTATCCTCATGAAAAACATATACAAAAGGCATGATTACAAAAATGGAACTTATCAGAACAATTTATCCTGTTGAAATTCAAATTTAAAGTGCCATGTTTACTCTTAGGGCACAATTTACTTCACAAGGGACTGACTGACAGCATAGTACAATATTAGGAACTAATAATGCCCTAAGAGGAAGTGTAGTGAGGACTTTAATGACTTTTACATCCTACAGAAGTAACACTTCCAGCAAAATAGTGCTTGGCTGTAAGGCAACGTTGTAAATAACACCTCAATTTGAAATGATCAGACTGCTTGGAAGGAAAGCTGATTACAATCACTGTGGACTGTAGAGCCTAGAGAAAAACTAAGCAAGAAACCACTGTGACATGAGGGTAGCTTAGATATTGTGAGCCAACAAAAATCCCTGCATTAGCATGCTCAGGGTTACAAGCCAGATTATTTTCCAGTGTAGAGTTATATTTCCATTGATTTCATTGGAAACAAAACAATGTCCATCAGGCAAAGAAATGCTTATTGCACCTCTATCAAGCCCTGTGTTTCACAGCCCAAGGAAAACCACTGTGTATATCAAGAAAAGATTACTGTATTTTCAAGCAACAGGATCATAGATGAAAGACAGTGGTGTTGAATTTATTGTATTTAAATTTTATGTCACAGATGCATCACATTTGAAAATGTCCATGGGTAAGACTTAAAAAAGGTGGGGGGTGGGGATTTACGGCAGCTGGGGACAAGCTGTTGTCTGAACTACAAGATTGTCCCTGAGTAGTGCTCTGTCTCCGTGTTTAATGTTTTTTTGAACTAATGTCACTGGTGTTAACATGTGAACTGTTCTCTGTACCATCTCCTTCCTTATTTGCATAATGCTAGTGTCCTTAATCTGGCAAGCTAAGATAATATCTCACCTTCTTCATCTCATGTAACTAATGCTGACATTTCATGTGTTCTTCTTTATAGGACTCCCAACATCTGACCTCAGGATACAATGTACAAAGTAGGTCTTTATCATCCTAGTCCTAAGATTCAGGGTTAGGTTGTTGTTTGTTTTTTGTTTTTTTTTCCTGTTTGACATCATTAAATCAAAGGCTAAGAAAATACTTTCTGTGGTGCTAAAGCAGATCAGTTCCATTTTTTATTACATGTTATGCATTGCGGCATGTTGTGAAACCGAGTATAATTAGATGGGCTGACAGCTTTGGGTGCATTTTAATTCTACAGTAATCTTTTGACATTTGAAAATGTGTTTCCTTTGTTTGCAGAGTGGAGTGATCCAGGAGGGAAAGTTGCAACTAAGTCAGTGCCACAGAAGTCGTAAGTATTATTATTTCCAGCTTTACATCTTCTTTTAAATTTATCACAGAGAATGAGCTTATTTCTGCAAAGGTAACTAAAATCTAGCTCCACTCATAATGTCGTCCTGGTGTTCAGGTGTTCTCAGTAGTCCTTAAAAATTAGCCATAAACCAGTTTTATGTTTTCAGTGCTTATTACTGTTTCTTCTTTTTAAGCATTAGCTAACAGAGCTACGTATGAAAGATGAGTTTATTAAGCAGAAATAATGCTGATTTTAGTTGTACAGCTTGCCGGAATTAAATCACTTTTATGCTTCTTTCATCAGACTCTAAGCCTCTTAGAATAGGAAATGCAACCCTACGAACAGATGATGCATGAATTTTAACGTTTATACTGTGAGGAAGAGTTAAATGCATAATACAGAACGATACTACTAGCTGGTGTTGAAAAGTGGGTCTTGGGCTTCATACACATTGGAGCTGCTGAAAATCACAGATGATCTATAAATATGACAGTGGAAAACTGTGGAAGAGCTAGTTCTTCACTGTGCTGAACCATTTTTCTTTTGTGCTTTCCTTATTAAAGACTGCAATAATATGGCACTGCATTGTGACTGAACCGTTTCCTTACTTTTACCCTAGGATCTCAAAATAATTTGCAAATAGGAATTAAACACTTACTCTGATAAGTAGTTTGTTGGTTTACCACGTTTTAAATATGTGAGCCTGTTTTCGGTTTAGGGCTGCTATTTTATTTCTGTGTTCAAGTGTTTTAAACTACAGAATGCAGAACTGTGCCAGCTTAGCTGAAGTTTTTGTAAAAAAATGTGTTCATTTAAAAGGACTTCAAAGTTGTTCTAGTGGTTTCCCTTTAACCTATTAGGACACAATTTTGACTGACATCATATAGGGGAACAGAACTCAATGGAGAGATAACATTTTTTAATTATTATTAATTTAAGTATATTGATTTTAATGCAATTTTGCGTACAGAATAAATATTCAAATTTATTCTATATTCAAATAAAGTTAGTTCTTTGAGTAAGTCTTTGCAAAGGATTTGGGGAGGAATGCTAATGATAAATGCAGTATTTTGAATGAGTAGCATTTGCTTATGAAACTTAGTATCAAATCAGTGCTGCCCCTTTTCTATTTTGATTTCCTTGATGATTATTTCTGACTTTTCAAAGAATCTATCCAACAAGACTCTGTTCTTCATAGCAGAATAGGTATGTCCATGTTTCAGAACATCTAAGTGGCCCAAACCTAACACCAAGCACATTCTCTGGTAAAAAATAAAAATAAAAAACATAAAAAATAAAAAATATATATATTATCACATCTTAAAATGATTTTTTTTTCTCCTAAAGAAAGTGTATTTGGACTCCACTGTGAAAAATATTTTAGTGAGCGTACTATAAAATACAGTATTTCAATAGTTTGTAACTAACAGTAATAGACTTGTCAATCATGGTTTATAGTTATAAGCTGAATTTCAAAAGAACAGTACTTCAGAGCTCAGTGGTATATAGTGCATTTAATGGGACCAAAGCTCTCTATAGGAAGCCTGATATAAAACTCAAAGACACTGAGTACATTTTATGAACCAGTTGCTCTCTGTTCTGCTGCTTGATCTAAAGTTCCAGTACTATCAATCAGATTTCTGCTGCAATGAACTGCCTTCTTATGGTAGGTGATAGATTTTACACATGAGAGATCAGAGCTGCAATAAAGCTACTTTTATTTTTAGCTTCCAAATGAAGATCAGCTAACCCATTATTATCACTTTTTCTCTTTTACTGCAGAAAAATTGTTAAGGCAGCTTCCAAGAATTTCCACAGGGCTTTGTGAGGTTAGAAGGCAGTCCACTGTGAGACTTGGTATTACGAGGCCAATTTGTTTCTTTAGATCTGCGTGTGCAGCCACTACCATGTTCAACAGGAATTATTGTGCATTGGGACATAGTTGGGCATAATGAAATTAATGCAGAAAGTGGGGCAGAAAGACATAATGGAATCAAGTAGTTAGAGCTGGATGGTGTGATCTAAATAAGCTCTGGTACACTGACAGCTCCTGTGCTAATTGTGTATGTTAATAATTTAGTATTTATCAGAATACAATTGTATTAGGAAGGGTTTAATCTTTCTGGTACTGGATAGTGTCAGGGATACTGGAGTGTATGAGTAAAATTTCAGTCCAACATATCCCTGGTAACATTTTTTGCTACATTGTCAACCACACCACATGATCTTACTGATTTCAAAACTGTATCCCCCACCAAATCCTCATGTATTTTGCCAGTGGGAGGCTGAGAGGGTAGAGTTGTTTGGTTCCAAGAAGATAAGGCTCTGCCTTCAAATACAAGTAAGTGGGCTTACAATAAAGAAGTAGAGCGACTCTTTATTAGAGTATGTAGTGATAGGACAAAGAGTAAAAGTTTTAAACTAGAAGGAAGAAGATTGAGATTAGATGTAGGGAAGAAATTCTTTAATATGAGGATGCAATCAGCAGTGGAACAGGGTGCCAAGGGACCTGAAAGTGCTCAAAATCAGGTTGGATGGGACCTTGGTCTACTTGAAGATATCCCTGCCAGTGGCAGGGTATTTGGAACTAAATGATCTTTAGAGACCCCTTCCAGCCCAAAACATTCTATGATTTCAGCTTGACCAAACCTGACTGGATTTATCTCACTGATATTCTCTGTTAGAGATCTTTTTAACATGGACATTCTTCCAGATGTTTTCCTTTTATAATTTAAGCTTCCATACAATTTGATTTAAACTTAAGTCATATTTTCCATTTATGGTGACAGTCTTATAGATTCCACTGGTTTCCTTAGAAATCAGTAGGAATTGATACTAATGTGCTTGCCTTCGCTGTATCTCTGTGTTGTGCCATGACTAATTGAGTCATACGTGCAGAATGAAGATGCTTTGCTTCCATGATCCTGTATTCTGCTCCGGCAGCCAAGCTGCCTGTATTTCATTACAGAATTTGTTTGTAGAAACACTGGCATTACAGAAGATCAGACCAAAGGGATGATGTTGGAATTATGTCGAAGTTCTGCACCTACGTTGTACATGAATGATCAGGGATATTTTAAATTATTAATGTATCTAACCTCAGATCTTAATTTCTACTCAAAAGTCTTGAAAATGAAATTCGTGTGCGTAGTGTATGTATACATACATGAGTGTATGTATACTGTGGTGGCATTTTTGGAGTTGAAACTAGGCTATATAAGACTATGCCACTTGGCTTCCTCCTTTTTTTTTTTTTTTTTTTAAATTTTTACTCTCTGTTATTTTATTTCAAAAGTTCACTGTAATGCTCCATGGGGTGCTGTGCAGTCAGTTTTCAGCCAGTCCACTCTGATTAGTTTGTTACGAAGCATAGCAAGTAGGAACAGAAAAGATGCAACCAATTGCACCGAGAAGGATTTTCTGTCAGCTTTCATGTATTCAAGGGTATATACTCAGCTCGTGACTTAAGTTTCTGTTATATAATTACCACTGCAAGTATGTCGTCCTCAAACATCCAGTTCTTTTGTTCTGTTTGGTTGTTAGCACTTGGCCTATGTCCAGTTGGAAACTACCCAGAACCTTTTTAATCAAGCACATCCTGTGTTTCGAAATCATACTGCAGAGTAGTCTTGGTTAGTTTCCATAAAAGCCCAGCTGAAAAGAATGGTATAATCATAATGGTATTCTTCCCTTTTCATAAAATGACTTCCTATACTTACTGTATTAATACAGTATTAAAAGGTCCTCCTCAAGGGCTGGGTGAACTGCCGGAAGCCATTAAAAACGTAGAGCAACAATTTTTGGATGAAACAAAAACAACATATTTTATCTTTATAGTGTTTTTGTGCTCCATTGTACTTAATGATACATAACCTGTGTGGGGGTTAGAGGGAAGCTAAATGCAGAGGGTTCAAAAAAACAAAACAAGGAGCTAAAACCTTTTGTGTGAAATTTCAAGAACTTCTCAAAGGGTCCACACCACTGGATTCAACTGTGCCAAGGTTTCACTTCACAGCTCTAAAAACATTTCAGTAAATACCAGTACTTTTCTAATCCTATAGATTATCGCAGTACTTCATGGAAGACTGTTTGAAAATGGAGATGTGCTTCCTGACATCTAACTACTTTTCCTAAGTATCTTTTTGGAAGTTCTCCACTCTGTCAGGGGCAGCCACATGGGAGCATGCAAACCAACATTTGGCAGCATGTTCAAGCTATGAATTAAAGGTAATTTACAGTTTGAAATGAATCAGCATGAAGTCCTTATGAAGAGTAATCAGACATCAAGAGGATTTTACACCAAGGACTGTATATTGGATAATGCTGCAACAAGTAATGTTGTTATTTGAAATGTTCAAATCAAGAAGCACTGATGAATTCTTAATCTTGAAAGGATTCAGTTTTAAAAACCTGAGATGCATTCAGTGTTGATGCATGATTTCCAGTTCAATCACGTTAACCAAGCAATACTCATCTCCTTCTGAATTAGTAAGAATACGTAAATATATCTAATTTTATATCTGCGTTCCAGTCACAAACCAATCCAGATGTAATACTCTCATGAAGATGAAATGTTGGTGTTTCTAATTATAGGTTTTAATCAATGATATTAAAACACAAGAGCATCAATTGATCCCGCCAGTGGTGATAGCCTGCTTTCTTTTATAGTGTACATTCATTTTCACTTAGCAAGTGTGGCAAGCTTTAATCACTAGACTTAGAACTGCCTGTTTGTCAGAAGTGGGAAGTTCCAAGGATATTCCCTCTGGGTAAACTGGGAAAGTTATGAATACAAGGGACTTACACTGCCATGTACAAATTATGATAAGTGAAACAACACTGGCATTTAATTGGAACTCCATTAGTCTTTAGAGAGCTGCATTGCACCGTATTAAAGGGACAAATAGACAATGAAAATAGAAGGTCTGTCTGCTAAGATATCATTCATCTTTCATATTTTGTTTTGTTTTATTAGTTAGAGGTCTCCTTTGCATCCTCTTGCTCTGATAAGTTCTGAGGAGTTACCACCTGGGATTTGAAACAATGATAATCAGTCATGATTATATCTTTTTATTCCTCACTGCCGCAGGCTTCTCCTATTGAGCACAGTACTAAGTAATTGGGACTGAAACGTGCAGACATTTCCTATGGCCAGTTGTTTATAGAAGCAAATTCACAAAACATTTTAGCTGTTGAGTATTTTAAAATTCAGCACCAATTAAAAGCCCTGTATCCATGAAAATAAGCCTATTATTCAAAATAATTTCTAAATTAGACTTCTAATTTGTTTTCATTATTCAAGCTGGATTGCATACAGTTTAACCTTCCTGTCAAAATAAAGTTATTTCCTAGTACATTTTTTTCCATGGTCTCTATCTCCTGGCATGTTTATAAATCAGTTTAAAAGACTGTATGGACAGAACTAAATCAGTTCTCTCATATTTTGCTGATCAATGTTGAATAATTTTTCTTAACTATCGCAGGTATAATTATTGTCTGTCTAAGAATGCCTGAAACAACCTAAGCAACTGCAGTCTTACCAGTTTTGATGACCACAACTCAAATAAGCATTAAAGCATTTGGATTTCATCTGATACTACATAAACTCTCATGAAATGAACATTTTTTTTGCCCTGAACACTGAAATACTTTGTTCTCAAGTACAATTCAGCGCAGCTAAATATATGCCATCACTGAAGTGTGACCACCAAAATGTCAGTATTAATAGAGACAGGTAAATGTCACACGTTAACATGTTTGGGTTCAGGATGTATTTCCCTGTCTGCTATGTATCAGTTACCATTTTGGAAAACACTAAGACTAAATCTGCCACAGGTTTCCCTGCATTTAAAGAGTTTTTCCGCAAGCAACAGCGTATGTTATGCTGTCATGGCTGAGGTCTGAAACCGATCTCTCAATTTACATTTTTGTGGAAAGAAATCACTTCCAAACTTCAGTGCAACTTCAAACATTGATTTTCAAAAGCAAATGTACATGGTAAATCTGAAAGCGTAAATCAGAATAGAGCAAAGAAGGCCACCACAGCCAGCACCTTCACACTTACTGATGAAATCCATATAAACTAACTTCTTCCTTGCTCTCTTTTCACCATAATTTGGTCCTTACTCTACTCCCTCTTAACTCTGACCTGTCAGTAAACTTCAGCTTCAGAACCCACTCATTTAGCTCACATGCTGTTTCCTGCTGATGCTCCCTCCTCTAGTCGCTTTCATTCTTATTTTCATATCTTACTAGTTATTTAGCCATGAGTAGCCTGAGGTAAGCTGAGAAAATTGTCTCCAAGATTTGTCTGCACCATGCAGCAAAATAGTTTTAATTGGAAATGGGTGATAAGCTTGAAAGAAGAATGGATTTTGCAAGGAAGCTTGGCATTCATAAAACCAGAATGGGCTTGAAACTCGCGGTCTGTGTCCTAAGTATCCTAGGTAAGGCTAACAGACACTTGTAGTGTCACAACATAATCCTTTGCATCTTTCCTCTGAATCCCTCTGACAACCCCAATAATCCACTACATTTTTCTCAGCTTTATACTCTCCATCCAGACGAACTTATATTGCCACCATTATCCTTTGGGCTGAGGGCTCAGCAGGGCTCCAAACCCTATCACTTTTCCGGCCAGGGGGCTTACTTTTTATGAAGTGAAGTTCTCCCAGCACCCCACGAGGCTAGGCCATGCTCGCTGCATTATTCTCCGTTTTGGATGGCCCTTGGAGTTACAGATTCAGAATGCCTTTACCTTACGTATGGGTCCTCCCAAATGACAGAAAAACAGGAGAGTTTTCTCCACTGCTGTGCTAGTTACTGTTCTGAGTTCCAGGAGGAAGAGCAGCTTGCCTCGCTTGTGCCTGTGCATTTTGCAAAAGTGTGCATCGTGTGAAAGTGCACATTGAGAATTTGCTAATGCTGTAACCGTGGCTTCCTCAATATTGGATGTAGCCCTAGAGGAGGAGGGAGGTGTCTGTAGCGCTACCCCAGCATACACAAACCAATTGTTTAATTAAAATCAGTGTTACAAAAAGCACAGGGTCGAGGGGAGTGCAGAAATTTGGCAAATAGAAAGTCATTTCCTAATTCCCATGAGGGATTTTTTATCCTTCAAGATAAAAATACTAAAAGAAAAATAAAAAATTCTGCGGGTAGTTTAGCTTTCAGGAAATTGTCTCTTATTGAAAAGTCTTGTTTAGTCAAAATACTTCAAAAAAGATCTTCCCAGGTTTTGAAAGAAAGATGTTGACTCACTCATCTACCTTGTATCAACAAGGAAGACTTCAGCATAGCTGTCAGGCTCAGCTCAGTCTGTAAAAGTAGTAAATATCTCCAGTAATGAGGGGATTGCTTTCACAACTACTTACCTGCTATATACTCCATGTGAGTATTTGCTTTTTTGGTACCACATGCATTCTGCTGCATTTTGAGGACCTGTATTTCTTTTCTGCAGAGAGAGAGGAATGTAAATCAGTGCTGCCCATTTTTGATTTAGCATGAATTTTAATAGTTCCAGACAAATTGGAAAGCCTATACAAATCATATAGTTTCAAGTCTGGCTGTGTGCTAGACTGGAATTTTTGGTTAGGTCAGACCTTTATCTCAGCTTCTTTTTGTGGTACTTTATGGGGAGATTGAAGAGGAACTGAAACTGGTGACCTGTCTTGACCTTTAGTACTGGATTAAAATTCCAACTTGCTGCCATGGCAACAGGTCTTGAAAATTAGATCCTGACAGAAGCAGGGAGAAACTTAAAACTGCATCTGCGGCACTGAAGTGAAGAGAGGTTGCTTACAGCTGTCAGTGACAGGCTCTTAATTGCAATAATCTGCCTTTCCCTGTACTTAAAAAGATATAATAATGCAAGGTAAAGAGAACAGAAAATGGTATCTTGATTGTTTTAGGCAAAAATCTGCTGCAGTGCAAAGTAAAACACATCCTGAAGCATCCAGCACAGCTGGGCTCTGATATTAAAGGTAGCTGCAAATGAGCCTGCGTTGCAAGAATGGACTTCTTAGGCACGTGCTCATAGAGGTCTAAACCACCCAGACCAGGCCACTAGCAGGAGCTAGAGAGTGGCCACTGTTAAATCACAGGTTAACTTTCTGCTGTTTTCCTTTAACCAGACATCAGAGAGCAAAATAAACATCACAGTGTTGCGTCTGACGCCCTGGATCCATGCAATTGTCTACCCTGTAAATGGAAAGGAATAAACGTAATCTAGATAGTGCTATTTTGGATCAAGTGTAATAAAAATTACTCATTTTCCAATCTAATTGATGCAACAGTCAGACAGAGATGATCACGCAAGTCCTTCACTGCTGAAGGAGGTAGTTTTTCTTCCCATAAAGAGCAAAACATGAAGGAAGCAGATGCTGAGGGTCATGTCATGGATTTCCTGCTCCTTTCCATTTGATCCGGGACTCCCCTTTATCCCAAAATCCAGTAACCATTAAGATCAAATTTAGCAACTTTCCATGCTAACTGTGACTTTCTTAAAATGCATGGGGGTCCTGAGGATTCTCTGAGGGCCCTTTCTCTTGGTGAGGATGGACCATAATGACCACCTCATCACTAAGGGGACTCCTGCCGGCTTCTTTTCCTAAAGTCCCTGTGGGGATTGCTACCTTGTTTGTTAAAATAATAATAATAATCATAATAATTTTAAATCATTAGGATGGATAGGTTTTACATTCTAGGTGAAGGAGACTTTGTAATGGATAAACAGTTTGCACTGAACTGGATTAGATGGTCTGTACTGCTGGATAACCATAGTTATATGGCAGTAGAATCAGATTGGTTTGTAGGTATTGTGTATAACTAGATGAAAATTTAACAGCTGTAGGTAGATGGCATTAAATTTTTTGAATAATTAGTTTTGTCAGACCTTGATGTTCACAATCACTGCAAAATCCTAAGACCATGTTTGGAGTCTGATTCCAAGTAGAGGATGTGCACAGAAAAATACTTCCTTCAGTTTTCTTTGCACCATACTGCTAATGTATTTGGTTACCTGTTGGTGAATTGTATGATTATAGGTGATCACAATCACAAAGTTTTGGATAATGTATTTTGTATCATTCACTGTTGGTGGTTTAGAGATAATGGTTATTACTAATACTGTCCATTATTGAGAGCAGGTAAGCATTACGAAAGTGCAGGTTGCGTTGAAATAATGCATTATAAACTCATCTTTAAAAAGAAAACAACAAAAAAAACCCAACTAATTTCTGGAATGGACTGTTGACATAATACACAGCAGAAAGCAGATGAGTAGATGAGCCATTTTCTAACAAAGGGAAATAAAATCCACTTAACGTTTCTCAGAGTTATGTGCTTCAATAATGTCAGACAGTTAAAAATAGAGGCTACTCATTTGAAATTTCAAGTGTCATATTAGTTCCTAGAGCAAGTTAGTTATATCAGAGGAGTTACAGTCAGAGATGTGTTCTGCCCATCCCAGCATACAACTTCCGCTGTTACCATTTCCTATAAAAGCACCACTAATACTGCCTTTAATTACTGTCAGACTGTAATATGGAGCCCTGGAGTATCTGGCAATAAACTTGTGTTTTGCCAGGAGGAAAGGTAAAAAGGCATTTAAATAGGTTTTTAAAATAAGTATGAAATCTCTGAAGATGTACTGTTGTAGTGTATGCTGTAAATCAAAATATATAAGCATCTAGTTGTAACAATGGCTTTGTAAACACATTACTGAGCAAACTATGAAAAGTAATCCACCAAGGAGCTGTTTCCTTAACTCATAAGCACTAAGTTAAGAGACCAGTGCCATAAAGTAGATACGTGCAGTTAAAAAATACTTACCTTCTTTTGTGAGATTATTTTATTTGAAGCCCAATGGATAGTCCCTTTTTATTTTAGATACATATATTTTTATGCTTGGAAATATCTGTAGTTAAGGAAAAAGTCAGTCCTCCTTGCAGAAGCCATGAGTAATTCATTAGTACATGAACATTGCTTAAGGGCAGCATGAAAAGTGCCCGCATGCATCTCACATGGGCAGGGTGGCCGTGGTGTCATGCAGTCCAGCCACAGCTATGTGCAAGCTTTTTGTGGAATTATAATATTGCCGTGAGTAATGAGAAAAGCCTTCAGCTGTCATTGCTTTCAGCAGCCTTGGAGCATGGTCTGAGGGACAACTGGAGCCCACCTCCCGGGGCGTGCTCCTCCTGACTCGTGCCCCCGCGGAGACTTGGTGAGCTTTCATCCATTGCAGGGCAGCCCCACCACAGCAGGACTGCAGGCTGATTACCCAGCTGCACATGTACTTAGGTTTTATGGCCATTTGGAAGGCCAGATTCCAAATAATCCTGGCAGAGCTGTCTATCAACTGTGCACATCACTTGCCTCTATGTCCCCACCTCAACTCAGGTCAGAGCAGCCTGCTGTAAATGGGGAGGTTGTGAGGTGACCCATCCCATGGTATGGATTGTTCAGATCTCATGTTGACATCTTGCCTAATGCGTGGCTGAGGATCCTTCTCTTCATGCCGCATTCAATGTTAAGAAAAAGGGGATTGCAGTCAGAGTGTGATCTGAATTCTGGGCTGATGTGCTTTTTTGCATTAGTTACCATGTTTTTTTCAGTGAGAACAGCAGTGTTGCTGGTGACTACAAGAGGAGTTTGCTCAGATACTATGCAGCTCCCTTTCAAAAGGATTTTATTCAGGAAACTGAAAAAATTGAGTAAGATAAGATGGTGAGTTATGTACAAACTGAATACGGAATTAGTCTGCCATAGCTAAAAATCAGTAAAAGACATATTGCCAATTGCCTTCATTTTTGTATTTTTTATTTTTTTAAGCTATGCAGACATGCAAATACTGTGTTAGGCATCCAATATTATATTTCTTCTGCAAAATACGGAATTGTCAATGCTAATCTCTTTAGCTGGTGTTGCATACTATTATTATTAATGGGCACGTGTGGATTAAAAAAAAATTACACAAGGATTGATGTAGATTAGATCTTGGACTACACGGTACACAATTCAGATGTATTAACATCAGTAAGAAACCAATCATTGATTTTGCTTGCTTTTCCTCAACCTGTAGAAAAAGTAGCTATCTAGGGGACTGGTGGAAATGTGTGTGGATGAAATCTCAGCTATGACTGGTCTTGGTGCTGTTAGAAGTAACTGGAGATTGAGACTGTACAGAGGAATGAGCACTACACTTGGGTGTGAAGATTTTCCGGGACTTTTTTATTAGTGTAATAACATGGCACTCCAGCACTCTTGTTTTTTAGAGACTAAAGGCTTTAATAAGCAGCTGTTCACATGTAGTAACTTTTTTAAAGGGCCATTCTGATAAGTACCATTTTTTCACGTGTTGTCTACAGAACATGCTCTATGCATCATATTAAAGAAAGAATAAAGCAAACATAATGAATCTATTAAATCGTAATGGCTCCCAATCGTGACAAATTTGCAGATTAAAGCTCATCGAATACACATTTAAATGATAGATGATAATGGCTTGGAAAGAACCATTATGATCTATTTCATCAATAATCCACATTTTTTTGCCTTGTAACTACACCAAGGATGAACATAATGGATAGAGCCTGAGGTAAAAAAATATTTTGTTTGTGAAAGAGAATCAGAGGAAAGAATTTCTCAGATTAACAAATTTAAGTGGTTGTTACTGTTTGTTTTTACTGTTTGTCCATGACAGATTTTTCCCCTTGTTAATGTTAATCTTTTACAGTGCCAAAGCTTATACTCAGAAAAGAAGTGTGGCTAGTCTTAGCATCCCTCAAACTGCAGTTGTTTTCATTGTGTTTTGGAAAGAGTAACTTAACAGAATGAAGAAAGGATACAGAGTCAAACAGGTCAGGTTTTCTGTTTGCTAATTGTTCAGCACTAGTGAGCACCTAGTCTCACAAAGTTGTGAGCAGCATTCAGGTGGGTTTGTCACAAATCTGTCACATTCCCCATACAGAAACATATGCTCTGTTTTTTCATTTACTGTGTGTGCTAGGATTTGTTGTGACTTCTTAGGACAGCCTTCAGGGCGCTCAAGCAGTTCCCAAGTGCATTCTATTCAATCCATATGGTATGTGTTTCAACGCTCACGTGCATTCATGTGTAGAAGACCCAATGGGGTTTTCATAGAATCATAGAATGGCTTGAGTTGGAAGGGACCTTAAAGAACATCTAGTTCTGCCCCACCAGCTCAGGCGGCCCAGGGCCCACCCAGCCCAGCTTTGGGCACATCCAGGGATGGGCACCCATGGCTCAGGGCAGCAGTGCCAGGGCCTTCATCACCACCTCGGCGAAAAATTTCCTCCTAATATCTCCCCTCTTTTAGTTTAAAACCATTCCCCCTTGTCCTAACACTCTCTGACTGTGTCAAAAGTTGGTCTCCCTCCTGTTTATAAGCTCCCTTTAAGTACTAGAAGGCCACAGCGAGGTCTCCCTGGAGCCTTCCCTTCTCCAGGTAGAACAAATACAGCTCCCTCAACCTGTCTTAGGAGAGGTGCTCCAGCCCTCTATTTTGTTATCAGAAATTTCAAGTTGTACTGAAACAAAAATTTCCTTCTGAAAAAGAGAGGTGAAAGTAGACCTGAGCCTTCTGTTGTTTTCCTAGAAAATGATACCGACGGGAAAAAAAATACAGAATAACAACAACAACAAAAACACATCTATCTAGCACGGGTTTTTCTTGTTGTTTTGTTTGTTTGTTTGTTTGTTTTTGTTTTGTTTTGCTTTTGATTACCGTGAATTCTCATTGATCCCCAAGGGATTTAGATTGTACGCCATGGCAGTCTGACAGAAATTCTAACTGGAAAGTAGCAGTTAACCTAAAGCTGATTTTTTTTAAATTAATCACATATTTTTGTCTGCAACATTCAAAAGTCAAATTTGTTGCAAACTGGAAATGTAGTGGATCCATTTGCCTTCCTGTGTTTCTGGGGAAATTGAGTGATTTAATATTGGAGTACTATCCCACTGTATTTAGTCACACTGTCATCTCAGCTAGTAGTGTCGTTTATCTGAAGGACACGAAGGTCCATTTTAAGAACCACATTTACCAAGTACTTCTGGGCATTTTCTGTTCTCTGATAACGTGCCATTGCCAGTTATTTCTGGGGAGCCATATAACGGTAAACAAGATGGCTGGTATGTCATCTGCAGAAAAAAAAAAGGCAAGGTCTGCTTCTAGTGCCTAGATAGTCCTTTTGGCAACCCCCGTGGTTTAGGTAGTTCTCTCAAAAAACAGTTCTTTTTGAGTTTGACTTTTGATGCATAGCACATGACTCCCATGCTTCACTGGGAGCTAAACACTTCAAGTGGCTTTTATCTCTGGAATTTGGTTTCTGTAGCAATTCAGTATTGATAGCATCCCTTACTACACAATGTTTTGAATGATAGAAGAGAGAATGGGAGGCTTTTAACTTTGAACACATGCTTTGTGTAAATTCTCAAGTAAAAAATAAGCTCGCATTAAATTTTGTGACCGTTCTCCTGAAGGCCGCGCATCAAGATATTCCTAATGCCTGCGCCGTGATCTGCTGGGGCTGGGATGACATTCAAAAGTCCCTGCAAGGACGGGAGTTGTGAGGACAGCTGTGCTGTCACCCAGCATTAGAGGTCCCAGAGCCAGTCCTGAAGGAGCTTGTACTTCCACGCAGACCACGCATCAGGTATAAACCCTGTGGGAACTTCCACAAGGGCATAATGCTCACCATTGCCAAAGGGTCAAGAGCTGTGCCAGCTCCTGCACTGGCATCAGTTTGATCATCATGAGCTACAAATCACTTTACACACACCATGATACAATGGAGACGTGGCCTAAATTCTTCAGAGGTGTGGAGAACAAGCCTTGATCTGCACACGATGAGTGCAGAGTTGGGCTCTTTGTTTTGATAACCTGGTAGCTCCTTGTGTGGTCTGTTCCAGCCTTCCAAATCCCCGTGCAATCATGTGAGGTACTGTTATGGCCAGGATCATGACTTCAAAACTTGTCAATAAATATTCCTCTCAGCAAAGTTTGGTTTGTAGGTGCTCTTCAGGAGGGGGCCAGTCCTGAGTGTTAAAAAATAGCTCTATTTCTAGGCTTTCTTCCATAAGATTTTCTCAAATGACTTGCTGCAATAAATGAGTCTTTTTAAATTTAAAAAGTTCCATTCTAAGTTCAGAGGTAGCCCTTAGGCACTATGGTGGAAGATTCTCGTACGTATTACGGAGTGATTATTGACAGAGTTTAAGTTTATTGACCCTGCTCACCTAATTCCTAACAAATTTTCTAAAATCCTTACAGAGCACTGCAGACTTTGGGTAATTCCAGAGCTGCATTTGAGATTATTGCTTTATTACTTTCCTTCTTTCCATTCCCCTGCCCGGGCTGACTGGTCCTCTGACATTTCTTTTTAATATATTCTAAGAAGAATATGTGTGTTTGTCCTTCCTATATCTTTCCAGCTAGCATTTATCCAGGGCATCTGATCTATTCTGTTGATTCAGGCACTTTCCTCCTCCTGCTCTAACCCATCTCAGCAATGTACTTGCTCATGCAATAAAATAAAAAAAAAAAAGTTCTTTTCAGCAATGCGATAGCTTTGCCAATGAGTTCAGTGAAAACAGATGGCTTGTTTATTCCTCTATTGATGACTGAGAATGTTCTGAAAATCAGTAAACTTTCTACCTATCTGACTTCCCCTGTGCAGACTTGCATCTCTTTCCCCAACATCTGCCATAACTTTGAGTTTCTTGCTGGATGACTGAGCTGACCCCTTTTCCCCCCACTTACTGAGCTTGCACACTAGAGGGGTAAAAACCATACTTAAATTGGTAAAGAAAAACAGAATATTTAATTCCTTCACAGAATTCTGGTGTTGACTGTTTATATCTCCTTACTGTATAAATTAAGTACAGTTTGAGCTTAAGTGTTTTTATGATCAGACACCTCTGAGGTTGTTAAGAGCAGATAAATTCTTCGGATTTTAGAGAACCTTTCATAAATTTTCACAGAATGAGAACTGAAAGGAAATATTTGCCTTGAGAAGAAAGGTTAGGTACTTTGGGAGTCTTTCCGCCTCTTTTTCATTTTTTCCCTTCACGATAGAAAGACAGAAAGTGAGAAAATGAAAGAAAAAGTGAATAATTGGGCATGTTTACTCTGGTTGGAAAGAAATCTCATTAAAGCAAATTCGGGTAAAAATTGAGAAAAAAAAATAATCAGTTTTTGTAGAGATAACTGGTCAAAAACCATTTCTTCCCAGACAGATGTCAGTGAAAAATGTAGAAATGTATTTCAGTACATTGATTTTTTTTCTTTCCATTCATGGACATCTTGCATACGTATGTCTATTTGTCTACATCATATCCATATCCTGGTAAAAGACCTTGTAATAATGGCCATTTATGTTCACAAAGTTTAACTTAAACTGGAAATTTTTCATTCAGGGTATTAGCCTGGAATTATCTTTTGGGTGACTACTTCACTCAAAACTATTTTCCTAGAAAGAAAGTAGGCAAAAACACATCTTCCCATTGCTTTATGTTAAAATCCCACAGTTGCATCATTGGCTTTAAATGCCATAAGCCTCAAGAAATCACTGGTTAATGACACGACTTATCCCTAATTAGTTCCAAGCAAGAGACATGGATGTGTCCAGGAAAGTTTCTTTGTGTGGTGGCCTTATGCCAGGTTGAACACAGGAATGCAGAATGTGTGACTGTTGCCTGTGTAATACATTCTCAGATGCATAATTGTGAGTCAGAATATATGGAGAAAATAAAGTAGGGGAAGTGAGGAAAGAAAACTGAATAATAACAGCTTAACTCTGCCTTTCAGCATCAGCTCTTTTCCTGTTTCTATTGCAAGCTTCTGTGTTGGGCTAAGGAATGGAAACTGAGATTTGAATTACAAGGTTGGTTGGTAATAGCAATTTGTGCAGAACATAGCTCTCACTTACTCACCCACCGAGTGCCTGACCTGACAACTTTACTCACACTCCTCATGGATGCATTTGTCCAGGTGTGCAGCTTGTGTGTACAATGCTTTAAATAATGATAGGTGCTGATCATGATGCTTGCGGTACTAAAGAGAGATGTTTAAATGTACAGAGATGAGCGTGATGTGCAGTAGATGAATCAAAACAGAATAGGGTGAGACAGAGAGAGATGAATCTATTGTTAAGACGCTGAAGCAGTGTTTGGGAGAATTTGATTTTAATTCCAACTTCCTGTGTGACCTTTTGGAAACTATTCCTGGGTTCTCAGTCTGTAAATACCAATTGTGGTTTTTTCCTATTCCCCATCTTTTCCGTTTCAATGATACAGTTGCTACAGCAAGGACTCTTTTGTGCTATGTCTTTGTGCTCACTTAACACAAGAGACAAAGAACCTTGTTCTGTCTGGGTGCAGTGGCATGTGTGTGAGGTGACACAAAGGTGTGGTTAGAGGTAGGGAGGGAAGAAACGTGAAGCCACAGAATGGATATCCATGTCATTGCTTCAGAACTTACAGAATTTAATAAAGGATGCTTGGGATAAGCCTGATGAAAACATGACCTGTTACAGACTAAGATCGTTTGTAATTTCTGTGAAACTCCCTAACATAAGAGGCTTCTATAAAAAACCTGTTAGTTTAATCCCTGGCAAACTCTAATAGGGCTTTTCACATAAGCTGTTTATTAGCATGCATTTTAGATGAGTGCATTACCCATGAGTAGTGAACTCACGAGTGAGTTATGCGGGTAATCCCAAACAAGTGCCAATAAAACTTTTATAACACATAGCATCATTATGGAATTTGTTTATGCCACATATTTTACAGGAGGGAAAAACTATGTTAGTCATATATTAGAAGGTTTATGATTTTTTTTTTTTTTTGACTGGTGTGGTTTTCACATCATTCTCCCTCTAAAGCCAGGCCAAGTGAACACCCGCAATCCTAGAAGGAAGGGAAAATTACAGCAAAAACATTTTTGAAATCTCTCTGAAAATAAAACAAGCAGCAGGTTCTAATCTCCTTACTCATACCAATACCACCTTACTCCCCAAAGAGCCCCATAGATTTCTATGGGACCATTTGTCAAGTGAAGTGTTATTTGACATGTGCAGCAGTACTCAGAATTGGCTCAATATAAACTAGCCTTTCCCATTTCAGCCCTCTGAAGCTTGCTGTCTTCAGTGGTTAGAAACACATTTATTTTGTTTTTAATCCCATCAAAAAGGAGCATCTCATCCTGGTCGGAGGGCTTATTTCAGCCCGCTATTACCAGACATGGGCAGTGTGAATCCGAATCCCACTTTTTGAAAGGCAAGATAGAGAAAAGCCCTCCTAACAGAGTGTCTGTCCGAGAGAGCTCGCTGCTTCCCTCTCTATTGGATAGGTTGGTTTGGGGCACCACAGATGGATCAGTTTGAGCCCCTTCCACTTTCAGCAGCTGGAACCAGCAGCATTACAATGCCCACCTTCTGCCAGAGATAGAGCAGATATAAAGTCTGTTACATTGGTGTAAAATCTTTCTCACTATCACTTCAGTGTACTGGCTGCCGTGCCACAGATTCAGAGCTCCTTCTCTTGAAAGCAATTATTTCACCTCATAGACTTGTATCTTATATCCTTCATAATATAAACACAGTACGTTATAAGAGAGAATTTTTATATAGCTTTCTTGTGATTATGTTTTTCTTTGCTGCTGTGTTAATTGTCAAGATCATAGATCCTGAGCTGGTAGGCATAAGTCAATGGTAGAATTCAACCTGACTTTATTGAGAGCAGGATCAGGACATAAATGTCCTCCACTTGTTCCTTTGTCTCACTTAAAATTACTGCACCAGCCTGCTGATGGCTAATCAAGGACTGCTGCTTACAGCTCCATGCATAAACTAGCTATCTCCACATTAACCTCCTCCTTTATTTCCTTGGTTATGTTGAATAGGAAACGGTTACTGAACTGCATTTAAGTTCATAGAAACCATTTGATTAATTGACTGTGCTTTGAACTCTCGTGACCCGATGCTCAGACAAAAGTGACAGAAGCCCCGCAATGGGATGGGGCTGTAAAAGAGCACCAGTCCGTGGTCAGCCTGCATTCATGTTCATGTTTATCCTTATGGAACTTGGGAAAAGTAAAGACAGATGTGGAGCTTATCTCATGGAGTGAATATCAATAATAATATGTACTGATGCTGCTCACTGCAAGTCAAGCCTACTCCCGCTGTCACTATGTCTTTATGCATCCACAGGGAGAAAACCTGGAAGGCAGGGGAAAAAATGTAAGTATTGCCAGAAATCCCTGTAGGCTATCTATCTGAGAAGGAGCGGATGTGCAAAGCATTTCTTTCTGCATAAACATTTAGAAATCAAGCTCTCATAAGTCAGGGATCCACCAAATGTGGTGTGAAGAGCCAGATGAAGCCTGCCTTCTGGCATGCCAGCATTTGCTGATTGATTTGGAATGCAGAAGGACCCTTTTTATTTTTATTTTAAAATTTGAATCACATCTTAATACAAATCAGGTGAAAAACAAATTGAAAAATAGCAAGCCTGAGATTACAGATGTGCCGGCTTCATATTGTTCAGTTTAGCTGAGGTCATAGTCAAACCCATCAAATTCACATCGTTTAGTGTATGGCCACTGAGGTAATATTCAAACAAAAGAAAAGCAGTCAGAATACTGATACACTCCTACTTTGCCAGCTGGCCTCATTCAGCTGTACAAAGCACACTGCCTTCAGCTGCACTAGGAACTCTAAATCCGTAAGGAGCACGGGTATGTATAGGATATTCTGTTCCAAACAGCCCATTCATGCTCCAGCCCTCTGACTTCAGATCTGTCATAAAAAACGAAATACCTCTCCTAATATTCAGTTGTATATTCTGAAATTTAAAATCTAAGAGCTATGGTTATGATGATACAGTTCATTTAGATAGAGGAAATTTTCATTGGAGGACATTTGTATTCTGTTCAGTGGCTTAGAAAAAGCTTGAATTTCCTAGAAAGCCTACAAGTAGAATTACTGGAAGCCGTTCCTGTTTTGTACTGGTGGTGTTGCCATGCTGGTTCCCTGCATACAGGTATAGATTTATGTAGATTAATCTGGTATAGTACAGTGAATTGCCACTATGATATATATTTTAGAGTTACTTCCTAGCACAGCTTAATGGCTGAAATCAAATAAAACATAAAAGCAGATTTATATAGATTGCTGTATAAATCAGATAAAGCTTTATGTTACCTAGCATTGGTAGTAGAAGCTTTCCCTGCAAATAATATAGAAGTTATTCATGTAATATTTTCATTATTTCAGTGAGAGTAAAGCAACAGAAAAGAAAAGAAATAAACAAGCCTATCGGGCTTAGCCACCATTAAACATCATTAACTGTAATTTTGCCTGACAAGTTCTCTCATCTGATGATGGGCGAAATGGTAGAAAAGTAAACTGAACAATTGCATAAACCCAGATGAAATATGCCCTTGTATTCTAAGCGTGCACAGTTCAGTCAGTTAAAATAGAGCAATTTATTATTCTTTAGCAGCTAGAGCTTAATCTGGTTTTAAATAGGTCTTATTTTCTTTTAACTTCTTGCCGAGATTTAACTAGTTTGAGAAGATGCATGATGCAGCATTACACAATAGTTCTCGCTCACACCAGTTTGCTTAGAGATAACTGTATTAGTGCACTGACAATGAAAATAACTCACAGGAAGCGTAGATAGGCCTTTAGACACAAGTGTATTTGAGGAGTTTTGAAACAAGTTGATAAAGGCATAATGAGAGAGAAAAGACGAATACAGAGCAGAGATCTGGGAGGCAGTGTAATGGGCCTGGGGGTGGGTGCCAGGGTGGGTTCCAGGGGTCATCCCCATTCTGTCAGCCTCCCTGGACTAATGCACCTCGCAGGCTGCTCGTCAGCTTTCACACCGGGCAATTCTAATGTCAAACTGTTGTAGTGAAGCAATATGAAACGCTTTGGCCTCCCATTGTCAAAATGAGTCTGGAATGTTTAGTGGAATAACCTCACACCATGTATGCAAAACTATCAGCTGCCTGTATTCAGAGTGTGCAGCACGATTTCTCCAGGCAGGGAATGTATCACCTCTTGCTGGCAGAATATTTTGACTGTAGTTATTTTGTCTGATATTAGCCTGCAGTCTTCCACTTATTCATTAGATCCCTCAGCCCCTGTTTTTCACTTGTAATTCTGTAATTATACCAACTGTGATAAACTTTCTTACCTCTTGAAGAAGTGCATCTCAGCACCTTTGCATGGGAAAGGAAATAAGCATCTAACTGAGTGCTTGCACCATGGGTTGATTCAAGCAGATGCAGGACTTGTGGGTTTACATCAGATCCCACAGGAATGGAAGAGGGAAACTTTTTCAATAAATGATATGTATGTGTGTGCAACCAGTTGAGAGATGAAGCAACACTAAATTCTTGTAACTTCGCCCAGCTGGCGCAGGCTGCACTGACATTAAGCTGGACTCTCTTACCCTTGGGTTACCTGTTGAAATTCAACACAGATTTGTAGCAAGCAGAGTTCATTAGATTCTCAGAGCCATTCAGTGCCCTGTGTGAAATTCAGTGAAGGTCTCAGTTTGAGTCTAACGGACACGTGTCCAAATCCAGAAACTATAATTTTAATTGATGCTCCTGTTGAACACAACATGGAGGCTGAGGGTTAATGGGATAACAGATTGGATTTACTCTCCTTGTTCAGGCCTGGGTTAAAAACCGGCAGAGTGCAGGATATTTGTGCAAATGCTGCAAGATAGGAATATTTTTTGAATTAAGAAAGGACTGGAAATTTCAAAAGCATTTGTGAAGCCTGAAGTCTCCCAGAAAACTGTAACTTTTGTTCACTCAGAGAAAAAAACAAAAATTGCTAGCAATGTTCACTCAGCTGCCTGAAACTTTGAGGTGTCTTACATAAAAAAGTAGGGAAAAATATGTTCCAATTAAAAGTCACAGGATACCAGGAAAATTAGTTAAGGGACTGTATGTACTGTGCCTTCATATGAATGAATGACTGTTTAAACAGAACCAGATCTACTGGTCTTACAAATATATTTTCCTAGAAGAAATTTACTGTTTCCTAACAGAAAGGAAAAAGAAGAGCCTCCCCTCACCCACACCCCCCTAAAAAGAAAGAAAGAATATGTCCCTGTCCAATTGCCTGAAGCAGCTCTGTGACCATGAGTATGCATTGTCTTCAGAGACCATATATTGCTAAAACTCCTTGGTGGAATGAGTTTTAATTTGGTTTACTGAAAGCTTTAGGGGATATGGCTCTCTACAAATTAGACCACAGGAGCTATAAAATGAAGAATGTCCTCCCTAATTAGAAACAGTGGAGAGGCCTGGTGTTCTTCCTAGTTATAGCCTCATGGGTGCCCTCTCACATCTAAACTGGGCAGATGCTTCTCTAGTAAATGTTGTCTAGCTTCTTCCTGGAATTTATCTGTTGTCCAATTTTCTGTCTCCAGTTCTGAACACACCTTCCTTTGCTGTGGTTGGAAACCCCTAACCTAAGTTTTGAATGGCAGCTGCAAAACAAAAATGTGCGTGTTTTTTGGCAATCTGCCACCACAAGCAGGGTAGCTTCTTTGTTTTAAATATTAGAAAATGGTTTTCAAACTCAGATGAACGTGGCAGTCAGTTTAGCTGGGTTCCTTTTGCAGTGTGCAGCTGCACTCGTTTCCTCATTCCTCTTCTTTTGAAGTTAATGAGAGCTCTAAGGAGAGGAATATAGATAGACTGAAATAAATTATGCTTTGTGGTAATCAAATTCCATTTTCCAGACACATTTTTTAACAAGAAAGCGTTCATCAAACTGGGATCCAGGATTCTGGACAAGAAAATAATACAGTTATTTAAATATGGCTAGAAAAAAAAAAAATGGTGCCTACAAATCTAATAGTGGGATGTCTACATCTTGTCATTTGTGCCAAATTATAAAACCAAATGTTAGCATAAATGCACAAGGACACTAGGCATAAATGCACAGCAGAGGAGTCAGCTACAGCTATATTTCAAACCGCCTGTGTTTTGAGAACTGAGTGCGGGGATGAGCTGAGAAGTATTCTGAACTTAGGCGGCTGTAATGTGATGGTTTTAACTGTCAGCAGGAGAACACATCGAGGCTCTTAAATCATCTCCATCTTTTCATGTAGACTTGTACAGAATAGGACCAAAGATCGGTCCAATTGAAGCTTTCTTGTGACATATTGTTTTCACTATGAATTGTTGTAAGGCAATTTGAGAACAATTACTAGGTAAATTAAACAGAGAAAAAAGTCAAACATCACTCCAGAATAGAAGTAAAAATGGAAATTTAAATCAATTAAAATATTTATTTAGCTGTTCAGCACAAGGTATTACTGACAGGGAAAGGCTGTCTTTTTAAGCACGATTGCTGCTTAGATTTTATCAGTATGTATAATGGAGTGCATCACATGCCTGCCTTATTTTCATGTAGTGTTTCATCCTCTGGCTTTGTGGGGGAACTTGATGCCAGGAGAACTCACTGGAGACTGAGTGACAGATCAGGCTGTTGTCCCACATTCCCTTTCTACTAAATCACAGTTTTCTTTAGATGGAAGGTGGCTATTGTGAAGCTGTCAAACTGAGGAAAGTTAAATGGGCTGAAGTGAAGGCTCCTGTTAACAATAGCAGCTATCTCTGTCAAATGAAAGCTCAGCAGACAGTTACAAGGCAATTCGGCACTGATGGGTGGTCGATTAAAAACAACAAAAGGCAAGATTAATGAAAGGGGAAAATCCCTATTACTTTGTGGTGGTAGCAAGGGGAAAACCAAAAATAAAATAAAAAGCCCATCTCAGTCAACCCTGTAGCAATTGGAGCAGACTTGTAGTTAGCATGACCTTCATAATCTCAGGTATGGCTCAATAAAACCGACAAGATTATTTTCTCTTCAAGCAGCGCTGAAGTATTTTCATTGGCAGAAGTCTGGAAAAGTAAAATAAATGCAGAATTCGAGGCAATTGAAGAATTCTTGAATGTGATAACATCTGGAACGTAGAGTCACCAGGAAAAATAGCTAGGTTTTGTGCTGAAGACACTGTGACTTGATCTTCTTTTTGACAGTGTCATATCTGAGATCTCGAAAGCTACAATACAATACCCTACAGACAACCGGAAGAGGATTAGAGAGAAATTATCTCTGAGCTCAAGAGAGCACCAATTCGAATTGGATTTGAAATATAACATTTGAATTTCTTTAGGAAATTAAAGGTAGTGTTGCATCCTGATGGTTACCCGACTACCTAACCGTTCGTATCAACTATGTTTGTTAATTAGCTCTTCCACCAAACACAAGATGTATCATGCACTTTTCTCTTTGTGGGACTCATCCTACTTCCACTGAGCTGTGATCAAAAGTTGGAAGGCCTTACAGCTTGCACGTCAGATATGAGCTTAACTTACACACTTGTTCCTCAGACACTGTCACTAAGAGTTTCATCACCAAATATTTGAAGTAAGATGAGAAAGTAAAAAATTGATAGTGTAGAAAAAAAGAGATACAATATATTGATAGGAGATTAAGTTTTGAAATCCTAGTGAAATTTGATAGGAGGCAAGCCCCTGCGGTCCACTTAGATCCTATGAAGTTCCCATTGTTTCTCTTACAATATAAACAAAAGGAAGAATTCCATGAAAATCAAAAACCCAAGGAAAACAAATATGTTCTTACACAGCACAGCGTTAGGGTTCAGGTTGCTGCCAACAGTGGAATCAGGGTACAAAATGATTCTGAAAAGAGATTGTAACAAAGAATTTGGGAGACACCAATTGGGAGAACCAATGTCTCTTTCCAGTTATATTAGGAAAAATAATTTGGTGATTACAAATTGTTGCATTGAACCATCTCCTGTAAACAAGATGTAGACCTGGATGTCCTACAGGCTGGATTCAGTCTGACAAGTTTGACATATTATAGTATAATTTGTCCCTGTAATGTCATGATGTCATTACGCTTCATCAATGAAATTAAGTTTGGACTGCATTGCCTCTAAGTTTTTCCCTAGAAGAAAAGGTTTAGTATCTGTTTACCAATTTAATGTAGTAATATTCTTGCTTAATTGTCTTAGAATAACATCAAGATCATAGAACCACAGAATCATAGAATGGTTTGTGTAGGAAGGTACCACCAAGATCATCCAGTTCCAACTCCCCTGCAGAGGCATCTCCCACTAAAGCAGATTGTTCACAGCCCTGTCCAGCCTGGCCTTGAATGCGTCCAGGGAGAGGGGCATCATGGACAGAGAAACCAGGTGCCAGGTATAAATGTACAAAAAGAAAGGCAAAAAAATAAATAAATCAGTATTCTGGAATTTTCTTTCCTATACTGTTTTTTATCACTGAGAACCGTGTTATAATTTTCAAGGGTTTTTATTATGGTATTGTGCATTTCACCTGATAACTAAAATAATTTGGAAGTATGGAAACAGTACTGACCTACCTTGCAGAGAAACAACCAGAATGAATATTTTAAAGGCTTTGCAATAAGGTCGTGGCTTTGGGAGAACAAGGTTCAAGCTCCTTGCAAGAAGGTCATCTTTCTCCTGGTTTTGGAAATGACATGCCATGTTGTCACTAGAATCAATGTCATTAATTAGATATAAACAGTGGCAGGAGATATCCTTACTATATCCTTTTAAACCAATAACTGAATATTCTGTTCTTGGTTCCTTCCAGCTTCATTATTCTAACATAGGGGAAGTCTCTTCAAACACAAATGCAGTGGGTAGTTCAAAAATAATGTAGGTTTCCTAGGAAATGTAAAAAACAGAGAGTATTTGTATGTGTGGTGTGTGTGAATGTGGGGAAGTGCTACATTTTCCAGAGTAATGCTAATGTGATAAATCACATATGGTGAAGGAATCTGTACAGCTTTCAACCCTTATGACAATGGAAGCTACCAACTTTATTTTGCATAGCTGAAGAACATTAAAATTCAAGCAAAATTCTCTTTGACATTTCGTAGCTACAAAAGCTATGGCACTGAAAGTTAGACATGCTTGAGGTATACTTAGTGAGGCTGCGCTGCTTGTATATGAGGGCTGCTCTGAAAGTAATGCCTACTATGTTATGATGTTGGCCCATGATGTCAGGGGTGGACGTTAGTGATATGGCAGTAGTTTGTACCTTCTCACCAGTATTCCATTACATTTTGTGGCCATGTGACAAATGGCAGCAGAGGCACAGTCTGACAGAGTGGTGTCTGACATGAAAGTGCAAATGAAGCAAAGGGGTAGGATTGAATTCCTCTACAAGGGAAAAATCAGCGCCCACTGACATTCATCAACACTTGCTGAATGCTTATGGAGACCAAACAGTGAATGTGAGCACAGTGAGCAGTGGGTGGTGCATTTCAGCAGTGGCGACAGAGATGTGAAAGACAAGCTACATTCCAGACATCCATGCTGATGTTTATGAGTGCAGCTTGCAGACTCTTGTTCATCACTGGTGAAAATGCATCTCTAATGGTGCTTCCTATATTGAAAAATACTGTTTTGTAGCCCGAATTTTCTCTATCAAGTACTGTCATTGTGCTTTTCGTATCTATTCTAGTTTCTGTGGAAACAGATAGGAGGCATTATTTTTGGAGCCACCTACATATAGCAGAAACTTGTTTAGCATGCACAGAAGTCTCTGTGAAATTATTTCAGTGCCATAATTCAAATACTGGGGAAAATTCTCCTGTATAACAGCCAGTGCAAGATTGGGTTTGCATCCAAGTACATCAACATAAATGTTCAACTGTCTGGGGAAATACAAGTCGTACACTGTTACTTAGAGGAAAATGTGCACAGACATGGTGGAGCCCCTTATGAAACAATCCTCATTTTGTTAAACAATGGGATCAAATTTTCAATCAGATTATCAAGCATATTGCATTCTCCAAGCTTGCCAAGCAAAGAGAAAATATCAGCAAGACTGATATATTTTTACAGAATTAATGATGTATGAAACCTGGAAGTGGAAACATGCATTTTCATTTTATCCTCTAATTTTTCTTTTTGCTCTGTAAGTGAAAGGAAATGCTTGAAAGTATTCGCAGTTATTCATATCTGTTTATCTTAGAGTGATTATCAGAGCAAACAGTGTCAGGCATTGTGTTTGGATCTGAGCCTGAAAAATAGTGCTTGCAGGAGCAAGGATTAGTTGCATGAGTCAGTGTTTTCACTGACTTGATTTCTATTGTGCATGCTCAATGCCTTATAAATCATCCAGATTCAGAAATAATTTCCTTTTTTTTCTAGTTCTCCCCTCTATTTATATTAATTTTACTACATGCTGGATTTAATCCGTTTTTACATTTTTAGCTTGATCCATGAGATGTTCGTTTAAGGATGGAATTGAACTGTCTTTACAAAGTTTGTTTTGGATCTATGGGATAGGTGTTGTGGATTGTGGATGTGAAATATTGCAGCTTCAATAGAAATGGCTTTCAAAACTGATCATGAATTTAATGCAGTGAAAATGAAGCTCATCTTCCCTGGGATCATCTTATCCTTGCTTTCTATGGGGATTTCTTTGCTGATTGATCAGCCCTGAACAACCTTGTGTACCAGTCTGGGTACTGCAGTATGTTTGTAAAGGTGTAATGCCTTTGCAGCACTGAAAACCTCAGCCATTTTTGTTAGGCAGTCATAATAACCCCCTGGCACTTGCTCATCTTCCCCATGCCCAACCCTGCACTTTATTCACCGTGCACCACCAGTACACCAGTACCATTCCTTCTTGGAATCCTGCTTTGGTAACGCACCCCCGTGAAAATCTCTCTTTAAGTCAAGTGCTAAGTTTAAGACATTCTTGAAAAATCTGCTGTGTGACAAATTTCACTTTGCTCCATATGAACAAACACTTTTTCCAAAGCTAAATGTCTCATTCTCTGTAGCTTTAACACATCAATGAAAACCATCATGTGGCTGCATGGCTTTGCCTTTTCAGTTACTGCCTCTGGAAAAGCTCCCATTGCAAGGCTTTATTAAACACCTTGAGCCTTCCATTTCAACAACCAAAGAAATACTTTACAGTTTTATGAAGTTGTTCATTTGCAGTGAAATGAAGTAGCCAAGCCCCTCCCTTGCATTACAGTATGCTCACGTCCAGCAATTCATTCATGAGGACAAATTGACCCCAGGAATTCAAAAACCTCTCAACCTGAGGTCAGAGTCTTTGTTGCCAGTCTTCCACTCATCTAATTAGGGTCTACTCACACTGAACTATTTAAAATACAAGCACACTGTTCATAGTGCAGCTATTTTAGAGTGTCCATTGTTGTGAAAGAAGCTGACAAGCTTTGCCTTCAGCTTATTCTTTGCCAAATTCTCTGTCCTTTCTTTGATGGTTAGTAGATGAGCACTGCCTGAGCTTTTGAGGATTTCTTGGGTTCCTTTTGGGAGTTTGCCAGCTTCCTCATTTTAGCAAGCACTGTAATTTGAGTGAATGTTTTTCAATGATCATTTTAAAAATAGTGCTTCTAACAGGGGAAAATGTGCTTCATGTTAGGAAGAGGAGACAACATATCTTCTCCTTTCCTATCTCTTCAGTTATTCCTCCAAAGCAAGACTGGCGCAAGTGTCTATCCTACAAAAGCACAGTGATTTATTTATTTTTTTAGTTTACCTTTGGCATTTTCTTTTTCCAAATCTTTCACCTCTGACTTCTCTCTTTTCCACTTTACTGCCACTACTTTTAAATGTATTTTCTTTCTCTGTCTACACTTACTTCTTTTTGTCCCTACCTGCTTAACCAAGGCAAAAACCTAATGGCATCCATGTTTGGGCTGGAAAAATCTGATGGGCCCAATACATGACAGAAAAATAGTTTTTCTGTTCTACATGTGCTGAAGCTATGAAAACTGAGCAAAAAGGTCCCATTCTGGATTAGAGTACTGTGAACCCACATCAGATGTTGTGTCTGCTCTTAGAAACAGTAACTAATCAGTGCCCTTTTACAGACCCGTGTTTGGTTTCAGGGCATAGGCATGTATTGGCTACGAACGCTGTTCAGAGAGCTTGTCAAGAAAAGGAGACTATGGAGTGAAATAGCTCTTGTGTTAATTGTAGTCAAGAGGTTGTTGGGCCTTGTTATGGCTAAATGAATGTGAAGTAGGGAATCGGATTCCAAACTGGTGATAAATTAGCCTCTGATGAACTCTTTATTTATTTGGCACCCTGTACTCGGCATCCAAGGTCCAGGCAGGTGCTTTGGCTTGCTGACTCAGAGTTCTCTCTGCGTCTCTTTTGGATTTCAGATCCACTCTTGTATCTGAGGGGTGGATGAAGTGGACTAATCTTGTGGAGGAAGACTGCAAAGCTGCCCCCATCCTCCAAAGATCCTGCTGCAGGACTGTGCCCAGGCAGTGAGAGAGAGGCAGAAGTCTCCTTGTGTGCATGTTGTGCTGCATATTGGAGGTGTAGGACCTCAGTGGCTACTGCAGATGAGCTGTGGGACAGCTGCTCCAGCACCAGCTTGAGTGTAAGGGTTGTGGCTGCTACTGGTGCTCTGAGGCTGGAACAGACTAGAGCTGCTAGTGAGCAGCTTTGCAGCCTTGCCATGCAGCAGGCACTGACTGAATTTATCTTCCTCATCATCCATCTGCACAGCTCCTCCCAGTCCTAGCACCCACACTGTAAAGAGAGAGTTAATCTCATTCTGTACTGTCCTGCCCCTGTAAAGTGCCTTGGGGACTCTGTGTCATTCTTATCTCTAACACTGAAGTGCAGTTTCTCTCCACGACACTGAACTTTGCAGACAGCAATTTAGAATTAGAAGAAAATGCTTCAAATGGCAGAAATGATTTTATGTATTTAAGCAGAGGTCAGAGCTGCAAAAAATGCATCAGTAGGAAGGCTTTAATGAACAGAAAAGCTGCTTCCATTCCAGACCAGGTTTTTGAAGCTTAAGATTCCTAGGCAGAATTTATTTCCAATCTGCATAAACAAAAAGGCTTTTCTCTTCAGTTGTGAGATTAGTCACTGTAAGGGGACAACAGCACAGGGGAAGATTTGTGAATGTCATGTTGGTACCGACAGCTCATCAAGCAGCTCCTTAAAGGAATCACTTTCCTATCATATTGAAAATGGAATAAAATAAAATGTAAAACTATGTAATTGATGAATGAAAGTAACGTCCTTCCATATGCACTGTCGAGCATTAGATAGATGAACCAGTCTCATGTTACTTGTTCCCCACTGAACAACTCTTTTTAATATGTTTTCTGGTATGATTTTTTAAAGTTACCTTTGCAAGTTGCTGTGGAATTATCAATCATTGTGTAAGTGTGTACTAACTTCCCAAAGCCTCTGTGTGTACATATGCCGAACCACTCTCATTCTATTGGGCATTCTCCTTGGGGGCAGGATTGGACCACAGTAAGGATGTGAGTCAGACAATTATTTGATATGATACAGTATTATTCAAACTAAACATACAGAGTTCCATCTATGCTTGTAACAAACAGATAACATTTGGTAGCAGATTTCTCCCTTCTCACATAGTTCTTGTCTCAGCTTTAATGAAAAACAAATTGCCTGTCAATGGAGCAGTCGTTATAGTGCACTTAGTCCTAACTTAACATTTTAGTTTCCTTGAAGAGCTTTTTGTACATAGAGATTAATGGATGGGTAGATTAAAAAAAAATTCTTCCACTGAAAGAATACATTTTGCTTAATCCTTTTGAAATTAAGAGATGATATGGAGAGATGAGTAATGAAGTGCACGTTCTGATTGTGAGGCACCTAATAGATAATCACAGGGGTTACATTTCTCTCACCAGCTGTAATTGTATTAGTTACTGATATGGCGCCAGAAACACTAAGGCAGACCGAGTGTGTCAACGCAAAACGGAGTGTTTCTTAGCAAGACGTCTTTCTCCATCAGCTGGACCAGGGGGAGGCTGACATACTAACGTGTTCTTCTGTGGGAGGGAAGAGACTGGGAACCTCTATCACTTATAGGCTTTTTTTGTACTGAAGGCATACAATATGACTTCAGTTCTTTCTAAAGGGAGGCAACTTCAGGTCAGAGGCTGAAGATCTGATTGGTTCTTCAAGCAAATTAATTCTAATCGGGCCTCTGAAGCTACACAAATGAGTAGGAGTTACTCCTTTGAGAAAGAGTACACCAGAATAAGTGTGTCATTGACCAAAATGTAATGAAGGAAAGCACTGGTTGAGGAGAAGGAAAAATTATGAAATTATATTTAAGTACGTATAAAATTGCTGGACAAGTGGCCCTGAATATTAGAGTAAATGGTGCTCATAAATTCCATTTAATCTTCTGAGATTTGCTTTTACTGTAACTCTTACACTGTCTCAGAGGAAATATTTTAAAGATGACTTGCACATTTCAGCAAAAGAATGAATATCAGGTTTCAAGATTTATAGATGGGATGTTTTAAAACAAAAGCTCTTCTTTTTTCCTTTGGTATTATTCTACCATTAATTTTCATTTCCCCAGGTTCTTTGTCCACCATATTATAAACTTCTCTGGGGAAATCTGTTGTTAGATGTTTTCACACACATAGGCCCCCTTCCTGCCCCTTGATAAATGATAAAATTGTGCTCCAGTGTGTGCAACACATTCTTGAAATACATGTGAATTCCATTATGCAGTTTGTCATTTGCATGATACCTTTTGAGTTACCATTCTCAAGAGAAGTCTTACATGCTACAGAGGAATGCACTAGGAAAATGGAAAAACAAGTTCAGTATATGTCCACAGGATAAAGCCGTGTAGATTGTGTTGAACGAATGGCCTTATTTCCATGAAAGTTCAGGGGGAGAAGAAGTTTCATCTCACTAGTTCCTGGTCACTGTTTCCATGGACAGGTGTTCTCTCCACATTCATTGCTCAAGATGGTAAAGCACTACTTTTCTCACCACAAAAAAATGTGTTTGATTCCTGTCTGTTCTGGATTTAAGGCTTATTATGTGACATAAGTGAAATTTGCTAGAACAGGCTGTTTTTTCTGTTTAACAAACAGAATAACTAGTTGTGGCACATCTCTAATCTGAGTCACACAAACCTTCATTTTAAAGTGTCTGTTTGTATCAAAACGAGGCTAAAGCAAGAAGGAGCTTCTTTCCCTGGAAAGCCCCTATGTCATCTGTATGCTCTCTGTACTTACCACTGCTTCTCCTGATCAGTGCTTTGCTGTACCTTTTGTGTCACTAGGCTTAATTTCATCCTTACCTTTTCTCTAAAGCCAAATTGAAGCAGTACAGCCTACCACCCATGGTTTACTCAGTGAGGTTGCAAGAACTAAAAAAATAAATATTAAAAAAGTATTGTGAAAAACAAAACCCTTATAATTGCAAGGGAGAATAGTTTTAAACTGAGACAGGGGAGGTTTAGGTTAGGTATTAGGAGGAAGTTTTCCATTCAGAGGGTGGTGACATACTGGAGCAGGTTGCCCAAGGAGGTTGTGGATGCCCCATCCCTGGAGGCACTCAAACCCAGGCTGGATGTGGCTCTGGGCAGCCTGGTCTAATGGCTGGCGACCGTGCACATAGCTGGGGGGTTGAAAGTACATGATCATTATCATCCTTTTCAACCCAGCCATTCTATGATTGTATGATTTTACCAGAGACAAATCCAGCGGAAAAGGCATGTGCTTCTATCTGTCACCATTGACTGTCCTCCTTTTTGTGGAGGTGATGTTTGTGTTTGTTGTAATACAACCCAGATGTGAGATCCATTTTGTACAAATGTGGTTTGACATGATCAAGTTAATTTTCTGGGCAGCACAGGATTAGGGAACTGCACAGTATTCACAGTATTCCCTTTGCTGTCTGCTTGCAATACCCTTTGCCCTTCCTTTCCATTCTCACAAGGCTTTTTTACATGTCAGTAGAGCTCCAGCACAGTGGTGAACTGATCAGAGAGGCAATTAGAAGTGTAGAACCTGGATTCCATTTAGAAAATATTTTAAGCACCTCCTTCTTGATGCTGTCACATGAAACCTACAACATCTTATTATATACACCGTACTCCCTACACATCCCAAGCAGGAAGAACTGTGTAATGTTATTGGAAGGTTGCTGGCAATCCAGACTTGCAAAAAGCATTTAAATAAGATACGCATTTAATCAAATAAAGAATGTTGAATTGTGAAAATAGTCCCTCAAGAAGTTCTAATGCTCTGTAAAAGTACCTGAAATTATGGTGTACTGTGATGTGGTGTACAGTTATTTTTCAGGGAGGAGATTATCTCACATCTCATTATCAAATCCTGTCTTGGTAATCAAAGGATCCCAAAACAGCAGGTCTGGTGTGCACTAAAGATGCGCACTGTTTTCTGTGTGTATGCAGCCACCCTTAGTGGCACCCCAATAAGCTACATACCCAGACACCAGACTAATTTTACAGTTCTGCTGCCATAGTTCCTTTCTGTAGTGATGGCTTGGAAAGCCCTTTTCAGTGATTCAGGTGTCCCATCAAGTCCCACGTCATCTTGCTCTTCAGCTTCGTCTTCCCTCTGTTCACAGCTTCTTAGAGCAGTTCAGACAGGTGCCTAGACTTAGATTTTAGCTGCTGTAAACCATTTGGAGTTGTTGGAGGGACTGTGTGACTATACATATTGAACATGGAGAAAAAAAAGGTGTGAAATACACTTTCCTGCTGAGAAACAGAAGCCGTGGTGAGACATGCGCTATCTTTTAATATTGCCTGTTGGTAGACACAGAGAGGTTTCTGATTAACAAAAAATGATATTTTTGAAAAATACATGTGCAGACAAAGAGAGAAGATAATTTAACTTGCTGGACCAAAATCATAATGAACTGATCTTAAAAAGCTCATTTTGATTTTGGAATATTTCATCACGTTCTGATGTCCGGTGCAAGCTGAGGGCTCCTAAAAATAATATTTTGTTGTTACAGTCTCTACTGAAACTCTTAGAGACATCATCCTAATAAAGCCCTCATTCAGATATTTGTCTTGTTAAATTTGTAAGAAGAATCTGCTTTGCGAGCCTACTCATCCCTGGAGAAAGTGGGTATTATAGTCAGTCTTTGAGATTGCCCCTACTTACACCACAGATAAATATGTTGCTTTGTCACAATGTTTCTGCTTTGCAGGAATTTCACATTCCAAACTATAAACCTCTGAAAATTGTAGATTATAATAAATATGCTGACACAACTTTGTCTGTTAGAGTAAATGGCATTGCTCTAATAATGAAATCAAAAATCCTACTTAATCCCACTCTTCCCCTAAAGTGGTGTTTTGCATTAGCTGTGGATGAAAAGACAAACAAGAACATGTATATTCAATATTAATGTCAACTGGGTTAGAGAAGAATAGGAAATAAAATGAGTTTATAACACCTCTGGAAATAGCTTTTTGATACAGATAGTTTTCTCTTTGATTTGCCCTCATTGAGGCTATTCATTTTAATTTTAATATATCCACCAAATTGGCCCTTGTTAATAGCTGGCTTAATCTTAATAACAAGTGTAGACTGTAATCTCTATTCCGGGTGTCTTTTGAGGTCAACAGGTACCTAGAGCAGAATAGATAATACGTGTATTTATGAGAATCTTTCACTGATGAACGCCTGATTTCATGTTCAAAACCAACAGATAATGTTTGAGAGAACTGTTGATACAGAGCTCTTCTGTTTCAGTGTTTGAAGCTGAACTGGGTTACCTCTATGAATGACGGTGAAATAGTCACCTTGAGGTTATTGTTGCTGCCAATCTTAAAAAGACCTTATTGGGTTTTGAGTGTCATCAGATGCTATTTGCTTATAAATGAGAGTTAATAGAAACATTAAATGGTACAAGCTACGAGGCCTTCAGAATATTAAGCACAGTTTAAAATTGTGGAAGTCCTCTGCTTTCTGTAAAATATTGCATCTTGTAGCCAGCAACCTCTGGGAGCAGGTTATTTGAACTTTTCAGCATCCTACTTTCTTTTGACCATACTATGTATTTTTAATTTATCCCCTCACTTCTCTCCCTACCATAGTATATTTATTGTTGATACCCTACTCAGTTTCTCCTTAATTATTCCATCTGCCTGAAGAATGTGATGCATTTTAGAAGCTGTGTGGTTTAGTTGTTTAACCTTTGAGTTTTGTAACTGAATGAGATGACATATTCTTTGTTTAGCAGAACTGGCTAAGAAGAATTATATAGTCCAAATGATAAGCTTAGAACTGCTAAAGAAATACCGAAAACCAATTTTTTTCCTCACTCTAGTCGCCTAAACATCCATTAGTCTCTTGAAGGGAACTCATAAGTCCTGCAAATTTAGTTTATCTGAAACCAACTCTAACAGTTGTCCTTCCTACTAATCATGTTTTATATCCATTTTATATTTTTCAATATTCAATAAACATGTCTTGTGCTTGCTGTACTTCTCAGAAAGGGTCTGCAGAGTAGGCTGTATAAGGACAGTTATTAATCACCCATTTCAGAAGACTGTTGGCTAGTTTAGTAAGTGTATTCATTTATCTTGTTTATGTTGTTTTGGTTTGTTTTTTTTCCTTTGTTCTTTCCATTTATCTAACATAGAATTTCCTTTGTCCTTTTTGGTTTACTTCTACTAGAATATGTCAAAAAATGAATTTAATGTACAACAGATGAAAAAAATAAGATGGCTGGAAAGACGAAAATAAAAACAAACCCTTTGGGCTTCATTCATGAAAAGAACCTTTGCATTATGTCCTATTAGATCTGCATTAAAAATAATAATAGAGTACATTATCTAGCAGTGCTGCTTTAAAGCAGTAGGTAATTTACACATTAAAGTGAGATGTAGATTTAAAAGAGTGTAGGACCGAATTAGAGTTAAGAGTCGGGATGATATAGCCCTATATTAAGTTGGTCTCCGTTTGCAGGGGGTATTGTCCTTCTGGTGTGTAATGAGACTTGCAGATAACAATCTGGGGCTGTGGATCAAGCAAGGCACGGAGGTATGCTGAGCGTGGTGCTGCACATAACAGCACAGGGGAAACAAATGAATGTGTCTGCTAGATAAACAACATAAAAAGTTCCCGTTCATCACCAAAATCCAGGCCTCTAAAGATTAATATTTCCTGAAGAATTCTTACTTCTAAAAGATTCCTTATCCACGCTACAGTCTTACTTTTATGGGTTCACATATTACAGGGAGGCATCTGCCATTTATCAAGAGGTTAATGACTAGTAGTTATGTGTCCAGATACTTTGTAACCACCGAGCTGCCCGACAACAGAGGTCACTTAATGACTGATGACTTACAAACCAGTTTAAGGATCTCCTCGCACTTTCTGTTTTTAAGAGCACAGGCATGGCATCAAACTTATATTTTCCCATCGGGATTATTGTCACCTCTTTAAAATTCTGTATGCCATGAGGCTTCTACAGGTAGTCCTCAAACAACAAAACAATAATGGGAACATCCATTTATTGCTACAGTTATTTAAAGGGTAACAATAAAAAAAAAAAAAATCATAGACCAGTCTTCATGAAAGCAGAAGGGAAGTGAAAATTGCAATTTGTCCTTCTCCTGTGGTAAGTAAAGCAGATCAGAGAGGGGGAAAGGAAGCTCAGCGATGTCGGTGGGTGTCACAACAGATTGGATAACATGCTAATTCATTTGTATGTCATCCTGCAATAAAAGAGGTGAGGTGTTGGAACAGGCTGCCCAGAGAGGCTGTGGATGCTCTGTCCCTGGAAGTGTTCAAGACCAGGTTGGATGGGGCCCTGCGCAACCTGGTCTAGTACCAGATCTGGAGGGTGGTGGCCCTGCCTGTGGCGGGGGGAGTTGGAACTTGATGATCATTGGGATCCCTTCCAACCCCAAAAAAGTTACATGAGACAAGTGTGCATTATTCACCTTCATTCACCTCTTTCTTCTGTCAAGGGAAAGGAAGGAGACTTTGGGACTGCTTGACCTGTTGGGAGTTTCCTTTCCCTTTAGCCAAGGGCAGGGAGCAGTAACATGAGATATAAAAAATAGATATTAACAACTTTGGAGGACACATGAAACCTGAGAAAAACTCCTACCCTTTCTACTCCCCGTTCTGCATTGTCAGTTAGTTAGGTGAGGTGGGATCAGTACAGGCCTCAAAAAAAATCAGTAATACCCTAGATCCAGAGTGAAACACGGTGGCATATCTTTTTGTCTCCTTTTAACAGTCTCAGAACTGAATTCCCCTGTTCCCTTTTGCCATAGAAATACACATCAGTTTGTATGGACTAATCACTATGAGATAATCTGCAAGTAAAAGAGAACATGAAGGAGGAGCTGACTGCCAAACTTCATAATGGACAAGTCTGAAAGTCATTTGTTCTTACCCACCATCTCACAGAACTAATAACATACATACACAGAGTATTCATCAGTTTCCTTAGCACGGGTCTGATTCTGCTGCTGTTGAACTGAAAGAGTGGTTCCGCCCATTTTATACAACTTTAATTCATTGAATGTAATTCTGTCTCTTGGGTGTTGTTTTTTTCAGGATGCTTGAGGATGATCTGAAACTCAGCAGTGATGAAGATGACAATGAACAGGTAAAATACATCTCAGTGCATTGATCATATAATCTGACAAAGGTTGATTTTTTATTTTATTATTATTTTTTTTTCTTTTTTTTGTCGCTTGGATGTGTCTGTATGATATTTACTATGATTGCATCAAAAGCATTTTGAGGTGCTGCAGAATCCATTATCTTAGATTTTACCTGCACGTAAAACCATTTCTGAATCTTTTACAGTCATTTCTAAGTCTGCTCAGGTGGGAGGATATACTGTCTTAAATAAGAATACATTTTGGCTGTTTTGCTTAATTAACTATGAAATAGATTTAACTAAACCAGAACAATGAATGCTAATTTTGGAATAAGAGAACACACATGTCGTCATCTGGGAATAGCTGATGTGGTCTGAGTTCCTATCCATTGTACCAAATTAACTGTGGAACAACTTCCACTTGTTTCACACTCAATTTCTGAAATTGATGACCTGTTTGGAAGTGGGTGTAAAATGACCGCATCAGGCCACTATCATGACTGTAGAGTTATTTTACACTTCGCAACTCATTTGTAGGATTGTACACATGAAGTTTGAGTCTCTAAGTTTTGTTACAGTAAATGAGAAAAGGGCTGGAGTCCCATAGAAAGTAATTCAGCAGATCCCATTTGTGAGAGGTAAAATCTTCAGTGTGTAGATCTAAATCAAAACTGGAATTCTTTAAACGTTAATGAAGAAAAGTTTTCAGAAAACTGTCTGATGTAATTCTCTGTTCTTCCCACTCTACAAATATTTATGAGTAATACTGGCAAAAAAGGCTGGTGCAATTCATATTCTCAACGTTCTTATTAAAAACACTGAGTCTTTGGGTTAAATTCATCCGTAGGTTGCTCTCAAAATGATACCTCCTATTTATTTCCATGGAAAGTACAATAGATACAAAGAGCACAATAACATTGTTTGATAGAACAAATTCTCAGCCACAAAACACAATTTTTCAACATAGTCACCACCATTAGCTAAGCATTTTTGCTAGAGATGAACAAGAGCCTACAGGCCATGTTCACAAACATCTGCACCAGTGGAGGTGTCCCACTCTTGATATCACCACTGCTGAAACGCACCACACAGCTGTCACTGAGCTCACATCCTCTGTTTGGGCTCCATAAATTTTCAGGAAGCATCAATGAATGCCAGTGGGTACCATTTGTTTCTGCATGGAGGAATTCAATGTCACACCTTTACTTCATTTGCATTTCCATGTCAGACACCACTCTGCCAACATCTATCTGACATTGTGGACCAACATAATAAAATAGGACGCATTACTTTTGGAGCAGCCCTACTATAGACTGAAATGTGTAAACATCTGTAGTAATGAAGAAAGTAATGCTGTAGTAGCCTAATATGATCTGCTCAGCAGGGAAATGTTAAATATAAGTGGATCTTACTTTCTTATTTACTTCTAAACTACCTGTATGCTCTCCTTCAACCCACCTAATCCATCCTTTAGGGCATATGTGTCCAACCCATGGCCCACAGGCTGCATGCAGCCCTGGATAGCCAGTAATGTGGCCCCACAAGGTCACACACTTCTAACATTACTATGTGATTTTTAGCAATATTTTTCATGATTGAAATGAATGCATAGATTGAATGTGGACTGCATAGGAGAGAACAGAACATAGTGAAGGAGAGGGCACAGAGCAGTGCCAGCTCTGCTTCGCACAGCTGCCACATGCACTCGATCAAATGAAAACCTGCGTGTGTTACATAAGATACACGCTTGTACCACTTTAGAAAGTCAAACTTGGTTATTGTCAACAATGATACGTCAACCTACCTACAAGTGTGTGTGCCTGTGAAGACACGCTTTTTACTTTTAAGCCAACAAGTAGATTTTCTTATTTAATTATTAACATTGGGCATGTGTTGTTTTATAAGTTAATAATTTAACATATTCATTAGTTTCTCAAAAACAAGGTCGAATATCCCACTAGCTTTATATTGACCTCTTTTTATATAAAAAATAAAATTTAATAAAAAATAAAATAAAATAAAAGTTTTGTTATCTCTATACATTAACTATATTGTATCTTACATGCAGCCTAAGACAGTTCCTCTTCACTTAGCACAGCCCAGGCCAGCCAGAAGGTTGGACACCCGTACTTTAGAGTCATATCAGGCAAAATGCACCTTCCAGTGTCATTTGACCCCTTAGTCATACAAGTCAGTACTGTTAGCACCAAGAGCAACTGGCATTCTCATCTGAAGGCCAAGAATCAAAAGGCTGAATTGACGCAATGTGCTATTGTACAAGCATGTTGGCTTGCCCAAATATTCCCATAGGCTGACATTGTGATGTTGAAATTTGCAAAATTTAGAAACAGCAAAATATTCTCAGGCATGATTTATTTTTGTTTTCTTACTATACTAATTTTCCATTGATTTCAGCAGACTTACTCCAGAGTTATACAATATACACTGACTCAGTGTCATCTCTGATGTCAACCCTGTGCAGGAAGGCCATGTTTTGTCTCCACTACATAACATAGTAGTGGAGACACATAACAGCAGCTCTAAAAGCACTGCTGTTGTACTGTCAGTGCATGTTCTTTGCCCAAAGGCAGGGTTATGCTGGGAAGCAGTGTTACCTTGCTCACAGGTCAGAGGCCACAACTTAGGCATGGAGGTGTGCCCAAGCTGTAGGAAGCCTCAAACTGCACCAAAACTTTACAAGATTTTACAGGGGTATGTTTGACAGTGTATGCTGAGAGCAAGAGAACTGTAGTAAGGAGCATTCATGTCTATTCTCAAAATTTTATAGTACATAGAAAATGTTTTTTGTTTTTTTTCATTTAGGTAGTATGAGTTTCATTTCACTCTGAGTGATAAGCGTTGATTAATATCTCCTTAGATCCCCAAGTATCTTCTAAAGAAGCAGATTATGGTATCTATATTTAGAGATTCAAAACATGAATGGATCCAATCATGCAAAAAATAAATGAACTGTCTGGACAGTAAGCACACTGGTCATATTTCTTCAATTTCCTGCACTTAACAAGAGTAATTCACCTTTCCTATGTAGGCCACAAATGTGTGGATGCATCATTTTTACGTGCATTACAAAAAGAAAATGTAAGTAACATGATATACATTATGGGAAAGAATTCCACAGGTTTTTAGATTTCCTGAAAACGTTACTGTATGTGTCTGTCATTTAGATTCTTGTCACACTGCATCCCAGAGTAAGGCCTTGCAAAGCTGAGCATCACTCAAGCATTACACTGGCAGTACCTTCACACTTCAGCAGCTTCTGCCATCACTCTCTAAAGGAAAGAAAGGGGACTAGGTGTGTGTATGGGAACTGCTGAATCAAGGCCAGAACCCCTGATTAACCACCTGAGGCGAGCAATAAGTCAGCCATGGGAGCACAGGTGAAGGCAATTCTCCTGTGCTACCGGAAGGGGTGGAGCCCAGCTCCACCTCTCCTAGATCCCATTTAAGAGCTGACTGCCACTAGGGAAGGGTCTCTTTTGGTGATTGCTTCTTGTGGAGACTTTCAGTGAGGCTAGGATAAGGTCCGTCCACTCTTCTCTAACGTAATGACTTGTTTAGTCTAACTCTTCTGTATATTTCCTAATTGTAACATTGGTATTTGCATTGATTACGTAGTGTGGAAAGAAGGTTGACCTATTGCATTGGTTGAACGCATAAACATCAACAAAGTAACAGCAGTGTTTTTTGTCTGCAAAATATTATTTACAAAAGATAAAAGAACATCCATTCATGAGGGACTGATCAAGGTGATTACAATATACAAATATTAAGGTGTTGAATTTTCAGCTATGGATTTAAAAGAAATATGCTTTTATTAGCATAGAGATTTTGCATGCAGAGGACTACTGTAGTTCACCTGTACCTGCCTGTGCATTCTGACAGGGATAGAGAGATTAAAACTCAAAATCATTGCAACATTGTTTTAAAGAGTTATTCTTATTGCAGTCTTTCTGATTTATTTATTTTTTCCCCTGCTTTGTGCTTGTAGCCAATGTGAAGCACAAGCTAGCATTTATTTGTTTTTATTTATAAAAATCTGGCATGTAAAAAAACATAATCTCTTGACTACTATTTCAGGGAAGCTGAAATTCTTTGAGAACAGCAGTCAGTAGGGAGTCCTAGGACCTAGGCTTGTATTTGTCCTTTGAGAATTGCTTGGGACCCTTTGATACTTACATGGAAGGGGCAGTAGTGGCAGTGATCCATAAATGCACCTCAGTATCAGCTTTCAGTGAATGTCTGTGTTATGTGGAGAATGATCCATCGGGCTGTCTTGAAACTACCAGTAGTCCATTTGTCTTGTTGCAAGACTGTTAGAAGCTTGTCTGTAATAAACGAAACTCTCATGTCTTGTTCTTTCTTTCCTGTGAATGAGCACATGTATTTCTAATCTGTATTGTATTTATTTAGGGGCCCATGGTTGAGACTGAGTCTTTTTTTTATAAAATGAGCACTAAAAGTTTGAAGCTAGTGAAAGGTATTTAGTCTATTTAGATAGCGTTAGTGGGTTTGTTACTGAACACACTGTTCGCTTTTCAACATAAACTTTTCAAACAGGATGGAAGTGGTTCCTAAGGGCTATGATCTGGAGAACCCTTCTTAATTTGGAAGCGTTAGGTCTTGGTTCTGCTAGGAAAAAAAGAGGCTATCCTCTCTAATGTCACCATAAAAGGCTTAAGAGGCTTCATCAAGCAAGTAGTGACTGGAAATCCAAACTACCTAGTGTCAAACTGCTGCACATTGTGAGGAGACTTTGTGGTTTTCCTCTCTTTTTAGACTCCTCTTTTTTAGACTTCCTCTCTTTTTAGATTACATGCTTTGGCAGCTCTGGGCTTAGAGTAGAAGTTCTTGCACTGTGACATGCAGGAGGTCCAATGAGATGATCCTCAAGGGTCCCTTCTGACTTCAGATCTGTAAATCTTTGGACTATATTGGTCGCGGCTGTAGATCATGAAGCTACAAGTTACCCAACCTCCGGTCATCATTTTTTGGGCCTCACTTGGGGAGACTGCAGTTATCACCTATATCTAACGCATGTAAATGCATCCCACAGTATCTTCAGTGCAGACACTTTAGATCTGGCCACATGACACATGCTTTGTCTCTTAGACAAAATGCTGATTCTTATGTCTTTCATTGTGGGTGATTTCGGATTAAAGACCCACAGAAAATGACAGGTTAGATCTGGAATCAATTTTCATTTACAGCTGAGAAGCAGTTATTGATGCTGTGCTCACAGTTCAATAAAAGATCTAAAGATATAGACCTTGTTTCTTTTTCAATATAAGCAGCATGATCAGTCACAAATGTTTTACAAAGAAAATTGTACTGACAGCTTTATTAAAATTGCTGTCTTTAAAGGTTTAAGACATCAACAATTTGATAAAAACAGTGGTTTTTAATATGCATACTAACCAACCAAATGGATTTTTGTCATGTATTTATAATACCAGGTATTATAAATATTAATATATTATTTGAGAAGTATTGTTACTTTTAAGCATTGCCTGGGTTTTAAACTCTGAGAGGAACACTGCACTCATACTGCATTCAGAGGTTCTCTTGCACGATATTTTTAGGTTGCCCACAACAGATAGTGTCAAGGCAGGTGACACACAGGTTCACAGTAAAAACATTAGTTGACAGGGTATTTCAGAGATGCTCTTCTCTAAGAATAGTAATTTTTAAATGACTTTGTTACTCTGTTTAAAAAAAACTAACTCGGAAATTAGAAAGAGTAGTGGTTGTTTTCAATTTGTAGCTTGGTTCAGCTAGAAGAGCTTGGATAAAACATGGATTTGTGTTCTTGTTCTTTAAAGCACCTCGATATAACTCAAATTCACTTTGAGCTCAAAGGCATCCAAGTGAGTTTTGTCTGGATACAGTATTATAAGTAGCTGTAGTGTACTCAGTCTTCTTTAACCAGCTCCTCTTTGTTCTTCTGCCTAAGGAGTAGTCCTGTGTACCCCTGAAATGCATTTTTAATTGAAAGCACATTGCTAGTTATCTGTGTGCGTTTAAACTAAAGAAACTTTGATACTAACTGCATTGTTTTCATGTAAATAGTATTTTTGGCAAACAAATGAGATGTTTTTCTTTTCTACTGTGTTGTTTTTTTCCCCTTCTTCATTTAATGATTGCCACCTTATTTGAACTCCTCTGATAACCAACTACAGAGACATTGTTGTGATAATACAAACATAAGACATACACATAATCCATGGCCTTGATCTGTCTTCTGTATTTTACACAAACATTTTTATTATTTGCTAGGTAATTACCTACCAAATGTTTGACTTTGTAGCTCAATCTAAAAAGGTGATCAGCTGAGCTTTGAATTGTTATAATGCATACTGAACTTTCGAAGCACATATTCAATTTATTTTTTTTAAATCTATGACATGCAAAGATGCACTATGCTTTCATCTTCAAACATGTTCTAAAGTGATATGGCTACCACTTTCATTGTAACAATAGATACCCTTTCCTGTGGTCATTTATCCTGTTTTTTTTTAGCTGGATCCTGAACGAGCTGTTTACTCCCCAAGGTTTCGCTGCATTTCCATTTACTTTGTTATCAGCAGAAAGGTTGAAGAACAGCTCTTCAGTAATGACATCAATACTGCACACACAGTGAGAGAGGTCATCTTGTCAAAGCTGTAGAAAAATCAGATGGATTAGGATGAAACTAGGTGCAAAATAACTTTGATAGAGTCTTTAATGTAAACAGTTTAGCTGTCACCAGGTTTCGTCTAAATCCCAGAGTGATGCAGCATCTGTTGTAGCCACAGCAGTGTGTTTTGATAAAGAGCCCACTTTCCAGTGTTTAAGATCTACAGTTATGTTTTTGTAATTGTAAGGAAATGTTTTCACTGAGCCATTAATGAAAACAGAAGCTATTAGGATAATGCAGTCATTCTTCTCAGTCTGTAACTATGAAAAATCCTTTCATGAAGATATGCCTCTTCTTGCTACCTCAGCCCCTTTTAATTGATACTCAAATTATTTTGTTCTGCACAACACTAGAAAAAACAGCCATATATCATCAATGATGTAAAATTAATTCTCCAGTTTCCGTTAGACCCGTTTTTGGAAATTAGGGATTTGATGGCTGATGTCTAAGGAACTAATTCACATAGTGGTGACATAGGTTCCTATCATTGTTCATTATCAGCAAAAGCTTTCTGTAGCCGCTATGAGATCCAAGGTGAACTTCATGTAGCTATAAGCAAAGAACATGTCACACCACTAAACTATATGGTGTTATCAAAGGCTTTTCACTTTTTCTGACTCAGAGAATCTTGTGTAACTGTTTCTGCACATGTTATTGCAGAGGTCATTCGTCACTGGGGTTGGGGATTAATACAGCCCTCAGGAGGAATGGTTGCTGTAGACTGTACAGTTCTATAGATCAACAGCAAGAAGGTTGCCCCTGCAGACAGCAGCCATGGTCTTACCTCAACTCTGAGGTGTCAGCTGCATGCATCAGCACTGGAGGAACTGGAGAAGCCCCATCCCTCTCACTGAACTGTCTTTCCTGTGGATTGCCTGGTATGCTCTGGCATCTCAATGGCTCAAGAACTTTCTACCACAGTTGAGAAAATAATGCAAGAAAGGAAAATACTGGAAGGTGAGCAGCCCTTGCAGAGACTGAAATGCCTTTGCTGAAAAGATGGATAAATACAGCTGCAGGAATTTCTCTCCTCACGTTGCCACAAATAAGCAGACCCCTCGGCTCCCTCTTAAGCATTTGCATTTCATAGGTTTAGTTTATCTTGCCACCAGCCTGAAGCAGCCAAACTGTCAGCCGTGCCACTGGAAATCATTCACCTCAAGGAGAAGCTTCAGACACAGACCTGGTGCCACTATCACAAATTAAATAGAGGTGGGAAGGCCATTTGTTCCTGGGCAGAACCATAAGGCCCATACATTGGAGAACTGACAGCTTTTTGGAGTGGGAGGGAGAAGGGAGATACAGATTTCCATCCTCAGGATGGATCGCATACTCTGTGTGTGCATGCATGTCTGTGCACATATGCTTTTATAAAGGAGGCTTTATTATTAGCATGGAGAAAAATACATTTCCCCAAGTCCTCTGGCATACATATGCCACTTATGCAAAAGCCTTGTATTGTTTTGGCAGCAAGCAAAGGCAGCAGCAGCTGAGATAATTGATTGACACCAATACTGTTGTTGTTAAAAGAAAAGCCAGACTTGACCATACTGTCCTATAAAAATAAATCTGAGGTCTGTGGTATCTGTGGGTTGTCTAGGTGCTCAGCACTCACTAATCCAACCACATAGGAAACATTTATCTTCCTTTTCTCCTCAAAAGGAGAGTGTGATTTTTATTATGCATGCTTCGCAAAGCATTTTGGTAAAGAAATTGCCTGGCTTTTCTATACTGGCCATCTGCAGCATTGCTTTTATGTAAAAGCTCAGGCAACTATGTATGTGACCCTCAAAATCTGAGTTCTTAGGAGTTTTTCACACTGGTAGAATGTAGCAGTAGTGTTCACTTAAGGCTGGTGGGCTGCAAATATCTCGACAGAGGGACTCATAGGTGGCCAGAACAAGCATAGGAGTAGGTGATGAAAAGGGCATGATAAATCCAGTAATTAACTTGTCAGCCAGAATAAGGAAAGAGGAACTGAAAGCTGATCTCCTCTGGAGGAGTTCCAGGAGGAAAATGGTAATGAGAACTGAACACCCTAATTTTTCTTACGATGAGTGCATCTGCCACTGAAAGGTTTGTTGGGGTTGGAGATAGATACTTCATTTTGTACCATCAGGATGAATCTTCCAAGAACAGACCTCCTACTCGTGTGTAGGGACAGGCTTGAAGCACATTGTGACACTGCAGGCTTGGGCCGGCTTCTCTCCCACAGAACATGTGTGCTTTACAAAGGTACCACTTCTCATGGAAATATATTATGTGTAATTTTCAGAGCTGTGCTACTTGGCCAAGTCAGCTGAGCAATATGGTAAACCAGACCAAGGGTAGCAAAGAGTTATTTTATATATTTAATTCTATTGCCTATTTGATTCAATATTCGGGGTAAATTTAATGTTCGGTATAAATTAAAATCCTTAAAATCTTTAGTCCTGTATGGAAGAAAAAGTGAACCATGTGAACAAATGAACAATAGCAGCATCAATACACACCTTTCTGGCACCACTAGTGCCAGTACTATTTGACTCAGCTGTTTTGTTTCTCAAATCTAGGAAACTCTTCATTTATTAAGAGTGGGGACAAAACTAAGGATAGATTAGAATCCTAGAGGTATGAGTTAAAGAACTTTGCCACTGTAAAGAATCTAAGGGCATAAACTATCAAGGAAATAAGGTAGGAGGGGCTGTTAGAGAGGCATTTGCCTAACCTCCTATGCATTTTGGCAAAGGAAATTACAACCCATATGAAAGCTGCAAGTGTAGCAATTAGACATTGCACACCAAGAGTACATGTCATTATGAGACTTCAAAACATCAGCACTTACTTATTCAGACAAGTATCAGAGATGGAGATAGATAGATACAAATAATTACACTCATTCTGTTAGGTCTGGACAAATGAGGAATACACAAATTGTAGATACTGTCTGCACCTGCACAATGAAGTACCAAGACACTATTTGAATTTATTTTTGTTTCTCCATTTTTCTTTAGGAAATTTTTGAGAAGACTTTTTTTGGCTTTTCTTGTATATTTTTCTTGACTTTTTTTGTTTCTTTTTTGTTCTTAAGATATTTTAGCGTGTGATGATAACATACATGGGTGTAGAGTAAGCCCAGAAAATAATGGATTTTTTGTTTTATTAGCCTTCTGGGGTGTTGAATCAAACACATTTGAGGAGAAGTCATCAGTAAATAAGAATACAATACTACATTTTATTCCCACCTAAGTATTTTATATTTTCAAGGTAGGATTAATCATCTGCTAAGCCTGGGGCTTTTGTAATGAATTTGTAACAATTTATTTACTAAGAAATGTTGTTTATAACTAGAATTTCAATTCAGATGCTTTTTCTAAAAGACAGACTTCTCAGGATCATGGAATGGTAGAGGTTGGAAGAGGCCACTTGGTATCATCTAGACTAACCTCTCTGCTTCAGGCAGGATCACCTAGAACACATTGCCCAGGATCACATCCAGGCAGGTTTTTAATATCTCCAGAGAAGGAAACTCCACTGCTTTTCTGTGCAACCTGTTCCAGTGTGCAGTCACACAGTGAAGAAATTTTTCTCATGTGCAGATAGAACTTCCTGTGTTTGAGTTTGAGCCCATGGCCTTTTGTCCTGTTGCCAGGCACCACGGAAAACAGCCTGGCCAATCCCATTGATGCCCTTCCTTTAGATATTTGTACATCTTAATAAGATCCTCTCTGTCTTCTCTGTGCTAAACAGTCCCAGGTATGAGGATGTTATGGGGAAACAGTATTGATAGCCTTGCTGAAATTCAGGTAGATGACATACACTTTTCTCCCCAAAACTATCCATTCAGTCATTCTGTTTTGGAAGACTATCAGATTGGTGAAGCATGTTTTCCCTGTTGTGAAGACATGTTAACTGCCCATGATCACCTTTCTTATCCTCCACATGCTTAAAGGTGGCCTCCAGGATCAGCTATTTCATCCTTTCCTGTGATGGAGTTGAGGCTGACAGGTCTATAGTTTCCTGGGTCCTCCTTCTCATCCTTTTTGGAGACTGAAGTGACAGTGGCCGTTCCCATTCTGCATGATGGTTGATGAAGGGTGTCCTAGTGCTTGTGGATGCCTCCCATCAGGGCCCATGGACTTGTGGGAGTTAAGTTTGCCCAAATGATTTCTAACCCAACCTTCTTCCATACCTTTCTATACCTTCTTCCATACATTTCTAACCCAGCCTTCTTAATACAGAAAAAGTCCTTTTTCTGTTGACTCTCCCCAGTCTCCAATTAGTCCTGTTTATTATAATTTTTCCAACTTGGCTCAGATAGAACAATTCTTATGAAAAGTCAAGCCTCTCTTTAGTAAGGAGTTCTGTCCTCTACTACGGAACTTAACAATGACCAAATTGGTGATGTCAGACCATTTAAATATACTGGATTTCATGATATGTTCTGCAAGTTGATTCGCATTTGTAAAGGAACTTGAAAATGTTTTAGAATATAGTCCTACAGAAGTTGACTTGATAGAATTTATAATGTCATATTGTAGTTCCTCTTTTTTTGAATGAAAGAGTCAAAATCTGTACAACTAGCAACTTCCTTCAAAAACATTTTTGGAAATGTAAATACCGTTTCAAGCTTCTACCATCAAGATACAATGATTCTTAAGTCCAGGCTTTTCTTAATACAGAATTGTCTGCCAAGGATGGGAGTTGGTCACCTTTTTAATTACATGTTTAGTTTAGTTTCCACCACTGGCATGGTGTAAACAGATTTTGGGAAAAATACTGAAAGAAGCCTGAATATTTCTACAGCGTTGCTCAATTAAAAGTAGTTCGCTTACATCATGGATGCAGTTAACTCCTAACCCAGAGACAGACTGTTTTGGACTTGCTCACTTAAACTCCTTTTCATTTTACCCAGCCTCTGCTGTGCCAGCTGAAACTATATTTCCCTCTGGTAAAATTTTACCCTAAGTATTCTTGAGTGTCTCTTGGTAAAACCAGAAAGATTGCTGAATTGCTGAAAGCAGTGATGAGAAGTTCTCTGTAGTTTAGACACAATGAGAGTCCAATGAACAGTGCTGATTTGTAGAGATAATATGCATGGTGACTTGTTATTTCAAAAAATGAATCTCAAATGATCCTATGTGTTTGGCTTCTGAAGGAAGTGTACTCATTTTCTAAAAGTGTAACGAAAGTATCTTCATCATTGTTTTTGGTCCTAGATATGATAATACTGGGCTTTTTGTCCTCAAGGTGGGGTTGACCTAGAACATCATACACAGAATTTCAAATATGAGGTTGCTAACTTCATGTCAGATGCAATTAGCAAGAAGGAAATACAATCTCCTCTGTTGACATTAGGGGACAAATAGAGGAGAGTGTAACCAATGAAGTAAAGAAAAAAGAAAAAAGAAAAAGAGGAACAAGCCACACATTTATGCATACATCAGTACATATTAATCCTTCAGTCCTCATGTTCAGGCTTTGTTTCCCAGCACAATTCTAGATGTTTAGTTTGCTGCAAGCACAGGAAGTCATAGATGTAACTAAACATGTCATTACAGAATCAGCACAATACAGAGCAGTCAGGATCATAGATGAAGTATTCTGTATAAATAAAAGTGCGTATATAACTTCCAAGACAAGTGATAATCTACAGTCTGCTACAGATCAAAAAAAAAAAATTTGGAAAGTGTCTGTTTTTATTGGATTGTTGAGCTGAGTCCATGAGATGTCTCTTCTTTACCCACAAGCCAGAAGAAAAGCATAGTGAAATATAAATTTGTGTTGAGTTGCTTAGCTATTCATCTGGGAATGCAGAACTGGTTAGAAACTAGGAGGTGAACACAAATTAGATTTGCAGGAGCTCTGGAAAAAAAAATTAAAGCATGGAGGCCTGTCTCCTTCTGCCATTGTGATTCAGTGGCTTGAAGTGCCACTTCAAGCTCAGCAATTGGGTGTCTAACAGTGCTTCTGAATCAAGAGTATGAGGAGGCATTCTTAAAAAATACTGACATTGGCAAACTTCACTTCCTTAAAATCAAATACTTCAATACTGGATTTTCAACTATGCAATAGAAAATGTTAATTTTCTTTGGAGAGCAGACATTTCCCCTTTAAAACTTCTCTGAAAATCTAATTAACCTTCAACAGTTCCAATTATTTTACACTGATATTTTTGAGCTGTCCTCTTACGATTTATTCTCCTCAGGCCTTTGTGATGTAGGAGATGTGTACTGATTGGAGTACTTTTTCTGGTTCTTTCTTTTGAAAAGTCAGTCCGGTGACTGACAGTCATGAAGAAAATGTGTCATTTTTTCCCTTCTGTGGTCCTTGGTCACAACCTGGAAGCAACTGTAAGTTGTTCCTGTGTTAGCTCCTCTGTGTTATAGTTAAATATCTGCTAATGAAATAAGCTTGTGAGTATATTCACACTACACAAATAAAGCACAGTGCAAATGATTCTTGAACAACTTGTGCCACAGTCAAGAGTACTGCAACATATAAAGTAGAAATATAAAATAGAAGTTTTTCACAGTTATAGAAGAACATCTCCAGGCAAAGTTTCTCTGACAAATGATCCTCTGTATCTTACTGCTTTTTATGTGTTCTTCATCTTTTTTTCTTATTCACAGTCAACTGTTGAAATAAGGTCCTAAAGAGCAGAGGTACAATTATGGAAAGGTTGTAATCTAAAAGAAGGAAATTACGAATTACAGTGGAATGATTGTCTGGTTCATTCTGGCCTCCATTTTCTAATCATTCTAAATTATTTTAATGCACATTTTCAAGCTCAAAATTAACAAAAGTCCCATGATGTAATTGGAATGTTACATTATACCAGTCCAATTTCATGCCACTCTTTTGCAGCATCTTCTCCTTTTCATTGTACATTTATCGTGATTTAGGAACATCCTACCTACTCTACTTCTAGATAGTACTTTTAATACATTAGGTTTAGGAAATAATGTGGGGTTAGAACCAGTTTCTTACTTGTAAAGGTCTAGGAATCTACGGTAGAAAGTAACTCTTATAACATATTTGTCTTTGAAATATCTTAAATTAATAATCAAAAGCTTGCATCAAGTCTAAAACAAATCAAGCTCAGTCGTGAAGATGAGAAGCGGGAATTATTAACTGAGTAGCAAAGCTGATGGGGGCTCAATGAGATCATTTTGTTCAAAGATTAAAGGCGATGAACACTGAAATAGTTGAGGAGGATGGCTATGAACACATCTGACAAGAACTGCTAAATTCAGTAATGATCAAAAGTTAATTATCAAAGCAGAGAGAACTACTCAACACAGACAATTTGAGTCAATAGCTGAGCAGCCCAGCAAAAAAGTAATTTGGAAGAAGTATTTTCCTATAATGAAGTTATATAAAAGTCATACATTTCAAAGAAACCCGCCTAAAACAAGATTGCATTCTTCCTGATCAGAGAAATATAATTAGCTCTAATTGACAGACCTGCTGCACACCAAAAATTTTCAAACAATATGCTTCTGCATCAAAGCTTGATGTGTAGAGTTACTCAATGTCACTTTGATTTTGCCTTTCTTTATCTTCTGCCACTGGGCATGCTCATGATATCTCAGCAAATACGCTTTGAAAAATGAATGAGCAGCACCTACAAGATAAATAAAAACAGAAGGTATTCTGCATTTCTTCTTCAGATAGAACCCCTGTCATACTGTGTGCTGTGTTTAATGTCATTACATTCCCACTCAGAGGCAAATGCTTCATCTGAAATAGAGCAACTGGTCATTTCCTATCATCCAACACTGAAGTAGGCTAGTATGTAGATTAACCTGAGTACTTGCAGTATCATAGAATGGCTTGGGTTGGAAGGGACCTCAAGGATCATCAAGCTCCAACCCCCCTGCCGCAGGCAGGGCTACCTCCCTCCACATTCAATACTAGACAAGATTATTTTTCTAAAACTCTGTATAAGTGTGGAGAGCAGTCTCCCCACAATGTGCCTTTTCTTAAGAGCTAGGATAGTGCCTTCTCCCAGTAGCACAGGTGGAAAATAATGAAAAATTTTCTATGTAAAAATCTGAGATATGTACCTCTGTAATTCCTTGTTCCTGAAGCTACCATGTTTTAGAGTAAACGTCAACATTGCTAAGTAGTCAAAAATCAAATGCTTCAAATGCTCTTTAATATTCCATGACTTTGACATTGCCAGTTGTCACTCTCTGAAATATCTTCATCTTCTTTAATCTTTCATGCAAACAGTTTAGCTTGTATCATCACGCACATGCACTCCTGAATATCCACGGCTTCACTTTATATTAGAATTGACTGCATTAGTATTTACTTCTGATCCTAGACACTCCTAGCTCTTCTTAGCCCTGTTTTATTTTCCTTGTTTGTATTTTGATATCCATTTTTTGTAGTGACTTCTGAATAATTTAGAGTGAAAAAAAGCCTGTCTGAGATTGAGATGCGTGTTTCACATGCCTGAACTCAGAATTTTTATAGTCTGGATATTTGGTATCTGGACCAAATGAAAGTGTCACTGTACAGTCAAAAAATCTTCTGCCATAGTGAAAGACTCTTTATAAACTTTAAAAATAATTCTAGTTCCTTGCAGGGTGGGACTGAAACTTGACATTTAATGGGAGGATTGGGGAACTGAAATGTAGTTTTCAGTGATATTTTAATCCATTTTAAATGAAGCATTTGCATCTTGTTACATGTAGTTTATTACTTAAAAATATTTCTTAGTAACATGCTTTTTGACTTTGTGACTGCATGTGACAGCTAAAAAAATGGAGGTTTGGAAGAGTTTCATTGGGAAGATGCACAACTCACATTATTTCACTGATGAGACAGGGATTCAGTTTCATTCATAGGTTTCTTTGAGAAATCGTAATTGGTTTGGGTGCATAATATGTTTTTGTGCAATCTTAGCTTCAGCTCTTCCTGAGTTTTAAGTGTTTATTTAGCATCTGTACTGGACAACTAAAATAGTTGTTTCCCATCATACCTTCATCAATTTATCCCTTAGATGAAAAATGTAATCCAAATGAAACAAATGCATCTTTCTTCACATTCTGGGAGCCAACCCAGAGTATTGTTGTTTTTCCTTGTCAGCTGTCACAAACCTTAATTCTTTCTCCCAAATTTAAAGTTATTATTAAGGATTTCCACAGATTTAAAAAGAGATTTTATCTTTATAGTGTTTGGAGGCAAAAGAGCCAAAATAGCAGGTATTCTGAAAAACTAGTCCTATAGTAGAGCTCAAAGGAGAACTAATTCTGGCAAAATTTGGAACCCAATTGTGCAGGCCCCAGAGGTTTTGAAAGTTAGTCAGTTTTCATAGAAGATTTAATTCCTCAAGGGCTTATGTGATCATTTTTCAGGAATGCTAATGTTAGCAGTTCCTATGTGGGAACCATTTTATTTCCAAGCATACCAGAGGTTAAAGTTTCTCACCAAAATCCTTCTGTCCAGTTTTTGGTAGGCTTTACAAAAATATCGACTGAGTTAGGAAAGTTTCACTGCTTAATTTTGTGTAATGAGTTTAAGGATCAGTTGTCTTCTACCTTTCACCATGACCCATGCTTATAATCTCACTAATCATCTGACTGCTTCCCACATTTAAATCTATTATAGTCTGGTTCTGTGAATGCTAGAAGGAATTTCCCGAAATGGTACAAAACACTAGTTTATCTGAAGGCGATGTCTCAAACCCTCCTGCACTAAAACGTGTGGGATTCTCCTGAAAAGGCATGCTGAAGAAAGGGAAAAGCGTAACTGGGGGGAAGGAGGAAAAACAGCACCCTCTTGGTGCATGGCCTGTGGGAGTTGCACATCTGGGGAACCCGTTTCTGCCCTCCCAGTCACAGTGTAGCTAATGTCAAGAGCCTGACCCAGCACCAACTTGGTGGATTACTGGCAAATGCGTGGCTTGATTACACAAAACAAAGCAGTGCTATGCTGAAACAGGACCACAAAATGACACTCAAAGATATGGTTCCACGCCTCTAGGCTTAAATAAAGAAGTGCAACTACCTCCTGTAGGACCCAGGGGAGGCTTTCCTTCCTCATTCGTGAGGCAAACCTAGCATAGCTTATCAGACTAACCCCATTTAGCAGAAGCAGTGTGCACTGTAGCGATTAAGTAACAATATCAGCAGAGACCAGACACTAGCAGAGTATAAAACAGCACAGGGGCCACTACTGAGTGGGATCCCTTCTCAGCTGGGCTGCGACCAGAGAATATTGGGTCATATTATGCTCCCTAACGATATCTAGAAATCTCTCTTTTTGCCTGGGAATATTAGTTACGGCCCACTCTCAAGGAACTCTGTCTAATACCATGCCTTAGGGAAATCGGCAGACTTCATTACTTGATAATTCATGGAAAACTGGAAGTACACATCCCTCTCTCACCCCTCCCCCTTTTTGCATGTTAATTGTTGTATGCTTTGCCAAGACTGTTTGCTTGTTCGTGTATGTTTGGAATTGTTATCTGTTCAGTGCTTGTCAACGGAGATTGTAATTGCTTAAGGACATTAAAAAAATTTATAGTTAACCACCTGACTTGTGGTCAGTGAAGTGTGTTAACTAAACTCTGCGCTACACTGCTGACAAATGTCAGGGAATGGTGCCCTGCAAAATGTTATTTACTTATTCTGAAGAATTGAGAGGAGATGCAAGGTTGGTTCAGATTACATAATTATGCTACAGAAACATTTCTTAAAAAAAACAAACTAAAATCTTCCACTAAAATCTTGAGCCACTTAACCAGTGTGATAGACTGGCATGGCTCTGCCATCGGTGCTCCCAGCTGTGTTGCTTAGCAACATTTTAATTCAAGAAAAATCGAAGAAGATGAAATCCCCATGGAGAGGGAAACAGAAATAAGAGGGCCGTTGACAGATGATCTGAGTTGTTTCTTCTAATATACTGTGAAGATCACTGGCTCTTTTCATGAATGATAAATGAACTGTACACAGATCAATGGGTTCAGCAATAAACTGGAACCAGGCTCTATGTCTGAGGTGGTGCAGGCTGAGAGGGCCAAAGATTTACTCATTTAGATGATTTGAGTGTGTTTTCTCAAAGGTTTCACAAAAAGAAATTGATCCGAACATTTGGTCATCCCTTGCCCTTTCTATTGTTGGCAAATAAAAACTGTTTTGGAAACAGAGTCTGTTCTTCCCTTTAATTTTTCCTGTTGTTGTTCCTGTTCTGGGTATGGGCAGATAGGTTGTGACAAAGGAGGCCAGACTCAGAGTGGGAAGTGAAGTAATGAATGGTTCCTCAACAGTGATAGCCATTAAAAATAAACGAGCTGCATTCATATCACAAACTTGGGCAGAAGTGTTTGAGATCTGTAGCAGTAGCTCTCTGAAAGGGGCCAGCTACTGCAGACGCATTCCCTCTGCTCTGGCTGTGATCAGGTGCCAGTGTTTGCACTTCTGAAGAGCATCCAGTAGTCAGCACTTGGGTGCAGGTTGGTTGTGCTTAGGTGTGTTGTGTAATTGTTTGTCTCCCCCACCCCTCTTCTGTTTACAGGCTGCTGAAAAGACAAAATTGAGAAACATTCCTGTGAAGTAAGTTATTCTTTTATCTATTGGAAAATATAACTTGAATGAACTTCTTGTATACAATCACTAAAAAGCCACACAGTAAGAAGGGCAGTAAAAGAGAAAATGAAATTCAAATTGTCCCTAATAATAGCTATTAGAAGGTCAGTATTGTTGAGGAAAGCTTCTCATTTTTTTATGTGTCTCTAATGATTGCACTACCCAAGTTTCATCCAGTTTCCATAAATTAATGTGTTGTCTATGAATAGCTGCCAAATAATATCACAATCATACTCAATACCCTAGCCCTGGGGAGGTTTGTACATGCTAAAAAGATTATGATTTTTAATTGCAATCCTTGAGAAGGTCTGACAGGAGGGAAGTAACTAGGAATATGCCAAATGATTTCTAGACACATGGGAATATTTTGCACCTGTATATCAAGGTTCTGCCATCCTGCTGATTAAGAGCTCTCTCACTCAGTATGCGTGTCTTTCTCACACCACACACAGATGTATGTTTCTGCTCTTTACAGTTGGGCTCTATGAAGTATGAGCAAGCTACCAGGGAGCAATTTCCAGGGCATTTCATGAGAAGTTCTTAAATCTTAGGGCACTAGCAGCAACACTCAACCATTTATCATTGAATTAAGAAAGTTGCTTTATTGATGTCCTAACTCTTTGAGAAAAGGCATTTTCAGTTAAAGCTACCAACATCAGTGATTCTCTTTAAATAATGAATGTTCCAGTCTTAATGGGCTTTCCTGCACCAGTAAAACACATATTTTTAGCTTCAGTAGATGATCATTGCAGTTTAACTAAATCCCAGTAACTGTATATTCCTGTTACAGATAGAGTAAATGTTTTCCTAGTAGTTTGCTTCTCATGAAGGTTTTGGACTAGAATGGTTTAGTTTTTGTAAGAACGTGCACTGATAGAACTTGCAAATCACTGTATTTTAGCACACACAGCAAAAGAATACAGTTCTACCTCTCACTGGGTTTCCATCGTGTATAGTCATTTATACGTTATAAAGTGAATGCAAAATGTGTATGAACGCTCCTTGGAGTGATTAGACAAGATGCAAGATAGTCATAAATCACTCTCCTTATGTTTCATTTAATCTGATAAAAATTAGAAATAGGATCCAGTGGGGACTTGGTAGCACATGAAACTTTTAATATGACAAGGGACCTTTCTTTCCTGTAGGGCTAGTTCAAATTCAGTGCAAGCTGAATTAAAGTCATTGTTACCTGGTGGTTTGTTTAATAGAAAGGATGAAATGAGCTGTGATTTCAGTTCATCTTCTGGAGAATCCAGGAGCTGTAAGGTGATGAGAGTCCTGGGGAACAACTCCAAAACAGTCATTTTTCATTAATTCACTTTTTTAATATTTTGGGTCACATTCTCAGAAATGGCTCAACTAAATTGAGTTTCCCCATGTGAGACAGAGATATTGAGCTTTGCAGCCATTAAATAGCATATGTGTGATACTGATGCTCAATTACTCTGTAAAAAAAGATTTGGGTGTACACAGGTGGGGGATTTAGGTTAAATAATTGTTTTATGCGACTTGAATAAGAGTAGTATTTTGCAATGGAAGAAGGCCAGATGGACAGTCTCACTCTTTCCTGTGCGCATATTTCACCCTTTTTCCCCCAACTGGTTGTTTAACTTCTCTCTGACTGTATTAATGGTTGCAGCTTCAATTAGTACCCTAGGGAATCCATTATACATATTAATTACAGTCTGTATAATGAACAGCTGATAAATCTGCCTCATTTTTCAGTGAAATGTAACTATTTAAGTTACCTGTATGCAATTACAATTTTATGCTAAAATATTACCTCTTAGGGCAAAAGCAAAAAAAACAATATCTCTAAAATAGCGGTTGTAGATGTAGATTACATTTACATAGGTTGCTCTGAAAGTCATAGAATCACAGAATCATAGAATGGCTTGGGTTTGCCCTTGTCCCATTACTACGTAGCAGTGTAAAAATTGATTTCCCTCCTGGTTATAAGCTCCCTTTAAGGTTGCAATGAGAACTCCCCTGAGCCTTCTCTTCATCAGGTGAAACCAGCACATCTCCTTGGCCTTTCTTTGTAGGAGTGGTGCTCCAGCCCTCTGAGCATCTATATGGTTCCTCTGGACCTGTTCTTTCCTGAGCTGAGGACCTCTACCCAGTGCTCCAGATAGGGCCTCATGAGGGCAGAGTAGAGAGGGGCAATCACTTCCCTCTCCCTACTGTCCAACCCTCTGTTGATGTAGTCCAGAATACTACAAGTGCGCACTGGTGTCTCCTGTCCAGCTTTTGTCCACCAGGACACCCAAGCTTTTCTTTGTGGGACTGCTCTCAAGTAGTTCTCCTAGTCCTTACTCATATCTGGGATTGTCCCAACACAAGTGCCACACCTTGCACTTGGCCTTGTTGCACTTCATTAGGTTCACATGTGCCCACTTTTTGAGCCTGTCCAGGTCATTCTGGATGCCTTTCTTCTGTTCTGTCAACTACTCCACTCAGCTTGGTTTTATCAACAAACCTGCTGAGGGTTCACTCAATCCCATTATCTGTGTCATTGATAAAAATGTTAAAGGGCATCAGTAGAGAGATGGATCCCTCGGGACACCACCCATGACCATTTTCTACCTGGACATAGGAGCTCTTGGTCACAATCCTCTTGCTGCGACCATCCAACCAATTCCTTATCCACCACACAATATATGCTTCAAATGTGTATCTCTTACCTACCTGAATGTAGTGCCTCCTATTTATTTTCATGGAAACTACAACAGATGCAAAGAGTAAATAACACTATTTGATACAGAAAATTCCCAATTACAAACACTGTTTTTCAGCACAGTCACCACCAATAGCTGTGCATTTTTACCAGCAATGAGCAAGAGCCTGCAGGCCACACTTGTAAGCATCTGCACAAGTGGAGGTGATCACTTGACCACTCTTGCTTCTGCTGAAACACACCACTAACCCCTCACTGTGCTCACATCCACTGTTCGGTCTCTGTCAACATTCAGCAAAGCATCGATGAATGCCAGTGGGTGCCATTTTTTCCTCATGGAGGAATTCAGCAACACACCTTTGCTCCCTACACTATTCCATGTCAGACACCATTTTGTCAGACTGCCCCTTTGCTGCCATCTGTTGTACAGAAACAAAACGCAAAGGAATATTTCTGGGTAGGGTTCAGCCTCTACTGCCGTCCCACGTCTCTGATGTCATGAGCAACATCATAACTTAAGAAATAGTACTTTCGGAGCGGCCCTGGTATACAAACAGCACAGCCTCACTAAGTATACCTCAAGCATGTCTAGCTTTTAGTGCTGTTGCTTTTGTAGCTATGAAATGTCAAAGCGAATTTTGCTTGAATTTTAATGTTCTTCAGCTATGCAAAATAAAGTTGGTAGCTTCCATTGTCATGAGGATTGAAAGCTGTACAAATTTCTTCTGCCATATGTGACTTATCACATACATTTTTCAAAACACATTTCTGTTATTAAGACATATGTGATAGTACACTTCTGCAAATGTGAATTGCTTTTGGCTAAAAGCCATGCACTAATAAGTTGAGTTGAATCTAGCTGCATTTGACATCTGTTACTATATATGTATACAAATATATTAAAAAAAATATATTATCTGTTGTTATTAGCATTAAAAACTTCCTTGTTTTTATGCTGCCCTGACAGAGTTCTTATTTCCCAAACCTGGAATCAGAAATCATTTCCTTTTAAAGACTGTTGTTTTCATAATATCTCTAGTTCAGTTTTAATAGTCCCACTGTTTAGCATGCTAGTTGAGAAATGTGACAAAGATTTTAGTAGAAATAGTCTATTACTTTTAGTTGTTTGGTTATTAGAATCACAGGATCACCCAAAATCCAAACGTTATCTATGAGAGCTGTATCCAAATGCTTCTTGAATTCCAGCAGCTTGGGGCGGTGACCCTGTAGAGCCTATTCCATGCCCAACCACCCCCTGGTGAATAACTTTTTTCTAACACCCAGCCTGTACCTCATCTGACATAGTTCTGTATACTTCCCTTGGGTCCTTTTGCTGTCACATGAGAGCAGAGATCATGAAGATGCTCAGAGGGCTGGAGCACCTGTCCTATGAACAGCCTGAGGGAGATGGGCTTGTTCATCCTGGAGAAAAGAAGGCTCTAGGGAGATCTCATTGCAGCCTTCCAGTACTTAATGAGAGGGAAATCAACTTCTTACATGGGTATATAGTGATTGAACAAGGGGGAATGGTTTTAAAGTAAAAGAGGGGAGATTTAATTAGTTGCCAGGGGGTAAATTTTCACTGAGAGAGTGGTGAGACCCTGGCACTGCCACCTAGATAGTCTGTGGGCACCCCATCCTTGGAGGCATTCAAGGTTGGGCTGAATGGGCCCCGGGCCCTGATCTGGTGCCTGATTTAGTGGTTGGCTACCCTGCCCATGGCAGGTGATTGGAACGGGATGGTCTTTGAGGTCTCTTCCAGCCCAAGCTGTTCTGTGATTCTGTGTCAGTGCTGCCGCTCCACTCCCCTGTGAAGAGCTGCAAGCTTCCATGAGGCCTCTCCTCAGCCTCCTCTCCTCTAGACTGAACAAACCATGGGAGCTCAGCTGCTCCTCATACATCTTGCCCTCTAATTAACATTGCAGGTTTCGTGTACAGGGGGAAGCTTACTTACTATTTATTCTGTTGAATCCTTCCATCGCTTAACACTTCAGGAGGGGAAAAAGAAAACCAAGGAAGTTTTCCTTCTACAGTTCAGTTAGGCAGTTATGCAGCTGATTTCTTACAATCCAAGAGCTTATAGGTGCTTAGAATCAGTTAATCTAGTTCACAGCAGTTATACAAACTTCCTGAAAGCCAGAGTAATGCAGACGGCATGTGACTTCTTCACAAGGCATGATCTCAATTCCATGTTGCTCATAGCACTGCAAGAAGACACAGCACATGCAGAGGAACTCATCTTTATGTATTGGTAACCTCATCTAACATATTGCTACTATAAAGAAGCATACAGAAAGTAGTTGAGAAGTCTCTGTACCTGCTGAACTGACTTCTTTTGATGAAAATAATGCAATTACTTCTCCAAAAACATAAGACCCTATTCTGTCCATATGTGGCATCAAAGTCACCCTATAACTGCAGATTCTATTCGCTTTAACTTATTTTATACTCCTCTTCCCCTGTCATAAAAGGAGCACTTGCTGTCCATCACAGATTTTATCCATATTTATATTGACAGTAGCAGGGAAGGGATTTCTTGTATGCAAAGTCCTAGATACTTTCTTACTTGCTAGTCCTTATCATGCTGTTCCCATCCCTGAGTCTGAAAGAGGTAATATGACTTAACCAAGTTTACCCTGTGGACGCTTTCTGATTTCTAAAGAGCTGTTACATGAGAAATTGTTTTCAATTATGACTTATCCAGGGGAAATAATCTATTACATACTCTGTGATTTGGATTCTCATTAAAATTCAATAGCAGCATTGTTCTGAAGCTCAGCTGATGATCACAGTTCCCAGGCTTTTTTCCAGACTTGGGTAAGCAATGAAAGCCCACATCAGCGTAGGAGCCTAAAGGCATCACATTTGTGTTGAGTTGGACCAAATCACTTGTCTTGGCTCAGTGGGTCAAGCTGCAGGATCCCATCAGATCTGAATACAGTCAGGGTTAAGCCTTGCTTTCAAGTACAAATAGACTTTGCTTGGCAGCCTGTACATTAACGTAGTCTGAAGGTCTGCTAGCCCGGCGCTTCATCTCTGCCAGTGACAGAAATTGGGGAAAGGACAGAAATTAGAGAAGTATCCTTCAAAGCAGATGATCTCCCGTTTTCCTGTGCACAACAGTTCACAATTCTATGACCACACATCCTGTGTTTAGGAGTTACCAATGCACTTACCCTCCATGCAAAATCTCATTTGAAATCTATTTATACTTTTTGTCCCCACAGCATCCTGTGGCATTGAACACTATAGTACTTGAAAAGAATACTGTATTTTATTTGTTTTAAACGCTTTTCCTCGTATGTTCAGAGGAATCCGTGCAAGTAGCTATGTTATGCAAAAGAACGAAAGATTAACTTGCAGTTTCTCATTCATGATACGATGTATCTCTGCTGTGTAGACCAAGGAGTTTTCCTACTCAAAAGCCACTATTAATGATGCTGTTTTCCCTCAAAGAGTGTGAGTCCACCAGTGAGCTAATAGCAACCAAAGGCAAATCTCTCTGCAATCGGGAAAGGAAGCCTTTGAGTCAGACGGTCAGATAGGCAGTGGTTAGGAGGATAACTGGTTTCTTTTTATTCTTTTCCACTTTGGAGAGATGAGTTCTTTGTATGGTGCTACTCTTCTGACTGAGAACTGGACATAGCCTGGCTCAAAAGCCTCAGATTGCAGTCCTTTATGAAAATGGCCAGAGGGACTCCTTGGGAAAATGCAGTCAGTCGAAAGCATGATTTAGTTAAAAGCTTGATTTCATCCAGCACAGAAGAATTAAATATTTTTATTTTTTTTTTATGAAAAATGAATATTTTTAAGAGCAGCTCTTGTACTCCATGAACTTCTGTAGAACTGTAGAATATTCAAATTGTCTTCTTGCTTTGGGAAAGAAAACACTGGCTTCCTTGCATGTCTTTTATCCTCTCTTCTATTACAGAGCTTTAAAATCTTCAATAGAAAGCATTACCATTTCTCCCAAACACCTGCACATTTAAATTTGCTGTAGACTTAATGACTACCAGATTCATGTTTTAGGCTTATAGCTTACTTTAAAATCTTACTGCTTTTTATATTTTCAAAATATATTTGTTTTCTGTTACTGACAAGGCCAGCCACATGTTTGTTAACCAGAAAGACTTGTGGTGGTTATTGTCTTTTCCTGCCATAAAACTCATCTTCTCAGAAGGCCATCAGACTTGACTTGGTACAATTTTCTATCCCAGCCATTGTTGGAATTGCAACTCATTAACTATTGATATCTTGACATTTCAATTGACCTCTCATTTGCAAAGCACAATGGTATTTTTCATGGCCTTTTCATCCTTCATTATAAATGGAATAGGAATGACTATTTCTACTGTTTGCATTTTAAAAAAAATACCTTTGTTTTACCAGCTGGAATGGCACCTAGCTTTTCCCTTCCTGGGTAGACCTGCATGGAAGGTCTAAGGTCTAAGCAAGTCATGCAGAGCCAGAAGATTTTCTTATTGACTCAATATGCAGGAGGGCAAACAGGTCAGACTCTGAGGGTCAGTTAATATATGCTGTAATAGTGGTAACCATAAACAGATCTTTTGCTCCTGTTGTCAAATGTGCAGTCACTGGGCTAGGTCTGAAGGTTTGTTTTTGCTGGTCAGATCAAACACTTGTAACCAAGAGAAGTGGGTGGTGTGCCACTGGTACTCATGCTCAGGAATTTCTGCTGTAGGAAAAAAACGAAAAAAAGAAGTTGTGTAGGTTGAAAAAAACTCCCATTTATGTATGGGAAGATGTCTGTATATATACATATGCATGTTTATATTTGTACATGTGTATCTACGTAGGCTTATTTATGCAGGCATATGTATATATGAATAGATGTATATGAGTAGATGAATCTAAAGGACATTGCTAAAGAACTTGAAATCAAACCACATTCAAATAAACTAGAAGCCAAAACTTGCTATAAATCTCATTTTCAGTGAAACTCCCAGGCAATTTACAACCATCACCCGTTAGTCTCTGCTTATAAACGTTCCTTAGTCCATTTCTGTCTAACTACTAAATCAGCCAGCACCAATTCAATTAGTTCTAAAAATCCATTACAACACAGGGCCTAAACTGTCTGCCCACATTCATTTCTCAAAGAAATCCATTCATATTTATGTTTTAATACTTTAAGTCTAGCATGTGAAAGCACTCAAATCCCCAGCAGAAATCCAGGAAAAAGCCTGCTTACAGGCAATTATAGACAATGTTCTTTAGTCCCTGATCCTGCTAGTCTGTCCACTTAGGCATCCACGCAGTTGCAGAGTTCGGTCTATGGGATCAGTTTATTGCACCAGCAATCGAGTCCCTCAGAGAATTGTCCAAACTCAAAATACCACTGGTTCTGGAAGCTGGCCCACGTGATTGCATCTGTACAGGCACGCAGTGCTTCCAGCGGGGTTGGCACTTGGAGTATCACTATGAAAACCAAACACATCAGTTTCCAGGGAGTTTTATTTAGGGAGCTACGTTTTCTCAGCAAAATGTGAACTCTAGAAATGTTGCAAGGGATTATTTTATTCTTACAAGTTAAAGGTTAGTGTTGGAAATGGATTATAAAACTGCTGCTTTTAAACTGTTTGCAAAGAAATGCACATATTAAATCCTTTTTGATGATATCACACTAATCCCTAAATACTGATTTTTATGTAAATTTTGACTCTTGCAAAGCTCTGACAATTCAGCTATACCCGTGTGGTTTTATCAGAGCTCAATTGCTCCTTTAGATCTTTTTTCTTTTCTGCAGTACCTTTTGCTTTATTCCAAAGTCATCGCCACAGTTGGAAGATACAGTGCTTTTGACATAAAATAATAACTCTGTTTAATATTTTACCTTTATTTTCTGAATTTTGTCCCTCTGACACATCTTGTTAGATATATTCTAATCAGTCCAAAGGATAACCACAGTAGGGCTATTTTTATTTCTAAGGAAATGATGCATGATAGCTACTGGCAGGGCCCAAAACAGTAAATCAGTCCTGTCCCAACCACAGAATGTATTAAAAGTCTGTAGCCTGTGATAATGTTACAATTCACTTGACTAGCAGTTTGTTTGAACTTTGAATTGTGCAAATATGTCACATTGGTTAAGTCCAAAATATAAAATTGTTTGTGTTTTTAAGGTTTTTGGCTGCCCAACACAGCAGGTACCTGGAAAAAGCACAGTGCATTTTTGTAGTGAAATGTTTCTGACTTGATTGTGTCATTTATAGTAGATGGTTAAATTGCCACACATCCTGTGTAGAGCAAAACATTTGCTTACAGGACAGCAAGATGGACACTCTGAGAGCTCATTCATCTAATCTCTTACAAATCTGAGCACCCACCATCGATACCAAGCACTGCTGAATCCAGCCGCATGCACCAGCTGTAGCTCCCAAGCCAAACTTGTTGCTCAGGAGCTACCACACAACTTTGGATTGCTAGAGAAAACTTCTCTTCAACATATTTTTTATTCACTGAGAAGTGCATATTCCACTTGACCATTTGTGTAAAACTTACCACAACTATTGCAGCTGGGCAAAAATATGTATTTTTGTTTTAACTGGGTCGCTTTTGTTGCTTTTCAAAACTACATTTTCTCACCTTTGTTGTGACACAGTTTGTCAAGATTAAATTTAGGTCAGATTTCAGAGGTTGTAGGAAAAAATGAAGTGAAAGTTTGAACCAAACAAAAGCTCTTTTTTTCCTCATTTCTTCCTTTGAAAATCAGCCAAGGTCAATATTTTATCCAACCCAGCATGTATTTGTTGTGGATCAAAGGAGGATGTGGGTTCTTCCCTTTCTCATACTATGTTGTTGGTCATTTTAGGCTTTGTATTTGTCTTTCTCATTATTAACTTGAAGTCACTTAGCATTTATTCAAACAATTATTCTAAGTGTTTGCCTTGGGCATCATAGTAAGTAACAGCTGTTTTCTAACTACCTGTGATCTTTTCAAAATTAATGCTCTAAAAATGCATTTCTGAGCAGATATTGCAACCAAGTAACAGATACAAGCAAAATCGAAGAAAACGCCTGATCTCAGCAAGAATGGGGATATTTTGCCTGCTGATTTCAGTATAGATCACAGGAACCAACCAGATGTACTCTTGAATTTCACTGCTGTGCCACTTTTGCCCTCCTGGAAGAAAAATAATGAGAGCAAGTAGTTTTAGTGTGCTTATATGAGTATTTAATTTACCTAGGGTCTAGCACAGTATAGATACTATCCAGATGAAGATTCCTGCCTTTGAGAGCCTTCTTGAGGCAGTGTAAAACTACCTGGCAGTGGGATTTGACTGAGTCTATCATAAGCCTCTTAGACACTAGAATCCCTCTCTCTGCTCTCTTGCTTCATTGGAACTTCTAATTTTACGTTGGAATGAGAGGGGAGAATGAAGTTTCCTTGGTCCTTCTGGCTTGTGGTTTCTTGGTAATAAATGTAGTTTGTTCCTAAAGTAATGCCTCCTATTTATTTCTGTGGAAATTACAACAGATGCAAAGAGTACAAGTTTTTGTAGCCGAGCAAATTCTCAGCTACAAAACAGTATGTTTCAATATAGTCACCACCATCATTAATGCATTTTCAGCAGCGATGAACAAGATACCTCACTCTTAAACATCTGCACCAGCAGAGATGACCACTATTGCTGTCGCGACTGCTGAAACACACCACCCACTCCTCACTGTGCTCATATCTGCTGTTTGGTCTCCCTGGACATTCAGCAAGCATCAGTGAATGCCAGTGGGTGCTATTGCGTCCACATGGAGGAATTCATGTTTTATTTTGTATATTATATTTTATATCTTATATTATTACTTTGTTTTATTTGAACTTCCAGGTCAGATGGCATTCTGTCAGATTGCCCCTCTGCTGCCATCTGTCATACAACAACAAAAACAGAATATTGGTGGGAGAACATTGGATCTACTTCCATCTCATCAACATTCACCTCTGATATCATAGGCCAGCATAATAATGTAGGAGGCATTACTTTTGGAGCAGCACTCATAGTATGTTTCCTCTGCCTTGTGAGGTCATTGACATAGGACAGAATAAGGGTGGTGCTCTTTGCTATCAAAGTATTTTCCTTCTTATACTTGCTGATATATCCATCAAAAAGAGCCTGCCTCATAGCAAACAACCCTTTACTTTGGCGGTAAAATATGTGATAAAAACAGGTATCTTTCAATTTTTTTAATTTTTTTTTTTTAATATAAGTACAAAAAAAAAAAAAAAAAACGTCTGCTGTTTGAGAGAAACAGAAAAAAAAATCCAGTCATTTAGGATCGATGAATACAAAAGAAAGGAAATAACACTGCTACAAGGTTAATTTTGCCTAGTACAACATTTCCTAGTATTGAATTGCCTGATATACTCCCTCAGGGATTGCTCCTGCACTTGCAATAATCGAGGCTGATTTTATTGGAAAATCACCTCTGGATGAGATACATACTCTGGAGAGAACTTTTCATGGGTACAAATAGGTTTTTGGTGCCAGTGCCATGTTGCCCAGGCCAGCACAGTTATAGTTCCCAATCTGTCTGTTCATTCAAGCAGCAAATTCATTAGCAGCCCTTCTGGCAGGATAGAAAAATAGACATATTAGGGAAATTCACTTTGAATTGTTTTCAGGATTTGTTGGATAACAGTTCAGTAATCAAATTGCGCCTCCTAACAAGAGCATTAAATATTTTTATTACTAGTGGCAGAGAGGCTGCAGATATTCTTTTAAGTGCTGAACATTTTACCATAACACTATGTCACTTGCAAAGATCATGGATGAAAGAAGAGATTAGCATAGTTGGAATGGGGGTGCTTGTAACGTCTGAGCTGATTTTTGTTTTGTGTCTTGCAGCGAGTTGCTCTGAGTCGTGTAACTCTCACATTACAGATGTAACGTGTGTTCAGTATCGGCTCATCCATCAGGGCTTGTCAGCTTGCTGGCTCTTTAATTGTAGAAACGGGCTTCATCTCGACAGCAATGTGCTCTCTCTACCTATGGGATGTAGGTTCAGATATACACAGTGGCTTCCAGGCCCTGTCAAGTGGAAACCGAGCATATTATAAACAGAGCACATTTCCACCTCCAGCCAGGAGAAGGGATGTGCAGGGCACCCCCGTACAAGGGCCCTCTGCTGACCTTGTGGTGCCTTTGTGCGGAGGCTGGAGGAGTGCTGGGAAAAGGCTGATTCAGAGAGACGGGTGAGCAAGGAAGAAAAATCAAGGAGACTGGCACAAGGATGGGGAAAAAAAATATCTTTCTAAAGAAAGCTGGAAAAACATTTACACACAGGAATTTACTGCACTGAGCTCCAGGAACTGACAGTGTTAAAAATTAGGATTGTAAAGTATAATCTCTATACTCTGTTTCCTAATTCCTGTTGTCTTCATTGTTTCATGGTGAAGAAGAGAGTCGTCCTTGGTATCAGTCATAGTAAGCTACCAAGACAAAGAAATAAGCGGCATATGGCTTAGCACTTTTGGGTCTAGCGATCAAGTAGCAACCCTCTGCTGTTCAGCTGTAGTTTGGTTCCCAGTGGGCTTTACTTTGATGATTAGATATATTGAGTTCCTCATGTCATTCAGAGACTGTAGCATTTCCTATGGGTTGATGTTCGCTTCCTCTCACTTCATTTCAATTTTCCATATCCAGTGTCATCACATGTAACAGTTTCTTCATAACGAAACTTCATGTTGAATCAGATTTGTTTTTAAAGTGAAAGAGCACCGTGAAAAGTCTTTTGAAACACCAATCTCTGGAAAAAATCCTTACCACAGTGAAAATGGGGAGGAACTATCTATTGATTTCCCCTAAAGACATTTAGGTGCCTAGTCCCTAGATCATTAAGGAATACTCAGAAGAAAAGCTTTTGTGATTAGCATTCTTTACAGGACTTACACTGGCTCCTTGCTGAAGCCATTGCTGTGCTAAATAAATAGAAAATATTTGTTCACTCATATTTGAAATCAAAACTGTGGTACTTAAAGCCAAGTTCTGTGCAAGTGGAATTACATCAGAGGAAAATCTGAACTTTAGATTCTGATTGATCCCTCTGTATTTCAACACAGCATCTGTTAAATACTAACATTCTTTGTGGTCACAGAGCTTCTCTTTTCATGGTGCTTACCTTCTCTTCTTCTGGTGTCCCCATCTGTTCAGAAAGACTGGGAGGCCAAGTGCTGTGCCCGTTGTAGGACATAGGTATGGGCCGTATTGGGAGTTCGGGGTGTAGAGAGAGGATGGGGGAAACTCAGAGAATAAGTGCTGCCGGTCCAGAACATATACCACAATGAGCATAAGCCCACACTCGTGCACCACGGACAGAAGTCAGCTAACTCTGTCAGGGAATCTTAGGAGAAATCTGGTACCTTGGAGAACCTCCTAAGAATGCCACTGCTTGAAGCTCTGTTCTTCCCAAAAGTCTGCGATCTCATTTCTCTTTTTGGTGCACCTTCATGAAGTTTCCAAGCGGAGAGACATTTCAGCTTGCGTCACAACAACAACTCTCACTGAGGTTCACCTGGCAGCTTCCTGTGTGTCATCTCCCTCCATAATGACTGTGGTACACAGCGTGACAGCACAAGCACTGTTTTTAGAGAGCAAATTCAGTGTCACACATTCACGATGAAGCACTCGCTGTAATTCACAATTAGCCTTAACATGCTGTAAGGAGAGTGATTGCATATGAATGTGTCACAGCTTTACAAGCCCAACGTTTACAATCTACAAAGGTGATATAGCTCTCTGTAACACATATCCAGGACTGCCCTTCCCATAGTTTTATTTCTTGGCAGTTACCTACAGTTTTATGAAACAATTTTTTTTCAACATGACAAAGTCACTTCAATTACACAGTCATTATAAGTTTTGCCAAGGTTGACTATGGATCGTTTTGTGTTCATTAGAGCACAAAATTAGAATTTTCATTGCAGCAACTGTAAACAGTATTGGCTCAAAGGAGTCAAGCCTTTTCCCCCATAAAATCTTGGATAAGCTATAATTGAGGAATTCCATGGATTTTGACAGATTTTAATGTTTTTAACTGCCTTCTGGGTTAGCGGTGGTTTTTTTTCCCCTTCTTCTTTCTAGGCCTTGATATATTTATTTTGGTCTAGAGACTGAATAACTGGTTCCCTTCAAAATGATGACATTGCCACACTCTGCCTGAACAAGCAGGTGCAGTCAGTGTCATTCTAACACTGAATAAATTATTTCTTCAACTTTATCAGCAGTTTTTCTTGATTCTTGTCACTTCAGTCATAGATGGTCACCAGGAAATAACTCTGATTCAGAATATACTTTGTCATCTGCTCGAGTCCCACTGAGCCCCATTAAGCTTTCACTTACTTAAGTAAATTCAGAGTCTGTTACTTAAGTAATAATCAAAGTTTCTATTTAATATGCTATTGACTTTATGAATGCATATGATTGAGTTTGCTTTACACACTGATGTAAATATAAATAAATTGCATCAAAACCAATCATTTCATATATGCAAAAATAAAGCAGATAGATAGGAAATAAATCCAGCAGAGATTTTCAGTATAGTCCAGGCTTTCAAAAGCTGTTTGGAACAGATAAAGAATTGGACAAGCTCTTGTTGTCTGTGTTAAGCAAATAAATAAGATCCAGAAAAGCATCTTGAAGAGAAGATTACATTTTTCTCTTGATTTAGTCACTTCCTTTAAGTTAATTTAACCTTTTTATTGCTGAGTTAGCTCACTAGAAGCAATCACTAGCGTACTAAGAGGTGGGAGACTACTTAGTAGAAAACATAAGCAAAATGTTTAATCTGCTCGTTGTTCATGCTCACTGTGAACCCACACTGCCCTACCTTCTTTCTCTGTCGCTTAGGATTAGACAGTCTGCACAGCTCCTGACTTGTGCTTCACTTGGAGGAGATTCTAGGCTTTGTTTTTAACCTAATGTGTACTTACAAGCAAGGAGAGGAGACAGAGACTATTGAGAAAGCAGCAAAGAATTTCAACAGACAACTCTGTCAGACCTTGCACAGCAGCAATCCTCTGTGTTGTTTCTACAAATCCGCAGCATGTGGGTTTCTCGTGGCGTGTGGCGTGCTCACATCTTGCCAATGGAATGCCCAGTCCTTAGCAATTTCTTTTTAGACATAATATGCCATGATAAAGTCAGCCAGGATAAGATCTGTCAGAAAATGCCCCAATGGGCTTTATCATCTTATTCCTCTTAGCAAAACTTGGAGCTACGGTGAATGGGGGCAGCAGACATGTAGCAAAGGCAAATCCCTTCTTCTTAAAAGAAATGTGTTTAACAAGATTATGAACTGTTTGAATTCCAAATTTGCAATTAGCACCCCATGAACACACAAAGAAATCATCCAAGTGGCAGATAATGTGTTAGATGCCTATAGTTAAACCTTCATAGATTAAACAGACTATTAAGTACGTGGTAACAGCTACAATAATAAATTTTATAGAAATCAGTGTAATCTGAATGGTATGAGAGCTCACTGAAATTTTATTCTCTTATTAAAACTGTGAAGTGTGTATGTTGTTGAATGCATATGCGTGCATGCAGGCATGCAAATTACTAAGTGGAAAGATTAGCAAATTATGAATTGGGTAAGTCTTACCGTATATAGGACAAATTTTTCCTTTAAAGCACATATAAAGGTTTGATTCTGCAGCTTTCTTCTCAACCCTATAATTTTACACTAGCTGGCATAAATTAGCAAGCTAGAAGTCTAAATGTATGTGTCTGTAATGCCTCTCGAAAGAAATAACAAGATGAACGCGCTTGGTGAAACAGGAGCAGTGGAGGTAAAACATCCGTGCGCTTTTCTGCCCATACATAGGTCAAATTGAAGTCGGTGAAAGGAAAGAGAAATCCTTCAACTTCTGCAGTTTATCTGTGTTGTTTGTAGTCTGGAGTTCTTTGAATATATTTTATTTCAACTTCAAGGACTTTCAGTCTGTGAAGAAATCGGCAGTGCCAAGTGTTCCTTCTCTACCAAATGTGATCATTTGTGAATCCAGACAGTGGCTCACTTGCATTAATGTGCTCAGTGGTCTGGTGCAAATCAGTAAAATGATGAGGCACGGTGAAGGGGGAAGGTGGGACTTCCACGTTTATTTATTCTGGATAAATGGTGCCCATTAATCTATCATGAAAATATGGAATTAGCAGGGAAGAAACCACAGTTGCACATTTGGCAGTTGCTAGCATGCACAGATGGTCTTTCAGTGTTGTAAGATTTTCCAGTCTTTTGATATTGAGCTTGTGTATTGCCGATATTTATCTAGAATATCCATAGAAAAATAACACTGAATATTTTGGATTGTTCAATCTCCTCCTAGCGTATTTGCATAAAGTTCTTTACTCTTAAAGGTAAACTTCTTATGCTCTTTGTTTATTTTTAAAAAGCCTAATTGGTGTGATTTCCTAAAATAAGGAAGACTTCATTTACCCAACAAAGGCATTAGGAGTGCAGAAGCTCTTGCATGGGAGCTGTTGAACAAAGTTTGAAGGTTGGAGGTTGGTAGTCACGGTGGGTTTCCAAGTGTTATAAATTGAATCGTTCCTAGTTCTGAAAACTGGGATGTTGAGTCCCTCCTTGATGTGGTATAGAGGGCTGTTTACAATGTGTTTTGCTAGCGCAGACAAGTTTTTACTCACTGTTAGTCCCCATAGCTTCACTGAGACTGGGAATCTGACCTTGGCAGCGTCTCCACTCAGAGGAGCTCAGGGCATGAAGTTAAAGGAGAAGAATAATGTCATCTTCTTCATTTGCTTTGGGAATGTTTGGTTAAGTCTTTAAAGACGTTATCAAAATACTTCACAAGATAATCACATAATCAACAGAATAATTCTTGTTAAATTTCCTTTGAGTTTACTCCCCCCTTATCCAGAGAGTGGATATTAATGGCAGTGTTGTGGAATGCACCTTCTGAAGTGCTATAGTGGTGTACACAACCCACATATGTACAGAGCAAAGGCATGTTCAGCTGCAAACAGCCCAAGGTGCTTTGTATTAATAATCTGTAAACACTGTGGAGGAAAGAAAAAAATAAACAAACAACAACAAATACAGACACAAAGGTATTTATCTCAGCACACAGGAAATTTTAATCTGGTGAAAGATCTGAGAGGCAAAAGTAAGGTAAAAGTTTTAGGTGTGTGACGGAACCAATGGCTGCACATGTTCCAGGACTCCTTACATAAGTCTGAAGATCCTAGAGGGTATGAACTTTTCAGCTTTTTTTGCACATATGTGAAGCTTCAGTTTAGCAAGACACAGAACTGCATGTACACAAACAAACAAACAAACAAAAACTCACAGCAACCCATTTCAAAATCCCTGACCATCAATTGAAAGCTAGGCAGCTCTGATTGTCTGTTTGCTAATCCACTGCATATGAATTTCTTCAAGTACTGCCTGCTGTCAGTGTTCTTGCAGCAATGCCAGTTCTTTTGTTTTATATGCTTCTATTTTGGCATGAAGATTATACTGAGGAAAATCCCAAATTTCATTCTAGTCTATCTGACATTTAAAAAGTAGTGCACATCATACACCACAGAGGGATACAGATTCAAAAACAAAATGAAAATATGGAAGTGGCTGAAACTAGAAAGAAAGAAGTCAGACATCAAGCTAGAAATGATTATGCAAAACTTGTTTTGTAAGCAAAAGCTCACCCTAGTCATCAATAGCTAGTGTTATCTTCCTTTATTCCAGATATTGCAAGAGGAATTTCTTCCTTTGTTTGATATCAATAAGCAATTCATCTGGACTTCATTTGCCAGACATACACAATCGTGTTATCACTTACACACATAGTCCAGAATTCATCCACACATCTCAGAAATAAAGCCATGTATCTAATATATGCAGAGGAGTGTTCAGGACACATATTCTAGCATATTTATTTCTGTTTCTCTTTTGAACGTAGCCATTTTTATTCAATTTTTAACATATAATTGTGTTACTGTCAAATGATATTTTAATTGCTGCTCTAGCTATGTTGGTAAAAGAGTAAAGGATTCCCTGTTCCTCTTGTCCTGTGCCATCGGCTGCACTGAATTGCTCTGTTCTTCTTTCTAATTTGCCCAGATGTAGACATACAGAGACCTAACTACAGCCTACATTCCAGAAACTCCCAGGAACTCACTGTCTTGCTTTTCCACTTTCCTACATAAGTTCATTAGCATTAGAGGAGCACTAGCAAAGTTGTGTTCACATGGTTGTATGTACAATGCTGCTCAAATACAGAGCATTTATTTTTTCTCCCTTTTCTCTCCTGAACAAAATGTGCTGGACCACAGCTCGCAGGCTCTGGCAGGGTGTTTCTTTGCTCTTTGTGTGTTCCTCACTGAAGTTGTGATTGCCTGATTGTTTTATTCTGCTTCAGCTGAGTTACCTGGGCGCATCTCTTAATTTCATTGCATTTGCCAAAGTAAAGGCAGGGTCATGGGTTTGTGACTTGGCCCCATAAATATGAAGTGCCATTTTCTTCATAAAATTATTTCTAACTCATTTTAATGCTGTAACTCCATCAAAGATGATTTTTTCCTTAGCCCTATAGGCATTGTACAATGATCAGCCTTTTAAAGTAAAATGATTATCTGCAACAACAAAGCCCAAACGCATTAGTTTTGTTGTCACTTCTCTAGGGTACCCATGAGAAAATCTATCCTCTGTCAACCTCATAAGTGAGAACTCAAGAAACAATTTTATGTGTATTTTCCCATTTCAGATCCCAAGTGCTGTTGTCTGTTTGCTCTGACCTTACATTGGAAAGTTACAAGTTACTAGCATTAACCTTCTCCATGCTCTTCTGCAACTGCAATTCAGTGTAATGGAAACATTACATTCCACTACAATTAGAAATGGAGCCCATATAGCACCCTGCACTCAAGAATTTAGTATGGGATGCTAACCTACCTTAAAGAGGCAAGCCCCATCAAGAAGATGGGGCTGTTGAAAGTCCTGAATCTGTTCTTCATAAGCTTTACACTTTGTTCATATACTAGACTGCATCTTAAGTATAAACCTATCATCGGGTTTAGCAAATCAATACCATAAGAGTGTGAAATGGTCCCCAGAAATCTCCAGAATGCCATTTCACAGTGAAAGCAATTGAAAAAGGAGCTGCAGTGGAATATCTTATGAGGTAGCCATTTAGATCACAAAAGGATCATAAAAGTCAGAAGCAGTTTGTTTGAAGCAAGGTTCATAATATAACCATATAGAGCTCTCTGGAAAGAAAGGAAAATTGCAAACCAATTCGTGGTTACGGCTTTTTCTGTCAATTCTGCAGGGATTTAAAACTTGCGAAAGGTGAAACTTCTGCTATCTTACATTGCTCATCTAGAAATAGATAGCTACAATCATTGCAGCTAAACAAATGCCAATTATTGAAAGCCAATATAGGCTTTATTAACTTCAAAGTGATTAGTGTTTCTGTACTGTTGAGCAAGGTACTATTGGACAGTGTCATTTGTTGGTAATCTGAGCATCTTTTGAGATTTGCCTTACTGTATTCTCATAATATTTATCAGTGAAGTTTTGATACTTTGCTTGCAGTAAAGGCACTAATGAAAGCATTAAAATAAATGTTTTTATAAGCAAATATCACCTGAGCATTCCACCTTACTTCAAACATTTTGAATCACGGAACTCCATGTTTCTTAAAACACTTCCCTGTCCCAGTGCAGGAAAATGGGAGCAAAACATTCTGGATGAAGCTGTGTGTCACAAAGCAAAAATGCCCCAAACTTTGTCAAGTCCATTCAATTCTACAAGTGCCCGGTACGCACCCCTGGAATTAATATTTGCTCTTTGTAAGAGCTGACAGATACCCTGCCTAAATAGAACTCCTTGAGGGAGATTTAAATGAATCCCTCCAATCACTGGAAACTGGATTACATTGCAGTTGCAAGTCCTTCAATTTTTAGTTTTATTTTTTAATTTTCTTCTTTAAATCTCTGTGATTCATGGCTGGTAAGAAGCTAATATGGAGCCAGCCTACCTTCAGCCTTTCTTGCTTCCTTCAGAAAAAAATAAAATCTAAACAATAAAAACAATTTCTGCTTTTTCTCCTGCTAACATTTCTCTTTGAAGAGTGGCACTGCTTTAATAAAGATATAGGAAATGAAATTTCGACTATGTTACACTGAATTAGATTACTTTGGACAAATGAAAAGTAATACTGCCTCCTTTAATACCATTAGAAGAATTGATATTGCGGAGTTCCTTTTAGACCACAGTGCACCAACGATTAGAGGCCTGATGACACCCATGTGCTTTGTTGCTGGGAAATGCCTCAGCGGTGAGTTATGGCCACAAGAGGTGGAAGGCAAACATGCCGCAATGCAAAGCCTAGGGCACCAAGCACTGCCAGGGCTGGGGGAGAACAAAGCGTACAGAAGAGACTCATGCCCAGGGTGTTTGTGAGCTGGGGCACTGCCCCTGACTCTGCGTGAGGGCTCCATGAAGCACCTCTCCACAGCCAGGAGTTGAGGCAGGATTACTCACTTCTAGGGTCAGGTCCTAATTACAGTGTCTTTATATCGTGGTAGCCCTAAAGATTTTTCAGCTGTCCAGTGGGGTGAAAACTTGTAGGCTTTATTTTCGCTGCTATCTTGTCGATGCCTGATGCTGGCCCCTTTGCAGGGAAGCCTGGCAACACTTGGAGGAGTGCACATATGTCCAGTCATGGCAGCATGGCAGGGTTCTGCTGCCTGCCTCTGTGCAGTGCTGCCGTCACGCAGTATCGCAGCTACCATTGTCCTGGGTCTCCTCAGGTACCAAGCATGAATCAGGGCTCTGAAGTGGGCTGTGCCAGAACCCCTGAGTCAAGCTCACATCAAGTTGTGCTCTTGATTTCCTAAGATAACAACGCTGTTCACTCCTCAGCAGCTGAAGTCCTGTGCTGTAGAGTGCTAAATGAATGCTTGGCATTAGGCATTATTTATGTACCGTGATGAACAATACATCTCATTCATGTCATCATTTACTGAACATATTGGGAAAGTTATTGGGCTCTTTGGGCGATTTCTTTTCCAGGAAGTGACTGTGGTATTTTTTTAAATCTTGCATAACCCTCCATTTATCTCCCACTGTCTGCTTTCTGGATCACTGGTTGTTGGGTTTTTTTTCAGTTTTGTACATACTCTTGTGTCCGAAACAAGGAGAAAAGATGCACATTAAAACATATGTTCTAATCCATTTATTAGAGAGGGACGTTTACAAATAGCACTCCAGCAACTAATTACTAACCTTATTCGTTGTATAAACTCAAAACACGATGAGCCAGCTTCTCTTCCTTTGCATGATTTGCGCCATTTTTATTATCTTAGGTGACTGGCGCTACTGAAATAAATTTCTCAACATGACTCAGGAAGACAAAAGCAAATTATCTTTTTCCTGATGAGAACATTAATAAGCAGGAGGCTGGAGTGCACTGTCTCCACCACTTACTGTGGTGTCCCTTGTTGCAGATTGCAAAAGAGGAAATCTTAATTACTAAATGCCACCAGAAAATCTTTTGGCCTTGTTTGTTAGTAGCCAGAATGCTCTTGTAGCACTGAGCCATTGATTTCCCTTAGCCACGTTAGGAACAAGGGCACTGCTTCAGTCAGTGGGCTGACTGGACTACCCAGCATGTAGGAGAAAATCACTGCATTTAATAACAAAAGAAAACGCACCTAACAATGTAAAATCATCTGCAGGCTGGAAGCAAAGAGACACAGATGCCATTGATAGCCATGCCGTCATTACAGATATAATGCACAGTCCTTAGGTAGTGTGAAACAGCCATTCTCCATTTACATTTTTAGATCAGCATCGTTCTATAACAATGAAGGCTTTGTCCCATGAACCCAAACCTCTTCTGGCGTATCTCTATTGATTTCTTTGGAGAGGTACCTAGCAGAGAATTTGGCTCCAAAGCACTGCAGGAAAAGAGAAAACTGGCAAGATGATAAGGGCTCATTGCTGAAGCCATGAGGTATATGAGGCATACAGAGAAGACAGCTTGTTGCTTTGGGTAAGCAAGCTAATTCTCAAGATGAAAGATTCTTTTTTAATCCTACTTATTAAATATAAAGTAAGTAAAAGCTTGTCTTACATAGCTGAGCTTATCGTAGCCTTAAACTCTCCAAGTGTGGACAGGTTCTGTTCTGAGTCACCAGAAATGTTTGGGGAGATTTTGTCTTAAAGCTGAGAATACTTTCAGTAAAACCAAACAGAAAAAAAGGAAGAAGAATATGATGTTTCCTTGTAAAGTTGTGGAAGTTTGGTTTACTTTTTTGTAATTCAGAGCAGTAGCACTTTGTGAGTGTGACTTAGAACCAGCTCCAGCTCTCAGTCAAGTTAATGTGAGCTGGATCAGTTCCTCCAAGACAAGCAGTTGCAGTGAAATTCTTTGTAGAAACAAGTAACTGTGATCGAACACATACCTACGTGCATCACATGTCCCAGACAGCTACTGAGGGGCCTTCACACATCTCATTTTGCATAATGCAAAAACATCATATAAAAAAGTCTTTAAAATGTGAAGTGAATATAACTGATACAGAAATGCCTGCCTGGGTTGTGAACAGCCTGAAACTGCTCTTTTCTGAGGTGCAGGCAGTTTGGTGCAGTGGGGGCTGATACATATGATGATGTGGCTGCTTCTGCATCTGGTACACAAAAAGACAGCGTGTTTGGAATGAAAGGAACATCCTCAAGGTAATACAGTGTTGGCATTTATAGGGTGAATTTCCCCTATGCAGTGGGAAGCGGATGTGTGAAAATGTGGATTAGTATGGAATATGTGTGGGGGAGATGTGCAGGCATTGAACAAGATATAAATGGATGTCCCTGGTTTTATTCCACTGCAGCATCATTCTGCTTCCAGTAATTTGGAGAAACTGCTCTGGTAAAATCTAGTACAGTGATCTAAAAACAAGACATTTAAGTAAGAATCCTAGTTTTCTCTGATTGCCTTTTCTTTGCCAAAATCTCTGTGGCATTGTTCAGACAGTTCAGAACTTTCTGGCTCAGTTGTCAAGATTTAGCATCTTAAAAGCCCTTGTAGGAACAAGAAGCACTAAAGCTTTTGCTTTGGATTCAGTTAATTGTTGTGGGGAATGCACACGGTGTAATATACTTTACTGAAGACCTCATACATAGAATAATCGTACTATGTTCAGGTATCCATGTAATATATGCATCCTAGATGGCATGCAAGTATGCAGAAAAAAAATCACTTTTATAATTATGTCAGCACATCTAGATGTAGAGAAGGGGCTGAGAACTCTTATCAGATTTTCTTTTGTCTTTTTGTGAAAGTATGTGAAATAACACAGTCATTGGTCATGCAGAGAAATTAAGAAATTTCAAGTGTAGTCTGAAATATTGGCCATTTTCAAACAGAAAGTAAACTGAAACATTAATTCAGCTATATAAAGTGGTTTTTCATAATTATCTCAAATCAAATCAAATATTTTGACAGTCTTGAAAGCAACATACTTTTATTAAATTGATTGAAAGGTTCCATTGGCTTTGCACCACACTGTACAAGATTCATCCCTCATAGACAGGATGTAGACAGCTTAAAGCTCTCAGTGGAGACTGCACTCTGAGCTCAACTAGTAAGGTAAAACACCTTAGTTCAATTTAATAAAGCAAAATATTTCATTGTGGATGATAGTAACTCAAAATGTTTTATTTGAATTTTCTGAACAGAAATGGATTGCTTTAGAGGGAAGTTTGAAATTTTCTTGCTTGTAGCAATGCCGATTTTAATGAGAATTTTTTTTGTTTTTGTCGGATCATCCATGGGGGGATGGGGGGGTGCAGGGGGCGATCCTCATAGCTCTGCTACCCATTCTGTGGAAGAGCTAATTAGAGTTGCACTTCTCAAGTCCCACTCTGGGGAAGATTTGTGGTGCAACCTTTGCATCACCACTGGAGCACAAGATCCTTCACATAAGTTAAAGTAGTTTGCAGTACCTCTACCCAAACTGCTGGCCAGGTCCAGGCTGTGGGCCTCTGCAGGACTGCATGTGAATTGATACCTTTAGGAGCTTTTGTTTTGCCAGCAGCAGGGTGGTGAATGCCACTGCAGATACTCAGCTGCTATTCAGCAAAGGCAGCTGGAGCCACTGGGACTGAATGAGGAGAATTCTGTTCAAGCCCATTGGGCCCAGGATGATTACTGAACAGCACAATCAGGGTTCTTTACTTTTTTTTATTATTATTATTTTAATTTTGTTTGCCCTCACATGAGAAAGGACTGTGGCAGTACAGATCCCTGTGATCTCTCCTTGCATGTAATCAGAAGAGCTCTGCAATTGAATATTTCACAATAAGCACTGCATTTTCAATAGGGATGATATAAAAGCAAATATCAAGGCCTCTGGCTGACAAAAGCAGAATACAGAGAGAAAATATGAAAATAGCAACTTACTTCAGCAATAAAGAGAGTATATTTTATACTGAAGTTTTTCTTTTTGTTAAATCATGACTTTCTAGTAAATGACATCCCAGAAGATATTTATCAAAGCAGGGAAGCACTAGAAAGAAGCACCCTGCATTCACTTTAATATTTCTCCTTTTCTTCTGACATTTTCTTGCCTAGAGATCTAATTCCATTAAATATGTACATTTTTGACTGGAAGACTTCTTCATGTATCTTTCAGATGAATCTTAAAAGTACATAAGGTCTGTAGGGCAGGTTTTTTTAAGTGCAAATGAGGTGCACAGTAGAATATTGTCTATGAGGCTTTTCAAATTATTTATATTCCTGCGGTGCTTTACCTTTCTCTTTCTGTGGTAATGATAAGGAAGTAGCGAGACTCCAGTGCACCTTCTGTGGAACACTGTCAAACAACATTAGTCATATTTAATATCTGACATATAGGAACTCACTTTGGCTGATGTCCATTTTTATTGGGCTTATTGGATGTTATCATGTCTGTAACTTTCTCTGGTCTACACAGAGCATCAAAGTTTTAAAACCTGTTAGACCCATGGTTGGTCAGTGTTAGAGCCCTGTAATGCTCTTATGAATGGATGTAAATTAACGCTCGCTCATTAAACCTGCTTTTCAGTACATGTGAATCTGTTGTAGGAATAATGACAGCTAAATGCTCTGTTGGCCCTCAGCCATGCCACTTGTGCTATTCTCCTCCAGTCTTGTTTGGAAGCTGTGCAGGGCTGACCTGTATCAGTGCTTGAATAGGCAACTTGGCCAATAGGTCACGTTCCAGGTCACTTGGGTGTTGCAGAAAGTGGTATGGGGGATAATTAGGTAGCCCTTCTCCCCACACCAGCTTTGAAACAATGACCTTATGTTGTGATGGAGGCCACTGTGCTATAAGAGTGCTTATATGCCACTTCAGATTTGGTATGAAACAAATGTCTTGTTCATTTGCATTCGCAGTCATTAATTATTTCATTGCTTTCTCGTAAGAATTTGAGTTAAGAATATTAATTCTGGTAACTGAGCTAAATTGCTACTTGAATAATTATAATCTGCCTAAATGTCTGCCTGTACTGCTGCTAGTGTCAACCTCCTCACATTATGTCTGAACATCTCAGGCCATATTTCAGTTCCTTCAGTTGAATAACTTATTACACAGTTGTGCAGCAGCCGTGGCTGAACTGAAGAAATATACAGAGCTATGCTGACATAAAGATCAGGAGAACGAGGCTTTTGCTTTCTCCAGTTGTGTAGAGGAGACATTTAGTAAATTAAACTACTGCAGAGGAGAAGAGGGTCTTCAGCGGGAGTAAGGAATGACAAAACGATCTGTTAGATCTCTGTAGGAGGATTGAGAGCTGAGTCTTTCCAAAGCTTTTTGTGGGCCACTGGGATGAGGGGGAGAATCAGAAAAAAGAGTAGAACTCATGGGTTGAGGGGGAAAAACAAAACCAAAACATAACAAAAAACTGTTTACTAAGATAGAAAAGGAAGAGAGAGAAATAATAGTAATTATAGTAATACTATATACACATGTGCAAAACATGTGACGCACAAAGTAATTGCTCACCCCCTGCTGTCCCATATCCAGCAGCTTCCTGAGCACCAGCAGCTCCCCCCAGCTCCTTGTGCCCCGCAGCCCCACTGGCAGGGTAGTGCAAGAAGCTGAGAAGCTGAAACATCCTTGGCTCTGTAGAGCACTGCTCAGCAACAACTAAAACACTGGTGTGTTATCAACATTGCTTTTCTCCTAGAGCCAAAGCATTTTCTCCTAAAGCCCGACACTGCAGAAAATCAACTCTGTCCCAGCTCAAACCAAGTCATTCCCACAGATGATGAGCATCTTCCCCTCATGTGAGCAGAAGCTGTGAAGTTGAAGAATGGATATAGAAAATAGCTTTCTCTTGAGTCTCTCTTATTGTTGTACAAAAGTGCAAGTGTGTATTGGGATGATTGTATTAAATGTGTATGTATACAACTTAAACAAAATGCAGTAAAAATCAAGCCTGTACCCAGTCTTGGAGACTTAAAACTATTTTTTCTCAGTGATGGTACTTAACTTTTTATAGGAATTTGGTTTACTGTTAGGGTACAAGTTGCAGAATATAAATAATCCTCTTCTATGATCACCAGTGAAAAAGCCAAAACCCCAAATAATTGACACCCATGTATTAAAACATGTCATATTCCCACTTACTTAAAAACAGTTCCTGTATACAAATGTAGCTTTGTAATTGCTCTCAGAATTCCACTGCATTAGACTTGGAACTTGAATGCATGGGCAGAGTTTTGGTCTCTGCTTTACCCAACAATTCTCCTTATTTCTCATCCTTTCGTATGTTGTTTTTGCTGTTGAACTTAATTCAGCATTTAGTTTGGCATGATAATACGTCTTCCACTTAAATTCCTGAAGTGTTTTTGGACTGTGAGTGTTCTCAGCTTCCCTTCTTCTCATTCTCTTTCTCATTCTCCCGCTCCTTCTCCTCCTCCTTTCTATGTGTGGAAGACACATAGAAGTTCCACTCACAACTGGAAGGAAATATCCACTTTTGTTCAGATTCCTCCTGGTTTCCTAACTGAAAGAGAAGTCTGCCATCAAGAGCTGAAGTCCGACACTGAATAGGGGATTTTCTTGAAGTCTCACTGCCAGTTCAACCCTCCTTAGAAGTCTGTAGTCTTATGTAAATACGGTCCTTTCCAATGTCACCAGCCAGTTTCTAATACAGGAACCAAGCAGCCCACTGAGATCCCAAGCCTTCTTGCAAGTTTTGTTTTCCTAAAACTTAGGCAAGTGGTTACCTTCTTTAATTGTTGGTTTATTGTATGGAGTTATTTCCCCTTCCTGAATCATAATTTGGCTTCCAGATGGCACTAAAGTCAGCAGCTGTAACCACAGACAGCATTTCACAAATGTTAATTCAAATAAGTAAGTCATCTAACTTTCATTGCTGCAAGTTTTGAGGAATCATAGTGCAGATATTGAATCATATCCAAATCTTTTACCTGCTCAAGGAGTTCTTGTGCTTGCTGAACTCTGCAAAGTGTTGTCTGATAGCATCTCCCACCAGCTTGATAGTTTCTAAGAAGTGCTTGAACTATGGCAGCTCTAGTTGCACTGCAGTCATTGTCAGGAAAAAAATATAATAAAAATTGTCTTTCAGTTTAACACTGAGACTGCAGGAACTTCACCTCCATGTTTCCTTCCATCGGGCTGCCTGGCTGCTGCTCTTGCACATGCACACTCCATCCCCAGATGTTTTAATAGCATTTCTGCTGACAACTACTAGCAATACATCAACAAATACAAGTATAGGGTAAATAATCACCATCAGCAGAAACATATTGTCAAGACAGCGTATTTTGAAATGCACAGAGGTGAGAGCCTGTGATCCCTTGAAGAGCCAGGACCCATGTGTGCATTGCCGTATGGCTGCAGACACCTGTGGGATCCAGTAGGAAGGCTTGTCAGCAGTTTTCCACTTGCACTCACATAGCAGGATGCAAGGTGCATGCATCTCTTCATGTTTTACATAGAAAACATATGAAGACAGTGGGTGAGTCATTAGTCCATGGCCATGCCCCCAAAGAGAGAATACATACTGGTTCTTGGGAAATAAATGAAATTGTAGTTTATGCCTAACTGTCTACCATGAGAAACTGGTTTAGGAAGGGAACAAAACTAAGAAGTATGAGCAGTTCCTGCTTTTCTCAACAGGTATTCCCTGCCTGAATCTCATCAAGCCTAAAAGAACCTCTCTACAGCTTCTTGTCCCCAGTATATTAGATAATTGTTATGTCCTTGTTTCTTTTGTTCATATTTCAACCATTAATAGCAGCCTGAGGGAAGAAGAGTGGGGAAATATGTTGCTCCTGCAAAATAATTGTAGAAAGAATAGCCAGAACATAAAAGATATTGTTTTGGCTTCAAAAAGGGTAAACAGGTGCCTTAGGAGTCCCAGAAGAGCAATGTGCAAGCTCGTACAAACAACCTCCAAATCATGCCTGTTTGTTATTCACTCAAACAGAGTTGAAACTATTTGAATTCTACAGTTCCCAGAATTCAGATGGTGCACAATGGCCCATAATGAACAGCACCTGTGCTTACCTCAATTACTACACAGAGCTGAACAACAGCAAGAATGGCTTTCAAGAATATTTTTTCAATAATAGATTTAGTTATATCTTTCGTAATTGGATTCAAAAGCTCAAAATTTCATTTTGCAAGTTGTTCATGAAATTTGTATGAAAAATTCTGGCATTTATTCAAAAGAAATGCTCCATGAACAAGAAATTGCAAAAGAGCCAACTGCTGGTAACTAAGCAGCCAAATTATAGTCTGAGCACTTGGCAAATACACCGTCTTTTTTTATTATTTCAGTAATTGAATTTCTGTTAAAGCATGGAGCATAATTTAAAATCAGGAATTTATTTATAATACAATAGTGTTTCAGTAATAAATGCGTTATTATTGTCACTTTTAATGGAATCTTATGTATTCCCTCAGAGACTATGTGGCAGACTCTGAGACAACCACTGCATCAGTGCTGCTTGTAGACAATTGAATTAATTGAAGACAGGGTCATTAACTCGACCTGAATACCTCTGATTGCTTCTGTAAATAAGGTTAGAGAGCAATTGGCTAATCTTTGTTGTCATTATAGATTCCTTTTACATTTTCACACTGCCGTGTATATTAAGATCATTTTGCTAAGCAGCTTTTCAGGCTGTCATTGTGTTTACAGTATTGTCTTGCATGGCACACGACCGTAATTGTATCAGACTTACATTTCCCATATCTGTATAAAACATACTAGACGAGACCTATTTGGGATTGCAGCACGTAAAAACCATTGGACCAACAAATTAATAAACAAAAATGAGTACACTGTAGCATTAAAAAATAATCAAATCACAAAACAAAAGTTGATTTTGTTTGCTTTTGCTTGAAAATTCCAACCTTCAAGACTTGCCAGAGATAACACAGTGAGTCCATTGCTCAGTTGGGAACATGACCCACAAGGCCAGCTCTGTGTATGCCAGCCCGTGAGTCAACTGCTATCTGGACTTTTGGCATGAATTTCCTTGGAAAATGAGCAGCAGGCTGTCACTGAAGCACAGATAGAACAGAGATATTTTTCAAGGGGAAAACCAAAAACAAACAAACAAAAGGCTGTGAGCACACTGTTCCATTTCTCAACAAATCTAATAAAGAATGTAGCCTGAGAGGTCTAGGAAGGCATGTGTCATGAACAAGAGGCACCCTAAACTTGAGAATGAGGTCAGGTTCACACTGAATTCAGGGATACCAGCTTGTCATCACTCACATATTCCACCACACACTAAAAAAAACACCAAAATCATTACTTTCTCAGAAACAGTCTTGTAAGTAGAAGAAAACAGCTGGCAATGTACTATAATGTGCCTAGTATTTGTATGTATTTCTTTCATTCTAAATTTATATTCAAGATGGGCTTGAACCCAAACCCCAGATATGCAGTGTGAGTTATCCAAACTCTGGAGCCAAATGTGAGATCCTGAGTCCATCTGTAACCTGGACAGTAAGTGATGTTTCATAAATTCAGACTCAAAAATAACAGCCTCTTCACTTCAAAACTGGCAAGTACAGATTTCAGCTCAAAAACTGCCCGTGTCAAACTCCCATTGGTGCAGGAATCCAACCCAACTTGAGTGCGGTGGGAGGAATGTGCTGCCACACCATGTTTTCTCACAGCAGCCTCTGCATAACTCACTTGTAAGAACATTTTGGGGATTTCTTTTTTTGTTGTTGTTTTGTTTTATTTTGTTTTGTTTTGCTTTGCTTTGCTTTGCTTTGTTTAGAAAGCAAAGGAGGAAACAAAGCATTGATTAAGATAGTAAATTGTTCCAGAGTTTTGAAGGCATTATGTGGACTTACATTTTGCTTCTCCTGGCCACACAGAGTTTGCTCTGCAAAGACAGAGAGATCAGCCAAGCAGTGTTATTACTGAGCAGTTTCTGGTTCAGCTCTGAAGTTCAGTGTAAGCTTTTCAGGCCTGGGCCGTGTTTGTATCTCTCCCTGAGCATTTGCAGGGGAGGCAAACGCTACTAGAGCTCATCTTCGAAACCTGCTGCAGAAGCAATCAGTCCTGCTCAGCCTGTTTTACCGTTTGTTCTCCCTTATTCTGTGGAGAATTCTGGTTGGCATTTGGGTACTGTCCTTTGTTAATCAAACTGTATTGCCTATGGTATCCCAAATACTGAAGGCAAAACTAGAGAGGGGTGCATTTTTCTGTTGCTGTAGTTGTTGCTGTTGTTTGATTCTAATGCAGAAAAGAAATAAGCCAATATTTCTCCACTTCCCTTCTGCTAGAGTGACACCTAACTCCTCATTTTGTTATTAATGAGCAAGAGAGCTTCAAGTCTCATATAACAATTAGCCACTGTGCTACATCAGGCATTAGGAGATTGACTTTGCCTAGGCAGATGTGTAAAGGACACTTTTGCACCTTACTAAAGGAATGATTTTCAAGCTGAAAACAATAAGAAGTTCAAGGGAAATCCACCTTTGCTTATGTATCTCTGTACCAATGAGAGACTGGGTTTTCCTGACCTTTGCTTGTCAGGAACCTCCAGCAGGTTACTAATACAATAACCTGTCGTCAGTCTGAGGAAAATAGATGATGATGCTGAAAAATCAATTTCCTGTAATTCAAGAATGTGTATCCAGAATGAAAGCATCTTACTTGGAATGTTTTAAAGGAGAAATAGTTTGACCAGTCCTAGAGGTCTAGGTCATTTTGTCCATATTGAAAAAATAGACAAGGTGCAATGGTTGCCTACAGACCATTCCAGGTCAGATAGCAACTGGCTCTGCCCACATCGCTGTTCCTCTCGGCCTGAATTAAGAAAGCAGGTAGTGTTCTGAAGGGGTAAAGTACAAAAGTAGCACTTCTGGAAGGCATCCAGCGATGCAACTGTTATTTTGGTGGTCCCCATTAGTCATTCCTGTTTAAATCAAAACTGACTCTAAACTTGTCCTCAGCAGGCACACAGATAGTGCAGTCCTTTTCTTTGCAGTGTTTTGACCTGACTCTCACACAGCACCATTCTGAAGGTGCTGAGCACCAGCAGCTCCTACTGGAAGAGATGCCAACTGCTTCCCCACAAAATCCCAGTAAAAGGACCTTGGTATTGATGAGAAAGTCTAAAAGGCAAGATTTTTAGCCGGATAAGATTAAAGAATTAAAAATTCTCTGTTCTTTTTGGGTGTCATTCAAAATAAAAAGCATAGAAAATGTTTAAAATAGCTGAGCCTTTTGTCTTAAAGGGTTTTCATGTAGAAGATTTAAGATGTCAGGTTTAAACATGACACTGATGGTATTAGGCGAAGTATGAGAGCACATACTTGTAGTAACTGTCATTTCTTTTTGACTGTTTATTAATGGTCTTTTGTGATTTATAGTGAATGTTGTGAAGAACCTGCAGGTCCATTTGTCACTCAAAGAAGCACCTTTTTTTCTTAATGCTTATGTATTTCATAATTAGCTGTGGATGTTGCTTAAAGATTTAGCCCTGTTCTAACGTAAGATTCTTCAAGACAAGGTTTGACCCTAAATAGATTCAATCTTTTATGTTTTGTTTTGTTTTAAAATAAATAAAGCAGTGTACAATGTAACTGGCAAAAGGAGCTCATACTGGGCTGAAAACCAGAAAGTTCATATTTCCATTCTGAAGGGAGGTTTTCACCCCATTTTAAATAAAGTGTAAGGAGGACACCTATGTTTCAACATTCATTTTTATTAACATTCTCCTAGAAAATTTTCTGCTTGTTCAAAACACAAGTAGTGTGCTTTTTTGTAACCATTATGTGCTTTGATGGTGTACCATAAATTCATCACATATATTTAGGAATACTTACTCCAAAAGTATTTCAGAGTAATTGCCCTATATTAATAACAGTGATTCCTTTTTATGGGAGTAGTAGTGAAGCTGTCTGCTTGTGGGTTTTCTTAATGCCTGTTATCCTACAACTCAGCTCGGATGAAACGTGCTTGGATATACTCACAATTGTATCTCTATTAATAACACCTGGAAAGAAGCATCAAGAATTTGTTTTGCCCATGAAATCCCAGAGAGATGCAGAATTTAATGAGCTCATCGGACTCTCAAAGCAGTACGTTAACCACAGTGCTATCTTTACAACAGCACAGTAGCCATCTCAGCAGCAATGGATTGTTCATGTCTTACTCATTTCAGTACAAGCCAGCAAGCCACAGAAGCAGTCCTGGTGATTCATGCTTTATACAGTATATAAGGCATGCAGATTGCGACCACTTTGTAGGCAGCTGAAGCTCATTTAATTAAATATTACCCACGCTGTTTTGATTGGGCTCAGTTTTTCTCTCTGCCTTTTTTTTTTCTTTTCTTTCTTTCTTTTTTTTTTTTTTTTTTAACATTTCTTGTGTCCCTCACGTTCCTGAGAATAGCCATGTTGAGTCCTTTCCAAACAAAGGTGTTTTTGACTGCACTAGGCTGTTCCCCTTTGTTGGCTTGTCGGAACTTATGTCCCCGCTTCATCCTCTTTGCTCTGGTCTAGAGTTGGTTATGTTGCTGCACCGCTCCCAGGAGATTTGCCTGGAGAGCAAATTCCCAGGCAGTTCCCTGAGATGACCTCATGCCACTTGTACATAGCACACAGGTGTGAATGACTGTGTGTGCTGTAAAGCTGTGGAAAATCAAGATATACTTTTTGGCACCATTTCAAGCTCAGAGGTGTTGTCTTACATGTGGAAAGGAAAAAAAATCCTTCTTTCTCATGTTTTCTGACTGCTTGGTTGCTTGGTATAGTAAAATGAGCTTTCCTCTCAAATAGCAGATGCAACTAGAGACACTGGGGGTATGGAGGCTTCATGTGGCTCTAGCTGCACCAGTACATTTTGGAGGCATAGCTCCCAGTTACTGGTCCCACTGGACCTTGTAGGCTGAATTTCATTTTCAGCTAGGACTGAACTAGAACTGAGTCACGTGGTTAATTTGCAGTGTGATTTTACCAAGTTTCTGCTATGCATGACTGAGAAAAAAAAAGATTATAATTTGCTTTAGGATCAAAGTATTGGCCATTTTCTTTATCATGACCACACTTGAACTTTCTGCTAAAATAAGTAAAGCAGAAGTGCTAAAAAGTGACTCACTTAAGTAAAATGTATGTTAACATCAAATTATAAATAAGTATGCATTAACCTTCAAAGAATATGTACAAGTGTACTGAAAGATGTAGTTTTCTACATTTTCTTTATGGAAAATAAATAAGTTTGTACATACATCATTAATTCAGAAAGTAATGCCTCCTATTTATTTCCATGGAAACTACAGCAGATACAAAGGGCACAATAACACTTTTTGATAGAGAAAACCCTCAGCTACAAAACACTATTTTTCAACATAGTCACCACTGCTAGCTCTGCATTAGCTTTGCATTTTCATCAGTGATAAACAGGAGCCTGCACACCATGCTCGTAAACATCTGCACCAGCAAAGGTGACCAGTCACTGTCGCCACTTTTGAAATGCACCACTCAGCCTCACTGTGCTCACATCCACTGTTTGATCTCCATCAGTGTTCAGCAAGCATCCGCAAATGTCAATGGGTGCCCTCTTTACTGCATGGATGAATTCAGTGACACATCTTTGCTCCATATGCGCTTCCGTGTCAGACACCATACTGTCAGACTGCCCCTCTGCTGCCATCTGTCGTATGGCCACACCATGTAATGGGATATTGGTGGGAATGTTCATCCCCTTCTGCCATCCCACCAATATTCACCTCTGACCTCGTAGGCTAACATCATAAAATAGGAAGCATTACTTTTGGAGCAGCCCTCATATCAACGTTCATCTAGCTGGATTCAGTGAGGCAGTATTGATATAATAAAATGGTCCCATTTACATCATACAAGGCCCTTTGGTGACAGAGTATTCTTGTTCCGTATGCCAAACAAATAGTAGCATATAATGGCATGGTGCAATAATACTCTGACACATTAATCTATTCACTAAAATATTGTACGTCAGAAAGTCTGCATACATCACATCCTCTGAATAATATCATGCTGACAAGATTGTTTCCAATCTCTGAGGTGAGCAGGATGATGCATGCACAAATCATGGTTACAATATTGTTTTTAATATGCAAAATCCCTTCCATGTCAAGTGTGTATAAGAATGCTGGGAAATTGAAAGGAGAGCAATTACCATACCAATAGTTCAGAAAGTTTTTTATGTGTACCATCAGGAATGTACTATTAAAATTCCTCCTCATCTGCTGATTGTTTTGTGTAATTTCACAGGTAGTTTGATATGTTACACCTGTTCTTCTTCACAGGTGTGGTGAGGAGTAAGAATTTACTGTAACCCAGGAAGAAAACCAGGAAAAAGGTCACAATAAGACAGTAGAAGCAGTACCATGGTTAAAGTCACACTGCTGAAGTATATACACAGTTCCACCTAGGATTTGTGGCTAATGTAATTCTTTATTGGAAGGCTTTGACCTTGTTACAGATTCTTGGCAGCTTTTCCCCACTCTATTCATTACTAATGCAAGCTGTCAATCACTTTAGTTCTGCTTTGACATAGATTGTGGCTCAGAGGAGTTAGTTCTGTCATTCTTTTTATTTCTTTCATCTTTACTATCCTTTTTTATGGTCCCTAAAGCTGAAAGTATAAAAGGGTTATATGTGTACAGAAAAAAAGTCTGTTTTGGTAACTCTATCAACCTTGTTATAAACAGCCTTTGATTAAAACAGTTACTTTTGAACATATGAGCATTTTATTGAACATAAACTGAGAGTGTGGTTTTCTACATACAACTTCTAGTAAATTACCCTCCCCCTCAAAACAAATCAGATCTCCTATTTGCATTACAGTGCTCAGGACTGATACCACCAGATCAGCTGCCACATCCCAAATCACGTACTGTAGGGGTTTTTGCTCTCTGTGTGTTTTGACATGAGAGAGCCATCATAAGTGATGTCTTACTATGCGTGCTAATGTTAGCTGAAGTAACAGTTTCCACACCTTATTTCATTTCATTGACCTGGATGGCGATTAATATTTCATAAGGACTTGATACAGGTTTTCAGTTCCTGTGTCAGCCTGGTCTTTGAAAGTTTAGATTTGAATCCTACCAGCCTGATGATAAATAATTTAATACTAACCAATAGAGAGGCAGTGAACAACTCATTCAGAGTGATCCTTTTCTTTAAAAAGCAATCTAATAACAGTCATATGTACATTTGAAGATATAGACATGAACAATTTGTTACAAAGAAATGGCAGCTCCCTTTCAAATTAGAAGAGAATATTACTTCCTGAAAACAGTGTAAGAAATAAGACTTTGTTATTGAACAGTTATGGTATTAAATTCTGCCACTAAATATTAATCTACTAGGTTCTGCTCTATTATTATCTGTTAGAATAACGAAGCAGACTTTTTTTGAATGCTTACAGGGAATTCAGCTAGCCCAGTAATTCCTCAGGTTCATTCTGTTTTTCTGTAGGAATGGGCTCTGCAGGAGAGACTGGGCCAGCTTCTGAAAAGAGGCAGCTAGTGTGTTCCTCCCTGTCTTCTCTCAGAATACAGCATAGTGAGTGAGAGGGCAGCTTATCTCCCCATGAGTGAATGCCACAGCCTGCTCTGCTGGATTATGGAGAGTGCAAAGAACTGGGTGCCCACTTCCCAGTGCCCTGTGCAATCAGTCTTTTGTTCTGAAGAGTATAGGCATTTAAAATGGATGAGTCAGATTGAGGATAGCCAACACGCACCTTCTCAGCAGGAATTGGTGCTCAGAAATACTTCTTGGATGCAGTAAAATTCACACAAGTTCCAATACAGTGCCTTAACAGGAAGATCAGAAAGCCTGTTGAGTCTGTAGTCATATTTCAATATAGACCTTCCCTTTTGCAGATATCATTGGTCTCCTTTTCCCTAAAAAAAAAAAAAAACAGTGCAGTAAAGCAACCTTTATAGAGTACTGATTTTTGGTACATTGCTAGCATTGATACACTGTTGACTTACTGGTCAGTCTCCATCTACATTTTCCCACTACCCAGTGGTGCTCTGCTTTCTCAAAGTTTACATTTTGATTTTTGGGTAGAGCAAAGGAACAAGAGGCCAATTCATCATTATTGGTTGGAATGAATAAAGCTATTGCTGGATGGCACCATCAATTTGCCAAATCCTCTTCACAGCAATTAGCATGACTGCAACTAATTGGTGAAAAGTTCAAGAAAATACCTAAGGATTTGGTAGGAATTTTTCTTCCTTGACAGGTTTTACTGCAGTAGTCTGAATTCTTCTCACAGCTTTTTTTTCTTTTTCTTTTTCTTTTTTTACGTACATATTTACAGGGAAAATTGTTTATTATTTTTCCTATTGGAGGTTAATGAGCTTTAGTATTTTGAATTATTTTTATTCTAACTACCACATCTAATCTCATAAGCCATTTATTACATCATTACAGTAAATGATGTGTAGAAAATAAAAGTAATGATAGTGCTGATGAGAACTGTAACAAAGTGTAAGGTGTATTATGGGTCTTCACTTCTCTAGGCAACATAGTAATCCAGACACATACTAACGCCAGACCTGCTTTCACTGGCTCTGGCAGATCTCTTGAGTTAAAGCCAACCAAAGAAACAGAGGAGAAACAAATACAACCAGAAAAGCTGAAGGGAAACATTTAAATGTAGGCAAATCAAACTGTAGCAGTCCACCACAGTGAGTGAAAGACTACCAGTGTGCCTGAGAGCTTGATGCGCTTCCCCGCTATGAACCATCAGCATCTGGCTCCACTGCCTGCTCTTGACAGATGCCACACACCTGCAAGTCTCAGCTGCTCTATACGTAGTTCAAGTTTTATCTCAAATGTGCTGAGAAATGCTGCCAGGTACTGGTGATACTGGTGTCTGTCCCCTCCTTCAAGACATTTCTCATCTCATGCTTTGTGCCCACACTGTGCTGCAAGGAGAATTGCCGTGTGCTGCAAGAGCAGAAGAAGGGAAATAGGTGGAAGTACTGCAGATGAACTTCTTCCCAAATTAATTTCAGATGTGTTAGTCTGTTCTGTCTGCTTCATTACCCGATAGCAGGGAGGCAACCTAAAATGCTTACCAGCAGGCAGCTAAAGATGTTATCACAACGACCTTTGCAAAGGATAGAATTTTGGTTCTCCTTCCACCTGCAGTGGGTTTCATTCCAGCATCTCCCATCTTCATGGCACAGGAAAAGTGACTTTTTGGAGAGGGGTAAGCAGATGCTGATCCCACTGGTCTGAGAAATGGGGAGCCTTGTTGCTGAGTTACGTGTGTATTTTTTCTCCCAAGGAGGACTGTCATAGTCACAGCTCTTGACCAGGGCAGAACATGTCTGACTGCCATGCAGGATTCATCTGAAAGACCAAGCACAGGGCCTGGAATACGTGGAGCACAAAATGCAAAGGGGGAACAAAACTGATGTTGCCATTATTGCAGAGTGGCCATGCATGGAGTTTGTGAGGCCTGAACTGTGTATGAGGAGAATCGTGATACCTCTAATGTTTACTTTGTGTGTTCGGATTGAAAGCTCTTTGGCCCAAGGACTGTGTCTCATCACGTATTTACATAGCTCCCAGCACAGCAGGTCACTGGCCTCAGTAGAGGTCTCCAATCTCCAGTGGTAATAATGAACTGGCTTTCTTGTAAGCGTTATTTACTCAAACAATACCGTGTTCCATTGTGCAGCATTGTTTTTATTTATTTATTTTTTTTAATCAGTTCAGATGAAATGAAAACATTGTCCACTCAAACACTGAGGAACAATATGAGTGTTCATCTCCTGCTGGGAAATAAAAATTCAATACCAGTTTCAAATACCAGTGTTTCCTGCCCCCTTTAGTCACTCTGAGGACTTCTGTCTGATGATAAAATGCTTTAAATCCATTTTAAACCTTGTCCAGGCTGGCATTCCTTGTCTGGATCTTAGCAACACAACAAAGCTTGCTTTGAAAGGCTTTTACAGAGGCAACCTTGAGTTCATGTAGTTGATACTTCTGTGAAGAAGCCCAGTTTATTTGTATAAGAGCTGCTTGAATGCACGTTTGCAGAATCTATCATCAGAGCATCTTTTAAAGCATGTGATGTAGTAACTTTAAAGCTGAGGAAGTGATTGGGAAGAGTGCAAAGGAAGCAGTTGTTCTCAACCAAAAGATTAAACAAACAAACAATAATAAAACAGAATTCTCTCCACTAAATTCATTTTCTTCTTGGAAGCAAAGATGCATTTTTTTTTCCATGCATTTTTATGTGGAAGTTTTGTACATTTTCTTCTGTTCTGCTGAATAGCATTATTAGAAGCTGATTGTGCAAGTAGCTGTATGCAAGAGCTTTCTGTCTTTAGTGCTGTGAGATAGTAGGAAAGGCACTTGGGGTATCATCTGGTTGCTTTGCAATGTGTATGAACTGTTATTCCCAACCCAAATTACATGATGAAAAGTGAATGCTTCTGTTTAAAAATGTTGATCAACAATAATGTCTTCAGCATGAAGCTGCCTGATGTAGCCACGGCATAATTTTATTATCCCAGATGAAAGACAAATATGACCTCACTGTGCTTTGTATGAAAAACATTATTTTGAGTCTGTCTGGTTCCTTGCAGAGCTATGTTACTCAGCAATCCTTGGCATATGATAACTTCTTCTGACACTAGTGTGCAGAAAAAGAGAAAATAAGGCCTGGCTGGAGCTTCCATCTATTCCCATGATTTTAGTCTTGCCCTTTGAGCTCTTTGTCAGACAGCACAATCTGCTGCAGTACAACTCCTGGTGTTTTCTGTAAGCACATCCTAACTACAGTGTCAATTCTCTTCCAGAGCACTTAAAGATGTAGGTTGTGATTTAAGGCTGGAAAGGTCTGGGCCTTAGGTGCTGAGGTACTGCCCTTTGCTACTTTGATCCATTCAAAGAGGTGATGTTCTTTAAATCAGTGACATTAATGAGAGCAAATTTGCAAGCACTGGCAACAGAGGATTTTTTGGGGCATATCTGCACAACTCTGCATAAGCAGAGCCACATACATGCCTGCGTATTGGCGGGGTGTGGGGAGGGCTGCGTTGCAAAACTACTCCCAGGAAAGGTGATTTGTCACCACGAGAGGCTGGTGCAGGTTTGTGCGCCCTGCTACAAAGGTGCATTAAATCTCTGCAGGTGGATGAAACAAAATTCTTCGTTCTGATAATAGTGAATGACATATTGTTTTAAGGTTGGTGTTCTATTCCGGTATTTTAGAAGAGAAGTGAAGCATATTCCTATCAGTTTGGAAATCCTTGAAAATATTTTTTTTTCTATTATTTTTACTCCTTCTTGCAGACAATTGTGGTAAAACAGGAAAACTCCGTTTTCATCTACTTTCAGTGTTTTCAAAATAGAAAATCTGAGACCAAAATGACAAGATAGATATTGAAAGGAAAAGTATCCCACAAACATGCCCAATTTTACCCCACAGTTCTGTTTGCTGATAAGTAAATAAATACATGAATAAATAAGTAAATACCTTCCCTACATTTTCTTGTGCTTCACTGAATTGGGGGGGGGTGGAGGGGGAGGGGGGTGTAAAAAAAAAAAAAAAAGTGTTGAAATGGTTTCTAACACTTGAAATAAAATATACATTTTAAGACTTTAAAAAAAAACAATATTAATGTTTAATTATTCAAAATATTCTTGGAAATGCCTGTGTTTCTCAGTTAGCTGTTACTTCCCATTGCAATTTGGCAACTAAATCTTCAGACTCAGTTGAGTGAAGAGGCTCTAAAAAAAGAAAGCTATATGCACTTAATGAGCAACTAAGTTAGTGATCTGTTGCAATTACCCAAGTGAGTAATTTTGTTTCATTAATGCACCCTGAAGCACCAAGCTGTTTTTGTCAATGGGCGCTGCAGGGCCCTTGCAATGCTCAAAGAGACAGTTACGTTACCAACCGCAGTGCAAGGGATCACTTTACCAACAAGGAGAGAGAGAGAAAGTAGCTTAGCTTAAGAAGAAGATTAAAGACCATATATTATTGTCATGGAAGCCAATAGCAATACTTCAGAAGACTGTAGTGAAGCAGGATCAAACATCAGTTCTTTCTGGCTTTTCCAGCTCCCATTTTCTTCCTTACGGTGTTATTTAAGAGGGCATCTTGATGCGCGTAGTATCTCAGCTTGAAAGGTGAAGGAGCGCGTGTGCCTGGCTTATGTGAATTTTTCTCAGAGAACAGTATTAAAGCAGATAGAAATGAAGGGAAAAAGTGTTATAACTTCAGGGCTTTCATGGATCACTCAATATGGGAAACACACAGCAGATGATATATTGAAGTGAGGTATTGAATATCCATAAGAATACTAGCAAATGGTGTCAATTTTCGAACACTTTGCTTTGCCAGCTTCACAAATTTAAAATCAATCATCAAAAAGTCTCTGTATAGATCAGCTGAAGAGACATAAAACCTTATGGTTATCACTCTGGCAAAATGAAATAAAATAAAATAAAATAAAAAATTAAAGGTGAGTGTATAAAGACTCAGACTGGAAGATTTCTGTAGCTCTGAAAACTGGGGTCATCCAGTCTCTAAGTATAGAAATAAATGCTGAGGAAAAGCAATGAGGCACAGTGCACTGTTAATAAATAAATCTTGGAGGACAGTTGAACACACAGAAAAGAAGTAGATTTCAGAGAGACTTACTTTCGGTATGAACACCGTTTTCTCATGGAATTATCATAAAGCAATCTTTCTTCTGAGAGAAAAAAATACAAAAACAGCTATAAATAAAAAATTCTTGGGTGCCCCCTGGAGAGTTGTCAAAGTAGGTAGTTTTTATACACTACGGTGCAAAAAATATTCATTAAAATTAATTTTTAAAGTGCTCTGTCCAATATTAGTTGCCTGCCGTCCTTTCCTTGATCATGAATTATAAATGAACCAGCAAAAAATGTGGAAAGCGTGATTTCATTAATAAATTATTTAAGTGTGATTATTAGTTTTTGCAATTATTGGGCTAATAGGCTGAAGTTTGTGATACTAAAGTGTTTCTCACTTGAGGGTGGTGATGATGATCATGATGTTATTAACACCACTGTCAGTGTTCCGCATGGAGAGTAAAGCCAGCCATCTCCTTGGTCCCTACGTGGGACCCTGCTGGAGAGTCCATTGGGTCTGCACTGAGAGAGCAGGAGCTGATGCTGAGGACAGTTGGTGTGAGCAGGGTTCTTTGGGTGCCTCCCTCAACCCAAGACTTTAAAATCTGGTCAACAAGCAGCTTACTAACCACAAGGGATCTTCTCCCCACAGCGGCCTGCCAGTGTCGGTGGCACATGCAGCTGGCTTAGCCCATTCCAGCGGTGGCTCCGGGAGCTCCAGTGAGTCTGAGAGCAGCTCCGAGTCTGACTCCGACAGTGAGAGCAGCTCCAGTGACAGTGACTGCAACGAGGAGTCACGCAGTGCCACACCAGAGGTACGGCCATGCTCGCAGCACTTCCCTGGCAGGAGCTTAGAGGGTGGAAAATGTCAGAGCTCTATGCAGTTTGATGCTATTGACTTTTTTTCTCCCTTTACAGTTTTACTTGTATGACCCACATACTCATTCTAGCTTTTGGAAGAATCCTTCTGGCCTACATTTGAATTGCTTTAAAGAAATATTTAGATTTCTGCCAGTAGCTAGAGAAGATTTTATTGACACAGTATTCAGCTGGGGCTAAGGAAAGGCAACGTGACGAAACTGTATCTTCAGGGACCAGCTAAACTTTTTAGTTGTATTAAATTTCTCCAGGGCCACATTGTAAACCAGATAAGGAAGCCTAATTAACCATAAATACTCCATAAATGCTCCCATAAAACTAGCAGTCACCACTAGTTGACTGAAATAAAAAAAAAAGTGCATTAAAAACATCCTCACTTAAAGGGAAAAGCTTTGCTTCTATCTGAGACTTGCTCCTTGTTCTTCACACTGCAGCCTGAACCCCCCTCAACAAACAAATGGCAGCTGGATAAGTGGCTAAATAAAGTGAACCCCCACAACAAGACCATCATCAGCAATCAAAATGAGCCTCACAGTGAGACCAGCTCCCAGCCGCAGAGCAGTCAGCAGGCTGAAGGGCAAAACAAAGGGAAGCTCAGCAACAGCCTGCCCCCAACCGATTCCAAAGACCGGGCGATCCTCAGTCCCATCCGAGAGAAAGCCAAACCGCGGGTTGCCCAGAAAACCCCAGAGGCAAAAAGCTCCAAGCAGAAGTCGCCAGCTCATAATGAGCCAACTGCACAAAGGACTACTGGGAAAAAGCAACCCAAAAAGGTAGAAAGGACTTCCAGTGTAGAAGAGTATAACTGGCCCAAACCAAATAATACCAGCAACACTCCCAAAGAAAAAGACACGCAGGAACCCCCCGAGCAGCCAAAGGTTCGAACTAAAGCAGCAGTTGGCAAGACTGCCCCAAGGAAGGAGCCTCGAACAAGCACAGGTCTCACTTCAGAGAAGAAAAAGTACAGAGGTCCCAGCAAAATTGTCCCCAAGTCCCGGGAATTTATTGAAACTGATTCATCTACTTCTGATTCAAATACAGATCAGGAGGAGAGCCTGCAGGCTAAGATATTGCCAGCTTGTAGTGGACCGACCAATGGCATCAAAGTGAAGGACTCTGGCAGTAACATCCTCAGCGTAAGTAGCTTAACTAGCAATGGCAGCAACACATCCATCGACCAGACCAGCAACGACTTGGAGGAGCAGCTCTTTTCTCCTATCCCAATTGTACAAAATGAACTTCTGTCCCCTCTGAGAGAATATGAAGAACTCAAATCTCTTTGGGTGAAAATAGACCTTAGTTTACTCTCTAGGATACCTGGACAAGAGCCTTTTGAGACCACATCTGTGAAAACTGAACCAAGAGAGGCAAATGTGAAACACAGACGACCATCTCGAGAGTCCCCTACCCCAGCAGCTGAAAAAACATCCACAAAATCAAAGAGGAAACACAAGGTAAGTAATTTTCATCATTCAGAAGAAAACACTATTTCTGTGCATCCTTGAGGTCAGGACAGCAATCACTGACTCCTCACTGACCTGCAGCAGGGCTGTAAGGAGACATGATAAGGCTTTATTATTTTTGCAGAAGACATTTACCTGCACATTACAAATTAACATAAGAAATTAGTAAAAAAGAAAATGGACACCACCTTTCAAAATCAATGAACAATGTTGGTTGGTGGTTTTTTTAGATTTATCGTACCAGCTTTTTCACTGTGTTTGCTCTTTGCATGCTAATTTGCAGTGTTCTGCTATCTGCAGAAGGACTCCCCATGACAAGTGCTAAGGGCTCATCCATATTCAGAAAATGTGACTTCTGTTTGGAAGGCAAGTTTTTATTGTTGGCAGAATTAATGCATTTTTACCACTTGCTTAAACAAGCATAACTTCATTAAAGTCAATGAAATGGTGCTTGCTTGTGCTCGTGGTGAATTCAGTCTTTATATCTTTTTGTTTCATAAATGATTGTGATTCACAGACGTGTCATTTCCTTAACTAGCTGCTCTGTGTCTGCAGCTACCTGGAAAAGCAAATATGTTTTGACTTAAGGCATTATGTTTTATCATGTGTTTATGTTATTTATGCCCAAGGGTATCCTATCTTGTAGGATATGACAGTGCTCTTCAAACTAAATGTGTTCTCAGAAAAGAAACGGGAGTTTTATATCATAAGTGAATTTTTGTAGTTGTTTTTGTTTGTTTGTTTCCAACTAAAATGTCTGTGCTCTGGTCTCCTTGTGAGAAGTTATCATTGCACATGTTTTATACCCCAGACTTTCTAAATCATTATGAATGTGACCTCAGCTGTCTGTTCTAGCGGTCTTCTGAACGGCAATGAAATACTGAATTTGAGCCATCCAGCCATACAAGAGAGTTAATATGTGAAAAGCACAGACAATGCCAGGCAGACACAGGGTCTACACCCTGCCTACATGAGTCACTGCACTGGCTCCTTCCCTGTTGAATTAAGTGGAAATAAAATCACAAGCAAACTCAGCAGGTTTTTATTCGGTGTATATTCTAGCTGTACATGAAAGGCAGAGAGGTAAGAAGGAAGAAGAAAAGAATAAAGAGAAAAGGGATGTATAAATGTCGGTGTTTATATGTATGTCTAATAGGGTGTATATTAATTAAACAGGAAAAAAAAAAAAAAAAGAGTTCTTGCTAGGTCACAGTGGAGTGTCAGTATGATGTCTAAAACAAGAGTATGGTCCTGGCAACTAAACTCAGTGCTCCCAGGGAAAACAAATAAAATGGAACTGCAGAATTTCATTAGCTGGAATTGTGAATCACAAAGGAACATTGGGTGGTATCTCACTCTGGGATTGCACAAACATAAATAAGCTACACTCTGAAACAGCCTGTTCAGCTTCTTAATGATTGTTCATCTCTACCCAAGAGGAAACAAACAAATTACAATGGCATTAACAGTTAAAACAGAGTAGGAAGAGCCAGATTTGGATTCTGATTCATTATATTAGAAGATTTTCGCCATCTACTAGCAGGCTTGAAGGATGCTATGAAGGTTCCAGTGATAGAGCAATGATCAGCTTTGCTTGTATCGTCCCAGGTCAGGCACAGAAGTCATGCACTAGGGAATCCTTCAAAGCAAGTTTCACACCAGCTATTGCTGTTAATGACTGCCTCCTTAGAGCTCAGTCCTGTAGTCTTTAAGTCCTGAGAGAAATACTTACTCAAGGAAGTTTACCATTAGACTTCCATTAAGTAAATGAATAAAAGCTACATACTTGAGTAAGATTTGGTGCTATCAAGTCAGTCCATCTAAATTATTAATTAAATTCCAGTGCACTGAAGAAGATAACTATGGCATATGAGGTATTTTGCTTCCTAATTAACTGGCTATGTCACTGGTTATATAAACTATCATGTGTTTGGAGCATGTTTAGCCCTGATTTCAGGTGACTTCTCTTAGGCTAGTGTTTCAACCGCTGCTACGGTAAAGAAAATATACTGAGATTCCTGAGAAGCTCGTAACGTGCTTCTCAGCTGCATCAGCAGATACTTGATTTTTCAAGTTGTACACTTTTTTGTTAAAACAGTCAGAAAACCTGGAAACCCTTGTTGAAACCAAGAAGCAGCGCCTGGAGGACCCTTCAGCTTCATGCTTGCTCCCACCTTGTATCTCTCCAATACCGAATCACAGATTAACCAGCACTAAAGAGTAAGTTTTTTTTCTCTCATAACATTCAAAAGGGATTTCACAGTATTGTTCAACAAATCTCTTTGCTGTAGAGCCAAATGGGCAAGCATAAGTGGCATCACTATTCCCATCTCATAGAAATGGGGTCCATGTGATTTTGGATGAGATTCAGTCAGCCTTCTCATGGGCTACAGGAAATTAGTCACACCACAGTCCGGAGTTGCTCTTCTTTCACCACATTGCATTCCACAGAACCACAGAACCACAGAACCACGGAACCACAGAACCACAGAACCACATTCTTTAAAGGTTCTTTCTTGCCTCCATCATCCTTCACCACAGTACAGCCAGAATGGGCTCTATTTGATTGACTAGAAAATATTTTTTTGAATTGTTTACTTAAGAGATTATTCTCAGTTTTCTTGAATGACTTTGCCATTCATTTCAGTGGCTCTTACTCTTTAATTGTGTATACAGAAATGCCAGAGGTGAGACCCTAAATGATTCAGACACATGCATTGTGTTTCAGCAGACATAATCGAGTCGTTTATGCCTTTCAGTGTCTTTGAGAGATGGCTGAAATGTTTCATCAAACAGGCACCACAGAAATAATGATTCTGATTATAATAATCAGAAGATTAACGTTCTATAAATAACCAAAGAACCCAATTCCCTTCAGTCATCAATTTTGTGCTTTTTTTCTTCTGAGATGAGGCATTGCTTTCTGCTTCCCAGTAGGACAAGCAAAGAATCAAATGCACAATGTGCTTCTGAAAATAATTCGACTGTTTTCATATCTAAATATAGATAAAGTTCAAAAATCATTTATGAGACAATGCACAGATTTTAAATCCCATAAAAAAGGTTGAGCATTATTTTGTTTATACTGGTGTAATTATAGACGAACTTCAGTCCTTGAACTAACCCTTCACTGTACCACTGAAAACATCAGAGTTGGAGTCTGGAAAAGGCAGATGATTTGAAAGTAAGAGTGTGATCTGTAATATGTTGCTCATTTGATAAACATCATGATGGGTGTTGCCTGACTGTCATTGCTAGAAGTACGAGTAGAGATATATTGCAGAGAGAATAAGGATTATCCATCCCCAACACCTCCACAATCCATTAAAAAAAATATTTCTATTCTTGTCTTCAGCAAGCCCAAAGGATGCACCCCCAACCTGATGTTTCTTAATTTGAGCTTGTTTTCCAGATCATTAATTTGATTCCTCAGAGCTTTCTAGCCTTTGGTATTCTCTGTAAAAATATAATTGTTTCCGTCGGTAGTTATTTCTATTCGCTAGTGTTCATCGGTAGTTATTTCTATATGCTACCTTATCCTCTCATCTGCCTCAAGTTTTGAAACAAAATGTTCTGACTTCAGCTGCAGAGACCTGGTTCACGTAACATTTATTATTAGTGTATTTTGAGTTCATTTAAAACAAATGCAGCATTATTTGATAATTCAAGTCTCCAGATCCCTCTGATGTGCTTCTGAATACAGATCAACATATTTCCCAGAAGATCAGGGAGCTGACTGAAATTTCTGGGGAGCCCCAGGTTGTTTTTAAGCAATCAGGAGTAGTACTGTTTTCCACAGGGTTAAGCAGAATTTTAAGGGGAGGCAGAAGAAAGGAGAGGCTAAAACTATATGTTGTTCAAAGGCAAGGGGGAAAATAACACTTCAGTGGTGAAAGGTTGAAAGAAAGGCTTTGCTGTTTAAACCTTCCTTGCTCCCAAAAGTCCTACGTTTTCATTCAGAGCTCTCTGCACAAGGGTTTTTAGAAATAAGGATGATTTGGCTAGAGCTGACAATGATTTTCATCCATGAAGGTGCAGTGTCTCATGGTGGATTCTCTCTCTTGGGAAGAACTGTTGGTCTCTACAGATAGAACATGCCATCTGTGCCAACAAACCGAGTACACCAAAGCACTCTCACTGGGCTTCTTTATAGATGCAGAAATGTTTTGGCCGTAAGACCGTGAACTCTGGAGTGAAATATGGAGGCATTCAGGATGTAACTGGGTGAAGATAGGCACTCCTATGCTTTTGTAGCTCTCACTAGCTGGCTATATGTGCTTTAGGTATTTAAATATCTTTCTCTCATAATCTGTTCCTAAATGTGTGGGCTTAGTAAAGCATCAAGGATGCACAATTAAGTAAAGTGTTACATGTCTAATATGGACAATTATATGCCTAATTTCTACCAGTTCCTATGACTACATGTACAATTTTAGTGTAGAAATTTCAGATGGTCAGTTATGAACTTAAAAGCCATTTGACAACTGGATAATAATTTTGTTTTATGTAGTCATTGTACAAGCAACTAGTTATTTCTTGTTCCTTCCCTCACACAGTCAGGGGCTCATGCTTTTTCATAAATCTGATGTGACACTCAAAATATAATTGTTCAAACAATCATCATGGTATTTTCCTCATTCCTAATATTTCAAAGCATATGAAGGAAAAAAGGATACTATTTTGTGCCCAAGTAATTCATAGTAATTACTTGAAACACTGCTGTGAGGTTGCTTTTTCGTCAGATCACTTGCCCACTTTGCAGCAGAGGATTGCTGGTGTATTTACTTGATTGCCAGAGCAATTTTAATTTAAGCATTAATTCTGTGTGCTGCTGAATACCGTTTGTATCTGAAAACCTGGTCTGTAGATCCAATCCAGGCAGAGCACTATTTGACAACATTTGGCAGTTTGTAATGCTGATGCAAACTGTGAGTCTGAAATCAGACTGGAATCATACTGGGAAAGCATGCCTGCCATCTAGCTAGTCTGCTTTTCAAGATTTCCTGTTCACTTTTGTTTGACCTTTAGTTAAAGATGCACCTGTATTTCTCAACATATATTAGCGGATCCCTTGGGTAGTCACAACGGCATTTGTTGCAGTTCATTCATGGCAGAGGCAGCTTTCTACATCTATGACAATGACTTCATCTTCATTTGATTGCTGCCATATGGTCCAAGCTAATGCTGGAGTGACCTTTCCCTGCTAACCCCTTGCAGAAAATCAGATACACCGTCAATGTGCAGCATTTCTTTGTGGACAAGGAGAGTAGAGGCAAAGGAAAGCCAAGTGATTGGCACAGACAATGGCTTTTGTCTCACTAATAGGCCAGAGCTACAACCACATACCACAAGTAGTTAAAGGAAGGGTAAAGAAAAGCAGAATGAATTGTTAGAGTAGATGGAAATTCTCTCTCCTTCACAGGCTGGCCTCTTATTGCCTGCTTGCTTGCTTTCTACCCTAAAAGAAACAAGGCTGAAAAAAAAAAAAAGAGCAGACGGGAGTCCTCTTATTTGTTGATAATTGGCCTTCTCCTACACAAAGATTAAACTCTGCAGCCAGAAGACCATCAGTTCTGCTGGTGTTTTTTCCTTTGCACTTTTATTGTGCTTCTCCCTAGATTTTAAATATAGTTTAACTAATAATCATGTCAGCCAATTAAACCATTGAGTCTTAGTAATTATTGCAATAAGTTCATTCAGAATTAGTGATTACTGCAATCAAAGACTAGTGTCTTAGCCTATTAACAGCCCAAAACAAAGTGACAATCTGGTTAACTGCTGGTAACAACCTATTTCATTGAAGTTATTATTAACGTAAATGCTTTGGTGTAAATCTGAGGGAGGTAACATCGCTAAATAATCAGTGTAATTCCCATGAATCCTGTAAATGTACAGGATTAAGCGGGCAACCAGGAAAAAAAAATTAATAAGTACTGTCATTGGGTTTTGGATTTTTGTTGTGCAGGAAAAATATGTCCTCAAGTGCCCTTTCAGTTGTAGTTATGTCTTCTCACCACAGAATGACTTTTGTATCTTGGTTTGTTCCCTCTTGTGCTTGAATGCAAAGCCGAAGTTAATGAAGTTTTGAGTAGTGTGCAAAAGGGAGGTCAGATCTTTGAACATAATCTCTCTTAGAATCATTTGAGTTGGAAGGGACCCATAAAGGTCATATAGTCCAACTCCCCTACAATGAACAGGGACATCTACACCACGACTAGGGTGCTCAGAGCCTCTTTTAGAGGTGGGAGTTCTACCGTGGGACTTGCAACCTTCATTTTTTTCTCATACTACTCTCTTAATCCCTCCATTTCCATGTAGCGACTGAGAAATGTTGTTTCACTTGCTATGTGCCATGCAGCACCCCACGCTATTGCCAGAGTCTTGCTTTAGGCCTGGAAACAGGCAAAGATTTACTGAGAAACCTCACTAGTGGTTTATACAGTGGATTTAGCCAGTGGCTCACCTTCCATTTTCCTTCAGGCACTTTTGATTTAGATCTGCCAGGCTCAGTTGCTGTTCCCTTCCCAAAGCTCTACCAGAGTGAAAGAAGAGCTCCACACTCCTCTTTGTGCAGGGCAATTAGAACCACATCTCTCTGAGCTCCCATCCATATACGTTTGTTAGACCCACTGAACACCATGATCAGGGTAGCCCACTGGCTTGGGAGGCAGAGGATTTCAAGTGCTTCTCTTGGGTTTTTCATTAGTTGTGCCTGCTTTACCTCTGATCAATCCAATAGTATGTGTATGCTTTCTTGGAGAAGCATTTGCTTTCTTTTGGAAAATTTTCCTCTGGAAGAAGTTCAGAGTATTATTTTACTGTAGCAATGGTGACTTGTCTGAGTTCCAAAATACCCTTTGGTGATAAGAAAGCTAGCAGATGGGGCTTTGAGTGAGAACTTTTTGGAGTACATTTGCAGGACCACATGTGCATAAAATGTCTTCTCAAAGAATTGCCCGTCTCCTCTGATCTGATTGCTTTCCTTTGATCCTCAGGCCCATGTGTTTTCCAAGCAGGAGAGCATCCATACCTGCCTGGCTGCAAGGCAATATAAATTCTGTGCTGATTTTATTTCTTCAGTCTGAAGATCTTTAATATTACAGAATCTCAAATAAGTTATTTTAAACTCTGCTTCAGTTGAACTAGAAGAGTTTTGAGTAGAAGAGCTATAAAACCTGAAACATAGGGGTTTCGTTTGATATCACTCTGTTATGAAAACAGAGAGGCTGAAATATTTTTGTACCGCCAAAGGCCCAAAGTAGGGGAATGACCAAAGCAGGTGTAGATACTGACGTTTTTGGTGAAAATACAGAAAAGTCTAGGCTGCATGTCAAATGAGGAGTAGGGAAACATGGGTTGATTCTTCTCTTTTGCTGGTTACTTTAAAGCAAAGTAAATCTATAATTCCTGACACTGACTGAAAGCAACTAGGAATGAAACATAAATTCTTGTTGACTTAATTTGTTATTGAAATGTTAGTCAATAATCATGAAAAGTGAATGATTGTGTACTGCACTATTAGATGTCCAACAAAAGATTAAAATTCAGGTTATCTTCATTGACTGAATTAGAGCAGTACCTAATACAAAAATCTATGAGTAGATTAATATCTTAAACAGTCTCTATGGTGCTGTGTTGTTTGTTTTTTTCTTGATGGATTTGAGGGAAGAAAGATCTAGCATCGTTTTTGTTGTTGTTTTTTAACGTGTATCACAGCTGCCATTTGTAGCTAGCTAACAATTTCTGTACATAAAACAGACAATAGATTATCATATTACTTGAGCTTTCATGTCAAAACCACATTCATTTTCTGAATCACCTTCAATTCATCAACCAATATTTGCTCAGGGGCTTTTGCCAGCAATGATGTGTCATTTTAATATAGTGTTGAACATTGGTTTTATTCTAGAGGTCAAATAATTATTATCTTATTATTGTTATGGTTATCATTTTGTAGTTGTTATAAATTATTATTTTTTGTTCACATGGCATGTGCTATTATGTATTTTTGCAAAGGTTGCTTATGTGAGCCCTAATCTACCTCTCTAAAAGATGCTTAATGTTAAATACATAAATAGCTATACTTGGTGTCAAGTATACTAACCCTGTGCATAAAACTTTCCAGCACTTTGCTGAGTCAGAACCTCTATGACCTCTCAAATTAAGACTGACTCAAATTAGCATTTAAAGTGGATGCAGTTTATACTAATGCACTGCAAGTTGTCCTCCAAAGCAGGAGGTTTCTGTGGCCATTGAAACGGCAGGGATAGCTCCGTCTCCTTTTGACTTTGCTCCTAGGACATGGGGGATCACAGCACATACTTAAGGGCAGAGCTGGCTTTTCGTTACATAAAATTTAGGGCTTTGTGCTATGGAGGAGAAACCATGGTTCTTGACATGCAGCTGATTCTTATCTGTGTCCCAGGAGCAGCAGTAACTCGGTGAAGAAGATGGCAAAGAAAAGAGAAGAGAAGCTCTTCCCTCCTCCATTATCCCCCCTGTTGGACGAGCCTGTGCACCGTCGGCACAGCAGTGACAACAGCTCCTTCAGCCAAGAAACCAACATCACAAACACCTCTCAGACCAGCAGCTCTTCCTCCTCGGTTTCTAAACACAGAAAGAATGAAAATAAATCCTCTTCTAACCCCAAAGGAATCTATGTAAGTAACAGACCTCAGTTGCTGGAAATGGACAGGATAAAATTAACTTAGCTTTATTCTGGGTTTTGTTTATTTATTTTTCTCTAGTACCTATTTTTAAATCCTTATGTGCCCCCACTCTAGAGCAGCAAGGCCTGGACCCATGCAGAGTTGTGCATAAACGACTCTTGCAAGTTCCATTTTTAGGTCATCATTAGGCATCTAGTTCACATAGTGTATCACTCCCTGCAACACCCTGAGCTTCAGAGGACAGACTTTGTCCCACTCCCAAATCCGTAGATACAACACACACCATTGTCAAATAAAGCATCAAGAATACTGGTATCTTTTATAATAATTACTTTATAATAATTACTTTTTAATAATTACTACAGATTCTGGAGCAAACTTAAGTTATGCCAAATATTATGGACTAAACTAAACAGACAGTAAAAATCTAACCTGTCCATAGCACACTAAAAACTGAAATGTCTTCTCTCAGGTTTGCAGGCTCCCAGTTTCTAGAAGTAAGGTGTATTTGCACCTCATCTACATAAATTTTGTACTGAGCTTCTAGAGATTGTGCAAATAGTCATCATTTTTCCAGTAAAAACATCGTTCTGCTAGGACTACCACTAAATATTTTTATGTAAACAATACTTTCTTGTCTTTTGCCAGATTTAGATGATTTTTTTACTAGGTGTACATGAAAAAGAAACAAAGCTAGAAGCTGCATAGCTAATTGACTTAATAAATAAATAAATAAACAATTTCACATCAGTTGGTCATCTACTTTTATGGAAAAGAGGGAAAACTCAGTTTTCTGGCCAATTTTAGAAAAAAAAATCTCCCACTAGAACTTCAAAATTCTCTCTTTGTATCAAACTGTATCTTAGTATGACTGTCAGACTTAAAAGACAGGAAGAGAACTCTTCCCCAGAACAGGACGTGTAGCACCATTTTTCACAGTTCGCCACCTTGTGAGAGGTTGTTGCCATACACTGTAGTAGCAAAACTCGGAAGTTGGGCTGGAACATAGGTGACAAATTGCTTCAAATTATTCATTCAACCCTGTTGCTTTCTGATATCATTGTGTCACTTCAAGCTGCAAGACTTCAAGCCTTCAAGAGAAATCAATGCCAAAATGAACTGCGTATGTTAGCAAATAAGCTATGCTATGTAAAGAGCAAGGCCACTTCCTCTCACTCCCAGCACCTCCGGTCTGGTTTTTCCTTGCTTTATCTATTGTCTTGATCCCCAAAATATTTGTCTTCTAAAATATTTTTGTATTCTAAAATATGTTAGAATTCTTTATTAGTTCTTTGGTTCATCTATTATTCAGTTTATCTGGTTGAAAGTTGCAATTGCCTGATTTAAATGCTTCTGTTATGCTTCTATTTTCAGTCAATGCAAAGTCACAGCTCCCAGCTTCTGCTTTTCATTCTTCTCTCTGTTCTGTATGATAAGGATGAGGAAACTGTTCCTTGCTGAAATCTGAGCAGACTTCTCATCCACCTTACAGTTATCTACTGATTCTGTAGAAAAACAGTTACGTTAGTGTGATCCACCTCATACTGAGTTTCTTTCCAGCCCTGCAGCCCAACTTGGCTTTAATGAGTGTGTTGTCAGTAGCACTTTTTGTTGTCCATGGTGACTTTCACCTTGGAGCACAGGGAAGTGTGTTCAGGTGAGAGGTCAGAGCTGGAGTCATAATGCCTAATTAATCTAATGGGGTCACATTGTAAAGGATGGAAGATGATTTCATGAGGTTTCCTGGACGTAGTTGGGTATATGTGCATGTACCTTAGCTTTTTTTTGTGTATCTGTATCTTTTGAACTATGAAGAAATAATAGCAGTCTGTTTTTCTAGGAGGAAGAAACCCACAATGCACCAACAGCCAACGCTCTTCTTGATACAAACCATCTAGAAGCAGACATCTGGTCTGCAATGCCAAATCTCTCCAATGGGAATTCTGAGCCCAGAAGACCTAAAATCACATTTGATGATGTGTGAGTACTATTAGAGCTCTTTGTGCTAGTTGCATGTTAGGTACTTGGGATTTTTGTAAAGTAGAGTTCCCAGTGAAAGAAAAGTATCTTTAATTATAATGCTAGCATTGGGCACGTGTGTGTGCCCAATGACTTAAGTGTGCCCAACTGTACTAATGAACTGTTATCACTGATTGATGAAGTCTCTGCTGATAAATGTTTTCAGATCATGAATGTTGGCTCGCAGTAATTCTTCTTAATTTTTTTTTAATTAGTTTAAAATATTTTTCTTTTTCCTCTGTTCAGCAGACGTTAATGGCTACTTTGGGTGGCCAGTTTCCACAGCTAGTTATTTTGCATTCTGGTAGCTCATCAAATCTTTTCATATGGCAGTTTTAGATTAATACCAGGATAAGACTGAAAGAGATAAGTGGGTATATATATCTAAATTGTTCTTGGAAGCAGTCAGCACATTTCTCAAACAATGTTTGTCCAACTATATGAAAACAAAGACTTGAAATAATTGATTTTGTCTCTTTAGGCTTCACAATGCAGATTATTATATGCAAGAAGCTAAGAAGCTAAAGCATAAAGCAGATGCATTGGTAAGTTTTCAAGGCTTTTTTGTCTTTCTCCACTGTGGAGCTGGGTATTACAAAAATTTGAATTCTTAATCTTGCCTAAAGCCTCAGAAGCCAAAGGAACCCATCTATGGACTAAAATATGCTTCCAACTGTGCTCTGTAAACACACTGCCCACAATAAGCCAAAGCCTGAGCATCAGTCCTAGGCTTTAACACATCATTCACCCTGAAATAAACTTCTTACAATAGCTGGTTTCTCTTCTGGGGAGAAGCAACAATCATTACTGTGGGAAGGATGTAAGATAATATCAAAAAAGTTGATGTGTTTTTGAAATTTGCCTTTGTACTTGCTTAAGCCCAAAACAAAAAATACTGAAAGCTAAAAAAGGCAGATTTCATTATCATTTGGCAAAACTACTTGATATTTCAAATCCTGTTGTTTAAAATTTACAGGAATTGATTTTTAAATAGTGCATTTGCTTTTATTGCATGCTATTAGGCTGGTAAATAAAGACTGAATTTTTTTTACAAAAAAAAAAAATAATCTTGCAAGGAGGTAGTTCAATGCTGGGAAAGCTTTTTCTCTCATTTTGTCCCAGATTAAACTGCAGCTAAACTGGCCTAATTTTGCAGAGATTTGATTTTGATAGAACTACCTAATCTGACAGATTACAATTCTGATAGATTATAGCCATAGTTTGTTGAGGCCAATGTATTGCCCACACTGAAGTGCCTTTAGTAGTCATTTGTAGTAAGGTCTTTGCTCCTCTATGCCATCCAGAGTGTAGAACAGCAGCTCATTTATGCAGGCTAAGTGGAACTTGGTTCATCTATTTATTTAAACTAAGATGTCTTAGAGCGTGGCCGTTCATTCATGCCTCCAGTTCTTTTTCAGTTGTAATTCGGGTGATTATTCACCTGCCGCTGATTATTTAGGCGGTTTTGTGTGTGCATATTGTGTGTCCATTCTACATCAGAGATTTTTGTACCTGGAAATAAATGCTTGTCAAAAAATAAAACAATGAAATGCTACGTTTTAAAAATTGAGAAACCACTGCTCTCCCTCTGCTCTTGGTGAGCCAAAAGAGTAAAGGAGAACTGATGCACCAAGCTGCCCGCTTCAGCTCTCCCTTTCTACTTGAGGCAGCGTTATCAAGCATGTTTTCTGTGGGACTTGAGTGTGGGCTTTTTTCATCCCACTGCAGTTGTCACCAAGGCAGCAGCTGTCCCTCCCAAGGTACCCATTCAGAGGGGGTGGTCAGCACCGAGGCCTGAGGCCTGGACTGGATCTGGTTTCATCACGGTGCTGGGGCTTCGCTCAAGAAGGCTGGCAAATGTGGCCTGGCAGCACATCCCTCAGCTGGCTGACCTTTAGAAAAAGCACATGTGGCTCTGACACAGAGCTGCCTGCTCCATGCTAGCAAATATTTACAGGCTCAGGCTCCTGATGATCTCAACATGCTATGTCAGTCTGCTTCCCTCCACAGTCTGATTCACTCCATAAGTGTTGACCTGTCTTCCATCCTCTTACGTTTGACTATGCCTTGTGGAATTAGTGGTGTTTCTCAAGCAGAACTAAGAGGAACAGACAGAGCATGTCATGCTGCTACCCACAGGCAGGCCTCTCCTGTCACATGCAGTTTGACACCCCAAGTGCTCCTACGGGAATGTGGGGCCAGCCACTACAATGCAACTTGTAGGAAGACATAAACACCCACCAACAATCTGCTTTTTGCTTTCCACTATTTAGGTTTCAACCTTCCCCCCTCCATCCCCCCACTCAATACAGCATCACTCAAATTATCTCCATGTAACACGTTTGCCATGAAAACCTGTAGTGTTAGTTTTCCTATGGAAACAATTGTTTCAGGTTACTTGGTGCTGACATGACAAAGAACACGCAGAAATGAAAGATGTGTTTCAGTGGTTGGAACGATAACGCACGTGACCTCAGAATATGTCAGCAGATGTAAATGAGATGTATGGCAGTGCTGTGTCTGAGCTTGTATGGCTCAGAGATCTCTGGCAAAGGACACAGCATTTTGTATCATGGGAGCAAGCCCCTGAAAACTTGTCTGGCACAGCAGTAAGGAATCAGTTGATTTGGACATGTTGCAATATCTACTAACTGTATCATATGGAAGAGATGTTGGAGAGCTTGCTCTGTTCCCGACTGTGCTATGATGAACTGGAGCAATCCCATTTAATCCACTGGAGTCATTGTGGAGCAAAGTACAGGGGAAAATCCCATTTCTGTCTCAAACTGTTTGTAAATACTCAAGCTGCTCACAGCCAACTTCCTCCTTTGTGTTTTCTTTGGAGGACCCAAAGCAAGGAAGTAGCAGTACACGCTGAGGAGTACAGCGAAGTACAGGGAAAACATCCAGAAATGTTTCCCCTTTTTAATCATTCAAGTAATCCCTATCCGTTCTACAAAGGCTTTGAGTGTAATCAGTGTGCAAGTGCAGGACTTGAAATTGAAACCTGCCATGAATGCAGAGGGTAGTACTTAAAAGGAGTAGTCACAAAGCCAGAGATGCTGTTACCTGGAACCAATATTAGATTTCTGCTTAATGTATTGGTAGAATAAGCTTCCATTTAATGAATGAGAAACATAAGCAGATGCATCAAAATATTTTGATAAAGACGTCCAAAGAAATTCTTAAATGACTTAAAGTGTATTGGATCTCTTATATCCAGCTATCAAAAATGGAAAATGTTAAATACTATTATAAAATACTTACTATAAAAATGTCATATATAATATTCATTACACATAAAAAAGAAATCAGTATGTCTAAGTCAGTTTAATCACAACCATTATGAGAGCTAAAACCTTTCGCAATAAAATCCTAGTAAAATAAAATATTTAGTAGTGCTATATTTTCTCCATTTTCTTTCTTCCCCTCTTTCAATCACAACATAAATGATGAGGGTTTTTTTTTCTCGTCAACAGTCACCACAGATTGTGACAACTGACAAATGGCTCGGATCTGTCGCTTAACCCTTGCATAGTGGCACACAAACTTAGTTCATATATTGAAGAGCAGTATTGATTTGCTCATTGCCTATGTAAATCCATGGATGTCATTTATTTTTCCTCTGTGCAGTGCCTGGCCATATATCACCTGAAAAGATTGGGTATAAACATACACCTGGCTCCAATTTCTATATGCGTTCACCCCTAACTTGTGGCGGTGCTTTGCTTCCATCCTAATGCTGGTTTTGCTTTGCATTATGATCTGTCTGCCTCAAAATTAAAGCTGAAGGATTTTCTTGATGATATCATTCCCCTTTCAGCTGGAGAAGTTCGGCAAAGCAGTGAATTATGCTGATGCTGCCCTGTCCTTCATCGAGTGTGGGAACGCTATGGAGCGAGATCCATTAGAAGCTAAATCTCCATACACCATGTACTCAGAGACTGTGGAACTCATCAGGTTAATGTCCTTTCTGTGATCATTTTCATAAGCTCATTTCAGTCGTAATTAGAACCTGCTATGTTTTAAAAAATATAATTTCAACGTATTAATGATTTGTCCAAAGCATCTTCATCTCAGAAGTCATCATAATTAGTTCTTGCCATTTTATTAATGTCATGGAAAATTTATAATTGATGGACACTGCTTTTATAAATTATCCCCTTTAGAGGTTCTAATGTGAGTGTTATAATTTGCAATATTCATAAAATTAAAATTGAGATGTAGTGGGTGGAAGTAAAGTATAGTAATTTCACTGTTTGGCAATGACACTTGTCTTTTAGAAGGTGTAGTTTTATAATTCAGAACACTAAAGTGAGTCTATCAGGATTTCTATTACAAGCCTTGTTTTTAGGGGTTTATAGCTTGGTAGTTAAAAAAAAAAAAAAAATAGCTGAAACCTGGCACTTAAAATCATAGTGGAAGGTGAAGCTTTTTGCATGTATTATGTTAAAAAAGTATACTTTTTAATAATGAATGCAGTGCAGATGAATTCGTTTTAGTACAGCTTTGTAGACTTACAGGCTAGAATGCAGATGAGAGGGCTTTTACTTACCAGTAAAATCAGTGTTTGAAAATCTGCTACTGTTACCTGTATCTGTTTCATAATGTGTACTTCATAGAAATGATGGTCTCCCAAGTAATTAAGGTTTTCTTTGCTTTACCTATGCAAATTATCAAAGTGAAATCAAGTAGGATTACATTTACCTGTAAGTAGAACAACAGGATTTTTCTTTTTCACTGTGACGCACCTTTGCTTTCCCCTGCGTATGCTGGGAATTTCATCATTAATGTCAGTGTAATTACTGGCAGTATACACAAGAGGTAGAGAAGGCAGCTAATCAGACCTCTAAATGTTTGCTTTTTAACAGAACAAAGGTGGGGTTTTTTTGGCAAGCAGGATTTCAATATGCCAGATTAGCTATTAAAGGCAGTCAAAAATAATGCATGTTTTACATTTTGAATAAGTAGGTATTTACATTATAAAATGTATCAAATTTTAAGAAGCTCGTACTCTCAGGTAATTAATATGCCTGTTCGATATTTTAAAATGTTACATTCTATTCTTCCTAAAGAGAGGAAGAAAGTCAAAGAGATCACTCAACAAAAAATGATATTCGTTCATTGTTTAGGATCCAAGTTAAACCCTCAGGAGCAGTGGAATTAAGAATATCTTGATTCTATAATTCTGTAATTCTAAAATCTGCTTCCCTGTGCTGGAACTCCTCCTGCACTCTAACAGCAGATGGTTTGGTACCTTGTGTGCTGAACTACATAACTACGGCTGTACAGCAGGGAAAACTCACTTTAAAGAAGTGAGTAGTTCTTCACAGGACACTACATTTATTTTCATTTTTTAAGGAAACCACATAGCGCAGTTGAAAATCTTGTTCCCCAACCCTGCAGTCTGTCTGTTCAGAAGTGGATCTGGATTCAAGAGCCAGAACGTGTGTGTAGTGGCTCTTTTCTACCTGCAGGAGTTAGCTGAGGCCATGGTCGTACTGTGATGCAACCAACTTTCAGCAGCACCTGTGGCCCCTCTGCCTTCCTCCACCCCACAGTGGAGCTTCCTGGCAGCTCCTGGCCCACTGAGGGCTGCGCAATAGATAGATCTTGGTGCGGAAGCAGTGCCTGCACTGCTTCTGGACTGCTTTTTGAACCGCTTCTGATTGTAGAGGAATCTCTAGGAGTTCCTTAGAGGTGACTTCCAATTTCTAAATAGCTCCAGTCAGGTGAGATGAACTCTACCACCTACCATCAAAGGTGGAGCCTCGTTCAAAAATTCATGTATGCAGCATCTTGTAGGCAGAGGTTAAACTGATTTGACCATTTAATTGGCACCAGTGGACAGACATGGAAAAAAGGTGATTGCCCACCTGAGCAGCAGGCTGGTTCCGGTTCAGTAATCTCTTGGGACAAATACAAGACTCTTGTGAGCTACAGTGGATACTGAATGCACAAAGGAAATGTGCAGCAATGCTCATGCACTTTCGTAATGTGGCTCATAACATTAACATAGATTTTTACTGTGGGGTATGAAACAAAAGAAGTTTTTTCTCACTTTCAGTCCTCCCTCTATTGGAGGCCCATTTTTTTCCTTTTCGCATTATCTCTATCTGACCTGAGTATCTGCGTCAGATCTCTGTTTGTCAAAGCAAGCGGAGCATCAAAGAGATTGGGAATATCAGAGGTGTGACATTCAAAGGTCTTTTGGATAATGGTAATGCTAAAATCGCCAATGTAATATTGAAAAGCCCAAAGAGACATACCACTTTGTGTTTGACTGGACTCATTCAGTATGACTAGAACAACCAAAAAGCAGGTGAGATGATAGGACAGGGTTGAAGCACATCAGGTGTTGTGCTGCAGCTGCAGCCTGGGAGCTGATAATGGGGGTGGTGAGAGGAAGGCAGGGTGAAAGCAGCACTGCCTGCCTGCGCTCCATTACCTCCTTGTAAATGAGAACTCATCAAGATTGCCTAGATACCTTAAAACTTTCTTATGCAACACTGAACCCTATTACTTATTCTAACACAAGTACCTGTGAAATTGCATTAGGGCTCAGAACAATGAGTTTATGTGATGAATTGATTTTCAAGAGACTAAATGCATGGCATAGAGTGTGCTCAGTTAAAGAAAAAAATAAGAGGGAGAGGAGGCATATCTTCTCAATCTTTCATCATCAAAATGCTGGACAACAGCAATTAAATAGAGAAAGTAGACAAAGTATGCAAGACTTGTAAATTAATGGACTGAAGAACTTTGAAAACTATGAGCGTGACCTTTCCTGTATTTAGCATCATTTTCCATATAAAGTACATAGAAAAAAGTATATATTAAAAACTTTGAAATAGCACTTACGGAAAGGATTTTGAAATCATCATTCAAGCCCAAAATGTTTTATGTAAAACATTTTTCCATATTACTTTACTCTTCAGCATACAGAGGGACAAGATCTTATGCATCTGTCCAATGCTCATCACAGGTGTTTACAGGACTCTGCATCAGTGATATCCCCAAGAACAGTTCATGTTGTTGTCCCTTAAAGTCGGCTGAGGATGTACTTCAGCCCTCCCAATTTTAAGTGGTGCTTTCTGTTGAATTTTGCATCATCTTACCGTTATGTGATCATTAGCTGTTGAGGCTGGGAAGCATACCTTTGTGCATCTGTTATTTTACAGCATGTCGTTGTTATTTCTCAAAACATCTGAACACGTTTCTTCTCTCCTTACCTTTCTTACAAGGTATGCAATGAGACTCAAGAATTTCACAGGCTCTTCTGCCACAGAAGGGGACAAGAAACTAGCAGTTTTATGGTAAGTCCCACTGTGACGATGAGAAGCGGCTGAAATCTTAAGGAGGACTTAAAAAGTACTGAATTACTTAAGCAGCTTACAGAAGATCATTATTCTTGTTTTCCATTAAACTATTAAAGGATAACTAATGGATTTCTTCAGCAGCTGACTAAACGTTTATTCTTCTAATTTATATTCTTATCAAGATTGGATTATAATGCTTTTGACCTTTTTTTTTTTCTTTCCTTCCATTTGCTTATGTTTCAAAACGTAACCTTAGAACAGAAACTACAAAATATAGGCCAGCCTTTTTGCCATTTTTTTTTAAATTTTTTTTTTTTTTTTTTTTAACCTTCAGTTTATAAGTTTTGTTAAGCAATGGAATTAACGCAATCCTTTCCTAATTACCACAGCTACCGATGCTTATCACTTCTGTACTTGAGAATGTTTAAACTAAAGAAGGACCATGCTATGAAGTACTCCAGATCTCTGATGGAATATTTTAAGGTAATCTTTATTCTGTTTAATTTATTGATATGAAATGAAATTCATACTGGCACTGAGAGCTCTCACAGTATAACTGCATGACTTAAAAGTCCCCCATTTAACCTCTCCCCTGAAAAAGGTAGGGAGGTTGTCTGCAGAGGAGTGGGGACAGAAGTGATTTGAGGGATGTTTGGATTAGTCACTTGATTCAAAAGACCATACTCAGTAAGTCTACTAAAATAACATTATTCTTAACTCCGTGTAATGTTTATGCAAGATTTTGTAAAGGAAACAGATTCTTTCAAGACTTCAATATGTAAGTGATTTTGCATAATAAAGCAGTTCTTTAGGCTTTACTTCATTAAATTTAGTTTTTAAATCCAGGTAGGTATGCTGAAGCTTATTGCAGACTCTCAGATTTTTTTTTTTTGGCTCTTCTTTAGCTGGGTTCAGCTATCCCCAGCATAAGTCTGCTTGCTGCTTTACAACTCAGCCTCAGTAGGAGCTGACTTTAGCACTCTCTGTTTGTTTCTGAGGAACTTTGGATAGCCTTATCTGTCTTGTTTTCCTTTGCCTTGAAAGAGTGGAGAGCAAGTGACTGCTCTGACTTAGTGATGTTTTCCTTTACTTTGTCAATTGCTATTTATCCAGCATAAGAACAAGTTCTCACTTTCTCTAAATTATGAAACAGTATTTCTTCAGTTCTCACAACATTCTGATATATATGTGTCACTAGTTAACACAGTTTGAGGCATGCATTTACTGGATTACTACATACTATTATTTTATCATCTAGTTGTGCTGCTATGATAGCCCATCCGTCTTTTTTGTTTTTTTTCAGCCTCTTTGGCACAGGCTTTGACATAGTAGTACTGCAAACTCTAAATCTCCTAACGCTCAGCTTTAACATTTTCATGTAAATGGTCGTGAAATGGTTGTTCTGCTTTAAAACTGCGCTATGATACATAGACACTTGACTGTGTCTCTGTATCTTGGTAATTCAGTAACCGGATGTCTGACCTTGTGCCTAAGCGGAGGATGTCTTGAAGTCATTCTGGATTCTTGTGTTGTGTTCAGTGAGTTTTCAAGCAGGAGTTTGGGCAGCAAATAACATTTGAACTGGATGTGTTGATAGCCTCAGCACTTTCGTGAAATGCATTCCTTTCACTTCAGATTTTATCCAGGATAGATATAGGTTAAACAAATGATTATTAGACTTTTATCAGCAAACAGCAATGATTTATTAAAAACAAAGGAAGGGGGAACAAGGCGAATGTGATTGTCTTTCCCTTAAAATCACTTTACATTCTCTAGCTGTGCAAAGTAAAGAGCATGCATACAATGAAGATCAAAGAAAATTCAAAAGTAATTTTAAAAATGCCCAAAAAGATTTTTTCAGGCTTTCTAATTGTAGCTGAGTATTTCAGCTGGTGTTACTGGATCTATATTATGGGCCTCTGCAACTTGTTTGCTAGCAATAGCTTTTGAGTCTATACAGATTATATATTCAGGACCTTTTTGTAGTGAATGCATGCAAGGAGAAAAGACAAGAATGGAGCTATTAAATGCATATTAATTTTGTATTGCTGTACAGTGTTCTCTGTGTTCACTAGCAAGAGCCTTTAATACAAATAAAATGGACTAATTGTTTTAATAGAATTGTTATTCAAAGTTTTGCACAGTTTTAATTGTGAAAAGTAGCCGAGTGCTTACAGCTCAACCGGAGATTAATATTTCAACAGAATTGTTTCTCCTATTTTTCCTCACAACTGCCACTTTGTTCAAATTGAAAACATTTGTAGACATAGCTGGTTCTGATTAATTTCCATTTAGATGTTTCAAAATAACTTCTCAATCATAAAAAAAAAGTTTTGAAATTCAGAAACAAATTGGATTAAAATATAGTCAAAATATGAATGCTTAAAATTGAAATCAAATTTTGTAAAATCGGTGGAAGTGACATCATTTCATTGATTTCACCTATGAATTTCAGGAGAATGTTTAACTGTTTTGAAATTATGTTGTCAGTAGTCCTTGGTAAAAACATTTTAAGTATTCTAATTGTCAAATAAGTACCTCTCATCGAGGTCTGGTCTTGAGATTGTTACTCCAGATACTGTCAGAAACGATCCCCGAATGGCAGAAGCTAATCTCAAAGCTCGTTCTTCATCTCTGAAGACTTTCCAGAGCAGTTTAGGATCTGCCTCTTTCTTGCAAACATGCTGGTGGCAAAAATATACATTACATGTTCTCTGCAGCAAATGTTCCAGTTCCTGCTCACATCTTTAATGATACACAGTGGCGTGCTGTACAGGCAGCACTGTTATGTTTGGGCAGTGTTTTCTGCTTTCGTCAATACAGTTTGGCAAGTTCAGCTATAATTTAGAAGTCAAGGATAGGAGTTTACTCTCAGAATCAGTTGAGTGTTCCTGAGCTCCGCTGAATCTCTGTGCCCCACATGGAACATAGTGATTATAGGAATCAGATGAATCTTGTAATAACGATGGTAATACTTTGCAGAGAATTTGTGAAATTTGCCTGAATTTTCACTCTGTGCTGACCTCTTTGTAAGGGACCTCAGATCAATTGTTTTTGTAGAGCGCACGTAGATGGCTTCTGCAATGATATTAGTGTTTTTATGGGAATTAAGAAAGGTACTATCCAGTCTGAGTCTTTGTAGAGAGTTGCAAAAGGTGCTACAGATGTGAGAGTCAAATTGAGTAAGCAGGTAATGAAAGTCCATTCATGCAAATAAAATTAATAAAAACAAGAGCATTCAAGCAGTTCCTTATGTGGAAGTTTTATTTCTCCTACTATCTGAATCCCAAGATGACTTCCTATCTAACCTGGGGGAACTGCGTTTTGGTAAGTCATCAACTAGAATTCTTTTTGTTTCTGATTGAAACATTGCAGGTCTCCCTAAAGACAAGAAGTCATTTGCATTCTGAAGAACTTATTTTACAAACTAAGTTTAAATGGTAATTCGACCAATTCTTTGTAAACCACCTTTGTTTTTTGCTGGGGCTTTATTGCATTCGCTCTTTCATCAAGTGACTTTCAAGCTACTGGCTGGAACCTACCAGTCATCCACCAGCCACTTGATTATGAGACGGATGTGAAGGGTTGCTGTTCTGCAGCATGCACTGAAGCTCTTGCAGCTAAACCAGGCAACACTGAACCTTTAGTCTTTGATATTCATGTACTTCATCCTACTTGCATCTCTTTTATTTACATTTTGGTTTTGTACTTACAGAACTCTTCAAAAGCCTCACAGGCCCCCTCACCTTGGGGCGGCAATGGAAAGTGAGTATTTTCTGCTAAGTACTTCTGTCTGGGAGCAAATGTTTCCAAGATGAATGGGGAATGCTTGGGTGCCTTTAGAGGCAAAGGCAAGGCCATGATGGTTTGGGAGCTGCAGATGTGTTTCAAATATCCAGCAGGCTACAGAATTGATCTTAAAGATTAATGGTCAATATATCTGCCTTTGACTTGTGGGGGTGAGAAGTTCCCACTGTACTAAATAAGTTACCCATGTGAGCAATCCAAGGTGGGTGGGAAGGAAGAGCTGATACACACCTTCCTCTTTGTTCCTCGTAAGTCTAAAAGCAGCTATGGTGGGTCTGTGATGAATTCTTTAACAGTTTGCTTCTCCAGCCAGATGAAGGCCATAAAAATATCTGTTAATTAGCTAGCAAGTACCATGTCATTTCAGGAAGCCAAAGTAAAGCTAACCTTCATTGCAAAGATTTTTCAGTGATTCATTCAGTAATGAAAGACCAATGAATTTTTCACTGATATATGATAAGAGCATTTTAATAAAACTGGAGGCATAATAGTGGTAAAACTGTGAGGGCACTTAGTCAACCAATTATCAGAGGCTCTGTACTAATATCCTTGCCTGAAATGTGAAACCAGAGTAATGCAGTTATGGTCTGCTGTTCAGTGAAGGTGTGTTGCGACTGCACCCTTGCCTATAACTTGTGACAACTATTGCCATCTGGCACATGCCTTCTACTGCTCCTTTATTCTGGCCACACATACAGATAAAACAAAGGAGGGGGACTTGACCTTTCGTTCCTTCTTTGTTTGAGTAGCCTGAATTGAAAATTCAGGTGAAAATTGAAAATAGGTGAAAATTATTTTTCTTAATGGGCTCTTCCAAGTGATTCATGAGAAGAAATGATTGTTAGGCATTCCTGAGCAACCATGTAAGTAAGCAAAATAATACAACTGTAGAGGGACTCACAAAGAATTGAAATTTTCATACGGATTTTATTCTGAATCAGTGCAAATCCAGAAATTCCATCATTTGGCTTTAAGGAAAATGCTGTCTTAGATATATTGAAATATTTTAGGGTGTGGCTCTGGGCCTGATGCTGACACTGGGAGCATGCATTCTGCCTTCCCCAGAGCTGCTGGCTCTACGGTTTCTGCTTATTCTTCTGCACTTCTCTACCAGATGGGAAAAGAAGCCACATACCACATAGGAGTGACCAAACACCGTCAGGATGTGGCACCACTGAAGGCAGATCAGTGGTCGGGTTCAAGAGGAGGAGACAGCAGGATATTCTTAAATCTGTGTTTTAACAAAGCAAAATTTATGTATTGCCATGAAACGTTGTCTGGCTCAGGATTTCAAACTAGCAAAAATCTCAGCCTGGTTTACTGGAATTTCTGGCCATTTTTCTTTGAAAGGATTGCGAACCTCTATGAAGTTGGCCTGAATTCCAGGCTGGCAATGAAACAAGTTTTCCCTGGTTTCATTACAGAAATGTTTCCCACCTCTAGCGACACAAAACACAAAATAGAGAGATTTAATAGACTCACCACAGTAATAATGGCTGTGCACAACAGGGTAAATCCAATGAACAATGTGCTTTATTTGGCAGAAGTGCGTCAGCTTGTTGTAAGTGGCTCTAACAAAATATTCCCAGTCCCCTCAGATTCTTATGATTTTTAACTGCTCCCAGACCTAACTGAGTATAGTTCAGTTCTTCTATGCATTAAAGACGCTGTGGCATGTGAAGTAACCAGGATGCTTTGAGACTTAAAAATAAAAGCATTTGTGCCACAGGACATGCTCAAACTGTAACACATAAGCTGTGTGAAAAGCTATTGGCTGCTGAATTAACTTGTTCTGTAGTTCTGGAAAAAGGATGTATCAGATCTTGAGGAGTCTGTTGTTCAGCACTGGGAATAGCAGGGCACTGACGGAAAATCTGCAGCAAGAGCTGTCACCATTAATGCTTATTAGCTTAGCGCTGCGCCTGCAGGGTGTCAGCACAGCAGGTCTGTGCCTGGGTTTCATGGGTAGGATCATTGTGGTTGGCTCATAAAGCCAAGAGGAACCTTTCTACCCTGGGGTTTGGATCAGGCCCGTAGCAAGTCAGACCGAGCTGTATGCTGTTGTACATCAATGGCTGCAGCTCTAGAGAGGGATTGTAGCGTCCCCTCTCAGAGAGTTTGGGGGTCTTTGCTTCATGAACAGAGCAGCAGGAGCATCTTGACCCTGCATTTCATATGCTCCATGGTAAATCAAATGCATTTGTTTAGGTAAGTGCTTCCAAGTGGGTGCAAGAGGAGAGATTTTTGGAACCCTTGATCTTGTTTGCTGAAACCAATTTTCAAAGAGAATAGCTGAATGTGAGCATTCAACCCTGCACAGCTCTAAAAATGAGCTTGCTGTGCCGACCTCCACGCTGCCTGCAGCCAGTAGGTGATTCCTAATCACTGGTGTTGGAATTAAAGGAAAATCTATATAGAACATTAATACTGCTCTAAGTAGATAACTTAAAACACTGCTCTGTATCAACCTGTGCGGATGAACTGTAGGCAATTAGAACCAAATTTCCATAGCCAGTCTTAAAGAATCCTATAGAGATATTCATAATCCTGCAGTAACCTCAGCTCCTAATGCTGCTCTGCAGGGTGCTTTTAAGACTCGCACTTTACTTATTGTGATAACTGCATTTGGAGCAAACTGTCATTGTGGTTTCCACAAAATGCTTTAATAATTGGCTGATACTGCACATTGAGTGTTTTCTAACTACCATAGCAGCTTCTGGCAGCAGGTAGAAAAATCATTGCAGCTATGAGATGTTTCTGTCTCTGAGAGATTGCTCTATTTTTAGGATAGGCACATGTGTGGTGTTTTTTTTGTTGTTTTTTTTAAATAACATGTTCATTTGTAGGAAGAATTAAATTCCTTTTTCATTTCAATCAGTCCCAGTTTATAAGCTCTCCTCTCTCATAAAACCAGGAGATACTGTTGCACATTCTTGCCTCGCTGGGGTGCAGAGTTGGTTTTTCAAGTGCATTTAGGATGGCAATATGCACAAAGGGGACTCACTCTCCCTTTCTCTCTTACAGGAGCACAGAAACACCATCGCCCATGTCCCTGAGTCCATCCCCTGTCGGCTCTGCCGGAGGCAGCGCAGGCACCACTGGCTCCTGCTCAGCAGGGACCATCAGCATCCCTCAGCGTATCCACCACATGGCTGCCAGCCATGTCAACATCACCAACAATGTCCTGCGAAGCTACGAGCACTGGGACATGGCTGACAAGCTGACTAAGGAGAATAAAGGTGCCCTGCACACTTCTTCCTTGTCCTCTCTGGCTTATCTGCTTTAGCTTGCTTTCTGTTCTCATAGGTCTTATTTGGAGTTGGACCCAGAGCCACCACATCTAAGAACACAACTGTGACAGCTTGAGCAAATAAATAGACTAAATCTGCTTGCTGGTCACTGTAGCCAAGGCATATCTTCTCTTGTCAAGCACAGAGGGGAGATGTGTAACAAGCTGAACGTGGGGTTATCAGAGCAGCTGGCAAATAATTTAGCAAACATGAGCCCCAAGTGGTGAGAGCTTTTGAGTCTGCAAATTCATTCACAGTTTCAGCTTCTCCTAGAGCACTGAGGTTATTTTCAGACCGCTCCGTCAACCGGTTTAAGACTATTAAAATGCTGGTTGGGATAGTAAGTAAACATAAGATGTTATATTTATGCAGGGAGTGTGGTTAGGACATGCCTACTAAAAAACACAACCTTGGCTCTCCTATTTTGGATTGCAAATCCTCTTGCTTATTCCTAACACCAAAATGTAAGTCTTTATTACAGTTATTTCAAAAGAGTTTTGCCGAGCAGTTTGAAGTTAGGTTATATTGAATATAGTGGAGTTGCAGAGGTGTAACTAAAGGATGGATTTGGCCTATTATTGGCCATCTGTGAGCTGCCTCATGATAACATAATTATTCAGATTCCAGCCATGGGCTTACACAAATCACTGACAAAGCTTTCTTTCACACTGGAGGTGCAGAGCCTAACTGGGAAATATTCTCATCATGAATTGGCTCGTTCTCTTAAACAATACCGGGTTTTCAGATGGCTGGCTTCCCCTGACAAACGAGCTTGCTGTATGCAGTTTGATCCTAGTCCCATTAATGTCAGCGGCAAATTTCCACTGAGTTAGAGAAACCAAGCTTGAGATTTATAGGTTTTTATGTCTGAATGGTGGGTCATAATGATCTATCCCTGGGTGAGGATAGAAGTTCTGTCCAGTCCTTCCCACTGCTTCTTGCCTTTGTTTGCACTGTTTAATTTAGTAGCGCTTTGGATTTTTTCCATATTTACATCCATTTTCACAAAGTATGAAAGTGATTCCCTGTCAAATGTACTGCATAATATTACAGTGGGAATGCAGAAGGATGCTCTGATAGGAGAAGGATGGTGATAGTCTTGTAATTAGCCCTGTGCGTTGTGGAGTTGTTAAATGTTCTGCTTGGTATTCAGTCAAAATAGATCAGGCATTCAGCCAACAGACAGAAAATGTACCCAGCCACTGCTGTTACCAGTCCTAGAGCTGGATGAGAAAAAACCTGCTGACTCTTTCTGCTTTTCTCCCTCAACACTCTTCTTTGTTCTCCTTTTGATTTACAGTCAGACAGCCCAATTCTGCAAAGCTGTACAGAAGTAATCTTTATTCAGATGAGTAGTCCCTTGACTTCAGTGGGACTGGATGCATAAATAAGAGTTTCTCACATGGGCAAGATATCTAGGGTTGTGCCCTGCTCCTTCATATCTTGTTTCACAACCTGCAGCCTTGTTACAGTGAATGGAAAGTTCATGTTACTTCAAATTTCATTTAAATGTCATAATACATTGTAGATAGATCAGAGTTTCATATGTGCTGCAGCGTCTGTCTTTACATTTTATCTGAATAGATATCTCATTTCTAATTAAGTACTAAATTTAAAGTTGCATGTTTAAATGCAATTAAACTACAATTTGAAAAATGCATGCTGTAATAAAAATATATGAGAACTGCTATGATAGGCGTATCTATCACATGACAGATTTCATTTGGAGAAGGTTATATCTAAGGCATTATTACATGAAAATTATTATAGAATTTGATGAACTCTACCTGTAATGATATTTAGTACTTGCCACCTGCATCATTCAAAACCCCAGTATCTTGCTGGCTGGGACAGGACTCGCCTGTTATCACATTGCTATAAGTCATCCACTTTATCCAGCTGGACCGGATGTTGCCATGCACAAGCTCTGGTTCACTGGCCTGGGAACTGAGTGTTCAGCGTGTCTCGTGAAAGCGGATAGGACAGGTGCAAACCTCAGACTCTTACCTTGAGGCTCAAGTAAAGAACAAATCTCTTGATTTCTGATTTAGGGGTGTTCAGTCAGTCAGTTCATCTTGAAAAGAAAAAAAGAAAAAAAAAAAGGCAATCTCTTGTTCCCTGGAAGTAAAAGCTGTCCTTCCCCCCTCAGTGCCCTCCAGAAAAGGAGGTGGGAAGGAGGAAGGGCAGGAGGGAGGGGTAGAGGGGTGGGAAAAAAAAGGATTTAAATGGAAAATGAATCTTCTGTCAAAAAACAGATCTAGTCACTTTTTTTTTTTTTTTTTTTTTTGTGGTCAGCTCTCATTGTTTCTGTTGTCTTCTGAATCACAGGGGCTGTCTTGCCCAAGGACGTGTCCCTGATGAGCTAACATAGTTCAAATAAAAATGCGGCCCCATCATTGTAACATCTAATAGCCTTTACTTCTGGGTCTTACTGCTGTCATAGATGTTTCTGTCATGTCCATGCAGACACAAGAGATCTCTGCCACGTTATAGGAGCTTTGAAGCTTCCCCATGTGCATGGCTGTCATCTTAGGTTTTGTGTTCCTCTAAATATGCCACACTCCCAGTTTGGTCTTGACTCATGTCCAGCTGGCTCAGAGCAGGAGACAGAAGCCTTTTGTCAGCTTGACAAAAGATGTACCATTAAAATAAAAAAGCATAGCAAGAGGAAGAGCAGCAGAGCTGTGACCTGCCAAGACAATCTGGTTTGAAAAGAAAAGCGGAAGCAATCTGCAGTGTACCTCTGGTTGAATTTCCCCGTGTTCGTGGAGCTTAGAATGTGTGGGAAAATAGATGGCATTTGTTATGAAACCTGTATCTGCAGGCAAAATGACAGACTTCCCCAAGCCAACCCATGTTCTGGTTCATGGTGGGTCACCGAGAGAGTTTTTCACCATTCACACCATCAAATTCTCATCTGGCTTTACCGAATGAGATATTTTTTTTAAAGCTTCCAAAGATAGCAGCACTTCTTGTCTACAATAGAAAACAGTCAGCTCTGTAGTGATGAAGGCCTGCTCTTTCACATATGAGTTTAATAAGTGGCTTCAGTGCTTATAGCTTTTTTTGAGAAATATTTTGAAATTGTTAAATCAAAATAAAGCTTTAAGGTAACTCCTCAGTGTTTAAAGTTATTATTATTTATTTGAGCCTAGAGTGAGGTAACTAGAATTCAAGACAGTAAGTTTTTTCACTCCTGATTTTATTGATTTCACACTGGAGGAGGGGAATAAAAGACAGAAGAAGGAAGATGAACAGTAACTGCTAGCTGCAGCGTCTTAACTCAACTGGTGATAGCTCTAAGCTTTCATTATATGCTTGCCTCCAGCCAAATCAGTTTGTGCTGTGATAGTACCGTAGTTTTCACACTGACCAGGGTCAGGCTATCGATACTTGGGTAGAAAACCTCAAAGCAGCACTTACTTGCTGAAGAAAATATTGATAATGGTTTTGTAACTGGCATCTGCACTCCAGACCAGCAGCCAATACAGTGTTAGTTGGCTGCCTGCCTCACACTGGATTTTAGATAGGGTGAGAATGCAAGGTCTGAGCCATTGTTGTGATTGTTGGTTGTTATCTGACTCTGAAAGGCCTTTAACTGAGACTGGGCTCCCACTCTCCTAAATATAACGTAAATGTTCCGTGTGTGGAATTGCCTGTGCCCCAGTGAGCAAAATTCTGAGACAATAGAAGGCACAATTCAATTCTCCATTGAAAGCAGTTAGGAAGTGTCTGTTGACCATAACAGGATTAGCTTTTCACCTAGAGATCATCCAGCACACGGTAGACTTTGTTCTCTCAATGTATGTGTTCTTTCTACCTGTGGCTCTCTGTTGGGTGATTTCCTGATAACCCTTCCCAGCATCAAATCCCAGGATCTCTATCCATCTCGTGTTTCCCCTTGGAGGCACCTATCTCCTACTTGTTTTTTTCCTTCCCTATTTCCTGTCCCCTCTTCCTCCTCCCTTTCCACTCCAAACACATTCTCTGGAGCCTGAAGCTGTGACAGAATGAGCAAATGGCCAAAACCGGTGCAATGGGAGAAGCAGAAGTAGAAGGCTAGGAGAAAGAGCAAGAAGGTTTTTTAAGATTCAGACTAGCTCTTCGTGCCCATGAGAAGGTGTAGCGTGGAAAAGGAAGTGCTGCAGTTCTGTGTCCACTATTTAAATCACACACTCAGCAAGCCTGGGCTAGACTTAAAAAACTGAGAGTGAAGACGTTGTTCTGTGTGACATGGCTTAGTGGGAAATGTTGGTGATAGGTGGATGGTTGGACTGGGTGATCTAAGAGCTCTTTTCCAACCTTGGTGATTCTATGATTCTGTGCTCACTACAGTAAGCAGTCATACCATGTTGGGGTTAGCTTCTAGCATGGAGAGTTTGATTTGACCTAACTTATATGTTTTTTGCCTTTGTTTAGTTATTTTCTACTGCGCATGTACTAATGTGTGCAAGAACATAGGAACACACAAAGTACACTGCTGCTACTGCATGTGAAATCAGGATAATCCACGTATTTCTGTACCATTGCCCAAAACAATAACTTCTGTTTCCTGTGTGTTGCAGAATTCTTTGTAGACCTGGACTCAGTGATGGGACCCTTAACACAACACAGCAGTATGACCAATCTGGTTCGTTACGTTCGCCAAGGACTCCACTGGCTCCACATCGAGGCTCATTTGTTGTAGTGACTGCTGCCCTGATCATAACATCCCCATTCTTCTACCTCTACCAGCGCACAGACGATCACTGGTGGAACTCCACTCATTTCTGGAAACTTATTCATGTAACTTCATTTTTATTGCATTTTTTAATATCCTATCTATTGGAAGTAGAAGTCATCATAAATGGAACTTAGACTCAAGAGCAGTATGTGTTGTACCATCTAATCATTTTCGACAATTTTCTATGCCTTGTGTCTCCTGGATCCTGCCATCCTTATGTGCTTTATGGAACGGTACATTCCCTGCAGTATTGTTTTAAGTCCATGCTGCCTTCAAGTGAAAACAAAAAAGCACTTTGAAAAGATATGGATTCCTGAGAAATAGTACAAAGCGTCTTAAATATTTGAGGGTATATATGAGAAGTCCCTTCTGAAATAAATTAGTAGAACTTACTTATAGATATTCACTCAAAATCGTCTTCTGAACCTGTACCAAGCTTTTTGCCACTTAATTCTGGCTTTATTACCTTACACAGTACATTACTAATATTTCAGACTTCCAATAGGCTTAATCTCCAGAAGAAAATCTTGAATATCTTACAGGTACATAATGTAAGATCACCAAAGGTGTTAAGAGGTAAAAGGTTGAAGGAATGCCTCATTAAAGAAAGATGACACACTATGCAATGAGGTTTTGATATTCCATTCATCCTATTTATTGTTGGCTTAATAATTTCAGTACTCAGCACAATTTATTGCAGTTTTTAGGCAATTTCAAAATATTAGCTTTCATAGTCTCCGCTGCCATTCCTGTACTAAATCTGTGAATTTTCTTTCAGTTTTACTGTTAGTCTCGAACACTCATCCAAGATTTTTCTTCACAGAACAATCTCTTCTTGCATAGTGAGACTCGGTGAAAGCAGATTTTAATGGGAACGCTACATTCTAAGCATTGATATTGTATGTAAAACTCCATTAATAAGTGTATGCAGATTCTTCATGAAACTCTCTGGAAGTTTAACTAACCAACTGCTGTTGAAACAATGTAATTCCATGTGGCATCAATCTACACCTGTTTTGTTCATATCAGAGCATTAGGAACAAATGGTATTACTTACCTTGCTATCATGAAAACAATGATAAATTAAATAAAATCAACGGATTTATCCAAAAGCAATATAACATTTGTTTGATAATGGCCATGAATACTTCAGTCAAATTACTTATTTTCCAAGCTCTGCATCTATTTACCCATGCTGTCATGTTTCAGACCATTTTTTCTAATGCGTGAATAATAATGAGACAATTCAGATAGAATTTCAAAGCAATTGTGAATAAATTACACCATTTCACATTTGCTCTTTCCTCTTCTTTTTTTTTCTCCTGTTATAAACTGCACTGCTCTTCTGGTGCCACTGCAAGAAGCGCCGGTGCATGAAACAAAACAAAATGAATTTATATCAATAATTCACAAGACTTTAAATGGTCTCATCTCATTCTTGATGTAACGCCTGCATACCTTACTGAACTGTAAATTCCATTTCTGTAAACAGAAGATGCTCATAGCAATGTAAATATTATTCTGTCTCATCTCATTGAAATAATACAATATGTGTTTAAATGCCATCCAGGTATTAGTTAGTTGCAATTACCTTCTGCTATATAATCCTGTATGGTGAGTTATTGGATTCTACTCACTGGGTTGTGACCAGATAAATAGGACAAATTTGCATTTAAAAGGTTCAGACTGTTACGGTTTTTAGAGCAGGCCTTGGATATTTGCAATAAGAGCAGTTTAAGGACTCTGCCCAGTGCACATTTAAGACAGACAGTACTGTAGCTATTGTGTATTAGTTGCCTGTAATACTACCTTTTCTTAATAATCAGTAATTGCTATTTTTTTTTTTCCCAAAAGACTGTGTTGTAAACATAGTCAAGGTGCGTCATTAGAGAAATCATCCAGTTTAGAGTTGGTTGTCTGCAAAGGACATTGGCAGAACATGCACATCCTGTCTTATCTACACATTCCTGTTCCTGAAGCGGTCAATACGCTCTTATCTGTTCTTGGAAGGTTTCGGTAACACGGCTGAAACATGAATCCTACCGCATTTGTCACGCTGATTCTAGCCCCAGCAGCTAAAGAATAAAACCACAATGGTGGAAACAATTCAGAAATGTAGAAAAAAAGTGTTGGGTTTTTAAAAACACGTCCAGTATTTGTTTTTTTAACAGATGAAGCAGTGTTGAGGTGGTTTTATCAAAAGCCAGAGTTTTCCATTCCCTTTGCAAGATCTTGCTGATGAGATTCAGTCTAATTGAGTGCATTGTCATCCCCCGCTCCTTTAATGTAGACTGAAACCCTAGACTGCCATGAATTTACGAAGGCTATGTCTTGAAACACAACTTGAAATACAATCTTTAGGCACAAGACTGTTCAAAGAGTTAGCTGCAGTCACTCAGTGAAGACAGCAAGTTATCTTTTGCCTGTTGCTCGCAGTAAACAGACTCCTATCTCTAAATGTACCCCATGTACAATCTTTTGCTTAAACAGCTTAAGGAATTATCCCACCTGATTTTGCTTCCTGTGACTATGTTTGAAATGTATTCTGAATCAATGGCATGATTATATTAAGTCCAGCAGTCAAGCCTAGGATCACAAGCCAACTTATTATTTAGCAGTCTTGTTTCAAAAGCAGCTTAGAAACAAATTAAATATGGAGAGTGAATTACCTTCTTATCCCTGGGGATGATGCTTCTTTTGAGTTAGTTATTAAGGATTATTGCACTTTTACATGCACTGTATTCATCTCATTTCAAATGCCAACATGTCATCTTTGTGGAATCATTTTACCCCTTGAAATACTATTTCCAGCAGAGTTAATCAAACAAACTTGTTTGTTTGTTGCAATCCACAGAGAAGCTCTCTGTGTTGGCATTTGCTATGTCTGCTCTTAACATTGCCCACTGCGGGCATTCAAAGTCATGAACCAAGCACCAAAAATCATGAGACTAACTCCAAATCATGGCTTTAAAAAAAAAAAAAAAAAAATTGTTGCTGTTCATACATTGCCTTATGGATAACAAGCTTTGATGCTGATTTCAATACCCTTTTTCAAGCATTTTTCAATCATGCTGAGGGCCAGAAATGACATATTTGTTTTTAATAGTGATAAACTGAGACACTGATGTAATCTCTTGATTTCTGCAGCTGGACTGCAAGGAGGAAACCAAGCTTCATAAAAAATGGCCGGAGCTGACAAGACTGTCATTTGTGTGCCATGCTTCAGGAGTTTTGCACAATATCCATAGCTCAGCTGTGAAAGGAGAATGCAAGTGAAGGGCTAACTGCAAGCATTTCAGAACTCCATCAGTACACAATCTGATGGTAGCAAAGTCCTAAGTTCTCAAGTGAGACATTTACATAGCACTTAACCTCAATGTCAAGAGGTGCAGCAGGTCTTAAATGAATGATTTGACAGTGTGCAGGCACAGTGTCCTCCTTGGATTGCAGTGACTGTCTCTTGCCATGTGATGACGTGTGTTGAGAAACCATGGTCCAGGAGAGCAGGGCTTGAAGAGAAAGATTGAGATGTATCCTGTATGGGTCATCTCCCTCAACAACGCCCACGGTCACTGATTTCAGCCATGCTCTGTTGGCTTCTTTGGAAAGACAAAGCACGCTTTTCACTATATAAAATAAACAGCATAAGTAGTTCATGCTTGATAGCTGGCTTTGGCCCAGTATTTGGCTATTTTATTTTATTTTATTTTATTTTATTTTATTTTATTTTATTGTCATTCTGGTTTAGCTTAGTGCTTTTGCTTTGGCAGTGTTGATGGCAGCCTTCCAGGCTTGCTTCTTTTAGCTTCATTTTGTGTCTTTTTGTGTGATCTTCGGACTTTGAATTATTTAAATAGCCTCTCCATTAATATACTGTCTCATTTGTAGATGGTCTCCTTTAAAAGAGAAGGAGAGATCTGTTGATTTCCGCGGTGTGCATTTTGTAAAGAATAAGGATCAAGATCTATATTCCTCCTAAAGAAACAAAATCTGAGAAATTGGAATCTGGACCTTAATTTCTATGCTCTGATTTTATGATGTTCTTCCATTGTAATTGTTTAGATCCACTGTTAAGTTTTTAGGTACTTTGGAACAGATGTTTGCATTGTATTTTCATTAGAATTCAGTGATGTCTAAATCCAATGATTAGTTTTGTGATTGCAGTTTAAAATATTGGGAAAAAAATGGGGCCTGTAAAGGATTCTGATTTAGGTATTATTAGGCTTCTTTGTTTTGAGCTCAGGAGAAACTGCTACACACAATACTGAAATGTGCGTATGTGTGTGTGTGCACTTATCTGTGGATTTGGACGTGGATTTGCAACAAAGTTCTGCACTCATTACTTCATAACTCAGAAAAATGATGCGAAAGCCTTAAAAAGGAAACACCTTTATGGGTGCAGTGTGCTGGTAGGATTGTTAATGTTTTCTTCTGTAGTTGTTGTATAGCCCTATTAGCATCTATTGTCTCCTTGCAAGCAATGGAGGTATGAGAGGAAGTAGTAGGAATTCTATCTTGGTTCCCGAAGCCAGTGTCAGTTCTGAAGGCGTTGTCAACTTAACTCCTCTGCAACAGGCCGGTGTCTTGAACTTTTAAGAAAGGAAAAATATTTCACAGTTCACCAAAGAGGATTAATTTTCCATTCTGAACCAAGTGTAGAAGTGTCAAAATGTGGTAGACCTGCAAAGCAAGGCATCAATGCAAAGCACCTTTGCCTTGCACAGCATCTCCCTGACATCGGCAGCATGCATTGGGAGTGAGGCAGAGGTGACATACATAGATGAGAAACCAGTCCACTGTCCTTATGACATCTTCCAGCTTTACATACTGTTTAATAAATATAAAGCAAACAAGTCATGTTAGTGTTGAGAGGGCTCAATTTCTTGAATACTTCTTTGCTTCTGTGTTAGAATCAGACCATTGGTCACAGCAATGCATGCAGACATTCTGTACTGCCTAATGATTTATAGAGTAATATATATTTCACTAGATATGATATATCACTTGGTATTTCGTAGCCTACAGGTAAAGACTAAAAGCCAGTTAGGCTCTCCTTCACTATAAAACCTTCCTGCTAGAGAATGGGAAATGTTTCTGCCTGAATTACAGAGCAGCTGTCATCTCTACAATACTGTTTCAGCCTTCCTCCAGTGCTTTTGGTAGCTTTCCTTTTGCTATTCTGTTAAAAAATATATATATTTTGTCTGATTCTGTTGTCTTCCATGATCAGTGATTCTGATCATCTCTTGCCAGCTTAACCCATGGTGGTAGCTGTTGAAGTCAGAAGATGCTGTGTTCAAATCTCGTACAGCCAGCAGGATCCCACAGCTCTGCGGGTAGAACTGAAAGCAGATTCAGATGCAGATGAGTTATTGTATAACACTGATGTCAAACGAGAATCAAACTTGGCCGTGTCTGGAGTTACTGCAACAGAAACTCTGGAAAGATAAGCTGTGCTCAGAATCACAGGGTATACATCAACATCTCAGGCAATTCATTGATGCTGTAATTTTAGCAGGTATTAGTAAAGACATGAAAAGCAGTTTAAAGGAACTGGGGCAAGTTTGTGTGGGCTGGTACTATCAATTTAACACATGCAGGCTTCTGTGGAAAGGGGATTCATTACTGTTGATATGTCCTGCAAGATAAGCTATGCCACGGTATCATACAAAGTCTGAATATGATGCTGTCCCATCCAGTTCCTTAATCTGTATCAGGGTGCCACCACATGTCACAGAGAGACTGTGCTTGTCACTGAAATCTCCATAGAATTAAACCATTTTCTTTTGCCACTTCCCCGAGGACCAAGCGTGGGGGCCCCACAGTCTGCTTGAGTAGAGTTGTACACGCTCAGTGCTCTACAGAAAGGCTGCAGGAAAGGCCTCACCTGCTGCAGGCTGTGGCACAGCATGGTGCCTTGGGTGCTCAGGTTGACTGCTCGGGGGCATCAGACCATGGATGTGAGATGTGTGGTCCCACAAGCGCTGCCCACAGTGTCGGTGTGCAGGAGAAATGGTGACACTGGTGCCATGTCCAACAGAACAGCAGGACCCCAGTCCCACTGCCTGGGTACTGGACAAGCTGTTGCTCTGCCTTGCTTTTGGTCCTCTTGGTCTTGGTCCTCTGTGGCTGCAGAAGAGACTTGGATCTGTGCGCTTCCTTTTATCTGCTCCGTTTGTAGAAACAGCAAACAAGTTGGCAGAAGTGGTGCATGCACTGACATCATGTAACTATGGCAATATTTACTGTGAGTAGATTGCAATTTATGTTGTAGTGTCCACAGGAGTGCTTGTGCTTAGAGGGCCTTAGCTGAGCCCCACTGATGCCGTGGTATTAGCCATGTGAGCAGATGATGCAGATGTTTAAGACTTGTTTTCTTCTTTAATTTCCACTGAGTTCCCCTCTATGCAAGCTCTGTAACCCTTCTGCGATAGATAAGAATTTGCACAGCTGTGTGAACACCACCCTGTTGTAATTCCACTGAAATTCATCAAGTAGAGATATTCCTAATTTCTACTTGGTTATTTCCTTCTCTGGGTTAGAAGGAAATTCGAATTCCAAATGGAATTTCACTGTTTTTCTGGATAACAGTAACTAAAAGGGACCAAACTTTGAGCTGCGTAAGTGTAAAGGAACTTGGCTTCATTTGTGGAATTCATTGGACCAAATTCTGCTGTTGTATGGCAATCATACAAGTCTCATTGAGCTTTGAGTACTGTTTATTGAAGGAGAAGCTGGCAATAAAAATGGTGTAGCGTTACCAGAGTTAAGGTTATTGGACCAGAATGTAAATTGCATTAAACCAATTAGTTCAATGGAATTACACCCATTTGTGTTCTGGCTGAGCTCTCACCCCACTGAAATTCTCTGGACTGGTGCTAGAATAACTGCAAGCAGACTCCCTCTTCATCCAGACTTTACGTTGACACAGCCCTTGCTCAGGGAAAGCACCTGTGACTTCTGTGACAGTTAACATGGAATCACAAACTTGAAGAAGCTTTGACCCACTGGCAGAAGGCATTTACCCTTGAAATTATGAAGTGAAATGCATAGGGAATAACAACAAACATGCTTTATTTATGACAGTGGTAGAGTACAAGCTCCTCAACTGGTGCAAATTGGTATAGGAATACTGATTTCAGTGGAGTTAATCCAATATGCACACACTGATGAGCAAACCTTTTAACCCCAGTCTAATCTTTGCCAGTATGTCTCTATGCAGATAAACTCCCGTAGCTTTTATCATCATGCCTTTTTACTGATCATGCCAATAAAATGATTAATGTACCATAATCGTTGCCTGGAAGGAAATAATGTACTTTGCAAAGCTATGCAGTACGGAGCACATCATAAAACTGCTTTAGACCACACAGTCTGGAAAAACTTGTCAGAAATATCAGAAAACAGGGTAGCTCTTTATCTGATATTGATTATGCTTTCTCTCTACACTTCCACCACCAAGGTTTTTAACACAGAGTGAACCATAGCTGGATGTTTCTGATGACTGGGCCAAAGCTTCAGCTGATGTGCTTGTGAGCAGATCCGTAGACGTCAGTGCTGATTTACACCAGCTGAAAAACTAGTCCTTTCCCTTTTTGTACTGTGCTACGTGCTCTAATGCAGCTTTATAAATACATACCGAAGCTGAGTGCATGTTGAATTGTTCTGATTGAACACCAGATAATCCCTGCTAAGAGAATTGAAGGGTAATTTCTGCATGCCATCTAGGCTTCCATATGTTTTTGTTTTTCTTTAACTAAAAGTTTGTTGCAATTTAATTACCCCTGAATTTAAATATCTACTGGTCTCAGCATTAGCTTGCATTGAAAAAATGGCAGATAAATTCAGATGTGTCATAAATGCTCTTGGACTAGAGACGGAGTCTGTTACTTTCATTCAAAGGCAGTGCAGCAGGCTCAAGTGCGTTTTCTAAGCCAAATGGATTTTGTACATGCAAAAGTCATGGCAAATATTTATCTAGGCTCAATTCTGCCATTCTTCTCCTGAGCATCTTTATCAACAGGTTGCTGCACTGAAATCCACAGGAGGAACTGCATGAATTAGTGCTCAGTCTGCAGACTGCAGACTCAGACACTGAATACATCAGATGGATGCAATCAAGAGTTTAATTTTAGCCATATGCATCATTTGGGGACACTTAAAATTATGTACTTTTTATCCAAGCTGACAGTCCTTGTAATTCCATAAAATATTGCATTTATTCCTGTCTGTATTTTTGACGTCTCTGGATTGCATAGCTCCTACTGAATCTTAAATGCTGTTTCTTTAAAATCCACATTCAGAAGGCCTAGGGCGTATCATAGCAAAGTATGAAAACGAGCGGAAAGATCTGGTTCTTTTGCTTTGACTGAGCATTCTGGTTTGATCTTTGACTGTAGCACTCCCAGTATTCTTTAAACGGCCCAATTCAGATTGTTTTCTGACTAAAACAACAACAAAAAAAGCTAACTACAAGTAAAATTCAGGAAAAGTAATGCTGGCTAACCCAGTGGATGCTTGCCCTTGCTAGTGCTGTTCTTCACCTGGCCATCTTTTGAGCAGTGTGGTAAGCACGTCCGCTTGCCTGTCATTATTAGCTGTTCTGGCAAGTGGTATTTTTCACTTTTTTTTCTCTCTTTCGTGTGTGCGTGTTTGTATATGCACATGTATAACTAACCAAAATATCAGGAAAATTCATATATACTTTCATCTGGTTCCTGGAAACAGAGCAACGTAATGATCTTGCAGCAAAAGTCAGATTTAATTTCTGCATTGCAGTTCAACTGAATTATCTATTGGAATTAGATTACAGTTTATTAAATGGCCCCTTACCTTCCATTCTTGCTTTTTATTTACTATTGAAGTAGCTTTCTTTTTTCCTTGTGTGTGCAAATATCATACCAATAATCACTGCAACTCCACAAGGTGTCTTTGTTCTGAACAAGCATGTTATTCTTGTAAAGTTTTAAGTATAAGTTAAGATGTTTTGTACAGACCAAGGTAACAGTTAAAATGTCAAGCAATTACTGAAATGTTGTATAGTTACAAAAGTTTGATTTCTTTTGCTTTATATGTATAAAATTGTATCTTGCCTGTTTTGCTTTGTATTTCCAACGTGTTGCACAATTATGCATTTTGTTTACATTTGTTTTCAGAAGAAAAAAAAAAAAAAGAAGAAGAAATAACAGTAATACTTTATGTACAAACATTTTAAATGTACTTTTGTTGTTTTTAAACACAATGTCCCTGTATAAATAATATTGGTTGAACTGGTACATTTGTGTCTCTCATAGAGGGATTAATTATACTGCCAGTGCATTGAATTATTTAAAAACAAAACAAAAAAAAGTAAAATAAAATTTTTATGAAAATGTAACCCATTTTATCACTATAAATTATTCTGTCTTCTGCTATTTTCTCCTTCTCCTCTCAGGATAGAGTGAGCATGGTACAGTAAGTACTGTTTATGGGAGAGTTGCCATAGGTTTTAATTTTTAATCAATGATTTTCCGTCATCACAGAGACCTGAGATGACTTGATGTTAGAAAATAATGATGTGCTGCTGATAGCAGCTGGGAGGAATAGCACCAGTAGCGTGTTTACCCCACCCTAAAAGGCCTCAACTGCAAGACAGAAGCCTCAATTCTGTCTTTCCCAAACTGAACTTGGAGAGCAAAGGAAATGAGCTCCAAAGGCAGGATTTTTTGGTTTCTTGCTGACAAGCAGCTCAAGGCTTCAGCGTGACTAAAGTGGTGTGATTCAGCACATTGACCCCCTGCACAGGGATGCATTTCTCCCTGAGGGCTTCCCAGGATGAAAAAATGAGGAACGCCAGGCTTTGTAGTATCATTTCAGAAATAGCTCTAAGAGCCTGTGCCAAGAATACCAGCTCAAGAGAGATGTAAAAAGCTCTAGAGAGATGCTAAGCATGAGCTGGGATGCCACCTCCCTCTTTGGCACTGTCGGGGGTGGATATGGACCCAGAGCACAAACAACATTGCAGAACGATACCTTGAGACTAAACACATTGGTAGGTGTTGGGATTCAAGGCTATTTACTGTGAGGCTCTGCTTAACACAGGGAGGTCTCTGGGATCTCCAGCTGCTCTGCACCTTTCTCATTGCACAAAGCAGCTCAGAGCTGTCCGGGCTGACTGCTCCACGCAGCATCTGTTTGAATGGTTACCTGCAAGGCACTGCCCAGAGTGGCAGCCCTTTTCCAAGCAACAGGTCACTTCAGCAGAAAACCTGAATGGGGTATTTAAAGCGCAGTACTACCTCTGCCAACAACTTTCAAGGGGACAGAAGGGATGTTTCCCCTCATCACCTCGGGGACAGCCATCTTTTGGGGCAGAGAGAGGCAAGGCAGGTCAGATGCTGCATGTGCCCTCAGCATCCTCTGGGTCTGTCCAGAAACCAGTTGGAAGTGTGACATCAGCCAGACAGCGAATGGTCTTCCCTGTGTAGGGAGCCTTGTAATCAGGCACCAAGTGGTCTGTGATCCTGACGATGAATGATGAATGGCTCCTCAGATATCTGCACAGCTTTGTTAGTGCTACTGCTTAACTCAGGGTTAAAAAAAAAGAAAAAAAAATGATTCATTACCACTCCCTGGGTGTTCCACAGCAGCAAAAGCTACTGGCCTGCTGGCTGGAGGAATATCTCCTCAGACCATGACAGTAGCAGGACAGTGAAGGTGGATATCTGGGTGCTCACATGCATCCCTAACAACACACGTTCTCAGGCAAGGTGCCCAGGTGCCCTCCTCCTGGAGATGTCCTCTCACCCACCATGGTGGCAAGGTGCTGGGGGGAGCACTGCCAGCTTGGGTCAGAAAGCAGCATCACTCCTCAGCCAGCAGGTGATTCAACTGCTGTCTCATTAATCTTGCCCATGACAAGAAACTGTACAAAACCAAGGGATATTTTCTTGCCAGAAAGGGCAACGTATTGTTTATGAAGACTTATTTATACCCAATAAGTCCAGCTGGAGCTTCCCACAGTGCAGAGAGCTCAGGAGCAGGAAGCATGGACTAAAACCCCTCCTACCTGGTCTAGAAGGGAAGCAATGCTGTGTCAGTTCCACACGATGCAGAGGAACATCACTACCAGCTGCATTTCAAAGTAAGCTCAGATATCCTTTTATCCTTTTGATTAAAAAGAGCACATGTGCATAGTGATTTTCAGTGTTTTCCCCCATACTGTGTCTGGAAGGTCTTTGTTATAGCTGATGTAAATGTAGTTGGCACAAAAATCACACACAAAGATAACGTTAAACAGAAGTTCATGGTCACAGGACTTCACGGGAAAATCCCTGTTGGTATTTTTTAGCGAAGAATGTAGACTGTCCTTCTGGAAATGAGAATGTCCTCCACTCTTCTGGGACCTTGCACACCTGTGAGCCCATGAAGAAAGCCAAAGGTAAAGGGTGGACTTGTTGGTCAGGCCTCAGAAGCTGGGCTGCAGAAGGAAAGACACTACCTGACAGCACCATGCTTCTTCCTAGGCCAAGAATGTCTGGCAAATCTGGGTAATAACATTTAGGGTCATATTTCCTTTAAGGTAGGTGTTATTTAAATGGAAAAGTAACTCTGACACTGCTCTCAGCTGCTTTCTGATTGTATTTCCAATTGTTTTTGTGAATTGTCACACACAGGTGTGGGCACAGCTTCTGGACATGGGGTACACCTGTTGGAATCTGGGTTTTACCACTGTTGGCAGCTGTCTTGAAGATGTGGCTACTGGTATTTGTGGGAACATACGAAGACTTGCCGCAGAGTTGGCATTTTGAAAGGAATATTTGAGTGGAGAAGTAAAACAATGAACCCTCCCACCATCACCATTTGCCCCTTGCTTTTCAGCCAGCTCCAGGTGGATGGGGCTCAGACAGGGCCTGCTGGCTGGTGGTTTATGTGAGAGACACGTACATGGTGTTGTTGAGCGTGAGGATCACCAAGGCCTTGCTCCGCTCTGCAGCATCACAGGGCTGTAGCAGACAGCAAATCCTGCAGTATGTTTTTCTTCTCTTATTTTTTTTTTCTGGCAACTCTACATTCACTGCCTATCAAGCAGGAAGTAAATAAAAAGGCTGTTACTCTGCTTCAAGCCATCAATTTGAGACCAATCACCTATGTGTTTGGGATGTGCTGGCAGCGAATTATCTGCAATGAGAAGCTGCTTGCTAATCAGAGCTGCAAAAGGCTGTTGGCATTGGCTGCACCTGGAAGAGGATGCAGCTCACTCAGTTAAGCATGACAGTCAGATCCCCAGTGCCCTCTATGGTCTAGAAGCAGAGAAGCCAGGAGCAACCTCCTGCTCAGGGCACCCCCCAGAGGCCCAGAACTGCAGAGCCCAGAGCATGTGCTGTCCTGTGCAGTGGGGACATGAATTAAGGACAGTAAGTTAGGTTAAAAGTTATGTGCCTTCATGGGGTGTTAAATTGGCAGCTGCAGGTTTGACCTTGCTAAGCCAGGTTCTCACTGCCGATAACAGATGCTTTTCTACAGACTTAGACAACTAGTGCAGACAGTGGGTGTCCTCTTTTTCCAAATAACATCATTAGTTATCCTGTCTCTCAAACGCGAGACAGTAGACTAAGATAGCAAACCACAAATTAGCAAAGAAGCAGCAGACTGGTGAACAGAGTTGTGGCTGATGAGATGATAAGTTAGAGCCAGCCAAGTGTCCTCCATCCTAGCCCAAGTCCAAGAAAATGACGACCTTCATCAGAAAGACCACCGAGAGATATGCATGTGTGAAAGAGCTGAGAATTGGGGTGAGGGGGGGAATGTCAATCATTTTGGGGACTCATTGTAATAACCCAGCCTTTTCTTGGACATCTAACGCATATGTAAGCATCTTGCTCTTTGAGTGTGTGCTTTTTTTGTCCTCCAGTATGCAGGCTAGGTGGGAATACACCCTCTGCATCCACCATGTGTGCAGCCCTGATTAAACACACCTGCTTTATAACTACTCTGTGGTTATAGAGTTCGATTTCCACACATCAGACGTGAGGCAGAAGATTTGCCACGGAGAAACAAAATAATTTGCAGAACTGCCTGTGGGGTGGGGGGAATCAGAGGAGCAACGTGCCCTGGAAACTTTGCCATTGGCTTTTGGAGGTTGAGCCACAGTGACCTCAAGAAATCCATGGATTTGTTAATCAGATCATCTGCGTCCACTTCAGTGTCTTCTGGAGAAACCCTAATTCTAAGTTACTTCCCACTGTCTTACCAAGTGAAACACCAAGGTAAGTGAAGTGAGCTTCAGGCCTTCGGATTTGCTACACCAGCCCGGAAAACAATGCAGAGTAGCTATGATTTTGCTGTCAAACCCAGCACCTCCTGCAGTGGACACTGTGCTCACCAGGCCCATGGAAATGTCACCTCTGCATCTTATGGAGGCATTTAAATCTCCGTCATCTCTGAATCAATCAGTGAAAACATCATGTCTATTTGCATAATGGAGCACCAAAACTCCCATTGCCTGGCACTGAGACTTCTGCATGCTGCCAGCCTGTGGCTCAGGTCCCAGTCACTGAGGTCACCTCCACCAGTGCTACCAGCCCCCGAAGTCACTGTTAGCCTCTGCTTCCAGGAGGGTAATTCATTACCCTGAAAAGCCCATCTTCTTGCCCATCTATCTACATCTTGGTTCTACACTGTTTATGTTAGCATAATCATTTCTCACGGAGAATGTCAATAAATGCTGGAGACAAAAGTACACCAATACCACCAACAACAAAAAAGCCCAACTGCTAAATAATTCCTAGAATGAGTTGTCAGAAACCTTTTATTTACTGTTTCTGTGCATTTCATTTATTCCTGGCAGCGGGCCAACCTTTCTGACAGTTAAGATTTATTGATTTAATTGCCTAGGGTAACCATGCAATAAAATCATCTTAAAGATAAATTTTCATGGCACTGTGCAGCATTGAAGCAATTTTTCAAGTGCTATGGCTATATTTCTGCAGGTTACAGGTGCAAAATTTGCTTAAAGCAGAAATGTCTCGTTACTGTATCCCCAGTGCATCAATGTGGTCTCTTCCGTGGAACTCTTTTCTTTTCTGTTTTTCTGGTGTCGTGCCCCACCCCCCCGCCCCTTTTTTGTTGTTGTTGTTTTGTTTTGTTTTAAGAAGTATGGCACAGATCTCTCAGAAAAGAAGTGATATTTTCTTAATTGGTTCATATATTCCATGTCCAGGAGAGGCAGAGCTTCTTTAGCTTAATTAGCAGTGAGCTGAGAGGCTATTTAGAGTGTTATGCAGGAGCATTTGTCTCCAGCTGTTTGACACTTATAACGCAGAGGCCTCACATGGCAGATGACCGCCATTTGTGACATCATCATTTATTGAATCTTTAGATCTTTTTATTTATACCATTAAAGGGCTCATTACAGTTCAGAACAAAGAGTAAATGAAAATCTCTAGTTCCCAGGTTAAAGACAACATTTCAAAAGTCAGAGATAACATAAACTTTTAGCATTCTAGCATGTTTTTTTTTTATCTCCTGTGATTTTCTTTGGAGTGGGGATGCTGCCTGATCAGAGCATGGTGTGTAATGCCTGTTGCTCTTGCAGCCCTGCAGCTTCGCCTGCCAGACCCAAGCGCTTCATTCCCCCTCCTGTCCTGCTTAGGGCAGGTGGCCACAACCAGCTCCCAGGTGCCACCAGCTCCCAGCTCTGTGCAGGTGCCCAGAACTCCCGCTCTTCTGGTCCATACCACTGAGCAGCATGTGGGGCCAGGCCAAGGCCTTTCTACCACCTCAGCTGTGTTCGTCTCACTCTGGTCTCAGTAGAGAACCATCCAGGTCTACCCAGAGGGAGGCTGAGTGTGGGTTTGTGGCACTGCAGATGTCAGTGGCCCCATTGTGGTGCCTCTCCTGGGTCACCGCAGAAGATTAAAAGAGGTATTTAGCTTCAGACATTTATAATCACAGCCCTCAGTGCATTTTACTGCTAGTGGAGACCTGGACTAATTAAGTCTTACCCCACTGTGGTGGCAATGCCTGGGCCGGTGGCTGTGCTGGGACACAGCCAGGCTGAAGATGCGGTAAAGGCAGGAGAGGCTGTGGTGTAGAACAGTGAACGGTCAGCTCCCAGGCACCTCCTTGGAGTGATGCTGTCACTTGGGACCTGCTCTCCTGTCGAACCTGTGCTCCTGTGGTAGAGCAGAGCTTTTCCCAACTCCTCTGGCGGCTGCTGGAAATGTTGGCAGGGCTGCCTTCAGGTTTGCCCTGCTGAATCAACTTGGAAGACTCAGTTTTGTATCCTAGCAGGCTTCCCCCTACGCTGATCTCATTCTACAGCTCTCTCTTTCTTTCTCTTATCACTAGAAAGTATGGCGTCAGCGCCTGCCCCCTGGCATCTCCCTATCCACTCACCTCAATTCTGCAGTGTGGTTCTCCCCATCACTGAGTCACAGTTCCATGGCTCTGACCACTCATTTGCAAAGGACTCCTTTTCTGCAAGGATTCAAGGACTCTGCAGCCACCTGAGTCATGACTCAGGGTGGGAGCACAGCCTGGAGCAGACCCCAGCCCACCATGTTGCGAGGCTCTGCTGCTGTGTCAGATCCTGCTGTATTAGAGCTGGGCTGTGTACAGAACTGGCTGCCCAGACAGCAAGTTACAAAAGAATAAATAGTTCCCATATAGAGAAAATTCATACATTACCTATTAAAGCTGTGTTTACTTTATGACTGAGACAGATACAACATTTATTTGTTATTTTGGGTTCACTTCAAGAGAAGCAGCATGTGAGATGTGTAGATGTGTTTGTAGATGGGTGAGGGAAAGTGTACTCCCTGTTTTCAGAGCCATATAGTCTGAGATGGGTAGATTAGAGTGCATGTTATGCTTGTTAAACCATGAATGAATCAGAAGAAGAGTTCTGAAAAACAAACTCATATAAAGTCAAATTATTACTAATAAAATGTGAAACTGGCTGAATGATTTAAGTTTTTCTGGTGGGAAACAGAGCTCAAACTTGCAGACATACTCTGCTGACAGATTGTGAGTCTTACATTGCAAACACTGACTTTAAAGCCGAGGACCTTTATGCTTGCTAGTTAACCTCTTTGACCTCTACCCCACTGACTTCAGCCTTTCATTAGGTGAAATACTGAGGCAGGTTGGATACATTAAAAAGAGTATTAGTGAGAAGAGAGGCAGTTGAATCAATAGTGTCAGTAAAGATAGACCTATTTATAGAGAAACAATGTCAGCATATGATAAACCTGTGAGTAAATTGGCTGAAAGCCCAGAGCTTTGTACTGGTTTGGAGAGCTTGATGGTATCTGAGCAACAAGAACACTTGGTAATACCCAGGCTCAAAAATGTCAGCCATACCCAATGGGGATCTGAAAAAAAAATCAAAAATGTGCCTTGAGGTGGGGAAGGAAGGAGGGGAAGAAGGAAGGAAAGAAAGAAGAGAGGAAAGGAAGGAGAGAGGTAGGTTGGAAGGGAAGGCGGGAGGGAACAGGAATATTTACAAGTGCTAAGGGAAATACCAAGCCCTGTTAAGGCTGATGGCACTGATGGATGGTTGAGGCCCATGTCTGCTCTCTCTTAAACATGGAGCTGAGTGGTGGTGTCTGAGAGCCACATCCTGAACCATACCAGAGCTGCTGGTTCTGTTGCAGTAGCCGCAGTGTTAGTGTACATACTGTGTTCACGTACATAGAGTGAATACCTTTAAAATGCTCATTTGTAAAGAGTCAGAACTGCAAGCTGTTTCAAAACCTCTTCATCTTATTAACGTTGAGAATGTGTCCTTTGATAAAAACTCTTTCTTCTACATTTGATTCAGATGGATTAGTACAGGAAAATCTTGCTGAGTTGGAAAGCACTGAATCAGAAGCAGTGCCATCAGTGAATAATGAAAGTAAACCATCATTCTGAAGGATGACTAATGGTGACACAGCCTGTCTAGAAGAACAAATAACAAAAAAATGTACTACTTGGCCCCAAAACCGGGCTGAACATTTTTTGATGTCACTTCACTGCTATATGAAGGCTACTAACAAAACAGGAAACCCTGCCAACTTGTGGACTACAAGTCCAATGGGGGAAAATTTCAGTTGTCCAAAGGAGGGATAGATGATTCACTTTGTAAAAGAGTGAGACTTATTACTCTTAGAGACAGCATTAATAGATCCATCCAAAATCACCCATGGAACAGATCTATCGGTGGTGCCAAAGATCCTTAGCTGAAAAATGTGCTGAGAAACGAATCTGCAACGTAGAATGCTGCAGTGAAGTGATTACATTTTGTGGCACCTAAAATGCTTTTATCAAAGGATGACTTGGCAAGACATTGAGATAGCTAAATACTTACAGCTGAATGTCAGTCAAAAACTTACATTTATTATTCAAAGAGCAGACCGATCTTCAGCTTGGCAAAGGGAAAAATGCTTAACTAAGGCTTATAGAGAGTGTGTTTAGGAATAGATAGGAGGTATCTTTAGCAATCCAGGTACGTTCATTCTGCTTCTTGGGCTAGATGCATTGCGAATGGCTTCACTACCACAGGGAATTAATTTGATTCCTAGTGCCTCACTGAGGAGTCCAGGGGTAAATAACTGCATGCATGTGCTGAGGCTTCAGAAACCGGAAGTTTTCAGCTTGGTGCTGGTAGCCCTGTAGCTAACAACTGTCGCTGTAAACATTCAGTAAAAGAAATAGCTGCCACCAAGAAAATGTGTTTTCTTTCCAAAAGACAAGCATAGATGAGCTGCAATTTACCTTTAGCACGGTGACTCACCGTATGAAAGATCTCACACTGAAGACTGTGCTCTGTATCAGCAGGAAGGTCACCCCTGAACATACATTTTAAAGCCCTGACACAAACCAAGAGCACCACAGCTCACCCATTCAGCATCACAGCACATGTCCCAACTAGCCCTCAGCTTCCCTGGGATAACCAGGAAAAGGACAGCCCACATTTGCAATGGCCTCCCAAGGCCTAGTGAAGCAACCTAATAGTCAAGAATGATCGTCAACAGCATGTACATTCTGCCCAGGATTGGGACTTGCAGCTGAAACCAGCACCAATCTTTTTCCATCATCAGAGCTTTATGAAAGGCATGAGCCTTATGCTCACATCTGGAGAAAATCAGAACAGTCAACCTTCAGCTTAAAGTGCAACTACAACAAATGAACAAACCAGAGAGACAAGTAACATAGATTTATACTTTTATGCATATACACATATATGTTTTCTAATGGTGCCAGTGTTCTATAGGTTGCAGGCTAATAAGTCAGTCCAAGACTGACCTTTATAAAATGCCCAGTCATCCCACTGGCATTGTTTTCTGCAGACCTCTCAGAGCATCTGACAATACTCTGTAAGTTATTAATTTTACCGTGAAAGTGATCAAAGTAGCGGTGAAGTGATGTGCAAAAGGAAAGGTAAGGAATCAATATCACCACAGAGCTCAGTCCTGGGAATACTCCTCTGCTGGTCACGTAAAGAGGAGAAGCACACACTTCCCTCTCTGCAGCATACCTGAGATAATGAACATTGCCTGAGAGAAGGTCAAGGTCAAATTATTGCACTGTTAAAAGCAGGAGTGAAAAGAAGGTAAACAAAGCCTCACGCTTGATCTGCCATCTCCTTGCAACTGTCTAATTGCCTTCTATGCCCAAAGGCTGTGCAAAGTAAAAGAGTAAAATGAAAGAGAAGTGCCTTGAAGATGTTAAATATACTTATTAAGGGAGAAAAAAAAAGCAAGTTTTCCTATAGGGTACTTGTATCAATTAAACTTTTCAGTGAGGAGACCTCCCTTGCACTCCCAATATCAGCACTCAAGTCTACACAACTCTGTTTACTCCTTTAGTTAATATGAATGAGCAGTTATCGCAGCAATTATTCCTTTTTATGATGTACATAAAGTTTCTGATACAGTTAAAAGATAGGGTCAGTGTTCAAGCTTAGCTCAGCGTTTAGCAAGCTTCTCTTCCTGGATGTTTTGATTACTTAGGAAAGTCATAACCTCTACACCATAATGAAGGACTGGTAAGTTATAGGGTAATTTGTAGGAGAAGAGTGTGTATGAGGATATGTGCACTATTATAAAGCTCAATAAATAATCACTTGAAATCACTGGCATTTAGGACTCTCTTGGGAGGAGCTTTCCCAGCCAGCTCCTGATCCCTCATACACTGAGTAATTCCAGATTAAATCCACAATTCTGTGAAAGCATACGTGACATCAGAGACCCACTGAGTATTTCCAAAATGCATGTTAATTAGCTCCAGGCAGCAGCACAGAGCCGTCCATGGCTACAACTGTAGGGCTTCAGCTCCTGAATCCCCAGTGCGGCTCAGAGGGAAAGTGGTGCAGAGCACAAATGGCCAGAGCTGTGGGAATGATGTAAGATGTCTTCTACTTTCATTTTACTGAGAGAGCCTATACAATTCAAAATGCAGCTGTGCATGTTGGTTCAATCTGCCTATTAAACAGGCAGCATTTTCTCATGCCTATGATTGATACGATTTCAGGCACATCTGTGTACTCACTCAAACCCCCTTCCCTCCACCCTCTCCATCTCAAGCCACTGTGTAGACATGAAAAGTGGGGATTTTTCTTTTGCATGTGAGAGCATAAAAGGCTTCTTGACTTCCACTGAAGGACAGTTGTGGGGGGTTCACATTGATTTCTTCTTAATGCTAATTTTACCTTGGTTTTACCCAAGGAAAACACAGATGTCCAGCACTGGGGTAATAAGCCCTTTTCTTCACTTCTGAGGCATAGGAAAGGCTAACTTGGTAAAGTCTGGGCATATTTTGCAATAGATAATCTATGGCTTTAGTAAAAATGCACATGAAAGCATTTCAAGCCCACATTTCAGTAAACATTCTCCAGAATTTGTAGCTATTTATCAAATATGAATACACACTTCAGGATGAGGATCTCGTTTCCCCCTGGTGTTTGTTCCAAAAATAATTGGAAGTGACAATACAGAGAAAGATGATGTTACAACTTCATGTTTAAAATAAATATAAGGCTGTCATCAGAGCCAAGCTGTCTTGTGAAGATCCCTCTCACAGGAGTCAACAGGCAGCTCTACTGATAGAGAATCATGTTCTATTATTGATTAGCTTTTAAGTTCTTGTTACATATTAGATTAGGATCACTGTATGCATACGGAATGAATAGCCCAATTACAGTCCAAAAAAACTCATCTCAAAGTGGTTTGGAATTTTAATATAAAAAGAATTTTAAGGAAATTACAGGGTTTAGTAAGAAAGCCTTTAAGGCAGATATTAACATATTTATTGCACAGCTTCTCATAGTGGGGAGGGCAAAATTGCCCTCTATTATTGCATACAAGGCTGCTTTTAGCTCCCTCCCAGTTATGTTTTTGAAAGTATGGGAGTTAGGGGTTGTTGTGCAGGCATCTCAGCACCACACAGCCACTTGCTCAGCACCACTCAGAGGGATGGGGAACAGAATCAGAAAGGTAAAACTGTGAGAGCTCATGAGTTGAGTTAAGGAGATTTTAACAAGAGAAAGCAAAAGAAGCAAATAATAAATAAATAAATAGATAGATAGATAGATAGATAGATAGATAGATAGATAGATAGATAGATAGATGACACCTCAAGTGGTGCCCAAAAGCAGCCCTTCTGACCAATTTCTCCAGTTTTATTGCAGAGCATAGCAACATATGGTATGGGATGTCCTTTTGGCCAGTTTGAGTCTGCTGTCCTGGTTCTGTTCCCTCCCAGCTCTTTGTGACTCCCAGCTCTTTGCTGGCAGAGCAGCACATGAATCTGAAACATCCTTGACTCACTGCAAGTACTGAGGGGCACAAATGTGGTCCTGGAATAGGCAGCCGAAGCCAGGCCAGTGTCCATCCCCTGCACACCCAGAGTTTTAGCATCAGCTTCAGAGCCTCAGGCTCTGTCCCCGATGATGGTGACCACAAACAGTTCTCAGGGATTGTCTGGGGGGCAACCAGGGCACAGGAGAGCTCAACTCCATCCCACTTCCTTTTAAAATCATGCTATGCTGATAAACAGAAATCATGCATGCACAACAGACAGCCGTTAATTCTGCTTTGGAAAAGGGACATTCACCTGAAATGGCCCCCTCACAACTTTGGTCCTATTTGCTGAGGGTTGTCCTGCTCCCTAGAGTTTGTCTTGCAAAGGAAATCTCAGCCCCTGGTCCCAAATTAGCCGTAAGTTGCCTTTGCTGGGAATGGATAGGCACATGATCTCATTTAAATCCCTGTTGATAAGAAATGCAAGAGGAGTCAGCAGCATCTCAGCTGGTGTATCTGCTGTTGGACACTGCATTGCCACCAAGTCATACCCCATAGCACTAAGAGCAGCACAGGCCACCTTTATGGAGGGTGTTTGCTGCTGTAAGATGCAACAAAGTCTATTTGCACATACAGTCAGAAGCAAAACCTGGGACATTTACAGCTGATACAGCTGTAAATTTACAGCTGATAAGATCTGAACTTATGGCCAAACCATCACCAACAATTTACACTGAGGCCATTGGAGAGGTACTGGAGTTTGCATGGGATGCAGAAGTCTTGTAGCAATGCATGTGACAATGAGCTCACCTGCTGGGGTCTAATAGCCATCCAGCATAAAGACAACCACACATAGGGCTTCATGGGAAGCATAGGCCTCTTCCTGGCTTCTAATGAGAATTCTTAATTGAGATCCTGAGTCACCACTCAGGGTCTGAGCTCCAGCCTGGCTGGATGATGAGAAGTGATTTCCTGATCTATGTATGAAAACTGAGAAGCATTCTTATTCTTAAATCAAGGCAAAAATGCGATATTCAAAAAATTTCAGAGCAGAAAACTGCAAAGCGAAGAGGCTGAATGAGCGCCATTAAAATATTTTGAATTAAAATCAAAATGGAACATTTTTAAAAATTATCCAAAACATCATGATATTTAATTGTGCAATAAAATATAATTTTGAACCTTGGAGGGGGCACAGAGAGCTCAAACTCAAACCTCAGCTCTCAGCTCTCAGCATTGTGTTTCACAGTTTCCATCCCATACATGCCTGAATATTTCTGTGTGGAAAAGGACGGCCCTTTTTCTACAGAGAATTTCTAGCCTGCAGCATGGTGGAATGGTTTTACAAATTGATCTGCCTTTCCCTCAAATTTGCTTAATTAATCATTCCTCTTTGTAGGTTAATCTCCCTTATGAGGCTGGTGTTGACCACATCTCCAGCAAAGCATGGAAAAGGTCACCAGAAAGAGATTTCCAAGGCCTTAAAGGGACTCTGCGAGCAAATGGTTACCGCAACCCAATGCAGTAGAAGTGTGATTAAAGATAAATGGAAGAACCAGATGGGAGAGTTGCACTTGCCAATGAAAAACTGCAGTAAAAATGTTTTGTAAGAGCTGCAGGCCCACTGACTCACTCTTTTTGGAAACCAATAAATGGAATACTCCATAGAGAAAATTCCTGCTCGTGGAGCTGTACAGCACTGAAAAACTCACAGTATTCCTCTAAGTCTGCTGCATACAGATTGTAAGCACCCAGGTGGCTTTCATTCAAGTAATCATTTGTGTATTATTAGAGAATTATGTCTAAGTCTTCCTGCATGCAAACAAAGTTCCCAGGCCACCGTGTGCTCCAGGAGCCGCTCCATCACTCCATGAGTGCCTCTAGGGTTTGGGGTCCAAATAAGACTTTATTTAGCCTATAGTGAGGATGATTTCTGTTAGGAAATAAACATTTTACAGACATGCAGATCAAGCTGACAAATGCACAATGGATGCGCTGAGCTCTCACTAGAGCACTGTTCCTTTGACAGTCTGAATGGTCCATCATCTACATTAAATCACTTTCTTTAGTTAAACACAGGCACAACTCTTACCTAAGCAGGTAGTTACTGAGGAGGTAGTACCTATTTTGTTTCTAATTGTGCTATTTCCAGCCCATAAGCTAGACCAGAGTGCTTTTTATAAATTAAGAAATAAAATTGCTGTTGCCATTACTATTGCCACCATGTAATTAGAAAAATTTCTTTGTTTTCTTTTACCTCAATAAAACAGCAGCAATTACGTATCTTCATCCATTTCTCTAAGGGGCTATGAAGAAATACTGCTTTCAAGGAAAAAAATAAAAATATTACCAAAATATATAATACAAATACTTGAGGCATTTTTGAGAGGCATTCTCACATATTGCTGAAATTACACGAAGTGTGTGAAAATTTGCTTAACAAATGTGACAAGATGGTTACTTAAGGGACTGAAACAGAAGGAATAAAATATATATTAGACAACTCAGCTCTCATTAATTATTATTCTGAATGAGAAATAATGCCAGGAGCAAGAGTGGTGCCAGAAGAAGCAATGTGGAAATATATTATCATGTATTTAAAAACCTTTTAAAGGTATAATAATAATTAGGAAATTATTGCACTGTCAGTCTTCTTTAGAAACTGAGCAACCACCTGCTCACACTTTTATTAATCGCTTGCTTGCTTCTTCCTCAACGATGGCCTGCAAAGATCAGTAAAGGAAAAGCTACCTGAGTAGAAAGGAGGAGACAGAATACATGCTATGCAGAAAAGAAATATTCTATCAAATTCACAATTTTAATTAAGTGCCAGTTAATGTGTGCTTGTTGTCAGACACACACTAATCTCCCCAGATATGCTGTTACTTGCTCTTGGGTGTTGCACAGGCCCTGGCTGCTCAGCCCATGACACAGCTGGCAGCGCTGAGGCATCCTGCTTCTGGCAGCTCCTGCCCTGCTGCTGATGGAGAGTGCATGCAACAGCTGCAGTGCTGTGGCCATTTGTGACCACCACTCTCCAAAGCTAAGACAAGCAAATTCACAAGCATTCCTCATCATTCTCTCTGTTAGACTTTGAGACATATATGCTTTATCTATCCTGAAACAGAGAAACACACTTTTCTATCAACTTCTGTCTTTGGAGCCTCTTTGAAATAAGCACAGAATCCCCAATCTTCTCATTGCTGCAGTCACATCTTTTTCTTGGGTTTCCTCAAAGATTTTATCTTGGCCTTCTCTGGAATCACTGTCTCCCACAGAGAGCAGCATTGCTTATATGCAAAAATCCACATCCATTTTCCCCATTATTCTCTCTTATGCTTCACTTCTCTAATCCCTCTCTTGAACTTCTCTCCCAGTTTCACTGCTCTGAGATTATTTCCTGAGTGTCTGGTCCTGTGAAACATTTTGAGGGCTCTTCTTGTCCATGTGTTCTCCACCAAGGAGATTCTGATCCAGACTCACAGCGCGGGCATCTCTACCACGCTCTGTCACATAGCCTAGTCTGCACTCATGCAGGGGATGATTAAGTGTATGGACAGAAATAGGTGGCAGAAGGAAACCTGCTTGTGGTGGCGCTCCTAGCTTCGCCAGCATCTTCTGCTATTCCTTACCCTCTTGGAAACAACTCCATTTCCTGGCATCTCTTTCCATGATTAAGTGCAGACCTGTCAGGTGGGGCAGGCAAGATGGAATGTGAAAAAAGATAGGGAAGGAGACAAAATACTTTGCAAAAGGTCCTCTGTTTGATAAAGGACAGGAAGGACTCTGGTTTGTTGTGACATTGCATAGTCCAATGGTGAGAAAACCCATGTCTTTGCTTTGCACTTGGCAGTCACATGACATGAATAAGCACAGGGGTAGGTGTGTGCACACTGCCATACGGGTGCTGCATGACCCCATGGCAGTGGGGCTTCATTGCATCTGCCTCCCATGAAGATGTACGTGAGTTCAGCAGTTATTACAAGCAAAATCCATTCAAAATCATTTTTAGAGGGAAAATAAGGCCCTTTCTGGGGATATTATTTCTAAGTCGTGTTTTATTCTGCCATTAATTTACTTTTGGAATGCATGAGAGCTCCTTGCACCCGAGGCAGGTGATAATGGTCTATTAAAAGACATAATCTTTGTTTCCTAATGCTCTATCAAAAATTCATTGATGAAAATAGCCATCTGACTGCTCTCATCAGCTTTATGAAATTCCATAAGAGAATGAAATATGCTTTTCTCATAACTGCTTTTGTCTAAGATTTATGACAAAGTGAGTAACAGATAAACCAGGCACGTGCTGAACAAGACTTAGATTTAAGATGGGTCTATGCTAACAAAGAAGCTTCCAATAAGAAATACATTTCTTGGGAGAAATTTGAAAGTGTTTGTCAATGGCACAAGTTACCACATACTCCTGGCTACACTCACTGATGGTGAAAACACACACAGCTCCAGCGCCTTGCTCTAGTGCTAAGTTTGGAGACCAGTCACCTGAACAGCAGACACTTGAGGACTAGGTCAACATCTAGAAAATGCTCCGGGTATGACCACACAGCTGAAAAAGCAGTAACATGTTCTGTGCGACCTCTACAAATGGTGTTGCATGTGTAAAGAACATCACATACATGTAGGGGAAAAAAAATAGTGCCCGAATGCCTGGCAAAACTTTTCATATTCCTGCCTACAACAATAAAGGTAATGTCAGTAGGAACGGATTGTGTGATTAGTATTGTGGGATAATTGTATCCCACTTGCCAGCTATTCATTTGGTTTAAACAGGCAAAGATACAATGGCTGTCGCTGTATCTTTTTACCATTTTGTCAGTAACATGACCCTATGAGTTTTTGGCTCCTAGATTACCTAAAGAACAGGACTGACGCTATGGAAATTCTTAATCTATTTTTAAGCCTGCTATTGACTATTTGTGTAACTTTCAAGACATTTGAATTTTTGTCCTTGTCTTTTCAGTCTCCAAAACAGGAATAACGATTGCTTCCCAATTTCATTGCACTTTAAAAAGGCAATCAGATACTACAGATGTAAGTGCCACTTAAGTACTTGTAAACACGCCTGTATCACTCTGTATGTTAAGGCAATCACTACACTCTCACTAAATGAAAACAAATTATTCAGTCATATGCACCAGGGGTCTGCAGTTATTACCACATGCCCACTTTTGAGGTTGCTGTACTTCTACATGTTCACCCATGTGTCCTATGTATCTATTCTAAGTAAGTGTGCATGAAGTCAGGCACTCTGAAGTTAAGCAATGCTATCATGAATGTTGGCAAGAGAGAGGACAACTGTGCAGTAGAGGATTTGGACTTTTTCAAAATCTTTTGTGTGATGCCTGGTGCAAGCTGTTCATTATTCATTCTCTGTGCATGCTGAACTAGTCACGATTCTTGCCCAGTCTATGGGCAAGCATCATGCTATATTACTTCTTATCAACGTTGAGCTGGTCACTATTAAGCTCTCTCTCCACCTCCTTGGGGCCTCATCACATTCTTCTAAACAAACCTGTCAATGTGTCCCTTTTCCCGCCTTCCAAATTCCAGTACATTCCTCTCCTCAGGGCTGGCATTTGTCCCATCTACACCCAGCATCAGGCTTTCCATCTCCACCGTGGAAGACCAAACAGAGGATTTATTTCTGTGCTCAGAGTGAAAGTCAACCTACACTGGGCAGCAGATCATCTTTCCAGGGATGCCAGCATGAGATCAGGGATACCTCAGCCCCACGCAGTAGTGAAAAGGAGGCTGGGGTCATGAGCTGGTCTGTGCTAAATGTGAATTTTGTGTGGTTATCTTTCTGATTCTGAGCTGCCTAAATCTGAGTCCATAAAAACCTGCACGCTCTCTTTACACACATACATATTTTAAGATTTCTGGCGTGCTTGCATTTGGGTATTAATTTCACACAGAAAAGCCAATAACAGGCAAAATTCTACGCCAAAGCTCTGATGCTTCTCAGACCCAGAGGTGGGAGCAGAGTGCAAGAGGGGATGTGTCAGCCATTTGAGTAAGAGGCAGTAGTGCAGAAATACTTTTAATACCCTAACTATTCACTCAGCTTCTCGTCTTTTTCTAGCTAATTACATCAAGAAGACTTTATGGAAATTGTTGCCAAATGTTTAAAACAAGAGCAGTTCAAACATTATTTCAGTCCCAAGTTACTATGGTAAATTGTACACGCTCATTTCATGCATTCATTTGTGAACATTTGACATATCAGTGATTAATTAATATTAATTGCAGAAATCACTTCAGACTTGCTTTATGCTAGAAGTCACACGCAATCCTGGCTCTAATCACTCAGCACAGAAAGAAACTTTAATTGATAACCCAGGTTTAATATCCATCAGGAATGGATTCTGTAGGAGAAACAGAGCAATGTTCCCTGTAATCATCCTAGAGGAGATAGAAAGCTTGTTCTACCAAAATCAAAGAGGATTAGGCAGCAGAAGCCTGATAGTAAAGTAGCAATTATGGAAGGGTTTTTTTTTAATTCCATGCACCTGCTTCATCAAAATAATAGGCATCTTTTAGCAAAATAACCTGAAACTCACTGACTTTCAATTATCTGATGCTGGAAAATGCATCTAGAGAGACATGAAAAAATGGTGATGTACACACAGAAATAAAGAGAAGGGAGAAATTAGAATGAGGGGAAACATGAAAGCCTGTGTAAATGGGAGCTACAACTACTACTACTATTGTTGTGAGCTGGGGTTCAGCCTCTTCTCTTGTGTAACTGGTGATAGGACTAGAGGGAATGGCTTCAAGCTGCTCTGGGAGAGATTTAGGCTGGAAGTTAGGAAATACTACTTCTCTGAAAGAGTGGTCAGGCAGTGGAATGGGCTGCCCAGGGAGGTGGTGGAGTCACCGACCCTGGAGGTGTCCAAGGAACGTTTGGACGTTCTGTTGAGGGACATGGTTTAGTAAGAACTATTGGTGATGGGTGAATGGTTAGACTGGATGATCCTGTAGGTCTTTTCCAACCTTGGTGATTCTGTGATTCTGTGATACCCTGAGCCTTGTGCTGATTATAGAAAGGGGAATATTTTTCTTTTAGTTGTGCCATCAGTCCCTGGTGGACTGCCTTTGACTATAGAAAACATCTTATATCAGAGATGGAATTGTAACATTGCTTTTAAGGGGAAATTTAGGCAACAACCCTTAATGCTAGCAAGGTAAGCTCAGAGTAGCTTTTCACAGATGTTTCAGGCTGTACAGCTCAAAGCAAAAATAACTATCCTCAAAAACCGCTTTAACAGGTAGCCTTGCTACAGAGAACTCGGAAAGATTCCGTAGTTTTGTTTCAAAAGATGTCTAAGATCAGTAGAGCCAAGATTTCATGTAGCTGAGAGGAAGGAAGACCGAAAACAGTCCTGGTTTCACTTGAGGGACTGCACCGTGTCCCTCGGACCCAGAGTGGTGAAGCTTGCCTGTACAATTATTTGTCAAGCTCCACGGGTGGTGTTTGTTTTTTAATAAATCCCAATCTTTCCTGAAAACACTTTATCAGAGAACGGTGTCCCTCAAACGTTTCATGATCTACTGTCCAGGAACCTCTGCCAACAAAGCACAGCAGAGCTCTTCGGAGATAAAAGCTGCATTGCTCACTAACAGGTAGAGTTCTTTTTTCAGACTCAGGATAAAACCAAGGACAACGCTTCAGTGCTTCTTGTTTTTAGCTTCAAATCCTTTTTACATTGCCATGCCCTGTCACAAACATTTAATTCCCTGCTCTGTTGCATACAACCACCCCTACCTCTTGCTAACTCAGAAATTCTCCCCCCCCCCCCCCCGCACTGAGTTGGACAGAATTGCTCCTTCCCCATAGTTTTTATCCTGTGCCATTATAGCTCCTGTTTGAGCACCCATCTCCCTGTAGGACACCCAAGGCACGCAAAACATGTTTGGCCCAGGTCAACCCTTCTGCAAGAATCCCAGCCACATCCCAACTCCTGTAAGTGAAGCAGAAGAATTCCTTTGAAATTAAGTAGAATTTTTTGCGTGAATTCCAAATGAACCTTTATAACACTGTCATTAGTTTTCAATACATCTCTTATTTTACCTCATTAGAACTATTGGTAATAAATGGTAGTAACTGGATTGTAATTAAATAGAAATTAAATTAGTACTTCCTAATGAACTACAGCAAAGTAATCACTATTTCAAAATACATAAACTGCTGTTCTATTAGGAATACAGGCAACTCATTTTTAATGAATTGTTACAAATTATTATGAATATATGACCTAAGCCTACAAAATAGTCTTGCATCAGTAACTGTGCCTGGTAGATGTCAGCAAGTAGATCTACTCAAGGAACTTGGGACTTGCAAGATGCCCATGACAAAAGTGGAAATATTGAATTTTGACATTTAAATGATAAACTTTAAAAAATATTTTTATTTTTGAAAGATCACAATTTTTTAGAATTGTATAAAAACATTTTGTTGGGAATGTCATCAGAGGAAGAGGACAAAATGCACCTATAGCAATAATATATGAAATGAGGGCATTTTTACGGTTTTATTTTGTGCATAATTAACAATGAAAGCACTTTGTAGTACATTCCTGGGTGGTAATTTATTTGTTTCTCCATTTATTTCTACTTTTTTTTTCTTCCATATATATATTAAAAAATATGTACTAATGAGATTCCACTTCCAGGACTTGTCTAAATTTTAAAGCGTTCTTAAAAGCACACACTTCTTTGAATTACCATTGATGATGTAACAGACACTTTGTCTTAGAACATGCAAGTCATGAGGCGTGCTTGTAATAGGAGGATCAACTATCTAACTGAGGTTTTATAGCAACATTCATTTGAGCCACTGGAAATAGCTGTCTTTTTCTCACTTTGAAACATCCATGCCAGAGCTGGTGGCACACATCCCCCCAAGCCACCCCTCAGATGTACACCTCGCACTTCTGCCAACAGTGACCACTGAATTCTCCAGGCTTTCAAAGGATGTATATGCCCCTAGGGAATGAGGATTTTTTCCCAAGCAAGCTCCTCATTTCTGCTCACCATCATTGCCTCATACTACTAATACCTAAGGGACAAGGGCAGCTGGCCACCACAAACATGGTCTGCCATCCCCTTGGCCACAGCACAAACATTCCTCACTGATCTGATCACAAGACCAATTCCATCACGGTTTCACATGTCCTTAAATGTTTTCATTTCTCCATTTCTTCTCTATCTTTTTACTCTCCAGGGTCAGCATCCAACTCTGATATTTATGATCCAGTTGGATTTCCAGAGGAAATCCAGCATTAGGCTGAGGGTGGGATCCCTGGGATCTGCAGTCCCACGTGCAAGCTGTGGTGCAGAATGGCTGCGGGAGAGGGCAGTGCTCCTTCAGCACACTTGGTGTACCCAAATGTACATCAGAGACATTGAACAGGGCAAGTAAACTCGTTTTTTCAACTTTGTTACCTAATCAGAACTCTAAAGCTTCCTAGCGTCGGAGAGTGTTCACGTATCACCCGCTTTCCATACCCAGTGCTGACAAAAAAATAAGGCAGGAATAAAATAAGTCATGAGAAAACTAGTCTGTCTCATAAATCTTTGAAGGAAAGTGGCTTCTGTTTTATGTTATTGCAGCGCATTTTTTCCAATGAAGTGATTACTGTTAGATGCATTTTTAAATTGCTTTTGGTATTTTTAAAAACACATGACTTTGAAAGTGATAGAAATGAGATTGAGTGGCACTAGACAGTGCCTATGATATGATTAACTTCTTCCCAGACCAGCTCCTTCTGAATTTAAAGTTATCAACATAGCTTTTGTCAACTTTCACCTGTCTGAACAGGGCTCATTACTGTCTGTGATATATATGCCATTATCCAATGCCCTACCCAAGTCCATCTCTTGCTTCAAAAACTGCAAGCTTTGTTTTCTTCTTCAAGACGTTTGACTAATAGTAGCTAGTGTTATTTTAAAGTGTGAATGTGTATGTGTAGGTACTCGAGTTCTGTAGCACAGAGCCTTAAGTTGCATCTCTCTGAGATGGTTGAGGTTTCTGTCCATGGAGGTGAGGATCAGCCTCTGTGGATCGTGGCAGGTTAATCAAAGGCGCACCAGCACACAAAAAGGCCGAGCTAGATTTACTCAACTCCAAATCCATGTTAACCTTTTCCAGGTGAGATAAAGTTCATTTGGAAGACATCCAAAGCAATAAATATCAAGTGAGAGGTTTTCTCAGGGCTTTACAAGTCATTAAAACTCCAGGTAGTTTTTACCTATCAAGGGCTTTACTTATGGGCTGCCACACTCACACAGACCTTTTCCTGGATATCATCCCTTCCAGCAGCTAATGAAGCCTGCAGGCACCCCAGCGCACACCTACAGGTCTCTCTGCTTGTTGTGTGCTGCACGGACTGGGCTCTGCAGGGTTAAATTTACCCAGACACAGGAGACTCAGTAAGAGGAAAAAAGGAAAATGAATTAGAGGAAAATCAACAGGCAGCAAAGGAAAAACTAAATTACATTTCATGTACACACATGCAGTCCTTTGGCTGCTGAGGCAGAAAATGTAGCCAAAACCGTGCTGTTTTTATTCTAAGCAGTGTATCAATCCATTGATTAATTTTACACTTTGTTCGTTATGAACCTGGGCTGAGGCCATGAATGCTGCTATGAAAAGAAGAATATAGCCAAAAAGGAACTCTTAAAAAGTTGGCAGCCATTTCAAGGCAGTGTGTCTGGCCAGCAGGAAGGAGATGGCTCCTCCAGGGAAGTGTACAAAGCTGTAAAATCATTTTTGAACCGGCCCTGCTTAGTTTATAAGGTATGCAACTGACTTGAAGTCAAGTTTCTTACACAGATTTGTGACTTGTAAATCAAATGATAAAAGTAGCCTAAGGTATCATTTTTCCAAAAGGGCATAACAAGATTGGTTAAGAATGACTGTATTTCCTCACTAATACCATTAAGCTCGGAATTGTTTCCATCCATTATTGAGCTGAAGAAGGAGGGCTTACTGTAAATTGTTACACACTGCATAGTTCAGATGGTCAGCTTTACGGTACAGGAAGCAGAAATAAAATCAAATAAAGGAATGCAATAAAATATCGTGGAACAATTTCAACTTTGGTATAATCAGCAGAAATTGATGGCATTGCACTCACTCACACCAAGGCAATGACATCTCTTGGACATGAGGCAGCAAACCTCACCTTTCCCCACTGCTTCCCAGGAGCAGCCAAGGCAAGCAGAAGCAGGCTGCCATCCCATCATTTCCAAGTTGCCTGTTATCTGTTGGGAATGATTTGAGAAATACCCCCAAAATCTTTCAAAGATAAGACAAGCATGACTTCAAATAGCCGAGGTCTATGTAAGACCTTAAGAAAACGAAGCAGAAGGAGAGAAGAATTCTGTGATATATCTCATTCCTCATCCAGACCATGTTGCTTTGTGTGGGATAGTACTGTGCATTTCCATTTACAGGAGGATCAGAAATCCCCTGTTACTGCTTATCCTGTTTACATCAGGCAAGAGAGAGCAGGAATCGCTCTTACTGAAAAGGAACTCCTCATCAGTAAAAGCCCAGTGCAAAGCAAGGACACTACATCAGTCCCTTAAAACTAGGATCTGCAGGGACTCAGGGCAGGTGCAGATCACACAGGCAAACCAACCATCCCTTGGTCAATGTAGTGCTGTGCTGTCAGCATGCATCTTGACATGCGTCTTGAGTGAGTTTGGCACACATTCAAGTTTTGCAACTGCAGTGAAAAACAGTATGTCTAGGTGAGTGTCTAAACCATTGCTAACATGATCCTCAAAGCTGGTCTTGTGAAGGCTGATGGATCATCCAACATTCAGCTCCATTAAGTGACAACAACCTCACCACGAGCAGTCCCTGGCTAACAAGGGCTTCAAGAATCTCTGTGCAGAATACATTCTCATTAATTAATTGCTAATTAATCACAGACTTTTCATGGCCTGCCCCTTGCCCAGGTTGTATGGATAAGCTTTTGTTTGAACCATACTTCATCCAGCAGAACAGTGCTTGAGGATCAACAGAGCTATGCCAAGTGCTACAAAAAGTGATGCTTCTTATAGAAGGCCTCTATTGAAATAATTTTTGAGTTAATGTTTGGAAATCATTTTGAAATGAGGGCTTGCACAGATTTGTTTTCTTAGTGCAGCAATTAGCTTCATGAGCAGCAACTGGCTGCAGCACCTTCTGCCACGTCTGACACATTATATAAATTATTCACTTTTAGTTCATTAGTCAGAAATACAGTTTGCAATATCTGCCGAGCAACAGGACAAGCAGCAAAGCCACGGATCATCTGAAATAGAGCAAATGGAGTCAGGCATTCCCACATAAACAGAAACAAAGGATGAGGCAAGGTACATGAGATGTTGTTCTTCCTAGCACGTGGCTCCATCAGAAGACTGCCCCCTGCCCTTCTTCCTTTTTAATGACAAGATTACAATTCTCTTCTACCCGCTCGGTTGGATTGCCTCATTGAAAACTCCCATTGCCTCTGGTGGAAATGTCCTCAGCGTTGGTTACTTTTTAATGAAAACACAATGTCACAGCCTCAAGAAATAGCTTATTATTTTTACTGCCAGTCCATTTCTCTATTGCAAGTAAGATTTTTGCAAGGAGTCTATTTATCAGACTTTATGTGGGCAGGCAGCAGTGCTGCATGGAAAGGTGGAAGCTGAGGGAAGGCAATGAAACCAGTGGGATTCAGGTAATAATGCTGGGACACATTTTACAAAGATAAATACCTGCGATTAAGGTTCTAAATACATATTCAAGCATCAAAATGGATGACATGATTTTCCAGAAGTGTGAAGCGGGAATGGCAGTGGGGGCACACCGTATGTGTACATGTGACAACTGTGTGCACAGTCCCAGTGGAGCTGCCACCATGAAGCAGGCTTGGATAACTTTCTCCTTCCCCTTGTTCGATCAGACATCCCAGGCAGAATTAAAAGGCTTCTCCACTGCAGGTCATTCTTCCCAATCACATGGTCAGAAATAACACATCTGCTATGCAAAAAAAGCGTTGTTTAAAGAAGAAGAAAAAGAAGAGGAGAAATCTAATAAATATCCTATTATTTCCAGTATATGCTATGCAAAATTTGACATGAAATCTTTATCTCACATAAATGTGAAGGTCACTTATTTGTTCATTAAATTCTCCTCAGTCTACATCATTATGCTCATAGTTTTTCTTATACTTAATGTAGTAAGGGCCTGCCAAACTCATTAGACATCAGCTGATTAATGGATTTGAACTCACAATCTGTTAAAAATCACAGAGGCACAGTAGGGCAATATTTCCATGGCTTAGAGACCATATACATTTAAATCTTCCCGGAGAGCATTTTGAGCATTTTTGATCCAGTGCAGCAGACTCAACACATAATTCAAGTCTTCTTGCTGTAAAAATTTACAGTCTGGGATCTTAGTATCACCAGTCATAAATCAAAGCTGCACACTTAAAAGTGTGGTGGTGGCAAAACTGTTGGATAGGGTGTAAACATCTTATCAAACTCATTGTCATGCAGCACTTGCATTGGAATTGTAAACAGAGCTTGTTAAATGTTGCATGTATTCTCTCTCTTTTGGTGCAGTTTGTCCATATAACATATAACCCTGGGTCATGTCCAGACAGGGCAAGTTTGTGGGGGGAGGAAGAGCTTCTGAAGCTGACCTGGATTCTCCCTCTGGTGCTCCTAACGCACTTTTGTATGAACTGGGGACAGAGGAGAATATGAAGCATGTTTGTGTCATCGTTTATGTTACACTTACTCATTGCTCTTTATTGTAATCTCCCCCAACTGATGACAAAATGCTTATAAAGCATTGGGCTGATAATTTGCAGACCCTCCCGCTGCTCTGTTTGTTATAAAGCTTTTCATGTCTCCAGGAGAGTCATTCTTCCTTTTGGATTTATGAGCCTAATGAACCACTGTTATTCTCCATCACAGAAGCCTGTGATGCTGTGACATTATAACAGGAACATTTGAAAACTTATGAGAAGGCACTTGAAACGAACTGCTGCTCTTAATAAGTGCCTCTTGTCTTCAGTGTGGTCTGAGGAAGATCTGAGTGAGCTAATGAATGAACAGAACAAACCAAGTCCTGCACTAACCCTACAAATTCCCCCTCAGAATAAGCAGCGCAAGTCAGACGAATCCTCTGCTGGTGTGAGCTGCATTTATCAGTGCCAGGATGCTGACATTCAGCTCTATGGAAGGCCTGCTCAGCATACAGGGAGCCCAAGTCCTTGGGACTACTTACAGTTTCTGAATCACAGTTGTTGGATGTATGAGACTAAATACAATTAAATTAAACTGTCATTAAAATTAACTTCCACTTTAGTAGAACCTCTTCCACTGGAGAATCTCTGGCTGACTTGGCAGCTTTTTGTCCCCTAGGTACTCAAGATTCATTCAAATATCTTTTCCGGAGCCAGCCTTTTCAGAAAACTCACATTACTTCAGGGCAATAAATAGAATTAGGGGAAAGGGAGTAGTTCCTGAAGCCTGGATGCAGGTTGCTCATCACCTTGTTATTTCCATAATGAACCTCATTTCTGCCTACCATGATGAGAAAGGCAATGCCATGGCTAGGCTGGACCCAGGATACTTAGGAAGTTATACATCACCTTCAGCTAACCAACACCTTCAGCCCCACCTGGAGACCATAAAAAAGCCCATGTAAACACTGGAGCACACAGCCCATTGGGTCCCTGAGACAAAATCACACCTTGTTCAGAGCCTGTTTGTGCTGGCTGTCATTATCAAATAGACAAGCCTCGGACCCAAAAAATTACTTCAGCCAATGTGGGGAGCAGGACAGAAGCAAATTGCCCATTGTGAAGCAGCAAGTCAACAGCAGCGCTAGACATAGAACCTGGGCATCCTGGCTGGGAGCGTGAGTGAAACAACCAGCATGCTCTGGCAAGGTGTCTGCTGCCTTTGGCTGTTGTGTGGGATTCCCAGGGACAAGTGGGTTGAGCCAGGTGAGCCATGCTGCCTGTCAGGGCAGAACTTGAGACAATGCCAGTCCCTTCCCACCCTAAACGTCCCTGCCTGTGGAGCCAGCTGGCTCCCTGCAGGCTCCAATCAGAGTGTCAGACAGCACATACACAGCATACCCAGGCAGGCAGCTTACTGGTAGCAGCACCAGGCCATGAGCTACTGTGACAACCTTGACATACCCTCTCTAGCCAGGGGATGCTAGAGCTGGCCCAAAGTTACATTCACAGGTGAGCAGTCCTGCCAAAACAATGAGACCTCCCCCTACACACAATGCTTAATCATACTGTCAACTCTGCGTATTATTCATAAAATCTCTGCTGTCTTCAGTTAATCTATAATCATCAGATCTTTCATCAGGGCACATATATCTCAGCAATTGTGCTCATTACAAAACCACCGTGGCATAATAGGAAACAATTCCTTTTCCTATCATATTGTGAGATTGGGAAATTGGTGCAATAAAGGTTGTTTAGCCAATGAAGTATTAGTGGAAGATATATGGCAGCATGCCAATCAGTGCTTTGAAAAGCTCAACTGAGGTGACTCTGTTTGTTAAAAAGTATTCAAAAACCTCAATTACAATCAGTTAAAAGCAATAAGCATGCAAATTATTTTAAAACAAACTTTAATTAATTTCAGCATATGTTTCACTTAGGCTGATTAGTCAAATCTGATTTTCTGAAAAGAAACAATAAACATCTGCTAATGATGATTTACATATTACCGCTAGCAAGGCCTGCCTGCACTGTGCTCTGTGGTGGTGCACACCGAAGAGACTTTGTGCTATGCCAGCTGCCCCAAGCCTGCAGCCATCAGGTATAGTGCATGACAGAAATAATTTGTTGCCTAAATGGCTAGAATTGCTTTAAAAGAACATGACAGTTGTTTGTATGAACAACTGTCCCAGTAACTGTCCCCTTTTCATTAGACACCTTTTGGATAAGAAACAGGTAAGTAAACCCAAAGACTGGACCTATGGGTCCAGTCTCCTAGCTGAGGTTCTCCACAGCCTGACCTCAGTACAACCCTGTCCTCTGAGGTGACAAGTAAGAAGTTACTTAGCCAGCTGCATTCAGAATAGCAAGAAGGGATTAACAAACTGGTCAGACCACACTCCCCTCTAAAAACAGTGGAACAAATTTTCAGTTCTACAAACACCTAACTTAGGCAACACAACTGCCTATTCTTTGTTCATTATGGAGGGTGACAGGACGTGATAATCCTGTGTAGCCAGCAGGATAAATCCCTCTTCACGCCTGAGACTCCTCTGTGGGAGGTCTGAAGGCAGCCCCCTCATACCTTTGGGGCTGTAGCTCACAGTAAAGTAAATATTTATAATACCATACTATTTTACAATCACAAGGCTGATAATGGAATAATTTTAATATGCTTACAACACCAAATACAGAGTAACACAATAATACTGGCTGCCAAGCAGTTTATTAGCATCCGTACCCAGTAGAAAAAGAAGTCCTGCCAATATATACTGTCCATTGACCTGCAGGATGTCATATTCCAAGAGTTATTTCATTTGTACAAACCACGTGGTTCCATTGCTTGGCACAAAGAGCAGATATAGAGAGAACGGACTATGACAGGTGTTGCTTTAAATATTTTGAAGATATGCATCAGGAATAGTTCAGGAAAGTGCTTCCAAAGTAGTGTTTACACCCACTGGGTTTGGCAGTCCTTGCTCTTAAAAAACACAAACTTGGCATAGTCATCTCCTAAATATTTTAAACTAGCTTAATCCTCCCAATAATGAAAAGTGCACTCGTCTAGATTGGTGCATTTATCTGAAACAGTCTTATTTTACAAGTAAGTAAAACATGGTCTCGGAAGGCAACTTTGTATTTCCCAATTCTACTTTCATAAATCAACCCATTCAAGAGGGTGCTACATTTGTTTTTTCCCATTCTCACGTTCTGTCTGAACAATCATTCTTCATTTAAAGATGATCCTCTGGAGAGGTCCCTGCAGGATTCTGTGATTTCTAGCTCCTGTGTGACCAAAAAACGTGTATGTGATGACAGTCACCAAGAGGTCTGCAAAATCTGGAGTTCTGGGAACATTAACAGGAAGTTCCTGTACCAAACAATGCTTCTGCTGTGTGGGCATCCAATGCAAGTGATAACAGTAGGATTACCACATCTATGCCAATTCCCTTACCGCAGAGAGGAAGACAGTGAATAGGATATACAGCTGTTCTGTATACGTGCTCTTTGGTACCCAAATTGCTGTGGAACAGGCAGTCACACGCATCACACCCACCATGGCCAGCTACTTTTAACACTTTATTTTTAACACTTTCTGGGTGGGCTTATTCTGCAGAAAGGTTTTGCATCTCCTCCATAGGAAGAGAGAGCAATGTTAACTCTTTAGGCTTAAAGAATTCACTCCCTCATCCTTCTGTCCAGTTTGGGGAAATAATGGATTTTCTGGGATTCCTCAGTGGTATAATAACTAATGTATCCTTGCACCATTATGCTGCTTCTCTATAACAAAATGTACAGTGGCCAAGAAGCATCAGTATTCAATGCTTTCATCTTTAGGATTCAAAATTCTTATTGAAGCTTCTCCCTTTGGAATTTCTCCCAGAAACTACACGACCCCTGTAGCAAATGCTGGTTCATGACTGCAGAGACATAACATTCCTTGGAGGAAGGAAACACAGCTGGTAGCTGAAACAGCATCACTAAGCCACCCTGGACAGCAGTACAGCTTCTTCATGCTTCATCTGTGACCAGCCAGTTTGCTTCTACCAGAACAAGAAGCTACTGCAAGGTCAAAACAGTTCATGCACAGTGACCTGAAAATCGTAATTTCCATTGTATTGGGTTTTTTGTATTTTTTTTAAGGTACATAAAAACAGTATAAAGAAAACAAGTGCTTTTCTCACCTACCCAGGAGAATGGAATATTCATAAATACACTTTCCTTTTTCTTTTTACACCAAATTACCACCCATCACCTAACCATTTCAGCCCCAGGACTACTGAAGAGATTTCCCTTTTTCCTTTAACTTTGATTCAGGTACTAGATGTGAAACAGCGCAAAGATCAGCACCAGGCTCAAGAATGCAATCAAGTCCACAGAAGTAGGAAAGACTATTTACACAGAAATTTTGAGAGAAAGAACAGCAGCTCTGCATTCATTCCTGTATCCTCTTTGAGGTCTGGAGTAAAGATTTACTGAGAACATGAGTTGCATGTGAACATACAAGATGAGTCAGAAAAGCTGTGGGCAAGAATTCAGCAAACCTCAGTTTTACTAACGCTCATGTGCTTCTAAAACCAGATCCTGAGAAGCTTGTTCTTAGGCTCAGGAGAAAATGACCATTCTGGTGATGTGGCTTTTGTCAGTCAACAAACTGGATATGTGTACGAGATGGAGGTAGCCTCTCAACAGATTCTACTCTCTCCTAAATGCAGCAGTTCCCGAATTTTGTTGGCTTGGGAACAACAGTGAACATAAACCATTCTGCCAGAACCTCAGACATTTCTCATCCTGTCTGCATCAACTTGAAAATTTAAATTCCCTGTTGACCCAAGCAACACTAGAGGGTCTCAAAGGCAATGCAAGAGCCTTCTGTAGTGAGAGATGGGGTCTTTTCTGACAGGTATTAAATAACATCCCCTAGCTCTTCTGGAAGAAGTGAGAGAGGGGAACAGAGTAAAATATACAGTGTGATAGCAAAGCTCTTTGTCTTTGAAAGCAGAATTCCCATTCTGTGCAAAGAATATGAAGGAAACAGATGTTCCCACGTGGAATTTAATGGCTAGATTGTTAAAAGGATAACACAATTTCTCCTCTCTTTATGTGACTTGCTCAGACCAGTACTTCAAATCTTCCCCCTTCTGAATGAATAGTTCTTGATTCAGGACCAGATTCCGACAAGTATGAAGAAAAATGAGCAGAAATATACTCATGATGATTTCTCCATAGGCATCCTGTATTAGTAGATTCAAAAGTAGTTCACATGCCCATGGAAGCACAGATACCTTCCTCTGTAGGCTTCTGGAAGAAGAAATATCCTTTCCTATCCAAGAATAAGACAGAGGTAAATGGATTTTTTGTCAGTCTCCCTTCCAGTGCAGTGACACTATAAGCAGGTATGTCTGGGGGCTCACAAACTCACTTCAGTCACAAACATCAGTTAAGTAATTGAGTTTTCGGTGAACCAACTTTGAGGTGCAGTAACTGCAGAGAGGGTTTCAGTCTAGCTCCAGGAGCTAAGACTCCAATTCCTATTATTTTGCTAGGCCTCCCTGAAAGTGAAAGGTACACTAAACCCTCTGTACTGTGCCCTGTTTTCCTCACCTATCTGAGAGGCATTAACGGAGAGATTCTGGTCTTCAGAATTTCAGAACTGAGAATTTCCCACAGGGAATACATTCCTTCTCTTGTTTTTCACTTTAGGTTTTGAGCAATTTCATGGGGTACTTTTCAGGTCAGTTCCTTTACTCTCAAATTAACCCTGATTTCTATCTACAAATAAAAGCAGAGGACATCAAGTGTACTGTTGGGAAAGACAGTAGTTAAGAAGTGCCTACATGACCATGTTATGTCCATGAGACCTCCTAAAAAAAGAAAAAAAGGTCACTGTGTATTTATCTGGCTGCACACTCCATAGGAACTGTGCTGTATAAGAAGTGCTTTTAGCAACAGTTAACATTTTCAAGACAATATGTCAGCTAACGCTAACCTTTGAGAGTAGGGTTCGAAGAAAGGTTAAGGCAAGTTAACCTAAACAGCTTAGAGAAATAAAGAGAAGTGTTGGAGGTAATTAATACTTGAGATGAAATAATGTAATGGAGAAGACAGACTTCTCTGACTTTGGCCAAATGCAATGTACTACAGGAGGTAATAGTTTTAAATTAAAGAAAGACAAGCTGAGATAACAAGAAAAAACTTTCCAACAGGAACAGTAATTCAGCAGTGTAGAGCTCTGAAGAAAGAAGCCGTGCACATCTTATCAACAGACACATTCCAGCCAACACCAGCTAGCACTCTCAAAGGAAAAATACCTGGGATAAACCACAACAGATCCTGGTGACTTGACTCAGAGCTCTATAAATACCATTCAAGAACCAACATCTATGATCCCATGGTTAACACACACATCACCTATTAATTTTACATGTTTTGATGGCTACTATTTCTTATTTACAGTATACCCACCTGACATAGATGGATGGTGGATTACAGAACCATACTGCAGCACCACAATAGATTATTGGTTTGATCCTCCCCTTAGCCAGGCATCATGTCTCACCTCATAGATGTTATTCCCTATACGGTAAATTTCCGAAGACCAACTCCCAACCGTAGAAAAGCCAGATGCACAAACCAACTTGGAAAAACTGAAAATCTGTTTCAGGTATTTGTTTAGCAGCATGTTTAGCTGACCACAGTTTGTAAACATGATGAAATTTTTCAAAATGAAAACAACTGGGTCTTCTAACAACATGGCATCAGCTCTTATTTTATGAGTTTATTTGCCATGATCTTTACAGTTTGAAGGATTAGTATTTCCTTCCTCAATCATACAATTTTCCTTCTTTTTCTTTAGTCTACGGTATGATTTGTTAACGTCTTCTTTGTTCTAAAGGGCAGTTGCTGAACCAAATTTCAAAAAAGATTTGCTGGCTTCTGGCAGCGAAGAGAAAATACAAGATGTTGCAGAGTCTGAAGAAGGAAACAGCATTGGATCTCATCTATCACACAGTATACCACATAATTAGCTGAAGTATTGTTTCACTATGATTAAAACCATATTCCAGCAGAACAGTTCATTTGCTGTGCATGTCTCTAAACTCCCTGAAGAATAAAACTTCTCAGAAAAATATGGGGAAGCTGAAGACATCCCACAGGAAACTAGTAACTGAATCCAAAAGTAAAAGGGTTGTGGTCAGTGAGGGTATCAGTGGGACAAAGTACAGCAGAATCAGGTCCAGATCAGCAGTGATATTCATGTGCTTAACCACCGATGAAATCTGAGAGATGATGATCCAAACAGGGCTAGAAAGACGTGTTCAGAAACAGAGCCACAAAACTAGAGTTCCCGGGATTTCTCACCAGTTTCAACATTGACTTCCCACAAGATTGTGTGCCTAACAGCAATTCAGTGTGAAGGTGACACCAATATATCACACATATTCCTAAAATGTTGCCAAATACAATGTCAAAATAATTCTTTCTAAAGTATTTATTACTCAGTCTTCTTACCTCTCTGTTTACCAGATCCAGATATGATTTCCATCTCTGAAAGATTCAAGTAATATATCTAGCTATATTAGTCAGACCAAAAGATTAGTGGCAGAAAATTGTCTAGGGTTCAACAGCAGCATTTAATCTTATAGCTGCAATGTAAGATTCTCCCATTTGTCCTCCCAGCAGGTTAATTTATGAAGGTTTATTGATGGTCATAGTGATGGTGGGCTCAGAAAAAGCAGTACAATAAAAAAGTGAATGGAAGGAGGAAATTTAAGGAAAAAGAAAGGGAAAACCTTCAAATTCTGAAAGTCCCTGGCTAGACCCACATCCAGATTAATAGAATTCAGCCAGCAAAAAAAAAAGTAACTTGAATAAAGACGAGTAAAAACTAAGTTTTGTTTCTACAATGAAGCTCACAGACCACTGCTACTGGCCAAGAATATCCTAACATGGCACCTCATTGTGTGCCTCTGCCAGTGGAATTATTGCCTTTACAAGTTTTATTGCTAAGAACAGGTGTCACATTCGGCTCTGAAGTCAGCTGTGCCTCAGCACTGTTTTTCTCTGCAGAGTATTTTGCATGCTCCACTGTGCCCGCAGAGCACCTAGAAACCTTCACATGAAAATGAAAGACAAGGCTCTGACAGCACCATGTTCCTGTGCCAGGAACAGACACGCTCCCTGCTCTGCCCAGGGAATCAGAAATCAGTCCTAAAGCACAGGACTTTCTGCAAGTTAAATTACATTTTCTTTGAGGCAAGAGAGCTGCAGGGAGTAGTAGTAAATACAGTTATCTTCAAAGGCCACATGACCATACATTTGCCAAAAGCTTAATAGACCTAAGTTAGCTATGAAGTATGAGCTGGACACTTCAGTACATCAAAGGAATCAGGTATTTAGAACAGCTGTCCAGCAGGGCCATGAAACCAAACCCACTTTAATGTAGAGCTTAATAAAGGAATTAGAGAAATTGCAGGACTGGTTTATCTTCAAGATCTTATTTGGGGAAATACGGTGTTCTTGTAAGTCAGTGACTTTCTTCCTGACATCAGTCTCACTGATGCCTAGCAACATTACAACTTTCTAAAAGTGATGCAAAGTTACAGGTAACATGGTCTCCCAGAATACAGCCTGTTCAGACTTTGCCTGTGAGATTGGGTTCCTTTAGTTGTCACCCCGTAATCTATCTCAGGTGTCAACAGTATGCACTACACAGAGGCAGCAGTCAAACAAGCCTTCAGTGATGACAGTTCAGATTTCTCCACAGTCTGTTCCACAACACACAGCCTACACACAGCAAACACACAGCAGCCTTTGTTTGTCCCACCACCTGCCCCACAGCTTTTTACATCCATGCCCCCCACCTGCCCTATGGCTGAATCCAATGAGACACTTCCTTCTACGAGGAGCCGCTTGCAGGGAGCTGGAGATCCAAACCCGCTCGTTGCCTTTGGTCCCTCCTCAGAAACCAGAGGCATTCCCAATCAGAATGAGTTTCTACAAGCCTTTTATGAATGCTGCATGTTTCTTGGGTGACTGAAATTACTCACTTTCTAGCTCGCTGTCTCACAATTCATGGGAGCTTATTATTAATGGCCCAGTAAAACAATATACAGCCTGTTGTATCTTAATTCAATAGTCAGTAATGACCAACTTAGAGAGATCATTTTAGACCTATGGGTTTTCTAAGGCCTTTTGAAGGTAATGGCAGTAAAATATGCATATATTAATGTTACTTGTGGAAGGCAGAATATAGTGGCAGTATAAGCAATAATACTGCACTGCGTAATAAAAATTGAAAATTCTATTCCCTAAGTGTAAATATAAAATACCTCTGGGGGACATATCTAAAGGAAGAGTGTTTCAATAACACATAGTTAAAATTATATTTTTCAAAGCTATCCAAGTATAGTCTAATAAATAAACCATAAAATAAAGCAACATTTTACAAGGTAGACTCATACAGTATCTCAAGCTTTTTGCCACTCTTAAAATCGTTATTTAATATGGACAGTTCTAGTCGCAAAATTTCAAGAGTTTATTCAATATCTTTTATGTGCTTTACAAGGTTATTAGAGAATTTATTTTCTCTTTCCCTTACAGATTGGAAGGTGGGCAGTGATATATGAGCTTTCACATTTTATTTATTCACCAAACTGTTCCAGATGTGATCCCATCATTTATCCACTGGCACATCAAACCTGCTGCGTGACCTTTACAGTGACCTCTTTACAACATTTGCTTTCATGCTCTTAAAGTTATAGCAGCTTAACGGTGCTTGCTTCGGTGGGAAGACAAGAGAACCGATACGGGGGGAGGGGGCTATAATTTAAAAATAATAAAAATTTAATTCATCTCCTACAATATGAAAACTAAGTCCAGGTGGTAAACTAGCCAGTGGAGTTATATTCCCAAAAATGTTTCAATCATATTTTACTCTGTGCAGTATTTCACTCGATGGAGATGGAATGTACTGGATTTGCTGGATTTAGCAGGCACTAAGTCTTTCTCCATTTTTGTGATTTGTCACAGCAGTAGTCATTCTTGGGGAGATATGACTTTCATTACTGCACATCAACAAACAGAATGAGGGTTCACAGGCAGTTTTCCTTCTTGAAGGGAAAAAACTGCTCACGGCGAATCCAAAATTTCCATTACCTAATGGTGGGAGTCAGCCTCTGCTCCCAAGTAACTGGTGATAGGACAAGAGGGAATGGCCTCAAGTTGCTCCAGGGGAGATTCTGGTTGAATGTAAGGTAAAATTTCTTCTCTCTAAGAGTGGTCAGGCACTGGAATGGGCTGACCGGTGTGTAGTGGAGTCATCATCCTTGGAGGTGTTCGAGAATCATTTAGATGTTGTACTGAGGGACACGGTTTACTGGGAAATATTGGTGGTAGGTGGACGGTGGAATTGGATGATCTTGGAGATCTTTACCAACCTTGGTGATTCTATGATTCTGCGATGGCATGACAATGCTGCACACAGCATACCTACCAGCTCCGCCAGCCCACACTGCAATCTCACTTACTTAGAAAAATTCCCATCACTTTAAACGGAACTGTTCAAACAATGCTGAAGTACGAAGTAAAGCCTGGAAAAGGCTGTTTTGAAAACTTCTGGATGGCCTCTTGGTATTCACATCCTCCACTCTCTGCTCTGCCCACAACAACTGCAGACTCATTTTGCAAGGATGTCCAAACTTTAGATATTTACCAAAGCAAAATCCGAATTGCAAAACAGTGAAGAACCCCCCACCTTTTTCTCTGTTCTCTTCTCCTTTCTCTCCCTGCTCTGACTTGGCCACTGCTTCAGATGCAGTGTGACTGGACAGACTTTCTTCTGCCCTCTGCAGCTGTGCAGCTTAAGGAGGCACTCACTGCCCCTGAACACAGTGGACCTGACCCGGCCACAGCCCAGCCCCAGCTCAGTCCCAGGCTGCACTCCCTGTGCCCACAGTGCAGAGCCATCATGTAGGGGAAGAGGAACACAGTGATCTCTGCAACTGTCTTTCAGCAAACCCTCCCCAGAGCTGCATACAGATGCCTATGGTTAACCCAAATATTGGCTTCTGTTTCAGTGACTTGTAACACAGATTCAAGTGCTGGGCTGAAGCTGAGCCTGTAAGATTTATGCCCAAAGTAAAAAATCAGAATAATTCCTGCCACAGATCTCCCCCAACCACAGTGTTCTGAAACAATTTGTAGGGGGTAGTGTTGTTTTGGGGCTGGTGGGGTTTTTTGTTTGTTTGTTCTGTTTTGGTTTTGGTTTTGGTTTAAATAAGGAGGTTTCAGAGTCAGATTTTAAACAGCCTTTATTTTTAATATTAGTTAATCAAAAATGGAAAAATGGCATCAAAGCAAGCATATTTGTTTCTTTAGGTATAAATCAAAGTACAAGGCTAAAGCAGTAGAAAAACAATACATAAACCTAATGTGCTTTGAAAACAGATAATGGTACAAATACCAGATCTGATGATGCCAGCAGGAGAATACTACCAAGACAGCTGCAAGTACATCTTCCAGGCTAAGCATCGCAGAAAGATTACAGTAACAACAGCACAACCAAGTGATTAATTCTCAAGAAAAATAAATAAATAAATAAGAAAGGTGGCAGACCTTTTTTGATCACTTCTCTGGTTCACAGATACACATTTCACTGGATTTGTGCTTTAAATAAATGGAAATGAGATTTGAAACTTCTCAGCTACTCCCCACAAATCAGATCTGAGAGAGCTCCCTAGCTCACTTGCTGTTACTTATCCCTGCTGGCAAAAGAAAGGCAACCATGGGCTTCTGAAAGGCACGGATTTGCAGGGTCTGGGGCACGAGCTGGCGGAAGGATCAGACTCCTCATGTCTGTAATTGGAAAGGACATGAGGTAATGAAGTAATTTCCCCATCCCTGTTCCCCATGTTTATCAGAGGCTTGTCTGCAGTGGAGGAAGGGTGAGAGGGTAATCTGAGCCTCCACAGAAAACCTGCTTTTTCTCCCAAGTTATTTGGATTTCCATGAGCACTGGCAGAACTTTGGAAGGAGTCCAGGAGAGTGAAGGAATTTGGCTGTTCTGAAAATATCATACAGGAGCTTTAAAAATTGAACTGATTTATGCCCTGTAATGTTTTCAATACTGTATAAATTAAGTTTGAGTTCCTAGACTGGATTTTAAGAAGAAATTTTATACGTTAAGAGCCATGAAAGAACTGGAGAAAAAAATCTTATTGTCTGATAATTCCACCTCTCCCATAAGAAGTGCTAGACTTTGCATATATAATGTGTTTAAAGGAATAACATGGAAAATGCATTACTTTGTAGCATCAAAGGATGTTCCAGAATAACTTCAGACCCTGACAGCTATTTGGCATTCGCTAATATCTTACAGCACTGTGAAATAGATTAGCGATAGGAACTTTCTGTGTTCTGTTCATCATTGACCAGCTGCAGAGCTGGATTGTAGGCTTCGAAAGTACATCTAGGAAGAGTAACTCACTGCAGAGAGAAAATTGTCTCCTACAGAGCACTGCTTAAAGCCACCTTTGTTATTTCATTCACAGATGGCTATGCCCGGCCTCGTTCCCCGTATGTACACACTAGCCGCGGCCCAACGCTCTCGGCAGTGGCTTCCATGGCACAGTCTCAGGAAGTCCTCTAGTGTCAGTAAGCAGCCATGTGCTTTCTGAGGCTTTATGATAAACTGTGAGGTTTTCAAAAGAACCACAATTTGCACTTCTAACAAACAGAAATACATTTATCCATGGTGTCTTGTCCTCAGTCAGAGTGAGATACAGCTGTCAGTAGCGACATACATTTTCCTCTTTTAATCATACATGGACACAGCTTAAGCTGGTGATCTAAAGGTTGAGTCACAGCCGAGCCCCGATTTGATTAATCACCAGCTTCCTCTGAGGTTTGAGCCTTGTTTCGGGTTCAGAGGTCAGCACATACAAAAACCATTCCCAGTGAGCTGGCCGTCCTGTGCTGACATGCAGAGTGTCCCCCAGCCAAGAGCAGCAGAACAGGCACTGGCAGCAAGCTGCCCCTGCCTCAGCCTGAGGAGGAGCATCAGAAGGTGGCCAGCAGGTAGCTGCCATGCAGAGACATGAAGAACAGAAGTTTAGGAGTATATAGCTTTCTTTTGGAGCCTGATGTTAAAATCAGGATGTTAGCAGAAACTGACAGAGTGGCCAGGGAAGTGAAAAGATAAAAATGAGGATGTGCTGGCAACCGAACTGCTCTCTGAGAATCTAGGAGAGCAATGCAGGTGGAGAGCAGCTCAGTGGGTAGACTGGAAATAAAGCTATCACAGGAACTCCTTCGTGAGCGGACGCGGACCTTCCACACATGGGTATGCAGTGGGGCTATGGCTGGGTTTTGGTACAACGCAGGAGGGCACAGAATCTGTTGTTTCTAACTGTTGCACACCTATTGTTCTCCAATCCCTAAACCTTGAGTTATCTTCTCAAAAAAGAGCTCTACATTTTCTGAGAGCATTATTCAGCCAGTGACTACTTGGAACCAGCATTACCACTCGTCACCTGTTTGTGTGCAAGCACCCATCTCCACGGCTTTCCATGTGCAAATGAGATGGCTATGACTCCTCCTTGGTAGAAATGATTATGCATGGGTAAATTCAAATAAAAAGAAAAGAAAAATGAAAACATTACGCTTTTGCAGAGGGAAGGTTTCTCTCTATAAACATTTTGTACCATCCACAGATACACAGTCACACAGTCCTCTGAATCAACACCTTTCTTCCATGACATTGATATCTTCACCCCATCTCAAACTGCTGGGGCAGGCAACAACCCCAACCTTCCATCAAGCTTTTGTAATAAGAATGCATCTTCCTCTTCTTCCAAAATGCAGTTTTTCCCTTTCTCCACGCCCATAATCCCAGCATGCCTATGTCACAAACAAGAGCCACCACCATACCAATACTACCTTCCACACCTATGCAAGTGGAGCAGCAATAAACCCAAAGCTGTTCTTAGTTCTGTAGAGAAATCTAGAAATTTAACCCAATGGGAATGCAACAGGCATTTCCAGTGATTCCCAGCAGAGTGGAGAAAGTTCCAGATTTATAGTGAAATTAAATTCACGTTTTTAGTTATATTTTCCACTGTGAGGTTTTTTTCACTGCTATGGGATTCTGCAGGCCTTAAAGAAGCATCCCTGTATCTGAGCACACAGAAGTCTTGGGATATTGCTTGAAAAAAGTACACCAAGAGGAAATTGTGCAATCAATTCCATGAGAATGCCTCCCTCAGCAATAAACACTGCCTGTGCCAAATAAATGGGTGATGTGCGTCATAAATTTCCTTTTCCTGTCAGAGCAGCCACAAGAAATGGTCGAAGTTATGCACATTTGTATAAAAATAAAAACGTGTTATTTGCTCTGCGGAGCGCTGCCGACACCGCAGAGCACCGCGCAGCTGAAGGCACAGCCCTCACACACAAAGGAAAGCACATCTAGTTTTTCTCACAGTCACATTACACCAGTTCCAGCCTCACTTGTCGCAAACGAGGAAGGAATTCCTTAATTTTTGCATTCATCTTAAGCCTCTATCAAAGACGTGTTGTTTTGAAAGGGGAGGTCTTTACCACTTGCTGGAAACCAGACCTAGCACACAGTTGTGCTGCTGCTGCACAACAAAGCCTGACAGCCCAAACCACAAGGTGCTGGCCTGGAAAGTGAGGATCTTTTATGCCTCCCTCTAGGCAGTATTTTTCCCTCTGACTGCACTGCTGAGTGAGAAACTTGCTTGCACCGATATCAAAACAGTATAACCCATCACCATCTCACACCAAGCTCAGCTCCTCATTTGGCATAGATAAGCACTTCTGTGCCTCCCACAAAGCCAACCCCAGCTGAGAATTCAGACTGTGGTAACAACAAAATTTTGGACTACTCTATTCTGATCTATTCTTTCTTCTGCCCCATTCTTCTGTACCCTGCCTGCAGAGAAATGTTACTCCCTGCCATCACCTGACCCTGAGACCCTTTGTGTCTTTGCACAGCTCCAGAGACCAGCCCTGACCAGGCGCACAGTGGCACAAAGTAGTATCACCTTGCTCCTGTCCCTCAAGAAGCAGCTCGTCTTCAACAGCTGATTGCATAGGATTGCTGCCTCAGATGGGAAAAAGAGAAAGCTGAAATCACTGATTTATCAGAAATACAGTTCAGGCAGATGTCTTTATTTTTCCTCCTTAGACTGATCTTGTTTTCTAGAGTATTTTTCTTTCTCCTCCTAGGTCAAACAGCATCTGTTTTACAAAAAAAGAAAGCAAGCTAATTTACATTATCAAGTCCACATCTTTCCATTTGTGTTATACCTTCCCAGGAATCGCCCTGCTCTGTTCTCTGATCCTTAGTGAATTACAGAGTCCATAGTCAGATCTTAGCATGACTTCAGCATCCCTAATTGCTACACAGGCCCTTATTTGATAAAAAACCTCTGCTCTGGAGCAGGATTTGGAGGCTGAATCAGCAATGCCCAGAGAAGAGGGCAGTCATGCAACTCTGGGTGCAGCACCCTGCTCCCAACTCGCTGCCTCCTCTATCAGCACAGTGGGCAGCACTGACACCCACTGCTGTTGCTGCTGCCTGGGGCCTGCTACGGCCACAGAAGGAGTCACTGTTCGTTGCCTTTAACAGTCAGCATAGACACAACTGTAATCTGTCAGAAACTACACAGATATGTAATGATGTCAGCAACTGTAAATTGGCATAACGCTGTAGTGTGCTGCTGGCCACACCAGCGGGGCATCCAGACCCAGACTCATTGCAACGAGGGCGCTCTGTCCCATTTGAACTCACCAACAGTGACCAAAACTCAGCCAAGAATTAAAAATCAAGTTCCTACATCCAAACCTGATTTAGTCCAGCAAGAGCGAAGCTCACAGAGGGCTCTGCAGTTCTGGCTCTGGTCTTAGAGCCTGAGAACCGCTGGCTGAGCTCAACACCTTTGTTTTGCTCTTCTGCTTCTCAAAAATAGAACTTGCAGAAAAAGGAAATAAAAGAAAAAATCCCATCCCTCTGAGGCGCAAGATTAAATCAATAGCTGTGCATTCATTTGATCCCATTTCGTACACTGAAATTCTGGTCTCTTCCCTTCCATGTCAGAAGCATCCAAGAGTTACAGCAAGTGGGGGGAAAGAGAAAGATAGCAGTGGTTGCCCAGATCCGTTTCTCAAAAGCAAAGATATCATTCTCATGTTGGTCACTTCCAAGAGCAGTTGGTTCAGCTGTCAGAGGACAGATGTACACAGGAGTCAAGGAAGAGAAGTCTTCTCTCACCTGGAAGGACAAGTGAGCACCTCAGGAAGCTAAAGATGTCTCTGATGAATCCCTGCTCTTTTCACTGTGACTTACACCTGATCTTTGGTGCTTGCTTTCCTCCTCTGCTGCAACTTCTGCTTTTCAACTGACGATGAGGACTAAAGCTGTAGCAGTTTCTACTACATTTTTTCACTTAATAAATAAATAAATATCTTGACTTTTCCATAAGGTTTACTCAAAGAAAATGACAATTTACAAACATGAAAATCTTTGTTGGTACTTCTCAAGGTTAAGAAAAAAGAGGCTATCATCTCCATATGTTCACATTTGTTCTTTTAGGTAAGTAAACTAGTTTACTGTTATTTGACTTAACTGCTAGGATGGATTTCCTCAATAGACATTCTCTGCTTGGACATGGTATGAAGAGCCCTCGTGAACAGAAAAGACACAAGGTGAGCAACTACATGCAGAACTGATTCTCATTCTGATCTGAAACTTCAGTGTATTTCCAAACAGCAGCAAAACCTTGATTGCTGATCACGAGAGCAGTAACTTTGTCAGCACACAGCTGGCCAGAAGCACATCCTCCCTGATTCTTTAGATTTTCTACTCTCAGAGGAGCACAGGGACAATGCACCGAGTGCCTCTCCTTCCAGATGCAGCTCAGGTAGGAGCAGATTTTGTGGCCCATCTTCACTTTCAGAGACATTGTGAAGGACATCCCTGCAGAAAAAAATGGCAGAATTTGCTCCCCACAACTTCACTGCCATTGCAGGGCCAGGCTAAGATACGTCCTGTGGGAGAGGCTGTAACAAGCATGCCATCTCACTGCACTGAAGGTGTCTAAGTGAGAGAATGGGCACGGCTCTAGGAGTGCTGCCTGATCCACCTGATGGATTATACTGAGACAGGTAAAGTCTTGCAGGCCTTCAGTCAAGACACAACCCAAAGGCCAAATATGTAGACAAATGAAAATCTTCCAACACTATCAATTTCACCTGGATCCTCCTGTTCAAACTCACAGGGGAACAGGCACTTTGCTGCAGCTGGAATCAAGCAGAGCATCCCATTTCTTACCCATTCACTCCACTGTCATCTACACAACAGGGCTCCAAAGAATGCATGGACATCCAGACGCTGTCACATCCAAGTTCTCCCTCTGCCAAGACTCTCCAAAGATCACAGGGATGTTTTGGAGGGAGGATGTAGATTTACAACTGAAGCCCAAAATCATAGTTCTCCAGGTCTAGAAAAAAAACTGCTGAGAATTGTGAAAGAGATTTTGTACAATGGATTGAATAGTTGGTAGTTCCAGTCTAGTCAGAGAGCCTCACAAGAAGGGCCTTATTTTGCAGCTTTAAGTATTTCTGTTCCCAAAGAGCACTAGGGTACGGTGAATCATGCCACAGTTTTTATGGTTAACTGAACATTTCTTTTTAATCTCTGAAGAGCTTGGGGTTTGTCTGAGTTGTGAATGATGGCTCATGTCCAGTTCTGTGTGCGACGTACTCCTCTAGTGACAAAGTTTACACATTGAGCCTCAGTCAAGAATCCACACATAGCCTGAATACTGCTGGCACCCACAGCATGTAATTAAGATCATATGAGACTCAGTGTTTATTTTCTTGCCTAGCTATATCCAACAAAAGAGCCAAATGATTCTCCTTGCTCTGAAAATTTTGAAGCTGTATCTTAACACTTGGTTTTCACGTACATGCCTTCATTTCTAGCTAAGATTTCTATGTAAACATTTCTTTACACACCACAACAAACATGGTACATTCTGACATGACCATTTTCCACGTGATAGCAAGACAATGTTTTCAAAAGCAGCAAAGAGTTAAAAGCACAAGTTCCCCATCAAAACCTCACCCAGGATAACTGGTTCCATGAGCAGGAAAGATGGAGGAGCAGCACAGCATGGATAGTAACCTCACTGATGCCAAGAGAGTATCTTGGCAAGTCACTCTAAGTATCTGAATTTAAAGAGATTAAAGACTGGCTTGGCAAGTGGAAATGGCAAGGATAATTCCACAGATTTTACAGCAGCAGCCGATTCTACCCCAGCGGATTTAAATGACAAGAATAAGAAGAACTAGTTTTCCTTATTAGACAGATATTTTGTTATTTTGTGCATCAGCCTGTTGATTTTTTTATCAGTTAATAAAGAGGAAAAAAGCACTGTTTCAGTGAAATTTTTATTGCCATCTTTTAAGCTGCTGTGCTCATTGTGACTTATGACCAACAGCTTAAAGTCCATACAAACCTTAAAGGCTCAGTATTCCTCCAGTGGTCAGGGCTGGTTAAAAGAGAGGAGCAGAAGAAATGGATATTATGACAGTTTGTCAAGTGCATTTCTTACCTGGAACAACTGCACTGTGTTGACTGCCTCTGGGCACTGATTGACAAGCTTACCATAATCCTAGGGAAAGCAAAAGTAAGATTGTTTCTTGTACTGCTCAAATGAAATCAGCTGTCCTCCATAGCCGGGTAAATTCTGAGCAACTTGCTGAACTTGCTCTAAGTTTACATCCCTGAAAACAAAGGAACATTTTTGGTATGGAATTTTTATGATTAGAAACAGCTGTGCAATTGTGAACTCTTCTGAGCATGAAAGAAAGCCACATGTAAGAGTTTTGATGGCCAATTTGTGTATTTTCCACACCCTGCCTTCAGTATGATTGTTGAGTTTCTCCTCTTCTACAGCAACTACATTGATTTATTTTCATCTACATCTATCTATGCGCAAAAAAAGTGTTGTACATCCTCCTGCATAGTCCATAAAACTTGCACTACTTCAAGTACCGGAGGTGGTACATTCAACATTCAGAACCTTCAATGCTGAGTGACAAGAAATCATCTTGTTTCTCGGGTAGGGGGTGAAGGAGGAGCACTGTATTAAGGAATAATAAAGCAACCCAACTTGGTAGTAGGAGAGAGGGAATGAAAGGGGAAAAATGGGAAGAGAAAGGAAAGGTGGAGGGAAGAAAGCAGGAGAAAGGCAGATAAATACTCTGGAGAGAGATACCAGTGACTTCAAAATTCCTAACCTCTGTTAGAGCGTAAAGGGAAAGTCTTTGTGCTCCTCAGATTTCCTCTTCGGATGATGAATGGATGGGGTGGGCAGAAACCTGCCGAGGACAGACCCAGTGCTCCCGCTTTTGTTCACATGCAGGAGTCTGCAGGGCTGTCCTTTGCTGCCTCACACTACAGCATACTGTGGCACGGCGGCCAACACTGCCGACAGTACTCCAGGTGAGATCTAATGCCTTTTGCAGTAACAGACAAATGGTCTCTTTTGTTTTGTATCCTGTCCCTCTACCAAAGCTGTCCTGCCTCTTGGTTGCCCTTATGCTACAGCTGTGACCCGGGCAGACACTTTCAATGATTTTTCCAAAAGAGTCTAACCCCCACAAATCCCTCTCTTAATCCCTCTGCTGAATGCTTGCTCTGCTTAGCACACATTCCCTGCTCTGATTCCCCACTTCCAGATTAACTGTTATACGCTTGTCGCGTTGAACTCCACTTTGCCATTTCTCAACATTGCCACCGGCATCTTAGCCCAGGTGAACCTGCTCAGGCTATCCCTGTTCTAGGGGGACCTTAGCTGGAGTAACTTCTCAGACATCAACACCTTCTCCTTTACGCTATGCTGCAGAGGGGCAGGCTCACTTTTTTCAAAGACTAGATAATAAATACACTGACTTCTCTGAAACATGTGACAGCACAGCGGTGTCATGGCCCAGGGCACCACTGCCTGCAGACCTGTGCCAAGAACTGCACCCACCCCTCACAAATACTGAAAAGCTCCTGGCTGGGCAGTCAGAAGGGGCTGTAGCTAGGATGTCTTGCTGCTGGTGATGCCAAATCTGGGCTGCCTTAGTGACATGAGCATGCTGGGGCACCTTTGTCTTGTCTGGATCACGCATTACAGAGGTCCTGAAACAGTTCCAAGAACAGCCTTCTGCCAGCTTGAAAAGTTTTTATCTGTGCTTATTGTCTCACACCTGCCCTTGAGCTGGTTTTGATCCAATAGCCCCTATTACCTCCTCTTCCTTTACCTTTTGCCTTAGTTATTAATCTCTGATGTGGAACTTTGTGAAACACTCTTTGAAACTCTAAGCGCACTGCTGAATTTCCCTTATCTAGCCTGGCAGTAATATCTTCAAAGAGCTCCAGGAGGTTAGTTAAGTATGACCTCCTCCAGCTTCAAGCTCAGCTTCCCAGCAAGCCCTTCACTTCGTTGCTAGAGATGAGAGAAAGAGGACAGGGAACTCTGGGACAGAGAGGCTCATCACAGTTACAATAAAATCAGCAGCAGGTACAGCATTGATCCCGCTGCCCAGCACATCTTCAAATTACACTAGTGACACCACACTCTCTGGCTGTGCCTCCTGTTCTTCAAGGGCTAAATGCAAACCCTGTCTTGCAGGCAAGGTGCCACTACCCTCACCAGGGATTTCTGAAATAAAGCTGAGGACCCAATCATTCATCGTGTACCTTTGGATAACCCTCCCCCTCAACAAACCCCATTAATAACTGCCCAGCATCCATGGAGTCATTCTAGACTTAATGTTACAGCAAAATCTTTCACAGTGGAGGTGGCCAGACACTGAAACAAGCCTTACAAGAGAGAAATTTCCATGCTTGGAGGTACCTGAAACCCAGCTGGTCCAAGTGAGCAGCGCTCAAAGTTCTCCCTGCTTTAAGCAAGAGTGTAGACCACATGCTTCCACAGCATGTTAGGAGAAGGCTTATTCATGGTTTTTTTTCTTCCCGCTGTACCCAGCCCCATCCTCCAGGCCTTATTTTGAAAGTGTAGGAGTCTGAATGTAACTGCTATCTTCCAGAACCTCAGCTGGGACTATGCACAACTCTGTTAGTTCCCTCCCTTCTGCAATCAGCCTAAGCAGCATTTAAAGGCTCTTTCTACAAGGAAGTGAGTCCACATTTTAATTCCACCTCCACTTGCAATGTGCAGATTTTCCCCTTCTATGTGCTTTCTGTTCCCTCACAGAGCACCTTGCTGTGTTTCCATTCTCACATCATCTCTTGCTGGTTTCTCATTTACATCATAATACCAGGGTTGCTGTTTACACTGAGCTGCACAAAGGTATGTTTTGGTGTGATTATTAACATCACATCACTGGCCCCAGGGAGTTTCATGACTGGATTCAGATCCATCTGCCCTGTGTTCCCAACAGGGATTCCCCCTGCAGGCCTGAATATTTTGGCAAGAGACCATTCAAAATGTGCAAAGCACTACATGTCAGGCAGGGTGTGTTACCTTAAATGATGATCTATTATAAGAATGTGCCTGCTACTTTGTATTTTATCTAATGAGTGGCCTCTTCAGAAATTGTGGTGCAGTCTGTGCTCCACCAGAATAAAACCACTAGGTACCTCCGGTGAAGTGAACACCCTTAGCATTATGGATTTGTAGATAAACTGCCCCCAGAAAGAATAAAACGAGGACACAGAGTTCATTTTTTACAGATAATACGGGCTTAGTAGATTTCAGTGCATTCTCTTATAGATTTACACCTCAAAAGAACATGTAACATTTCTGCTACCAGTGTCTGCATAGCCTGTCTGGAAAACAAAATAAAGGCACACTCTGCTCTGTGTGTTACTGTGGGGAAAGGGACAAACCAAGCATTTCCAATGTGCCAACAGCAAACCGTCACACTGCAAGGGGACAGTGAACAGCTACTTCTCTAAGGAGCAAACTTCTACTTGGCAATCCAGGTGGAAACAAGGGCTACAAAGAAAAAAAATGTATTTTCCTCATAGGAAGTGCTACAGATCTTCTGTCACTTTGAGGGCGTTTCAGCAGGAGACAGACCAGCCTTTAATTCTCCTCAGATATTTTTACACCTTGGGCTTACTGCACCTGCCCTTGAACTCCTTTCCACTGTGTCTATCCACCGTTTGTTTAAATACCCTAAATCAAATCCCTCAAGATGAGATTTTAAGGAACATGTACAGATGGACAAAAAACAGCAGTTTTTTACCTTCAAGCATGAGAACAGAACATAGCTTACTGTCTACCTTCTACTCTTCTATGTCCATGGAGGCAAGAGACACCTTAATCTGCACTGATGGGAAATGTCTCTCCATCCTTGAGGACATTAAGTCACTCCTGATGCTTGGCACAGAGGAGGTTCAAAGTTGCAGCCTAAAAGTGGCCGAGTTCTCTGAAGAACAGGGAAAAAAAAAAAGAAAGAAAGAAAGAAAAAAAATACTAGCAGAATATTAAGTATTACAGAGCTTGTCCTAAACAACAGCAATCTCTGTTGGCTTCTCAGAAGTTGCAGTACGTACACATGCAAACAGCAGTGCCCTCAGGAGACGTGCACAACACAAACTGGGCCCCAAGGCTGGCTGTGGGCTGTGTCCTTTCATCTCTAATGCACAGCTCAGGCTGACCTTTAATGGGGAAATGAGAAAAAGGGAGGTGGCTGCTACTGAGTCTCACAGAGGAGAAAAAAAATAGGGTGTGAGTTATTACAGGGAAGAAAGGAAAACATTTAGAAAATCCTGGGAGGCAGAATATTTTAAGAATGCTTCCAGATGGGGCAGATGCACTAGGAGCACAGATTCTGCATAAGTGGCTGCTTCACTGTGGGTTTGCTCCTGAGTATCCTTAGGCTTTCTAGGAATAGATACCTAAGTCTGAGATTTCAAAATCTGCATGAACTTTTGAAAATCTTGGTTTCTTACATGTTCCTGCACTGCTCCAATAGCTGTGGACCCTTCAACTTCCTCAGCACTAAGTGTTGCTACAATTATTAGGACAGGTGTCTTTCTGGGGCAAATATGGAACTCTAAGACCCCACAATTTGGCAGAGAATCATAGAATCCTAAATCATAGAATAGTTTGGGATGGAAGGGACCTCAAAGCCCACCCAGCCCCACTCCTGCCACGGGCTGACTGCCGGCTCAGCCTGCCCAGGGCCCACCCAGGCCAGCCTTGGGCACCTCCAGGGATGGACACCCAAAGCAGTGCCAGGACCTCACCACCCTCTGAGTGAAGAATTTCCCTCTAGTATCCAACCTAAATTTTCCCTTTTTTAGTTTAAAAACATTCCCTGTTGTCCTAGTATCTGTCCATGTAAAAAGTCTCTCCTGCTTATAAGCTCCCATTAAGTACTGGAGGGTACACGAGGTCTCCCTGGATCTTTCTTTCCTCAAGGCTGAACAAGCCCAGCTCCCTCAGTCTCCCTTTATAGGAGAGGTGCTCCACCCCTTTTAGTATCTTCATGGCCCTCCTCTGAACTTGCCCTAACAGCACCAATAGGAAACTCTATGTACCCAAACCAACTTAAAACAGGCCTGTGGTGCAGCCAGCAACAAGTGTGTTAGCACATTGTCCAAAATAGGTTGGACTATCATCATGACCAATTTACACTCTTTCTCAGGTGAGTTTTCATAAAGAGTGGTAGTCCCAGTCTACTTTTCACTACAACACCCCTCCCCCCCCCCCCCCCCCCATACTTTGGATAGGTGACCACAGATAGCTAGTTTAGCTACTCTTGTATGTACTCATGTCTACAGGAAGAACAGAGAAGGTCCCGCTGACCTCCTGGCACATGTACCATCCACTTTGCATACCTATATGGGGGTCCAGCTTTTGTGCCTGCACCAACAAGCCCAAAGCTGCCTTCACTTGTGGCCATGGGGGAGAGCCCAGAGTCTCCACCTGTGGCAGCACAACTTCATGCCTGTTGGAAGAGTCACGTGGAAGAAAGTGGAGAAAAAATTCACTGTGAATTAATCAAGCCATCAGCAGCAGCACCAGGTGCACTGGCTGTACAAGGAAAACAAATAAATCAACCCATGGTTAAAAATAGCCTTTTTGATTACTGTCTTCAGTCTTCGTCTAAAGACAGCATAACAACTTAAAGTTCTCTCAGGAGCTAACCCTTGTCCAATATTTTACTGCCGCTGCCCTTAGAGTTAGTCAATACTCACAGAAGATAGGAAGGTAGATTGATTAGAGGTAAGAAATACCTGCGCTGTACACGCTTGCTTTTGCATGGCCCAGGATACTGCCCAGAGGGCTCACTGGAAGGTCCCCAGCCCCTGCACACTTTATGAGGCCAGAGTCACACCAAGGGAGCCCAGTGGTCAGCCAACCAGTCGCAGGCTATTAATATTCATTGTACAACTGACCTCTTAGACACCATTTGTGTTCCTGATCAGATCTCACCAAGGGAAATGCAGTGTCTACCTTGCTGCAAATTAATCTATAACTTCAAAAAGCTTTATTGTCTCTGAGTTAGCTGCCATTTCTGGTAGTCTCCAACAGTGCACAGGTTCCAATAGTATCAAACAAACAAACAAACAAACAGTAAAAGTGACAATAATAATAATTAGAAGATAAAAAGGGGGACACCAGTAGTATGTTATTAGCTTCTAACAGTTCTGAATTTATTTTTAAATGCTATCATATCACTAAGAGAAAAATCACCTTGAGTTATCATATCTAGCAGATACTCAACTAAGTTGTCTAGCCTAAGTTGAAAACCTAAGCCTAGCATGCAAGAAGCAAACAGACACCGCAACCCTATCCCAAAATGCTCTCAATGCTCATTAGTTCGCTGCTGCCATTTGTTTGCATTAGCTACCTGTACATGGCCAGCATGAGAAGCTCTGAGAAAGGAGATGTGGAACCAGGCCACACAGAGCCATGCAGCCCCACTACTCAAGCAGCAAGCACGGGGGAGCTGGCACTAGCACTGCTCACAGGGCCCAACACTTCAAATAAACAGCCCCAATTGCTACCTAACAGTGACAGGATGCAGTTAGGAGCATTATAATTGTGAATGTTCCCATTGCCCACATAAATGTCTAATCCTTTCTGGAACCTGTCTAAGCTCGTGGCCTCAATTAAATCTTGAGGCAGTAAATGTGACAGGTTAATCATAGGACTTGTTTCTGAAAACTCAAGTGTCTCCAGTTAATTTTAATTGTGGCACCTTCTCACTTCAATATCTTCTTGAGGAAGGGTAAACAGAAGCACCCAGTGTCTGCTTTCACGCTATTTATTACTTCAATACACTCTATTATATTTCCTTTATTAATTATCTCATTTATTAGCTGGCCCAGGCTTTTTAGTTTCTCCTCATACAAAGATTGTTCCTTGAATCCAGCTTGTGAATAATAAGGTCCCCCTCAATAAATGAAGCGTCCATCATAGCATCTCACATAGTCTTACTAGAGCCAGGGATCACAGCAGAGTTCTTTAACCCTACCTACCTGAACATTTGCACTGCCAGGCCCTGTGTCTCCCGTATGGTCAGATCAGACATGCAGCTCTTCTGTTCCTGCATTTATCTGAGCAATATAGTTGTCATTGAACCGTAACCCAAAATTGTATAAACTCATATCACATAAACTTGTAAGTCATACGAAGTGTAATGCAGGGCCAGCTCCTCCTCCTGCTTAAAGAGAAAAAATACCGACTAAGCTCCTTGCTTGCAGTTTTTGTTTGGTTGTTCCAATCATTCATTTGCAACTCAGTGTTGACATAGGACACACAATTTGTAAATCTATGTCAACTATATACAGAAAGATTTTCCAGCAATGATACATTTGAATAGGTAGCTCCCATTCGATCTGGTCGATTTAATCTCATTTTTCCAGACATTTGACCTCGCAACATTTGCCCAAGAATGTCATTTGTCCAAGTACCACCACCATCAACAGCAGGAAGTTCCCACCTCAGAACTACATGCTTCTGTGGGCACCTGGATCCAGGAGGGTCAGATGATTGCCAAGAGTGATTGGAGCTTTCCTGAGCCAGCAGCAAGGAGGTACTCTGCCTTCACTAGGAAACCCTGAAAGCTAGGTAGTTTGTCTGAAATGTCTACTGTTGAAATAAAGATAGGAAAGGAAGGTTTTGGAAACGTGTTTCAAGTCTCCAATGTGACTTTAAAATTACTGAGCAAGAGATACAGCGTGAGATTTCCAGAAACCTTTGTATGACACAGAAGCATAAAAATTCAACTGAAAATGGAACCTTAGGCCCTTCATGTTGATTTTCTCACCTAATGGACCACACTTCTGCCCTCAAATTCATTGTCACAAGCCTTCAGCAGTTTTTATAGTTTGTATAGTTAAGATTTAAGTCATTCGGCTTCTGAAGGCAGCAACTGGTGCACAGACAGGCATCATCACCTCCCTATTTCTGGAGACAAATGACTCGGGAGACCTGCAGAAAGGTAACTCCACCAGACTTTGCCAAGTTGCATAAGAGTTTCTTGCAGCAGCCTTCCAGTGCCTGACTCATCTGTTACGCCGACAGCAATACAGTGATTGCAAGGAGATGATCTTTTATTCTCATCAAAATCGCATAACAGCTCCATCAGAGAAGGCTGACGCACAGCAATGAAGGTCTCACAGCATATTTTCTGTAATGGAGGCCTGCCCACTGCAAGTGGTGCCCTGTAGATCACATGGCGGCCAGAAATGTTGGAATGTCACTGTCAAAGACCATGGGCCTCAATGGAAAAAACTGGCTAATAGAAATGTAACCACTTGTTAAAGGAGGTTCAGGCTTGTGGTCCAATAAATATTGCTTGTGTAGCATTAGAGAGGTCGTTAAAAATAAGAGCTTTCATGTAATTTATGGCGCAGCTAAGCAACACTCGGGATTAGCAAAAGTATCAAGGTACTCTTCAGAAAAGAAACAAACAAAAATTTCTCTCTTCTCTGTGGCTGTATACTTCAATGGTAAAAATGAACAGAAACTTCTTCCCCCCTCACAGAACACCCGGGAAAAGAAACTCACTGCAAACTACACTGCGCAATGGAGATTCTTTTGATTCTTGGCTATTTCCTTCACAAATTGACTTTATTAATTCAAAAAGTATTCTTGAGGGGGGAAAAAATGTATTTACCATTGTATTTCTGTTAAAAATACAGATCAATGTTATTACTTTAAGATATGCTAAAAATACCTGTTTCAGAGTGGGATCACTTCTCCATCTTTGCTAATAATTCCCCATTGTGAACAAAAAGAGTCTCATTTTCCTTACACCTTAAGGGAACAAACAATTTTCCCATTTCCTACGATATTAATATACTTTGTATGGCTCTAAATTATGCACATGTAAGAAATGAAAGATTCTTATCACTTCAATCTACGCGAAAATTTCAGCTGCAGCATTTGCCTTATTGTGATTCACTGATTTTAAAATTGCAGGAATGCCCCCACTGATCTTTTGAATTAAAGTACGATACAGCTTCTGGTTTAAAGCACCAAGCTATCCTCCCAAGGTGGGCAAATTAATACTGTACAAATCCAGATTCAGTCTAATTCTGAACTTCTTGCAAAGGTTTGAAGAAACTATTTGTAAACTTTGTTTTGCACCTGTACATACCTCTGCCTTCCTAGGTATATCAGTGGGAGTCCAGAAGATAAGATATACTGACCCCAGGTGACTTTTGCAGCACCCATTCCCTGTTTCTATCAGATAATCTCATCTCTAGGACTTTTGATTCAGAATCACATCAGGCAATAAATTTCATTGCAGCACTCCAGGAGCAAGGGTAGCTGAATGAGAGATGGAGGGTACATTGAACGAAGCCATCAAACAGCTGCAAAGGAGATAGCAGCAGCTGTAACAAAATTGAAGGCTACACAAGTTCCTCTTAAAATCATTTATATCTTACAGTGTGAAATCCTCACCCTTTGCCAGGATTAATCTCACAGTGAGAGGGCAGTTTAGCGTTACTCTGTGACACTAGATATCCTACCTCAGTCAACAAGCCACCGTCATCATGTGTCTACCTCTGATAGCTGTCTGTATCCTAACAGTGAGACACCAACCATTATTAATCAGATGATCAGTAGCTACAACAAATATAAAGGGTTTTTCTGCAAGCAAGATCGTATTGGAGAAGAGAAGACGTGGCTATATGCGAGCAATTGCAACAGTGGGGACATCATTGTCTCACCACCCAGTCTCAAACCTATGGTGTCCAAACCACCCCTGCTTTCAGCCTCCACTCTGTAGAGTAAGAAGGAACAACACAGGCATAGGCTATTTGCACTCCATGTTTGAATACTGTGGTTCTGCGCTAGATGCGTGTCCTTTAATAAAAGGTCATTCATCAAGTGCAGTGTCAGAACACAACTTGACTGCTGAGCTAGCGGTGCAACATGTCCCGAACGTACCCAGGAAACAAACCTCCAGGTAACTGAGGGGAAGAGCACATTCCACTTTGTAGGGGAAAAATTAAAACAAGAGAGAGAGACAGATGTCATCTAAACAGATATATTCAAAAGGCATAGCTTCTGGAGAAGAACGGTGCATTCATAGTACAATTATGACAGAACAGAAAAGAGACTGATAAGCTAAATAGCCTTAACTCACTCCCCAAGTTCCCCAAGCGGTGATGTGCTCACTGGTTTAACTTTCCACCAAGATTACAGCTGTGTGACATTGGAGCCTATGAATTTAGATAGCTTATTGGTTGTAGGAGACTAAACACATAACCGTATCAAGTGTGTTTTCAGATCCTTCAAACACAAGAAGAATTCGGGTAGAGAGTATCATGTGCTGCTGCCTCCTGGAGTCTCTGACACAACTCTGAATTTCTATTACAGCTTTTATGCATAACTTTCAGACTTCATTAATTCTGGTGGAATTATTATTCGTCTTTCACATTTTTAAGGTTATATGTGACAAAAAAATTATGCTTCCAATTTTTAAAACCAAATACCTACGTGGGACCTGTCACCACCAACAGAAGCTCCAAACAATCACACTGATGGGGTTAATTGGCATTTTAAAATAAATCACTGCCTCCGGATTGATTTATTTCCCCCTCCTCTCTTTACACAACATTACTGCTTTCTCTATAATTATTCAATGCTAAGTTCATGCTTTTGAAGCAGACGACTGCAGACTTAGGAAATGGTGTTTGATTTGTTGCCATGGAAACATCTTGCTGTAGATGTACTCTAATCCCATGACAACTCTGTCTCTTAAGAACCATTTTTTCTGACATAATAAAAATCTGATCAAGGTCAGATTTAATAACAATCTTGGTTCCCAGACTTTATTACGTAAAGGTTTAGGGGAGTTATTTATTTTCCAAACGGATTCTCTGGAAACTTTGTTTGTTTTCTTAGCTGCATTGAAATTCATTCCCTAAAATACATAAACCTGGTGTGGTGTCATGTTAATTTACAGTGCATCTTTTGTTATTGTCTAATTGCATCATTAAAAGAAAGTTACTTGTAATTGTTTATATTGCCTTGACAGATGTTAACATTTTGCATAACATTGTTCCCGCTAATACATAAGTTTGGGATATCAATAACGCTTATCATTTCCTAACAACTGGTGTTTACATAGTAGCAAATGCCAGCATAGTTTAACTTTCATTTTGTACTGTAATGTTTTTCTGAGCTAGTTATCACAGGCATATTCAAACCAGGAAGGTTTGAGACAAGTGCCAACGGTCTTCGTGTTACGCCATAGAATAAAACCACAGGTGAACCAAAGAGTGATATTAACATAAAAACTGACTTGTCAATGAGGATCTTGAGAAGCACTCAGGTACGAGCATTGGGAATTTTTTTCCCTCCTTGGCACAACTGTATTAGTCCTTTGGCTGTTAGGTTTCCATCGAGGGCTTTTGAATAGCAATAGCTCCGTTGTAAAACCCTCAGCTAGCATAACGCAGCTTTTCTATTAAGGCTGGACTTTCAAAAGACAGTTCAATCCTGACAATGCTGATGACACATTAGAGATTTCAGAAATGCCTTTTCATTTGTTCTTGTCCAGCCTCTGGACAACTGAGTCCTTAGGAACTTCCACTTCCAAAGCAGTGCTACGCATCCATACAATGCTCAGTCATTAGGTGAAATCCTGGCTGCATTGGCCTCAATGGCCAAACTGCCATCCACTCTAGATGGATGTTTTTACCTTTGCTTTTTAACAGGGAGTGGGGAAGAAACTGAACTTAAATTTACTGTGGGGAATTCTCCATCTGTTCTACTTGTCTAGCATTGCTTTATAACTCCTAGAGAGAAGGAAAGATATTTATCTCATTCAACTCATCCTCGGGTAGGTATCTAAGGTAGATCAGAAAAATCACAGCCTATAAACACCACCCTTTCCATTGGTTATGAAAGGAAGTCCAGCTTACTATGAGGCAAAGGTCTCATATCTTCAATCACAGAAGCACTTACTTCATACCTGAGATAGCTAGGAGAACACCTGTGGGAAATACACCCTTTCCTACAGCAAGAGTTTTCTTTCTTACTGCAAACAGGTTGAGAGGGGCGGGGCTGTTTGGCCCAGAGAAGGGAAGGATCCAGGGAGATCTGTGAGTGGAATTTCAGTGTATAACGGAAGAATAGAAGAAAGAAGGGGACAGATTCTTTAGCAGGGTCTGTTGTGATACGACAAGGGGAAGCGGCTTCAAACTAAAACAGGGGAAATATAAATAGGATATAAGAAAGAAGCTTTTTTATCATGAGGGTGGTGAGGCACTGGCGCAAGTTCCCCAGAGAGGTGGCGGTGCGCCATCCCTGCAGACACCCAAGGTCAGGCTGGACAGGCTCTGAGCACCTGATGGAACTGTGGGTGTCCCTGTTCAGTGCAAGGAGTTGGACCAGATGGCCTTTTAGTGTCCCTTCCAACTCAAATGATTCTACACTTAGTCTTCTGCCTATCAGTGGCTCTACCAACAAAATAATCCGTGGCTTTTCATTGTCAACACGTAATTAACACACTCTCCCTATGTCAGTAGTGTCCTGGAACTGCTTAACACATTGCATCATAGTCTGTGACATCACAGACAAGCTGCCAGTTGTCTTATTCTGTCAAGAACAACCTTACACTATTAGAATATCCTTGGTCTATAACTTTACAACCATCCAGCACTGAACCATTTGATCTGCTCTCAACTTTGTCACATTCTCACCACTGCCATTCACCAAACCATATTACAGTAGTATTTTGGATCCACTCACAGGCCACATGGGTTATGCCAGTCATCCGATAAAATACAAAACAGGAAGTCCTCACCTCAGAGGGATGGGTAATGATCTCTTCCCAGAGTGGTCTGTTGGTCTCTGGCAGCCAAATTCCATGACTGACATATAGCAAAGAGTTTTGGGGACTGTTGTTAAAACATAAGAAATTTGTTCTGTAGATGCTTATATTGCATGTAATACTATCACCAAAATGTACAAAAACACAGAAACTGTCATTTAAAATAGGAATTGGGACAAATCTTGCTAAGTTGTTCAGAACAACAGTTTTTCTATGATAACTTTCAACTGTGACACCACAGGCAGAGTATTAGCCTTTCTTATAGACCAGAAAAAAACAGAGCTACATCTGTTCTTCGACATTACAGGTGATAAAGCACCACTTTGATGGCCCAGCTGAGATCAGAGCACATGCTAAGTACCACATAGACGCACACTAAGATACAACATCTGCCCTGCAGAGCTTTCATTTTAAGTACTGCAAGACAGAGCAAAAAAGGAATTATTCATATTCCTGTACTCCAGGTCAGGAAGCTGAACCTTGGGCTTTAAGTACAAGTTTGCTCTCCCTTTTCCATTATCAGCATAAACAAGGATAATTGACAGTATTACTGTGAGGGAATAAGAAAAGCCAGAACAGCTTCGGTGAAGATTATATCATGACATGCAAATTATTTGAAGTATATACACATGGCCTATCAGTATGGAGAAAGAAACTGCTGATGTTACCACTGGAGAACTTTGGGGTACTGATCACATGCCCTGTGCCCTATCTGCCGGATGCTGTAAACATGAGTACATCTACACATACCAAAAAGGTGGTTTCTGCTCTGGAAAGCAAAGGGTCCCGTGAGAATACTGCTGCAAGATCCATGTGCCAGTAAATACAGCATCATTGTGCTGTCAGTCTTTCAGCATTCAATTGCCTGGTGAAAATGCAATATAACAGAAAAGGCCACCCCTCAGGACAAGTAAGTCAGGCACTGCAGCAAAGAGAACAGCAAATCCCATTCACCCAGGCTGCCCTGCCCTCCCCTTCACTGCAGTCAGCTGAAGCATTTGAGCTCTTCTCCACGCTTTCCTTCAAGAAAGATGTCTTTAGGGGCTTATCACAGTGTGCGAACCAATACCACACAATCACAAAGTGGTGCACAAACACAGAACAAAGGAATGCTATCGAAACTAAAGAGCTCAGAACTTGTTCCTACGTTAAAGATGATCAATATCTATTTTTCTTCTTTTACTTACTTCAAGCAGACCACCTGATCTGCCCTGCTAAACACCAGACCTTGATCACTGCCTACCAACTATAAGTTACAGGAGGGAGCATCAATTCTGAGTATTATTATTATTTCCTCTCATAAGGAATGTCAGCCAGCTCTCAGCTACTTTTACTTGGTCATTTTCTACTGAAAAGTAAAAACAACCTCATAAAAAAAAAAAAATCCCCATTGTTTTATTTGTTTTGTTCTGTTGGTTTTGGTTGCTTGTTTGGAAGGGGGAGGGGTGATTTCTGAGCCCGTATTTGGAGCATCAGTAAAAGCAAAGTTGCCTTGACAACTGTAGGCATCTGTACACAGTAATTCTCTTTGCAAAGAGCAAGGCTGCTTTAATTCCTCATTTTTCCTCTCTGTATACACCAAGATGCTCTCCTTCTCCTCCCAGGTAAGGTGCTGTCATGTACGTTCTGTTTCTCCCTCAGTGTGTACCAGGGTACAGCCTGATCCTGTTGACTAAATCTGGAGTTTTAATAGATGTCATTTGACTTTTTAAGAGCGTTTCGTATTAAAATTTTCAGATCTAATTGACAGAGATTCGATTTCAAAGTCCCGCTCTCCTCTTCATAAATTGCTAATAGTATTTTATCCGAAACAGAGCTAACCTAATAAACAGATGAAACTTTGTTGTCATTTCAGCTGCTCGGCGCTCTGGGCTGCATATAATTGCTCTCTTCGTTTTACAGTTCTTCTGCTTCAGATTAAACTTTTTCAGGATGTTGCAACGCCAAAACATGCGTTCTAACAGGAAATCAGCATCAAAGGTAATGGGCTCGCATACATCTTTGATGCTTTGAAACCAGAGGAAGAGAAATAACTGTTTAATTTACAACAGTTATTTCAGAGGACCGGAGGAGGGGAAGAAACGTCAACAAGCGGTGAGTGACGGAGGCGGAGGGCAGCTCCGCGCCGGTGCTGCGCAGCTCTGTGCCCCGCAGCCCGCAGCCCGCAGGCGGCACAGCGCGGGCTCGGCACGCCCCCCAGCGGCCCCCCGGCTCCCGGTACCCGAGCGGTTCCCGAGCGGTTGCGGGTGAGCAGCGACGCGGCGCGGGCCTTCCGAGCCCCCGGCACCCGAAGGACGCCTCAAAACAAAACAGAAAGCGAGGGGAATTGCTTTCAGGAAGGAAATAAAAATGTCGGCGCATAAAGTAATCCTCTACGATAAAAAATTTATTCGTGCTTCTGTCAGAAATTTTCAAGGGGAACGTTTATTTTTCACCTTTGCTGCAGCTCTCCATGCAGTAGCAATTATTGCCATGGATTCTTTTAGATAGTTCTAGTAATGACAACAGGCAACACCTGCACACCGCCATGCTCACCTCTGGGGCAACCAAAGTGTACATTCACAAGGAAGTGTTGTGGAGACACGCACCGAATCTGTGCAACACCATCTACCCAGCAATCCTCCCCAAGGGACAAACAACAACCTGAGGATGGCAATTGTTGCTCACAGCCCTCAGTCCTGTGTTGCATTAGGATACCAGGGGCACACTTGGAGAAAAAATGTATGCAGGGTCCAATCCTGATGGCCTCAGTGTGGGCAGCTTGGGGAGCTGGTGGCCAGTATGGTTTGAAGGAATCTTCCCACACTGGCCACCTGCAGTCCTGTTCCCCTGGCAGAGCACTGCTGGGTGCCCACGTACCATTGGAAGAAGGCAGTACAGCAAAGGTGGGGAGCAGAACCAAAGCAGATCACGGAATCAAAGAATCATGGAATGATTTGGGTTGGAAAGGACCTTTAAGATCACCTGGTTCCAACCCCCCCACTATAGGCAGGGACACCTCCCTCTAGACCAGGTTGCTCACAGCCCCATCCAGCCTGGCCTTGAACATCTCCAGGGAGGAGGAATCCACAACCTCTCCAGGCAATCTGTTCCAGCATCTCACCACCCTCACAGTAAAGAATTTCTTCTTAATATCCAGTCTAAATCTGCCCTCTGCCAGTTTAATACCATTTCCACTCATCCAGCAAAATATTTTATTGCCTCTGATTGAAAAATTCAAACAAGAAGCAGAAATGCATGGCACTTCTTTCCTCACTGAAAAATGTCATGGGCAAATGTTCCCATTTTTTCCATTTATAAATGTGTGAATGGTTTATTTTCCTTGAAATTGTTTGTATTTGTAAACACAGAAGCATACATCTACCTTGATAATCCTCGTTAAACACAATTCAGCGTGCTTGAAATACAGACTGATCCCTTCTGAACTGGTCGATGATATCAAAATATTTTTTCTTTCCAAAAAATAGAGTTCTCTTTGTAGTGAGATCTCCTACCAAAGTACACGGTGAACTCATACGTTGAGTACCCTACTACAAACCACCAGTCCCTCTGAGCTTCAGCTTCCCTTGTTGCAAAAGGATACAACGATGCTCTGTCGTGAACAAGCAACTCTGCGGTCTGCAGATGAAGTAAACCAGACGGTAATTGCCATCAATCACAGCAGAATCCAAGAAACGAACAGCAAAATGTGGCTCATCTCCCAGATTAGTATTCAGATAACACGCACAGAAACAAATAATCAGACAGGAGAAACCTGTTTTCATAGGAATCACACATAATTACAAGGATATTCATTAGGATGTTTGGAGAATAAAAGAAAATAAAGATGAGTGGACACATATCTAACTTCTTCTATAGAGCTGCATTTGTCTGTAGAGCCCCTACTCCTCCTACTCAGAGGAATCTTTGATAATTCACATGTGAAATTAAAGGCATCTTATTTATTCAGTTATTTATTATTCTCTGTAAAATGAGTTAGGAATTTGTCCCTGTGAATAATGTTAGCCATAATAGTTAATTTACTCCTATTCATTGGCAGTAATAAAAATGTACAAGGGGACGCAGAAACATTATTATTTCTTGCTTGAAGTGCAATTTCATGTGGTGAGAAAAACATGCTAATATGCTGCAAAGTGCTACAGGAATTTAGTTCTCAAAGGAATGGCAGTATTAAATGTATTCTGACAAGAAGGGGCTTTGGAAGGGAAACATTTATCTTCATAAAGTCATTAAATTTACTGAGCAGCACCGCATTCTTACTGCAATCTGCTCACTCCATTAAAGGCAGAGCTGTGGAACGGTCTCTGCTGTATTAGGAGAATCTACGTTTCTGAAGATTGTAATAATGGGGGGAAAGAAGGCTCGAGGATGTGGAAATATTATCTCCTTCTTTAAAGAACCCTCTGCTCAGAAAGAAACTTGGAAATCGCCTCTCAGAAAAAGAACAAGCTTCACTGCCTACCCCTGGAAAGAAATATGTTACAGGAGAACTTTGGAAGATAAGACTTTACAACACTGAAATGAGGACTAACGCCTTTGAAGAAATTGACAGCGCATAACTGACACGTGAGGGATACTCACGGTACCGAGTTTGCACGTTTCTGTTCGTCCTGTAGCTACCAGCTCACGTTCAGTCTTATGGGATAGAATGGAATTGGAGCAAGTAGATAACTCTTCAAACTGGAGGAGCTGGTCTCGGTGTCATTTCCTGCACAGTTGCTAATTTTAGTTCTCTTGCTCCTTGGTGAGTAGGTGCGTGTACAGTACAAAGATAAACCCACTGTGGAAGTTGCGGTGCCTCAGTGACATGCTGGGTAAAGCTTACTGTGCCAGCTCAGACAACCCGACTCAAGGGCCTGGGTCAAAGTCACGCTGCCATAACCTATTGCACATTTGAAGAGAAAAACAGTTCCAGCAGCAGCAGGAGAGTTCTCCCAGCTGGGAGAAAATGAGGTAGGGTCATTTGCATAGGGAACTTATCATATTAACTCCAAACACAAAATAGTCCTGAAATCAGTCATTCCTTTGACAATGAAAATTGCTGCACGGCAGGCACCAGACCCAGGACATATGCTGTGCTTCTCTAGCCCAATTGTAACCTCCTTCAGAACCGGGATGCACATATTGCTCTTCTCTAATCCCATCACAACTTCCGTAATGATTTCTGAAACACTCATCAGAGAAGCATCTAAGTGTTCTTAGATTCCAGCAAACATCAAAAAGAGACAGCTAATTAACTACCAGCCCAATAAGACAGTAACACTGCAAAGCCGTAGTTCTGAACAACAGCCAGAGCCATCAGCATCGTCTCTACTGTAGGCTTTTTGTATCAGTGCACAGAGCACCAAAGCTCTCCAGGAACCCGTCTGAGAAACACAGCAGCAGAAGACATTAACAATCAAACTGACCTACCCTGCTAACCACAAAATGATATGGCACATGGGAACATGCTCATGGAGCAGCTGTGTGAGCAGCAGAACCTGCACCTCGCCTCGGCAGGTTTGTCTGAAACAAAGAGCATTGCTCTTCTCCCCCCTGCTCACTGCCACAGGGTCCATCCCACCTCCTTTAGCTGATTTTGTTATTTTCACATCCACAGAGACCTCAGTAACTCACAAATAGATAGGTACGCTGAGTAATACAACATAACAGTGGTACAATCAGAACAATTTCTAATACGCTCGTAGCCGGTTGCAACCTTGCTGTAAAAGAGAAAGGAAAAAAAATCTACATCAGGAAACCACAGACTTCCCTAATGGGTTACAGTGCATAATTGAGTATAAAATATAGTTATTGCTTGAACTACAGTTAAACCAAGATTTCCAGCTTCTCAAGTAAATGTTCTGCTACTGATGCTAAGCTATGGTAATAATTTCTAATTGTGTGGGTTTTAAGTGAAAACAGTAAGGAATGCTGTTTGATTGGTTACCGTAAACTGTTCCTTCCAGTGCTACCAGGTCAGCAGAATAAGCTCTGGAAATCAGATGTCTTTTACCTAAACAGTACTACCAGAAGCTGGAAACTAACGAACCAATGCTGCAGTACCATCGCTCCCATTACACAATTAGAGGGACAGCCCTGGACACCATGAAAATTGTCACACGCCCTGCTAATGAACCGTGTTTTACGCACATTTAATTAATTAATTATGGCTGAAGCCATTCACTGCTCACCAGCAACTGCTTTATTATACACAAACCTGACCACCTTACAAATACCACACTGGAGTGCTAATGAGCTATTAAGTGGGACTGCATGTTACAAGCAATTCTGTGGGAAATCAAGTAATAAGAGATCAAATAGAGGAGCTTTTAATCCAAGTGAGATAATTAATTGCACCTCCTGTCTCACAGCTTTCCTAGTGCTTTTCAAGAAAATTAAAAAAAAAAAAAAAAGAAAGAAAGAAAAGCTTTCTCATCAAGTTAATATGATCTTATTGCCAAAAACTTTTAAAATTACAAGCGCCATTTAGCAGGTATGGTGGGAATTATTATTTACATAGTGCTTTCTCCTTAGGATTCCAAAGTACCACAGAGACATCATTCAAACACTGGGGAAGGAGAGCCACTGATCCCAACGTGCTGGAGCAACAAGGGAGGGAGGAAAGAGGGGAAGGTTAGAGTTTGTACATGACAGCCAGTACTTCCCTGGTTCCCAATCACTATTCAGCCACCCGTCTGCTGTTCAAAACCACATCAAATATTATGCAGGGTGGAGAGAACATCCAGTGCACTTTGTCAAAGGATGGGTGGAACAGCAGGTCTTGCACTTGAGGCAAATCTTGAGGGCCAACAGGGTAGGAGAACAGTGATGAGAGGCTGCTTCTCCAGCATTACAGCTTGGTGGACTCTGCAAAGAATCTGACTTGACATCCTGAAGATGTCACACACCTGTGCTGCTCTGTTAAGCCCTAGGACCAGCTGCCCGTGAATATTCCAGCCTGGAATAAGAAGACATTTGTTAATGCATCCCCTCATGCACCAGATGCATTTAAAGGAAGCCCCTAGCACACTATCCAACCAAATTTTTGGTCCTACTGGGCTAAGAAGGAATTAACTCCATCCAACTTTTACTTTTCCCTTAATCATAAGGGTGCTCATAAGATAGTACAGAATATGACCAAAAGATTAGAAGATCTGGTATTCAAACACCTTCTCAGCTATTGATCTCTGACTCAGAAAAAAACAGTCTGCTAAGTCTAAACCAGGAATTTGTTCTTTAGGGTCACCAGATAGGAGAAGGGCTGCTTCCTGGAGAGGAACCACATGATATGCCCAGAGTCTACACATACCAAGGCATTCCACATTCTGTGAGTGTCATCTGCTGCCAATTTCTGTGGCTGGAATGTATCTGAAGACACTCCTTTACTGCTGTGGTGTTGATGAAAGATCAAGTTTTCTTGTGCATTTCTGGCAAATGTTTTTTGAGATAATTTTCTGTAAGATGTCTGTCTTCTCAGGAGAACAGGCTAGGCCTAGATGCTGCAGGTTTGAATTTGCTAGGACAGCAAAAAATCTGGCAGTTCCAGGTCACTTCTGTAGCCTAAATAACACTCTTCTACAGTAAGACTCTTTAGTTTGTATACGTATATATGCAAGTATATTATAAATCCCTGGGACTTTCACAAAACTTTTCATCTACAGCTTTGGCTTAGCATAGCTTAGCCATGCCTTCCATATCTCCCATAGAGTCTGAAGTAACATGATGAAAGTATCCTTCATTTCTCTCTGGATCAAGAATTACTTGTTCACTACACTTAAGTCTCATTTTTTAGTTCACTGGCTGATACCATCATCCCCGTTATCCAATTATCTCCTTCCTCCTTAAGCCTTCTAGTCTTTCAGTATTCTACAGCCAATCATTAGTTAATTCCTGTTGACTTTTATCATTTGTACTCTCCCTAATTGGTTTGTCACATTTCTATTTCCTTTTCATCCCATTTCCATTTTTATTTCCCTGCATTCTAACTTCCTTCTTCCAATTTATTTTCCCCCTACATAAACTATGATTTTTATTGTTGTTGAATGCAGCTGCAGGCTAAAAATTATAGTCAGCCCAAAACCAAGTGACCATAGTGCTTCAGTTTCTCACAGACTCATTTCAGAAAAGAGGTTCTATTTGGCTAAATTTCCTTTTCTGTATTTCTAGCCACTGAAGAAGCTGCACACACGATAAATATTTAATAAGAAATCCCCTTCAGCTAAATTCAGGCCCCACAGCATCTCATTACCACGTCTCAGAATAGCATCCTCATTGTCACTTGTTTAATTATGCTAGGAAAGGGTTGAATAGTGTGGCTGTTGGGATCAGAAAGTGATTAAATTCACTTGGCAAGACATTGGGTATCTCATTATGATCTTCATTTAGCACTTGTAATTGAGTCCATTTAAAAAATATATTTTTTAGATCACTGCAATCCTGACTTAGGATCTTTCCAACACTGTAAATATTTCTTCAACTTTTCCCTTTTCTGATATAAATTTCTGCCAAGAAAAGAATCCTGTAAAGATCAAAAGCGAATTGAAATACTGGTGTACCACTAATCTTTTTGAACCACTGTCACTCTTATGAGCACAAGGAACTGAAACTCTCTTGAGTAGACACTAAATCTCTTTTTTCTATGCACTGACACTTGCTGAGTACATTGCCCTCTATAAACGGTCATAAATGACAGCTTGCTCCCAGCAATCCCTATGACCATTGCTTTTCAGCAGTTTGAGAGCTTGTCTCCTCATGTCAGGTGGCAGCATCAGCACTCTGAAGGTGAAGATGAGGATGATGGTGGGGAGGAGGAGCTTTCTGCTTTAAGAGCTACTACTTGGCAAGAAATTCACTTCTGTAAAGAAAGCCAGCAGAAGAGGTAGGTATCATTTCAACAGCAATTAATAGCTCAAAAGAAGACTCAAGTGATGTGCAAGTGCCAGATATCTGCACAGGGGGCTAATTTCATCCCAAGATGTCAGATAGCAGAAAGCACTCTATTAATCTAAATCAACATATGTACATTTTACCAGCATAGATATAGTTCTTATACTAGTCTTGGAAAAGCATCTTAATGGCATCTCAAGGTAAGCTCTCACAGCAATGGCTACAAGTAGTCAGATATAGACAGGCCGTTTGTGTGCTCATTTATAAGAAACTGTCCAAAAATGGTCTCATAAAAATAGACCTTTAACAAATTGTGGGTAGTGTTTGTGCTAATTGAGTCCTGTTCCAGTACAGAAACACTGATGAAAGTCTCTTCCTCATAAAGAGATATAAATAACATACATGTACCCTTGGAAATTAAGTTTTAGGGTTTCCTTTTCGCAGGTGTAAACTAACCTCTAAGAGAGACAATACCTGCCCCACCACAGCTGAGGATTTTGCCCCTTACTTTCAGTACAATGATTGTCGCAGAGAAAGTTTCTCTAAAATTGGCACAGTGGTTTCCTACAGCTATCCTCAGCTACTGAAAAGCCCAGATATTGGAGACTGGTGGTCTTACTTAATTTTTGAACTACTAAATATTTGCTGGCATAAACATCTCTTCTACAAATTCTTTAAAGTTTATTAATGTAAACAAAGGGGGAAAAAAAAAAAGAAATGGCAGAGAAAAACATAAAGTCTCAAAGCCACCATCAGCCCTAGGATTTGTGGTTCTCATGAGTGTGTTTTTTTAGTGTGTCTTTTCAAGCTGGCGCAGGAGATTGACTTTTAAGGTTGATGGTATTGATCTAATTCATAGCCCTATACTCATTTATCATGATTCTTTAATCAATAGCGTAGCTACTTAAGATACCTGGAGTTTGGGTCCTTATTTATCTAGATGACATTTTGATAGAACCTATATCCTCAGGGGCTCTTGTATTTTAGGTCAGCACTTCATTTCACCTCATCTTTCCTCAAGGTGTGTGAGCAGAGAGAAGACATTAATGTCACTTGCCTCAGTATTTTTTTGATGTGGCAACACCATGATTCTGACTCCTCAGCAGGTTTCCTGATCACATACACATACAAGTCAGGTGCTGAGCTGATGATAGCTGATATCTTTTCAGCAGAACCACTCTGGTTTTCAGGGCTCTCCTTTGCAGTCAATTTTGACTGTGTGCCACCCACTAAAGTGTTTCCATATTGCTTCCTGCCCCAATGAAGTCTTCCTACCCCATAAACACGTTTACTCAACTTCACCTCTTCTCACAGCACTAGAAGATTGGGGATTATCTCCACCAAGGTCAGTCAGGTTACAGGAGCTGGTACGGCAATGCTACATCCATTCCTCATGGAACTCTATGAACTTCAAGTCAGTTGTATCAGAAAAATAATTTCTTCTGTTGTTCCAGAAAGAAGAGCAAATATAGTCAATAACCATCTATAGATTTCTCCCAAACCCACCACAATTCTTTGTGGACTAAATTCAGCCCTGCATTCAGGTCTTCACATCCACTTCAATCTCTGAAGTAGGTTTATCTAGGAGAGAAGTAGTCCTTGAACTGGGATTCTATAGAGAGGGGTGAATTCCACCAGTCTATTTAGCAGAATTCATAGCTTCCCAAAACAATATAACTACAGCTGCTCCCTGACATGCAGAGAAATGTCATCTTTAAGGAGGACTGCAGCAGCTTGTATCTCAAAGGCAGAATAAGTAATGCAGGGTGACAGATGCTTTCATAGATGTTTTTGCATTGTGGAACTTACACAGCACATACATAAATATATCTACCACACATGCAAGAAAGATTTTATTTACACATTTCCTTCTTGTCATATTTAATTCACACATTCACACGCACAGTCTGCTGTGTTCCAACTTGGCCAAATCCTCGTTCACCAAACTCTATCTTCCCTCAGCACTGCAACATCCTGAGGGCACACAACTGAGAGAAGAGGGAAAGCCTATTAAGCGATGAGGATTCAGTGTTTAGAAAAATTAAAATGTGTGCTGGGTATTTGGGAAAGAATGAAAAAAAATTTCAAGGGCTGCATTGAAGTGAGCTGAATAATTTTAAAATATTAAATCAAGGCCTTAATTACTATGTCTCTAATCTCATGCAGTCACACTTCACTTTGAGGCAATTTGTGATTAAATAATAATACTTTAAGGCAAATAACAACACTTGGCACTTTTATAGTGCCTTTTGCCTAATTAGTTTGGGATTAGTTCCTTCACATTGGGTATGGGGCTTTGAAGATATAAAGTGCTAAGTATCATTATGACCTGAGGATCTCAAAGCATTTTACCCATACGCATTAATTAAGTATCAGAACGCTCCTATGAGGTAGGTAAGTATTTTTGTATCCCTTTGTATTCAGCAGGCCCAAATGGAAGATGTGTCAGCCAGTGTTTTCAAGCTTGCAGACATGTTCTGCAAGCGCTCGTGTACAGGATGCATTGCTGAGCTGGGCTTTCATTGCTCCACAACCAGAAAGCATCCATACAAGAACCTCGCTTCCAACTGTGATACTCTCCTAACAGTAAGCTCCACAATGGTGGCTAGGTATGCTTGCAACAGCTGGGAAATCAGACTGTACCCTTTTCTAAGGAGCAAGTTCATTCCTACTTGCAGGGAGCCCAGTTGGTTAGCTATCCCTCATTGCTGCAGTCAAAGCTTTACAGACATGAGGATTGAAACTGAACCATTCCAACAAATCAAATCCAAGGATTTACCTGGTGGAGTCAGGCAAAGTCACAGCTCTGTTTCAGGCTGTATGGCCCTCAGTGCTTCTCCAGAAACAAGAGATGCCTTCTTCCGTTTGTTTCCTAAACCAGCAATCTCAAAGGTTGCCTAGGAGTCACAGGTTGTTAGCAAAGCAAAGAAAGGAAACTTCTTCCTTTTTAGCTCATTCACTATGAAAACATAAACCAGAAATAAGGAGTTACAGAATCTTCTTTCTATTCATAATTAATATTGCACCTGAAGCAGTCACCTGCAGAATAAAGGAGGTATGAAAGGATTTCAACTGACTTTGATAATTAAGGGTATTTAGTGTCCTTTAAACAAAGTTTAAAAAGGAGGAAATTCACAATCTGCTTGAGTGTTCTTAGTTCAACAAAGTCTTTGAGTTGACAGCTAATAATTAATTAACAATGAATGGTGCCTTTCAGCCTGTCACTGTGATTGACACTATCATCTTCTAAAAAGTGAAAGATTTGTTAATGTGGCAGACTACAGTCTGGGAAATGTTAAAGCTTCACAATTCCCACTGCTTTCAGCTAAATGCTTGACATGACAGGTTAGCTCACTCAAAAAGAGGAGGTGAAGAGAACAGCAGCAACCTCTGCTGGTGGAAGCATGGATTCCCCTCCGAGCAGTGATTTTGCTTCAGATAGACGGGAGAAAAGAAGGATCAAGTGACCTGACTGGCTCAGAAAATCCGGGAGCTACAATTTGCTGGGGGGCAGGTCAACTGCCTGGGAAGCATTAAACTGCACTTTTGCGCAGTGCTGATCGCCTTCCCAGGCCTCGGACACAGCAGCATGTGAGCTGAGAAGGGCTCAGGGCAGATGCTGGCTGGGGGGGAACACTGTGAGAGCCCTTGCACCCCCCACAATCACTCAGCTCAGCACTGCGACTCATGCTTTACTCTGGCATATTCATGAAATAAGTACAAAGCAGCTGCCTAAGACAGTCAGTGAGAGATCATTTTCAGTTACACATATTTGTTGGTTTTTTTAATCCTACTTTTAAGGCACTGCCAAAAACTATGAAGTGTGTTCTAACTTAAAATAACTGACCTGATTAAGTTAATCAAGCAACAGAGTTATATTCCATTCTAGTGAACAGTGAGTCCTGCTTTCTCATCTCCTCAATATTGGTACTGTCTACCATGGATTCAACTTCTCATCAGCCTTCCTCCCTGACTGTTGGCTCTTCAACCTTAACTCTCAACGATGGCAACATCCATGCTGGCAAGCCACCTGTGCTCAGGGATGTCACCTCCTTAAAGCTCACCCAGCCCCAACCCCTGCTGTGTGCTGGCTGCTCCCCCAGCTCAGGCTGCCCAAGACCCATCCAGCCTGGCCTTGGGCACCTCCAGGGATGGGCACCCACAGCTCAGGGCAGCAGTGCCAGGGCCTCACCACTCTCTGAGTAATTTCTTTCCAAAATCTAACCTACATCTTCTCTCTTTTAGTTTAAAACCATTTCCCTTGACTTAACACCATCTTGTGTCACGTAAAAAGTTGCTCTCCCTCTTGTTCATAAGTTCACCTCAAGTACTGGAAGGCCACAATGAAGTCTCCCCAGAGCCTTCTCTTCTCCATGCTGAACAAGACCAGCAGCATCATCCTTTCTTCATAGGCAGGTGCTCCAGTCCTCCAAGCATCTTCATTGCCTCCTCTGGACCCATTCCAACAGCCCCACATCTTTCTGGTGCTGGAGGCCCTAGGCCTGGACCCAGTACTCCAGATGGGACCTCATGAGAGCAGAGCAGAAGGTGACAATCTCCTCCCTCCCTGCTGCCACTGCTTTGCTGATGCAGCCCAGGACACTGTTGGCCTTCTGGGCTGTGAATGCACACCACTGGCTCATGTCCAGCTTTTCATCCACCAGGACCCCTAAGTTTTTCTCCACAGGGCTGCTATCAAGTTCTTTTCCCAGTCTGTACACATACCTGGGACTGCCCCAGTCCATGATGAATCTCATTAAATTCACATGTGCCTACTTCTCAAGCCTGTCCAGGTCTCTTTGGATGGAATCCCTTCCTTCTACTGTATCAATTACACCGCTTAGCTTGGTGTCACCAGTAAACTTTTTCAGACTATCCTTGATCCCACTGTCTGTGTCACTGAGAAAGATGTTGAGGAGCACTGTCCCCAAGACAGATCCCTGGCGGGGCATTACTCATGCATGACCTCCACCTGGACGCAGAGCCATTGACGGCAACCCTCTGGATACAACCATCCAACCAGTTATTTATCCACTGAACAGTTCAACCTTCAAATCTATCTTTCTCCAATGCAGCATCACGTCAAAGGCGTAGAAGAAATCCAGCTAGATGAACCACTTCACCCCTCCTTTGTCCACCAATCCCATCACTCCATCACAGAAGTCCATCAGATTGGTCTGGCATGATCTTCCCTTGGTGAAGCCATGCTGGCTGTCATGGATCACCTACTCATCCCTCAAGTACCGTAACATCTTTCCACAAGGATCTGCTCCACGATCTTCCCAGGCATATAGGTGATGTTTACCAGTCTGTAGTTCCCCAGGGTTTTCCTTTTTACCTTTCTTAAAAATGGAAGTGATTTTTCTCTTTTTCCAGTCACCAGAGACTTTGCCTGATAGCCATCAGTTTTCAAATACGATGGAGCAGGATGGCAACCGCATCAGCCAGTTCCTTCCAGATTCCGAGATGCATGTCATCCAGCCCCGTAGACTAGTACACATTCAAGTCTCATGAGGTGATCTCTGGCTCGTTTTCTCTTACTGTGGGAGGGATATTGCTACCACAATCTCCATCTAGAGGTTCAAGGACATAAAAGACGTGGGAAGTCTGACAGCCAGGGAAACCTTTCCTTGTGGACACAAGACTTACGAATATTTCTCATGTCTTACCCTTCCTTGTGTCGTTTTCTTCTTCCTTTCCTATCAGACATAGAAACTACTTTGCTTCTGCTAACAAATATAGTTGCCCAGGATCTATTCTCATTCTCCTCCCATTTCCTCTGTCTCTGTGCACCTAGTATTAGTGTATTTTGTCTCCCTGCTCAGAAGTTCCCCACACTGACTGCTTGCTTCTTCACCTGTTCATCCATTCCTTTTCAATCTCCACAACTCCATTTCACCAATTTTGTCTGAATAATATATTTGTTTCTGCTTTTTCACACAAGCTCTGTTCCATCCTCCTGTCATATCAACATTCTTCTCTCTGGCCTTTCCAATGCAATCTTTCTCTAATACCATTCCCTCCCAAATGATGCTGCAAACACCTTTTTTTTCCTAGCTCATCCTCTGTGATCATATGTTGCTGTTTTCCCCTTTTTCTTTGGGCTTCCCTTCTATTATTCATGGGTTGTTTGCTTTGAGTTTCAAGGCTGTTCATGATTTACTGACACATCCCACTTCCTCTCATCTGCTCCCATGATGTCAGTTCTTGTCTCCAATCAGTCCTTGGCACCAAACTTCTTCATTTGCTACTTTTAAAAATCAGGACTTTATTTCTTTCCTCTCATTCTGTCCCCCGACACCATGAAACAACAACCTAAAATGTCATTCATTCAGTTTTTCAAAATTATCCTTCCTAATAATGTCTACAAAGAAACTGACATCAAAGGCTATTTTTTGTTCGGATCCTGTCACCCAAAATACTACTTCCTTATGTTACTTACACTGCTGTCTACCAGGAATGGTCAAAATCCCTAAATGGATCTTGTGGTTGCTACAGAAATGTAAGTACTAAATAACAAATAAAACTTGTAGGCAAAATACACAAAATTCACACCACTTGCTCTTTGCAAAGAAAGCTCCAGGGAACATCCACAAATAAGCCAGCAGCCCCATGCACATGGATGGTTTATGTGCCAGTATTGATGATAGAAGTTGCTCAATCTCTCTTCACCGGTTTACCTGCTCAGGCACCAACCTCCTTTAGGTGTTCTCTATTTCAAAGGAAGAAGTGCAGGGAGAGAAGGGGGAGAGCATTACAAGACATCCTCAGTAATATATCATTTCTCTGAAGATGGAACTCAGTTGTATTACATATGCTAAAAGCACCACAAGTCAACAGATGCACAAGAGCACAGCAACCTGACTTCTGCAGGACTCCTGCAAGCACAGTCTGCTTAGTTAAAGGCTTTAATTAACAACTTTGCAAAGGACAATGAGATTACAGCAATTATTCACAGCAGGCAGCCTGCTTTTCCCTCCTCCAGACTCCAGCGCTTACTTGAGCCTGCATTCCAGATAAATATTTTATTCTGTATGGGTAGAAGGTTCATTATGCAAGTGACAAAAAGAAATAATCAATTGTCATACATGCAGATCCTGATGTACCTGGTTAATGTAGTTATAATATGTCACTGCAAAACATCTTGTCAGAATTCTGTAACTAAAAAAGCTATTGCAATAATAAGGGCAATGCATTTAACGGTGATGAGTACCACGTGTAAGATGACCTTCCGAAGAAAAAAAAACCACTACAAAAGCAAAGCCTTGATAACCTTACCCTACATATTTCAGTACCCTTCAATGCTCTTTGGTCCAACAAAGTGCCCTTTTCTGCTCTATAATAGCGCTATTCAGATAAGTAACACTGACCAATCTACAGGACTGCAACATTTCTCAAAGGACAAAAAGCATTTCTTTCCCATTGAGCCAGCAGGATATCTATTTTCTTATAGCAAAGAGTTTTCTGAACTGCTGAGAGATTTGTCAAAACAGAATCACAAACGATACCTTAAACAGCCACAGTGGAGAACTTATTATTAGGTATAAAAAGAGAAATCTGTAAGTTTACAAGAGTAGGACTGTGTACTCAACTTTGTAAATTCTCTGTAAATGAGAAATCAAACATGAAGGGCAAAGATTCAATCTGTAGTAAATTCAGTCATTTTAATCACACTCCTACAGTCTTACACTTCATCATACACAGCAAATGGCAACTAGCAGGGCATGAACATGAGCCTGCTTAGGGCTCTGCAGCGTGCTGCAGTTATTTAAATATGACTTATCAAATCACCAGAAGGAATGTTATATTGATGAAATATCAGCTCCCCCTTTTGCAGTTGATCCCATAACGAAGGCAGGTACTGGTCAGACCTCAGTGGTTGCAGGAACAGGACAACACTTTCTTCTTCCAAAGGCACACTCTGCTTGCAGGGCTGGAAAGTCTCATTCCTTTCCTCTGGTTCTGTGAGTCCTGGGCAGTTCACTGCTATTGTCCAGATGGGCTACAGCACACCCCAGTAACCTAGTGTTTAAGGACATATTCAAGAAGGAAAGGTGAGGTTATATACTCACAGGTCAATTACTTTAACAAATCCAGATATCCCCCACCCCAGCCTCCAGCTATTCAGCCATTGCATGAAAAGGGAAGGAGAGAGAAAATTCTGATTACTGCATCAGCCTCTATCACCTATTGGCATTTCAGTGTGCAACAACACAGGACACACAATAAGCAGAGCTGTCTCACCTGCATACACTGATCTGATGCCAATGCAGTGTGCTCATGGACAAAAGAATAAGAGAACTATACATCTACGAACAGTAACGTACTTATTTAAACATTCTACGTAAGCAAAAATAATTCACTTATCTCCTTCCAAATTTGACATAATATGAGCAGAGGGCCTTTTAGAATTCACTTTTTTTTGTTGTTCTTTTCAAAACAGGGAGTATGTGGTACAAGAACATAAGGATCTGAGTGTTTTGAGAAAGTGACTTGGGGAAGATTTTTGTGAAGAGGAGAAATCCAAAAGTTGATTCAAACTCCGTCCTCATACTTGCTATTCATTTAACTAGTGATGTTAAATAAACCCAAACATCTGAAGATAGAAAGGGGTCATAAATAGTTCAGAGATAGAGGGGAAGATAAGCAACAGTAGTACTGGCATGGTTCTTTATTTGAAGAATTCCTTTAATTTAGCATTAAAAAGGGGAGTTATCCTCACTGTTTCAGAATTTCAATCTCTGTGGCTGAAACATACCCTGGGTTATTGTGCACGTCTATCCTGCAGGCGGTCAAATACAAGCTTTCCTCTCCTTTCCTGTTCACCTCTGACATTAACCCAAGAGAACAAGTGGAACTCCTTGCTAACATGGTATCTCCCAGCACTAACAGTTCTTTATGCATTACTGCAACCAAAGATGATGCTGGAGGTTAAAACATAGACAGAAAAAAAGTCCTGGAACTAGAGGAAACTCAGTGTGAACACATACTGAACAACAGGAGTAATATGTCAATACCTATTTTAATTTGCCCATTGCTAGAACATCTGAATGGTCTCTGTTTGTATATGTTCAGTGTTTCATGGCTTGAGGAAGAATACAGATAAAAATGCATTGAGGATTTCAACCCGAAGATTCCTCTAATAATGCGTTAGGAGGTAGGATTGAAAACATTTCTCTGCGAGGGGCTCCATCTGCCCTAGATGTTTACTTGCTCCAATAACATTTCCCATAAGAAAACACTTGTTTTCTTCAGACTTTTTTTTATTATTTTAAATCTAACATGTCTCCATAGCAGTAGAAAGTTAATCTTTAATTGATGAATGCAAAAGCTTAGACAAACCACAAATGCGCTATTCAGCATGTCAGGCTTACAAAGGAAGTTCTAGTACTATCAGGTTTCCACACCACATACAGCTGCAACACTGGCTTATATTACTAATCACTTGCAGTATTTGTGTCTTGGGTTGTAACAGATGGTGTTTGTGAAGCATGCAAAAGCTCTGAATTGCCAAATGGTACAGCAGTTGAGATAAGGAAAAAAAATCCTCCAAACAAAATACCCATCCCTACTGTGGGGGCTGGAATGTGAGCAGTGTTTAAATTATTCCTACTCTCTGCAAGCACGTTACATTTACAGACTCTTAACCCCTGCAATTAAAATACTCAAAAGGCCAGTGAGGCTAAAGGCTCTAACAGAAATCACACTTCAGGTAAGACAGATGGCACTTTCTTTTTGCTAACGGAGTACAAATAAATAAAGAAGTGATTTATATATTTTTTAAAAAGGAACCAAAGCTGAGATTATCTGAAGACTTTCTGTGCTGCCACGAAGCTGTGTTGCATCTGGGCTGTGTGCCCAAGCTCTGAGCCCCACTTGGCTCTTGCCGTCAGTGCTCAGGTATAAGCTGAACATCCCCAAGGAGCTGGGTGATGATTCGAATGCCAACACTGACATTACAGTCAGTGGGTTAGTCAGCATTGCCAGCCAGCAGACCCAAAGCGCAGAAACACAAGACAGACTACAACCCGGGTCTGATACTCTGAAAGGCCACAAGAACAGATATTCACAGAATGCCAGAATCGCAGGGGCTGGAAGGGACATCAAGAGATCAAGTCCAACTTCTGCGCTAAAGCAGGTTCCCTACAACAGGTTGCACAGATAGGCATTCAGACAGGTCTTGAATACTTCCACAGCAGGAGACTTCACCACCTCTCCGGGCAGCCTGTTCCAGTGCTCCATCACCCTTATCATAAAATGTTCTTCCGAATGTTAGTACAGAACATCCTACATTCAAATTTTAGACTATTATTCCTCGTCCTATTGCTACACACCACTGAGAAGAGCCTGGCCTCAACGACTTGCCTCCCACCTCCCTCTGTGGAGAGTCATTTTCATGATTCCCATTCTCACGAATTTTTTTTGCCCATGTGCTGACCTGGCCTAAAAGATACAGAATGAACAAAGGACAATATGCATCTTCGTACTGGCACTTAACTCACTGATCAGGAGGTCCGTCAACAGTTTCACAAGCTTAACAAAGGAAAAGAGATGCTGGAGCCCAGAGCAGCTGCCAGCAAAGACTACAGAGGTTTATTTTATAGGAAAGGATAGAGAAAACAGAACTGTTATTTGTCCTATCCTTATCGGACTCATCAATCCTTGATCTTTCTAATGGCATTATCAAATAATGTGATAACACAATTGTGACTATTTTTCTATTGCCTTAGTAACTAATGATAACAACATCGCACAGGTATTAGATGAGGGAAAAACCTACATCTTGTAACAAAAACCGTAGATGACATTGCACTTTCTTGGTCCAGAAAATAATCCCCCTCCATTTTTTATCATTCATTTTTAATTCCAATAAATTTCCAATAAAAATACAGGAACGAGACAAAGATTTTTTTCTAGTTCTTTCAATTAAAAATAGAGAATATGGAGGCTTTAGATATCATTTTGAATAAAATAGGTTTTTTGTGTGTGTTCTTTATGGTTTTTGCTGGTTTTCGTTGTTGTTTTTGGGGTTTTTTTTAAGCAAGACTTTTAGAAGATATTCTGACCACTGCTAGATACCATTAGGCAGAGCTGAATCCCATTATACTAAACAAAGCTGGGTTCACTCTGTCCTGTGTTGCTTTTAAAACACCTCTAACAGATAGGCTCCAGATTCTCTTGTTGGCTTGTGTGTTTAATTTTATGATAATATTCATGCTGTTTTTGCTTTTAAAGGCATATAGTTTTGTTTAAATGATGCTAATCTGAAAGCACAATGCCAGTCTGAGGAGCCTTTACAACAGGTTCCGTGACCTTGGTGTGTAGCAGTGCTGACATCCATTATCAGTGATACCTGACCAGTATTTTTGATGTCCCACTATCAAATTCTGAACCACTGAAGGGAAAACAATTTGCTATTAGTCTTCACTGAAGCAGCACTGGTTCTAAAGAGGGAGGCTCCAAAACATCACCAATTACATCTTGTAGCTGCAGAAGACAAAGCAGAGAGAATTAATACAGCATTAAAATACAGAAAAATGTGCCTGACTAGGCCATTTCAGATAACACACTGACAAAACGGAAAGCAGCACTCATCCAGAATGTGTATTAGCACTCAAGAAAATGTACCTCATCACATCTTTCTGAAGTAGCAAACCTGCAGCAGTCAGGAGGCAGATAGTCGGCACTTGCCTTTTTTCCCTCAGCATGTCAAGCTTAGTGAGATACCAATAACATACTGCTTCTCTGAGTGCTTTCGGAGCGCCTGCTGCTGGAAGGAGCGAGTGTTTTCCCAGGTATCCTCTCACAGAGGTGAGACAAGATTTGAGACAAACCTCAGCCCTGCACACAGCTTAGTGCTCTGTGCTTTTGCTGTACCACAAAACAACAGGGCAGTCAGCACAAGCGGAAGAAAAGAAGCTCAGTGTAAAAAGCCAGAGGGGCACTCAGGAATCACAGAATGGCCCGGGTAGGAAGGGACCTCAGGGATCATAAAGCTCCAATCCCCCACCACCACAGGCAGGGCCACCAACATCTGCATTTAATACTAGACCAGGCTGCCCAGGGCCCCATCCAACCTGGCCTTGAATACCTCCAGGGACGGGGCATTCACAGCCTCTCTGGGCAGCCTGTTCCAGCACCTCACCACTCTCATAGCAAAGAATTTCCCCCTGACATCCAACCTAAATCTACCCTCCTTCAACTTAAAACCATTTCCCCTTGTCCTGCTGTTAGCTACCCTTTCAAAGAGTTTACTCCCCTCCTGTTTTAGGCTGCCTTTAGGTACTGAAAGGCTGCAATTAGGTTACCCCCGCAGCCTTCTCTTCTCCAGGCTGAACAACCCCAGCTCCCTCAGCCTGTCTTCATAGGGGATGCGCTCCAGCCCTCTAATCATCTTTGTGGCCCTCCTCTGGACCCTCTCCAACAGCTCTCTGTCTTTCTTGTACTGGGGACTCCAGACCTGGATGCAGTACTCCAGATGGAGCCTTATGAGAACAGAGTAGAGAGGGACAATCACCTCCCTGTCCCTGCTGGCCACCCCTCTCCTGATGGAGCCCAGGATACCATTTGCTTTCCAAGCTGCAAGAGCTCACTGCTGGCTCACGTCATGTTTTTCATCCACCAGGACCCCTAGGTCCTTCTCTGCAGGGCTGCTCTCAAGGACTGCTCCTCCCAGTCTGTACATATGCCTGGGATTTCTCCGGCCTAAGTGCAAAACCTTTCATTTCACTGTGTAGAAACTCATTAGATTCAGCTGGGCCTACCTTTCAAATCTGTTGAGGTCCCTGTGAATGGCATCCCTTCCTCCACTATGTCAACCACACCTCTCAGCTTGGTGTCATCAGCAAACTTGCTGAGGGTGCACTCAATTCCGTGTTGATGCCATTAATAAAGATGTTAAAGAGCACCGCTCCCAAGGCAGACCCCTGGGGGACACTGCTTGTTACCGGCCTCCACCTGGACATAGACTATTAATCACCACCCTCTGTCTGTGGCCTTTCAACCAATTCTTTACCCATCACGTGGTCCACCCATCAAATCCACATTCCTCCAATCTGGAGATAATGATGTAGTGGGGGGCCATGCCAAAGGCCTTGCACGAGTCCAGGTAAAAGACATCAGTCGCCTTCCCTTTGTCCACGAATGCCATTACTCCATCATAGAAGGCCAACAGCTTGGTTGGGAAATCCAGCACTTACTCCAATAGGTACCAGATGCCTAATGGATAACCTCCAAAAGGTCACCTCTCCTCTTCCTCAGGTCTTCTACTTACCTTACTATAGAATGATGGCACAAGTCAACAGCACAATTTGGTTTTCGAACCCCCACTAGTAGCACAGCCCCTGACAAGGATGTACTTGTTTTGTCCCTTGCACAACACAGCTGTGGGCATTAAAATCCAAGGCACTACTGCCAAACCCACAGGCAGGCGCATGCTAAGGCTAACTACTGTAGTGCTCCTCATCGGCTTCAATGCAGTCCTTTAATTGGTGACTCTTATCTAGCTCCTTCCTGATTTGTTTCATTCCACAATAATCAAAGTACTTAAGAGGTTGAAGAGGCAACACTTTTGTCAGCTGTGTTCTCTACTGTTACCATTTACTGTGGAGTGAACACATCAAATTTAGGTTGAGGATCTCTGTACTGGTGGTACTTGTGGAGCTGACTGAGGAACTAACTTTCTGCTGTAGGAATACACCAGATATCGAACCTGAGGTTGCTGGCACTCAAAGCAGAAGGCCTTCCACATGGCAGATGTCCTGCAGGATGGCCTCTTATGAATAGTAACAACTGGAACTGTAAAAATCGCATGCTACAGTAACACAAGCCACATTCATTTTCGGCATTATTAGGGAAAATCCTGGGACTACTTGAGTTTTATTAGTAGTTAAAGAAGCAAACTGTTTCTCAAATGAGCAATTAGTCTTACTAAAATACATGAGTGTAAACCGAATCAAGCTTCAGAAGCTTACTTTATATTTTATGTAAAAAGAGGAAAAGTAATACATGGAATAAAGCCATTCAAATGCATGTGCATTTGCGTGCAAGTTCTCTTTCTTCTCCTCCTTTTCTTCCCAGCTCGATAACTATACTGTTAATAAGAATAAAATGTCAGCCTTTACTTGTACACATACCCAAGATCTTGTAAGTCATTACAACGTGTTTTTGAGATTTGCCACTTCACTGCTCTATAAAAAGCTTCCTGAAAAAGTATTAACAGATGGCCTCTTACTCTCTGAGACTGTTTGCAATACACCAGATGGCAACCTGAAAGAGAAAATCCAACTTGCATTTTCAAAACTGAAGGAAATGTGACAATATCCTCACAATAAATATACAGCATGAAGGTAGCAATAAATGATCTGTTTGAAGCAAACTGCCTTTCTTAATTTAAGCAGTGAATCTAGCCCTCATTTTATAACATACTGCAGAATGTTTCATATCCAATGCTGGAAGTAATTTCTAACGCAAGCTGAAAGTTTGGTTTAAATGAGCAACAGGTTTATGAGAGGCAAGGTTATTTGAAAGAGCAAAAAGAATGGGCCAATAGCCTCAGGGGTTAAGATTTCATACACCGAATCTCTGGTATCTGGTTTGTGTCTAAGAGCTAATCAGTAGGTTGCCGCATTTTTGCTATTAATATTAGAAGTATTAAACCCAGCATGCCAGTCAGAGTTTGGTTAGGGGAAGGTAATAACTGTTCCAGATACTTACCGCTTCCTAACATTCTGATTCACCTGCTAGAGAGCAGCTTAGCTCTCCTCAAGAGACCTGGAGAGCTCTGCTAAATACAATCAACTGCTTGCTGCGCTCCTGGCTGTTCTCTGGGATTGCAACTACCATTTAGATTGATCATGTTATCCTTCAGATAAAGCGAATAACACTTCCTTCTCAAAGAAGTCCCACTGAAATACAAGGGCCACTGATGGGGTTAGAGATGTTTTCCAGCACACATTAGGAAACAGAGGAACAGACCTTTGTACTTGTACAGTGTTACAGCGATGGGCCTAGTTTGGAAAAGCTTTGATGAGTCACTGCAATTTCTTAGCGTCCATTTAAGTTATGACCCTGCGCCTAGTTTTAAAGCCCCAAGGGATTCTGGAGACATGAAAGAAATTCTATAGGCGAGGACAGGTAACTTTCCAACATCTCAACACAGTGGGTCAGTAATCGTACTTAGCAAGTTCACCTTTCATGTGAGAACACACCCAGAAAGCCCATCGATTTCCCCCTCCAAAGCTTCCCTGAAGCTGAAAGACTGGCAGTGGGCATATACATGCCTACACCTGCTTTCCCAGGAACACAGTTACCTATTGTGCCACCAGGTTTTAAGCAGAACTCCCTACTGAAGTCAATATGCTATAAGCACAAAATTCCTTAAGATAAATCATAAAATTACAGACCAGATAGCTGTCCTACCATAGCCTATAAAAGTAAACTATATATACAAAGCTGGTATTTATTATTAATAACATAAAATATTTATAAATACAGCAGATGTATGAGAATTGTCACAGGCAGAGGTTTCCTCTTTACTTTCTCATTGGCAGCAAGCCTATTTACACAAGCTACAAACAATAACAAAAATAACTCTATGGAGATAAGACAATAACAGGACTACTGCTGGGCTTTCCGTGTAACCATGCTGCCATGTAGCTATAAGACCTTCTTTCTTAGCCCAGGACAGTAGTCTGTATAAACCATTTGCAGTTTTGGGGAGGAGGCAGGAAATTGGCAAAGTTCCAGCCTTTTAAAGTCAACTGTAACATGCCCATGGATTTCACCTGGAGCTCAATCAACTTTTCTCCTAAACACACACTGTACTAGCTGCCAGCCTGTATTTTACTACTTCATTGTTTTCCCGTTGGATGTAGATCCATATTGCTAAAAGCTACACTGTGCAAAAATTAATCTTCAGAAGAACATGGGATAAAATAGCATCTCAATATTACTATTATTGTTGTTTTTTGTTGCAGTTTTCCTGGTGGCCTTTTCTTAATTATTGTCAAAAGAAAAGCAACTATATGATGCTCAGGTAGTATCTAAGTGGTTTCTTTGTACCTGACAAGAAAGTCAGCGTCTCTGGAACTGGAGCTTGCCCAGTTTGTGAAGCGAATATATCAGATTCCCTTGGCTTTATTATTCAGAAAGCTATTTGTGATTTGAGCTTACCTCATCCAGTTTTCACCTAACATTCACCATCTTCTGGAATCAGGCCAGACTGTCATCTTCTCCCCCTACAACAACATATAATGCGTATTCCCTAATCACGCTACTGCCTCTCTCTACTTACAAAACCTCTTGAAAAGTTCAGACACATCGCTAGGAAAGGGACCAGTAATTGCATTACTTTCATCCATCTTCGTGTAGGTGCTAGGTTTGCAAGACTAAAGCCATCATAGGTCACATGCTGCTTACTCTGGCATTCCTCTAACTCCCTGGTGAATGAGATCAGTAGAAAGAAAAGACAAACTTTAGTTAGTTTTGCAAGTTGAAATGGCTCTCATCAGAAGGGCAAGGACAGAGCCAGGCAGATGAACAGCAGCAGAAAGGTGGGACCATCGCAGTTACTGGCAGTCAGATCAGCCATTAAAAAACTTCCCCCTTACAATGGCTTGCACAACTAAGCCTTAGCCAGTTAGGGTCTCTAGACCCAACTGAGAATTAGAAATTTGAAACAGTGAACTGGTAGCAAAGAATCCACATGGCACCACTTAAACTAGATACTATCTTTGCCCTTTGAGTGAAGAAAATCCAAGTCTGCTAATCCCAGTGGCCTTCATGGAGTCACACCAGCACATGACTTGATTTACTTCAATAAAGAGGTTAAAATATAACATTTCCTTCTTCCCTAGTCATTCAGTGATCAAACGCAACAAAGTCCTATTTAACCTACACGCCTGAGTTTTCGTTTTAAAGTTGACTGAATGACAGGGTATAGTGGATGATGATGGCCTGTCAGCATTTCCTTCAGGAACTGGCAGGCTCAAAATGAGCAGTTTGCCTTATGTGCAAGCTCAAAAACAGAGATGCCAGACCTACAGGCTGCCTTCAGTGGGCTTATAAAAGCAGTCAGTGACTACCTCTTAGGAGCTTGCCTCAGACAGATAGCAACTAACCTGCACTGAGAAAGCATAAATAAATCTCTGTACTTTGTTTTATCCTTTCTTATGCTTCTTCTGAAGCTAAAGGGATTGGGAAGAAGGAGGAAAAAACAAACAAACAACCAAACACAAAACACAGCCAAACTGCAAAATTGGTCTGAAATTCTCTCTTTTACTCAGTTCTGAGCCAGACTAGCATAAAACCTGTGCTGGAAACTACAACCACCTTAACTCCTACTTCAAAAAGGTTTTCAGATTGCAGTAAGGAAGGGCTTGCATCTCTCATTCTGATATTATTCATTAGAATTACACCATTCATTATAATTGTTGGTGTTTTACATTTCAGGAGTACTAAATCTGGTCCCACTCTCACTCCTTGTTGCATAAATCCCAAAGTAACTTTCAAATGTAAAACCAGTGGGAGGAAAGGAAGCAGCCCTAGTGTAAGACTACTGATGTGCCTTGTCCCAGGTTCCTTCACACAGAAGAACACCAACTTAGTTAAGACAAGAATGCTGGGAAACAGCAGTTTCTCCCTCATAAAGAATTAGAGCCCAGCTCTTAGGAGTGCAGCATTCAAATAAGAATCAGCATTTTAGCTGGAGACAAATGCACTAATCATGGTCGTGAACACAGCTGAACTACATGTCTCAGCAAAACCACTCAGTAATGGCATTAGTCATGATAAAGGAACTGAGTATTTTCAGGATAGGATACACTCAAAGAATGCAAACAGAATCTTTTGTGCTCTCTTGTATGGAGGGATGATTCAGAGTATATATTTGAACAACTCGCTTCTAAAATAACAGCGCAATTCAAGATATCCACTAAAGGAATGTGTCTGGAAAAGAAAGAGCCGCTCCATAAGTTGTTTTCTAATTGTTTGGATAACCAGTTCCTCTATCACTGAGCAGGAATGGTTCAGCAGGGGGGAAAAAAAAAAAAAGAAAAAAAGAAAAAAAGGAAAAAAGGAATAAACATAGGAACAGTAAGAATTATTTTAAAAATAAATTGAAGAATAGATACCAATTTTACCTCTGAGCATTCCTAAATCTTTTTTTATATTAACTGACTACTCTATACACCCTGAAGTTGTTCTAACCCCCTCTGCCTCACACACCAATATTGTCTTCCAAGCAAATTGCTCAGCACTGTGCGGAGAAAACACCAATGCAACTTAAGGTATTATAGGTACTGAGGCAGCAGTAAAGCATCTCTGAAAAATCACTGTTGTTGTTTGGGGTTTTTTTTCAGTGCATGCTTTATGGAAATGGGCAACTTACCACACAAAAACAAATCATATCAATAGGATAACAATTTTTTCTACTTGTTTAAAACTGGGAAACGCTACTTTCAGTGCTACCAATAACATAAAATAAAAAGATATAAGCATTCCGCTACTCTGGCTCACACATCCCAGCAATGTACGGCTCACGATGATTAACCATATCAGAATTCTTCATACCAAGTGTAAAATAAAATATGTCTAGCAGTAGCTGATGTCCCACAGCTCATGGTTTTCTGTCTCACATGTTACCCGATGTGTTGCTGACCTCTAGTCGAGGAGATCTGGAAATACAGGCTCTGGCCTCTCCCTCATAAGCAGATAACATCTGAAGCAGTAATGCAAAATCCAAACAACGAAGCAGAAGGTTAAAGGACTTTTGCCTCCTCTCAGCTGTGGTCATGAGACAAAGCCCGAAGGCGCAATGCAAAGTGTAGACAAGCAGATGGAGGGTTTGTAATAGATTGGTGGGAGAGATTTAGCGTAGGAACAGAGCACATTTTTGCTTCCTAGATTTTAATTTTAATGTCTCCTGACTCATTTAAACCTCACAAGTGAAGGACTATTGATCTGCAACGAAGTACAGGAAAAAAACATTGAGAAATCCAGACCTAATATTTTAAACTAATAAATGAGAGAGAGGGAGAGGAGCAGGAGGTGGGAGCTTTGTTAGGCCTGCAGCATACAGTCACAGAATGGCTTAGCTTGGAAAGGACCTCCAAGATCAGCTCATTCCACTTCTCTGCCATGGGCATGGTTGCCACACACCAGATTGGGCTGCCCAGGGCCCCATCCAGCCTGGCCCTGAATGCCTGCAGAGATGCTTCACTGCCCTCTCAACTATTTTATTCCTTTTGAAGATCCCGAAACCACAAAGATCCATATGTAAACAACCGACCCAAAAACACGGCAAGACAACATTTTTCCAGCAGAAATCTTGGTAACACTCAGGCTGTCAAAACTTCAAACTCAGAAATTTTACTTCTGCTATTAGAAGTCTTCAAACCCGCACTTCAAACTAAACTGCAGAATAGCATAACAGCTTGGCATTCCAGCAACACCTGCGTCTAAACTTACTACAGAACATACACACGATGTTGCAGTTGCTGTAAAGCAAGTACACAACATACTCAGGCATTTTCACTGAGTATTGTCTTGGAAAAGAATCAGTGCAGACAAGAGCAGCACCTTCTGAAACTAATCACCCTTAAAAGAGATGAGGGTTCGAACATTCTTAAAATATGAAGACCCACTTGAAGTAAGCCTATCACAGTTTCCTGTCCACAGTGCCATACCTCCAAAATAAACAGCTTTAATCTGTCCTAATCTTATTTCAGCAAAGAGAAGATAAAGCTGGCAATGGGAAAACGATTAATCAAGTTCAATAAGCCAATCTATTAGTTTTTAACACCTCTTGATTTTGTTTAGCAAAACAAGTTGCCTGAATTCTCCAGTGGAGTAGATAAAGGAAAAAGATGAGTATTCCACAGCTGCACGTAATGAGGGCTCCCTAAGTAACGGATCCTTCTTGCTGTGAGAGATTCAAGAGGGCTCCAGTAAAAAGAATCATTTCCTCCAGCACAAGATCAAGCTCACTTTGAAAACAGGAAAACGTGGGGACTATTAGAATAGGCTGTAGCTTCAGTCAAGGATAGATATTATACACTTCATACCTGCCAAGGTTTGTCTTCCAGGAATTATATCCTAACTCTCTTACTAGCAAACTATTTCAGAAAAGCCTATGTTCTTGAAAGCTGCAACAGCAGACACAGAAATCAAAACACACTTTTTCCAGATGTGTGATTAATCATTGCCCTTGCATTAGGCAACTTGTTGAAAGAGAAGCGCTGCTTAAAATTCACCACAGCTCTTGGGTCAGGAGAGTCATTTCTTTGACTCTGCAGGGATTGTGCAGCCTGCCTTCTCGGGAGGGAGGAGTTCCTCCTGGCAGCAGGATCAGGGTAGGCCTTTGAGTGGCACAACAGAGTGGGGTTGGGAAGCACTGTGATGGATGGAAAATGCAAGGAAAAAAAAACCCACTGCTCTGTTTATTAAAATTATTATTGTGTTTTACAGTTGGGTACCTGTTCTTTATTGTAGTGTGTCCTCTATTCGGGCTACTTCACGTTATTTGTAGACCACCTTCAGAAAGCTTTGGAAAAGCATAAACAGCCTTGGGTTAAAAGCACAGGATATGGAATTCAATGTCATTTCATGTCTGTTTGCAGCTCATCTGACCTTAAGTGAAAAAGTTCCAGCTCTCCAGACTGGAGTCCTTGTTCTGTAAAATAGGAATAATCTCTGACTGCTCCTCTCTGTTTATTCGGGCTGAGAGCTGGGCACAGGTATTGCTGTTCTTGAGCACTGAAAACAGAACAGGCATAAAATCTTCAACACTACTAATGTTAATTCTTTAATGGTGCCAGATGAGAAGCTGCACTCACTGGGATTTGTCATTACTTTCTTAGTGACAATATTTTGATATTTCCTTGGAAGACAAGTTATTTATAAAAAAAAATAATAAGAAATCTGTTTTAGAAACGTGAACTAACATTAGTGGTATCGAGTCATTTCATTTTGACAGAAGTGAACACTTCTGGTCAAGATCTTTTGCTTTGGTTTCATCATTTTGACAAACTAACTGCATTCTCATTTGTTATAATTCTTTAGTATGTCAAAATTATACAATAAGAAAACTCAAAATGATGAAATGGAAGGCCCCTCATCTTATCAAAACATAAGTTTCAATGCAACTGCCAGCAAAACAGTGTGATTTAATCAAATCAACGTTTTCCTGACAGAAAACCTGCAGTCTGATGATACTCAGAGAGCTCTTATAATTTTTTCAGATGATGCATAGGCAAGACTTTGTTCAGACTTGCAGTTAAATTTCAACAGTGCTTTGCAGTCCAACACAGCCCTTAAGCACGACCAGACTCCAGCTTCATCTGTAGCCACTATAAGTAGCTCCAGCAGGCTGCGGAAGAGGAACTCAATCCAGAATTCTGCTCAATATCGAACACAAGCTAATCACGGAGCATGCTGAAACTAATAGGAATATGTTGTCGACTGGTAGCTGCTCTTCAGTGACGCTACAAGGAGTAAGCAGGGCATCTTCAGCAGAATGTACAACATACTAGAAACTGCAGACTGATTCTGCTAGGGCTATACCAGGACTCCCCCAAAAAAAGAGCAAGAGATCAGAATACGTGGATAATACCAATGGACTACACTCAGTACAAAAATCACAAAACACTGTCCAGAGGTAGGTCTTTTCTGAGCTTCTCTCTGAAGCAGTTTGGAATTCGCATAGTTGGTAACAACTTATTATATCTGTAAGATTTGTATACTTAAAATACAAAACTAAATTACATCAGGAACAAGAAGATCTGAGTACCTAGCAGTACCTAATTAATTCTGCTATGCCTAAAACCAGACAGATACATTTCCCTTTTGAATCCTGCTCTTTCTAGATTTCTGTTCTATTTTCTTGCTGGATTCTAATCCTTCAGACCATTACTTCATATTTAATTTCACTGTTCCTTATATCATCTCACTGTTTTTTTCCCCTCTCTGCTGCTTCAGTTTGGCTGTTATCCCCACTCCATGTCCAACTGCACACACAGAAATATCAAGCTCTGTCAGTTTCTCTTGCTTACTCAAAGCTCCATTATAGCAGATATCAGGACTTTCACACGCTGCTGCTCAGCATTGAATCGGGTGTTAATGAAAGGGCAAACAGCTCTTTGCTGCTTCATACGGTGGATCTCGATGCTGGTAGTCGATCTCCTTTCAGAAGATCTTCTGCAGGCTTCAAAAAGGAGATCTGCGCATGTGAGCAGAGAAGAATATTGGAGTCAAGATCTACCCACACAGATCCAAAGATAATTTTCATTACCTAGGAAGTCAGTCAAACAGAGGTGTGAAAAGTTTTGACACAGACAATTCAACTTGGTTGGGAATTTTCAATTATGTGAAGAGCAAGGTGGTCTGCAGCCTAGAAAACTGTAACTATCAGAAAACCTAGTTACCAAGAGGGTCATTTCATTCTTTACGTAGTGTTTCACATTTAAATGCTCGATGTCCACTGGAAATATCCGTATTCATCTAAGGATCTCAGCTGCCACCACTAGGCACTTCCCAAGTTTAGTCTGAAACTCTCTCTAACCTAAAGAGATGAAACATAAGCTGACTGCAGTGCCCTATAAAAGCTGGATCTTGATCATGATACTACGGCCATTTTGCCACTGGTGACACTGCTCCCCATCAGAAAAAATACACGCTAACGCTAGGAATTAGGAAATATCCCGATTAGAGGCATCATGTCTACATCCTTTCCGCCATGCTGTGGAACACTCATTCCAGCAGGGGACTCCACTTGATCAGCAGAAGGTAGCAGCAAGTCACTAATATATAATTAACATGCAACAGTGAATAATTAGTCAGCATCTGACCAATAACCGTGACATTCAGCTGCCTTTGCCTGCCTCACAACACAGAAACATTTGCAACTCCCACAGACAGCCATTAATTCAAATATATCCTACTTCCCCCAGCAAGTGCAAAACACAGGCCAAAGGGAGCGTTCCAATCTGTTGCACAGTGCAGTATGAAGCAACATTTCCATACACTCCAGCATGCACAGCATGCTGGAAATTAAACCCAAATCCTACCTTTGCAGACAAGTCATAAACATCCTACTCAAATATTACAAAATACACCCAAATACACAGTCATCTTAATTTTTAAATGATTCCTGTTAGTTTGTACATGGTGACTTTGATTTTAGAACATTGCATTGTGCAGCTACACAGTAGAAACTTCAGAGTTATGACTGACTGAGGTATGGCTGGTTAAGGAGTAAGTTTTCAAATCCATTGCTTAATTGCTCCCCGTACATTAACTTATTAACAGAGGCCTGTTTACTGACTCTGCTTCGTGCCAAGTGCTTACAACAGCTACTCTAGGGTCCCCAGTGGAATCTCTCCATACACATACCGCAGGTAACAATTCCTGCTGATGCAGCATCATGCTGTTCTTCCAGCTGTTCTGGTGCCAGCCAGAGAAATAGGGTCAGCACTGGTATCTTATTTGTTTCCTGATGCTTGGCTTGCATCCTCCTTCCCTCTAGAGAGAGCAATGATCACAAAAGCACTTTATTTTTATTGCTCCTGTTAAGTTCTTTTGCTCTTCAGCAGAGGCTGCTCAGCCTAGCAAAACCCAGAGTGCAGGCTCTCCAGTGGAAGCAGTATTTTGATTCGAGAAACATGTCTCCTACCTTTGCTACTGCTGCTTTTGTATTTCCTCACAAAAAAATCCACAACAAACATAACTCACACAACGCTTCTAAGAGCAAAGATTTTTCACTGCTACGCCTCACTCATGTCCTGAAAAAATGTTAAGCCTCAAACAGCAGCAGGCAGAAGGAAATTGCTTGCTAGGTGGACTGCAGTCCTGCTCATTGACTTGTGCAATTATTCAAGAATGTCCTTGCTCTGAGCATGTGGATATGTGTCTTGATTCACCAGCTGTCAGAAACAATTCTGTTTCATGTCCCCTAAAAACATTACTAGATTTTGATTAAGGAAGGTCAAGGATGGCTTTTCCCTTCCAATATTGAGACTTGAGGGGAAAAAAGAAAAGGGTACTCATCGTCTTTTATCTCCACTTGAAAAATCAAATTGCCTGAAGTGATGGAAGCCACAGACAGCAGTACATACAAGAACGTTCCCATGCAAATAGGTTCCTAAAACTACAGCATGTAGATTAAATCCCCCCAGAAGTATTTTTACAGAATAAAGCAATGCTCAGGCAGCCAATTCTAAGACAATATCGATTTGCCAGAGCAATTTTAAATGTGTACTGTTACTGACCTAGCATATTGGAGACTTAAATTAATCCTTAATGCTCCAATACATTCCAAAAAAAAAAACAAAAAAACACCACAAACAAACAAACAAAAAAACTTTTCCAGTATTTGATTTGCTTTTGAAGGTAGGAATGTCAAGAGACATAATTAGCTCTTGCTGCAGACTCCAAATCTTTGCTTGGCACCATTGTCAATAAAACATATCCTCAGCCAGTGTGAAATTGGTATGGCTACACTGGATCTGCTACACGCAGCTGCAGAATTTCACACCAACTGAGGATCGAAGTATACATGCATAAGTGAAGGAAGCATATGTTTTCATCTGGATTAATAATGCTGCAGAACACAGAGCATCTCAAGCTGAGTAAAACAAATGATAAGTTCAATAAGAAATACATTCTTCTAATTGAGTTTAGAGCACTAAATAACTGCTGTCTTCTAACAGAGAATCAGATTCATGGAGAGCATCTCTACATTAATTAGGAGCAAGACTGTCACATGGTACATAGGATGGTTGGACTAGATGATCTAATAGGTCCTTTCCAACCTTGTGATTCTATGATTCTATGGATTTTAATGAAATAAAATTATGTCTGTGGCTTCTCTAGGATATTAAAGTCAATTTATCTGAGGAAGACATGTAACAGCTGGCTTTTTCTTTTTGTAGGACTTGGAAGAACAGTTCACTGACGAAAGTAAGCAAGAGTTAGCACTCAGAACAAGGTCTTATCTGCTAAGGAACAGATTTTGATATTCTGAAAGCCTCAATCAGCAAGATGGAATTACAGAAATCCAGCAGGCTGATAGAACCACAAATCATGCTGCCATTGTGGTAGAGCAGTGCTCCTCGTGGCAGTGAGCATGACGCACAGACAGGATTTAGATACAGTATGCAGCCAAAACATTTTCCAGCTACAAGCTCCCAATCATGCTGATCTAAAATCACTTGGCCACACAGAAATATACTTGCCAGCACAGTATTAGACAACTACTGCTTCACATCCCGTGTTGCCAAACACAAGAAAACTTAAATCTGAATGAAAGGTTTTCAGCTGTCTTAGTCCAAATAAAGACTGCCAAACCCCATTTAACATTTTAGAAAACAAATATCCAAGTATCTATCACCGAAGATAAGAAGTGACAGGACATGACAACTCACAAGCGTGCCAAGCAGTTCAATAAATAGACAGCAGCAAGATACAACAGCTAAAGGTTTCCATCTGCTCTCACCTGTGGGACATCATTGGACTGATACTCACTAAAAACCACAGGAGAGCACCGTGGTGCTACATGAACCCCTCAGTCTTGCTTAGCATTTTAGTAATGAAATCATTCACACACATTATGAAAATTCAGACCCTCTCCCATAGGTTAAGAAGGAGTAATCTCCCAGTAGTTCTTCTCAAAATAAAACTTTTACATTTTTGAATGAAACACGTAAGATTTCCCTTGAAGTTCTAGTCAGTTCTACTCCAGGCTGATGACAGCAGACACCTCAGTTCCTCACTGCTACCAAATGTCCCCTTGACTACTCTAGCTCCAAGCCTCAGGGTGAAGTGGATAGGATCTGCTTACCAGGACACATTCTCTGCATAGCCTGTCAAGTACAAAAGTTAGTCATTTTCCACCTTGCACAGCAGCTGCAGCACAGGTGACGAATGCTTCTTCAGTCACTACTACACTGAAAATCACAAAATTTTTTCACAGTATGGGTCTGCATGTGATCTTTTCAAAAGTGTTTACAAACAAGCATACAACACAACTGCAGAAGTAATTTCACTGACTAGTATAGTGTAGTAAGAATTGTAACATAAAAACACCAGCTAATGTGTTTCTCATACAAACAGGATTTTAATTCTGTCCGTGTGCTTTCTGTGCAACGTAAAGGTGCGATACTAAAAAAAAAAGGAAGTGCTCCACACGAAGTTCCTGACACTTAATGCTTCAGGAAGTCAACAATCTTTCTGAAAAGATGACGATGCAAGGTATTGTTATAGATGTTATTATCCTGGTTTGGATCAGTCTCCATCATATACAACTCTCCTGCATGGACATCCTCAAAGTCAGCACTGAAGTTCTCAGGATTAAACCGAACCCATACAGTATATCTGTAGTCAATTGTACGCATGGAATAGCCCATGATTCTGATGTCTTTTAGCTTTGGCTTGTCGGAGTCCCACTGTGGAGTGTCTGCAGGCCGGGGATATTGGCTGAACGCAACAGGTTCTTCACTGTAACACCTGTTAGTGTCATTACAACCATCCTTCTTCTTCGGTACCTTCTGTTCAGAGGACTTAAAATAATGGACAATGCTTGCCCCCTCAGTGCACAGTGCAACATGAAACGAAATCTCCGGGCACGCAGGAGGAACCTGCAGGCCAGCAAGTTCAGCAAGCGTTGAAAAGAGAGAGACAAGCTCTACCATTTTTTTGCTTTGTCCTGGAAGAAACACCAAAATACACATTACTGAACATGATGATTTGATAGACATTTGTACATATTTGGAACTTACGTAATTAAATTGGTATTTTATTGCAAGTGCTCTGTACTAGATTTGCGGAGCAACATAATCAAGGCGCAGCAGTTTGCTCTGGGGATGCTAGGCTACAGATATTTTAACGAGAAGACATTTTTGCACATACAGTTCTCAAATGTGCAAACTCTTCAAGACAATGATATTCGTTGCTTTGAGAAAAAAACTTCAGAATGACAAAGCAAATTCCAGTGTCAATTGTTTAACATGACTGCTTTTATCAAAACAGTTCCTAATGTCACAGTGCTACACACAGAACGCTTACTTATTACTGTTTCAAAGCAGCTGCCACTACAAAAGGTAGGTCGAGTATTGTTTCATTCTTGTGTAGCATAGGTGCCTAAATTACCTGCTGTATTAATGCAGGCATCTACTGCTAAGGTGTAGCTTAACCATAGTAAAAGTCTGTGTCCACACAAAGAACATTCCCTTCATCATTTTGTTCCTTATTAGTACACACACACACTCAATAACACTGAGACGCTGCTCATATGTGAAGCATCACTGCATCATCACTTGTTTTTTAAAAATATTCAGTCAAACAAAGCCAAAAATTTACCTTGCGGTACCAAGCCTAATGCATGGCTAAAGGGATCAAGGTAGGGGAAGACTCTCTCTCCTTGACTAGCAGAGGAAGTCGTCATTCCCGGTACATAAAACATCAGCGGCACTTGGGTAGCAACATCAAAATTGCTGTATTTTGCCCATTCACCATGTTCTCCCAGGGACCATCCTAGATGACAGAGAGTGTAATACAGAACAGATACGAACTTGTAATTTAGAAGTCATTTCTTTTTCACTGTAAAGTGACTTTGGCTGTTGAGGCCATTACTCTTATCAAGGTTATATTAAAATGCAAATAACCTATCTACGTTTAAACATAACAAGATTTTTCTAATGGGAAAACTATTTCAACAGCCATGTAAATCTTGCAACTAGATATTCTCATATCAAGGAAACAATTAAACCTGTCCCTATTTCCATTACCCTAGACTAGAATTAGGAAATCAGTATTAAAACAGCATGAAAGAGGAGCTGGGGTTAGTCATTGCACCTGCAAGAATTTCCACATTGAATCCACAAAGCACTAGTTTAAGTTTTGCGCAGCTGCCAGCTCTCCAATACTCCTCTTACACGCTAACTGAATATTCCTTGGAGCCAAGACTGCTATCTAAGCCAGACTGCCATATCAGGATGTTACTCTGAAGGAAACAATACAGGTCAAATCTCTTTAGCTTTCCTCTTCCTCTTGGAAGAGATACCAACATGGCTTCCTTCCAGGGCTGACTGATTGCTAACTTCACTATGAGCAACATTTTTTGTCTCACTTTGCTGCCATGGTGCTGGAAACACCACTTGTTCACAGTTAACCACAGCAAGAAGAAAACAAAAAAAGAGAAAGAAAGAAATGAAAGAAGGAAATTCAGTCTACAGACTGAGTGGCAGATTGGCAAGTCAGGAGGTACATCTTTTGTACAAAAAGTATTAATTCAATTACTCTGTAACTTACAAGGGCTTTTTTACACACATGTACTCACAAACATCAACCCAAATTAACCAAATACATGACTTTAAATTGTTTTATCTAAGTCATATCCTGTTTTAAGTCAGCTAAGCCACTCCCCAATTAAGAGGACCACAGGAAGATTATCTTCATGAATATTAGAATGTTGAAGCAATTACAAGCTTGAGGTATTTCTCCCATAATTCAAAGACCCCAGATATGAGGGGGAAAATAAATTGTTATCAGTTTAGACACTTTGCTAGCAGCAATGACATGTGCCAAAAAAAAAAAAAAAAAGGCAAAAAACCCCCAACATTTTAGTGGTTAATGAGAAAGCTTCCCCACTGTAGCAGATGCCGTTTACAAATTGCAAAGAGGGTGAAGTGGTGGCAATCCTTTAGCAGCACTCTACCCAGCAGGAGTCACTCCTTGGGGTAGGAGGTGGGAATGTAGTAAGCTCAGCCCAGTGTTCTGGCAGACAGCCTCATCACCGACTCATCTCTATTACTCATAGCCAACCCTCAACCTGATTAAAGACAGAGGTGCCTGCAGAGGAACAGAACCACAGCCACAGAACTCCATGTCAGCCCATTAAGCAGGGACAGACTAGCCAGATATATAAGGTATAGCAGCTCTGCTGTACTAATGTACATACACACTCTTGATTAATACATCAGCACTGAGTTGTGCAATTAAAAATTTACTAGCAGTGAACTGGAAGAAGATTTAGACACTTACCATGATCAGCAGTAAAAACTACTATTGTGCTATTTGAGAGTCCTACATCATCTAAAGCATTCAAGAGCAGGCCGACCTGCACATCCAGGTAAGAAACTGCTGCATAGTAGCTCTGACGAATCAGCCTCTGCAAGTTAAGAAACAGAAGGAAGAAAAAAAAAAAAGCTGAATACCTCAGAACATCTAAAAGCAGCCTATTGCTCCCTTGCATTTGAATAAGTTACGGAAGTTTGACTTCACTGTACTGACAGCTTACCTGGAAGTCATCTGGAAGTGGTCCATAAGGGAAAGTAACATTTAATGCTTTCACATCATCCCTCTGTCTGATATCCATCCAGGGGTTGTATGCCACAGGAGGTAGTTTCTCAGGCACCTGGGGATCTGGGGCTAATGTGATGTTTTCCAGGGGGTACAACTTCAGAAATTCCTTTGCAACGCAAGCACACAAAGACTGTCCTCACCTCTAAGGTCTACTGTAAAATTGCATTGCAAAGCATTAACCATTTCTCCTTGCACGACCCTTCCTTAATATTCTTACAGTTAGTTTATAAGACTTCACCCACCCCCAAGTGTAAAAAGGTAATATTGCTATGTTAGTTAATTCCAACAAATTCCCCCAAAATTCTGAGTTAGTAACTGGTGTCATACCTTTTAGTACAGTCTCCCAAGTCTCAAAGTCACACTGAAATATAAGGCCCAACATGGCTACCTCTGATATGAGTAGGACTTCCACTACAGGCTCATATGGAGAAGTGAGAAGGCCTTACTATGTCACGCTCCATCATGACAAACACAAGTATGTCCATGCAATAAGTGTCACACTATTAAGGTGATAAATGTCCAAATTTTATCTGACAGGTAACAACACTCTCATTAAACATCCTGAAATTCAACGCAGACAGCTGCTAAAATTACACTGAGTAAAGGCTGTTTTTCAGTTTTCTTTCCAGAGAAAATAATAACAAAGCATCTGTGAAACAGTTTTGATAAGAAAAACACTTTTCTAAGTTCCTTTCACCACAGGCTTCAGGTTTCTCACCTGTGGGTACCTCAAAGGGATATGTGGCTTATGGTAACCAACAGCCAGGAAGAATTTTCGCTTCTTGGTTTTCATAACATTCAGTAAGCGTATAGCCTCTTCAGTGGTTTGAATATCAGGCAGAGTACCACCGGGCATTTCTGTCACATCTACCGGGCACACCAAGTTAGCATAAAGTTTTCCACCTTTCCCCCTGCAGGTCTTTAAAATAAATTAAAAAAAAAAGTTACGTAATTTAACTTCTGTACAAGCAAAGAAATGATCTTCAGTTCTGTAATTATCAAATAAATTCATTTCTCAACACTTTAGCCAATAAACGGTTCTGCAGATTGTACACAAAAATGAATTTCACAACTTCTATGAACACTGAAAGCACCAACTAGCTTGATGACTGAGACAGTTTCAGGGGCTGATGAATGCACAAAATACACAACAATTTTCATGTCTAAAGAAAAGCAGCATCTTTTCTAAAGCTGGCCAGAAGATGAAAAGTAGTAACACAGAAAAATACACAGCTTCTATAATGAATAGAGACTCTGACCTATTAACAAGAAGGTACAACTTGGTTAGATTATACACATGCATTTTTTTTTTTCTTCTGATCCCATAGAAAGCTGCCTGAAAGCTACTACTGACTCATTAATTTCTGAGCAAGCACCAGCCATTTATGGTCAGTGAGGAAAGATAAATTCACCTAAATGGCTGCCAAGAAAAGGCGGCCTCAGCAGGTTGCTTGGGTGATCTGTTAAATGAACATGAAGAGAAATATGCCACGGATACAAATGCTGTTGTTAAAACCAGTATTTTTCAGAAGTAAATGCAAGAACAAAGTATCACCAAGGCTGTCTGTACCCTCTTAGCTGGATCTCCTAGCTTTGACATTTACATTTGACATTTACAGACTCCAGCACACAACATTACTGTAGCATGTGCATAAATGTAAAACAGATTCTTTTAGGCCATGTTTAAGAGTAACAAACACTCTAGAAAATTAAAGTTCCACATTATTTAAAGTTTATTTCAATTATGAGTTCCCCCTCCCCGGCTCAGCTCTGTATCAAACTGATATAAATTCACCAAGCCTATGACAATGTTTTGTAACTGAATACAGTAAGACTAGCATGAAAGCTGACAACTGCACTTTTCAGAAAAATAATTTCATGACCTAGACGCATGGTTAAGATCACTTTTTTCTTGAATTCATCTTTGTATCTCAGTAATATTACCAAATTCTAATTTCTAAATACTTCTATTCAGAATGGGCTCATGAATTAACATGACACACCTTACCACAGAGTACAGACCACCCTTGGAAGATTTAGCAGCAGTAACAAACTGGAGTAGTTATTTCTGTGTCCAATGTTACAGTCTCAAAAGCCAGACCACAGGCTTATGCTAGGCACAAAGAACTTTGTTATACCTGAAAACCATTCTTTGTTAGCATCCCACAAATCACCTTTACCTTATCATTTTCGTATTTTTCAGTAGAAGGATGAAAGGGTGGAATGGACCAGCTGTATGGATAGTCATCGCTGTAATTGGACGAAACTCCTGACAAAGTTGAAGATATAAAAGTATTCTAGTAATTCACTAAATCAGGAAGCTCCAATACAAACGTGAATTGTTTTCAATTATGTAATACATGTGTGTGTGTGTGTGTGTGTGTGTGTGTGTGTGTGCGCGTGTGTATATATATACATATATATTTGTAATTCCACATTCTAAATGTAGGCCATTTCCCCTGAAATACACCTGTTATTGAGGAAAGACACTTAAGGTTTTCAAAGAACCTTACTATAGTAGCAGAAGAAACAGAACTAACAATATACACATTCCTAATCAGATTTATCACCAACTGAACATCTGTATACCCACATAAGTTAAGCTGTGGGGTAAAGACTTACCAGAACAAGAATCACCTAAGTATTAAACTACTTTTCACCTCAGTGGTGTTATTACCTTTTAACTAAAGAACCAATTTCCTATTTAACCAGTAACATCAGCCATACGGTCTATATCTCCTGATCCAGACAGCCTATTGTGAAACATGAAGTACGTGTGGGCAAAACTAAGTTACCTTAGGCTGTTCACCTTTAGTAGACAGCTAATTTTAAGACATGTTTTGAAAATGGCAAACATTTGTTCCCACGACCCCTACGTGAAAATATGTATTAGATAACATTCATGAATATAAGATTGCCTGTAAATGATAATCTATAATCATCATACAGTCTGCCCCACAATAATGATTTAAGTTGTCTGTATAGATAAAAATCATGTTGTTCATACACACACATTCTCAAAAACAGACCTCATATATAGAGTGTGTTATGCAGCTAACAACTCAAACCTTACCAGGATGAAAAACTTTCCCCACAGACATGGTCATGTAGCCATTCTCTTTGAAATACTGGGGCATTGTGGAATAGTTTCCTGAATGCACTCTCCAGTAGGAGTAGAAGTCATACAGCCGGGTAGTATCAGGTCTGCGTCCAGTAAGGAATGACACTCTACTTGGTGCACACACAGCTTGCTGAGGAGAGAGCCGGACAAAAGGAAAATCAGGTCTGAACGTAAAACAAAGCACACATAGCAACTGCAACCTACCAACTTCAGCATGGCTGGACAAAACATCCAGGGGCTCAAAACTGCAGTGAAAGTGATACACTTCAAGCTGGGCTGAACAGCATCCTTATCGGGAACACAGATTCCCAACCGGAAAATTTTATCAGGATATACATTTACCTACCTATCATTATCCCTTGATAACCAATTCCTATACATTAAAGTTCATACATTACATTTCAGCACAACCATTCTTTTCTAATACAATCATTTAAGTAATTAAGGTTAATAAATACCTTTTTTTCCAAAGGTTTGCCTAAAACCTACTGTTATAACACCAGTACTTATTTTGCAGAGATAAAACATTTCCATTTTTATCTCACCTGTGCATATGCATTGCTGAACACAATACTTTGAGAAGCAAGCTGATCAATGTTCGGAGATTTCACAAGGTTATCTCCATAACAACCCAAAACAGGACGCAGGTCATCCACAACTATAAACAGGACATTCATGCCATCTAAGAGAAAACAGAATAAGAATACACTAACTTGAGCTCCAGCAAGTAAAGGCTATTTTACGCAGAGTTGATACATCCCAGAAATTTTCTGGAAAATTTAACCTGGAAGAATACTTAAGAGAAATAAAATAAGTCAGCATGAACATCTAATATCTTTATAAGGAAATGCAAATACTGGGATTCAATCCCTCAACCAACACGGATGAATTCAAAGGTTCTCTTTTTATTTGACCTAGGCAGAACAACTGTATTTTCACTTCCCTTTTTCACAGAACCATAGAACCAGTAAGGTTGGAAAAAACCAGTAAGATCATCTTGTCCAATCATCAACCCTTCCCCACCATGTCCCTCAGTGCCACATCTCCACAGTTCTTTAACACCTCGAAGGACAGCGATCCCACCACCTCCCTGAGCAGCCTCTCTACTCTAACAATAAATCTTTCCTAACATCCAACCTGAACCTCCCCTGGTGCAACTCGAAGACTCTAGTCCTATCGCTATTACCTGGGAGCAGAGTCCAAGCCCCCACCACAACACGACCTCCATTCAGGGAGCTGTGGATTACAATGAGGCCTCTGAGCCTCCCCTGCTCCAGACTGACCCATCCCAGTTCCCTCAGCTGCTCCCCATCAGACTTGTGCTCTAGAGCCCTCATAGCTCCACTGCCCATCCCTCCATACCCTCCAGGGCCTCCATGTCTGTATTGTAGTGAGGGGCCCAACAATGCACTGAGCGGTGACCTAGCCAGTGCCAGTCACAGAAGGATGATCACCTCCTGCTCCTGCTGGCTGCACTACTGCTGACAGAAGCCAGGATGCCGTTGTTGGTATTTTTGGCCTCCTTGTTTCCCTCTACAGCATTTTCTTCAGCTACCTCTGCTTCTGAACAGAAAGAAAAAAAAAAAAACAAAACACCACAAACTGCAAAGTCTTTTACAGTTCTACCTCCTCTTGAACTTTCCAGCCTATGGGAAGCTAGGGACAAAGGAGGATTGTTAAACCACATAATCCTACTCCAAACAGAGCGACAAGCTATCTAATACAGTGCGGATGTTTTGAAACACTCCCTGAAGGCAGCAGGTTATATTACAGCTCCAACGCAACAGAAAGTACCGGCAGCCAGCAGCATTCCGCAGGAGCCCGGCGCCGGGAGGGAGGGAGCCCAGCCATGCAGCACGGCGCCCACGCCCAGAGCTCGGCTCCCCACGCAGAGGCCCGGCGGGAGCCCGTGCCCTCGCACGGCGCCTTAATCCAGGCCCCGGGAAGCTCGGCCCAACTCGGCCCTCTCTTTCTGCTGCGGGGGAGGACAAGACCCACCCAGGCCCCGCCGCACCTCCGGGCCCCGCCGTCCTGCGAGTGCGGAGCCTGGGGACCGCCGCTGCCAGGGAGGAGAGCGCGAAGACTGCGCACGGGACCACCAGCAAACAGAGGAAGACTCGGTCAACGTCCGCCATCTCGCAGCGCCGCGGGGCGGGGACAGGGGCGGGCGGTCCTGGCGGGGCTCTGACTCCTGGGTCAGTCACCGTGCTGTTCTCCCGCATGATGGCGCCATCGCCCCGCGCGAGCTGCACTGCGTAGGGTACGACCCGGGTGCGGTTCGCCGCGGGAGCGTTCTGGGCAGTGGGCGGCCGGGAGGGGACTGCGGAGAGGGTGGCAAGGCGGTACGCAGGTAGGGCTGCAGCTGCGTTACGGTCTGTTAAGGGCAACGCTGTAAGGGTGAGGGCGCGGGTTTTCGTTCTTAGCACTATTTAGTCCTACTGGGAGTTTGTAGGCATTTACTGCAACAGTACTCCACAATACGGGAATGGTACCCGGGTAATTATGTCTTCCCTATGCAGATCACTAGTTAATGTTCATTAAACATATACTGTATGTCCAGAACTAATACTATATCTACTAAGAGCTGAGTTGATGTAGTCTGTTGGGGGTGTGCCCTACAGCAGGCGGCATGTGCTGGGTGCTGGCAGTGCCAGGGTGGAGATGTGCCCATTGCTGGTGTCAGTGGACAGGAAAGCTGCGTCTTGTTTCCTCTTGGTGGCTCTTGTAACGGGCCCAGAGGAGGGCCGCTAAGATGATCAGAGGGCTGGAGCACCTCTCCTATAAGGAAAGGTTGAGGGAACTGGACTTGTTTAGCTGGGAGAAGGCTCCAGGGAGACCTCATTGTGGCCTTCCAGTACTTGCAGGGAGCATATAAACAAGGCAGGGATTTACTGTTTACATGGGTTGATAGCGATAGGACAAGGGGAAATTATTTTAAACTAAGAGAAGATTTAGGCTAGATATTAGGAGGAAGTTTTTCACGCAGAGGGTGGTGACGCACTGGAAATGGTTGCCCAAGGAGGTTGTGGATGCCCCATCCCTGGAGACATTCAAGGCCAGGCTGGATGTGGCTCTCGGCAGCCTGTTCTAGTGGTTGGTGACCCTGCCCATGGCAGGGGGGTTGAAACTACATGATCTTTGAGGTCCTTTTCAACCCAGGCCATTCTATGGTTCTGTGAATCTATAATTTTATTCTTTATGTGCCTCAAGAGTGGGTGGCTCTTTTTTATGAAAATTAAAATGTTGCCAGTGTGATTTTTGAGAGACAATGACCTAATCCATTGCTTTTCTTTCTGTATGCTGAGAATGCATTCGGAAACAAAATCAGTAGCTGAGCAGAAGTTCAAGTATAACGAAGCCTGCCCCATTGGATAGTTAAGTAATCTTGCTGTACCCTGCAGCCTACCAGAGCCAGGGCAGTAGATTTATCAGGTGTAATTAATTCACAGCAGGTCTGAGCAGCAAAAAGCACACAAGCACCACACACCTGGTGGACAAAAAAAAAACACCTCGCCTTCTCAAGGTATTGAACATACTGTGCATGTACACGTCAATTGTCGAACACCCTTCAAGAGTCTGTGTCTTGCTGGGTTTGTTGGATCTCCTCCACACTTGTGGTACAGATGGCTTGCACAATACCTCCAGTACATGCAAGACACAGCAAAATTAACACCAATATGCAAGTTCTTTATAACTGTACAAGTGATACACGCCATCTATATCAGAATTTAGTATTTTCACATGTTTGTAAACAATATTGAATGCCTTATAGTTTCCTATAACCAGTTTCCTTTGCCAACTTATTAGGCGAATGGGATAGGGAATAACCTGTTTCTCTGCTCTATACATACACGTTCCTGAGCCCATATGCAATAGATGGGCTTATCATAAACTTTTGATCTCACCATGGAGAATTAGCTAAAATGATCTATCACAATCCTATTCTATAGGATGTGTAGTTAAAAACCTGATGTGTTATACATTAGTATGCACATACACTTTCAATCACATGAACTTTCTCTAAAATTACAGTAATGTGTATTTTTATTCCTTTCTAGAGACATTAAATATGCCTAAAGCACATGAGGAATCCTGTTACTACAAATTCAGTTACTGCAAAGCACGTAGCATTCAACCAGCTCATTCAGTTAATTTGATGCATATTTTGGAATTAATTTTGTATGTAAGCATATCTCACAGGTTTCAGCATCTCTTCTAGCAAAGATGAACTGCTAGAAATATTGAACAGTGCATCCCTAAGTGAGACTTCTTCATTTGGAGACTTTTAATGGAAAAAGCCAATGAATTTTTCTGCTATTGTACATGGATTTAATTACCATAAAACTTACCTCTCTCAAATACAAATATGTTAAGTGGCACTTGATAAGGTTTTCCTGGTTTTCCTGCTACACATATTTAGCAATCGTCTGAAGTTCAGTCCACTAGAGAACAAATTGCACAGGAATTCTTTTCAGAGATCATGCAAGCTTGATGCTAAATAGTGAGCTGGAATTACTGCAGACACTGAAATCGGAGCCCTAATAGTATGTCTTTGGCAAATTGTTCCCACAGCTCAGATGCCCACTCCACCCTGGATGTAAGGTCATCTGAGCTGCCTGTGATTCAGTTCCTGAACTAACACCACTGTATTGGCTGTGATGAGTCAGGACAGTAAAGAAAGGTTAAATCCAAACGTTGCCTGAGCTAAAGACAACAATCCTCCTTACCCATTCTACTAGAAGTTCTTACTAAATCAGCCAAGATCTTCCACCTACTGCCACCACCGCTGAGTATCAAATCTGGCACAGCCTAACAGTATGCTGAGACATATACTGAGGGTCTAGATGGTCTGCAGTTGTGCTTACACAAATATTAATAACATAGATGACGCCACCATCACAACAGCTGAATATCTTAAAATCAACCAGCTTCTATGACAGACTCAGTTTAAGACACAGTAAAAAATTAGCACAGCAATATTTTAGTAGCAAAAAATCCCGTTAATGCAACTCCATAAGAAATGGCTGTACTATCAGATCCACAGCAGATCTTATAACGTACTGTCTTTGTGTCCAGGGATACCTTCCTGGAAAAATTCCACATGCACATTTCTTATTTGAAAGCAGATTTCCTCAGTTTTGTTTGGAAATTTCATTTCTTTAGTGTTCAAAGATCTTGAGCCAAAATCCAACAAGATGACTGATGCTGACAATTCAGCATCTAAGGAATAGGTTTGTAAAGAAATACATGCAAGTATCAGAGGAATAACATTACTTTGTCAAACAAAGTATGTGATCACTTTGGTTTTCTCTACTGTTTACCTGTGCTGTAAAATGACTTTGATCCTCTTGCTGGATGGAGGGCAGCAACATGCCAAGGGTTAACTACCAAAACGGGAATGAAAAAAACACTTTAAGACTTACAGGTTTTCATGTTCTTCCTTTCCTCTGAAGAGGAAGACAGAAGGTGCTTTTATGACAAAGTCAGTACAGTGAGGAAAAATAATATATCCCAGGTGTGGAGCTCACCCTTAGAAGGATGTCTTGGCTCTGCACATCAGTATCCTGTTCTTGTATATGGTCCCCTCTGAATTCACAAAAAGTTGAATTTGTCTCAAACAGTATCTCCAAATCCATGTTAAATTCATTAGCAAGTCTAAGGGATTTGTTTCTGTATTGCTCAGGAAGTCATTCTAAGAAAGCAGGTTTTCATAAACAAATGGTTGGGTGTAATGATCGTTTCGCTCAAACTCTGAGCTACACTATTTTCAATGAATCAACATAACTAACATACATGGAATATTGATTATTTTTCATTTCTCATGCATTAGAGAAAGCGTTTGACTAATCAAGAAGCTTCTAAGTGGCAAAAGCCACTTATCTCTACAGTGATTTTTAAAAAGCACTGTTTTCCTTTTTGCTTTATGTACCAATCAACTTTATTTCTGTAAAAGCTGATGTATAGCAAATGAGAAAGAGGCCTGGTAAATATACTAATGCATACATTAATATGTGCAGTCTTGTCTAGCATATATGGTGAGGAAGTGAAATCCAACAGCAGACATGGAGCTGCCTGAGCCACTGAGACATAAAGTTGATGTCTGTAAATAATATTTTTATTTCTGAAAGATGTGATAGGTGTACTTCCAGAACCAAATCAATTGTCCTTTAAGTCTTCTGTGAACCTTAGCACCCAAGGGTAAGCCAAAAACACTGTATCAAGCACATCTGCATAGAGCTTGTTACAACTCTTATAATAAATGATCAAATGGGATTGTGAGCAAGTACACTGCAGCATAGCCCCTGAGAAATAACCTCTGTGCCCACAGGCATTGATATGGGCATTTGCTTAAGTGACACAGTGAACGCAATAAAGAGGGAGAACCCTGTATAAATGTCATGTAATGCTACAGAATTTTTTAGTGAGGGACTCATCTGTGATTTAAACATTTACAAACTTGTTCACTTGCTATTCTGGAGTAAAAGTTGTTGCAAATTTTGGTTGTTTGGGTGATATTTTCAGTGTAACTACAAAATACAGTTACAAAAATCTGATCTCTATGTGTTGCTAACAGTGAGATCAAACCAACCCTCAACAGCAGCTGCAAGAGGGAGGGAACAAGCTCACCAGTATTCAGGTACTGCTATCAGGAATCTCCAGCTCTTAAGCAACTCTTTTTCAAACATTATAACCTTACAATTAGAAAATCATGAGAAGTACAGGACTACTTCACTTAGACTAAGATGATGTTTTGTACAATGTCATTCTGCTTACAAAGTATATAGAGATGATATATAGAGATGACCCTGCCTTCTATCTATGCATAGTGTTGTAAGGGGGAAAGCAGGGGGGGATGAGTGGGGTTCTGTAATAAGGTAACACTAAGAATTGCTTAAAGTTAGGATAAGGCCCCTTGGAAATGAGCAAGGACTTACTGCTGTACAATTTTTTTTAATGACACTACACTTGTTATTGTGCTTGATAATACACTACAGTAGTAAACAACAAAGATACAGAAATTGTAATAGGTGATAATGTATTTTGACAAAATCAAATTCTTTCTTTTTCTGTTATCTCCTTTCTTCACAGCTCATCAGGGGAAACAGATCTGTGAGGCAGAAAATTCAGAACTACACAATTTTTTGTTTGCTTACTGCTGCTGTAGACATTTCACACAGTACTCCAAGTTCACTGTCTACACAATAGCAGACTGGGTCTGTTAACTACCCCAGCGATTTCCAAATTCTGACTCATAAGGCCATACACGCTGATCTCCAGCTACCCATGAGTAATACTCCTTCATATGCTAAAATAGGTCTACACCTCCAGAAGCATCCCACCAATGAGCCAGTTAAGACCCTAGTACACAACAAGCCCTGCAGCAAGTTTTCTGATCCACCAGAAGAAAAGTTCTTGCAAATATTGTTTCTCTGTCACTCACCGAATTCAATACCTAACAGATAAGATACAATCAACAGAGTATTCCAAAATTGGTGCTATCTTTCGTACAGCTGAAGAATTGAATAGCTTGTGTCTGGTTACTAAAAGAGTGAGTCAGCACTTCATTCTGTTGTTAGTATGAGTGGCGACAAAACTCCAAGACTATTTTTTTGTCTAACCTGCATCCACTCCCTTACCACAACAGCACTGCTGTCAGCAGTGCTGGATCCCAAATGCCCTATGCTGAGTGTACTCCGTACTCCTAAACATGATACTTAAGATTTATCTTAACTAGTCCTTTCTGTATCATTCTGGATATCAACAGTCCCCTTTTAATCAATGAGAAGGTGTTTGTAAGAGCTGTTTAATGAGTAGGCCCTTTGTCCTGTAATTTGGCAATGCTGTTCTGTGAAGGCTCAGGGGAAAACAATAAATGTACTCAAGGGCATGTTTGTGAAATAATATATTTTATCACTGTTTACTTCAATAACTTTCCTATGGATCATGTTAAGTGACAAAAATGAAAAACAAAACAAAACAGAAAAGGAAAAAAGAACAATGAAAGCCATGATCAACCTTTACTCTGAAATATTCTAGCAGCAATAAGTTTCGGAGAACAGATTTGCTGGGAGAAGGTAATGGGAGTCTGTCTTGGGGCCAGTATTCTTCAACATCCTTCTCAATGACACAGACAGTAGGACTGAGTGCACCCTCAGCAAGTTTCCTGATGACACCAAGCTGAGCAGTGCAGTTGACACAATAGAAGGAAGGGATGTCATCCAGAAGGACCTGGACAGGCTTGAAAAGCAGGTGCGTGTGAGCTTAATGAGATTCAAAAAGGCCAAGTGGAGGGAGTTTCACTCGGGTTGGGGCAATTCCAAATAGAGTACAGAGTGGGAGAAGAACTGAAGAGCAGCCCTGCGGAGAAGGACTTGGGGGTCCTGGTGGACAAAAAACTAGACATGATCCAGCCTGGAAGGCCAACAGTGTCCTGGGCTGTGTTAACAGAGAGGTGGCAGCAGGGAGGGTTGCTCCCCTCTGCTCTGCCCTTGTGAGACCCCATCTGGAGCACTGGGTCCAGGCCTGGGGCCCCCAGCACAAGAAGGATGAGGGGCTGTTGGAATGGGTCCAGAGGAGGGCCACAAATAAGCTTATGGGGCTGGAGCACCTCTCTAATGAAGAAAGGATGAGGCAGCTGGGCTTGTTCAGCCCAGAGAAGAGATGGCTCTGGGGAGACCTCACCGTGGCCTTCCAGTACTTGAGGGGATCTTATCAACAGGAGGGAGATCAACTTTTTACGTAGATAGGACAAGGGGGAATGATGTTAAACTAAAAGAGAGAAGATTTAGAATAGATATTAAGAAAAAAATCCTTGCTGAAAGTGTGGCGAGGCCCTGGCACTGCCGCCCTGAGCTGTGGGTACACATCCCTGATGGTGCCCAGGGCTGGGCTGGATGGGCCCTGAGCAGCCTGAGTTGGGGGGGATGCAGCCAGCCCACAGCAGGGATTGGGGCTTGATGATCTTTAAGGTCCCTTCCAACCTAAACCAGTCTATGATTCTATGATTCTATTTCTTCCTAAAGGTAAATCTATACAAATTTTTGTTCAAACATACTGCAAATTAATTCGCTTTTCTATTTATATAATAATATTTATGCTTCAAGTGCATTTTTGTAATGATAAAATAGAAAAAAAAAGAACCCACCCTAAAATTACCAAAGACGTGACCCTTTGCTATTTAATAAATAAATAAATAAATAAATAAATACTTTCATTAGTTCTAGTCATAAAATAAAGTATTGCAGGGTTACAGATCTTCATTGATATTATCTGTGTTTAGAATTTGGGTGACTACTACTTTTGGCAAATAAAGAAGAACAAAATGTGAACTTAAAGAAAAATATGAAAAGACAAAGTTCAATTCTGATAAAAAAAAAACAAAACTCTGCAAGGCATGTGACAGGAATATCAATGAACAAATCAAAGATAGTGGCACTGTTAAAAAAGCTGTTAAAATAAGCAAAGATCAATTCTCACTTGTTTCTAGATCTTTTTAAATTTTAGTTATTGTAGAAAATCTTACCTAAATACACACCATGCAAACTAAAGAAATCTAAATCTAATCTCTGGTTCATACAAAACAGATGTCAACTTGGTTCTGTTAGAGTCAATAATGATGCCATCACCACTGATTTTTGCCGGAGCCATATTGGGCTGCCACTTCAATGCCCATAAAGCAGCTTCAGGGGTACTTTATCAGGTACTGTATATGTAAATCTCCAGTGCTGCAGAGACCTGACAAGTTAGTTGGTACAGTAGTTCTGCCAAAAATTAGAAATGCAAGTAGAGAAAATCACACAGCTTCTATGACAACTGAGATGTCTCTGAAAGTATCCACAATTCCGGTCACCCATTACATGATAGCAGGGATTAACCATGGTACCCACAGCACTGATTTGGTATGAGCTCTCAAGTTGTTGTTACTCTTTTAAAGTCAGTAGCATTGCTATTGTCTTCCCAATAGCAAAAATAGAGATAATTCAGTTTTCTGTTTTGCTGGAGCTTTCTGAAACAACCTTTGTATCTTGGAGCCAAATATCTCCTAGTTGGCCTCTTCCTGAAAAGGTCACTTATTTCCTGGATGCTATGTGTGAATTTTAAGAATATTGCCAGGACAGCGGGTGATCTGATCCACCATCAAAGCCTAATAAAGTTAAGAAGGCCTTGAAGGAAACACCGACTCTGAATAAATCACCATTTCCACGAAATTGATAGTTCTTATTTGAGAAGAAGGATCCAACACCTACTCTTCCATCTTTGCTTCAGAAACTCCTGAACGCTCTGGGAAGGAAAGGAGTGACACAGAGTAGCACCATACATGAGTAACCTGCAAGCTATTGGCAGGCAGGACAAAGACTGCATCAGCAAAGTGGGATGGAGCACAGATTGCCTAAATTTTCTTCCTCTCAACAGGAAGGCAAGTAATGAATGAGCAAAACAGATTAAGATGAAAAAGTAGAGTATCTGTAATTAAAGTAGATACATCCTTTGCAGATGATTTCAAAACACTGTATCAAATCCTGTTTGGGGCAAACAGCTGCACGATACATTTTCTAGCATCATACTAGCAGAATAGTCTCTGAAATCCATAGGTGTTTGGTGTATAATTTTCATCAAATTACAGTCCCAACTGGCATTAATATAAACAGCAACTTGCTTAAGTAATACTTTACAAGTCAATGGTAGTTTTGGGCTGCAGGACAATGATTTAGAGGCACATTCAATATACAAAAATAAAAAAAGCCTTTGCCCTTAAACTAATTTGCCAAATAAGACACGAACAGTATTGTCACAGAGATGATTTCAAACTTCAGTTTCAGAAAGCCTTAATTCCAGAACTAAGCAGCTGCATTTAATGCCAATGCCAATCACGTCTTTGTAGGTATCAGATCATTGCTGTTTTTAATGGTGCAAAATTAGAGGCTGGCCTAAAGATTTTCTAACAGATTGAGAGAGATGTTCTTTGCCAATTACCAGTCAATCTCCACTCTGTGAACAAATGTTAACACTGAGGCATACAGTAAAATCCGCAGAATTTCAAATTGGGATTTTCAAGCCCAGAGATGTGTCTTTTTGTAAAAAATTTACTGTTCCACCACAGACGAGGAATGATCCTGGAAACAGGTCATGGATATGCTGTCGTCCACATAAGTGAATTATTACTGAACTACTACCCTCACTTTAAAAGTTACTATATTCTAGTAATCTAATAGTGTCACTTGGAGACATTTGAAAAGCAAACAGGACACGTGTATCATCGGGTATATTAGACAGGAGTCAAGGCTGTTACCAACAGAAAAGCAAGCTTGACAAATGAGAAGGCTGATTCAGTTTATTTTCCATCACTTCACTTTGTTCAGCCAAACACAGGGAACGTTCTGAGTTATGGTTTTTATACAGAACACAACTATAAATAGATGGCTTATGGAAGAAGTAACGGCACTGATTATAAAGCAGACATTATATGATGTCTTCTTGAGCTAATGTGAGGTACTGGGAAGATGGAATGAAAATGAAATGCCTGTTTGGTCCCCAACATAAACCATCTCAGTGGATTCAGTTCCTAGTGCTCAAGACACAATCAGCAGCAGACAGGAATTGGATAATGTGCTTTGTTTACCCCTTCCTCTACTTACTGTCCCCCACCCCCAACACACACACAAACACACTCCTTAAAATAAAATGTAAATTCAAGAGAAATGTAATTCTTGAAGTTCAGACACCTTGGCTGTTCTTTGCTGCCTAGCCCTTCTCCACATCACCCTCACAAGTATAGTATCTGGCCATAGCAATCAAGAAAGCCGAGACCACCAAAACATCTAAGAAAGACACTAAAATCCCCATTGCCACATTATCTGACCAAAAATTTAGCTTGAGCTTTCCTGATGCAATATCATCTGTGGAGGTTGGCTCTAATATTTCCTACATTTTACTGATTTTTATGGCTAGGTAACACTTTTGCCCTGGGGTTTCTGGAAGCAGATGAGCAGCAGAGCTGATGTTTGTATGCAGATCAGTAGCACCAGGCTCCATGGTACCCATTTTATTTTTGACGATATTGAAGCAAACTATTTGACTGCTTCCCATTAACAACAGCAAAACTACCCAAAAGGAAAAACTGGCTATCAGAACATCTTTATATTGGTGGATATGGGACTATTTAAGTTCCTTTTACAAAACAGCATTTTGAATCGCTAAGAGGTTTTATTAACTCACAGCAGAATTATTGCATGAATGATACAGCACTGGCATTATTACTGTTACATTGCAGTGCCCAGTGAATGCATATTGACAAAAATATGTTTACAAAAATTCGCATGTATATATTACCTTTCCACTGCAATTGCAGTGCATGTTTTCTTAGCCATCACAGCTTTTTGCCTTACATTTAATTTAAACTTGCTGACAACGAAGCCTGTCACAGCCGTTAGTTTCTCTGAATCATTTTAATCTGTAAAACACAGCCCATTGTATTGATCAGTATTAGACCTTTACTGTGAGCATAAATTAATATGAGCTTGTAGAGTTCTTTGGAAATGATGACACACTGAAGAATTTAAGAACTTATATCTGAACAGTTCAATATTACCAAAATATTTCTGTGTTTTCTGCACAGTTATCTTAAGTAGAGGGATCCAATATGAAGCAATTATTCTTCTTTCTGCAGAAGTGCTCAGGGCTTGCCCTGCCTTCTGTTGTAGCAGAAAAGCTGAAGTACATCAGCAGGAAGAAAGGTGGTTGTGAGCAGCTGCACCAAGAGGTTCCAGGTAGGTCAAAGCTCAGTGAAGGACAATTTTTGTGAAGCTTTTGCTTAGGAGTAAAAAGTCAAAAGAGACATTATTCTTTGTCAGTGCACACTTTGAACATTTACATTTTGCACAACTTTCACCCTCCTGAGCATCTTTCAATCACCTTTACAGGAATTAAGTTCAGGTGCACAGTAATTCAATAGAATGCACTTACTTACACACAGTTCTCTTTGATACATGCAACTGAATAGGTAGGCTCAAAAATATCATCAGATGTTTGTTTTTAGCCAAAAGATACAAGACAAGGCCTAGACTGCAAGCTACTTCTGAGTGAAAGAAAGAGATCTGGCAGGGACAGATTTTTCTTACATTGCTGCATCACATTTCAACTGCCATTTTCTCAGCTCTGGGTACATACAGTTTTCTGCTCAAAATTTCTTCAGTCATAATACCTACTGAATGATAGAGGCCACAAAATGAACTTTTGAGAGGCTTCTCTTAAAAGCTCCATTCAAATACAGAAGAATGGAGCAGTAAGGGCCTTCTATCCCAAGAGCTGGAAATCCATACTCTGCAACAATTTTTAGCTTAAGTAATTTTAGCAGATAATGCTACCAGTGAGACTACACAACTAGCAGCACAAATATTCCAAATTATTCCATCTGAGTGCATGTTTTCTACCCAGCATACTCAGCCTGCAAGCATTATTCTTTGCTGGGTGTTGTGGAGGCTCCCACAGGCAAGTCCCGCCACTCAAGTAAACAACCCCAACTAAATGTATACACATATTCTTTTCAACTAGCTTTCCTTAAAAGAAAAATTATTATTATCAAGTAAAGAGCAAATGCATTTGATGTTCCCCTTTGTAAATGAAAATATTTTCAGGTTTTTTTCCCCTATCTTTTTTATATGAAACATCTAGCCCTTACCTCTTCATTTTCATGAAAAACTTAAAAGATCTTTGAACAACAACAAAATATCACTTCTGCCCTCAGTTTTACATCTGATTATTATAGAAAGTGGTCCTTTTGTCATTACACTATTACATTCTTCAACAACGACAACTGACATGGGAAATTGCTGCTTCACTGTCTAGGAGAACTCTCTAATATCTTCTCACACCTAAAAATATAGGTATCCCCCTTCTCAATTACTTCCAAGTAAACTTAGAGGAGCTGTTCTGAAGTCACAAATCCATGTGGGACATGTCCTTCTCTGTAATCTGGAAGATGGGTTTAACTGAACCTCTAAACTACAGAGCCCTCTAATGTTGGGCTTGATCTAACAGATCATCATAAATCTCAAATGAATCAAGTTTGGATGGAAAGATGGACTGTTTGTCTAATCTACAATATAAAGTATTGCTGTTGTTTTCTCTCTAACGGCTCTGCACTAAGTATTATTAGCTATTAGCTGCTTTCTCACCACATCATAAACATTTGGATGGCATTGTGAAGAAGCATTTTGGCTAATTGCTCAGATCAGGAAAATAAATAATTTTCATTTCTGAGTTATCAGATTTAGCTGAAAGGGGTTGAATGGGGGTGACTGATCCCATAGTCTGCTGTCTGCTCACCATGTCATTTTATTTTTTGTTTTACCGGGCTCAACAAAAATAAACATATGTCCTTCAGTAGCCACTTCTCAACTGCTCTGCACTCTGTCTCTTGGCTCTGAAACCCTACAGCAGCCCCGTGGATGGAAAATACCATACTTACAAAGTTCCTGGATACTTATGAACTTCCCAGATACTTATAAACTTCCCAGATATAAATAAAATATCCAAAATAAAACACTATCTGAACAGGCTAAAAGCAAACGAAAGAAACTTAGCAGTCAGGAGGAGAGAAGAAAAGCATTTAATTTGGCTCTGAGTAGTAACACCACTGACATTTGCCAGCTACAAGGCCAGGCGCCAGCTACAAGGCCAGGCAGTGATATCCCAGGGTGCCTACACAGACATGCACACGAATGCTCTCAGCTTGGACACCACAGTACTGGGCTGAGCCCTGGGCTTGGTGCTGTGTCCAGCCTCCCAGTGCAGCCAGCCTGCACTCAGGCATCTTCTACTAATGTACCAGAAGATCACGTAAAGGATGGGCAGGATGGTGAAAAGGAAGAATGCAAGGAAAACAGCTTTGACACCATGGGTTGTACATCCCCGGGTGAGTGTGGAAGCTGGAGTGCAGCACTGGTGCAAATGTAGATTTGTCTGTGACGTGTGCATGCTTGCATGCCAGGGAACACTCTAGCAGCGCCACTGAAACAGCCCTGTGTGCATCATTTTTTCTCTGCCCACCTCTTCACAGCTCACCTTCATTACTTGCAGCAAGAACAGTTATTTCACAGACAGAGAAATGACACACAGAATGTTTGTCAGATCTGACAGCATCTCCTTAGCAGACAGACCTTAACCTTTCTTCTGGGGGAAAGTCCGCTATCCTACAGCAATCTAAATGTTGTGTATTCCTTCAGGGGAAAAAAAAAAAAAAAAAAGGCAAATAAAGTGGACATTTTCTCAGCTGTGGCCCTGCAGGTTGGGTCCAACAGCAAAGAGCTGTTTTCCTTTTACCCAGTTATCTCCCCCCACTCCCTTTTATTTTTTATTTATTTATTTTTAGCCTTTGCCTCTCTGTTTTCTGGAACATGGGATTTATTTTCTAGTTCTACAATTCTGAGATTCTTTGTCACTTATAGGAATGATTTTGCTGTCTGGGCAGTCAGCCAACATTGTAACTGCAGAAGAAGTCTTTCTTGATTTACTCCTGTGGACCTTAATGAATATTATTTAAACACTCATGCTGCTTTACTAAACTTCTAAATTATTCTAAGTTAAGATAATTTCTTGTTAATATTATTTTGACTTTGTTTTATAATTGAGTCTATCTGTGGATAATGCCCACAAGTACTGCCTTGTATAGTAGTTTCTTTATATGTTGTGAAAGACGTATCTTGAATAAACACATTATGCACGTGTTTTCTTCTTCAAACTAGTAAAGCTCAACATTTGAAAGAGCAGAAAGAAAAAAAAATAAAGTTCTAATTTTAATTTCTTTAAGATTTGTAACTTGTTTTTTCAGAAGTTTGTGTAGTGTCCTGCCACAGTCCTATTATATGGGACATTTTTATCTCATCAGTATCTAAAGACTGCCTAGCCTTCATCCTTTCCTTTCCCTGTCCTTTCTTCCATTACGTTTTCACACATCTCTCTCAACCTGATTGCTTGCCAGTCTCCTCATACACCCTCCCCACTACTATTACTTGTGTCAACTAGTAACTATTACTTTGCTTTCTCATATGCCCTGACATACGCTTGCCTTCTTGGAACTGAAAATATTATGCAGAAAGCTCCTGGTGTGGAAACATGTCAAGTATTTATGCTGTTGCCAACAGGGTTAAAATTACACCTGCACTTTGCCACAAATTAATCACATTTTTTATTTGAACCACATTATCTGATGAATGCTGTCAGAGGCTACAACCAGCTATGGTTTTTAAGAAGTCATCACAGTGCATATAAGTTCCTTAGCTATTATAAATTAGCAGCCTTGTTAGCATTGGATGAAGACTTAGATCATTTCCTTTTCCTGTTTTTTTTGTTTTTGTTTTTGTTTTTTTTTTTAATCTTTTTTACGATGGAGCTAGAAAATTCTAGAGGTCAAGAAATGACTTTTTTCTTTTGTTAACATTTCAGTTACAATGCAATCCTGATCACTGAGGAGCTATGGAAATTTTAAGTTCAGAAAGAATCATCAGATAACTGATCACAAGGAAGACTCATAGTGCAATTCACCATAGAATCATAGAATCACCGAGGTTGGAAAAGACCTCCAAGATCATCTAGTCCACCTACCACCAATATTGTCCTGGCCTGCTATTTGATTTCATAACCCTTGTTACCGTTAAGCCCATTGACTTGAGTTGGATTAGCATGTACCTTCCAGACAGCAACTGAACTTCATTAAAAATGAAAAATCTGTTTCTCAGAGCAATTTGTTTCGGTAGCTAATAGGGTGCATTTATGGAAAAGATGAAGGGAAAAAAAAAAAACCCTCTCATTTTTAATCTGAATTTATTTAGCTTAATTCCTCAGCCTCCACTCTAGTTGAAGTTCTTCAGTACCTACTGCTTTCTCTACATGTACTTACACAACGTAAGCAATCTCAGTGTCGTTGAAACACTCAGTTCATTAGGACATCTTATTCCCTGGGCATTTAATCACTCTTGCAGCTCTTATCTGTGCAATTTTGAATTTCAACCTGATTCAGGGACATTTAAGCAGATGATGTGATCACATCCAGCATAGAAATGAAAGTAGCTGCCAAGCTTTTGAGAGGTGTCTTTCCCTTTCTACGTTGCATTTGCTTTTCCCCTTCTGTGCTTGCTGACACACACCTACAGCAATGAGGAAATGCATTGTACAGGCAGCTTCCACAGCAATACGCCAGAGAAAACGTCTGAAATCATGCCCACAGCTGAGGTGCTACTGATAACAGTGTAGTTAGGAAGAATGCTGGCAAAAATCCTGCCTTCTCATCACTCCTGCGTTCCATGGGGCACATGCACAGCCCAGAGGCAAAGCCAAATAACCACAATGCCTGTTCTTCAGGCAACCAGCTGGGTGATGCCGTGTAAAATAATCAGTTTATTTTTCCGCCTTTAAATAATACTTCGAGGTTACTTGTCCCAGTGATTACGCTGGAGATGAATTTAATCTACGAGGGCACTAGATGGCAGCAATTTCATCAAAGAACCCTAACCCCCAGATCTACTCGCGGGTCGGAGCCCAGCTACGGGGCAGTTGGACCTACGGCGCATGCGCTTCCGCTTGGCGCATGCGCAGCAGTACGCCAGAGGCCGCAGAGCGGGCTGCTTTCTTCCCGGCGGAGGGAAAGCGGTGCGCATGCGCCGGGCCGGCTGCCCGCCCGGTTCCGGCGGGGCGGAGCGGCGCGGCGCGAGGCCGGGTCAGGCCAAGGCAAGCCAAGCGGCGGCGGTGGTGGTGGTACGCCATGCGCGGGTGGTAGAGCGCGAGCGTAGCGGCGTTGTGCTGCCATGAATCTGCGGGGCCTGTTCCAGGACTTCAACCCCAGGTGAGGGCGGCCCGGGTTTATCGTACTGAGGTGGGCCGGTCCGGCCTTGGCGGCTGTGGGGGGCGTGAGGGGAACCCCTACTGCTGCGGCGCTGCTCAGGGCGCGGGGCTGTGCGTGGCGCGGCGGGCATAGAGCGCCGTCCGGACAAGGGGATTCGCGGGCGGCGTTCCTTTGTTTTGGTCCTTTGAATGTGGGGCTTCCGCTGCCTTGCCAAGCAGGCTGAAAGGAAGAGCTCAGTCTCACCGGCGTTAGCGTTACGAAGGATTTGTAAACGAAGAAGTCCTTAAAATGCGTGTGTGGGGTAGGCAGCCTGACTCGGGGTGCTGGGCTCGCGGAGCGGCCTTAGCGGTGGCAAAGGGCGGTGCTCAATCAGTTCTCTGCACAAGAGGAAGAGTAACAAACGTTTCAGGAAATGCGTTGTTGCAGCGATGTTCGACACCCAAAATGCGTGTGTTTGAAAGTAGTGGAAAAGCAGGGAAATGCATTCCGGAAGTGCATTGGGTTCTGTTGTTGCCAAGTGCTGCTTGTTGTCTTTAAGGGACAGCAGAGATAGATAGAAGCTTCTTCTGGATAGAAGCAAGGCAGCTTGACTTAGTGAATGCTTTATCGCTATTTGATGAGAGTGAGAGCAGGCAGTGTGAGTTACGCTGTCGGGCTAAAGATAGAGATATTGCTATTGCTTCTTTGCTCTGCAGTGAGTGTGCCGTGTTGTGCTATCTGTGCTTTGAAATACACATAATCACTGGAGCATTGTTGAAGCGTGATGATGTGTTTTATAAAGCAGATCCTCTGGTGAATGGCAGCTTAAGTGTGGGTGACGTTTTTTTTCCTTCCTGCAGCGTGAGGAGGTTGCGTCCTGTGCAGTTATTTGGTGTGATTCCTGCTGGTGCGAACAGTTCCTGTGCCCCTATTTCCAAACGTTCTGTGGACGCTTATTTCTTCTTAGATTGACCTGCTTATGGAATGTGACCTTGTAACTATTTTAAACTTATGCGGAGACCCTCAGTATTTCAGTGACAAGGTTGTCTTGATAGTCACTAACTTTGTTAAAAGCTTAACATGTTTTTTTCTATAATATTGCTTTCATTTAATGGACTGTAAAAACAATCTGTGGAGCCTGCTGTATCACAGCGCGTAACCATCTTTTATCTTTAATCCGTCTGACAAAATTACATAAATTAAAATTACATAATTTTAGTAGCTTTGTCCACGCTATTTTTAACTTACATTATTTGATTTCTATGAAAGAATGTATTTCCCCACAACGCATACGGCTGGCGTGTTTCTAAGCCTCTAATAGTACAGCTCTTGACTGGATCCTTGTGGGAGGGAGCTATTTATAGAAGTCCATTTGTTACGTTTGTCATGCAAGAATGCCTTAGATGTGTTCCCTTGAAGCAGAGACTTTATATGTGAAAGAGATTACACGTTATGTTTACGGTAGAATCTTTGACTTTTCAGATCTGGTCTGATTCTTTGCAAAGGACTTTGAAAGATGTTTTCTGATAGGAATCGTCCTATTCAATTTTAGCTATGACCGATTTACTTGTTCTTTGACAAATTGAGTTGCCTGCCTAAATGTGTTTGCTTGTTTTCTAGCAAGTTTCTTATTTATGCCTGCCTGCTGCTTTTCTCTGTGTTGCTATCCCTACGTCTGGATGACAAAATTCAATGGAGTTACTGGGCTGTATTTGCTCCAATATGGCTGTGGAAGCTGATGGTGATTGTTGGTGCCTCAGTGGGAACGGGAGTGTGGGCCCGAAACCCTCAGTATCGGTAAGTTGTGGGTGTTTATTTTGCAGAACAGAGGGAACGTAGTACATTTTACTACTGAAATAAATTCATAAATGGAATTTTAAAAACCATAAGATATAACATACAGAAGGTTTGTTTTTGACTTACAGTTTATGATAATCATTTTAAGTGTGTGCAAACAGTATTATATGGCTATGGATGTTTTCATCGTAGTTGCAACAGTTCCTCCCAAGCTTCACGACTGTTGTCTTTGGGAAGCTAAAAACTGTCACGGGGGAACTCATCTTTCTGTTTGAACATTAAAGCAAAGAATTCTCAATGTATTCTATACAAAAATGTGTCTTTATAGCACTAGGAATGTGCTATACTTAAGTGGATTATTTTTTTTTTTTAAATCAGCTTCTTAAATATACAGATCGTGTTGAAGAATTAAGGATTTTTCTTCACCTTGATATGTAATCATCAGTACAGATGAATGAGTGTTTGGTGATTCTTAAATATGCATTGAAGATGGATAATTCTCTGTAGGCTTGTATTACATTTTGATAAGAAATATTCACGTAGTTTAACATACTGATATACACAGGCGTGTAACATTTCCAAAGTGAAGTGCTTATGAGGACAAATTATAAACTCCTATTTGTTCTTTGTCAAAGGTGCATAACTGTGATATTTTAATTATCAGTGTGAGCTAAAATAGCTTTCAGGCTTTTAACTGCACAAGTGCTCACTTTTCTGACGATCTCAATAGGATGTGAAGTTGCACATGCTAAGGAAAGAAAACTACCTTAAATCAAATGTTATAAATTCATACTACCTTTCTTTCTATTGTGGATATAAAATGGAAAGTTTTGTGCACAGATCTTGTTCTGATGCATTCTATTGTGTGACTTAAAACTGTCTGATTTGCCTTTTTCATAAACAGTTCTCTTTGTATAGGAAAAAAAAAAAAACATAGTTTCTCCATCTGTGGTGTTATTATGAACACTTAAAAAAAAAACAACAAAAAAAAAAAGAGAGAAAAGTAATATGTAATATTCTGTTGGAATATGCAGATTTAGGTGACCAAAGACATTTTGTGGGGAAAGATGTAGAGTCAATGAGAGCTAGGGCAGGAACCAAACAGACTTGGTTATCATGCACATTGCTAGGAAGCAACTTGAGTGTTTAGTTTGTAACACAGGTTTTTATCTGCACAGCTATTGAATCCTTTGGAAACTCTCAAATTGTAAAAATTCCATTTGCTTTTTTGTCTGAGTGGAAATAACTTAGTTGTACAGCTTTATGGGGAGTAAGTCCTATTTCTTTATCAGTGCTGTATTTTAATGGTGGTAATTGGGAGTAAGGTGTATGTTTGTTTAAACAATTGAGTTACCATCTCAAAACTAAATCCTGTGAACAAAATGTTTTGGGCTATTTGCAGGGCAGTCTGCTTTCTCTTTGGCAAGTAAACTGAATACTCTCTTTACCTCTTTTTAGAGCAGAAGGAGAAACTTGTGTGGAGTTCAAAGCGATGTTAATTGCAGTAAGCATCCACGGGCTACTGCTGATGTTCGAAGTTCTGGTGTGTGACAGAATCGAAAGAGGAACTCATTTTTGGCTTCTGGTCTTCATGCCGTTATTCTTTGTATCTCCTGTGTCAGTTGCAGCCTGCGTGTGGGGATTCCGACATGACAGGTCCCTGGAGGTAATTGTTATGATGTATAAAAACTGGGACAGTGCAAGATAATGAGTTTCTTAAGAGTTCCCCTCAGAAAAATGTAGTATACGTGGCTGTCTTACTTTGTTTGCCCTGACTTATTAACATGAAAAGTTAGGTTTGGAGAAAATACTTTTTTCTTTTTTTTTATATCATCTCTTCCATTTTTTTTTTTTTTAACTACCAGATAGCAGTACATCTTAAACCTGTCTTTTTATTATTGTATGCTATAATAAAAACGTGACACAAACTCTGAATATAAAATAATAGAAACTCAAACTGAAATTACTGAAAAATACCTTCCACTGTTAGTCAGCAGTATCCCTAGACTTCCTGAGCCCTAGATAATCAGAGTTGAAAATTTTTTACCTTCTCAATCAGTGTGATTAATTTGCAATTTGGGAATGCAGATATAAAATGATAATTTCATGTTTTCTGCCTCTAGTTCCTTTCCTCTCTAACCAGTTTCTTTTGGGTTTGAGAAGGATTTCCTGAGACTTTTCAAGAACTTCCCATGGTTATGGAAATTGTGGTAGCATATATGAACATCATTGTGAGCTCAGAAAAAGCTTGCTTTTGTATGTGATATTTATTGGTTATTCTTTTCCCTGTTTGCATTCTTCTGGTTGCTTGGTCTTATGCTGAAGTGTGAGTTTTTTGTGTGAACGTTTTCTACTTGTTTATGCTTTTCAGAAGGTTAGTGTTAGACAATTACTTCAAATCCAGTTTTTTTAGTTTTGCTACAGCAACTTCTACTTAAACAGTGCAGGCTTCTGAAGTATGGGAGTGCCTGACACCTGTTAGAATGTAATTTTTCCCTCCCAATGTTATGAATTTCGAAGGCAATGTTAAGTAAAAAAGAAAATGTTTTAAACTTAACTACAGATATTCTTGGCTTTCTTTCAGTTAATGTTTCTGTTTGATCTTTAAAATTCCTACCCACCTAGGCTTGGCCCATAAACTTCAGAAGTAGCATCTTGCTGAGCCTAGTGTTTCGTTATGTTTGCCCGTAATATCAGAGGCAGATGGTGGTGCTGTGACAGTAGGGGTTGAAACTTACCACCAATATTCTGTTCCACTTTGTTGCTGTGTGACAGATGGTAGCAGAAGAGCAGTCTTAAAAAATGCCATCTAACGTTGAAGTGTGTATGAAGCAGAGGGGCAGAATTGAATTCCTCCCTGTGGGGGAAAAAACATTGATGAACATTGATGTTCACTGGCACATGCTGAACATGTATGGAGACCAAACAGTGGATGCGAGCACAACGAGGGCTGGGTGGTGCATCTCAGCAGTGGTGACAGTGACCTGAAAGTCACTGAAATCATGTTCCAGACAGCCATGCACAGCTATCACACCACAAAGTGAAGAGTGTCTCAATCAGCTCATCTGCATGAATCAGTGGATCCTGACCAGGGGATTGTGTACAGAGTTGAATACTGACTTCAGTGCGTTGGAAACAATGGTGACAATGTTGGAATATCACAGTTTATGCCATTATGGTCCCATGAATGCTGGCACGGGAACAGGAAGAACACCATATGCGAATTTGTTAGGACCTACTGGACCAATGCAAGGCTGATGGTGACAGTTCCCTGGATCACATAATTACTGGTAACAAGACATAATGTCATCACTGTGAGCTACAGTCAAAACAGCAGTCCATGAAGTAGCAGTGTGAATTCCCCATTAAAGAAAAAGTTCATGATGCAGCCCCTCAGTAGATAAAGTGGTGTGCGCTGTCTTTTGTGATAGGAAAGATGTTGTCTTTCTGGATTTCCTGGAACCCAGACAGCCCATCAACTCTGACCAGCACATCATGATGCTGACTGAGCTGAAGGTTTGACTTTTCAGTGTCAGGCCAGAGAAGACAACCTTACCCTTGCAACATGATAATGCCAGGTCCCATAACTGTCTGTAGACTGTGGAGCACATCACCAACCTTGGCTGGACTGTTCTGACACACCCACCAGATAGTCCGTGCAAATTTGGTGCATTCTGACTGACTTCTGTTTGGGCTGAAGAAAGATGGACTATGTGGGCAATGTTGTCCTATCAGTGATGTAATCGTAGCAGCTTTGAAACAGTGGATCACCTTCACTGGTGCAGATTTTGACAAGTATGCCATACAGGCTGTTGTTTGTCTGTGGCAAAAATGCATAGCTAATAGTGATGAAGTTGAAAAGTAGTGTTTTGTAGTTGAGAATTTACTTTATCAAATACTGTTATTGCACTCTTTGTATCTGTTGTATTTTCCATGGAAACAGTTATGAGGTGTTTTCTTTCTAGAGCGACCTACATAGCAGCAGTTGGGATGTGTGACAAGCTTTGCTTTAATATTTGTAATGAAAACTATTGTTTTTCTATATTGCTTTACAAGCTAGGCATCTTGAGTATTTCAATTATACTTAATTATTGAATTTGCATCTGGTCTTTCACTATTACATATATTTCTTTTTCCTCAGAGCTCCAACTGGATTGCTCTTAGTTAGGGAAACTGGATTGCTTACATGGATTTAACATATTAGTGCAACAATTAAAGTATATTTTTTTTAAAGACAGGCTTCATAACTTTGAATTTAAGTACTTCAAAAAAAATCTATCTATATTTATTACCTAAAGAAAATCGTTTACTTCTTGATTTTTTTTTGTTGTTTTTTTTTTTCAGCTTGAATAATTTGGCTTTTTCCTTTGACAGATTTCTAAATTGTCTTGCAGATAATCTCATAATCCTAAGTGTTAACCAGTGTATCTTCTCTTTCTAGCTGGAGATCTTGTGTTCAGTTAATATTCTACAATTTATATTTATTGCCCTCAGACTCGATGAGATCATCAGATGGCCATGGCTTGTATGTAAAGTGTTTTCTTCTTAAATTTGATCAAGTACTAAATTTTATATAAGTATTAACTGCAGGGAACAGTTAATGTGTATGGTCAGAGTCTGTGATCTCCATTTTGCTCATTTAACAGTCCTTTGCTGGAAGTTTGACATTTCATTCAGTAGTCATAGGTAACAGGCTGTTCTTTGAGTAAGAGTGCAGCATTCCTTCAGGGGAAGAAAGGCATGCCATCAACTGTAATTAATCCTTGGCTAGTTGTTGGAAAAATAAAACAAAATCCTCAATAAGAGTTCCCAGCTGGAACAGTAAACCAGCCAGGAAAATAATTCATGACTTAAGAAACATGCAGGTAAATATTGTGTGATAAATAACTTCTGTTATGCTACGATGTATCTAAATCCATTTACTGTGGTCACTTTCAAAATACGCTTACATCTACTGTTTCAAGTGGCTTTAGAATACAGCAGTTCTATATCTGGATTTCTATGAACTGTCATAAAGCAAATAATCTGTCATGATTATGATTGTTCTTACGATTTTCCAAAAAACATTGTAAAGGATCTCCTTTAGAAACTCCTTGAGTGAGGTGTCCAATGTAGAAAACGTTGAAGTCAATTTCAGGTACTGTTTGAGCCCACTCAAAATCACACAAGTTTTATTCAAGCATAACTATCTTGACTTTTGATTGTTTCAGCTTGATGGAGTTCACAGAGCTTACTGAGGAATCCCAGGGAGTTGATATGGCTCATAACAGTCCATATGGCTTGTGAAGCTCTTTTGTTAGAGATGAAATCAGTTGGAGGATTACTCCTGATATTGTTATTCTCTTTTAGTCGTACTATGTAGATACTTACTGTAATTTACTGTTACTTACTGTTAATACTTTATGTAAAAAAATAAAGACTGATGAAAATGCATCACTGGGTAAGGCAAAAAGCAGTAAACTTCTTTTTTTTCTTTCAGGTTGTTTGCGTTCCATTGTGGATCTTGATGTCCTTTCTATGTCTGGTAGTGCTCTATTACATTGTTTGGTCTGTTCTGTTCTTGCGTTCAATGGACGTGATTGCTGAACAAAGGAGGACACACATCACAATGGCTGTCAGCTGGATGACAATTGTAGTTCCACTGCTCACCTTTGAGGTAGGATAAAGCGTAAGGAGTTTTGTGTATCTTGTTCTTAGTTCAGTGAGTGATGAATGCCACTCGCTCTCTCTCTCTCTCTGAACTTGAAATTAAGATACCCTGTTTTGTTTGGGAGTAAATATTAACTGTAAATATGAAGGAAAACCAAGAATTGTGTTTTTGAATGTTTGTGTGTAAAATCTGCGTCACAATGAACCTGTTAATTTATATTTCTGTAGAGGCCATTTTCCTCTGAAGCTAAAGGTCCAAGATCAGTATATGTTTCAGAGAGGCTTGGAAATGGGTATTACAAACTGACATTATTTTTTTTTTCCTATGTAGATTTTACTAGTACACAGACTAGATGGGCACAATTCTTTCTCTTTTATACCCATATTTGTTCCTCTGTGGCTTTCACTGATAACTTTAATGGCAACAACATTTGGGCAAAAAGGAGGAAATCACTGTAAGTATTTAACAGTTGATGCTATGGATGTTGCAGTTAGGTGTTTTTTCACGACAAGGCAATATAACTTAATAAGATTTTTCAGAGCTGAAAGGAAGCTGCGTAGAAAATTGTTCTGGGTGAATTTTCATGCTGTTGATAATTTGCAGCCAAATTAGTTTGGGAAGGCAAACATCTGTTTTATCTTTTGTTAGCGTTGTATGATACATGAAATAGAGCATAGGTCATCAAGTATAATCTCTGCAAAAAGATGGGTTTGGGTTTTATAGGATCTTTCCAGGCAAATATTTAATTACCTTAACCTGGTTCACTGAAACATTTGGCTTGGTGGGGCAGGCTGTTCAATGCTGACCTTTGAGGCTGATTAACAGAAGAGTGCCATCTACTGAATCACAAGTGGCACTTCATTAAATGTTCTCTGAAATGTTTATATAGAAAGTACATGATAAACAGAAGAGGTACTGTTGTTTTAATCTAGAATACATAATGCCGAGGATGATATACTATTGTCTAGTTAACAACAGAAGTATTTGGGGAATACTGAACACAGCCTGACATACATTAGTAAATCTATGTCATTGCAGCATCTCTAGTACTAAAGTACTATGCATATCAAATGAAAATTGGCACGAATGTCTTCTCAGGTGTCACTGATTGCTGGAGCGATGCAAGGTCTTCCATGTTCTGTTTATTTACTGATGTGGTCTGTTGCTGCTTAACATGAAATGTACTGGCTTCTTGCTATAGTATATAGCTGTAATATTTACATATGCACACACACTTGTGTATGTACCATCTGACCTGTAATGCTATGGTTGCTGTCAGTGACGCTGAGAAACAGCACTAACATAAATTTGAGATTGCTAATAAAAACAATCAAGAGACCATAAGAAGGCAGATGAAGCAGCCTTGGTTTCTTCAGTTAACTTCCAACTCTGGCAGTCATGTGAAAGGTGGTGGTTTGTTTGTTGTTTTTTTTTAGGGTGGTTTGGAATTCGCAAAGACTTCTGCCAGTTCCTGCTTGAAATTTTCCCATTCCTACGTGAATATGGAAATATTTCCTATGATCTTCATCACGAAGATAATGAGGAAGCAGAAGAAACCCCAGTTCCTGAGCCACCAAAAATTGCACCAATGTTTCGAAAAAAGACTGGAGTGGTCATTACACAAAGTCCTGGGAAATATGTGATTCCACCTCCCAAATTAAATATCGATATGCCAGATTAAGATGACAACGACCTGTTAAAACTGGAACTGGGAATCAACAGACAAATGCAGTTCATCTCATATCTTGTCCCAATTAATTTAAAATAGCTTTTGCTTGGTTCAGTGGCTTGGATCACAGAAATCAGATCTTGAAGATTCAGAGTTTTTCCACAGAGATTTTGTGAACCTTCCTAATGGTTCACTTGGCACATGTGCCTGTATAGTATTTATATGAACATTTTAGCAGTGTAATATATTGTTTAAAAGTCTCGTCCTGTACAGTATAAGTATTATCTAAAAGTATTTTTTTAAAAAGCCTGTATGAAATGCCTGTTCTATTCCAAATGTCTTTCAGGTCCTGAATATACACTCATTTTCCATGTCTGTGCTGAGTAGTTTGTGGATGTCTCAATACAGTACCTCTTCTCTCTTTTGTTTTTCTGTTCAGCCACAATCATTAGTTTAATTGTGAAAGCACAGGTGTGTTGTGCTTCTAAGGAAGGACTGGAACGATTTTGGGGAGGAAACCGAATGTATAGCAACTTACATGATGCTTTTGAGTTAGCTATGTAAATTGTTACATACTTCAGTTTTTGCAGTGGCTTGGGAGTGAAGTTGCTTTTCCAGGTTCAGTTTCTAACTCCTCTTGAGCAACATGTATGCCACTCTCTCATTAGTTTGGCTGTTTAATAAACTGTTGCCTCTCGCATTGTGTGCGTGATCTATGCCAGAAAGATTAGTTGCAGGTTTTACAGCTGTTGGTTAGCTGGTACAAATATCTTAATTCAGTCTTCATTACCAATTTTGTTGTGTGATAGCTTTAGTACAGATGATTAAACTGTTCAAGACAGGAACTGGTCCATGTTGGTACAGTTTCTTTTCATTTGAGGAGAGATCTGCTTTTGCAGGCTTTCTTGGCCTCCAGCTGCTTTGGAGAAATTAGTCTTTGAAATCTGCACTCCACCAAGTTCTACCACCTACTGTCAGCTGTCTGTACCTTGTACCTCCTCCTTCTGTTTGCACAAACCCACAGCTTAGCTTAAATATCTTGGATCGTGTTTCCTCTCTCTTAGTATGGTAATGATGTAAGAGCATATGGACACTTCTGTGTGTGTGTGAAAGGCGTTCAACTGAAAAGCTGCAAAGATGTTCCACTTAATTTCTATCACTGTAGCCCACCTTGTTCCTCCCTGTGGGCCAACTAGTGGACCAACTTCTCAGCTGGTGCTCTTTGTTCCTGGTGGCCTGGCTAGCAGGATGCAGCCCAGCTGGTGCTGTAACTGCCTTCTGCTGAAGGATTCAGTCAAGCTGAGAAAAAGAAGAGCTTTCTTCACTAGAAAGTTTGCTGGTGTTCTGAACAAGCTAGTTAACTTGGTTGACCCAACTTCTGTCCTAGTATGTGACAAAAGAGAAGATTCTGGTACAACCTCAGGAGCACCAGTTAAAGAAAAGGCTTTTCCATCAACCCCAGTCAAAAAGAATGTGCTTAATGCTACTCTACGGAAGTTGGTGGCTTTCTTTATTTTCTTTTTAGAAGCAGCTCTGGAACCTTTCTGAAAGCGCTCCATTTCAAACTTGTGAGTGGGGTGATAATAAGCAGTGTATGGTGATTTATGCAGAACACCTTGAAGAGAAAGTGCAAGGAAGGAGAGGGCTGCTGGAAAGTTTTGAATTTGGAAACATGAAACATCTCACATCCAAGCTTTGGCATGTTCAAAAGCTGTCTAGGTGAAGCAGGAGGTGGGGGGCATACGTCACATCCTTTTCATGTGAGATAATTTCTCAGGATGTTCTTGTGCAGCATGTTTATGTTCAGATAAGCATTTTCAGTGTAGGAGCTGAGGATGATGACATATGCACTGACTGCATTTTGTTTATCAGAATTTTCGAGGTTAGAATTCAAAAAGTATAGTTTCTATGCTGATCAAGCACAGATTGGTTATTTCCAGCTGCTCTGAACCTATGAAAGGGAGAGAGTGCTCCTGAAAGTCCTTAAAATATTCTGAGACTAAAATTCTTAGTTATCATCTCTATGTTTTTCAGTCTTGAAACAGTGACAGCTATCTCCTTTTCTTTGCATTTTTCAGTAATGTTTCTACTGCAGCCCAAACTTAATAAGGATTGTCCTTACCTGCTGCCAAAGTGCAAATGAAGCTTTGGGCCAAAAAAAGAAGAGCGTATTCCCTGCATCTGCCCTGTGCCAGAGTAGAACAAACGCCACCCAAGGAGAAGCATGGGTGTTCTGCCTGCACAGGGAGCTGCTCCATTCTCAGCAGCTCTGAGGCAAGACATGTAAATGTTCAATTAGTCTGTCTTAATAAAAAGTTGTCTTCAGTTCTCCTATCCTGTTTTTTGAACTGGAATCCTGCATAGATCCTAAAAGAGAACAGCCACAGGCCAAAACCAAGAGGGCTGGGAGTCACTGGCTTTCATTGAAGAAAATGCGGGGGCTTGCTACCAGGAAATAAAGTTTCATTTAGAAATGAAGAACAGTATGGTAATTCTTCTGTTTCATGTGAGAAAAGAGTTCAAGATCATTGCATAAATCTAGCGCAATCTCTTAAGCAATTCTGTTTCCCAGTGATGGTTTGTAATCCCAAATTTGAAGAGATTGCTTCAGATACCGCAGCTGATAGAGGTTGCTAGTGTTACTGTTAGCCTCATTTTTCTGAAGACTTATTTTTTGTTCATATAAGCACATGCACACGCATCACATAACATCAGGCTGGAGTCATTTTAAATCAGCACGCGTTACTTTGACTGTGCATTAGAAAATTCTGATTTATTTACACTTGTATGTACATAAAAAAAAAAGGTAGTAAAACATCACTGTGTTTCAGTACTGGTCATAAAAAATGGGATCTTGATCATCTCACTTCAAAATAGCAATTCTTCAAGCAATTACCTTTAGAAGGAATACTAATCAATTCACTGGTATTTTAGAAGGTGATTTGTCAAGAAGTTTGCATTTAGGCAGGAGAAAACACAGCATGGGGCAACTCCTATGATTCTGAAGGGATCAGTTCATCGGGGATGTTGACCTGCCACACTCCTCTGCTCCCTTTTGCCGGGATTGGTTCCAGGAGCCATCTTGGATTTGAAACAACAGTCAGGTATTTCTGTTCTAGATTGCTGAGAACAGCTTTGTTTTCCAGCTCCAAAATCTTTCCAGGAGGTAAACCTTCTGGATACAGGGACGTCTCTCCAATGTCAATTAATCCTGTATCAGAAAACAAAAGAATTAGTTGATGTTTGAGAAACTAGGAAAAAAAAAGTTTTCCAAAAGTAAAACCTCCCAGAGGACATATGAAGCAGCTAATTTATGCTGCCAAAAGAAGACGGTACAAAATACGCACGCCTTAACCAAGTGTCAGTCGCTGCAGAAGACAGTGTGACTGAGTTTGGTAAGCTGAGGAACAGCACAAGCATGCAGTAATACAGCTCAGTGATAGATAATTCGGTTAGAAGAAGCCTGCAATCAGATAGAACAACTAACAAAAACTCCTCGCATTTGTCCTTGAAACAGGTTCATTGAGTTGTCACCTCACATCAGGACTCCACTGACACCTTAAAATCATTACGCCGTATGGAAATTCCTGTTCTCTGGAACCCTTTTTACTCTTGTAAAATTTCCTTACTTTACCACGTGTTGCGAGAGGGAACTTCAATGTTGTTTAAAGATTAAAAATACTAAAATAAAAACCAAGGAAGCTTTTACAGCTACTCAGTTTAGCATGCAATTCACATGAAGGTTACTAATCCACACGCTCCTTAGAACCTAACAATTTTCAACACCACAGAACCAGAACGATCTTCTGGAACATGCAATAGAAGTAATTTCTCTTACAGGAATAGCTAAAAATATGCAAATAAGAATGCGAGACACAGGGTGTGAAAAATGAATTGACACCTACAATAACAGTGAACGTTTGCCATGGACTTTGTGAGTATTCAGAGCAGTAACGTATATTATTCTTCAGCACAAAATAATCTAAGAAGCATCACTCTATCCTAACTTTGGACTACAGAAATAAAATTATTCGCTGCCCAAGTAATAAAACTGATAGAGCATTTGTAGAACTGAAATAGAATTGACCTAACGTGACATGAAAAGCAATGCCATATCATAACTTCACTTGAGCATGAGTACCGTAAAATGCTTTAAGATTTCATAAGCTCAAAGATATATAACAAAAAGTGGAACTGCCGCCCTCCCCAGAGGAGCTCAGCTCGGGGTGCAGAAGCAGCACCCGTGCACAGCTGGGTGGCAATGCCATAACGAGCCTGGCCGTGCAAAGCAGGCACGTACCCGTCTGAAGAAAATACGCTGAGAGATGAAAAGCTTCCTCGGAAATTCACGGCCCAAGGCTGCCTACCTGCGATAACTCCTCTGCCGAATTGCTCCCCTTTATCCAGCAGCTCTTGCACTTCCTGCAGCGTCATTCCCAACCTATCCAAAAGAATCGCTCTCCACGACTCATCCTCCCAGTCCTTAACGGCGATATGAACAGCCACGGTGCGGTTCCGGTACTTGGCGAGCACCGGCCGCCAGCGAGTCTCTATAGTCTTGATCTGGTTTAAAACCAGCCCAGCGTAGGGTTGGCGGAAGGAAAGACACCCGACCTTCATCTCTGCTTTCATCGGAACCTGTCGGGTTTCGAATACACAAACACGCAGCCAGCAGCACCCCGCTACCGCCCAGCGGCAGACCACAACCACGGCAGCCTCACCCACCTCCCCCAGCAGCGCCGCCGTGCCTCTGCTCACTCAGCGGCGGCAGCGCGGAACCGGGGGGCCCTTATCCCCCCAGCACAGTAACGCCAGGCGGCCGGACCCCAGCGCTCCATTACCGCACCGCCCTCCGGACTGCCGGCGGAAGGAGCGTGACGGGGCGGAGCGGCGGGTGGGCCGCCGTGGGACTGGAGCAGAGGCGCTGCCGCCTGCTGGATGGCTGAGCGGCGAGAAAAGCTGGGAGGGCTGGAGGGGGGAAATAGTAACGTTTACGCACGGGAAAGCGACCGAGGTTGGTGACGGCAAATCCTGGTTGCGGTGGCTTTTAGTGCTCTGTGAAAACACGTTCTAAACCACGAGAAGTAAGTCTCAAAATTGCAGGATCTCAAAGGCAGGAAGAGAAGGATGATCTGGTAGAGTTGCACTGAATCAGAGATGGGCCGCTCCTTTAATTGGGAAAGACAGAGGAAGTTCATACAGCGAAGGGTAAGGTTGAAAGGATGCTTTTGTTCTGTGACATTGTTAGTAACCGCTGTGTACCAGTACGGTTTCACCCGTAACCTCGCGGGTCTGTGACTGCCCTGGGCAGTGCACGTAGATGATTCTTTGCTGATGAGAAGTGCGTTAGGGAGCTTTTTTGATAGCCGCTTTTGGTGAGCACTTCCAATATACCTTCAGTGATTACTTTGTATTCAGAATTACTTAATGGCTGATAGCATTTAGCTGCTGAGACCTCATTTATCTTACTACTGTTGTCTGAATTTCCTGCTGTTCTCTTTTCCATTTTTTTATTATTTTTTTTTCTTGGGCACTTCATAGAATCATAGAATCCTTAGAGTTGGAAGGGACCCTTAAAGCCCATCTGGTCCGACTCCCCTGCAGCAAACAGGGACACCCACAGCTCCATCAGGTACTCAGAGCCTTGGTCCAGCCTGACCTTGGGTGTCTCCAGGGATGGGGCACCGCCGCCTCTCTGGGCAACCTGTGTCAGTGCCTCACCACCCACACTGTAAAAGGCATTTTCCTTACATCCAACCTGAATCTACCCTCTTTAAGCTTGAAACCATCTCCCCTTGTTCTGTCACAACAGATTATGCTGAAGAGTCTGTACCCTTCTTTCCTGTAGCTAATACAGTGTTCCAGATGGTCCAGATGCAGTCATTTCAGTCCTTTATATAATGCCATAACAAGAGAGAGTAATGGATGGCGTGAATTTAAGGTTGTTGTAGTTTTTACAGGGTTATTACTTTAAATATCCTTTAGCTATTTCCATCCTACTAGATGTACATTAGTCAGGGAACCAGTTGAATCTGATTAACATTGCAAGTATGTAATGAACTTGCATGCTTTTTCTTGTATTTTAGTATTTTTCCACTGCATTATTAGTTTATGCAAAGGTTTGGGGGAAGTTTTCTTGTGTGTTGCATGCTTGGTTTGTTTTACTCTTGTAGAAATTTTAGCAGGATGTGTATGATGTTTCGTTGCATAAATAAAATATATTTTTTTTCTCAATTGAAGCAAAAATCTCACTGTTAATTAAGCTCTCCCGTTTAACAATTTTAAGTAAAATGTGAATGGCAAAAGACTCATGCTGTTACTAAGGGTGATTAAATGTTACGTTTGCTGAAAATCTCATGTCAGAGAACTACCTTTCATGGTTTGTAGAAACCTTGTCCAGTACATTGTGACATTCACTAGAAGCCTGAAAAGCAATTAGCAGCAGCACATAAATAAGGCCATGAAATTGTCACGTTTTGTGTGTGTGTGTTCAGCACTTGGTGTGGTGAGTGGTAAGCTGACTTCAGTGGGTCTAGTGGGATGTAAGACAGCAAAGTGTGCAACTGTGAATATGAAAAAGGAAATTCATTCTGATCTTGGCAGATGATCAGCTCATTTTTAAGATCTTAGATCCACATAATTTTGACAACTTTGGCTCTTTCAGATTCTAACACCAATTTATCTATTTGCAGAACAGTGTTTCACGTGATAATCTCAACTACAGAGAATTCTACAAGTTTTCTCTGCTTTTCAGAAAGGTGTATCTCACTTCAGTATCTCTAAATTTATTTTCCTTAGGGTATCCCTTATTTTAATTTTATGGTCAAATAAAGACTGGATAATTGTCATTGCAGAATTACTGCTTTCCGTGGAGCTAAAGCAATGCCTTGTACATCATTTACGAGGACTTGGGTTTGATCTCATCTAGATAAGCAAGCATTGCTGTGTTTCCTGTCAGATTTGTTCAAGAACTGATTTTACATGATTCAGTGCAAAGTGGTATGTACTGGAATATCTTGAGTCAAAATCGGGTCAAGATATTTGGTGATCTGTTACAGTTCACTTCAGAAGCTGGTAAAGATACTACGCTGTATCTTCCAGGATACTGGAGGACATACATGAAATTTCAGGTGTTAACAAACCATGAAACATGTTATGATACACTACAGTTATTTGTACTGAGTGGTCATTTGTCAGTAATCATAATTCACAAAAAGATAAGGCATGCTGACATATGAATACTCATTGCTATTATTTCCCACGTTTTAGGACATCGATGTGAAATGTGATTCAGTAGTTTTTAACTGATTTCATCTTAAGGCATTCTGCCAACCTTCTGCATTATCTCCTTTTCCCCTTAATTCTGCTCAGCCTTTCTTTCTCATTGTCATTTACTGAAATTGTATACAGAACTGGGGCAAAAGGGCTTGGTTCCACATGCCAGGGATGTTTTTAGCAGTATTTCACTGATACAACAGCCCCTAAAAATTGAGTGAAAACATGTGGAGGTGAGACTGGGGCATGGAACTCGTACCGTGACTTTGTTGTCAGTGGGAGAGTAAATGGAACAAGAGCTTTAAATTCATTCCCAATGTTTTCCATATTTCACCTACCATTTTGGCCTTTCAACTGCAGAATTAATGATTAAGAATTTGCTTAAGGTCCATTATTTCAAGATCAAGTGGTGTTCAGAACCTTGGTGATTTAAAAATATTTGGAACACAGGTTCCAGTGTAATTAATGCTGGAAACATACTTTACGGGATCTTGTAGCAGAACATAAAATCGTAGAGTCGTAGAATGGTTTGGGTTGGAAGGGACCTTTAAGATTACCTAGTTCCAACCTCCCTGCTATACGCAGAGACACCTTCCTCTAGACCAGGTTGTTCACAGCCCCTTCCAGCCTGGCCTTGAATGCTTTCAGGGCGGGGGCTTCCACAGCCTCGCTGGGCAACCTGTTCCAGTGTCTCACCACCCTCACAGTAAAGAATTTCATCTTAACATCTAGTCTAAACCCACCCTCTGCCAGTTTAAAACCATTTCCCCTCATCCTGTCACTACATGCCCTTATAAAAAGCCCCTCCCCATCTTTCCTGTAGGCCCCCTTTAGGTACTGGAAGGCCACTATAAGGTCCCCCCAGGGCCTTCACTTCTCTGATCTGAACAGCCCCAAGCTTTCTTAGCCTGTCTTCTTAGGTGAGGTGCTCCAGCCCTCTGGTCATCTTCATGGCCCTCCTCTGGACCCACTCCAACAGCTCCATGTCCTTCTTGTGTTGGGGACCCCAGAACTGGATGCAGTACTCCAGGTGGGGTCTCATGAAAGCAGAGATGGACAGAGTCTCCTCTCTCGAACTGCTGGTCACACTTCTCTTGATGCAGCCCAGGGTACGGTTGGCGCAACCCAGGAGGATATGATTGGTTGATTGTCATCACCTATACCATGAGTCGACACAATTGACAAATAAACACAAGCACAAACACAAGCACTGTGTGCTGATGATTCACCATTAATTAATATTAATATTGGCTGCTGAATGTCAAATGCTTTAAGTGATCACAATATTTTTCCCCAGAAGTGCTTTATTTTGTGTGGTTGTGGAAATTTTGATCTAGTAGTAGCAATGCAGAAACATTTTTTGTCATGGAGATGTGTAGGCTTTGTGCTATGCCCAGCTCAGTGGATGGTATGGTCTGATCAATCTGTTGTTGCTGTTATTCATTTTGGTTTAGTTTTTGTCCACGTGTTTTACAGTAGCTTCAGAAAATTTTTTTTATTCTAACATTTGCATGACGTAGTCTGCTTCAGAAAGGTCTGTTTCTGTAAACTACATGTTCCCTTCAGTGCCTTCAGAGGGAGAAGACCTGCTGTTTTATACAGCTAACATAAGTGTCTGCCATTACTTTTTTATTATTATTCAAGCTACTGCAGTCAAGAGCTTGTAAACCTCTTTTATATCTTGCATGATCATTATATATAACAATCACGTTATTAAGAACTGCAGAATCAAAACAAATTTGGTCTGAGGTATTCAGCTTGCTGCTGATTTTGATTTGATCAGTAAGAGATGCCAAAAGTTTTCAGGAAATTTAGGGTGGTAGAATAAGTTACATTAATTTAAAGAGCCTGTAACTTCTCACAGTGAAACCTTCTTCAAATGATTGCCAAAGGACATGGTAGTAACTATACTGGATTCCAAATAGAAGTAATCTGCTTATAAAAGTGGATAAAATTTATGGTAACTATTAAAAAAAACCTAACCATCCAACAACCACCCAACAGCCCTGAACTATAAAACACATTTTACCATGCTGATCTCTGTTTCTTTGTATGTATTGTGAGCAGTAATAACTGCTGAATGAATGGTTGGTTACTTACAGCGGAATTTTCTCATGTCTGAGGTGTATTTCAGTGAGGTTTCTCAGCATAGATAACTTGGTGTTGAAAATTTAGTTCTACTTAAGTGCTGCAGAGGAATAAAGCGCATGCACATTGAATTTTTTTTATGCAGGTCTCAGTATGTTTTCATAACAGATTATATGTATATGACAAACATGAAAGTGTAAGTTAGAGTGCAAGCATTACTCTTCTGCATGTTTGCAGTCAAACATACTGCCTTTTGTAATGGTTTGTGACACCAATCTTACAGTGGTATGTAGTAGTTAAGTACTAATAGGTTTGCCTGATTTATTGAATGTAGCTTCCTTTCTGTACAGAAAACAAACAAACAAAAATCACTGAAGATCTGTCCTTTGTTTGGTAATGTCCATGTATGTGGTGTCATCAAGCCTGCTATGGTGTTCTAAGAAAGCCTTGCTTTCATCATTTAGAATTAGTTCCATAAAACGGATGGAAAGCGTTATCATAAATGGGTGTTTTATTTGTTGTTGTCCAGAACAAATACATTTACTGGAAAACATTTACTGAACTTGGAAAGGAAGATGAAAAATAACAAGAAGGGATTCTATGGGTACATTGGTCAGAAGAGACAGGCCAAGGAGAGTGTAACCCTCTGCTAAATGATGGCACCAAGCTGGGTGGTGTAGTTGATACGATCTAAGAAAGGGATGCCATCTAGAGGGACATGGACAGGGGCACATGTGAACTGAATGAGCTTGAACAAGGGCAAGAGCAAGGTGTTGCTCGTGGATTGGGGCAATCCCAGATATGTGTACAGACTGGGAGAAAACCTCCTTGAGAGCAGCCCTTCAGAGAAGAACCTGGGGGCTCCTGGTGCATGAAAATCCAGACACGAGCCAGCAGTGTGTGCTTGCAGTCCAGAAGGTCAACGGTGTCCTGGGCTGCATCAACAGAGGGGTGGCAGTGGGCAGGGAGGGGAATGTCCCTGCCTGCTTTGCCCTCTTGAGGCCCCATCTGGAGTACTTTGGCCAGGCCTGGGGCCCCCAGTGCAAGAAGGATGTGGGGCTGTTGGAGCGGGTCCAGAGGAGGGTCATGAAGATTCTCAGAAGGCTGGAGCACCTCTCCTGTGAAGAAGAAGGCTGAGGGAGCTGGGCTTGTTCTGCCTGGAGAGAAGGATCCAGGGAGATCTTACTGCAGCCTTTGAATACTTGAAGAGAGCTTATAAGCAGGAGGGGAACCGACTTTTCCATGGTCTGATAGTGATGGAGCAAAGGGCAATGACTTTGAACAAATGAGGGGAGATGTTAGGGGGATAGATGTTAGGAAGAAATCCTTTACTCAGAGGGCAGTGAGGCCCTGGCACTGCTGCTCAGAGCTTATCCCTGGAGGTGCCCAAGACTGGGCTGGGTGGGCCCTGGGCAGCCTGAGCTGGGGGAGCTGCCAGCCCGTGGCAGGGATTGAGGCTTGATGATCTTTAAGGTCCCTTCCAAACTAAGCCAGTCTATGATTCTGTGAAAAAGAGTAAAAGGAAACTTTCTAGCACATCATTGCCAAAAATTAAAAATGAACGTCATGTGTTTTGACTGTGCTCACTTCTGTTTGCTTTCATCTGTTGTTCAAGCAGCTGAGTGCCTTTTAATTTCAAACGCTTGAATAAGAACAGAATGAACATCTTCAGAAAATGCCTGTATGCACATCCACATGAAGAACAGAAATGCTTTGGTTGGTACAGAAGCATGTAGGCTGGACAAAAGTGAGCTGCAAATGAGACAGAAGAAAGGTTCACTTTCTGTGATCAGACATATTAACATTTAAACCAGGTTCTAGTCATGCACTTGCAGCCTAGGTGGAAACTTAAAACACTGTTCAAGTCTTCCTTTGGCTATGGGAAAGATATGCATACGGAGTGTATACATATAGGTCACATTTTGGCAAAAGGGCCTAAACTTAGACATGTTCCTTCTGAGAATGCAGGCTGAAGCTGCACACGTTGTTTATATAGCTTTGAGTGGACGGAGGAGCCAGCAATTCCATGTACTGAGATAGGTTAGATGTAGTGCAAAGCAGTGACTGAGGCCTTGTTAACATCTTACTAACACAGGAGTTAAACTTCTAAAATTCCAGTGTAGACAGTGAGTTTTGTTGTTTTGTTTTTTTTCTTCCAGTCATTTCATTGCAAATGGTTGGGCTTTGTTTTTATCTCGGGAAAAGATAGGAAATATGTATTACCTGGGTGTTTCTCTTTTTCCTTCCATCATTTTGGCAATCTTCATGTTGCATACCAATCTCCAATCTTATGGAATCCTTAGTACTCAAAGATTGCCACAGATCCCTAATTTTCGTACTTGTTCGCAAAGAAATTATTTCTTTCCGGAATTGTACTTTCTGATTAAAAAGTTGTCCAGACACTGATTGTTACAATTTGGATGACTTCTGTAAGTGAGAGTCTGTAGATTTCTGACAGGCAAATGTAAGGTTTTTCTCATTCTTTTACAATTTAATAAGACAACCTCTGCGCCACCTCCCCCAAATACAGAATGTCCCTCCTGGTCCCTTTTACACCAGGTCTTGCTGCTGAATGTTCCACCTGTTTGAAAGCAGACCCAGTTACGTGAGCATGGGGCAGGCCTGGTCTGCTGCTGAGTATTACCCACTTAGTGATCGTAAACCGGACGGCTGCCAATATTCAGAGACTATGCTGGACCTTCTGCTTTTCTGAAGGTTAAAAGAAGGTGATGACTTCAGGGTGAGCACCAAGCTAGCTGATTTAGAAACACCTTGGGAAGCTCTCAGTAGCAATTGATTTTTGTTGTTGTTATTGAGATGCATGGCTTCATGCTGAGGTAAGCTGCAGGGGAAGGAGAGCTCATTGCCTTTCCATGCTGATTACAATACCCTATTCCACAGGCAACTCTGGGTGCAGTACACAACTGCATAAAAGATTTTTAAAGATAAAATTGAGCGGCACCTTTGTGCGTCCATGGATTCCTGCCCATGTTCCATCTCCTCTGAAATGCTGAAAGCTTTTTTTTTTTTGATAATATGTCTCTCCAGTCCCGCTTTAAAGAGTGCATTCTTAGTCCATCTGATTGATGCTTTCCCTCCAGCTTCATAATTATTTCAGTTTTTCTTTCATTTTCAGATGCAACTTGTTCTAAAATACAGACAGCTTTCTTTTGTTTCTTCAGTAATATCTATCTCACGTGACAATTAGAGAGGTTGGGAATTCATCCTCAGTTTCTACTGTATTTAGGTAAGTGCCCTTTGGTTCTGTCTCATCAGAAGACTCATAAAGAAGGAGGAGAAAAGGATGTGTCTCATCCCTTTGAATTAATAACAGAAGATATTTCTGGGAAGGACTATAAGAAAAATAATTCATATGCAGGAGTAAATGCATTTTCACACTGTTCCTGTAAAGCTCTTTTGCAAATAAAACAATACTTTTTTACTATTATTAAAGCACTGATAAAAATGGAAAAGGCAGTTTGGTTTGTCTCTGGATTAAGTGAAAAACTTGCAACACTGCCTCCACTGGGAGAAGGGCCCCCACCTCGGAGGTCAGCCCAGTGCTGCTTCTGGTTTTTGATTGTTTCTTTTCCTGCTGGTGGTGACAGTATTCTTTTGTTAATGGCATTCATTGGTGTCAACACTGTGTTAGAGAAGGCAGTAAGAAATGGTCTATAATATTACTGGCAGGGGTGTTATCAAAGAATTTAGGAAGGGTATTGCTTCTAGCCAATGCAGGGTAGTTACACGTTGTCTAAGGTATTCGAGATAAAACGGAAGCTTGTAAAACAGATGTGTGTATAGAAGTCATCATTGACTTGATGCGCTTATGGTGATTAGAAAAACAGATAAACGCCATATCTAGAACAGATTGGTTTGCTGTCTAGTGGTAAAATAATTTTTCTAGCATTCTTAAGATTTTCAAATAGCTTACTCTTTCTAATAAGTCCATGTGTGCTAAGTCACGTTTTTAACTAAACAAATTACATAATTTTGTATGTCCTCTTAATGTCTCAAAGTTAGGTCAACTGGACCAAATTTTTAGAGTTATGTTAATTAAACGACTCCGTCCTGCCTGTGCTATGCTCTCTTTTGCAGCTCTCCCCTAGGTGGCACCAGGACCCACAGAACAGCCCGTGTTGGCTTACGAAAAGGCCCTAGAGCTGCTGATGTGACTGTGGAGAGAAACGCTTTTTCGAGCACTCAGTGGTTGCCCATCCTTTAAATACTTATGCCATTTCTCCAGAGAGAGCGTTGTTGTCCTACTAAGTTACAAATGTTAGTGATTAGAACCCGATCAACTAATGATTTTAGTTGTAGGAATTACTTGCAAAATTAACTTGGAAGTGTCTGTTGTAGATAACTTAATTCCTTTGCAGTAAAACAAGGAAGGACACCGTGCAAAGCAATAGGCTGTGGCACACTTGTGCTCTGTTCGGTAACCAGGAACTGCTGTTTGTGTAAGTGCTTCCTACCACAGCTCCAATCCCGGTCCCACTGGGCCAACAGTGTTACCACTTCTGCATCTATCACTTCTATGCAAGGGCATGTGGGGCACATGAAAGTTCTGATTTTCAAATATTAAGTATGAAGCATTTAATCAGCTCTTCTGAAAAAAAAAACCACATGTAATTCACTTTTCTAGGAGGATTACACTGTGACATCATTAGATTCGTGTTTTGTTTTTGTACTCAAGAGGAAAATGTGCTGCTTCCTCATTGGAACAATTCCTCTTTGGCAACACACATTTGATAAAGAAAACAACAAAAAATAATAAAAAATTAGGGGAAAAAAAAAAAAGCTGTTCCTAGATGCTTGTTTAGTTATAGTTATTTGTATCTGCATAAGAGTATCAGATAATTAGTAAGTTGCTTTAGTAAGTTACTTATGTTAGTGTCTGTATTTCTTACGACAATAACAGGTATGTTATGAGCTGTTATAGAACCAGTGTTTCCTCCACTGTTTCATTAAAGTGCAACATAATTTGGCATAAAATAAAACCCTCGTGTTCCAGACTGTCCTCAGATATCAGAGGGGATGGCTGGACTTAGATTCTAAGTGGTGCCGTAATTCAGTGATCATAGCCCGGCTGCATTCAATATATTGAACTATGACAATTACAGATGTACTAATAACATGATACGCTTTCAATCTAGTTGCATTCAGTGAACTCCTGTGGTCGTAATTAAGGAATCTGGTTGCATTCAATGAGAACTCTCATGGCTAGATTCATGCGTAGTGTACTTTATTAAAGCAACACATGCACCAGTTCTTGGGATTGCTGGTGATAAATTTACCGTCTGCAAAGCACACACAAAGGAAGGAGAAGCCTGTCCACAAGCGCATCAAGTTATAAAACCAACTCTATAGGGATGTCTGAGTTTCCCAAGGAAATGCTCAATATAACTAAGTGTTCAAATCTTACCCAGAGACATCCCTATGGGAGGAAGGAGAAGCTCAGCCAGCCAACTGAAGGAGAAGCTCAGCCAGCCAACTGATCCCAGAAGTCAGAGTAGGTCTGTCCCTGGTCTCATACCTTTGTTATGATTGGTGTTTAATCCTCTTGCTTCACTTTTAAAGGTGTTGACTAGAAGAATTCAGGGTGCATGCTCAGTGAGGGGTGGTTGCATCTTTAAGGCAGGTAGCTTTTGTATTGGATGTGTGTTTTATTATTCTAATGAGCAAAGTTCACCCAAAGGGTGGTGTTTTCTCAAAAAATGACAGAGCATTGGCTCTGGGTAACAAATATGCAGCGTATCAGCTCTGTAGTACCATCAGGTTCCCATCCTGGCAGCGGTATCACTGACCTGGCCATGGTGTCTTCACTCTGCTCCACCTCCTTGCTGTTTCTCTTAGAGCCAGCACGGCAAGCTCCTCTCATATTGACAACACTTAGGGTTACCTAGGGAACTTCTATAGAATGGATTCCTCGCATTCCAGCTGCACTCTGCTTTTGCACCTTTCCTTAATTTGTGAGCAACACTGTATCTTTAATATAAATTTAATTTCCAAGTCACCTCTAGTGATGATTCCACGACCACTACTGGATCAAAAGTGGCATGCTATTTTTGGTGTGCTGGCAGAGGAAATGATGTTTGTCTGCAGACAGCTGCCGTGCTTTCGTGCTTCCCAAGCAGACCATGCACAAGTTTACTTCATGTGGATCTTCTGAGATATGACACTAGATACTTTGGACAAAGAGGGATTGGGGATCTTTTGCAGCTGGAGTTGTATGGGTGACAGAACTGAATATGAAAGGCAACATGATATCCAGTGCCCAGCCCTACAGGTTGCTTGAGAATTTTCACATAATAAAAAGGGAGATGGAATTATTGCCTCTGGATGCAGCAGTGTCTCGTGAAGAATTGGCATTATGAGACATTTTTGTGGTCTTCAGTTTGGAGCATGATGCTGGGTTTTGTTGATGATTTTTAAAATTATTTTAGAATGAATAGAACACATTTTTTGAGTTAATTTGGCTATCGGAGAGAGTTCAGATCTGTGTCCTAGAATGCTTGTCTTGTGAACCACAGCCTAACTGACCGTGAAGTGTCATCAGTCAGGTGGTTCTTTTTTGCCATGTAAAAATATGAAGAATGGAGTTTGCAGTAAGCAAAAAAATAATGAAATTACTATTAATAGTAATTATCTCAAGTCTGTAATTCTTGGTGAAAGATTTGTCCTTGATTTTATTATCTGCTTGGTTGTGATTGTCATCTGTTTGCTGTCAGTTGCACAATGGAAGTTCTAGTAGCAAAACACACGTATCTCCTTCCTGCTTATCTTCATCAGTTAGACTGGTCCCTTTTGGCTGCGTGTATCAGTAGCTGGCAGGGTGCAGAGCTGGTGCTGAGAACCTGCTGTGCACAGGGTGTTTGTTTCAGAGGATGAGACTGGTTCTAATCTGACCCCATCCAGTCCATTTCACATCCTTTGCTTCAGAAGTTCCTGATCTGAACTGAAGCACCGGTATAGATGCAACCTGTATTACTGCATCTGAGAGCACCAAACCAGTGATGTTCCATGAGCAGTATGTAGTTTAAAATCTCTTCTCACGCAGATGCTTCTGGAATTTTTAATAGGCCCTCAGTGTCTGGTTACACTTCATCTAAAGCACCAGTGCAGCCTCGCAGCTGAGATGTTCTGTGCGGTGTCAGTTGTACCTATGCTCTGTCAGAGAAGGATAGAATGCTTGTTTAGTAGTAATTGTAAATTCTCATTCCTTTTCTGACAACTTATTACTGCTCATCTAATGGGCTTTCTCCAACGTATCTCATCTGTATGATTGCTTAGCAAAGCAAAGTCTTACTGAGTTGTTTCCTTTTGTATTAATAAAATATTAATCGCCGTTAAAATTCATATTTGGAAAGACAGTGTTCTTCTGCAGCTAAATAGCGTCAGTTGGTGCAGTGGATCAGAAATGCATTGCTACAGGCCATCAGTTCTCTCTGAACTTCTATTGTGATTCCTGTTCTTGCATTTGAAGGGAGCCCTAAAACCAGGGCATTGACCAGTCTTGGTACAAGTATTGTGTGTGAATATATGCGTGTGTGGTGTAATTCCAGGTGTGTGATTCCTAGTGTGATGCCCACTGCGCTGTCTGGGTGGTTTTCCAACATTAATGGCAGAAGTACCAGCACACAAGGTCAGGAGTGCACTCGTTGGTGAAGAAAGAAGCAGGTGGGGCCATGTGGCACTGGAGGTGCCACATGGTGGTGACTATAGGCAGGCTAGTCAGGGTGTTTGTTTCCAATAAAGAATTCAGGCGTCAGTAAAAAAGTTTTTAATGTGAAAGGTGGTATATTTAGAATCATAGAATTGTGAAATCCTTGGAGTTGGAAGGGACTTCTAGAGGTCATTTAGTCCAACTCCCTTGCAATAAACAGGGGCATGCACAGATCCCCTCCCTCGCCCTGCTGGCCACGCTGCTGTGGGTGCACCCAGGATCCAGTTGGCTTTCTGTGCTGCAAGGGCACAATGCTGGCTCATGCCCAGCTGCCATCCACCAGCACCCCCCAGTCCCTTTTGGCAGGGCTGTGCTCTATCTTTATACCCCCAAGCTTGTATTGGTAGTGAGGGTTGCCATGACCCAGGTGCCAGACCTTGCAGTTGGCTTTGCTGAATCTCTCAAGGTTCTCCTGAGTCCCCTGCTAAGCCTGTCTGGGTCTCTCTGGATGGCATCCCATCCTTTGGGTGTGTTGACTGCACTCCACAGCTTGGTGTCATCTGCAAACTGCTGAGGGAGCACTCAGTCCCACTATTAGTGTCATTGATGAAGATATTAAAGAATATCAGTTCTAGCACTGACCCCTGGGAAGTCATTTGTATAGTTAGATGACATTGGACGGGCATCTTTCTGGTAGGAAAGTAGTGTTTAAAAATCTGGTCTTAAATCAAAATTTCAGCCCTATTTCATTCACCCACGTGAAATCTGATCTATTGGTTTTGGCAGAGTTGAAGACAGCAGAACCTGACGTGCTGTGGAAATGACATGGGGCAAATGCAACGTATCAAGGTTTTGCAACTTTAGGATTCCACAAGGAAAGTGTTTCTTTACCTGGTACTTAAAATCTAAAGCCACGATTGTTGGTGTAGCCTCCTCCTGAAGTATGGCATCACATTGCTGTGAAAGCCTCCAGGACTTGGAAGCCACTACAGTTTTTACCTGAATATCACCTTTTACATATCTTCTTGCTGTTTGAATGCATGTAGCATGCATTGCAAGCTGCAAGAAGCATCAATTATCACCCATACAACGTGATGCTGTTCTGCTTAAGGAAACCAAGCGTCCTTAGTAACTCGCACAGCGCAGCTATTCTATTTGTTTGGTAAATGCCTACTTGCATTTTAGAAATGTAACATCTACTCTATTTATATACAAATATAGATGTTTCTTGTAAGTGCCAGTTACCACAGTCAGGTAATAATTCCCTATGCAGTTTCAGGAAGAAAAGGATTAAAGAAGAGCTGCTAAGTGCCAATGTGTTTAATGCACATCCTTCTCCTCTCCAAACAGTAATTCTGCAACAGCACAATTGTCAGACAAGTTGTAATAGCAACAGATGATTGATTCATTGGTATTCTTTGTAGCTGTGCTACTTACGAGCATAGTTGTGTGTTTAAATATGAATGTATTTGCAGGGAAAGTTAAGTAATCTCCAGGTGGTTGCTAATGTGAGCCCTTACTTTTCTTTTTCTTTTTTTTCCTTTTTTGACTTCTTTTTAAAATTCTTAAATCTCTTCACTGTTGTAGGATGCAAAACGTTATTAAAGCTTAGGTTTGTTACTTTCTGTATGTGCTTGTGGTGAGTAAATGGAATTGCGTTGCTGGAAAATTAACATGATCAGAAGCACTAATTGATGTCACTGAAGAGGATATGCATCACAAACATCACATAACTTAAACTTCATTATTATTCTATAAAAAGCTGAAAATTATTTTCACTTTCCTAATGATGTAGTTAGCTCAGGTTGCTCAAATGAGACACCAGAAATAGATCTATATTAGAAGTGTGCAGCTAGAAAGGAGCAGTAAGAAACAACTGAATTCCAAACATGGACAGCGGCAGCTTTTTTACTGACCCATGGGCATGACACTGTGCTGTTACTGGAGGCAATCGACTGACACCAAGCTTAACATTTACTTTTCTGCACCATGGAGGTAAGAAGAGATCGTTAAAGTCATCCTACTTCATAAAGAGCTTTTAGATCATTGCATTAAAAATATTATTGAATGCCAGTGTCGAATTCCAGAGTTTCTGTAGCCTGCCAGCATGTAGCGGCCTGTTGTGCTGAAGGGGACACTGGAACAATATCTGTGACCGAGTGAAGGAGTAAACTAACTAATGCATCATAGCATGTTTGTTTGGCATGCAGAATCCCATTTGTGTGAGTGTTCATTTAGCGGATACTGTTTGGTTTTTCTGCTTCACAGCAAATGAGATGAAAAGAGGATAACGTGTTTGTGTTCTTCACAAGCTGTGCAGGCATCCTTAATGAGTCTTAGTTACCACTGTCTCCTGTGCTGTTAATGGTGTCCCTACTCAAGTTCTCCTATATTCCTGAAAGAATGAGTCGTATACAAGGATATTGCCTGGAGAAACACAAGAATGCGGTTCCCTTGCCTCAGGAGGATCAATTCTAAGTTATCATCTGTGATACCCTACTGTGCTTGGCAGTGCACACGGTTACATGCACTGAGTCCAGTTCCGGTCAGCAAAGAGTCAGTGTTGTACTTCGGCACAGTGTGCGTACATGCATGTCCTGTTGTATTTAAGGAGGTATACTATGTCTACTTATTTATATGTATATGTACATATGTACATATATTAAAAGTAGTCAGCTGGAATGGTATCTTACATTAAAAAATGTCTGCATGTACTGAATACCAGCCAGAAAGTGGTTTGGGTTTTGGGGGGTTTTTCTTTTTCTTTTTTTTTTGGCCAAGAACATTCAAAATAAGAGCCAAGGTTTGCACAGATTTCTTTATGTGGTTAGAAATTCAGAAAAACTGTAGCAGGGTTATAGAGCTTGATTCTCTCTTGCTTATATCACTAACTTGCTCTCAAGGAGCTGTTAATGCCTCATGCAACCAGGAAAGCAAGCAACAGGAGCCTATCAAAGTTCCTGTTCAAATGCACTGCACCTAGCAGTAGCAACTGTGTTTCCTCTTAATTCTGCTGTCATAATGTGGGAACCATAATCACATTTGCCTTTTTTTCAGTCTGCTAAGATCCTGGACAACCACAGTCAAGGCTGATTGTAGTGATAAAAATTGCGTACCTTTTTAGACAATTTCTTCTGATACTACATTTAGAAATTGAGTCAGTACAATGAACTGTCTCCTAGTCAAATTCAGAGTTGCTGTATATCTTATGAACATATCACAGATGACTCCAGCGAAGGTTTATTGCCATTTTTTGCAGAGGGCTGTAACTGAAAATTACAGATTGCATTCCAAGAACCAGCTAACCTTACCACACTTCTTAAAGGACACTATCAAGTCTGTTAAGGCATCTTTTTTTTTTTTTCTTGCAGTTTTCTTTTCCTCTGATGTGACATTTTTAAATACAATTTCCTTCTAAATGTGATTTTATCTGCCTCTTGAAATGTACCACTTTTTCACCACTTTAATGCTATTGACATATTTGGCTTTAGATTGTGCTTATTCCGCACAATGCTATTCATCAAAGTCATCAACAGGACTCGAGAGTAGGATTTGTTCTTCAGCTCAGTGTTTCCACTGATGCCTTGTTGAGGTGACCTTTTTAAAACATTGTCACAGAGATATCCATTTTGATAATTGTTTACGCAGTTTTGGGAAATCCCAGCTATTTCATTCCTATCACAGGCCTTTACCTTTTATATGCATGATTCACCATCAGGAAACAGCGAGCAAGAAAAGTAATGTGAATGTAAAGCTTGGGGTTTTAAAATGCATTTTGCTATTTTTAATGGAGTCAAGCATGTGAGGCAGCCTGAACAGAACTTGATTTGTAGCCTGAATATGGAAACGATCAGTCCAGTACCCAGTGCTCAGCCTGTGTGCCAATCAGCTTTGCATTTATGATGACTCTGATGGGATCTTAATATATTTTGATCAATTTATAAAGAATAAGACCTGAAATTTTACTTTTTAAAAACCAACAGAAAATAACAACAAAAATCTTATGAAATCTTAAGAATTCCCTGTGCATTCTGTAGATATCTGTCTTAATAAAGTTATGTTAGAAGCCATAATTTTCAGCAGTTTAAATGCTTGTGATTGCAATTTCTGTGTTACAGCTTCTGTTGCCATTTTGCTTTCATACTCATCTGGATAAATACGTTTTGAACAACATTACTGGTCTTGGATGGTTGAAGTATTGGTCATGAAAAATGGAAAGAATGAGCAACCTGATAGCTATTAAAAGAAGGCTGTCAACAGAACCTTCTAAAAGCACATCTAGTGTATGTCTACATGTGTTTGTATCACTCTGTAAATCTGTTTGTAAAATACCATGCTCAGTATGCCTGAGCCGTCTGAGTCAGCTCAACAGTTTTGCACATCCATTTGAGGATTAACCACATACTTTAAAGTCTAAGATTTGTATGGGAAAAACAAGCAAAATCCCAGGCCATAAGTTGTTGAATTTACTCTCATTTTGTGTGGACAAGTCCCACTGGTATGCACCAGGAAAATTAAGTTGATGAATGAGAAATGTTTTAGAACTGCCAATAGACAGCCAGGTTTTATGGCTACAAAATTGAGCCATCATTAGATATGGCTGATTCTTAAGTAGATTTCTCAGAGAAAGTGCAGTAGACTCTTAGTCTACTTAGAGTGTATGAGAGATCTCTCCAAGCTTCCTCGGGAACGTGGCCCACTCCAAGAATATGGTCATTAGTCCAAAGCTGATTACATAATTTAAAAGAATGAATAGTGTATAGATCTGAATCTAGAGTTTTTTTCCATTCTTATTACCCATGTTGTTTAGACCTGTCTTCCTGGATTCACAGCCTACCTTCTACAGATTCAGAATACCTTCATGTATTCCCAGCTAATTTCAGTGGAAAAGGAACTGTTCAAATGCCTTGTAATCATACTGTGCTAATAGATGTTTTCAATGCTTCGGCACCCTTTCACATTGCTGAAAGCAGTGATTTTATTACTTCTGTCAACTGTATGGGGTACAGTTGCTTCCCAGCCCCTCATTTTTCCTTTTTTTTTTTTTTTTGTTTTTCTTTGTAATTCAGTGGAAACAAGCAGACTATAAAATGGCTAAAGAGAATCTTTCTGCAGCCCATTTTATTTTCTGTTTATAGTGAATTGTGTCTTAGAGCTGGACTTTGTGAATTGGCTTGCCAGCTTTGGAAACTCAGATCTTGATATTTAAAATGAAATGTAAGACCTGCACCCTTATAGCACTTTTAAAATACTCAGCACCAAGACTGAAGGTAAAATGAGAAAGTGCTCTGCATGCAGTGTTATATGTGTTTATATGAAGTTTATATACCTAGATGCCAGGAGTGCATTGCCTTGTGGCTAGTTCTGTGGCTTTGAGGATGCAGTAAGATGTCTGCTGCACCAGATCAGGTGGTTTCAGCTCCTTTAAACTGTGAATCTGTGCTGAAGGTAAATCTTTTGGAATGTATTAACTGTGTTTAATTTGGATGATTTGGGGGAGTAATTAATATCTTGGGAAATGCCTGTAGAATTAGTTGAATAAAGCACAGAGGTTTCCTACTGAGATTCATACTTACTACTGTGTGGTCTCCTGTATTGTCTGTAGAAAATATCTTTGTCCATCAGAGAAACAAGAAGACCTTCAGCAGATTGTTTTATTGAACTCTTTATAGACATTAAGAAACATAACACCAGCACTTCTGCCACACTGCTGTCATTAAATAATACATCATTGCTGTAGCTGCCTAATGGGATATGTAGCAATGCTGATGGTGGCAATCTAGACCAGAACTAAAGTGGATTAATTTAAAACAGGACAAAAATAGTAGATAGCAGAGCACAGCACAACAGTTCAGGGACTGGAGCCTGGTATCTAACCACAAGAAAGAGAATAAGATAAATTAGATCTAACAAAAATATGATAACAGTATCTTTCACAGTTCTTACTTATCCTCCAACACCTAATTATGAAATTGTCCTACAAGCATTAATGAACAGAATACATTTTCAACACTCCTACTTATCTGAGATCTCTTATCCTTATGTAGATAAAAAGCAGAGGCACTGAAGACGAGAAATGTCTTCTGATCAGAAGTGCTGTTGACTTGTACCTGCCTTTTATCCCAGAGGAGGTATGAACGCATGGGGCTTTGGAAAGGAAGGTTCTATTTCACATTACTTTTTAGTGAGGTTTGCTACTGAAGGGTGCTCCCAACCAAGCAAAGCTACGGGTTTTCCTGTAGAAGCTAGAGTGCATCTTCCCTTGCCCATCTGTGGAGGCAGTAAGAGTGCACAGCTGGCAGTCCCAGTGCAGGGCCTGAGGTGTGAGCTGCCCCTAGTCGGGCACAGGGAATCTGCTCTGGCTGCCTTGGAGGGAGCACCCCTGAGCTGCCACTGCAGGCTGCCTGGGGTATGCACAGCTCTGAGGGCAGAACTGCCTGCAGCCAGCTATCTCCATGGCTGTGTATAGCATTTGTAGCACGAAATGTGGTATCATGTTATTAAAATATATCTATTTTTTTAAATTATTTATCAAATGACTTAAAGAATCGTCGATTCCAAGATAACGAGCTGTTCTGAAAACAAGTAAAAGTCTCTGTGAGGAGCTGGGTGCTAGAAAGCCAAGAAAACCAAAAGCGGTTGTTTTGTTAGTGTGACTTTGGTTGTTTGCCCTGTGTAGGAGTCTGACAAAATGTGCAAACGTTGAATTTGCAAAACTAATTAGCACATAAAAGTCCAGCTGTAATAGCAATCAAAACTTGCTGGTTCAACATACTATGTTTTTTTGGGGGGGAGGATATTAACACATCCTGCACATATGGCACCAGTTGAGTATCTGGAGCTGCTCATATCAGCAAGTTAATATCAGGGGATTTAGCTGCAAGTTTTTATTGGTGGCAGTTGTGGAACCAACATGTGGTCTGACTGACTGGTGCTTCCAGCATTGTTTGCATCTGTAAGGAAAAGAGGAAAAAGTGACTGTTGCTGCTCTCCTTATCCTCCACAATAAGGTACTGTGTTTTTACAGACTCTCTGGTTGAGATTGCCGTTGGCGAGACCTGGTGAACTGTGGCCTTGCTAGAAGTTGTAACTATGGCAGCAAGGCAACGCTGGTGCAAAGCATGTCACTGTTGAGATTTACTTGCTCATAGTTGTTTAATTCCAGGAACTTGCTGGCATTTTCTTTACCTGGGAAGTGTGGGAGGAGGGACAACACCAAAGAATGAATGAAGATTTCATTTTACATCCTGCTGAAACAAAAACCATCCGAACAAACAAAACACTCAGACAACAGAAACTGCACACCTTGTAGATTTGCTGTTTCCCAGTCAAGTTAGGTTGTCTTGTAAAACTTACTCCAACAAAAATATTTCAAAGTATCTATTTCATTGTGATTCTCAAATCACCGTTTGGTAAATCTTAGCATTTAAAATCAACATTAGAAGGAATTTCTTTCTAGTTTCACTAGAAAGAGAAACAGAATCTTTTCTGTATTGTCTTAATAACCCAAAGTAGTTAGTGAATTGCAAATAGAGAACTGCTTATAACTGACAAAAGAGGTACTTCTAAGAGACTTGTATGCAAACTGCTTCATGAAATAAGACAACCTTATTGTAGGTAAGCTGCATGCTTGCTCAAACAAAGACCTGTTTAGTTCTTAAAGAATGAATCTGTTGTCTTGAATTATGTGTTCCACGTATTATTGCTGTATTTTTCTTATATTGTGTTCCATCCTTTCTTTTTACTCAAATAAATTCAGGACATTAGCGCCCTACTGTAGTTTGCAAACTGAAATTTTTGAGAAATATATTTACTAAGAAAGCTTAAACCATTTTAATGTGGAGCATGGAAGAGATTTTTCAGTTACTGGATTTTTTCAGTTGATAGTGTTGATGTTGATGGTTTTATTTAAGTAAGCTACATAGAAAAGATTAGACACTTGTAACGCTACTATTCCTGTTTACATCTTCTCCTGATATTTTTTTTTTTCCTCAGGATTAAAATTGATGTACATAGTGAGAATACAGAAATCTTTGATTTACAGCAATCCCATGTTTTTGGTAATGAAAACATTTTATTACTACTAGATCTGAATCTAGGCACAAAGAATGATGAAGTTAGAAGTGAGACTTGGGGATCTTGTATGTTATGGGGTTTTCCTCCCTGCCCCTCCCCAGCATTTAAACAAAGCCACAGTCATCATGTTATTTTAACCACCTTGCAACACACTAATGATTTTATTATGTTCTGTCTACTTGACAGTGCTTAGCTGCTTCCAAGTTTAAAACGTCATTACAGAGTTGTTAGCATATATTTGCTTTAGCCAATTCAGTATTTCTGCTCTGTGTCTACAGTCTGTATTGATTATATACAGATAATCAGCTAAGTCTTGAGTTACTCTTGCAAGTAGTGTCAATAAGCAAGCTCTGTAGCATTTAGTTCAGTGTTAGCTAAAAGTATTTTGTGTATCTGTCTATATACATGTTATAATCAAGTAACTACAGCTCTAATCTGATAGAACTACGTATCTTACAGGTCCCCAGTGCAAAAAAAACCACAACTACTAGAATAAATCCCTTCTTTGAAGAATACACCTTGTCTGTACATGTGTAGTCACTAACATTCAACTCTAAGTATTGTACAGTCTAGGAAAAAAATAATCCTCTGGTGTTATTATATAGACCTGGGCCAAGTTTATACTGAAACAGTGACCTAGACTGTGATCCATCTAAACATTTAATAATGTGCTTAACTTAAGTATGTGAATAATCCCTTTGAAGATCAATGGGACTACTCAAGTGCTTAAGACTAGGTTCATGCTCTAATACTTGGCCAGACTGTGACAGAATTTTCTGCAACTGCTTGATGGAAACATGCTACAGCTTTAACCTGAAGTACATTTCAACAATCAGCATTATTGTCTTATAACAATTTAAACATATGGACTTTTCATCTGTGTTTTATAGCAGTATTCTTGCACAAGACACAACTGCTCATGTATATTTTTTCAGGAGAGTGGATGGAATTTATCTGAGAGGCTCTATCCCAGCCAAAACCAGGACAGGCTATAAATTGTGAACTCCTCATTGACCTCTAACGCACAGAAGAATCAAAGAAGGAGGAAAGTGGTACTGATAGCTAAGGATGGGAAAAAGCAAGAACCAAATGTCACAAGTTGCAATGAGAAAGGTTCCGATTAGACTTGGGGAGAACACTCCATAGCAGGGAACTCCAGACCTGGAAGAGGTTGTCCAGGGAGGCTGTGGGTTCTCAGCTGTTGAAGTATCTCAAAACTTGCCTGGCCAGTCTGTGAACAAACCAGCCAACACTGGTCCTGTTTGCTGCAGGATGTTTGGACTAAATGACCTCCAGTCATTCTTTCCAACCCAAAGCACTAAGAAAGGTGAAGATGCAGAAAGCAGTGCATTGAGGAAGAGGAATCAGTAGGAACCATTCAGCAGAATGGTTTGCTGTTCAGCAGAAACTCAGACCCGTCAACAACAGACACAAAAAAGCCTATTGTTGTGTTGTTTTTTTTTTACCTTAGACCTAATGTTCAACAATTGCTATGAAAATAATGTTGCCAATAGAGTGGCAAAATTTCAACAACTGCAAGGCAGAGGAGGCTAAAGGGGAGTGAGAGATGCTGCATAGTTAGTAACCAACTGCATCTGTTAAAAATGTTATCCTTAAATGGATAGCAGGGTTATTTAAATGCTTGACTTGCTGCCCATGGTTACATACTTCATGTATTTTTTGGCACCTATGATCCCAGGCTGGCTGTATGCTGAATGTAGGGCCTCTTTCAGATGGCTGGGCTGAAGCTTGGCCATATACCAGTCTAAAACTTGCTAGTTGGACTTTCATAACAGAATTTGACTCCATGACTCAGTAGTGCAATACCAGCTTCTATTTTTCTGAGGGATTATTTGTCTTAGACTCAACTACGAGCCTGTAGTGGCAAGATATAAGTGGAAGAATTTATGGAGTAATCAGTGTGCAGTAATGAGTGTAGAGGCCACTCTTGGTGCACTGTGCAGCATTGCTCTTCCAGAAGCAGGCTTTGAGAGCACTCCTCCAAAGTTTAGGTCTTAGCTGCTCTTATTACTAAATGCTTCTCAGCCTTTCAGTCACTTCACAGTCTTTGACTTCTTTGGTTGTAAACCTTGAATTGGAGTAACGCTATAGAAAATTGTGTAATCTTCTGTTTCAGCTTTAGTGCTTACTAATTCCTTCTTATCTTTTAATGTAACAAGTTTCCTTTATGCTTTTCGCCTTGCCCCTGGCAAAAATGAAATGCCATGCTGCCAGTGTATGACTGACGTTCATCACATTGAACTTCATGTTCATGTTCTCAGAGTTCATTGCATTTTAACCTTCAGAATGTCCACAGACTAATTCAAGAATGTGTGAGAACTGCTGCAGATTAAAACCAGTGAACAAGTCTGTATGATTTGTCCTTGACATACATTACATGCTTCATTAATTTCAATATATAATCTGTTTGCGTTCTTAAAAATGAATTATTTCCTCAGATATAAACAACATTTATATCAAGAGGGACAGTAGATCACACTCTTATGATGTGTAGTAAGTCACTATCTTGTATTTTTAAACTGCTTCCTTGGAGATGTCAGGTGCTGGTTTTCACCCATCTCAGTTCCATGCTGAAGAATAAACCTGTTTTTTACATTCGTAGTAATGGTCTTACTTTCAGGTGATGGAAGCCTTCAAACTTCCAGGTAGTTCTGATCGTAGTGCTCAGGAGTTGTGCAACTGGGTGTGCAACAGTCAGATTTCTTAACTTCAGAACTGACAGAGGGCTTTAAGAGGCAGTTTTGTCAAGAACAGGTTTTCTGGTTTGGATGAGAAAGGTGCAACTCTTTGAAAATACACCCTCAAAGTAATTCAATAGATTGAAATGTTGAACCACACGTCATTGTAAGAGAGAGCGTTGCTTTCTGAAAAGTTTCAGTAAAATCATGTCAGTACTTGTTTATTTACTGGAGGAAGTGCTCCAGAAGAGCTACCTGCAAGGAGGAGTGCTGGTAGCTCCGGGAGCCTGTTATGTGGTTCAGGTGGGTGCTGGGGTTAATGTCTGTATTCCAAATAGGGCAGGAAGTTCCCAAAATTCCTATGGATGGATTATTTTTTAAATAAGTAAATGGTTAATGTATTATTCAAATTAGTGCTTTGATTTATTTTTTTTTTTCTCAACAAAACAATGTCCTAATCAATGCATTGTGGAATATTCCACTAGGAGTTTAGCTTAGTTTCGTCTGTACTTTCGGAGGGGGAAGAACTTCATCGCAGTGCAAGGTGGCAAAATCAATTAAATCTTGATTTTCATGAGACAGCAACAGCTGTTTCTCATTCAGATCTATCCCTTCCTGCACCACAGGCAATAGAATACTTCGGTTCAGAGTACTGTGGTTTTGATGTAGAGGGAGAATCAAGTGAATGAAAGTGCGGTGGAAGCCAACCACACTTCTTTCTGTCTTTCCCAGACTGATGCTCAGGTATGGCACAGTGCAAGCTGGAGCTTTTGGGATACTTGCAGCTGCATGGAGATGTGTTTAACTTGGGTGTCTTGGTAGCTGTTGTGCATTTCTTTTGCAATTAGGTGAATGAAGCAAATACAGATACTTTGAAGTTGAGCGCAGCAGGATATGTAGTGCATGTAACATGTATTTTTATACACAACTGGAGAAACTTCTTAAAGGTAATGCATTCTGTGTGCTTTGGAGAAAGAACGGATGATGTCATCTAAGAGTAACTTTCTTTTAAGTGTACACATTGACATAATCTGTGTTATTTATGGTAGCTGAAGCCAATGGGTTAATTTACCTCTTGTGCAGAAAAAAAATTAAAGAACAAAACCGTATCTCCTGGGTTAACTCTAGCTTTCAGCAACTGTGTCTGGAGTCACTGCACATTTATCATTTACCCCCAGACATTAAAGGGCAGATTGTTATTTCTGGTTTAACTTGAATTAATAATTTACTCAGGTTTTACATTACCTAGTTAGTTTCATATACTCACGTAGCTACTCTTCAAATGGGAAGAAATTCTTGAAGCTTATGGATTCCAGAAGCAATTTTTTTGTTGAAGTTCTGTTTTAGCCATAATTTTATTACAAATTCTGGATAAAAAAAAAAGAAGTGTGCAATAATTTCCCCTTTCTCTACATTGTGGCCTCCTTTCAAGAGAACTAGTGAAAAAGCTCCCCTTTCCTCCTTGTTCAGTGAAGCATTTACTTTTTCTCTGCTGTGACTGCATAATGAGTGCCTGCTGAGGTGGTGTGTGTGATGCATACTTGTATGCATCAAAACTATGGGAGCTCAGACTGTAATCATAGGTGTCTGTTTACATGGAAAAAAAGAGTTACGTGGGTATTCCAGTTGTGCACAGTTGTTACTGTGCATTTTGTGTTACAGATTTTTTTAAAAAGAGATGTTTTTAAAACTTGGTGTGAACGCCTGATGGTATGTGACTCGATAAATACCTCACGAAACACCTGCAAATTAAGGATGTGATTCATAAATACAAAATTATAATCCATTATTTGGGAGAGGAATCATTTTCTATTTTTAAAAAGCACTACTCTGGATTATGCTTGAGTTACTTACATCTGCTATTTGACTTCAGTCCCAAAGCAGAAACAAGAAGTTTGAATCTGCACAGTACTTCGCAGCTGTGGGTACAGGTTTTCTTTCTGACTGCCCAGATGCAGATGGCTTCCATGTTCTGTAATTCCATTAAACCAGGGGTTGAAACAGAAGATTTCAAAATCCCATTCTACCAATGAAGCCTTACTCTTGCTGTGAGCATATATTAAAGCTATTAGGTGTGCTGGGGCTTTTTCCAACCCAGCGGGATGCCAGTATATCTGAAGAAGCTCCTTATCATATTGCCTGACACCTGCTTTGGCAGGGGGGTTGGACCCGAAGATCTCTAGAGGTCCCTTCCAACCCCTACAATTCTGTGATTCTGTGATTTTGGAGTTTAGATGGCCAGAAGTGAGGAAGGATGTTTTGAGAGACAGGATTTGGGATGCAAGTTAACTTTCTCTCCTTAGTGACATCTGTGAAGCAAACAGTGGCATGTGAAGCCTTACAGGAGCCTTCTGGGGCATCGCTGGTCAGGTGTTCTGACATGTCTCACAAGGTGTAACCTAATCTTGGTTTTATATCTAGGGAGCTTTTTACCTTATTTTCTCCTAAGTCGTCAGCAGTATTTTCATTCAAATGCAGCTGAACAGTTAAATGAAGATTACATTCAGATTCAATTCAATGCCGTCATATTTTGCCATTATGTACTTCAGTGAAAATGCACTGCGTATTGATGACACTCATGGAAGTTGGACTTCTAGCCCAGACAACATTCTTTGGTTAATGGGACTTGGATTCAAAGAAATCAGAAAATAGAACCCACAAATAGCTGAAGCTTCAGTTTCTCGCTACATGTCATGCTTTCAAAAGCGTGCACTTTGCGCAGCCTCGGATGTTTTGTGCTCTTGTTGATAGTTCGTGTTCACTGGACATGAGGTGCACTTTAGAAAGTTAAGCTGAACATCTTATATTAACTCCCAGAATCAGTCAGTCTAGGTAACAAGACTTAATTAATATTTGTAAAAGCTTTTGATTACACAGCAGCTGCTTATTTCTAAGCTCCTCCACCCACTCCAAGGCAGTTTTTCTAGTTACACATTTGGCAATGTTTGTGATTTTTCATCCATTTCCCAAGCACCATAAAAATCACATACAAGGATTTCAACCTTTGTGGGGGGAAAAAAAGGTGATGTTTTTTGTTTGAAATATACATTTCCTGGTACAGCCTTTAAGTAGCGTATCTGCAGATAAGAAAATTCCCTTTTCTTTTCATGTTGTTATGAACAAGTGGTTTGATCTTAATGGTTCCATCTGTCTGGGAGCTGACTACCACATAAATAGATCATGTACAGTGGGTACAAAGGGTGTTAATGCTTTCCACAAGAGGCGAGCTACAGGTCTAACAGCTGCAGGACACAGCCTTATGTTTGGCTTGTGCTTTGGTCAGGGTGCAAACCAAGTCTTATCTTACTTCAGGGGCTGGCATTGCAAGTTCTGAACTCGTTAATAATCCCTCATTAGTGATGAGTTTGGTTTTCTTGAATGAAGAGTGAGGCAGATCTGTGATGTGCTGATCGTATTAGGATATTTATTCCCAGGTTGTATTTTGCTCTTTAATCTTTGTGATCAAATAATTTCCTATGTTGCTGGGAAAAAGGCAGTGTTAAAAATACAAAATGAATAGATTAGTAACAAAAAAGCGTTGTGAATTTGCTACATCATGGGGTGGTACAGCATACAAAGGGGGTACTGCTGGGTGCTGGTTTAAGTATAACTAAGCAACTGGATATTTCTAGGAATCTTTTTACTAAAGTAATGTAATGAATATGTTAAACTGACTGGCAACGACAGATCATTTCAGTTAAGCTTTATAACCAAAGTCACTTTGGTTACTGTGTTCTTTTGTAATACAGTAGAGCCTCCCGTTCTGTAACACTAGTGTTCATTATGGGGCTGAATGGTCCATGCGTAAAAGTTTCATTAACGTTGATATTGTCATAACAAATAAGTAATGAGACTCGGTAAACATATAAAGCATCATAGTATTACCTGTGGATGTTATAACAAGAATGTTGCTGTTGGACCTCAAGTGAAAGCAGTTGCAGCAGAGAACGATGCAGTGTAACTACAGTTAGAATGAAACCACGCACGCCATAAAGAGCTCCTCTCACCTAAATTGAAAGGATGAAAGCATGTACGCTCAGAGAGGCACTGCCTGGAGCTGTGTGATGATAGAAATTTAAGCTCGCTGCAGTATAGTTAAAACAAAGCAAAAGGAAAAAGTAACAGTTCTTGAACGTTTTAAAGATGCATTTAGCTCTGCTCTGCTCTGGGGATTAGGAGGATATTATCATGATTTGTGCTCAGCTCTGTGCTTACTGTGAAAAGGCTTGCTTTGTAATTTATGCACTGTGATTTCGCAGAGGCCACCCAGTAGTGTTGCAGTGCACGAATGTGTTTTGATTATTTTTAAGAAAAAAAACTTCAAATGAGTATGAAAAGATTTCTTTAAGCTACCATGTAAATTAATCACCTTTTGAGATGATTCTTTGAAATTGTATGCCATTTTAACACAAGGATACAAGGACGTTTTCTTAGCAACTACAATGGGTGAATGAGCCCATTGTCAAAACTGCCTTCAGTACAATACAACATCCATTTAATGTTTTGTCATCAAATTAAGATCAAATGAAAAAGGCTAATAAATCTATTCTGCACTGAAGTCTATTTTCCAAGGATGACATTTTCTTTCAAAGTGAAAAAAATTAGAGAACTGCACACTAACACTGCACCTCCTCCATCCATTTCTAAAATTCCCTTTAGTAGAGATATAACTTGGCAGATTTTCCCCTAATTAGGAGATAAAAACTAAATATAAACAATAATATCCTGTTGTACTTGGTACCAAAGTAGCGGACATTTATTGCCGCTGAATAGAAATGTGTAGTCTGGCTGTTTGCAGAGTTCATACTTGAAATTCCAGAAATAACAGTATTGGAGTAGACCACTTCACAGGTGGTAATTCATCATCAGAAGACTCTTGGTGTTTTGCTGACTGTTAATGTTAGTGCTCTTCTACACTTGGTTTCCTTGAGATCACAAAGGAGACGCATGCTTTATTAAAGAATGTATTTTTAACACGAACAGGTTCGTTGGCTAAGTCATCATGTTACAATCAAGAATTATGATTATTTGTGGAAAACATGGATTACTTTGAATGGAGAGGGGAAATAATAGTTTTGCGATATAATGAGGAGGTATTATAGGAATATATCCTGACTTACTGACCTTGTATACCTTATATTAACTTCACCAAGAGGACAGACCCAGACTTTTTACAGTAGCAAACTGACAGCAGTTGTTGTCTTTTGCAGTTTGGACCATTATTTAAGGTATTATGTGATATATGATGCCCCTGTTGAAGGTATTGTGTTATACGTGATGTTCCTTAACAGCCCATTTTCATTTTATTTACTTTCACTCAGCTCTATTGTAATTACAGTAACTCAGAACGAGTTTCCTAATTACCTTCCTCATTTTTATCACTTGTAACGTTGTATTTTAGCTCATCATCTTGTCTTTCCAGTAAATGGAGAGTAGTAGGGAAGTAAGGGCATGAAAGGCCATTGAATACTGTAAAGCAGATGAAGAATGGTTGCTAGAATCTGACGATTCTGTTGGAGAACTGGCAATAAGATTTGGGATGGAATGAAATAAACGTGGAAGGTGTATTCAGCTGTGGATGGGAGCTGTGATGGTGCCTACACAGCCCCTCGGGTTATTCCCTTCCTTGCTGGTAATGAGGCTTCTGAGAAATGGCACAGCTCTCCTAAGCAGTTACGAACTGGTTCTCAACACCTGCCGTATGAGTAACGTAAACCCACCTCTACCACTCCTCCCATTCCGGATGCATAGGTTAGTAACAGGAGGAATCAAGGCAGAAGTGTTGTAATATCCTCAGTAAAATGTTGATACTCAGGTTTATGTCTTCATGTTAGCCAATCTGACCAATGCAGGTGAACAGTTCTCTGAATTATAATGAGATTTGCAGAGCTAATTGGCTGAAGGTTTGACAAAGAAGCCTGAAGAAATACTCAGTTTGTAGAGAAGCACCTGAATAATAATTTCCCCTGAAAAAAAGGTTGAGGCTGCCAGCTTGCTACTCATTGCATTTAGCTGTGTGAGATCATGCTCATGCAGCAATTGTGGGTCAGTGATGTCCTTTTTCCCCTGTGTTCTCCCAGACTTGCAATATAAGATAGTTGTGTCTTGGATTAAATATTGCAGGTATTTTGAGCTTGATATCTGAAAGGTTTTGCTTACCTAGGACAGCAGTGATTTGTGCAAGAGGGGTCACTGGAGCTGTGAGATGGCTGGAAATTGCCCAACTCTGTAATTGGAGACTCGTTTTGTTCTTTATAAGGGCACTCTGCGATGATTGCTATCCCAGACTTTCAAAGGCAGGATTTGGGATTGAAGGCTGTGAAACAGCAATATTTCTGTTGGGTCCTTGTAGCAATTTTTTAACCTTTCTTAATTGGAAGTGGGCCATGGCATCAAATAAACTGCAGAAGGATTCTTTCCAATAGAGAGTTCTATCTTATTGTTGTATTGTAATAGTTATTCATTATATTTAGGGAGAATACAGACATACACTGTCTGGTGTCTGAATAGGTGTTTTAAATGCATTTAAATATATATTAAATATACATTAAATATATATTGAATGATAAGAAATGCTTAAACAATTTTACAACATTTGCCGTCTGAAGCAGTAGGCACCTATAAGGCCATTAAAAGGAAATTCTTAGAATCATAGAATGGTTTGAGTTGGAAGGGACTCTTAAAGACCAGCTGGTCCAGCTGCCCTGCAGTGAACACACTCCTGCAACTCCATCAGGTGCTCAGAGCCACATCCAATACACGTTCATCTGAATTTTTTAACCAATTAAGTGTTTCATATTTTCTTACTGGTGTTTGCTGATACTGGTGTCTTGTGTCTATTTTTGATCTTTCTGCTTTTTATATTTATTGATGCCGTGTGTATGTTTTTTTCAAAGAACATGGGGGGTGAAATGCCAGCAAGACTTCCCTAGGAAGGCAATTAAACATTCTGCTGTTAACAATGCTTGCAGTTGATTAGAAGGGCTGAATTTTCAAATTGCTTATGATTTGCTTTGCACTGATGCTAAGAAATCCTACAGAGCAGGGAATAGGATGCACCTAGGCCTGTACTTCCAGAGACACTACCAGGAGCAGCTTTGTGCTCATCTTCTTCCGATGGAAAGGTTCATATGCAGTGTGCACACGGCCTTCTGCAAATAGTCCGTGCTGGCAGCGGATCGTTCAACAGAAGTTTTGGAACTAGTGCTGTAACAACTGAAAGTGTGTCGAGGCTTTAGATACACGCATTCTAATGAATGGAGCCCCAGTTCTGCTGGGTGTTGCATTGAGTGTTCCAGGTCTTACAGGAACTTTCCAGGTGACCCTGAAGGACTCTTTCAGTAAAGCACAGATCCTTAACTTGTTTGCCCCGTGTCAAGTTCTGAAAGATTCCCATCTGTTAAAAAAAGTGGATTTCCTCATAACACAGAGCTAGGTTTTTAATGAAATCTCATGTCATAGAATTATGGAAACTATATTAATTTTGTTTAAGTAACAACATGCATTCTTAAATTCAGAGATTTTAGCTTTATGTTTCACGTAATTCTTCTGAAGGCTTCCAGGAAAAGATGATAAATGGCCATCTTAGTTTCCTACATTCTCACTCTACTTTTTTTTTCTGCTACTTATTCTGCGTAAGCAATGAATAAAGCTAAAAGTTAATTCATAATAGACACTAGCGAATATTTTAACGATAAGGATACCCTTTTGAAACAGTTGAAGCTAATACAGAAGAAGAGATTGCCTTTTCCATTTACTTTTAGGCTATGTTTTAATGACAGTCTTCATGCTGAACTTTTATCTGTACTAAATGAAAACTGAATAGTGCGTTCAGTTTGAACAGTACTCCCCTCACTCTGTCTTTCCTCCAGCCCTCTTCATGCCATGATACTTTTTTTCCTTCCTTTCCGTGTTTTAACACAAAGACCAGATGGTTATAAATTACATTGATTCATTGGGTTTTAAAACCCAGAAGCTGGCTATTTCTACATAAGGCCCTTGACTGCCAGAAGCTTATAGCAAATATTACTTCAGACTCATTTAGACTTATTTGTCTATTATTTTCTTCTTCTTCTTTTTTTTTTTTCTATTTATAATACTTTGATCATGCCCTACTTGCTTAGCCTTAAGATAAAGAAGAAACAGACATTGTCTCAATTTCTCCATCCTTAATTTTTGTCTTCTCAGTTACCCTGTGGTGAACAGCAAATTTTAACTCTGTTTGCTTTTAAAGCCTTGAAGGGCTTGAGCTTTCCTAAGTTTCTGTTATTAACACAAGTTTTATTTTTCTGTTTTTGAATTAACCTGCATAGAAAGGCTTGTGTGTATACTTCATGCTCAGGAAGAAGAATGTGAAATAGGAAAATTGTACATTCATTTTGCTGTGCATTTGAGCATGGATTCTTTATTCAGAGAGCGTATCTCTTCTTTTTGAAGCATATAATAAATCTGACTGCGCGCTTCATTTGGTCTTTGAAAACAAAGTGGTGTCCTCTCGACGTGAGTGGGTTTCATAACACAGGATGTGAAGCCGTCTGTAAAGATGTGCTTCTTAAGCTCTTGTTTCTGTTATTGCAGTGTTTCCAAAGCTTCTGTCCCCTCTCAGCTGTTCATGCCTTGTATTCTCCTGGGTACTACAACAAATCAATCTACTTTGTTTCCACCACAACAAGACACAAGCAAGAAAATAAAAGGTTTCTAAGAGAAAGTGTTGGTCTTGGAGATCTCTATTCTGTTGATACTGTTACACATAGTTATACTACTCTTGATCAGAGATGCAACTAAGGAAAGAAAAATGAAATGGAGAGAACAATTAAAATTTGTTGTAACAGAAAAAGGATGCATTTTTATTTAAATATATGCATGTATATACACATAAAGCAGTTAGGCTGAAGGAATTGCTGTGGCACTCGGCCTTGTGGCACCTGGGGATGTTGGAGGGCAGAGCCTGCTATTCAACATATATCCAAATATAAATTCAAGATACTCAACCTCTGTCCTTTGCTGTATGTAAGTTTTGACCTACATGTGCAGAACAGTTTTGTTTCACTTTGCTTCTGGGATGTGTTGACAGCAGATCTTTGTCCCTTTCCCTGAATACAGAAAAATTTCCACATAGACGGTACTGGGGCAAGCTGAAATTGAATGTTGGCAGCCAGAAAAGCGAATGTCTTTTGGCAGGCCTGCTTCTCCAAGGGACTCTGACAGGGAGCAGTTATCCTTGTGCCTTCCACAGGCCTGCTCCCCTTTGGAGCCAAGCACTAATTAAGCAGAGCTCTTCCTTTTTGTTCCTCCTTTGAAGTCTGCCGCTTGCCTCTGGGAGAGGCTGATTAGGTACCCAAAGGCACATTAGCTTCTTCCAGGCTCTCATAATGGGGAGTACAAACCCTGCATTGTGTTGTGGCAAAATCATCCCATTGGGAGCAAATGACAAAAAGGTTATGGAAAATAATTAATAATCTCCCCCCTTTTCCCAGTATTACACACACCTACGGCCATTCACACACAGTCTGTTGGACATCCACGCAACTGTCGCAGCACAAGTAGAGCGGAACCCTCTTAGTGCCTGACTGCTGGAGCTGACCTATCATTCAAAGACTGTGAAGAAGTGAAACTTAAGTTTTCGTGATTTTTAAGATCTATTTAAAGTGCCACAAGTGACTCTTCATTCTAAGTTGATGATATGGCCTTCTTTATGGCCCTTTCCCCTTCACTGTCTGCCTCCTTTACCTTTCCTGATAATGCTGGTGTGGAGACAGTGGGGAAATTAGAGGTGAGAAAGCACAGACTAATCTGAAGCAGACACCGCTGTAACATGCGGAAGCTAGCTTTGTATATATATTACATAGAAGATTACCCTTTCTTAGTACACTTCATTTTATTCAGAATGTCTCATATGCCATGAGACACTACTGAGCAAGTCTAGAAACAATTTTCTCAGCATTTGTACACTTTTTTCACTGTTATAAATGCTTTTCTTTTTTCCTTTCAGCTAACAGTCACAAATGGCTTATTCATTAAATATGTATGTCAGCTTTTCTCCCAAGATTTTCATTAAGACCTAACTTTGTATACTCTCCCTAAGTAGTGTAAAAATGATCTGAAACTATTTAATTCGGTATAATAATTCCCTCAAATGTTGTAGTGACTGTCTGAAAATTATGCCACTGGAAATGTGTCTTAGGAACATAACGTTTGTAAGCACTGAGTATACTCAGTGCCTTGTTCACTATTTCATTCAGAGGCAGTTGAGTTGTGACCATTTCTGCAATTCTTTCAGCTTTACTGTCTTCCTTGTGTCATCAATCCATGTTAAAGTCACTTTAATTAGTCCAGTCCAAGGAATTACTTCTGTAACATCAGTATCAGGAGAGCCAGAGGAAGAAGGTGACCTGGAGAGCTTTGCGTGGAGCAAGTGCTGAGGAAATAGGGAGGTCTATCAAGGTAGCCCACCTGGAGAATGTGCGTAAGGTCGGCTGAGGTAAGACATCCGTGCAAAATGCAGAGAGGAGAAGCAGCAGGTAGCAGTTGCTGCTAAGCTGCTGTTGTCCTGGCTGGTTAGATATGATGTACGTTCAGTTCTAGGAGGGATATTGAACTTGCACAGACATACATTCAAATGACATCTTCTCATATCAAGGAAAAAAAAAAGATTTTTTCTTCTTGGTTAAGTGGTCAAATGATTAATTTATAATGTCACAGAATATCATAGAATACTTAAAAATAGCAAGCAACACAAATTTAGCAGAAAAGTAGTGGGACAAGTGAGTCCAGGAGGGCTGTGCACCCAGGAGATGTGCTGGTGGCAGTGTGAGCTGTGTAGGTATCAGTGCAAGGATCGTACTGTTGGGTCACTGCTGGGACTGGCAGATTGGGACACTGGGCAGACTGTGTCAGGTTTCATAAAGCCATTTCGGAAGCTGGGAGCAGTACATAGGTTCTCAGAAATGCGTGCTCCACATATCCCACTAAACTGTGATTTCCTCTCAACATGATCAGCAATTTGCAAATTTCTGTCTCTCTCCTTAACACTTCAGTAGGATGTGACATGTTTCTAAAGAACAGGAAAGAGCAGAGATTATGATTTGAAGTACGAAGTGGATAATATTTGCAAAACCAGGTTATTCAGCCTTTGGCTGCAGATTGTCCAGGTAGATAAGCCTAATTTATGCAGAAAGGGAAATGTGCTATTTGCTGAAAGGCCTGCTCCTTGCTATCAAGCTTCATGGATGGATTCAAGGGAAAGGAAGAATTTCATTAGAAGCACATTTCAAAGTCAGCATAAGGAAGCATCCTAACATATATTTCCACTCAACACTAAACAATCTGTAATGCCACTGAATCTGGATCTGAGATATTTTCTTCTATGTGTACGACATGGTGAATCTTTTCCCCTTATTTTAATGCTAGCCTGATATTTAGCCATTGCCAAACACTGTTATTTCCTCTCATACAAAAAGATACACTTATCCAATAGTGCAGTTACTCTCATTACTCTCATTAGTCCTCAAGGTTCTGAAAGCAAGTTTATTTGTCAGTCTTTTTTCCTTTGCATGACTTTGGTAGAATTGTTTTCTTTCCATTAGAGAATTACTGCTTGAGTATTTTTGCTAGAGACTGTTATCTTCCTCCAAAATGAACGAAGATAGCTGAATTTCTTTTGCAATTACTGCCTATCTCCCACTTCTGCTTTTATGCCGCTTCTGTCTTCTGCCCTATTTTTGGAATCTGCATTCCATCCCCCTTTCTCAGCCATACAGGGTCACACAAATAAAAGCTGGCAGGGATTGACTATTTGAGGAATGTGGTGCAGAGGAAGAGATTCAGATTTTGAGGAATGCAAACTAAGGATCTGTTGCTAATCTCCCAGGTTTTATTCCATATCTCTGCCATAACACCTTTTTGTAGTTTCAGGGTATCACTAGAATGCAGCTGCACAGTAATAACAACTTCAGCTTCTCAGTTTCATTTTCTTTAACTAGCAAAGTTTAATAGCTTCACTTTTGACCACGTTATGAGTCTGTGATTTGGGAAGAGAAAGGCAAGTAAAGATGAACCGTACTGATGCTAGGTAGATAGGAGGAGAGGGAAAATCTCTTGCAGACTTGAGAAGAATTGAGGACCATGTGCTTACCATTTGAAGGAGGGACAGAGGAAAAGGGAGCTCAATTATCTTTTTCTTGTGGGTTTTAATGCTCCTAATCTTGGAAGGATTGAAAGCCAGCTTTTGGATGGCAAGCCCAATGTGCTTTTTCAAGCAGTGTTTTACTGTCTACATAGGCAGTGACCTGTAGCAACTTCATGCTATAGAAGCATTGAATTACCCATCACGTACCAGCAGGAAGCTGTGCTCTACCTGCAGCTCTGCACTGCTCTGTGCAGAGGGAAGTACGAAAAGCAGAATACAGTGATGCTGCTGCTTTCACAGAGGAAAAAGAATAATAATCTGAGCTATGGGAGGTAGGTGTGAAAAAGAATAAGAATTTTCTCACTGTGATTTACCTTTGCCAAACAAAGCTGTAGGGCATAGTAGAGTGAAGCAAGAGTGCAGGAAGGCAGTGCTTTCTCTCTGGCTCCATCTCCGTCTCCCCTTGTGTATGACTGTGATGTGGTTTGAGCAATGCAGAATCACCCAGGTTTTGGAATTACTGTCAAACTAACCAGAATATCTGTGTGTGGAGGCTGCAGCTTGAAAAATATGTAATTAGTTGCTATTTAATCCCCCCCCCCCCCTTTTTTTTTTCAACAGAAAACACATGATAAAATGATCAAGGGCAACTATGGGAAAAATTGACATGAGTATTTTAAAAGATATGGCTAGATGTATATTTTGGGGTGTATTAGACCATAAGCATAAACTACTCAGTCAGGAACTTCCTCAGTAGACTGTGGTCATTTTCAGTACTTTAACTGGACCGTATTTCTATACAAAAATAGCATAATTCACTTCTCTGACAATCTTACTTTGCTCTACTCTTCCTCTTATGTCCTTCTCTTAAGTGATGTTTAAATTGCTGCCCTTTACTCTTTGTGATGTCCTTCAGTCTGAACCATCAATTTATGATACTTCAGCGCTCAGTTGTTTCCCTAGCGCATATCCCACTGCAGCCTTTGGTTGTGTCCTGGTACAGCCATGGTAAGTGCACCACTCTGCTTACCTAGTAAAGTAATCTAGCTGATGTGCATGGGCTTTCCAGCTGGAAAGGACCTGTCAGTGCCTCAGGCTGTTCTTTCTGTTTCTTGCTTTTGCAACTATCCTTGTAAACGAGAACTATGTCTGCATTTTGATCTACATTGTGCGAGAGGGCTTTTGCATTCTGACTGCCAGAACAGACTTCTAAATAAAGGGTATGTATAAATACAAAGTTATAATATATGATTGTGTGATTTAATTACTCTTTTTTTTCTCCTCACACTGGCACTTCTAGTACAATAAACTTGCAAGTAGCATTTGAAGCTTAGATCTTTTCTATGAAGGCTGTGGTATTTACATACTATACTGTCCAAGTAAGTGACTGTGATCATGACTACTCAGTGTCTGACACAGTAGTGATGTTCTCAGGAGTGAATAGATGCTCCCTGTCCATATGTAGGACTTTTGCTAGTTGGGCAAATGCATTATTGTAGCCCCGAAGCACAGGCCTTGGGATCCACTTTTATAATGCTGTCTTCAACAGAGATCTAATAGAAATGCATCGTCATGTTGTGTTGAGGCTTTGCCAAAAGCATGCATAGTCATGAACATCTTGTTTCTTAAAACATGATTCAGAACCATCTGCACTTCCGAACAGATTCATGCTATGCTCATAAAAGGGGACTGCAAAATTATAGCTGAGTCAGGAAATGCTTTTGCTTTACTGATATGAATAGGATCTAATCCAGCAGTAATCATAAAAATAACTGATTATCTGTGCATGAGTGAAACATGTGAAAGTATGTGTGGAGGAAAAAGTAGGGAGTTGATCTTGCGATTGTCTTTCTCCAAAGGATACAAAAGAAAAGGATGAATCAGATCTGTCTCTAATACATCGCCTCATTTGGTACTATCTTCAAAATTTTACTCTCTTCAAAAATTAATTTCTTGTTTCATGGCACTTTTAGGTATATTTTCAGTATGTGAGAGCTGTTGAATTACTTTATGGGTCTGCCTTTAAATTTTTGCTGTTCTTTACACTGGGCTGTTTTTGCAGATGAAAAGATCTGTGTAATACGGATTACACCGTGACCAAATTCCACCACAGTCACTTGAAACATTTTCATTATGTTTAGCTTGTCTTTGATGCCATGGAGTTCGCTCCAAATTCAGCAAGTCTTTCCAGTTGTGCACTCCCTGGCTGGCCTCAGATGACTAAATATTTACTAGAGAGGGAGCTTTGCTGATTCTCAGGAAATTTGGAGAATAAGCAGAAGACTTACAGATGAACTCAGAGCAATTCTGTGCTGAGGTTTTGAGTTTCATTTCAAAAGCATCAATAAAAGACGCAGGGAATCCCAGAGCCAAGGGATGGCAGCGATGGGTGGAAGGATGGCCCTGCCCTGGACTGCCTGTTCCTGGAAAAGAAGTACACTCTTAGTTTGAAATTGGGTTTTAAATGTGTTGAATTGATGGAATGGTAAAGTTAATGGAACCTTTCACTTTGAAGTGTCTTACATATGACTTATTTTTCTGTTAACATCTGAATGGCAGTCAGAATCATAGAAAAGAATCACAGAATCACCAAGGTTGGAAAAGACCTCCAAGATTATCCAGTCCAAGTGTCCAACTATCACCAGTATTTCCCACTCAATCATGTCACTCTGTACAACGCCTAAATGTTTCTTGAACACATCTGAGAAGGGTCATATTCTTAAACTACACTTCATATTGAGATAAAGATTTCTGCCTGTGTCATATTTATTCAGTACATAGTCATATCTCTTACTGTTTTAGTTCAGAATGTATATAAAAGATTAATAAATCTTTGGCATTCTTACAAGGAACTTACATGTTAGTGTTTCCACGCTTGCAATGAAAACATGCAAGCAAAGTAGTTTTACCATGCAAACTGAGAGTCTTTGTTATCTCCTACCTACCTCTAACTTACTCCAAATAAACAAAATCAAAACAGAAGTTGACAATGAATTGTACAAAATCTTGTCTTTCTGGGCAAACTTTTCAAATAAATGTAATGTTACAATGTGCCAGATATTTTTAACTGGGGAGAAAAAAGCGTGATAATCTCTGAAAACATGGACTTCTGATATTTATGTGTCTGTATTTATATACAAACGCTAAATTGTTTTTGTACATAAATTTTGTTTGTGTTAAAATATTTATCTTGGAACTAAAACATTCAACTGTGGTTTGAAAAGGAGTTGTAGTTCCTTCTGTCATCTAAGTTGTCAGTCCAGATTAATATTTTAAATTGATATTTTTCCTTTTTTTTTTTCCTATCTGACAACGATACATGGAGGGGTAGGTGAGTGGAATACTGATATTAGGGCAGTTTGCACCTTCACAACTTGGAGTTTTAGGAATCTTGCAGTTAAAGCCAAAGCCATTAGATGGTGCCATGCTGTAACCAGAATTTTCTCTTTGTACGCTTAAAACTAGATGTATGTTTTATCTGGCATGATCTTAAATGACTAAACCTATTCTTCTAGCACGTTGACTTGTATTGGTCAGCCTTAGCCATTATGCTCAAAACCCAGACAATAAATTAAATCTGTAGAATTTTTTTTTATTTGTTTCGATGAGAAGACTGCACCATCCTGAAAATTCAACAAAAGAGAAGGCAATGGCAGGACAGATTTACTGCCCCTTTTTCAGTTGAAAGCAGTGAGCAATCTAAATGATTTATTTGTTTGCTAGCCCTGCATGGTGTTGTCTCCTGGGTTATCATTCACCTAAATGGCCAATGTAGTACAATGAAAATGATAGTGCGGTTACAAATTCACAGCAATTTACTGGTTAGAATCTGAAACTGGTAAATTATTTAATTTCCATTTTTTCAGTTACTGCTCAAGGTTGAAAACTTAGACATGGAATGTTAAAAAATAGAAGAGTATTCAGCAGCTTTGGAAGTCCAGATTGTAAAACTGTGGTGATAAAATGATGGGGTTTATTGTGTATATAAATGCAGTGCACTTAGGCTTTTGTACAGCATTTGACTTACTACTGTGTGACAGTCTGATAAAAAAAAATGAACTCCCTACAATACTGGTAAAGCCCACCCCAAATGGATTAAGTGCTAGTCATCTGAAAGATATCCAAAAGTAGTTTTGTTGGGGGCAGCAGCATTTAAGTGGGACTGTTTCTACCGTGGCTATGCAGGGAATGGTAGCAGGCCTGACTCTTTGCTTTCACAAAATAGAAGTAATATCATTGCTGGTATTGATGGCTGACATGAGAATTGCCAGGCTAGCAAATCATCCTCTGGGCAGGGCACACATGAAGAGGGATCTTGGCTGCTCTGAGCTTGCCCATTCAAAAAAGCTGTCCATGTTAATACAGACAAATGCAAAGTTATCAAGTTGTATAGCTAGGAACAAGGAGTGCAAGCTGCATTGAGGAAGGGCAGTATTGTGAGAAGCAAAGACTGGATGTTATCAGTCGGTGAAGCGTAGTGATGATGTTAAGACAACATAAGTCCCTGGTGCTCCTGAAGGAGGATTCCTCCTTGTCATTCTCATTGGTACGTGGCCACTTGTCTCAGGAGCGCCGTGTGTTTTCTTTTGTAGGTTGGTTTCAAGCTGGATCAGTCCCCTTACCTGGCTGCATGGCCTCACAAGGCCACATGGCAGATAGGACCACAGGAGGAGGATTACATCAGAGAGTTCTTTTACTCCTTGTAGTTCATAAGATCTTAGAAAAGTGGAATGAATGTACATTGAACCCTCACACTATGTGATTATTCTAACCAGCTTTGTTTGTGATACAGTTGCTCTCACTGCTCAAATTCTGCTTGTGTGAGACAGTAGCTGAGCATCTGCGAGTCCTTGCAAAACCCTAAAAAATGAAGACTAACATTTTACCTTAGCTGAACCAGTGAAGCAGATGCCTTAGAGAGTCTGGTGAGAATTTTTACATTACTTTCCATTATGTTAAAAGTCCAATAGTATTCATCTCATCAGGGCAGTGGGTTTAAGGCAAGAAGAAAATTAATTCTTTGCCAGTTGTTATTCTACTCCTACTTTTTGGATTGCACAAGTGTTTTATTTATTGCTAACTGTGCTGGTTTGTTTGGCATTGTTTAAGGTGATCCGGGAATGCGCTGTAATGCTCATGGGTCACTCCAACCAGGGAGAGCCAACCAGTCAGAATGGGCTCCTGCTCACTAAAAGCATTTCCTTTTCTTGAGTTTGTTGTTACTAAAGATGTCACGGTCCTGCTGATTTATTTATTTATTCACTTACTTATTAAATGGCACTGTAAAATAGTAGTTGAAGTTCAGAACACAGTAACCAGAATTTTAAAGCTAAGCGCAACGTAGGTTAGGAAGGAGACTGAATTCTGAAGCGTGTTTTGTAGCAGAGCTAATAATTCTTGTAAATATGATGTCCGTGTGTGATGTGAACTCTAATAATATTTATAAATTCCCAAAGCTGAAACTTATTCCAACTCCAGATGTAGATGTTGAAAATGCACCAGCTACAGACACTGTTGCAATAGGAGGAGACAAAAGTATGCGAGGAAAGTAAAAGCAACCAGTTCCCTGTATTCCACTCCCAACCACTTCCTCTTTTCAATGATCTCCCAAAATAAATGTAGTGGCCACTAAGAACCCACATGGTTGGTTTTCAGAAAAATGCTGGTTACATCATCAGGAACCTCTCATTCATTCTGCTACATCTGATCCTGGACTTTCCTGGATGTGCTGTTGTGTTCTATCTATTGGTAACAGAAAGCAACAGAAACCAGAGGGAAAGGAAAGCTAAAGTGTGCCTTAACAGCCACAAAAGAGATGATAGTGTTGCACTGTCACTCTGTCCATTTAGTCTTTTGGGTGAGAAGGTGACATCCACTGCTCTCAGCTTGTGTGTCAGCTATGTCAATGCAAGTGAAGCTATCTTTATTGCTGCAGTTGTTTACTTACTTGATAAAGTTATGAATAGAAATGACTGGGGCTAACGCAGAGTGTGACTGCAAAAAAAATCCACCCAAAACCACAGAGCAGGCAAGTGTGTTCCAGTGCATCTCGGTAGACTAGAAGGAAAGTGAATTAAAGAAAGGGGAAAAAACAAAAGCCACTTACTACGAAATTCTGGGGACAGCCAAATGTTTGTCATTTGTAAAATCTTGCTATATTTTGTGACTCCTGCATGGTGGGGAAAAGCTGGACAGTTGCTCTGGTAAATAACGTTGATTATTACATCATTGCAGTATAATTTAAGGCAAACTTCTGCTTCATCTTCTCTTTCTCCTGACACAAGGAATAGAAATATGGGCATGTTGTGGAGACGATGGATAATGAAAAAAAGAAAGCTCCTCCATTCAGACTTTTGATAATCCAAAAAAATATTTTGAAAAATCTGTAATTAGCAGTGTCAAAAAAGGCACCTTCTAGTTAATGAATATTCTCTGAAGAAAATCCTCACTGATGACATTTCTCTTTATTTATTTATTTATCTATTTACTTACTTAATTAATTAATTATCTTTCCTGCCAACTCAGTCTCCATTTAGCTAGACAGAAAATTAGAAAAACATTCAAGGAGAGCCCAGAGATACATGCTAATTCTGAAATATTATGAAATCAAATTAATTCAGTGTATGGTTAAAGAGGAAACATAGTGAACTGAATAGAAGAACGGAATGGGATGGAATGGAATGGAATGGAATGGGATGGCATAGAGTACAGTAGAGCAGAGTAGGAGGGAAGGGAAGGGAAGGGAAGGGAAGGGAAGGGAAGGGAAGGGAAGGGAAGGGAAGGGAAGGGAAGGGAAGGGAAGGGAAGGGAAGGGAAGGGAAGGGAAGGGAAAAGATAGTTAATATTGTATTAAAGCTAGGGTACATCTATGTAAAAATTTGTTACAAAGAGCAACGAAATATGACCAGGCAGAATGTGATGGAAGAAAATTACTTACACTCCACAACAGGCAGATGTTTGGGTTTAGTGAAATAATGTTTTCCGATAGAAACTTACCTCTGTATACACATATAAGCTCTTTTACAAGAAGTTTATTCGTTGTTTTTTTCACCAAGGATTTTCCTGGCGCATACACAGGTTGATGCCTGCAGATCAAAGCCCAAGAGTCGCAGTTCCCTTGTGCAGACTGCAGAATCCATTTCATACGAGCAGCACACTTTGGGAAATCCCTGAAGCCAGGTAATAAATGATGCGCGTGGCATAAACTTTCTTACAGTGATCTGCTCTTTGGCAAGATGCACGGGAAAGGACTCATCAGCTGAGACGCATGTGGATCTCTGCAAAAAGTGCCAATTCACTTCCATTTATACTTTCATTGTCTTTCAGTAGCTATTCACAGCATTCATTTATCAAAACACACTTGGGTTGTTTTACCACCAGAATATATGGTATGAGGAAAGTAAACAGAAGCATTTGCCAGGAATGTTGAAAATGTTGCAGCCCCAGTGCAATTTCTCAGCAGTTTACCCCAAGGGTAACAAAGTTGTGAAGAGTGAGATTTTTCTTAGTGATGTCTCAATTCAGAAGAACTTTCTACAGAAGAGATGACTGTAGACATGAGTAGTTTTGGGTGGTGGAAATACTTAAGTGCTATTGATATCAGTGGTGCAGGTGTTTTTGAATGCTTTTTTGCACGCCGAAGACAAAAAGCTTGGGTACTTGTGTGGTACAGCTGATAATTCACAGTGGGTTGGGAACGTGTAAGCTGCAGCATCTGTCACGTTGTTGCTGTTCTTGGGGACAGAGACTGCTTTGCTTAAGTCTTTAACTCACTAATGTTTATTGTTTTTTAATGGAAAAAGTTAGTGTGTTACCTGACTAAAGGACTTTCTGCATGTGTTTATGTGGAACCCTTTCTCCAGGTGGAAATATGGAACACTCCTAGAAAAGAATCACTGTCAACTGAAAGCAGCATACAAAGACACAGAGCTCCCAGTGGCAGAGATCCTTGCCAACAGGGCTCCCATCTGGACAGAGGAATCCTTTGAAAGATATTTCTCTTCTACCGAGTACTGCAAATGCCCTATACATAAAACCTCATGAGCCCTGGTTTTATTTTGGACAGCAGTAGAAAAAAAGAGGGATTTTTGTTTTTTTCTCCAGAAAGCATGGCTGACTCACACAGGAGGCAGATGGTCACAGTGGTCAGACTCCCTGCTTTGTAACCAGCACTTGGTTTTTGCATGCTAATGATTTCTTGTTCCCAAAAATAGTTTTACAGACAGGGTCAATTATATTTTTGGATTGTACAGCGCGTAGAGCCATCAGTTAGTTGCACAAGGCGATTGGTTTATAATGCAGCACACCCCTTCTTCGTAATTGGCACCTTTTTGATATCCCGTTTATAATGGCAGGGTCTATCTTTACAAACAGTGCCTTGTATTAGCATGCAAATGCCCTGGCTCCCCTCAGATAGTTTTACACACAGAGTCAATTATATTTTTGCATTGCACAATGTATAGACTAATTAGCTATCGCTAAATGGAGCACTTGGTCTTCAGATTTCAAAATCTTTTTGCGCTAAGTGATTCTGAGACACTTTCAAGGGCAGGCTGGTAAGTAAAATTAGAGAAAGAGATTGTGCTGGCTCATCTCTCAGACTTTCATTTGAATGCAGAATGAGACATTTTCTAGTTATGTTGCTCCATTATCCTTTGCTCTGCATCACTCTGAAGTGGATAAGCTGGGATGCCACACACAGTTCCTGAAAGGTGCTGGAGAAAGCTGTACATGTGGGTTCCGTCCGTGAGGAGCACCCTGGAACTGAGGTGGTTAACAGTGTGTTTTGGATTTGGGTAGCGGTTCAAATTTTAATGTGCCTGTTTTCAGTTGTGGAATCAGAAAAGCTAACTTATTCACCAGTAGTTTTGATATCAACAGTCATTTCTGTTGATACAGACAGAAGTTTTCATTTTGAATGCAAGAACATCTGAGCTATTTTCTCAGGAGAACAGGGAGATGAGGGAAAAGTTTTTGTACATGGTATTTCAGATAAAATTTGTCCTTCAAGTATTCCAAATTGAGCTCTAGCTCTCCTAAAAAATGGTGCAAAATTTAGAGATAAATTTAGGCTGTGATTTTAGATAATTCTTTTTCTTGTGTTTAAAAACAGTGAATTTAATGCACTCTCTATAGTGCTTATGACAAGATGGTCATCTGTAGAACATGGGTCAGATACACAATGTAGTTAATAAAATTACTTCTTATTCCTAGTGTGCTAAAAATTATTTTGTACTGAATGCTAGTGAGTGGTTAATAAAAGGCTGGGGGCAGGAAGATTGGGGTTTGGGTTTTTGTTAGCATTTTTGAAGTGAAGAATGCTCCTCAACCCACCCTTCCTTCCTTCCTTCCTTCCTTCCTTCCTTCCTTCCTTCCTTCCTTCCTTCCTTCCTTCCTTCCTTCCTTCCTTCCTTCCCTCCTTCCCTCCTTCCCTCCTTCCCTCCTTCCTTCCCCCCTCCCTCCCTTCTGTCCTTCTTTCCTTTTCTCTCTTTCTCTCTTTCTTTGTTTTAATTTGATTAGCTTAATGCTCACTCATATGTTACTGGGGAGACAGAGAGGAGATCAGAAATAATGCCAGCAGGGAATGAGTGGAAATTATAGACAAGCAACTACCTAACAGATAGGTTCTTTCTCTAGCCTATATTCTTGTTTGGAAACTAAGTGATTGTATGTTCTTTTCACACCAAGGAAGAAAATCACACTTGTTCTTGATACCTAATAATGATACTATACAGTATGCACAGTCTGAAATCAAGCAGAGAAAAAAGATCGGTTTCTTTCAGCTCAACAGGACTGATGGGGTTTATGTGCATTTCTGAAGCACCTTTTAGAATGGATTCAAATCCTGGAATGGTTTTGGAAAGAAGAATCTACAGAGTAACATGTTTCCGTACTCTCAGCCAGTGCTGTTGTTGAGATCTAACTGGTGCTGTTCATGTCCAAATCCATTCATCAAATCCATATCTTTCAGATTTGGAGAGAAGGATGCTGTGGGGGACAATGTCAAAAGCCTCACTGAAGTCCTGATAGGTTACATCAGTGTCTCTCCCCTTGTCCACTGATGTGGTTACAATGTCATAGCAGGCCATAAAAGGATATTTTATTTGTTGATTATGCATGTTATGCATGTGCACTACATGCTGTACTTTGGTACTATGTACTAGATACTATATATATACTGTACTTGTGCTGCACATTGATATTACATATTATGCCTACATATTCTATGTACTACTTCTCCTAGGCAAGAAGGAAGGAGAGAAGGAGAGGAAGAGGGGAGCTTGAGCTCTGCTAACACTGTCAGAGGTGGGACAGCGAGAGCTGAGATTTGTCTCTGCTGGAGACCAGTGACACTTACTTACAATCTCCTGTGGCTGGAAAAGAACTTCTGGAACTACTCCTTTGGTCAGAGGTGAACAATACCAGCTAGAGTTTTCTGTCAAGTGAAATGTCATAATTATCACTGCCACCACTGGTTGGCAAATTGGCAAGTAAACCAGTTGGTAATTTACAGATCAGTGCTTTTACCTAATGCCTTTACATATTTATACCTATTTTATAATCAAGAGTTCATTGTTTATACAACATTATAAAGTGTAATAACTAGCACTTTGGATTTGTTTTTCTATATATTTTACATAAATTTCATAAGAACACATAATTAGTTTGTTAGAGTTAATAAAACCCTGAAAAGCTAGAAGTCATGTTTTATACCATTCTGGGTTTTGTTTGAATATATCTCAAACTAATACACAAGTACAAAACTTATACAGTTACGTAGTTTTTAGTTCAATACATTCTGGAATGAATTTGTGTGAGAGAAACAGCAAGAATTACTTAAAATCTGAAGATGTGTGTTTCAAGTCGTGCCCTGGAGATGGTAGTTGTTCTTCTGCTAACGGCAACACCTTGTGCTTCAGTGAAGAGAAAAGATTAGCCTGGGAAGTAGCTTGTTGCTGAGTGTATCAGAAGTACACTGTCTCAGGTCTCTGAGCACATACCCTAAGTGTTCCTCTTCAGAGGCTGTCGCTTCAGATCTTACATAAGATCACTTTGACTTCACACCTCAATTTTGCTTCAGGACACAAATCTTCTCTGTATCTTCTCCTGAGCATCATTCACTCTTAAGAAATTTATCCTCTGTGAAAATAAACCCTTTGTTAGGAGAGAACAACAGACAGATGACCACATATATGGCGTATGATCTATCCACGCTAATCAGAATGAAAGTGCTTTAATCATAAATTGAAATTGTAGATAACTTTCATTAAACTAAGTTTTACACTTCTTTTAACATACCTAATGCACTGACTATGAACTTACTTGCAGTTTGGAGGAGACAAACATATATGGCGCATTAAAGCAATAGATGCACACTACTTTTTGTCTGAGAAATGCTGGTGGCTCAGCTGCTGATGTCTATCCCATGTGACACCAAAAGTGATAGGAATATATTGTTGTACCAGAGAACTGCCAATCTCATGTAGATATCTTGAGGTGGCAGATGGTCATGTCTTTGTATCAACGGTAGAAATGATTGTGCGGTTTATTTTTAGTGATGTAAATTTGGAGAAGCAAATCCAGGTGCTCAGGGGAAAATATAAACTTGAAGGATGGTTGGCTTCTTGTACTAGATCTTGATTATATGTAGAAATCTCATAGTAAGTTATTATTTCTGAAAATAATCCATGAGGTATCTGCATGAATATCATTCTGGAGCCAAATATAAGACATTCTGTCATACATCTCACAACAGCAAGGCAATGTCTCCATCAGTGTGCTCATCTTTCTCTGCTATTCTTACAAGTTGCATGTATCTCTGTATTCATCCACAGATAGAACTATATTGATGCCTGCTGCAAAGCATGTGTCCTCTCCAGGGCTGATCCCACAAAAGGGCAGTAGGTTCCGACAGCCTAATTTATTACAGATTAAGTCCAATCCTGGAGCTTTGTTGTTTCCTGAAGTCTACAATGTTATTTTATTCCCCAGTGGCCAGCACGCTCATTAATTCTTGGTGCAGTGTTTCCCCCACTTGTGAAAGGATTGCGCCTTTCATGGAGCCTAGCACCTGCCCCTTCCTCCAGAAATTAGCGTCTGTGTTGCACACTTTCAGCTCCCTGAAGCAGAGGATTCCCAGTTTAACTCCTTTCTTTGGGAACATTTTTTCCCTGCACTATTCACTGTGCTACTTATGCTACTTTGTGTTCTTAAGCCATCATATTACACACGATGAGCATCCTGGAAATGAATAATTGCTGCCATCATTAACTATCTGTCCCCTGAAGCCAGCACGCTGAATCATAACACGCTATAGCAGAGTGCAATGTACTTATTAAAACCTAGTTTTCCAGACTAGGTATAAGAAACAATGTCCTTTCTTCCAGTCATTCAGCTGTGGATCAGAATGAACTTGTTAATGACTGGCTGAATAAAACACAAGAGGATGTGTGTTCAGGGAAGCAGATGCCACACTGCTCTGCTTTTCCTGCTTGCCCTTAAAGTGTGCTTATCCATAGCATAAGAGTTATTATTGCATTTGCCTATTGAAATGCCATTAAAATTGACTTAATAAAAGCCAAATATTAATGTGGGGTCAAAGCGTGTTCTTCGTTGGCACCACTAAAGTTTGCAGCAGGATTTTGCTCATCATTTTATATTCAACTAAATGAAGAACATCTGGACCTTTGCACTTAAAACAAAATCAATACAAATAAAACCAAGGGTATTAGCAACGGCTCAGCTGAAGGATCCCAATGACATATCTCTAATATAATTACACAGCACAACACGACAGCCAGATAGTCTTAAAGTATGTATCCACCTCTCAGGCTCCAGATACAATTAATTATTATGAGAAATAATAACTTCCTCAGCAACTGCTTTCCTTTCGCTCAGGAAGAGAAATTGAAAACAGTTGGGTGTAAACTTAAGAGAAAGGTCATGGGTTAATAGTGTTCATAAATAGAATAGCAAGGGAATCTCAACTTTAATTGCTATAACGTAAATTACCTTGGAGAGCCCAAATTAGTGATCACTTAGCCTGGCCATTACACCTTCCCGGTGGGTCCTGCTCACTTTGAGAGCTTAATCCGAATTTCCAAAATTCCATCCAGACATATTGAGCTTGTGAACAGTTTGCACAGTTGCAGCAGCTTCTCCAGGAATTTTAGATTCTCTTTTCTCCTTCCAAATCCTTTTCTGCCTGTTTAGTGTCACTATTGCTACAGATGGATCACTAGTTGCTCACTTCTGTCTCAAAAACATGTATGAAGTGAATGATGGAAGGAAGTATTAGAATTGTGGAATTATCATTGAGTGGCACCATGGTTGTTATCTGCCGTTGTGGCTGTGTGTCCTCTGCCTGAAAAAGCCCCATGTGTCATGGGCTAAGGTAGAGTGAGCAGTGTTATTTCCTGCTTGTATTTGTTAGTTTTTCGTATAATTTGAATAAGTGCCTGAGTTTCAACCGCAGTAAATGTTTCTTCTATAACAAGTTCTAACTTATGTGAGTAAATGTGAAAAATGAAGTCTGACAAGGTCTGTGGGGCTCTCACTCCATGGCCCAGCATTGCAGGGGGAGAAATGCAGCTTCTTTCTTTTTATTACCATTTTAACTGGAGATTAATCTTTGATAAGAGGTAACTGTGAAGTGATTTATGATTTATGGGTACTTATGTTCAGGGGCATGCAACTGTATCAGTGTTTGCAACTTTTGATGGCCTGGATGTAGGATCATGTTTCTTAGTTTGCAAGGGGCTGCTGTGGAGAAATACCCCAATGATGTCTCTTCATAGAAGACAGAAAGGAAGTTGAGAAATGTAGGCATTTTATTTTTAATTTGGCTGTAATGTACTGGTTGATGAAAAATCATGTTAGTTGCCAGTTTAAATTGAAAGGCTTCCTGACTACAGAACTAGAAAGTCATTGTAGAAGTATGAATGACGTTGAAAAGGGAAGCATTTTAAATGCTGGTAATGATAAGAAAAAATGACAAAAACCGTTCCCTTGTTTATGCAATATTGGAGTATCACTTTGGAGATGCGCGTTTGGTTTCTGAGGTTTTCTACAAGACGTTGTGTAAGACTGCTCTGCCAGTGACTGTGTTCTGAAAAGGAAAGGGAAAGAGAAAGGGAGAAAGAAAGGGAGAAAGAAAGGGAAAAGAAAGGGAGGGGAGGGCTGGGGTGGAGTGGGGTAAGGAGGGGAGGAGAGGGGAAGAGAGGGGTAGGGAGAGGAGAGGAAGAAGAAAGAAGGAAAGGAGGAATGAAAGGACAGAAAGGAAAGAAGGAACAAAAGGAAGAAAAGAAGGAAAGGAAGAAGGAAAGAAAGGAAGAAGGAAAGAAGGAAAGGAAGAAAGGAAGAAAGGGGAAAAAAGGAAGAAAGGAAGAAAGAAGGGGAAGAAAGGAGGGAGGGAGGGAAGGAAGGAAGGCAGGCAGGCAGGAAGGAAGGAAGGAAGGAAGGAAGGGCCGAAGGGAGGGAGGAAGGAAGGAGGGGAAGAAAGGAAGGAGAGGAAGGGAGGGAGGAGGGGAGGGAGGGGAGGGAGGGAGGAAGTAAAAAGGATGGCAGTGCTTCCTTTCCTGTGTCTCCCATTTCATCTGGCTAGATTGCAAGTGCTCCAGGACAAAGGAGTCAGAATGTGTCTGGCAAGGTCCGGTGCACTATGATTTTAGTAAAACTTGGATGTTGTGAGTTTTACTGAAAAATTATTTAATGACAGTTTAAATAGTAATAGTACAAATAGTAATAATAATATACGATAAGCCACTAGTAAGAAAATTTGTAAGTGAAGATGTTATCTTTTAATTCTAGCCTCAGTGGGGTAGGAGATATTGATTCTTAATTGGGTTACATCTGCTAATAAAGCACCTACAATGAACCCTACACAAAAGTGGCTGGGCACAGCGGCCCCCCAAGTGCAGTGCAGGGCTTCTTTCAGTGGTGGGAGGGCACTCTGACTTCCCAGTTCTTCGAAACATGAGCGGCTGTCCTCGTATTGTGGCCGTGCTAGTGCTGCATTCTGTAACAGCAGCGTGCTAATTATCAGCTGCTAATGTAAAATGGGAGCATTTACCTGATTCTTTGAAACTCCTCTGTGCAATAAGAGTCTCCTCTGGAAGCACGTGCTGCTGGTCCTACTGCATCTGACATATGGGGTTGTCATTCTTGTGCTTAGCTAGCATTGATCTTTTCAGCATTGTTAATGACAACTGTGTATCTCTACTTACAGTCCTTTCTTCTGTCTAAAAGAGAGTCTACAAAATCTGTATCTAGTACTAATACAAGAGTGGCATTTAGTATTCTACTTTTCATCATCAAAATCAAGAAGAGCTTGTTTCCGTTCTTTGCATGGGCAAGCTCTGTTACTCTGTGCTGCTCACTCTTAGATCAAATGTAAAGATACGTTTGCTGTTGACCTCATTTAAAAGCCCTCTAGAGGAAAAGTCTGAAAAAGTTGATACAGTTTGGCATGGTTATTCATTATGCATGGGAAGTGCATTGCTTTATTTTCATTAATTTTACATAGAAATGAGATACAGGGCAACATGCTTTTCTAATTTTTGAGAGCTTCACAAACCTTATGTTCTACACACAGAGCCACTTATACACAGGCAAATCCAAAAGCATTCTGTACTCCTCAGCTCATGAATCCACATTTTAAGAAGGTGGGATTGTCCTTGCATTAAAGGCATTCTGCTCCTTCTGGCTTACTGTTTTGTCTGAAGACTGCTTCTGTGGGATGACTGGCATTGGTGAAACAATGCAGGTGTGCTAAAGATTTTCCTGGGGCATACTGCTGAAAATGATAACTAATCATTGGGATATAGATATAGCTACTGAAATACATGAGCAAAGCACAGATGTCTAGGTCCCCCTGTACTGCTGTTCACAAAAAACGTGTCAGTGAAAAGCCAACATATCAAATTTAGGATGATTTTTGGTGATTGGATGGAAGAGTGGAATATCATATATTTTTGAGACATTTTCTTCCTTCCTGAAAGCATGCAACAAAACCTCAGAGAAATCCTGGGGAACTCTTTGCGTGAAAGTGATGATTTACGGGCTAGTGAGAACATGAACATCACGATTTGCATAATCCCATATGGAACAGAATAATACAAAATACAGCATTATCTCATGTAAACAAATGATATTAAAGTTAGAGACATTTGAAATACTTGCACTCAAGCTCAAACCTACTTCTGACAACCCTTGTTGCAAAGCTGTGTATGTTTCATATACCAAAATGCCTGCGAAGATCTGAAGAGGCTGTGCAGTCTGCTCTGCTTCCTTTCCATCCTCTACAGCATCCAGTCTCTCTGACCCCAAAGCCCATTGTTCCAAACTCTACAAATGCCACTGTGAATCAAGTCTTGCATTTTCTAAACTTTCAGGTTGACTGATTCTTCTATAGCATAAATTACGTAAGCTACAATACTAGCAATCACAAAATTAATCCTTCTGCCCCTGAAAGCTTTGCTAAGATGAAATGGGTTGGCCACAAAATTAGAAGCCAGAAACTTTGTTGTCATTCTGAAACCATTGCCTCTTCTTTCATCCAAAGTAAGCAAGCACTTAAAGCTGCTTGTGGTGGTGGGCAATTATTGGTGCTTCAGATAGTTACTACTTAACTATGGGAGGTGGTAAGAGTAACGTTAGTCATGTTACTCATGTGCAAGCTAAAAAGAATAAGTGAAGCTTTTCATCAGTTGAAGACAATAACTCTGTACTTTCTGTGCTCTCTGGTCCTCAGAAGTGAGGTTTCACCCTGCTGTTATTGTGGGATTTACTTGTTGATGGGTCAGTTGCCCATGATGGCATTGCAGTGAAAGACAGAGGAGGAGAAACAGTCCTCTCTCTGATCCTGACACCCTGCCCTTCTGCATCCTCAGTAGTTCTGGAAGATGCTCTTTTTCCTTCTGAGTTAATCCAGCCCTGAGCTGGATTAACAATGGAGTGTTTCTTTGTTGAAGTGCAAGCTTAGAATGGATGGCCATGTGGGTATTGCCAGCTGGGAGTCCTGCCCTAAGTACCCTCACTTGACACACATACACGGTCTCTTGGCTGCCTGAGACCCCTGCCCATCTGTTTGGATGGCATTGTGCCCAGTTCCCTGCTCACTGGCCATTTTCTGTAAAGCACTGCCGCCAAATAGTGGTTGGTTCAGATGGACGGCTGACGTAGCATTACTGCCACTCTTCTGCTAGCAAGTCTTACTTTTCTAGTAAACAGAAGACTGTGTTATGGGTTTATTTGGTCCTGCTCTACTTTCAATATTGCATAAGCAAAATCTTAATCTGGTTGAAACTGTGGTAGCCTTTACGAACAATATGATTGTAAAGCGGTCTGAAACATGATTTCTCCGCACTGAAGGAGTGGTGCAGGAAAACAAATGGGTCTGCCAGCTGGCGCCGAGTCCAGCACTTTGCCATGTAAGTGCTTTATGGGTGACAGAGGAGGCCTGGATGTACAGAGCACTTCAGGACAGCTGGTGAAGCAAGGGAGAGCTCAGTCTCACTGTGGTGAGGGCAGTGAAGTTCAGGATGTGGGTTTACTCTGTGCTTTCTTTTCTGCACAGTCTGTGGTGCTCCTTCTCCCTAAAAGCAAAGGCACTTAACTCCTCAGCCACATCATGCCCAGCTGATTTCTGCTCTTTAAAAGGCTCATGTCCCAGCTTGTGTATGGGTACCCATACACCTCCATATACAAGATTATTCTGCCCCTGGAGACACTCATAGCCTGAGAGATTTCAAAGCGCCTCAGACCCACTGTCTCCAAACAAGTTTCTGGTTCTAGAGACCTGATATTGAGAGTTAAGAAATTGTGAAGTTCACCTCATGCTGCCTACCTCCTGTTGGAAATGTTTCAGATCTTCAGAAATGAATTTTCATTTGGAATTTCTGCAGTGTGGATAATTACAAACTCTAATTTGTTTTGTGAAAGATAAACGGTGGAATCCTCTCACAGCTGAAATACTATTGCCAGTTCATTGCAGTTAGAAGTCTTCTAAGTAGTAGTTACCAGATTCCATTTGTACAGGACAGAGCAACGTAAAGCAAAGACTGAACCCTGTGTGTTGCAGTGGGAAAGGTACAACGCGAATGGGAGCGAGCCAAAGGCCAGGCCTGTCTCCTTCATTGTCTCTGCTGTTGAGCTGCTTAATGACCCTTACCAAGTCACACAACTTCACAGTGTGTTAATTTACTTTTGGTATTATGTAACTAATTAATTCTGATTTGGAAGCAAGGCTTCTACCCTGCTCTTGCTGTGGGATTCAGTTACTAATGGATTAAAAGTAATGGTTTGCAGACTTCATAAGAAATCTTTTATTTAGCCAAATGTATTCTTACCTTTCAGGGAAAGTGCTTACCAGCTGATTTACTTAAGTAAAAACAGCACTCAGAAATAAAGCAAGAACAGAGTGGCAGAGATCACACATCCTGTATTGTCATCTATTTTTCCATTCCATATTCAAACACAATCACGGTATTTTAGAAGCTTTACAACAAAGAGCATAGAAAAAAGTGCAAGGGATTTGTTCCTTGTTCTATCTGTGACAGCTTTCACAACTTCCTTCATGCCTGAAAATGAAAAACAGAGCTTTTCTTCCAGCTAGTTCACGTGGCTGTGGCTATATATGTGTTTATGCTATATATACCATGATCCTTGAGGTTCCTTTCAACCCAAGACATTCTTTGATTCATGTGATATACAATATACAGTTTATTAAAAAGAAAGGTTTAGTATGTGCACATAGTTAGATATTAACTTTTCATGATTTCATTGCTATTTGGCTGTTCTATAACCAGTGTCATACAGGAGCCTGAAGACAGACGTCTCCTTCAGTAAGATGAGCAAATGGCAGCCTCAGCTCCTGCTGGAAATGTAGGTCAGTTTGTGCTTCAGAGTGTGGTGCCCTTACGCGCAGCCCTGGGTCCCACAGCCTCTACGTGTTGCTGGAGCAATGATTTCTTAGCCTACTCTTCAGTTTATGGCTTACCTGTTTCCATAACTGCATGGTTGATTTGCACATGGAATGCGCTTGATTTGCACGTGGAATATTTTTCTTCATTCAGATGGCTGTCAAAAGTGTTTCTGCTTTGGAGATTTGCAATTTTACCAGTAGGAAAGGACATGTTTTTGTTTGTTAGTTTTTATTTCTTTTTTTTTTTCCCCTAGACTCTTTTCATAGTATCAGTTTAAAAATTACTTTTAAGTTTTGAAGCTCTCTGAGGTTAATGCAAATAGAGAATGAACTACAAGGGTAGTGCAGAACATGTAGAGGCAAGAAAGAGTGAGGACTTCTCACTGCTCAGACATGAGAAGCTTTAGGAGTAAACATAAGAAAATTCATGTAACTTTCATGCTACTTTCTTGAAGGAGGTGGCTTGCTTCTACATATATTGGTATATCTGTTTTTGCTTTAATATCAGGAGTTTAGCTGATGTATATTGTACTACATTAGCCATTACTTCTTTTGAAGCACCTAGGATTCCTTATTGGTTGACTTCCAATCACTGCAAAATTTCCCATTTACTCTTACTCGTCTTTCCTTTCAAATTTTGTTAAGAAAGTCCACTAGGTTTTCATTCCATCAGTGCAGGTAGTGTTTCTCCTTTCTTCACCTCTTTCTCTGTGCAACTGAAGCTCCAAAGTAGCCTTGAGTTTTTGTCTTTGCAATGAAGAGCTGAGCTGCGAGCAGGGATTTGGTGGCAGTTCCCCCTTCTGCTCCCTCAGTGGCCATCTGATAAAGAAGTGCTTTTTCTACCAACATTGTATGTGCATATAAACACGTACACACACACTTTTAAAAAACACACTTGTATGCTGTTTGTACAGAAGTTCCCCTTGAGGGATGCTTGCTTTAAGTATGCAGGATTCAGAAGTGTGTTTCCTGAAGGGCAAGGTAACAGCAAGTCTTCCACTCTGAGTCACAGCTGGATGCTACACACATGGCTCAGTGTGCTGGGGGAGAGAGTGGAGAATGTTTAAAAAATAAATACATTACACTTTTCCAAAAGGAGAAGTGAGCACAGCGTGCAATTGCAGAAATATTACAGCGTTCTCTGACTTCCACACTTGAGGGAGAATCAAATTAACCGTTTATATTACATCACAATGTACACGCTTATAAATTGAAATGCTTCAAAGTCTACTGTTACACAATTAATACAACTACTGCATTCCCCCCCTAGCACTGTTGCAACCTCTGAAATACAGGCATGTGCAGCTTCCAACACAATCTGACAGTCTGCAGTGGAAGTGGACAGTTGTTGAGGAGGCAGGATGACTGTTTGAGTAGCTAAAGAGGAGTCTGTGATTCAAAATAATATTCTGAGATAACAGCTGAATGTGTAGATCCACTGTGATGATGTATTTACTAAAGAAACTTAGCAGATAATGCCCGGTATTATCAGGGTATGTGTATGTACCTAAATATTCTTTGCTCTGGAGTCCCAACTTTTGCGTGATACTAATATGCCATAACTTTGCAGTGCATTGAGTGCTCTGTAGCTGAGATCTCGTTTTAGATCTTCCTTGCTGGCATCTGGGAACTTAAAGGGATGGGCAATTCATGGCAGGGTGAGGGGGATGGCTGGGCAAACCAAACAAGCTAGGTCAGTCCCCTTTGATGGGCCCCCTTTTAAAAGGTTATACAAAAGAACTGTTTTGTTTGAGTGAACTGCCTGCTACTTTGTGAAAATCATATAGAAATGAGTCCCAGATCAATGCTCTTGAGGCTGCAGGAGGGAAAAAAAAATACGGAAAAAAAAAACCCCAAACCATAAAAGATAGATCAGAAGCTATATTTTAGCAAAGATGTCTCTTAAGTGCTGTTGTCTGACACTATGAACTCCAATCAATGTGTCAGTATTTTGGAATTTGAAAGGAAATAGGGATCAGACCTGACAATCCAGAGCTGAAATTTGATGCTCTGGTCTTTTTGATAAACTGACAGGCAGTGAAAATTGCACACGTCTGCAGGGAATCTGGAGAAAAGAGAGACAGTTTTGTAGAAAGTCTGCTTACGATTCACAAAGGCATGCATTTTATCAAAATGGATTGCTTTTGCAATGTGTGGCAGGTTGCCTTCCTCTCTGAATGGATGCTTTTGCAGCTTGTAAACTGGTGGGGTTCACACACCTCTACAATATGCCATGACTGTTCTTGGCACACAATTCTATTGCTCTCCCATTCTTGCAAGTGAAGTAAACTTGATAAAAACAAATAATCAAAAAGGAATTAGAAACTTTAGTCCCAAAGCTGCCCCCCATTTCTCCCCCCCAGTGAATGTTTAAGTTCAACAAAAAGGATTTTAAAAACTGTTCTTGCCAATAGTTTAAAACAACTGAAAAGAATCCTTCAAGCTCCATCTTCCTCATCATCAAACCCACTGCAGTTACGTTATGTTTTCTACTTAAGACTCTCAAACCTTACTGCACGTGTTCAGTCTTAAAATACCTTGTTCCTGCAGACGAATGTTGTTACAGACACGCTGCAGACTGCAGGACTGGGCACAGCAGGGACCCCTATCCCAGCACTGCATTCCAGGCATTTCACACAGTTTACCACTTTTAAAATACTGGAACCCAGTCCTGAATCCTGCATAGTGTGCTTTGTGTTAGGGAACAAAGGAGTTGTCTTGTGGGACAGGCTTACTCATTCGTGGAGATCCATATACGCTCTGAGTGCAGCTGAGGCTTCCAAGTGCTTCGCCCACTCGGTGGTGGTTTATTATGGTTGATTAATTTCTGGGATTTATCTCTGGTATATTTTCGTCCTCCAAAAAGAAGAATTAAAATCCCTTTTGAAATTTGCTGTTTTTTCTTTTTCTTTTTCTCTTCCTCCCCCCCCCCACCCCAAAAACAAAAACAAAAAAAAAAAAAAAAGAAAAATTAACTATTACAACTTAATTTTGTTTTCAAATCTATAACAATTTCAGCAGATGAAAGCAGCATGCAATGGAAGTGGAGCCTCTGCACTGACAGAATCTTTGAGCTTTGAACACTTCTCTTTTCAGCATGTTTCATGTTTTCAAAGATTCCTCTCTCTGTTGATTTTACAGCCTTTACAGAGTTCACAAAATTATACCCTAAAAATGGTGCCATATCATTTTAGCTTTGGTCTACAGTCATTTAAGAGAGTAAATGCCATCACTTTCTTCATAAGATGAGCAGTCCTAAATGCTTTTTTATATGAGAAAAGTTCTCCGAGTTTAATCCTTTGTTTCCCTATGCTCCTGGAGACATCGGTAATATCAAAGAGAACTGTCAGCTGAAAGCATCCATAAAACGTAAAGAGATGGCGAGACACACTAGAAAGTTTGGCTTCATGGATTTATTAGCCTTCTCTGCAATGAGCGTGCTGTGTCTCTCAGAGATGGTTGTATGGCAGTGGGGACAAACAGCAGAGCAGCTACAGAGGGGTTCCAGGAAAAGGATATAGCAAAACACAGAAAGCGTGGGGTCCTCGAAAGGCTCCAGACTGTCTCACCCATGCAGACCTTGGTCAGTCTGAAGCTGAAGTCATTATGTTTCTGTTTTGTGTATCTCAGAATACAAAAATCTCTTCTGATTTCTTCATCACCGAGAAAAGGCCTTAACTGCTCTCTGCGCCTTTGATAGAAGAGGGAAAAAATAACTGCATTCCCTTAAATGAAGTTACTGTACTGTGTGACAATGGGGGAGTGCATCCAGTCCCATGCTGCTGCTCCTTCACCATCCATTACTCTGGCTGCTTATAACAGCAGCCGTAGATAAAGTGAGTCTGACCATCCTGGCTTCTCGAAATTCTCGTCTACCTTAATGTCCGTGGTTCCCCTACATAAATCAAGTGTAGTTGTGTCTGAAATAATTTTCTTCCAAGGCTAATACAGTTGTTTCATTCTTATATCGTATCAGGCAGTAAGAGGGATATGATTGCTTATGCAGCTGGGAGCCTCATGCTTACAGGTTTCACTCTGTCTCCAGCATTGCAGAGCATAATCTGAGCAGCATGTTATGTTCTATACAGACCACTTACACGGAAGAATCAATAATGGAAGAGGAAGTATTGTGTATCAAATGGAGAGGAGTGTATTTGGCTTCTTTGGCACTATTGCACTGCATACTGATATTTCACTGGAGTTAAAATACACCTACATGTATTGTAAGCAAGGGAAGATCACTACTACTATTAGTACTTAACCAGAGGAGTGAAAGTTTGTTTGGCTTAGTGTCTCTTAATGTAAATTTTCACCTTGGGGAATGGTTGCCCATTATCAAGGTAGGTAAAAATATAACCCAGAATGTATTAAATATGGTAGGTCCTATTCAAACAGGCAGCATGTGTAAATTTTTAGCTCCTTAGTGAAGGATAAAAGATCAGATGCTTTCAGTTTTCTTTTTACAGACAGATTCGTTAAAAAGGGGAGATGTGGTTATATGTCTGTTGATTTTCCAACATGCTTGTAGTTCTACCCATCGTGTGGCTTGTTCTAATTGGTTTGCTTGGCTTTGTTTAATCCTTAATGAGTATGCATCCGCAGCTGAATATTTGTTTTAAAATAAATAACTTCCACGCATGTCTGTTGCACCCATCTTTTGGAGAAGGTTTGAACCAGAGTATATGCGTGTTCTGATCACCATACTAACATGCTTTTGCTTCAGTTTTGGCCAATTTGACAAGTGAAAAATAGATGTCTGCCAAGTGACAAGCTGCTGAATATAAATTCTGATAGCATTTGCTCCTGATAGAGAGAGAGAGAAGAGGTGAGGGCTGGGAAGGGAGTGAAGTAGAAAGGGGGAGTTCAAGGAGGCAGGAAGAGAAGAACAAAAAAATGAGCAAGACAAAAAGAGAGCGCTGACCGTGGTGGCTGGCAGCAGGTGCTAGCTAACCAGTCAGCACTCTCTGGCTGTAGATGTCATATAACCCTGCAGACGTATACTACCATTTCAAATTTATAAGTAAAAGCAGTGAAGAGGCACATTTGTGGTGTCGTGTTCCAATATGTAGTCACATTGACCTGAGGCTGGATGCACAAGCATACTGATACTTTGCAGAAGAACATAATAATAGATTTTAAATCTAAAATTCCCAGCTAACTTCCTGGAGACTGAACACAGTCTGCAGCATGCTCTATTTTCTGCAGTAAAGACTGCTTTGTTAGTCATGTAACTGAGAGAGGTGATGTTTGTTTAATTCCTAAATCATCCACTGTTCATATTTTTGATGCATGTTTGCCTTCTGCCATCAGTGTTTGCTGTGGAAGCAGTTAGCTGTCCTTCACACAGCATCAAGAGGGATTTCTCATTCTCCCTTCCTCCTGGCAGGAGAAGTTTTGCACCTATGGAGAACTGATCTTGTGTTTGAGAACCTTTATCCCAAGCAGAGGAAGTCCTGGTTCTGCCTGGCAGGAGACAGAAGGAAAACTGATATACTCCAGACCTCCACCAGACTGAACACTTCCCTCTTGCAAAACTGAGTATTTTAATCTGCTATCAAAGTATTTGTTCAAAATTAACTAGAATTCCAATAGAATTGGGACTTCATAGTTGAAGATGTCTTTGTTAAAATACTGCACAAACATTAAAAATCATTTGATAGCAGACAAACAGAAAAGATCTTTTGACTGTGTCTATCCAAAGAAGCACGTTAAAGGTCAGTTCCCTGTCAGAATGCAATGTAACAGCACAGAGGGTGAGGATAATTTGCAAGCTGAGCTTCAACACTGTCTCTGTGATTGCCAGCATCTGTTGTGGTTTCCAGACTTGTCCAATGAGATCTGCTAATACAGTTGTGTGTTTCATGCCATGCTACTGAATGCAAATATATGGAGCATGTTACATCCAATATAGCTCACCCTCAGGGAAAGTCTTATTGCCACACTTCCCCTTATACAGCCCAAGATGTACTGTCAAGATAACAGGGATATAGATGAAGTTGAAATGAATTTGAATCAGACCTCAGATACTGTGTTTGCATCAGTAAATATGGAGTCAAGCTGCAAAACAGAGAGTTGGAATTCACAAAATTCTGCTCTATTCGGGTCAGGACCGAGATTAAGACTTAAAATAACAAAGGGACATTCAGCACTGATGTAGAAATGATGTTCCCCGTTTGCTCACTTTCTGAATTTCTGACCCTTCTTGAGTGGAAGAGTTCTGTCTACAGTGTGCCTTCAAATAGTCTTCATCCCTGAAAATCAAAAAGATCATAACAGTGATAGGTAGTATTTGGAATGAGAAAGTAGAAGGTTAAAAAAACTGCAACAACACAGTTTTCTGGCATTTCTGCTAATAAGTGATGCAGGCAAGTGAAGTTTCTGAAGGACTAAATTCTAGCTTTGTGACTCATGCCTTTTACTCTCATGGATTTGAACTAACCTAGTTAACAGCATCATTCTCAAGATGGAGAAATGGAGATGGAAGTACTTTATTTCATTTGTAGCCAATGATGGTTCCTAAGAATTCATATTCGAGATAAGAATGTGCTCTGTTACGAATTTCTCAAAGGAAAAATCAGTCATTGAGAATCATCCTCTGACCATCCAAATTCATTTAACATCTTCTTAGATACTATCATGATGTGTGTGATAGAAGACAGAAGGAGAAGCTCTCTCTACTCTTACAATCACTCACTGTGGTACTGTTCTAGATTTTTTTGCTTTTTTCTTAATCAAGACATGTTCTAATGAGCTGAAAGTAGAAACTGACAGGAACCAGATATCTGTATAAAACTGAGACCTCTCTTTGGAGAAATCCTGGGTTTTACCATTATCAAAACACCTAACCAAGGGCTATCTGTAGAGATCGTCGTGCATGTAGTGACCATAATATATTTTCATATTATAGTTTTTGCATAATATATGCATCTCCTGTAATGTGTTAACACAATCTTTTAGTAGTTGAGGTGCTATCACATTCTCTAACAGAGCTGGACTGGAGTTGTTTATGGGGCAGAAATAACCTCTTACCATGCTGACATTTTCAGAAAAGCTTATGTAAGTATAAGATGTGTTACTAAGAGTAACATTTTGTTGGTTCATGATGATTCTATAAGAATCGGACAACATACCTGCAACCAAGCTAGCTGCTGCTGCTGCTGTTTCTAGAGCACTGTGCAGCCCAGCCCACCATGAGCCGTGCCCCCTGCCCTGAATGCAAGTAGAGTGCCTGGGACATGACCTTCTCACTGGTGCTCTTATCCTTTGTATCCACCTCACTGGCGTTCCATCGAAGGCTTTATAAATAAATCTTCGCTTGAGTACTTAACAGATGACTTTCTTAGAGAGCCTTTGTGCAGCTGCCCCAGAGTGCTGGTAAGCTGGAAGCTGCAGGCGCTGCAGCGTGGGGCTGGCCTTCTCGTCAAGGGACGGATGAACTGGCAAAATGAAGGCTCCTTACCCCTTCCCTCCAGATGATTTACCTACAAAAGAGCAAAGCAAAATCCTATTTATAGTCAATAGCTGCAATTCTAACACTCCAAATCTGAATTAAAACAGTAGGGGGTGAAAATGACTGGACTAAACGCAGGTGAGCCAGGCCACTGGAGAACTGTGCTGAGGGAAAGGCAAGCAAATCAATATGTGCCATGGGATAGTGCAGTGCCTGAAATGGTGCGATAATGGCAGCAGCAAAAGCTTGTATCGATGCAGCAGGAAATGCTTTTTGCTCTGCTGATGTCTGTTGTTCAATTTCAGAAAATATGACAAGTTCTATTTGGTTATTAAAAGTCAGCTGGAAGGTTTCTGTGTAGCAGGTACACGTGTTCACAGAGTGCTGGAGCATTCATTTGTGCTACAGTACACTTGTCCCGTGTACATGCGCAGGAAGGGCAGGGGGCTGTTTAACAATTGTGCTTTACTTATGGAGGAAATGGGGAAACAACGATCTAATCCATTCCGTCTTCACAGTGAAATTTACTCTAGAATGTAAAAAGCGTTTTAGCCTATTTAAATAATGGCTGTGATTATAGTACTCTAATATGGTGCGTTCTGTACTCCATAACATGTTATGAATAGCACGCTGGGTGTTTTTTTAGTATATGTAAATTACACAGAAGCACAAAGGATGCATCTCTGAACTGTGTTTGTCGAGCTGATTACAGGTCTTACTGCCATAGGAGGAGGCTGAAAGAGCTCTGTGGAGAGGCATTGATTGATTAATAAAGAGTGCGGCAGCAACAGACATAACATTGAGGTTATAGATTTTCCATACTTTATCTTCAGGGCTTGTAAAGATACAGTGGTGATCAGATGATGAGGTTTTCTTTCACCTTGCAGTAGCAGGCAACAAATCACAGCATTCTGCAATGCCACAAAGCAGCTTTCTGCAGAACATCAAGTAAAAGGAAACTCCTCCACAATCACGACTTTGCAGTCAGACATTGTCCCTTTCCTTCCAGTCTCCTTTAGTGAGGGATGCTTCCAGCGATAATTTAAAGTAAAGTCCCAAATTTAGAAACAAAGTGGGAACTGTACATTCAAACACTTAGGGATTCTATTTTTATTAAATTGAAAATGTGAGTGGAAAGTCACATGTGGAGCATGCGTGCATTTTATTCTTGCTGATAGATAGAGAAGATTTGCTGGAAAAACCTGCATTGAGATTCCAAATTAACCAGTATGCCAACCTGGAGCTAAAATCAGTTTGTCTGCATGAGACAACAGCTCTGCACTTTGTGGTTTGTGCAGATGCTTTTGCATGGAACTCCACTCCTGGGTGGGAAAGTGGCCTGTCTCAACTGCAGAGCACCAACTGCTCAGGCACTGCTGGGGGGAATGCAGATTTCTATTCATCAGCTGTTGTTCTGCTGTGCGCCTGTAGCAAATACATAGAAACAGATAAAGAAGTGCCACAGCCTGTGCTGCAGCACTGCTCTCATGGAGCACATGTGGTGCTGAAGGTTCTTGGTGCTGAGAAATCTGCACTTACCTAAGGGTGTCCAAAGCTGCTTGTGGTTTACTTTCATAAGAGTCCAAGATTAAGTTGTTTTGCAGCTGCTGGGAAATTTGCTGGTCTTTCTCTGGTTTTACACCCATTTTTAATAACTTTTTCTCTTCCACTTGGCAATGGGAAAGACCTGTACATATGGGAAGTGGACTGTACTCAAATTGATAAAGACTTAAAACAAATGGAAGAATTATGTACAAGATCCTACTAATAAGAGTTTCTCGATGATTTTAAGGCAGCCGTCTGTTGTTCAGATTGACAACAGTCCTGACACGTTTGCATTATTTCTGTTCTAATTCAAAATAACACCCTTTTTTCCATTTGCAATACAAATTAAGAAGCAGAGCAGTGTGTGTGGAGTTCTTCACTAAAGCAGTCTTCTTAGTGTTTGTAGGTACATAATTTTTAGAGATTATTAAAGGACAAAATGATTTTTAAGAAAGAAACCACTTCTATGGCAAGAATCTCCTGGAGGATAATTCCTTTCAAGCTGCAATTTAAATTACATGCAGTACTCCTTCTTTCCTAAAACCCCAGTGACATTTTACTCTGAAATATTTAACACTTGGAATGGTTTTTTTTAGTTCTAGACATGATTTTGCTTTAGTTTTGGGTGATCTGGATGCATATGTACCTTTATTTACATAAAGAAATGCAAACACATATACATGTATACATAGGCTTATCTCCCTCAGCCCTTTTTTCAGGGTAGATGCTGCAATAGGAAAGAAGGAAATTGCATCCCTCTGCTGTGTGTTCTTCTGAGGTGTGAGCAGAGCACTGAGGAACAGCCTCCAGAGCTCGGCACAGTGCTTACAGAAGCCCCACATTTAGAACTGCTCCTGGTCTCTGTGAAAGTTGTCACTGAGAAATGCCTCACAGTCAGAACATCGCTGCTAATGATAGTTTCAGTTTTCAGCATGTGTTAGAGAAACCCCTATTGTTCCTCCAACAGCCCACACAGTGATACAGCACTTCATGATCACAGTATTGATGTGAATTTTCACTAGAAATTTTACAATCATAGAGTCACCAAGGTTGGAAAAGACCTCCAACAGCATCCAGACCAAATGTCCACCTCCCATCAAGAAGGCCACCCTATTCCGTGCAGGCAGTGGGGTGAGGGGTGGCAGCCCCAGCTCCAAGCTGCTCCAGTACCTGCATCAGCACACAGGTGCTGGGGCTGTTCAGTGGAAAGATACGAGCTGGATTTAGGATCTCCTAGGCATCAGAAGTATCAAAGTCATACAATTACGAATAAATAAACCACACTGTGTATTTAGCTATCTTTGTGATATAAAAAACGTAAGCAAATGTAGGCATAATGCATTCCGGATTTTGCATCAAATTCAGCAGCAGTGTGTATCAGCAGAGAAAATCCTTTTCTATTGACTCAACAAGAAAACGTGTGAATTCTAAGAGCCATTGCTTGCCAATACGTCCCAGTTCTTTTTAGATATTTATAACTTTTTAATTGCTTTCATCTAATGATCTTAAGGATATTTCCGAATGCTTATTAATATGTACTGCACAGGATTTCTGGGATCTACTGGGATCATGTTCTTCCACAGACACCAACTCTTGCAAAGTTGCAAGAGCAACGGGAGCACTTCAAAACCAAAAATGGGAAATGAAGAATTCTAGTGAAGAATTTGGGTGATTTTATTAACTACGTTATTACTGCCAGGAATATGATTGGAGTAAATACTGACAGCTTTCTCACACCACAGCAGTGCTGTTAGTGCCATTCTGAAGCACTGTTTTAGAAGTGAGTCTGAGAGAAGGAGACCTCTGCTCCATCGCAGTGCTGTGCTGGGCAGGACATGAAGGCAGCTCTCCACGGCAAATCCAAGTCTTCTGTGGCAATGGTGCTTAGCATAGAAAGCAAATAAAACAGGAGCTGTTCTGTAAGTAGATCCATTTGCATTGCCTCTGTGATTTGGTATATTAGCAGAATTCCAAAAGGGATGGAATAGAATGCTGAACACCCGATTGTTGCTGAATCCTCGCTGTCGCCTACTACAACACCTGATACAGAAAAGGGACCACAGAGAATGATTTTCCTGTGCAGACTTTAATGAGGGTAAGGAGAAAGCAACACAACTCAGTCATGAACAGCAGCCAACAGGGATTTTGCTTTTCACCGTGCCTACATGGTTTTGAGTCCCTGTGTCTTTAATGATTTACGTCTCTGAAAGACTTTTTAGAACTGCACATGCAGACATTTTTTTACCGGAGCACCACCGGAAAGTCTGTGTAAGCACAATGAGCAGGGAAAGACATGTCCTGAAAATATTATCCTGTTGGAAAAAAAAAAAAAATAGCACGGAGCTTCTACCCTTTTCCAAAATCATGGAACCTTGTTAATACTAAGGCTGTGCAGTTTGATTTACATTTATTTATTTAGAGAATGAGTGGGTCAGTGTAAAGGCAGTCTAGAAGCAGAACAGAAGACTGTATGGCTAAAATCCTAGAAAACAAACAGATGATGTTTCTTCTCTCTTTCCCATTCATAACTTCTCAGTAGTCTCCATGTGGTGCTTTATCGTTAGCCCTGAAGCTCATCTTTTTGATAGGGTTATTTTGTTTTGTTCCAATAATGACAAAAACATTTTGACTCAAGAAGGTTGCATTATGCGGTGCCATGAGATTTGTGCTTCTCCCCCACCTCTTCCCTGTTAGCTAAAGCTGCTTTGTAATACATTAAATGATACAACACAAAAGATCTAAAAGAATCTGAAATAGCTTGAGTTCTTAGAAACATGTAAAACAGCACAGAATGAATATTGCTATAACTCTGTCTGATTTCCATATTCTTTCCACATTGTATTTGTGTATAGCAGGCTTCCAGGAATGTTCATGACCTTACAGCTGTCCCTTTTGTTTACAGTCCAGTGCTCTGTCCTTGAGATATGTTGCACACAGACATGAAGACAAAATCGTAGCTTTAGGCCTCCATCTCCCTTCTCTGGAAAAAAATATATAAAGCCTATGTAGGAGACATTCTCCAGTCAGTACTGCTGCAGATACATAGGAGCAATTAAAGCTCAGTGAAACAATCATAGATAGCAATAAAATAAATGAAATTTAACTTTCTCTCAGCAACTTCCAGGACAGAGCCTCTTAACACTATTTTTCTAATTATCTAAACCATTTATTCTTCCCACCAAAAAAAGAAAAATAGGGAGATGCACTTCTGGGCAACTTGAGTTGGTATTTTCGAAGGTCCTTTTGTTTTTGGCAGAGATGCTGTCCTGCTCACGCAAGCAGCAGGCTGCTCATTTGGTGTTAGAGCTGGCAAACAACCCACATGCATTACAACACCAATTCACAGTGTGATGGTGAGGTTAGGCTTATTTTTGCTACCAGGCAAATTTTCATCCTCTTTGAGTAAATGTCTTTTTTTTTTCCTGCTGAAATTCCTCTCTCTGGCAAGTGCCCAAAACTTCCTTCTTCAAATGCATTTGCAGATGGTGTAGTCATGGGTTCTGTGTGGGGTCTGAGTAGAGAGTGCACAGCCTGGGACAAAATTGTAATCACTAATTATTTCAGAATGAATGGCATATGTGAAATTTCAGTATCAAACATCTCAAAACCCGCCATGCTGTGCACAGGCATTACCTATGACTCTATTCATGAAGTTGTTTGGTGCTGAATTTGGCTGAGCCTGTATCCAGACAGCCGTAGATGTGGCTACAAGCTCTATGTGTGGAAACTGCACAGAGAACGTGTGTGGTGCTATGCAGGTAGGGAGCTGAGCAGGTAGGGGGAATCTGTGAAGGTGGGGGAGCTGTGCAGGCATAGCGCTGTGCAGGTTGGAAGTTGTGCAGATAGGGTGCTGTGCAGGTGGGGGAGCTGTGCAGGTAGGATGCTGTGCAGGCAGACTGAGTGCTGCAGTGGCTTCTTGATGTTCATTTCCAAAATTGATGTTTTCTTGGTTGGAAAATTATCAGTTTTGTCAAGCAAATTGAATGGATGCCCGATGACTACATATTATGAAGTAATTGTGCAACCCATAATGTAAAACCAATTAATTTTCACAGTTCAAACATTCTAGAACTTCCTGACAACCTGGATTTGCTCAGATCCATACTTTGCTGTGGGATTTGAACTTCGTGAAAGATTTGTAACCAGAGGAGTGTGGAGGTGCTTGAATTAATCAGTTCATCTCAGTGACACCAAACAGCTCTTTGGAAGTGCTGCTAATAGCCCACGTCTGAGCAGTAGTTTGGTGTGTTTGTACCCACGCAGCACTACTGGTAAGGTCTGTTTCACAGCTCTGGTAACATTCCTAAAGTTCAACATTTACGAGCTTGTAACTGGATCTGCAGATACACTGGCTGCATGCCTGTGAACCTCCCCAACATAGGCTGCAGTCACCAGCCTGCCATGCTTCTGGCACAAGTTTTGTATCTGACACCATTACTACAGTAGGGCCTTTCAGAACGCCTTCCCTTCATTTCCAGGACTGGTATTAGCATGGCAGGACACTTAAAGAGGTCTATTATCTCTTTTTCCCATCCTTCAGCCGATGGACTTGTTTCAGCTGTACAGTCACAAACGTAAACAACAAAACACTTTGAAGAGGGGCTTTAAACACAACCCCTGTTTGGTTTAGCATGAGAAGTGGATGTGCTCAGTGCTTACAAGTACTTGTAGGCACAGGTGCACCAAGTCCCTCTCCTCCTCTCCTCCCCAACCCTCTCCACCCATCACACCACACCTCTCTGGCCTTCTCAGCCTATGGTTTCCAGTTTCTGGAGGTCTACAGATTAAAAAATACTTTTCTCCTCCTGGGAAGCTTGGCCTTCACAGTGTTTCTTTTGGTCTCTTCTCAGTTTCAGGTGAAGTTCATAATCAGAATGTTATCGGATTTCCCGAACTATGTGAAACCTTCCTGTTCTTTACCAGGTAAATAAGTAGGAGTGTAGGTCATGTAAATGAGGAGTAAAAGTACAGTCCTTTTCCAAAACCAGTTCAGTGACCTAAGAAAGCGTTTGATTATAATATCACAAGTAAAACTGCCAGGAGGGCAAAACTCAAAGGGTAAATCACTTGTAGATGAGCTGTATCATGTTATCTAATTTTTGTCAACTGTGAGGTTTTTATTTTTTTTATTTTTTTTCCTCAAAGAGAATTAAAGAAGCAGTGTATGGTGAGGTTCTTTTAGGGAGATTGCTGTGTTTTATCAAATCTTCTAGTTAACAGTGTTATCTCTGTTTTTAGTTTTTCATTTTCTTCTTACTATAAGCAACTGGCTTGTTCTTACTACTTACCTCACTTGTGTAGGGGCAGAGCATTTATTTTGATGTACTAAACTGAAAGTAATAGTAAAAAAGGCGGATGAAATTTAAAGAATGATAGAATCACTCAGGTTGGAAAAGTCCTTAAAGATCATCAAGTGCAACCACAACCTAACCATACTACCCTAACTAACAACCCTCCACTAAATCATGTCCCTGAGCACCACATCCAAACAGTTTTTAACACATCTGGGGATGGTGACTCAACCACCTCCCTGGGGAGCCTATTCCAGTGCTTAACAACCCTTTCTGTAAAGAAGTGTTTCCTGATATCCAACCTAAGCTTACCGTGGCGCAACTTGAGGCCATTTCCTCTTGCCCTGTCACCTGTCACCAGTGAGAAGAGGCCAACTCCGCTCTCTCTGCAAGCACCTTTCAGATACTGAAAGAGAGCAATAAGGTCTCCCATCAGCCTCCTTTTCCCGACTAAACAGCCCCAGCTCCCTCAGCCTCTCCTCATAAGGCATATTCTCCAAGCCTTTCACAAGCCTTGTTGCTCTTCTTTGGACCTGCTCCAGCACCTCAAAGTCCTTTCTGTACTGAGGTGCCCAAAGCTGAACACAGTATTCAAGGTGAGGCCTCACCAATGCTAAGTACAGGGGCAGGATGACTTCCCTAGTCCTGCTCACCACACCATTCCTGATACAGGTCAGGATGCCATTGGCCTTCTTGGCCACCTGGGCACACTGCTGTCTCATATTCAGCCAACTGTCCATCAGTACACCAAGGTTCCTTTCCATCAGGCAGCTTTCCAGCCACTCCTCCCCAACCCTGTAGGGTTGCCTGGGCTTATTGTGACCAAAATGCAGGGCCTGAGACTTGGCCCTATTGAAACTCATATAGTTAACCTTGGCCCATTGATCCAGTCTAACCAGGTCCCTCTGTACTGTCTTTCTCCTCTCTGGCAGATCAACACTGCCTCCCAACTTGGTGTCATCTGCAAACTTACTGAGGGTGCACTCAATCCCCTCATCAAGATTGTTAATAAAGATGTTAAACAGAAGCGGCCCCAGTACTGAGCCCTGGGGGACACCGCTCATGACTGGCCGCCAACTGGATTTAACTCCATTGACCATAACTCTTTGGGCCCAGCCATCCAGCCAGTTTTTCACCCAGCAGAGCATATGCCCATCCAAACCATGGGCAGCCAGCTTCTCCACGAGAATGTTGTGGGGGACAGTGTCAAAGCCTTTACTGAAGTCCGGGTAGACCACATTGACAGCCTTACCCTCATCCACCAAGCAGGTCACCTTGTCATAGAATTAAGTCAGGTTTGTCAAACAGGATCTACCATCCATAAACCCATGCTGACTGGGCCTGATTCCCTGGTTGACCTTTAACTGGTCCATGATGGCTCCCGAGATTATCTGTTCCATAACCTTATTGGGCACCGAAGTGAGACTGATAGGTCTGTAGCTACCAGGGTCGTTCTTTGTAAAGGAAGGCATGAGGGCAAGTTCTGGAAATAGGCAGGCACTGGGGATGAGTGTCACGGGAGTCTACAGAGCTTTAGTGCAGCACTTCATGCTGACGAGGCACGTTCTGGTGCTTTGTATTCTATCAGCTGGGACAGAGACGCTGAAGATAAGAAAACCATTCCTGGGCAAAAGGTTAACTGTGAAGCATTCAGAGCATTCTTGCTTTTTGGTGGCTCTACCAGACTGTTTATAAGGGGCTAGAAAGATCCAAATTCATAAGTGTCAGGGAAGAGTTCTTGAATTAGTGTTCTGCTTCTGAGCAGCAAGCCATGGGGTGTTCTTGTAGAGTTGTCATTATTTTAAGGCAGAACACTGCTCTTCCATCTTCACATACAGCTAAATGACAAACGGACAATGAAAGGCATCCACGAAGGATGCTGCTCTGCAGGGTTCATATTAGTATTGTCACTTTAACTTTTTACTTCCCTGAAGTCGTTCAAATAAGCTAAAAATTGTGCTTGTCTCCGTATTCAGCATATCAGTAAGTAACTGGAAAAGCCCAGTGGATTTTAAAACTCAAATTACACATAAACCCATGTATAATGTTGCTGTCAAATGAGAAAAGAGAAACTAGGAAACAGTAGCATTTCTGTGGCCAGCATTTAAGATGCTTAGAATGCTAGAAGGGAAAGAAAAGGTAATGAAAGCCCTTGTCATAAGCTGGAAAATAGATTTAGCGCTTACAGCATGACAAAGGTAAACAAATAAGATCAAACAAGAGCTGAGCAGACTTGTGTGTTACCAAATGCCACATGAAGCGCAACTGCTGAAAGGGTTTTGTGAGGGGGAAATGAAAGGGAGAAGTGACACAGCCTTTGCGGAGCACTTTCTGATGACATGAGATTGCTCTTGTTTTGGCAGCTGGTCTGGTGTTTTCCCCCGTTGAAAATGAGCTGGGAGAATGCACTGTGTGCATCTCTTGCACCTTTGGTGACAGAGTCTGCAGCTTCTAGATTAAACATGTTTTCAGCAAGCAGTTAACATGCAGTACGTTGCACACCATGATGCACTGGGGTGCGAATACCTGAGAGCTGAACTGCCTGTATTTTTATGTGAAATGTCTCAGGGTAGGCATTTTTACTTTCCAATTGCTTATTTAGTGGAATTATTTTTGCTTTTTCTCTTATTTTACTCTTCTGTTTGTGTCCTGGCGCTCTTCTGTGTGACAAGCTCACCATGTGATGTAATCAGTGGTAGCAGAATAGTATCTTTGTCCCATACTGGTGTTCTCGGTGAGAAGTAAGCACAAGGGGAGGTTACAGTATACAGAGAACATCCACATATTGCAAAGTTGCTAACATGCTGTAATATTACATCCTGCCTTTGCTGTACAATAGCTTCTCCATGCAAAAAAAGCTTCCATTCAACTTGTAGAGGCTACTTACCTGACAGAGAGATGCAGTAAGAAGCTCCAGACATGCAAATATTTTGGAAGGAAAAGATAGGCACAGGAATTATCTTAGTTTCCACATTCATTTTTCCCTGAGCCACCATTTTTCCATTCCCTATCATATCCCCTGCCAGCCACCATCATCCCAGCACAGCCATTTAAGCCTGGCTTTCTTGCTTGTTTGAGCCCAGGAGGCTGGTAACACTAGTGTTTTCAGAATTATCCTTAAAAGGAATATAAGGTATTCTTTTACGTTTTTATTCCTTTAAGTGGGAAAATGGATGGCAGCGAAGTCTAATGCTGACCAGGTCTGCTTGCAAGACAAAACTGGAAAAATATCAGGAGGTTCTGTGGGCTTCTCTCCATTTTTTTCACTGATAATCCAGGGAGGAATGAGTAGGATATCTGTAACATTTTCAGGATGTGTCTTAATTCTCTTATAACCATGTTTTGAGGTGATAAGCCAGAATACCTGCAAGATGTACTGAAAGATGAGTTGAAAGAACTGCTTTTTACCACTCTTTAAATTGCAAGGTACAGACATCTGCGCAAGTCATCGTAGTGTCTTTATATTGGTCAGTTTGTTATTGGTTATAGCTAAAAATATTTTCCCTGGTCTTATTTTTAACATCAAATTCAGGAGAAAGGGTTGTTGATCAGGTTTAAATATTATCACAGCAAAAAGCAGTGAAAACAAAACCTACTGAGAACTGCCTTCCAAGAAGCACGGTAGGTAAAACTGGTGACACAAATCCCTCCGCTGGCACCTTTGTGCTAGATTTGCAGCTTCGTAGAATATATTCACTTGTACTCTGCTCAGCAGCACAGTCCTGTGGCCTGACAGTTGAGTAATGTTCTGCTCACGTCTTCCCTTGTAAAATGAAAAAAGTTGATAATTTAATATAGATGTGACAAGTACAAGATAGATTTCTGCCCAGCACAGTTCACTGCTTAAAGCGTTAGACTGAAAACCTTCTTTACAGAAAGCTAGATCCCTAAGATCTCCCCCATCACCCACCCCCTCAAAAATTAAACACAATGCAAAGAAAAATTTCGACTAAAGATTTAATTTATTCTTTGATAATTTAAGCTGGGAAAATCTTTTCTATCTATTGCTCCAGAAAATGAAACGACATCTTTTATTTCTGCAGAAACTCTCCCCTGAACCAAGGAAGCAGTTTGTTGCTACTTCTTGTGGCCATTGTGGTTGGAGTAAGTAAGCTGATTGCATTTTTGGCAAAGCACGTTGATTTCTGTCAATCCAAATAATGTTTCTGGGTATGCCAGGGTATGCCGTCTGATTCCACTGGCTTTTTAAAAGAAACACTCTGAGCAATTCTCAGTCCTACAAATGCACTAGTGGTGGATGACATGCAGAATGCTGAAAGTTACCGCTCCACCCTGTCATCCAGACAGCTTGGAGGGAGGCACAGCTGGCAGTGTGGGTCTGCAAGTCTGTGGGGGGTTGACCTGGTTTTGAGGTGAGCAGAGTTAAAGAAGGGACACGGTACCACTGTGGAAGCTGCATCTTTGGTAGTGGCAACATGAGATTGTCTGTGGAGAGGAAGAGGTTAGCACAGGATTCAGCTCCTCCAAATACCCAGGGATTTCCAAAATCTTTGATTTTGTCATCGTGGACTTCCTGGGATCATTATACTTTCTTTTAAAAATCAGTGTTGTAAAAGATCCAAATGAGTGTATCCCATCACTAAATTGAATGCAGCACACCTATTGCTATTGCTTTCTAAGGATATCCATTTAATGCCAGAATTCAAAACATTTAGGACAGCGTTTTGGAAGCATATGAAAACGTTTTGAAAGCATAGCCTATTTATACATATATTTTTTACTATGTATGTTAATAGCAGAATTTTCATTGACTTCAGTAGTTTAGCTTAACTGTCAAAAAATAAAACACTCACATTTGCTACCTCTAGGCATTGACCAGAATGCGTCCTTCAAATGAGAGCTTTAAACACACATTTATCTATGTTGGAAGGAGTAGCTTTTTCTGTGCAGTTGATGTAGTACGTATACACTATATACATATATGTATATTTACCAGATTCCTCTAAGATGCTCAAATCTCCCAACACAAAGGAAGGGATACAAACAAAAAGGTTGAATGAAACTGACCTTTCTTAATGTTTTCACCAATATCCTGCTTACAAATGACTCTCAAATGTACCAGATAAAGAGAGTACAAATATCTTTAAACCAAAACAGAATATTTTAATCTCAAAACACTTTAACAGCGTTACTAAAAAATTCATAGCTATTGACTGTTCGCCCAAACTTGTAGTGCTGTACTATTGACTCTGTGCTCAACCCTTCACAGATGGTAGCTCTCGTTCACTTTGATGGGAGATTTGCCTGGGGTAGGTAAGCCTGCAGAACTGATGCCTGGGATGTTAATTAAATCTATAGTCAACTGGCCAAAAAGTGGATGGTTGAGTCATAAGGATAGCTCTTTCTGGCTTACCTAAGAATTGTTTGCAGTATATAATTAAACCACAAAAACTAACATCAAAGTAACAATAAGAGTCTAATGTAATGCACTTTACTAAGGAAATTCAGGCCAACATTCCTTCCTTTGATCCCCAACTGGGACAAGCTAGCACACAAGGTACGGGTCTGGGTACTCCCTTTCTCAAGCATTGGTGGAGGTGAAAGAGTTAAAGCTGATGGAACTGGCTAGATTGGATGAACTAGTTAGGAGGTAATAATTTTTGTTGCACATGCCTGCAGAATCTCCCTGCAATTACAAGGTGGGAAGGCGGATCTCCAAATAAAAGGAGGTTTTTCCAGGATGTGAGGGAATAAGCTCTGAGGTGGCGTATCTCTGTAACTTACTGATCTCAAGACTTAGTAAAACTCCAAACTCCATAAATTTCTGTATCAACTCTGTGTTTTCCTTGCATGCTCTAATCTGGGAGAAAGTCAGGGGCAGTGATGGGGTGATATTCAATGGGTGTCAAACTACTCGGAGAGCTGTGCTCTTGGAGAGCATGAAGTTATTGGAAAAGATATCTTGGAGAAGTCTCTGTACGCCATTTCTCTTGAAGATATGGTTTCTAACTTCACAGGTGCTTTTAAACATTGTTACTTTACATAACATTGTCTTTAACAAACCAGAAAAACGGGATCTAGAAAAAGCTGCTATGGAGTGTTAGCAAAATAATTTGGAAAATCCAACTGAAAGAGCAGTTACCAGTGGGTTACTGTAAATATGGAAGGATATACCGAACGTGGTTCCATGAGGAATGTCCTGAACCTGATGTTTTAGCAGTCTTTCCATCAGTAAATTCAATGATAGGACAAATAGTGTGTTTATTAAATTTGAAGATGCCACAAAGCTTTGGAGGCTCCAGCAATAGAGGAGAACATGATTAGAATTCCAAGGAATCTTGACAAATTAGAGAGAGAGTATGACCAAAAAAAACCAACAAAAAACACCAAACAAACTGGAAGTACTTAAAGACAAGTCCAGTTTCTGTGCTTAGACAAGGAGAATCATTTATAGCATCAAATACGTGAGAAACACCTGACTAATTTACTATCACGTGGAAAAGGAACCCAGGGTTGAAGCTGATTACAGTTTGAACATGGATGGATGAGAGTGGTTAGGCCCTGGAACAGGCTGCCCAGGGAGGTTGTGGATGCCCTGTCCTTGGAGGTGTTCAAGGCCAGGTTGGACGGGGCCCTGGGCAACCTGATCTAGTAAATGTGTATGTTGGTGGCCCTGCTAGGCAGGGGGGTTGGAACTACATGATCCTTGAGGTCCCTTCCAACCCGGGTCATTCTGTGATTCTGTGATTCTGTGATTCTGTGCTGTGCTATGGTAAAAAAAAAGGGGGAAATGTCATGCTGAGATGTACAGATAGGAGCATAGCCTCCAAAATGCACAAGGCATTCTTCGTTTTCACAGCCCTGGAATGGCCTCAGCTAAATTCATTTTTGAGTCTCACACTTCATGGGAGACCAGAACAGAGAAGTATACTGATATATAAGAAAAGATTACAAGGTTTGGGGTTGTTTAGTCTAGATTATAAAAAACTGAAAAGAAACACTATAGCTGTCTTCAAATACATAAATATCTGATGCAAATCCTCAGGGAGTAATCTTGCGGGCAGGACAGACAATAAGTGATTAAAGTGCAGCAAAAAAGTTGGAGCAGACTTTAGGCAGGAGCTTTTTTGAACAATACAGACAGTTAGCCCCGGATTTCTGTTGAACCTTTCAATTCTTCCTTTAAGTTGAGGTTAGAAAAATGCCTATTGGGAATTAGAAGGGTCTCGTCATCCTGTCTGGGGGTGTAGGGATGAGACATCTTGAAGTTCCTTCCTGTCATATTTTGTAATATTCTCTGATCTGTTACTAAATATATTGAGAGGCTTTGGGAATCTCAGCAGTAGCCTCATTCCCCTTCTCATCCTGGGGCTGACTTTGACTAGGAGCTTCCAGTCATGCATTCAGAGTTTCCCAGGGCCCCAACCATCTCCTTGAGATGTAAGAACCTCCACTCTGCATTTTCTGAAGTGTCTGGGTTATCTAGGAGCGGGGTGACTTCTCTTCTGGATGGCACATTACACAACTATACAGATCCCCCCTTCACACCTGGCCTAGGTATTACACGAGTATCTTAGCAGGTGTTTGTATTTTGCTTTCCTGACTAGTTCCCTCAGTGGGCATCCCAGATAGTAATTTCCTGGCAATCTCAGCAAGCTGCACGGTCACAGAGAGGTAGTCGCAAGGTGACATTTTAGTTCTCTCATTCTAATAAAAACAAATACAAATGTATACATACACAGCATATATAAACAGGGTAGTTTTTTTTTTCTTAATATAAACTTACCTAAATATTCTTCCAAGACTACAGCTTTCCGAGGTCTAAAATCTGTCATTTTATAGAAAGGACTATTGAAATCAACATGGAAATACAGATATTTCTTACTGGTATGCGAACAAGAGGTGAATTAGCATGGATAGTATCTGAAAGCTGGGTAAACCCTCTGATACTAGAAACCAATTGTAAATTAATTGTGATCTTCCATTGTCTGATTTGTTTGAAGTGGTAGCCTCACAGCGTTTGTGTGCCTCTGAACGCACTGGTAAGTCTTCTGCACCTTATGAAGATTTATTTCTTGTACCAGCCTGATGTCATCTGGGCTGCATGGAAGGCTGCTGGATTTCCCTACACGCAAGCAGCAGATGCATGTTTTCGGGTGTAATGACCTTCGTTTTAGATTGCATGGAACGTCTAAACAAAACTGAGCATGTTGTCCTCAACACCAGTCTTCAACAAATCAAGAACCAACTTCCTTCTCCCAGACATCCTTAAAGTTTAAAGGCACAGCACTGGTTTAAGTTATGGGTTAGGCCTAAATTAAATAAGACCGTAAAAAAATTTTAAGAGTAAACACTAGAAGACCAAAACGAATGCTACTTATCTGTGGATGGTATGGCAAATATATCAAACATAGGACACTTTAGCTTGTTGCAGCCACATAATTTTTTTTGCTTTTGGCTTTCTCATTTTAAAATAACACTACAGTTTGGTTTCAGACGGTAGGAGGCAGTGAGAAGTGCTTTTGCATATAGTCTGCCTTTCATTCCTAGGTTAAGACTGTCTTCTCTAGAACGAATGATTTTCCTCTTAGGAGTGTTTCCTGTGCTAATAAGAAAAACAAGGGGAAACAGATTGGAAGAGCTTAATAGGCTTTTTTTTTTTTTTTTTAATGTGTTTTATTTTATATGTTCCATGCCAAATTTTGTCCTCACATGAATTCATGAAACCTTTCTGATTTCACAGGAACCTTTTAGCTGTAATAATAATAATAATAAAACAGGATTTTTTTTTGTTCCTAGTGTCTATAAAACTTCCTTCTGTATAAGTGCTTTACACATGGAATGGCTACTGAAGCAAATTGACTAGAATGGTAGTCAATTTTACACTGCTGCCTTCCCACCTGGAAAGCATTTCTGGTGCCCAACAGAGGCATGAGATGAAGGAGGAGGGGTAGGCGTAGAAATATGTGAATGCAACACCTAAAAGAGAAGGCTTTAAAAAAGGAGAGAAAATGAAATAGTGCTCTGCACTGTCTGCCCTACATATTTGTCTTTCTGGGTGTGGAGAGGTGTTTTTACAGGATGGAACATATCAAGTGAATGCACATTGAGTTAAATTCAGTTCTTATCTGCACTAGGACATTAGCTTCAAATAGCTTTGCTTAAGGGCCAGAGAATTCCCAGGTTACATCTAAAGAAAATGAAGATTCCAAGTTCAAATCAGTTTTTGAAAGGTACATACCTACTTAGTGTGCTGCTGTACTGTAGTTTTCAGGGAGAGATTTTGTGCTGATGTTAATCTAGCATCTCTCTGATGAATATGTTATAGCCATACCAGTTTACATCAGCTGTATTTCTAGCTCTGTTATCATCAAACCAATCTACAAGCTTTAATAAATATTGACCAGATGTCTTCAGTACAAATAAAATTATGTCCTCAGGAAAGAAGGTACCTGACAGCTCCAGCCTGCTGTATTCATGAAGGTTTGCCTGTGAAAGTCTATTCTACAACATAATCTTCAGTATATTTGGTAGAACAGAAGTGCTGTTAATGCAGCAGTTACCATTAGCAGTGTAAGAATGGATGCAATAGGAACACACACCAGGAAATTATGTTGATTATGCAAGGTCTCTGTCTTTTGCAATAAGAGTAGCATAGTGATATGACATAAAATTGAACAGCTGTTTCTCTGAGCATTTGAAAGCTAGTGGAATGTAAGCCATGAACATCTTCTGTGTCCAAAAGGCAGGCTACTTAATGTTATTCTTGAATATTCTGCTTTTATTTCCAGGGATGTAACAGAAAGGTTACATACAATACAGTACGGCAACTCCAAATGTTACTGTCAAGAAGCAGGCTGGTATGCTTCTTGTGGCTCATGTTTATTTTTTTACTTTCCATTCTGCTTCTTCTACTTATAAATGAAGATACTGTAACAAAGGTACAGCAATAGAGGTAGTACATTGGTTTCAGAGCTCTTGTATACGACAGAGCATCTTGTTTGCCATACCAGAAGAACCGGGATCCTAGAAATTTTATGAACAAATTTGTCCCACTCTGATTTTGCAATTTGACCACTGCTGAATGCAAAAGTTATCTGTTGCACCAGTGGGAATAAAATAACCCAAATCTCTTCCCCCAAATTCAAACAAAGCATTAAAAGATGCTTGCAAAATGCTAGACTCATGCATTCGTTTTGTTTTTGTTTTAACCATAATCATATCCATGGTACTGCAGGTCTTTATGAGCATCAGAGAGGCTGTGGAATCTCCTTCTTTGGAGATATTCAAAACCCACTCAGATGCCTTCCTGTGCAGCGTGCAGTAGGAAGCTTGCTGCAGCTGGGAGTTGGACTGGGGGATCTCCAGAGGTCCCTACCAGCCCCTACTGTTCTGTGATCTAAGCAAGCAACATCCTGCACTCAGTTCTCTGTTGAAGCTGGAATGCTGGAAGAGATGCATCACAGCAGTACTTTCCATCATCACAGAGGACACCAAAAAAGAGGAAGCTTTCTAATACTCCCTGTATAAAAAGCCAAAGAAATATTAACAGTCTTGTAATACTGTTTTCAAGGGCTTTTTTTTCTGATTTCAGAGCTTAAGAAAAGCTTTAACACCTCTCTCAGAACATCACATCATCATCAGGTTCATATAAACATTGTTATTTCACATACACAGAGGCTTTCTGTGTGCCAGTTATGGTGACAGTCATTACAGTGTTGTCATTTGTTGTCTTTTTTTCATCTGAAAAAGATTTTGTTTGATAGCGGCTTGAAGGAAGTATTCCTCTTTAGGAATATTGTTTCTGTGTTTCTCATTGGTTGGAGATAAGGAGAACATTCTCAGATACTATAAGTTGTTATAGCTCTATCAACTCATATGCTGTTTTAGATGATCTGACTTACTAATTGTAATCATTTACATTTTTTCCAATCAGTAATGATCTTACATTCTAATAATGTGAGATTTCTATCATCAAAGCATTAAAGTTATACATTATCTTTGGAAGAACACTGGTTTTTATGTTTATTTTCATTCATAACTGAAATGTATAATCAATTATTTCTACCTAGTTCATTTTAATTAGGTAAATGCCTGAATCTCCGTTAATTATGACTAGATCTTTAATTTTATAAGACAGATATGATCTAAATACAGCAGGATCTTGTTCATTGGAATAGTCTTTAATGGAACTTCTTTTTTATCCAAAAATTGGATTGCATCCCAAACTGCAATGTTTATATTGAACATTCATTACTTATGAGTAGCATATCCCCCCCTACTTGATCAGTTTAACAGGAACTTTAAGTGTTTTACACTAATTACTCAATTCTCTCTGAATTCTATAATTACTACCACATTCCTTAGCTTCTAGTTGATATCAGTATTAGGTAGTATCTGTCACAGGTTTTTTTTATTTTTCATTTGATCTCTCTTTTAGTCCACAACAATTGAGATGTAACCTTACCATAAGTCAGTACTGGCATCTTGCCTGTGCTTTGCAAAGTTAATATTTTACTAAAACAAGTGGAAAATTAAATAGAGGATTTTAAGAACACATCTATTTGCATCAGTTTCGACTGTTCACTTACGAGATTCATTTCTGTTCATGTGAATTATGCCAAGGAAACTCAGGCACAGGATGGGGGTCACATCATACTTTGGAGTTCACTTACTATTTCTCTTTTGTATTCTTTATACCCTTGGTCAACAACTTTGAAGAAAGTGATATGTGTGTGATTTAAGATGTTACATGGCTCATTAACTGCACTATAGCTGACAACTGGATTTCAAAGACTTGTTTCTTAAGTTAGCAGTTTTTTAGCACAGCCTCAGATACTTCAGACCCCAGATGTGCAAAGGAATAAAAGAATGAGGGCACTCTTTCCTGCTCCTGTTATCGTCCTCCCCGAGGAGCAGCAGTTATCCTTGAAAGCTTCTCTGCTAATGCAACTGTAAGTGCAAGGAGGAGCCTCCTCAGCTGCCCCTTGGCATAGGAGAATGGAGGAGGGCTGTCAGTAATGTAGGGAGATAAGGCAAAGGAAAGATGCTGGCAGTGATTTTATCTTCAGGTCCAGAGTTCATGCACTCACAAGCACTAAAACCTGAGTGGATGTTGTATGTACCTGATGTACACAGCACAATCTGTGTCAACCAAAACAGTGAGTTAGCATAACTCTGGTAATGGCTCACTGAAGCCAGAAGATGATGCCACAATGAAAAGCAAATGAATAGAAGTGAGCTTGTGCCTGCCCAAGGAGGGGAGCTCATGTGTGGCTGCACTAACCCGGAAAATGCAGCTTACTACTTACAACAAAGGCTGCAGAGCTGAGAGAAAATGGTTCGTGTGGCTGCTCCAGCAAGGAAGCCTGAGCTATGGTCTATTCTGGGAGGAGCTCTGAGGAAACGTCATGTATATTCGGTGATGAAGGGAACCCAAAATGAAGAAACTCAGCACTGTGACCAACAGTAATGCGTCTGACTATAAATAGTGTGCTTCAGTTCATTTTAATCTGCAGAGACAGCTTTTATCTCCTGACAGCCCCTTCTTTTCCTTTGACTCCTGTAAACTGCATCCTCTAAGATCAGTTCAAACAGACATACAAAAATATTAGCCTATTAAGTAATAATTATGGTAATATAAACAATGTAATAAACAACAGAACATGTTGAGAAATAAATACACACTCATAAAAATGCTGAGATTTGTAATAACCTGCTCCAACTGCGCTTTTATTGCAATCATTCAGTGCAGTCTCACCTGTTCTATCTGCTGCCTTTTTATTTTCATAAAATGATGAACTACAATTATGCTTCACTTTTCAGCTATCCCATATTACAACATAGCATACATTGAAGGCATAGCATGTAAGAAGAGCTCAGCCCACCCAGATATTTACAGGTCTAACTTTAAAGATGGAAGTTTTCCTACCTTATGCACTGTGCTGACTTGTAGTCTGGTTTCTCAGAAGGTACCCTAACCTCAATTTGACTGATCTCTGAGTACATGAAATGTGTACATCCAAGTAAGGAAAGGAAGTGAAAGCTTAGACTGCATTCACATATCCATTGCACAAATATCACTTGTGCCTGTGAAGCTGCTCGTGCTATTGAATGTCATGCTTGATGTGTGTGTCCTCTTAGGTGCACTAGCTGAGAAGCAACTTTGAAAGTGTAAGTAGACATATCAAGACCAAAAATACATAAATTGGATGTCTTGTCAGCTAATACCTCTTGCTTTAACGACAATAAAGCCTGCTGACACAGTTGGTCCTGGCAAGAAGGCTTTCTGCGGTGTGAATGGAGCAGCTGCTGCTTATCGGGGAGGGAAATCAATGACTCAGCACTCATCACAAGCATCCTGCTGGTCACCACTGCCAAGTGCCGAGTCATCGATTTTCCTCCCCGCCAGGCGTAGACTGCTCTATTTTCTTTACAGCAAGCTTTAAAGTGTTTCCAGTGCCTTGTATGCAGCTGTCAGCTCTCATTGGTAGGTCGCAGTAGGAGCACCCCAATACATTAATTGTTCTGGGGGATAAATCTCAAATTCATCCAGCGTAGCTTTTTCAAAGTGCCTGGAAGTCAGCACGTCTGAATCTACAAATCACCCCTTGTGCCCCAGTCAGCCTAAAGGAGTTGTTCTGCTGGCCATAAGCTCACTAAATATTTTTTTCTTGTGAAGTAGCAAATGGAACACAATATGCATGGCTCACAGTCACTGAAACAAATCCAACAGCATGCACTTGTCATCAAGAAATATGTCTAGGAAAACCTCTATAGCCATGCAGTTTCAGCACAGCATGCTAGTACCAACCAGTTATTCAATCTTCAGACAAAGGGATTGCCATATATACTGCACATTAGAAGTGCTGCCCTTTGATTTCTCCTTTTGAAAGAAATCATCCTTACAGCTGTTCTCTATTGTCCCTCGGTGCTGAATATCTTCTTTATCTAAAGAGACCCTGGGAATCAAAAATAGAATCAGAAAGGGGTCTTTGTCTGCCAGCATTAGAATCTTGTGAGTCATGTTTTCCCAAATCCTTCACAAAATTCTGTCGCAGCTTGAACTTCAGGAATACGGTGAAGGTGACTACAATTATATTCATTTACAATTTGAAAAGCTCATTTAAGCTGAAATGTGTGATATATTCACATATATCTCTTTCCTGTTTCATTTACAAAGAGCAACAGAATTACAGAGTTGAACAGTAAGCTTGAAAGCTTTCAGTTCCTTTCCATTTTCAAGATGCAAATGAAGCGGGCTCTAGAATCTGCAAACTGGCTTCTACTCACTGATTCTAATCTAAGAAATAGCATATTTACTAGAATATATACTTAAGCAGAACATTTCCTTAAAAATAGTGTCCCCCTGTATTGTATTTTCAAAGATTTTCAGACCTGTAACATTGTCATTCTCTTCAGAAACAAGGAAACATGCAAATAAGTTGTTATTTATAATAGCTGCAGCTTGCTATGTTTGTAAAATAATTGTATTTGCCAGTTAATTGACCTTGCGTGCACAATAGGGACAGAAACAAAGAAATGATGCATGAAAATTCAGGGTAATACTGGATTGGTTTGGAAATGTACATTAAATTTTAATTTTCAAAAATAGTAAGCAATTAATTGCTGCTGTAACAAACATTTCTATTATGCTCTGGCAGCCATCCTGAGTTAATGTGATACACTGAGAGTCCAGGCAGACCACAACTGCAGTGTTTGCACCAGAGTAAGTGCATTTTTGATTTAATTTTAAATTTTCATCACACATGTTCTCCCAGAAATGCAGATGTTGTCATATTTGTCGGTCTTGTTAAAATCTTTGTCATCTGGGTGCCAGCAAATGTAGTAACACCTAATAAATTATGTAGAGTATTGCAGTATGCTGTACTTGTATGGCCATTTCAATACACTGTAATTGTTTTCCAACACTTCCCCCACAGGTTAGTCTGGCTTCCAACAGAGGGAGAAGTGAATAACAAGCCAATCAACATGCAAAACACCGAGCAGAGCAGCGCAGCACACAGCCACCAGCCAAAAGCGAGATTAACACGTGGTTGCAGTCAGGACAGTAACTCCTTGCTCTTGGCTTTCTCAGCTTTGCACGTCTGCTCCCTGTACCTTCTGAATCGTCTTTCTGTTGTTTAGTGGTCAAAATAAAATAAGTTGTTACTGTTGTCAACACTGGATGACGAATGCAGTAGGACTAGCTGATGCTCGCTGCAAGTTCCCGGCTAAGGATTTAGCTTTGCCTCTTTTGCCACTCTGGAGCTGCATCCAGAGAGACCATCCCCGTCCTGGGGCTGGGCAGTGGCTGCCATAACATGGGGATGTGGCTGGCCCTGCCAACTGGACACAGTGAGCGGTAAAGGAAAACCTCTTCCAATATGTAAATGTGCTTGCCTGGCATTGCTGGGGAGCCTGGGTTGCATTATACAGAGTGTGATCCTGCCTACCCCGTGCTCAAGTGGGACCTTCTTAACTTCAGTGGATGTGACTCCTGGAGGTCATTTTCCAGAGACAGTTATTTTGGGGCTGGAAATGTGTCTGTAGAAGGAAGCTCTCCTTTGTCTGGTGGAAAAAGCTGGCACCAGCAGCTGAGCTGAGACTGCTGGCTGCTTTCAGATAGAGCACGCTGCAGATTTAGAAGGCAGCAAACTTCAGTCACTACCAGCCTGCTGTGGGTTTAACCAGCAGTTCAAAAATGAAAATCTCTGTATTATATTACAAATCCCCTGAGGCATGCAGCAGGCTTTTTGTGTTATAGGTGTTTTGGTAGGGTTTTTTTTTATAACTTTTCCAGAACTTCCATTAGCTACTGTAAGCAGGATTGATAACTGCCCATAATTTGGCTCAGTTCTCCAACAGTCAGGTGTCTACAAGTCTGGAAGCACTGATTCTTGCTTGCGTTCGTTGGTGCCATTCCATGAAACATGCAAAATGTTTTTGCTGTATGTCTTCCAAAATGGAACCTTTTACAGTCCTGCTCTAGTGCCAGGACACCCTTACGAAAGGAGCTAATCTGCGCTAATGATTGTGTAAGAACAGGATGAAAAAAAAGAACACTGTAACTTCTCTGAATTGATGGCATTACAGTCCTTCCCATGGCAACACAGAGAGTCAGATGGTTCTGTAGCAAAGCATGAGCTGGAAGAAAAGGAAAACAATGACAAAAACAAAATATCCAACAACAGAATAAACAATGTCATTTTCTCTAAAAAATATAAGAACTAAGTAGTAAAAGAAAATCCCTGTAAATGGTAGTTTGCTTGTAAAGAATATCCTTCAATCTATGTTCATTTCAATCTATTAAACTACCATGCCTAAAACTTTACATAAAGCCCTTTTATTTTCCATTATACTGCATAGGAAAGCGTTCAGGTCTAATACTATTACTGATAAAGAAACCAAAAGCATATTTACAGAGACTGAATGTCTATAAAGAGAAGACCAAGCAAGCCTCTCGAGAAACAAAACTCCCATATCAGATTATTGTGTGGAAAAAATATAGCCCGCTCTTCTCAATTACAGCACCGATTGGGGTTATTTAGAAAGGAAGTCATTCTGATTTTCTGTCATAAAATCACTTTTCTTAAGCCTGTAAACATCCAAGAAATTAAATTTTTAGGTTAGATCCATTTTGCAAAGAGGTATTTATGAAAAGATTCAGTTAATGATTGGAGAGGATTTAATAACTTAATGACTGACTAATGCTAGCACGCAATAAGTACACCCAATTAGATTCCTGAACAGAGATGGTGTTTTACCTCATGTCCTCTGTCAGTTCCTTATATGAGCTAAGTTGCTTGTATCCATCCTTCCTACAGTAGTGAAGGCTGTAGCAGAAAACTTCTTTTTACGTCATAATGAAATAGTTATTTAAAAAAAAATATTTTAATAAAAATATTTAATAGTGATTGTCAGGGTAACAGCCTGATAGAGCTGAATACAAAATCATACTGCTGATTTATGGGTGTTAACATATGAAACACACAAGGAAGTTAGGTACTTTAGTGTAAACACAGGCCAATTCAATCTTGCCCATGATACGGAATACTAAAGTTTTCCCATTCATATTGCGGCTCATATAAGCCTCAGAACTCTGCTAAGCCCTGTAGGTGAGCTACCGAAGTTAATAAGAATCTTTTTATTACAAAGCACTTTGAGCCAAACCCTGGAATTAACATCATTCCTGGTTGTGCAATTTACCTCTGAACAAAAAGTGATAGAAATGTTACCCTGAGTCTGGCTAAAGTCAGAAATACTAACACTGCACAACTATATCCCATAAAACTAAAACTGCCACTTTACTACTTGAATTATTCCTAGTGAGATTTAGTTTAATTTTTAAGGACTTTGGGGCAGGTTAATGAGGGTCTACTTCTGTGGTAGACAGAAAGTATTTAAAGTGGGTCAAGCGCAGACCTTGGACAGACTACCACAATACTTCAGGGCTGTAAAATCCTGAACCAAACTCCATGTGTTTGCAACATTTGTACATTCTGGCTCTTAGAACTGATGTTGCCAGTGGTCACGGCCACATGATGCGGTGTTGTCATATCCCTCTGCTGGGGCAGAGTAGTTGGGTTGTGTTGGAAGAGGCCGTATTCTGATGGGTTAACACACCTGGTATGTAGTCAGGTTACATTTCTGTCTGTATAGTGGAATGCGAAATGCAACAGAAGTAGTTAAAAAGTAGAAGAGGGAAAATACAAACAAATGCAAGCAGAGCTGTCTCTGAAATGAGGTATATAATGCAATTAAGGATCAGACCCTTCATATTGAAACCATCTGTAGGAAAGCAAAGGGAAAAATCAAAAGCTGTCAGATTGACAGCGTGACCCCTTCCCCAGGCAGTTCTTAGGCACCACTAGTAAGTCTCTGTTGGAGCTAGCTCCCATACAGCCACAGAGCAATAGTTCCCACCAGCTGCAGCTGGAGAGATGGTGTGTGCCCGCACAGAAGACAAAGAGCCATGCGGCCCTACTGGGCATGGGTAACAACCAAAAAAGAATTTTAATTGATGTATGTGCCTGACAAAAAGTTAGCACTTAAGTACCTATGTAATTGCATGCATTTATATTTGTGGAACTGTCTTACTGCCACTGCATCGCTATTAAAATGCAAAACAAGTGCAAGCATGTTATGTTTATTAAACCACAAAAAAAAAAAAAAAAAAAAAAATGCTCAGGCAGCATTATGACTTAGGTTTCAAAAGCACAGAAACAGGCAGGGAAAAGAAAGGGGAGGAATCAGAAATCAAATCCTCAATTTTCTCTTTTTTTGCCTAGTAACCGAAGCAGGTAGAGTAGAGTATAAAGTCCTTTGAGATGTCTGCGGTAATGATCTTGCCTTTTAGAATAAATGATCTCAAAGTGTGTTGCAAATTTAACAGTTTTACATCAGACATAAGTGCAAGATAACTGCATCTGTATCTGAGATATGCTAGGAAAATGGTCACAGCAAGGGAAGAATGCTTTCTTTCCCCACCCTGAGAAACTGCCAGTGTATCATAGGTGTGCAGAATGTAATTATGCAGACTGAAATTAGGCCAGTTCATGATGGCTAATTCCTTGTCTTTTACAAGTGCCACAGGATCTTTAATGCCACAGATGATTAGGTTGTCAGCTTTATGTATCATCTGCAAGTTGGCAGTTGTAGTAGCTTACCCAGCGTCATGTCCAGTTCTCAGAGCACTCAGATAAATACTGGCTGGCATGGTGACATGCGGCATTTCTCCTCAGTTCTCCCTGACTCCATGTTCCCCATTGGTAGAGCTCCAAATCTAGTGTTTTCTCATTCATGCTTTCAGTTTAAAGTTTCTGTTTATTAAATCAGCCCTTCCATCATCATCATTTATGTCCTATTCATACCTCATTTCTAGCTATTGTAATACCTCTTCTCAGGATTGAAGTAACTGACATCAAACAGCCTGTACGATCTGAACAAAGAGTCCTAAGCCATCAGAATACCTTTATCTAAAATATACTCCCAAATAAATGAAAGGAAAACATTGTGATCTTTTTGTGTTTTTTGAATAAGAGTTATGAGGAAGAGAGCTATTCAGCATGGAGTGCTTTCTGGCAGCAGCCAGATGCAGCCCTACTAGTTGGGGGAAGTTGCTGTAACTTCAAAATGAGCACTGTTCCGAACTATCCAGTTAATCTCATATCTGCAAATTTTGGATGATAACTAGGATATTGGCTACCTGATAACACTGCAGTTATCGTAGCTTTTAGATCTGTCCCCTAAATTCAAGTGTTTATTTTGTTCTGTTGCTCATCTACCTTTCTGCATAATGTACTTGCCTGTTCCATAGCTGCTTCTTTTACAAACTTTTAGTCAGTCAGGTGTTGTAAGTCTAGTGTGATAATCATACCTAGGTTTTTGTTGTGAAGAACAGAGTTGCTGCCATTTCTTTGCATTAGAACTGTTAGATGTTTTGCAGCATCCAGAAGTGGCTGCTGTGTATCATGAGATACAAGTAGGCCATTGGGAATCCAGTGCATGCTTAAGCCACTAACCAAAGGTAATTCTTATACTCCAAAGACTTTTTTTGAAGAGGCACTTTTTGAGAGAATGTGTAAAAAGGATGCTTGTGTTTGCTGAGACTCCTGTACAGCTGAGGTGCATTTCCCACTGCTTGTGTGCACCTTGTGGTAGAATGCTTGAAAAAGGCAAAATGAGAAGCACTGACATCTGCATTCTTTTATATCATGTGCAGTGGCCCAACTCTGTTGTGTAAGTGATGGAAAACCCTTACTTGCAATAGGTGTGAGACAAGGGAATGAGGAACAACTGGAATTCGGGTACATTTTCAAATGACATTAAAGTTGTGTTTTGTTTTAAAGTGCATATTGCATGTTAGCTTTGGATGAATATAAATTCAAAGACAGGAACGTTGCATGCTTTTAGAATTTTAGGTACAATTTTCAAATTGATCATTGGAAATGGCTGTCCCAAACCTGCCAGTTTGTCGGCTCCCAGCAGTGAGTCTCACTCCATTCAAACCAGTTATTTCTTTTCCCTGTGCTCCATTTTGCTGCATGTTTCCTTGTGTTCTGTGATGTATCAGTTATAAAACTGTACATTTTTACCTTGATATCCTGCCTGAAGGCGGTTCATAGCATGTCGCAAGGCTGGTTCTGTGCAAAAGGGACAACCCATTCCTGGTGGGCAGGACACAAGCATTTGTAATGCCTGTCAATTACTCTCACTTAAGAAAGATGATGATAGTGGCTAAACTCAGTGGAGCTAGCACTTTGACTCTCAACAATGAAATGGCACTGCATATGTATATATATATATATATGTATATGTTTAAAGAGTATGTAGAAAAACAGACCTTGTTTCTGATATTTACCACCTGCATTTCTCTGTTTTTCAAAAGGGCAACAATTGTTTGTTTGTTTACCATTAAGAAATTGTATGGTAATGGCTTGATCCAGACTGCACAGACACCCCTTTTCTAGGTGGTCTGACCACAGAAAGATGTTTTCAGATTTGTAGGAAAGGCTGTCCAGAATGGGGACTTGAAGCACCGTCCTCCCTTTGCTGGAGGAGTTCCCTTATCCGTGATTTGATTTTGTGTGATAATTTAAGCACAGATGTAGAAACAGTTCTTCACTGGAGCTCTGGAAGTAGGCTGGCAGCATTCAGTCATTGTTACATGAGGATGAAGCCAGGCTAAGTGTGCCAAAGGCACCCTTCCCCCAACTCTCTCTGCAGACACACACAGACAGGCACACACACAGTATTATCTCTGTTTGCCTTACTAATGTCATTGTGCAATATTCCATTTTCCTCTCTCTTCTTGTCCCCAGGGTCCGTAACAAACCCCTGCTGGACCTTTTATCCACCCACTAAGTCCAGATTAATTTATTATACTCCATCTAGTTTTTGAACTGTTTCTTCTAAATGTGTGATGGGGCTTAGGGCTGTGCAAAGGGGATTCAAGGATAAGGGGAGAAAACATCCTCAGGCTTTCGCTTACAGTGAGAGGTTGCGTTACAGTGTGAACACCTCTACTATTATTATGCATAGCCATGGAAGATGATGCAGGCGGAATAGCTGATTAGAGCTCATATTTAGCTACATTAACATCTCAAGTCCATTTTTTTTTCTTATAAATCTGAGTTCATCATAATCTAAAAGCAAATATTTGCCTTTAGTATCACTGATTTATGCATAGGATACAGTGTACTGTTCATTTCCTTCTTAATTATTATTATTATTTTTTTAAACAGCTTCCAGGCAGAAAGTCAAAGCCTGCTGTGTTTTATATTATACTCTGCAGCTCATTTTCCTGTTGTTTTTTTGGGGTTGTTTTTGTTGTTGTTGTTGTTGTTGTTTTTTAATAAAACATCTAATTGATCCATGCAATCTGAATACTTTCTGCTTAAACTCAAAGTGCTCATGAAAAAAAATGGAAGGAAATGGCGCTAATTTGTTGTACCTATGAAAATAATGGGTAGGTAAAAAATGTAAGGAGATGAATACTTCCTCACTCTATGTCTAGCACGTGAATGATGACTGAAAACTCTTGATAAGGGTAACTACAAGTGGAAAATGTCTGAAAAAAAGTTCTTAAATGCTGCGGAAATGATGCTTCTAATTTTTGCCATCTCGCTATTGTGCATTGTATTGCATAAGATGAATGTGATGGTCTTGCATTTGTAGCAATAAACCTGCTATTTCTTTTCCATTTGTGGGAGGTCTCAGCTTGGCCTTTTTTATAGAATCCTGATGGAAGTTCTGTTGTAGTTCTCTTGTGCTGAGCAGTATGAACGACTGCTTACGAGAGAAGTTTATCTCTTTCTGACTCAGCATCTTCTCCCGGAGAGAACACAGACAAGAGGCACAGGGGCTAGCTGTGCCCCTAGAAATTAAGAGCGTAACTTCAGGTGGCAAAGTCTGAAATAAAGAAAAGGAACTAGAGAAGTGTGTCCTCTGATGAATTATCACCAGCACAATTTTTAATTGAATGTTTGTCAGGCTTCTTCATGAAATACCAGCAGCTCTTTAACATCCTTTAATTATTACCTAGGCAATTTCCAGTAACAAGGAAGTTGAAAATCAATGTAGAAAATATTAGCATAGTAAAAGTAAAAAGATGTTTCCAAATGGTAATATAGAAAACCTCACAAAAGAAAGCTTACTTGCCTATGAAGCTTTCCCAGCAGAAATGTTATAAATCATACATAAGTCAGGGTGTGAATTAGAAAGAGAAAAACATTTATCAAGATACAGTTTAGAAGTGCTTACAGTGTTTGTGGCCTGGCACAGACAAGTGCCAACAGAACATGTTAAGTATGGTCAGTGGATACGTGGTGCATCACAGGGTGTGGGTGGAAGCTTAGAAGGCCGCGTTATTTTTTTTTTTAAATAGTATTGGGTACATTTACATCTGCATCAAAAGCAGTCATGGCTGTGTGTGAAACAGTCAGATCCAAAGCTCACCTTTGAGGCAGTGTCACCTCTGCAGCATGTTCTTGCTTTTACGTACTTTTGCACCAAAGAAAAATCAGGCATGGCTTCCCTCTAGCAGAGGATTGGTCTCATTAAAAATAACACTGTTCTTAAAATAGGTAGGCTGCTTCAAAAGTAATGCCTCCTTTTTTCTTTACATGAAAACTACAGCAGATGCAAAGCTCACAATAACACTGTTTGATAGAGCAAATTGTCAGCTACAAAACACTATTTTTCAACATAGTCACCATGATTAACTATGCATTTTCACCAGCAATGAACAAGAGCCACCTGTATACCATGCTTGTAAAAATCTGCATCAGAGCATACCCCACTATGCTCACATCCACTGTTTGGTCTCCATCAATGTTCTACAAGCATTGGTGGATGTCAGTGGGTGCCATTTCTTCCCTGTGGAGGAATTCATTTCTTCCCGTTGCTTCATATGCTCTTCCACATCAGACACCGCTGTCAGACTGCCCCTCTGCTGCCATCTGTCACACGGCAACAAAATGTAATGGGATACTGGTGGAAAGGTTCTACCTCTACTGCCACACCACTAAAATCTGCTTCTGACATCATGGGACAACATCATCACATAGGATACACTACTTTTGGAGCAACCCTCATATATTTTTGTCTATTTCTATGGAAAATAAAACTAATGGTAAAAAAAAAAAAAAAAAAAAAAAAAAGAAGAAGAACACTATGGAATGGTTTACAACAGCAGTGTTTTCTTCTTACAGCAATGTGTTTACATGTGGATTTGCACTGTGTGCAAATTAGCTGAGTTTATGAGCACATGGCTCTATCACATTTTGAAACTTTCCAAGCATTCCATCTTCTATTTTATTTTATTTTAATTAAGCTTTTCCCTCACCTTATAGATTATATCTGTAGTAGATTTTAACTGCTATGCAATAATATTGTATTATTTTAGCATCATCAGTGTCATAGAGCATTAAGAGATAAATTGAATCCAGCTATTCCTGAAGAGATGAGTAGCACATGAACTTGTGGAGTTGCAGTAAACAGTTCATTTATGTGCATCTAGCCAACAGCAGGTATCACTTTGTTAGGGAGCTATGAGGGGAAGGGAAGATGTAAAATTACAGAAGAGCAGCTTACCTAAAATAGGGAGTTGGTAAGATTTCAGTCACCTGCCAAGGTAACCCCGTATGGAGACTCCAGAAGAGATTGCAGATGACACCAGAACTGTTGTTCAAAAGGTTTGTGTTTTAATTTACACAAGGACAAAAGGGTGAATGCTGGACTATTTACAAATTCAGTTGTGCCCTATTTCAGTCTGAGACAAAGTCACATTGCATAAAGAGAATGCTATATGCCTGATTCAGGTAATTTCTGGCAGTTCCCATTCCTCTCTTCTCATCTCACTTTGGTAGAAAGCAAATAACTTACCAGTGGTTTGGCAAGTGTGTACTCTAAGCTGACTGCTTGAGCAAGTACAACAAAAGCTGGTAATTTTCCAACTCTTGAAGCATGTCTGCTTTTTATTTGATAGGCAGGAAAGCAGGGTTTTGTGATCTTTAACACTCTGGAAGAGCAACTGGCCAAGGCTTTAAACTGGCCCAGCAGCTGGCAAGTCCCCCGGGTCCTGGTCCCAGCTGCAGGTCCAATGGGCTGCTGCCTGGGAGGGCAGGTGGCCTGTGCTGCTGGGAGTGGAAGGCTCATCTGGGCTCTTAGGCAGAAGAGTATTGCCACCTAACCTGCAGAAGATAGGTGATGCTGGCAGCTGCCCTGTTCTTGCACTGAAAATAGCATCTTGTTCTAGAGGTTTTTACACCAGAATGCTTGTAGCTGACACCTTGCATGACGAGCTTATGTGTGACGCTGCCTGCTACTGACGTGCAAGGTAAAGGTGTTCCTGTTATTGATGCTAACCTGATATTATCCTTCTTTTGGGTAGCACACAGCTCATGCCAGTCTGGGGTTGCTTTGTAATTCCTCATCTGCAGAACTGAGTTCTTCAATCTTTGCTGTATAATAGGGCATAAGAAATCTGTGGAAGTCCTGTGTTGCAAAAAAGAGAGAAAATCCTTATGGAGGTTCACCATGACCCACCGATGCCCTGCCTGAGGTACTGAACTTCTTCCCTGTATATTGGTGTGTCTCTTTTCTGAAAAGAAAAGAAAAGAAAAGAAAAGAAAAGAAAAGAAAAGAAAAGAAAAGAAAAGAAAAGAAAAGAAAAGAAAAGAAAAGAAAAGAAAAAAGAAAGAAAATGGTATTGCCTTTTAACTTACTATATTATCTTTACTTAGACATTTAACTTTACACTGATTTGGGTCTTGGTCTTCTACCTGCACTTGCTGTTGTTTTTTTTTCCCCCCATTCATTCAGGTGAGTTCATGAGGCAAAACTTAAATTCAGGTATTTGAACTCAAATAATTCTGTTTCTCCAGGTTGGAAAGAACCAATTGTTCTTTTTAAGGACTGAGGCTTAGTTTAAGGTCAGAACTACAAAATTACTTCTACTCTGACCTGCATTCAGCCCCAGCTCATTAGGTCTAGCCAGTGGCTGCATAAAGACTATACATTTTTGTTTTATCTAACAGACTGAATTTGAGTTTTATAATGAAACAACTGAATTGTATTTGAAGTTTTCAATAAATATTTACTAAATGGTTGCAATTTGTGCAAGGAGAAGGCCCTGGAAGAAACTGAGGCAAGCACACAGTAGGGGTGCACAGCACTGCATGAAGACTTGGCAAAGCTAGTTTAGTGGGCAAATCTATGCACGTGTTTGAAAGAAAAAATCTTAGAACAGTCATCTAGTCATATTAAATGGAATACAGCAAATGTTATTTCACCCATTCTTACATGAAACCTACCAATAGGAATTGCACAAGTGGAGATTTTTCAGAGTTTTCACCCAGGAGTGACTGCACAGATGCCTTCAGGGAGGATTGCCGTTTGCTGGTGTGATGCTAGGGACAAAAAGTCCCAGCAGCCAGCTCTGACCTCACAGCACATACCCAGAGCCAGAGCAGCACCGTGCCTTGGTTTTCTGCAATGTGTCACCTTTGCTGAGGATAAATATGAGTCAGTTATTGAATGTCATTGCTGAAATTACTTTTGTTTCATTAAAACAGAAATGCAAGCTTGTATGAAGTGGTAAAGTATGTACAAGAACACAGTGTTTTAACATGTTTGAAACTATTTTTTAAGTATATCTAATGCAAAATGTTGCAAAATAATCCTGTAAAGTTGTTCATTAACAATAGATATTCTAAGCAAACCTGTTTGAATTGCAGCTTCACAGTCATCTGCTGAATTGAAAATTCCTATACAAACAATGTTTATACAATTCAAGGTAACAGTAAAGTCAGCTAGACTCAGTATCCCACACTCAAAATTCTACTTTGTACTGGTACAGGGAATACTTATTTTAAGCACATCCATAAAATACATATTTTAAATGATATTTTGCAGTTCAGTAGTTTCTCTAACCCAAAGATCCCAAAGTGCTTCTCAGATGGAGGTAAAGTTAGCTTAAGAGTAGTCCTGTGAGCACAATTATTTTCATTTTACATACAGAGAAAATGAGCAGTGAAAGCTGATGGTTTGTTCAAGGTTGCACACAGGTGCTGGCACGAAGAACAGACCCTGCACTTCTTTCCTCCCTCTTCCGTGCCTTAACCAGAGAGCCCCCAGCATGCATCCCACATGGTCCTGTGGTTGAGCAGCTTTCATTAGATCAGTGGAGATTCGGGAACCCAGAGCTAATTAATGCTCTGGCACTTCTCAAAGCCTCCACTGGTCTTTACCTCTGCTGGTTCCATAGGCCCCAGTGACTTGCAGTGAAGTCTCTGAAGAAATGACAGAGAAAGACAAGTAAAGCTTGAGGACTGACAGAAGTAGAGGCCTCACTCAGAAACACATGCTGAAGTTTTACAGGCTTCCTGTTCTTCTTAAACACTGGACATGAGAGCTCCAAAGCAGGACCCCATCATGTTAATAGAGCCTTGAAATCCAATAAATTAAAAATTGTTTCTTATTACAGTCCTCTGCATCATCTCTCCCACACTGCTTAAAGTGAATTGCCTTGATTCTCTTTTAAAACTAAACGTTTTCAGATTTAAAAAAAACAAAAAACAAAACCAAAAACAAAAACAAAAAACAAACAAACAAGAAAAAAAAAACAAAAAAAACCCAAACAACAGGATTCCTGTGTAAGTCACAAGGAATCAAGTATTACAAACACTCTGCCAGCTGTGCTTCTAAATAATTAGGGAGGGACATAAGCTGCTGCTGTTAGATAAGGATCAATGCCTCCCAGAGGTTTGAGCTAAGATATTTCAGTTCAAGTTTGTAACACCTCCAATTACATCTCATTGTATTGAGAGGTTTTAACTAACTGTTTCAACTTTTCTGCTAGCAAGAAGATTAATTATGAAGACAATAAAGAAGCTAATTTATTAACAGTGACAGACTTTGGAGCAGGGTTGTTGGTGTTTTTTTTTCGGTCCAACCAACAGTACATGGCTTGTCAGTAATGTTTGGACATCAAGAAGCGTATGTTTCGAAGAGCCAGAAGAATGCTTGTCATTAAATTGTCATCACTAGTACTCAGTCTCTCTCCCCACACAGCGAAGGTTTGTTTTGTTTGCATTTTACTTGGGTATTTTGATATGACCCAACAACCCCCAAACAGATCATCATTCATGGATATGGATATTCCCAACAGGGGTACTTTACCTTATCAGAATACGTGTACAAAAAAACCCAAGTTCTTTCTGAAACTACCTTATATTTTCCATCAACTTCTGTGAAGGATAGACAGACAATTCTTAGAAATACAATGTTTTGTGATCTTAGGCATTTATATGGCTGTAATACTTCATATTGGCAGGAAATGTCGATCTGCCTGAGGGTAGCAAGGCCCTACACAGGGAGCTGGACAGGCTGGATAGCTGGGCTGAAGCCAATGGGATGAGGTTCAACAAGACCAAATGCCAGGTCCTGCACTTTGGCCACAACAACCCCAGGCAACACTACATGCTTGGAGCCGAGTGGCTGGATGACTGTGAAGAGGAAGTGGACCTGGGGGTATTGATTGATGCTCAGCTGAACATGAGCCAGCAGTGTGCCCAGGTGGCCAAGAAGACCAGTGGCATCCTGGCTTGCATCAGAAACAGTGTTGCTAGCAGGAACAGGAAAGAAATTGTACCTCTGTACTCAGCTCTGGTCAGGCTGCACCTCGATTACTGTGTCCAGTTTTGAGACCCTCAGTGCAAGAAAGACATTGAGGCCCTGGAGCATGTTCAAAGAAGGGCAACAAAGCTGGTGAGGGGTCTGGAGCACAGGCCTTATGAGGAGCGGCTGAGGGAGCTGGGATTGTTCAGTCTGGAGAAGAGGAGGCTCAGGGGAGACCTTATTGCTCTCTATAAGTACCTGAAGGGAGGTTGTAGTGAGCTGGGGATCGGCCTCTTCTCTTGTGTCACTGATGATAGGACTAGAAGGAATGGCTTCAAGCTGCACCAGGGGAGATTCAGGCTGGAAGTTAGAAAACACTACATCTCTGAAAGAGTGGTCAGGCAGTGCAATGGGCTGCCCAGGGAGGTGGTGGAGTCACCGTCTCTGGAGATGTTCAAGGAATGTTTGGACGTTGTGTTGACGGACATGGTTTAGTGAGAACTATTGGTGATGGGTGGACAGCTGGACTGGATGATCTTGTAGATCTTTTCCAACCTTGGTGATTCTGTGATTCTATGATATATATACACGTAACAGCAAAAATGGAACAGTTTTGTGTTTTTTTTTTGTTTTGGTTTGGTGTTTTTTTTGGGGGGGGGGAGGGGGGGAAGGGAAGAAAAAACGTAAATACAATTCGCTCTTTAAAAATCTGTGTAAATTAGTTTGGGGAACAAAGGGATGAACAAGATTTACAGTATTAATAGGGCTTAATACATAAAGTATTAAGCACCTCTGCAGCACTTACAGCAGCACAGCTAATGCTTTAACTTGTTTGACATTGGAGCCTTTATACCACTTATATCCCAGCGTATTTACAAATTGAGAAGAGGCTTGTTGAATCTTGTTCCATGACAGACTTCTGAAGTATTCAGGCTGGTAGCTTGCAATTACTTCATCCTGGCTCTGAGTCAAAGCAGGCCAGCACAGGGGAGGGAGGCGTTCGGCTGGACCAGGCGAGGCAGGGAAGAGTAGCATGCTTTTAAAGGGGAAGAGCCCGAGCGCTGGGTTCTTCTTGACATACATCATTAACTATTAATAGAGATTCATTATTTTTGTGGATTTGTCACAATTGGCTCTTAGGACAGAGTGCCTACATGCTTTACTAATTATCCCTAACCTGCTTGGAGGCACATTTGTGAATGCCAATCATTTATTGCCAATTTACATACTTGAGGGAGGAGATGAGGGGGAGATATTCAGAAACATAAAAACACATTAGAGTTAATGTATTAACATTTTCCCTCAAGCTCATCCCATTTCATGACTTGATGAGTCCATCTCAGTCCTGAATAAGCCTCACCTCTTGCATCCTTGGCAAGCAACAGGAAAACTGAACAATTTCCTTGAGCTTACTTGAATTGCTTGGAATAATGTCAATCACTGTGTTGAATTTTTTGTTGTTTTTTAAAGAATGAAATGATATATTTGTAATAAAGTCGTGATTTGCTTATTTGATATGAAATCTCAATGTTTTCTTTTTGCATAACCCACTTTGCAGTGTGTCAGGAAGCATTTTCCTAACAATCCATAAGGGAACAGAAACTCTCACTTTGAATATATATGAGTTTATTATACTCTCTGCCTAGAGGTTTGAAGAGACTTGTTTTCGCATAGTAAGAGAGAGTGGGCAAAGCTCAGTGTGGGTGTCGTGGTAGTACAATTAGCCAGCCATACCTGATCTGAGATGTCATGCCTGACTGTACTGCACCATCAGGGCTGAGGTGTTCCTGCTTTGTCATCATTAAGTGGGTGGCTGCTGTGGCAAGATGCTTCTGCTCAGTGAATCAATTGCAAAATAAATGTTAGACTTCTGCAGGGGAAATATCATGCCTCCTTCTTGACTTCCCACTCCCAACACTTTTATTCCTCTGCTACCCTGATATGCTGCAAGAGCTTTATGAAAATCAAAGGCTTTAATTGTAAAACTACCACTTCACTGAAGACACGCAGGATTTATTCAGTGCTCAGCTCCTGGAGATCACTTTATTAGGCATTCCTCATTTCTTTTCCTTCACTCCATCTTACCAAGCAAAGTTTAATATTAAAACACGTGCCACATTGTTAAGGAGACAGTCTCTTAGTGAGCTTGAGTTGCTTGAAAACATCACACTATGTCAGGATTTCTTTCCTATCAGGCTGGGTGCCCCAACAGCTCTGGCTGCACAGCCCTTCTGGTGGGGCTGCACGGGGCAATGAAGGGCTCTGCAGCCTCAAGTATGGTGCAGCCCCAAAATAACAACCATTGAGCTCCTTACAATCCCTTTTCTAAAAGGCACCACAACTTAGATGTGCTAGAGAAAATTTCCTATTTTCATTATGAGGGTTAAGTGCTCACAGAGCATCCTGTGCACAGTTACCTTAACAGGGCTGCTGCTTGTACAGGGAAGTCTCAAGCATGCCTTTAGCTGATAAAAGACAATAGCATTATTTTCTCGGGGTGATTCCCATGATAACCCATCCAGAGCATGGCACAGAGCTGCCCTAGTGGAGGGAGATGCGGCAGGCCTCACCTGCTGGGCCCACACAACTGTGTCCCACTCTCAGTCCTGTGTCATCTTGCAACATAGTAGTAAATGCATGCTGCATATGCATGACAATACATGTCTCCAAGGTTTAGTGGATCTGGAATTACACCATTTGTTTTACGCTAATTGAAGCGCATGTCTACAATAGGATAAATAGAGACCATAAAATAAGGGTACTGCATAACCTGTCTTATCATTGGACAGGCAGTCACTTGCACAGTACCTGAAAATGTATGTTTTGTTCAAAAACAAAAACAAAACCAAAAACAGTTCATTTCTGTGCATATGTGTGCATGTATTAGGCTAATAGGATTTATTTCTTCTAAGCCAGTCTGAGACAACACGTAGTCTTTTGCAGCTTTTCAGAATCTTCCCCCTACATCCCTTGCACTTGTGAAAGATAGCGTGTACTCTTCTGTGCTTCTTCAACTGAATCCAGTGTAACAAGTGTTAGATTTAAAGCTGCTTCTGTACGGGAACAAAACGTACCAAAAAGTGAGTGTTGTGTCTTGAGTATGATTAAGTTTAATTCACTCCTATATTGGACCCTCTAGAACAAGGTTTATTCACTGTACAGTTTCAAGCAACAGCTGCTGAGATGAGGCTGAACTTGGTCACAGCTCAAAAACAACCTGAGTGGTACTGGGAAGAAAGGGCATGCACCTGTATCTGCAGAGATTCGGTAAGTAAGTTAGTGTCATGTGGCCATTTGGCAGTAAAGGTAATGAAATGACAAACTGCACTTAGTGTACCTGATCCTTCACTGTGAATGTTTTCCAGAAAGGGAGTTAATGCACCTCCCAGTTAATTTGAAGTTAATTTCATCACTCAAGGAAAATGGATCTGGGCTATCAACTTTGGGATTAGATCTTTACACAACACTTCTCTCATTTTCAGATTCAAAACTCTTTTAAAGCACTCTTTTATTTCCATCACTGCATCTACAGTATGGTTGAGATGTATTGAGCTGTGCACGTGGATGGGAAAGCAGTGAGAAAAGTGGTTATGTTCTGGAGATATCAAACCATTAGGAGAGAAAACACATTTGCTGGGTGTCTGATCTCTGCAAACCACTGAGGCATCCACTTTCAGTAAGAATCAAACAAAATCCAGCAACAACAAAAACCCTCTCTATATGTATGCTTCAGTGCATATCAAGTAGTGTATGCTTCTTAGGCATGATTCACAAGACAGATTCATGTGCAGGTGACTCTGGGTACAGCAGTGGAGGTGGTTGCTGGATCGTGTAAGGCCAGTGCAGAATGGATGCAAAATGTAGGAATTTTTGTGTGTGTGTGTGTGTGTGTGTGTGTGTGTGTGTGTGTGTGTGTGTTTAGCAGAGTGGGAGGGAGTTAAAACAGAAGGTCCACAATGCAGTTTTATTGCTAACTGAGGAAGAGGCCTGGGTCAAACTGAAAGTCCGTTTAGTCCTATATGTGTACAAGATACTTAGGGGAAGCGTGTGAGAACAAGGACGGAGAGGCTGACCTGCAGGCACGAGGTCGGAGCCGCATGAACAGAGCAGCACCTGAGCTGCTGTGGGCAGAGCAGCTGCAGCTTTGCCAGTCTGTGAGAGTGTCTCTCTGCAACTTAATTGCATGCTGGATGAGAAAGTACTTCCTTGTGTTATTTTAAGCTTCCTACCTAACTGAAGGATACACTATCCCGGGGGTGTGAAGGAAATAGTATTCAACAGCCGCTTCTCTGTTCTGTAGCCTTCCAGCTTATCCCCTCATTTGTATCACTTCTGCAGCCTGGAAACTCCTAAATTTGCTTGGTTTAATAAGGTCATTCTACACCTTTAAGCAGCCCTGTTGCCGTTCCTGTTACCTTTGTTGAACTTAAAAGCAAACAAAAACCAGAAAAATCAAATGAATCATTTAGAAGAAAAGTTCATCAGAAAGGTCAGATGAAATAAGAAGTTAGCCCAAATCCCAAGCTGAAGGATAACAAACATAAGCACAAGAAGATAGGGACCTTAAGGTACTTGCTTTCAAATCCTAAGGATTGGTTGGAAGCATTAGAGATAATTCAGTTTTCTCTAGGCTAATATGAAAGAAATCCCAAACCGTTGTGGAAACAGACTGGAAATCACTATCAATTTACTATATGATCATTTTGTTTGTTTCATACTCATGCAACTATATATATTTCAAATGAATTGATTATAGAAGCTGATGAATGATCTGTTGTCAGTTGTAGCCCATTGTGCTTGCCATCAGTGTAACTTCGTTGTAGCTGGTGATGAAATGTCACCTGCTGTGTGAGAGAAAATAAAATGCACAGTTGTGCTAGTAATTAGGGTTGAAAATCAATAGTGAAAGATGTAAAAATGAGAGACAGTGAAAGAGAAAACTGGAAAACAGAATTAGCCAAGAATAGATATGAAAAGTGAATGCAAGAGAGTATCAGAGGAGATGGAATGTTAATCCAAGGTGGAACGATGGCCACTTTCTGCAAAGGGGTTTCATTTTGAGTATGAGTAAAAATGTCTTTTCTAGTCAAAACCTGTATTCATGTGGTAGAACGTGTATGTCTGTGAATGGAGGCTGGAACTGCTAATGGTGCCTTGAAGAGCTGTGCATTTTCTGCTTCAGTCCCTTGGTGGTTGCCATCCTGGAAAATGAAGGACTTAGATGAAACTCACTTTAGAATTCACGAGGGATGTCTCTGAATTGGTGAGAGTAACCTGTTACAGTTCAGTTCATCATCAAGAATGCTGCACCTATTTTTATTTTATTTTTTTCTTTTTGCCTTAAATGCATTCATTTTGTAGCCTTTGAGACAAAGCACCTGGGGGTTTGGATATGGCCAGATGGCTGAGCACTGAGTAGCCCTCTTCTAAGTCATTCCTAAAAAGTACCTGTACTAAAAGGGTGGAAAATTGAAAAGACTTGTTGGCTCTGCAGGGGATGGTTTGTGTTTGGTTCTGATGGAATGAAATATCATTGACTTTCGCTCATTATGAAAGGGCTTATTACTGGCTGGGGAGTAGAAGAAGCAAAGCACTTCATTCTCTGCTTTTCTTAGCTTTCACCTCGAGAGCATCGGCTTAGGAAATCGTGTGTCAGAATGTCAAAGAAATGCTCAGGCAGTTTGTTCTCTTTGTTTAATCTTTCCCTAAATATCAAAAACCTTGGTCGTAGAAATAGACAGTCTTTCTCTTTAATAAGACTGTTCCTAGTACAAAGCAAGTACAATGTGACAGGCAAATACAATAACCTAATTAAAGCATCTTCTGTATAACACACAAATGTGTGAAATATTTTCTCCCAAATAGCCTTCAGTAAGGTATATGTATTTTGCTTACTTATTAGACTACATTCTCATATCACTAAGAAACATCTGTTCTATCTTATGTAGTAACCAACAGCAGTATGACCAGATGGCAGAGCAGTTTAGTATCATGCCCTTTATCTGTCCAGAGAGCAAGAAGAAAGAAATAAAGCAAATGGCTAGTAAGAGAAGGGTAGTGCGTGTTTTTCTATCGGTATAGGCAATTCTGCTCTTGCTCAGAATTATCAGGATTGTAATGCAGAGATAAAAATGGATCCTTGTGCACTGAATTGGATATTTCCTGGAAGCACTTATTAGAATTTTTTTTTTTCTGATATTGTTAGTTAAGGGAGATTTACTTTATGCTTAAGTTATCAAACATCAGTTTCCTAATATGCAAATCCACAAGAAAGTGACTTCTCAGGTATTTGTGAATGCTTTTTGAAGGGACAATAAAGCTACTGAACAGCTGACTTTGCACTGCTTTGTCTATGTCATATTAAGCAAGATGTATCCAACAAAGAAAGATTTTCTAGTTTTGTAGAAATACACAAAGATGTCTTACGTTACGTGTACTCATAAGGGGGGCATGAGCACAAAAAAAAGGATGTGGGCAGCTGCTTAGAGCCCTGGTCAGCAAACGCTGCTCGCAAAGAACAGTGTTGTCTTACCTATAGGCACAGAGGCTCCTCAAGCTGAAGTGGTCTATGGACATACTCCTAGAAATAAGTCCCATCCAGTAATACTACACAGCACTAAGATTTGATGAGAGTATTATTACGACTTACTCATACTTGTATCAATTTTGGGAAAGTTTGTGGCTGGGAGAGCTTGGGCTCTTCAGCCTGGAGAAGAGAAGGCTCTGATGGGACCTTGTAGTGGCCTTCCAGTACCTGAAGGGTGCCTACAAAAAAGCTGGGAAGGGAATTTTTATAAGGGCATGTAGTGACAGGATGAAGGGATATGGCTTTAAACCGGCAGAGGGTAGATTTAGATTAGATACTAGGAAGGAATTCTTTACTGTGAGTGTGGTGAGACACTGGAACAGGTTGCCCAGAGAGGCTGTGGATGCCCCCTCCCAGGAAACATTCAAGGCCAGGCTGGATGGGGCTGTGAGCAACCTGGCAATAGCAAGAGGCTGGAAATAAATGATGATGTTGAATGTCTCTTCCAATCCAAACCACTCCATGATTCTACAATTTTCTGGTCTGCATATAGAAAAAAAAACCAAAAAAAACCTCTTGTAGTTATAGAACAGAAAAAAATTCAAACTCAAAGCTCCTGTTGACTCCAGTGGGACTGTGGGTTTGGGTACTGTAGGAGTTGGGGGCTCTTTTGTGCATCTGTGTGCACCTCTTGCTGCCAGCAAGACTAAACCTAATTTTCACACTGTGTTCAGCAACCTACACCAGTGCTTAAATGCCTATCTGAGCCTACCTGCAAGTGCAAACTTGTCCACCAGCAGCGTTGTTCATGCACATGCCTATGCAAAAGTGTGGATTTATGCAGAGCTCCAGAGTGCACCCAAGGGCACAGTTCCATGGCAGAGAGCAGATCTCAGCCATGCTGCATGAGGGATTGGGGACAGGAGGACCCAAGTGAGCAGCCTTCAGCCCTGCCCATCCTGCCCTTGGGTGTCCTGAACAGCAGGGAACCTGGGCTCTAGAAGTGCTGCTAACCAGCAGCATGGGTGGAAAACATGCACAGCACAAGTTGCATCGTGCTTAACACTTACCTATTCACCTTTTAGTGGAGATATGGCTAATGACAACTTAGCTGTAATGCTGCACTTCTGCATCACTGAAGCTCCAAGCCTCGCCCCACACCCCAGATTCCTCCGTCTGGTTATCAGCTTATCTTCACTACACTGGTTTTGAAGGAAATGCTGGCAATCAACGGAAAAGACATTTGCAGGACAAAACTCCCACATGGTATGAATTGGAAAGTGACTTAATATTTCAAATGGTAATTGTATGCTTTTATTCTGAATGATAGAATAAATGGCCTTCCTATATAAATAGGTAAAACTTAGCATTAGCATTTTATTTTTTAAAAGTCAGTTTGTAAAACCCAATGGGAGGATGAGAAGAGGGGAAGAAGGATTGGCACTGTATTGTTTACTTAGCATTTGGAACATGTGCCCTCTGAAACCCTGATAGGAGTTTAATCTCTACAAGTTATTTACACAAAATTGCTCCAACTCATCAAATTGCAAGCTGACTTAAAAATCATGAGAATTTGAAGATAAAGTTATTTAATTTTCTATTCTTCTGTCTTTTGAGTATTTGAAGATGTTTTCCGTTTTATTTTCAGTCTTACTACAATGCCATATCATGGGCATCCTAAAGACTTAGATCTCCCAAGCACTCTGGACACATCAATAATAACTGTGTGCTATGTGAAGGGAAGCTGGTCTCACCACAGCTGCCGTGTTCAGTCCCTCCATGGGCACAGGTGTTCAGCACCACACCTCCTGGCCATGGCTGCAGGCTCTGTTTTCATCCAAATAGGTGCTATCAAGAAACATATTTTCAGTTTTGTATGAACAATAAGCTTTGATGACCAGATCATGAAGCATCTTCCTGCAGACATGCAGAAATCCCCTCAAATTACAGAACTGGGTATGTAAACTGCAGAGTTTTGTTCTGAGCCAGCTCAAAGGAAAAATTATCAGGTAAAACTGGGGAGAAGAGGGAATTCTCAAATAACCAAGCTCTCAGTTGACAGAGGTGAACACAAACCTGTAAACTTCCTAGGGTCTCAAACGACTTATAATAGTTGAGAATCTAAATAACCATTTTAATACTTCATTTCACACACACACAATCAGAATCTTGAAAAACATTCTTTAAAAAAAAATATTTTTTGGCTTAAATTGCTTTAGGAAGGTAGGAAGGAGCTCCAAACCCCACTGCCATCCACAAGAGCAGACTTTGTAGCAAATATTTCTAGGCAGTTGTGCTCCTGAATTCAACCACAGTGGTGGCTCCAGCACTGGACCTGTCCTGGTGGACAATCACCCCCATTGCAAAAAGGTCCTTTGCCTCAACTGAGCAAAAGTGTCATTTTCTGCCTAAAAGAAGCAGGGGCTATGCTGAGGCAGAAAATAAATCCTCTGTGACTCGTAAAGAGAGCGCTTTTTTAGGTCAGGTCAAGAACAAAGACATTGACAGCGCGGTGCTGAGAGGCTTAGAGTGGTATCTCCCTAAGGACAATTTCCAACACCGATAGGAATTTTTTTCTTCAATGATATGGTGAATGTTTTTTGAACGAATTGTAAATGCCCTTAAAATAGTCAGTTTATTCAATTAGGAAATTCTCCTTTAGATATGGGTGGATTTATTTGTTTGTTTTAATCAAATATGCCATTTAGTCTCTGTAGCAAGGGGAAAAAAAAGAGGTGGCTCAAAGCAGGGACAGACAAAATGCTGCTGAGAGCATTGCCATTGCCCTCCTCCACACACACAGACGCGCATGCTCTGGTAGCGCACGGCGGCCGCAGTTTCTTTAGTCTTGAATATGGGGCAGCACAGCCTTCTGCCTTTCATTCAAGGTATTTGCTGGTGTTAGAATTCAATTACAATTTTTCTTCCCAATCCCAGTTTTCTTGTCAGTCTTGTTACTTCTGTGATTTTTCATTTGCAGAAAAGGTCCAGAATTAAACAGATGTTTTTCTAGTTTCTCCACATCACAGTCTTCATTTTTTTATTCTTTCCAAAAAAGGTTGGCTTGGGTTTTCCTATCGGATCCCACAGTGCTCAGTAACAGGAATCATCTCATCACATATTTGCAGTGGATCTGCTTATTAAAGGCTAATTAAAGGTTTCTGCGTTAGGTTTCTGTCAAATTCTTCCCAGAAAGAGAGGTAGGATATAATGTAAGGAAGCATAGCATGCTTGCTTGTTTTAGTTCAGTTCGAGGCTTTTTTGGCTTTGCATTTTAGATTCAGTTTCAGTTCACCCTGAAGTTATAATTATTCTTTAGAAAATAGTTTGAGAGACCAGTTTCAGGTTACTTGCTATCTTAACAACATTGTTTTTCTTCACTGTAGGCACTATACAGGTGCCACTGCATATTAACAGGTGTATGTATGGAAACCTTACTATTCCACTTGTGACCATTTAGAACTGGCAGATTCCAAAATCAACGTGCTCCCCTTCCTGCTGCTCCTTCCACATGAACTCTCTTTGTCCCTACAACTGCAGGAAACTGCCAAAGGCATCCGCTAAGTGGGTCACAAGGGATAAAATTCACTTCTGCACCTCACTTTCTGAGCTCCAGAAAAGTGTCACAAACTCCACAGGCTGCAAAAGGCCAGCACTGTCATGACTGGCTGGTTTCTAATTGTAAAAATATACTTACAGCTCTATGGCCTTCTCTAGAACAAGAAGAGTGAGAAATCAGTATGGGCAGGGACAGAAACCCCAACTGCCTTGTTAATAATACCAAGACTTTTTCTTTCTTTTTACTTATTTTCTCTCAGAACCAGACTAAGAGGTCTATGTTGGCCTCCCAGCCATGCTCTGACTGGCATTGAGTGCCAGCCTAGTGCCACTGCCAGAACTACCTCTTGTGAGGTGGGGGCAAACCTTGGGGACTGCTGCTGGCCCTCCTCGTTGGGAGTCACTGGAGGCCCCCAGAGAGCAATCCCTGCCTTGAGCAGAGGAGTCTGCTGCCACTTCCTGCCCCAGCTCCTCCTCTGAGGGCACAGTGGTGGTGGTGGAGTGCCTGGGCCACCCACAAGGGATGCTGGGGAGCTCCTCGGCCCTGGAGCCAGCAGGTCATGGTGGTGGGGCCGGGGTGTCCACGGTAGTGTGCTCCTGGCCTCCTGCAGCATGAGCATCCCTGTGGTCCTGTTGCCACCAGTGGAATTCTTGGGCCATACAGGATGATAAGCCTCCCCACAAAGCACACCGTGAAGTTTCTGAGACATGGCCACAGCTTCCACATCAGGGATGCCCCGTCCAACCCATATATGCACAGGAAGCTCAGAACAAGGCTCTGTGTCATGGGCACATCCCACCAATTGTTGCCAAAGGTCCTCCCGATCTCTTGTTAGGGTCACCAGAACAGGGGTCTCAGGTCTCCTGGATGCTCTTGGAAAAAGACAGCCCAGACCTCACACGGGAAGTTGTGCTCCAGAGCCAAGATCTCCAGCTCTGCAGGGCCATGACCGCTCTCTGCTGCAGGGGCAGGCAGCAGCAACACCCCAGTTCCTCAGCACAAACCCACAGCCCTGCTCCTCACCAACCTCTGTGAGGCCCTTGCTGCCTGAGCCAGGCAAGGCTGGGGAAATGCTGGTGATGCCATGGGATGGGCACCAAGATCTGCTGCCGGCAATGCAACCTACATCTCATTCAGTGCTCACAGCTGTTCTCAACTGAGTCCAGACAGAAGAGTGCACAAGGCTCTGCTGGTGCTCAAATTTATGCAGTGAGGGTCAGTGAGGTCATTGTCATCCGTTGCTAATGTCACTGCGTGTATTCGGGCACCAGCCTGGGCCTCCATCACCCCCCACCATTCAGTGATTTTTCTTTGCAATGATGTATTTCAGAAAATAAAAACTGCATGTTTACTATCTCCACAATAATTCATCTTCTGTAAACTGTTCATACTTTCTGAATCTTGTAAGGACACTTTTTGCGTGTTCTGACTTGGATGAAATACGAATTGGTGGCAATCTCTACGTCAGGCTTGCTTTTTACACCAAGTGCTTTTGTCATAGCAGGGTGTTTGCTCACACTTTCCTGGGCAGCCTACTGCAGGGAACCTGCCTTAGCAGGGGCTTGGACTGGAAGATCTCCAGAGGTTCTGTGATTCTGTGAAACCTGACTCTGCCTTACACACTATGGGAGACAAATGGGGATGAAGGGGCTGTTCTTCAAGCAAACATCCCACTTCCTCTAGGGTAGAAGGGACTCCTGAGAAGTCTGGCACCTACTCTGCTCATCCATAAATCCCCTCCCGTGCTGCTGGAGCATCATGTAGTAAATGGGCAAAATAAACCCCATGAAAATGAGAGATCTCCCAGACATTGTGAGCCCTCAGAAGTTAGGGACTAGATAAAAGATCAGCAGGAAGTGTTGTGTCACTTATGAAACTGCAGCTCTGAAGGCTCTGCCTTGCTACCAGTGCAGGTTCCCCCTGGGACTGGGGCAAGTGATCTGGTGTGCATATGTCTTGGCCTAAACTTGGCACTGAGGATACAAACTGAAAGACTTTTTGAAGATCTGAGGTAAACTTCCGGAAAGTTTTCTATACACAAAGTAAAAGCAAAAATACACTGTGAGGGAAAGAAGGTTTTCCCCAGTTTACAGCCTACATTATGCAAGAGATGTACTGGAAATTTAACATTACGTCCTTGTTAGTGATAACGCTAGCCTAGCTTTTTAGCTATAAACGTTTTGAATTCTAATGAATCCTAAAGAATTCTTATGAATCTCTGAAGCCTTACCCATCATTAATCAGTCCTTCCATGAAAAAATACTCCAGGCATATTCACCATATGTACATGCATGTTCCTCTGTAACTATTAATAAAACAGCGACATTGTCACCTCAGAATGATTATAATCCACACCTTATGGAACTGCCTCCCATGTTGGAAGTTTAAGAAATTATGTCCCTATCTTAATTATATAAACACTTGAAAAGCATCACCTACCCACAAAGTATTCTCCCCAAAATGCATTTTTCTTTGAGGGTATTCCTATTAATGGTGTTTTACTAGTGTGAAGGGCCGAATTATCTACTCATGTAATTAGTTCAGCTCTGCTGTGCCACAGAATGTGACATTAGCATTTCCTAGGGTCTAACACAATTCTTACAAAAGATCAATTTGTTGTATTTATCATGTTAGAATTCAGTACCCTTAATAATAGAACACTGTACACGACATGAGCTTCCCGGCATTTTTAGTGCAGAGAATTTTTTTCCTATAGTATTAATTTAGGCAGCTCTTATTCAAGTGTTTTTGCTCCTCTGCTTTTATAAATTAGTTCATTTAATTGTATTGTAAATATTTATCTTCCATAAATTAATGCGGAATCAAAATTAATTAGGCTGAAAAATATGAATTACTGTTCAATATCACATTCAAACACATTACAAATTAGCAAGCTATTTTTTTCCTGTTTTACTGTCTGCATGGGAATGCTAGCCATTGTAAACCTCAAGATACGGTTTCCTTGTTCTCAGTTGTCATTAAGCACAAGCCTCTTTTGACAAGTTTTTGACACATTGCTCTTCCATCAGGTTCCTTACTTTCGATTGTGGAATGACAAGTCTATTTTGTGGCTGTGTGAAATGAACCATGTACTGCTACCGCTGTCTCATGTCTCATAATGGAAGGTTCACAGCATGGACAATTGGGAATTTCTCCAGGCAGGGGAAAAGCACTTATTTTCAACCCCTAGCTTTAATCAATCAAGGAGAAACTGGAAATCTCTGTAAAGTAATGAATGTTGATTTATGTACATGCTATTGATTTTAGAAATTTAATGCTCTGTTTCCCTAATTTATGTTGACCTTCTGAAGTTTAGAGACGAACACAAAAGGTGAATATTTGTGGGACAGAATTGTTCTTCCCTTGGATATCTGAACAAAAGGTTTGGTACCTTCTGTATATGGGGGAGAAAAAAAAAAGAGGCATCTGGAATTTAAGTCAAAGGGCTGTACCAAGTCAAGTGGTTGGAGAGAACAGGGGCACATTATTAAATCAATTCATTGCGGAATGGACAAGACCATTCTTGCAAGTCTTGTCTCATTTATTGTCTTCATGGCATAGTGAAGGTGTGGGGTTACTAAAATTTGCCTTTTGGTTAAATGCACTTTTTATTTAACGTGTGTTATTTTTCTATAAAATGTGAAGGTATTGTTTTGAATAATTCAGTGTTCATCTACCTTGTAGTCTGCATGCTTTGTGCTCCTTCATAGCACTCTGACAGAGAGTGAGAGAGAGATTAGTAAACATGACCCCAGAAGACCTCTGTAAGTGCCTGTCTAGCATAACTTATTGGCTTCACTTTCTCTGCTCTGAGGATCGTTAGCTGTGCTGGATATATTACATACGAGTTTTGCTATTGCTTATCTTCACGAAGTTTACATCTCTCTGGTTTTTATTCATAGATATGAAACTCAGCTGCTGTCAGTTAAAGCATACTCCCAGAAACTTGTTCTATCCCCTGAAGAGGAAGAAAACAATGACTTCAGAGATTATATAATTTGAACTTGAATTGAAAAGCCCCATTATCATAAATGTTGTTTTTGTAGTTCCTCATAAGCATAAAAAACAATTCCAGTAAGGAGCTGACTGATATGCTGGTGTTTTAATCAGTGATAACGTTCTGCTGCTACAGAAGTAAGAAAACGCATACAGAATGTTTTGTTCGCTCGGAGGATTTCTTGTTGATCTCCACTGTATATTTGTACAAAAGATCTCGGGGGATTTCTCATGTTACTTCCCTGAATACACAGTAACAGGATTGCACAGGGGAAGTGCTGGTAATAACAGTGTGCTCTTAAACAGCGTATTCATCTACTCTGACTAGTGCAAAAATTGAAGCCGGCTTTGAAAGACAGGGTGGGGTTTTTTTTTCCCCTTTGCAATAGTTTTACAAATGAAATCACAATACTCCCTGAAATTACCAGTGCACTTGACTCCACAATCAATTTACTCCATTTTCAATATAGACTTTGACAAGAATGATTTGTTTATGCTGTCACATGAATCAGCCTCAGTAAATTAGACCTGTCGGAGTTACTTTTTCTGCACAATACAGTTTGCTTTATTTTTGACACCTGTGCAGTTGGAAGATCTATTGTAAACAGTGTGAAAACTTGAGCGTCATAAGGTAAGCTATCTTCCTTTAGATCTTATTCCTCATGTCAAAAATACATCTCAGAGGCCCAAAGGAGTATTTTGTTTTTGTCTGGTTTGGAATTTGATAAATAATAATAATAATAATAATAATGTTATTTCACATTTGGATTTTGAAGATACTACCCGTGTGTACCAATAGGCATATGGGAGAAAAGTAATCGTAATGATAATTTCTTGTGATAACAGAACACTATTTCAGCTGGTTTTGGAAATTAGGGCTAACTTGTAGTACTCAAGTCACTATTAAGTAAAAAGAAAAAGATATTAAAAAGTGGGCTGACTGTTTCATGCTAAATGGACAACAGAAGTTTTATGTGCGTGTCAAGTTGCGTCAGCTTAGCTTGCATTTTTTTGTGCAACGTTCTGTTTGCATTCCTTCTGAATTGCTAGGGAATCTTACAGTTTCATTAAACTGACGAATGAGTTAAACCACTTTAAACCATAACAGAAGTATTGCCACTTTCAGTGAGGTAGCTCAATTGTTTTACGTAACAGGCTTTGCTTAATCTGGAGCAGTACTCTTATGTAGACAGGCCCTTCATGCTCATTAAAGCAATGGAGTCATGTCTGCTTATATGAAGCCTGAATCTTGCCCTTAAAGAAATCTTCCAAATAGCAGGGGAAAAAAAAGAAAGAAAGAAAGAAAAAGAAAGAAAAAAGAAAAAAAGAAAAAAAAAAGAAAAAAAAGAGAACAAATTATTGAGGTAAACAAATTAACAGTGGCTAAAGAAGAAGAAGACACATATCACAGATGATCAGAGTGATCTGCTACTAATTGTTAAATTCAGCTCAGTGTTCCCTAGCTCTGATTCAACCCACCTAATGGCTTTTCAATTTGAATGTTCTGCTAGAAAGTAAAACACTCAGTGCTTAACAGACCTTCATGATGGAGTTCATTTGATCAAGGCAGGCCCAATTTATAGCCTCTTCTCCCTAGAGTCTATTTACTTTTCTAGGATTATGATTTGCTGTTGTAATATTGGGATGTCAACAAAAGAAGCCGAAGACAAATGTTATTGATTGATGGTACCCTCCTTTTCTCCAAGAGGAGTGCTTTATCAACATCATAAAGGACCTTATCCTATCCAAAAGCAGGGGGATTTTTGTGGCTGTGAAAAAGAGGGAGGGTTTTCTTTCATTAACATTGTAAGCAGTTTCATAATCAGATGTATTTCTTCTGTGTCTGAGCAAATCCTGGTGCTTAATTCAAGAGTCTCTTTATTTCAACTCGTGCTCTAAAACCAGAAAGTGAAGAGTGAGTATCGGATTTTAAGAAGGAAAGTAATTTTTGTATCAACAGCAATTCCAAAATGGGGATTGCTCTTGCAGTTTTCCCTTTCCCTCTCCAATCTGCAGTTTTGAATATTCAGGGATTTAATTATTATTATTATTATCGTAATCTTGAAAAGAAGTATTTTAATTGAATAGTCCTTAGTATTTTATAGGCTCCAGTGGCAGAAATCTGTCTACGTAATTGGTAAAGTGTCTTGCAAACCATAGCTTGTATAAGTTGTTTTTACTTCTATGAATAAACTCATTTACCTCCTTGAGGCAGGAATACTTACGCAGTCTTCAAGAATATTTAAAAGACTTAGCTTCTACTGGCGGTGTTTTTTAACTCACACCACTCTGCTTCCTTTTCTGTCATTTAATTAAAACCTGCATGGATCTGACCTCAGCACCGAGAGAGACCAGACCTGGCCGGCTCCTGCCAGTGTGACCTGCGTGTGCCAGAGCAGTTCCAGCCGCTAGGAATGAGGGTCACTTGCGTCAGTTAAGCTTTGCAAGATTAAGCCCTTCTCTCAGCGTTAGGACACAGAGTGCCGTCGGTGTTGCTGCCTCAGAAAATGCTCAGTGTCTTCGGGAAGATTGCACAGGCAGGGCCCCTGCAGCTCCCACCCAGCACAGCTCGAGCCACAGGCACTGGCCATGCTCCCGAATTGCCCTCTGGATCTTCTTGTGGGCTCTGGACCCCACACAGAACTTTTCTGTGCCTGGCGGCCTGTCACAGGAGCGGTGCTGCACTGCCCAGTTCAGCCAGTGCTGCTCAGAAAATACTGTTAGCACAGGTTGTGCTGCAGGTCTGAGCTTGAGATCATTGCTCAGACACACATCCTGCAGTGCCTGAGGTTTCCCAGCACACCTGGCCTCAAACTGTGGGCACATTACTGGAGGTTCCAGATTATCAATACCAGGATCAGTCTTTCTCCCTTCACTCCACTCAGGTCATACCCTCCCCATTTGCAGATCCCATGCCACAGCATTTCGTTTACCTCCAGGAGACATCCCTTCCCCATCTCTGGCTGTCTGTTCTTGCCTACCTCTGCATTGCTAGCCACCCCAGGAACCCTACTTCTACCAAACAGTTCTCTTCCAACCAGAAATCCCTTGAGTTTCTTTCCGGGACACCAGCAGCTACACAGCACCAAGAACCAAGGGGGAGTGTTTCCCTCTGATGCAAACCCTGCTATCTTCATCTCATGTGCTCTTTCCCAGCTCTCCACACATGCTTGTTACCTGCCACCCACAGGCAACCCAAATAAATTGACCTGCTGTCTGTGTCCAATCACAGGCAACACGATGAGTGGGTCTAGGCTAATATATGTGCATTTTGGGTCTGATTCTTCTATTCCTTTATGACCACCTGCTTTCATACAGTTGTATTTGATTTATAAGGTGCAAGAACATGGGTGGAAATATTTTTCCTACAGATGATACAGCCTCGAATGCTACTAGGAAGGCCTTGTATAGAACAGACTTTAAGATACTGTAGCTGTGAACACTTATTTGTGAGGAAGAGATCCACGCTTGTGTGGCTTTCCTCAGTTTCGAACAGGAAAGACTGCCAGTACTTGGTGTTCTTAAACATGAGTAGCAGGGCTGTCATGGCCACCAGGGTACCAGACACCTGCCACAGGAGCAAACCCTCCTGTCAGTTATTGTACCACCCAAGTCTGGGGATATGTTGTGTGCTAGCAGATGATAGAGAGCACTTTTGGGGCAGTATAGCTCCAAATGTCCTGTTGAGAGTCTACTCAGCTGGTACCAGGCAGCTTACACCCCATGAAAGCTGCAGAATCAAAAGTTGGGAGGGTTTTCATGTAATGATCTCTGTGAAAGCACTGATCAGACAAAGTTTGTGCAGCAACTGCATTTTACGGACTTCTGACTCCTTTACATTCTTTTCTGATTCATACTGTCATTTGCTGAGGGAGTTTACCAGTAGATCCAAGTCATTTCCTAATGCAGTCAGAAAATACATCTGTATTGGGAAGGATAAAGACAGCTAAGTGGTCTTGTTGGCTGTTCTTCCAGCATTTCAGTGTAAGGAGAGAGAAATGTTCCTTCCTTGCCAGCTGAGAGAGGTGCTGAGCCCTTCTTGTGAGGCTGTTAGCATCTTCCTTGAAGGCTGTGACAGCTGGGTATCTGGCAGAATTCAATCCAGAGTTAAACTTGGAGCACAAGTTTTGGAAGCAGCAGGTTTGTGCACGGCTGCAGCTGCTGTTGGGTGGCCCATGGAGAGAAGGGACGTGGTTTGGTTGGATTGGGGTAGTACAGAGAGCAATGAACACGCACGCTGGGATGGGATTTAAAGCTTCAAACCAATTAGATTTTTAATTGTTTCTTTTTTTTCTTCTGTTTGTTAGCAGTTGTGATTAACTACCCTAGGCCAGTTGATAGTTAAGACACATCTCCATGTAGGGACACCATATTCCTGCTGGGTTTGGAAATCCGTTATGAAAATGAGACCTGAATTCTTGCTGACATACCTTCAGTGCGCAAAGACTGCAGAAACCAGAAAAAAGAAGCAAGTTTGTTTACTGCCACAAATTTTAGGGCAAATTGAGAATGTTTATTTTCTAAACACATTCCACTGTAATCTTGGAACGATGGCGTTTTTCCTTTACAAATAGCAGTCTCAATATCCCTTGCCTCACAAGTGTTTGATCTCACCACAGTTGATGTTTAGCCATGGTAACACTGCGGATCTTTTTTTCACGCCTGTTGCTTTTCTGCCCCCCACCCCCCGAGACTGATTGATTTGGAAACTCTCCAAGCTCTCTCAGCAGTGGTGTCAAATTCACTCTGTTCTCTCCACACCTGACCTATTCTGGATTTCTTTAAGTGCTAAAACTAGCAAAGGCCCAGCTGTGGGGAAGAAAAGTCAGGAATCTCACTGAAGGCTATCCCTGTGCAGTAAAGGTAGCTAATGGGGAGTGGTGTTTAAACAGACCTATAACAGATTCTGTTAAAAAGGAAATTGCCAGTCAGGTTTCTTTTAGTATCAGATTGTGTATAAGAAAGAGAAAAAAAATACATGTAGGCATTTCTAGAGCAGTGGTACCTACTTAGACACTACACTTACACACTGCAACCACTCTGGTCGCATCCATCTGTTTATGCCCCTTTACTCATGCAGTAATAAAAGCAACTCTCCCCCATATTCTTTAAAACTTTCATGTATGCAGTGCAGTTCAATCTGATATCTCATGTAATAATCAAACCAGTCCCTGCGCTAATAGCTACACACATCTGTGCGTCTGCTCTGCGCATACCTGACCTCTGGGAAATGGGCTCTGGGCTGGAGCTGGAGGTACTCAGGCTGAGAATACAATGAGTTTAAATGGAATAAGCTAATTTGTCACTGTTTTGTTATGATTGAATATATGTGTTTAGAATGAAATTTAATTTAAATCCAATTTGTAACATCTCTGTGGGTGGGACAAAGGAAAAAACCCAGAGGATGTATTAACTGGATACTGTACTGTGAATGTAATGGGACTTCTGAGTTTAATGTTCAATTAAAAAGCCCTGCATGTTCTTATTACCGTTTACAGGAGTGGGTTTGGAGGAGATTTATGTTACAAAAAAAAACTACTCAACCCTTTTTTGTCACTGACTCGTGCGCAGACTTTACCTGGAGCAGTTAAGCCATCTGTTACTCTTGAAAGTAAGTTTCAGTCTCTGAGGTTTCTAGAGATAAAAAGAGCATTTTTATCTAGACAGTTGCCTGAATGTCGTGTGTGGTGGGTTGTTGTTTTTTTCCTTCAGAAAATGAAGATGAATTAGTACAAGTGGCTGCTGTGGTCTGATGTGAATCAGAGGAACAAACCTGCAGGAGCTGGCAGGGCTGGCATGCCCAGCCCCAGCCCCTCCTGGAAATGGTGAATAGCAGTAGGAAAAGCAGCTTGCTCCCTCTGCGTGCTGTGGTTTGTTGCTGGTCACCTGGCTGATGGGGTCCAACCTTCTAGGCAGGGTCCCTGCTGGTAGGAGTTACGGTTGCTCTGTGAGCTCTTTTCTGTAATTACAGTTCTTGGAGATGTATATAAATATGTACCTATGATAGGCCCTACAAAGACAGATGTATTTATTATAGACCCTTCAACTACGTACAAATAATTACTTTGTTGCTTATGCAATATGTTCTTTCGTTTACATGTTATTTAACTAAAATTAAGTAAGGACATATTATAAGCTCTCAAAACAGATACATCCCTTATTGGGTAATTAATACTAATCTTGCAAACACATTAACAACACAGAGACAGTAACAGCTACCTTAGGAGCTGTTACAGTCCATCTTGTAAATCCTTTCTTAGTGCATAGATTAGTTCGCACTTCTTTGGAGACGCGAGAAGCTATGGTGTTGATTCCAAGCCCAGGGCCGAGTCTGAAGGGATCCCGTCCCCTCCAGGACTAGGAAATTTCTGAATACAGCTCTGACAGTACATTGGAAGGGTGAGAGACACAAAAACCTGCAACTTGGATCCACTTCAGTGCTCTCCATAGCATTTAGTTGGTATCCAGAAAAAGGAAACCAAGCCTTTAAAGTTCACTTGAAAATGTGAATAAAAATCAGAAGCCCTTTTAAAAACTTCATTTACTAAAGAAAATAAGAAATGTTATTCAAGATGATTTGTTTTTTGAAAATAAATAAATAAATAAAATCCTCTAAGACCTGTGAGCGTGGTGCTTTCATGGAGATATAAACATGCTTACAGATAGTAACTTCCAGAAATGGTTTCCATATCAGCAGTGCTAACCAAAACATTTGTAAACATGATTTTACTGTAATAACTTGTGCAGTTGAGATTATCTCATATATATTTACTTAAATGGCTTTTAAAATTACTTTTATTCCTAGATACCAGGACCTAACTTCTTTATCTTCCTTCTGAATATTTATCCAGGGCTGTCCCCAAGAACTACAATAGTCTTCCTACCAGCATTGCCTGTGCTGGTGCCAACACACCTCACTGAGCACGTGGTGCTGCCCGCTGTATATGCCTGCGTTACATTTCCAAAGAAATCAGGAACAATTCTGGGTGCAAAGAGGACTGTTTTGGGTACAGACCATATTGACAGTCTTAAATCCCAATTAATTTAAAAAAAAAACACACACACACACAAAAAACCCCCAGACTGTAATCACAAAAATAAAAGGTAGAGTAGAAGGGTATTTTAATGAATTGAGATTAAATGGATTTCACAGGTAACCTTGGTCCGCATTTAAAGACATGTAAAAGCCTAAGCCATAGTGAACCCAGAACCACTTTCTGAGATCTGGAAATACAAGGTTAGTTTACGTACTACAATAAACATATTTTTGGTCCTGTTTGGTTGGAAACTTGGCTTTCCACATACTTGCTGGGACAAGAAACAGAATCGTATGTAGATTGCCTATATACAGCGTCTTCTAACACAGTCTGTCTAAAATTAGCATTCCTTCAATTTTCATACTCTATCCTCTTTATTTGCACTGTCAAATTAGTGTTTGTAGTGGAACAAAAGGAGATGTGCTATAGATAGTCCAACTTTCATTATATTGGTACCCAATGATGCAGGGGTGGATTTCAGTTTATCATGGGAGAGTTACTGTAATTGTCTCAGAGTTTCATTAGCTGTCAGTCCTCCCCTCTGTCTGACATGTCAAAACCCAGAGACAGGCTGCTAATTTCTTGTTTAAAGCAGTTGCAGTCTCTAGAGGTTGAAAAGATACACAAGCGCCTTCCTCTTATGCTAACACACCTGACAAGACCTGAGTGCTCTCTCACCTCCCATAGAAATCTGACCTCTATAGGTGCTGTGGGTGCTCAGGGCTATCAAGTGACCCCATTAAGAACAGAGACCTCAGTGCTTCAGCTGGGTTGGGTTTGAGGGGTCTTGGTGCCCTTCTCTAGCTCTGCAACTGGCATCCTTTCTGACCTCAAACAAATCTCTTACTCTGCCCATTCCTCTTTCTTGATCTCAAAATGGAGCCTGAATATTATTGTACCTAAAAGGTCTGTGGTGAAGATTAGTCCACGAATATTGGTAATGTGTTCAGGTATTACAGCAATGGTTATTTTTTGGAATATTTTTTGGAATTTAGCGAATAATTATATTTGGATCTTTATGCTGTTCTTATTGAATTTTCATGCTGCATCTATCGTAACTCCGTGTAAGGATGAAGTGTAGGTCCAGCACATATGGTTTTCTTGAGGCATAGTCCCGATGTGCAGTGTGGGGACATATATGACCTGCAGCTGCACGGTCAGGTTGCACGCTGGATCTCCAGGACATGCAATGCAGTTTGTCCTCTCCTGAAACCTGTTTTTCTCAAGCAGATTGGAGGCACCTTTGAAGTTTTGTTATTTCAGGCCTTGGTGGGTCCAGAGCAGACCTTGGAGTGACTCTGTGAAAGCTGTGTCGTTTTGCCTACACAGCTGCTTTTGGCAGCAACACGATAAGCAACAGCCTGTGGCATCGTCACACCCTCCCACACTGGGGATGACTAGAATGCACAGTTGTCTTCCTTGTTTCCTAAACTAGCCCTTGGATCCTGCACAGATAGCAGACAAGCATACGGATCTCTCACAGTGCTGAAGGGAGGAAATCCTGAGAAATGCTGCATGTCTGCAACTTGACCAGAGTTGTAAGTGAACCTGAGCTCTCAGGATCTGGTCAGCTCTTTCATTAAAACATGATGTATGCAGCCATTTTGCATTTAAAGTAGAATTCTGATTTTTTTGTATGGATGGCACCGGTCAAAAATATTGTCTGAGCACACAGATATTTATCTAGTCTTAACTATGATTGCCTTTTGCAATTTTGGATCTGTTATTTTTAGCTCTCCCTTTCTACAGCAGGACCTTTTGGCATCTATGTGGAACAGGAGCAGGGTCCCAATTTAGCACAGCTCCATGACACTGACATTGTATAACTGAAGGAAGGAAATAGCTCCCTTGGTATGTACTTTCCCTGTAAGCAGCATAGGGATGTTTGTTGCTATTAACTGAGGAGTAGATGCTGTAAGAAGTTGCAAAGTACTGTAGCTCTCCAACAGAGGACAAAGGCACAGAGGCTCCAAGGGAAACAAGCAACCTTTTTAATTCTCATAATGCTTACTCTTCTTTGCTTCCAAGATGAGCAAAGCAGTAAATATCAAGCAAAGGATGTTGATTTGTATGCACAGCTATTGTCAGAATAAAAATCAGTTCAGACCCCAGTGACTCTTGCCAGCCCTTGTTATGGCTGTAAAGACGTGAATGCAGAGAAAGTAAATAATACTTGCAATCCAACTTCAAATTCAGGCTACCCACCAGATTGTAAATCCAGGCAGACATTCTCCTTTCCAGAAGGCACTCTGGAGGATGGGAAGTTTCCACGGGAGGGGTGAGGCAGCAGGGGAGCAGGACCTGCTCATGGGGGGAGCCGTACCAGCAGCCCCGAGATGCTGCTGGCATCCTGTTTGTTCCAAAGTAACAAAAACCTACTGCAGAGCACAACAAAATGAGAACCGTGTGTCAGGGCGTAGATACCAGTCTGGCCATTAATAAAACAATAAATGAAATTAATAATTTATCAGTGGATGTTTTTGCTTATTGGGGTTTTGGGTTTTTTGTGGTGTTTTTTTTTTGTTGTTGTTGTTGTTGTTTTTTTTTTGCAGCACTGGTAGAAGGATGCTTCCACTCAGACTAAACTGGAGTGAAATGACTTCTATTGCTGATAAAACATATTCAGACGAGTGGCATACTTTCCCCACAAAGCTAACTGCAATCCCAATTAACACTTCTCAAAACTGAATTTATTTTTTTCCCCTTACTTCCTAATGAGGTTTTTCCCTCCCTGCTGTCTTGATACAAAGCTTTATGCCGTATGAGTGTGTTCATATGGTGCTTGAGTGCGTTATCTGACCTTGATTGGTGTTTTGGGAGCCAGTTAAATAGATTACATAGAGGTTACCTTGACAACTGTCTTTGCTGATTTAGCAATGCAGTTCATTCTTGGGCACAAGACTCTCAGCAACTGTGGAATTCCACTGACTTCATATTAATCATTAACACAATGTTCTGGGGAGGCTCTGTCGAGCTAGCAATAAGGACTGTATTGAAATTATTTTTTTTACTGGGTAAATGTTATAGACCAGGAGATGTTTACAGTATGAAATGTTGTTCACAGTCATAAAATGAAAATATATGTTCCTGTTTATTTTTTCTCTCTCTTCTAGTTTCAACAATAATATTGGAATAATAAATCTCCTATCATGTCTGATGGGAAAAGATGGTCTTTTAAATGAAACTCTTTCCTTAATGCTGATCTTATACCGTACCTTCTTTCAGGTCTGCGCTGTAACCTCGCAGGCATGACAGATAGTTAAATTCAGTGTGCAAAAGCTTAGGAGCTCAGAGTGTGATCTCTATTAACTTCGTGGAATTGCTTCTGATTTACATTAGTGCTACATATCGATCAGAATCTGGCCCTTCTCAGAATGTGTTTGAAGCAAAAGACACCCATTTGCTTTTTCAAATGTGTTGTTTAAAAATTTAAACTTGTTTACAATGTACTTGAACATTAAAGCCATTATGTAGTCAGGGCTCTGGGCTTCGGGCTTTGTCTTTTAGGCTTTTTACTTCTAGGAGCCAAGCTCAACCAGAATTTTGTAGGAGAACGTCAGGATTCTGGAGCTGCTTTCTGCAAGAGTCTGGAAAACCTTGTGGAAATTAGAAGTTTTTTATGAATTAAATATGAAAATGAATAATGTAGTCAGACGAAATCCACCATGTTATTTCTTCTGATAGGAAGATGTGCATCACCTAAGTTCAAGTGCATGCTCCCCATTTTCCATCTGCTGTGTTGTACTGCAAATCCAAGTAGTTTGGGGGTTGAAAACGCCAGTGTGTCACACAAAATATCATGCACTAGGTCAGTGAAGGATGTGCCTGGTGTTTATTTCACATGAGGATGATGACTATATGGAGTTTATGAGCAGACGTACTAGTTAAATATTTTTGGTAACGCTATCGTGTAATGAAATACCAAAATTTTTGTTTAAATGCAGTCACTAAGATTTAGAGTCAGTTCATTACAAACAGGATAATCCGAGAGCAGGTGTTTGATGTTTCCAAACTCAGAAAAAGAGAATTAATCACGGAGTCTTCAACTCCCGTTCTTGAACTTAGCATTTGCCCAGTATGAGAAATATTTTCTTTTGACTGAAATTATACTGAAGATTAATTCTCCCCTGATTCATTCTTTTTGCAGTTCTTTCAGTCTCTCACAGCTGGATGCTGGGCCAGCACTGAGGGCAGGAGCTGCGTCTGCTGCTCACACCGCTGTGCTGGGCATGACTCCGGGTGACCGTGCAGCTTGTGGTCACCGCAGCAACTGAGGACTGTTCTTAGGTGCTTTCTGATTTATAACTAACTATTGCTTCTCTTTCTAGCAGCATCTGCAAATGGGCACAGACAAGGCATTCTCACAAGCTGTCTGATCAGGAAGGATCTTTCACTCATTTCAAAACAGAGGACACCTCTCTTCTACATGAAGAGGCATCTCTATCTAGCCCAGCTGCAGCTTTCTTAGAGGCAGGTAGCCACTAACTATTCTGTAAATGGTTCAGTGAGTCATAATGGTTACTGTTGTATTCCTGATGTTATGTCCCTACTGCCTTGGCATGCCGGCAACATTCAAGACCAACATTGGATACATCAGTGGAAGAAACACTTGAAATTGTTGTGTGGCTGAGTTACTGTACCTCAGTCTTACTTGTTGCCTCCAGAGGAGCTCTTCTGCATGCCAAACTTAGGATTTTGGAGCATAAAAATATCCAGGTCTGTGGCTGGAGCCTAATTTTGGATAAGCACCAAAGTATCCCCGAGGCAGTATAGTTGCATTTATTTTTTGCTGGTACAAGCAAGATCAGCCTGAGTCTGAAGTACGCTGATGGGGTTTGCAGGAAGATTTTCAGAATACTCAAATTCTTCACAGCAATTGTGAGTGGAATTGCTTAAGGACTGCTTAAGGAAAGGGCCAGAACTTTGTTACTAGAGATTTTAATCTGCCACTTTAAAATGATTCCAGTATATGCCCTAGGGCATTTCACAATTGGCAGAGCTGATTTGTTTTGGAGGCCTGTTACCTTGCAAGAATTCTGAAGTAACACACTTGGGGCCTCTGATCTTAAGTTGCAGGGTACTTTGGAGATTTCCTTGATGCCATTTCTCTTTTTCACTTCTAGTATCTGGGTTTGAATATTGAGCACACAGGAGCCCAGCTGCCAGCCACCAGATTATGCAGTGTTGCAATATTGTTTCTCCTGGAAAAGGGCATGGTAAGGCAAAGTGTAAACTGAGAGTGTTTTGTTAATTGCAACTAGGACAAAACCTAGGTTTTATCAAAAGAACCTAGAAGCAGAAAGGGTATCATTTCCATATTTTGTAGAAATAAACATTTCAACTGTCTCTGACTCCTTTGATAACCAAGAGCTCAACAAAATCTTCTTTTAAAACAAGATGCAATGTAAACTGGTTTTAGCCCTATGTCTTTTTTGTGCTCATGCGCTGATTTCTGAAAGCTGTAACCTCATGTAATCATCAGGATCAAACCCTTCACTCTCATCTGTCATTTACTGTTGTTCTACAGAAAAGTAACTCCTCGCCATTCCGGCTCTGCAGGAAAAGCAGGAAGATGTTTTTGCCATTCACAAGGAGTCATAAGGACTTATCTCCGCACTTGCTTGTATGTGAATGTTGTGTGTAGACATGATAGCCCCATGTACTGATAATTACCACATTTCAGCTTTTATAAGAAGAAAAGGCTTTTCATGGATATCAAATTTTCATCAGCTGAAGGCAAACACTGGTAGTAACATCTGGGCTACATCAATCCTTTAGCCACTTAACAAACTTAGAAGTCTCAAAGGGCACAAGAAAATTTTCTGAGAACTCTGGATGCTGTTTGAAGTCCTGAGACCACCTCCAGAGATTAATGGATGCTCATGACTTTCACATTTCTGCTGAGAAACATAAAAAAAGCCAAAACTTTCACAGGCTTGCATATCATAAGAGGCAGTCATTGATAATTGGGAAGAAATTTTAACTAAACATTATATCAGCATGGTTAAATTACAAGGAACTGAGCAGTACAGTAGGTTCTCACATTCTCACAAGTGGTCAAAATACCAGTGCTGAAGTTATGCAAAGAGTTACATAAGGCATTCTCCAGGCTGATGAAGCAAGTGGCTCTAGAACCTATTAATTCTTTTCCCAGCCAATCCTCCTGTGGTATATGGGCATGGTTCCTAATGGTCTTTGGAGGGGAGCAAGAGGCATGTTTAAATGCAGGTACTGAAGGCTGCGCTAACTTGTGTCAAGCAATTAGCTTGGGATCAGGGGATTTCAAAAGTTACCTTTGCTTCTGTTTTGAGCTGTGATGTGCATTTTTTCATTGTATCCCACACCATACCGGGGCAGATGACTGCAGCAGTAATTCATGGCACTACTTTTCTCTACACACCAACAAATAGAAACCATCTTGTATCTTTTTAATGATTTGCTCTTTTGAAATAATTCCAGAGTTTGGGATTTGTACAATATTTGTCTGGGAGGAGACCCACTGCAAACTTTTGCTGTTATATACATTTTTCTAAAGATCCTTGATGTAAAAAGATAATTCCACCTGTATCTCATCATTCAGTGTAAGGGTAAAGCTGTCAACAGACTGTGCAGGGAGATGAGCACTCCAGCTCCTTCATACTGAAGTGAGATATATGTGTGTCTAATTCCTTACATGTTACCTGGAGGGTTTCCCCTGTATATTACCAAGTCATGTAATTAACACTGCTGCATTCCCCCTGAGAGTCTGCAGTTCTATTTTCTGACCATTCAAAGGCCACCATTTCAAACCCAGACTGACCTCAGTGTTAACAGCCAAGAACAGAAAACAAGAAAACTTGGATATGAGTCTGTATGGGAAAGGTTTTGCTGAAGCAAGACAAAGTACCAGCTTAGAATAAAGAATGATTTTTCTGTCTTCTTGGTTTTCTTAATTTTTTTTTCTTTTTTACTTGGGGGCTGTAGATAAAGTAGGAAGAATTGTCCTCTTAGGTCAAGGTTGAAGACTTTGTAATGCAGAACAACAAAGCTTGACTGTGATCATCTACAGAGCACCTGCCCTGAGGACAAACAAACAGTTCACTTTTTAGTGCTTTCAAGTATGCTGTGTTGACTTTTATGAACAAAATACTCTTTTGAACCTTATAGAAAAGAAAAAAATGGAAACCTTAAGAACAAAAAGGAATATATTTCCTATCCTGTGATGGATTTTCTGCTTAACAGAAGCTGCAGCAGGTATATCAAACTGATTTCAATCAAGCATGTTATTAACCACATGGCTAGATCCAAGACAAAGCTGATCTCCCAGTTTCTCCCCACCTCACTCTTCCACTTTATTTTGCCTTCCATGTGATCCTGGGGCTGCTCTGCACTTTGCTCACTGCAGGAAACACACCAGAGATTACACCCTTGCAGTCCTTGTTTCCCCCCTTTAAGGACTCCAAGTTTTAACCCATCCATTATCTCTCTGCTGGTCTTTTTGCTCAAGGTATACCCGTTATTGCTGAAAACTCATTCACTGATCCTTTAGGCATGGACAACATCTACAAACTGTGTTTGTAGTTTGGCTTTATTTTTTCTGAGTTGACTAAAACTGACTTGTATTAGCAGTCTGATTCTCTCATGCTTGATTTCCCTGTAGCAAGGTGATATTCTGAGAAGCTTTGCTAATCACTACTCTGTAATATCTTCTCAGTGTACTCCAGAACTTCCCAGCAGCTCCTGTTCTTTGCAGCCTAAACAATCCCATTTTCATATTCCACTCTTCCATCATCTTCTCTGACCTATCCAAACCTGCCTAACAAATAAATGACACACACCTCACAAGCCGCATGCTGATCTTCCCACTGACACACATTCAGGTTTTTGTCCCAGCTTTTGGATTCAGTCTGTTGTTGAAATGTTGTGCTGGTGAGACTCCAGGACAAGCCCCACGTGATCTGTGTTTTGTGCATGATATGCTCTACAGCCTCTGTGAAAACATTTGTGGGAATAGTCCTCCAAGGAAAGAGTTTTCCTTTTTAGTTGGAACTTTGGTCTCTTTGCACAAACACTGAGCAAATGTGCTTCTGATAACTATTTTATTTCAGTTCTGATCTCTATCAAAATTCAGAGGAACTGAGAGGAGAGAATGCATTGTCAGACTGCGCAGGGGACAATTAACCAAGTTCATATAATGTTAAGCACAGTTACTAAGCCATGCATTGTTGAAATACAAACAAAAAGAGAGGGAATGTAAATCTCACAGGTTTCCATCAGGCTGTAAAGCGACAACTGAGTCCAACAAGCATCTCCTGTGGGTTCTTACCAGCTATAGCCAGGTTCTGTCTTCGTACTCCTGGAAATCCCTTACGAAATAATCATTTATTTACACTGCCTCACAGATTGGATCATGTGATTATTTCAAGACTTATTTTAGAATTCTCTTTGAAACATCCATATGCAAAGAAAATGTGTGTTTATGATTCTCCTCTTGGTTCTGTTTTCTCTAGATTCAAAGCCCCAGTTCCCACTTCGTGATGAATCCAAGTTCAGCTTCGCTTCTGTTAGCACCACAGAGAAATCTCAGACAAGACAGATGCCTGCAGCCAAAAGAAGCCTTAAATTGAACACCTAAAAATAGAATCCTACTGAATTTATAAATATTTTTGCAAATCAACCTTTTATAACTACCCTCCTTTTGTAGCTGTGGTAGTTAGCATTGAAATCCAAGTATATTTCAGCAAAAGAGAAAGCTGACCAAGCAACCCAAGAAATTCTGCAGAGTTCTGCAAATTGCAGGAGGCCCAGGGAAGGAAATCACTGCATGCCAATTTCTTCCTACTGATTTCTATTGTCTCTACTTATCATACATTGTATTAGCAATTTGTTGTGGAGCACTGTATCTTCCACACAATTCTTACCTAGCTAATAGCCTGATTATATTTTATGACTTTGTATTCTCGTTCAACATAACTTACTCTCGAGTTAGAAAACATGACTGCCCCCAGAGAAACATCCAGCCCTTTGTTCTCTTTGTTCACAAATTAATTTAAAGAAGGATCAACTAGAAGTGTAGAAAGCTTCTATTAGATCTGCTAAGATCTCTTCCTATTCAGATTTGATTTCTGTTGCTGGAGGCTACTCTTGATATTTATGTGGGATGGAATATTGTTCATCCCCTTAACAAAGAGATAGTTGCTTCCATTCACTACTTCCATGAACCTCAGACAGTATTTACACAGTACGTATTCAAAACATGCCATCTCTTTCTTGCCATCCTATACTCTCTCCGGCCATGGGCTGGGTTCCTGTTTCATTGGAATTGTTCTGTTTACCTGAAGTCTCTTTTATATCTTTCTCTGCGCAACTGTTTCCCAAATTGCCTAATTAAATATGATTACAAAGAGGAAGAAGTGGAGAAAGAGGAAGAGCTTCAGAATTCCCTTGCAATAATTTCCTTCAGTTCATCTTCGAAAGACATGTTCCTCTCTCCCTTTCTCATACCTCAGGTTTGGATACCCCCATGTGAGTCCTTCCAAAGTGTAGGGCTCCCTTCACTGCTTTCCTGATGCCAGCATGTGAACATCACTGTGAAGCCCATGACCAAGTTTCTCTGGATGATTTCCATTTATATCTGATGACAGAGAAAACTTGGGGAGTTCCCTCTTGCTTATCAGCTAATATGTTTCTTCTGATTTCACATCACTACAAGAGTATTCTGGTACAAATAGCTGGGGACTCTTCGAAGAAGAAAGTTGCTCCCTGTTCTACTTCTGTGGGAGGTCTTTGCTGTCTAATCTGTCTCCTAAGGTTGATCCGCACTTCGAAGGCTCTGTTATGGAGCTCAAACCAACAGTCTTCTCAATGAGGATGAATTTTTTCTGTCACTATCATGGTCTGATAGAGATAAGACAAGGGGGAACTGTTTTAAACTAAAGGAGTGGAGATTTAAGTTAGACGTTAGCCTCTGGCACAGGCTGCCTAGAGAGTTGTGGATTCCCTATCTCTGGAGGCATTCAAGGCTGAGCTGGATGGGTTCCTGGGCAGCCAGATCTAGTGGGAGGAAACCCAGTTCATGGCATAGGGTTGGAACTAGATGATCTTTGAGGTCCCCTCCAACCTAAGCCATTCTACGATTCTGGGACTCTGTGAAGTTCTGCATCTGAAAACTATGCTATTGTTTGTATTGATGATAGTGTTTCTCCAATTACATAAGCCATCCAGCAAAGGATTTATTTTGCTGCTAAAATTTGTGGCAGCACAGGAAGTCTCCTTTCTAAGCTATTCTGGCAAAATGCTGTCAATGTAATTCTTTCTAGGCTAAGGAGATCACTACTGGTATACTTTTTTGAGCCAGCTGAATTCTTCCTATTGGACCACTGTGAATTTCAATGGAAATCTATCTTGGGTCATAGCAAAGATGAGAAGTGGAAGGTGAGAGGCTTCACTACTAAATCCTAGTCAGGGCAGACAAAAGGCCCTAGTAGATCTCAGTGGGCATCTAAGTAGCTCAGATAGACATATCAGCCATTGCCAGGGAGTGTGAACTCCATAGTGTAACTCCTTAGTGCCGCACATTAAAATCATCATGGACAAGACATATTAGGTATTTCTCTTATGTTTTTTTAATTCCCTTGAATATGTAGAACCAGATGCACAGCTGGTTTAGATTAATGCCAGTGCACCTATCTATACCAGCTGACAACCTAGTCCACAGTTCACCAAGTGCTATTTATTAATATTTTATTTTATTATATCATTGCCATAGAAATTACATTGATATACAGGTCAATTCAATCCTGCTGACGTAGCCTCAAGGTTTTTTTGTTTATTTTTTGTTGTGGGTTTGTGTTGGTTTTTTTTCCATCTCCCAGGAGCATCTCGTTTACAGCTCTATTTTTTGTTAATGTTTATTTAATAAGATCAGCACATTGACAGTCTCATAAGCTTGTTACTTTATGTATCTCTCAATTTCTTCAGCTTTATTAATCATCCTGGTACTTGAAGTTGCTAGCATGAAAAATGCATTGTAAGAATAAATAATCATTATTATCAAAGTGCTTTCATAAAAGTGATCTGTAGGATTAGATCCTTATTAAAACAGCATTATTAGTCATGATGATTATTATTATTACATATTTATTAGCAGTACCAAGATAGTGCAGCTTAACATCCACTTTCAGAATTATCTTTACCAAAGTCAGTTAAACATAGAGGTTTAAAATTTCAGTAGATTTAGTAGTTCAAGACAAGGGAGTGGGATTACAGTTGACAGTATTTATTCCGCTCAGTATTTGCAAAGAGCTGACAGTGTACTCAGTGCTGTACCCAGCAAAACTTGCTGTTTGAAACCCATGCTTTAAGAAAAGGAAAGGAGATGATAGTTGCATTAGAACAGGTCTTTATTCCTTAATTGTGGAATCCATGAGTTTCATGATGTTTATGGCTCTGCTACTTCCTGTGTTGATTAAATTGTGTGCTTTGTCATTTGTTTAATCTTTCCCCAACTATACTGATGTGCTTGAACTATGTTACATTAATTAACCTTCACAAAGCATTTTGAGTTACAGCTACCATATAAGAATGAAACATTTATACCATGTCTGAGAAGAAGCTCTACTTACCTGGATTGCCATATTAAATGGTAGTGTGTTTCTCATGTGTGCATTGCCTGTTTGGTTAGTGTAACTGTGAGGTGAGGTGAAGGGCAGATCGTGTACAGCACACTTCTCTTTTCTCTTTTGTCTGCTATGATATTACTATTCCTTCCCTTTGATGCTATAACACAGCCAAGCTTCAAGAGACATAGGGATGAGAAAAGACTGACAAATAAAATATTGTTATGGCAGGTCATGAGACGGTGCTGTTATACAAAGTCTTCCAAGTTCCTTTTACTTTTTTTTTTTTTTATTATTATTTTTTTTACCTTAATATGTGAGCAAGTGTTCAGTCTTGGGAAGACTCGCTGTGTTTGTAAATTCTAATTTTCAAGGTCCTGGATAAAGGAAGTCAAATGAACAATTTGCTTTGCAACCTCACCCTCTGGATGGAGTCATTCTGGAGACAGCCACTTCCCACTAGATGGGCATTAGTACTTTGCTAAAATTCCTGAACAAAATAACTATCCTGTTGTTGCCCTCTCTTCTCCTGGACTAATTGTGCTCACTGCCTTCCCTGTTTATATCACACCTCAAATTTAGTGTCCCAAGCTTCCAGAAGCAAAGAGCCCAACTTAGATACAGAAATCTTACTTAGACACAGGCTCTGCATGCACAGACTGGGGAAGGCTGGGTGCTTAAAAAAGAAAGTCCCAGTAGCCAGCATATCAAAAGGGAAATTTTTGAGCAAGCCAGGAGGAGATGCTCTAGAGAAGGACAAGTTTCCTTTGAGTGCATAGATGTCCTTTGGGATTCTGAACTTGCTGTTGAAAGTAGTAGCCAAAATAAGTCCAACCCTTCTTACCAAAACATAGTGAGGGTGAGATCATTTCTTTCTTTCTGGCAATTGGTTATCTTCCGGGAAATGGGAAGCTCCCATCTCAGTCTGGCACGTGGAATTAAAGTCAGGACTCCCGTATCTTAGAAAAGACTCTGCCCACCAGTCTTTTTAAGTGCTGTGGGCTTTCTGCATCTTCTAGTGACAGTGCTCCAATCGGCAAAATACTGGCAGTTCCAAGAATTCCTTTGCCATCCATGACACAGGCAAGTAGCTGCTTTTTATGGGATCTCCCCATCTGAATCCTTCTGTCTTGAGAAGAGCCTGGCACTCGTGAAGAGACAGCAGAGATCTGGGCTGGGGTTTGAATCCAAGTGAATCAGAACAGGGTTTAAATGCCAGTCACCCATATCACAGGCATGTACTCTAGCTCCTTGTACCTGGGTCCTACTACATATTGTAAAGGTATCTACTAAGTTGATCCCTGTTGGTCACAGGATCACAGAACCACAGGGTTTGGAAGGGTTGTCCAGAGATCCCCCAGTCCAACCCCCTGCTAAAAAAGGTTCCCTGCCAAAGGTTGCACAGAAACACATCCAGGCAGATCTGAATATCTCCAGTAAGGAAAACTCCCCCACACCTCTGGGCGGCCTGTGCCAGGGCTTTGTCACCCTCAAAGTAGAAAAGTGCTTTCTTACATTTGTATGGAACTTCCTATGTTCCAGTTGTTGCACATTGCCCCTTGTCCTGTCACTGAGCATCACAGGAAACAGCTTGGCCCCACCCACTTGACTCCCACCCATTAGGTATTTATAGGTGTTTGTAATGTCCCTTCTCAATATTCTCCAGGCTGAACAGTGCCAGGTCTCTCTGCCTCTCCCTGTAAGGGACATGCTCCAGGCTCCCACCATCTCAGAGACCCCCCACTGGGCTGTCTCCAGCAGTTCCCTGTCTGCCTTGAACTAAGGAGACCAGAACTGGAAACAGTGCTCCAGATGTGGCTTCCGCAGGGCAGGGCAGAGGGGGAGGGTCACCTCCCACAACTTCTGGCCATTTTTTTTGTAATGTACCCTGGGATCCCATTGACCTTCTTGGTGAACAGGGCGCAGTAAGAAAAGAGATCCGACCTTGTAGCGTTCACCAGCATTCAGGCTCACTGAATGGCTGGCTCCTCCGCAAGCCGCTGTCCTCATTCCTGTCTAGATACTTGTTATAATGCCACGGGGAGCTGGCTGTATTAGGGACATAATGACTCTTCCTCTAAAAGCACCAGACCCTTCCTGTGAGCTCGGCAGCCTTTTGGGGTATGCAAAGAATGCAACAGCAGGCTGCCAAGAGTGGCGGCTCCTCAGCTGAGCAGTGTGAACTTTCTGCTTGGCTACCCTATTTAAAATGGGTGCCAGCAGAGCAATAGATTGGCATCTGATGTTAGTTAGATACAAACTCTGCACTTAAGTGATACAGTAGCAAAGTGATTTTTGTAAATCTCTGGAATTAATAACTACAGCTATTTGAGAAGAGAAACAGTATCATTCATACTGAAAAATATTCTCTTCCCTCCCACAGGGGAAGCCTGTGTAGGTGTGGAGCTGTAGTCTGGGAAATTAAAAAATGCAAATTAAAAAATGCAAATGTAAAAGAGAGGCATTGCTCGCTGCAGTGCTCTAAGGGTTTTCTTGAATAGCAGCAAATTAAAGAAATGCTATGTAATCAAAGTTTATATCAAGCCTATGAAAGAAAATCACCATTATCTCTAAATATAGTGATAGTACTTTCTACTCTTGATCTTTTACATTGTATACACATTACCGGTGAATTACAAAGATACCGTATTAGATTTCCAATAAATCCTTGAAGAAAATGCACATTGCCTTTTTATATTCACCATTTTATTCTGTTGTACTAAAATATTATGATTAGGACGAAGAAGTAGTTGAGCTCCTTTCCTTTCAAGTCAGCTCGTTCAAATTTCTTCATTCCGTTTCCCTTTTCTGCTCAGTACCAGTGAGGACTTCCCAACCACAGCTGTTCAGCACTGATGTTATCATAGTTCAATCACAGGCTGCGTTGATTGTGTGTAAGTTTAGGTGGTAGATACATTCTGTCTTTCACATCTCCTCTCAATGTATCCCTATATAACCCTATAGGGATGCTTTTTTCAGCTTTTCATCAAAAGATCTGAGCTCCATTTACAGCATTTTACACAAAATGAAACACGGGCCATTGAAGGGAAGTAACTGCATGTGCATATGTTCTCTGTTCAGCATTTCAAGATAAGCACAATGTATTTTGAGAAGGAATGCTTATAAGGTAGATGATATGGTTCTATGGTATCCCTATCCATAGCAGATGAATATGTAATAGAATAATATGTTAAAAATGTTTTCCAAATTCTATGTTGATAATCAGAAATAGAAATTAGCATTCCTTGTGGTCTTCATCCCACTGTCTTAAACAGACTTTACAGATGGTAAATAGTGGCACCCTGGGCAACATCCCAGTGGCTTAGCAGCTCAGGGAGTGGGCAACATGGCTAAGAAAAAGGAGAAACAGCCAAACGGTACATCCTAGCAACATGCAGGTAACCTGTGGGTCTCCAAGGTGATATGTAACTGGGTTAGAAAGAGATGAGATCACTGCCAACTACAATGGAAAATAAGCTATGATGAAAGCTCATTCATTTGATTGGTAATTACAAGAAGCCTTACTTCCTCAAGCAGAACCCAGGATTTGTTGGGCACAGCTAAGAACAGAGACACAGCCATAAACCACGTAGCTGGGAATTTCACAAAAGGTACGTTCATGCCATCAAAGTCTCAATTCCCCACACTGGAAGGAATTTGTATGGCTGTGTGCTGTGATGATTTTGCAAATTGCACTGATTTTTGTGATCCTTGGTCATTTCTCTTTGCCAGAAAAGGCGGTGGGGCTGAGCTTTGTGTATGATGGTCTCTGGGGTCCTGCAGAGATTTCTTTCCTCAAATACCTCAGTGGGAGCTTGTGACCACAGTGAGCTGCAGAGTCTGGAGGCTGTGAGAAGAAGAGCAAAGTAGAAAAAGCAGATGTGTGTAAAAGCTATACAGCCCATTCGCAAATGCTTGTGACCACTGAATTCAGTTTCTACCAGCTGAAGATGTGTCTGCAGGCTGAGCATTACAAGCAAATAAAGTGCAGGTTTGTGGATTTGGCGCACTGAGCAAATGAAGACTTCAGCAGAATCTCTAGGTAACTGAAGAAAGTAGGCCAAGCATGCCCAGGTAGATAGCCAATGAATAAAATATTTTTTTAGACCCTGATTTTAATTAAAATAAAGCATAACTACCCCACTGTGACACCACTAGAGTTACAATTCTTTCTTCATTTATTTAATAAGTCCAAGTAGATAAATCAGCAAACAGAGCTTACAAAGTCTCCTATATTAAGAGATGAAACTCAGATAGCCTTAACCAAATAAAAAGTTAATAAAACCAGAATTAATAAATTTCCCCAAATACCTCTATGGATCAAAAATACTAAAGGGTTTTGAAAGCAGCTCTTAACAGTAATTGTAAACAATTTCTATTTTAATAACATAATACAGGATATGCTACTCATTCTTACTCATTAGACAGTGAATATTCAAATAAAATGTGGCTCAGATTGAGACATCCTGCAGTGGATAAAAGTTGATGTTTCCGGCAGTTGCTTTCACCATGATGTGGTGAGGTGAGAAAAGATTCCTCCAAGGCGTCAAAGTTACATCTTACATTTCAGGGCCTGTCCATTGCTCTTGGGCTGTCTGGCACGGGGACAAAAACAGAATTGCATTTTGGGTGCAAAACACTCACTGATAGGACAATGAAAGGCACTTATTCTGTGACCTTTACTACCTCTGAGTGGCAGAGAGATGAACCTCACCAATTTCAAGTCAAATACTGCAACAGAGGCTCACCATCACTGTTTTGTGTTACTCACTAATGTACTTACCACACTTTGCTGACTAGCCTAGCTCTGCTGCCTGAACAGCGGGCTATTAGGAAGGAATGTAAGATGTGTTTCCATGATCAACATTCCAAGTACCTCATGGTACAACGTGAAATTCAGGTCTGCCTCTCCTTTGGCCACTTTATACTAAATTGAGGTGGCTGCTCAGATTTAAGATTATCAGTGTCTCTCTGTGTTGTCTGCTCAGCAGCCTTGAAAATCTTCCAAATTGTCTGCCTTCAGCTGCTTAGAAGATTCCATTACTCTTCAAGGCAAATACCATCATAAATGCTGCCACAGCACCAGGAGTGCTCAAAGGGTCTTTGTTCAGATCACACAATATTATCAGAGTGCTTGAAAAGGGGCATTTGTATTCTATACCTAATTTAATACACTTTTAATGTAACTGGCATCAGGAAAAGGTGATGAATTTTTCAAGGTCTTAAAAAAATCAGATATCTTTTCTACCATATTCTCAGTCTCTTACTCAGGACAGCTAGAGTCAATATTGGCTACTTTATATCCTTTAAAGCTGATTAAAAAGTTACTGAAGTCATTTTCATCTTGATGGGGCAACCTGAGCAAAACTAGGTGCCAGGCTAGTCATTTTCAGACAGTCTAAATCCTACCTTCTTGCCCTGACATCATTGGAATTACCCATCTGTTTCCTGTATTTTAGTGCCTTGTTGATTTGAGGACCACCTGGCTCATCTTTCTTACTAAAAGTGATGTGCTGAAGCACATCAACAGGCATTGAAGGAAGCTTGGAGCACTTATTTGGTGAAAAGACTGAAGGACTTCTACCTCTAAAGCTGTTAATCTTGTAACTTCCAAGCACAGAAATCAATAATATTTTGCAAAGTCAAATTGTTCACAAAGGAACTGTGGGTGGTGTCAGTGCAGACAAAGAGATATTTACCAGAAAGTACAGAGAAATGTAATGTATTTGATACAGGATAGAGTGTCTCAAAAATGTGACAAACATCTCTAGCAAGAAATAAACAAGGAAATGCTACAGAAGTGGCCGAGCAAAGGAGAAAATGGGAAAAGATGTCTAAAACCAAAAGAAGCGGGGCCATAAGAATGATGAAATAATCAAATGCAAGCAGTGGCTAGAACTGGACTACAGTCTGTAACCTTTTCCTTCCAATGTGGATTGAAATCTTTCCAAATATCAATTAGTCCCTAATCTACCATGCATTTCTTAGTTGCTTCCTGTTCATTATTAATGGACTGGTCACCCTGAGATGAAGGTAGGAACTAAAAGCAATTAAATTCCTCTCCCACCCCTGCAGATACAATTGACCTAGAGGATTCAGCTACAAGTAAAAATTAAAAATCTCCAAGAAAGAATAAACATGCCCTTCTTGCTCGAGTCAGACTGTATCATTTTAGAGGCAGCATGGGAGTGCAACAGCAAACTCCCTTTATGCAAAACATCAGATTCTAAGATCCAGGATTGATCAAGAAAAAGAGCAGGTGCCCACTCTTGCTGATTTTTCTTGGTGTTGTTCTGTAGCTGAATGAATACTTTGAGCCAGAACTCCAGACACTGATTCTTTTTTCAGTGTAGAAAAGAAAACCCCATCTGTCTCCTGAGATGTATTGATCCCATTTGAATTCGAAGAAACAATTTTAACCTCATGTTTTTGTGCAGGCTGACAGCCACAGAATTCAGTGAGGCTTCTGACTGTATAATGCAGTTACCCCTGGCCCGAGAGGGATACAGTCATCCCAGCCTGCAATTATCATACAGACCCGTCAGTGAGGATAACAAGGAGAGCTCTGTGCCTGCTGTTTACACTCTAACAAGATTCATGTTTGTTTCTATGATGCTGTAATGCCGAAGTGAAATTCTGTGCCTTTTGACCTGATCAGCATCATTTGTGATAATGTATGAAGGTAAAACTGGCATCTATCCAAATGATCCCAGTTATCCCTCAGCTTAGGAAAAGTCTCTCTTCTGCTTAGGAATAGTCTTAAGAAAAGCAAAAGGTTAGTGAAGATTATGTTGCCAGACTGAGGGTATAAGGGAAGAAGGGAAATGCTGACAGGGCCTAGGTAACACAGGGAAGAAAGGGAAAAGAGTATGATGTTGTGTTGTTGTGTTACTGATGAAGAAGATCTGTTCTGACGGTCTCTGAGGCACTTGATTATACCCCTCCCGTATGGGACTGGAAGTGTTATCTCAGTGTTTCTTCACTATTCCTCCCTTGGTCTTTGAGGGTCAGAAAACCCACAGGAGGACACCAGTCTGGTGGTAGCGAGAAGAATGGGGTGGCAGCAAGGACAGAGTCCATCAGAAACAGAACTGGTGGCACTGCAGAGAACTAGAGCATAGTTTTTCTGGTTACAATAAAGGTTTTAATAACATCAGTATAAACTTCCCTGAATCTGTGCTGGTCCCAGATGGGTCTATCACATGCAGTCCTTGACCTTCTTTGGCTGGGTTTAGAAATGAGCATCCAGCAGCTTTGCACAGTGGTGAGTACTGCACAGGAGCCAGCATTCCGCATGAAAAGGAAAGGTTCAAGTATGATTGCTGCAGAATTTAAGAGGGGCAGACATAGAAAATTAAAAGCTAGGAAGAGCAAGGCCTTGGGGTGGTCATGGTACTCTCACATGGAAATTGTCACAGAGAGTAGGAGACCAAAATCCAAAGTGAAAGCCCCAGGGAGGAGAGCTGTGGAGGAGTGGAGACACAATTGCAGCACACAGGGCTTCGGTGAGCTACTGGCCACCCACTCTGTCATATTTGTGTCTCTCTTAACAGTTTGCACCTACCGGAAAAAGAAATTTTGAGTGACCAACTTCAGCATATCTTTTCTCATTTCATTTCCGTGTATGTATTCTGAATACTTTGTGATATTAAGGGCAAGCTTTTATGAACAAATTAGTTTCTGCTTAAAGACATCAATTACTTGGCCTCGTTTTGTGGTTCTTCATTAGAATATTCAGAAAGCTCTTTGGGGATATACAGTGGACACTGCAATCAGCGAGGCAGCCAGGGCTCTCCTTCACATAGAATCCTGATGCAGGCAGGAGAGCTCCAGGAACAGACATGAGAGCTGACTCATGCACAGCCAGCGAGCTGGACTCACAGAGGAGCACAGTTTAGCATGGCTGGAATGGGAAACAGGAGGTGTTTGTTTTGCATTGTAATTAAGAATGGCATTGGAAACACAGAGTACAGAAAGCAGGACTAATAGCTAAGGCTGAAGTAACCATCAAACCACAGGCAGGATGCGAATTGGCATTGTCATAAAAGACTCAAACAAAATGATATCAAGTACCAAAAAAACTATGCTTGCATGGGAACAACACTAAAGTAAAAACAAAGAAAAGCTACAGAACATGAGCTTTGGTTGATTCCGTGCCTTTTAATGAGACCATTGTGCCTGTTCTTTACAACAACATAAATTAAGGAGAGATCGTCAACTTTAACTTTCCGTATGTTTGTCAGACTGAGTTTCTAAAGCAATTTTTTTTCATTTGGTTATTTTAAAAGAAGGAAAAAGACAGAGATTATATTCTAGTCACTTGCCCAAATGCCTTTTTTTTTTCCCCTAAAAAATCAAAGCTGTTTAATGTTTAAGAATCCTTTTTATGAGTATAAAATACTACACTTTACTCTTCTGTAATTTAAAACTGATTTTATTAATATTAGCAAAAATGCCCTCGCAGACAGATTGAACTCTTATGCTGCAACTCAAAGCCCAGATAATTATGGCTCATCTGTAAAGTTAGAAACTCTTGAAAAACAAGGTTTGCCAGAGAAGTACTGACACAGTCTTAACTATGGCCGTGTGAATGGAGCCACTGTAATATTGTTTGGAAATAGTGTTCTAAAAGGGAACCTTTTATGAAAAGAGATGCCAGCTGTTCACTTTGGAAACATTTATTTCATTGGCTCGTGATAAAATTGGCTGCTGAAGATGTTATTCTGAAACAGCAACTTCTTAATTTCATTACAACCTGAAATCACTGAGAAAGACATGACAGCTCCCAGGAGCTGTGAGAAAGGACTGTCATCGTTTCTTTTGCTTATATTGCTTTTAAAGTAATATACAAATTTCCTTACAACAATTCAGGCTGGACAGGTCCTCAGAAAGTCATCGGTGCTTCCCACTCAAAGCAGGAGATTAGACATGATGTGCCATTCTTATTACATTTTTGGAACAAAGAGCTTCTTTCTATTAAGAAAAAAAAAAAAAGAGAGAGAGAGAGAGAAAGAAGGAAGCTTCAGAAAGTTTGCTTTTTAAAAGCAGCTTTTGCTTTTTTGCAGTACTTTACCAGGCAAGAGCCACTTTCATCTGACAAGGCATAATTCTGCACGCATGGCAAGAACGACCTGCCTACCCCTGCCATGCTGTACACTCCAGGATCACACACAAATGCATGTTTTTAACCACAAGAAGACAAAATCTAACAAGATAAGTGAGCTGGGAGAAGGTGAGAAACAGAGAGGAGCGTGTCCTGCTGTCTGCCTTGTGGAGTCTTGAATCTGAGTCAAAAATATTGCAAGATGCAGAAATGAGGTCCAGAATCTGAGTGCCTGCAGGGGACATGCCACAACCAGAAGTGCTGCTCTAGCGATACTTTTACCTAATGGGAAGTAGCTATCTGCCCTCAAAAATAAGATCTGGCTTGAGCGCTCTGTGTGCCAAATGGAGCTTTTTCACCTCACAGTATCCTCATGCCCCAGGATTAACAAAGGCATGGAGGGGTACAACTCCGTGTGCATCTAGGTGTACCCAGCTAGGATGATCTGACACTGTATCCAATACATCTTAGCTTATACTCTATATACCCTATATCCTATAATAGATCGCATTTTAACAGTGCAATATTCCTGGTTATGCAGGGGAGTATGCAGCAGCACTTCTGCTTACCTGGGTTGTTTTACTTTAACATACAGTGCAGTGCTAATACATGGATGACTGCACGCTCATTCCTCGATGCTACATCTTTTTGTCCTTGAATAGTGCAGGATGAACTTCTTGTACTGGCCAGTGCTGCTATTATTGACTACAATCTCTATCCTTTGCCATGTCATTGAACTTCCATCACCATTGGCTTCATTAGCAATTATTGTTTTGGTGTTTAAAAAAAAAATATATATATTACATCACACATTATGGGATGACCCGAGGCCGTTACAGAACCGAGTGTTCCCATAAGGATAATCCAGCCACAATATATCAAAGCGCTGAGAAAATATCCTTTGTCTCAGGTCATGTAACCAATGTGGCTGTTAAATGTTTTAAAAGCAGTTATATAACTGGCATTTAAAATGTTTTATTGAATACCCGTACTGCTACTGTAACTAAGGTGACCTTTAACAGAGTAAAACATGTTGCACCTTAAAATGGGATTTGATTAAAAATATCAAATGTCATAACGTGCTCATGGCTGTACGTGCACCATCTTGTCATACCAACCACAAAAGCAGATGCACTAGCTTTGACTTTTGAATGCTATTTTCAGCCTAAACCTACAGCCAGGTTACTTTACAAGCAACAATTATTACCAACTTTTAAACATTCCACGCAGTATTTAATATATGAACACTTTATTATTGTCGTTTTCTTGAACGGGTGATATATTTTAGGGCGGACATCCACAGAGAGCACCTGATCTGGGGAGAGCTGGTTGATCAGAGGCTTCTCACCAGTCTCTTTTCTCTTCCCATGCCACAATTCTATCTTTCCATGAAATAATAATTAAAAACAAACAAACAAAACAAACAAACAAAACTCAGAACTTGCTACACAGTTGTAGAAGAAACCACAGAATTGCAAGGAAGCAGAGAGTTGTTCTTACATGCTAACATGGCAAGATGACCATGAAACTTCTTCTCTTTAAAGACTGCTCTCACTAGAAACAGCTTAGAAAGATCCACAGAGCAAACTTATATGTAAAAATGTGTTAAATGTCCCATTACAAGTTACATGCCACTGATTTGTGATGTTCTTAAACAAAATTACCTGAATAGCAAAATGGAAACTTCTTTGAACTCAGGATAGGAAAGGAAAAGGGAAAGGAGAAAGAAGAAGATGAAGAAAAAGATGAAAAATAAAGAAAAAGATTCCCTGAATGACAACTGCACTGGGAGAGAGACTCTAAAAAAGAACTGAAGAATCAGTCTCTGTGATGATCTGATCCACTGAGAAAGCAGAATCCCTTTCTCGCTTTCAGTTTCTCTAAAGAGAAGTAGGTGGGGAAAACGTTCCAACATGCGAGAACAACAGATCTTCTCATCATTCTGCTTATTTACCTTATTAACTCATATATGTGCACATTGGTGATTCCAAAAGGGCTATAACTCTCATTATTTTACAGTTAGGAAGTTGAGTCATATAGGAATAAAAAGAGGTTTCCAAGATCACCAAGAGAGCCTGGGACAGGGACAGAAGATTAACAGAGTCCCGAGTAAATGTTCAGATATTCAAACACTCTCCCTACCACAAATTCCACCCCCAGTGCATGTGAAAATAGCTCACCCATATTGAACAAGCAGGATGGACAAGATTCCTGTTGGCTATTGGATTGTCTGGAGCAGGATTCAGGATCCCGGGGGTGAGTTTGTTATCAGAGAAAACGGTAAGTTGTTGATAAAGTGAATGTACTCATAAGTGAACTGAACATAACGTTTGGAAAAATCCATCCACAAACGCTGGAAGAATGGTATCTTACTGCACGGGTCAAGAAACAGTGGATAGCTTACAAAGCTTCGTGCTAAAGAAATGGGCTAGATAACTTTACTGCTTCTATTCATGCTTTCAAAATGCTTGCTATACTCATCTCTGCCCACCAGAAACCTACAAGATACAGCCACAAGCTTGTAAATTCCCTGCAAGTCTACTAGTTGAACATTCAGGGGATTAATTTAGCAACGGCTGCAGCAAATAAGGAACATGGAGAGGTCCTGCAGAAAGGGAAAGGTCTTGAGGCTGACTGCATGCTGCTGTTTTGGAAAGAGGCTGCAGATCTCTACCAGTGGGAGAAAGACTGGGTGAGAAAGGGCTCTTGGGATGGAAGTGGTCCAGAGCACTGGAGGAACTTGACAGAGGAAAGACGAAGAATATGAGGTAAGGAATAAGGGATATGAGGTACTGGAAGCTGTTTGAGGAGGGAAATGATGCTTTGTCTTTCCCATTGTTTATGTGAGGGCTGGCATTTGGCTGTGACAACCCCCAGAGGTCAGCTGGATGAGAGCAATCTGATGGTGTTGTTACTAAAAAGCTGGTATGCTTTGATAGGGGCTGATCTTTGGAGCTATGAGGAGCCTTATGGTAAAGCTTCCAGACTGCAGGAAGTTAAGAGTTCTACTAAACATACAGTTGTGGTGCTACTGAGATTAGAGAAGGCTCTAGTGAGGGGTGGCAGCTCTGGAAGCCATGACCAGCCTGCTTGCTGTGAAGAAGAAGGTTTGGGGAAGATGAAAATAGGTCTGACAGCTCTGAACAGTCAGAACTGATCAGCGTTTGTCCTTGGACAAACCAGGACTTGTCTGCCAAAGAGCATGATTTTTCCAAAGTGAGAACAATGAGATCACACATCCAAAAAAATTATTTGTATAGGGGAATATTGTAGTCTGACCAAAAGGAAAAGGTGGATGCAGACAGCGCAGAGAAAACACATGCTTGAAACTAATGTCTGTGAGCAAGAAGAAATAGGAAGAACTGGAGAAATGGAACAAGTGGAAGCAATAATATCCCAGAATAAACAGCTGCAGAGCTGCTGTATAAAATAGCAGGCATAAAGGTGGTGGCCTCTACATGCTGCTGAGGCACTGGGCCACAGCGGAGATATCAGTCAGCTGGTAGTGCAATACCCTTTTGGTCATAAATGGTAGTAACGACAAAACAGGAGCAAAAGAGATCTAAGAAAAGTCACTATGGAGCTGGGGAACCAGTGGACTTCCCATGAAACTTCTTCTAAAAGAAAAACATGAAATCACCCAGGGAACGGTAAATCCTAGTAACTGTTCGTACACTGAACTTCACTCTCTGATGTGCAGTTCAATCCCCCTCCACTACAGGGCCCTGGGGTGGAGCTGGCAATTAATCTACAATTGCCTGGGAGGGAGCAGGTCACAGCTGAAGGGGCTCTGTGAATTATAAATTTAGCAAGCAAAATGGGAAGTCAGAGCCCTGGTAATAAAGGAAGTGCCAATAGTTAAAGCTATAATCATCAGGACTCTAGGGCAGATAATCAACACCTATATGGCAATTTTCAATTCAATAAATAAAGCTAACCGAGTTGCCTAACAACGCCATTGAGCTGCAATTTCAACTGGCAGCATTATGTAACTGTGACAACCAGGCGAAGCGGAAAAAAAAAGTGAAAGAGAAATGCATATATATTTCCAGCCTTAGTTACTGAAGTAGTCAGGGAATGGAGCTTCGTGCTTGAAAGCTGCAGAGAAAGCAAACTACAGTCCATTTCAGGTACTCCTCTTCAACAACCGCAGGAACTGCACACACACAATAAATGAGAATTAGACAAAGGCACTCTCTTTCCTGCCTGTGAACGTGGCACCAGAAATGTATTCTTTCCATTCTTGAGCTAATGCAGTCCAAGTACATTTAAAGAACATGGCTAGCCTAGGCTCCAGCCACCAGTGTGGAATTTTGCACTGCAGCGTTCACATGCCCAAATTTACCATAGCAACCTCCACATCACATTTAATACACAGAGACATCCCTCCTCTTGCCTGTTTAAAGAGCCCTTGTTAAGTGGTTTTGCTGTATTTTAGATGCCAAGATGTCGGTAAGATTGATGGAAGGGCGCACAATCAAACCTGCAAGGAGAGCCTAGCATCTAGCTCATTATGTAAGAGAATTAGCAAGGCAGTTCTTTTGACATGACAGTCCATTATGGCAGCTGTCAGTCATACCTTAGCATTCGCTTTTTTTGTCTTCTTCAGGCTTTTTTTTTTATTAAGAAAAAAGGTTGTTCCATTTCTGTTCATCATTAAGGCAGAGTGTAATGTTTTGTGTGCGTGTGTGGTAGCTGTTGCAGATCTAGTTGGGCTGTGCTCTCTCGACATTAATCACTGGGTGAACAAAATATTGTGTATACATGTGTAATTCTGACTGGGGTGGCTCTTTGTCCCAACTGTACATGCACAGAAGCTTGAATCTGCTATTTCTTCTCATCCATCTAATGCATTTGGTGCTTTCATACGCGGTAGCGATGCCTAGACATTTTGATGCAGAAAGTCTAGGTTTGCTCCCTGTGGAAATCCCACCCAGAAGGATAGTTATATTTATTTGTTCCTTTTTCAGGAGAGGAAATAAATAAACAGCTCATACTGTATTAACTTATAGTAGCAGTTATATCAGAATAATATTTGTACCTCTACTACTTTTCAGTAAAAGTACTTCCATGTATTGAACAGAGTTGAATGAACAAGGGTTGAAAAGTGACTTGATGTTGTTCTGTGGCATAGGTAGGGCAATAGAGGCACGGGGGAACTGGAAGGACAGACTGCATCTGAAAAATAAAAAAGCTCCTTTGCAAAGCCATGTCTTGACTGGTGGGCTCATCTGAGAGACTGTAACAGCAGCAATGCCCACAAGGGAGCCTGGGAAGCTAATACATTAAACAGCAGTGCATTTGCAGATAATGAATGTGAGTTGAGGTAGAAATGTGTTTTCAGGTCATTATCAAGAGAAAAAAATCATTTGTATTATAAGACAACTCCTGTAAATTTTAGCTACATCTGTGTTCAATTCACACAAGTATATGACACAGTGTACCTGAGACAAGGTGTACAGTTTTCTAGATGTATTTTTGGTTCAGCCCATAGATAAGCTGGAAAAAAAAAAAAAAGAAAAAAAAAAGCTTCATTGCTGCACATCCATCTTTCCACTGATTTGTTGGGTTTTTCATTTGTTTGTTTGTTTCCTTGGAATGTCTCTCTCTTCTCACCTTGTACAATGAGGCTCTTCAAGGTAACATAAAAAAAAACTAAAAACAACTACTGCCACAAAGCTGTACCGATGGGAAGGAGGTAGCACGTCTATCCTATGGAACTGATGTACCTCCAGTAGAAGGCTGGCTCCTTGGGAACAGCAGGTTTCAACACGGAAGATGGTTCAGTTGTTGCTTTTATTAGTAGAAGTAGGAAGTGGGGTGGCACTTGAAGACTGAACGTTTCAGTGAGGAGTAAATAAAAGTAAATGTTTTCTGAGAAGTTGTTTATAATGTTCTCCCCTTTCCCTCCTCTCTCCTGGACAAAAGGCATCACAACCATTGTCCCTGGTCTTTCTATACATGTGGGTTGAGCGCTGCCGGCTTTGTGGGTTTTGCTCAGATGTGCAGTAGCGTGCAGGTGTTTGCTTCTGACCTTTATCACATTCTTTTCCATTAAGGATAAATAAATGATATCCTGAAATATCAAACATGAGTCTATTCACTTATCCTTGCTTACTGTAGCTTAGGTTTCCCCCCCTATGCTCACATTTAATAGTTCCTTAAATAAATAATTATTCTTTCTGGGGGAAAAGAAGATATATACAAACAGTGAAAAAACTTCAAGGACACTTCCTTCTATACTTTCATCCTAAGCCAGCCATGTGTTGACTCCTCTCCTGATCTGATCTGCAATGAAATCAATGGGAAGTATTCTATTAAATTCATTTGGCTTCAAATCAGATGCTGCCACGGAAAACCGTAATATTATATTACGGCAGTCTGGTCTTTGTGATATCTTCCATAGTGGCACAGTGTGGTCCCAATCCTGCAGCTGTATTCTGGGAAAGTCCCTGTTGATTTCAATGAGAGCGCGTTTTAACTAAAGATTACACAATCAGGTAATGGGAAGCAATGAGCATACACTGCCCTCCTTATTAGATCCTGTAGTCAGACTGCATCTGATAGGCTTCTATAAAGTGATTTTCTATGCCAGTCTGTGCTTACAGCAGCACCTGCTCAGTTAGTTCCTCAGTTCTTCACTTAACAAACCAGCTTGACACTGCAGGTGAAAAATTCTGAAATGTTTTAATTAACTAGCTTGCACACCATTTGATTTATATCTTCCTAGATATTTCAGAAATCCCAAACTGCTTCATTCTATCACTGCCATCAAACAAAACTCAAATATATCAAACAGGCTTCTGTAAGAGGACAGGCACTGAATTTGTATTGGAAAGTTTCTGTTGCGTCGCTGTAAGAAATTGGTTCATGCGGCTCATTATAACTGGGAGATTTGACTGGCAACTTTTCTCATGCTGCACAGGTCTAGAAATTATGGGGCAGATCTTACAGTTCTGGCTTGGACAACACTCCTATTGATCTCAGTACTTTTAGTTCTGGGCTCATCTTGAATTCTAGAGCACAAAAAAAAAAAAAAAAAAAAAAGATTAATGGGAAAAGCAAAAAATCCACCTGGGGGATTTTGAACTCATCATTTTTCAGGTTATACAAGAACTTGCATTTCAATGGGCTGACATTGCACAGAGGCAGTCAGAGCTCTCTCAGTTGTACAATGAAATAATTACTGAATTGCTCTGGCCATACTGGCAGAGCTCAGTTGGATGGGTCAATGCTGTGTACCTACTACCAAAAAAACACTCAGCACAGCAATTTCTGAGGCAGTGAGCATGCCACATGCTGCTGCATCCTATCTCCAGCCTTTCCTTCCTCCAGCAGCATCTGGAGAAAGGGGGCTGCAATCTGACTGTGAGGAAGCAGCTTCCTCTCAAAGGGCTCCACACTGACCTGTGTTAAGCAGGGACAAGCTATTAGCTTGGAGAAGACTGTTTTATTCGTATGTATTAACCTCAGGATTACTTGTGTGCAGGGTTTGATACCAGGCTTCTGAAAAATGGAAAAGGTAGGATGTACAATCAGAGAAAGACACTGATGTCTGTCATGGCCAGTGGAAGCCTTTTCCCCCTCTCTTTTCAATCCAGCCCAAATGGCAATAATATGGCCTTAGTGAAAAGGTAAAAGATAAAGTTCTCCTGTAATAACTTGCCTCCACAATATAAAGCATCATGACCCTTATAAGGGGATGAAAGAGAAAACAATTTCACCAGTGTTGCAGCAAAACCACAGCGTACATTTGTGGAATCCAGGATCTGAACATGACTTAGTCTGTAAGGAATGAGTTTTAAATTTCTTACACATAGTTAGAAATAGTAGTTACCAAGAAATCTTTAATAATCAGCAAAACGCTGCTGAGGGAAACAGAAGTAAGTGTGTTTTTTCTTTTAGTGTGGGGCTACAAAACAGGTGTCTCAGCACAATTATGAGTATCATTGTTCTGAAATATTAATCTGTTGGTATTTTCCCATATATTAAGCACAGGGCTCTGTTGTGTCTTTTCATAGTTCCTGAACAGAATCCAATTTAAATAGTTAAAATCCATTTACTGGTAACGTTCCTCACAAACACTGCGCCACTGGGACTATTTGTCTTCCTGAACTTGTGCAAGTGCTCTGTGCATTAGCAGTTTAATCAGATTTGTTAATGAATAATGTTTCACTTGCAAAGTAGAACTTACGTGCATTAAGCTCTTGATGTGGAGGTGCCACAAGTGCAGGAGGAAAGGCAGCACACACTGAAGAACCACAGCCAGGCTCCCACTGCCCCTTGCCTCTTCATGCAATACCAACCAGTCAGGTACCAGCTTCAGATGTGCCCACTGCTCATCTGCTTTTCCCCAGTCCTCTGTGGGGCTGAAGGCAGCAGGGGTGAAAAGGTGACTTATTTTTCCCTTTTGGCACAGGGCAGAGTACAGGCAAGTTGACTCCTGCACATAACAACTTAACCCTGTAGGTGCAGTTCCTGTATTTCTGATCACCAGGATGTTTTCCCTCTAGTGGCTTTGGAGGTTAACTTTCACTGTTTGGCTCAGTATTATAAGAAAATAACCAAAAAACAGAAGTTTCAGATAGGTATTCAGTTAATATATTCAGCTTTGAGCAGGCTTAGACTGATATTTCTTCAGGTCTAGTTGTTATTTTTATCTTGAAGGTTCATTTGTGTATTTTTTTGAGTGGACTCCTTTTATTAGTCAGAACATATACAGGCCGGCATCCCTGTTCTATTAACTGGGCAGACCTTCTGCTGAAGTACCAGCAAGGTTTCACACCCTGACTAATGATAACATACAGTACTGTGTACGAAATTTATCATTTAATTGTAATGTACAACAAAGGGCCAAAGGTAGGAAGAGAGGTTTTATTTTTATCTGAAGTACTGAAAACCCCATTTCTCATTTTCTTACCACATTCTTAGTTTTGGGTGCCTTTGAAATGATTATTTAAGACACGGATTTGAACTATGTCATAGAAAACAGCATACCATGTTTTTATTTTAAGGGACTGGAAGTACATATGAACTTGACTTCTACTGCTTGATTCCTGGAGTTTGTTAGGCAATTTTGCTGTCATTTTTCTAAATGCAAACCAGAAAATCTGGTATGTTTCTGATTGCTTCAAAGTTAGACACTTGTTCAGGAATTTATCAAGTAAGAGGAAATCATATCCTGAATCCAGATGTTAGCGATCGATTCCTGCCTCACTTTGGCTGGTAAAGCACTTCTGTCATCTTTTTAATGATCTCTGTCACCCTCCGCAGCGATTTCCCATGCAGGGAAGGCTAGCACGGCCTCACACTGAGTTACCTGAAAGCGCCTTCTTTATGCCATTCCTTTTTCACACTGGAGCTTGTAACTTCTGATGAGTGGCTAGTAATCAGACTGCAGAGAAGCAGGAAACGTGGGTCAGTAGGCTGTACCTGCATGGTGCACTGCTGTTGGTCCCCATAGCGTGAGTGGCTACAGGCCCCATCAAGCTGGGGCAGCCATCGCCCATCGGAAGCACCTGCGGCCGCTCAACTGGCTCCGTGCTCTCCATCCACTACGGTGGCACCTCAGACAGATCAGCTGTGGTGAAGCAGAGAGCCAGGGCAGGCCCTTGCTACCAGGACACTCCCCACAGTGCCCCTCAGCCATGCTGTGCCCCCAGCAGAGAAGGCAGCGAGTGGCAGCTCTGCTGCTGCCCCAGCGTGACCACAAACCCTTCGCACACCACCTCCTCGTCCTGTCCTCCTGTTGGCAGCAGCCCAGGTGAGGCAGTGCCAGCAGCCAGGCCTCCTGGCAGCAGCACAAGGTGCTTATTCAGACTGCCACTTCGAGAAGTGTTCCCCTCCACCTGCGTTAGCCTGCTTGCTCCTGCCCTTTCCCGGCTGATACTGGGCACTGCCCTGCTTGAGTGGTGCTAATTTGGGAGCAGGGTGCTGGCATTCTAGCCTGGGTCTCTGAAACAAACCTGTTTGGTTTTTGTGTTTTTCTTTTCCCCTCTTAAAAATAATAAAAACTCATGCTTTATGCTTTTCTGCATTCTCCCTGCAGATCTGGATCAGTGCAGGCAGTGGCTCAGCAGTAACACCACTGCATCCTGGCAGAGCTGGAGCTCAGGCCCCCCGCAGCCCACCCAGCTGGCCGCTGTCCCCACACGGAGGTGACGAGGAGCGCTTGCTTGTGCAATCGAGCTCCAGCCACAGTGTGTGCCTGGGGCTGACGTGGTAACAATGCGCACAGTGAGCGAGTCAGGGCAGCGGGCCAGCCCTGCCAGGGTCAAACACACGGTGCAGACGTCACTGCTACTTACTGCTCTTCTGCTACAGCCTTCAGTTCCTTCCTGTTTGTTTTTTGTTTTTTTTTTGCTCTTTGTGGTGAATGCAAGCTGAATGCTCTGTTTCATCCCTAGCAGGACAGGGCACACCCAGTGAGAAGCAGAAAGTTCATCCTGGCTCCAGCCAAGCTCACAGTCTTCATGGGGTTACTGTCAACACTAGCTGGTGGAGCTTGTTTGAGCAAGGAAAAATGGTGAGCAAAACTTAGACAAGGGGCAGAGCCAAATCTGTCAGCTCTGTCCAGAGCAGAGCTAGGTAAAACTGCTGTTACTTCAGCTTCTTCATCTCCTTTTTCCTAGCAGAAAGGCACAAAGAAAACAGACTGTGATGGCAAACCTGATCTTGTGTCACTCTGGCACTATGTTTCAGCTGTCAGGTGCTAGCGGAAGAACAGAAATCATTGAAATTAATGTGTATGTGACTATGAATCCTTCCTTTGTGTACATGGGAGGAACACCCCAGTATCTCCGCCTGATCCTAAAGCTAACCTCCTTCTGCTCTGAGATTTCTATGTAAGTTTATATGGCTGCTCTTCCTAATTGCTGAAAGGCTTTTATTTAGCACCCTCCGCTGTGTCAAATTCTTTCTGTCTCCTCCCTTCCAAGTGCAGTATATGCTTTCAAGGCTGCAGAGCACTCCCTGCCCCAAGAAACACCACAGCTTGCCCTTCAGGTGATCCCTTTGGGTTATTCCTCTCCAGCCCCTGGCAGAGACGAGTATTTCAGAATGTTGCTAAACCAACACCATTTTTCTGCAAGCTCCCTCCATCCTCCAGCAGGCTTGGAGGAACAGTTGCTCCATCTCTGGATCAAGATAACTTCTGACATCATGTAATGTTTTATAAATAATCGAGGCAGGTTTTTCAGGAGGGGAGGCACACTACCCATTATTAAGTCCACAAGCAGTCAGCTCTGTCTGAGTTTAATCAGGCATTTAGAAACTTCTGAAGTTTTATGATGTCAGAACTTGGATTTCACCTTTTCAGTAGACGCAGGACATTCTTAGCAGTTTGGCATGATAACTAGCACAGTCACATCCACACCAAAATTACATGATTTCATTTCTTAGTTACGTGAGTGCAACTAGATACCCCAACGCCATCCCTCTGCCACGTATCACACTCCTGGCGTAGCTCTGGTATCCCTGTATGCACAGTTCCAGTTCCTTTCTGGACATGGATATTCAGCAAGGTGGCAAGCTGTGGTGCCAAGGTATAAAGTGCATATGAAGAGCAGAGCAGCTCATCAGCACAACTGATACTATAGCCAAGAGAATGTACAGATCACATTTCAACATGGACTGAACTGTGTTGTATATACACTAGAGAGAAAAATCCCAAGCCAGTGAGAATACTGTTAAATAAATAAAGTTGTACTTACTTCTTTGACTCAAGAAAAGGTAGTGATTAAAATACTGAGGGAGATCAAAGTGACAATGAAATAAATAAAACTGTAATAATCGGTGAGTCCAGCTTCCCTCCTACTAAGTGGTCAAATGGGGCAAAGCAAAACAAGTTCTTGAGCTCTATGGTAATCACAATTGAAATAACTAGCTTTGGAGCATGCAAGAGGGGAGGCTATTCTTAGCCGTGCCCTAGCTACTGTAGGCGAGCTGGCTAGAGAGGGAGTTGCAGCCGACACAGCTGTGAGTGTGGTGTGTAGTGCTGTACTTGTTTGAAAGCGAAGCTGCTTCTTTTATTGAGAATGCATGAAAACATCTGAGGAGAAACCAACTGTTTTAGAATACTTTAGGAAATGGGCAAATTAGATCTGACTGATAGTGATAACTGAAATAATGAACGTAAGACAAAAGTTGCATCAGGGAATTCTCAGACATCTTTCATCATGACAGAACCAAAAGCCATGCAAGTTATGAAAAGTGATATGGAAAGAGATTTTTCTTCCAAGATAAGGAAAGATCCTTCTTGTTTTGGCAAATTGTTCCTAGTCAGAGGAGCAGGAGGCTCAGCTGCAGAGCAGGTTCTTGCTTGCACAAGACTGAGGAAAGTTGCTCAGACCTTGTACTCACAAGTATTTTTTTCAGCTCGTGTATAATGTGTGAAAGAAAATATTATTGAGACCTTACCAGTACTCAAGAAAGGACAATCAAACGCTCAGAAACAGGTCATGAGCTTATCTACAGCGATATTAACTAGGATAAAAACCTTAAGAGATTTAAATGCTTATGATTCACATCATATATAAGCACTGACTGATGAGACTGAAGAAAGTACTTCCCTTTAGGGCAGGCTTTTCCATAATTAACCATTACAGGCACACTTCTTCTGGTCCAGGATATCAGACTACAGAGAGAGCTGAGTGATCCAGGGTGCATCTTCCTGCAAGGTGATGCCTGTGGCAGGCAATCCCAGCTCACAGGTGCGCCTACAGCTAACACAGAATCCATTTTTGTTTTCCATCACACAGTAAGCTTTGTTTTCCCTCACTTATTTCTTTATCCCCATTTAAAGCTTCTTCCCAAGTAACCTAGTTGAAAAACTTCCCGTCATTGGGAAAATTGATCTGATGTTACCTGTAAATAGACAGTAATATACACAAGCACTCCTTGATTGTACGTATGTGTGTTGTTATTGAAGGACGTACTGTGGGCTATGCAGAATATTATTTCAAGAGGGACTCCCAGTTATACTGGAAAAAAACTAACAACAAAACAAACAAACAAAACCCCTATTTCTGATGTACTGCAAAATTCCTTGGTACAGTCTCTGGTCTGCTTTGGGCAGACCCTCGCTTCAACCAGTTGGTGACACTTGGAGAAGTGCATTCTGACTGAGAGAAGCCAACATTCACAGCAGTAATGTGATCTATAACAAATCTCCCGTATCACAAAGGCATTAAAAGTTAAAATCAACTCCCCTTTCTGTTGACGGACCTTTATGGGCCTCCCACTAGAAATCCTGTAGTTTGCAGTTAAAATGGAAATGTCTAAGAAGAATACTTTTGTCAGTATCTTCCTTGACTAGAGGCTAAAATTGAGTACAGTGTGCAACCGTGATGCAATAAAGAGGCTTCAGGAAAGAAAAGAGCATGAGATGTGTATGTTATAGATGTAAATATCACTGGCAGAGCTGTGCTGCAGAATAAATTGAAAAGCTTATAATGGGTTTCTGTCAAGAGGTTGCATAATAGTTAGAAAGGCAATACACGGTTCAAATTCACAGTTCAAGTCTAGAAATGACAGCAGATGGAAAAGTATTGATTCATATTAGTGACAGTAGAAAAATAAAGGAAATAATTGAGCTACTTCAGCTGGTTTCATGCTAAAAGAACAGCACTCCTTTTCCAGGTGCTCCTTGCTACTGGGTGTCAGGGTGACAGCTGTAGAGATGCCTGTATATCAACCACTGATTTGCATCTTTGAGCTCTGAGGGCCAGATAAGTTGATTTTAATACCTATCAATGCTGACTATGGTGAATATATATTCAGCTAGAGCAACTGAAAGCAGAGTCATGTCTTAATGGGAACAAACAAACAAACAACAAAACAAAACAATCAAACAAACAAAAGACCCAGATTCTCCAATGCTGAGAAGGGAAAAATGTCATAGATGTAACAGTAATCCCTATATGCTGATCAGTCTATACCAACTGACCCTGGATGACTTAAATCATCATGAGACCACTTCAGTTTACACTGCTGGAATGAATTTTTCATGAAATGGAGAATCACTGGAGCATAGCGTCCCAAATACTCCTTTGTTCCCAGTTAAAATCCTTAATGAGATTGGAAAGGCGCAGAAATCACTTCCACTTGGTTTTATCCCCTTACTGGGTTTGTTTCTGGTCATTTAGAGCCAAAAAAAAAAATTCTTCCTTTGTGCCACTTGTGCAGGATCTGGCTTTATAATTTAGGATTTGTAAGATGCCTCTTTGGGGGCTGCATGTGGACTGAACAGATTGGAAGAGTTCCCAATGGGTCCTTGTCCTTCAGTCGCCTGATTCTGATCCCTTTTGCCCAGACAGCCAGGCTCCTCCCTGTGAAGTCAGGAGGGCTGATGGTGGGCTGCTGGATCTCCCCTTGAGGCTAGCAAGGCAGAAGAGGCAAAGATTAGGTGTGAGAATGTACCCTACATCTCCCTGTAGAGCCAATGGCATGAGGATGGGACAGCATCCAACATGCCAAGGAGCTGCCAGCATAATGAACCTCTGCTCTTTCAGCTCCTGTTCACTCCCTTCATGTCTCACCTGTCTTTCATGAGCAGAAACGCCAAGCTGGAGCAGACAGGTTCTAGTTTAGCTGCATCTCCTGTGTGGTATTATGCTGGTTCAGGGAATCTGAATAGGATTCACCTTGAATACAGCGCCTCTTGCAAATGTAGCTGTGCGGATAGGCGTACCTGAACACAAGGCCTTATGCAACTTAGCCCTGGACCAATAAAGGTTTTGTAAATTAGGATTAGGACTTCAAATCTGATTCAGAAATGACTCTGGAGCCAGCTAAGGCTGTGAATCCTGTTACACAGGCCACGTATTTTCATCAGCCTTTTTGGCACTCTCACCAATAAGATGTTAACTTCTCCAGCTGAATTTATACTAGCATTAAGGTAGCTTTCTAGAAGAAGTAGCTATGCATCCCACTGGCTGAGCCAGCTCTGAAGACCTTGTTTGTATCACTTTGGGAAGATCTGGTGTGCCTGGTACTGGGAGCACTGCCGACAGGCACGCAGCTGACATGGCCCACAACCCCTTCTACTTGTCCATCTGCCCCCATAAGAGACAATGTAAAACAACAAAAATGACTGCACTTCATGGAGGAACCTATCCCTCTTTGTAAAGGAGCACTAATGTTGGCTGCTGCAAGAGCAGATGGGATTTGTAGGACCCCCCAAGCTCCATCTGTTCGTGATAGACTTGATGAGCCCAAGATCCAGGGCACAGCTGAACGCAATGGTTAGTCCAGCACTGTCAGCTGGAGGTGCAGCACAAATGGGTCAGAGCAGCAGGATTAGAAAGCAGAAGGTAAAAGCTTCTTTCTGGAAGATGACAGAAAACACTTTTTACTGCTGCTGAAATATACATGTGGTAACAGCAAAAGTCTAGCAAGGCCTCAGTCTGACTCACTGTCCCTGAACAGCCTTTTTTTACCTTCTAAGTTACCTACAGCTGTGGTATGCTTAACAAATCAGCTTGCTGACAGCAGCCTGCAACCTTTTACTTAGTGGGTGGAGTAGGCACAGCAGCATTTGTAACCTCAGAAGCTTGAATAACCCAGTTTCTAAAATCATCGTACTCGCCAGCCTGTGCAAAGAACACATAATTAGAGCAGCCTCGACTACTTCTATTGAAGCAGTTTTTGCAGTTTCTTGTTAGTTCTGATAACAGGAATGTTGCTGTTTCTGCGCTAATTGCTCTAACAATCTTCTGAGGGCTCAGCCCTTGTCATGGTTTTGTGTTTCTATGTACAGTTCCTGCTGAGCATGCTGCTCTTACAAGTAAGGGACTACCAGCACAGGCAAGAGCAGGGTGCAGCGCTGGCACCCTGTATAGTCTGTAAAGGATTTTGTTTGATTGTTTGTTTGTTTTTTATTAAAAGATAGAAGAGACATTATCTCTTGTTACTGATATGCTTTGTGACTATAATCTGTTCAGGTAAACATCTTTGCTTCCGTGAAGATCTCCACAGCTCACCTCTGTCTGTCTCTGTGAGTTCAGCTGTGACCTTCAGGAGCAAGCAGTCATTCTGTACTGGGGGAGGGAGGAGTGCCCTTGGGTAAAAAGTGATGAGTGCGCCTCCAATGTCATCCCTTTGCTGATTAACTCACTGTTTCACATGGGGAGAAAATGCTAAAGCTTCCTGCATGCTATACTACTTGGATGGGTTTAAGATTCCCCAGGATGGGAGAGCTTATGCCTTGGTTAGCTCTTGCTCCTGGGTGTTTCCACTTCTGGAGCAGCAGGGCACAGCTCACCTCTCTGTGGCATAAGCCCCTATAACTGCTCAGCCTTAGCTGAGACCATGCTTGCAAGCAAGCTTCTTTGCTCAGCTGCATTCTTGTCGTTGTAATCTCAAACTACAGCTGTGCATGCACTAAAGACAAAGCAACCATGCATCCCAAAATACCCTAGGAGTTCATCAGACCTTTCTACACAAAAAGACAAAGCTTCCCCCCCTAGAGCTCCAGCTGATGTGGGTGGGGTCATGCTAATATATTAGCAAGGCACGATCTTGCCATGTGACACAGGTTGGAGTGGTGTCTTAGAAATACTTCAACAAAAACTTTATCAGTTGCTCTCTCTGGGGAATTTGTCTTAAATGTTGCAATCATCTGGATATTTCAACAGTTTCAATAGACTTGCATCAAAATCATTTTGCCATCATCTTGACATAGTAATGTAGTCTCCAGTGATTGCAGTGACATTATTTTGCCATCATCTTGATATCATCTGTTACAGCATTGTGGTCCCCATGCTCTGGCATTGCTGAGTGCTTTGCCTCATTATATTATTTTCATAAGCTTGCTTTGAGATTAGTACAGAGGAGCTGCGGTTTTCATAACTAGTTACATGCATAGGGAGAGTTCCCTGAAATCAGAACAGATATTTCAAGTGCACTGATCAGCTGTTTTAAGAAGACTCCAAATTTTTCACATTTTTCCTTTAAATGACCAAAATGTTTAATTCATACAAAACTGCCAGAAAACTGTTCACTTAGGAGGTAATGATGTTTTACTCAGAATTTGGCAAGAGTACTGATAACTGGTTCCAAATTATGCTTTTGATCATCTTTCCAAAACCAAAACTTGCTTAATCTTTCTGAGGTGTGCACTGGAAGAAACACTGGATCACAAACGTAAGAACATTGTGGCTATTTCAGGCTGCAAGAAGCAATGATGCCTACATTTGTGGCCCACCTTATTCTGAATAAGCCTAATCCTCAACTTGATCGTTTTAAGTCTTGATCGCATTCACAACCATATCACAAATATCTTCAAAGACAGATCATTTCAGAGGTGGATACTCCTGTGAAATGGATGGGTATGGGGAAAAGCTTGAGTTTGGGCTTAGTGTGGCCAGATTTAGCTAGACCCGTACTGAATTCATCCTTTCTTTGTGATTACGACAAACTCAAGTTCTACAATGGGATTGCTTTTGTTAGTAAGAAGCATGGACATAAGTACTTGGAGAGTACGTAAGTACTGGCAAAAGCTAGATGTAAAGATTCCCACTGACTTCAGTGGCTTTAAAATGGTGTCAGTAGATTTAGATTGGGCATTAGAGCTTCTACTTGTTAGTATTTGTAGAAACAGGGAAATTAAAGCTTGGCGCATCAGTCAGTGCAGAGTGGTAAACCTCTGTCAATCCCGTAAGCAATGGAGTTTGAAACTGAAATATGGAAAGCACTGTACTGTGTTTCAGCTGTCTGCAAACAGTAGGAAAAACTACGACGTTGACGTCACTGGTTGAGGTGGGACCTGATGCTAAAGAGCAGTTCATATTTTGCAACTGTTCTGTAAATTACTGGAGGGTCTCCGCTTCTTATAACCTGGTTGTCTTGTCAGTTCCACTGGTCTGTTTTTCACCTTTTTGTAAGTTAATCACATTTTCTAAAGAAAATAGCAGTTAAAAAAAGGTATCTGATAAAGGCACTAATCTGTTTTTCATGCCTTCATAGGAGAGCAACATGAAGTTTGAAAACAAGAGTTTATTTCTTATTCAGGGGGAAGAAATGGCTGTTTTATTTTTATTTATTTATTTGTTTGTTTGTCTGTTTATTTATTTATTTTGCAATGGACGTTACCCTATTCAAAAGCATGCACATAGCAGGAGTTTTAAAGTTTCAGCTTTTAAAGTATGTATGTTGTATCACATTCCAGCACCAATCCTTGCAGTATTGTCTCTTGGTTGGCTGCCCTTTCATTTCTCTTCAATTACAGATCCCTTGAAAGCTTTATAGAAAAAAATGCAGAAGAATAACACAAGGCATTATTCTAGGCTTTCAGTGGTGGTAGACTTCACTATAGCAGATGTTTGAGAAATGACTGAACTATGGCTTCCCTCAGAAGCTGTTCTAACAAAATACTGCCAACAGAACTCACAGACTTAGTTAACGTGTAATTGTGACAAGTCTTAGGATGATAGGGAATCTCTTTTTGTTCAAAACCAGAATTATCTCATAGTTCTGTAAGCTATATTAAATATCCGTTAGTCCAAAAATGAGACTGAAATCAGGCCATTCATACATAGACATCTGCTGAGCTTGCAGATGAATAAAACTTTGTGTTTCTCCCTTACATTCAGTGGGTTGGCAAACAAATAATTATTTTCTGTTTCTGTTTTCCTCATACAGAGCGAACAGATCTGGGTGCAAATACACACGGCAGTAAATCTCCCATTGTCTCTAACCAGAGCTGTGTCTGGGTCTATCTATATGCAAGTTGTTAAGTCTGGTGAGAAAAAAATTGCTGCCCAGTAACCTTGTTAGTGTGCCAACAGCCATAACTGCAGGCTATTTTATGGTGCATGCTGGAGAACTATTTGTGCTAGGGAAAACGTTCCTGACAGAAGCAGCCGCCGTCCCCAGGATGAGGAACCGGGCACGTCCCTTAGCAATTTCTCTGTCAGTGGAAGGAGCAGCTTATCTTCCTAAGGCAGCCAAGGGAAGTCTGAGCCACTATCAGGGGAACGGGCGGACAGCTGCGACTGCAAGCCGAGTGGGAGGAGAGAGAGAATGGGACTTTTCTCTTCTGTAGAGAGTGGGAAGGGAGTCAGATAAAATGAAAATAGAGTCGGTGTCAAAATGAGAGTGTTTAATTAAGAAGCAGCAGCAGTGGAGTGAGCAGGGTCAGGAAAACAGCTGGGACTGTTCAACCTCAAGAAGAGAAAGCTCCCAGGTGACCTGAGAGTGGCCTTTCAATATCTAAATGGGAGCTACAGGAAAGAAGGGGACAGACTCTTCAGCAGGGTCTGTGGTGATCGGACAAGGGGAAATGGCTTCAAGCTTAACGAGGGTAGATTTAGGTTAGGTATGAGGAAAAAGTCTTTTACAGTGAGGGTGGTGAGGCACTGGAACAAGTAGCACAGTGATGCCCCGTCCCTGGAGACTTTCAAGGCAAGGCTGGATCAGGCCCTGGGCAACCTGATGGAGCTGTGCATGTCCCTGTGCATTGCAGGGGAGTTGGATTAGATGGCCTTCAAACTCTTAGGATTCTGATTCTCTGAAAAGTGAGGGACAGAAAATCACACAGCAGAGTAGCATTGGGGAGAAAGTGACCAAGTCAAAAAGCTCCAGGGTCTCCTAATTCTGTCTTTTTTATAATGAGTAACATTACCTCTGGGAAGGAGCCCGTGCAGTACTGCTGCAGCCATGTGGGCAGCAGCTGTGGGAGGAATGTCCCTAGAGGGTTTAGGCTGGCCCTTGGTAAGGGAGTGGGGAACCTGGTGGCAAGGATGTGGCTCTGGGAGGGGCGGAGAGGCTCTGCCAGAGGAACACTTCTAAGACTTTAAAACAGGTGAATAGTCCTTAGTTCTTGGCAGAGGTAGGGCCCCTTTTCCCCTGAGGCAGGGAATAGCTTTTGTGAACCCACATGCTGAAGCTGGTGAGATGAGGTGGGTGAGGAACAGCTCTGCATGAAGGGGAAGGGGCCCTTGCTCTGGGGCCCCAGGGCTGAAGCACAGCGCGAAACATTTAAAATGCTTCTGCAAGGCTCTGTGTGCATCTTCCATTTTACAACAATGAATGTAGTTGCTCTTAATTTATGGTAGAATTCTCAGAGCTGGCAGATCACCAGCGTTGTTTCTTCTCTCCTTGGATTAACCCAGCCAGCGCGCTCTGCATTTCCCTGAGCTGCTTCTGCCAGTGTTGTTGTTTTGAATCCTGCAGCTCCAGCTAAGTCAATCAATCAACACGATCAGTGCTGGCATTGAGACACAAAATAACATGGGGGAAAAAAAGAAGAAGAAAGAAACAAAAACACAGCAAAGGGCTGGGTGGCACTGTGAAATCAAGAGCAGACACATCGTGCCAGTGGCTGCATCAGCTGGCGGTTCCCTGCTGTGTGTGTGTGTGTGCATGCACATGTGCTGTGGCTTTTTCTTTATTGCAACAAGTTGGAGAAACTTGGCCTGGTACACTAGAAAAAAATAGTAATTTGTAACAACAAAACATTTAATGCATCCTCTTTGCTTCTTAACTCCAGGCGAGAGCAGAATGGGGGAAGGATTTGTGATTAAATAGATTAGTTTGATGTATTTGTAATATATATTTTATTAACGTGCAGCTAAGTGTTATTCAGTGAAAAGAATTGTGCACAAAAAACCCACCTCCTTTACAACAGCCACCCTAGGAACTGTACCTGTGCTAGTACAGGAGTGCAAGAAGGCTTGCATGGTTTTCCATGCCAGCAGACAAACTATGCCTTTTGATCTCCCCAAATTTTATTAATATCACATCAATGTCAACTGCTCTGCATGAATTCAGATGCATTAACCTTCTCATTTATTGGCAGCCCCGGCTCTCTGCTGCACTGCAGCTACAGTGGACAGAGACAGAGCGAAGGTAGTCTGGGGCTGTAGTGCATGGTGGGAACATCAGTATCTTTGAGACGGTGGATGTAACGATCAAGACTCTAGGGGCGATTTTTAAGGGAGAATGAAACAACTGTCATTCATTGTGTTCTGAATACTCCACTTTGAGCACAGACTGCCTGAGGACCATGCTGACAATCCCAAGCAGGGCAGGAGGCATAGTGGGTAGGACAAGGTCTGTGTGAGCCTGTAACTTGGACTTCAGCCTTTCTGGCCTTAATGACAGCACTGGGCACTTTCTGCATCCCCCTGAAACGAACGATTAGCTAGCACGTGGAGCACAGGTTTACCTTTCTCTCAGCATAAGTCTCCTTGTGGAGCCGAGCTTTGTGTCAAGCACAGCCACTCACCATCTGCAGAAGCCCCTCTGGGTTGAGTGTGCTGCTCAGTGCCTCAGCATCAATGGGTAAACCTGCAGGCAGCTGTGCTGCAACTTAGCAGAAGAGAGGGCTGCCAGCTCGAGGCCTTACCTCAGAAAAGCAATGAAACATATGCACAGGAACATAAATACATGCAGGAGGGATTGCCGCTAGGCTCAAGGTAGAGCACCTGCTTAGCATGCTGCTGGGATTGTGACACCGGCAGGGCAGGAGCTGCTGGGCTCTGTGCCGTGCTGGCTGCCAGCCGGACTCTGGTTTCAGCACGGTGAACTTTCCTTCAGAGGGGGATAGAGGAGGGGGAAGACCTAGCAAAGTGACTTGGGTTTGGAGGAGTCACCCATGTCCACCTGCAACTTTAAAAGCCTGATTTCGGACAGGTGTGCTTTTGGCATGATCTTGAAAACCAGCACAGAGGTAGGCTCTTCTGCTTCCCCAGGCATTCTGTTCCTGTGCTTAACTAGCCGTGTTACTACCAAGTGTTTCCTAATGTTTAACCTAAATTTCCTGTGCTGGTATTTAACCCAGTATTTCTTACCCTATCCACAGTGAATAATGAAAATTATTTATTTGGTTGTTTGTTTGTTTATTCCTTTCCTCTTTATGTGCACATGCATTACCTATGCCTTTTCTGCTGAATGAGAACCTTCTCCCAAGTCTTCCCCAAGCTCGTGTTTCTGGGGGTTCTGGCTGTTCTCTGGTAGTCCTTGTCTTCTCAGTCCACATCACTTTTCATTTTTCTTTTCTTTTTTCTTTTTTTTTTAAGCTGAAATGTGTTGCCCCAAACTGAGTACACAGTTCTAGCTGTCATAATTGCATTGTGTTCTGAGCAAACATCCTCAGAACAGCCCGCTTGTCACCTGTACAGCCCTTCTCAGTTTTGCTGTAGCAGAAAGCAACTCAGTGTTCTAGCAAACAAGGTTGTAGTAGAAGCACTTCACAGAAGCAAATCCAGGGCATATGCCTGCAGAAATGCACTTCACAACATCTGTCCGGTTTGACAGTGAATTCTGTAGGCTGAGGAAGGCCACACTTCCTAGTTTGCAGATGACCATGTTCATGAGGAGGACAATACTGGAAAGCTTTAATAAAGTTGAGATTTATCTACTGTTTTCCCCGTTCCCACTGAAGGAAATTAAATTGGTTTAACAAATCTGTGTTTTTGACAAAGCCATGCTAGCTGTTACTCATCTCCTTGTTATTTCCTGAGTGGTTACAAATAATTTGATTGTTTCCGTATTTTTCCAAAAACTGACCTTCACTCACAGCACTTTAATTCCCCATTACAGTCTTTTCCCTTGCTTTAAGGAGAGGCACTATGTGCCAGTTTCCTGTTTTCTGAATATTCACCCATGTTCCACAAGCTCTCCAATCTTGCTTCAAACAGTCCATGGGATACCCTAGGATGAATTGTATCTGACCTAGGCAATTTGAAAGATCTAATTTATCTAAGTACTATTTAATCTGTTCTTTCCCTGTTTTCACTTGTGTTTCTACCCCTTTGCCTCTTGTGCTGTTTCCTGCCTGATCTCATTTGACCTTTTTAGTAAAGATTACAGCAAAAAAGCATTAAGCACTCAGCCGTTCCAGCATCACCTGTCAATAACTTTCCCTGTCTGCTGAATAGCAGGCCAACGCTTTTTCCTCACCTTCTTCTTCTTATGAAATACAGTTGCAGAATGCTTTCTCATTATCCTTCCTGCACCTTGCTAGATAAGTTCCCTCACTCTTGCTTGACCTCCCTGGTTTGGGCCCTACATTCTCACTGCTTTCATCCTCTTCCTCAGCAATCCAACCTATGCTCAGCTTTCCATGTGCTCCTGGTGTTTGAGGTCTACAAGGAGTCTGTGATTTAGCTGAGGTGGTTCCTTACAACACCTCTAATGATTTTGCTGCTTCAGGATAATTTGCAGTTGTGCTCTTAATAGAACTATTTTAAGGAACTGTCAACTCCTCTGAACTTGTTCCCCATGAGATATTACTTACCAGTTCTCTGAGTTTATTTAAGCTGGATTTCTTCAAGTCTGTTGTCTGTATTTTGCCTTCTGGGAGCTGTGAGTTTTCTCATTCCATGATGGCGATTGCCCAAATTGCTTTCTATTTTATTTCCAAGCTTCTTTGTTAAAATCTAGAGCAAGGACTCTCCAGCCCGCTTCCCAGTCATCAGTTTGCATCCCTCTGTGCCCTGGTAGCTATCTCCATTCCCTCATGTCCATGTCCCTCCACCATCTTCAAGCCCTGTGTGCTGCATGTATGATTCATCTTGTGTCCACGAGAAGTAGCTCTGTCCATCTGTTCTCTGTGGCTTTGTTCTAGACACCCCCACCCCCATCATGACAGCACCTGCCTTCCTCCCCTCTGTTATTACTAGGAAGGGATTTTCAGCTGGTTCATTTCTTTCCTCATTTCCCACTGAGGAGCAACGCAGTTTTACCCCTTTTTTTCCCTGAACAAACTCTGCTACCTATATTAGTATTCTAGTCATTTGAATTATCCCAACAAGTCTCTCATGCCAATTCATCATTTTGATCACATAGTGAAGCTTCCAAGTCCTCCTGTTTATTCCCCGTATTTATTGCATAAGTTTTGGTGATTGCTTTTTGGAATTGCACCCAGCATGTGTCGGGAGCACCTCTGTGAAGTCAGTGGGTCATGTTTTGCTGCCGTTTACATGAATGTCAATCCAACACGATTCAGATTTACTTGCAAGAGGGAGAAGGAAGATTTCGGCTCATACAAGCAAATTGTGAGTGAAACAGGTCTCATCCAGGAGGATTAAGCATGTCTGTCTAATTGCTAGATGTGTTATACTGTATGTAATCAGTGTAATGGCCATAAAATGGTTGCCACACCCAGAATATTTCATCACCGAGCTTTCTGAATCCTGTAATTGTCCTTCCCTTGTTACTGTGCTCCCATTAATAAGGTGCAGGGTTTTACATAACATGAAAAAATAGGGAGAAATATAGAAGTGAGAAATGTAGCTGAGGTGCGCACGAAAGCAGAGCATACCAAGTAATTCGTGCTACAGTAAAGCAGCAGAATGTGGGGTAGAAAAAGTCAGCGTTCGAGGTTTTATTACTTTTTGCTTTGTGATGACTGGCTTCAAGCCCACACATTTCTTGAATACACAATAGGGAGTTGGGCAAGACTGCAGAAATAAATTTTATTAACACACAATCACTGCAGCACCAGACAGAATAATCTCCTTTAGTCTCCTCTAGCTGGCAGAGTCCTCTTTGTACCAGGTCAAGTCAATTAGCAGTATAATGTACGACAGGTTTTATTTAAAAAGGCTTTAATTAAAGTTTTGTTACAAAGCTCATACAAACTAACAATCTGTCTTTGAGGGATATGTATTATCTAGAAATTGATTTTAACTTAAATACTAATTTATAGACTGTCCCCTTTAATAAGTATAATTCCTTGGAAGATATTAAGGTCCTCCTGCCCCAAATAAATTCGGGTCCTGATTCAGCAAAACACATAATTACTAAGAACTTCAGCGAGGCCACTCATGCTCTAAAAGCTAAAGGTGTGCTCGAGCGCTGTACTGAACTGGGGACTTGCTGTACAGCGACTGCACACATTGTTCAGTTCAGTCATGTCTTTACTGAGAAAGATGTTTTGAAGACATCACTAATTCTTTTAAACACCTTGCACAGACCATTACAGATGGGAGCGTACCCTTCTGCAAGATGTAGATGACTTTTCAGTAGTTCTGGCATATTCTTATTTCCTAACTTCTTATTCCTAAGTACAATGATTTGTATGTTACCTGTGTATTTATTTACCCCTCAAAATACAGACGCCACTAATTCTTCTGTTTTCCTCCACTATTAAGCCAAGGTTTGCTCCGCAGCAGATCTAGCAAAGTGCAGCTGCATTAATTGACACGGAGCCACATCCGTTTATGCCAACTGAGGATTACACCTGAAAACCTTATTTAAATAGACTTTCTTAATGAAAACTAGCTTTTTTATTCTGCTGATGGCCAAGGGGCATGCCTGGGTTAGCTCACAGCTGCGAAGCCACCCCGATGGCTAGAGACGCCAAGAAGCTTTGAGAGGCATGTCTTCTCTTCACAGCCTGTTTGGGAAAATTACTTTTTTGTTGTAATGCTTACTGCCAAAGCAAAGCTCCCTCATTTTTTATTTTTACTTTTTAGATCTTGGATGCATGTGGAACGGAGACCAGAATTGGCTTCGATCAATCTTCAGTCTGGTTCTACTGTGTTCTTCCCTGTGGTACAAATCCAGACTGCAGCTGGTAGGGGGCTGTATGCTTAAAGTCTCAGCACCAAACCATTCGGAGTAGGAAGCTTGTCTTGCCCTCCTTCTTTCTCTGAATATTTGGAAAACCAAAATACAATTCAAATATATATTTTTCCACTTTATGCTGAGATGAGGCAGAGAAGAAAGGCATGCACTTGAAATATGCATAAGAAGGGACAGGCAGAGGGAACAGGAGATGAGTGAATTCAGAAAACCTAATGAAAAGAATCTGTTGAGCAAAGAGATTCTGTGGGACAAGCCCTGCACTGTCACGGATGTTACTGAGGCCTGTGACACTGCAAGCTGCTCAGGCTATTTCACCGAGATGGCCTTGTTTCAGCAGAGCTGTTGGGTGGGGATGCCTGGCCCTAGGAAACATCACAGGCTGTCTCTCATCTTGAAGAACAGGCTTGCTCCCGTAAAACTGAATCAGGCTTTGAACTTCTGTGCGCAGCGGAGGAGCATATGAAAATGAATAGTCTGCAGAAATCACGGGCAGTCTGAAAGATTCACAAACCCAACTCTTTCTTGCACGTTAAATGTATGCTGGCTGTGCCTTATTTTACAAAAATGGAAAGTGCCCATGGCTTGTTGCACAAGCCCTGGCACACTCCTTGTGTGGGGCCAGAACAAGCGACCAGCTCTACGGTGTGCGGCCAGAGCTCCCAGATGAGCTCACCAGGACAAGAGATGTCTGGCCCCTGCAATTAACACCAATCAGTGAAAATATTTGTGTTTCTTGTTGGCCAGTCAGCAAGCGTGTTTGTGGATGTTGTTTGTTTGCTTTCTGACTTGCCATTTCACAAGTGCAAGTCTGTGTGACCCTGTTGTTCACGGATTGAGGGAGTCCCAAGTATTTGAGGACTTAAGTCCTATGTTCCTGGCTCTCTGTATACACACATATGTGTAGGCCTGGTGTGGTGGGATGGGTGTGCAAGAACCTTGTATATGTGAGCACCGATGACCACTGGTTTGAATATGGGTAGAATTTTGGTGATCTTGTGTGAGGCCAGGAGCTACACTCAGCGTCCCTGTGGGTCCCCTCTGACTCAGGATATTCCACGGTTCCATGGACCCCCAGGCTGTGGCGTGGCAGTGACGGAAGCCCCATGCTGGGGCTTGGGCTGCGGTGCAAGCCTCTGCCTGGCCGTTGATGCTGGGTGTGGGGGCACACGGATCACTCTTAGGGTGCTACGGTCTGCACAAAGACACTTGCAGGTTTAAAACTCCCATGGCTTTAAAAGCACGATTGGGTCTGGAGCCAAATAGATCAGCACAGTGAGAGTTCAAGCCCTGTAAAGCAGAACAAACCAGGTCTCCATGCACAAGATCCTGATGCATTAGCCCACTTTTATCCACCCTTTCCTTCCCTCCCCTCCAGAAACGGTCTCACCCAATTTTACTGTAATGGAAAATAGGAACCAGAGTACACTTGGACTCCTCTAACAATCCAGATAGGACCCACAGAGCATCTCACCAGTATTGCTTCACCTGATCCAACTGCCCATGTGGGATAAAACACAAACAGCACTAACGCTAAAAGGAAAAGTGCAGCAAAAGCAATAGTTGCAAAAAGAATTAAAATATCTGTGTTTGAATTTAGCTAGTATCCACTGTCCTTTTAACATTTGGAGTGATCTTCCTCTGGAAAAAAAATAAATTAAGGTCAACACACAAACTTCCTCTGCTTCCTGGAATTCTTACATATTTTCACTATGATAACATGATTTGTGTGTGTGCAAATGCAAGGGGAGAGGCGGCCGGGAGCTGGCGGAGAGCCCCCTCCCCCCGGTCCTGGGAGAATGCCTGAAGCATGAGCTCAGCTGCTGGGCTCGGTGCATGGTGCCGTGCACTTCCACAAGCAAATCCACAGTGACACGAAGAAAGGAAGATCTGGGGCCCTTGCCTCTGGAGTGCTTGGTGTCAGCCAGGCAGCTCCTAAATAAAGGGCTGTTTATTTGTTGAACTGCCAAATTGTTACCCTCAGAGGGGGGTTGCAAAAAAAGGAGAGAGGTCCCGGGTTTTTCTTTGGTACATGCACAAAAATGTGTTTACTTCTGTTTGTTTTCTCTGAGAGAAGCCCAGGTCTCTGGGTTTCTGTTTCTCCCTCCTGCTTCCTCATCTGTAAATGCCCTTGAAAAAAAGATGTCCAACAATTAGCTATTAGTTAAGTCCTTTACAGGTTTAAAACAAGCAGTTGATGGAAGCACAGGAAGAGGCATTTGGCACAAAGCACGTCTGTATGACATGGTGAGCTTCCGAGAAACAGAATTTAAATGATTTGCATATGGCCACCTAAATATTTAATGGTTTTGCAGTTTAGGAAAGCAGGCTGAAAGCTGTGCTGCACAGCAGTCCATGATCCTGTTCGGCTCTGCTGGTGGTGGTGGGCCTGACCTGATGTTCTGAGGACCTGAGCCCAGTATTTTGGCCCCACTGAACCTGTGGCCACTGTCTGGTGCATGAACTGCATGTAGCTGGGGCTGTGTGTGCCTTCCTGGAGCCACTTGGGTCCCGTGAACCTCAACCTGGCCCTGCTGTTCCCTCACAAAGAAGCTCCATGCTGGCACTGCCTTGGGTCCCAGGGGAGGGCCCCCACCCCACCCCACCCCCAGCCATGGCTGACTCTCCTCACTCTCCCAAACTCAGAATTTTGCCAGCGTGCAGGGCTGAATGCACATTCACAGGAAACAAAACTGTGAGACACTTTCAAATGTGCAGATGTACAGAATGCTTCTAGATGGCTGCAGGCAGCTGCACGGCTTGCAATTTGGAGGTGTGTCCAGTTATACAGCGTGGGACGGAGCGTTCTGACGGGGCTGCTCTTGAACAACAGTAAAATATTAACCAAGTTGAGAAGTTAAATAAAAAGAAGCAGCTCTTCCCAGTGGAATTGTAGCCTTCTCTCCTCTTCACATTCTTTTGAGCTCATTCATTCCTTTGAGCTGCAATAACAAGCCAACTATTTGTATATGGTGAGACTTGTAATGGAGAAGAGAAGGAAATTCCCTTGGAAGAAAAATCATGTCTTGCTGCACTTTTTGCAGCACTCACTGTGCTCCTTCCTCAGCCACAGATGGGCTTCTTCCCAAAGCCGTGGCAGAGCCCAGCTCTTTGGCCCAGTCCCCTGCTCAGGTCTCCCAAACAAGAGCATTTCCAGAGCCCTCCCAGCACTCCTCCAGCCAAGCACTGCCTCTAAGGCCAGGGCCCAGTAGGGCAGTAGCCCTGGGACTTCTTAATATCACATGCGGGTAGGTTTCTCTGGTCCGGCCTTGGTCACCCCAAATTCCTGTTGACACCCATGGGAGCTGCAGGTGCTTGAAAACCTCTCATTTCATTCATCACTCACCTGCAGCTCTGTCTGGACAGGAAGACAGTAACCTCTAAAGAGCAACACTTCACAACCATTAAGCAACTAATATTTCATGCTTTTGTATCACAGTTGGCTCCAAAGCCGACCCTGGCAAGTGTCTGGGGGTTTCTCTGGGGAGTCATTTTGTCTATTTATACTGCTGATCTGTTTAAAGTGTTTAAGGTGTTTCCCTGATCCTTCTTCATTAGAGGTAATTGAAATAGTTTAGAAGCCCGATCGTTGTTTGGCTGAGTCTTCCCACTAACAAGCCGCTGATTGCTCACAAGATATGGGGCACAGGAGAAGTTTACTACAATTTTCTAGCACTCAGAACATCTTTGCAGTGGCTTGCAGGCTACTGATCACATTTTTATAAGTGCTTGTGGATTCAGATCTTGCCAAAATGCAGAAAGCCTGCTGTAGCCCACAACATCCTTCTCTGCTACAGTTTCATGAGTGACTTGGGCAACAATGTCCTTTGCACAGGACACACTCTTGTGGAAGAAATTCCCTCCAGCTGCCTCCCAAGGAGACTCTGTGTGGCCTCAGGAGCCAACGCTCCCTGCAGGCTTCGAGCTGCTCCACGGCCTTGCTGCACCAGGAAGTTTCCCTTCGCCACCACAGCGAGACAGAGCTTACCATCTGCCTGGGGCAGGCCCGCAGCTCAGCCGTGCCCATTAGAAGAGATGCCTCCCAAACGTGTATTCCTGGTTCCTAGAGTGACTCTGGGATGCTAACCATGTCTCTCTTTAGGCTGGTGAAAAGCTACCACGAGGCAATGTGGTCACAGGGTGTCACATACCATCACAATGAGCATAATGTACATTGCTAACTAAATGGTCAGGGACACTTGAATTTTCATCTCAGAAAAATCTCCCTCCTTTTTTTTTTTTTTAATTTTTTTCCTCCTCGATACTAAAAAGACATGGGTGATCTGCCATTCAGCTCTCCTTGCTTTGCCAGGACATAACTTGCCTTGCTTCCCTCATATACACTGTGCCCAAAGTCACAGGCACCCGTTTCCCCGCCCTGTGGGCTGTGTGGGCAGTTCTACCCTAGGACAGCGGATGAGCTGATCAGGCAGTATAGGCAGAATCGAGATGGCTGTCAACCAAGGATCAATTATTTTAACACTGAAGATGCTCTGAAGATTTTACAGAAAGAAATGTGATAATTGGAAATTGTACCCACTATGTTTGTATCGCAGCAGATCTGGCATCATCTCTGTATCACAGATGAGCCCCAACAGAGAAAACTGCTCTTACCTCCATGCTGCTAGGTTTCATTGTTATTGATTTCAATTCAGCTGTTTTGAAAATACTCTCCCATAGCCCCTATAGAAACTGTGATAAATGTTCATACCAGCACCTTACAAAAAGCCTCCAAAATAATGTGAATTCCTGGCGAATCTCAAGTGTGATTTCTTTCATCCTTGGACTGGCTCTCCAAAAGCCTCAGTCTCGTTGCACCACAGATTGTATTATTGCTTATTGCGATAAGCATTCAGAGGGCTGTGTTCCCTGTAGAAGCGGTATGGCTGCTGCACACAGGAAAGGGAGTACCATCATTTGGCTAGCACATTAGGGTTAGGGCATCCTGTGCTACAGGTGTTTCAAATCCACCTTATTCAACTTTGTGGTGGTTCTTTTCTCTGTCATAGTTACAGCTATTCTTCCCTCTCTAATAATGGAAGAATGCCACCTGCTTCAAAAGTGATTCCTAAGGACAGATCAAAGAATATTTGTTCAACTAAGAGAAGAATGAAGTCCTACATATATGTTAATACATCCCCACTGACACAGAGTGGCTTTTTGTTGTTCTCTTCTGTCTGGAACGTGAGCAATTTATAGTCTGCTGCTGCATCTAATTAGTTGATCTGATCCTTAAACTGAAGCAGTAGAAGTTCATGATTTCAAATCCCAAATTTCCAGAGGAAAAAAAAAAAAGGCTTCACCAAAAACTCAGGATATGGAGAATTACATTTAAATCCCAACGTTGGATAAAGACAGAAAATAAGGGAGTGATCTGAAGCAGTTGCGCGTCTGTTGGTTTGGATTCACAGAGCGAAGGTAAACTGCCTTCAACACGGATATGTGGGAAGAACTTGGCCTCATCTAGCTCCCTCCTTGGTACTAGCCAAGATAAAAATACAGCAGGATTACCAGGATCAAGAAAATAGCATATGGTGCTACCACAGAATGTAATACATTTTAGAAAACCATTATTTTTCTCTTTTCGCACAGTTCCTCATTAAATTAGATGCCATTCATTCTCTGCCTGGATTTTCTCCACATTTTTCCCATGAAAAGAGGGGACACACTTGAATTAATTGAATTGCCAAATGTTTTGTTCAAATAGGTGCGGCAGAAATAACTTTTAGTAGCCAGGTGAAGTAGCCCCTTCCCTGCAGCAGTGAACATGCATTGCTGCTGTCAGCCCCTGGCACTGATTCAGGATCCCACTGCTCTCAGCATTCACGTGCCATGGGAAGCTGTGGTGCTTCCTATCCTCTCTCACTCTCTCCTTTCCTTTTCCTGCAGGACCAAGATGATCTCTGTAATTTGGGAAAACAAATTGTTTTCAGATACTTTGAGAAGAGCTAGTGTGCTTAGAAGGAACGTGAAGGTAAGCCTGCTGGAAGCTGCCGTTGGGTGCAAAGGCTCAGAGCCGTACCTCTCAGTCCTGACCTGCAAAGGTTCAGCACTGTGTGCGTGGGCTGCTCCCCTTCCCACTGTTCCCATCCTAATCCATGTGCTCTGTGCAAAAATGCAGTCCTGTTGAATCTGTTGTTTCTTCCACTGCTGTCAGCCCTGAAGGTTCTGTATTTTAGTAAATAGATAATTCATTATGACATGCGCACGACAAGAGAAAAGTGATGGTAAAAAAGAGATCTCTGTTTTGGAGATAAACATACAAACAAAAACATGCTGTGAACTTTGAGATGGGCTTATACCAAAGGCAGCACACAGCACAAGTGTCAGCGTCTTTCACCAAATCCCACAAATGCCATTGAACTTCCAGAAGCAGCCAATGACAGCCATCACGGCACCACATGTGGGCTTTCCTGTTGCTCCCAGAGCCCCCATCAGTGGGCAGGAAGCGCAGGACAGCTGCATGGGGCAGTGTGTCATGGCCAGGCAGCAGGGTAGGCAGAGCCATCCCCAATCCAGAGAGCTTCCTTGGGAATGGGAGCTGGGTTTAGACATGTGGGCACAACTGAAGGACTGGGAGAAAGGTTGAGTGGTAGGGCCAAATAGAAAAAGGGTGCAGCCAGGTGTGACGGACGGGCAGGAGGACAGCAGGCCTCAGCTGAGAGAGCACTTGTGCCCAGACTCCCCGTGCAGAAAGAGGAGATCTTCCAAGTGCTGGCAATTCAGCTGTCACTCTTGTCCATAATGAAGGGTGAGTTACTGTCCCTGCCAGCCCTTTGCACTTGAGTGTTGTGTAACTTGCCCGTGACGGATCCGCACCTCAACAGAGTTAAGGTCCAACTTACTTCTTTGTGTACAGGAGAAGTCTCAGAAGTCTGAGGCTGGAACTACCTCATAATTTAAATCTCATGAGCCTTTTTCTTTAGGGGGAACGCAATTTCTCAGGACAGTGCCTTCTTATGCATTTTCAAAACAAAACATAAAATTCTGGATGGGTGCCAGAGCTGTGCAAGTCGTGCTGAGATTGTATTGGGCACAGAACCCTAACTTAAAAGCTGATCTGCGTTCCTGCGCCGAAGGGGAGGAGAGCTTTATTTTTTTGGCTCAAGAAACCTGACACCAGTTAAGACAACACACTTCTTACACAAGGCTGCAGCCGCTAGCAAACGGATGCATATTCATATGACAGGATATGCTCGGTAGCCCCGGGAAACCAAGATTTGAAATCAATAATTTCTAGTAAATCACAGACTGACATTGGCAACATCCTAGTCTGGCTGAATATCTGTGTCATTACAGGCACTCTTCTTTAATAAACTGAACATGGGATGTTACATGCATTGGTTTTGCATTTTCTTGGCAACAGCATAAAAGTATAATTTCTGTGTTTGATCCAAGGGATCTCTGACAAAGGGAAAGGGGTAACATTTGCTTCTGTGGGTTTTATGGTTTTAAATCTCAGGGCCAATTCTGCCATCAGGTAGTTTATGAATATTCATGTAGATTGTTTTGAGTTGAAGACTATCTAACTTTGCCATGTATCTGGCATGGAAAGAATAGTTGACAGTCACGAAACAGAGACTACTTTAAAATGTAGCACCAGCTCTAGTGAAGAGAGGACCTTTCTGGGAATGAAAAGGAAAATTAAGGAAGAAAGGTGAATATTTATTTCCTGAGGGAAGGAAAATTATGTGATCCCATCTTCTAAAAACAATGAATATAGAACAGTTTTTGCAGATTTAGATATTTAAATCAACTGGAGTCTATTCCATCAGGTATGGACCAGAATCTCCTTTTCTGTTTACTTCATTAGGAGCTGAGTGTGATCCCTATGTCCCTGATCACTGCACATGTGTATGAGCTGTGTGATCTAGCAGTTAGGCAACGGTGAATCTAGAATTACTGCTACACCTTTTTTACATTATTGCATCTTTTTGATGATGCCTTACTTTCAGACAGGTACTGGAGTCACAGAGGTGCCCCACTGCACAGGCCCATTGCTAACATGGAAACCTGTCAAATGCCACCTGTCCACGTTTGCTCATCAGGCCAGCACCGCCAGCCCCTGCTAGGGACTGCGAGATGTGTGCGCAGATCAGAGCCTCGGAAACGCCATCAATTAGCAAAAGTTTTCAATCTATTGTTGCCGTCATATTATTTTCACTTGTATCGGCCTCTATCTATATCTTATTAGCTGAGAGAGAATTAGATATGAGATGACGGTGAGTCTTGTATAAAGAATATTTTGACCTTGAAGAAGGCACACAGGGTATTTGATATTCGCCTAGCACTGCTTCCTAGCTTCCATCCCGGTGGTGATCTGCACTCCAAGTGCTTTGTGACTTTGTATGGCCCAACAGTAGGCAGAGATGCAGGGAGTCAGGACTCCGCAGAGCTAAACCTGCAGGCCAGAGTTCACACCAGTGAAAACGAAAGGCCTGGATGACATCAGCAGACTTATGTTTACCCGAGAAGATCTCGGGTAGTGATCTCGACTTTGGGTTGTCAGTACGGCTGGAGGATTTCACCTCATGAAAGCAAGTCACACCAGTGCCGATGTGCAGACATATCTGTGTGCTTACAGAATCACAGAATCACAGAATCGTAGGGGTTGGAAGGGACCTCCAGAGATGATTGAGTCCAACCCCAACCCTTACCTAAGCACTCTGATAATCCCTTCCATTTTTGAGAGTCATACACAGTGCTAAGCATGTGTTTAAGTGTATTTTTGACCTATGCGAATAATTGATTTCTGTATTTAAAATACAAGTTCAAAGCAGATCAATTTGGAACAAGCATTTGGCAAGCCAGCAGACATTAACAGCATGGCTTTAACCTATACTTCAGTAGGAGCTGATACCTGATGCTATGCAACTTTTTGCAGAAGCACAGAGAAATTACCAACAGTGTTTTCAACTCGTAACTAAGCATGGAGATTCTGGTTACAGCTCTGCCTATTTTTCAATCAGGAGACAAATTCAGCACTCACTTTGATTTATATAACTTTTTAAACTAGTTCACTGACTTGTTAGCATGTCAGTCCATACTTTGGTGATTTCACCCATATGTTCTTCCGTGGGCACTCATGTAAATAATGACCTACCAATGCCAAAGTTGCCTTCATCAGCTGCATTCTTCTTTTGTGTCCAAATCAGTGGAAGGCCACATTGAAACTGTAGTCCGCTGCTCATAAATGAAAGATTTTCCTTGAAGCTTCTTATTTTTCTAGAGGTGATGTTTCTTAAAAAAGTATTAGAATCCTATTTGTTCTGAAACACTCCTGGTATAAATCTCCCCAGTTTCATAGAATCACAGAATCATAGAATGGTTTGGGTTGGAAGGGACCTTTAAGATCATTTAGTTCCAATCCCCCTGCTATAGGCAGGAACACCTCCCTCTAAAGCAGGCTGCTCACAGCCCCAGCCAGCCTGGCCTTGAATGCTTCCGGGGAGGGGGCATCCACAACCTCACTGGGCAGTTTCATTAAGTGCCTTTTGAAAATCATATCCAGAAGAAAATTACTCTTTAGGTATACCTTTCATCTGAAGCAGAATGGGAGTTCTTGTGTTCTTGTTCGTGTTATGCTGACTTGTGAGCGTGCCACACTTGTATTCTTGATTCCTTAAAAGCAAACACTGTTGGCTCTGTGTGGTTTTTTTCCCTGCAATTTTCTATCACAGGAATATTTTCATCTTTTTTTTACGTTCTCCCTTATCATCCCACTTATGTTCAGCCTAATAATTATCTTTACTCTGGAATGGAACAAATCTAATTCGTGCATAGAATCATAGAATCTTGGAATCTTTTGAGTTGGGGGAGGTTCACAGGATCACCGAGTCCAACTCCTGACACCACACAGCACCACCCCAGCTCTCTCCCTTGAATTTTGCCTCCCATTCTCACATGCTAAGTCTTCATATTTGGGGGCAGAATTAGGACAATCCCTTGTCTCAGCTGGTGAAGAGCTGTGTATTTATCTTGCAGTTCATGCAGTTTCACTCCCTAGGAGCTTTACTTTGAGTTTCAGCTTCCAGTAAACATACACTCAAAATGTTTTTCAGACAAAGCCATTGATTTTACTTGATTGCCAGTGAAAAACATGCAAGTAGCAAGCACTGCATGATTTCCATCCATCTGCTTTTGGATCACTGAGAAATTCATGAATCCTTGAGCGAATCTGTGACCAGCCCTTGCACTGCCCAGTTGCTGCTCCCTTTGGTGTACAAGACCTGTAGTGGGACAGCCCCTGCCTGTAATTCCCCACCCGTGCTGATTCCAGGAGTGCCTGGGGGAGTCCCACAGCATGGCCACCCAGGGGCTCAACTCTGGGCCTGCTTAGCCCGCATTGCCCTGCAGGATGCAAGCCTCTCCACTCACCTTGGCCTCACATCAGCCCATCCCAACTGTCTTGGGGCCTCTTGCGGAGCAAGCATGGTGCAGGCAGTTATTTAGCATCTCACAGTAACACTTCTCCTTAAGTAGGTTAAAAGACCACTTGTCCAAAAACAGTGGAGTACTGGACAAGGATTATTCCCATTTGTATGTTTCAGAAAAACCGTTCAGCACACTCCTCCCATCAGGGTTAGTCTTCAGGTGCACTTTGCAGCTCTCAGGCTCTGGCTTTTGAGTGAGACATCTCAGCTGGGAAATAAATGACCCCACTTGTATGAAATGAACCAAGCAAATGATGTTTTTCTGTGAATATTAAAGCTGCGGGCTGAGGAAAGGCCCCATGTAAGTTCCATTCCCACCCAAGTGTGCAAGGACTCAAATAATTTATCTCCCACCTTCCCAGGGAGGACACAAGCCACCGTCTGACAAGAACATAAGCCACCGTCTGACAAGCAGATCCCCCAGACAACTGAATTAAGACAGTAACATAATACACAAGCAGGTACAGGCCAGGTTCCTACAGCTGAGTAACCCCACTCATGTCGCTTCCTTCTGGGGAAGCCCTTTGGCCCAGCTTTACATGGCAAACCATGCAAATTACAGTCCTTACAACTTCTGCTGTTTGTCAGGAACTTCAGGTGACTGGGAAGAGTCATGAGTGACGTGGTTTTCCAAAGCTTCCAGACAGATGATGAGTGTGAGCTGCAGGTCCTGTGTGGAAGCATGGCACAGATCTGCTACACGTTCATCCTCTGCACACAGTGAGCTTGATGAGCCCAGCCTACCCTGCCAGCAAACACAGGAATCCTGACATCCACACCTTTATACATGAGCTAGAGGTGTGAGCAAAGGTGCAAGCAGATGTATCCCTGTTGATGAGCTGATATTGCTGATATTTGTTAGCTCAGGGTTGTTATGAAACATGCGAAGATGGGCTTGGTCTATAACCCAAGTTCAAGTTGAAGATCACTGCTGGATGGAAATAATTCAGAAAAGTGAGGTCAGATCCTGGCTCCAATCGCATGCATTTGGGCATAATCAGTGTGTTTTATTAAAATAAGTTCTTAACTTTGAAGGCTACAATTTTCAATGAGTTCTGTTTTATGGCTGGTACAAATCAGCCATTTCATTAGCAGGGGTGCAACATCTCGCATGTCTCATCTGCTGTCAGTGTACTGGGATGGGGCCTCCAGCACCTCCAGGACAGTGGGACAGGAGGGACAGATTTAGGAAGGTAATGAAACTATGCCAGCGATTATTCATGGACTCAACTGCCCCCCTGACTGCCTGCAGTTTGCTCGAGAGGTGTGGGTGGGCTCTCAGATTGCAGCTGGTGGTCTGTCAGAACGAACAGTCCAAGGTTGCACTGGTAACCAGCGTGTTTGCAGGCAGGGAGGTGAGTGGCTTTATGGCAGCACTCTGTTTGGATTTGTACCTGTCTTCAGAAATATGTGCATAGCACAAAGCAGGGAAATGAAACAACTCCGCTGCTTCCTTCTTGCTAACCTGGGTTCACCTGTGCGAGGTGAGTTTAACCCTTTTATGACTGTTCAGAGTGCAGAATATTGTATAGTTGTGGCATGAAGACAGGAGATCACACTTTCGCTCTTTGTGCCTGTGGCATCTTCTCAGTGATTTGTACACTAAGATTTGGGGGGGGAGGAGGGGGAGGGGGCAGGGAAATAATTCAATCCATGGGCAGTGTTTTCTGGAGCTAGCCTACTTTTGCACTACATGAAATCGATGCCATGCAAAGTAGGCTCTAAAGATGCTCAGCAGCATTTTGCATGTTAAAATGCTGTCCACAGGCTGCCGGATTTTTGCCATTAGGTACATGAAAAAGAAATTTCCTTGGCTCTTTGAGGTTTCCAGCTTCTGACGAGAGGAAAGTGCTGCTTCCCCTTTAAGCCCGGAGCGGTGTGTGTGAGAGTGTGTGTGTGAGTGTGTGTGTGTCTCCTCCTCTTTGAGTGACACAGCACTTAGATATGCCTATCAGTAACTTAAACCCCACAAACTCCACCTTCTAAGTGAGGAAGCTGTGGGTTGATGGAAATGTAGCGAGCAGATTGAGACAGACAGTGAATCATTAGCAAACTGCAACGCCAGGATGAACTTGTCTGGAACCTAAAAGGAGAAAACAGTCTTCGAGTCCTCCGCGGTGCCGGGCTTTGCTAAATACAGCCAAAGTGGATCTAAAAGCTGGTTGATCCCCACTCCAAGATGCTGCTGGTTTCCCAGCGGGTAGAAGCACCACGCATGGAGCCGCATATTCCGGTAAGCAGTGTTTGAAATCGATACGGCCGGGGAAGTCGGTGTTGTGCTGAAGGAGCCGGGCACCCCGCGGGCCGAGCCGGGCAGGCAGCGAAAGTTTTCGGGGGCGCTTCGGGGCAGTTGCCGGCGGCGGAGCGGAGCCCGAGAACTTGGCCGAGGGTTCCGCCGCGCTCTGCGGGAGCTGCCGGGCCCATGGGCCGGGATGTGTCGGCGGGTAGGAGACCAAGGGGACCGTGTCACCGCCCGCGGGTCGGTGTACGGGACGGGGCCAAGCGGCGCCTGGCACTGGTAGCAGCTCGCGGCAGCGCTGCGTGAACGCCGGCGGCTCGTCTGCACGGGCGGTCGGGGGATTCTAATTTAAAGTCAGAACAGGCAGGGGAGAGTAAAGCCGTCACCGCACGGAGACTCCTCCGGGAAGGTGTCACAGGAAGGGTACAGCGCCTGGTGCTGAGCTGCGTTTTCTTTTTTTCTTTTCTTTTTTTTTTTTTTTTTTTTTTTTTTTTAAGAACTCCCGGTATTTGCGTTAGCAGCGGCGTTCCCGGTTCTTTTGGGAGCCTGCGGCGCGCGTTATATCGGCAGGATTGGGAACAAAAGGCGCAGCAGAGCCCCGCAGCAGCCTCCGGGCTCTCCCGAACGGAGCGCGGCCACAGGCTAGGCGCCGGCGCGGCTGCGGGGACAGCCCCAGGTGCGGGACGCGGCGCGTGCGGCTTTTCCCGGGACCGTTCGCGTGCGGAGACCCAACCGCGTGCTGCTGCCCTGCGCCTCCGACTGCTGCGGGTTCTCGTCCCGAGGCGGAAAGCGCGACTGGGAGCGCCCGCAGGGTGCCCGAGGCGCTCCCCGACCGCGTCCGGCGGCCCCGTGCGGCCGCGGCTGCCCTCCGCTCGCCGGCACGGAGCCGGCTGACGTTCCGCCGCTATGCGACTTGGGCCTCTGCTCGGCGGGGCCGGGGCACGGAGGCTTTGTTCGGCTGCGGCCGGCGAGGGCTGTCACGGGGTGACACGCCGAGGCCCCGCGCGGAGCGGCCGCTCGGCGAAGGGCAGCGCTTAGCTTTCCTTCCAGGCTTCTCCGCCGCCAACCCGAAACAAAGCACACCGAGGCCGCTTTTGTTTCCCGGGGACCGGCGGCGGAGCCCCGCCGTGGGCAGGGAGCGGCGGCGGGGGCGCCGCGGAGCCACCCGCTCGGTGCTGCCCCGGCGGCCGCGTGATGGCCGCACCGCGCCCCGTCGGAAGGCGGTGGAGCCCCGGGCGGAGCGCCACGAGGCGGTCCCGAGGCGCGGGGGGGGGGCGCTGGAGGGAGGTAACCTCCGCCCGCCCTCTCCTCCCCCCGCCGCGCAGCTCCGCTCCGACCCACGGGCGGCAGTGAACGGCTTGTTCTCCCCGCAGCTCCCGACCGCTGGGGCGTAGCACCCCCGTTATATAATGCGAGTGTTCCCCCTCTCGGCCCTGTAATCCCCGGTAATGCGGAACGGCCGGGGCCTGCCCCCCCGGAGCTTCCCCCCTCCCCCCCCCAACCCCCCCCACGGGGCGAGCTGACGGAGAAATAAAGCCGCCGACGTGAGGCTACGCCATATGGTGCCTCCGATGGGGGGCAGCCGGGACGTCCTTAAACCTGCCGCCCCCCCGCCCCTGCCGTAAGCTGCCCTCCGCCCCTCAGCGCCCTCAGCCCTCCGAGCCGCGTTACCGGGTGCTGCGAGCGGGAGCAGCACGAGGAAGTTGCGCGCTGGCACCCAAAAAAGCAACGATCTGCTCCTGGCACTGACCATTTTCAGTTCTCTCTCTCTGCCATATGTTTGGGGAGAGGGGGGGGGAAGAAAGCAATTTGGGAAAGATGCTCTCAGCTTCGAGGGAGGAGGTGGGCTGAGGGAGCGCGATACAAGGAAATTCCATGTTAGGAAAGCATTAGCAAGGGGTGACTTCTAATGTTTTCCTGCCACTGACGTTGACAGTGACACACATGTGTGGGCTGAAATTGGAACGTCACTGAGTTTTTAAACTGAACCAGGAAATAGTCTGTTGCTCAGGGATAGAAAACAAATAGTGTGCATTGTAAGGCAGGTAACAGGCGCTCCGCTGCTCCTCTCCAGCGGGTGAAAAGCTGCTTAATGCTTAGAACCGAGCAGCCCCAATGGAACTTAGGATCTTATTTTCAGAGATTTGGGGTTGTCGGTTGTCTTTTTTTTTTTTTTTTTTTTTTTTTTAACTCAGGGTTTTCCGTCTGTGTTTTTAATCCTTTTAACTAAAACTAAACAATGGGAAAAGCAAATATTGACAGGGCTTCACTTGTAGTCCCTTGTAACTGCGTGGTTTGAACCTGCAAAGGCTCCTAGATTTTTTTTAAAGCCAATGTAGTTGTTAAAGGATTTGGGGGGAGATTAGTAGTTACAGGATACAGTTGCGTATGTTAACTCTCTTGCATGGCCTCCTGCTCCACAGGTGGAAGTGTTTTATGAATACAGTGTGTCACTGAACTGAGTTTTAATTTTTGCACTGATCTCATTACTACCTTTGTAACATAGCTTGCAGAGGTTTTAAATGGGTTTAGGAGCTGTTGTGCCAGATGCCTTCTGAATGGATGTGAGATTGACTGCAAGAGCTCCCTATCCAGGTGCCGGTCAGCAACGCTGCCCCACCACGCTTGGGAGGAGGGCAGGAGGCAACCCAAGGCCAGGGGGAGTGCTGAGAGGGGTCCCCCAGCCATCCCGTAGGTGATGTGCTGTGCTACTCGCTGGTTCCTTGTCATTTAATTGATAAATGTGCTCTGTTGCTTGCTGCTTCCATGGAAGTATCCCTAAAATAACTTTTATGAGCATGTGGCCATGAGAAGGTGAAGTAAATCTTGCAAAAGCCGTAACAAATGGACTTGCCCAAACCGGGGGTTGTCAGAGCTTCTAACTAGGAGGGAAGGCAGGATCCCCAGGTTTCACTGTTCCCTTGTGCCTGCTGTTTCTGAGTTGTCAGCATTTTTCAGCATTTAGGAGAAGGTGATTATAAGTTACGATTCACTGGTAATTGATGTGGTCCCCAAATAAAGATAGCTAAATCAGTTTAAATGCTGCCAGTGCCTCTCCAAGGAGCCCTCTTTGGATCTGACACGTTTGCCATTCACTTCTTTAAGGAACAATTAATATTGTACACTGCTATTTTTTCCTGTATGGGAAGAGCATTAGTGTAAGTCGCTGTGAAAGCTTTCTACGTGACATTCCAGTTTGACTTGGTATTAAAAAAAAGAGAGAAGTATTTCAAACTGAAGGAAGCAGAAGACACAGCAAGGCTTCACGTTGAACTGTTTTATATCAATATTGATTTTTTTTTTTTAAGGGAGTTTGTGTTATAAAGAGGGAGCTTTTATCCCCCTGAGCTCTCTGGCAATTATCTTCCTGCCATAAATGTTGATACGCACATAATGGATGTAACTAAAAAATCTCCTTATCCCAGCAGAAAAGGCTGACTGTTTGTTGGAGCAGAGAGAATGCTGAGAGTGTGAATAGACAAACCCATATGTCGCTGGTGAGAGAGATAAATGATGGACGAACGGGAGTTGGTTACTATGGATCAGCACAATAAACCAATTCCCATCATACACCTCTCTTAATAATATACCAGTTTCAATGCCATTGATGGGTAACCTAGGTAGCACCAGTCAACTGTAAGTTTTTCGACTGTTCTTTTATACAGCTCAAAGCAGAGTTGGGACTGCTCTAATTTTTTCAGATGTTGGGTACTACAGTTGTACGGAACTTCCACCCTCGCTGGTAATTTTGAAGGGGAACTTTAGAAGATGGTTGTGAAATGCTGAATGTGTGCAATACTTGTGTACTCATAACAAGTTTTGTTTTCTTTCACCCATGAAAGGTAATTGCTTAAAAATATGTAAAGGGACTGTTTAGGCATTTAGCGGTGCCGTCACTAGCGTTGTTTCTGATTGCATGGGGCTTTGGAAGGTACTGGAGTATTGTTTTGCTTTAAGTGAAAATAGCAAAAGCATTTTTATTAAGATGAACACACCTGCAGAATAGGCAGTGATCAATAACACGGTTTTGATTTTCTGTGACCCATTTCAGGGCTGCCAGCAGCTCAAAGGGAAACTTTGCAGAGCTCTCTGTGCTGCCATCACAGCCTCCTTCCTGCGATCTTTATTGTTATTGCTAGCACTTTGCACAGAATTGACGTCTTTGTCAGTTCAAGGTTTTACTTTATATCCTTCTCTTCCACTATCTTTCATCGCAGTTTGCTACGGCCTGGGCTGCTAACTCTGTTCAAAATGAGCATCACAGTGACAACGTAAGCAGGGCCCTGTGACTCCATCACCTCCCAGGCACCAGTTGTGCTACATGGAGTGATGCAATCAGAGAGGGGATAAGTAGCAAATGCAAATGTGCTGTGAAGAGTCTTAATTCCTCTTGGGAAGCCTCCTCACTGATAATAATTTTCTTGTTTTAAATGGAAGAAAATTTGTCAATAAGTGGTTACTTGCCTTCAAGAGGCAAATGCTCATTTTGTGCACGTTTACATGCCGAGTCCCAGAAGCTGCTGGTGGAGAGCTTGGCTTGGTGTGCAGCTCGGATGCTTCAGCGTGTGCTCGTCAGGAGGTGCGGGGGACAGTGCTGCTTCTCCTGCCAGGGACCAGTGCAGTGCAGTGGAACTTACCATTGGGTGACACTCAGATTTGAACCTGGCATTAAGGACTTAAGCATCAGACCCTTGAATAGGGAAGTGGGCTTGTTTTGTGCCCCCCATCCTGCTCACTCTTTCCTATTGAAGGAAATGAGACAGAGACAGAGCACGATGAGGGATGGTGCCATTGTAGGCTGCATTTATAGTGGATCCTTTCCTCCTATGAGGGTATGGCTGTACCCAAAGGGTAGAGTGGGGGAGAGAGCTGCAGTCTCCTCCCCTCCCTGGCCCAGGCAGCAGCTGGCAGGTGGCATACAATGCCAGGGCCTGCCCTTGGGGATAGTGGTGTGCCCAGGAGAGGGATGTGGGGTTTGTGCCCGTTCCTCCTAGTGCTGCTGCTGTGATGCCATAAGGCATCGGTGCATGCTGACCTGGTTTGAGATTGCCGCTCCAGCAGGGTGCCAGGCTGGCTGGAATTGCTCCTTGCAGGTCCGTTGCTCTGCTGAGAAGGGGGAAATGAGAATTCATCAATGTGCCCTGTCCAAGGGCAAGCATCACTTTGTGACTTGTTGAAATTCCTTTCGCTTTCCCCTGAAAGGGACTTGGCAGTGTTATTGATAAAGTGTTGCATAAGCACCCCATCAGGCATGTCCTAATTTGTTAATAATTGATGATCTGGGTAGTACAGAAATACCAGTGTTGTTAATGCACTCCCACACTGATCTGCAATCTCAGCCAGCCCCATGTTTTGCTTTTCCAAATGTTTTCTTCATTCTCTTTTGGTGGTTGTTTGGTTTGTTTTTTTTTCAGCAGAGTTTTATGCTGCTGTGACCGTGGTGCCTGCCTGACTTCCCAGCTCAGGCAGGGGCAGCTGGGGCTCAGCCTGTCGCAGCCATGGTATGGATTACCTCTGCAGGGGAGGGTGTTAACTAGGTTATTGTTTCACCCCATGGCAGCCCAGCTCTTGAGTGGCAGCCAGGAGGACGCCAGCTTTCACACTGTCCCCTGGGAGAGGTGTGGTGTGTGTCCACAGGACAGGCTCCATGGGTGCCCCATTCCCACAGCAGGACTTCTCAGCTCTCTCCCCTGAGAGCAGGCTGCTCTCATGTGGGCTTGGAAGCTGGCTGCTCCTGTCCTGCTGTGGCTACAGAGGAAGGAAAAATGTTTACTTCTGTCAACACACTCAAATAGAAATGCTTAAAGAATCTCATCAAAGTGATTGGGACGACTCTTTGTCTTGCATAGTTTTGCTTGTGCAATTCTGTGGAAGTTCTTTTTTTTTCTCTAGAATTAAACACCATGTAGGTTTGGGACTTACAGATACCCAGGATGTACCTGGTTACTGTTTTCAAAATAACACAGTGCACGTACTCTCTTGTGGGCAATTAAATCCATTGACTGCATCAAAATCAGAAGAAGCAAGGTAACTTTCTAGCTGTGTTGTGCAATATAATGCCATTGTTCACTTTATTAACATCCAGAGGTGGATTATCCAGCAGTTAGGAGCCTGTTCTGCTGTGCAAAAGCCTGTCTTTAATGTCAAGTGGTTGATCCTGATCAGGCAGTATTCAGCCCTGGTTGCTCAGAGCCTGCATCATGCTCATCGCAAGATTTGTGTGTTGGCATTGGCTGCTCGAAGGCTTGCTCCGAATGCCAGCATTCCCCTTGTGCTCAGGATGCACATGCCATCTCGTCTGTGCTTTGTGCAGAACTGGGGAAGACTGGCAAGCTTTCTGTCCTCTGCAGAGAGCCCAGCTCTGCTAAGCTGCCTGTCTGTCAGGGATTAATTTAACCTCTAATTACTACATTTTTTTCACAGTTTGCTGCACATGAGCATGTTACAACAAAAGCACAAAGAACTATGTCATTTTATTTAGCCACGACTCTGAAATTAATTTAGGGGGTATAGAGTCAGATCTAACACACTTGGTGTTAAAATAATTGTGCTGGCATTAGAATTAAAGTACATAATCTTGTTGTTTCTAATGATACAACAGTACTAGTGTAAATAGTGCTGTTAACTTGTTAGTCTTAGCCACAGTAATAAAGATGATACTTAGTTATAGAGAAGTACCCAAAAGGATCGCATCAGCAAGAGATTTCCCCCATTAACGCGTGGTTTGTGCTCGATTCCCAGCGACCATTTTGGGTTGGGATTAGGTGTTCAGGAATAGCTGGTTGTTATTTTTCCAAAAAGGTCTTCCAAATTGCAACAAACAAATATTTAAGATGGCCTGGGTTTCTTCCAGCCTGGATAATGATTTTTTTTTTTCCGTTTTCCTTTTTTCTTTCTTTTCTGTAACATGCGGCATGTTGGGAACAGTACAAAAGGCCATATGTCCTCTTCTGTCTGCTCATAATGGTATCAGAAAGACAGTATTGCACGTTGCATCGAGAGTAGTGTCTGGTCTGGAAGGAAGGGAAGGAGTCTGGATTTGTTATGAAACATATAAAGAACTTCATCTTTTCGAGTTCTGTGTTCTGTAATGTTTACAAGTAAGTGTTATTTTCATTTGGATCGGGGAGGTTTGGATTGGGAAATGCAGCCTATCTTCAGTTCAGGAACACTTCTGTAAAAGAGCAGTTGTTGTTACGTGGGCCAGATCCAGCAGCTGCCTCTTTGTTCTGCCCCATGTCCATGACCTCTGAGCAGACTTGTTGACACGGCTTCAAAAATGCAATTTTTCACACAGCGTTGAGTGTGTGGAGTTGTTGATTACACACTGGCAACTTATTTCTGGTGAAAACAGAAGACGGGTGGTATTTTGTGTCATGTATTTTATGAAACACAGCCTAACTTGGTAATTCTTCTCCAGTAAAAGCTTTTAGTGCATTTGATGGGAAATCTTCCCCAAAGATTCCCCAAGGTCAGGTAGGACACAGAGTCAAAGCTCGTAGTCCGTTTCTCAAAAGGAGGATTGATGTGGCATTGTTACCCAGGCTCACAGCAACAGTGACACGGGGTTGCCAAAAGACTAATGGAATGAGATGGGTGATTGATTCTCTCTGCTGCGTTATTTCTCTGAATTCTTTCTCCAGTTCTCCAAATTCCCAAACTATAACCAATTGCTGTAATTATTTACTCTAACAACTTCTAATCTACTAGCAAATTGAACAGAAATGGAGATCAACGGGTGTAAGGGCCTTGGTGGTTTGGCAAAGTGGCAGCACGGTGTGGAAGGTGGCTGGGTAGCAGTGTAGGACAGGTTGCGGGTTCCTGCTCTGTGGATATGAGTCTTGAAATAACAATCTGGAGACTTCTTAAGGTAAAAGCCAAGCCTCCATAAAGCTTTCGTGAATTTTAGAACTGTTAGATTTTTCTTTTTTTCTCTGGAGAGGTTGAATGTCTTCAGCCTTGCTGGTCTCCAGAGGTGGAAGCAATTCTTGGAGTAAGCAGCTCCTAGATTCTTATGTGTCCATTGTAAAATGCAAATAGTGGTGCTTTACCTTAAGGTTGCTTAGTGTGAAGGTTAACTAGCTAAATATTTAGCAAAGCGTGAATACTTCTAGTTAGCTGAGGTCTTTAGGGACTTTTCACATAGCTGGAAATTATATTGAAAGTAAAGGAAGTGCATCTTACCCTGAGTCCCTCCTCAGTCTGAATGATAGTTTTACTTCTTTGTTTTGGCTGAGGAAGTGGATTTTTTTTTCCTGAAATCATGTCATGGTAGAGAAAATATTTAAAGACAAAAATGGCATCTGCTCTCGTGGACGTATCTTAATGTTTCATTTTCAGTCCCAGATCTTCATAGGTGAAGTTCTGGGCAAAGGTAAACAAATGAATCTTTTATGAAGACGTCCATCATACGCAGTTCCACTCACACGCCAGAAGCTTTTTCCCCACACAGCTGCATTAGCTTGAGAACAATTACACAACGTGCATTTGATGTGGTTATCAGAATGGATACTGAGTGTAATTTCATTTTGCTTTGACGGGTTACTTTAAATCTTACTGGGATCTTCACAATACCTAGTTTATATATAGAAATAATTTCCGAATTCATCCGGTATTTCAGTAACCTGGTAGGTTATGCTGATTGTTGGACGCTTTGAAGGACTTGACTTTTCCTGTTCTTCTTAGTTACTTATTTTCTTAATTAATTCCGTTGATTTAAATAAAGTCACACAGACTGGGAAAACCTCAAGTATATACAACGCTGCAGTCAGAAATACAGGCAAAAGGTTTTGATCTCTGACTGCCAAATGGTGACTCATTAAAAAGGAATTTTTGTTCCTCCCTTTTCAAAGGGTTACTCACTACCAAAGAGTAAGTATCTAGTTTTGATGCTACTGCACTGAAATGCCTGACATTGTTGGTGTACTAAGGCCAAACTCTGTAAGATGATTTGATCGTGAGCTCCATTAAGTTGTGTTTTGTTGTTTTTCTCTATTAAAAAATCTTTTGGGGGAACTTTTTTATGCTTTACCCTGTCAGTTTGAGTGTATTCTAAAATGAAATGTGTTTGGTTTATAATAACAGAGGACCTTTTCCATGCTTTAAGCAGTGGGTCATTCAAATTATTTTTAAACACACAGGACTATGCAAGCAGTAATTTCTTTCTAATTTTGCACTGGGGAGCATTAGACAAGGACATCGGAGTTTGTCTAAATCCAAAAGTTTCCTTTTGCCTTCTACATCATGGGTGTGTACTTCATATTTTTTATTTCTGTGCATAAAACTGAAAATAAATTGTACAACTATTGTAGACTATTATAGCCATGGTCAAAATCCAACTGAAAGAATGCATTTTTTTTCCCCCCAATTTCCATACTAATCTTGACTTTCTGTGCCAGCTCCTTTGTCTTCCCATTCTTACCTATTCTGCACCTTCAACAGAAGGGCACAAAGGCATATTTGAATTCTCCATCTCATCTCCTCATCTTCTTTATGGATTGATTGGTTTGAACTTTATGTAGCATCGGGAGGATATTTTCTTGGTTGTAGCAACACTTGTGTTTGACTTAAAGCAGAAAAGAGAGTGTGTTCACTCTTTTCCGTCTTTATGAGAAGTGAATCTTAGTCCCTGATCCCAGAAGGTAGATCAGCCTTAATTTCAAGTGAAAGTAGTGCATTTTCAAATAACTTCTTGTGTCAGTTGAAGTTCATTGTTCTTGAATTCCAGAGATGTAGATGAGTAGAATCTGAAGTGGAGGACAAGTGTGAAAGATGTAAGAGAAAATGTAGATGCGTTTCCTGATGCTTCTCTCCCCTCCGCTTTAGGGCTCCCAAAGTCTGTCAGCTGTAATGGAGTGATTTGACTACTTTGCAGTGTTAGGCTAAAAAAGTAAATCTGAGTGCCTTGGAAATGGGGAACTGATCCAGCAATCAAAACCAAACAAGTTAATAACTGTGAAGTGTTTCTGCACACTGCTGCTGTCGAAATGTTACCCCCAGAAGTGCCTGGGGGAAGCCCTGGCATGGGACCAGTCGGTGGGTGTGAGGATGCTCCCCGTGCACTCTGCCAGCAACTGGGTGCTATGGGGTGTGCTCTGTGCTTTGAAGGAGAAGCGTGTATCTTCTGTCAGTTATGAATTATAAAGATCTTGAATTTTGCAGGCTAAACTGTATGCTGCTTCCCTTTCTCAATCATTCTGAAATGCCTGGAAAAGCTTGACTTAGGCAGTCTTAGTTGTCCTTGCTTTAAAATCCTTTTAGCTCTACACATCTTCTACAAATTGTTTTTTTTCCTCTTGACAGCTCTTCTCACCCTTCACCCCACCCCCAAAAATCCAGCCAGATACTGAGCATTTGACTGCCCACGGAGAGAGTCTGAACTCCAAATCAGCCTCTCTGAACAGTTGCTAGCAGTCATGTGCTCAGCTATGTACAGCCTGAAGTCACTTGTCAGGACAGCGTGCAAAGAAATGTGAGCTACAGTAGCAGTGTCAAGTGCTGTGGTGTAAGAAACCCTTTGCTACTTGCCTGCATGGAACTGATTTTGGATGTTGTTGCTTGTGAAGATAAAACATTATCTAATTACTGTAAGTCTTATGCAAGCCAGCAGCTTTAATTTTGTCATATCTGAGAGTGGCAGCAGTGGCAAGCAAGCGGTAAATGGCCGACTGTGGCTGCCTGCCAGTCCTTTTGGAGCATCTCTATTGAAGGCTGCATGACTGTCAGTTCAGGAAGTAAAATGCTCACCCCTTTGCAAGCCCTCAGCTCATCCAGAGAACATCCCTCTGCTGGTCGTCACACCAGGAGCAGCAGCAGGTTCTGGCCTTCGTGCTGGGCTCTGCCATCTGCTCCCCAAAACACAGCGAGACAAACTGTTATGCCTTGCAAGGAGCACAGGGCTTGATTAACTTAAATTACCCCCCTGTGGGGCATGTTTGCAATGCCGAGGGGATTAGGTGGCGCGCATTTTAAAGAAATACATGTCCATTATTAAGAAAGGTTGTGCAATAATATCCAGTGGTCATTTCCTTTTGGAGTGTAGCTCTGTGTCTGCATAGCTGTTTGTTTATGCATACTGCTGGGCCCCAGCACAGAGGAGGACCAGCTCTGTGGCTCAGGCTGGCTGGGCTGGGGCCACCGGAGCTGCTGATGGAGAGCCAAGAAACTCACAGCCGAGCAGCAGAGAGGTCTGGGGTATGAGGAGGCCATGGTAGGGGTGAGAGCAGCAATGGCTGGGACGGGCTGGGCCCAAAGGGAGGGTGAAGCCATGGGCTGGGGAAGATGCTGTGCGGGTGTCCAGGACAGAGTGAGGCATGGAGAGAGGGGAGGGATGGAGATAGAGATGGTCCCTCATGGGCATGTCCACCGGGTGCAGCATCTCCAAGTGCTTCCGTTTGAACAGAAAATGTTTCCCATCTGCCAGTTATGTGCTCTCTCAGCACTGCTTTACATCCATTATGTGTATAATTTTATTTTATTTATTATTGTTATTATCTTAATTTTGCAACTGTTATTTCTTTTTGTACTCTCGTTTTTGTACCTTTGCATTGCTGTGCTAGAGGAATTGGCCTCCCAGCAGCAGCACAGAGATGCGCCGGGGAGCCAGACTCAGCTGTGATCACAGCCCTGTGTCACTTTGGTTTATTTCAGTAATAGGACTTCCGTATGGGCACGCTGAGCACTGGGCAACCTGGCTGACCAAAGCACTGCCTGCCATTCAGTGTGCCACTACAGCACGCACCCACTGAGCCTGAGCTGTGCCAGTCCCAGGCCAGGAGTCACAGCGCGCCTGCGCTGCTGCTCATGCTGTTCAAGTTCACTGTTCTGTGCTTTCACCGGGCACACCTGATTCCTGCACAGGGCAGCCATGGGTGCTGGGCTAGTTCTGCAGATCTTGCTTCAAGACGTTAATAGCCTGGCACTCATCCCACATGGATTAGCAGCAGCATCCAGAGAAGCATGTAAGCCTTTCATGGGCCAGCCCCCAGGGGCATCTGCCTGTCCATGGTGCATCCAGGCAGTGAGGGGGCGAGCAGCTAGTGACCCACCTTCCCATATCTCCCTCTTTTCCTGAAATTTGGGATCATAAGCTGGCTTTGGATTCTGCCAGCCTGAAGAGACAGTCATATTCTCTTTTACAGCTTCTCCAAAGGAAGGAGACGCAATTGAGTGTTTATGCAGACAGACAGGAGTGTAAAAGATTCTTTGGTTCTCTTCTGACATGCAGATAAATGAGTCACTTTGCATTTCCTTATTAGAAAGGATCTGACTTATCAGTGTGTGTGCTCGGAGGTGAATGCCTGTGGATGCCCTCCTGTAGTTTCTTTCCTTCGTGGCCATGCTGCAAGTGGGCTTCAGTTAGTTTGATGTAGCTCATTCTGTGTCTGTCTTTTGAAATGGGAGCATCATTTTTCTTCTGATGTAAGCTGAGTAACAGGGGAATTCTTGATTAGCTTTAATTTAGCTATACTACTCCAGGAATGCATAGTTCCTGAATTGCACAAAGGCTCTTTAAAAACAAATCCTCGTGTGCGTACTGGAGATCCGCTTGGTAGGTGTGGTGACCAAGATTAATGTTTGCCTGATGCCTTTCATCTCCCGAGTACTTTACACAGAACAAGCATTTCATCTTCCCAAGAGATGCATGAATTGAGTGAAATAAGTTTTACTGTCTGTGCTTTGGCTTCATTAGGCAGGGAAACTGAGGCAAGGAGAACAAAGCACCTTGCTCAGTTTCGAAGAAGAAGGCCAGTGCTGAAACTGTAATTTCTGGTTTCTCTCTATGTTTCCAGCCTGGTGTTTCTTCTTTCTGGGAGGAAACAGTGGGATAGACTTTAGAGTAATGAAATAACAAGAATGTCCTGAAGCACCTGAGCAGATGTTGCGCCTGTGGCGCTCAGCTGGTCCTGCACATTCCCCTTCGTGGGGTCTGGAGGTGTCATCCTGGGTTTCTAGTTGAGCTGCAGAGCATTGGTAGAACCCTCCTTAGGCTGATAAAATGTCTCAGTTTAACCACTGGTCCAGCCAGGTTGGGAATACAAGTAGCACTGAGATTTCTGGATGACTTCTTGAGATGCTCCTTTGGAGGTGGACTAGAATGAGCTTGAACTACGCTACTGAATTTTAGTGTGCAGCTTTTCTCATGCATGTGGAAAAATTATTTGTATTATTTGGATAGGGCTTCTCACAGAGTTCAGTGCATGTCTGCGCCAGAGCACCTTATGGGTGCTCTGACCCACCTCCCAGCAGCGATTTTGTCCCCACGTTGCATGGAGGAGCAATTTCAGGCAGTGCCGAGGAATGGCTGGGAGGGGCAGAGCAATGCAGCCCTGCTCGCCTGGTGCGGCTGCTGTTCAAAACATTTAATTAGTTGTTCTTAAAAGGTGGCTCTTCTCTCTGGAGGGAGAAATGGTGTATCAGCAAAAGCTGACCAAATTGATGTAGCAAATCAATTCTATGGTAATCCGTTTATTTAAACTTTGGTACTTAATTTTATAAGCTCTTCTCAAGTGTTCCCGTGCTCCTGTTCATTAGCCGGTATTCTTTCATGCTGTTGCTTGGAGGTTTGTGTAGCAGAGAGCAAAATGGCCAGAACATGCCACTCTAAACTGCCTGTAAATGTAATTCAAGCAGGTCTGCAATAATGGTGCTAAAAGAAGAGCTATTTAGCGGCATTATTAATGGGCAAGGAGTTCAGGAAGGATTATGAAAAAGTAAATTTTTATTAAGACTGGAGGAGCTAGAAGAATGGACTGATTGCCCTGAGTCTTCTGGGCCCTCGAGCAATCAATTTCCCTTTCTAGTATTCAGTTACTTGCTAATTGTATTGATTTTTATCAAATATGTGTACAAATCAATTTTATATTTTAGTGTTGTTAAAAGCTTCCTTCCTTCCTTGCAGGCCCTGAGGCTCTGATCATGCTCCTTGACTTCTTCCTTTATTTTAATGCTTTTATCTTGGTGCGTGTTTTCTTTTGGACGTGCATATTTTTCTTTAGGACTTGCTTTGGACGTCTGACCGGGTGGGGATTTCGCATGGGTGCTGCGGGTCAGAGCAAATAGGTATCACTCGGACGAGAGCTTCACGGGCACAGTAGAGCTGTCTGCTTAAGTCAGAATCGCAGGAAAGGGATGTGTTGCGTCATAGAACAAGTGGGTACGAGCGACCGTAGTGTGTGAACCCCCGAAGAGCAGGAAGCACTGCTTGTGTAGGAGATGAATTGTGTTGCAGAAGGGCTGCAACTAGAAACAAAGACTGAGAGCGATGCTGAACATGACGTGCTCTTATCAAATAAACATGAAAATGAATGTAACCAAAGTGTGATTCCTGAAGTAACGCAGGCTGCTTCGTCCGTCTGAACTCCATCATTTCTGAAAAGTAATTCACGTGCTTAGTAAAGTGGTTGCTGGAGACTTGTCTAAGCAAAGTGAGTGCATCAACCTCTGAACAAAATAAAACAGCCTTCTCCATTGTGTTTGTTTATGCCCATGGCACTTTAAATTGTTCCTGTCAAGCTTACCTGTTTTCTAGGATAGCACACACTCACTCACTCTTTTTAATGCAAGTTACACAGTTTGGAGTTGGAGAGAATATCTCTGGCTTTTGTGTAAGCCTGAGAAATTGGCTCTTGTAATTGAAATGCTTGGTTATGTGCAGGCTGTCAGGTCCCGCCTGAGAGACTTTGAACTTTCAGTGGTGTGAGCAGGAGAACACGGAGGGTGCGGGCTCTGCTCTCCCACTTGCCTCTGACTGACTGTTACACTACAGACTTTATGGCACTGCGCCTTCTGCTCTTATTGCCAAGGCATTTTATTTAAAAGAACTCTTATTTTCTTCAGGAGGGAATCGCACTGGGAAGTGTTTGGGTATATTCACATGTCCAGTAAAAATGCCGGTTTTTTTTTAAGAAAAAACCTAATGTAACAGAAGAGACAAAGTGCTTTCTATTTTATGCTGATCGCTTTTGTTTTTTCATTTTTGCTCCAATTTCTGCTTCTGCTGCCCTCTCTTCCTTGCATGGCAGCTCCAGCTGGGAGCCCCAGTGCGAGCACAGGTCCAGCAGATTGCAGGATCTGCTCCCAAAGGCCGTGGGGCGGCGGCAGGAGGAGAGCCTTCTTCACCCACACGTGCTGTGTTTTCATGGCACTGTGGAGCTGGGCTTGCTACACTGAGACCCCAAGCATCAGCTCACCGCAGCCCCACCACGAGATGCCCTGTGGCCACAGCACTGTGCTGCTGCCTTGCTGGAGAGGCAGCCCATGCCAGCCACGTTGCTTCTGGCTCTGCATAATCTTGCAAACCGGGAGTACGGTTTTCTCATGAGGTTTGTACAGCACCTCTTGTATGAGGAATCGTGCACTGGATGAGCTATGCGAGGGGTCATTAAGGCAGAGAGAAGATAAACGTACCGGTTCTGCTGGAGGCTGTCCTCAGGCTGTTTGTTATGTGTCTCTAACACTGTCACTACATCACACACTTCCTCGATCTCCGTATTACCCTACAAGCCTGTCTAATGGGATCCTCTGTTGCTGATTCCGGCTTACCCTGACCTACTTCTTTCTTGTGTCCCAGCAAGCTGTCAGGAGCTATCAGAGCACTGGGAGCTGAAATAAACACTCACTGAGGGGAAAAGCGAGGCTGTCTCTGGTGAATTTAATTAGCTTTGTTTAACTGGCTTGTTTGCTTTGTAAATCACATCATTTTTAGTCAAATTTAAGGGATAAAAAAAAAATCTGTAATTAAAATCAAATGATGCACAACCTTATTAAAAGTCAAGGGTTTTAGAAGTTCAGTACAGAAAGTCATTTAATTTGAAATGCACTTACGATGCCCTGAATATTTTTGGGAAAAGAAGGCAGAATTTGAGGTGTCTTTTGGTTCGGGCATCTTTCCTCAGGGAGGTAGGACGATTTTTGTTACTAGCTGATACCTCTACCTTTCTTTGAATTTGGAGGGAAAAGGAATAGCCACCACGTTTTGCAATTAGGACTCGAGTCCTTTCATCTGTATTGCCAGATTAGTGGATACCAATTTTGAATCCAAATAAAGATTCGCAGTTGTTTCTTTCTGTCATGTGGCCAAAGCCTTAGTATATTGCTTGCATTTTGAATCAGTGCTGCTGCATGCAGCCATGGCTCAAAGCATGACATCTCTTTGCACTTCTCTTGCTTTTCTCAGTGTTAGTACAGAAATCTCTGTGATTTTGGCCCTGGAAGACGAATGAAGCACTGACTCGTCAAGCCATCACTGGGCTGAATTTGGAAGTGCTTGTAGTGTTTTTGTCAGACAGTATGTTATGTCTTTCAGGTGCTTTACTGTATTTCAGTGTGGCGCATATTTCTTTTAACAATTGATGTTCTTGCTCTTGTCAGCTTAGAGTCTAATCCTCTTGCTGTTGAAAATGATAAAAGCCCCATGAATTCCTAATATTTCGTATCAAAATCTGGCTAAACTATAAAATGTCTGACCCCAACTTCAGATTCTTCTTCTGTAGGAAGAAGTTTCTTCCTTGCACCATGCATATGTATTGGTAGAGCCTCCCAAGCCCTCAGCTTACAGAAATCCACCCATCCTTCTGTTAAGCTACAACATGAACAGAAAAGGATTAAAGGACCACTGAGGGAGAGATGGGTATGGATGAACTTGCAGTGTGCATGAAGGTGAATTACAGGAAAAAATGACTACCCGGGAGTGTGAAAGGAATTCAGAATCTGTTTCACAAAGCCACAGTGCTTCTTCCTGTCTTTTGAAAAGGGTGTAAAGTTGGTCAAGCCGTAGTATCCCACTGAGAATTACTTTGGTTACGAATTCATTGAGAGTATAATGAGCAGCCTGATGGCTTCTCAGCAGCTTATGAACTTACTGATTACTGCAAGATTTCAAAGAAGGAGAAATGCTCTTTGCTCAGAAGGAATTGTGGAAGTCCCTCAGCTCTGTCAGACTGTGTGGGACAGGATGCTCTGTGGTGATGTTCAGAATGGAAGTCGTGTGGAATTCTTGTCAAGTGAAACATGCTGGTTTTACAAAATACAATCAAAATAAGAATGCCCTGGTGAGGGGGTAAACCAACAGCAGTCTGCCGAAGTCGGGTGAGCTGGGTTTGCTGACCTGCAGCAGCTGGGAATAAAGAAAAGAGAGTTGAGGCATCTTGCTTGAAGAATTCATGTATCTTAAATGCCACCCCTGGATGGAGACCAGAAAAGTGTAAGTGCTGAAGCTCCAGAAACTTTGCTTGCATTCTGTTATGTCCTGACTCTCCCTTATGGACTGAGATCTGAAGTATTTTTGGCATCTGAGCTGCATAGAGTAGGAGGAATATGAGCACTTCTGGGTCATTGCTCCAGATAAAGTGGGTGAGATGGATGCCACAGAGCTTTTATCTTGTGCGCAGAGCAGACCTGTTGGGTAAAGGGTTGTCCCTGGAAGAGGGGAGATCTTTACAATCTGACCCATTGTGGAGGGAAAGAGAAATGATGAGATATCTCAGTGCCTCCTGGGAGCAGCAAGATGCCCGAGGAGGGACAGGTCCCTGGCTGGAGCTGGGGGCTGCTGAGCAGGGCTGTGAGCAGAGGAGAAGGGACAGCTGTGGGACTGTGGGAGTGCAGCATGTTTGGCGTGGGATCGGTAGCTGCGCCCCATCATCTCCACCATAGCACCACAGTCCTCACGTTCATCTCCCCAGCCTATGCTTGAGGGGAGCACCCTGTCCTCTGTGGGCATGTCTCTGTGGGGGAAACCATGAGCAGTCTACCTTGGTGCTGGGAAAGTACCTGGCATGTCTGGGGCACCGCTGCAAGCTGAATAATAACCGCTTAATGCCAAGCTCCTCACATTTGGCTGAGGTTGTTTTGTTAAATGATGCTTTGCTTAGAGGACACAGAAAGGGGCAAATGTTCAGTAAGACTGGAGTCGTTTAAGTTAAATCAACCTCCTCCTACTCACTATTGACATATCAAGAGAACCAATGAGGCGTGTTTAATTACACGTGCACTGAGTTTACAATTAGTCTGCAGGCAGTGATTTTTTTATTATTATTTTTTTCTTCTGACCTGCAAGGAAAGGTTTGATCCTGTAAGAAGTCTTATTAGCTGTAATACGAGCAGGCTTGGGTCAGGGTGTTGTTGTTGTTGTTCATTTTAAACGTAAGTGGAATGTTTTTATCTTCTAGGTCAAATGATTCAATCTGATGCTCTAGTGTTACATGGTTTAGCAATCCTTCTGTTCCCCTTCGGCTTGTAATAAGTGACAAAAGTATGGCTTCTTGCTTGATAAATGGGTTAACAGTATTCACAAGGCGGGTAATAGAAATCCATATTAATAGGTGGAAATTGGCTCTTGATACCAGACAGGAGAGTCTAATGAAAGTATTATTGTTTTAGCTTCCAGCTCCTTTGGAAGCTGAAAGCTAAATGCCTGTATTACATTCTTATTACCTATTTATCACACCATATAGCTGAGTGGATGTTTATTAAATTACATTCGTGTTTAATGCCTGTTTGTATACTTTTCACTGAACGTGTTCTCAAAGGAAATTTTCTGGAAGTGTTTCAGAAATGCACGACTATTTTCCCATTCTCTTTTTATAGTGTAAAACCATTGTTGCCAACTGTCACTATACAATTGGCTTGGAAATTAAGTTGTTTCCTGCTAAGCTGTAAGAACCAGCTAAACCTACTCTATTTAATTTAGGAAATAAATATTTAAAAAGCTGAAAGACACACGGTGTTCTTGGGTAGGACTGATTCCATTCTAGTCTTTAACAATATCGGTGATCCCAAGAGTTGGGCTTACCTAGTTTCAGCTTTAATTTAGCATTAAATTGCTTCATCGGGGATTTTACATATGACCTTCTGTGTGTTTGTGAGTCTTTTGAGAATATTTAAAATAGTACTGAATACCATCAAAGATAAGAAATTAGGATCCTGTTTACTAATCTGCCTACTTACAGTTCTTCTTCAACATTGCGTTCTTGTTTTCTTCGTAAGCGTTGCTTTCAATTCATTCCATCTAGATGAAAAGAAAAAACAGCAAAACCCACAAAGAAACCCCACACAGCTCTGTCCTGAGGGGGGTCTCAAGGGCTTTCCTGCAAGTTCTAGGAGGAAAAAGAAAAAAATTAAAAAAAAAAAAGGAGGTAGGCTTGGGTTTTTCTCTACCTGTATGAGCCGCAGCTTGTCCCCATGGCGGAGCACCACGCCCACGCAGCCCAGTGTGGCTTGGGTCACAGTGTGAGTCAGGTGAGGACGGTAGCTGGTGGCCAAGGGCTGCTGGTGGCATCTCTGCCTTGCCATAGAGCTGCACCGCTTCCTGTGCTGGCCAGCACCTTGCCTCTGCACCATCCTGTGCCCAGACACCGGCAGAGACAGATGCTTATCTCCTCTGGAAGCCGTGTTTGCTGCTCCTGAGCTCCAGGGCCCTGTGGCTGGACATCGGTGTATGTAAGTGCTTCCAGACAGGAGGTTTGACTCCCACTCTTGTGTTAGGAAGTGTCTGTAAGGAGCAGAAGTTTGACAGCTCAGCCATAGGTGGGGCTTGGTGCAGGGACTGCTGCAAGGAAGCGGCCAGCAGGACCAGGCTGCATGCTCTGCGCTCACATGCGGAAGACCAAGTCTGCTTCTCAAGGGTTTGGGCAGTTCTTGTCTGCAAAAAGTTTAAATTCTATGGACTATTGCATTAATCCATCAATGCAATCTGTGGAGGAATGTGATTTGAACCATGCTTACTTGCTCATATTAAAAAATAAAAAAAAATCAGAGCTGCCGTATATGTTTCAGCTCTGCTGTGCAGACAGTCACACTGCACTCTCACTGCTGTAATGAGCAAGTTCATCACTTGATCACTTTCACTAAAATTTTGCTGCCACTGCTCTTTAAAGAGAGAATTTTTATCTTTAGTGGGTCCTGAAACGTGCAGACAGTGTGTGTGCTTTCAACTTCTAGTGACTGAGAAAAATCTGTATGAAACAACGTCATGTTCTGCTCCCCTTAATGCTGTTCTACATTATGCGCTTCACAAAACAATTCAAAACACCCCTGCAATCATGCTACTAATTTATTTTGAATGGTAGGTGGGAGAAACGATAGATCAGTCTCTTGGACTGTGGGAAGTAGTATTTTGAATAAATTTTAGCAGGCTGATTGGGTTTCCACATTTCAGCTGTCTTGCATTAACAAGCTGCTGTTAACATTTTAAGAGCCACTGCAAATGTTCCTTGGATTTTATGTGTATATATATAAGAAAATATATATACAATTAAAGATAATAGATACGTTTATATAGAGAGAAACTCTACCTCTGTTAAGCGTTTTGGGTGTCATGGGATTAGACTCTTTAAACTGTTATTCTTTCAGTTTTAATGCTCCTAATTTACTTTTCAGTACTTGCACCTCTGCCTTACATTTCTGTTCCCTCAGTTTCTTAAGGACTGTGCAGGCTAATTAGTTTCACTGATGCTTATGGCTGGTCTCTAATAGCTTGCATTCTTTTGGTTTCTCATATCTAGATTGATGCTTCAGTATGTTTACTGTAAGCACTGCAGGGAATGATTTTTCTCTTTTCTGTACCCCATTAAAACATACTGCAGCTCCTTACTGGGCTTGTGTATTGTAACACCTTTAAATTATGGATCCATTTGAGTCAAAATACCTCTTCAAAAAAGGGCATACAGTTCTTTTTTATAATCGTACTTTTATAAGTGTTCCATGAAATCCTTTCTTTTTTTTTTGTTACATGTAGTGTGACAATACAGCAGAATTTATAGCACTGGAAGTCAGCTAAAAGATTTTCCATTTTCCAACATTCCTTCGCCTCTTTTCTTACACCAGGACCTTGTGATTGACTGTATTAATTTCTTTGTTTAATGAGGTCCTTTAAGATGAGACCTTTCAAGTCAGCATTCGGGGAAGTCTTTGATAAGAGTCTATTCTTTCTAATGTCATTTCTATTACTCTTCAACAGTTTGTGCATACTTGAGTTACGTAGATTTGGATCAACAGTCAACACAAAACACATAGTATGCGTTAGAGATCTTGTCAACCCTACACGTAACTTGAAAGCGGTGAGTAGGACTGCAACCAAAAGCAAAACCACTCCAGGTTTCATACATATCCGGACCGGGAGTGCCCAAGAAAGCATATTTTTGAAGCCCACATTGCCTGATAAGCCATGCCGAATCATAGCTCGGGGCCTGAAGAAAAGTTCAGCAACTGCTCTGCCCCGCGGTGTGGGGAGAGAGAAACTTGTGCATGGAGCCTTTCTGCTGCAAGGGTTTGTCAGCAGCGTATTGATTGCACAGGTCAGCGGTGAGGGGTCACAGCTCTGCTGCGTCGGCAGATAGAGACAGAGGAATGGCATGCTGAGGTCACATTGGGGAGGAATTCAGTCACGCCGAAGAAAACATTTTTAAAGCTTTATTTACTCAAACGGGGCTGTGAGGTATTGAGCTTGCACATTTACAAGCCTTCTGTGGAAGATTAGGAAACCTTACTCCCAGCTTTCACTGGCATTTTTCCCCTTTGTTTCACGGTGTTTTTAGAGTTGAACAATTTTTAGCTTATCACTGCAACGCCTTACGCCTGCTTTTGTTTCTCGCAAAGCATGACAAAGGTATTTCTTTCTGCGAAGAAAAACTGATAATTTCTGCTGAATTACTAGATTTTAAAGAGATTATGCTCCCATGGGGTTACCTTTTTTTATTTGTTTGGTTTCTTTCTTTGTTTTTGTTTTGCTCAGAGTGCCCGTGGAGAGCTGAGCACTGTTTGTACGGTTCATTTCTACGGTGTCTTTCATTACCCTATTTTAAGGTTAGTATTGCATGGTAGAGCAGAGATTTAGCAAACCTGCAAAAGCAGAATTTAAACCCTGCAGAAATCAGGAGGAATCGGGTGTGAATGAGGTAATTACACTGATTATCAGCTGGTGTATGCTGTGGTTTAGACAGGCTGTGTAAAAAAACACTTCATTTCATTTACATCATTAGGAACCAATTAAAGCTATTCTTATACTTCAAAAATGTTCTTACATGTACGGTTTAAGTTCACATTTTTAACTAACCCAATGCAGATTTGTTTTGTTTTGTTTGTATGTTTGGTTGGTTGGTTTTGTGCAGATAAGGCATTAAGTTGCTGGCTATCTGGTGTTCTGAGCTGGGAGCTACAGTACCTGCCAGTTAGCGTAGTATTTTCTCTAATGCAAAGTCGTGTTCCAGACCTTGTCTGTCACCAGATTCCAGTTCAAGCAGGGAAGTGGCGCCCAACTACTTCAGTGCAGGGGGCCCACCCTGAGACAAGGACAGCAAGTGGAGAGGCGCCTCTGCAGTCCCTTGAGGATGAGGATGGCAAAGAACGTGCTTGTTTGCTTCCTCAGGTTTGGCATAAAGGCAATGAAAGAAGATGATTTGCATTTAGAGAAGACATGAAAAAAGATTTGTATGCTGAAGACAAGATTGCTTTGACTGATGATTTTAATATTGCCACTTATTCCAAGCTTTTAAACTCCAAAATTACATTTTTTTAAAAGGGAGAAGTTCATGTCTCTTTCTCCAGTAACTTAAAGCCCCTGAGTTTATGATTAGGGTAGATTTTTTTAATATTTTAATATTAAAACTAATAAATTGTGCCTGTTAGATCTTCTAAGACTGTTCAGGTAGTCTGTTTCCCACAACAGCCATCCTTCATGCAAAGCTCTTTGTGAACACCAACCCTTGTGTTTTCACGCAGCTCGGTGCAGATGCTGATAGCTGCTCTAAAAAAGATCTAGAGCTCATCCAAGCACCGCCCTGTCCGTGCTCCTCTCTGCAGCCCATGTCTGTGAGTGGGAGGAGGATGATGGTCTGCTCCCTGGCCATGCCAGCAGCGTGCAGCTGCTGGAGGTGGTGGGTGCTGGGGGGACAGGGCTGGGGGGTGCTTCCAGCTGTAAGGCCTGTGGTCTGTGATTTGTAAAGGGCTGTGATTTGGGTGAAACTTTCATTGTATGGGGACAAAAGAGTGTTGGAGGGTACAGTTGGTGTGATGCCAACTGCAGAGCTCATTCAGTGTTACCGATGGGTGGTATTGCTCTGATTCCTTATGTGCCTTCTGAGCACTGGAGGGAGAGGGGTACGAGTGTACATTCTGTGAGATCAGTAGCAACAGCAGGAAAAACAAGACTAAAGTGACTGAACTCAGTTTATTATTTTTTAAAGGAGTCTAGAGGCCACCAGGGATAGATTGCTGCTTGCCTGTAGCTGCAGATACACACACATCCTGCTCAGTCTAGAAAGAACTACATGTTGGCACCTAAGTCGTGCCCAGTGCCCGGTCGCCTGTGTAGTATGACCTGGTGAATTACATTCACATATCTGAAAAATATCTCCATTTCATAGTAAAAAGCCTCATCCATAAATAAATAAATAAACAATCCCACACCAATTTTGCATGGGGTAGCCTCAGAAGCTCTCTGGAAGGGGCTATGGTTCTGCTGTCAAGATTTGAAGAGAGCTCTGTGTGGAACCTGGTCCTTGTACTTGCAATTAGAAGGTATGGAGCAGGCAGCCTTGGTCAGGGCACAGCCGGGACACCGGCTTGGAAAGCTCAGGAGTTGCCGTTCTTTCCTTTTTTGTTATTGCGTGGTCTGAAAATGTGAAGTGAAGCCTGGGGAGCAAAGTCCTACAAGTCACATCACAGTACTTTCCAGCACCGTGCCCAGAGCACCATGACCATGTTTCCTGGTGCATGCACTTTGCTGGTGGAGAATCAGCGGTTTGTCTGCAGAACTCCTTTCTCCTTTTCGATCCTTTCTGAAGTTTTCAATTGCAGCCCAGACAGGCGGGGGCCAGGGGGCAGGCTGGAAGGATGGAGCTGCTCATGAAAAGAAAGCTGCTGAATGGGCAGATTGTGTTGGGTTGTTGGTTGCTTTTTTTTTTTTTTTTTTTTTGTGGGTGGGTTTTGTGTTCCCAACTCTGTTCAACAAGGGATGGTACAGTAGGAACACTGTTGGGGCTCCAGGGTTTCTGGGCAAGCCAGCAGCTCTCTGCTCTTCCTGCTGCTTCTGGTACTCACGACCTGTGGGCACGTGCCATCCCCCTTCTCCGAGTCCTGGACAAATCTGCTTTCTGCTGTTTCTGGTTGGTAACCGCTGTGCTCGGCCACGGCTCCAAAGCCTGTGCTGCACCCTGCTAAAGCCTGCTTTCTGTGGCCTGTGTTTCCAGCTCTTGTGCCTAAGTCACACTGTGAGCCTCAGCTGCCAAGCTGAGGGAGGGGCAGGAAGGTGAGGTGTGTATGTCCAGAGGAAAAATCCTAGTTAAGGAAGTCGTGTTGATTCGGAACCCCTTGAAATGAGAATTCTTCATCTGATGTGACTGCTTTTTTTCTGACTCTGAGCTGTGGCAGTGAAACGCTGAAATGCTCATCGGGGAGGGGGGGGAGGGGGAGGAGGGGGGATTGGAAGGGGGAAGGACAGGGCTGCAGTTTTTTGTGCGCTGAAATAATAGTTAAAAAAGAAGGGAGGGTTGCAGGGCTGCTGCAAGTTTTCTGGCTGTTCATCTGAGTGTGAAGTGCTGCGCCATCTCTCCACCTCCAAGGTAGGAAAAACAGTTAGCAGGAGCCTCAGCAAACACAATGGCTCTATCTTGCTCTATTATGCCACAAAGGAGTGGCTTGCTTAATCTCCGAAATTAATAGAGCAGAGAGGAAACGGCTCTTAAAGAGATGTGTGTCTGCTTCCTTCCTGTTCATAGAACCAGGAGCCTGGGGCTGTGAGGTAATGTCATTTCACATAACTAGAGGGCTCTTCTTATAAAGGACAATTACAGTAAGTGTAGTGAGTCTGGAATTTTTGACTTTTCAGTGTATGTTTTCCTGCCTTAGTGGTGGGGATTTTTGCTTCAAGTCTCACATATTATTTTAGTGAGGGTTGATGCTGTGACAGTTTGTCCCACGTTAGATTTTCAGAAGATTCCGTATGTTTTTTTCCTGCCTCTTGGTGTATTGGTGGCATCAGAGGGAAGCCAGCCTGCTGCTCTGTTCCCTGCCATGCCTAGTACAGTAGTCAAAACTCATTTTGAGTCGTTGTCCTAAGAGAATGTCAGTTCAGCCAGAATTAACGGAGTGTAGTCTAACAGAACAGCTCCTTTTTCACACTGAGTTGGCCCTTTAGAGCAGTGTGTTACTCTTGGTGTGAAGCCAGATTGACTGATAAGCAGCAGACTAGATTTTCCTGCACATGGTCAAGGCTGCTCACATCCATCCTAACATTTCCAGCTTTAGGAAGACCTAGCACATAGAACAGTAAACCCCACCTAGCCATTGTTGCTCCAGAGAGAAGGAGAAAAGAGAAAAGTGTGGCTTGCAGAGAAGGCTTCTGGACATTTAAATTGCATTAGGGAGAAAGATAGGAAGATGCAGAACAGATACAGCAGGGAGCAGGGTTCCTGGGTACTGCTGCTTCCATTCCATTTGATTTGGAATCGGGAGATGATGCTCGGTGCCCTTCAGGAGCCATCCTTAATTAGACAGGTGAAGCTTCGCTCTGCTTTCATTCCTTAATTTTCTTCATCGTTTTTGTGTGCAACATTACACAGCAGAAGTATCTAATGCTGCATTTTAAACTGCTGTCTGGAATCGCATAACATAATGCAGCCATGTTGTGTACCTTCTTAAAAAGAAAGGATGCAAGAAATGTTTGTTGAGTCACAGTCAGAAGGAATAAGCAATATAATGACCATCTGTAACATACAAACCAGTTTGTTCCCTGCTAGCAGCATGATGTACTTTGCGTATGAACAATAGTGAGTTGCTTTGCAGAAAATGTGTTTTTGATATAAAGATTATCAGTGCTGCCACCTTTCTTCCCTTGTTTATTATTGGGCTCACCACAGCAAATTTGCAGAGCTTCAAGTGCTTTTTCAGCTTTCATCCAGCTGTGTTATTTGTAATGAATGCTGCAAGCTGGGGAAATGAAGAAGTTTAAATTTGGGGCAGTTGTGCATCTATCCACAGTTAACGAGGTATCTGATTTCTCTTCAGATTCAATACAGCTTTACCACAGTCTTGGCTGTAGCTTCAATTATGCTGTAGTATTTTTTTATTTGTTTCTGTACCTTTGCTGTTATCTGCATGTGTTAAGCTCCAGCTATTTCAGATTTTCTTAATCTGGAAGGTGAGATAAAGATCTGGCTTTGTATTGATGCTGCTCAGCGCCCGCTAGAACAGGATAGCAGCAGTTACCTCTGCAGCACCACTGGGGGTCCTGACCAGGCAGCAGCAATTCAGTGGGGGCAGTACTAGTTCCCAATGCTCTAGATGCATTTCCAGAGCAGTGAGCAGCCCTGACCATCTGTCAGCAGGGCAGTTTGGCACTGTACATCTGTAATTCATCCCCAGCCTGTTCCTGGCAGGACTGCTTGGTGCCGTGCAACCCTTTGCAGCCCTGGGCTCCTGCACATTACCCAGACAGGACCTGCAGCAGCTCCTGCTTTGTAACACAGCTAGAAAAGCCCAGAACCATCACATTAACACCCTACACCAGATTGCCCTGCCAAATGTTGATAAAGCTTAACTTGAGAGTTATTGCAAGTTTTTTTTTTCCAGCGGGAAACATCCATTTTTTTTTTCTTCTGGTTTTGGGCAGATATGTAGCACCATGCAGTTGTGACCCTGTCTGCCTTGCACGGAGTTACTGTGATTCATACAGTGCTGAATGAAAGTGGATGGCAGCACAGCACAAGGTGGGATCGCTACAGTTTAAAATAGAAAATGGCACAATGAAGTTCTCAGGCAAAATGCCAATGTAAGATTAGCATTTAACCTCCCCCTTAGTGTTTGCCTGTTAATTGGGTGTCACCATCTATATCAGCATAGTAAAGGCTGTTGCAGCAATTACAATGTGATTGAAACGCATTGCGTAAAATTATAATATCCACCAATGTTTTCTCCTAGTGGGGGCTTATATGTTCCAGCCCACAGCTGGAAATGGTATTGTTTTACTTGTTCTTCTATAGACTTCCAGACGCATACACAGCCCTCAGATTTGAAAGAATGTGTCTACAAAGTGAAATAATAAGCATATGCTAGATGCAGGATTATAAGCCTATTTAAAAGACAAGAAAAATGTTGGAGAGATAGATGAGAACGGAAGGAATTGGAAGTCTTGTGCTGATATCCTCCTCTACCTTCAGTTAGGACTTCTCTAACCAGACCAGGCTTACCTTTCTTGAGGCCTGGTCCAAGCATCCTGGAGCAGCTTGAATAGCGAGGATTTTCTTCACATCCTTTCTTTGGACTTTTTTTGACTAAATTTCACAGCGGTGTGTTTCACAAGTTCTTCTATCAAGTTTCACTAACTTGTCAAACGTTTCCCCTTCTGGCTGTTCTCCCAAAATACACCTGACCCCAAACAGCTCCCTTCTGCAATCCCATGCAGATCCGGGCTCCAGCGTGTGCAGGGCAGCCTGATCCTTGCACACCACTTCCCACTCCCCGCCATGCATACGTCCCTTTGGGGGCCCTGTTGCCGTGGGGGCCCGTCTGGCTGTGTGCGAGAGCTCAGCCCTGCCCCTACTCCAGCCCCATCTTGCTATCCACTGGTAGGCAGCACGCAGCTCTAGGGCGGCTGCAGCTTGCTGCGGGCTCTGGGGTCCTGTCCTGTGCTGTGCACCATGGCAGCGCCAGAAGGCGGGCAATTTGCATTTTAATAACTTCCTCATTATGTATTTGTCTGATCTTGTCAATATTTTGCATTTTTTAAATTTTGCTGACTGCAGCCGTCGTGGGCTATCAAGTCGATAATTAGATTGCCTGATTTTAAACACCTCTGTTATAAATCAGAGCAGCCCATTTCTACAGCCCAGTGCTTTGGCAGCAAAGCAGCTGTCCTGTGTATGGAAGGCGAAAGATTTGAGAAAGCATTATGTGCTGATTTAGCGTTAGGAATTCTTTGATGAACATACTTAATAGTGGTGGTTATTGGGGATGGGGCTGATCCTTCATCTCAGGAGGCAGCATCGTGTTGCCTGTCAGGTGAGTGTGGCTTTTCCAGCACCGAGTTAGGATTGCTGCAGACTTTACCTTCAGTTTCTTCCACCTGTCTCATGAGGCTTTTTGTTTTATCTAAAGCTTTGAGCTAATGGCAAACACATTAAACGTAAATGGCACCTTTAGGGCCCCCTCTGAATCTCCCAAAGCAGCTTGCACTGCAGTTGATGCTAGGTTTATCTTAATGCTTCAAGCTTTGGAATTACAAATGTTTGTGTTAGACACGGAGTCTCTTGTTTCTAGTGCAGTTATTTGTGTTGCATGTAGGTTCTGAAACAGGTCAGATACCACGAATGCGGAAACAACATACTCTTTCTACACACAGGTATGAAGAGGGTGAGAATATGCAGTAGTATCATTACAAAAAATGCAGCAATCATTTTGTTCTCAGAAGAGCTAACTGAATAGATAGGCAGAGAAACACCTGAAATCAGCAGAAAAGTTTACAGATGTTTCTTCAGTCCAAGCTCAAGTATAAAACTGAACAGAGGTCATTCTGGATAGACAATAGTGCAAAGACAGCAGCAAAATGGATTTCGGAGAGTGAAAAGCCAAATCCTGCTTTTATTTTAAAAACATCACCGATATGCACTGAGATACCCAAAGAGAAATGTGTTTGTTTGACACAAGGGGCTGTGGAGAGTCTTGGCCTGAGATCTGCAGCTGGCATCATGGGGTAGCTAAAAGGGTCCTGCAGTGTGTCTGCATGGAGCAGCAAGTGTACACAGTAAAAGGCTAGTTTTGCTTCTTTACACCTGCATCAGGAACCAAAGGAAAGTTCCATGCAGATGTTTTGGAGAGGGAGGCAAACAAGCATGAGAGCTTGCATTATTTGTCTTACTGTAAATAGCTTTTTGTTAAGCATGGAAAGACAGCAGCTCTTCCTGGGATTGTTTGCAGTTCTCATGTGACTGGTGGTTCAGCTCGTTAATGGACCGGGCTTCTATTAAAAGTATTTGGTTATTTGGCAGGGGTGTACTTCAGAAGCCAGGACCACATTACTGCTGCTGAGGTCTGCTGTCTCTTCCTCACGTGGAGAAAAACGTAAACACGCTTTTAGGAGGCACCAAAAGCGTGTGGCCCCTCACTGCAAGAAAGACATTGAGGCCCTGGAACGTGTTCAGAGGAGGGCTACGAAGCTGGTGAGGGGTCTGGAGCACAGGCCTTATGAGGAGCGGTTGAGGGAGCTGGGATTGTTCAGCCTGGAGAAGAGGAGGCTCGGGGGAGACCTTATAGCTCTCTATAACTTCCTGAAGGGAGGTTGTGGTGAGCTGGGGGTCGGCCTCTTCTCTCGTGTAATCAGTGATAGAACTAGAGGGAATGGTTTCAAGCTGCGCCAGGGGAGGTTCAGGCTGGACATTAGGAAGTATTACTACTCGGAAAGGGTAGTCAGGCATTGGAATGCACTGCCCAGGGAGGTGGTGGAATCACCGACCATGGGAGTGTTCAAGACACGTTTGGATGTTGCGTTGAGGGGTATGATTTAGCTGGGAAGTATTGGTAATGGTTGGACTGGATGATCTTCTAGGTCTTTTCCAACCTCGATAATTCTGTGATTCTGTGAAAAATTCTTCCTTATTCTTGGATTGCCCTTACTGTTGAGCACACACTACGAGCAAGCAAACAGAGAAATCAGCTCTTTCCCTCCCTCCTGCTCAGTCCAAGTGCCTGGGGAGATTTTAGAAATGCAAGTTAAAAGCTCTTTAATTCAAAAGTTAAGCTCTTGCCCTGCGGTTCAGTTTCACATCCCATGTTAGAAATGCCATATCACAAATGAGCAAAGTTTATTTTCAGGGAGTTGCTCGTATTGACACTTCTGACTTAGTGTCTGTCATATTAGAGAGCAGATTTGTCTTGCAGAAATAAGGAAACGCTGTGTAGAGGAACATGCAGTGCGCTGCTGGGAAAAGAAACTTCCGTAAATGCAAAGCGCACCCCGACATAACTCTATTTCTCCCATGCACTGTCTTGGCGCCTCGTTAAACTGTAGCACAGCTCACTGAAGTGAGTTCAGTGTTGTGGGTTCGGTGTTGTGACCAAAGCTAGCCCAGCCTGGATTCTGCAAAAATCAGCAGCAGCAGTGGTGTGGCGAAGACACTGTATGATTGCTTATGGCCTATAAATTCAATACTGGTATAATAATAAGGGGTGTTTTCTTGGCAGTAAATAGGAAGCACAAAAGGTAAGGCAGTTACTGTAAAAAGGAAGATCCAGAGAGAAAAAGATTGTTTTTGTTGGAGGACTGATAAATTGTGTTAAATTTTTCCTTTAAAGTTATTTGGTATTTATCTTCCCTTGTTCTTATGTAATGAATGGGAAAGCAAAACAGGAAAGCTGTACTTCAGTTTAAGACGTTTAAGAGGAAAACAGATTATCAGAGAAATGCATGTTGTATCAGACTGTACCTCCTTACTCGTTGTGCTGTCTTCTGTGCTTGGATGAAGTAAATATAAAATACTAGAAAAGTGCTACTTTCCATCCGCTGTCCCAACGACTGTGCAAAGAAGCAAGGTGAAGGACTCTCTTCTTTTTTCTGCCTTTGATTTTTTAGTGGAAGCAAAACTAAGATGGCTGTGAAAGAGAGAAATAGAAAAGCTGAAACCTGGCTGGTGAGTTTACTCATAATAGGCCTTTTTTGTACATCATCACCTGTCATGTCTGCACAGAGCTTCAGGAGTATCAGTTCTGAGCACAAGCGCCAGGAAGAGTACCAGGTAGCTTGAGGTTGTTAATTTTCTGTGGATCTTAGAAAAGCAGCAGTTGAGAACGTGCATTTTCTTTCAGATGCAAGTACAGATAAGTATGAAACAGGGCGCCAGCCTCCTTCATAAAAAATAAATAATAATAAATTAGGTGATGTATTTGGCTTTTTATTTGCACTTGGCCCCATGTTAGCCTCCAGTGTTTGTGTAAGAAAGGCTGTACAAGTGCAAGGTCAGGAGTTGGTGTGCTGCTCAGATGTGGCATGGAGTGAAGGGGAAGAGCTTCTGTGAAATGTAAAGTTGACATTTCCTGCCCATTTCCTATATCACGCCTGGCAGACCTAGTGAGTGAAGCCGAGGGAAGCACACATGGTTTTTCTGCAGTCCCAACTGGCAACCTCAGCAGGAAGTCGGCTCATTTTGAAGAACTGGAGCCTTCTCCCCACAGCAGCCGCATGAGCTGGTTGGGGTGTGTAGGGATATGCCATGAGCCGGGGGATGGCAGCAGTGGTGGGCACGAGGGGTGACTGCTAAAAAGCTGGGTCAGGCTTCCCATGTTACAACTGAGAAGGGAAGCTGGCTCTCCATTAGGAACTTGGGAATGGGAGACTTACTTACGAAATGCATAACAATGCTTAATGATGCGCGCTGGAAATATTGTCGAGGGCCCAAACTAAGCTGGCAGGATCTTTGCAGAGCAAGTGGGATGGAGGCAGGAGGTTATGGCCATGGCAGGCACTTGGAAGTAATCAGGTTAGTCCATTTGAGGAAGCTTCCCCTGATCTGCATTCCCTGCTACAAAGCAGTACCTGACAGCCTCTGTGTCACCACAAAGTGGAACGGTTACCTGCAGCTAGTGGCTGATCTGCTTGAATCTACATTACCTTTGCAGTCAAGCAGTGCCTCTCAGCTGGAGCTCAGTAGCTTCTGTCTGCAAGCTGTCATCTCTTAGTATCACCTTCCCATGCCTAATACATCCATATTCACCAGCATGACTGATCTGAAGAGACCTCCACCTGGTGCAGCCCAGCCAGAAGTTGCTGGAAAGCCTCCAGGCCCAATGCGTGCAGCATCCCATGATGGTCCAGCTGTGCCACTTATGGGGAGGTGCCAGCACAGTGCTCATCCACACCAAGGAGTCCAAGAGGTATCTCAGTGCAGCCCTGGCTTTGGGATGACCAAGGCATCAGCTGGGAGCACAGCCAGAAGTGATGGAATGATCTTAGGCAGCTCTCTGGACGCAAGGGGATACAGGCCCCTCAACTGGGGTGAGGCTCCTGCAATTCCCATAAGGCTTTTAGACTTGAAGCTGGACACAACACTGCTTACTGTGGCTTTTGTGATGGATCAGAGCACTTCCAGTAAATCCAGGCATTTGTTCTCAGTTTGCAAGGCCCTTGCATCTCCCCAGCAGTGCTCAGCATAACCATCCAACATAACAGTTGTTTCCTGATCGTTGCAGCAGTTACATCCCCACCAGACCATGTAACTGTAACTGAAAGAGGAAGTTTCTTCCATTCTTTCAGCAAGAATGAAGAATTACTGGCATTCTTGCTCGGTATTTGGGAAGATCTTAGTATTCCTTCAGGTTTGCAGAGCTTGCTGTGATATGCCGTATACAGCTTGCCAGGACTGTGACTCGCAACCAGCTGCTTCCCCTGCAGGTCAGGTTCTCCCTGCCCCTTCCCAAGGAGACCCCAGGAGCATCTCCACACACATGTGTGCGGGTGGCTCGAGCCCTTTTGGGAGAAGTAGCTGTATTCTTGACAAACTGGTGGATTTGATGACAGCTGAGATAAACTAATGTGCATTAACTAGCATTTCACCTTCATCACTTTCCAGCATTGGAGGAGAAGTATATTCTTGGGCTTGAAAACTTTTAGGGGAAGTAGTGTAATTCTTGTGGGCAAACTGAAATGTCATAACTAAAAGACAACAATAGTTTTTTTTTTCATTCTAAACTAGGTATATGTGTTTGCTCAGCTCTATGTCTATATTAGAGAATGGAAGGGTATTTTGCTGTTGATATTCAAAAGTATGCAATGAGGTTTCCTGTAGATCTTGCAACCTACTGCTCTGTGTTGAGGACCCCTTAGGACCATCACCTTGAGGACCGTAACCTGGGATGTTAGCCTCGCATCCTGGGGATTAGAGGAAGCCTCCACTCATTCAAAAACTAAGAAGCCCTATAAAATGGGCTCAGAAAAAGCAAACTGCCTGCTTTTCTTAGCTTTTCTCTTTGACTCGACACTGGTGTTACGTAATGCGAACACTTCGAACACATAGCTGCGATATTCCTGATAGAACGTGTGTTGTGCTTAAAAGAAAAAAACAACTGGGGGGGGGGGGGGGGGGGGAGGAAAAGCAAAAAAAAAAAAAAAAAAAAAAAAAAAAGCACGTTTCTGTATTGTAGACCTAATGCATAGTAAGAGCTGCTGCCTGTCCGCTGCTGTCTGTGCATCTCAGCTTTGCTCTGGTGCTGCTGGAGAGCCCAGGGTTCGCACACCTCCCATACTCATGGCTGTACCCATGATAGGGCATAGGAAGCTAATGAACACCATTTATTTGAACAGCCCCCCTGTCACACAAAGAATTTTACTAGCAGTGTTTGATAGTCTGTAGTAATGGGAAAGAAAGTAAGTTTGGATGGGGAGGTGGGGAGTACATTTGCGAGACGGTCACGAGGTCTCAGGTTTTCTAAGGTTTTTCAAGTTGTCGTGTCTCCTTGAAATTAAATTGGAACCAAACACCTTGTTCTCCTAGGCTCATCTGCAAACCCCAGCTAATTCACTTAATGAAAAGAAAAAAAAAAAGCTTCTCTGCGTAGTTCCTTCACCATTAGCAGGATATGTGGGATGCCGTAAGTACTTCCTCTGCAAATCAATATACTGGGGGCCATTGTCTCTGTATGCAGCTCCAGCTCTGTGTGGAAAGCATTTCAGATCTGAAGTTTCAAAGATCGATCATCCGATGAACACAGTTCTTCCCATGATGAGTGCTTTCTGTCCCTGTGGTAAAAGTAGTTTGGAAACAGCTTGTCCAATATGACTGTAAAATGTTTCCTCTGCACTCAGATTTGACCCAGCTGCTATGGTTGCACGCTGGAACTGGCAATGCTGTATCCATTACCAAAAATACTCCTAGAGAATGAAGGAACAAGCCTGGGGCCAACCCAGGTCCTCCTGGAGGCTCACACAAGACAGTCAGACTACAGTCAGTAAGTTTCAAGTTCTTTTTTCTTCTCTGAAGTGCATCTTCGTAGAGTTTTACAAAGAGACTGCAACCACGTGAAGCATTCCAGAATGGAGCAGCGTGCTTCATTCTGTGTGTTCAAAACTACCTCTTCTGTTATGACAGATAACTTCAGGCTGGCTACAAAATCTGTAACAGGGATTGGTAACCCTCCAGGATGATACTTGGCACTCAAGAGCTAACACATGTTTTTGTTTCGTGAGCATGAGTCTAATAAAATGGCTCACTAGTTTAAGATGCCTCTGAAAACAAGACGCAGTTGGATGTAGAAATCACGATGATTTGGCAAGTTCAATTGTTAACTTCTCTTGCAGGGTTAAATTTTGACCAGAAATTTGCCATGAACCCATGGGCACATCCTGCTAGGAAACAACATGGAGAAATCCTTCACTGTCCTCCTTGATTTATGTGTGCAGAACGCAGTCAGAGTACAGAGCTTTATTATCCCCCTGAGGAAGTCATGGCAGCCTCCATTCCCAGTGCAGAGCAGAATGCTCTCACGTTTGCATGTTTTAATCCTTTGATACGGTTCTGCCCTGCTCAAGACAGTACATCTGAGGAAAATTTGGCTGGTCCCGGCCTGGCCTGTTGTATAGGCTGCTTTCACCACGTTTCAGGAGAAAATTGAATGTGATGAGAAGCCTGAGCTATGTTAGCTATGCAGTGTCCTGTGGGATTGTTTTTGAACACAGCAGCTAAAGATAGAAGTGCACCACAGAGATGCTAAAAATACTGTCCAACTCTACGGTGGTTGTTTAGCATTTGGAGTGCTATAGTTGGCCTTACACAGACAAAGGGAAGATGCAGTTTTGCAATTTGAATATGCAAATGAAATCCTGATCTTGCAAATGTGCAGTCAGATGCTTGAATCTAAAAGTCTTGCTCATATTCCTGAAGTTAAGCATTGGCAAGGTTAAGAGTTTAATCAGTTCAATACGATGTCATCAGAAGTTGTGTGATTGTGTCACAATGTGGAGACTTCAATTCAAAAGAAGAAAAATACTCTTTGCACGAGTAAGAGCAGATTTTTACATTCCACATGTTGACAGAACCATGTTGTCCGATAAATCATATCTTACTAACAGCAGGCTGCAAACTGTTTCTTCTTTACAATTTATATGCATGATATAGTAAACATTGTTTTAATATCAGTGGGAACACATGCCATGCTTCATAGCTTTCAACTGTGTGACCTTTAAAGGCAGGACAAAGGCTTGGAAATTAGAGTTTACATAAAATTGGGAAGCACAGGGAGCTTAAAAGGCTGTGTAATTCACTTCTGCAGCAAGAACACCATTTTCTCTAACATTGTTTGCACAAGTCAACATTTATGTTGTCAATTTGCGGTGATGAATGTGTGATTAACATTACATCTAGGACAGAGGGGAACTGGTATCTAAAACAAGTTGAGAGGTTCTGTGGTTAAAATCTAAGTGACTTAAAATCTAAGTGACTGAAGCATTGCATTTTTTGCTGGAAGCAATTCCTGCAAATCCAGTATATTTTTCATTTACTCCTTTAGTTAATAAAAGAGCAAAGAATGCAGTCCCATCCCTACTGAAGTCAGTGTCCTAAAATATGTATTTCATTGAGGCCAGTTTTTCAACAGCTTCACACAGCATGATGGCTTCGGGGGTGGGGTGATGATCCGCCTTTGGTTTCATTTCTTTAGGAACACTTGTTTGCAAAAGCCATTCAAGGAGTGTGTGCCGTAGGACCCAGAGCTCCAGGGCAGAAGCCTGCAAATAACATCTTGCCAAAGAACTGTATTCCTGTTCCAGATAATGCATGCTGAGGAAGGTGGAGCTGCTGTGCAGGGAAGGATGGAGGTTTTCAAAGGAAGTACTCAGAGACAGATGTTCACGACCAGACTCTTTCGCTTTACAAATCATTCCTGCTTCTGGCTGTATCAGTCTTTCTGCACCCAGGTTCAGTGAGACATTTGCTAGATTCATGATCATTCTTACTTTAACTGAGGCTTGTTTTGACGGGCCTGTATTAATGTCCTGCTGATGGTTTCATTTATTGGAGTGCAGAGGAATATCGAGGTGGAGCAAAGGCATAGGGTAAAGGGTAGGGAAAGAGCCATTCCAAAGGTTTCCTTAAGTTGCCCATTTTTTCCATCTTTCTTAGAGTTGTGCTCCTGTTTCTGATGCCAGAAACAGAAGTAGGAAAAACTTCAAAGTTCTCTTTTAAATGTTTTGTCCCCTGCTGAGCTTAATGAAGAGCTCTGGATGCAGTAACGCATTGCTTTCCAATACAGAAAGCAAGCAGAAGACCATTTAGCAGTCTGATGTGAGGCCACCCAGCATTAACATTCAGGTAGAGCCATGCAGGTGAGGTTGGAGCTATTATTCATTGGGGGAGTAAGTGTGTAAGTACTTCATCAGTTGAAACATAACCTTCTTTTTTCTTTCCCTTTTTCTTTTTCTTTTTCTTTTCCTTTCTCTTTTTTGATTGAATTCCTGTTGTTTCTTATTGCTTTGAGAACTTGAGAGCTTTTTGGCCCCAGGTTTGACCTAATTGAAGGCTTTGCCTCCAGGCTGTTAATTCCCCACTTATACCTTCTGACAAAATGGAACCCATAGTCTGATAGAAATGCAGGAATAAATCTTCTGGGACTTGATCAGATACTGTAATATCTGGCAGAAAAAAAAAAAAAAAAAGTTGAACTGGGTTTTATCTGGTTATCTGGTAAACAGTAAACCTATCTCCTGGTTTATGAACGTATGCAATCTATTTCCTATACATAACTCCTGTTATCTTACGGTCATTGCATAACCGTGACAGTGTCACAGGCTGGAAAAGAAGAAAAAAAAGTAAGTTTTAAATCCCAGAAGACCCAAGTAGCAAAACTGTCACTTCTGGCTCAGTAGAGAGGATCTGAATTCTGGAGTATAGCTATTGCAGTGAGATTAATGTAGTCTACAGAATTACTGCAAAGTGTTCCATAGGACTTTGAAATTAATGGACTATAAAAAAAGATATAAAACAATACTGCTGGTATTAAAATGAAGGTAAGATGAGGTAATACTGATGGAGAGACGCTGAGTCTAAGATTGATCTTGATTTACAGCCAGATATGAAAGAAACACTCTTGTACTACATCTTAAAACCTGAAAGGTAGAGAACTTCTGTCTTCAGCTGTCTCGTTAATAGCGCTTGTCATTACATGGAATGTGGAAGCAACAGCCAGACGATATGCGTGGCGTAGTTGCTGCAGGTCTTTGGATGACTAATGAAGAGGCATCTGCACCAAGATCGCCTGCTAGCAACACAACAAGCAGTAGTCCTGTTCTTCCAGATCCACTTGTCGATAGCAGTTTTTCCCGTGGAAAAAATTCCATTTCTAACGATGCCATTCGTACTGAAAGCGGATGAATTGTTAAGGAAAGACAAGGCAGAATGCTGAACATTTGTTTTGGTAGGGCAGATCTTTGTTGGTGCCTCTGAAATGAGGTTGGTTCTGCCTGACCTGAAAAGTAGCAGAGCTAACGTCTGGTTCTTTTTTCTTCCTTTCCTTTGTTTAATTTATTTTCTTTACAATATATGTTCCTTGGTCTCTTCAGCACAGCTGACTTGCATGGAATTGAGAAACATATATATTCTTGGCTGTGTACTTTTTTTTTTTCCCCCTTGGAGCTGATCCTCCATCAGTATCTTCATTTTGATATTAAGGATGATACCTGAAATTTTAGACGAGGGTAATTGGAAAAGCCCTGCTCACAAACCTGCTGCTGTGCAGCTCGCAAGATGTTCCAACTTCCAGCAGGATGTGGATTAGCTGTATTTCTGTCATTATGAGCTTAACTGCATTCACAAAAATCATTACGAGAAAATCGTATTTGTAGCATTTCCTTCCCTTTAATTTTTTTTATTTTTTTTTTAAGATTTATAAAAACCGTAGTACGTAATGCTCTTGGTAATCCAGGTTGAATTTCCTGTTAGTATCTGCGGTTTAAGCTTATTGTAAGATCGCATCTTTCTGGTTTTGTATAGTCATGATGTTTTGGATGTTTGTGCTTATGAGCCAAATCATGCAGTTCTAAGTATTTGCAGCCAAGACTGCTTCTTGAAGGAAAGTAACAGATCAGCAGTCGTTTGAAAGTTCACACAGGTTAAGTAGTAGCAGTTTCTTTCTCGCTCTTTGAACACAGTTTGGGGTTCCTTCAAAGATGTGCACTGATTTATTGAATAAATTGAGGAATCACAGTGAATGGTGATGGTCACAGGGAAAGGGTCACAGCAAGCTTCTGCCAAGTAACCCAGGGTTGGCTGTGCTGATGGGAGATGTAGCTGTACGCATGTAGCAGCGTTTGTGTAGGCTAAGCAGTCTATGTTAATAAAACTGTTTTAAAGATAGCAAACTTCATATTGCCACTGTAAATTATATACTGGAGAGAAACTCCAGTTCCTGGTAAAAATAATCCAGGTAATTCGTACAAGATAACCATTAACCAGTGTGCTTTCATGGTTAAAATGATGGCTTGCCTCCCCGGTTCCTCTTCCTACATCCTCCCCTCCAATTGCCTATTTTCATGAGTATGATGAATAGGAGGAAATCCTTTCTCCACTACCACAGCTTGGTGGAAATGGATCTGCCACCTTTCCAGCTTTCAAATACCATGTAGACCCAAAAGAAGACCTTTATCTCATACTCCTTAACTTAGGAGTTGGGATATTAGTACTTTTAAGCCTAGTGAAACGCTTCTTCGGCAGCTTGAAATCTCTTCTTGACAATGTGAAATGACAGCTTTAAGTCCATCCATGCTCAAATCACTCAAAATCAGAAGGGTCAACCAGCCTAAAGCAGTAGGAAAAATTAGGTTTTAGCTTATGTTTAATCTTAGCATGGGGAAAGTGACTGGTAGTTTTAATTGCTTGAGCCCCCTTGAGTTCTCCTTGTAGTCTGGGATGTGAAAGCATACGTCTTGTTCCTGGTAGTCATGGACTGCTTCAGCTACTCACTGTATGCCTCAGCAGGGGGCATTTCTTTTCGGATTCAGATATGTAATGCGAGCTTCTGTTATCAAATGACAGCTAGCTTGCACAAATGAGAATCTGCAGATGAGCTAAATGCACTTAATGCAGAGGCTGGTTCTGCTGTTGTTAAATGGGATCTTTGCCCACAAGCGTTTGGGTTTTGTTGCTCATCTGCAAGCCAGCCTGCTACTGAAAACATGATGTCTGATAGTTCAAGAAGCGCTGCAAGTAACTGCTGCCATTTAAGAGGTAATGTTATATCAGATACACTTCGCAGCTTTCAAACACTGGAATTCTCACCTTTTTTTTTCACAATCTGTCCTCAAAAATTAGCAGGTCATTGGAATCTGTATAGATTGCAAAGAAGAAAGCAATATAGAGCACAAACCTTTCAAATTGTGTATTCAGGCACAGGAAAAAAAAAATTGTGACATTTTCATGTTTTATATGGAAAATTGCCAGTTTCATTTTTTCATTACATGACTGTTTTTGTCAGAACAGATAGAAACATTTTGGGCTGATGGGCAGATAGCTCTCGCTGAAGCTTGTTGAAGCCACAGAGACTGAAGTCTTGATGGCTGAATGCTGCAAACAGTTTGCCTCTGGCAAATACATGCTTCCAGTTTTGGAAGTGCCGAGTGTTTGAAAGAGACAGAGAGTGAAAGGTTCTCTGGTCAGCTCAGTTGAGCAAAGCTCAGATTTTATAGTATGCAGAGGGAAAAAAACAGTCTGCAGCAGATCCTGAAAAACAGGAGAGTTGGAGACCCAGCCTGCCACGGAGTCTCAAGGGAATGTTGGAATTTGCAGGCTGATGTGCTAAAGCGAAGCTCTTCCACTCTTCTCAGGCTGCTGCATTATTCAGCCCTTCCACCAAAAATTATCTGTGCTCTCTCTCATAATGCTTTACCTAACCTTCACTGTTGGTGACCTTGATTCCCCAGGTTTCTGAGGCACCAGGGTCTTGCTCGGAAAAGCTCTGAGAAAGGCTGCCAGAGAACACTAGCAAGTACCGGTGGCTTGGGAGAGACTGAAATATTCCCCATCGGCTCCTTCTCCTCCTACAATCATTTCTCTTTTCTTTAATCAAACCAGTAGGAGAGCCAACAGCTGGGTTTCTCCAGGAGTTACAAGGGTCTTGTGACTCCTGGTGAAAGAAAGTTATCTGACTCCCATTCTGGAAGTCCCAGATCGATATATTTCACACTCTTAAGTCAAGAGGGTTGCCAGCGATGATGGCATGTGCAGGGAGTCAAGGGAGCTGGACAAGATGCTGGAAGAGAACACTTCACAAGCTCTACAGAGATGGTTTCAAAATGGCGGTGTCTCATAGGGCTTGGTTCTTGCACGAAGGTGTGTGTGGGTGTGGGAATCGCTGCTGTAGGTTGGATCACTCAGTGGCAATGAGTGGGGTGAGGTGGCTGCAGATCAATAATCAGCACCCTGCGGTTGCTCTAAATCAAGGCTTGAATCTCTGACAGGCTGCAGAAGCCAGAGAAAGCACAGAAATACCTCACCAAACATTTTTCTTCTCTTATCTCTGCTTTATGCTGTCCTAAATAGAAATCTTCTGTTACATTCAGCTTATGTTTGGTGGAAGGGGGACGAAAGCCACACAGATCCTTGCAGTGGGTGGGAGGGGGGCTCTTCCCTGCCAGACGGGGTGCAGGAAAAGGCCCAAGGGACGGAGCAGATCAAGTGTGGGCTGGCAGCAGGGCCATGGGGCAGGCTGGGTCATCAGGCTGATGTGGTAACCAAAGAGTTCTTGAGTTAAGGAAGAATGAAAGTGCAGTGATGGCACGGCAGTGAGCCAGACTGGAGAAGCTCACGCGGTGTGTTATTAAAATCCGATGGCACCACCACGGTGTGCATCTATTGACAGTTTGATCTCTCTGCTTCAGCTCTCATCACTTGCAGCCTTTGCTGAGAAATAGTAGGTCTGTAGAGGCCAGCACCGCCGCCTGTGTTTGGGAAGCAGCAGGCATAGGGAAAAGTGTTGGGGCCCAGCCTGCAGCCCTCAGCCCCCAGCCCTCCTCACAGCACTGCGCCTGCAGAGCACGCTGCCCACGCGCGGGGACTGCTGCCCTGTGCAGAGCTGGTGTGCGACAAATGAGATGTTTGCAACCACAGCTGTGGAGCTGCCGGGGAAGGAGCAGTGTAAACAGTTATTATTTATTCTTGTTACACTACCATTAGGAACCAGCAGTGTGACTCGTTTGGAACTTGGGCCTTTCCCAGAAGCACGCCTGTTCATTCTGAAAGCAAAGCAGTGCCGGGATCACGGCACACTCACTTCTAAAAGCAAACCAATCAGATTTTCCCCGCATCGGAGGGCTTGTCTTTGTTTCCTAAGTATTCCGCAAAAGAAGCTAGCACCTGCATGCTAATGCTTTGCAATGGATTTTGACAAGGTCACAAAGTGCCTGTTTGTTGCTTATCTGCTCAGTCTTAGTTTGCAGATGTGAACGGGGTTTTCCCATACGTGGCTGTACAGCTCCCAGCCAGCTTAAGAGTGTGTGTTATATATTTATATCGTATTTATATTCTCTTATCAGTATTCAGTTTGGAAGGAGGCTGCCCAACATACAGCCAGGAGAGAAAAGGAAAGAGCATATTCTGGTTCTCTCTTCATTTCTGCTGATTTTGTCAAATAGCATAAACCCTCTCAAAAGAAAGGGATAAAGAATGGGTATAAATCAACTCCCTTCTCTGAGAATCCAGGGCCAAACAAGGGAAGTGTGCAATTCAGAGGGAGCTGGGGAGATGTGCTGGCTCCATCAGACCACAGCAGTGCAGTGTGCAGTGTGGGAGGAACAGTCACATGTGTCTGACTGAGGAATATTTCAGCTAGCCTGTCCACCCTGAGGAGAGAATTCTGTATGTCCCTAATACTTCATACTTAAGTGCCTAGTGAAATACTGTTTTCTGGTTTTTTCATTTGTGATCCACTTGAAACAGAGAGCTGATGATACTCAGTCATCCCTTCCACTACCCTGTAATTTGTTTAGTCCACTTTAAGAATGGTATCTTTCTCAAGCTTGCGGCTGTAGACAAATGTATCTTAACCAAATACAACACTACGGAATTGTGTGGAGTTGTACCTGCCGACACTGGAGGAAAATGGCCTTCTGGACTTCATGGTTCTCGTGCAAATATTCACCTGGGAAACAGGAACCTTGCTTTTCAAGAGAACTTAACACTCAGCTCACATCGCTGCACCTCTTCCAGCCTGGCTTACTTAAAAATCCTGTCCCACTTTTGGAATACCTGCACTACTGAAGACCATGGCTTTATTTTACCTACAGTTATAGTCTTGGGGAAATGGGCTTTCACGTTACTCCCCAGTGCAACAGTTAGACAATACTTTTCAAGTGTTTAGAAAGCTCAATTTTCTCCCCAGTAGCTCAGAGTACAGGAATGTCCTGTGGCAGGGATGTACATGCCAGCATGTCAGCTGGCCAAGTGTGGGAGATCCCCCAGCACTGCCTGCCGCAAGGTTCCCAGTATGCAACTTGGGAATGTGCAGTGTTTATTTTGGATGTGTGAAGCCTGTGTAAAGATTCCCTATACATGTCTGGGTTTAAATATATATGGTTATGCTCTACCAACGTGTTTCAGCCTACACAGGGCAGCATCTGTTGAAACATGTACCTCTGGCTTAGTTTTGTGAAAGAAAATGAAGGAAAACAATTTCATCCATCATTAGACCAACACTTGGGAGAAGTTTTAGGCCTCGTTCCATTTCCTGAAGCTATGCAAATTTTGGCCTCATCAGCCCAGAGAAATAATCCAGTCCCTGGTGCTTCAGCCATCTCTGGCAGCAAATTTAAGGACGGTCTCTTGCAGTCTTGCAGTCAGGGTCAAACCATGCATGGCAGAGCTGACTGAAGAGGGCTGCCGGGCCACCGGCATGCAGGACACCAAAAGCAGCACTCTCTGTTCCATGCTGGCTCCAACTCACTCGTGGTTTCTGGGTGCAGCCCAGGGTAAAGCAGTGCAACTGGAGGCCACAGAAGAGGAGCCGTGATTGCTCTAGTAAGGAATAGCTCTTAGAGGGTGGGTGGAAAATGTCTGTGCAAAAAGGTTTCTTTGCCACAATACCACTCAGAGCTGCTGTGTGGTAGGTGAATTTCTCCCAAATCCTGAGCAGCAGCTCACCATAGCATACAGAACTGTATTTCCATCTGCCAGCACCCTGTTCTTCATGTACAACTAACTTGCGTCCTCTCGCTCACCTCCAAATAGCCGTGTAAGTTGGGCATTAACATGTAGGAAAGTATCCGTGTAGCCCAATCACATGTTGGCCCAAACTTGCAATCTTCTCTCTGCCCACCAATTTAGAAACAAATGATGTGAGAGCACTTATGTGTGTCCAGTAAGTCACTGGGAAACTGCTCCAAGTTCCCAGCTCAGAACAACCCCAGTTTGTGGTCAGTTACTTGAATCCACGGAAGATGGGTTGAATTTCAGGGTGGCCATTGGCCATTTGTACATTGCAGAAGCAGCTGCACTATGTTCCCGTATTGCACCCTGCAGCCTTGTATGCCCTGTGGTGACTGTCCTGTGACAATAGCTGTATTGAGCACCAAAGTGTCCGTTTGTGTAGTGATGCCTAGACACAGGTGAGATGTGTGTAATATTTAGTGCAAAATTCAGAAGCCAGTCATACTCACTGCAGCCTTAGAGTGGACATGACTACACTGGCAGTAGGCGGTGGGGCTCTTCTAATGCTGCGGGCTGGTATTACGAGTAGATAGGATTTTTTTCCTGGTGCGAGGTGACTAGCAGTGCTTTGAATTCAGGGCTGGGAGAGGTTTTACTGTGAGCTGGCTTAGAGGAGCAGTGACTCTCTATGGCTTCTCCCTTGCTGACAAGATACTTTTCTAAACTCCACCTCCCTCTACTATTACACAAGAACAGAAGGCTTATTTCCCTTAACTTGAAGCAGCAGTGTAAACGTTTGATTAATCCTATGACATACAGGTCAAAGTTGTTAAAAATGAAAGCCACAGATGATTATATTTGGAAGAGATGGGTATGTTGCAGTCAATTTGTGTTAGAGACGCTGTTTTTAGTTTCAGTTTCTTTCTAAGTGTAATGAAGTTGGTTTATTTTTCCTCCAAAACTTGTGGATTTACCACTATGCCGTTTCTTAGAGATGAAGATATTTCCATCATGGTATTTTGAAAACATTTCAGTTTTTACAAATAAGTTACATCCCAATGTGAATGTAGCCCATGCTGCCGGAGACTTAGGAGAACAAACAAAAGATTTCAGCTGTTATTTACAGTTAAGAAAATCTGAACTATCTGTGATGAAAAAAAGCTTGAAAGCTGAAAGTCTGATTAGACAGGTCATTGAGATCTTTTTGTTTGTTTGTTTTAGTTTATTTAGAAAGCATGCCAGTTATTTCAGAAGCTCTGCCCACAAAGAATGTAAAACAACTTAGTTGTCTCAGGTCTGAATTTAATCCGAATTTAATCTTCTTAATGGCAGAAGGTCGCTAAATTCAGTCCAGGGTTTCATTCAGTTCTGCCATTGTTTCGACCTAAAAAAACGTTACCATGAAAATGCTGGCATGATTGTTGTGTAAGGAGTATAATGTCTTAATTGAGATGATACCAGAAATGATTTTAAAAACTTCTATTGCAGCTCAGATGACCGGCAGTGTTTTATAGCTTTAACACCTGTCTTAAGGCCAGCATGTGAGACCCAGCCTTTGTCTGACTGTAACTCTTCTGATTTCAGTGAAGTCACACCCACTTAAATCCTGATTGAATTTGTCTCACATGATTGGTTTTTTAATTGTGTGATTTAATTTTCAGTATCTCCAACCCAGTGTTACAGTTTGGAGCTCTAGAGCACGTTAGAGTAAGGTCAGTAACCATTTCTTCCATTTTTACTTTCCCAGTTACAGGGAGCCATTAAAAGAAAACTGGAAGATGATAGCTCTCCTGCCTCCAGTGGTGTGCCTGATGTCATTTTCCCAAGTGACAGTAAAAGACTTTGTCTCGATGATGTAACCCTTTCCATGGGCCAAGGTACTAATCCCAGTGTGGCGTGTCCAGAAATGCAAAGTTCTCCATTCTCCACCAGTCACAGCACTTCTTCCATGGGAGTCACAGGTCATTCCGTGCTCTTGGAAAACAATCACATGAATGGCAGTGGCATCGGCTCCCCATTTTCTGTGCCACCCAACACGGAAATAAATCAGAAGGGGTCGATGGGAGGGCAGGGTAACAGCATTGTCCACTATGATGAGAAAGGAAACAGCTTACAGTCTGTGGACCAAGAGCTGCAAGATCTATTGGAAGAGCTGACGAAGATGCCCGATCCTTCTCCCAATGACCTGGATCTGGAGAAGATTCTGGGCAGCAAGGCTGAAGAGCCACTTGGGCTGAGTCATTCTCAACCAAGCATAAGTACCACTCCAAAGTCCTCCCCACAGACTTCCCACTTGGAGAACCATGTTGCTAACAAAGACTTTTCCCCAGGCTGCAATCCAACCAGTGGAGGATCTCCTCAGATGAGGCCATCGTCTGCTGGAGCTAACTTCCAGGTTCCTCCCTCAAACAAACCCGCTGCATCACCCATCTCTACAGCAGCTCAGAGCAAGAACCAGCCACCACCCATGCTTCCAGTACCCTTACCCAACATACCTGGCTCCAACTGGCATGCTCAGCAGCTAAAGCAGCTGGCAGCTAGCAAGCAGGTGTCTACTACAAAGCAACAAGTACAGGCTCCTAGCTGGCCATCTATGTCTCCTCCTGGTCTCTCTCCTCCTTACAGGGCAGGATCATCCCCACACCATCAGCCCTTCAGTCCTCAAAATGTTATGGTATCTGGAATGCCTGCTAATAATTTACCAGGAAACAATATCCAGAGTCCTCAAAACACTCTGCTTTCAAGCATGACTTCCAGCAGCACCCCCTCCAACGGCCCCTCTCCTCCCTATGGGTCTGAGAAGCTTTCCAGTCCGGCTCTGAACCAGCAGCCCTTCAGCCCACAGAGCTCCATGCTGCCTGCCCTGACAGCAGCCAGCTTACCAGCCAGCAATATTAAAAGTCCACAGAACAACTTGGTTGCCAGCATGGCTTCCACAAATACTGGACCTTCTCCACCATACAGGCCAGAGAAGCTGTCAAGCCCAGCTCTGCATCAGCAGCCCTTCAGTCCTCAAGGTACATTAATCTCTAACATCACTCCCAACAACAATCCCACAAGTATGCAGAACTCACTTTTTAAATCAATGACTACAAGCCAGTCCAAAAATATGAACATAATTATGCAACAGCCATCCGCTAGCTTACAGCCAGGTCTGGTGAATGAGAGCCCTGTTAGCCAGGACCAGTTTTCTTTCAACAACACCAAGCCACTATCTCACTTTGCCTCGGAGTCAGCTACTACAAAGATGTCACCCCTGACAGCAGGACAAGGGCAGCAGTCGCTCATTCACTATCTCCAGCAGCAGCAGCAGCAGCAGTCTCCAGCCACCCAGCAGTCCCAGCAGGCTAACAATAGCCAGTTCCTCCAGCAGCAGTTCCGACAGCTGATGCAGCCACATCGGATGCAGAGACACATGCAGCCTGCCACACTGCCATCTCAAAACAGACAGGTGAGTGTGCTGCTTCTTTCTTACTGGGCTTACATGGCGAATGTTGTGTTATGTATTTTCTTCTTTTTGCTTCCCTTTGTGTTTCAGATGTGACATCATTAAACTTCTGGGGTGTGCACAGTGTATGCATGGACAATGTCCTGGAGTTATTAGAAGTACCTTTGTTTATTTCTTCAGTTGAAATGTACTTCAATTCTGTCATGCGCTGTCACTTCTAGCCCACTGGAGAATTTTGTGCTATGAGGCAAAACCCACTTTTCACTACTGAAATAAGTTATTTTTAAATGTACAGATTGTGTTCTTAGGTACAGGTACATAGTAAGCTGTAGAGATGTTCCCATAATTATTTGTTTTCCATCTTTTTTTTTTTTTTCTTTTTTTTTTTTGTGGCAGTCTTTTTTTTCCCCCCTAATGTCCTTGACTGATTTCATCTCTATGTTATGTTTCTGAGGCCAGAGAAGATCGGCGGGGCGGGAGGGGGCAGGGTGAGAAGTGAAGTTAAAATATGACTCCTTGGTGGACAGCAGGTCAAACAGTACAGCATCTGAATAGCTAAGAGGCAGACTTGAAATACCTGTTACCAGCATTTGCCAGAAGCAATGCCCTGCTTTGGATGAGGGCCATTCCCCACCCTTTGCTGAGCTGCGATACTAACTGAGCTGGTAAACACAAAAATGTGACTGGCAAGATTGAGAAGCAGCTTTGGTTTCTCTCCAGCAACCTTCTCCCTGAGACCCAAGGAGAGGTGCAAAGCACTGTCTACTACTACCCCAAACAAGAGAGATTTGCTGTGTGTTTCAGAGCAAGGAAGGGTGTGGGGACTCAGTCTGAGAGCTCAGGTGTGAGCAATAAATGGCTATCTTTTCATTAGGAAGAATAATGGTAGAACACAAACGGAACCTTGCCACCAAAGCCAGCTTCTATTAGGCAGAACCAGCACTTTGGCAGCAGAATCCTTAGCCCAGCTGCACGTGTACGTTCACACTGACTCCTCACGGTGGGTTGAAATGCTTCTGTCCCAGTGATTCAGAAGCTGATCTTCAGAGCTCTGCATGGACCGGCTGGGGAATGCAGACCCTGGATTTCTGTGCTCTCCTACCTCCTAGGAGTTCAGCTCTTCTAGAGATGCATTTCTTCAGTGTGGATGGCTTAGTGTGTAACTTTATTTGTGATAACAATGAAAAATAAGCGGATAGTTATAAACTTTATTAAAGTTATAGTTATAAACTTTTTTAAATCATCTTTGTAGTGGTAAATTAACAAAGTGCATTTCCACTGTGCCTCTCTGAGATTGACCCAAAGTTGTGTAAAACCCGGTGCTCCCCTGCTTTTATCCAGCAGCTGAGGGCAGAACAGCTGGGAAGGCTCAGGATCCAGGAGAGTGGACACACAGCCCAGTGAATGAGTCGCTGCAGCTTCGTGACTTAGTGCTGATCAGTGGTTGTACTCTGGAGGCAGTGTGGGTGAGGAATATTCACAGTGTTTTACTGCCCTTTGGACAGTGGCTGCGAAGTTGTATAACTGCTGTGACAAAATCAGTTTTGCACGTATATCTTTTTTCTGGCTCTCCTGCTGGATGCGTGGCATCACCACGTCCCTGCTGGATTCCTGAGGTTTCCTGTGCCCTCGTTTTTATCTTACACCTCCAAACCCCTGCAGCAAATCTCTTTAATTGTCCCAAACCAGCCCTCTTCAACAGCTTTCCCACTGCTCTGCCTGTGCTGCGTTTCCAGGTGCTTCTCACCGTCAGAGAGGTAGCATCATCTGGTGCCTATCAGTAACTATCAAGGACAGTTAAGACAGTGATTACAGGCAATGAGCATCTTACGTTTTCAGACTAGTTAGGTAAGCTCCCAGTCGGTACCTCCCTCCTTCTACAAGTGAGACTGGTGCACTAATTATGCACCAGATGACAGTGCTTTGTTTTTACAGTGTGCTGGGCCACCTAAGAAGGATGGTGGATGTTCAGGAGCTGAACATTTTGCTGGGTTTTGATGATTTTGCTGCAAATCTCATAGGAGAGCGTGGAATCCTAGTGCTGAATTAATAGTAAATGGCACAAAATGAAATTTTTTGAGTGAAAGAAGGACAGAAAATTGAAAAGTATTTGAGGTGTGAAACCTTAAAATTCTGGGTTAGTTGCTGTTTGTTTGAACCTAGCATGTATGTCTGTGATTTGTCTGCAAGAGATCTCTTATCCACATTGAAACATACTGAAATGTCGGGGCTGACCTGTACCAGTGTGGGTCCGTGGTAATGTGGTAGTGGCAGTGGCTGTGGGTTCAGTGTCCAGCAGCACACCTGAGAGCCCACTTTGAGGTTTTCGGAATCTCGGTGCCAGCTCTCTGCTGAGGCTGGTGATGAATGGGGCTTCTGGATCACAGAACAGTTGTTTCATTACTACACAAACAGATTCAGAAGATGAGAGACAGCTTCTGCATCTTCAATAATCAGTAACTGTCCGGTGGAAAATTGCCTTTTTTAGGCTCATTGATGGGAACCCACTCAAAGAAAACCAGCAGAGTTCCCTGGGATGTTGGTTAGCATTTGAAAGTCATCCCCTTACTCTGTGTGCGCATTTGGGAACGTGACTAACATTTATCAAAAGAAGGCCTGGTGCTCTCTTTCTTTTGAGCAAGAGGTGCAGCTTGATACAGAAGAAGAATGTGGACGGTGGCCAGTTGGAGGGAGAACAATAAACCACGCAACGTGATCCTTGTTGCAGGAGGGCAACACGTGGGAGAGAGCCGCGGCTGTGCTGCAGCCCAGGGCAAGCCTTTTGCTGTTCTTTTCATGCGAACTAAAGCAAAGGCTCCATGTCCCAGATGCTGGCTTCCTCCCGGTGCCTCCCAGCTGCAGCGTGTGGAACATAATGGTGTATTGCTTCAGTGTAATCAGTCTGCATCCCAGAGCCCGGGTTGCCTGGACAAGTGGCAGATCTGATAACGTGTGATCTTTTCACGTCTGAAGCGCTATGTCTTTATCGTTGAACGCTGGCAGATATTGATTTAGGCACCAACAGTTTGCGTTGTGTGATATTGCAAAGCCTGGTGGTACTCACACTGCTCTGGTGGATATGCTCAAGTTTTCATTACACTCATGTACTACTGGTGCTTGCCGAGTGAAATTACACTCAAAGGTCTGGACTCATAAATCCACAATGTAAAGGTGGTATTAAGTGCTGGAGAGTCTCCTGAGCTATCCCCTGCTGCTTTCTGGGATGCAGCTCAGCCCCCTGACTTTCTTTTGGCTGGCTATGGGTGTGTGAAGGCAGCATCTGCCCAGGCAGGTTGAATAGTTGGGCATCTCCCTCATTTTATGTCTAAATACAGCTTGTACTTGCGGATCCTCTCTTTTGGCATGTCAGAAATACTGTGCCCAATTGTGCCTTCAGCTATGCTGGTATGACATCCCTGAGTTCAGAAGAGCCATTCTCTTGTTCCAAACGATATAAGAATAGAAACAGGCCCTCGTGAGTGGAAAGAGGAGTTCTCCTGCTTGTAGGTAGAGGAGCTGGGGATCTCTGCATATAAATTCAGGCTGGAATAAAAGAAACCATTGGGGGGCTGTGTGTTTTCCAAGCCCAAATCTGTCTGAGTTAGTTTCAGAGCCCTGGGAAGGGGGCTGCATTGCCCACTGCTCTGTAACACACTTTCAGACAAGACTCGATGGAATGGCTTGTTTTGTTGGGGGGACATGGCTAATAAATAGCTATTGTTTGGGTGTGACACATCATTGTGCATTTCTGAGCTGCACTTGCTCTGCGGGAACCAAGTGTGCTATTCTTAGAGCCCTCCACATTTCTGCTGACATCCAGATAGTCGTATACTGGGCTGTCAGTGGAGGGTATATTTGTTTCAGCTCCATTGCCAAAAATTATGGAAGAGGAAAAAATTATAGCGGAAGAAGCAGAGAGAAAAATTATATCACTTGCAATATAAATAGCTGTATTTACTGTATGCTGACTGTATACGAGATATTGAAGAATGTGATGAAGATTTTTTATTTTTTTTTAAAGGACTCTGTAAAGGTCTGGACAGTGTTTCTTTAACTGTGGTAAAAGAAGCAGTAGAGTATCTGAGGTGGTGGAGTAAATCACAGGCTGCAGAAACACCAAAACCCCCAAGCTTCATTAAACATGGTAGGAGGAAAAAAAGTGAACAAAAAATCTGGCTTCTGTGCGTGAGCTCTGTAAAAATAGAAACAAAACTGCAGAAGAAGTGTACTGTTATAAAGAGCAAACTGACCCAGAGCTTAGATGTTAAAGGTTAAATAAATATAATGGAATACAACATTCAGCTTTTATTAATGTAAAAATAGCGATGTACATCCAAGTTGTGATGTATGTACAGGGAAAATAAATCCTAAATCCCCCCAGAAACCATGGGGATTTCTGAGATGTTGTAAATTTTCCCAACGCACAAAACAAGTAGTGATATCACATATTATTAATAAGACTGGAATCCCAGATTTCATCTGCAGTTTCAGTCCTTCCCCTGTCCTGCTCCCTGCCCCGTCCTTTTTGTCTTTAAGCGTCACACTTATCTTTAAAGCCACTGTGAATGAAGTTCTGCTTGGTCTTTCCTACTGATCTTACCTTTTTCCATCCTTCTCTTGTTTCTTCTCGTTTTTCCTCTTCTTTCTCCTTTTCCTTCTCTTTTCACTGGAAAGACTTTTTTTTTTTTTTTTTTTTTTTTTAATAATATATTTTTTTAACTAATGCTGCAGGAAGAAAAACAGATTTGATTTCAAAGGCCAGTGATAGCACAATACCCGAGCAAAGCCTTGGAGGGAGTAAAGAGCTTTTGAAGGCAGAGGAACAAGCCCTTCAGCTAATTAAGTGCCTTTGACTGGACAAATAAAGGAAGCTGGTGATGAATCTGGATTGCAGCAAGCAAGCAGTAAGGCTGAGCCTGGAGTTTGACCCCTCTGCATATGTAAAAACATCTTGAACGGTCATTTCTGAATTTATATTTAGCAGTGCCATTGGAACAGTGTTGGTATTTTTTACTCAAACCCAAAGATTCCCTTTCCCAGAGGAGCCCAACAGAGGCTACTGCACAGCCAACTCCTCCCTGCTCCCACCACTAAGTCATGTTGGATAGCTCTTGGAAAGTAAGGAGGCGGCTTTTGGAAAGACGTGGGGTACTGGCCAGCCATGCCGACAGTAGCCCAGTATTTTCAGAACTGCAGAAGTCAAGATAGAAAAAACAGGTCTGATCTTCTTACCCTACTGCTCTTCTGTGTTCTTTTTTTAAATTGCATGTGTCCTTCTGCGTTAGGCAGCCTTATTTCAGGGCATTTCACTGCTGTAGCTGAACCTTGCTATCCATGCCTTAGTTTTCACTGTTCTTTGGTGTGCAATCAAGTTGCTTCTGGCACCTCTGCCCAATGCGCAGGCCATTTCTCCCAGTTAGCCCCCTGTTAGCTCCCAGCAGCTAACTGGGGGCATTGCCTGCAGGACCATGAAGTGCTGGGTGTGTGCAGGCTGACGTGGCAGCCACCCTTGTTTTGGTGGAGAAGGAAAAGAGGAGTACTTAGTGCACCATGAACACGCAGATGGAAATGGGACGTCCCAGAGAAACATAGGACAGGTCACTTAATGGCAACTGGACAGGCTGCTTTTATAGTCTTTCCTCATGCCCAGGACATGCAATTTAAGCAACAGACATTTTTTTCCTTTTTCCTTGCAGTGGAGGTAGGAGAAAAGCTCTTCTGTCAAATGTATGGAGAAAGTGGTGTTATCACACTAAGTGTCTGACTCATTTGACGTGAAAACAAATTTTGGTACCCATGCGTACCAAAACCTCTCTGATCCTGCCAGCTGGGCTGGGTGCTTTCTCCCTGGTTTTCTGTGCGGCTTGGTAGGTTTGCTCATGGGCTCACATTGGCTCGATCAGGCCCCACCAACTTAAGTCCTGCGCTGACTGTAGTCCTGCAGACTTTTTGCTACAACACACTGCTTGCACCCTCACTTACACATCAGTGCACCCGTCATTCCTGCACCAAAAAGGCGTGTTCATAGCGCAGCATGCCGATGAAGAGCAGTGAGGGAACAGTTTCCATGACCCTACTGTACACCCAACTCTTGCTTCATCTCTGCTGCAAATTCTCATCAGTCTCAGGGCATCTGAATGCCAATTTCTGCCCCACTTGTGGAAGATTCATTTGTTCATTGTCTGTATTTTTGCAGTTGTGGGGCTGAGCTCCAGCTAAAAGCAGCCTGGCATTCAGAATATGTACTCACCTCCCCAAATCCACGCCCTTCTCGCTCTTTCAAATTTGTTGCCTAAATTAACAGTTAATGTTAATACTTTTCTTGTGGGGATATTGTGAGAGCATTGGTTGTGCCTCCCTTTTGGGATGGGGGGAGAAGAACGTTTCCATCCGGTAGTGTTGCACAGCAGTCTAAAATTGCATCCACACTCGCAAGGCTGAAGTACTGAGGGCACCAATAACTAATTAATGATCAGAATGGAAAGCAAGCAGATGAATCAGGCAGCCTTCAGAGGGCAATAAATCAGGTGGTGCCGCCGGGTGGCGGGGCAGGGTGACGAGAGCTGCCTACTTCATCCTGCTCGGCTCCGCTGCCATTCCTGCCTTGCTGCAGTGAGCGCTGCACGCGAAATAAAAGCACAGACATGTTTTGTTTCGGATGCGATACCTAGAAATAACTTTCCTGGTAAAATGAACTCAGTCTCTTTTTCTCTGGGCGTTTTGGAGAAATTTCAGTGTGTGGGTGGGGGAAACAAAGCAGTGGCTGTAAACAGGAACTGATATTGTCTCCGTGTCTGAATGGGGAGAGAAACTGAACTGGCTTCGTCGGTTCCCTTGTACATCTGCGAGTCTGGAAACACTGGGGTGATTCACAGTTTGCTGATTAATATAGGAGCAAGCAAAATAGGGTGAATTAGCGGCCATTAGAGATATGCTCTGTATGGCAAATGTCCCCCTAGAACAAATGATGTTTCACGTAGATCGCTTAGAGGAAGAGGTAATGGGTCTTAAATACAAATTAGAATCAGTCTCGTCAAAGCTGTTAACATTAAGGTTTGAAAGCCAAACGCTATTACAAGCTGTCTTCAGAAACTCTGGCCATTTAGGAAGTGTATCAGTCTGCTGTGTTGGCATTGCAATATTTCTGTCTCAAGTACTTTGGACTATTTCAAGCAGCCTGCACTAATAATTGATAGAAACTCGCAGTCAGAACAGAGCAGCTCTTTTTAGGGCTTTGAAGGCTAATCACTGTTACATGTATGTTTTTAGGTTAAATCTTTTACAGCATATCTAAAGGCAAAAATTATCATGTCAGTCCATAATGCTTAAAAGCTCTCCTGGAAATTAACAAAAAGTAATCCTATATTACAGTTTAACCCTTTGCATATGGGGATGTGAAAAGAACAAGATAGGAAATACATTACTGCGACATAAGTAGCGTTCTCTGTCTGACCGGAATAATGGTTTAGCAGTTCTCCTTGTAGTAATGAAAATGAGATACCTTAAATCAGCATCAGACAGATGCAGATTTGAATGCAGATTCTGGACAACCCGTGCCGAGGTATTTTTCCCCACTGGAGAGTTGTTAAGAACCCACTGAAGGAGGGGGGAGCCGTGTGAAGCAGATGGGGCAGCGTGATATCCCGGTCTGACACGGTACATGAATGGCTTGATCTTGTAAAGACTCAAACACACACACCTAAATTTACACAGCGGGAGGTCATCCCAGGATGACTGCAGGATTATTTCTGAGAGCAAAGTGAATCATGTATGCACATCTTTGTATGCTCAGCAAAGATCAGAGGTGGAAGAAGAGGATGCCCCAAAGGGCAAAGTAATCACTGGCAGTGGCAGCTTAGTTCTGCCACTGAAGAAAGGAGCTGGAAGCTTTGGTGCCTCGTGCCTGCCTTAGTTCAAGCTTGCATTTGAATAATTTTTGGCTCTCTGTTTTTTTTTTGAGGATTGTACCAGCATTCTGTAAATGTCCCAGCCTTCAAAGAAGTTGAAGTTTTCATCATTCTGCTGGTTATTTGCAGCCCTCTGGGCCTTGGTTTTCCAGTTGCAGGCCGTAGGAGGAAGAGCTGCCCCTTGCAGGAAGACAAGCTGCCCCTCCATTGGGCATAGCATAACAAAGGGAAAGGAGGGGAAAAATCTGACCTGGGGCTCGTTTCCCCTCTTTTGTGGTTATGGGCTGCTACTGTGAATGTTTCTTTCCCACCCAGAAAGATGAAGACATACTATCCTGGGGTAACAGTAGTATGTGTCCTTGTCATAAACCAATTTCTCTCCCTACTTTAAGACTCAGGGCTTTTGGAAGCTTCTCTCTGCCTAATGAATGTGTTTAACATTTCCTTTACTTTCTGGCATTATTAAGTATAAACTGTTACTCTAGTGGATTGAAGTGTGGTTTACAAGGCACTCGCACTGGGATAGTCTGTTTTCTTTTACAGTTGCTTCAAAGGGCACGCTTAAACAATGAATGAATGGTACGAGTGATACTTATTTCAGACAGCCCCCCTTTTCTCCTCTTTTCCTGCAGCAGTACTTCTGCTTTCTACATGGAAATGCAGTGCTTAGCGGCACAGATGCAGAGTGAGGGTGAGCCACTTATTCTCCTTTCCCTCTCCTCCCAAGAGGTATCCCGTGACTTCCTCTTTTAGCCCATTAATCGCTGCAACTCAAAATTCAGCCTGATCAAAGGAGCAGAACCTAGTTGAAAAGTGCACATTCTGGCAATTGACTCGACTGTTTATAGATTCCCCGCTGAGCTCATTTAGAGCCGGGATGAAGCTGTTCTCCTGCAGGTCTGCTCCTTGGCTCGGCAGTAGCACTGCACTGGGTGCCACACTGGGATCCCCGTGTCCCGCAGCGCCCATATGGAGGCTGAGTGCCCTCCTGTTGGCTTGGTGCAAGGCCTGCACTTGGCTTTAGGTTGTGCTTCAGCTGCAGGAAAAGCCAAGAGCCTGCTAGCTGAAGGTGCCCGCAGTAAATAGTGATGATTCGGTGTTTTGCAATGCACGCGTCAGGTTTCTGTCTCTTGCAGCTGTCCTTCCTGGGTCGCGAGTGGGAAGGAAAGAATTAAAAAATACACAGGGGAAATTTGTAAACAACTTGAAATTTCTTGTAAAAGTTTTCTTTACGATGTGATGACTCACTTAAGGAATACAGTTGTTTTTAAAGCCTATTTATACATGCAGCTAGAAACCCGTGCTGTTTTCTGTCATTAACAGTCTTGTTGGTTCTTGTTTGCTGAAAGCAAAAATGCAGGCTGCCCATACCTGTGCTGCTCTCTGCAGATTAACATCTGGTTTTGCAATCTGTACGGCTCTCAAATTCCAGTCGATGTAGACGGGAGTTACGGGTTCTCCAGGAATACAGTGTGGGGCTCCTGATGTCATCAGCTGCGATTCTGTGGTTCCCAAAAGCGTGCTCATATTTCTCAGGGAGAGATTCACTCGATGTGTAGGTTCTTATCTCATTAAAGTGAGTTATTGTTACTGAGATGTGAATGGCATTCTATTATCAGAAAATATTATGTATTTAATGGTTTAAGAGTGCTTAAGGTCAGCAGGAACGCAGAACCGCTGATAACATCACCATGGGCAGTGTGATGGCCCTGAAAAAGGAGTAAATCTTTCTTTTACTGAAAAAAAAAGGAGCTAGACATGTCGCCGTTTTCCCATGGTTCTGGACTTTATCTAAAACCTCCAGTGTTCACTTATGCTGTATTTTCCATTTGTGAAAACAACTAAAAACTATTTAACAAGATATCTTTCTTTTATTATTAAGAAAAAGATTATGACAGTGAAGGGGGGAAGTGGACAATCCATTTCATGCTCAGTTCAGTCTTTGAATTTTTTTCCTACCTATATAGATATTTATTTTGTTATCCATATATATATGTATATATATATGAGGAAAAAAAAACCAAACAAAAACGTTTAGAAAGAACTATGGCCTTCATCAGAGACTCTGTAAGGAATAAGATTAGAAAGGACAGCCTGACTTGGGTGACTCCATGCTAGTTGTGGCAGTCTGTAGCACTGCCAGACTTTGGCTTACAAAGCAGCTTTCCTCCACCTTAGAAGTGAGTTAAAATCCTGCTCTCTCTGTGATTTCTTGTTTTTCCTTCTCATTTTAAGGCTTTTCATAAGGTGGAATGCTGCCTAGGTACAGTTGAAATACACATTTCTGACTGTTTCCCTTCTGGTAGAGGGGAGGGCACCTAGCTGCCATCTAGATTACTGCCAAACTTAATGGCGGGCTGAGTTGTACTCCAATTTTCTCCTTATCACTAGGTACTAAAAGGCTCTTACTGTTACACTAATGCTTTCCAAATAAAACAATTTCTGAAGAAATAACAGAACAAGTATCACCACAGACACCCTGGAAGGAATCCTGAACCATAGATTATAAATGGAAACAGTTGGCCAGAATAAGGAATTAAAGTAATCCCTTATATTAGGAGCCTGAAAATGAGATGACCTTCTGCGTATGCCCTTTGTGTGTTTCTAACCTAGTTGGGATGTTTCTCCCTACCTTTGCTGCGCAGAAAACAACAGCCCAGCTCTGGGAAACTGGAGCACAGGCTTGCAAATATTTCAGGCTTTAAACGCGTAGTATTTTTAACTGTAGTTTGTGATTGGAATGACAGGAAGGAAATGAGCAGAAAACATCCTAGTCTATCTCTATATAAAATCTTGCTTGTGAGAGATAGAGTTACCACAATAATGATCAGCCACTAATTGATTCACTGTGCTATGAGACAACTGCCGAGCAGAGGAGCCCAGGGTCATTTTCATGCTCGAACTCTGCTCGGGTTTTTTGCTGAGGAGGGGCAGGAGAGGGTTATAAAGTGGCCGCCACCACCTTCAGCCCTGCTTTTCTCAGAAAAAAAAAAAAAAAAGAAAAAAAAAAAGACACTGCTGGCCAAGTCTCTTTCCTTTGGAAATTGTGTCTGGGAGGGGCCCCTTGGGCTTGTGAGACAAAGTGGGCAGGCAGACAGTCCCTTTCTTGCATCGCAGGCAGCAGGCAGCCCACGGAAGCGAGGCACCAGGCTGGGTTGGATGACGCGCTGGGCTGGGCAGCAGCGTCGGCTGCAATGGGTTCGCAGCTGTTGGTTTCTTCCCTTCTCCCTCCCCTACCCTCCCTCCTCCTGCCCGATCCCACGCAGCTCCAGCACTAAGGACTCCTGCCTGCCCTCAGAAGATGCACCAGAGCTGGCCCTGCTCGCTGCTGCAGCCTCTGCCCTTGTCTGAACACCCACAGCGAACAGGGAGGGAAGGGAAAGCGTTAAGGAAAAAAAGACTCTTCAGCTTAACCTGGTCATCTGTTGCTTACTTCTGGGTTTGCTGTGACATATGCTTGTCAACACTGACTTTCCCTTAGTGCTCTTTCGGGGTGTTGCAGTTGTGAGGCATCCAGTGGGACAGGGAAGGAAGGAACCTTCTGGAGAGAAAGACAGCTGCAGGCAGTGCAGAGCTGCGACCTCTCTGCATGTTGGCAGCAAGTTACAGGCAGTGTGCAGGTCTCACTTTGGTGGTGGTCTCACCTGTGAAGCACCTGACAGTGAAGTGTGCTTGACCCAGCTGTTCTCAGCAGAGCTTTTCTGAGCCTTGCAGAGTGTACAGGTTCCCAGGCACTCAGGCTCACAGATGCATCCCATAACCCAAAACTGCCTGAACCTCATGTTTGTGTAGGACACGGACATTTTCTTAATTGCTTTCACTCCCAGATTTTAAAATGTAAAAATGTGTCTCGGTGCCTTAGCCAGGAGATGCCCACCAGCTGCAGCTCACCTGCTCCGCAGTGCGGGGCACTGCTGCTGCTCAGCCGGCCTTCCTGCCTCTCTTCACCTCCAGCAGCAATGTCAAGCTAACCCAATTCTGCGGCTGGTATTGAGTGCCAGAGGCGAGCTGTGTAGATGTCTCTTTAATTCCTGCACTTGTAGAATTTCGTGTATATTTTTCCTCCGGTTCCAGTGACTCACAGAGTCCTTGGGGCGGAGGCAGGGGGAGAACAAGAAGGCTGTAACCCAGGTCTAATTTACTCATCTGCTCAAGCCGGTTGTCAGTGAGCCTTTCCTCTTTCTGTCCGCAAAGACGTTGCCTCTCAGGAGCCTGTTTGGCCTCCCAGTTATAATTACGTCATCAGAAGTTTTGCTCTTGTCTGTCCCCTGAGGCCAGCTGCCCCTCCTCTGCCGGGTGCCATGCCTTGGGACTGCCAGCACAGCGTGGGACGGCAGCAGCTGCACAGCCCCACACCACCACAGCACACTGCATGCCATCCTGTCTGCCGCTTGTGTTCCATGATGTCCTTCGTGGCATGAAACAGAAGCAGAGCGGGCACCGGAGCAGGTTTTTGGCACGTTTCTTTATCGGCATGTAATGGGCGCCTTGCTGAGGGGTGGGGGGCATTGCTCCTGGAAGGGAGAGCAGCAACCAGATGCTGTGGTGGTCAGGGGGTTTGTGTCCATACGAAATGGATTTAGAAGTAAGGTGTGGTAGCATGTAAGTGACTTTTATTTTTCAGTCTGTTCAGCATGCAGCCTGCAATAGCTCTGCCAGATAGATTTGAATTAAAACCAGCTCCACAGGCAACAAAGGTTCTTGAGCCACGTTGCAGAGACCGGAAATCCATTGTGGCATCCTGATTAGCGCTGGTGAAATCAGAAACCTCCTTTGGTGCCGATAGGAATCTCGCAAATGAGAATATAACCTGTTAATCCTGAATTTGAACAAGAACGGTTATGCAACCCCAGGCCAAGTTCAAGATGCACAGTATCCATGTGCCCCTCTGCCAGCAGGAGCCGCTGCTGGGGAAGGGTGGGCTCACACCCTGCGGCATCTCTTCCGTGCAGCCCTGCTTTGTGTCAGGTCTTTGGGGCTGGAGGAGGTGACACAGGAGTGAGGGTGGGCAGTCTGCGTGGGCTAAGACCGACACTGCTTCGGTGCTGCAGGATGGGGCCACGGGCTCATAGCCGTCCTTGTGCATCTGCCAAAGGATGGGGGTCTGGGAGGGCTATCTGTGCTGATACAGTCTCATAATAGTGCCTTTAATTGTGTGTTAACAGTAGGTTCTGTTTTGTTCTATGCTAATAACAAATTCCAGGGTATAAATAACTCTGTAATTAAAACAAAACAGCTAACGATTTACCATTTGACACCTATGCAGTCTGCCCGAGCCTTGGCTGCATGAGAGCTCTGCTCCTGCCTTGAATATGGTATAATTGTTTTACAAAGAACACATGGATACTCCGGTCATTGAGAAATGCCAGCTGGAGTGCACAATGGCACCAGGGAACAGAGAACAACTAGAAAAGCTTATGCTGAGGCTGCAGAGAGCTCTCACTTCAGGAGTGCAACCACTTCTGTAGCCAGGCGTGTGTGCACATGGGGAGATGGGAGCGCTGCACAGCCAGGTGAGCCTGCGGCATCCTAAGCTGCTCCTTGGGCACAGCACAGACTGCTGAGCTCCAGACCGAGGGCAGAAGTGTGGGTCGGCACTGGTTTGGGAGCTGTGAGGCATGGGTTCCGTGACAGGCTGGGGTCAGGAGCTCTTAAGAGGGCTCCTTCGAGAGTGAGTTGCCCCAGACACACTGTGGAGGCCTGGTGGGGAGATGCTCTACTAGTGTGCCTGGGCTTGGCACTGCCTGCTGTCTGGGCCATCCCTCTGCATCTCTGGAAGCAGTAGCTGTGGCGATTCGATGCACAAAAGGCCATGCTGCTGGAAGTCATACAGATACCTGAAATAGCTGAGTTCTGCCTTAGAAAACATGTTCGCTTCTGTCCTGTTTTTCCAGCGTGGTAGCTGGGAAGCACTTACCTTTGATGGTGCTCCTCCACCTCTCCTGCCTTGAGCAGCACCTGCTGGGGACAGGCTCTTTCCAAGAGTAATACTGGCTGACTCCTGCACTAAGTAATGATATGTTTATCTGCAGTATATGGAAGCAGGAGATGTCTCAAGGTGGTAGTTATCTGGAGACTGGTAAACAAAAGAAGGTAAGATTGGAACTCAAACTGTGAGAAGGCTTGTTTGACTCTGAAGAAAACAACTGTGAAACCGGATAACAGTGTTCAAAAAAATCTGCTGTCGTGTGTCTCGTGCCAAAAGCTGAGTTATTCTTACAGGGAGCTCTAAGCATCTTTTAACCAGGAGGTGAGGAAAAGGAGCTCATTGCCTGCTCCTTGTTTTCATACTAGGTAGAAGAGAACCAGGAATCCTGCTGCAGCTGAGTCTTTCCCAGAAAAAGGAATTTATTTCACATTCACTCAGTGGAGGAAAGCTTCCAAAGAAGCTGTACCTAGATTATCTGTAAGAAGCACTCTTAAGGTTTCCAAGAGTTTGTGCAGGCTTCTCTGTAGCCTGCTTATATCAGAGGAGCAGCACCCTGATGCAGTGTTCTTCCAGCTCTAAAGAAGCCACTTGTACTACAGTACAATCAGAATTGTTTCAGTTGGAAGGGACATTTAAAGGCCATCTGGTCCAACTCCCCTGTAATGAGCAGGGACACCCACAGCTCCATCAGGTGCTCATTGCCCAGTCCAGCCTGACCTTGAGTCACCCCAGGGATGGGGCACCACTGCCTCTCTGAGCAACCTGTACCAGTGCCTCACGAGCCTTAGTATAAAAAACTTTTCCTTTATTCCCAGTCTAAATCTCCCCTTCTTTAGTTTGAAACCATTTCCCCTTGCCCTGCCACAGCAAACCCTGCTCAAGAATCTGTCTCCTTCCTCCTTGCAGCCCCTCCAGATACTGACAGGACCCACATCTCTCCCCACAGCCTTCCCTTCTCCATGCTGCACCCCAGTTCTCAGCCTGTCCTCGCAGGGAGCTGTTCCATCCCTTGGATCATTTTTGTGGCCCTCCTCTGGGCACACTCTAACAGTTCTGTGTCTCTCCTGTGCTGAGCACTCCCCATCTGGACGTAGCACTCCAGGTGAGGTCTCACAGCACAGAGCAGAAGGGCAGATCCCCTCCCTCGCCCTTCTGGCTGCGCTGCTTTGGATGCACCCAGGATCTGGTTGGCTTTCTGGGCTGCAAGGGCACAGTGCTGGCTCATGTCCAGCTGCCATCCACCAGTACCCCCAAGTCTCTTTCAGCAGGACTGTGCTCCATCCTTACACCCCCCAGCTTGCCCTGATATTGGGGGTTGCCACAACCCAGGTGCCAGACCTTGCACTTGGCTTTGTCGAACCTCATGAGGTTCTCCTGGGCTCACAGCTCAGCCTGTCTGGGTCTCTCTGGATGGCATCCCATCTCTTGGATGTATTATCTGCACCGTACAGCGTGGTGTCATCTGCAGACTTGCTGAGTGGGCACTCAATCCCACTGTCATCCAACTCCATCTGGACATTGAGCCATTGACGACCACTCTCTGGGTACAATCTCACAACCAGTTCCTCATCCATCAAACTGTCCACCCATCAAATCCATATCTCTCCAGTTTGGAGAGAAGGATGTTGTGGGGTACTGTGTCAAAGTCCTCACTGAAGTCCAGATAGGTTACATCAGTAGCTCTTCTTTTGTCCGCTGACACAGTTACATCATCATAAAAATCAACAAGGTTGGTCAGGCAGGACATGCCATTGGTGAAGTCGTGCTGGTTGTCCCATATCATCTACCCCTCTTCAGTGTGCCATAGCACTGCTTCCAGGAGGATCTACTCTGTGATCTTCCCCAGCACACAGGTGAGGCTGATAGGTCAGTAGTTCCCTGGGTCATCTTTTCTACCCTTCTTAAAAGTGGTTGTCCAATCACTGGAGACTTCACTGGCCACTGTGACTTTTCAGATATCATCAAGAGTGGCTTAATGACTGTGTGAGCCAACACTCACAGGATTCTGGGATGCATCTCATTGGGACTCACAGACATAATTTCAGGTTCCTCAGACGGTCACAAATCCAATCTTCACATTATGGAGACAGAGAAGATTATTTCCATCAAGAGATGAATGAAGATGTCAGCAGTGACAGTAAGGATCTTACAGGTTCAGAACTGGCAAGGTGGCAGCTGTTTTCAGTATTTTTTTTCTGGCTATCTCAGAGTATTGACATAGAACCAGGAATTTGGCAATCTGCTGACTTCAGCAGGACACCTGCTGACAGTCTGAGCATTTCAGCTTGGGGACCTCAGTGAGGATGTGAGAAGTACCAGGTCAAAAACTGAAGCCTTGGTCTGAAAGTTCTGAAAGCTGTTACTTAGGTCTGACGGCGAGTACTTCTTTGGTTCCATGGAGTGGTTGGAGCTGCTCCTGGAGGGCAGCGGGAGGACTGATTTAATGCTGCATGTCTTTTCTCCTTTACGCTGAACTCTTAATTATGCCGGCATTTCACTGCAGATTAGCAGTGAATGCGGTGCTGAGCTCGAGCCCCTGGGGTGCAGCAGGCACACAGCCCTCGTTGTGCTGGCCCTGCTGCTCACTCACGGGAGCGCGCTCCTCAAGGACACACGCGCGCCATTACGGTGCGAGGACACTCCGTTTGCTTTTTATTCCTCTTTTACATTCTCCCTCCCCCGCCCCCCCCCCTTCTTCTTCTTTTGTGTAATCACTGCAAAACAGGAACAAATGAGTGTGTCACTTTAAACCATGGAACCACTTAGTCCGTAAAGACAGATTTGGTGTCTTTGTGCTGGCAGTCAGGGGCCAGCGCAGCACTCCATAGTGATCCCAGTGTTCTTCCCTGCCCCTCACCCCCCCCGCTCCCCACCCCCTCTGCAGCCTCGCTCTGTGTTTGCCTGCCTCTGTTTTTGTGGTTGGGAACCAGCAGAAGAATGGAATGGATTTAATGATTTGTTGGCTGCAGTGCCGGCATGATTAAGTCAATAAAGCTGCAAGCTGAAAACAGACAGTGTAGTTACAGTATATGACTTTAACCTTGTTAATGCATGTTTATGTCCTCCTGCCCACTGTATAGCTGTACGTTGCATAAAGGAGATCTGACCAATCTTTAACCCATTAAATAATTCATAAAGTGAGAGCAGACATCAGCTACTTGCAGAGCGGATCAGTAAGCATGGGGTCAGCAATAACTTTGGCTCCCTGGACCATATCCAGCGTGTTTAAACTCTGGTGATGTCACCAGGCAAGCTTCTAACCTTAATCATTTGGATGTGAACAAAGGGAAGTTAACTGTTGACATGCAGTGTCTCTGCAGAGGAAATGCTCATGAGCACCCTGCAGCGCAGGGGCTTGGGCCAGCCCCAGCCTTCTCCTGTCTTTTGTGCGCTTCCCTGTTGCCTCACAGCAGAGCCCTGCTGGGCCAGCTGCTACGTGTGCATCTCCTGAACTCCTTTTCTCTTACGTGACCAAAACACACAAAATGACAGGGAGATGGTGGTGGCCCTGAGAAGAGGGTGTTTGTAGGTGCCTGAGTGTTTTTTCCATCATGGATAAATTTTGATAATTTTGATTTGAAAGCATCTCCTGCCTGGTAAGTGATAGAGAATGGTCTGTGACAGGGCTGGAGGCAGACAGAAGTTGAAGGTGCAGGAGAGGGCACAGCGCAAAGGGGGACTGTTCTCTCTGAGGTGAAAGCTCTCACCATGCCATAGCAAGCTGTGCCTGTGGCCATTGCAGCACTGCTCCCGAGGCACGTAAGGGGTGAGCTGTGGGGCTGTGGGGATGAGCCATGGGTCTGTGGCTGGTTGCGCTCTGCTGAGCTGCACAGCCAGGTCAGAGGTCCCAGGGGACCATTACACGTTGGTGTGGTTCAGTGCTGCTCTGAGGTGCAGCTGGCTGTGGCCAGACCCAGGGGGTGGACATATAGAGGACACGACAAAATCTTGTTTGCGGAGTGAACCAGAACAAGGCCCTCACTGAGGAGAGGGCAAAGTGCAGCTCGGACCGCAGCATGGCGTGGAACCCAGCCCTTGCTGCTCTGGGGGCTGACCCTGTTCGGGGAGAAATATTCATTCTTTTGAGGGGAAGCTGAGATGGAGAGGAATGAAGCGACCTGTCTGGAGGCACCTGAAAGAGCTGCATATGGTGGAACTGGAAACCAAACCTGGTCATGCGAGTCCTACTCTATAGGGTCAGGTTTTTTTCCTGTGACTAAGCCATGAAGCAAACTCACCCTTCAAGATCATCTCCTTCAGGGATGGCTTGGGAGTGCACCTTTAATGATCACATTTTCTGCATCTCCTCCTGACAAACTGCCTCATGAGCCAACCACTGCTGTCAGTCCAAAGGGAAGTTTGCTTGTGCAAAGAAAGTCATCACTGGCTCACGTGCCTCAGTGCACATTGCGTGCGCAGGTGTGCCTGCAGGCAGACCTCTGGGATGTGCACATCTGTCCAAGTGGGGCTGCTGGGCCTCACAGAGGCACTCAGTAAAGGCTGCCACACCATTACTCAGGAGCCAGATGGCTGCATGCTGCAGAGCGTATCTCAGAATCCACTCTGTAAGCCCAGCGGTGAATTTTCCAGGTGACCAAAGCGTGCTGGTGGCACTGCTGCTGCTGCTCTGCAGCCAGGGGCTGGGCCAAGGCGGACCCCTGACCGCCACTGGTTGGTCTCAGTCCCTCAGTTATCCCGTCACTTTGCGACTGTACTCATGAAAACTGTCAAACTAATTTACCTGGCTATTTTGGGAGGGAAGGGGTTGGTTTCACTGTCATCTGGAGCAGCAGTCTCTGCTTCAGAGAAGGTGCTCCAGAATTTCTGGTGTGTCAAATTTGATGTGAGCAGAAATTCCGTGTTCTGTTCATCTTTGGTTCTAGCTTGCAACTTGGTATGGTGCATCTGAAAGTCATTTCTTGTTGGTCTCATTTCGACGAATAAGCCTCCAACCACCTAGTAATGTTTTACCCTCTGCAGGGTGCACAGCAGCCGTCATTGTCGCTCACTGGCTGCTGGTTTTTTCTGCTTGATGCAAAGCAGAGTCTCCCAAGCGTATGCTAATGCTGAATGGGGCGGCCCCAACTTCTGACCCATCGCTAATACCCTACAAGTCACATGAAGCTATCAAGGATTCTTGAGCTGGAGTTCAAAATGCCTGCGTTATCAGCAAATAAACACCATTAATTGCCTCTAATATGTTGCGCAATGGTTAAATGACAAGATCCTTATTAATATGCGTGCATATCAAGCTTTTCAGTGCGTGTGAGGGGGAGTATGAAGTGGTAAAATTATTTAGAATTAGTGGGGAATATTTACAGGAAGGCATAAAGAACTGTCAGTTGAGGAAAGCAGCATTTTATGTTCTTGTCCCAGCTGACCTTGTTCCAAGGACAAATGGGAGCCTGATGAAATGAAGCTGCAGATGGCTAGTGAGCTCAACTCTGTAATAATGAAATGACACAAGAAGAAAAAATGAGACATCTCCAGTTTGTAAATACGATCTGAATGGAAGGGGGGAAAAGGAATTTTTAAGGGGAGATGGAGCCGACTTGGTTACAGCAGTTCAGCTTCGGGTATTTTAATAATAATTTCCATTAAAAAAAAAATAATGGTAACGCTCCTTGTTCTCCATACTCAAGGTCACCCTGTGTATGTTTCTTTTTCCATACGATTTTAAATTCCTATTCCTGGCTTATTTGTGCCCACTGTTTCAGCTTACTGCTTCTCAGTGGATTTTGTTTGCTAAGTTGCGGGGCAACTTTTAGCACTTGATTGGGCAGCTGCTCCAATATAACCATTTCAGGGGTTTGAATGGTTTCATCTGTTGGGAAGGACCGAGTACCAAAAGCGATGTGATGCTTTGTGCGGGTTTGCAGGCAGAGTTCTTTGCCAAGGTGTTAGGCAGCCAGGCAGGCTCACGGGGCACAGCAGCTGTCCCTGCAGCCCTAACTGGTGCAGGGAACTCTGGGAACTTCAGCTCAGAGGAATGAAGCGATTCAATGCCTTGTGTGACCCAGACCACTGCACAGCAGCTCACAGTGCTTCTTGGAAGCGGGCTTGTGAAGGACTCACTTGTATCATTAGAAATCAGCAAAGATCTCAAGATTTCCAGACTTGGACTTTGTCAGAGTGAAATCTTCACTGTCATTTGGTGGGATATTCCTGTTCTCTCTCTAGCCCTTGAATTCCCCATTCAGCTGTTGCATTTCTCCCAGCGGGTGCTGAGCTAAGCCAGCTCCTTTTGCATCTCAGTGACACCTCTGTTATAGAGCGCGTCTTGACAGAGCGCCGTGGTGACTCGAGTCAAACCACTTTACAGACACAAGATGCTGTAGTTTGTCATTGTAGCTCGTGCAACCTTGTAGAGACAGGCAGAAGGACTATCAGCCAAAATTGGGTGAGATAAATACAGTTTTAGATTATCTCATTGAATTTATAGGCAGGCTGCCCTCCATGAGAACGAGAGCATGGTGTCAAGGGTTGGAGAATCATGATAGCGGTACAAGCCAAATATAAATATTTTGGTCTTTGCAGATCATTCAATTTTGTGTCTTGGCTATGTGTTATATAGGCACGTACAGAGCCCCTGTCTCTGTATCTCCGAGTCTCTATGCCTAAAACCAACAGTTGGTCTGGGCCAAAGGATCTCTTTGCATTGGGTGCTGGAGGCCTGCCCTGCACTGCCAAGAAGCTGTGTGTGCCCTGTGCACCCACTCTGCGAGCCGTGTTGTGCCTCAGGCTCCTGTTCGCCGTGCTGCCTGTGACTCAGTGGTGCTGGCTGGGGCGTTGCAGTGCTTGATTTCACCTCGTGTGCTCCCGCGTGCGTTTCCATCTAAGAGAAAATTGCAGCTGCAGTAATTCACTCTGGATTATTCTTTTCGTCGTTGTGATCACCGCTCTTGTTCAATGGTGTGTTCTGCTGAATGAAACCAGCTCTAAAAATTTTGGTATTTGCACAGGAGTTTTAACTAATTCATTTTATTTTAAGAGGGGAAATGGACTCAGTTTCCATCCTACTTCTGAGTGCTCTTTGACAGGCACTTTGGGTACTTTGGTGAGGTTTTGTTTGTTTTGTTCTGTTTTTAACAGCGTGAAGAAGAGCAGGATTCCTTCTGTGCTGCTGAAGGGAGAAGCTGCTGGTGCAACTGCCAGCCGGGTGTGGAGGTCTCCTCTGTCCTGACAGCAGAGGAGGGCAGCCTTTCAAGGAAGCTGTGCATGCTCATGAATGAGCAGAAGGAAAAGCTTAAAAGAATTTTCTTTTTAAAAGAAAACCACGTACTCATGGGTCACTTATGGCCTTCAAACAAAGTCTTTTCCTCATTGACAGCCCCAGGATAGTCTTAGAAACCTGAGTCTGCTAGTGTTTCACATGCTCATGTATCAAGGAAATGGGTGAAAGACAGGTAGAAAAGGATCCGCTGGGCTGCACAGCTTGTTTTATCTGTGTCCATACATTTTGTTAAACAAGCAAACAAAAAGCTTTGGAGCATTTTTGAACTGAAAGGCTCAGTTTTATCTTGAAGAGCATCTGAACTGTGGGCAGAATAGAGGGAAAAAGAAAGAAAACTTCCAGAGAGCAAATAGTGTTTTGTTAAAGGCAGGTGATGGGGACAAGAAGCATACAGGGCCCTGAGGACAGGGGGAAGCAAATGGTAGCATCTCACAGACATTGTGCTGCCCAGTGCGTGACATGGTTATTCCGTTCAACCTGAACTTTGTTACCATGGTTTGTGTGCCTTGGCCAGAGAGATTCGCAATGTGAGTATGTAGCTGGGGGCGGGGGTGGTGTCCTCCTTGGTGTGGGTGGCATCACGGCTTGCCGTGGAGCTGCACCAGGTTGTTAGACACCCTGGAGTCTGTTTATGGCTTCACTGTGGACCAAGACACAACATTCACAGCCACGCAATTCTGTGGGTGAACCAGCTTTAACTGCACTGCCGTTTCAACAGTTTACTCGGTACAGTGTATTTGTACAGTGCTTGTGCCTAGTGGTCATAGTTGTGGCCTCAGGAGAGAAACCCTGCTGTGGGGATGAGCAAGGGAGCCTGAAACTGGTAGTTGCGTTTCCTCAGCAGTGTACAGAACTCTCCATACATAACAGATGTTCTTAAAATACAGAACAAAACTCAGTTAATGAAACTTCACCCCACCCCTAGAGATTATCTGCCCCTGCAGTGAGTGCAGATCCACTGAAAAGATTATTTATTATTTATTTTTATTTATTTATTTATTTATTTATTTATATTTTACTTTATTTCATTTTTTTTCCATGTGATGTGTTGGTAAATGCTTCAAGTTAAAGTTATCTTTGGTTACAAAAAAATGCAATAGCAGAAAGCAGTTTTTCCATTCCTCTTACAGCCAACATCTACCCCGAGATACCCATTCCCTTTTGTCTTCTTTTATTCTGCAGAGCTGTGACTCTTTTCAACAATCCTTCTGCTTTAAGATACGTAATTACTAGAGTCAGCTGGATTCCCCATTTAAAGCGGAGGGTATCTTTCTCAAATCAGTAATGCCTTTTGAAATGGAAGAAACTTTTTAAATGCAGCTACTGTATGAATCTTTTATTAGATGCATTTCCGTTCCCCCACTGCTGGTAACACTTTCATATGGGAAGTACATTTCTTCACCTACTCTGCAAATATCCCCTGAAATTCGCCAAGCCGGGTGTCTCTCAGTAACCTTGCTATGACCTGCTTATCTGTTAGAACCACAAAGAATTCCTTCTCTAATTAGTCCATCTGTTAACTATTGAAATTCATGGCTTAGTTTTATTGTCTGGGTCTGTAACATGATGCTGAGCGGTCTCACCTGGCAGCTTATTTCTTATAAAGCACATGTGCCTCTCCAAGAGCCATTTTGGTGCAGACAGCTCTGTCTTCAACATGGGACAAATGACTCTGTCTAGGAGCCTGCAGTCCCCTTCATGCCCTCGCAGAAATAAATTGTACATCTCCAATTGCTCTAGGCTCAACTCAGTCCAATTTAACATGTGTGTTTCTTGGTTATATTCTTTAGAGTTACACTGCAAGATGTAGCAGATGGGAAAATTTAATAGTGATAAATGAGTTTACTTTTTTCACACAGTCTTAAAAAACAATGAACACTCTTTATTAAAGATTAGAGGGATTTTTACATATTTGCCAAAGTGCGATTAGAGCTCTAACTCAGATCCTCAGAAAGTCTTGCTTTTAAATCCTTTTTGGACTGTTTGTTAATGGGAGATTCAGAGGAATTAGGGGCCATAAATTTCTTCATTCTCACTTAAGTGAAGCCACAGAAGTGATTACTGGATGTCTAACTAAGTGGTAGGGACCGGAGTTGATTAACTGTGTTCGTGTGGAATGGCTCATCCTTGTGCTTCCTTACGGTGGTTGTGCATCTCCTGTGTAATAAGACGTGGAGGCTGGGTGGAGCAAGCCCATCAGTGGATGTCAGAAGGATGCAGACTCGTAGCTATACGCAGTTGGTCTCAGTGGGAGCGTTTGCACACTTCGCATTGTGTGCCTGAATGTTTTTTTGGACCAGACCCACACTTAGCACGATTGGACACAGTTGTTGGCAGATGCATTTTGCACGGGCGCAGCAGTGTTCCCTTCTATGCACACTGGGCTGTTGTGGCAGGCAGGTCTCGCTGGTGTGTGCCGCTGCTTTCACAGTTGCCATCAGTGCCTGTGAATACAGACACAGACAGTATACGTTCCTGCAAACCTGGAGCCCGATTCTTTTCTCCTTGCTCTTGAGGTGAGTGCATGGGATACCAAACTTTTGAACGTGAACTGCTGCACTGAGTGGCGTGGGAGCTCCAACCTGCCATGTGCAGTCCGCCTAGCAACAGAAGCACATGCTCTCAAATGCGTGGCCTTGGGCTCCAGCGCTGGGTGCCTGCCATTGGCTGGGGATTGTGCCAATCTGATGGGTTGTTAGGAGTTTCTGGAGGGAAAAGTGACCAGCCCTCCACCAACACCCACGTACAAACCCGTGTGTTTTGCAGACATGTGTATGCTCCTGCTGCCAGCCTTCCCCACTGGGACACTGGAACCCTCCTCTCTTCACTCCCCTCGTGGGTTTCAAATGGGACAGTCCGAAATACAGATGAGCTAAGTTTATGGCATGTTCGGCTTGGCCGTAATATGGGAAAGTGATGTTTCTTGGGGAGTGCTGAAAAGGAAAAATGCTTCGAGTTCGTTAACCTTTGGTACAGATAGCAGCGTCCTTTCGGCTACACCAGAGCTATTCTTAGTCAGTGTTTACACGGCTGTTACTGTAAGGGAATACGGTAGTTCCCACTAGTGGCGAAAAGAGAGAACTTTTTGTTTTTTCTTCAGATTAACCTATATGTGAACTGTAGAGGGAAAGATTTGGAATTCAGTTCTTGTGTTCCTATCCACGCTATTTTGTCCTAATTTCCCCAAAAGCAATATTTAGATGTATAGGTTGTTTCTTTACCCGCTAATTAAGTGTTGTACAACTTTGCTCTGAAAAACTCAGCAACCCATTCTCTGTATTTGCAAATGAACATTGCTGATTGTCATTATTGCTATAGGGTGCCTGCAGAAAATCCCATATAATTAAGCTGTTAAGAGCCGCAGTTAGTAATGTGATTTACACTTCTTTGCCATTAATAATATAGAAAAATCAACGTTATTTTCTTGATGATGTTTAGGAAGAATTAGAATGAGGTGGACATGATTAGGAAAAGAGACTTTAATGTTAATGACTTGTTAATGCGATAGCCCTGAGCTAGACATCAGAATGATTGTCCCTGCACTAAACTCGTTTGCTTCAGTAAGCACAGACCCTCTGCACGCAACAAGACAAGTTGGGAGGAAATTGGATAGATGGCAGGGATTGTGGTGGTATGAGCATTTCGGTGTCTTTCATGTGCAGAGTACACAAACCGAATCCCTGCACTTTCAAATATTCCCCTAGAGGCAATCTGCATTATTCAGAGCTTAACTGTGGCTACAGAATACTGTCTGACATGAAAGCAGAATGCTGGCTTTACATGAACTCTCATATTTACATCTGTAGTAAATCATATTTACTTTTTTTCCTCCCCTCCCTCTTCTTCTGTGGGAGAGAGGGAGTAAAATGGGTAGGAGGGAAGGAGGAGGAGGAGAGTTGTCCAGCAGGATTGTAAGCAAAGCGCCAGTAATAAAGTCTAGTCTTATAAGACTGCCCATGAATAGGAATGATAATGAGACCAGTGATGAGCTGCAGGTTTGTGTCTTTTAGTAAATTGTCTCGCAGGCATTTACATTTCATCAATTGTGCTTTTGCATAATAGGCCGAAGAGCTACAACAAAAGGAGGTACCATAAAAATGAGTAATTTCAGTGACCTTCTTGGTAATCGCCCTTACAAAGACTATCTGGGAAGCTACTGGGTCATTCCTCATGGTGAAGCTGCCGTGGAAGGGTACCCTGGGCCCGAGGAGCCCACCCAGCGATCAATGTCTTGCAACGCTTTCTTCTAGCCACCCTGAGACATGGCTTGTATCCTGTTTTCTCCATCTAAGCATGCCTCTAATTGTCAGATGTCAAAAGGCAACAACCATTTTCTTCTTGCTTATCTCCTGATAACATTGATTCTCAAACAAAGGATGTGGGCTTCCATTCTGAAAACAAAGGAAGCACGGCCTAGCTAAGGATGCTGGATATAACATACATACTTCTCCCTGCCAATAATAACAAAACATCATAAATAATGTAGAAGCTGGATGTGAAAATGGAGAAAGGGGGATGTACTGGTGCTGCTGTGCCTGGGCATGGCACTTACAGGATCACTTACTTTCTTGTCCTTGATGAGGCCTTGACGTTTTCCCTTGTTGTTCTCTTGTATTTCCCTGACAACTGGACAACTGGCCAGCTTTTCAGATATTTAGCCTTCTTTTTCTTTTTTCTTTTTCTTTTTCTTTTTTTTTTTTTTGTTTGTTTGTTTGTTTGTTTCTTCTGCCCTTTGGAGTTGTGTCTTCAGGGTGTTGTTATGCTATTTTTTTTTTCTCATGCCCCACAGTGCTCTTTCTTTAAAGGCAAGTCCTCAGCTGGTAGAAGCCAATACAGCCAGGAATCGAGACGGCTGTTTAGTACCTGGCCATGATCTGACTCTGTGTTTTTATATGTTCTCTCCTTTCACAATTAGCTCTCTCCTTCATTGCTCCTCCATGGAACCCACAAGAAGCATTACAGTTTGGGTCCAGCTCTTCCTGGTCTTTCTGGGTCCCTAATCTGATATTTCCTTTTCCATTCTTCAGCCTTTGGTTTTCTGTTTTCTGTTACTGTAGGTTTCTTCTTTATATCCATTTGCCAAGTCCTACCTGATACAACTTTTCTTTCCTTATGTCTTTCAGTGTAACAGTTGGGGAGCTGGTGGGAAATGTGATGCTTTACTCACATCCCTTCTGTCAGCTAGGCAGCCATGTGACTCCAGTAATCGTAGTGAATCAGCCTCGTAGCCCTGGGCTAGTCACAAAGAATTTTAAATTCATCTTTTGCTTCCCTCGTTTCTTCTTGTGCTGACCCTTGGAAACCGGAGCAGTCATCTGACACTTGCTGTCACACCATGCCATGTGGGTCCATGTGAACCCACAAGGTGTTTGGCATGAAACAGCCGAAGACTGGAGAAGAGAGCATTAGCAGAGAAGAGAAAGGCCTCTGTTGTTGTCTCCCTGATGAGATTAATTTTCTTTTTTTCATCTTTCTTGGCAGGATCAGAATCCTGGACTTGTTGCCAGACTTCAGGAGCCGGGCTCTGTCCCAAGTGGAGGCTCTGTGCCGGCACCAGCCACGGTGAATGGGTACACAATGAGGAACCATTTACTGAAGCAGCAAATAATGAAACGACAGTTGATGCAGGTACAGTGCTGAGTGCTTCTGTGGGTTCCTGTGCCATCCACCTCACTGGGAAGGACAGGACTAACTGGAATGGGAAAATCACTAGTCAGCAAACACTGAGGAGTGACCTAGGAATTGCTGGGTTGAGTCAGACTAGGGCTGTGGTGCATCCAGGCTGTTATGCCTAAGAGAGGCAGGGCCAAGTGCTGCTCAGCAAGCCTGAGTTCAGCTCTACCCATTCGTGTGCGAGGAAAGAATTCAATCACCTCTGTATCACTGCTGTTGTCTTGGTCATCCTCAGAGCTGGGAGGAGACATGCTGAAAAGGGAGGCTTAAAGAATGAGTCAGCCCCAGGAGAGATGTCCTTGTCTTTCTCTTTGGCTCTCTGGGGATCTCCCAGAGTAGATGGTAAACCCATTTCTACTGGACTTGGCTGGTCTCTTTGAGGACAGAAGCCCCAGTGTAAGGCTTGAAACATGCTATGTGAAGGAGTAAGGGTGGGAGAAGCTCACAGGGAGCTGTGTGAGGCAGCATCAAGCTTGCATCTCTGGCTTTCTGAGCTGGGTTTGCAGCAAGCAGGCTCATTTCTTTGCATGGGAAACAATGTGAGAAGCAGCTTGGTAAAACTCTTAACTATCCCATTCATTGATGAAATTCCCTTCCAAAAACAACTGTACCTCATTGTCATCAGTTGGCTTCAAGCTTATCTGTGCTGCTCTGGCACAACAGGAGTTCAGCAAGGCCTCAGCTTGCATCGTCCATGGAAAGTTCCCTGAGTCACAGCTGCTGTCCACAGCAGGGATGCGAGTGTGGTGGTAGGTTCTGGGGTCAAACAGTCAAGGAGGTGAATCAGGTCACTTGGAGAAAGCCAGCAGTGCTTTGCTCAGGGAGCAGCTCTTGGGATCCAAGGCTTCCTGTGGTTCACTGCTGTGTTCTGGTGAGGAGTGGCAACTGACACCGCAGGCAGTACATGTGAGAGAGCTGTCCTCCAGGCAGGGTCGTGGCCACCAGCAGTCTCCTGTTTGTCATAGTCTCCCTGAAATGCTGCCTCATTTCACTCCTAGAACTGCACGCAGTTCACTCCTAGACTCTTGGGCACCTTTTGTCCCCAGGTCTGGTACTCCCAACAGCACATGCAGTCAGCGCAAGAGGCGCTGGGGAGACACCAGGATTTCTCCAGCCTCTAGCAGCGCCATACTTCACTCATAAACTGGTGAACACGAGGGTCTGCGTGTTTTTCCAGCTCCCCCTTGGCCTTGGGCTGCCTGCACAGCATCTGCTACAGTCTGCACTTCCAAATGCTGGGCTGTTGTAAGGACACCTCTGCAAGAAGGGGGCATGTGAGCAATTAAGATCTGCCCTGAAATGAACAGTCTGGGCTGAGTCTCATCAGAGGGATGTGTGTGTACTGGAAAGGTTGTTAGTGATGACAATGGCAGCACTTCGAATGTCTGCTGCCATTTCTGTTTGCCAAGAAACTGCAACTTGACTATTATTCCCCTTGTTTTCCAGGAAAAGCAGAGACAAAACATGCTGGGAGTAACATCTGAGCAGAGGAATTTGTTTGCAGCTCAACAGATGAATCAGTTTCAAGGTAAGGGGGGAAGTGGCGTGCTTTGCAAAGCTTCAAGGAGCCAGAGCCTAGGATCTGATTAAATACTCAATGTTTAATCATTCTCCGCATTTCCCATAGAAGTATTTCCCATTTTATCACAGATCATGAGATTTGCCCACATCCTTACTGCTTCAGTAATAACTCGTTACAAAGCACACAGAGCCCAGGTAGTAGAAGCTAAGTATGGAGAAGCAGCCTTTAGGGATGTGCCGTGTTTTTGGGGTGAAGGTGCGCTCACCAGCTAATGCGTCTCTCTGTGTGCAGCTGTGCAGCAGCCCATTCCCGCTGACTGCAGCCAGCCGATGCCAGCTCCCCCGCCCAACCACCACATGCTGCCATCGAACCCAGCCATGCTCCAGAGCACTTTGGGTGCCAGCATTACCCCAGTCACTGCCAGCCAGAGCAGCGGAACGATGGTGATGATTCCACACAACCCTGGCAAACAGCAGGCGGTTTTTCCACCTAATTCCGACTTTAACATCCCACTGCGGCCGAGCCAGAACTCACTGGCCATGAACTCAGGGTGCCAAACCGTACACAGCCACGCAGCGGTGCAGCCAGGCATGCCGATGGCTGGCTTTAGTTCTGGCTCCTTGGTGAATCACTCAGCAGCTCAGCAGCACTTGAGACAGCCGAGTGTGCCAAGAATCCCCAACGTCTATCCCAACTCCTCTGCCCAGATGTGGACGCCGACTGCGGTGCCAAGAATGCCAAATCAAAGCCAAATGGATACCAGCATGCAGCAGTTCTCCAGTAACGCTCTTTTCTCCAAACAGAACGTGCGACCAAATGCATCGGGTCAGCAGTTTTCCCAGCAGGCTGTAGTGCCGCCTAATCAGATTGCTCCAGGAGTCCAGGTCAGACAGATGCAAAAACTGAGCATGGGACAGTCTGGCCAGGGCTTGAGCTCAATGAGTAATCAGAACTTGAGACACAATTTAACCAGGGGACCGCTGCCAGCTATGAATGTTATGAAATCAATGCCACAGGGAGTGTCCAGCTTTAACCAGCTCAATCCCCCCGCAGGCCTCGGCCCACCAAGCTACCCCACCGCAGGGCAGCCACCTGACACCTTCAGCAGGATGAGCGCAGCTGCCGAGCTGCCGCAGTATGACTTTGTGCCCCAGCACAGCAGCTCCGTCCTGCCCACTAACTGCAGTGACACTGACTTCCTTGACTCGCTCATGAAGAGCAGCAGCAGCAACGATGAAGAGTGGTTGAACAATCTGACAATGATAGATGACATTTTGGGACAGCACGCTCAGAGCTCCGGACACGTGTAGCTTGGAGGGAAGCAATTGCGTTGTAAATACCGTACATGTGACTTTTAAATGCGGCAGGTGGCCCGTGAAAGCCGCCGCTTCTTTCAATACAGAATGAATAGACTCAGCCAATTCTTTGCCTGCATCAAAGTTTAATATTGGCAGTTTTTCATATCAGTGTATATATTTGAATATTTTGTAAATTATGTTTTCCTAAACCTTAAATGTAGAAGTATTTATACTTCTTTGCTGGTCTGTTTGTAAATAAATCTATAGCATAACTTCTGGTTTTATTATAGGGATTTCATTATACCTTGTTATAAATATGCAAATAACATCGTTAGTTTCAGTAATACTGTGTATTACAGCATAAAATACTTATGTTTTTGACATAACTTAACACATGAACTAGGGGTGTCGTTGCAACCAGACTATGCAGAAACCAAGAGTGGCATCTCTTCTCCCACATCAAGAGAAAAGATCGAAAAGCCACATTAAAAACAAACCAATACATGTGAAAGGAACTGCTGATTGACTCATAGCTCAATCCTGCAGCCCGAGAGCGGTGCGTGGGTCCACCCAGGGCCCCCAGCACAGTCAGGGACCCGCCGGCAGGGATCCGCTGCAGGATCAGGGGAGGTCCTCCCCCTGGTACACTCCAGTATTCTGACTCGACATTGACAGTGCATCTCCCGTTGTCCTGCAGTGAGGGTGCTCGTGTGACGTTGCGGCTGTTGACAGGCGTGCGTGTGTGTGTGTGTGTGTGTCTGTGCACCGCAGCCGGCTGAGGGACGGCACGTGGTGACGCGGGTTAGGTGACAATGCCGGTCTGACATCGCCAAGGTTCCCTGGCCTCTGTGTCCTTCGGTTCTGGTTTGCACACCTCTGCCATGTATTTTTGTAGTGTACAGGTGATTTGTTCCTGGTTTTGAGGCTTTTCATAATTTCTGTTTTAATGTGAGACTTTTTTCAGGGGAAAAGTCTATAAACATGAATAGTTAATTTTTGATGTTTTTCTGTCAGCTACTATTGTCCTATGTATATTTAAGAGTCTGTTTATAAAAGATTCGCTGTACTGTAAACTTAAAATGTTCATACTTTGCGTAATCATATTTTAATAGTCACATCATACTTCGCAATACATTTGTAATATAATGTCAGCTTCAAGCACAGAATGTTTTTTTCTTCATACCATAATAAACTGCCGGGGGAAAATTGTGTATATTTTATGTGCTCATTTCTTAGCTACAATGTTCTGTACCTGCCAATATTTGAATTAATTTGATTTGCCCCAGATGCTACGATGTCAATTTAGTTATGTGCACAAATGTGTGCGCTTTAACAACCTTAAAAGAATGCGCAGATGATAGCATCTGCGTTAGGTGACTTGCTTCACCTAACAGAAGCAGTGGCCACTCCAGATTTCCAGGGCTGGTGGGGAAGGTGCTCGCATGCTGGAGGACATCACCTGGGGGATTTCGCTCACGTTGATCCATGCTGGAGGGAGGTGCTGGGTGAGGTCAGCCCCAGCCTGTGCGAGCCCTTCCTCTCCAGAACCTTTTCCTCCAGAGCCAGGGGCAGAAAGGAGCTCCTGAAGCCCCAAGTGGGAGGGGGCAGTCAGGGCTGGAGGTCTGGCAGGAGCGCGCCGCTCCTCTGCTCCCAAACAGCCTGGTCCCACAAATGTTGTGGGTGTGTGTGAAAGCAGGACTAGGATGGGAGAAGCCATCTTTTCAAGCAAAAGGAATTGGCCCCACCAAACAGCTGCCCAAATTAGGCTATAAAGCCAGCGAGGCTATGAATGGGAAAGAAATGCCTGCCCGCTTGCAGACAGCAGCGAGGGGATGAATGCCACTGAATAAGTCTGTGATGAGGACAAAGGTGAGTTTGTTTGGCCGTGGAACTTGGCAGCACTTCAGCAACTTTTCTGCTGAGAGCCGTGCCCTACTCTGAGCGTGGGGCTGGCGCCAGCATGGCAGGCAGGGGGATGGGAGGACAGCTGCCCACAGGCATTTCTTTAGGATAGTAATAAATTTAACAAAAACAGCCTATTTTCATTCCTCATTTTGTTTTTGGCAATGAACCTTTCAGTTGTGCAGAGCTTGGGTAACAGACGCTGGGTGGGAATGTCTTCTGAAGCCAACTCTTTCCCACTGAGTTTATGAGCAACTGTTTATCTTGTACCTGAGTTGAGCACCCACTTGTTTGCACTCTTTTTTTGTCTGGTGTTGGAGCAGAGCTCTTCTGCTCTCCATCTCAGGCTCTCATGTCTCAGCAGGGTGCTGTGAGGAGTCACAGCTGTGCCACACTCTGCAGGTAAGTGCTGAGTGTGATTATCTCCGTGGTGTCTCTGTGGGTGATGGATCTCCAGTGTACCTCTTGGGACTGGCCCGTGACCTCAGTGGCAGGTGCCCTGCTTGGGCTGCTCTTCTCTTGTGTGAGCTGTGGCCATGGCTGGGCAGAGTGCCTTGATGCGCAGGCTGACTGTGGGGAACCTCAGCAGCTGCAGCACAAGCCCTACATCTCTGATGCGCAGCAGGCTGTAACAGGCAGTGATTCTATCACAGTGAGCTGTCTGCTTTATCCTGCAAAAAGTATCTTCGTACTTTGCCATCCCCTTTTCTTCTCTTGTTCAAGTGTGAAAATGCCCGAAGTCTGGTCCTTCCTTTGCTTCCATGCTCCATATCACTAAGGCCAGTAGGTGCAACAGTGAGGCAGTAAGGCAGAGCACAGCCAGGAGCACACATCACCTGGACCTGCAGCTGAGGCCCACTGCATTTGCTGCTGTGGAAGTGTAGAACGGGTTTAGGTTTCTAAAATAGTTACAGGAATGAAGCATCCAATGTTGAAAGCTGTCATTTATTTCCCAAACAAGTTACGTCACCAGACTGCCCTCATAATTACAGCCATGAAAACAGAGGCAAAGCTGTAAGCTTTTTCCTCTTGGGCTCTAACATAACATCAAATACCTATAAAGGCCAGAATTTCCACAGTCTTGAGCTCACTAAGAGCTCGTTTGTCTGAAAGGTTAGTGGCACAGGTAAGTCAGACTTTAAAATTCTGTACTTATTATGGAAAAATTCTCCTTGTGGATTGTATTAATCTAAGCCAGCCCATTTTTTACAAAGGCAAAATAGAAAAACGCACTCATTCCTATAAAAAGAAGCACCCAGAGAACTCCTAGGAACAGATGCCCATCAGGCAATTTCCCTGGGCAACCCAGCCCTGACTTATGCAGAACCTGAGCCATGCTGCACGGTGGCTCTCCAGGATTGATTACACGTCTTGCTTAAGAAGCTTTTAACAAAGGAAGCTGTGCTGATGCTGAAGTGTAAGGTCAAGTTCTCCTCTCACGTAGGATGTTGTAAATCAGAAGCCACTCCATTGCCTGCAGCAGGGCAACCCCTGATTTATTCCAGTCCTGGAGCTGGGGCGAGCACCTGGCAGGGGCTGGCGCTCACTGATGGTGCCGCAGATGTGCCCATGCCCGGCGGAGAGAGCCCTGGAGCGGTGCCCAGCACAGGGAAGGCAGGCATGGGGCGGCACAGCCTGCTGTGCATGCTGTGCAGGTGGCACAGCCCCACAGGGACACTTGTTCCTGCCACATCTACCCACAACCCTGTGTAAGCTGAGCTTGGGTTTTGGTGCTTAACAGCAACTTAATGCCCGCTTCAACTTCTGTTCCCTGCTACACTTATATAGCAAATCTGAAAAATATACAGAAGAGTCTGAAAGAGGGCAGTATGTTTTAAATACCAATAAGGGTCTCTCTGAGGTGAGGTAAAACCCAAGTACCAGTCAGCAGCTGCAGAAGTCGTGGAGAACTGAAGGCTCCGTCTGGTGAAGAGGCCTCCTGTGTACAATCCTGAGCAGAGCCAGGGAAAGGCACCTGACTGAAGACACCTTCTTTGAACCAGGAGAGCTGCAGTTAATCACAAACATTTGCCTTGCTCCACCCCCCTGCTCACTCGATGGGTCTTGTAGCACAGCTCAGAACAAATATGCTATTTTATGCATGTCTTAATCCATTTCCTGTTACGCAGCAGGTCTGGGACTGGCTTCCATCCCTGCTCTGCCCAGGGCAGCCATTTACCTAGCACAGGTTTGTGTTGCTCATGTACCCTCTGTGGGGCCAACAGTACATGGTCACATGTGTGGTGAGGACATGAAGCCACACTTCTTTGCTTTTCTGTACTGAGGAAGTAAAAGCAATTGGATTTTTTTTTTCTTATTCTGGAGGTTGGCCCAGCGGTGTCTGGGTTGCATCACAGCTGCGCATCAATTAAAATAACCAGAGCTGTGGTAGCAATGCTTCCTAAAGAGCCCTGTGCTGTGTGGCAGAGCCTTGCTGCCAGCCTCTTGTGTATCAGAGCCTGAGAGCAGGGAGGATCTCCTGGGCTGAGTGCCTTCCGTCTTTATCAAGGTGTATGATGCTGCAACTAGATGTCTGAGATTTAAGTAATTTGTTAGAATGGAAGGAAGGAAGGGAAGGAAGGGAAAGAGAGAAAGAGAAAGAGAGGGAGGGAGGGAGGAAGGAAGAAGGGAGGGAAGGAAGGAAGGAAGGAAAAAAGGAAGGAAGGAAGGAAGGAAGGAAGGAAGGAAGGAAGGAAGGAAGGAAGGAAACGACACGCTAAGTTCAAAGTTGGATCTGTATCAAAAAAAGGGTGCTCTGCTTTGTTTGTTCTGATGTTGCCTTAATCCACTTTCAAGGAGCAAAGGGAGTGAGGTTCTGCCCCAGCTTGGTTTCACGCCCCAGCCATGCTGCCTTTGATGAATGGCGGGGACAGACAAGATGGGGTCGCGGCAGGGGGGTGAAGCAGCCTATTTTCACTTCCTGAGGGCAAATCAGCCCTAAGCTATAAAGTTGTGAGATATTTTTCTTTCTTTCTCTCTTTCTTTCTTTCTTTTCCTACTATAGTGCTGTGCTTGACTCCATCCAGCTGCAGAAACACACTTTGTTTCCAGTTCACACACTGCTCCTTGTCAGCCCTGCCTGCTTTGTATGGCAGCAGAGGAAACAAAATTAATTTGCAGACCAGGACCTGTGCTCCCTTCCTCTTCTCAGCCCATAAATTCTTATTCTCTCTCACCTATTAGCTGGCTGCACTGTTTGTCTAGGCAGCTCCTATTAACCCCCTATTTAAGTCTCACAATCTTTTATAAATATATATATTTTCCTGTGCCCTTTCAGGGAGATTATGATGTCCACTTAGCAGTGGGGGACTGTGAAGCACAAAAGGCTAAGGACCCAAATCCCAAAGACGTTTAAGTATCTAATGAGGCAGACAGACACCGGCAGGATTTTTCATGTGTAGTTAAGCAGAACCGGTAGCTATGTCTTGTGGCCAGTGGTCTGTATCACCCTCGGCTGCTGTGTGCATGTCTGGACTTTGTTTCACTGAGTGGAGAGAATTAGCTGGTTGTTTCAGTACAGCCTGTAGCAGCCAAAATCTGACCATGAGTCAGGTTCCTTGGTGTCTTCATTTTCCAACCTCAAAGCCAGTTGGCTCATCCTGGCTGGGAAGAGCGTGCAGCCCGACAGGTAGACAGTGGAGGGTGAGCCATTGGTTTCCCTGACCTTCCTCACAAGTTCTTCTCTTTGCTCACCGCCTGGCTTCCAGCAGCCTGGGATGTGGCACACCTCTCCCTTCCAGAGGGGCATGGGCGTAAGCTGAAGCCTGAATGTTTCATTCCTCTTGGCCAATATTCCTGCCGAAAATCTCTCTGAAAGTCCCACCTCTGTGTCTTGAAGAGTGAGTGTTGTCTTATTTCTGCTTCAAACCTATAGATCTTTGCTAAAGTTTTTGGTTTATGATTTTCCATGAGATGCCCCTTTGTATGCCTACATTTCCAGCCACTATAATGTGCTAAGCCGCATGTAGATCTACCAACACAGGTGTACCCTTTGCCAGCACTGTCTAGTTCATAGGGATATATAAATGCTTCACCATTTAACCAATGCTTCAGCTTGCAGGCATCTCCATAATTGACTGGTTTAGAAGCTCAAATGCCTGATACCTCTTGAGCTCCTTACGGATGGCTAATGTTCCCAAGAGTTTAGAAAGACACCATCTGCAATCATGCTTGGCCTTGCATAAAATCAGATAGGGAGGTTCTTTTCATCTTATTGCACCTTGAGCTCTGATCCCAGAATAATGTTTTCATTTTAATTGTCTGCCAGTTGGTAATTTTACTCCCGGAGTCAGCATCCACGGTAAGCTTGAAAAGTGTTTTGCCTCTGGCTGTGGCTGTGGTGATAGCTGTAGTACCTCTTGTCCATATCCTCAAACATAAACTGTAAGCTATTCTACAGAGAAAATATATTCTCTGCGTGTTTTATGCAGTGCCCAACACAATGAGATCCTGGTCTCTAGATGCTACCATAGTGCCACTAATAAATAATAACTCGGCACAAAGATTAAGACTTCCACACAGTGACTTTCTGATTTGGTACATTAATTTCTTATTCTTTTCATGCTGTGAATGTAAGCTGTAGCTGGAGATACAAAGTGCTGTGAAGATTACTGTAAGTACTCTGATCTTCTGAACCTTGAATGGAGGTCGCTGTTGTATAATAAATTGCATTAAAATATAAATGAAAAGAAATCATGTACAATTTTTCCACCAAGAATTATTCACAAGAAGCTTCATGGAAGAAATGACTGTGTTAACTCCAATAAAAGCCATTATTTCTTTCAGGTGGCTGCTTGAAGCTTTGCTAATTGCCTGCAGCAACCTATCTCAGAATCTGATGTGATTTTCAGGGCTTCCAAAGACCACACTTGTCTCAGCGATTTTGTTTCACTCATTAGAACAAGTGAAGACATTCTGCTTCACAATAAAATTATTTTCTCCTTTGCATCAAAGTGTACAGATGGGGCAGCTAAGCAGCTCTTTCAGTATCACAGGAATTATACTTGTTCCCGTGGAAGTTAACAGGAAAACCTTTACTGCCCTAGCAGCTGTCAGAACAGATTATCTGAGGCCTTAATGCACCATCTAAAAAGGTAAGTGCCAAACTTGGGGCCCTTCCCATTGCTTAATGGCCTCGAAGTTTACTGATGTTGCCCATTATACAGCCTTACCTACTGGTTAGCACTCCAGCCATACTTAGTTATGCTGAGTATTCCTGGGGAGGGGTGATGGTACTTAGCTAAGCTGAATATTTTGAAAAAGATTTTGGTAATTTAAGCACTCGAGGTTAAGTAAAGTACATTAGTTTCTTAATGGTTTCATTCTGCAATTATCTCCTGCTCATATAGCTGTGAATAAGCACAACCACATAAATGGAACAGCTCAGTCTGGTGGGCTGTAGCTACCACTCACACGAGGATTCCTGCTAACACTTTGAGTGCCAGATTGTTTTTAACCCTGCCAATAAGTGGCAATTTCCTCTAACAATGGGAAAGAAAATTGCAGCAGAAAACCCATTTCTCCTCACCCACTGTGATACATTTAGGCAAACTGACTATGGTTGAGGGTTTTCTTTTTTATTGTAAAGAATAACACTTAAGAATAACAAGATTAGATCCATTTTCCCTACAAAACATAGTTGGGGGAAATTTGAATTAAACTGATATCAGTTCAGCATGAGTTTTTGGAGAAGCCAAAAGAAACCACTTCTACTGATGATGTGATATAAAATACTTTCATGAAAATCAAGCAAAAATATAGTCTGATCTAAATAAATGCATGTTTCTATAGAGGAAGAAGGGCTTTCCCATTGCGCATCTTTCCACAGGCTCCCTGCTGAGCCCTGTGAATTCAGGATTCTTCACTGTATAGCCACTGCAGTCTGCTGCCTAGAATTTGACTGAATTTTGAAGCTAACCCCTATTCTAAGGAGAATGGCTGCTGCTGTGTTTACAAAATGCAAAAATATGCTGCTGTGAACAGTGAATGCTTGTGGATTCCTGACCTATCCAGATTGCCTGACCAATCTTGTTGCCTTCTATCACGGAGTGACAGCATCAGTAGAGAAAGAAGGGTGACTGATACCATCTACCTGGAATTCTGGAAGGCCTCTGACATGGTCTCACATAACATTCTTAACTCTAAATTGGAAAGATATAAATTGAAAGAGTAGACTATTCATTGGATAGGGAACTGCCTGGTTGGTCGCATCCAGAAGGTTGTGGTCTACGGCTCTCTGTCCAGGTGACCAGTGGTATCTCCCAGGGGTCCATCTTGAGACCAGTGCTCTTCAACAGAGAGGGGATTGTCCCTCTCTGCTCTGCCCTCATGAAGTCCCTTCTGGAGTACTGTGTCCAGGCCTGGGGCCCCAGCATAAGAGAGACAGAGCTGTTGGAGCAGGTCCACTGGAGGGTCACGAAGATCTCAGAGGGCTGGACCACCTCTCCCGTGAAAAAAGGGTGAGGCAGCTGGGCTTGTTCAGCTTGGAGAAGAGAAGGCTCTGGGGAGACCTCATGGCAGTCTTACGATACTTAAAGGGAGGTTATAAACAGGAGAGATTTTTACACAGTCTGATAGCGATAGGACAAAGGGGAATGGTTTTAAACTAAAAGGGAGAAGAGTTCAGATTAGATATTAGGAGGAACTTCATTACACAGAGGGCAGTGAGGCCCTGGCACTCAGAGCTGTGTGTGTCTGTCCCTGGAGGTGCCCAGGGCTGGGCTGGGTGGGCCCTGGGCAGCCTGAGCTGGGAGGGCAGCCAGCCTGTAACGGGGGGGGGGGGGGTGCTAATTAGATGATCTTTAAGGTCCCTTCCAACCATGCTATGATTCTACAATTCTATTAGCTGCTGGGATTCTTGTACTGTAAAACCAAGACTATTTCTTTATCGAGTATGGATTGACTCTGTTCTGACAGCCTATATAGTGTTAATTGACATGCATAAAATAATGCTTAAAATAACTCTTATATGCTGAATTCTACGGGATTCGGTGCTACTGTAGTTGAAGTTGTACATGTGTGAACCTTGTCAAGAACAGGAGGGAAAGAGTGAGTCACATAACACAGAGGTTTTTTACACAGATAAAACTGTTTGATGCAACTATGAGACAGTTTTACAAGGTATTTTAACTTTAACCACTTTGCTGCTGCTGTTTCAGCTGCCCTGCATCACTTGAATTCTTTTGGGATTTGAATGAAACCTCAGCCCTTCAGAGAAATTCAGTTCTGCGCAGACAAAAGCAAAGCACTTAACAGGTATTAGTCTAAGGGGTATTTCTGTTTTATGAGCTATATTTACACATTTAGCAGGTCACTTTCTCTTGCAATTTACATTTAAGTGCACTGGAAGCTTATTCCTTTGTGTGCTATTTAATTTAAGAGGATTTTCTTCTATTTCTCTTAATTTGGGACAGTGTTCTAATGGTACTAAAATTAATTCTACTAATAGTTCTAGTAATTCAGTGGATATTACTAACTTTCATTTGTTTGGTTCCTTTCAACTAAATTCATTCCAGTGCTTTTAAAACCTCTTACTTACTATGCAAATTAGATATGATATATCTGAGAATGAGTTTGCCTTCCTCTGAAATGCAGATGCTTTTCAAATAAAATACACGAACTGCTTCTAATATTTGCATGAAGAAAGTGTATGATCTTTTTTTTAACCTTAGTATATAATCAACAAGTGCCTGGTATTATTTTTCTCTGTCTTTGAAGAAAAAAAATCAGCATCTTATAGAAGTCTGTCTGTTAGCCACAGCATGGGTGTGTGTGTGTGTGTGTGTGTGTACACATACATACGTGTACACATCTTTCAGTTGCCATGTGCCAGCATTTGGCATCAGCAGTACTGCACATGCAAAACCTGGGGATCTGAAAACTAGCATCTGCCCGACTTCACAATAACAATAACAAGTACGCACATTCAGTCGGTGCCTCTGAAAATGCTTCCCAGAATATAATTGCTATTTCCAGCCTTGGGACTTGCAGGATCCAGAAATACAACAGGCCTCTTATATAACTCACCTTATTGCTATTGTGAGTCAAGCAGAAAGGGGCAGATGTTTTTTAGGGTGCTTTAGGGTGTTTTATTTGGTAATGTGTTACTTGATAAAGAAATGATTAGGCTAATTGAGGGAAAAGCTAGAAAGAAATAGGTTAAAGAGGACTTAAGGTACAGCTTAAAATAATTAAATCTGGCAGTCTTTATTTAGCAGAGATAAAAATAAACATCAAGTTAGCAAACAAAGGACAGTAAAAGGAAACAAAGGGTATAAATGGTGCAGCAAAAGAATCACTGATGTACAATATAGTTTCTAATATCTAACTCATGAATGGGGGAAATGTACATGTGTACATATGGACATAAATATATACGTTTAATACTACATTGTCTTTTACATTTTGTCACAGCAACTATCACCAAGTGAAAATTTTTGCTAGGTAGATGGATATAAATCCTTACTTTGACTTATGGGCTTGATTTAAAGATGAAGAATCCCCACTTCCACTTATTTTTGTCCCTCTTCTCTCTAGAATAGTGGGAAAATCTGTTAATACTGTTATCAGGTATGGCTGTGCTCCCAAACTGCACATTGCAGTCATCAGTCTCACAATACCTACGTTTTCCCTGGTATCTCCATTCTTTATGAGTATTTATTATATTTATTATTTGTTATTGTATTTACCTTAGTGCTACAAATCCCTGTTGTGGATTGGAGTAAACGCAAATGATTCCTGCCCTGAAGCACTTTACAGTCGAACAAAGAAATGGGAGAAGTGAGGAATACAGACAGGAGAGGCAGCGCAAGGAATTGTGACACTGCACATTAGACATTACAAGAAAGAGAAGTTTTAAGTAATGTTTTGAAGGCAAATGATCGGTAACTTTGTGGCTGTTTGGAGGAACCCTGGAAATCAAAGGCAGCCAAAAAAACACACAGAGGCAGATGTTTAAACATGTTACAGGTGGGCTGTGAAAACTGGCATCATGAGTTGAAGGGTGCTGCAGTAAGACCTCAGAAGTGAATGGAAATGGCAAGCAAGGTGAAGACAGGCTATCAGGCCTTTCAAACTAAAGACACCTTAGTAAGAATCAACATGATAGAGTAGGCAGAGCCAGTGGAGAGATGAAAAGAGAGAAATAATTTGGTGAAAATGACAGACTAAGAAAAATGGCCTTTGTAGCTGCATTCGCAGTGGGTATGAGCAAGACAAGGTTATATTTTCCAAGGCCAAAGGAAATGATATTGCAGTAACTGAGATTTGAGAAGATGGGAATTTTAGCTATATGGACAGATTTTGACATAGTCTAAATATAAAGGAGTACAAAAAGGTCTGAGTCAAAGATGATTACATACAGGCAGATAATAGTGTAATAGATTGAGTTCTTGTGGGAGAAGACACGACACTATTTAACTATGCTGAGCTTAAAATGACATTAAAGTTCCCAATTAACCAGTTCTTATCCAGATGGCCCAGGGATTGGGTGGAGGTTGGAGTATTTGCATGCTGTCTGGGCTGATTATGACCCAGGCACCATATGCTGCAATACAAAAGAATGAGGAACAGGCTCAGAATTGTAGAGATAGCCAAAAAAAACATCCCAGAAATTAAATAACATATGCCCCTGCAGATCCAAATGGCCATCAGGTGAATCATAGGTCAGGTGACTCAGAACAGGCTTCATTCAGTTCACACCTTACAAGCATCTCACCATGTAGGTGTGCAACTCCTGAGGCTCTCATGCCTGCATTCAGTAGATGAAATTACCACTTGTAACATAATAGCGACCCAAACCAAGAGTTTAGCCAGGAGAGCAACCAATGCACAGTAAAGAGGCCGAACTGAGTGGAAATTGTTTGCACTGTAGCTGCAGCACATGTTGTCCGTGGATAAAATGCGGATGGACTAGAGAAGCAATCCACAAGGAAAGGCTAGGTTACCATCTACTGAAAGTTAGAAGGCATGAAAGAAGGCTTTAATAAATGAGCTTGTGGATGGGTTAGAAATGGAGAAGCAGGGAAGGAGAGAAGAGAACAGTGTCGCAGGGCAAGGGTGGAGAATATTTGATCTGGCAGATTAACTTTGAACAATGGATGCAATCGCTGAAGGCCATACTGGCAAGAGGCTGCTTGCGACTTTATCTTTGCAAAGAATAGCAAGGGATGTAACCAGTCTGGAAACAAACTAGCACAAAACTGGAGGAAAGAAATTTCTGAAAACGACACTGGAGGGCTCCTTCAGTGCTCTTAGATTCCAGGAGTCAAAAATGAGTAATGCAAAAACAATCTTTTTAGTCTTTATAATGTCAGAGAAAAACTTTAAAATGTGATCTGAAGGAAACCTTGAAAGAATGAGCAAGTAAGGACTCTCTGTGAGCATGCACACACGTTTATCCAGACAAACAGCTGTATTTCTATATATATGCAAACCAATACATTGATTTAGAAATACCATAGAATCATAGAATCGCTCAGCTTGGAAAAGTCCTTAAAGATCATCGAGTTCAACCACAACCTAACCATACTACCCTAACTAACAACCCTCCGCTTAAATCATGTTCCTGAGCACCACATCCAAATGGTTTTTAAACACATCCAGGGATGGTGACTCAACCACCTCCCTGGGGAGCCTATTCCCATGCTTAACAGCCCTTTCTGTAGATAAGTTTTTCCTGATATCCAACCTAAACTTAAGCTGGCACAACTTCCTACACAAAGGCCATTTCCTCTTGTCCTGTCACCTGTCACCAGTGAGAAGAGACCAACACTGCTCTTGCTGTAAGCACCTTTCAGATATTGGAAGAGAGCAATAAGGTCTCCCCTCAGCCTCCTTTTCCCCCAGACTAAACAGCCCCAGTTCCTTCAGCCTCCCCTCATAAGGCAAATTCTCCAAGCCGTTCACAAGCCCTGTTGCCTTTCTTTGGACCTGCTCCAGCACCTCAATGTCTTTCCTATACTGAGGTGCCCAAAACTGAACACAGTATTCAAGGTGAGGCCTCACCAATGCCGAGTACAGGGGCAGGATGACTTCCCTAGTCCTGCTCACCACACCATTCCTGATACAAGCCAGGATGCCATTGGCCTTCTTGGCCACCTGGGCACACTGCTGGCTCATATTCGGCCAAATGTCCATCAGTACACCAAGGTTCCTCCCCATCAGGCAGCGTTCCAGCCACTCCTCCCCAAGCCTGTAGGGTTGCCTGGGGTTGTTGTGACCAAAATGCTGGACTCGACACTGGGCCCTATTGAAACTCATACAGTTTACCTTGGCCCATCGATCCTGTCTATCCAGGTCTCTCTGTAGTGTCTTTCTCCTCTCTGACAGATCAACACTCCCTCCCAACTTGGTGTCATCTGCAAGCTTACTGAGTGTGCACTCAATCCCCTCATCAAGATCATTAATAAAGATGTTAAATAGTAGCAGCCCCAGTACTGAGCCCTGGGGGACACCACTCATGACCAGCAGCCAACTGGATTTAACTCCATTGACCACAACTCTTTGCGCCCGGCCATCCAACCAGTGTTTCACCCAGCAGAGCATATGTCCATCCAAACCATGGGCAGCCAGCTTCCTCAAGAGAATTTTGTGGGGGACAGTGTCAAAGGCTTTACTGAAGTCCAGGTAGACTACATTGACAGCATTATCTTCATCCACTAAGCGGGTCACCTTGTCATAGAATGAAATCAGGTTTGTCAGGCAGGATGTACCATTCATAAACCCATGCTGACTGGGCCTGATCCCCCAGTTGACCTTTAACTGGTCCATGATGGCTCCCGAGATTATCTGTTCCATAACCGAGGTGAGACTGGTAGGTCTGTAGCTACCAGGATCTTCTTTCCGGCCCTTTTTGAAGATGGGTGTCACATTTGCCAGTCTCCAGTCTGCCAGGACATCCCCGGTTAGCCAGGACTGCTGAAGGATGATGGAGCGTGGTTTGGCAACCACATCCACCAACTCCCTCAGCACTCTAGGTTGCAACCCAACCAGCCCCACGGACTTGTGAGCATCCAGCTTTCGGAGCAGGTCCAAAACCATCTCATCATGGATCATGCAGGGCCTATTCTGTTCCCCATCCCTATCTACCAGCACAAGTGGCTGTGTGCCCAGGGAGCAACAAGTCTTGCTATTAAAGACTGAGGTAAAGAAGACATTAATTTCCTTATCCTGATCCTTGGTCACCAAGTCACCCTCGGTGTCCAACAAGGGTTGGAGATTCTCCCTAGCCCTCCTCTTGCTGTTGATGCATTTATAGAAATATTTATTGTTGTCCTTTACTTTAGTGGCCAATTTCAGTTCTAGCTGCTCTTTGGCTTTTCTAATTTTCTCCCTGCATAGCTTCACTATGTACCTGTAAACATCATAAGTACCTTGCCCGCTCTTCCAGAGACCATAAACTTTCCTTTTGCTCTTGAGTTCTAGCCAAAGGTCTCTGTTCAGCCAGTCCAGACTCCTTGCCCATCGGCTGGCTCATCTTCAGTGACTTGGGGATGGTTGGCTCCTGCACCTTTAAAATAAGTTCCTTAAAGCATTCCCAGTCTTCCTGGGCTCCCACGCTCTCCAAAACTACCTCCCAAGGGACTCTCTCAACCATGGTCCTAAAGAAGTTAAAGTCTGCCCTCCGCAAGTCCAAGGTAGAAGTTCTGCTGACTCCCCTCCGTGGTTTGACAAGGACTGAGAAATCTAGCATCTCATGATCACTATGCCCCAGACGGCCTCCAACCTCTACATCCACCACACAACCTTCTCTGTTAGCAAACAGCAGGTCCAGGATTTTGATTCCCCTTGTTGGCTCCTTCACCAGCTGTGTCAGGAAGTTATCTCCCACACACTCTAGGAACCTCCGGGACTGTCCCTTTTCTGCTGTATTATAAATCCAGCAGATGTCTGGGAAGTTGAAGCCCCCACAAGAACAAGGGGGAGAGACCTTGAGACCTCACCCAGCTGTCCATAGTGTCTTGTCCACCTCTTCATCGTGGTTGGGTGGCCTGCAGCAGACTCCCACAATAACATCAGTATTATTGAGCTTACTGAGCTCAATCAAAGCAAAGCTTCAACATCACATCAGTGAATTTTCTATCATTTTCTATCTAGTTTTTACTTAAAAGGGTGAGGTAAAAATGTCCTAGAGCACAACAGACAGAACTACCTGCAGAAAGGCAGGGAGTAGTTCACCTCCTTCCGCCCGCTGCTCGCTCCTGCTTATTAAAGCTCGCAGTTCCACGCTGCAGCCAGCAGACTGGTGCGACGGCGTGTGCCCGTGACCTCCACCAACTGCTGATCTATAACGCGACCGCTTCCACACAAGTCGCGTTTCCTGTCAGCCCGCCCACAGCGCGGCCTCAGCCGACTCTTTCCAGCCACCACCCCCCGCTCGCGAGCACCGCCCTCCGCGACTACAGCTCCCGGCGGCCTCGCTGCTCCTCGAGGACTACAGTTCCCGGCAGTCCTCGCGCGGCGGCACGGCCCTGCCTGGCGGGGCGGGCACGTAGTGGGCGGGCCGCGCTCTGCGCCGCACTCGGGCCCGCGACGGCGACGGCGACGGCGGCCGCGCCGCGGTGAGTTTTGGGGTGGTGCGTCGGATAGCGTGGCGACCAAGGCCGGGCTCGTTCCGGCCTCGCGTCCCCAGCCCCTCCGGTGCCGGCCCCTTGCCGTCCCACCTCCCTCAGTGCTCACCGGCGGGGTCTCGACTCGGCCTTCGCTCCGGCCCGGCACCCTCCCGCAGGGCTCGGCCCACCTCGCCTCCTCTTGTCAGAGCTCACCTGTGGCGGCACCCGGCTCCCCAGCAGCCCCTGTCCGGGTGGGCCGCAGCCGGGCGCCGTGACTTAGCGCTGAGGTACCTTTGAACCGTAACTGTCGTCTTCGCTGCGATACGAAAATACTCCGTGTGCCCTGTGTGTGGTTTCAGACTTGTGAGCTGCTCTAGTGTCTGTTTGTGACTGACTGAAGTTTTGTTCTGACGCATGTGACTTCCATTTCACAGCAAGTGTTGCGAGTTGGTTCAGAATAAGAAATGGCTCTTGAGCTGACAGGTTATTTTTGCTTGCTGATCTTTGTGCTGTAGGAGTAGGACAGAGAAATATACCTACGTGTGTATACTTGCAGATGCACATGTCACCGAGGCGGCAGGAAAGGTCTCAGCTGTTCTTTTTACAGAAAGCCACGTTTTTCCTGAGTCTGCAGAAGGCAACATATATGAATCTAGTGCTGAGATTGTATCGATGTTTAGAAGTATTCAGTGGTTGTTCTCTAGAACAAGTGTTGGCTTGTCTTGAGAGGCACTAATCACGACTGTATATGTTTAAAAAGCACTATGGACATACCATATCATGCCTGTTCCGGGGCAGTGCATTTATCTAACGAGATTTGAAGGGGGCATATCTTATGGTTTTGTACATTATCACTGTACAAATCTCTTTCCCGGTAGCGTTCTTTGTGGTTTGCATGGTTAAAAAGAGTTTCAGATGTACAGTTACTAACAAAGCTAGCAAGTGCATCAAGTGTTAATGCACTTTTGGGGCTGTATGTAGTTTCATTGTGTGGCAGAAATCACAAGAGATGAGATAAAGAGGTGCTTTTAATGAAGGGCAGAGTTTTCCCTTTTTTCGCTGTTTATCTTTCTGTGCTCGGTCAGCAAGTGCTTCTCTTGGAAGCTTCTTTTGGAAAGCAGGGGCCGTAACATCACCGGGGTTGAGCAAGCTACTGCTAAAGTATTCCTGATCTGTAGAGTTATGGCGTTAACCAGGCTGGTATTAATGTAGAATGCAAGGCTCGTTTCATGAGTGCTAACTGTAAATCTTTAACAGCCCGGGTGCTCCTTGAAAGGAGACAGTATTGATTTCTGCTAAGAACTTGAATTGTGTAGAAATCGGTTTTACTTCATAGTTTGTGTCTTCTGATTTCCCCTAGTTACACATCACCTTTCATGTGAAATTCTTTCTTGAATGTATTTGGGAAAAGAAACAAATGCCACTATTCATTGGAAACAGATGACAGAGGAAATGCTTAAGAGTGTGCAATAAGATGCCCAAAAATGTCTAGGGAACATAAGTTTGGTTAAAAGTCTATGTAGTATTTACCCATTAGAGATGCTTCACAGCTGTCTATCTTAAAGATTCAGAAGCTCTTCTTAGTTCCAACAACATGATGCCAAACTTGCTGACACAAGAGAAAACTGAAAAAGAACTAGACTGTTTGCTTTCTCCAGAATGTTTTAGTAGCAACTGTTCTGGGTTGTTGTTTTTTTTTTTTTTTTCCCTTTCTGATGTTATTTTAAAAGTAATGTCAGATGGAGTACTCTGGCAACTCTAGCAGTGTCTTCGTACCTGTCACATGCCTGTCAAGGGCCATCTACAGCACAAAGTCAAATGTTTGAAAGTTGAAGGATGAATGCTGTGTTGCCCTTTCATCACATACTGAGGCGAGCGCCTCTGTTTTCTACAACTGAAATGACTTATTAAACATGGAAGCTTCTGGAAAACTAAAAACAAAAGTAAGCGTTTGCAAAAAGTGCAGGTTACGCTTTTGTGTAAGATAGGATGTGTGCTTTTCAAAATGAATCCTTGCTGGGTGGTTGCAGATGATGAATGTAAGGGCTGTATGCCAGAGGCTGCCTGCTATGTGACTGGAACCATTAATGCGTAACATACAGAGGCAGGTGTGAAATATGAAAGTATCCATCTTTCTGTATCCAGCAAAGCTCCAGCCTGCTGCTTGAAAGAGCATGCCGAAAAGTATGGTGCTGTCCAAGGAGTAACTTAGGCAGGGGGCTCTCAGTTTTTCCCTTTTTTGGGAGTGAGGCAAAGAACTGTTGCTGAGTGGCTTCATCCAAGCCCGTAGCCTATTACTTTTCAAACAGGGATGAGCTCAGAATAGCACTTTCTCTGTAGTATTATGTGCAGTATTCAGAGAAGGAGTCCATGTAGCGGAAGAGCGAACTCAGCGCAGCAGGCAGAACACGGACTTTGATATGTCAGTTGTTGTACATGTCCTCAAAGGAGGGTTGGTTAGAATGACATCCCCTTTTCAAGCTTTCCTCCATTATAGTGTCACGTTTTAATACAGTATATCAGTGTATAACAGTAAAATTTTCCATTTCTCCTTTGGAATCGCCAGTTAAATCTTTAGCAATGGAGCTATAGTGGCCTAAGGGGATATCTTTCAAGAAGAACGAGCAGAGAGCAGCTGAAGATTTCCTTAACAGAAAACTTTGAAGCTGTGTTTGCTATCCCATAGGCATTCCTGTCAACTGCATCAGCTTTCGACAATGTGGGAGGTATACATTCCCTGCAGGGGATGCAAAGTAGAGAAAGTAGTTTGGGTAGGTTTAGAAAGCCATGGATCAGCCTCCTGACATCAGTACCCTACAGATGTAAAGTTGATTCTAGAGGTAATGTGACAAATGGTTCCTAAAAAAACCAAACACTCGCTTCTGTCCTACCATCTAATTCAGCTAGATTTAAAAGCTGCTTATTGTACAGGGCTCAGAGGTAGAGGGAAAACTACTGCTTTCTTTGGTATGCTCACATAACTGAACCTTCACTTCAGAATCTGTCACCAGAATAAATACTAAGAACGAGTAGGGAAAGAAGATAAATCACAGCACATGGAAGGCGTTATGCATAGAACAAATACAGGAAAAGCAATGGACAAGTAAGAGAGGGTAGAAGTAATTACTGACATATCTTACAAGGAACACACCTCAAGTGAATACTAGAAAACAAGCTTTAGCAAATAATTCTATTTATTGTAACTGAAGTAGGTGCTGTTTTTCCTTGTTGCTGTGATATAAAGCATGAGAAATATCTGACTAACAGATCAAAGTCTGTCTGCAGAGAAGTTACTTAGTGTCCCTGATGGCTTCTGCCCTACTGTATCATCTTTCCGGGAGAGAGCTTGTAATTTTCTGTCAAAAATACTAGCCAGGATAAAAGCCAGGGTTTTCACCTTAAGCTATGCTTTTAGTGTAATATGAAAGGAGGAAGCAATTGGGTTGATAATTAGAAAAAGTAATGTTTTGAACTTGTATGTGAGGTCTTGCTGAAAGTCATGAATTATTTTGAAAGCAGAATGGGAGTTTAATTCTGGGAAAGGTAAAGGCAATAAAGAAAGCCTTCAAATGGAGACAGGGAAAATATCAATCAAGACAGAATATCTCCAGCTGTTATTCAATACCCGGCTTGCTTGTGCAAGCTACAAGATTTCTAGTTCTATCAGTGATAGAACTAGAGGGAATGGTTTCAAGCTGTGCCAGGGGAGGTTCAGGCTGGGCATCAGGAAGCATTACTTCTCGGAAAGGGTAGTCAGGCATTGGAATGCACTGCCCAGGGAGGTGGTGGAGTCACCGACCATGGGAGTGTTCAAGAAACGTTTGGATGTTGCGTTGAGGGGTATGATTTAGCTGGGAAGTATTGGTAATGGTTGGACTGGATGATCTTCTTGGTCTTTTCCAACCTTGATAGTTCTGTGTGATTCTGTGATTTACATAAAATTTTAAACAAAATTTGACTCTAAGGAAATGCTGGGGCAATCTTTTTTGCCAGATGCTGCCGTTTGTGTAACTAAATTGTCAGGGTGTTATTTTTTGTTTGTCTGAGGTCTTAATTCAGATGTGTTCAAAACTGCCTGGTGTAGCAATGCCCAGAGAACAGGAGTGTGTAGGCAGCTGGCGTGCTGCTGGTCTGTTTCCAGTGTTCGTAGTTGCTTGTATTATTGACTTCTCTTCCTATGCAGCTGTTCATGCTGAGTTCTTGGGGGCAGTGGGACAGTGACTTGCCCCTTGTAGGTATGGGGCGTGTTATGGAACTAGAAAATGCTTTTTAGGGAGAGGAAGCCTTTCCTGATTCTTCGAAAATGTAGCACTTCGCCATGCAGCGTGCAGCTTGCTCTTCACTCTCTAGCAGAGAATTGGCAACATGGGCAATGCTGGAATGCATTTTTCTTAAAGGTAGAGAGGCCTGCTGGGGCGTTTCCTCCTAGCAAACAGGTAGCTCCAGGTTTCAGGCTTTTTTTCTAAGTGGTGCTTCTTTTTTTTTTTTTTCCCCCTTCTGGAGAATACAGCCATCTTTTATATTCTATTACTGATGAATTTGGTTAACTGACTTAGAAACTTCCTTGCAGAAGGGCGAGCACTACTGTACATTCTACACACACGGTATCCCCTTGGGGCTTGTACTGCTGACATGCTTTTTGTGTTCTAGTTACAGCTTGAATTGAGAATCCTTTCAAAGAGACTTGAAAGCTCGGATGCTTTCCCTAGGCAACTTAGACTTACTAAGTGCATAGGGATGGGGAAGATCACTTAGGCGTTAAGAGAGAACTGCTAGTGGCACAATCCGCTCTGAGATCAGTAGGATCATAAGGAAGGGTGAAGGCTGCAGACTCTGTTCCTGAAAGGTTACACTTGGAAGGATTTTACACGCCATCTCTGTGACTGCAAAGTAGAAATAGGAGATTCTGTGGTCTGATAATCCACGTTGACTGCAGTGGTCCTCTCTGGAATAAGAGCAGATAGAAGCATATGAGTTGATGTCCAAAGGGGTTTTGTTGATGCATGGAACAAATATGATCTGCCCTTGAACTCTGACAGTAAGAAATTGTAAATACTGTTTGAAGTGGTGTAAGAGAGTCTCTTGCCGTTGAAGTGATTCTTCTTGCAGGTAGGCCAGTTTTCTTTATGCTATGTGGACCTTTCTTTCTGATTAGGTGGTCTAACAGGTAACAGGTAGTTGTTGCTGACCACAAGTAAATAGGTGTAAATGTGATTTATGGCTATTAAGTGAAACAATAGGTTTCAGCACTTAAGTATGTTTGTTTTCATACTAGAATGCTCTGCCTTACATTTTTTGTGTGTGGCTTTGCTCAGCTTTGTAGATGTCTGATACCTTATTTTGTTTCTGTTGCTGAGTTCCTTTGCACTACAATATACCTGGTTAAGTGCATGCAGAGGAGATGTATTTACTTCTACAGACCTGGCTGCTTGGCTTTGGCACTTGGATCTCGCAGTGTTTCTGTAGTTGGTTGGAGCTGTTCGGATAGGGAGAGCTGGTGTGGCTGGCAAACTGCCTTCATTGCTGCAGAGCTTTCTTGTGACTTCTATATTCCTGTATATATTTAATACTAAAACTTTATTATCCTTCAATGAGATGAATGACTGCTGTTGACTTAATTAGATTAAACGCTCATTTGCGAATGTTAAAGATGCTGATACTTATTTCAGTGATTCTGATATGGTAACTTAGATGCTGTTCCTACTCTGACCTTTCAGCACTGTTTCTTTTACTTTTTTTCAGTGTTTTTATTTTTTTAAGGATTTCTGTTCCTTTCTTCTCACACACCTAGAATGGTTTTTTTTTCTCCTCACTTTGTGGTTCTCTTAACCTTGCCTCTGTCTTAGAAATTTGTGCACTATTCTCTATGTTATTCCTGAAAACTAGCGTGTTACATTTTATCTGTTCTCTGCAGTTGTGGTTCTGACAGATGTTTTGCTTTAAGTATATTGACTTTACTGCATGCTTCTAATTTTGTCATGGGAGATGCAGCACAGCGTATTCATGCCAGCTCCGTAAGCTGTTGTACAGAGAAGGCAGTTTTGTTTCACACACACAGCAGTATGAGCATACCTTGTTATTATGAATCTGTTTTTTCATGCTCTGCATCTTGCACTTGATTGAGGGTGCAAGTGCCTTTGCTGTTAGTTCTCGCTAACTGATGCTTCCTCCAAACACAGTTGGTTTTTTGTTTTGTTTTTTAAAAAAAAAAAAGAAAGCTTACTCATCTTAGGTTATTTTTCTTCTCTTTGAACTGATTCCTGATTTGTTATGAAAGTAACTTCAGCTGTAAGTAAGTTCAGAAAGGCTGAAAGAAAGTAAGTTCAGCTAGGTTGGCAGATTGAGTTATTCATTCAAGATCTGCACTCTATGTCTTGATCGCTTTCGGGTGTCGTGATAGTAACTAATGTCACTTTTTCTGCAAGCATTTGAATTGTTCTCTGAATTGCTTTAACAGCAGTTGGTGAAGGGGCTTTGTTAATTTTGTAGCTGTATGATTAGGAAAGCCCTTGGAGATGCACAGATTCTCTTTGTTTTTTCCTCTGGAGCAGATTTATGAGACCCTTGCTGTTACCTTGTGTCATGGTTACCTTTGTGTGCCGGTACCAAATGCTTCTGAAAACCTTCTGTCAAATGTTTGGCCTTGCCTTAATGATAAATCCTGATTCTGAGAAACGTAGATGATTCTCATGCTTGATTCTCAAGGATTGTTGATTCCAACTCTTACTTCCACGCAGTGTTGTCAGACTTCTTGTTGCTCCAGCTGATCAAAAATTTTAAAAGCATTTTTTTTCCAGAGTATTAAGTAATACATTGATGGAGGGTCAAAAATATGAAATACTGTGAGCGCCACTTTCTGGGTAATATACTTGATGCAGTTTACTTGTCCTCAGATACTTGTGGTGTTAATCCTATGACAAATGTGGACTGTATTCTTTGAACACAATCTGATGCTTTATATACTTACAGATTTGGACCCTTGAACTGACTTCTTAAAATGTGGCCTCCAGTGCATGAGGCCTTTCCAGTGTTGTGCCTGCATTCCTGTGAACCTTAGGAAGCACGAGTGTGAATGTGTTCTTTAATGGAATTACGAATCCCAAGGAATTTAGTTGTTGTAAGATGATTGGAGCCTGCATTTCTTGGTAGCGTTACTGTAGTGAGTTCAGGTAGTTTTAACAAAGCTTTATTAGTTTGAGTCCAATAAAATAGCTTGGTCCCCTTGCTGTGCTAGATTGAAGGGAGGATGCTCAACTGTAACTAGCAAATATTGTCCACAAAGTTGTCTGACTTGTTTTTGATTTTACGGAGTTATTTAATTCTATTCAACTGCTGGCAAATGTGAGGTTTCTGATTTTTCAACTTTTGTACAAGTATATCAGCAGCTGTCACTGGGGAATAAAATGTGAGTGGAAAACTACCTGCGAGACTTTCCTTGTGTGGAAGGACTACTGCTGCTCTGTGACAATGAGAAAGCTGATGATGATGTAAGGCTAAAAGAAGGATGCTTGTGAATTGTGCTTGGCAATATTGGTCAGGTGACCGGAAAAGGTTTCTGCGACTTGGCAGAAAAAAAGAAATGATATAAAAGGAAATATTTCATGCTTATTTTAAAAGTTTAAGTGCCCTGCTTTGTAGGCATATCCTTGTTCCATGGATATGAGATTCAAAATGTGGTCTTGATCTTGTCTGTTGCTTGAAAATTGCAGAATCAGAGTAGTTCAGGTCAGGAGGGACTTCAGGGGTGTCTCGTTCAACCCCGGCTTAAAGCCAAGATCGTAGCTTTGAGATCAGATCTGACTGCTCACAGCTTTCTTCTGCTTGAAGATGGACACGGCGACCTCCCCAGGCAATATTTCCCCTACCTACCTGCCCTTTGGCCAAGAAAATGTTGCTTTTGTCTTTTTTTTTTCCTTTATTTTCTTCTGCTTGATACCAAGATGGAATATCTTCTCTTTCAGTTTGTTGCATTTTGTCCTCTGTCATTCATCACTTGGAGCCCTGCCTGGTCAATAAGCACCCCGTGGGTGTGGGTGGCTGGCTGAGGCCCCAGCCCAACTCCTCCTGCAGTCGTGTCAGTGTGCCTTGCACCAGGGCCAAATGTGGGCTCTGCTGTCAGTGCTGAGTCATAGGTGCTCATAGGTGGGGTGAAATCAGTTGACTGTAGTTTACTTAAAAATAATAATAAAATAATCAGATCAATGTGGTTAGTTATGCGCGTGCTGTGTAGTTTCAGGGCTTTTAAAGTGTGACTGGCTTTAGAGCGAAACTTAGGTAGTGCTGAAAGAATTCTTCTACTCGTGCTGCTGAACTAAGTGAACTAACTTGAACTTTTTTTCATGGAATATTCAGTGGATAAATAGAAACAAGTCTGACCTGATTGATAGAAATAACTGTGATAACCTTACCTCCAATGCATATTTATTCAACTCTAATTTACATTACTGAAGCATTGGAAATGAAACAGTGTAATTGATTATAATACTATATTAAGCTACTGTATAGAAGTGAGAGTCAGAGAGTTTATGCTCTCAGGAAAGTGTGCTCAAAGGAATTGGTTGGAAGGATGCCATGCAGCACCAGTGGTACCCTGAGCATGCACCTGGCGAGGCATGATGTTAGGGAAGCACAGCTCTCCTCATGTGGCGCCACAGCTTGGTCAAAGCGTAGCTCACATGTTGCAGAAAGCAAAGAAGGAAGCTGAGGGATTTTGAAACTCTTTGTTCTGTTCCCCGTGTGAGCAGGAATGACGTAGTTGGAAGCAGTGTTACGTGGCAGCAGGCAGTCAGGCCAGGCTCCCAGGTGCTGGGCAGTGCGACAGTGCCAGGCCCTGCCAGAGCTGCCCCCTGCATCTCTGTGTGGGTAGCAAGCCTGGGCTGCCAGCTCCTCGCTGCAGGCTGCATCACCATTTTGCAGTGCACATCTCTTCAGGGCAGCCACGTGCTTCCCAAGGCCCTTCTCTAGGGCTTGTTTATGCTGGCTAGCCGTGCGCTGCTGATGCAGCCTCAGTGTATGTGCGCAGGAGCTCCAGTAGAACAGCTGCATTGCTGTGGAAGAACTGAGCTGTGCTCAGCTGACTTCTGTGCCTTCCTCTCTTTGCCTCACATGCTATTTTTTGCTTAAAATGTGAACAGAACAACCTCTTCATGTTAAAAATATAATGTTCCCATATTGTTGCAGTACCTTCAAAGGTTGTTTGGATCTTGCAGTACCATCTGTTGCTATTGCTTGCGCAGGAGTGCTGTAATGTTAGCGTGAGCCTGCTGCTGTGCAGGAAGGAGCATGGGCTGGTTTGTCCCGGTGCGAAGATCTGCACAAACCTGGTTTGTTGTGTAGTAGGGAGAGAAGGGGCTTATTTTAGGCTGGAATATTATGATATTGTGGTCTGTAATCACCTACTGCTGCTCTCCTTCAAAACAGTAGCTCTGAAGAGTCCTGTGCTTTGTCACTTTGGCTTGACAAACAGTGTGTATCTAACGAATGGGAAGCATGATGTTGTATGAAGTTACTGTTGGGAGTAACTTCAGCTGTGAGAATCTTCCCCATGTGTGTTCTAGAGATCCCTTGTGCAGTATCAGGAAATGGTAAGGAAGATTAATGCTGTATTATGTAACTCTATCTAATTGATATCATTTTTTAAAAAGTCATTTTCTTGTAAGGTGTTGAGGCTGTTTGACCCGAAGGCTGGACTCTCCCCCTTCTGCTGGGCTCACTGAAGTTTCACTTTAGGAAATGGGAGATTGTTTTGCTAAATGAAAACTCCTAATACATATGCTCCACGTGTATTGCATCTCCTCGCATGTGTATCCTGCACCTTAAAATAAGCACGGTAATGTTTGTTGACTTGGCTAATAATAGTATGCAAACAACTGAATTGAGTCAGAATTGAGTCAGTGCTGCTCAGAAACAGATTCTGGAACTATTAATGAGTTTCTTGTTAGATTTGGGTGCTTCTAAGTAGTGGCCTCAAATCACAAGACATTATGTATTCTTTTTTTAATTAATGCTAACTTGTGAGATGTTACTGGGGGCTCTTGATGTCCAAAGCCTAAACCTCCTGTAAGCAGTATGTACTCCAAGAGGAAGTTTAATTCTCCAATTTGTGCTTTCTCATCAGATACTCAGTATGGCCTCATCATCAGCGCCTAAATATAACTCACACTCCTTGGAGAGCTCGTCAATTAAAAGAGTAAGTGTAACTTCTTCATGTTTTCTACATCAAGGTTCTCAGAGATTAAATACAGAAGATTATGGATGAAAAACTGAATACTTGGATGTTTGTTTGGTATTTTTCTTGATTGTATGTACTTAATTTTCTTGCTAAAGCCTTAATGAAGTTAAGTAAGCTGGTTTAAATATCTGTCAGAGTGGATGGGTGAAACAGTCTCTGGAGTGCAAGTTATGAGTCCCCTTGAAGTCAATTCTAATATAGTTACTGTTATCTTTGCTTTCTATACTGAAATATTTTATGGTATACTTGCAAATTTTAGGAATTCTGTACTGCAGAAACATTCTGAACTGCAACTGATCGGTTACTTCTAGTCATGTGGTTGGCCTCTTTTTTTAAACGTTGATCTTTAGTGGGAAATGCTCATGTTAAAGCAAGCTAAATGACATTCCCCTTTGCCGTTTGTTGTGGTGTGGCTGAGGAAAAGGCCACCTGTGTGCAAGAAAACAGAAACCAAGGTTTTATTTAGCTTTTTAAACATTTCTTCAAAAACAAATTTATTAATCATTCTTAAAGATTACTGAATGTGTGAATTCACAACTATTACGTACTGTCTACTCATCTGTGATTACGCTGCTTAAGTGATTTCATTTTTAAGCCAGTGGACTTGGAAAATTGTACGTAGAAAATGCGTAGAGAAATAATGGTATAGAAATTCAATTCCTATGTTCTGCAAGTGTTTAACTGTTTCTTTGGAATAAGAGACTACAATATGCTGATCTGACAGAGCTATTCAAGCTTGAAATAATTAATAGTTGCAGATCAGGATAGGGGCATGTTCCTCCTTTGGTTCAGCTTGTCCATTTCTACTGTGGGTAAGGCTTTTCTTTCCCATGCAGAAATTTAAGACTTTTTTTAATCTAAAACTTAAAATAATTGTAAATAAAATATGATGGACTATTCTGCTTCTCTTTCTTTAGACTCTAAAAGATGGAGCTAACTGGGAAAAAAGTGAAGAAATACCCCGTCTGCCAGGAGAGACTAGAGTTACAGGTATGAGGCCGTATAGCTGTCTAATGTGGTATGTGCTTGAGAGTCTGGTGTGTATGGGTGTGTGTGTGTGTTTGTGTTTTAGTGTCTTTTTCCCATAATCTGGAATGGTTTGGACTGAGGCTTAAGTTATTTTAGAATGTCATGAATTAGTTTTTTCAAGTAATCACTTCAGAGAATTTTTATCATACTTTGCAAATAGTAATTTTTTTTTAAGACTTTGAAGTCTTTGTTTCCATATGCAGTAGGTTCTTTAATGCATTGAAATTCTAAGTCAACGTGTATCGTTATTTTATATGTGGTCCAGGTAGTATGTATCTAGTGATGTGAATCCATCTCAGCATTTTGAAGTCAAAAGATGCCACGCATACGTGCCACAAAGTATTGTATTGATATCTTGTACGGTGGTGTGCTACCCCAGTTGTGATTACCGTAGGTACAGCATGATGCTTCCTTCACACAGCATGGCATGCACTTAACTTCTGCACACTTGTTTGCATTGCCATATTGTAGCGAGAAAAAGATTGTGTTGTAGGCTGTGGTTCCTTACTCAATACAGGCTCTTCCTGGGATAGAGCCTTACACTCATGGAAGTTTGATGTGAGGTATGAGAATGCAACTACAAGACACCTCTTATTTGCAAAACTGCTCCTTCCCTCCAACCCAAGTATTTATTATATTAATTTGTAAGCCAGTCTGGCTGAGCGGAAACCAAAGTGGTGATTCAAAGGAAGTAGCTGTGTGTTTAATGAGGAGAGTTGGGAGGTTGAGGATGTGGCTCAAAGAAGAATGTTTGATATAATCCTTATGACGATTATCTCTGCTTTGGGGGAGAACACTGGAAAGATGGTTCTTGTTGAGGAAGGCAGATAAGTAGTATGAGTTAAAGAAATATGTGAACAGGGAGAAACAGGCTGTTTACATTGCTTCCATCAAGTCTTTAATGGTACTAATTTAGTTAGATATGTGTATATATATATGTGCATATATATAAGTATATATTTAGTGGTAAGTGCTGGTTAAACAATGAGCACCATTCTTTCTGAAAGTGCTGATGGCCCTGCTGCAATTGATTGCCTCAAATTGAAATGTAATGGTTCTCTTCAGGATGGAGAGTTCCCTAAACACGTTACGACATGAACTACATACTGTAATGCAGGAGGATTGGTTGAAGGGCGCTGAAAGATGTAATGGTATCAAGAGGAGTGTATTTGTTCTGGGATGGTGAAGAAACTAGTTCAGTAGCCACAGGGAAGATTTAAATCTTGTCACTGTGTGTCCTGCCCTTTCCTACGCAGTGCCAAGAAAAACACCAATATGGCTGGGGAATGCTAATGAAAACTGCTGGAGGATTTGGGGCAAGTTTCTTATAATAAACTTTCATGTTTTTTTAATAATTTAAGTGGATAAAAGTCAGATTTATTACTTTAATTCATTCAGCTTTCTTTAGAACGACTCTTATGAGTACAGCTGTCTTTATTTTACTTCTGTTTAATTGATGTTTTCCTTAGATTTGATTTTTTTTCTTCTCCCGATGTTTAAGAAATGCTGCATTTCTTACAGACAAGGATGTTATTTACATGTGTCCGTTTAATGGCCCCGTTAAAGGAAGAGTATACATCACAAACTATAGGCTGTACCTAAGAAGTGTGGAAAACGTGAGTAATATGCCACAATCACTTCTGAGGGATGAGTGATTTTTGAACTCTGTTCTCTTCAACCCTACTGCCTTTGATTTATTTTGTGGCCTCATTGAAGCTCATTGCTTCAGCTTTGGCACATGTACGCTTGTGGAATTGCATGGGAGGCTTTTTACTTGAAATGATCTGTAACATTGGTAATAACCATATTGCAATTGTTTAATGACTAAACAGTAATTGCCTTTGTGCCACTGAGAAATCCTTACAAAAATGGAAATTCTTTGAAGTTGAGTGTGTTGTAAATGTATGATTTTTTTTTTTGTGGTGAAAGTACAGTTTAACCACTTAGTGAACTGAGAACTTTACCTTTCGTCTCTTGGAGCTTTTTTGATAACTGTTCCCTTCATGCTTGCTCTGTGACAGAGCAAAGACAGCAACTAATGATGTGCTTGAAATGGCTGTCAGTAAACCACGGTTTTGTTTGTCCCTGCTGTTGGAAGAACATCATGTGGCGGGTGTAGTAGTGTGTTCAATAAGCAGCATCAGAAAAGAAAATAAAATGCGCTTGTTGTCTATTTACATAATGCATTCAGAAAAAAATGCTACATTTTTAGGATGACTGAAGTGAGATTATTGCGGTTACAACTCACTTTTTTTAGTAATTTCTTCATTTTGTACTGTTTTATTCTGTATGTCAGTGGAGCAGACATTAGCAGGCAGAGGGAATCAGAAGTATGTAACAGATGACACCTTTTTGGGTGCTGCCACATTTTCTCCTGCATACTGTGTCTTATGGCATGAAATATCCAGTTGTACAAGCAATGGAAGTGATGCTCAAGGCTGTAGACCGTAAAGACTTTGTAATATGTTGGGAGGGGAGACTTGATCAAACGCAGAAACATACTTTTGCTTCCTCTATGTATTTTATACTACTCTAGTATGCATAAGAACATGTTGCCTAAGTTGTCTTTTCAGATTAATCCTCTCCTTACCCAAAATTTCATTGCAGGATCCAGTTGTGGTATTGGATGTTCCATTAGGTGTAATTTCAAGGATTGAAAAAATGGGAGGAGCTTCAAGCAGAGGAGAGAATTCTTATGGATTAGATATAACGTGTAAAGTAAGACTTTTCAGTACTTCAATGGGGAATGAAATCTACAGATTCCTTTTCTCACTGTTTACCTACTTACAGGAATGAGAACCATATATTCCTCACAGCAGAATTTGAAAATAGAACTGGACAGGGAAGTACCTTTGTTTAAAAAACAAACAAACAACAACAAAAAAAGGCTACTTACTGTGGCCTCTGCATGTCAGGGGAGGGATTGGTCTTCATTTCCTAATGGTTGTTCGACGAAAGATTTTGCACAGCAGTATTATAGTATTATTCCTGCACCACTTAATTATTTCATAGGATCTGAAAGTAATTAAAAAATAAAATGTTTGAAGTCACCTCAGAGAGGTTTTCTAAGCTGTAAAGGCAGTGAAAAGCAGATGTAACAGCTATCTCTATTTCCTTATTCTTGCAAAAAAAAAAAAAAAAAACAAAACAAAAAAACGTTGCCATGAAAAAATAGAGTTGGGGGGAATTTCCAGTGGGTAAATCAGGATCCTTTATTTGACTTGCTAGTGGAGCATGTATACACATACACTCACTTTTTTTTCCTCAATAGTTAATGTACAGGTTGTCTTCTCATCACTAATTTCAGAAGCAAGCAACTTGGGACAATGTACTCTAGAACAATCAGTGGCAAATTTTCATTTGGAAAACATTGGGTAACTCCCATCCTGCAAGCGTTCATTAGCCTATGGGATTTTTTAGTGAATCATATAGAGTCACTTTGGGTAGCTTTATGCCAAAGCAGTGTGTGCACCACACGGAACGTGATACCACGTTTTTTGTAGAATTCTTAAGCTCTCTTCTGTTTTGTGGGATAAGAAAAAAAAACCTGAGCATTCACAGCAGTTTGAATGCAGGCAGATTCTGAATCATATTTAGTGTATAATACAACATTTGTCCGTCAGATAAGAGTATCTTACTGCCTTGGTTCTCTTAAAAGCTAATGTCTTTGTTTTAGGATATGAGAAATTTACGCTTTGCATTAAAGCAAGAAGGGCACAGTAGAAGAGATATATTTGAAGTCCTCACAAAACATGCTTTTCCGCAATCACATAACCTGGTAAGTTATATTATTTATACTACTGAATCATCTTAATGTAGAATTGTTGCCAATTAACTTTAACTGTTGGCCCACTAATGGGTATCACAACTGCTTAAGAAGAATAACAAAAAGATCTAGTGTCAGTATAGAGAGTTAATTATTTTGTTTTGCACATTTAGAACACTTACATCTATGTATCTGTAAAATTATGGATGCTTTATAATGTGCTTCAGGTAAACTGCTGAGCACCTCTGGTTCATACATATATCACTGCTTAGAGACTGCGTGTTGTTCTCCCTTGTAAGGAAATATAATAGTACATGCCTTTCTTGACTTCTTTCTTAACTTTCTTAAGTTACTGGGCAGTCTCATAGGCAATGATGAATGTGAATCAGCAAGAGCTTTTCTTCAAAAAAAAGAAGACATAGTAAAGCAACACCCACTTTATTAGCGGTTATTGATGAACTGGACAATTAATGTAGTAATGGATTTGTAGAGATGTATTGAGGGGGAGAAAACAACCCATACCCAAACATGTCCTCTAGAAGTAGTTGAGCAGCAGTGACGTGTAGCTAACCCTTAGCTTCTGTTTCTTTGCGTGGTAGAGCATTTTGACGTTCTTTATGCTAAACTGTAAATGCTAAAATTATGCTAAATGTAAAATTCAGCTTATGTTATATTGGGATGCTTATATTTAGGATAATTGTATAAGAACTCTTTTAACAAAATATTGGAGTGTCATACTTCAAATTTTTAAGAACTTTTCTCAGGGAATTGTTGACTGCATGAAGGTGTAGCAACAATTCAATTCCTTCTCCTAAGATGCACGTGAAACAATGGATAATTCTGTATAAATGTTGCAAAATACTTGAAATGTTGGCCTGTATGACTGACTGACTTCTTGATGTCTGATGTAAGGGGTCTGAAAAGGTTCTTCATTGTTTCTAGTGTTTTATATGTTGGAAAAATAAATCAATTATTCAAGCATGAGTGTGGTCAGTAACTTTGTGTACGTCTAACTATATCTTTAAAAGAGAAATATAAAGCTTTATGCTTGTTTTCTGTGCTTCCATTTACAGTTGGTGACTTCAGTCAGCTGCGAGGTAGTGGAGAGTAGTGCTGTTCACTTTGGTTTAATTAATGCTCTTTGCTCTAATAAGTGAATTATTTAACCTTGAAACATATTTCTGTTCTTAAATAAAAATTATTGTGTGTTAGAAAGTGAGAAATAAGACCAGTTTGTTTGATCTGGACTTTCAGGTTGTTTGTTGGAGATGTGTTTTGGCATGGCAGTGATCTGCCATCAAGCCCTACATATTGATCAGACGTCACAGATGTGTTCTACCTGCTGATTTTTTAAATCTAGTGTATCAGTCTGTTATTTTCTGAAGTTCTATAATAGCGTTAATAAATCATCTGGTTTCACTTGTTTATCTTGTGTTAAAATTTACAAGTCGTGGTTAAAGCAGTATGAACTTGAGTTGTGAGCACTGTGTTCCACTAAATGTAATGTCCTGTAAGTATACTTTAAGAGTGATTGCTGAATAGTGACCTTTTTATCCAAATTAATGCTAAAAAGAAGTCTTTCTGCGTGGGGAAAAAAACAACCAGTTCATAGCTTAGTTCGTCTTTTCAATACTCTTGTGCCTTTTGGCAGCTTAAATTATTAGAAGTAGAGTGGCATTTCTATTTTCTGTTGAGGAAGAGAGCTAAGTGCTATTGAGAAAGCTGATCAGTGTAGGTTTGGGATTGAAGCAGGATGCTCAAGTAGTCGGAGGATCTCAGTGTCCATTTTGTGTATCCCACCAGACTCCTTATTCTGCTTTCCAAGCTGAAATGGAAAGCTTCATTGTCTTCACACTGCATGGCAACCCACACTTTACGCCACTGCGTTTTACAGTAAGCAGGATATTCTTTAAGTTACAGCTGTGGACAACCTAGTTTGTCTTGACTGATGGGTAATTAGTATTGTGCTTAGATGGTCTTCAGTTCAATCGTGACTTTGAAATAAAGCTTTGAATTTGCAAAGAGTTTGCTTCAGAAATTAGTCTTTTTAATTTTTTTTTTACTTCCTTTAAAGTATCTACTGGCGTGTCACTTAATTTCAATCTTGGGAATGACCTATGTCAATTTCCTTAAAATGAGTGTGGACAGATTAACTTATAACTGGGTTAGGAGTGTCCTACGTGGAGTTGTTTGCGTTGTCCAACCCAACTACAGTGTTTGGAATAACATCGTGGTGAAATGCAGGCTTATGCCGGGCTTTGTCATTGAAAATATCAGTGTTCCTGTCCTGTGGAGGTAGTGAGTAATGTGTGGTAACGTGTGTAGTAACTCTCTACTTACTTACTAATGTCACACTGTGGATAAACCTTAGACTTTACAATGAGCTCAGCAAGTGTTTGATATTTTTGGTGCGCTTTCATGCCAAAAATGAGTGTTTCTGCATGGTTGTTCATTCCTGCTGCATTTTAGTCTGTGTGAGTCCTTGAGGCTGCAGGATGAACCAGATAGGGAACTGAAATGGACAAAAGTCAAACAAGGAGTTAAAAATAAAAGCTTTACCCTGAGTCATTTCCTCAGTCTTGTTAGCTAAGCCTGAGGATGGGGGTTGGGGGTGAGGACATCTGTAGGTGTTCCTTTGCAGATGGATGTGTGTGCGCAGGGAAGATGGGACTGCCTCTTTCTGTGGCTGGTTTAAAACAAGGTTTTGCTGGCTGAATGAGCATCCAGGCTGTGTGTCTGCCTTCTGCTTTGAACGTTCGCTAATAATTTGTGGCTCTGCAGGCAGCAGGGAGATCTACAAAGATAGCGCTGTGGCTTCACGTGACAGCTGGATGAGGATGGCAGCTGTCTGATACCAAAATGCTGAGGTCTTGCTTTTTTCTGGTGTTCTGTGCTCTGCCTTCCAGCCCTGCAGTTGGTTCTTCCTTTTAGGTCATGCTGACAGTTGTATAATCACAAAGTAAGCCAGTGTAGCTCTCTTATCCAGAACAAAATGTTCTGTTTTCTGAGTTAGCCTTGTGCCATTTTTAATAATTTGAGGAGACCTGGTTTGTAATTAGTATGTGTCAGATCCAGCGCAAGGGAGGGGATGATTGGTAGAGGGCGCAGGAAGGAAAAAAAAAAAAAAAAAGAAAAAAAAAAAGAAAAGGAAACATCCTATTTTTATTTAATTTTTTTTTAAGCAGCGTTAAGCTGGTAATTTTGCTCAGACCACATAGAACTGTATCCCAGATCTTTGACTGGTTCAGCACTGTTCATGCTTATGCATCTCTGCAGTGGCAAGGAGGTATCATCAGGAAAGTAAAGATTTTTGATTGCTTCTGTTTTCTTCATATTGTCTGCTTCTTAGCCAAATGGTGGGTAAATATAGCCTAAAACATTATTTCTGAATGGAATGCGCTTATTAATTTCAAGGTTTTGCTCTATTACCACCCCAACACCAGTGTTTGAAAGCCTATAATAAATAAAAAGTCTCTATTCAACTGTTTGTCAATCTCAGTGTTGTCCTTTGTGCTTACTTGCAGAAGTTTGTTCTTGGCTTTCCAGTTTTAGCATAGGTCGGTTTCGCTAACATAGTATCTAATGGCTCATCTGACTGACAGCTTAGTTGACGTGGAACAAACGGATGCTGTTCATAGTCCTATTGTGCATTTGCAATCTTACGATAACTGGAAGAAAATCCTTGCTGAAATAGTGGTTTTAAACATTTTAAAACACGACAAACAAACTATAAAATATATAAAGCAACATTTAGCCTCTGTCATTCGGTTTCTGAAGTGCAGCTGCTTCACTTCCTGATCTTATCTTGAAGGTACATCACCTGTTTTTATGAGATTATGCACCACGATAATACCTGCACAATATGTATTTCTTTCTAACCTTGAGAGTTCTGTGGGATTGCTGATTTTGATGAGAGACATCGTAGACGTACTGTCTGACTTACAGCTCTCGCTCTGACGTAAGCAGTTCATCGGGTAACTTCCAAGGGCCTGAGAGTCAGATTGTGTTGTTATTGGATCTGTAAGGATGATTTTGAGGTAGCAGTGAGACCTGGGATAGGGGCCTGTCTGATGGAGCGCTTAATTTTGCCAAAAATGTCTTTACGTGAGGCTTCATTCTGAATGTCTCAGCACGGTCTCAATGTAACAATGATAAGGTTACCGTTTCTCAGAGATGATGTTAAATATGTAAACACTACAACACCATAGTTTTCAGATGAACAGGTAGAGCGCAGCCGGCTGAGTTGTAGTAATGACATGCTAAAGTCAAGGATAATGGTGCCTTTGTTTTCAAACACACTGAGAAACTGTCAGCTTTTTCACTAAACTAAAGTCTTGTGGTTTATAAAAAGCATAAACTGGTAAATTAGGAATAGGGAGAAAAGAAAGTCATCTTCCCATGTTTAACTCTTCTTCTCTTTTACTGTATGAAGATCGGTAGAACACCAGTAAATTGTATGTTATCTTTATGCATTATAATTTTATAAGCGAACACGTAACTGTCTGTAGGCTGCCTTCCCAACTGCATTCAGATTGCAGCTGCTCTCTCCTCTATCTCACAGGACTACATTGTGTAGTGTGTTGCGTATCATTTGTGATTTTATTTTCTTTTGTGAAAAGTGACAGTGATAAAGTTGATTGTTGAAGGCAGGTACTTAGGCTGTATGTGTTGAAATTGTGGGTTAGCACCTGCAAGGAAATAAACAGAACTATTTGCACAGTGAAGCTTGAAAAGTAGCTTACAAAAAATGTCACGTGCTTGAAAGTTTTTTTTCTCCTTTAACTGAAGCGTCATCTGCTTTTAGACTATGGATGTGCAATGAAATCCCAACTTTAATTATATGCCAACAGATTTTAATCTGGTTTTTGCCGAATCTTAACTAATGTATTATGTGTTATTGTTTTTACTAGCTGCAGATATTCATTAGTCATAAGTCTGCCATCCCACAGTTTTTCTAAGTAGTGATTTAAATCACTTTTTTCTTTTCCCCTACCTCTTTATTTCTTCTTTCCGTTTCTCACGGTAGCTGAAAAGAACAAACACAACTGAAACTGATCTCTTTTGTTCAGTGAATAAGACTTTCAGCAGTAACCAGATTAACTGTATGGAACACAGTGTAGCATACTCCGTAGAATTTTTTGTTGCAATGTGGTCAACCCTTGCAAAGAAAAATCATTTTTAGTCTTTCAGGTTATAAACACTGTAATGTTTCTAAAGTACTATTCTTGATGGATGTACTTATTCAAGAGTTCTTTCTCAGATTTGCTCAAGTAAAAATGCGAGACCAGACTTTGCTCCATATGGTTTCATGTGCATTCTAGTTTTTGGTTGTTTGTTAGCAGGTTTTTGGTGGATGATGCATGCTACCCGTTATTTTATTTTCTCAAGCGACAGGAAAAATTTGCACAACCTGGAATGTAAGCAGAGCTGATAAAGCTTATTCGATAGTTGTGGGTTCTGTGATTCTGCAGGTGCTTGTAGAACGTTTGGTAAAGTTGCTGTAGCTAAGTGTTTTACGAAAAAATGCTGGACATAGTAGGGCAGTGTTCTCTTGGAAAGGATTCTGTCAGTTCCCTCCTCATGCATATAAATTTAACCTTGGTGTTCAGAAGGTGAAAAGTTTCCTTCTGATCTCATGTGGGCCGTTCTGTGGCTGAGATGAGCAGCATGGCTGCTGCTAGTTCCTGGATTTTTCTGTAAAATCTCCCGTGTGAGTGCCGTTGTAGTGCACTCAATGAACACGTGTTTTATGTATCTGGGATTAAGCAGCGTAATTCATAAATTGTCACTGAGAAGTTTGCAGTGAGTAGCAACTTCAATAACGTACTCATGCATGCCTTTGAGACGTCTTTTAAGTCATCTATTGTTATTCCAGTTTTTCTGTTTTCTCTGTAAGTTTCTCCTTTGTCTCTTTGGTTTCTTGGTGAATTCTTAGCATAGTTCTGATTTGGGACGTAGCAAATTCCTCTGGGGTGGGGGAGGATGGTTCTTTCCTGGGACTATTTATAAATAGTTAATCAGTTGCACTACGGCTGTAGGTAGCATTAATCCTGTTTTGCTGTATTTCTGGTTTGCAGTTTTGTTGTTGTTGTTGTTGTTGTTTTTGCAGTCTTTCTGTTTACTTTCTTCTAATGGAAGTATTTTTTTCTGATGTAATCAGTGTCTACCTCTTTCCTTTTCCTTTCTTCATCTCTTCTTCCAGCCCACAGGATAACAGGCTACTTAACCGGAAGAATCTAATATTCACTTACAAACAAGGTGTGACTCTTTAAATGAGGGAAGACTTCTAGAAGATTCAACTTCAGAATGTTATGTTCACTTTTAGAAACTTGCCAGGGAGGAGTGTACTTGCTATACAATAGTGATTTATTTTAAAATTCTAGCAGGACAAAGTCTCTTGTTCACAGTAACTTCCTTTTAAAATGCTTGCTGGCTTGCAATATGAGGGAAAAATATTCCTTTCAGAGGCGCTGTTTTGTATTTTGATTAAAACTATGTACTGTTTAAACTTACTAAGCTAATGAGAACTGCTGTAAGCCATTTCTGCTGCCTTCATAAAATCTAAAGAAACTCCCATGTGCATCTGTGGTGCATTTGTGAAGCATTGTACGAAGATATGATCACGGCACCTTATAACCATGTGGGTCTTTCTGCTTCTTTTTGCTATGTTTCCTAGGCTTCTTATCTGTTCGGTTCTGCTCCTGTGCAAATGATAGAGTTCTGGGATGTTCTGTTCAGCATTCGGTTCCTTCTATTAATGTCTTTGAGTAGCCAGGAGACTTTCAGCTGTGCTGTTGCAAATGATGAGAGGCTCTTGAATGCTTTCTGTGTTTCTCTGTTAGCTCGGGACAGCAAATGCTTTTCTGCTGTGTTTTGCAACAACTTAGTTTCATGCTCCAGTTGGCATCCAAAGAATTCATAAGCTATGAAAATAATTCTTTTTTTTTTCAGTGAGAGAGATTCCTAAAATAAACACTGCTTTGGTTTTCGTGATAAACTGTAAAAACAAACCAAGCAAGAAAGGATTAACTAGGTAGTGCAGCCTGCTTGGGAGAAGGAAGAATGAGCTGAAAGGTATGAGGAAGTTGTTAGAATCCTAGGTAACGATGCTGTGTTTTATAAATGAGACTGGAGAGTGGCAAAAGCAAGAGAAAAGTGAAAGTAGGTAGTGGAACCTACCACCACCATGCTGGGTTTCAGTTTCACTGGCATCTTTTTAATCTTCGTGGAGTGTTACAGCAAACCAGATATCAGGTAGTAAGAATCAATTGGAGATGGGGTGTAAAATGCTTGCTGCTTTTAATTTAGTATCTAATGTTTTAAGTAGTAATTGCATCTGTACCTGTTGGAGAAATTTTGATGAGAAGACAGCATTTTATTTACTGAGGATATGAAATATGAGAAAGAAACTAATATAAGCTATTTTAAAACATTTCACCTCCTAAAAATAAACTAAAAAAAATCCAACTGTTGATGCTTTGTAATTTTTTAGCACTTTTTGTCTTTTCTACTTTTAAGTACTACCACATTTTTGTTATTTCCTTAATGTGTTTGCATTGTTTCTTATTTCTTGCTTTTTGTTTCATCTTTTGTATCAAATTTAAGTGGGATAGAGTGAGGTTGGTAAGGAAGTTGGTCCTGTTTCATGGTGGGCATTAGAGTGTAACTGATGATGAGCCTTTGTATTTGTCACCTTCAGTCACTTTGGTGTAATAAGCTTCCTTTATGTCCTACAGCTTTTTTTTGCCTTTGCAAATGAAGAAAAGTTCTCTGAAAATGGATGGATGGTGTATAATCCAATGTCTGAATACAGGAGACAAGTGAGTTACTTAAGTCTCATTTGTTTGGTTCTTTCCTATCTGAAACCTTGCATAGAAGAATTATTTTTTTGTAGATTTGTCTTTTGGTGCCAGGAGAGCTGAGAACTGGAGAAAGCAGAAATGCAAGAAGTAAAATGCTGGAAGAGATTAAAATGGAAAATAGAATCTCGTAGGAAGGTTAGGGTTTGCTCTTTGAAAAAGGTTATTAATGCCACTTACAATGTGCCTCTGTTAAGTAGGCTGAGGAGAGAGGGGGGTTGAAAGTGACAAGTATGCAGCTAAAGTGTCCTGAGTATAAATTTGGTTTTATCTTATTCTTCTGGAAGTATAATAATAATAATTTCAAAAAATCTTTACAGAAACAACATTGCTTAAAGAAGTTATTTATGTCTGTCAGCGTTCTGCCTTGCTCTTAAAATGGCTGTGGCAAAACATTAGTGAAACAGGATGATGTTTAATTTCGTTAAACTTGTGTAATAGTCTTACTATTGGACGATTGATTTTTTTTTTTTTTTAAATTTGTTTATTTATTTGTTTTTGCTTTAAATACTATAGTAAGAGTGTCCTTTCTTTCCTTTTCTCTCTACAATTTTTAATGGGATAAGGCATATCCGGGCTTTCACGTGATCTATTTGGTTCAAGGTAGAGGCCCAAAACCTCAAAAAAGTTAAAATACAAATGCCTGCACAAACTCCATTATTTGTGCGTATGAGGAGAGCTGATTAGTCTTTCTCAATATCCTGACTGCTGTTTGTGAAATACCTTCCTGAGCAGACTGACTAAATGTTGTTGTTTCTTAGATTCAGGGCAGCGTTCTTACTGATTTATTGTTATTTATTTATTTATTTACTTATTTTTCTCATTGAAGGTAGTATCAGACTATACGGAGAAAGACTGAGATCAGACTCGTTCCTTCCCTCTTTTCAGAGCCACAATCTCTTGTCAGCAGGCAAAATAGAAAGCCGGTGCTTTGAGGGGGAAGAGAAAGTAATTGTCTTTCCTCAGTCCCATCCACTGTTTTGAAGCAGTGCTATAATTGGGTTACACTGGGAGCTTGTTGCCACCGTGTGGCTGTAATAGCATCATGAAGTTGGAGAACAGATTCATTAGTTGTACAGTCAAATATATGTTGAAAAATTTTGTTTCCTTTTAGGGACTTCCTAATGAACGGTGGCGAGTAACATTTATTAATGAACATTATGGTCTGTGTGACACATATCCATCGCTCCTTGTAGTGCCATATAATGCAACAGATGATGACCTCAAGAAAGTTGCCGCATTCAGGTCCCGAAATAGAATCCCGGTGAGTATTAATTGCGTGATGAAACTGTCTTTCAGCATAGCTAGTTTTAAGTATGCAGCCAAACAGCATTTTGCTGAATGTGATGCAGAGAATGTTTCTTTTGGAAATGATTACAGTAAAGTAGCTTTGATTGGCTGATGTTTTTCTTACTACTTGAAGCTAGTGTGGTGGCCAAGACTCATTTCTGTTATCCCCCATGACAATCATGCATTCCAGCTTCACTGGTTTTAACTTGTCTAGCAACAACTGCCAGTGTTGCAGATTCCCTTTTTTTAATGAAGTATGATCCTAGGATAGTCATCTCTACTAGTTTATTGTTGGATGCACATGATACGTGATAGCAAATGTTATCCTTCTCATGGGTAACCAATGCACGGCATTTAAAGTTGCGATGGTCAGCCCTAAAACAAAACCTCATGCATAGTCTCGATAGGGAGTTCTTGGGCTTCTTAGTCCTGTCTAGTTTTAAATTGGGCTGTAGAATGTAAGGTAAACCCATTTGACCCTTTGGGTATGTTTCTGTAACTAAAATACTTTGAGATATGAGAATTCTTTATAGTAACTCTTTACAGAACTGTAGAACATATTTTCTTCATTTTTTACAGTACATTTTTATCTAATGTTTCAATTTGACAAACATCCAAGAGATGTTAAGTACCAGAAAGCTGCCTTGAATCTCAGTTGATACCAAGCAAAACAAAAAAACAGTAAATATTTATTGGATTGTATTTGCTGACAAACTAGGATTATAATATATTTTTTCTGTATATATGCACATATATATGTTACACATATACATGGATTGTAGATGGTAAACTACACTGTTTATTATGGGTGTGTGTGTATATATATGTAGTGTGTGTGTATAGTTCTTAAAACCTAGCTGTTAATCTTCTCTATCTCAAAATGCATGTCAGGGCTTTTACACAGCATTTACAGTTAGAATAAATTCCTTGCTAATAATGATTTTACTCCTGTCAGGAAGTCTACAATCATGTTAATCCTCACACAAATTTTGTTTCTAGACACGCAATTAAAGATTGTATTTCAGGAGTGAATGCTTCTGAAAGATTTTTTTTTTTTTTTTTTCCCCTCTCGTGTTCTTTCCCCCTTTGCAACTTTGTCAGATTGGGTGAGAATATTCTTTCTTAATAGTTCACAAAGGTAAACTGTTGCCCACTTTTTAGAATGCCCATTTTTAATTTCTTGCATGGTTAGAATCCATACCTGGGGCAACAAAGCAGTGAAGGCAGCAGGCACTGTGCCTCAGAATCCCTTCTTTGTAAAGGGGACCAAGGAACAAAATACACCTCAAGGACAATGGGAAACACTCAAACTACTGCAGAAAGGTTTCAGAATTAATAGCGCAAGTTAAAACATGTAAGAAAAAAAAAATGCATTAGCTTTTACAAGCACATATAACTGCAGGAAGAGTTAAATATGTAGAAGAATGAACTCTTTTAGAGTTTATTAAATTTTATGAAACTCGGGGGAATTAGAGATGTTTGGGAACTAAATTTTGAAGAAACAAGATACAACTAGTTAATTTTTATATTACCTATGTTTAAGGAATGTGATTTTTAAGTTGTAGATTGTAGTGAAATTTATTTCTTCTAAGATGTTTTTTGGGATGTGACTAGGTTCTGTCATGGATTCATCCAGAGAATCAAGCTGTTATTATGCGCTGCAGCCAACCCCTGGTTGGAATGAGTGGGAAGCGAAATAAAGACGATGAAAGATACCTTGATATCATCAGAGAGGCTAATGGACAAATCTCGAAGCTGACCATCTATGATGCAAGGCCCAATGTCAATGCGGTTGCAAACAAGGTAATCAGATTGCTTAGTAGCCTTACTTGTGAAGGAGGATGCAGTGGGGACTTAGTTTCGAGTTTTCTTTGAAGAGGTTTTTCAAAACAGTAAAAATCTTACTGTAGATATATTTACATAATCAAAATAATGAGGCTTAAGACTGTGAAAGAACATGAGTGCCTAAAGTGGGTCATGAGTAGGGTTTTAAGACCATATATGGAGTTCAAGATGCTGTACCCTGTGTTATTAGTCAAGCATAGCCGTGTATCATCTGAATAAATTCTATCCCGAAAAAGCTGTATATAAAGCAAAGTTCGTTGGTAGGCGTCTTTTTGTTTGGTACTTACCCAGAACACAAACCACTTCAGACTTATCCAAGCATGCAGCAAATAAAGAGAAAGTGATCATTAACATTTGGTTTACACTCTAAAGAGTATGGGCATAATCCTGAATGCTTGCATTCTTCCGTAGGTACCTGTTGATGATAAGCGCAGTTACAAAAAGTATTTTCGTATGACAAAAGGGTTGTGTTTGTTCAAATCTGTAATCAAAGCCCAAATGGGTTCAGAATGAAAGGTGTCCCTGTCATTTATTTCCACCTCCAGCCCTCCTACCCCACCCTGGCGAGGTCTGGATTATTCAGGAATGATCAGATAGTGCTGGTCACAGTGTGTCAGTATTATATTTGCCATAAAGGACTGCAGGCATAATTGTGCTCCTTGTTTACATAGAAATTTTAATTACGCTGTGGAGGTGAAAGGCACAAATTTAATTTTCTCTTTTCTTCATATGTCAGTGTACCTGCCTCCCTCTCAGCTACTGTGATAGCCTCCGGAAGGCCAATGGTACCCTAGTCTGCATCAGCAGAGAGGCAGCAGCAGGGTGAGGGAGGTGATAGTTCCCTCTGTTCTGTCCTCCTGAGAGCATTTGGAGCACTGTATCCAGGCCTGGGGCCTCCAGCTGAGGAAGGATGTTGGGTCCAGTGGAGGGCCACAAAGATGCTGAGAGTGCAGGTGCACCTCTTTAGTGAGGGCAAGCTGCAGGAGCTGGGCTTGTTCATCCTGGAGAGGAGAGGGCTCCAGGGAGACCCTCATCACAGTTTTCCAGTACTTAGAGAGCTTATAAACAGGAGGGAGAAAGTGACTTTTTACGCAGTGTGATAGTGTTAGGACATGGGGGAATGGTTTTAAGCTAAAGGAGGGGAGTTAAATTAGATACTAGTAGGAAATTCTTTACTCAGAGGGTGGCGGGGCCCTGGCACTGCTTCCCAGAACTGTGGGTGCCCATCCCTAGAGGTGCCCAAGGCCAGGCTGGGTGGGCCCTGGGCAGCCTGAGCTGGTGCCTGTTTTAGTGGTCGGCAACTTTGTCTGCAGGAGGTTGGAACTGAATGATCTTTCATGTCCCATCCAACCCAAGCTGTTCTGTGACTCCACAGTAGTCTGTTACCCAGTGAACTTCAGGTGCAAGTGAAGAGAACAAGCTCTGGTACTTACTAGTGAAATGTGATTCTGTGCAGCAAAGAGCGTGAGACAGGTGAGCTCAGGAGGGTTTGAGATCTCAGTGAAACAGTGAGTTTACTTATTTGGGAGAGAAGGAATTCCAGCTTCTGAATAGTGGTGTTTTTTTTGGGGGGGGGGGGGCGGGGCACAAAATAAGTATTAATGAAGTGAAATGAATCTTCAAATTTTGTACTCAGGATATTAGGAAAAGAGCTTTTTTGCCTCTAGGAAGCTTGTATGCAACAAATGTTAAGTTCCAGTTACAGAAGGACAATAATTTTAGATGTTGCTCTGTGTTATTTAAACACGAACATGTACCTTTACAGCCCTCTTCTCTGTAATTGAGGATACGGTTCCTTCAGTAACTAATAAGGCTTGTTTTGCTTCTGAAAGAATGTATGATATATTCTGTCCTAGGGGGTGTTTAACCAGGTTTTAAATTGATAGATTATGTTTTGAGGGTATGTCAATTGCTTGTGTTTTACTCTAGAAATTGCATTATATTCTGTGCAGTGAATTTTTTTTTTCTGTTGAACAAAGCATCGCCTTTCTGATTAGAGCCATGTAATCCTGTTTGCCTTGTGGAAGGAAGGTCAGTTCTTGCAGTTAACTTCTTTTTTTTTTTTTTTTCCCAGTTCTTAAAGAAACTTAAACGCTTACTCTAGTTGCTTCAAAGACGTATTATGGCCAAGCTTTCTACATTTATGCTTCTTATTGAAGATTTGTGCATAGTTTTCAGCTTTTTAAAGAGGTCTGTCTATTTCACCCATGTATTTTAATTAAAACTCCTGATATAGCTGAGTATGAAACATATATTAGCACTAAAATTTGTAGGGTGCGTTTCTGGGGATCTGAGAGACAATGACTTAGAGTGTAAGGTAGTGTTGATCAGGACTGGAAAAAAATGTCCTTCAATAGCTGTGAATGTTAGTATCAGCAAAATCTTGGTGTGCAGTATTTATGCATCTATGTTCTCAGTGCAGTCATTGGTCAGAATCAAACAGTAAGGAGGTATTGCTGTAGCCCTAATGCTAAAATTACAACCATTCTATGCTTGTGCTTCAGGATGCTCAAAGGAAAGAGACAAATAGCTATTGCTTCCTTTAGCAGAGAGCCTGGTAGCTCTGCAAATATCCACACATCTGATGAGGAAGGAGGTAGAGAGCATAGAAAAAGGATATGATGGGACTGAATAGAAATGTAGGTGGTAGTAATGGGAAAAGGCTGTGCTGTACTTCAGGTTGGTGTCTGATGTGTAATTGGTGGTGGTAATGGCTTATAAATACTGTAATTATTTACCACAATTAATGGCATGGCACATCTTTCCTGTCTGTAGGAAACACTTTGATTTTGCAGCTATCTTCAGAAGTTTTCATCTGTGGTACTGTCCTAAAATAAGTGTGGTTTTTGTCCTTCCTTTGTCACCATGTGCATCCTCTGCTATGGTGATGAAGAAATGCTTTGAGAGAGCAGCGGAATAATAGACTTCTTTTGATTATGTGACTCTTCAGTTTCTTAATGATCTAACATTTAGTTTTCAGTAATAAAAAATGATGGTAGGAATGTTACTTTAAAGTAAACTTCAATATTTTTACTTCTTTACTTCTTAGAGGCTGTTGCTAATATTCTTAAATTTAGCTTATACTTAACCTCAAGTGAACTCTAAAATTTAATTCTACTTGGCCAAACATCTTACTGTTTTTATGTATTTCAGTATCAGTTCAATTTTAGTATTTAATAACAAGACAGTGTAAGCACAAAGATTTTTTTTTTTATATAGCAAATTTGCACTGGAAAATGTAAGATTTGCTCTTGTTTAAATTACTGGTGTACAGAAGCAGAAAAATCCTTTTGATTGAATTTCTGTCTAGTTAGCATAGAAATAAAGATATCAGCAATTTTATTCTCAGAAAGTGCTGATCTAGTATGTTACAAGTAACTGCTCCTTTGTGTGATGTACTCTACATTTTAATTTAACCTTTATAATTTGCCAGAGAAGAAAGTTGATTCCTTTTGTATTCAGAATCATAAGTTTGCTTAACCTCTTGTGGGAAAAGTAAACAAAAACGAAGAAAAAATATTGGCGTTGTAACGTTTGTCAAGGAAAACCTATTTACCACAACGAGTTTTAAAAGTAATAAGGAAGGTACAAATGTCTTTTATTCTGAAAGCACTCTGAGTCCTGACTGACGCAATGCCAGCCCACTGTACTTAACCTGGCAAGTTCAATTCTTATTCAAAGGCAAGCAAACAACTAAGTGAAATTATATTTCATTTCTAGTTAGGCAACATAAAGTATCCCTCATTGTTCCTCTGTTAAAGTGCAGCTGTAACAGTGTATGTATGACTGAAGTTAATTTTACATATCTTGTTTTCAGGCAACTGGTGGGGGATATGAAAGTGAAGATGCATATCCCAATGCAGAGCTTTTCTTCTTGGACATTCACAATATTCATGTCATGCGGGAATCTTTGAAGAAATTGAAAGATATTGTTTATCCTAACGTGGAAGAGTCACACTGGTTGTCAAGTCTGGAATCAACCCACTGGTTAGAACATATAAAGGTGATTTTTAGCTGTTTATTTGAAATGTTTGTCCAAACGCAATGTACCTGTCTTGCTTTTTATTAAATTTTGAAATAGCGTGTGTTTTGTATCAAGACTACTTGAACTACAAAAACCAACATCACTGAATTTTGGCTTCCTGTTGAATTTTGGATCATATTGACACCAAAAAATGCAGAAAATCCCTTCGTCTCGAAGTATGTTATGAGGTCTAATAACTTAGCAACAGTAAAAGAAGATTAACGTTTATCAGCCTCATGTCAGATATTAGTTTTTAATAATTAAAAGAATGCATTGTCAGTTGGATTGTCTTTACATGTGAGAACTGATTTATTTTGTTAGCAATAAAGGATAAAACAAACTGAATTTATTTGGAAATTTTGTGTTTTCTTTTAGCAAAATCAAGTACGTATTTACTAACTGAACTTTGAACTTTTTGCATCAAGTACAGCTGTGCAGGATTATTAGAGTATTATGTAATGAATCCTACTTAACATTTTCATTTTAAGTTAATATTCGGAAAATAAGCCTGTTAGAAGAGTAGAAGTGCCTTTTTCTAACAACTGAGATACTTCAGTAGTTTAGTTCAAAGGAGAGAGCCAAATGAAATACAAAGTTTATAGAGAATAATTCCAATGGTAAATCCTCTCTTTCTTTTAAAAAAGAAGCTTATGTTCTTCAGTTTATCAAGGTTACTGTTTTCTGTCCCAGTTTTTAAGAATTTCCTGTGAGATAAATTAGATCTTACTAAGGCATTAGGGAACCAATCTGTTCCTCTATTTTTATACAATAAATTTACTTTATCTCCTAGAAGATTCTTTTCCAGTTAATTACACCATGCTCTGTGGGTCTTTTAATGGAAACAGTATCAATGTAGATACTCTCAAGATAAAAAGAAATCAATTTATTTTGTTAGAATGATAACGCTGATCTCCTTTGTTTGGTGTCTGTTCCTCTTTGTTAGCTTGTCTTGACAGGAGCTATTCAAGTGGCAGACAAGGTATCCTCAGGAAAGAGCTCTGTGCTGGTTCACTGTAGTGATGGCTGGGACCGAACAGCACAGCTGACATCGCTGGCCATGTTGATGCTCGACAGCTACTACAGAACAATTGAAGGGTTTGAAGTTCTAGTGCAAAAAGAGTGGATAAGCTTTGGACACAAATTTGCATCGGTAAGAACTGGAAGATGCTTATATTACAAGGGCCATGCTACATTAACATTATATAATGTTTCCGATGTTAAACTACTCATTGTGGCAAGGTTGGATAATTCTTCTCATTTTGGGTGATTTCTGACTTAAAACATATCTAGGTAGAAAGGAACAGAGCTTTTTTTGGTTTTAATCATTCATGTACTGTGCAGCCTTTGAAAAATGCAGAATTCCTTGTGTTACTATGTCGATTGAGCAAAGAAAGCGAGAATGCAGAAGAATGGAGTGGGTTCCCCAGGGCAGTGGTCAAAGCTTCCTGGAGTTCACAAAGTACGGATGACGCTCTCATACATAGGGTTTGAATTTTGGGTTAGGCCAGGAGTTTAGACTCAGTGATCCTCATGGGTCCCTTCCAGCTGGAGATACTATGATTCTGTGGTGGCCTCCCAGCCATTTTAGAAAATAATAAAATTGCGTTTGGATTTGAGGCTTTTTTCTTTCCCTTATACCCGCTTCCCACACATGTGGACTACTGTAAATGTCATGGGAGGCAGATGAACAAGTCTGAGCAATGCATTGGGTTTTGAGTTTTCAATACTTCATCTCAAGTGTTCTAGAAATTGTTATAATAGATATAAAAAGGCTGTTACTAGTAATGTCAACTCTAGTTCTGTTCTGTCTTTTTCTAGGTACTTAGAAGATAAGGGGAGATTGTAGCCGTATGTATTCAGCCTGTGTGTAATGCAAAGTCTAGGGCACTGGTATGTTAGGAAACTTTACACGCTCTTAGTGGAACTTTTCTTCTTAAATTTGGCTGCTAATCATATTAACAGGAGATCTGTATGAGGGACCTGGGGAAGCAAAATGGCTGGCCAGGGGGAATATGCTATGATAAATAGACATGAAAAATAAGTTGATAGGTGTAACTTGTTGGTGCTGAGCCTTGTAATTCCAAGTGAGAAGTTTCCACGCCTTCAGTAGAATGTGTTTACACAGACAATTTTGTCCTTTGTGGGATATTCTAAAGGTGTTAATTGTTGTTGCTAAAACGAGGAAAATGGGCAATGTGAGAAAATCAAGAAATGGAAAAATATACCTATGGATGTATTTTGTGCCCATTTTACATTTACAGGAGTGTCTCAGTCATTTGAAAATTCATGTATTGCTATCTGAGCATGAATCACTTCAGCATTTAAGCGTGCTTAGAAGTTGCAACCGTTTTTGATCTGATGTTCTCAAGATGCTTTGAGGCTTTAGGAAACTTGCGTTTTGATTGTTGCGAATATTAGCTGTAGTCCAGTTTTCTACGTACTTACCTGTCATCTTCTAGTAGTGATGTTAGGAAAACCTTTGAAGTATTCTGCTTTGGGGTAGCCACAGGAAGCACTGGCCTGTTTTTTTTTTGTTGGTTTTTTTTTTTTAATTCTAGTTATGTTTTATCTTGTAGCTGAAAGACATTAGTCATAATGCAGATAAGGTTAGACTGTGTCACTAGGAGATTTGTAGCTTAGTGCATATAGTTACGATTTAATGCTAAGTTAAAAAAAAAAAAAAGTGTTCTTCACCATTACAGATAAACTTCAATCACCCAGGATTTTGTATTAAACTGTTAATTTTAGTTTGGGTGATCAGAGCAGACTTTTTCTCTCAACAGAAAATGTTTTTCTTCTATTAGTTAAGTAGAAGACCCCTTTTAGACCCCTTCCAGGTAACTCGCTCAGTCTTCTGGGTCATCTCTGACTAACTGGCAGAATGAGGATGATTTCAATAGCTTGACTCTGCTAACAGTAATTTAATTGCTTTATTTGCTCAACTTGCTCACTGAAGTAGTACTCTTTAGAAACGGTTAAAGCAACTCCCCTTACCCATGTGCTGCTTTCTGACAGTACTGAATATTTTGATTTGATGAGATGTTAGGCTTATGGTTAGTAATGGCTTATAAATAGTAACCAAATAGAAGTTTATGTGCTTCTTTTTTGGAGTGTCTATGGAGTAAAAACTCATAATGCAACCAGGAAATATTTTGTTCATATATGCTGTGCATTGGTTTGGTAATTGTTTGATAGAACTGAGATCCAATAGTGAGATCTAGGTACTTCAGTGACTGAAAGAAATTAGCTGATAGAAGGTTTCAGGTTACCAAAGTTGCAATTTGGATGCTGACTACTTAATTCCTGATGATATTTTCTATCTAATGAAGCACATAAGTAGTTCTGTTGTGGGAAAAGCATCCCCTATTCCAGCTTTTCTGTGTCTAGTGAATGTACTGCAGTATCCAGCTTGCAATGTAGCTTGCTAAGTGGAATGTCATTGTTCTAATAATGAATTCTATTACAAGAAATATGAGATAGAGAATAAATTACAAACAAGAAGATACTCAGGCTCATACCAATCCTTAGCAAGATCCGAAAACTGCTAGCTGATGTGGACTTTCCTTACTGAATGCGTGTAAGACTGCTAATAGATACCACGTAATTTAAACTGTGAAAACTGGAGGGCAGGGAGGGGCCTATTTGTGTGTTTTGCCTATAGTGCTATTCTGGTAATTTACTACTGTTGACTAACTCTGGATACAGTCCCTCATTTCCCTCCATTTCCTGCCATTCAGTTCTGTTATTTCAAGTTATCTTGTACATCATTGTTTCATCACTTTTCGTGCCCTTAGGACATATTCTGCCTGCTATCTTACAGGCAGATTGACAGCATCGTAGTTCAACATACATGCTCTTCCTTGGTATCCTCCAGGCAAGTATGTTCAAGTAGAATTAGAGGAGTTACAAAATCTGTTTTCCTTGAATCTCCATCTGTTTTCAACTATTAAATGTGAAAAGAAAGGGAATAGCTTTTACCAAACTTAGTATTTTTCATCTGTGAGGAGAATTCCTTTGATTGTTACATTGGATGCTTTCTCAGAATAAGGTGGCTCACCCAAATTTGTAAAATGTGCATTAACTTCCTGCCAAGAATATGAACGTTTCTTTGAGCTCCGTTCTGTTCCCTGCCTATCTCAGCTTATGTCATCAGATTCAAGTGTGGAGATGGGCAGAGAAGATGGTGTAGATAGTTCCTATGATACAGGTTTTCTAGAGGCCAAAATTACAAAAGAAGACAAAACATATGGCTTGGATTTTGATAGTATGTAAATGTAGTTCAAGATATCTTATTTGTGATGTAATGAATGCCTTAAGGATGAATAATTCTGTTTTTCCATTAACTAGCACTTTGTTTTTTAATAACAGGACATCTTTGGAATAACTTTGCAGTAGTTCCCCGAATCTCTCCTCCGTGATACAATAACTAATGCTGAAAACAGGTTGCTCTATTACAGAAGTGGTTATGTTCTCTTGTAAAATAAGAAACAGTGTCTATCAGCCATAAAATGTACTGCTTTGGTTAACAAGAGGCCCCATTGCTTTGTTTCAGAGAATAGGACACGGTGATAAAAACCATGCTGATGCAGACAGATCGCCCATCTTTCTGCAGTTTATTGATTGTGTCTGGCAGATGTCTAAACAGGTATGTTATGTCATTCTTCAGGTGGTACGGCTTTTAGTGATTACTGAATTCAAAACTTAGATCTTTAAACAATGGAGCGAAAAAGTATTTCAGTAGGACAGCATCCCTCTGCCCTGACACTGTAGTCAGAAATAGTATATTTGCTTTTAAGCTAGGCCATCTCTCTTTCCTACTTCTACAAGTTGTATGCAAGCTGTGTTTATGCTGCTTGATATCAAGCTCTTTTCTTGCATGCAAGGAGTGTGTACTAGAGATTGTGACCAACTGGCTTAGCGTGGGGCCTGCTTGTTTCATTTCATCGTTTTTTGTGAAGCTGTTCCTTCAAATACCTGGGCAGTGTTGCTTCATCAAAGCTTGGAAAGGGAGCTTGGGAGCTGTTGATTGTTTTGATCTAAGCATCTCTTCACTAAGTAATGAAACGAAGCAGCCAATTTTGTCTGTTTAGGGTCAGGAATTAGGAGCTAAACCCGTTTCTTGTTTGATGTTGCCCTATAAAGTGTGCAGCATGAATATCTTTCTCTCTAGTACACGTAAATGTACTTGTAACAATTAAGCAATCTATTCTTTTTAGAAAAGAAAGGCTATTAGAACATTTTGAGTGCGTAGTTCTTAATGGCTAGTTTAAGGAGGTTGAACACTGCGTGACTTCTGAACGCTTATTCTGCTTTGTAGTAATGAAAGTATTATCTTAAATTTTTCTTAAATGTATTCAGGCTTCTAAATGCCTTCCTTAGTCTCTTAACAGTCTCTGCTTTTACAATTAAAGAACAAATTGGCTTTTTCTGTTATTAGTTTCCTACAGCCTTTGAATTCAACGAACAGTTGTTGATTACAATCCTGGATCACTTGTACAGCTGCCGGTTTGGGACTTTCTTGTACAACAGTGAGTCTGTTAGAGATAAAGAGGTCAGTCATTCCACTGATTGGTTCATTGTATTGCTGCACTGTCTCGAGATGATGACAAAAAATGTTGGCTGCATTTTATTATATTCCTTGTATATTAGTGTTCTTGAACTGGCCTTCTTCTTATTGTGGAATAGCTACATGGTAAATGCCTTGGTTTTGGTAGCTTAAAGGCTATGCTGTCACTGTAATACTTTAAAAAAAAAAAAAAAAAAAAAAACAACAACAAAAAAACCTGTTTTATTGTATTAGAAATATTCTTAACTTACTGTGCTTCTAAGTAAATCATAAATGTTATTTTTAGACTGTATCTATGGCTTCTTTGGTTTTCCTGATTCTGTGCAGACGTTTACAGTTCTTATTTCAATTTCTTTTCAGAAAGTGACTGAAAAAACATTATCATTATGGTCTTTGATAAACAGTGACAAATCTAAATACACCAATCCTTTTTATAGTAAAGAGCTAAATAGAGCTCTCTATCCAGTAGCCAGTATGCGTCACCTTGAGCTCTGGGTCAATTACTACATCCGATGGAACCCAAGAATCCGGCAACAAGTAAGTAAATTGTCTAAAACATTTGAAGACTTTGGAAGTAATTTTTATGTTAAAACTGATATGTAGAATAGTATCTATAATCTAATTAATTTTTTTTCTAACATGCTATCTGTAAGGATGGGAGGAAGAAAAAAGATGAAAATGCTGATTTAAGTGGTGGGGGTTTTTGTTGTTTTTATCACCCAACTCGTCTCAGAACACTGAGCTGATTTCACTGCTTAGTATCAAGTCATCTTCAAATTTCTTCTGTCCCCTTTCCTTGGGAGTACATTCTTAATGGTATTGGATGTTACTGGAGGGTGAATGACAAGACTTAGTGCTTACTGAACCCTGGGGAGTAGAAGCATTCTACATCACAAGTGTGCTTCATTGCATTTGCCTGTTCTTTCTCCCTTTTCTGGCAGAGCATATGAAGGCTTTTACAAAGTAAGATGACCTTTTCAGTTAGTCTTCTAAAACTGCTGTCTGCATTGATACCTTACGATAAGTTTTGGTTTGTTTTGTTTTTTGCAAAAGCTTTAACCCAATGTCATTTACACTGTGTAAACACTGGAAAAAAGCTAGTATTGATAATTTTACAAGTGAATCAGATCAGTAATCCAGGAACGCTTTTATACATAATTTGATAAGTTTGTTTTTGATATATGAATGCTCGAGTTGTTGTTGTTGTTATAATCTCGCTGAAATTCTAGGCAATGTGGCATATAAAGATATCATACAGAGACTTATTTGTCTTGTTCAACAAGCTGCATAGTTTTTAGTAAAAGACAGGGGAGCAGTTTCTTTGACAGAAGCAGTGTTCACAATTCAGATTCTGGAATGAATCAGGAGTTTTCAAGCAATGCAGTTTCTCCTGTGCAGTTGATCTATATTATTTACAGCACTCCAGAGGCTGTAGGAGAGCCAGACAGTATGCTATATTTTGTTATGAGTTTGTTGCCAGTTTTTACTTCAGGTTCTCGTTTGAAGCTTCTGTTGCTTGCTGTGAAGGATGAAGGCATTTTGTCAAGAGTGAATCCAAAGATTCAATTTAGAATGTGAAGGATTATGGGGCATGCAAATTAGCTGTAAATCAACGTTGAAAGTCTTTACCATTATTCAGGAAAGGCTTTTGGAAGTAGTTTCCTACTAGAAATGCAGACCTATGTGATATTCTGTGCTTCTGCTAGTGGTCCCTCATTTTTACCATATTTAAGTGCAAAACACAACCAGTTGTTCTCTTGCATGTGAAACTTAAGCTTCATGTTAAGTATCTGAGTAGTGAATCTGTAGCATAAGCCAGTTTTTTGAGATGACCCTGTTAGTGCTGTGACACAGAAGCATGCTGGGGGCATCAGACTTGTGTCTAGTGAAGAGTCTACTCTGACACAAGCAGCATCATTAACCCTATGTCTCTCATCCTCCTACTAACTAGATTCAGTCATTGATCCTACTTACACATTTGCTTCAGTATTTATCACCTCACTTATCTGAGGTGCCTAGGGAATGTTGCGTCTGAGACTCAATGATTCAGCTGATTTTTAACTGGTAGTGTATTTAAATTTGCTTCTGCAGCTTTGTTGTTGTTAACTCTGAGAGGTTAATTGAGAAACAGTAGCAACTCCTTGACAGGTGGATAGAACAAATAAGCTCAGGCTCTGTATCTGCTTTGGGTATCTGCTTTGGGCATCTGCGTAAAGTAAGCTAAGCTTAAAATAGGTATCGTTGAGGTACTCCGGCTGTGAGTAGTCTGGTGTGCTCCGAGAATTCACTAATAAAGTTGTGCATTTATTTTTTTTTTCCCATTTACACACAGTTGCAAAGTTACTATTTAAGTGCTGAAGTAAACTTTAACAGTAAGTGCAGATACTTAAACTGAAGGTTTCATCTGATCAGCAGAGCCAAAGATCTTCAGTTTGGCTAACCATTTCTTTTTTAGGGAAGACAAAACATTTAAATTCTGCAATCTAAAACCTTTCAAGTCAAGAAGGGAAAATAATCAAGCCCATATAAACATACTATATTCGATAGTAATCTCTGGGAAACTCTGACCGATTTTTATTGAGGAAGAGCTATTTTGTAAAGTGAGATTTCTCTTTGGATGAAAGCAGTTTGAACCCAGAGGGCTTTTGCATGATAGAAATAAATAGCTTGGTAATCCAAGAAAAGACAAATATTACGGCAGCTTGTGTGGATGTACGTGGACTACAGTGATAAAGGACTAATACAGATCTCTTTCTAGCAGCCGAATCCAGTGGAGCAGCGTTACATGGAGCTCCTTGCGTTGCGAGATGATTATATGAGGAGACTTGAAGAACTGCAGATCACAAATAACTCCAAGATATCCAACTCATCAGCCTCATCAACGTCTCCCTCACAAATGATGTCCCAAGTACAAACACATTTTTGAAGAAAATGTTGGCTTCTTTCTATATCGTAATAGCAAGTGGTGCTTAACATAGATCTAGAGTATAAAGAAGAGTATTTTAATGCCTTACGTTAGATTATCCTAACAGAAAGTATTTTAGACTGTCTTCATTCAAGGAGGACTTCAGAACAAAACCAACTCTTCCATGATGTGCCTTTCGGAACCTGTAAACTGGGAACATGAATAACCAACCTCTAGTTATGGAGTACTTTAGAGTTATTTTGGAAAGTCTGCTACAGTTTGAAATGAAATTGATTTATTGTTTTCATAAGAATGCTTTAATTTATTACATTGTAGGTCTGCCCTTCCTGTAAGGGAATTCATGCTCAGTCTTGGATGTTGTGAATAAAATCCATTAACATAAAGAGGAATATTCACATTGTGTAAAAGTAGCCACGTGTCTATTCCTGTTAGGAATACGGCTGTGGACTTCGTGAGGCAAAAATAAATCACGTGGTAAGATTTCAGAGGGAAGTTAAAAAGTTAAAATGTTCTGGTTATCTGAGAGTTCCACGTTTTCTTGCTCCAAAACAAATGAAAAGATGGAAGGATATACTTCTAATTAAACAGTGCAGATAGCCCAGTAGGTATCAAAAGAAAATATTTTTTTATAGTATTTTTTTAAGAGATGACAGTTGCACTGGATTCTGAGAGGTCCTGTTTTGCAGTATATTACAAATTATCACTGTTGGCTGTATTGACTTTTTGGATTAATACAGAACAAAACATTTCTAAATAAGGTTTATATAATTAAAAGCAGATCCACAGGGACATTGCTTAAATATCCAGCAACAGCCATTGTATTAAAGCTTGAGTACGTCTTATTAAAAATAAGTGTGCCTGTTTAGAGGAGCTTTTATACCAAAGTAGGCAAAAAAAGAAAATCTATCGGTTCTGAATACTGTTGAAAACTTGTAAATTTATAGTTTACTGTTCAGTGTATATTTAAGTTTTGTTTGATGAATTTATTCTTAAATATTTAAGGGACTGCAGTATATGAGATTTGCATAGAGTGTGTGTGCTTGCACTGAACCTTCCACTGAGTTCTAGTTTGAGGTCTTTATTTCAGAGGCATTTTGTAAACCTTTAACTTGTTCTTTTCAGGTATTTTTTAATAGTTGCAAGCATTTCTTTATGACAGACAGCCCTTGCTACTTGATATTTAATTAGGATTTTGCATATTCTCACAAGTTTAATGATATTCAGGCAATCCAGGAAATTTTGCATTTCTGAATTTGTAGAGGATTCTAATATTGTTATTTTAAATGAAGAGTTCTGATGCTGGAGATTTCTGTCACTGTAAATTACTGTACATGCGGTGAGTTTTGATCAGCAGGATGTAATGGTATTATATATAAATTAAGTTTTGTGTAAGTATACATAATATAGTTTATTAGAAATTCTGCGAGTTTATAATGTGTAAATATTTTGCATATGAAAACTAAGTTTAAAGCTATAATTCCGTAAAGTCAGTCAAAATTTAGAGGACGTCTGAATATTTTTAGGAGCAGTGTTTTTTCAAAGGAATAAAAGTGTACTGCCTCTCGATTTGCTTCAGTACATACACGGAGTTGCACTATTGTTTTTTTCAGGGAAGCTCAGAGCGTACTGCATGTGTGTTCTAAATACATACGACTTATTTTTGTCCTCTAAATTTCATTCTCCCTTCAGTATTTTTCGCTGTGTTTCCAAAATAACATGAAATGCCGTGATCCCAAAGCTTGGCTTGTTGAGGTAAACAAGATGCATTTATTTCAGATGAAGGAAGATACTCAGCTGAGATACGCTTTTGAGAACTATGCATACTCTGGTATATTTGCCTTTTACTTGTCGTTTATATATGTACATAGATACGTATATATAAAGCTAATTTTATTAGAATATTTAATGTTTCTGTATTTGAGTTGAATACGTTGGTGACAGCTCTCAGCGGTGTGGGAAAGTTCAGAAAATATAATTTTACTGTGTAAACACTACATGATAACCTATTGTGTGTGGGAAGGTGTTATATAATGGAAAGGATCTTTATGCACTTAGCTCATTACATATATTCCATTCTTCGTATTACTGGTTTGGTTGAATGCCATTCTTAGAAGCTCTCTAGCATAGCTGTATTTGGGCTTGATTGGTTTTGTTTTTTGTTGTTTTTTTTCCCCCAAGTCAGCAGATAAGATACTACTTAATTCTGTTTTGTCATGGTAATATTAATTACGCCAACATAGGGGTGCTTTTAATCCAGCACCTTCTGGAAAATACTTCTTTAGAGCTATTGTGAATGTAAGCTCACAAAGGGATCAGTGTTAATAGGAAGCTCCTTTCCATTTAAACGAGTATTTGGGCTGTCATTCTGCAATGTGATGCAAGCAAATGTGCCTGTGTCTGTATGGAGCCTCTGTTGTGCTGCTGGGTTTTGCCTGGCAGTTAGCGTGTTACCTCCTGTGCTGCAGCTGTCCGAGCCAGGAACGGACAGCAGGAAGTTCCTGAGGTGCCAAACAGAGGAGTCGTGGGCAATGACTGCCAGTTTGGGGAGAGGGAGAGCTGGGCTGTAAACATCAGTGGCTACAGCTATGTGCTGTCCTTTGTGAAGTACTGGTCTGAGCTCTGTGTTACTGTTTTATTTTTTTGTATCCTTCCTTCCACGGACCTGGGGCGATCACTCTGTTTTGTACTGGAAGTTATTGCAGAATGCCTTCTTACTTTGCTGCATGCCTTATCCATCCCAGCATCACCGTTATGAGTGTACCTATGAAAGATTTGCATACTACCTCCTTTGGAAGTATGTTTAAACTCTGCCTTGAGCTCGGTTTTTGTGGTGTTTTTCCTTCAGTCTGGCATTTGTGTCACGCTTGAGCCCAGGGCCCCTGCAGCAGTGCCGTGGGACGCCGCGCAATGACAGAGCCGGCCCTGCTCTGGAGCGGGGCGGGAGGGGAGCCCGGGCTCCGTCTGCTCTGTATGTGCGTGGAGGAAGAAAAGAAATAAAGATTTCTCTTTTCATCTATTCGCCTCCTTCAGCCGCTTCCCTCGGGCCGGGCCTGCCCCGCTCCCGCCCGGCGCCGCCTTCCCGCTCCGCGCGGGGCCGCTGCCCGCCCTTACGGCGCCGCGGAGGCCTATGGGTAAGCTCAGCCGCCAGGTGACAGCTCTCGGCCGGGGCCCGGGCTGAGGCGGCCGGGCCGGGCGGGGCGGGAGGCCGCCATCCTGGCGGCGCGGGGCGTCCCGCCGGCGGCTGGAACCATGGAGCGGGCGGCGGCGGCGGCCGGGCCGGCGGCGGAGAGCGGCGTTGTGAGCCGGCGGGCCGCGCGGGCGGGGGCAGGCGCGGCGGCAGGGGCTGGCTCGCGGCAGGCCAGCAGCGAGACACTGGACAGGTGAGCGGGCGGGCGGGCTCCGCGCTACGCCTCTGAGCTCCGGCCCCGCGGCCTGCGCTGCCCTGCCCTACGCTGCGCGCGGGGCCGCGGCCTCCGGGCCCTCCTCTTGCCACCGGGCCGGGGCGGCGGGCGCCTGGGACCGGGGCTCAGCCGGCGCTTCCAATCTGCGCCTTTATTTTTGTCTCGCCGCGCTAACAAACGGCGGATTTTCCTCCGTCAGCGCTCTGGCCCTTGTCAAAGTTTCCTGCCTGCGGTTGTGTGCTTCTCGCGATTAGCGTCATCGGTGCGGTGAAGGCTGGGGCTGCCTGCAGGATTTTGGCTGGGGTACGGGGAACCTACGTAACTTCTTATCTTTCCTGCGGCGGTTTTCCTTTTGCAGCTGTCTGTTCTGATGGCTGTTTCTTGTAGGCACAGACGCGCGTATTTCACCTCGGGCTGCGCGGCTCGGTGGGTGGGCAGGTGCTGGGGGCAGGCGGAGGGCTCGGCTGAAAAAGCCTTTACCCAGAGCAGGAACGAACCGGAATTCCCTCCAGATGAGGGGAAGAGAAAACTTAAGAATTTTTCCTAGGTTCCGTCTCTGTGTTCCATCACTTTTCTTTTAGGAGAAACCTCGACATTTTAGGAAAGCTGGAAATCTTTGCTAAGAAGTCTGTCTATCACTCAAGTACACATCTTTTATTCCTTGCTTTTGTGCTTCTTATCTCAATTTTCCTCGCCCTCTTGTTGAACCATGGAGCAGTTTCAGTGCAGCTATGGCTGTATCACAATGAGCCACAGTGTGTGACCTGGGGTGGGGCAGCAGGAGCCCTGGGCGCTGTGGTGCCTACCCGTGGGGCGCTGAGTCCCACTGCTGGGCTGTGCTGCACCAGGGCTGGGCACCTCCGCACCTCTTCTGCTGGCATTGAGCTAGTGGGGCCTGCTGAAGATCAGCCACAGAGAAATGTTTTTCTTAATTAACGAGTAAATGCTGCTTTGGAAACCAGCTTAGGCTAACCCTAAAGAGATATAGTAGAAATCAAGAGATGTGAAGGAAGGTGAAATAAACAAGCTCAGCAGAGGATTGCTGGAGATACCTAGCTCAAACTCTCTGCAAAACTTAGGTGAAAGATTCTTTAAATGAATCTGAACTCAAGTCCAGTACTCAGGTTTAGGAGTATATTGCTCATTTGGGCAGGGTTATCATCGATGCTTTACTTGCAAAATAGCATTTTGTGATCTGGTTATCTACGGTTTTGCAGCCACTAAAATTTGTCAGAAGAGTTCTTAAAGATCTCTAATTTCTGGCTACATGCACCTGCCTGTCCTAGCAGAGATAGCCAGAGGGCCTTCCTCACACTATGCAGGGGTTTGTCATCTTGTGCTGTTATCCCACCTGCCAAACATCCCAGTTGTGTGTGTGTTCTGCTGGATATGCGTATAGAGTGGTTTGCTTCTGTGTCACACGATGCTCAGATAATCCAAAGTTAGTTTGTGAATCAATTAAAAAAAATGAATTCAAAATTTCCATTTATGTTTGACGTGGGAACGAGCTTTACACCTACACAAGTGCCTAGCGAAACTGCCACTCCTCCAAACAGGTATCTCCCATATCAGCTGAGCCTGCAGTGGCATGCAGGTTCCCCAGCCTTCCCAGCTTCCTGTGGGGCAGGCCTGTTTTGGGGCAGCGCTGGTGCACCTTTCCATGGCTAGCAGCTGCTCCTTGCTGCTGGCACTTTGAAACTTGTAAGCCCCGCTGGTTCCAGTAGCTGCTCTCAAAATGCATCACCTCAGATTCAGTGCAGTTCTGCTGTTCAGATGCGTTGTCTGCAGGGTTCTTATAGACATCTGACACTGGGAAAGCCAGTCTTTAACACTATTCTGAGATTATTATATGAATATATAAAAATGTTGCTAAATTAGAAACTGCTCTTTAGAAAACATGTATTGTCTACATTTAGTATTAGTATAGAATGCAACACAGCAGTAGTTTGCAGTTTTAAATGCTAGCATAGAGTGGTTAAAATTTAAGGAGGATTTACTAAACAATCGGGAAATAGCAATAAAGGTGAGTATGAGGAGTTTCCTGCTAGTCATCCGATTCATTCCATGGATGGCTCTAAGAAAAAAATGCGTGACTGTTAGAAAAAGAACTATACTTGGGTAAGGAAGTGAACATTTTTATAGGGTTGAGGACCATAAGCATGCTTTTGGCCCAGTGACAGCTCTACATCAATGATAAGATCCAGTAAAATTCTTTTACCTCCTTTGTACACTGAAATAATTGTGCTCTGCCCACAAAGAAACCTGATTTTTGTAGTGTTAACACTCATTTATGGCCTTGTTTTGTATTGCTGTGCCATGCTATTTTCAGTATAGATTTTGAATGTGTGTGCTAACTGTTGAATCATGGCCTGAACCGCTAATTGAGCACCTAGGGGGAAAGGACCAGGTCAGCGCCGGGAGCACAGGGGAAGGCAGTTCAGCTGTGTGACCGGAAGGGGTGGAGCCTGGCTGCACCTCTTGTAGACCTCATTTAAAGGCTGACTGCCACTGGGTAGGGATCTCTGGTTGGAGATCCTTTCCCTGTAGAGTCTTTCCTGTGAGCCTAGGTCTTCGGAGATGGGTGAGCACTTTTCCTTTGTAACGCCCTTCTGTCTGCCCTAGTCCTTTTGCTGTTCCACTCCTGTATTGCCTTTCCACTGCACTGTCCTTTTTGATTGCAGTAGAATGATTGTTAAACGACGTTAAATATTCTGTTTCTGTAGCCCTACAGGATCGCATGTTGAATGGTGCAAACAGCTGATAGCTGCAACCATTTCCAGTCAGATCTCTGGGTCTGTCCCTTCGGAAGGTGTGTCCAGAGACTACCGGGTAGGTGTCCTAAGCAGTGCGTTCATTTGTTTTGGATAAGAGTGAGCGGTCAGGAAAGCCCTTGCTGCTTTGAGGGTCAGCTGGTGAGTACTTTAGTGATCTCGGAATGTTTCACAACTAGAAGCATCTCATTTGTGTGTAGGAATCTTCTGAATCTGTCCTGTGTTTTCCTCCATAGTTAGAGTAGTGATATTGAAGTGTACAGGAAAACTAAAAGTTGTTCTGAATGAAATACCAAGAATGGCTCATCTTTCCTTCTGATAACTACATCAAACAAAACAACAAAAATAGCTAAAGTAAATTAATAATTGTGGGTTGAAATTGCTTTGTGTCATTTGGAGTACCAAACTGATCTCTCTAGATTTCACCAGAAATAAATAAAAGCATATGTCTTTATTACTGTTCAAAGAATGTTAATATTATCATTTTTCATTGGATTTGACCAAAGAGAGAGAAATGAATGTGAAACTAAACAACATCACCTTTTTTTTTTTTTTTTGTTCCTTCCCAGCAATGTTTTTGTCATTAACGATTGCAGAGCATACCTTACCTAATGGGTTTCATTATGCTTTTTACACCTGTTCTTTTGTGCTTGTTGGCTGTTTCTAGTATGGAGGCAGTTAATTGAACTTGTCTGAGGTCTGGTTCAGAATGCACTTGCTGCTTTTGTTCTAGATTTAAAAGAATTTGATATTGGTGTAAAATAACCAGATGAAAATGTTACTTTTCATGTTTTTAACTGGATTTGAAATCGTTTGGCAATAAACTCTATGCTTAAAAGCTTTGCACTCCAGCACCAGTGTATTTTAGATTCTTTGACTGCAGATGAGAATCTGCCCACACTTGAAGATGAATTCCACAGTGTTATGACCATAGTCTGTTTAAAAGTTCCCTTCAGAGAGCTTGGTGTCACTGGCACTTGTCAGCACCTTACCTGTAGGAAGGACAGGCAGCTCTCAGGTCAAGGGTGAAGTCTTGGAGAGAACACTGTGGGACACTGCGATACAGCTGACAGAGTTGTCTGTGCCATGTAGATCAAGGACTTTATTGAGGTAAAATGCAAGTGTGTAAGCTCGGTGCACAGTTTACCTCTGAGTTATATGGTATTCCTCTGCCTTTGTTGTAAGGCATTCCTTACTGCCTTTGTTTTCTGAGTAGCTTCATTCTCTGTTGCAAATTCACCTTGGTTATTACTTAAGAGGACTAAGTCTTTTGAGGCCTACTTAGATGCGTTTATCTCTGTTTCTTAGAAACAAAGGAACAAAAAATAATAGGCCTTCTGGTATTTAGAATTTTTGTGTTTAAAAAAAAAAAAAAGTATGTGCCATTATTGTGATGTGATTTGAGCTCTTGTATTTGTGCATAATACTATATAATTTTCTGTCCCAGAATTTCTTTATTTCAATTCAGGACCCAAGTCTTGTCTGTGCTTTAGGAAAGGCTTTCCTTTGTGCTTGGTGTCCATGGAGGCTCAGCAGTGCTTAGTCAGTACTGCTAACACCTGTGTGGGTAGCATAGATCCAGAAAAATTGGTGCTGTTCATTCAGCATTAAGAAACAAACACAGTCCTCATCTTTAGGAAGAAGGTGGGTGACATTGGTGCAATGGTAAGAAACAGTCCCATCCGGCGAGCACTGAGCGAGCTGCGAGCTGCAGGATGGCATGGGGCTCTGCCTGGCAGTGCTGTTGAACGAGGCACTGCTGTGCTTGGAAGTCATGCAGGTAGCACAGATGGGTGTGACTGCCTTCAGAAATAAGTTGAGTAAGAGTGGTGAGGTGCTGGCACAGGCTGCCCAGAGAGATTGTGGCTGCCCCGTCCCTGGAGGTGTTCAAGGCCAGATCAGATGGGGCCCTGGGCAGCTTGGTCTAGTATTTAATGTGGGGGTTGGTGGCCTTGCCTGTGGCGGGGGAGGATGGAGATTCGTAATCCTTGAGGTCCCTTCCAACCCAGGCCGTTCTGTGGTTCTATGTGTTTCTAATGAAGTGCTGCAGCTGTCTGTGTTTTGCCGTTAGAATCCAGAGGATCTGGGGTTTGTATTTCGTCATTGTTACTGCAGGTTTCTTATTTTCACCTCAGAGGATTACTGGGCTTGCTCTTGTCACAGTAGCACTGAAGAGTGATTAGGAGTAAGTTTTTCAAAAGAATGTGGCATTTGTTTCAGCACTAAATGGAAGTGGCTAGCATGCTTTCACAGCAAAATAATTCTGCAAGTAGGAGCTGCTGTACGTACATAGGGTTGTTTTGTTTTGCTTTTAAATTCAACTATAATGAATATGCTTGGAAGTAGAGTTCTCTTCAAAATCTGACAAATGCTGTAATATCTTTAATGAATCAAAGCTGTGCATTTTGTTGGATAACATGTTATATTTTAACTAACAGGTGTACAGGAGGCCTGATATTCGGGTAAGGTTACCTGTGGCAAGTAGTAAAACGGCCTCCTGCCTGTTTGTCCTTTGTGCTGTGTGACATCTCAGTGTGTCAGGCGTTCTTCTTTACTCTGTTGATGGTTTTTATGAACCATGAGACCATGTTTCTGTGCAGTGCAACAGCTTCTTTGCCATAGAAATGCTTCATATCCGTTGCTGTGTTTTCATGAGCAATAAAAGTCAACATGTGAGAAAGCAGTGTATTTAAATTACATTACAAATGTGCAATACTAACTTCAGTTTTATCATATTAATTTTGACAAAATGGATGCTTGCAGCTGAGGCTTATGTGCTTCCGACTGCTAAGTACTGTATGAGCGCCTCTAACGTAGTGTCTGCATTAAAGGGTGTTAGTGGATAAAAGCGTTACATCTTCGTCCAGCCTGTTTAAACAAGATTCGCATTCATTCTTGCTTTTGTACGTGTGCTTCCTTAATTGCCTCAGTCCTGTTGTAGAATGGGAGGTTGGGTTGGAAGTTGGATGCTAGTGCATCGACCTGCATCTTTTTAATGACAGTTTTGTAGATCTTGCCTATTCTTCATTGTTTTGTCCCTCTCAGTAGCATGTATGGAGTGAGAAATGATCTGGACAGCATTCTGACATTGTTCATGAAATGTGTCTAACGCTTTGATTCAAACAAAGAGCTCTTGTTTGGTCTCGCATCAGGAAAAGAAGTCTGAATGATGTCTTTCTTATCTGTTGTTTACATGTTGAAAATGATGTGTTGAGTCAACGCTCACAAGTTGATTTCTTTTTTTTTTTTTAATAGAAGGCTCTTGAAATAATTGGCGTGGGATGAGTAACAGAAATGGACCGTTTTCCATCGGTTTTTCTTAGCCCTTTGTAAGGGCTTTGATCTTGGAGTGGTCTGCTGTGTTTCTCTGTCCTTCACTGCTTTACAATCTGTTGGTGTGTTTTGCCGGTCCTTTTTCTAGTTTTCTCTCAGGGATCACTGTGTCTACTTTAATTTCAGAAGCAGTGTTTGTATGGTTGGAATGTAAGCAATTTCCATTTACCAGAATTCAGTCAATGCTTAGATGCCAGGAATTTTTTACTTATAATTTGAAAGTTTTCTTCTTGTTTTTTTTTTTTTACTAGGGAAAACATTTTAAGCACTTGTAGAGTCCAAATTATCTGAAGATGATTCTTCTTTTTGGGGAGCTCCATAGAAATAGTGTTAAAAGAAAAAAATTGACTTTGGCAAACAGTTGTAAATTTAGACTGAATCTGGATTTATAGTCTTCCAAATGAGAAGTTTGCACGCGGGCTGGGAGTACTGGAATGTCACAGACACAGCTTGTCTCTAGTTAAAGCTGAAAGAACATGGAAGAGCAGTTCTGGCTGAACGTGTCCAAGCAATTACTTCATTTGACCCAGTGACGTCTGTACTTCTACCTGGAGTGCATAGGGACATGAAGTTTATTAAAGAGATTTAATAAGTGTTCAGGGTTTGCTGCCATTATGATGCAAAATACATATACCTATATGTAAAAAGAAAAAAGTGACTCATTTGCATTATTTTGCTCTGGAGAGTAATTGTAACTTTAAAGTTACTGAGTCACCTTCATAGCAATGCAGAAGTTGTGGGATAAATGTGAAACCATGAAACTGAAAGTTAATTAAAACATGGCTTATACAGTATCATGTTTCGAAAATTGACTGAATAATTCTATTTGAACTATTTTTTCCTTGAAAGACTGCATGACTTTTGTCCTAATGCTACTATTGCAAGCTGTACTCAATTTCTTCCATTTATAAGCACGTGTCATACCTTGAATTCATTTTCTTCGCTATGAATTTGCTTGTCTTAAAAAGACAGTACATACTTTCCTTTTTTGTGTACCAGCCCAGTCTCTTAAGTGAAAAAGGTGGTAAACTTTGAATTCTGCGTTGTGCCAAATAACATTAACTGGGTAACCCCGGGAGCTTAGAATGTGTTGTGTGGAGGGAGTTTAGTGCCAGGAGTGGGGAGCTCTGGAGAGATCAAAGCTGGCGTTAAAGTATATGCTGTCTCTTTAAGGAAAGGAAAAAAAGGGGGAAACTAGAAAAGGTTCTGTCCTTTCACCTGTTGTGTGCATGATTTTTCCTGTTACTTTTCTCTTGCCCTACTGCTGCCTCATGCAATGCAGGAGATTCAGGATGGACACAATGGCTATCATTCTGAAGCAGAAGCTGATCAGGTGGCAAGTTTTACTCATCTTTCATTCATTAACTGTATAGCCAGGTAGTGTGCACTAGTGCAGTACCTTGAGACCTTGTATTTCTCATTTTTAGAGGATTTGTAGAAAGTATTTAGTGTGTTTGGTTATGTGCTAGGTAGGGTCTTCATCTGATGGCATGTGGTCCAACCATTGCACCTAAGGCCCCGTCTGACAGCACAGTATCATCTGAGTTTGTGAGAGTTGGCTCCTTGTCTGCATGTTTATTCCTTGTGGTTGGATGCTACATGTAAAAATCTGGTAGTAACAAAGAAAATGAAAACCCAACATCAATTTAAACATTCTTAGAAGTTACTTAAAACAGGCTTGCAGTAGTTTTTTGGTTTAGTTTGGAGGCAGGCCGATCCTACCAATTATTTGTGTGTGGATCAAAGCTGTAATACAAGGGAAGACATTTTTTCATTATCAAATAGTCCATTATACTTAATCTCACTCAAGATGTACAAAATTGAAACCTTAACGTCTCATCGTGTTGACAAGAAAGAGCTCCGTTTCTCACGTGGCCCCTTAAAGTCCCACAAACCACTGTGTTGTTAATTAAAATTTGTAGTAAATCTTAGCTACCAACAAAGGACCCAGAGGGTCAATCTTGTGATATTCAGCAATGAAGCCACTTATCTACAGGAAAATTTGTAAACTAGCCCTTATTTTAAAATCACTAATTGTTCTTCTGTATTTCATTTTTACTTTGTTCTTAATCTGACTTTCTGGATCCACATTTCCCATAGTGGACGTCTTCCATAAAGGAGCATGTCAGGATGTTTCTGACTGCTATTAGAAACTAACGGCTGCTTTCAGCAAAAGACTAACAAATTAATAGCTGCAAACTTGGGCTGGTATTGTTCATATTTTCTTATGCTATATGTAGCCAGCACGTGAAACTAATTGTTGTATAAATGCTGTGTTACTAATATACTACTAACGTATGTCTGCGTGATATTTATAGCACCACATCTTGCCTCTTTTAATACCGTACTGTTTAATACAATTGTGCCTTATGAAAAAAGATGCACTATTTGCGTTCCAGTGATCTAGTAGTTAAAGCACTTTTCATCAAAATATATCGATGCAGTGCAGATGGAAAGTGAGATTTACTCATAGTTTTGGGTTTCTGCCAGGCGCTGCGGGATGGAAACAAACTAGCACAGATGGAAGAGGCTCCGCTTTTTCCTGGCGAATCAATCAAAGTTATTGGTAAGGACACTATCAAGTACTACACTGAATACTATTAATCCACTGGTTTGTTTACTCAAAGGGAAATAATATTCTATTTTTGTTTGAGTTTTGTTCTTTTAGTGTCTTGCCATTTTGGATTAGGAGATGTGGTGTGGATTTCTTTTCTTTGTCTTTTAAATCCAAACGTAAACTTGTAAGAGTGATCAGTTAAAGAAGATGACTTTGTCCATTTAGGTACATCGTTCATTTCAAGGGTGACTTTGTTCCATTTCAGGAACACAGGTTGTGTTTCTGTTTGGAGTTGCTGAGAGTACTTCTTAGATTGAAAAGTTTTAAATTGTGGTAGTGAAAAACAGTAAGTTCCATAAAACTTCATTTCCGGTTCTACATCAGATTTATTTCACTTTGGCCTACGATGGCAAGCTCTGCATTAGTAGTACAGTACTTAACTAGGAAACAGCATGCAGTCTTTCAGATAAAAGCATACATGAAGACACGGACATGTAACTTTGAAATCAGTCTCATACTTCTCAATGACTACAACTACCGTTTCCGTGCTCTCTCGCAGAGGTGAGTTAGGGTACCTTACACTGCAGGGCAGGGAATGGAGCTGCCTGCAGCTCAGCATAGCAGCAGGATGCCAGGCTTTGTTACCTGGCTGCCACGCACACATGCTGAGTTCAGTCCTTGCTGCTGAGTAGGTGCTGAGAAGCAGTGAGGAATTCTTCTCCTTGTTGAGGACAGCTCTCTCAGTCCTGGGTAGCATTTGTAGAGCGTGCTTTCCTCTTTCTTATGGTTCGAGTTCCTAAATCTTACTTTATTATGGAACTGCAAAAATCTTGCTGTTCTTTAACTGAAATAGATTTTTATGGAATAAATGTCTGTAGTAGTAAAAAAAAAAAAAAAAAAAAGCTTTAATTGGTCTGTTTTCCAGCTAAAGACGTCATGTACATCTGTCCATTTATGGGAGCAGTCAGTGGTACACTGACAGTGACGGACTTCAGAATGTATATCAAAAGTGTTGAAAGGGTAAGAGTTCACTATCTATCTGCATTTTCTTTGAGGTAGAAGTGTTTCTGAAGTAGGTTTAAGAAAGTGATGAATTCGTTGTAAGTGAACGGTGATGTTCCACAGCGGTCTATTGAACAGGAATTGTAGTTGATCCTAATGAAACACATGAGTGATACAAGATTGTGTTCCAAACTAGATGTAACAAAATTCATTTGCTCTGTATACAAATTTCAGGATCCACCTTTTGTTGTTGATGTTCCTCTTGGAGTGATAAGTAGAGTTGAAAAAATTGGAGTACAAAGCCATGGAGACAACTCATGTGGTATAGAAATAGTTTGCAAGGTACGACATGGTACAGATACATTCATTTTAAAAGTATTTTTGTTCTGTTTTCTTGTGAGAGGAATCGGCATACGTGTGCTCTTTCTGTCCGCTCAGTTCCTGTATTTGAACATTGCTTTGTTTAGATAACACCTCTCAGTTCCTCTTGTGATACTTGTGCAGTCTTCAACGCTTCTGTCTTTTGTCCTAAGAGTGAATTCAAAGGAAAAATGACTGTTGTCGTTAGAGTTGCTAGATACTGCAACCATAGTCATCCAGTACAAATGGTTATGAAACTCCATTCTGACATGGGTCAAATGATGTCAGTGACTGAGCGTTACTTATATGCCTTCCTTCTGTCGTATTTCTTATAATTACTGTTATCTCTTAAATTTGCCGTAGGATAAAATAATGTGACTTATTTTTGACAGGATATGCGAAATTTACGGCTTGCCTATAAACAGGAAGAGCAGAACAGATTGGAGATTTTTGAAAACCTTGTAACACGTGCGTTTCCCGTTTCTAATGGACTGGTACGTCTTAAGGTGCAGAGACAGCTGTCTGGGTCTGTCCTCTCATTGGAACGTGTCGGTGGGGAAACGGGAAGTGCTGGGTAACAAACACTGAAGTATTGATTTATAAAATCTGTTACAGAGCTAGCAAGCTACTGTGACGCTGTCTCCTTTTTGCATGCGTAAAACATTACGCGACATCCTGCTGTCAGGTTTTAGCAAATTTGCACAAAACTCTTTAGGAAATTTTCCTAATAACATGCTTAAGAATACAGGGAGTCTTGTTTTCTGCAGTAGATAGTTCAATATGGAATTTCTTTTGGGGAAAGAAAAAAAAAAGATACTATTGGCTTAATTATTATCTATCTGCCAAATGTAGTTTCGTTTGCTTGTGTTGGTGAGGATCTGGTTAGAAGGTAGGAGAATAGTTTTCTCATCGTAGCTTTGCCATTGATGGGTTGCATGATTACAGACAAGTGACTTTAATTCTCTTTCCTTTCTTGTTTTTATTAATTACATGGCGTGTACTGAAAGAAATAACTGTCTTTAACTTACTTTCTAGCAAAATGTTGTCCGTTCTTGACTGAAAAGTTTAACTGCTGTTAAAGTGTTCTAGAAATGTGACATTTGAAATAGGATTCTGTGTTTTGGAGCTTATTGTACTTACAGCCCATCAGATAGTAATCTATACCTCTGCTTTGTTATCTCTAGCCTCTTTTTGCATTCAGCTATAAAGAAAAGTTTGCTGTTAATGGTTGGAAAGTATATGATCCTTTGTCAGAATACAAGAGGCAGGTAAGTTGCATAGGAAAGTTTTCATCTCTGGCTACCTACAGAGACTATCTCAGTCTCATGTTAAGATCATAAAAACAAGTGGCCTGACTTTGAGAGTGCTGACCACCTGCTAAAGATGATCACAACAGGTGCTTGAGCAAATTGATCTGTTTTAACATGCATTCCTAAATCTGCATTTTCCAAGTGCTGTTTTAAGAAAATGTAGGCTCTGTAAAGATTTGCTTTTGAATAAGCAGGATTAAACAAAGAAGTAACCTTAGTTTGTCATTGTAAATCTGGTTTCCCAGTTGCAACGTTATTATTTCAGTGTATGATCACTTTTTACCAGAGTGTGCAGTCTATTGTAATGGTTGTTTTGCGTAGCAGTTTTAAAGATAATAAACAGGAAAGTCTTTCATTGTGTTGACTTATGATAAAATCTGAGGACCTAAAGTCTATGGCTTATTTAAGATAAAAATGTGAGCGTACTTTTTTAAGTGTAGCATATCAAAATTTTCATCACAGAACCCAGATAAGTAGAGATCTAGCCTGAAAAATAGAAAAAATATTTTGCTTTATTACAGGGCTTGCCCAATGAGAGTTGGAAAATATCAAAAGTTAACAGCACCTATGAGCTCTGTGATACATATCCTGCTGTTCTTGTTGTGCCAACCAGTGTAAAGGATGATGACCTCTCAAAAGTGGCAGCGTTTAGAGCAAAAGGCAGAGTTCCAGTAAGTGAAACTTGTGCAAGGAACTAAAAGTGCTCTGTGTATTTTCTAGCTTGTAAGAAACGATAAGAGTTCTTCTAGGCGCTTTTATTTAGCATCAGTAGGCCCACTTCCTTTCTGAAAAGGGGGCAAAGAAAGAAGAATCAGGCTTCATGAGTTTGGAACTGAAAAGAGCAGCTCAGATGTGAGTCTTAATTGTTTGGTTATTGTGCTGCGTAATACATTTTTGTTTGGAGTTGATGCTTCTAGGCTGGAGTATTGTTTGATGCTAATTCACATATTAGCTTGTTCTGATTTGGTATGGAATGTGTTACAGCCATGGCAGTTTTTTTGAGAGTAGATTCATGTTGCAGGTAGTGAGAAAGTCCTTTTAAATACATGAAGGGGTGACAGTGTTCATGCTCTTGGTCTGCTTAGCAAAGTGCTGTACAGGTCTGTAGACTTCCACATGGAAACCTGTTCTGGTGTTTGGCCACTGTCACAGTAAGGAAATTTTTCTTAATGTCCAATACGAACCTCCCTTGCCATGTAGGCACTGGTTGTCTAATTGCACTCTGGCTTGCTGCTTTTATATTAGTACAGTAAGATAAAATAGTCTTGCTTTATCCTAGGTGTTATCCTGGATTCATCCGGAGAGCCAAGCAACAATAACACGATGCAGCCAGCCATTGGTAGGCCCGAATGATAAGCATTGTAAAGAGGATGAAAAATATTTGCAGACAATTATGGATGCCAATGCTCAGTCACATAAACTTATCATCTTTGATGCCAGACAAAATAGTGTTGCAGATACGAACAAGGTAGGTTGGTACCATAAACAGCAGTGTTGGTTCAGTCTTTATTCCAGAGGGCTGAGGATTGAGCAAGAGATGATGATACAGAGAATTTGATGTGAAAAGAAATTTAAACAGGGATCTCTGTTTAGAGCATGGGAAGGGAGGTAAGTTGTTTGGTGTATTTTGGAGTTGAAGGCAGTGTGGTGAGCATGTTCCTGAGAAATGATTCAGTATCACCAGCAGAAGGACAAATATTTCAGTAGTAGCTAGAGGAAACTGCATAGCTGTATTATCAAATGTAGCCCACTACAATGCAGGATTTCTTCCATCTAAAAAATCTACTCCTAGCACTTCTTGGAGAAAACAAAACCAAGAAGGTGTTTTTAATAGTGCTGGAATAATCCTTTCTCTCAAAAAAATCCTTAAACCTAATTGAAACAACTCTTTCAGCCTTATACTGAAGTCCTATATGTGTTCTTTTCTTTGTCTGTTTTTACTTTTTTTTTGTGACAGGCAAAAGGTGGAGGGTATGAGAGTGAAAGTGCCTACCCAAATGCAGAGTTGGTCTTTCTGGAAATTCATAATATACATGTAATGAGAGAATCCCTGCGTAAGCTTAAAGAAATAGTTTACCCTACTATTGATGAGACTCGGTGGTTATCAAACGTGGACTCCACACATTGGCTGGAATATATAAGGGTAAAATACTTTCAATGTGAAAAAATCATTTTTAAATCGTGTTATTTATTTGCATTTCTGAAAACGTTACTAAAATAATGTCTAGAGTCTTTAATCAGTATTATTTTTTAAATAGTCACTTAAAGCCTAGCATTTTAACTGAAGTTGATCTGTTCCTTAGTAACTTTACATTTCTGGCTCTATGTATTGGTAGGTAATGAGTTAACTCCTTATAGCTCAGTATCATATTTGGTGTTGGACAAGGTTTTATTTTCTTGAGAGAAAATGTTTGTGAGTAGTCCAGGGTTATCCCTTCTTCTTGGAAAACTGCCCTGGGAACTTCAGATTGCATTTGAATTACTGCCAAGAGGACTTCACTGTAAATGCAGCAGTCTTTTCTTATCCTTCCCTCCTTCAATGCAGTGTTGGTGTTCATGTGTTGGACACCTACATTTTCCTGGGCTGTTTACAGTCTGTGTTGCACTGAGCTGTTATCTGCTCTATTAGTTAATGTGATATTAAAATAAATCACAGTTTTACAGTCTGATTCATTAACCTCTGAAATGCTTTTAGAATAGGTTATTTCATGATCATATTCACTCCTCTGTTTATTTGAATATGGGTGGAGTGGAATTTGTCTTATTAGCAATTGCCTCAAATGTCACTCATGCCAAGCACGCTTTGAATTAATCAGTTATACTTATTCAGTAGATAGTACTTGCTAACTGCTGCAGGAAAATCGGTAGAGGGAGCAAATGCTTACACTATTATACAAGATTTAAACAAATTTAATGTTCTCGTGGAACCAGTGTTCACTTGAAGTTGACTGAGGGGATTTGGGAATCTTGAGTATCTGGAAAGTTTGTTGTTGTCATTGTTTTAATAACCAGCCTGGCCTTAAATATAATCATCAAGTTTTAAAAGCAGATTTTTATGCACTGATCACCTTTCATCGTTACTGATTTCAGCGGGGGTTTCTGGGCTTGCGTAGTATCAGAGATGAGCTGTGATACCATCATTTCACAGATTACATTAGTATAGCAGTTCGAAACTTTACTTATATTACTTAGAAGATTTGGTACACATGAGGTAGTCTTCATGACTTTGTCCCTTATACAGTACTTCGTGTTACAGCGTGGGCAGTATAAACTGCAACCTGATTTCTTAAAAGCTGCTATTGCTGCAGTATGTGTGGTGCTTACTTTCCTTTCCTGTTTCATTTGACATGTAACAATTAACAGATCCACAGCTTTACTCTACCACCTATATAAGGATAACATGGAGCAAACTGTTGCATACCTATATATTTTACAGATAATTTTCCTGCTTTTGTTGAAGACCAGACTTTTTTAATAACTCCGTAGCTTCATAATTGAAATAAATGGCAATTAATTAGTTCAGTCTACAAGCTCTGTTTTCTTGTACAAGCTTTTGTAGTGCTTTGTGATATTTCCAACCTGGCGTCCTTTTCCATGAAAGATGCAATTGGTGACGATTGCCTGTGTAGCATGGTCTTGCAATTGCTTCAAAGAGTGGTCTTGTGCACTTCTGCATTGAGTATAGCTTTCCTCCTTCCCAGAAGACGTTTTACATGCTTGGGAAGGGAAGAATGCAAGTGTTTAGCAGTTTTCTGTTTTCTCACATTGGAATGCAGGGAGAGGAATTTTTCTGAGGTCCCATTCCGGTGCTTTTTTTTCCCCACATACTTATCAGTGTCATGATAGGCTGTGTTTTAGGGACAAACCTTAATTCAAGTATAAAAAAAAAAACAAAAAAAACAACAACAAAACAAAACAACTAGAGAGCAGCCAAAGAGAAGGTTTTGTGTGGGAGACAGAAACAGCAGGTTCACACAAGTGAATTTCAGTTCTCTGCCGTCTCTGTCCTTTGTTCCCCCAGCATGCTTCTGAGCCCAGGTTATTCATGGCCTTATTCATGGCTTGTGTTTCTCATGCTGTGTGTGCTTCATGCACCAGCAGATCAGGGTAGGCTCCCAGCCAGCAGTCCCTGGTTTTGTTTGGGTTTTGTTTTGATTGAGATCAGCTTAGTGGTTTGTCCCTTCCTGTAGTGCTAGCAGTTGAGAACTGAAAGCTGAGGAAGACAGGAGTGATTCTTTCCTGTGAAGATGAACTTTGATCACGTTGAACCCCTTTTGTCTTTCACATAGATTACAGGGTTTGTGTCTATTTTCACGATGATAAAGAATTTCGCTTTTCATGTAGTGAAGGGGTTGCTAGCTTCTCTTGGTGTGTACTGCTGATAATGGAGGACTCTCTGCTGGACAGCAGTGTGCCTATGCTTGAGGACTGGCTTTTGTCCCTCCATGTGTATGCATCTTGCTGTTGGAAAGTCTCTGATTTAACGCAGTGTTGTCCAGATGACTATAATTAATCTGTGAATTTCAAATATTTGGTTTATATTTAATACACTTGTTTTTATTTATTTAAGATGCTTCTTGCCGGAGCAGTAAGAATTGCAGATAAAATTGAATCTGGTAAAACTTCTGTGGTGGTACATTGCAGTGATGGCTGGGATCGAACAGCACAGCTTACTGCACTAGCTATGCTTATGCTGGACAGCTATTACAGAACTATCAAGGGCTTTGAAATTCTTATAGAAAAGGAATGGATAAGTTTTGGACACCGATTTGCAATGGTAAGGTGAAAGAATTCGTATGTTATTCGTTACGTTCAGCTAGTTAATTTTGTATAGTATGCTTTCTCAAATCACTTCGCTCTTTAGTTCCTGCAGTATTCATTTGACTGAAGGGCTAGCAGGAAATTAGGGCATAATATCATGATTGTATCTTTTTTTTTTTTTTTTAAAGCATAATATAGTGACATTTTTGGCATCTAACTTGAGAGTGTTTCAGGAGAAACAATACATTCTTCAGCAATTGGATATGGAAGTTTCATCATTGATTTGGTACAGTTGTACTGAGTACCTACCAGTTTGATCCCATAAACAGCTACACTTTGGAAGATGGAGGAAATGACTGGGAGAGCTCTGCTGAACAGCAGCAGCATGTCAATAAGTGAATATTGGGGTGTATTTTTAGCAGTTGAAAAATATAGGTTGGCATTATGGAAAATTTGCTTGTCTTGTTCGTCTTTATAATGTATTGTCTTTAAACAATGCTGTAAAAACACTGGGCAGGAGTAAAAACCTCATTCTGTCTTTCAGCGAGTAGGACACGGAGGCGATGATCATGCCGATGCTGACAGATCTCCCATTTTCCTTCAGTTCATTGACTGTGTTTGGCAAATGACAAAGCAGGTAAGGTGTCTAGGAATATATTTTTGAGGTCTTAGTGCTGTTATGGTAAAATACATTGTACTGAAGTTTGCATAGTATGTGAATTGTTTTGAGGTGTGGAAGATAAGGGTCTGGTTCCACACAATGCGAGCACTCCCGGTACGCCTCATTATTGTTCTTGTGAACGTGGTTCTCAAAAATCTTGCATCATGCTTTCTAAAGTGTGTATTTGAAACAGTTGTTCAAATGTGTTACGGAAGCTTCCCACTGCAATACTGGGCCCTTGTTCAGAGTTGCTTGAAGACTTTCTGTCTTTCTGTGTATCTGTATTTCAGCATTAATGTGCTGTTTATTATGGCTGGAGAAAAATAAATGTAGAGTTCTGCCACTCTCAGAGGAAGGCTAATAACAATAGTAAAGGGAGTGACTTCTAAACACCTGGTAAGAACAGAAGTCCTCTGGGGAGATCCATAATTAAGAGCAGCCTATTCTGTTTTTGTTCTCCCTTTCTGCCTCCTGTTTCTTGCTATTAACAGTTCAGTTGCCTCTTGTTGAGGTAAAAATAATAACGGGGGAGCTATGGAGCATTTAGCCAATACCACATCTGTTCGAAACCTGGATCAAAAAACTATTGGGAAATTCAAATAGTAATGCTGGAAAGTCATTAAAGTTACAGTACAACAAAATAGGAAACATCATTCTTTGAAAGTTTTGGGGCACTTGTTTTTTAGTTGACTTCAGCACCTAGAGAATGTGTGAAGATTGTGATTGCCATGACATACACCTGGGAGAACCAGGATTCTATTTCATCCTTGTGTAGCTCGCTTGCTTATAACACAGTTTTAAGTTTCTTGCTTTAGAATCCGTGGCAAACTTGTGTGACACGTTCCAAAGCTCACATAAGTGTCAGTGACTGGGAGGGGATGTGTGTTCAGGCTCGTGCTTGGGCATGGGCTCTAAGCAAGCAAATTTACTTTTGTGCTCTAAGCATTTTGTTCTCAAAACATTCAGTTTAATATAGCACGAGAATCTCTAACTTGAGCTAGGATACAGACCTCTGGGTAGCTTCAGACAATGAAACGTAGTTTTTGACAGCCTGATATTTTCTCAGAGTTTTACAGTCTTCATGACAGCTAATACAGTGTTAGGGAGTTTGAGAGAAGTACATTGATAGCAGATTGAAAAAAATCAGATGATTTCCCGCTGCTGTCTGTAAATTCTAACGATTTCAAGAAGCAGATGTCAAGTTGGAATGGCCGTGTTACCTGATGAAAATGAAAAACACCTGCAAAATTGGCAGGTAGTAATGCAGTTCAGTTATTATCTTCCTGCCTGTAATGCATGGTTCCCTCATAGGAGAAAGGTACGTTTCAGGTTGATTAAAAAGGTGTGTTGTGTTCATTATTGGATGCCACCAGTTTCTGGAGGTTCATTTTGCATTGATTTCAGTAATACACTTCATGATATCCTGCTCAGTTTACCTGGGTCAGTCCAATTCTGCAATCATAAGCACCATTCAGCAAAATGTTTGAACTTTGAGTGTTGCCGTGGTCCGGAATTGGTTTATCGATTATGAAATGAAAAAGCACGTTTGTTTTGCATCTCTTTGAGTCAGATATCACTTGGCATCATCAGATGTTTTAAGCAACAGGGTTCTTCTCTTAAATACCTCCTTTATAAGAAGAGAAAAATGAACAACAAACCCTCCAGAAGCATCAAGTGGGAGATTTTAATGACCCATATGTTCTCTCTCAATTAGTGGATTTGACAGGAAGTAAATTTTCATTTGGGGAATTTTTCCACCTGAATCTTCAAACAGACACTAATGGGCTTGGAACTACAGAGGAAAGAATTTTTAGGTCAGTGATTTTTCAGCAGCGGAAACAGAAGCTCTGCAGTCTTGAAACATCAGCTCCAACAGTACGACTCTTGTATTCAAAGACGGAGTTTCAGTGAAGTGCTATCACTTATTAATAAATTAGTTGGAGCACAGCCACTGATGTATGGAATTTTGAATATGCTTCGCTAGGTCGGAATAGTGGCCATGTCGGCATCCATCTGATCAGCGCAGAAGGAGCCATCACAGAACGCTAATGTGACAAGGCTCATTAAGAGCTTTTGGTTAAGGAAAGCTCCTTTAGGAGAGGCTTTGTCTTTAGAGTTACTTCCAAATATCGTTTTGATCCTTTGCCAGTTATCTTTGTGTTATGTATGTGCTTGCTGCTCTGGGCTGGGTGTGGGGGATTGAGATCCAGGTGGTGCTGGCTCTCCCCTGGCTAGTTCCAGCAGACCTGCTTAGCAGGTTACACTCCTAGTTTTTGTTTAAATGATAGCTGTGTTGTTAATACTGTTGTACTGTAGTAGAGTTTGAGCAGGATTTCCTAAAAGTGAGGGCATTAGCGATAACTTCTGCACTCGACTGAAAAAGAGAATTTGATCATCTTACCTTACATCTTACTTATTATTCTTTTTGTTTTTCTTTAAAAAAAAAAAAAAAAAAAAAAAAAAAAGGCTTGGTGATGGAAAGCAAACTGCTGTTTTGTATAGGAAGCTCTACTGTGAGCACTGCACACTGTTTAGCAGTACCTTGTCCATAGCAGGACAGGGTCAGAAAGAAGGCTCCATTTATTCTGTAAGTCATTATATTGGTGGTTTCCTTACTCAGAACTTTCAATTGAAAGCTGGTATATCTTAGCTTGAGAAGCCTTAGGAGGAGGAGGATTTAAGTCAGATACTGCAAGAACAATCTTCTTTTAAAATAATATTGCTTAAAACATAGATCTGTCTGGTTTAAATACAAGCACAACTGTTGCATGTTATTCACCTCCTTACTTTCAACATGAATATCATGTCACAAATCACAGGTGACACTGAAGAGGAGTTTCTGGATCAGCTAGTCCATCCCCAGCCCTGACTTGCTAGGTTATTCTTCCCAGTTATACTTGTCCTTTTCTTTTTAAAGTAGCTCTCAGACTGGTGCCAAGGCAGTGGTATTGCTCAGTGGCACATGACTGAACCCAGGCTGCTGCTTTCTTCACATCTGAAATTCCAACTTGAGAATTTTGCATACAGGAGGAAATTCCTCATGGTGAATCTGTAGTATTACATTCTAGACTTTGGCAAATATTCACTCCTTTAGTGGAAATTAAGAAATGTTTTCATTTGTCCTAAAAATCTGTCTCCTAAGATGCTCGTTCTCATGGCAAGGGGAGAAATGTTACTTACAAAATGTTCCTTGAGTCATCTAAGTTTGTTTATTCTCTTAAATGTTCATCATTCCGTATCTGTGCTTGAGACCTTCGTCATTCTGATGAAAAAGTATTTTGACACATGAAGCAGTTGCCATATGTAGTCCTATCATAAATATGATTGAAGGACGTTTTCCATCTGAATAGATAGCAGCCCATACACTTTTGTATTGATTTCTTCCTATCTAATTTTTGAAGCACTACGGATTAAGATGCATTCTGAATAATCTGTGCGCTTTCAGATTTTCCATATATTTATTTTAGAGTGTGTCAGGTAACCTCTGCTTGTGAATACAGTGTGTAGTGGTATCAGAGGAATAATGCTTCTTTCAATGTGGATATCCAGAATTTACTTTCTAATATAGAAAGAAGAGGGATTAAAGGATAATTGTATGTAGCCGATGCTAAACTCAAGGGGTGAGATGAAGAAAAATGACGTAGCTTGGGTAAAAAGTGTAAGAAACATTTAAAATATATTTCCAGTGTGTTGTATGTACATCTGTGTTTATTATCCAACTCATTGCATGTTAGAAGCAGAACTAAAGCTCTTAAGTATCATAGAGAAATAAAGTTTATTCTGTTAGATAGGGCTCCTCACAATGAATTGCTTTGTGTCACCAGTTTCACACTAGCTATTGTTTCTGTGCTTGCATCCTTGTATACTTTCATAATGAATGTAAGATTTGTCTCTGAGGACTGTGAAGAAGCATGTAGGTGAAGTGTATTATTGCAGTGGAAGTTAAGGAAATCTCTTAGTTTTCCTGAAAATAATCACTAAAGAGAAAAAAAATCTTACCTGAGTGTTTTGGTTATTTCTTATTTGTTAGTTTCTTCCTTACCTTCTGCTTAAAATACAGCTTAGAATAATTAAAAAAAAAAAAAACAAAACCACTTTTTTTTGTTTTTAAGTTTCCCGCAGCCTTTGAATTCAACGAGTTATTTTTGATCACCATTCTGGATCACCTTTATAGCTGTCTATTTGGGACTTTCTTATGCAACTGTGAAAAGGAAAGGTTAAAAGAGGTAAGTAAGTGATGAAGTGTGCATCCTTAATTGGTTGGTTTTGCATGGAAATGATTAGGACATGTGACCTAAGAACACATAAGCTGTGTTTTTTGATAAATTTGCTACGTAGTCTTCGAGGGCATCACAGACTTGTAATTCCACAGAATACATTATGAATGCTCTATTAAGTGAGGTCCCATTCACTTTTCTTTGGTTGTTACCTGTTGACAGTTTTGAGGGTTTTAGAAAATTGACTTTCAGGTATTTCTAGCCACCATCCACGGTTTTCTGTAATTATTATCAGGTGGTATTAACACTCCTTGGCTATTTTCAGAGCATCTCCCGTGCATGGGTTTAGGTCACTTCAGGACATAGTTTTATGGACCCTGTGATTGAAGCCTGGGAAAATTTAAAATGCCAATATGAATGAAGTTAGGACGTAATGAAATGCTTTCAGTTTGGAAGTTCTTTAAAATGTTGTATATTGTGTATGTTCTTTTTTTTTTTTAAAAAAAAAAAAAAAAAAAAGCTTTTTTCACTATTCCAAATACACTTTTGGCTTTTTTTTTTTGTTTGTGGCACTTCATGTAAGCCAGTAAGTTATTCCTTGGCAGTTAGATCTGTTGTTTTTCAGGTCTCTGCTTCTGTAGAGGAAAAAGTTGCACACAGATACCACGAGGTGGAGCTGAATAACATATTCTCAGCAAATGCAGGATTTCAGAACAGCTTTCTTAATAAATTAGTCATATGTGTTTCTCAGTGAAGATATGCAGTTTAAGACACAGAGGTAGCAGAAGCACATGCTTAACTACATTGTAGGAGTGTAAAATCGCAAGATGAATCTGATTGAGGTTCACATTTTGAAACCTTGGTCTAACCATGTTCATGCTGATTACGTTTATTTGCACTTTCAGAAATGCAAATAAAGCTGGTAATTTTAAATCACAGTACCAGTAGTGTGAGTGGGAGAAGGAAATCATTGTTTTCCACAGGTGCCATTTTGGAGCTTTCTCTCCTCACTGATTTTTCTTTTCGAAGCTAACTTATTTTTAAATCTTTTTGAAGTGGTCAACATGTAATTGTAGATTTAAGGAGCTACAGACATTGCAGTAAGTTACGACCAATACAGCTTTCTCAACTAGAATGCAGTGTCTTTGAAAATATTATACTTGAATCTCCTTTCTCAGTTAGCCTTGGAAGGGTACGAATTTAAAAAGTTTTGCTAGAGTTTTAAGCCAGTTTAGTCATCAGCAAGTGTTTTCAAAGGACAGTATTGCAGTATATCAGGTAATTTTCACAAAGATACTGATACCTCACATTTTAACATTTTACAAGCCGTGTACTTATTTTTCTATTGTTTGTTTTTTTTTTTAATTCAGGAGTTAAGCACTAGGACTGTATCCCTGTGGTCCTACATAAACAGTCAGTTAGATGAATTCACAAATCCTTTCTACGTGAACTATGAGAACCACGTCCTGTATCCCGTGGCCAGTCTGAACCATTTGGAACTGTGGGTCAGCTACTATGTCAGATGGAACCCAAGGATGCGGCCTCAGGTACGAGGTTCTACTTTTATGTTTGCCTGAAAGTACAGAGATAAAATTACTGTTTTCTGTAAGGTCCAATTCATCCAGGAAAAGTATTCTTGTCTGTTGCTGATGGGGGGGAAAAAGATGTTTTTTTCTAGAACAAGGCTTGAGATAGATGTTAAAACTGTGTAAAATGGTCAGTGTTCATTAAGGCCACCGGTGGAATATAGTAGTAGTACCCCTTTACTGAATTGTGAAAGGTGACGTAAGCACTCTTTCTTTTCAGAAGATTACTTTTATAGCACTTATGTAATATTTTACAATGCTTATAATGCTTCTGTTGCATTAACCTTCTTGTGTAGTTCGGTGTAACTTTCATTATGTTTTGCTGTTTAGCAATTAAGTTATAAAGTACAGCAGCAGTTTCTAAAAGGAATTGGTCTACGTACCAACTCATTTGTAGACTCTTTAAGCTTTCTTACAGATATTTGTTTTTTCGTTGACCTTTCTGTTTTCAAGCTGGCATGCTAAAGATTAAACACTCCTGAAATGTGCTCCTCGATTCATCCATTATTTGTTCTTATAAGTAATGTCTCCTATTTAGACAAATCTCTAAATCTCATCAGAAAAATGCTGTGTTTTATCTTTAGAATTCTGAGTGTACGTTACGTTTGTTTCACAACCATGATATATCTGAGGATGTTCCTCTGTCTCTTTATTAAAGTAACATTTCAAGGTATCCCCAAGCGACTTAATGATAAATTACCTGTATCGAGTGACTGTTTGAAAGCTGCTTTCATCTTCTAACAGTTAGCAAGAGACACGAGTTTCAGATTTATTAGACACCCACAAGTCAGAGCCTGTTTAAAAAGATGCGTTTCAAGGACAGTACGCTGCTAGAGATCCAAGCATCTGAGCAGTACCCTGTAAGGTATTGGAAGAATGTGGATTGCTTGCTTACTCACTGAGGTATTTCCTCTGCACTTCCCTGTTGCCCACATTTACTCTGTTTTCTTGATGTAATCCTTTGTTAGGTATCCATTTATAGCATGAGTTGAAATGTGAATTTGTAGTGTTTATTTTAATCTTTGTAGTTTTGAAGTCAAATTGCCATCTGCTTTTTAGCAAAATGTCGTTTTCCAGCAAACAGGCTCAGGGAAGGCATTTGCGTGGTTTGTGCACTTTTTAGTAGAATTGACCTTCAGTGATGTCAGTTGTACTTCATTGGGATCTGTAGGCCCTGAAAGCGAAACAGGCTTTGTAAGCACGTATGAAAGTCCGTCCCTCTCCAAAAGAGATAAGTGGTGGGGAAGAATGGACATAATGAGAGAATGCCAGAACTACCTTGCCACCGTGTGTAACTGGGTGCCCACTGCCTCTAAGTCGGCGGCTCTGTAAAGAAGAGATTACGTATAATGATATGTATTCATTTCTGATTTGTATGGACAGCTTAATTGGTACTATTGATGCCTTTTATTTGCATGAAGAGCCCCAATTTAGGATTATGGCTGTATTGCAGGAGATGCTCTACAATGAGGTGGCACGCAGCCTCCTTGCAGAGGGTTCTGAGCAGTGAGCCACATAGAAAATCTGAGGTTAAATGTGGGTGGGTTTTGTGCTAAAACCCACCCTTTTTATGCTAACCCTTTTTATGCTAAACTCTGCTTCAACAAGGTCATTCTAATTCTTAAGTGAAATAAAATGTTCCTTGGTTTTGGTTTGGAGGTGTTACATCATTATTGACTTCTTGTCCTAAGAAAATTAGATTTTAGTCCTGTTGTATTTGAATTCATTGGCTGGGAGGAGGCATGGGTGGGGTTTTTTTTCTTCTGGGTTTTTTCTTATTTGCCCTTTCCTTGGGTTGGAGAAGTGAGCATTTCTGTGTGACATGGGGAGGATAAGCTCTTTCAATCTTTGTACCCAGAGTTGAGTGCTCTGTGGGTGCATATTGCTGGGTTTACAGATGACTCTACTGGCCTGGAATACAAAATATGATGCTTTTGAATTTTTTCAGTTGATACCACTTATTTCTCTTTCTTTTTCTCATGTGGTTGTTCAGACCTCTTCTTTACTGCAGTCTGAGAAGCTCTGGCTGCTAGCTATCAGTTAATTGTCTACCCAGGCAACTCTGGGAGGTTCTGCAGGGGTGGTATTTGCAACCTAGTATGCTCTTTGCCATTCTTTGTGCAGGACGTGAGTAAATGCTCTGTTCCTTTCAATTCAAGCTGTGTCTTGCTATGGAAGGTGTAAGGACAAGAGTGTACTTTAGTTGATAGATTTGCATCACCCATTAGGTTATGTGTAATTGTTTGAATGGCTTCCAGCAAATGGCATTTGAATCCTTGGAATATGGAGCTTAAACTAGTTTTCATTTTTTTTGTTTTAGTTTTTCTACACCTGCAGTTTTTTTCTTCAATTTCTGTTCTCCTGGAAGTGAGGCCTCTGTGCTAGAGAGAATGTTTTAGGAGAGCTTATGAGTTTTTCAGATTTTATTGTGCATGTGGAGTTTCATCCGGAACTGAAGCTGAGCACTGTCTGTGACAAGAAAACTCAGGCCAGTTGGTGGCATAGAACTGTCTGCTGTGGGCAGACCTCGGAGCTTCCTGCAGCTGCTGGGGGAGGCTCAGTTTTGTTAAACATTGAAGTGATTAAATGTCAGCTGGACCTCAGTGTCAATAAACACAGCATTCACATATGTTAAAGAACAAATAAGATGCGAAGTGTTACTGGAAAAACAGTTTAGATTAAAATGGAAAACATAATTACAGAGTGCTTTGTGTTGCTACTTACTGGACAGGATGTACACTGCGGCCCTGAGGTGTCTTCAGCAGTTCCACCTGCCTTCAGACAAGTTTCCCTGCGGGTTCTTGGCTGACATTGTTGACATCGCTTGTAATACTTGCAAAGTTCAGACGCATCTGATGTAAGATAATTTAGTGGCAGGACAAAGCTACCCTACGGCTCTGGAAGTGCATGGCATTGCTAGCCCACAACCCATGGTTTCAAGCTTATTTTTGCATGGAAGAGTGAGACAGGAGATGGCAGGAAGAGGAGGTGCTGCGTGGATCAGGTAGCTGAGAGAGAGCCCCAGGGAACTGAATTTCATGCCAGCGTTTACTACAGAGTTTCTTGTGATGCAAGGCAAGTGTCTCTCAGTGCCTGATCACTTCTTGCTTTCTGCATGCCCAAGTCAAGGTTTGATGAGGCTGACTTGCGTGTGTAACTTACATTAGCAGGTAGAGCCCTCCACATTGATATGGAGTAAAATACAGACTAACTGCTTATCTTATGTTCTGAAAGAATCTGTAGTGATTTGAGGGGGGGGGGGGGGGGGGAAGGTATTTTGTAATGAGCCCTGCATCAGAACATGCGTAGAGATGGAAAAACTAACATGGTACAAATAATTTAATTCTGGGGAGTTTCTGACATATTCTGAAGAGCAAGCCCTTAAAACAACGCTCTGATCTTTCAGATGTCAAAAGGTAAATGAAGTGTAGGTTTAAACAAGTAATGGCGTTGGTCCATAGCGTGTCGCGTTTCCTGCGCCTGTAAATCTATACGGTTGTTTGCCAAATGTGAGTTCCAGTTCCTGCATGGTAGGGTTCGCAATTTCTATTTACTAGTCGTTGCTTTTCCAGGAGGCCTGGGAGTTTGGTTCGCTTCCCAGGAGCATACCTTTACAGTAAGCACGGAAATACTGATTATTATAGAAAACTGCTGTTTTCATCGTCTGAGATTGACTTTTTCTGTGAGTATACTGTTAACTAGGTTTTAAAAGCAAGTCAGAATTCCAGCTCGGCGGGAAGAGGAACAAAAAGCTTGAGTGAAAGATACTGTTGTCTTTGCAGCGCACAGAGTAGGTTTTTGGAAAAACCGACAGTCTCAAGAAAAGCAATGAATTTAAAATAACCATTTTCCTCTGCAGCCTTTCTTCCCTGTTGCTAAAATAGATAAAGTATACTCGCTGAACAAGACGAAATGCATTCACCGTTGAACAATTTTCATGTGAATGACTGTCCTTGAGCGAGTACAGTGATATGCAGTAGATATCCAATTAAGACTTGGCGGTACAGTAAGTGAGTAGCTATTATAATTTCTTTCGTAACTCTCCTTGTGTTGACAAATTTCGTTATCCAAAAGCACTTCAGGATCTTGAAGGGTTACTTGGAAATGAAAAGCTGAGAATCAATACTGAAAGTGAACTGTAGTAATTCTATAAAGAGGAAGGTTTGGAACTATTAGGAAATAACGCTGCCTTATGTCTATAGATAGTTGTTGTGTTACAGTATCTAGATTGTATTGTGTAATTGTATCTTCTGCGTGACTATGAATATTTTAAAAATACAGAAAAGGGTAAAAAAACACAAGAACGCTTTCCTTCCTCAAGTCCTTACCTGGCAGAGTAATTTATTTTAAGTGTTGAGTGGTGTGTTGTGAGTTACGCTACGTCTGCGTTCAGTCTGTGTAATTCAGTTAAAAATGGTTTCGTATCAGCAGTGTTTTAAGCAATAAAGGATGTTTCTTCAGTGGTATTCTAAGTATTTTTCAGCTCATGATAGACAGTAGGCACGTTATGCGTATGATATTAGGAGAGGCGACTGTCTGGTTTGTATGAGACAGGCAATAAAACTGTAGCTAATGAGGAAAATAAACATCCACCAGTTTTAACCAGTTCATACTGCAGCATGAGGTATGTCAGTGGGAACCTGCAATCAACTCTTCTTGAGTCCAGAACTCTACTTGTCTCACTCCATTTTACAGCATTTTGCTGGTTTTTATTGACTTGGGTGGAGGATGCCACATTTTGCAAGTATCACTTGCAGTGAGAATTGTGTGGGCTTACCAGGGAAGGAGAATGCTTGTGCCAGAGAGAAGCAAGAGAAGACACCTGGCAGTACAGGCCTGGATAAGGAAGGGAAGGAGTTCAAGAGCAGAAACTAGGTAAGTGAATGGATTGTGAGAGGAGCAGGGTCAGGTCCAGAGCTTAGTCATGACTTGGTACAGAAAAGTGGAACTGGAAACTTGAGGAGGGTTGAAATGGGCAAAAACCTGAATTGTCTGAAAGTAAGAGAATCCTGAGAACTTTGCTAAAGAAAATAAGTTGGGTTTTTTTATTATTTATACTTCCAAGTTGGTTATGAATTAGGGAAGGGGACAATATAAAGCCTCAGTCGTGTTCATTTTAGTTCCTGAGTCATTATTACAGCAGTAAATAATAATTAAAAACAAAACGAACAAAGAAAAAACTAACACCGTTAAGTATTCCTGAGGTGTTGCAGGTAAGTTCTCTGGCTTTGACAGAACCAACTTTTTGGTAAATGTCTGGGCAAGGACAGACTTGCTGAGGATCCGTCTCTTATCCCTGCTGCTTAGGGGTGCTGAAGTCCACGCAGTTGTCCCTGCCTGGTTGGTATTTCTAGCTGTATTAGATGTAAATGGCAGTGTTGTTTTTGACTGATCATCTTCTAACCTACTCGTACAGAAACAGCTCTTTTACCTGGAGTGTGGAACTCAGATGGTTGGGTGCCAGCCCTTGTGGCCTGCTGTTGCCTAGCAGCATTACTGAGGTGATAGGCTGGGAAGCTGGCACTGCAAAGGAGTGGTTGCATGCCTTTCTGAAAGCCTATGGAATAAAGCAGCAAAACCTGGTTACATCTTCAGAGCTCCCTCTCCTAATTTGAGAGGCACAGTAAAAGAAGATGCAGTGTATCTGCTCTCAGACTGCCAACAAATTCATCTGTCAAATCAGCTATGTGATTTCTTAACGAGACTGTAATAAAAGCTTGTCATGGAGGCAGGACGTGTGCTGTGTGAGGATACGCTTGTAGAGATAAGGTGATAACAAGGCCTTTTAATAAGCAGTCTTCTCTGAGCTTCTTGGTCTTGCAGGATCCTGCTGCTCATTCTTTTAGCAAAGAAGAACTTAGTTCCTGCAAACTATTAGGCTATTATTGAGAAGATGTTTGGACCCACTACCTTTTGAAGAAAGCTTTATTTAAGAGAAGGAGCCATGTGGAAATAGAATGGTGTGAGATGGCAAAGCTGTAGATGGGTCATCAGTTATCTACAAGAACTTGCATGAGGTGGTATGAGGAAATGCTGGCAGCAATAGCTTTCCCTGGGAGTAAGTCTGGAGGAATGGTGGAAAGGAAGTAAACCTTTTATTTCTCCTGTAATTTCCTTTTCTTGAGAGCAGACTTAAGGGTATCTGGGACAATATACAGCTCCTTATTTAAAAAACAAAACAAAACTGCTGAAAAGCAGCACGGTGTAAGAACTTGTATATTTTTCTATCCTTCGACTGCCTGTATCGCTCCTTTCCAACCCCACGCATATGTGATTCTAGCGTGGACCCTTATCATTAATGAGGAAGTTACTGTTAGCTGTTGGGAAGTGCTCTGAAAGTGTGAAAGATTTCTTTAGGCTGAATTTGAAATGAAATATTCTAAGACATTAAAATATGTATCTGAATTTTAGTGCGTAAAATGTTATTGTGTTCTGTGGCTGTGCGTGGCATTGTGGTGGTGCATGTGAAGCTGTGTTAAGTGCAAAGCAACAACACATCTTTTTCTGGAAATTATGAGAAAAAGATGTGTGTTTATACTAGCATGTGAAATGGCATAGTGGTGTTGATGTGGACATACTTAGCAGTGTTTGAATCTAATGTGCACTTAGTAAAATGTGACCATATTTTAAACTGACTTTTTTTTTCCCCCTGCAGACCCTACTCTGTCTTGCTTATGGCTTTGCCAGACTTAAATGTTTTGTACTGTGTCATCAACTGTGTGTCTGCCTGAATTGCTTTGTAAACTTTATCCACAAAGGCTTTGTTTCTTACGGTAGTGTAGCTAAGAAAAATGTGAAAATATTTGTATGGTAGGTTTCCTTTTGTTGGGGTGAAGGGCTGTTGTTCTGTAAATGCTCCGTCTCTAGGGCAAACAGGAGATTTAATAACAGGAAATTTAAAACAGGAGATGAGAGAGAATCTTTCAGAAATGCGGCTGATCGCATCCTCAGTAACATTCATCCAATTTGGAAGGCTGAGGCTGCAGCCATCTCAGTATGTTCTTAAGCGCCAAGACTAAATGCAGTTAGAAAGGAAGAAATGGATTTGATTAAAAAATATGAGTGAGTTACAAGTGACGGGAATAAGAACGAGTGGTGGATAATGCTCAGCAAGGTGAAGCTCTTTGCTTTCTGTTCTGCTTCTGGAATGTCATCTGAGAAAGTAGAGGGTTCACCCAATCTGTATGGAGTCTAATCAGAACTAGATAAGCATTTGAAAAGGAGAAAGTGGCAGCATTCAACTTGTCTCTTGGTAGAGATGCTGTAGGTTAAGTCGTAATGGTACATTATGTTCTGCACAGCCCATCTGACTCATTCTGTGGAACAGTTTTCTTTGGGGTAATCTAGACTGTGTCACGAAGGATGCTGATGTCTGTGGAACCTAACACTGTTTGTTTTTCACCACGAGATGAAAGGACAGAAAAGCCCATTAGGAAAAGAGGATTTTAATTTCAGAAGAATAAATAAAGGGTGGGGTCAGAAACTGCAAAAAAACAACTGAATATTGAAGATCTGCTCTCTTGTGGAGTGGCATCAAACTCTGCACGGAACAAAGGAAGAAGGAAGAATGCAAGAAGGAAAGTAGTATTTTAATGTTTATCTAACCAACAGTTTTATGTAAGTGTTCAGGAAGGCTGAATTAAGTTTGGAAAAATGATCTTCTTTCTGACACTCTAGTTGTTTGAGTGCATAATTTTTCAGCCTTTGCATCAAAGAGTTTTCTGCGTGACTCAAATACTCACTGCCTTCTAAAATTGTTATTGTGATTTAGAGAACTTATTTTAAGATCATCTTGTTCTTTGAGATGTGAGCCTGGGGAGAACAGCACTTCAGCTAAAAGTCAGAAGATGTGTTGTCTTCGGACTTGTGGCCTCACTGGCTAAGGAATTTTGTGTAGGCAGTGTAGGCAAGGGTTGTGAGGAGAAAGGCTTGTGAGTTGTGACTCAGTTGTGTGTTGATAGCGAGAAACCCTCTCTGGTTTTCTTCACATAACACTGTGTGAGTGTCCTGCTCAGGTGTGCATCCCAGCCCTGCTGTCCTGGGTGAAGGTGTTCCAGAAGCCTGACGTGTCACTTACTTGCTATGTCTAGCAATCTGCAAGTTTCCCAATGCTGCATCTTCCTATGATTGCCTGGTCAACCCAGTTAATTTATTTTCCCATCCTGTGCTTTCCAAAAGCTGTAAACAATTCAGAGATGATGGAGGATAAGATAAATTAGAAGCAATAGGCAAACTTTTTTGGCCTTTCTGTGGCATTTGAAATAAGGGAAGGCCTCTCTCTGCTCGTCTGAGAAAAAAGATCCAGCTGTTTAAAAAGCGACATGACCCAAGTCTTCCTTTGTCCGCAACAGATTTTAATGTTCTGGAGGAACCTGACAATCAGATAGAACTCTGGTGCAGATCCTTGGCCAGAGCCTCTGATGTTCGTGATGCCACTGTCAGAAGCAGAGGCAGAAACCCGTGTGAGCCACATATACAGAAGGTGTATCGGTGTCTGGCTCTAGGGGATCCAGCATGAGCACAATCCGCTTGGCTGCTGCGCTTTTCTCATCAATGTGCTGGAAGGGTCAGGCTCTTGGAAAGGTGCCTGGCTAGAACAGTAATGAGATGCTCCCTATGGAGCCACCTTTGTGAGTTCTACCTAGCAAGTTCTGTCCCAGCGGGCATGGAAAATAGTTCTCTGTGAAGGCATTTTAAGCTCAGCTGAAAGTGGTGGTGGTAATGGATAAGGATACACTTAACGGTTGAGTGTGTTTGGTATCCCAACAACTTGGTTTGCAAACAGCGTTTTGAACAGGCTTCCTGCCAATGGTGTGTGTTGCTAGAAAGGAACAGTTTGTCGAAAATGTTCCCTTTCAGGTGGCTAAACACTGTCCCTAGATAACGGCACACAGAAATCCATAGCTGTTGGATTGCTGGTGTTACCACAGGACACAGTGGAAGTATTACTTGAGAAGGTAACTTGTTATTATGGATCGAAGTAAACCTTTTCTTTCTTCACTCACAGGTTCCAATCCATCAGAACCTTAAGGAGCTGCTCGCCATCCGGACTGAGCTTCAGAAGAAAGTTGAAGATTTGCAGCGGGAAGCAGCTACACGGTCCCTTTCCTCCTCCTCTGACAGAGGTTCATCTCCGTCCCATTCAGCCACGCCAGTGCACACTTCTGTGTGATGTGTAACTAAAGCTGTGCGAAACAATTCAGGTCAGGTAATACAAAGAAGGAGGCAAAATATTTTCTGGTCACGCAGGGATTGTGAGTGGCTTGTAATTGCTATGATCTACATGCCTTAATGTGTCTGATATTACCACGATGAGGCCAAAAAGAGCTTCAGTAGATGTGATGCCTTGTCTTGTTGGCAGTCCCCACGTGTTTTGACATCTCTCCTTAAATCATCAATTGTGAAATTAGACTTTGTTTTGAGCAACTAACAATTTAACCATCCTCAAAAGGGAATCCATCTGCCAAGCAGACAGAAAGATGCCTCTCACACTGCCTAGGGTACCATGCCTGCTAGAGAGAATCGGATGAAATGGACACAATGCTTACACAGCACACAGAACGTTTTTCTGAATGGGAGCTCTGTATTTCACACGGTAATACAATAGATATATATTTTTGGTAGAGCAATTGTGTTTTTTAAGGAAATTGATGCACTTGGAAATTGATTCTAAAGTAATGTTTTCCGGTGTAGTCAGTTTTGCATTTCAACTAAATACGCCATTAAAAGTGGATGAAGATAAACTGGGTTTGTCAGATACACCATGCTGGCTTGTATGATGTAATATATTTGGTGAAGCATGTATTTTAGTTTTTTTTAATGCCTTTTGTACAAGTTGCAATAAAGTCTTTTGACGGTGTAGTTTACTGTTCAGCTTCAGCCTCCTGAGCGAGGGGTGGACTTAATCACGTCAAGGTCTTGTTCAAAGTACAGGTTTGTTTTTAGCAAATTCTAGCACTGGGGGTTGAAATGACACTCGGCTGTGTAAATTGTATAGTCTGTATAGCTCCACATGCTGTTAACCGTGTTTTATTTTATACTGTACACACAAAATGCAGAGCCGTGTCCATTCATACACATGTATGTGATATTCAACGTATGCTGATGGTTCTTATGCTCAGAGTTCAGAAAACGGATCCTGCCTACCCAAACTCATTCAGAGACCTTAACTCGTAATGACTTTGTTTGACAAAGTTTTTTAAATAATATGAGCTTAATTGGTTTGCTTGAAATAAAGCCGGTTGGCTGTTTTTTAAACTCTTGGTAGCACTTTTTTCTGTAAAGTGAATGATGTATCTCAGTTTTCATTTAAAATACACATTCCCAACCAGCTGTCCCACCCAAAGGTACTAATACCAGATGCTTGATTGCTGTAACAGCCAGCTTTTCAAGACAGTGGTTCTGTGGCCTCTTTAGCAGGTGTACAAATGGCCTCTGTAGAAGGTGTAGAAATGGTGCATGCTGAAAATCTTCCCGTTCCTTTTCCTCACTGTGTTTCGTGAGATCCTAGTTCCTCTCCTTGAGGTGCTGAAGTGCTGCAGGCGTGCTTTCCAATTCGTGCTTCAAGTTCCGCTGCTGGGAATTAAACCCTTTTCTTAAGAATGTGCCGGTTTCGTATGCGAATGGTGTGCATTACTCTCTGTGAGTAGACAATGTATTACCATGCTTTTGCCCTTAATATGAGACAGCACTTTTCTGTTTCTCTCCATTAATATACACAGCGTACGGTGAATGGGGGAGGTGAGCCGTGAGTGCCTGCAGCTCTACCTGGAAAGGCAGATGCACTGTGTCTGTTCTCCCAAGTTTCCCATGTGGGGCAGGGGGTGTCTTCTGTGACGCAGCATTTTATAACAGGTATTTGCCTACAGGAACAAAGTACAGGGATGCTGCAAGGTGGCATCTCCTAGCAAGCCTCATGCTTTTTATAGATAGATAAGTAATGTTTCTCTATTTGTTTAAAAAAAGGTTCTGCTAAACTGTATACCAGCAGTACATTTTACATTGCCAAAATATGTTGAGCTGGTATTCAGCTGAACTACCGTACTTCAGATTTCCTTGACGTTTTGACCGTACATTAAAGCAAAGCATTTTATCTCTGAAATGCAGCGCTAAGGAAAATCTTTTGAAGTTTTTCTCTTTATTGGTGCTCATAGTCACAACGTTTCCTCTATAATTATTGTAGAAGTGATGACCGGATTAGCTTAGGCATTGTGAGATTTTAAAAGCTTAGGTTCCTAGAGCTGCTATGTGAGAACTGCGCTGTGCCGCAAAGGCTCCCACATTCCTCTGCTGCTGCCACTTCATCCGTGGGTCCCAGAATCATAGCGTCAGCACAGCTCAGGGCATCTGCCTGACCGCAGGGGTAGTGGAGGGGCAAGGATCCTGCTGTAACGTGTACGCGGCACGGGTGGTTTTGCATGCACTTAACATGGTGATTTTCAGAGATTCTGTGTAAGTCACATGTGGTAGCTGAAGTATAGTTATGTGCCACAGGGGTGAGCATCCCTGTTTGATGTATGCTGTATGGAACTGCTAACTCTAATTCAGTAGCTGCATTTTCTTTTGCTTCATTTGTTTGGTTTTGAGTCATCATAAAGGGAATGTGCAGAAGGACAGCAAGCAGTTCAATTTGATCTCTGAGTGACACTTGAGAGAGCGAACGACGTGAACCTGGTATACCAGAGTAGACTGACGCCATGGTAAACAATTGAAACAGTTTTTGCTTGTGAAGTTAAGTGAATCATTAGCATCAGACACTTTGCCGCTTCAGGCCTGTTTCAGGGCTTAATTACACTTTTTCCTCCTCTGTAGATAAGTGTCAGTGTTTTGGTTTCAGAAAATCAGAAGGCGGCTTATTAAAGCTGGTAAAGAGTCTTATCTGCCTCTTTTTTGTTCCCTGCACAGGCAGCCTTCTGCAAGGAGTTAACGCTTTAAACAAGGAAAGTGATTTCTCTCCCGGTTTAAAAGAAAAGCTGTATTAAGCTCTGTGCTGCATTTAGTAATGCCAGGAATGGCTGGTTTCTCAGGAGCTGGAAATAAGGGATCAGAAGCTCGCATTTGGGTGGTTTGAGTGCTGTAGCAGAGGACAGGGTAAAACAGGTGACTCATAGTATTCCCCAGGTGAGGCAAACCTCATTGTAGAAGATGCGAAAAGGAACGCTCATGTGCTGAGAGATCACACCTGAACTAAGTGGGTGTCCTACCTCAGGCATCTCTTGACTGCCAGGCTAACCACGTGCAGTTGGGAAGAATAAATTTTATTTCTACAACGAGTAGGAAGTAGTGGGTGGTTTGAAACATAAACACATTGTTTGCCCATCAGACTAAGCAATGCATTGTTACACAAAGGTCAAAATCTTCATTTACAGTGCATGGGAGATTCATTCACCGGTTGTAAAAATGTGAAGAGAACCACAGGAAACCTGCAGCGGTGCGACAGACTGACAGCCAGTGAGTGCAGTCAGGGGCAGCGCACTGCAGTGCCTGAGCTCGGGGGCCTGAGGAGGAGAGGGATGATGACAACCAAGTGTGCGCGTTTACGTACTTCAACTTCTACCATTAAATTACGGTCCTTTAATCATACATGTTTCCTCACAAAGACCATTTCGGGATGTAGTGGGAAGGGCGTTTCTTCTGCTGTGTTTTTAATGAAGTCTTTAGTGTTGTTGTAGAAGAGGTTATGTATAGAAAGGCTATGGTCTGCCATTTGTGGCTGACTTGCAACGCAGAAAAAAAATGTCCAAAATGCCTTAGTAGACAATTTGTTTTAATGTTTTTCAAAGGTAGTCAGATTCTGATCCTTTCCCCGCACTGACCCTTACATGCATGTGTCAATGTTAGCAGAATTAGTCTTTGCACAGCAGAACATTCAGCCTTCATTTGGTATAGATTGCTTCTGCATCGGTAAGCAATATGCTCTGCTTTTAGATAAGAATTTCACTCACAAGATACGACTCTCTTAATTTCACAAGAATTTTGTTTCTGAACTTCATTTGTTCGCTTTTATTACAGAACCAAATGCGAAGGCCTTACCCTGTCTCATCATTTTGCTTTTTCAGAATCTGAAACGGTACTGTGGAGTAATTCCGCTGTTACCACAACAGATGAATAGCGAACAGCGGCAGCGCAGCGCTTGTCGGGATTCCATAATGAGGCTGCGAGAAAATGACTGAGTTTATTAAAGCGCCAAAAAGAATCTGAAATTCACAACGGGGTATTTTAAAGTGAAGAATTCAATGGCACGGCATTCTAAAATGAAGAACCTGCTGCAGTACTGCCAAAGGAAAATGCAAGCAATTGGTAAACAGTGGGATAAGAGCTGGTTAAGTTCCTTCAGTTCTGTTTTCTAGGTAACTGAGAAAGGTTTTCTGAACCATTACATGAGAAGAAGCTTTAACAAAGCTGGAGATGTGAGATGTCCTAAGAAAAGAGCCTGCAGCACAGCCTCACGTGAGCTCTCAAGTCAGTTCTGTGTACACTGTGGGACTCAGGAAAAGAAAAAACATCCTAGTATTCCATTTGTTTCACTGCCTTTTTAAATACAGGACAAGAAAGTTCATGCCACGTACACAGAACAGAAGTGCAAGAATTTTACAAATGCCATATCCCAATTTAAAGTGAAGGGGTACCAATGAAATGAAGATGGCTATAGAGGCAAGCGCCGTGTCCGTTCTTTCAGCACTTGCTTCACTGCCAGGAAAATACAGCTGAGCACTCCATCACTGTAATGCCTCAAGTAGTGAAGGTGCGAGGTCTGAGCTTCCCCACATCTCACACCCATCTGCCAGGCAGACAGAGGAGGAAGAAGACTGCATGAAGCCAGCTGAGCCTTAGCTGGCACTCAGCACATCATGGCTTTGGTTTCTGTCCAGTTTTGAAGACAAGACTGAGTTTAATTTCTTATCTGCAGTATTTGTCAGTATTTTCCCATCTGAAATCCCAAAGAGAGAGAGATTTCTAATCCTGTTACTGTAAGCTTCTGAAAACGTCATTCCTTTCACTGAGTGTTTACATTTTTCCATGTACCATGTAGCTTGAAGTTACGTTAAGGCGTAAGTTTTCACCAAAGTCATATAAAAGGCTGTATATTAAGGAAAGGAACACTTTTAAGTGCTGTCTGCTTCTGAATTCTGAAAGGGCTGTTTTTCCTCAGTGAAACCACCACCTGCAGTACTTGTGAGCTACGTGCGTGTTTCTTCTATGTCCTGCTGTAACCATTTCCTAAAGGAGGGTAACTAAGTGTTACGGCCTGTAAGCAATCCTGAGGCACCCCCTGTCCCATCCACTGGGTGTGCAGAGAGTGCAGGGCCATGGAAATATGCTGGCAATCTGCATCTGCAGACAACACTGCTATCAGCTAAGAGAAATGAGATTATCTTCGCTTGATCTAATCTAAAATGACTCCTAGTGCTCATCAGTACCATAGTGCAGCACCTTCTGTACAATCATTTTGTAAAAACATTTCTCATGCTACAGCTTTCAAATCCATTCAGCTAGGACAGAAAAGACAGGCGATGGTGTGGGAAAGGGAGAAGCACAGCCTGACCCCAGGGACATGGCTTTCCTAGCATCGGAGCTCCTGCCTGTGCCCAGCAGAATTCTCCAACCATCATCCCCCGGTAAGATCTGACGCTTTGAGTACACAAACATAGGGAGTGTATTCTGTATCTGTCATAGAAATCACTAAAGTTGGAAAACCTCTGAGATCATCCAGTCCAACTGCCCACCTACCACCACTATTTCCCACTGACCGTGTCCCTCAGTGCAACATCTACACAGTTCTTGAACGCCTCCAGGGACAGCAACTCCACCGCTTCCTGGGCAGCATGTTCCAGTGCCTCTCAGAGAAGTATTTCCTAATGTCCAACCTGACCCTCCCGTGGCACATGAGGCCATTCCTTCTCGTGCTATTGCTAATTACTACAGGAGCAGAGTCACAGTCTCAGAACAACTGAGAACTATTTTTTCTAATCCACACACGTCTGTACAATGAAGTAGCAACAGTTAATCACAGTATTGCAGACTAATTGCTCCAAATACATGGGCACCATATATCATTAGAACTCATCTCCCTTATAAAATGCCGTAGTTGTTCTGCTAGAGTGAGTGTAAGGCTTTAAAAATGCAAGTGTTAAGAAGAGCATAAAGAATTGTGCAGCTGTTGCAAAGTACTTAAAACGTGACTGGGCCGTTTCCTTTCAAAGGGAGCTGTGGGACAGAAGGCTCATGGAGTCATGGAATGGCTCAAGCCAGAAGGGACCTCAAGGATCATGGCAAGGCCTTGTGGCAGTGAGTCTGCCTGACAGCTCTGAATCAAAAAAAAAAAGGCTTTTGGTAGTCCACATACATTCACATAATCTGGGATCTGCAAAACATTTGTAAAAATGCACAAATTTCAGGGCTACATATAAACTGGGAGTTCCTTTTACACTGGGCAGTCACCTCCCCTTCACTTCCCATTGCTTGAGGAAAATGCCTCACCAAGTGTCTGTCCCCACGTCTTGGCATCGGTATGAGCGGGCCGGGGAGGAGGAAGCAGCACCAAGGCAGTGAGGGCAGGCCTCGGCAGCAGCACTGTGGCACAGGGAGACTGACGGAGGGAGGTGGCTGGTTTGCTTTGGGTTGCTAATAACAGGCACTTTGCTGTCCTTACACCTGTAAGCAGTCCTTGCAAAAGACCTCATCCTTTACCCACAGGGGATTGCTGCTGAAGCACCTGCTGTTGGTTTGAATACAACTTGCAGTCAAACCTACAGTATTCCTTCCATGTAAACATATCTTGTTACAAAAAATAAGCACGTACTGCCATCCTAACCCTAAAGCCTAGAGCAGTAAGAAGCCAGTTCAAGCCTAAGTACACATCAAACAACTTTGGATTCAAATGAAATAAATAGCTAAATTACAAGCGGGTGAGATCTTGGTGTTTGCTGCTGCCAGGTTCCTTCCCAGCAGGAGGCGACGGGAGGCCGTGCCCTCACACCTTTGCGCCGTCGTGTTTCGGCGGTTCTGCCGACTGTGTTTCCAGTACTGAGTATTTAACTGGGGAAGAAAATAAAAGTCATTAGTACGACAGTACACAATTGTACATGACTGCAAGCAATGGGTGCCAAGCACCGCTCGGTTGCATCCAATCTCAGCCTTTACAGCAGCCTCCCTTATCTGGGGCTGAAGGAAGGAGCACACTTCTGCTGCGAGGCTGAAAACATTAAAGTTCAACATCAACTACCACCATTTGCAGACTGAGACCCTTGGTCTCTCATCGTGGCTTCCCTTTGTGTATAATAATGCAGGAAAAACATCACAGTGGCTGTTAGACAAAAAGCTGCAGCATAACCCGAGCAATGCCTTCCCAGAGCCACCGGAGCAGCTCCCAGAACACCCCACGGCCTTTGTGGCCAGGCCCTCACCTTGGGGCTCCTCGCTTACAACAGCTTCCATGTTCTCCCCTTTCACATATTCGGCGTTAAGTCCCTCTGAGAAGCAACAATAAAGAGAGCGAGATGGGAAGTTAGAAAGCGGAAATTGTTTGCTTTGATGCCTTAAAACCTGTGGTAACAGGCCTATCTTCTTTGAAAGCTAAGACCGCAATTCTGCAAACTCCTCTGCATTAACAGCAGCATAGAAACACTGAGAAAGCTGTGCTGCATTTTCAAGCCACCACAGAGGTTGGCTCAGATGGGTGAGCTCCCAGCCCAATTCTGCATCAGCCACGGGCAGGAGGACGTGGCTTTGGGGCAAGGCCACGCATCGGGCCCACTGCCGTCCCCAGGCATGCCTTCTGCTGGGATGACACCCAGTGCCATTGTGCTTCTTGAGAGAAAAGCCATTTCCACAGTGCCTGACGGCTTGCAGATTGCTGTCATGCATTGCGAGGCATCTAAGGCCTGACATTAGCCCAGCATGCCGTGTCTGATGGCTTAAATTAATCCTCCTTTATAATTAACTTTAATTTCCTGCTGCCTTTCTGGGACTTTGTGTGTCTCAGCTTTCCCCTCATCAAAGCCTTTACTCTCTTTTTTTAAAATTATTTATTCTTACCAAAATATCATTTAAGTGGAGGGAATATACAAGGGAGTTTTATTCTACCGCATTCATTTGACTCTCCCCGCTGATCTAATTTACCAAAACACGCCTGGTTGTTGCAGACACAACTGGGAAAATGACATGATTCCTACCCAAATTTCTAGCCCCCAGACACCCTTCCCCATAACACATGAGGCTCTCAGGACAATTTCATGGGATTTCTTTGAAGAGAGCCCCTCCCAGCTGCCTGCACCTCTGCCCTTTGGCTGCACCCAGGTGTAACCACACCAGGGCTACATGCCCCGGTAAGCCCCCACGGTGCTGTGCAGGGCCCTCCCCCACTGACCCCTTTCCCAAAAGCCAGGTGCAAAGAGAGCATGGGGAGAGGGCATGAAACAGCCATCTACCTCACCCAGGCTCTCTGGGGACACTTCTGGCCAAGAGCAGAACGGCAGGTGCTGATCACCACCACAACCTGCAACAGCAGCAATGTCACGCCCACCAAGACTCCTTGGTTCCCATGCCTCAACTGATTCATCAACTGGAAAGCACCCTTCACCAGTCCCAAATGGCCAGATGGAGACTGGAGGCTGACAGCGGACTGTTGTAGTCTGAAAACTGCTGCTGAGTGCTGCCATGCCGGGCATGCTAAAACTTCAGTACGAACTGGAGTCAAGGGCAGCCAGGTGGGATGCCACAACCAACACTGCCAATGCGTTTTTCTCAGTCCCTTTGGCAGACAGTGCACGGTTTGCTTTCACTTGGAGGGGTGTCCCCACACACCAAGTCCCACTCTGCAATCCTCCACCCTGCGTCCCTCCCACCCCCACCTGGGGCTGCTTACGCTGTATGCTGAAGCAGAACTTCTTCTGCTGGTAGGAGATGTAGCTGGAGACGGCCCCCACAAGCGCCATGGCCAGGGCACTGGCAATGCCAGCAATGGTGCCCGTCTCTACCCGGTTGTCTGCAGGGCACAGAAAGGCACTGAGTGGTGGGGAGGTGCCCAGGCTCTGCTCCCCCCCGCAGCCCCCACGGCCCTACCTTGGCTGTCAGTGTTGCCTCCAGATCCTGAAAGAGAAAAGTCGCATCAGCAGCACAGCCCGCACACAACCCCACACCCTGCACTGGCACAGAGATGCTCTTCATTGCAGTGTGGCATCCTCGTGCCATCAGAGGGGACAGCTGCCTGAGCTGTGAGCTGGCACACCTGTATATGACATGGGGGTGTCCATACGTGACACTGGGGCTGCTGCACGTGACATCGGGGCAACTGTGCACAGCTCGAGACAGGAGAAATGACTCCTGCTGGAAGCTGCAGCTCCAAGCGAGTTGCTTAACCCGCATTACAGAAGCAGGTCAGCACTGTATTAATGCTTCCAGTGCAGTTTGTCCTTGGCACAGTGATTCATTAAATGTCGACTGGGCTGGTGGTGTTCGCCATTTCTAACTCGACTGCCTTTAATTTTTAATACTGCAGCTCTCTGTGCAGGCTGAGCCAAGTGCAGCTGGTTCCCTGTTCCTGAAACCAACAGTCACATTCTGAGAGGAAGGACAGTGTCCATGAGGAGCGGGGTGACAGCCCCACAGAGTCAGCACAGCAGGGGGTGGGGACCAAGAAGCACCATTCCAGCCCCACAGCTGTACTCCCTCTGCCAGGTGCCTGAGGGACAACCTGGCATCTGCTGGTGGTGGTAGCATGTGCTGGCTGGCCCAGGGCCACCAGTGCCAGCCACTGCTACCAGGACAGCAAGTGCCCCTGCTAATCCTCTCATACCCATTGCGGGGTCTCCCTGCCATGGGGAGATGCCCTCTGGGGTCCCTGCGGCACGGCCACCTCTGCCCCGTGCTGGGGGCACCAACCTGCCCGCAGGCTCTCCCTACCTTTCTTCTTGTCAGGGCTGTAGCCATCATCCACAATGCCTTCCAGGTCACTGTCCGAAAACCCTTGAAAAATAACAACAAACTCTGACTGGCGCGCAAAGAGAAATCATCCCCTACTGCTGCCCTCCGGGGGGTGAGTGCTGCAGCCACCCAGAAAGTAACGAGTGGAAAGGGAAGGGAAAGAGTGCAGGTCTGCTCAGGGTGCAAGGGGCCAGAGAGCCAGGTGCTGGCCGGCCCGGTGTCTGTCCCTATTGCAGCGTCTATGGGTGCTTCCAGGGAGCACGCGGGGGCTGGGAATGGGGCTGTGGGGGTCCTGAACCCTCCCGAGCACCACGTGCCTGGCAGAATGGCTTCCAGCAGTACTGCCCACAGGAAGGCCAAGGCTGCTGTGTTCCCCTCGGTGTCCCCTACAAACCTTCTGGACATTCTGAGGGGCTCTGCTGGGCATTTTGTGCAGCAGGGAGCAGCCACACCACAGCCCAGCGCATTCCCACCAGGCTCCAGCTGCTCCGTGAGCAAAAACAGATCAGGATCAATGGGCAGATCCCCTCCCTCACAATGACAGAGTTAGCAGAATCTTCAACCCCAAATTACTTTGTGTTAAGCTCATAAAAGAGGTAATAACTGACTTTACATCTCGCCTGAAAGAAAGGAGAATCATGGAGTGGGAGCTGGCGGTGGCATTAGCGGAGCCACTGAGCCTTTGCCCTTCCAGCCTGGGAGACACTCACCAGCTCACCACAAAAAAAAAAAAAAAAAAAAAGAGTGGTTTATGGGTTCAGTAATGAGTGTAAATTTTAAAGAAACAAAATAAAAACAAGAACAGAACCTGCAGAGACGAAACCCTCTGCGAGGTGCAGCGATGCTGGGGCTGCACATGGCCGTGTGCCATGGGGCCAGCTGGCCACAGCACTGCATTCCAGCACCCAACACCTCCCACCTTCCATCCAGAACCTAGACCCCAAAGGTGCAGACAAGTCACCTAGTTAGTACAGCCTAATAAAGTACCTGGCTATTAACTACATGTGTGAGGAGGGCATACGGCCATCTCAACATCCATAAACTAGCCGTGCAAAGTCTGTTTTCTAGCGGTGGTGCTCAAGGGAGCAATCCTTGCAGACAAATGACGCATTCACCAGAGCATTTCAGAGATGGAAAAAAAGGCTCTGGCCCTCGGCATGTGCTGTGCCAGGACTGAGCCTGCCCTGGATTTACATCTTGGCTATGACTGCAAACCCCAACAGCACTCTTAAACAGCTATTGGGCACGGGCACAAGGGGAACGCAATAGAACCCCCACAGCCCTTGACAAGGCACGACAGTCGTTTCTGCTCATCCCCAGCTTCTGGCAGCGATCCACCGTTTAATGGAGGGGGTGCCCCACAGTGAGCGGGAAACCCATGTACCTTCCTCTGGCCTCACACCCGGCTGCCTGCTATCCCTCACATCATCCCCATCTCCAAGGGCATCAGCCAAGTCCAGATCCAAAGGATTCTTCCCTGTAAAACAAGATGGGGTTAGCAGCACTAGCAACCTCCTTGACGCTGACAAGTAATCGGTCCAGGAAACGCTCCTGTCCTGTCTGCTGCTGTGGCAGATGCAGGAATCACCCCTTGTTGTGGCTCATGTGCTTGACGACAGAAAGATCAGATGGGAGAGCAGGCGGCAGGACAGGGCCACTCGCAGTCAGGCTGTCCCACAGTGCCCCTGCCTGCTGGTGTTTGCCTCTGCAGAATGCAGCTGGCACCCTCAGGAGTGCAGTAGCGCAGGAGCTCAGCTCAAACGGAGCAGCTTCAGACTGCTTTTGCTACATGTCAGCTAAAAATGTGGAACGGAGCCAGCCTGACCCTCTCAACCCACTTGCTATCTCATAAATAAGTTTCGTCTCATCTGAAATTGATACTGAGCCTGGGAGCACCTTTTTGACAAAGCTCAGCCCCCACGGGCAGCGAAGCAGCCCATGACCACAGGTATGCATGTCTGTGCCATGCTCCTGTGTGGCACGGTTACACTGGGGCCTGCCTGCAGCTCTCACCTGAACAAACTGGGGCTGGACCAGCATGGTCAGAAAGCTGCACTCACCTGGGTTCTGTTTGCGGGGGCTCTGCGTTGTTTTTGGCCGCTTGGTGGTGGTGGTACGGATGATGTCCCAAAAGCCATTGTCTGAAAGTGCCACGGAGGGGAGAGAACAAAATGCTGTTACCTTCGCAAAGGCACACCCAACAAGCCCCTGGCTGTATGCAGCCTCAGCTCCCACACAGCAGCGATGGGAAGGGCGACGCACCTGGCTTCCCCGGCCGTGGGAAGGGCCTGGCGGTGGGCCTGGCTGGCCTGCTGGTGGGCTCCACAGGGTTGTCGAAGTAATCAGCCAGGTCAAAGTCTGTAGAGAGAGCGGACGGGCGAGCCGCGGTGCTGGGGCTCTGTGCGGGCAGCCCCTGGCACGTGGCACCGCTCGGCGTGTGAGCAGGGACACGCGGCCAGGGCCAGGCATGAGCATCCTCTAGCAGGGCTGGCGCTGGGATCTGGGCAGCCAGGGCCCTGACCCCCACCATCGGAGGTGGTTTTCCCTGGATGGGAAAATGCCACCAGCCCGGCACTGTTCGGTAAAAGCCGGGGATGTCCTGGAGCAAAAGCCCTTCCCCAGGATCAAAGCCAGCGGGTGCTGCACAGGCAGAAATGACGGCCCCCGTGCAGCTCAGCCGTGACCTGAGTCAAATCCATTACAATACTGCAAAGCGTGCAGAACTCAGTCATGGCCATAAATGCTCTCATGTTGGCTGCCTTCACAACAGATAGAAACATCAATACTGCATTTACTTAGGCACAGGTGCGCAGTGCTGCCGATGGAGAGGGGAAATACAAGTGACACAGTGGCTGTGTGGTGATGGTGGTGAAGACACTGTCAAGCAGTGCAGGCAGGGGAAGCTCAGGCAGCAGAAGCAGCCACTGGAGCACAGCCTATCGCCAACCAAGAGGTGATTCACTGCCAACCAAGATTTCGGCACCCAAGATGCTGCCGACAGCACACAGCTCACACTTGCTGGAACGACACGTGCCAAGAACATCTCACCTCTCCCTCCTGTCCCACCGGCCGGCTTACTGGGTCCCTTGGGTGTGGCTGTGATAGAAAGAACACGTTAGCCATGTGCATCAGCAGAAACACTGCCTCTGCCTCGAGAACAAGGCTAGGACTTGGTAGGTGAGCCCACCAGCATCACAGCCGGAGCTCCACGCCCTGCCTTTGTCCCCGTGACACCCACAGCTGCAACTGCACGCACATGGTGAGCCCAAGGGAGCCCCACGCAGGTCCGGCCCAGAGCTTGGGTGGGGCTGAAGCCAAGCAATTGTGCCCTCCAGGGGACACAACTCCAGGAGAAAGAGCAGAGAGGAAGCAGCAGCAAGTTGCTGATTCTTGGCTAACCCTGCCCACCAGCCACTGCACTGACAGCAGCTTGCAGCACTGTGCCACATACCAGAGCCCCCTGTCTGCTGGAGCAGTTCTGCAGACACCCCAGTGCTCAGGGCCCGACTGCTCCCAGGGCAAAACAAGCTGCCGTCGGCTTCAGGAGGTGGTTTTATTTATTTTGTCATAATTTTTTATTTTCCCTGCAAACCACTATCCATTAACAGCGGTTAGCTTTATGAAGTATATGAATAAATTATGAGCGAGAGTTGTGGCCGCTCCATTCCTATTAATTTCCATCTGAACGCTGGCGCGCTTCTGCTGCACCCGGGTGCTGCCATGCCCCTGTGATCTGCGCCCTGGGACAGAGCGGCAGGCACGGGGCTCGCAGGCGGCTCCCGTGGGCACAGACAGCCCTGCCACGGGGGCTGAGGCCGGCCTGCATCTTCTGCCACCTTGCCCAGAGATCCCAGTGGGCAAATCACACCTATTAATGCTTATTTTTCTCCTTATTTTGTAAAGAGTAAATGAATTTGACTTACGCCGTACGGGGCCGAGGGCATCTTCTAGACTGAATTCCCCTGGGTCATCCCCACAACCTGCAGACAAAGAAGCGGTGGGGGAGTTACTCACTCCACACAACGTCAGCCACCTCCACACGCAGCCTGGCCAGGTGCCCGTGCTCGAATTGCTTTGGTTTTAGAAGGCTTTCTGCTAAACGTGACCCATCACCAGCGGGGAGGAAGACATCAGCCTTCCCCAAACCCTGTGACTGTTAAATTGCAGAGCAGTCAGCTTCGGATTTTCCATTTGTCGGCCCTAATGGATGCGGTACAAAAACACACGCCACGCTTAAACTTGTCAAGCGGCGCCCACCAATTCATCTCTCTGGCTGCCGCTCATCCACACCTGCACTTGCACGTCTGCTCAGCACCGTGCAGACTTCGGAGCAGCGCAGACAAACTCAGTGAAAGGGCAGAGCTCCCACGGGCTGTGCCAGAGCAGTGCCATCCGGCAGCGGGACGCGCTGCGGGAATGCTGCTGCCGGCAGTGGCCCACGAGAGGGGCACGCAGCTCCGCCAGCGCCCCAGCCCAGCCCCAGCACGGCCTGCCCTGCTGCTCCGCCTCTTCCTGCACCGCGTTAATTACTGTTGACTTACCCTCGTTCTGAATGTGTTTGTCTTGATAAATTCATGCTTTTACATCTCGGAGCATGCTGAGTAATTAATATCCTTTGGGTTTGCTAAGCGCTGCGGCACTGCAAGAGAACATTAAAATGGCTTTCCTCTCATTCCTATCGCTAAATGGATTTAGCTGCTGCCACCTGAGCTCCGGCGCGCTTCATGAATAAATTTACAGCCCTCCTGACAAGGACAATGGCAGCCGCGAGGCAGCGCCCACCAGAAGGCTGCCAGCCGCGATGCAGCGGAAAACTTTCATGGAGAGCGGTGCCCGAGGCTGTGGTGGTGCCCCTGCCCTGCGTGCAGCCTGGCAGCTCCAGGAGCTGTGCCGCTGCCCCAGCAAACCCCAGGCAGCACCAGGGCAGGGCCTCCCCGCGCAGAGGAGGGGTCCCCATGCTGCTGTAAGCCTCCCCAGGCAATACGGTGCACCCAGTGCAACACAGCCCCAGCCCCACGTGTGGGCTCTGTGTCATTGCCCTGCGGTTACTCTTGACCCGCGCCTGGGCATCCCGTGGCTGCTGGCTGACAGGGAAAGCAGGCGCAAGATGTGTCTGCCGTACTTTCCTTCCATGTGGCAACCCAAAGCATCAGCTCCCACGGGGCAGCACTGCCGGGATGGGCAGAGCCGCGTACTGCAGTGTCCCGATCTGGGCTGGTTGCTTCCATCAGAGCCCGCTCTGGGGGCAGAGGGCATTGCACCACCGTGTGAGCTCCCCTCATTGTTTCCCACAGCAGGCAGCTCAAGCGCATGGCTGTGCTCGTCAGCCTTTCAGTTCATACAATTACATATGATCTAATTAAGCCTCGCTGTCTGGCAGAGCTCAGCGCACAGCACCGTAACTCACGCCCAGTGCACTGTCTGCACCACAAGAAGCATACTGCTTTCCGTTCCCAGTGCCAGCTCAGCACCACTCCATGCAGCACCGGCCCCTTTGGCTGCCCGGGGAGCTGGGAGCCCACGGCTGAGGCGAGATGTGCCCCTGGCGAAACGCGGCCGAGCTCTCCGCTCCCAGGGAAACACTCTGATTTCCAGAAGTACTAATCAGAATCACTACTGATTATGGCAAAAACAACCTCTGCTGTATTTTTTTTTCCATGCAATTAACAAGAGTATATGGTAATTCCAAGCAATCTTGCTCTTGAGATTAAAGGAAAGCCTGCCAGGAAGCACATGAATAAAGCTTTAAGATGAGAATTTGCATAATGAAGACTTTCTCTTTGCAGAGAGGCTGATAGCGGCCGTGTCCCACACCTGCCAGCAGAAGCACCAGCAGCTCCACCTCCGCCAGCACCCATAGGGGCAGCGGGACCTGCAGACCCCATGGGAGCTGCAGCACCCAGCCTGTGCGCAAGGTCCGACAGCCCCAAGGCTCCCAGAGCTCCCTGCCATCACCACTCTGTGTGCGGGCAGCAAGCTGTCCATGCAGATTCGGGCTCATCTCTCTGAAGCCAGTGGTGCGGGGCTCCTGACGCATGCCGTGCTTTGCCTGTTCCCAAAACTGCTGCAGGTACCCCCAGGGCAGGGGCAGCCAGGAATCGTCAGTCTGATGTGAAACTACCCCAGCACCTGCAGGACGCACAGACCCAGCTCAGGCATTTTCCATTTTTAGTGATGCTCAGGAAACACAGAGAGTTCCTCTTCCTCTGCACGCAGGGCACAAACCACAGGGCTGCCCACACATTCCCACCAAGTGCCACAGGCTGTGCTCAGTGCTCAGATTGCTGATCTGATTTCTGCTTACCCACACAGCAATGACTCCGGGTTTGCCCAGGGGCAGAGACGCCTGCTCACCAACCAGATGACAGTTCTTCGTTCCTAGTCTGGCACAGAACAAGGGATGGCAAAGCCACGGATGCAGGAGCCCGAATAAAACTGAAGCAGGAGATTAAACACCACCCGATTCCCTGCTGGGAGACTGCTCTCATCAGATAGAGACCAAGAGGAGATGCTGTAGTTAAAGTAGGTAAACAGGGAGTTACATGGTGAAAAGGCCAGTTCCTCACATGGGGACTGCTCCTGCCATGTTGTGCCAGGGGAAATGGAACACTACTGGAAATTGATTTGGACGATGCTGGCAGATGGGGCACAGGGAGAGGGGCACAGCCTTCAGAATCACGGAATCACAGAATCATCAAGGTTGGAAAAGACCTACAAGATCATCCAATCCAACTGGCCACCTACCACACATATTTCCCACTAAACCATGACCCTCAGTACAACATCTAAATGGTTTTTGAACATCTCCAGGGACGGTCTCTCCACCACTCCCTGGGCAGCCCATTCCAGCGCCTGACCACTTTCTTGGAGAACATTTTCCTAACGTTCAACCTGAATCTCCCCTGGCACAACTCGAGGCCATTCCCTCTCATCCTATCACTGTTACTGGGAGCAGAGGCCGACCCCCCTTCACCACAAACTCCTTTCAGGGAGCTGTAGGGAGCAATGAACCTCCGGAGCCATCCTGAGCTTCCTCTTGCACCTGTGAGACACATCCCTGCCTCAGCGCCGGGGACAGGGTGGGGGTTATTCCAGACCCAGCCTCTCCAGCTGCCCTCCTGCCCCCTAATTCCAGCTGCCTCCCTCCACGGCATCCCCACTGTCCTGGCTGCTGCTCCGTCCCTCTATCTTCCACAGTTTTAAGGGACAGAATACAGTTGTTTAATCCTGACACGAACTACTTCTCTAGATGAGGAAGTGGGGAGGACCTGGTTTACTCACCAACTGCCACAGAAGCCCACTGGGTAACCAGAGCGGTTTACTATTCATGGGGCAGGAAATCACTGAGATGCATACAAACGGGCTCACCGAGCCCTAGGAGAAGTGCACCTCCCACCTCTTCGGCCTGAACTGTGGAGGGAAACAGCACAACCGAGGCCTGGTTTCCCCGAGCTAACAACAACACTGGTGCCTCAAACCTCCAGGAGGTATTTTTCTAAGGAGAAACAATCCAGCCTTTAAGCAGAGCGCTGCTGACAGTTCCTTCAGCTCAGTGCTGCTGCCCACTGGGGCAACAGATGCCAGGAAAAGTGATAGTTCTGTACAGGGAAACTAACCGAAAGTTAGATGGCCGCTCCCGAGCACACTGTCACTTGGAGAAGAAAAGCACTAAAACACAGACAGGGGTAAAGAAATCAATTGAGTCCAAAGCTCCGCTCACAAATATCTGGGCACGGCACATTTAATTAACACAGACCTGTTCCAAGATCAGAGCTAACTTGTAACAAAAGCTTCTCCCACTTTGTCAAAGATGCTAACAAAGTAAAAATCATTCCTTAAACGCAGTGCTACCGATATCTACTAATGATAAACTTAATTACATAATCACATCTTACAACCAATGCTGTTTGCAAATGCGAACGCTTTGCACCACAGCGGTGCCACACTGCCCCACGCTCCTACCCTGACCATCCCCACAGCTGGGTGCAACGCTTCAGCCACGATCACCAGCTGTGGGGCCGTGGGGTGGCACTGAATGCTGTGTGAGATGCTCGGTGGGATGCAGAACGCCGCCTGCCTGTGCCGCAGCTCCACAAATGTGCCAAGGCACTGCTCGCCTGTAATCACAGAGATTTTCTCCAGGTTTTTCTTATCCGCGCACGTCCCTTCTGACGGGTCTGCCGGGGGGAACCTTGCGCTCCCCATGGGTGCAGTGACCTCAGCGATCAGATGCGCCACCTTTCCATGACAGCACGTCAGTGCTATCCGTACCGGCTTATGGAGAGAAGGATATATAGAAGAGGCCCAGCAGTGCGGGCAGCCCCTGTCCAGCTGCCTTCTGCATCACCTAGACAAGCACTGGGCCAACCCTGGACGGCTCAAGCCTCCCCGCTTTCTGGAAAAGCCACGGATCTCTGCACTGCAAGCACCGCGCCAGCGGAGCCCTGGCTGTGGTAAAGCTCTGCAGAGCAGAGCCCGCCCAGCCGCTTTCAGCCCACCGCGACGGCTCTGTCCGCTCCCCGCAGCCGGGAGCTCTGACTCCGGCACTGCCCCGCTGCCGCCCGCGGCCCGGCGCTGCCCCCGCCTCCTGCCCGGCTCCCGGAACAGCGGCAGCCGAGGTAACGTGAGCCCGCGCAGCCCGGCTGGAGCCCCGCGGAACAGCTCTGACCCGGACACCGCCCCGCACCGCGGCCCTCGTCCTCCACGCGGCCGCTGCCAGCCCCGGGCGGGGGTCGGGGCCGCGGAGCCCCCCGCAGCCGTGCGCGCTGGTCTGTCCCCGCGCAGCCGGGCGCTGACGGCGACTGGGGAACCTTGCAGCGGGGATCGTGTTGATGCACACCGGCCCGGAAACGTTTAGGAGCCGAACCTGCAGCCTAGCATCTGGGGATGGCACAGAGGGGCATTTTTCTTCAGCCGGGTTGCAGCCAGCGCGGAACGCCGACAACCTTCACTGCTGACTAATCGCGGGTTTCCCACTCTAATCTCAAGATGGGACGCGAGGCCCAGCCCTGCAGCGCTGTGTCGCACCGACACCAGCCACCGAGCGCTGCGCTACGGCCGCGCACGGACAGCGCCGCGCGCAGACACCCGGCGGGGCGTCCGTGCCGGGTCCCTGCCGGCTGCAACCCCGCGTCCCGCAGCACTTCGGGGCCGGGCCGAGCGCAGGGCCCTCTCTTCTGCGGCCTCGCACATCGCCGCCGGCTGCCTTCTCGGCACGGCCTTTAACAGGGCTTTGAAAAATGTAAAAAAAAAAAAACCAAAAACCAAACCCTTTTAGAATAACTTATTCCTGGAATAAGGAAACAGGAGTTGCGGTAAGCTCTGCATTGATATCTATTCCAAAAAAAAAAAAAAAAAGGACGCGGATCTCCCCGGGCAGAGCGCGCTGCCCTGCGGCCCGCTGGCGGCGGTACCACCCCGGCTGCCCGCGGTCCCGCAGGCTGCCGCGAAGCCTCCGGCTCCGGCTTCCTCGAACCCCACCGAGCCCCGGGAGCGGGGAGGCGGGCGTCCGATCCCAGTTCCAGCCCAGGCCTAGCGCGACCACGGCCCCCAGACCGGGAGCGGGCCGCCACCGTGCTCCAACCGCGCCTCGGAGCCCCGCGCCGCCCCCTCCCGCCGCACCCTACCTGCGCCCAGCAGCGCTGCGGCGGCGAGCAGCCCCAGCAGGCGGCGGACGGCCATGACTCGGGGTGCTGCGTGTCTGCCGCGGGGCGCAGCCGCTGCCTCCGCCGAGCGGGGCGGGGCGGGGCGGGGAGGAGCCCGGCCGCTGGCGTGGTGCCGGGGCTGCTGCGGGGCACGGCCGGGTGCGGGCGGCTTGGGGCGCCGCGCGCGCTGGCGGGCGTGGGGCTGCGCCGTTCGGAGCCGGGTTGGGAGCCCGGCAGCGGCTGCCGCAGCTCGCGGCCCTGAGAGCCGGAGCTCGCACAGGCGCCGGTGTCCGTCCGTAATATTACAGTACAAACGTCGCGTGCCGTTGACAGAACGCGGCCGCCTCGCCCGGAAGCTCAGTGCTTTCGTTCCTCCAACCTCGGGCAGGACGTGGGCCCTCGCTTCCTTCTGAACTGGCTAGGGATCTTTGCGAGGGCACTGTCAGCGAGCAGGGGGACCCGCAGGGGGACAGTACTCCGTCCCACGGTGCCTTAACGGGCACTGCCCAGCAATTTGTGCTGCCTCGGAAGTCCTGTCGTCTCAGCCTGCTTCGATCTCCGAGCAAAAATATGTTTAAAGGGGAGGGAAAATGCTCGACAAGGAAAATCAGTTCTGGGGCGAGCAAAAATCTGATTCAGAATCTGTTCTTTGCAAAATGTACACAGATAATGTAGGCGTGGAATGTGCGACTTGTTAGATGCGGGAGCCTCACACAGGCACCAGTCAGTTGTCCTTGGTAAGTGATGGACACATAAGCACCAATTTCAGTGCTGCTGTTTTAAAAGCAGAACGAGCTGTCATGTAGCAATGCACAGCCCTGCTGCACGGTTATCAGTAATGGAAAGTGAAAATACCACACACAATTTTACACAAGCAATTTCACAGGCAGAATTACATTTCCACCAGTGTCCGTCTCTCGTCTGAAACACTGTTGCTTTAGGATACTGTTTCCAAATAAGGCCCATGGAAAAGTGGGAGATGATACCGGATGGCTTACAGGGCTTCTCCCAGGTCAGATCCTGCCTGGCCGACCCAGCGGCATAACTGCATCAGTAGACAAGGGAAGAGCCACTGATGTCACCTATCAGGACTTCAGTAAGGTCTTTGACATTGCTCCCCATAACATCCTTCTCTCCAAATTGGAAAGATATGGATATGATGGGTGGACTGTTTGATGGACAAAGATCCGGTTGTGAGATTGGACCCAGAGAGTGGTGGTCCATGGCTCAATATCCGAATGGAGATCAGTGATGAACAGTGTCCCTCAGGGGTCACTGTTGGGTCTGGTGCTCTTTAATATCTCAATGGAGTGTGCCCTCAGCAAGTTTGCAGATGACACCAAGCCGTGCAGTGCAGCCAACGTGCCGGAGGGACAGGATGCCATGCAGACAGACCCAGACAGGCTGAGCAGGAGAACCTCATGAGGTTCAACAAAGCCAAGTGCAAGGTCAGGCACCTGGGTCGTGGCAACCCTCACTATCAGGGCAAGCTGGGGGGTATAACAGTAGAGCACAGTCCTGCCGAAAAGGACCTGGGCTACTGGTGGATGGCAGCTGGATGTGAGCCACCACTGTGCCCTTGCAGCCCAGAAAGCCAACTGGATCCTGGGAGCATCCAAAGCAGCACAGCCACCAGGGCGAGGGAGGGGATCTGCCCCTCTGCTCTGTGCTGTGGGGCCTCTCCTGGAGTGCTGCGTACAGATGGGGAGTGCTCAGCACAGGAGAGACATGGAGCTGTTGAAGTGCATCCAGAGGAGGGCCACAAAAATGATCTGAGGGATGGAACAGCTCCCTGTGAGGACAGGCTGAGAGCTGGGGTGTGCAGCATGGAGAAGGGAAGGCTGCGGGGAGAACTGAGTGGGTCCTGTCAGTATCTGGAGGGGCTGTAAGAAGCAAGAGGATGGATTATTGAGCAGGGTCTGTTGCGACAGGACAAGAGGAAATGGTTTTGAACTAAAAGAGGAGAGATTTAGGTTGGATATAAGGAAAAAGTCTTTTATGCTAAGAGTGGTGAGGCACTGGCACAGGCCACCTCTCACCCAGAGAGATGGTGGTGCCCCATCCCTGGAGACACAGGGCTGAACTGGGCTCTGAGGACCTGATAGAGCCGTAGGTATCCCTGTGCATTGCAGGGGAGTTGGATTAGGTGGTCTTTAAAGGTCCCTTCCAACTAAAACAATTCTATGATTCAGTGAAATACAACTTTTTTTTTTTTTTTTTTTTTTTTGCTAGCTTGGGATTGACTGCCTCCAGCCTGGCTCTCTGCAGGGCAGGTGTTGGGGCTGTTGGTACCGGCTTGTTTTATCACTGCTCTACCTGCAGGAGATGCCCAGACCACAGCTGTACCAAGAGGTGAGAGGCAGGTGGCCGACTGCAGTGCTCTGAGTCACACCCTAAGGGATCTCATGCTGATACAGAGGCCACAGGCACCTCCAGTAGGTGCTCGGAGTGGTTATGAATATTCCCTTATGAATATTCCCTATTGTGTGGAACTGCTGCTGTAAATGTCCTCACCCTGTGTGAACCAATTGCTTCAGCCACACTCTTAAAGAAGAAGTATGAGTAGTGCTGGGATGGCAATTCTCTGAGAGCATGTTGATTTGGGGCAGTCTCCTGGGGGCATCTGCCAGGCATCTTCTCTGGTTGCCAACCTGGCTGCCCTGCTCAGGGGTGGGTCGGAGGGATGGCTCTGCCCCGTGTCCAAGGGACAAGCAGGGCAGATGGGGGGATGTGGTGTGAGGCGTTCTGTGCTGAGGTTGGCCAGGGCTGCTGGGTATGGGGTATGTGCTGATGGAAGGTACCTGCTGATCCCTGAGCATGCGGGAATGGTTTTAGAATAAAAATGTTGAATCATAAATTAAAAAGAGAAAATTAATTCTGGCCTCAGCTGGGATGTTAGCCAGCTGCTTAGTGCAGGTCTGCGTGCACCTGCTGGTAACCGAACCGCTGGGACAGCCTGTGGGCCTGATGAAAGGTTCCCAGGAGCCGCCAGGGCTGTGGCACGGATGCACCTGGGTGTCACCAATGAGACCCGGCCTGGATGGAGCTGTCCCTGTGTGGGGCACACAGGATGCGTCCTGCATCCAGCAGCCTGTCCCTAGCTGGGCGTGGGGCTGGGCCATGGGGCTGCAGGCTGACGGCAAGGCTGGGTCTCGCTTCCTTGGGGACTCACATGGAGGGACACTACGGCGCTGCGGTCAGCTCTCATCATTCGCCAGCGCAGTAGAGACTCCTGTTTGTTCTCTGGGTTCCTGAAAAGCAGCACAACCTGCTGTTTTCTTTCTTCCTTTTTTTTCTTTTTTTAATTTTCCACTAGGGACTAAAAGTGCTGCCTGAGAACCTGGGGCCGAACCCAAAGAAAACATGTCTCGAGAAGCAGCGTAACTGCTCTGGCCAAGCTCTCCGCTTTTTCTCAGACTCCAGCAGTCTGCAGAACACAGAGGGGTGACAGAGTGTGAGGTGACGTCCAGCGGTTGGCGAACAGCTGCAAAAGAACTCTCTGCCTTTCCCAGCAGTTAATAACTTTGTGCACAGAATGGAGTTTTTTCAGAAAGACCCCATGTGTTTTTTGGCTGACCGAGGGCTGGCAAGGAATGCTCATAGTTACTAACAGCCAGATTTTATTTTATTTTTTAAAAGAAGAGAAAAATAAAAGCCTTAGACAAACAAACTGCCTTTCACCAAAACCCTGGTTCCTATTGCTGAGAGCATGCAGCATTACTTGCCACAATAAAATGGGGCATAATGCAGCCTTATTTGGGCCAAGAAGTGTGGCAACATTTGGGCAGAGCTGGAACGTCAGCAGCCGAGGTGCTGGCTTATTCCTTCCCTTGTGTGGGACAGGGGTGACCTGTGTGGCAGGTCAGCAGGTTGGTGCAGAGGGCGCTGGAGGGTGGAGAAGGTGGTTCTGTTGGCACAGCCTGACCGCTGGCACTTGGGAAGCAGGAAGGCCATGTCCGCTTGGCCCCTGAACCTAAAGGAGACCTTTAACGTAGCTGAATTGGGCACCTCCCCTGGGGAGGGCTTTGAGGCCAAAACCTCAAGAAAATGGACAGACTTTCATCTAAATACAGCCCTAGGAAATTACTGTGCTCTCAGCCTAATACACAGTCCGTCTTGTACAGTGTCACCTCTTTTCTGGAAGGATTTGCTTGCTTGCTAGTCATTCTGCTTTTAATAGAAAGGTTCCATGAAGTGAATAGAAGTTATTTTGAAAAAGGAAACCAAAGCGTATGGAATCTAAAGAGTCTGGGGTCATTCTTACAGTTGTATTTTATTTTATTTTTTTCAAACCTGCCATAACATTTTGCAACTTGGCAGTGATTTTACATTACATTTTGTAACAGCTTCAAAACCCTCTGGAAAAGCACTTATATGTCTGGTGCTGTAACACCACTGGCAGGCCGAGGGAGCAAGAACCAACAAGTGCTGGGGGTGGTGTCTGGTGCTGGCTGCACACCCCACATTACCTGCATAGGTACGACTGTGATGGTTCTAACTCTGAACTGTGGGGGTCATTGCATTTTATAAGCTCGTGCGGGGCACACAAGGATTGTTTTTACGCATCACCTAAAAACAGGACAATCTCCCAGCCCCACAGTGATGGGAGCTGCTCCCCGCGCTGTTGCTGTCCCACCCGCAGGCAGTGTGCATGGAGTCCTGTGGCACACCGTGCCGGATGGAGCTGAGCCCTGGGTGAGCAACAAGAGGAGTTGGTGGGTGTTTAAACACCGACTTAATGAATAGGAAAAGATCTGACACTGTTTTGACACATGCTTGAAGTGATTGCATTTTATGCTCGTACAGCTTTGAATTTTTTCCCCGTCTTTAGTTTAACCCTTTTCCTTTCCCTCTCGCTGTTGCTGCAATCATAATGCTTTTTCTACGCCCTTCCCTGCCCCTCCACCCCCCGTAGCCTTTAGTACTTCACTGACTTCAGGTGCGACTTTACGGACCTGCAGAAGAGTGGGATGTGTGCCTTGGGAATGCGCACAAGAAGAGCATCCGCACCCCGCAGAGCGTCTGACACATCAGGCACAAGGTGACCGCAGGTGTGAGCTGTGCTGGCAGCGAGGACAGCCACTGTGCTGCACAGCATGTGTGTGTGTGCATGGATGTATCCAGGTCTGGCACTGCGTGACCTCAGTTTTGTCCTCTGTGCATCGTCAGCTCCCACGTATTTCTGTTCTCCCACTGTGCCATTGCTTGGGCAGGTGTGATCTTGGTGCCAGAGGTCTGCCCATCAGCACAGCCCTGTATCGCCAGACAGCAGTGCAGTAACCTCACGGTGTGCCCAGACAGTATTCCCTCTGATGTCAAAGGTTTTATTTCCACTGAGAAGTTAGTGAGTGCTGCAGATTTTGGAATATTATCCACATTAAACCATCAGTCTGGACTGTGTTTTCCTTACTGTTGTCGTGTGAAACACTTAGGGATGACTCTAAGTGTAGGTCTCTGTTACTCTTTCATTTTGTTCATTTGATGGCGGAAATACTGGCTGCTCAGTTAATTACTTACTTTCTCCTGCTGTGCTCTGGCCTTTCACACAGCACCAGGAAAAAAAACCCTCTGAGGGTGCCACAGTGTAGTGAGAACCCACAAAAGTTGTTAGAGGGACCCAGGGGAGTGGAGAGGTCCTGAAAGCCAATTTTATTGTTTAGAAATGGTTTTCCTGCTGCACACAAGTGTGTGTGACACTGCAGAGCCAGCAGCACATGGCAGCTGGATGGGAAGGCACCTTTGGTTGGCCCACTTGGAAGCCATGTACAAAATGTGCTAATTCACTGTGTGAGAGTAGGTATGTGGTCAGGAAGCTGCTTCTCTCCCATTCGGACCTTTTAACCGTAGGGCAAAACACGTGCCATCTCCTGCAGCGGGGCTCTGGGAGCTCAGCCCATTTGTTGGGGCCGTGTTATGTTGCCACCCCAGCCAGGCCATGAGCTGCATCTTGGGGAGCAGCGCTGGTGATAATTGGGTTCTCATTCCCCAGTCCTGAGCCAACTGTATAGAAGGGTAAATATTGTTACTGCTGTTTTATAGGTGAGGGGAAGACAGGTGGGAAGAAACAAGACCTGCTCAGACAGCTCAGCCTCATGCTGTGCCGTGAGTTGACGGGTCAACCTGGGAGAGGCTGCAGAACAACACTGCGCACTATTGCTGCTCCAAGGGAGGGAGGGACCCCAGAATGCCACGTTCTCAGCCCTGTGTAGAGCACTGCCAGCCTGGATGCACGTCTGAGCTGTCCCATGGCTGGCAGCACAGAGACTGCTCAGCCAGGCCAGGGGGCTGGCAGTACCATGCAGGTGTCGGAGCCGCGCTCCCTGCAGCTCTGCCCTCCTTGGCATCTTGCTACAGCCTGGCCTGTGTTAGGCCCCTCGCTGTTGGTTGCATCAGGGCTATAACATGCTACATGCTGCCCAACAGGTTTCTGCCTGCTGTGACTCCTTAGGGCAGCTCTGCACTGAGCCAGCAGCTTTCCAGATGCAGAGCCTGCCGTCCCCGTCACCCACAGAGCCAGCACCGTCCCTGGTGGGAGCATTTGCTACATCAAAGCCCCTGTCTCTGCTGCAAGGGGATGGATTCTTTGTAACATTTACATTTGTGAGGGAAGGTTTTTTTTTTTTTTTTCCCTTGTCAGTACCACAGCACTTCTGTTGTTTCTGTGCTCATTTGTGCACCATTTTCACTTGTAGTGACTCACGCTCATGGAGCAGTGAGAGCTGTCACCAGGTGCCTTAATTTCAGTGTTGGAGTGGGCACACTTCTCTTTCCAAGTTAGTTCCCGGGCAGTTGAGTTCTGAGTTTTCTTTTTTCTTCATGACTTCTCTGGACTCCATTGAGTCAGTTCCTGTTCTAGTAACATAGGTTGTGGACTTTTGTTCTGGTTTTCCAAGGCTTCCTCTCCTTTGTTGCATGAGTCTGTGCTCTGTAGTGAGACACGTGCTCCCTGTGTGACAAGGGGTGTCTGCGTGCGTGCCTGCTCTGAAGGGCTGCAGCAACATCTTCTGCCCACTGTGACACCGCAACTTCCGATATTCCCCAGGAAGGAGACGCCTGGTGAAGGTGCTCATGCAGGTTGCGCTCAGGCCCTTTGAGCTGTGTCGTGACATGCTGTTTTTAATGAAAGATCACAAACTCATTTTCTCCACCTCTCTCTCTTTGGTTAACGGCAGCAGCTGTTTTGTGACAACTCTTAGATATTTTGCTATCACTGTGCTGTGTGCACCCAGGGTCACCTTCATTGCACAGTTCCAACCTTGCTCAGGAGGCTTATCACAGGCTCCTCTGAGTAGCTACTGCTCCGGTGTTCAGTGACATGCAGCGTCCATCTCTTCACAGGGGAGGTGGGGCACAGAGAGAGCCCACAAGGCTCACACCCTTACAGATGCCTCACTTTCCAGAGTCTATAGAAGGCTGTTAGATGCCACAGCTCCAAGCTCAGCTCTCAGTGACTTCAGCTCTAAGTAGCTTCCCATGTGAGGCCCTTATGCAGGAAGGAGGATGTTCAGAACTGAAAGTGCATTAGTGAGAGCCTTGGGCTAAGTGCCCCATACATCACAGTGGAGTGCAAGGAAGGGATCAGCAGAGTTCAGTTAAGTGCAGGATTTGTTCACCTAAATTAAAAGACTTTCCTCTCTCTTTAGATTCTCTCTGTGCGTGGCTATTACCATCTCATTCCTCTGACCTCCTGCCATACCTTGCTTTCTCTGCAATAAAGTCCAGTCAGCTTCATCTCTTTGTTCAAGCGTTAGTTATAAGTGCTGAGAACTCAGCTTAAACAATCTCCTAGTCTCTCTTCTAGCAAGGCACTGCAGGCCCTGCAGTGGAAGGGAACATTTGCTGCCACAGGATTATCCCAGGCCCTGCTAGGTGCCCAAAGGGTGTAAACAAAGCCAAGTGCAAGGTCTTGCACCTGGGTCATGGCAGTCCCACTACCAGTACAAACTGGGGGATATAAGGATAAAGCACAGCCCTGCCGAAAAGGACCTGGGGGTAGTGGTGGATGGCAGCTGGATGTGAACCAGCACTGTGCCCTCACAGCGCAGAAAGCCAATCGGATCCTAGGTGCATCCAAAGCAGTGTGGCCAGAAGGGCAAGTGAGGGGATCTGCACCTCTGCTCTGTGCTCCGAGACCTCACCCGTCCTGATGGGGACTGCTCAGTACAGGAGAGATGTGGACCTGTTGGATCAGCAGAAATGATCCGAGGATGGAACACCTCCCTGCAGTGACATGCTAAAGGATCTGGGGCTGTTCAGCCTGGAGAAGGGAAGGCTCCAGGGGAACCTGAGAGCAGCCTGTCAGTATCTAAAGAGGGGGGCTATAAGAAGGGAGGGGCAGACTCTTGAGCAGGATCTGTTGTGATAAAACAAGAGGAAATGGTTTCCAGCTAAAAGAGGGGAGATTTAGATTGGATATAAGGAAGAAATTTTTTAAAATAAGGCTGGTGAGGCGCTGGAAGAGGTTCCCAGAGAGGTGGTGGAAGCCCCATCAGGCTCTGAGTACCTGATGTACCTATCAGTGTCCTTGTTAGATGCAGGGGAGTTGGACTAGTTGGCCTTTAAAGGTCTCCCTTCCAACTCAAAAGATTCTATGATTCTATGTTTTCACAGAGCGCCTGGCATGGCGGGCATGGAGCTTTCTCAGCACCAAGGAAATCACAGTAGCTGCTGGATTGCTGCTGCACATATGTCAACAGCAAATACGGGTCCATATATATGTATGTGTGTGTGTATGTGTATATACATGTATAAACATGTATGTAAAGAGAGAGGAGACTGAAGCTGAAAACAGCCAAATTCTGATCTTTTTTTTTTTCCCCCTTGGGAACCTGGAAAGACATGTATTTCACAGCAGCCAAGTCTGCCAGTGTTTCAAGGTAATTCTTTCCGAATTGTGGAGTATGAGGGGATTTCAGTAAATGACAAAAGAAGTCCTTTTAGCACGGGAAAACAATTTTTTTCCTCAGTCATATTCTTGGGAAAGACTTGAGCCATTTCAGCTGAAATGAAAAGGCTTAGCCTGAGGCCAAACCCAGCTGAGGAAATTTTCAGCCCAAACAATTAATTATAGATGAAGTTATGAGCAACAAAAACAGAGCTGTAGAATAGTCAGCTGTAATTACAGCGATGTTTTAACTCTGCCTATAACACAGGCGTATGTGTCAATGTAAATGTTTGGGTCACTCTCAGGGAGAGCCATGTGGAGCAGCTTATAAACCCCAGCTTTCATATCTGAGGGATGGGAGCAAGTATTTTGCATCAGAAATAATCTGCTTTTGAAAGATGAATTAACCAGTGACTTTTAAAGTTGCATCATTCCTCTACTCAGTATGCACCTGGGGTCAGTTAACTGTGATATTCTGTTGCTGCTCCACGTGGGAGGAAGGGAGTAAAGGAGAGGGATCCTCCTATGATGGAGAAGAGGAAGGTGGGATGACAGAGAATTATGGAGCAGCATCGTGTCTGCACTCACCATCAGAGCAAGCATTTCCTGAGAAACTGGTAAGCAACCTCCCAGTGGAGGAACTTGTCTGTTGTATGTAGGTCACTCAGAAAGTAATGCCTCCTATTTATTTCCATGGAAATTACAACAGACACAAAGTGCACAATAACACTGCTTGATAGAGCAAATTCTCAGCAATGAAACACTATTTTTCAGCATAGTCACCACCATTAGTTACATGTTTTCACCAGCGATGAATAAGAGCTTGCACGCCAACCTCATATATATCTGCACCAGCAGAGATGTACCACTCTTGTCACCACTGTTGAAATGCACCACCCAGCCCTCACTGTGCTCACATCCACTGTTCGGTCTCCATCAGCATTCAGCAAGCATCGATGGATGTCAGCGCATGGAGGAATGCAAGGACACACCTTTCCTCCACACACACTTCCATGTCATGCATCACTCTGTCAGACTGCCCCTCTGCTGCCATCTCTTGCACAGCAACACAATGCAGTGGGATATTTTTGGGAAGGTTCAATCTCGACTGCCATCCCACCAATATCCACCTCTGATGTTGTGGGCCAACAGAATAAAATAGGAGGCATTACTTTTGGAGCAGCCCTTGTAAAAGCAATCATTTATCTGACAGAGAGAAGATGCCAGGACTGGAAGCACGTCCTGAACAAACAGTTCCTAATGCAGACCTTCATACCACGCAGAGTCATGGGAGAGCGTTTTAGAAGCTTGCAGGCGGGGGAATATTCTCACCTGCCTTGGCAGCTGAGCTGAGCTGCATGTGAATTCTCCCAGCAGCAGAGGTACTGCTGACAAACAGTCATCTCTGGCGATGAAAGGAGTGCAGGTGAGAGGAAATTTCGTGGGAGGAGATCTTGCTCTGAATTTCTCGTGCAAACCGTAATTACGTGAATCAATGTGGAGAGAGGTACGAGGGTTTCCAATGTAAGCTATAAAAAATGTTTAGGAAAGCAGCCTATGTTTGAGACTGCTCATTCAGATCTTATCTGCACATGTGGGAGTGTGGAAATCATTGTGTTACACCTTATCTCTTCTCCCCCAGGAGATCAGTGTTGGGAGAACTTGACCTCTCACTTACTGTTTCCCATCAAACCTAGTGTAATAGCTGGTTTGGCCGTGCAATGCCTCAATAATTTAATGAAATAATCACGTTCCCTGCCGTTGTAGGTAGAAATATATCTTGCCAAAATACCACTTAAGTGACACCTGGAGGTTAGCTGTAATGGAGTTACAGCTATGGCAGAAATGTCCTCCCTTCCTCCCGGCTTTCCCTGCAGGTACAGAGCTGAAGAATTAAGTCTGGGAGAAATGGAAGTTGGTGCCTCTGCTTTGGGGCAGCTCCTGTTTGTTTCTCAGTGCTCTCCGAGGCTTTTGCGATTCCCTGCAGAATCAAGTGAAGTTTATTTAAAAGGATTTAAAGGATTCAGCATGAGGATATCCCAGATCTGGAAAGGATATTCTCCAACCAACAGCAGCAGGGCCTCAGGGCCGGCACGGGACTATGTGCACATAGAGACCTCATCCGGAGCAGCCTGCAGTCTATTTGGCTTTCTCACTCTTGGAGCTGGTATATTTTAAAGGATATCAAGCGGCAAATGTGGCAAAGGGGAAAAATTGCTACAGACAGTATTTGGCAGAACACCAGCAAAGATAAAATACCATACGTTCTGTGCAGTGAGCTCCTACATAAATGACTCATTCACTAGAATACTGCTGGGGTCAAACACATTCTATCTGAGCAGCCCAAAGTTATGCAAATATTTTTATGAAGATTTTCTCAAAAGAAAGAAGAAGAAGAAGAAGAAGAAAGACAATATCTACTTTTCCAGTAAAAAGTGCTATTTATCTGTGTAACTTAAAAATCAGAATCCCACAAGAACAGTGTCACTGTTATACACATATATCCAGAAGCTGAATGGCTGTAAAATGACAAGATATGCCCTAGAGATGCAAACTCTGAAAAGATTGCTTGTTTTCCTCTGTGTTGCCAGCCAAGTCTGTTCTACAGAGTGTGTGTGGTGGAGATTCCACTATTTCAAAATATCAAATTGCTAATTAAAGAAAATACTCAAGGAAACTTTCCAGTAGAACAATATATGCAGTGGGATAATAGTAGTCACTATTTCTTTAATGAGTTTTTTTCCTAACCAGAATTTCTTATAATACATTCAGTGCAGCCATTCAGTTAGATTATTATGAATCACATGTGTATTATTTCTTTTTCGGTATTAGCATAAAAACTTCTGATGAACCATAGTATTACAAAAACAGGTTTAGGATATAGAATGGCAATATCATTCCTGCAGATAAAAGCCTGGAAATGAAGGTCCTTATATAGCAATGCAATTTAATGTGTTAGTTTCTAGGCTTACTGTGCAAAAGTGCTGAGAAACCATAGGTCCAGCTGAAGCCAAGAAAATCAGGGTGTCTTTGGATGGTCAGAAATGTTAATTCACAGCGTGAGCATTGCTTCTGTAGTACAGCATTGCACTCCATAGGATCTATATCACCAAAAGGTATTTGGAGGGATAAATCTTTCTGAGGGGTGTTGTTGTAACATGGTTGGTTGAGATAGAGATTTTCTTAAAGTACTAATATTTTGCTAGAGCAAGTTAATTTAGCAATGTCATCCAAGGGACAGTGTGTACAAGCCCCTGTGAAATTTTATAGGTAAATCAAGTTAAGAAGAGAGTAATTTATTTGTATAGCATCAAGAAGAATAGAGAAACCAAGAACTCTCTCAAATATATTCTTCACAGTTCTTTGAATGGATGGTGGCGAAAATATTCCCTTCAGGCTTGGAATAGAAGTTGAAATAATGAAATGGATTTCCAAAAATATTCCAAGGAGGTGGATGGCTTTTTTCAATTGTTGGGGGTAACTAGGTGCCTTGGTTGGGATTCTTGAAAATCCTTCATTCCTGCTCAAGAGATTCTCTAGTGTCCATTTCTTTTCCACCGATGAGCAAGAACGATTTCTTGATGTTATGTTTTGCATTACCAAATAGCCATTCTTCGTATTCCCCTCAAGGAGAGCAAACAGCCTTCTAAAGCAGAGAATACAAGAGCTTCCTAACAATGAAGGTGAAGCATTTCCTCCTTACATGTCTGGATTGGTTACTGGACATTAGATCAGTAGTCTTTGATGAACCCTTAATTTAAATCATATTATTTCACCACACAGCTAGCTAGAGACTTTGGGAATGCCTATTCTTCAGCTCTCTTCAAATTCTCTTCAACAGCCTGTAGTGCTCTGAATGACGTAGCCTCTTTTATCATTAGACGTGGTGATAATAGCAATGCTTTGATAATGGCTTTGGATGATCCTTCCGTAGTTGATCTTCACCTTGCTACAGTGTACCATGACTCTTCTGTATTTCCTTGACATGATTGACTCTCTCTCCTCTTCCAAATAAGAGCTGAAAAAACCCTATAGTAATTAATTATTTGGAGAAGGACAGCAGCTTACTTTGGCCATTTTCTGAAGACAGTGGAGCTAAAAGCCTTCCACATTCCAGTAGGTGATAAACATTTCACTGCGCTATATTAGCTATACTAGCTCCTAACAGGAGTATATCGGGTATATGTATATATATATAGGGTATATAGTATATAGGAGCTACTAGCTCCTAACAGGAGGATTTTAGAAATTAAATAAACAAGCTAAATGTTTTTCCATCCATTTTGGCTAGCAGAACTGGGACAGGGTGCTGCTTCCTCCATCTTGGCTGCAGAAGGACCTGTCTGATAGGGAATTAATTTGCTGCTAAGCACCCGTTGAACAGTACTGTGGTCAGGCTACATGTGCCATTGTTTTCTTGGCATCTAAGTGTCACTTGGATGTCTGCCACGAGAGTTAGTGACCTGGTGAGCTATTTCTAAATGTGACCTATGGCAAATGACTGAGGTCGGAGAATATGGATCAGTTTTGTTCCCATATGTCCAGGACACCCTGTCAAATACTGAGAAAAATGCTGAAGAGTCTAACAGGTCAGACTTCGTTCATCATGTCCAGACTTGGCTCTTTTGTTTCCAACATCTACCTCCCTCTAAGAGGTAATCCAAAATCTCAGTCAGATCACCACTGTCTCCAGCACCTCCAAAACACAGGATGGATGTGGATGCAGGGCCTAACTACCAGGCAAATTGTTAGTGGATGTTTTAAGAAGTAAACAGATGTCCAAGATATGACTCCTTCATTCCAGAATAGAGGTGGGGAAGATCAACGATAATCGTCTGCCCCTACCAGAGCCGTATGCAGGCAGCTCCTCTCTATCAGCAAAACATCATATCGTGTCACATCCAAGTTACTGGTTCAGGAATCATCCGAACAGCAGAAAGCATAGTGAGAAAAGAGAGGTTCATGAACAGCAGCAAATGTCCAGGGATGCCCTCACCCTTCCCAGGGATGCCTCTGTTTTGCTTTGTCGGGTGATGAATGTCACCTCACCCGCAGAGATGCTCTCTCCCTCTTGTGCCGTATGGAGCCTTACTCTCTTCATCACACTGGATTTATTCTTCTCCTTATGTAATTTTAATTATGCTTTTCCCCCTTCCCCTCCCCCACCAAACATAATCAGCTGAAGAAAAATGAGCTGGCAAGTCATTGTTTTTACCACTTTGGCAGCAAACGAATGTTATGTCTGGCACGCTCGGCAACAAGTCAGAAAATGAATCAGCAGCTGTTGTGATAGAAGCTTTTTGCTGAATGGGGAAACAGAGACAAAAAGAAAACAGGCCAAAGAGAGGTTTCTGAGGGGGGCACTGCCAGCAACACAACCATGAATTAGCGCCTTCACACTTTGGCAGCAAAGGCGAAGGTTCCTGCGCCAGGCTGGCCGCTCTCAGGTGGCGGTGGGGCAGGAGCTGCCATCTTGTGAGTGACGTGGGCCAGGGCCTGCTGCTTACCTCATGGCAGCATGACTGCTGCCCTGACACCGGCGTGGGGAGCTGAGGTGTCCCTGCAGCCTCCTCTGCTCCTGCCAGGGCTAAAACCTGTGGAATCTCTGCTGAAACCATTAAAACAATGACTGCTCTTTTGTTTATATGGGTGCAAAATACAGTCCCATGTCCCCAAACTGTGCTGGGGTGTGGTTTGCTTTGAGCCCACCAATGGAAGAAAAAAAAAAGGTGAATTATTTGTGTCTCAGCAGACTTCACAGAATCACAGAATTGTCAAGGTTGGAAAAGACCTAGAAGATCATCCAGTCCAACCATTACCAATACTTCCCAGCTAAATCATACCCCTCAACGCAACATCCAAACGTGTCTTGAACACTCCCATGGTCAGTGATTCCACCACCTCCCTGGGCAGTGCATTCCAATGCCTGACTACCCTTTCCGAGTAGTAATACTTCCTGATGTCCAGCCTGAACCTCCCCTGGCGCAGCTTGAAACCATTCCCTCTAGTTCTATCACTGATTACACGAGAGAAGAGGCCGACCCCCAGCTCACCACAGCCTCCCTTCAGGAAGTTATAGAGAGCTATAAGGTCTCCCCTGAGCCTCCTCTTCTCCAGGCTGAACAATCCCAGCTCCCTCAACCGTTCCTCATAAGGCCTGTGCTCCAGACCCCTCACCAGCTTCGTAGCCCTCCTCTGAACACGTTCCTGGGCCTCAATGTCTTTCTTGCAGTGAGGGGCCCAAAACTGAACACAGTACTCGAGGTGCGGCCGCACCAATGCCGAGTACAGGGAGACTTGGACCTGTATTCAGTCAAATGGTAGCCTTGTACACATTATACATGACATGTTATGAGCCACAAGGTACCGGGTGAAAGAGTGGTCACTGGTGCCTTCCGGAACATCCTCATCCTTTTCTTTCTGTTACAGCTAAATTATCCTAAGGGTTACACTTACTTTGTGCCCTTTGCCATCTTCTACTTCTTTTACACCGATCATTTGAGGGGACTTGAGAAATGCTCTTGACTAATATTAATGTCTTGTTAATGCATTGCAAAATTGTATTTCTACAAAAGCAATGTCAAAGTTTTGTTTGCTAGGTAAATAAATACAACCAGACTGAGCTAATATGCAAAGCAGAACTGGAGGCGCAACTGCAGACACAAGGTCCAGCTGGAGAACAATGTTGAACAACTACACAATGTGTGAAGCTGGATCTCCAGAGGATCTTTCTGAGACAGAGAGCCTGTTTTGGTGTCTTCTTGAAAAGGACTGCTTCTGCTAGGACATCTTTAATGGAGATAACAAACAATTCAGCCAGCTGAGCTAGTGATCAACAACCTGAATAGCTTCAGTAAAAAGTCCAAAGAGACAGCGTGTGGTATGAGTTAGAGCAGAGGTTGTCCTGAGTTCCTGGAGGCAAGTATCACAGTATTTATAGCTCCTTTCATGCCAAGTGTTTGTCCTTTCCCTATAAATTCCCTCCCAACTCCTGCAAAACAAGGTATGCCTGAATGCCTGCCCTCTCACATGCCACCAGTGACGTAGGCCAGAGCAGGCTTTCTTCTGTGGCATGGCTGAGGGGACTCTCTCTACATCTGTTTTTCTTTTGTTGAGTACACAGTAGTGACTGCAGTCTGGCCTGCAGCCTCATGATGTCAGAAATCCCTCCTGGTTTCAATCAGGTTTTATATGGGGTGGGTTGTATAATGTTAGTAGGACAATTACTGGGAGGCTAGAGCTAGGGATTGGGTCTGTTTGATACTTTGTGTATTGTCCAAAATGATTTTCAATGAAGCTGTGTGCTGTGTTTCCCTTTCGGCTCTCTTCTCCCCACTGTCAACTCCCTCATTCTCATCTGGTAAACGCTGTTTTGTCTGTGCTGTAAAAACCTGTGGTACTGTGGAAGTGTTGGACACAAAGGGTTTACAGCTGCACTCGACTACCCAGCTGTGGGAGGAGAATGGGGTACTGACAGCCTGGCCCACTACAGTCATTTGACAAAGGTGTTTGACAAAGGTGTTCGACAGAGGTTTGTTGCTCATTGACCAAAGTACTGATGTGACAAATAATGGGGGCTGAGAGCTTCAAACATACCTGAGTTAGTTGGTCAATATAGGAAAAAAATTGTGGAAGAGAAAGACTGCTCTAATAGGTGTATCGTTACTTCTTGTTCAACTTTCGTTTTGTTTTCTGACTTGTATGACTGGTAGGGATTTATGATTCATTGAGAAGAATCCATTAGACATTACTATACAGGAACCCCACTTTTAATATCTTATTACACGATTTCTCATATTGATCATGATACTTCAAAGCCTTCCCATCAGGTGTAAATGCAATGGTGCTTGTTGCTTGTGCGGCAGATCCTCAGCGCTGCTGGAGAAGGGACAGGCCCAAACAGCAGCTCTTGCCCTATGGGCTTCATCAGCTCCCGAGTTTCTTCATCCAGAGCTGCTGAAGTCAATGGGAGACAGGCCAGTCCCTCTGAAACAGCTTTGCCTGAATCATTCCTGAGCAGACTTTAAGTTAATTAATTCTATTTGCAAATGTGAAAAGGAGGAAATAACACCAAATTGACAAGTGTGCCGCTCCTGCTGAGGCAGTGCAGAGGAACCTTCTCAAACCAGCCTTACGTACAGAAAAAGCGTTGGGCCTGATTCTGAAGTCACGCACGCATCGTGCACTTCAGTGAAGTTGCTCCTGATTTGCTCTGGGCTGTGATTATGTGAGAGGAAAATGAAAACTATCAGTTCTCTGAAGAATTTAAATCCAAGTGGAGGAGGGAAAGGTGCAACAAAATTTCAGCGCTGACTGGAGCTCTGTGCAAGCACCAGATATTTCCTACCCAACAGGTAGAGCCCACATCCTTCAAACACATACTGCTTTGCTGACAACACCGGATCCTCTCACAGCAACACCCACAGCTACAGCTCCGTCAGTTTAAAGGCTTTCAGGATTAGGCCAGGTCTCCTGCACAGCTGCAATATCTTGCCCCTATTTTACAGTCATTGAAAGATTTTTGAATGGACTTCAGAAGCCATTAGGAACCCAAATGTCGACTTACGCTTACAAAATGTCTCTGGTTAATGTTTTCCTACTGACGCTCTGCTTTGCTCCCCACCTGCCAGAGTTTCCTGTGACCTATTTGAAATATCACTCTCCTATGTGAAAATGTGCCTCTCTTTTTCAAACTTGCAAAACTCACAAAAATAAATAGCCTAATTTGGGCAGTTAATAGCCCTCTCCTGGGGCTCCTCTCAGCAACTAAGAGGCCTTTTAAATACAACATTTGTGACTGCGTCATTAAAGCTCTGCATGATCCAAGCAGACTAAACCAAAAAGAAAGAAATGCCTTATTTGATCTAAGTTTTATTTTTTTTTAAATAGTGACACTAGAGACCCATTTATTTTTAATTACACAATTGCTTTATTAAAAGCCTAAATCCTGCAGTCTCTAGTCATTGTTCGGGCAAAACTGCTATCGTAGAAGGAAGGACCTGTAGGAGTCAACCCTGAAAATAGGGCAGCTGACAAAGTCTGCCTTTCAGATGGGTTTGCTTTAGTTTTGACGGATTTCCCAAGTTAAGAAGAATTTGCCTCTGCTTTTCTTTTCAATTCTGCAGCAATCTGAATGCTGAAGGTAAGAAAGCAGTCTCTCCAGAAAGCAAAGCCAGCAGCAGTTTTCGTTTCAGATTGAGCACAGTGCCCTTTCCACCCTTGGAGATCATCCCATACAAAGCTACCTTCAGTATTTACTTGTGTGATGAGGTACACGTGAGGATTAGCCCTGGCTCTATCCAAAAACACCTCTGAGCCTGAGCCAGCCCTACACAGGTGCAGTCTGAGCAGCGGCTGGGGCTGTCCTTCAGCTGCCGAAACCAGCCCTGTGGAGCTCCCAGGCTAACAGCCAGATTGCCAGCCCCAAAACATGCTGTGCAGCCTCTTCCCTGGCCTGGGGTCCGTTCTGCCTGTACAGAGTGACTGGCACTGTTGAAGCATTCAAGCCCATCGAAGTCCTACGCGCACATCTCTGGCTTACACAGGATAAGAAATCCAGCTGCTAGAAGATGGGGGAAGGGTAAGCTGATCACATGGCTCCCCTTTTTGTGCTTGTACCTGAGCTGTGCTATCCACATGCGTTTCTGTTTTTGGACTCTTTGAGGGGTGAAACTCCCTGCTAGGTTAAGACACTGCTGCTAGCAGTAGGAATGGGAGCAGACTGGCCAGCCACATATGCTGGATTATGTTCCTGGGCTGAACTCCAGAGCCTTCAATTTTATTATCTAATTATGCAACCAAACTCATTCATCTTTATTTTTCAGTCTTACCCTGAGACCCATGTTTAAACACGGCTCTGCTATGTGAAGCGCTGCCCAGACACTCTCCACTTGGAAGCACTCACAGTTTCTCAGCTCAGACAGTGTTTTCTTAGCGTAAAGGATGCATGGCAGAAATCCTAGCCCAGGTCAGCTACAGAGGTCTACACTGGGCAGTGCTGAGGGACCAATGTGGCTGCGTTACCCCAGGAACTGTACCATGAGAGCAAGAGAGATGAAATAAACTCTTGTTTGATTTCACAATAGCTTAGCTAGACATAGTCTTCACCATCAGCGAAACAAAGTATTGCTACGTTGCATACAGGATCATTTGCTACGTGGTGTGGCTCAGAGAGCTTTGTGGTATGGCACGCTGTGCTATGTGGTTTTATGACCAAGAAAAAATGCCAACAGTTGGGGGAGAAATCCAGCAAGTTAATGATACATCAGTAGCATATCTCTGGAACCCAGGAGGGCACCAACACTGGCGTTGCCCTGTTTTGCTCTTCAGGTCAAAGCAGGAGCTTGGTCCTGTCCCCATACTTGTGTGACCATGGGCTGCGTGTCTGGACACTGCTCCTGGCCATGGCACACTTAGCACCAGACTGCTGGCCTGAGACCTTCCCACCAGTTGTTACTGCCCTGTGCATGACTCATGCACCAGGTAGGGACAGAGGCTCCCGATTAGCTTAACCCTGCCCCTGGGAGGGGCCTGCCATATAAATACGATGCTTTGGCTGCTCTCCTTGTCCTCATTTCCTGAGGGAATGTAGGTACTGGCAGGCCTAGGTGGCATCCGGAGCAGGTAAACGACTTCAAAGGGCTAAAGCGGAAAACTTTCTCCCAGATCCTGCAGCAGCCCTATTTGCTCTTCAGCTTGCGTGGAGTGTATTGGGGAAGGGAGGAGAGAGATGGCAAAGGCTACAGAGCACGAGGCACGAGGAGATACAGAGAGCAGCACTCAGTAAAGCCCTTCTTCTCTGGGGGGCTTTTTAGAGGGAACTCTCCTGTCCTGCTTCCCAGCGTGTGCCCTGCTGGAGCTAGAGGCTCGGTCCCGTAGGAGCCGGGCCAGGAGCATCGCCACTGGAGAAGCACGCCCTGCCCGCGGGGTCCGAGCTCTGGCCTGGCGGCAGCGACACACCAAGAGGCGTTGGGTGCGGTGCCGCGCGAGGAGCCTGAAAGCGGAAGCAGCTGTCAGCAGGACGACGGTGTTGTTTGGTAAGACAGGTAAGCGACAGGGAGGGTGCCGCATCTCCGCCTGCTCCCGTGCAGGAAACGCTGTGCAGAAATGCAGCGTGTTGCACGGGGCAGCGATCCTTTCTCCCTGCTGACTTCGTCTTCCCGGGTGTTGCCCGTGATCTAGCTTTTATCAGCCTAGCTTTTGTCCCTGGCCACAAGCAGCCCTCGGAACGATTAACACCTTGTGTTCCTTACATCTTACGGTTTACAAGGCAGCTAGTTACTAGAGCAACAACTGCACTTTTTTTCTTTTGGTGCTCTGACAAAAAAATCAACATTTTACATTAAAGGTAAGGCAAAAATAACGTTCTGTGTAGCCACGGTGAGTTACAACACCATCTCTCCTGCAATCAAGATATTGCTGAATTATGGTGCTATAAACAAACACTTCTAATATAACCACAAACACTGTGGGACATGTAACACATTGGCAGTATATTTCAAGTGACAAGCTCATTTGTTGTGGGGAGCGGAAGGGGGGGAAACACCTTTCCAGGAGCTGTTGCAAGGAATTGCAGCAAAGACTGACTGGGGCTTAAGGATGCACAAGCTAACTTAACCGGAATAAAGCGCTGTCTGAGGAAGATCAGAGAAGTACTGGTGGCTGAGAAGGTGAGGGCATAGGACTTGATCATTCTCTCCCTCCCGCTGGCGTAGAATTAACATGCTGTGAGACTGGTGTGAAGAAGTAGTACCCAGGAGGTTTGGGAGGTGAGCATCCAGCTATCCCAAAGTGCTGCTGGGCAGGGGTGGAGGCTTCCTTGCCTGCAGGTGCGGCTTGAGTAACAATCATGTGTCATTAGGGTACACTACTAGCTGAATGAGCAAACCGCTCAGGTGTTCTGGGTGTGCAACTGGCTTGTGCTGGATGCCATGGAGGCAGAGAACAGGCTGGGAGCTGCTTGCCAAGGAGATTTCATCTCTTGATGTGTTCCAGGTGGCTGTGGGGTCTTTTTGGTCAGCAGGACTGGAAGAGAGCCATCATCTGCTTCATCTAAGTCTGCTAGCCCATGTGATTGGCGACTTTCAGGTTGTGAGGCTTCCTTGCCCAAAGAGAATTGTTTTTTGTGTTATTTTACTCTGTCACAGTGTCTAGTCTGTTTTGGTTGTGATCTGCCGCCCGACTTGCTACGTGTTACCTGCGAGCTGCCAGAGGTGACGCTCCTGGCTGTGGACAGGACCTTGGATGGAGTGGGGGGAAACAAGACAGGCTGGGCAGCTGTTCGGTACCTCCCCAGTTACGTACAAAAAGGCACCCATGCAAAGCAGCCCTACTGGGAGGAGGGAAGGAGGGATGTTGCTTCTCTCCATTTCATTGGTAATCCTGCACCTGGAAACGATCACTTGTGATCATCTGTGTGCATACCGGATTTTAATAATCCTTGAGCAGTTGTGAACGTCTGCCTAAAGTTCATTTGCTGTGCATTTATGATAATGTGTAGAATGCAAATAGGTGTGCAAAGTTTGCGTGGGATTTGGAGGGCTGCCGGTCTTCTACAGGGGACTTTGATGGAAAAACTGTCTGGCATGTGAGGTGACTTAGTTGACTTTATGGGTTGAGGATGGTCAGGGTGCTGGGTTTCTGAGCACTGAATTCTGAAAACTTCATTGAATGAGAGAGATGTTCAGCTAAAGGGACCTCTGATTTTGACAAAAGAGCTCAAAAACCGATTGAATAATAGGTCTGCAATTTCAGGCAGTCTGTGAGCGTTGAACTTCTTTAGATTTCAAAGCAAATAGATCCATTTTAACGAACATCACCTTGTGTCAGCTATCCTCAAAATTATAGTGCATAGATTAAAATAAAACGTGTGTTTGTCCCTCCTGGGACACCAGGGAAGGGAAAAGCATTATCAGAATATTTCAAACTCATCTTAAAAGTGTTGAACCAATTATTTTGTTAAATCTGGGTTTGTTTTCTGCCTCTCAGTGAGAACATTTGAAGTGTATCATCTCCACCCTTTACAAGTTACCAGTATGCAAGTGTAAAATTTCCAATTGGAACATATGGTATCAGAGGAAACAAGGGGGAAATATCTGATTACTCACACTCCCCAAACTCCAAATCTACTGCATTTAGTATTTTACCCACGGTTCCTGCAGGGGGAAATAAAAGAAATCATCTCTGAGCTGAGACCAAGCATTGAACATTTCACCCTGAATAGGAATATGTTTGGGAAACTCACAAGCAGATGAAAGGGGAATAGGATAGAAACTAAATATCAGTTTCTTCGCAGCAGTTTCAACTACTGTCAGAACTCACCAGCTTCACGGCTAACAAAACACCTCTGAACCTCCATCTCTTAAGTTCTGACACCTGGTTTGAGGATATGCCTTAAGGTCTGGGTGACCAATTTTTTCCTCTGCAAGGGGGGACTATCAGTGACCGCACTGATAACAAGAGGCGCTTTGCCTGCATTATCTCAAATGGTTTGTGTTCAGCTGTGCTGTTTGATCAAAGGTTTGCCTGTGCAGTTGCCTGGTTAAGGAGAATATGCTAGCAACTGAGATGGAGCCAGCAGGGATAGTGTCGGAGGAGCCCCTGCTGCTGTGGTGGTGGATGCACAGCATAGGTTTGCCTCCTAGAAGCAGAAACTCATTAGGTGAAGCCTGGTTGCTCCAGTTGCTGTCTCTGCCTAGTGATGCAAACTCTTTGGAGAGTGAAGGGCCCAAGGACTGGAATGTTTTCTACTGTGAGATTTTGCATTGGCCTAGATTTTGGTTATCTATCTGTCCAAGGACCGAGACAAACAAGTGCTGCTGAGACATGGTGCCGCTGCTGTACAACAGTCCTGCTTCTAGCCAGTGCAGAGCAGCAGGGAGGCCAAGGACTGGCTGTGTGCACCTCGTTGCCCCATGGTGTCAGCGAGTGTGGGCACGGCAGGGCTGCTAGCAGAGCCAGCAGTGCATGCACTGTGGTGCCTGTGACCTGGAAACAAGCTCCATTTGAGCCCTATGATGCTTGCAAGCCTGCCCTGTGCATCAGGCAGTGCAGCACATCTCGCAGGGCTTAGTGGCTAACCCTCACATCTGCATTCAGCACCTCAGCCTAGCCATAGCATGATGCAAGCCCTTGCAGAGCATTGGTCAGGGATGTTATTAGGCTCTGGGCGGTCATGTTGTTTTGTAAATGGCCACAGATTTGTTGGCACTGTGAAATGTGTAGGCTCTCTGGACCGTCGCTGTGTCAGGTTGTTTTTGCAGGGCATCTGTTCCCCCCCCTTGCAGAAAAGTGTAGTGCAGACCTTTCTGAGGGGGGTAGCAGTCATCTCCCTCCTTTGCTTCCCTGCCTGGTTTCCTGAGCAGCCAGGCTGCAGGATGCTGGTCCTGTGCTTCTCGCTCTGATCCTGGCTGAATGAGGAGAGGCTGAGCCTGTAACCTTGGAATTGCTGTGACTGAATCACAAAAGAGAAGGCTTTCACTCTGGAGCGTGAATGGTAGTGTAGTGCCACGTGTACAACCAGATACATCTCTCCTGCCATTCAGACAGAAAGCAGCACAGTTTGGAGCAACGTCCCTGGGAGGGGGAGGAACAGATGTTTGAACCAGAAGCGTATGTGACAGTTGGGAGAGACAGCATGGAAACGCACCGTTGAAAGGAGAAGTCTGATGGGAGTGTGATGACAGCACCGGGATTCCAGTGACAGGGAGTGGGAAGGAGAACAAGCAGAGAGGAGTGTTACTTCGAAAGCCAAGCAAAGTGCACAAGAGGATGTGTCAGGGAGAGGAAGAGAGGAATTGTGAGAGTAGAGGTAGGCTTTGGGATCTGTCTGAAGCGTGCGAGACCTGTTGCCTAACAAATAGAGAAAGGAAAGCCTCTTCTTTCTCTGCCTTCTCCCACCGTGTCAACTCTCCAGGCAGCTGGGCTGGCCAGCAGCCCTCAGCATCCCGTTAGCCTGCAGGAGGAAAGCTGCATGCACCAGGGCCCTGAGGTAATGCATGCAGGGGCTGGGGCTGCCTAGGCCCTTCTTCAGCCTGGGGTTTTTGCGAAGAGCACAGCAGCCACGTGCCTTGGGCTTGTGGGGTGCTGGAAACAGAGGGAGCGCTGCCATCCTCACAGCAGGCTTCCCTCAAACCCACAGTGGTTGTAAAGGCAGGATGCGTGAGAAGGTGAAGAACAGCATGTGTGCGCTCCTGCGGCGGGGGGGGGGGGGGCTCTCCAGCAGCGCTGTTCCCTGGTGATATAAATCACCTCTCTGCAGTGTCCGGTTTTACCTTAGTTCAGCAGATGTGCAAGGCACCCTGGGAGCATACGCCAGAGTGGCAAACCATCAGTACAGGGGCTGTGAGCAGGGGGAGGGGGCTGCAACTTCTCCCACAGGTGGATCTATGAGTGCAGTTCTGCAGAGCCCTTCCTGCATGGGGCTGACTTTTGATCCTCCCACCTGGTGCAGATCAAGTGATGCAAGCTGGCTGGTTCTGCTTTGCCTCTTCATGTAGGGAGCAGGGATTTCTCTAAGTAGGGAGTGAGTCTCAAAATACACTAGCAGAGTGATCGACAGGTAGCCCGCAGCCACAAGGCTGGCTGTGCCAAGGGCTGGTGTGTGTCCCTGAATGGTGGCTCTCTCCCCCTCAAAACAAATGCATGTCCTGCAGTACAATCTCAATAAATGAGGGAAAAGTCTGGCAGTATGGCATGCACAGGTGTGCAAGGGAACAGGCTGTATGGGCTGGCAGGACTAATGTTTTCCAGGATTGCACCAGTACCTTTCGCCTTCTCCTAAGAACCCTTCAGAATGTGCTACTTGTGTGGCTGGGGGTGTGGGGACAGGGTCCTCTTGGGAGCAGTGGGGCCAGTGGGTAGCAGGGCTGTGCAGATTGAGGTGTTAGTTTGGTTATTTGTTATGAGAGGGAGGAATGATGGGAAAGTGGGGAGAGTCTTTCTTCCTTGCTGGGGTGCGTGCTCTTGGTGGGGATAGTTCATCCCATATGTGCTACTGTATTCAGGTGTGTGCTCATTGTGCCAGCCCTCATGCAAGACCTAGAGTGGGCCCAGGGGTTCTGCAGGCATCCCGCTGCTCTGAAGCTGCCTGAGTCACTAAACCAGGATGTGTTGGTCCAGGTGCCATTGTGTGACAGCACAGGGTGTCTCAGGGGAGATGACCATCTTCATTGATGGCAGCAAACCAAGTTCCCTTGCGCTGATCCCACCATCTGTTCACCTGCTGTTGAGCATCCCTGGGGGCGGGGGGGGGGGGGGGGGGGGAGCAGTGCCCAGGCAGGCACAGGTGGGAGGCACCCACCGGATGTGGTGGCCCTGTGATCACAGTGAAGGTACTGTAGCAGTGTGAGGGTGCTGAGTGCCATTGGAGGAACAGCTTGATGGAGGTGTGTTCATGGTTTGGCAAAAGGGTGTTTATGAGAAAAACTGAAGGGTAGACTCAGAATAGTTTGGGATAAAAGGGGTCATAAAGATCACCCTTTTCCAGCCCCTGCCATGAATCTACCATCTTCCTCCTTCCCCATCCGGAGCAGATGTTGCAGGCTCATGGCAAGGGAGGGCCCAAGCCACGTAGGTGATGTAAAGGCAGTGCAGGCTTTCCCTCTATCCAGTGTGGCCTCGGTGAGGAGGGGCACAGAGAAGGAGGCACCACCAGCGTTTTCACCTAGGAGTGACAAACTTTTCAGCTGAATAGGGTTGAATAACCCCCAGACATTTTGCTCCATATAGCAGAATTTCACCTTTCTTCCCATTAACTTGCAACAGTCTTGGCTTTGACTTCAGTAAGAGTCAGGGTCAGACCCAGGGTGTATTTTCTGAAGTTACTCATGTGGCTGCTGAAATTAAAATCTCATGAGCAAGGGTCTGTCTCCACTGCGGTCTCAATGCAGAATAATAGTGTGGCCTTTAGTCTCTGGAGATAGTTTAAAAACCTTCTCAAGGTCTGTGCTCCTTGTGAAAAAAATAATTTATACAATACTCGCCACATCTGACAGAGTTGGCAGCCTTTGTTCAATACGGCAACAGCGTTGTGCGCCAAATTAATCAGGGATTCGACTCCACACAGCCTTGTGCCTGGGAAACAGCGCGCTGCCAAGCCCTGAAAAGATGTGGGGGCATTGCAGGGAACACAGGCTGCTGGAGAGCATGTGTGATTTCTGTCTCAGCCATACCAGCCTGGGCTTGCTCAGAAGCTTTCCTTAGGACCAGCAGCGTGAGTTGCTCTTGCTGTCGCTGCAGTTGTGCTCGCAGAGCAGTATATCACCCGGCATTTTATGCTTGGCTGGGAAACGGAGCCTGAATCCCTTGCTGCACAGTGAGCTGACAGGCCGGGGGCCAACACGCAGCCCTCGGCATTTCTTATTTACTACAGACCTCTTAAATGAAGGCTATGAGATTTTCTCATTTACCATATTACGGTATGGAACCAATCACTATAAATTTAAATGGAGAGCTGGTAGGAGCACACTTACCTTTTATACAGTAATTGTGAGAGTGCCGCTGCTGAACTGCTGTTAGGATTATTCAGACCTGCTCAGGTTTCATTGTAAAACATTAGGCTGCAAGAGGTACTGTAAGGTGTGATTATTCTAAGAGGGGTAGTAGTAGTAAGCACTGCTGGTGGAATTACTACGACAGACAGGGAAGGCGTAGTAGCTGAGAGCAGAGGGAGCTGAGCTGTATAACCTGTCATCCAGAAATACTGTCTGTGTGTGGGGTCTTACCTGATTTGTCTGACCTGCACTGATTTGATGACTTGACTACTTGATCCTGAAATCACCAGGCATCATCTGAGCCCTCTGCTGGGCGTAGGTGTCAGCCCTGAGCCCATCCTCTGGCGGGTGAAAACATGGGTACAGTAACACAGCAAAAATGTCATGCTGGTGCTTCAAGCCACTGTGGTTATGTTGGTTGGGGCAGTGGTGCTCTTTGCTTGGTGGACCTACTGGCCAAGACCCACCTGGGTCCATCCGTGTTGGTGGAGGAGACCCATGGGCTTGGACAGAAGGGACCATCAGCTCTTCCAGCCAGCAGAGACCCCCAGCAAGGCAGTCTGGCTGTGGTGCATGCGCTGCTTCTCCTGAGCAGAGTAGGAGAGTGGAGACAAACTGGTTTGTTGGATGGGCAGTGGCTGGTGTAGGGCAGCCAGCCCAGCACAGGAGTATAAGGGACCTGGGCTGGGCTCCTGGCCCTCAAGCCAGCTCTGCCTGGGGCCAGTTCTCTGCTTGGTGTGCTGCCTAGTGCTGGGGGAGCTCTGGCTGAGCACGCTCAGCTGCCCTGCTTCGGGCACTGCCGTGTCCCCTTGGGAAGTCCAAGGCACTTGCAACTTTTGGTGGGAGATAGGGAGAAAAGAGCAGTGCTGTATATATGCTTCTCAGCCGCCTCGATTGTCACATGTGATTGAGCTTTTGATTTTTGCGTCCTGTATCACTTTCCTGTTATAACACATGCCTCTTGGCTGTCACTACAACAATGCCTTTTCTTGGCAGGGAAGGCAAGTCTGAAAGCAAGCTCTTGAGCACTCTACTGTGTGAGTTCCTCAGATGATGTTTGTGTTTTTCCCCTCATTACGCCCATTTTCAAATAATTTTCATGCTGGGAGTGTGTCTGAGCACGTAACAATAATATTCAACATATGATAACTGCAGACAATTGTATACATACAAGCAGCCACATGGAAAACAAATGAGCTGATGGAAAAGCAGGAAAAAAAGTGCAAGATGAACTAGAGGGCACAGGTACCGTTTTCACAGCGAGACCACACAACTTTACCATTTCCAGATAACTACTCTTCATTTCTCCTCAAGGAAGATAGGATTCTGCAAAAACATTTTTAGTTACTATTTCTTTTTTCTCACCAACTCATGCAGTAGTGGGGGGAAAAAAAACTGTCTCCCATCAAGCTGTATGTTACAGGCTAGGTGTATGTAGGCAACACAAAGCTGAATTCCTTCCTGAGTTTTATCTATGAAATTCCATTGAATTGGGCTTTTGTAGCTGGAGCTCAGGATTCTGACACCGGTGCATGAGGTCTAAACTATTTGGGTATTTTTAAATGCCACATACACTGGGATGCTGCTGTCCTGGAAGTGTGCCGTCTCTAATGATACAGGGAAGGGAGTTTGGTCGGTTTTTGATATATATATATATTTTTTCCTTTTAATCTCTTCAGTATTTTTCTCTTCCTTTTATGACTGAAGCTATTTTTCTTGGAAAGGCATCTACTTTTAGTTGGGGAAAAGAACAAAGCTGAGACGTTTTGGAAGAATTTTATCAAATGCCTTTATCTTGATAAGAGAAGTAATAAAAAAAAATTTGTTAATTGACTTCAGTGGAGTCTTTGATGATGGATATACAATATGAACCTTTGGTATCAATAGAAAATGTCTTTTAAACCTGAAATGGCTTAATAAACCTGAAAGGAAGTTGAAATAGTCGCAAGTGTGGGGAGGAAGCATACTTTTCTTTCTGATGGTTCATAGTGTGCATACACATACATATTTGTGTCTCTGTAAGGAATGTACACACCCAAATCATATCGCTTTTAACAAGCAGTTACAGTGAAAGTGTTTGTTTGCTCATTGTAATGCTTCTACGCTCCTATGCAAAACAGGAGTTAAATGTGTTAACAAAACAGATGTTCAACAACTGTAAAGCAAGAAGGATAATTCAGGAGTACTTGACAGAAATGTAAACTCTTTATTAGTTTTTTTTCTTCTAAATAAGTTGCTCCTTCCCCATTAGCAAGAATATGTGTATGCATCTCTTGCTAGCAACCGGCTAAAATTGTCACGCTGTTTGACTCCAGCGTACATGGAGGGGAAATGCACGCTTTTCACTAATGCACATACCTCCGTGGAGGTCCCAGCTGCGCCCTGCAACACTCCCCTTCTCTTCTTCATTGCTTCACCATCCTGTTGCCTCTTTTACTTCCCTGCTGTCCTGTTGAGTGTTGTACCTCCATGGGCTGACAGAAGGGTTTAGCCTCACCTGCTTTGTTCATGCTCTAGTGCCTCAGCTCAGACCTATGCTCATTGCTGGGCGCTGCTTGGAAGCAACCTGGAGCTGTAGTCTTCCACTCAGCCTCAGCACCTGCATGCTGTGGCAGTCTGGCCCGTGCCGGCACACGTGAAGGGATTTACCAGGGTATTCCTATGGGATCTGTGGTCTGTGTCAATCTCCAGGACTTGAGGAAGCTACTGGAAAGGTAGCTTGGTGCATCTGCAGGAGGCTGTCGTACCTCACCTTGATTATAGCGTAGCTGCATATGAAGTGCATTTACTGAAAATATTCCTGCCTTCTTGATAGGTTAATTGGTGGCATTTAGTTAACTGTGTGTATTATCTTGCAGCATTATTAAATCTAGAGTTAGGCAACTGATCAGTTTTTCAGAAGTGCAGTCACTCAAGTCTGCTGCCACAGGAGGCCTACCTGAACCGCCCAGCGGCTTCCAGTTGTTGGAGCTGCTCTTTTCTGCCTGTTGCTATGGTGAAATGATAGCACCAAACTGATACCAAAAAGGAAGCGATATTTTCTGAACAGATTTATGAGGGGGGGGGAAAAAAAAATAGGGGACAGAAAGGATATGGGGGAGAAAGGGAAGGAAGAATAAAAGCTTGAGGAATACGGAGGGGTTTCCTGAGCCAGTGCTTGTCTTTCTGCTTACCTGAAGGCACACCAAGTCCTTTGAAGAGGATCCAAGAACCATCCCGTGCAGCATTACCGTGGCAGGTTCTTTTTACAGCCAATTATGCATTCTCCTAAACTGTAAATATTAATTTGCTTGCATTTTTTCCTTGCATTTTGTGTGGGTAAGTGCCTATGGGTAATGTGCTTGTTTTGTAGCTTCACAGCTGGTCTCAGAGAGCAGTGTTGTGCTGGTCACAGGTCAAGAAAAGCGCTTTAGTCTCCCCCTTTGCAGGACCAGTGCTGTCTGTTCTTTCTGACAATTACAGTTTTAACCTGCCTTAAAGCTCTGCAGTGCAGGCAGTATATTTCCCACGGGCTGCTGTTACACTGCAGCCTCCTGTTGCATCTACTTCAGCCCGCGGCTCTGAGGGAGAGAGCTCCCTCCTTCTCCCTGACCGAGGAGTTCATGCGCCGCTCCTGACCTCAGCAGTCGTGCAGGCACTGGCACAAAGGCAGCATGCCTTTAGCTGAGTTACACACCAGCAATAGGCTATGGCCAGACTCAGAGCCTCCTTTGGAAGTGTGCTGCAAGGTAGCATGGCGCCAGGGGCCTGCCTCTTGCCGAACGGTTCCTCAGTTTGGATACTAGTGGTTTTGATGGATGGTGGTCTGCATTCCGTGTACTGGCCTAGTCCTCGTTTGACGTGTGGGCAGTGGTGGGATGGCCAAGGAAAGAAGGATGCACTCCCGTGTCCAGGTGTTGCTTGGGGAAGCGGGTGTGGGCTGGGGGCACTGATGGTTTTGGAAGCAGCTGATTCTGGAACCAGCTCTGATAGCAACAGCATCAGAGACCGGGAAATGTTTCTGGTTGTCCCCTCTCCAGTTGTCCTGGCTTCTTAATTTAGTGTTTGGCTTTGGTGGGCTAGGTAGGCGGATGCTTTTTTTTTTTTTTTTTTTTTTCTTCCCCCCTTCTCTCCCCTCCAATACCTTTAAATTTCTGTTGTGGTGTTACGTGAAAGCAGAAAACGCCTTATGAAGCTGGAGGAGTTGGGAGTTTGCTTACTGGGGTCACGGGGGTTTGGGTAGAACCTCTTTAAAAAAGAGATACATGGAAGCATGTGGTCCTGTGGTAGCCAAGCATGGGAGGAGACCCCTGAGCAAAGCGTGTCGTGGAGGGAAGGATGTGTTAGGTGAGGGAGCAGAGAGGCACAAGGAGTGTAAGGAGGCAGCGTGAGGGGACATGTAATTTCCAGGAATCTGGCAGCGTGGGAGGTGCTGTGCTGTGGCATCCAATCTCCCCGAGCAGGTGTGCAGGGGCAAGGTGCCTGCTGCCACCCCCTGCGCTGCCTGGCAGCTTGTGCTGGGAAAGAGCCAGGTCTGAGGTGTGAAGGGAAGCAAAAAGAGAGGGGAAGAAGGGAGAGAAAGAGGAAGAGAAAGCCAAGAGAAGGAACAGTGTGACAAGAAGCGGGGAGAACCCACCTGCAAAGGTAGCCGTGAGTTTCTGTTTATCTTATCAGCGTTTGCACTGCAAGGAGGTTTTGAACTGCTGCCTAATATGACTGTCAGTTATTCTAGCTTGTGTTTCTCACCTCGGTCCCCATGAAGTGCGTTTGACAATAATTAATTTTGTGTGTGCAACTGGGAATGTATCCTACTCCTGCAGAGGTGTCAGCTTAATGGGATGTGGCTATGCAGGATAACAGGCTGTGCCGCCCCATTGGGGGATTGGGGTTGGAGGGTCATCTGTTCATCTGGTCTAATATTTTAATTGTTGGAGCACTAGGTTTCCCAGAGTTGAAGTGGGATCAGATTAACCTCTGTCTCTGAACTTACGTGCTGGCAAGCTCCTTAAACACTATTGCTAATTTTATTTTCTATTTTCAGCACGTATTTAAAATAACTCTTTATTTTTAATAGGTAAGAGGAAATATTCTCATTGGCTGAAATCCCAGTGAGCAATTACAGATATTTTATGATAGTTACAGGACTTGGAATTCAACCTTAGAGACCACGGGTGTAAGAAAATCCACGCGTGGAAGTTCTACATGCTGCAAGAGTGGGAGCTTCACATGGATAGGAGGGGATTGCTCCTCATTTTTACCAAAGTCGAACTCCTGATGTAATAAATAAATACATTCTTATAACTAAAATCTCTGCCAACAGCTTTCAACTATACCAGTTAGAGAATGGTTAACTGACCTTCTTCATCTCTACTACATGTTAACACGGAAGGTCAGAGACAGGAGAAGCTAGGTCCAGTCTGAAGGCTTTTGAAACAGCTCCCTAACTAGCCTAATGAATATGCTGTTGAGATGAACAGGTCATTTAGCACTTTTCTTGCCGCTATTGTCCATCCAACCTTAAATGTCAGCTCTGTCACTCTGATAGGCTGCTTTTGCTTAAAAAGGTTTCCTGGCTTTGTTAGGTTCCTAGGAGGGATTTTCCCCCCCTTCATTTCTAATTACTGGCAGCACCCTGCGGATGTGTGTATATCAGCCTTTCCTTTCAGGTCAAGTCTTCACTGGAGGACTTTGCCAGTGGGTAAGGGTTGTGAAGAGATGTGATCCAGACAGAAGTGGAAGTGCCAAATGGTTGTAATTACACCGCTAAAACGGCAGCTTCCCAACCACAGTGGGAAGAGCTAAAAGCAGGGTGGTTTTGATGTGCTGCTGTAAGGAGCATGTTGCGATACACTGGGACTGCAGTAGCCACACCAGATGCGTTTTACAGAGATGGTGTGCTGGGGTGACACTGCCTGTGAACCTTCAAACCCAGGACGGGGCCAATGGGAGGGACCATTCGCCAGCACCTGTAACCCCCAGTGGAGGTGGGCAGTTCCTGCTGCTGTTTCTACAGGGGCCCTGAGCACATCTTCAGTGTGCTGATGTTGGATACCCAGGTTGCTTGAATAAACATGTCACAAGAACAGAGTTATACGCTTGATAGGACTGAATATCAGAAGTGTATTTGTGAACTTCTTCACCCTGTGAGCAGCAAGCGTGTGTACTCATCTTGTTCCTATGACCCGCTGCACCTTGTCAGTGTTATGGGTGATGCTACCTGTGATCGAGATGGCCAACACAAGCAGCACACTGCACTCTCACCCCTTTTGGACAAATCCAACAAAGACACGGCACCAGTTCAAACCTACTGTTGGGCTGAAATCATCCCAAGCGCTGAGCAAAGAATGGCACAGCTAGCCAGAGGTCAAGTGAAAATCAGTGTTGGGCAAATGTTCTGCATTGAGGCAAGCTGGATGCAGATTGGGAAGGTCGCTGAAGGTCTTGGAGAATAATCTTTCATATTCAGTTGTTGTCCTGTGAGATCCCTCTGAGGTGTTCATGGTTTCACTGATGAGAAGGGGTTGGGGTGCATTGTAAGAATGGCTGGCTGAACCATGGAGCTGGTGCTGGTGAAGGTGCAGTTTCCATATTCCACCCATCATACGAGCACTTCCACAAATACCCTTTCAACACTTCTGATTTCTGAAGGGCTTAAATGCATGGTGGGCCATACTTCATTAGCAACCTGACATGACTGGAGCAGGTCAGACAGAGCTGAGATGCCTGTCCCCACCAAGCTGTGGCTAGTGTTCAGACGAGATCTGGCTGTTGGCTGAAAACAGATGAACTTAACCTAGACCTCAGGCAGTTCTGGGGAGCAGAAGAAAGAATTTCATTTGTAACTGTGGATGGCTTTTCCATATCTGTGTATAATCCATTGATTTGTTGAAGGAGTCCTCAGTAGCTCCCGGACTCTTTCACAGCAGCCTCCCTGTTCTAATCATCTCTAGCTGAGGAGGAGATGTCGTTCCATGTAGGCAGGTATTGACTTGGCCTCAACAATTTGCAGCTCTGTTGTTTCTTGGAAAGCACCAACACAACCTACAGGGAAAGGAAGCCTTCAGTGCTTGGCAGTGCCAGCTGGGACAAGACTTTGCAGTCAGTCTTCTCGGCAAGTGTTTGAGGCTATCTGCTTGCTATGGGACCTTGCCTTCAATTTTATGTCTCAGTCCTTATGTTCTAGATACTTCCTGACCTGGGTCTTGCTGTGGAATGCAGAGTATGGGTCTATAGCAACTGTGGGGGTCAGGTCACCCTTTCTGAAGGGTGGGTACAAGACTGTGCTTTGAGCTCCCTTTGCATCCCGGGATCATTGCAAGCCTTTCAAGAGCCAGGCATCCTGATGTTTCTTCTAGTTTTGACTTGTTTCTCATGTTTACTATAGCATAAGGACATGATAGTCTGTATTTAAAAAAAGAAAATGGAGAACCCTAACAAATGCCAAAGCCATTCTTCTTAGGAGACACAGAATGACTCCCTCCCTTTCCTCCTCCCAGTTACTGAGACATGGATGTTTTGTTAAGATGCATTTTGGCAGGAGAGTAGAGCTGGTCCTTGGATGAGCTGTCATCCAAACCAGTGCTGTCTGATCCTGGCTGTATGCGGCTGCACCCTCGCTGCCTTGACTCTGGGACTCACCCAACTCCCTGTTACATTGGTTTGGTTCACTAAACCAGCAGAAAATTCATCCGAGAAAGGAAGGTGAAGCGTGGGGCTCTGCTTTTGTGAGGTTAGTGGGCTATGTTGGCTCTCAGGGCTTGGGTACCAGAGCCAGGCTGCAGGAGGAAGCAGGATTACATGGCCTGGAAGGTGTTGTGGAAAGATGTTACGTTTGCTCAGCTAATTTTCTAGGTTGCTTTCTTGGTGCACTGCAGGAAGGTGCTCAGACGCTGGGCCAGGTGCAGCGCATGGTGCAGAGGGCACTGGGGGAGGATTTGTTTCAGCAGTGGTGGCTCTGGGGTGAGTAGATGTGTTTCCTGGGGCATTATGTTCACCTGTTTGTTACTCAGTCCTCCGATGCTTTCAAAACTGTGCTGTGAGTACTGGGACAAAGCCTTCCACCCAGCTGTCCCTCAGCTACCAGAATATCTCCTTTGCCCCTTGACCAGCTGTCAGAATTTTCCTGACCTTCCTAGAACAAGCATCTCAGGGACTGTTTCTCTTGGTTTATGAGAAATGGGAAGGATGCTCAGGAGGCGATGAGCAGGGCTGCTCCAGCCTGGTGTGCTCTATAGGCTGGTTATAACTCGAGGAAGAAGGTGTTCCAGAGCAAAAAAACATACAACTCCAGAGCAAAAAAAAAAAAAAAAAAGAGAGAGAGAGAGAGAGAGAAAGCCTTAATTATTCAACTAGTTTGAAATGCTTTAAAGTATCCCTAAAAATAGGTGAGAGGGATGTTGTCAGCTACAAAGAGCTCATCCTGCAGTAGTGTTGCTTATGTTATTTTATGATGATGCTACAGAATACAGTCCCTCAGGTAGGCTCATTAATGTTTATGAATGAGCCCCTTGTTTTAAGCTTTTGGTTTGAGAACGTGGAACTAGGGCGAGAAGCGAGCTGGGCTGGTTCTGCAGGGCACACTGCAGGGCCCAGGGCAGCACGGAAGGTTGCTGCAGACCTTGGCAGCTTCAGAGTGCAGATGACAACTGGGTTTGGGCCGAGAAAGAACAGGACTTTGGCTAAATTCTGTGAAACTCTGTGTCTTCCCAGAGGGTCAGATGCAGGACGCTTGCGTGGCTGTGTCTCATCGTGTGTTCTGATGTGAGCTCTTCCAGCACTGTCAACCTGCGGCCGTGCGCTGTGAGAGCCGCGAGGGCTCGCGGTGAACCCGCTGCCTGGCAGGGCTCCTTGTCACTATCTGTTGTTTAAAGAGGGCAACCGCTCCTTCTGGTTATCTGTACGCGCTTTCCACCCCAGCCCTAGATCAACAGCTCGGTTCTCCGAGCCGGCCGCAGAAGCAGACCGGTGGAGGAAGCAGCCCCTTCCTTCTAGGCAGCGGGATACTGCGCGCTGGCGTAGTTTCGGCCCCGAGAGCGTGTTGGGGTTCTGGGTGCTCTGCCGGCCCGTGCGGTGCTAGCCCCGCTCCTACGGGTCCGTCCCGGGAGATGCGGAGTATTGGCTACCGCGCCAGCGATGTGCTGCCCGGGCGGCCCCTCCTGCCCCGCGCAGCTGTCAGCAGCGGGACGGGGCTCGCCCGCTGTCGTGCCTGACAGAACCTAACTCTGCAGACGGGGCCAGGGAAGCGGGCATCGGGCCCTCCCGGTCCCGAGGCAGGAACCGCTGAGGAGCAGCTGCTGGAGGCGGGTGCTCCCCACAACGCAGCTGGGGCTCTCCGTCCGACTGAAGCCCCGCTCTCCCTCCGCGTTGCTTTGCGGAACGCTTCCTAAACCGGGCAGAGAGCGCGGCGCCGCCAAGCGCCCCACCGCAGTGGGGGGCGGCCCCGCACTCGACCCCGTCCTTCTTTGGGGGACACCCGTATAGCGGAGTCGTCGCAACCACGTGGCGGGAACAGCTCTATCGGGGCGCGCGCCGGGCCGGGCCGCGCTCCCCGTTCCCCGGCGGGCGCTCGTTTTGAACGAATGACCTCACCCGCGCCCGCCAACCGCCGTGCTGCCGCGCTTAATATTCATGAGGCGGCGCGCCAATCGGCGGGCGAGGAGGTTGTTTTAAACGGCGGAGCCCCGCAGCCAATCAGGCCGCTCTCGTAGGCAGCCAACGCGAGGCTGAGCCGCGCCGAGCCCGCGCCGTGCCCTGCGCTCAGCTCCTGCCACACTGCCGCGAACAATACAGGTACGTGCGGCCCCGCCGCAACTTTTCGGGGGGCGGCTGCCCCCTGTGCGCCGCGCCCCGCCCTGCCCCGCGCTCTCGTCCCTCTCCTCTCGCTGTACCGGGGCTTTTTTTTTTTTTTTTTTTCCGCGGTTTTTTTTTTTTCCGCTTTTTTTCTTGCTTTTTTTTTTTTTTTTTTCTTATTAAAACAAAAAATTTCCCCAAAACTTTCTCCCCTCGCGCGGGTCGAGGTGGGGCCGGGACACATGGCGCGCGGCGCGGTGCCGCGGGCGGAGTGGGGCGCGGCGGCTGCCCCATACCCGTTCATCTGTGCTGCCCCGCCGGGATCCCCCCCCGCGCCCCAGGGCGCCCCGCGCCCACCCGCTCCTTCCGTAGGGCCGCTGACTGCCGCGGGACCGCCGCTCCGCGCCGCCGCCTCCGCGTCCCTCCCGGGCCGGGATCCTCCCGCCGCCCGCTGCTGCCGCGCGGCCCCGGCCGTGTGCCCCGGGTGGGAGCGGCGCGGCGGGGGAAAGTTGCAGCCGTGCGGCGCAGCGCCGTGCCGCCGCGGGCTCCGCATTAACATGGCTGTCGCTCCGGCAGTGACAGGGAGCCGCGCTGCGTCCGGCCCGGCGCTGGGACCGTGGCCGCCGCCTCCGGCGCCCCGATCCTTTCCGTCCGCCCACGTCGCCGCTCCCCGGCCCGGCCCGGGCCGCTCGTGGGGCTGCGCTCGCGGCGGCTGCTGCGCCGTGCCCGCCGCGCATAACATGGCTGGCGCCGGAGCGCGGCGCGGGGAAGAAAGACGTGCGGCGGCGGGAGGGGGTCGCGGTGGGGGAACGCTCCCCCCCCCGACGCCCCGCCGAGGGCCCAAACCCTTCGCTTTCGGCCCTGGCCGTCCCCCCCCGGCGCCCCGCGCCCTCGGTTGGGTTGTGGGGGGCCGCTCGGAGGCTCGCGGCACTTTTTTCTCGCTGCGCGGAGGAGCGGAGCCGCGGCTATAATGGCTGCACGGGAGCCTTTGTTACAGAGCATTGCGCTAGGCAGGCTGGGGGGGGGGGGGGCCGCCTCCAGCCCGCTCCGCGCCCCGGCCCGCCGCCCCCGCGCCCGTGGGGCCGCCCCGGAGCCCCTTCCCGCCGGGGGCGGTGTTTCGGCGGGGCCGAGGCCGGGGGCGGCGGGTGCGGGGGCAGAGCGCGGCGGAGGGGGAGCGCGGCTTTGTTAGCGCGCGGCGCCGGCAGAAGCCATCTTAGTGAGCGGGGCCGGCCTGGGCGCGCGGCGCGGCCGCCGCTCCCGCTCCCCGCTCCGAGCCGAGCCCCGCCGCCGTGGGCCGTGCCGCCGCCCCGCCGCCCCCGGCCGCCGCCCCGCGCCCCCCGCCCGGCACCCCGCTGTATTTCAGGGGCAGTTTCTTTCATCAGGAGGCGGCGCACAAAATGGAAGATGAATTATCGGTGTCCGTCGCTGCCGCTGCCCCCTCCGCCCGCCCGCCGTGCCGCCGGCCCGACCCCGCCGCAGGTGCCCGCTGCCGTCGCCGGTGACCTTGGCGGTGGGGGCAGAAGATGGCGGGAGGAGGCCGGGACGCGCCGGGCCTGCGCGCCCCGAACTTCACGGCCAGGCCGCGGCCCGTCCCGCGCCTCGCCCCGCCGGCCCCGAGCGGCGGCAGCAGCGGGCCGGGCCCTCCAGCCCCGCGCCGGCACCTTGCCGTGTTGCACCAATAAAAATCGGGTTTTCAAACCGTTGGAAAGCCGTGAATAGGGAGCGTTGCTGTGGGAATATTTTTATTCCCCGAGGGAAAAACAAATAGGGTGTGTGAGATCGGTTCCGAAGTTTGCCCCTTGCGCCCAGCCACGCACCGCTCCCAGCCTTGCGCTGGCTGCGGCACGCTCACCTGCCCGCACCCACCCGTACCCCGCTGTCTGCAGGACTTAGGGTGCTCCTGTGGGGTGGGATCTGTGTGGCCTTCCACCTGGGGAGCTGCCCCCAGCATGGGGATGAGGCATAGCTGGTGCCGGACATGTGGCTCAAGCCTTGCTGTGGAGGCCAACTCAAACGCCTCATACTGGTTTCTGAAAAGTGCTTTATGGGCAGCAGTATGTGAGCTTAATGGTCCGGCTCCCATCCTTTGGCATAATGTAAACATATCGATGTAAAACTTCAGTCATGATGGGTTCCGCTTGGCTCGGGTCTGCAGCCCGAGCCCAAGGAAGAATAATTGCAGAGCCATGTGGGAGACAGCAGGAGGTGTTGTGGGAAGAGGGCTGTGAGTGAGGGCAGGTTGCTTCTGGGGGTGTTTGTGTACAAACAGGTGCACGTTGTGCACACGCTTGCGTGTTTTGAAGTTCACATGTTCCATTCTTCCTTCTGCCTCACAGAGTCAGGATGGCTAAAGGTGACCCGAAGAAGCCCAAGGGCAAGATGTCTGCCTATGCCTTCTTTGTGCAGACGTGCCGTGAGGAGCACAAGAAGAAGAACCCAGAGGTTCCCGTCAACTTTGCAGAGTTCTCTAAGAAGTGCTCAGAGAGGTGGAAGGTACTTAATTTGAAGTGATGACTTGTCCTGTTATCTGCTTGCGTTGCCTGTGCCGGTCTGAGGGCAGAGGGGGATGCTGCTACTGCTGCTCTGGTCTGCATGCTACGTCTGTGCCTGATGTTCTGCTGCTATCCAATGTAAGAGCTGTGAGCTCTTGTGCCAACCTGGCCACCTTCCTTACACAGTCCTGGCTGTGGCCGCTGCCCTGGCCAGGACCTTGGTCCCTACAGCGGTCCGCTAGAAAACAAACACATTCTGAAACGGCCCCTGTGGAGTTGGCATGTGTTGGCTTGTGTACTCAAAGTTTGCCAGCTATTGAACACTGGGTGATCACGTGACTTGGTGTCTTGTGTTTTTTGTGTTTTTTAGACCATGTCAAGCAAGGAGAAGGCTAAATTTGATGAAATGGCAAAGGCCGATAAGGTACGATATGATAGAGAAATGAAGGACTATGGCCCAGCTAAGGGTGGCAAGAAGAAGAAGGACCCCAATGCCCCAAAGCGACCACCGTAAGTACCTGAGTACATGGTGTGCACGGGTGTTACTGTGCTTCATCCTGCAGTGCTTACAACTTGCCTGTTATTTGCGATAAAAGAATCCAGTGGGACACGCTGTGGGTGTAGAAGTACTGATGGCGTTGATTGCGTTTTGTGAGGTTTCTGGGTTGCCTGTAACCCTGAGCATGTGGAGTGCTGGCGGAGCTGTCGATACTCGGTGCCCTTAAAATCGTGGTGAAGGATGGGGACAGCAGGGCTGCAGTGAGACTTGTACATTGAAGGTGGAATTGCAGAGGGGCGGGGATAGAAAACGCTTAATAGCGCTTAATAACAAAATAAGGTCTAAGGCTGCAAGTTTGGCCCACAGTAAAATCAAAATATGTACTTTAAAAAAAAAAAAGAAATTAAAAAACCAACTTGTTGTCCACTCGTAGGTGTAGGTGAGGATGTTGTGCTGTGGGGCGGGGAGAAGCTGCTGCTAGGGTGTGCTGCTGTGCTGATCACTGTCCTCTGGTGCTTCTCCCCAGGTCTGGCTTCTTCCTCTTCTGCTCAGAGTTCCGCCCCAAGATCAAGTCCACAAACCCTGGCATATCCATTGGGGACGTAGCAAAGAAGCTTGGTGAAATGTGGAACAACCTCAGCGATGGTGAAAAGCAGCCTTATAACAATAAGGCCGCTAAGCTGAAGGAGAAGTACGAGAAGGTAAGGCTGTTGTAACGCGTCTCTCCTTGCGGGCTCCTTTGCTGGTGCCTCCGTGTGACAGACGGAGCTGAGCAGTGGGGGCTCTGCCGCCCGCAGCTGTTGGCGGTTACGTGCTCTCGTTGTGCAGCGGGGCCCGGCTCTCGCGGTGGATGTAGCTCGGGTTGCAGTCGGGTAGAGGCAGGCAGGTGCGTTCCGGCAGGGAGGAACGTCCCCAGGCAAAGCACACCGTAGCTGCGGCGGAGAGTTTGCCATGCTATTAGTGGAGCTACGTCCTGCTAGCAGGAAAGTGACAAGAGGTTGGCTTCCCTTACCCTCAGACAAGTAATGATGAGCGTGGGGCTCAGGGCTGCCTGCCCGCTGGGGCCGCGGCTGCAGGAAGACAGTCCCCTCCGCTAATACGCACCGCTGTGTGAACGCTGGGTGTTTGGCACTTAGAGCAAATTAAGACATCCCCTTGACTTTGCAGGATGTTGCAGACTACAAGTCTAAAGGAAAGTTTGATGGCGCAAAGGGAGCGGCAACCAAAGCTGCTCGGAAAAAGGTAGAGGAAGAAGACGAAGAGGAGGAGGAGGATGAAGAAGAGGAGGATGAAGATGATGATGACGAATAAAACTGTACTATACTTGTCTCCATGTGAATACCATAGAGTAGGGGAAACACCGTAAACGCAGCACCTCTTATTTGAGATGGTGTCTCTTGCCCTTATTAGGCTTAATTAAAAAAGAAATAATTTGGATTCCGATCGCGTTGTAGTTTCTAAAAGTGCTCTAGAAATTGTAACTGGTTTACATGAAGTGGCCATGGGTGTAATTAGCACCCTGAAACTGTATCAAAGTTGTACATATTTCCAAACATTTTTAAAATGAAAAGGCCCTCTAGTGTTCTCCTAACTCTGTGCACTTTGCTGTTGGTGTAACAAAGCATTTAAAAATGTTTCAAGCATTTTTTTAATTTGTAAGGTGGTGTTACTATATGGTTATTGGCTAGAAAATCCTGGGTTATAAACTGTACATATCTATAGTTTGTAAAAACTAGACAGATTCTTGTGGTACATGCTTAGAGTTATGATGCCTTAGAGGAGCAGTGATTACTGGAGAGGCCGTACGTTCCCCGGGGTGCCATGGCCCGAAGCATGCACTGTGAGGGTAGATCTATTTACACTACAGTGGGCGTCCATTTAGCTTAAAGTTGTCTTTCTGTATATAGTGAAATAGCATTCTGCTGCCATTCTTAGTTGTGGAAGGGGGTTCAGCTGGCATGAGAAGTGTACGGATTTTTTTAGTTAAGTGCGGTAGTTTTTAAACTGAAACTGTAGACATCTCTTCATCGTCAACTCAGTGAAGAGCCAGTGCAGCAACTGAAGTTCAAAAACACTCTGTACTTAAACGAATTTGCAACGTTCTGTTTTTTTTGTATGTTTAGAATGCTGAAATGTTTTTGAAGCAAAATAAACAGTATTACATTTTTAAAACTGTTCTTGACAACACTCTAAATTTCTGGTTGAAAAGGATCTTAACAACAGCGAGAGGTTCATTTCGAAGTCTGTGGCATCCCTCAGGGCTGGTGACTTAGGAAACATTCTGACTCAAGGATTAAAAATAAAAATAAATGGTGGCCAGCCAAAACTGGCTGAATTGAAAGAGATGGCTGCTCCAGCTAATATGCAATCATAACTGTTTATGGCTGAGTGGCATAAGATGCTATGCAAGTTTGAACTTTATTACTTGAACTTGGGAGCCTAAATGAACATTCATGACGTAATTGTTTGTTTGTGTGTGTATATAGCAGCATTCAGAGATGCAGAGAAAGGTAGGTGGCTAGGAATGAGGCTGATACTATGGAATAAGTATAAAAGCATAGTTTGGATTTTTTTTTTTTTTTCCAGTTGTGTTGGGTAAATTTATAGCCCAAATGCATTGCTGTACATATTAAAATGTGCCTTTTTTGTCCTGTGTTAAACTGTTTCAGACTTGTGGTTTTTTCTAGCATCTTAACCCTCGGCAGGAGCGAGGCGCCTAGGCTGGCTGCTGCACTAGGAGTGTGCTGCAGGTGCTCCACTCTGTGTCCTTCCCAACGACACCAGGTGACCGGGTGCTGCAGGGCAGGGGCATGGCGCACCTCTTCCCCTCCACTGGCACTGACTGCAGCGCAGACCTGATCCTTCCCAATTCCAGCGGGGTGTCCCCCTGCCTGGGATCGAGCTACCGTGCTCAGTCCTGGTCTGGTGGCTCTGACCCTCTCCCTCATGTTCTGGCTGCGGCTCGCAGCCCATCCACTTGGCCAGGAGGAGGTGGGCACGCAGACGTGCTCATGGTGATGCCGTCAGATGCGCGCTGCCGCATGCCGCCCGCTTGGCAGGAGAGGATAACTGCTCTGTGAGTACGAGTGCTGCCAGCGCTCCCTCTGAGCCCAACTGCAGAAGCACGAGGGCCAGGCTTGCAGACAGGAGGAGCAGTGATGGTGAGGAGAAACAGCTTCATCGCCTGACTGGGTGTGTGTCTGGCTTTCTGTGACCTCTCCATAACTGCGGTATTGTGGCAAAACATTGATCTAATGTTGAGATAGAGTGGGACCCGAGAGCAAAAACAAGTTAGAAACTTTTATGGAATATAACCGCACGTGGTGATTTTAATTTTTTATTTTTTTTTATGGTTTAGTGTTGGTTGGATCTTGGAAATATTTCTGTAATTGCTTAATTATGGCAATTCTTAAATGTCGTTAATGAACTACAACAAAAGAAGTGTGAAATTGGCTCCCATTTTATGGGAAGTTGTGTTTTAAAAGGCTGAATAAAACCGTGCCTGGAAAAGAAACAGGTACCCTCGTATCGCCTGCCTTTCCTGTGCCTCTTGTGTCATGAGGGAGAAGACTGGAGATGCCAGCACGTGGAAATTTGATGGGAAGTGGTGGAGCAGAAGAGAAAAGCGATGGCATCGTTTCAGGAGCTCTAATGCTGTTTCTATTGTCTAGTTGGCAAAATCTCCCCTTAGCCACATATGGGAATTAGTGTAGATTGCTGCTGTGCAAATCGAGCTTGGCTTTGAATTAACTGCTAGTGAGCTGAGTCCCTATTGATAGTATTAGCAAATAAGAGCTGGAGCTGACACCTCTTTGTTATATTGGAAATCTGTCAAGTTGCAGGGCTCGATGAAGGTCTTGGGCCATAGGCACTACCTATTCCTGCTTGGCAAATTCCTGAAATATGGCATGCCTGGGGGATATTGCTTGATAGAGTGCTAGCACAGGACTCTGGGGACTTGAATTTGGGTATTGCAGTTGCAGTGCTGGTGCTTCTATCCCCTTGGTGCTCTGCCATTGATAAATACCACAGTGTGAATGTATATAAATAGCATAGGATTTTCCCCCTGCTCCACCACTGCTGATTTGTGTTCAGAGATGTTGTCATCTGAAATACTGGGAACTGCTTAATTTCACACGGCTCAGTTTATTTGATAGAATGCTCTGACATGCTTGTGGTGTTCCAAACAGACGGTTCTGCTTTGGGCTGCTGTGCAGCTGAAACTCTTGCTCAATTTTACTCCAAAGCTGTGCAGAGTAAATGTGTCTCTTATTAGCTCCACTCTGTGTAGAGAAGGGTAACGATGAAATAGGTCTGAGGGGAGGGATGGAGGGCGACTTCCCCTTGTGTGACTTTGCTGGAGCTGGCTACGAAATGGCTTTCGTTCCCAGAATGTGCTCTGTTGCATCCCCCTGCACGCCTGCCTGAGGGGAGCTGGTCTCAGTCTGTGCAGCAGCTGCGGGAGCCATTTGCCTTTCTGGGAAGGCAGATGGTAGCTGGGCTGGTTGGGTCCCCTCCCTGGATACCTTAAATGTGGAGCGACAGAGGTGCAACTGTGGCTTTTGCTCAAAGGAGATCACCTGTGGCTGCTGTGTGTGGAGGGGCAGAGCAGGCAGAGGCCCGGAGCACCAACTTGCCTCGCCGTGCAGCTTGTCTGTCCTTAGTGCTGTTGGGCTGTGCTCGGGGCTGTGCTCAGTCCTGAGAGCACACTAACTGCTGAAATGCAACGTGTCCTTAAACCAAACTGGCTGGGGAAGGTGTGGCATGGACAGGACTGTGCTGATGCAGGGTAGAGCCTGTCCCTTGCCTAGCTCAGCCCCACAGTGTGGCAGCGAGAGCTGGGGCTGCGAAGCTGTGCTCTCCTGCTGCTCTGTAGCGCATACAATTGTAAATCCAGTTGAAGTTAGGTAAATGTTTTGTGTGAGCTGAATGCACGTCCTGGGACTTGGGCGGGCTCTGAGGTGGAACTGCTTCAGCGCAGCCCCAACACAGGGGGTTGGCCCTCAGCAAAGGCAGTGCTATGGGATTGTTTCCTGCTGCTTGTGTCATGTGTTTTGAAGCAGCGTGTTAGTTTTTCCATCATAATATTAATTAAAAATCGAGGTCCAAGTGCACACGTAATCAATTGGCAGCAAGCAGCTCTAGTAGAAATCCTCAAGAAGGTAGGGGCCTGCTGGGGGTCGTCCTGGGGATACAGCAGTCGCACCTCTGCTCTCTGTCAGGCCAGCTGTTGGCTACCCGTGCTTATTGCAGCAGCAAGGTGTGAGTATTGCCACTGGCTGCATGTCATTGGCCAACAGCTGGATGCTCACAGCTTCGGACCTCCAGCTTGCTGGACTGTAATGCAATGAACTGGACTGCAAATCGCAGCCGCATTGTGGAGTGAAGCAGAGAGGACCTGGCCACCAAGCAGTTGCTCTGAGTGTGTTTCAGCTTGCAGCCTAGCATGGATCAAACAGCCATGTGCCTGGCAGGGAGTGTGCTGTGTGTGCCTCTACCTCTTTTTGTCAGGAGGGCTCCAGGCTGTTTGGTGGCCTGTGTCTGGAGTGGCCTGCGGCACCTGACCCCTGCCGGGCCAGTGTGGGTATGATAAGAGGGGAGGTGTGGGACGGCTCCAGGCCTGTGCCAATGGCCCAGCCTGCAACTGGGGCTGCTTAGGGCTCATCCTGGGTGCCCCTGGGCTTGGGCTGCTGCCCCTCCTGCTGTGAGTGCCTTGTGCTATGGAGCTGGAGAGAGCACAAGCTGCTGGGAGGTTTGCTGAGGAAGTGTGGAATAGATGAGTGGGCAGTGAGGTGGGTTAAGAACTGGCTGACTGACAGAGCTCTGAGGGTTGTAATTGGTGGCACAGAGTCCAGTTGGAGGCCTGTTTTTAGCAATGTTCCTCAGGGTCGGTGCTGGGTTAGATCTTGTTCAACATCTTCATCAGTGACCTTGGTGAGGGGATAGTGTCCACCCTCAGCAAATTTGCCAATTATATGAAGTTGGGAGGAAAGGCTGACACACCAGAAGGCTGTGCTGCCATTCAGTGAGACCTGGAAAGGCTGGACAGGCAGAGAGGAATCAGATGAGGTTTAACAAGAGCAAGTGTAGTGTATTACGTAGAGATGAATAACCGCTTGCACCAGTACAGGTTGGGGGAGGACCTGCTGGAGAGGAGCTCTATGGAGAGGAAGCTGGGGGTCCTGGTAGACAGCAGGTTGGCCATGAGCCAGCAGTGTGCTCTGGTGGCCGATGCAGCCAGTGGCATCCTGGGGTGCATTAAAAAGAGCATAGCCAGCAGGTCAAGAGAGGTGATCCTCTTCCTCTACTCTGCCCTGGTGAGGCCTCACTTGGAGTATTGTGTTCTGGGCTCCCTCGTACTAGAAAGACAGGGATCTCCTGGAAAGAGTCCAGCGTAGTGCCAAGAAGATGATAAAGGGCCTGGAGCTCCTCTCTTATGAGGAAAGACTGAATGACCTGCATCTGTTCAGCCTTGAGAAAATATGACTCAGAGAGGATCTGATCAATGTCTATAAAAATCTGAGGTGCAGGTGGCAAAGGGACGAGGCCGGACTTTTCTGAGAGGTGCGCGGTGACAGGACTAGTGGAAATGGCCGCCAACTGAAGTATGTGAAGTTCTGCACAAATGTGCGCAAGAACTTCTTCGTGGTGAGGGTGACGGAGCGCTGGAACAGGCTGCCCAGGGGGGTTGTGGAGTCTCCTTCTGTGGAGATGTTCAAGACCCGCCTGCATGCTTACCTGTGCAACCTGGTCTACAGAGCCTGCTTTGGCAGGGGGGTTGGACCTGATCTCTAGACGTCCCTTCCAGCCCCTACAATTCTGTGATTCTGTTTTTCTGAGCAAGCTGCAAGGTGAAGGTGTCAGTGAGAGTCTTAAAGAGAGCCCTTTCTTCAAGGGCTGCTCTGAAACTGGGATAAGCCCTGAGGAGCTGGCATCCTGCTGTCTCACTGAGGATCTGTTGCTCACGCTGCTTGTTGGCTGGGGGTGGCCAGTGGGACACTGGTGGTGGGAGCAAGCAAGGAGTGGCCAAGGCACGTCTGCCACCTTGCTTTTGAACACATTTGGCAGGAGTCATCCACCAAATAAGAACAAGAAGTTTCTGCTTATTTATTTACTTGCTCTGCAGTCTTTGCATTTTTCCCTTGTTCCTCGAGGAGCATAAACAGCGCTCTGTGTACATGTGACATAGCAGCCCACAAACTCCCTTTGTGACTTCTTTCTTTCATGGAGGAGAAATGCATTCAGGAAAAGCAGGGCCCTGACAATGAGAATCAAGCATTTCTAAATATGGACATCCCTTTTTGGACTAAAAAGTCTTTTTTGTACCATGCATATTTCCCCTGTTAATCATTTCCTTTTGTTCCTCACAAGCTTTGGTCCTCCGATGTTATGGAAGGAATTACAGCTGCTGTGTTTGTAAACTTTCCTTTACGTTGTGTTTGCTGGTTTGTATCTTCATGAATCTGCTGAGTTGTTTCTTTTGCTTTGTGATCAGAAAGGCCAGCACTCCGGTTACTCACCCTTTTCTTTTCCTTTTTCTTTTCTTAAATAAAAAAAAAAAAAAAAAAAGCAGTCATATTTGGCCTCAGCCTGTCTTGAAATATTGGGGATTTTACAGGCCAGTGATCTTTTCTTGGTCCCATTCACCGCTTTTGTGTTGGACTAATTGCCTTGATAAAGGCGGAGCTGGGGATGGTGAAGTGCTTCTCCTCCAAGGTGAAATGTGAGAGGGAAGGGGGAAATATTCAGATGTTCACTAGCAGCTGGGTAAGCTGAATGCATCAGAAATCAGCCAGAGCTCAGACAAAGTAGGGGATTAGGAGTCTGGGGTGGGAGGGAGGCTGGATATCTGGAAGCCTGCTGCGCTGGGGGCGGCTCGGCTGGCCACTGGGCATGGCCATTGTCAGGGGCTGCTCGGAAACCTGTTACTTGTGCTATGTGTAGAGCAACCCCTCCCCACCAGAGTCCCCTGCCTTTAATGAAAAAGCCATGACCGATGCAATCAATGTGCTAGAAGCTCACCCTCAGGAAGCAGCAAGGCTGTGCTTGGCTCTTGTGGCCCTGCTTGTGCTGAGCGCTGCTTCTGGCCCTGGGCAGAAGCAGCAGCACCACTCCTGGTTCTGCCCAGGCCGGGGGGCTGAGGTGGGTTGGAGGTTGTCTTTCTTTTATTTGGTGATGAAAAGGGAATTTAAAAAATGGTTTTGAAAGCAAAATATTGGAATTAATGTGTTGTGAACAGAAATAGCCAGATAGCGGCTTGACTATTTTGTTTTTGTTTTGCTTGTTTGCTTACTTCTTTTTTGTTGTTGCTGTTTTTTCTTCCAAAAGCCATCTCTGTTCTTGCATCTGAGCAGATGCTGTTTCTCCATTCTGCTCCTTCACCTCTGGCACTTTGCTTTGCCCCTGCTTTCATCCTGCCTGCACTTTGTAGTGAGCCACGGTGCGTGAAGGTGTGGGAACACAGCACCTTCACTCAGTACCTTGCTCCACACTAGCTGCAGGGCACGGTGAAGCACTGGGAACAGCTATGCTGTGGATGCTCTTGCGGCTGGGATGCTACCTTCCCCTTGCCCCAGCCTGGAGGAGAGCCTAAAGCCTCCGTCGATAATAAGCTTATAAGGTAGTAAATCTCGGTAATGAGAAAAACAGAAGATGGTATCTGCTTAATATGACGGTACTGTGTATGATCTGGTGAGCAGCCGCTGGAATCAGCTGCCCGTCACTGCAGGGGCTACAGCTGAGATGCTGCGTTTCCTGGCAGGAGTGGCAGCTTTCACAGGGTGCTCCATAGCAAATGGAGAAGATGGGGAAACGTGTTCTTCTCCATTGTACCTTCAGAGGTGTCAGAATGAGACACTGGGGACAGCAGGCACGTGGGGAGGAGCGAGTTGCATGGGGCAGCATTCCTGTCCCACACCTGCTCTGCGGGGTCCACCTATGCTCAGGGCTGCTGGCAGCCCTTGGTTAAGTCAGGTCTGCGAAATGGAGAGAGGAGAGAAGAGTTCAGGGGGAGGGATCTGCATGTAGTATGTAATGCTTTTATGAATTGGGTCTTTAATAATTTACATTGCCAGTTTAATACTTTGAATACAAATTATCTCACCCATATGCTGTGCTGACAAACATAAAAATGGAGTAATCAAAGCTGTAATAGCACTACAGCAAAAAGACATAAAATGCCACTAGAAGGCTTAGGATAAATTATTGCATGCACACACTAGCTCTATGGCTCCCTGGTGCCAATGGATGCGTTGCAATTTTTTCCTCAGACTTTGCATTCAGGCTCGAGGACTGGTGCAGTACCAGGTGTGCCACGTGCAGTTCTGTGAGCTGGGCAGTGCTGAACAAAGAGGAGGAGAGGGAAAGGCTCAGACCTTGATAAACACCTCAATTTAAATTCTGCTCTGGCATTCCATGGGCTGAGAAGAAAATATAGTCCTGATATTTGTAGGGAGCCCCTTCCTCCTCCAGCAGGATTATTTGCATGTATGATAAGCAGCAGTGTTGGCTTGCCATCTTCAGGCGACTGTCTCGAATTGCGCAGCATCCCGAGCAGCCCTGTACATCTTGGGCAGCCCAGGACCTGCTGCATCCATGCCAGGTGCCTGACCATGGCTCCCGGGTGCCTTCCGACTGGGGATGGGCTGTGGGTGCTGTGTCCCACTGGGTGCCCAGAGGGCTGCCTGCAGCCTGGCACCAGGAGAGCCAGGGCAGTGGGCAGCATTACACTGGGGGAGCTGTGAGTTTTGTACTGTTCCCCTCCTATCTTCACTCATGCCTCTAACGCTGAGCTCTGTGGGGCTGGAGGAGGGGAAAGAAGCCAAGCTGCCCCTGGGCTGAGTTTAGGGCTGACAGAGGGGCTCCTGGGTGGTACCAGCAGCTCCATGCTGTGGTTTCAGCTCTGTAGCATCATTTTAGTGAGCACCTGCTGGCATAGGGGCACAGAGTTGTGCAGCAGGGTGAGCAGGAGTGCAGAGCACTGTGCTTATGGGGATGAGCTGCATTTGTGGATGGCAGTAGACTGTGCCGTGGCTTGTGGCAAAGCCTCTGCTCTTACATACTGGTCTGCTTGCTGGTGCCACATCACAGAGATGTCAGTGTGCTGGCTAATCTTTTGTAGAAAGAGACGTTTAAGTCTCATATTTGCATATGCTGAATTTCTCAGCTATCAAGGTTACTCCATGCTGTAATCCATCCTGTGCTTCTAATGCGATCACTGAGAAATGAAGCTTCTTCCCAAATAAATCACCAGCGGCTGTGCTCCGGCAGTGCCATGGCCTTTTTTGCAGGCAGAGGAGCCGGACAGCTCATCCAGTGTGGCCACAGGGCTGGGACCAAGCCCTGCATAGTGAAGGCTCACACTGCTCACGAATGGGTGCATATCCACATCCCTAACATGGATGCTGGCACAGGATCTGTGGGCCAGGTGTGCTGGCAGTGGGATGCAGGGGGTGGGGGTACCCAGCTCTTCCCCTGGGGATGTGTGGGCAGTGGGAGGTGCAGGTGTCATCCAGCTCCCTGGAAGAGCTCTTCCCATCAACAGATCGTCTGGAGAACGTGGCCCTACCTGATCCTTCAGCTCTGCAAATAGACTGTCTGGATCAGGACCGTGATGAGAAATATCACCATACTCATCCAGAGAGGAGTTTTCAGCATAAAAGCTTTGATATGACTCATAGAGCATAACATCTATTTCTGCATGCAAGGTAAATATTTCCCCCTCCAAATGTCAAAGCAGTGCAGTTTCATGTGACACCCTCCATTTGTTTAAGTCTGGGGATGGCAGTAACACCTGTCCGTCCCTCCCCATATTCCCTAACTCTTACCCCATGCCTCGCTGCCACAAGGCTGGCCTTCCTCCCAGTGCTGACCTCCCACTGTTGGTGGCTGCTCCAACTTTTCCTTTGCAGAGGAAGAAACAGAGCACCTCGATACAGCCCCGCTAGGGAAGGGAGGAGATGCATAATGTTTAACCCCGATAGATGGTGATTTCACAGTGATCTGCCTGCCGTGGCTGCAGGACCTGTTGCTGTGCCCTACAGAGAATGCTGGTGGCTGAAGGTCCCCAGCGAGGAGCCCTGGAGCTTTGCTTTTTTACAACTTAACAGAGTCCTATCCTCCTGCTGTTCTGGAGGGGCTGAGGAGGTTTGCTTCCTTAGGGGGAGGCAGAACTAAGCACAGCCTAGTGATGCCCACAGGGTTGCCAGCCAAGTCTCCTACCATAGCATGAGCTGCACTTACGGTGCTGCAGCCTGGTTTGGCTGTACGGCTGTACGTGCTATCTCTTTTGCTGTCTGCATCTTCTTCTTTTTTTTTTTTTTCCCTTCTTTAAAGGACTCTGCATCTGAGGCTGCTGCACAGTGATGGCAGCGTTATTGTTTGCAATGATTTCTATTTCCATAGCTGCAGAAGAGACCAGAGCCCTGCTGGGCTGAGTGCTGCACGCACCATGACAAAGAGACAGTCCCGGTGCCAAACAACTTGCAGTATTCTCCTTAATGTAAGGAATGTGAAATTAAGATCGCTATAGCAACACCCTGCTCGCATTGCATATATAGAAACGCCTTGTCAGTCTTTATATATATACAAATGTAAGACATATACAAACTCTAAATATCCCTGGCAACTTTCTCCTGCTGTGGAGGTGATGTCTGGGTTGCAGCCCTCTACCCTGCTCCGTGTGTGCCGTGCCCTGACAGGGGATCTGCCTGCAGCCCAGGTGCCAGAGGCTGCCCCTCCACGTAGCGTGACATGGGGCAGTGCTGCCCACCAGAGTTTTGTTTTTGGTGTGCCAAACCTGTAGCCGTAAAGCTAGATTTGAAGCTCCAAATTTGCTTCCTTCAGGCAGTCTCAGGGGTGTGGAGTGAACCTGAGACACGCAAGTCCCTCTCTTTTCTCCTCTTCCCATCTCCCTTTTCTAAAGCTCTGTTAAATGAAATTTCACACCTGTTATGAAGCCTGGCTCTGGCTTCTGCGTGGCTGTATAGAGCTGGGGCCAGAGTGCCTGTGGCAGAGCAGAGCGACAGGAGGCAGACACTGGCAGCTCAGTGCTGCTTTGCTTCTCTGTAAAGCCATAGGAATTCAAGCATGGCTTTCATCTTGCCATAAAGGTAAGTGCAGCTACTGGTCAAGGTGAGCTTTTCCACCGAAAGAATCCCAAAGGAGGCAGCTGCCCCAAGTGGGAGATGTGTGGGGTGCCCACAAGGAGCAGGGAATGAGTCCCCAGCAGGGTCGGGGCTGGGGGCTTCTCTGGGCAAGGACTGGCTGTGGTGGCAGGAGCACTGCTGGTGGGATCAATACTGACCTGCAGAGCTGTGGAAACGCTGCTGGGCTGAGCGCAGAGCTGGCATGGTGTGGGAGGTTTCCTAATGGAGCTTCCATGAGGAGGGCACTGGGAGCACTGGGGTCCAGGAGGTCACTGACCAAAACATGGCCAGTGGAGAAATGGAAATGGAGGTCGTCCACCTCTGTCTGTGCCGGCAGTCCCACAGGGCTCTGGTAACGCACTCTGTTTCTCCTGACCTCTGCATTTCTATCAGCTGTTTTAGCAAGTCTGACACCAGGAATGCAATCAGGGCTCTGCACTCCTATTTATGCTTCCGCCCAGCAATTTGCAGTGGGCTGTCGAGCACTCTGCTCATAATTGACAGCAGAAAGCAATACACTTCATAAGAGGAAACGTCTCCACCAGTGGCTGGATCCGTGCAGGCTATTTCCCATAATGAGGATGAAGAAAAGAGGCCTTTGCGAGCAGCTGCAGGTAGCAGAGCCCCTTGCTGTGGGTGCAGTGGTGCCACTTGGTGTGCAATTAAGAGCCAGGTGTCAGGAGCAGCCATACCACGCTGCCTCCCTCCCCCCCAACATGCCAATAGTCACAATGAGGTGCTTGGTGCTGAGTGCCTATGGTGCTGCAGTGTCCCAGCTCCTGCCACCTCTGCAGCAAGGGACTGCACGGGGCAAGGCTCCGTTTGAGCATCCTTGCTTCAGTCACTTGTTTCTCCCCTCACAGAAGATGCGTGTGACAGTTTCAGCCTTGGCTTTGTACCAGTGGAAGAGGGAGGATGTTGACAGGAGTGATGGTGCACCAGGCTGGGTGAGCAGGCACAGGGAGCTGGGCTGGCTCCACTGCTATGTGGGGCTGTTGAAGGTGCTGGGGCTGCAACTTTGCACTGCACGAGGCAGTGGAGCAGAAGAAATGCCTGCAGGTGGGGTGTACCCAGGGTTTCCCTGTCCTGTCTCCCTGTGGACTGGTGCTGCCTCTTTCACTGGGGTTGAAGCACAGCCAGGGTACAAGCTTAAGTCCCTGTTCTGAATGCAGCTGGAGGAAAACCAGGTGAGACCTTGGTGTGCCCAAAAGCTGCCCTCCAGCTCCCCCTGAACGGGAAAGGATACTGGGCTTAGGGCTAGAAGGAAGAACTGGCAGAGCCAGGGAGGAGGGGGGTTGACATTCATGGGACAAGCAGGAGCCACCCCGCAGCATCCCTGTGGGCACCGGTAGTGGGGCTGTGCGAGCAGCAGCATCCCTGCCTGCACAAGGGACAGGAATGTGAATGGTGGAAAGGAGCTGCCAGAAATCTCAATGGGAACAATATCAAGTGCTCTCTCTATTAAATTCTTTATTTTTAATATTTTCCTCTTGTTGCTCTGGAAGTCTCAGTGCCATGAACAAGCCCTGTCCACAGTCAGCCCCATGCAGCCACTTGTCCAGGCGCTACATTTGGGCTCAGGTGTGAGGAGGGTGCCTGTTCTTCCTGAGCTCCTGCTAAAGGCAGATCCCAACAACAAGCAGGGCCACTGTGCCACTCTCCAGAGACGGGCTGCCATGGGCAGGCTTTCCTTTTTCTTTATTTATTGTCCTCTGAGGAGTGCTGAGCACCTTAAACAACTTGTCTGCTGTAGGGCAAATGTAGGAGGAATGGTTTTCTTGCTCAGAAACTAAAGCCCTGGGCTGCCCCTCACCCAAAAAATGAGCAGGAGGGGTGCTACCATTTGAGATTTTGGGTGGGATACAAGACCATTCACAAAGCCATTGCATTCCAGCGCTAGAGGAGTGCAGCTGGACCTGCTGAAGGCAGCAGGGTGCTCACAGCATGCCCCCATTCACATTGTGACCCTGCAGTCAGAACAAGGTTTGGGTCACTGAAATACTGCATGCTCCTTACATATGTCAGAAGCACTGGGGTTATTTGCCAGTGGAGCCACTCTGTGTGCATAACATAGCCTTTGCCTTCATGAAAAGCGCTGTCTGATGGCAGCAGTTTGCAGAGCACCCTGACGGCAGGTTATGAGCTCCTGCCTTGCTCCTGCCCAGAGAAGCTGTGGTGCTTCATCCCTGGAGGTGCCCAAGGCCAGGCCCCTCTGCAGCTGTCCCTCCTGAAAACTGGAGTCAAAAGGCAACGAGCTCCACAGAGCCAGCTAAGAGATGGTCACTGCCACTGAGCAAGCTCAGCCAAAAGGATGGGCAAAATTGGCCCTAACTATACCAAGCAGAGGAGTGGTATTTGTGGAGTGCAGCCGTACTCTTTGTGTATTTGACAAAAGTGAATGGTCTCTTTTAGGTTGACAAAAATCAGTGTAGCAGTCAGCCCATCCCTGTATAGGGGAAAGAATCCTTCATTTATAAGCGATTCATTAAGTAGCATTAAAGCTGTCTCTGAAGACAAAATAATCTTTTTAAAGAGGACTCAAGGTACCGAGAAGGAAGATTAATGCCTCAGCTATCTTTCAATTATGCAAGCTTTCATTTGTTGCCATACACCTGGTTAACTCTTCCCGAGCTGAGCATGGTGGAGAAGGTGGGAGGGGAAGGCAGTGCTCCAGCCCTGTGTGCACCAGGTGCATTCTGCTCCATCTTTCTCTGTGTGTGTGTGTGCCACGTGTGCTTTGGGAATCACGGAGCTCTGCTTGCTGACCCTCATTTGGTCACCTTCTCCTGTGATCACATTTGCAGTTCTTGCACAATCAAACGAGTCTAACACTCTGAATATTTTTATTTTGGTATGATTTACGTCAGAGGTTCTGGCAAAGCGTAATTAGGAAGGCCTTATTGATCCATCCACCTTCCTTTCTTTCCTTGCCACTGGTTCCTGGCACACCAGCTTTATCTTAATTGAAACTGTGAAGAGTCCATTTAGCAGGAAGGTGGGAGGAAACGGCCCGAGAATGATCCATCTCAATTGCTCCACCGATGAAAACAGTTGCTCACTCCATCTATCATAATTTCTTCTGAGTGTCATAGGGAGATGGGTTGCTCTAACTGTGCAGATGCGCCCAGCGGAGCTGTGCAGAGCTGCTCACCAGGGCTCTGTGCTGGGGAACAGACTGCTTGGTGCAGCTCTCCGTTTTGCACCAAAGAAAGTGGCCAGGTGAAAAAAACATTTCCTTACTTCATGATTTTAAAGCTGCACCACTACTAAATATGTATGTATGTCCATATGTATATATATAACGTAAGTGAGGCCAAAGATTTTGTTGGGCAGCTTTGATGCTTCCATGGGTGCTCCTGCCCAGGATATTCCCCAACAAGCAGCCCTGCTCTGCAGCTGTGGGGAGCAGTGGGTTTATGGCACTCTACATCCCCCCACCAAGTCCTTCAGCAACTGCCTGCACGTTGGTACCATAGGGCAGGACCCCATGGGGCACCCAGCTCAGCAGCTGCCCTCGATGGGGAGCTGGGGCAGCATGAGCGGGTTTGATGCTGGCAGGAGATGGTCAGTCTGGTGTGGGTTTGCTGGGACTCTTGAAAGCCTCCCAGCTGGAGGAGAGGAGATGGCATCACACATCTGCTGAAAGCACAGCTTTGCCCTTGACTTCAGCCAGAATTCCTTAGTTTCAGCAGCCAGCAAACCCAAGGCACCTGCAATTCAGCTGAGGTCCTTGGAAATAACAGCCCAGCTCTCCATGTCCAAAGCACATCTGAAAATGACTTAAAGTGGTGAAAACAGCACCGACCAGACCACTTGGAAGTTGAGAGCTGCTAAAAGGACGTGTGTGTGGGAGCTACACCCTACTGCAGGTGAGTCCTGGGCATGGACACAAAAGGCTGTAGAGAAAGATGTTCAGTTTAGATTGAAAATATTTGCAAAATTGTGTAGAATTCAGCAAGTCCATTCAAGGGATAGGATAGGACAGAACAGGATGGGCCAGAGCAGAACAGAACGGTTCAGAAGGAAGGAGCCTTTCATGTGTCCAATTGCCTTTCATTTGTTGCCATACACATAGGTAAAGTCTTCCAGAGCAGACAAAGTCACAGCATATCACTGAGGGTGTTATCCAAACGCCCCCTGAACACTGCCGCGCTCGGGCCAACAACCCCCTCCCTGGGAAGCCCGTTGGACGGCGCGGGGCAGCCGCGGCTCACCGCATCCCCACTAAAACCCGCCTTCTGGCTTTGCTTTCCAAACCGAGCTGAGAATGGAATCGGCCGCGGGACGGCAGCGGCAAGAGGCACGCGTTCGCAGAGCGAACCCGACGGCGGAGACGCGCTCTCCCACTCACGGTGGGACGGAGCAAAACCGAGTCCCTAACGCAGGGGGGCGGGGGCCGCCCCGCACGGCCCCGCACGACACAGACCGCGGCCGGCGGAGCAGCGAGCGGGGCGGTGCGGGCCACCACCCCCCGCCGCCCGCCCCGCCGCTCCGGACCTCCGGGCGCATCCCACCGCCGCCGCGCGGTGTCGCCGTCGGACAGCGCTGCCGCCTGCCCCGGCCCCGCTCCGGCCCCCCCGCCCCGCCCCGGGCCGGGCCGCGGCACCGCCCGGGGGAGGGGGCGGCGGGAGCCCCCCGAGCCGCGCCGGGGAGGAGCGGGCGGCGGCGGCCGGAGCGGCCCCGGTAGGGCCGGGCGGAGCGCGCATGGAGCGGGCGGGGAGCAACGGGAGCTGCTCGGGCTGCCGGCTGGAGGGGGGTCCGGCGGCGCGGGCGGCCAGCGGCTTGGCGGCGGTGCTGATCGTCACCATCGTAGTGGACGTGCTGGGCAACGCGCTGGTCATCCTCTCGGTGCTGAGGAACAAGAAGCTCCGCAACGCCGGTGAGCGCGGGCGGGCGGGGGGCGGCGGGCGGAGCGGCACCGTGCCCGGGGCTCCGTCGCCCCGCGGGATGGGGTCCGGCCCCGCACGGCGGCGCTGCCCCTCTGGGCGCGGGGCGGTGCGGGACGGGCGGCGCGCACGGGCGCTGGGCAGTGGGGCCGCCCGCCGCTCCCCGCCGGCCCCGAGGTGCTGCCCCGGGCTGCTCGGACTCACTGTCTTTTTTTGTTGTTGTGTCTCCCCCCCCCCCCCCCCCCCCGTCGCTTTTTTTTTCCCCCCCCCTTCTTTTTTTCTTTTTTTCTTTTTGTTCTCCAACTTCTTCGAAGTTTTGTCTCCCAGAGACAGCTGCAAATAAAGGAGCCCGTCCTCCGGTCGCGATCCAGGTAAAGCCCTCATCGGTTTTAAGAAGAGAGCCGGGAAGGAGCAGGGGAAGCAGGCGGCGGTTGCGGGACCTCTCAGGCGGCGGTGCGGAGGGGGCAGCTCCCGCTGAACGCACAGCTGCCGCCCCGCCAAACGCGGGCTGCGACGTCCCCGCCGTGCGCCCAGCGGGTGCTTCGTGAAGCTGCTGAGCTTCGGGTGTCCAAGTGGCAGCCGAGCAGAGCTTCTGCCCGGTGCTTTGAGAGTCTGTTTTGAAGCTTTGTGCTTTGGCTCGTGTAATGAGTTAATCTAGGAAAGCGATAGTGGTGCTGCTGCTATTAACCCTTTTAAAGAGAACCGTGTGTTTTGAGGGCGTCCTCCTTATTGCTTTCGAAGTTGTGTTATTTGAGGATATAAGCACATAAATGGCTCCGAGGGGAGCTGCACGGTGCTGCTGACCGGGTACCGCAGCGTGCCTTTTGCTGAGGGTGCACTGACTGCTTTTACAGCCAGAGACATCGAGTGACCTTTACTTTTATAGCTTGTTAAATGGTTTGGATGAAATGTCTCCAGTATTTATAACAAGAGAAAGTTAAAAGCATTCTGGAGATGCTGATCTCTCTATCTTCTGTAGATATGGAGTTCTGTACAGGTAGGGGCTGTACCAGTAGCAGATGGGACAACATCTGATGATTCCCGGCAGCACAGTGTGGCTGCTGGCTGGGGCAGGGTGGGGGGCAGCAGCCCTGCCAGTGAGTTGCCGTGTTTTCACCGGCACAAGGAAAGTGCCCTTGGTATCCACGGTGCGTAAACATGCATTGCATTTTCCACTGTCTTCAGCTTCATTTCAAAATGTGAGCAGTGTGAGCTTGTGGACGGTGGGAAGGACAAGCAGAGCCCCCAGACAGCCGGCGGTTTGTTGTCAGCTTGGGAACTGAAGCGAGTGGATTGAGAACTGTCGGCTGCTTTCATCGCCTTTCACTCTGTTCACCCCTTGAACGCGTTGCATGTTGTGACACTGTCTCCCCTTTGAGCTAAGTTAAAGTTACTGCAAAAGTGGAGGAGAATGACTTTCCCTTTGCGTGACATCGGAGATATTTTCAAAGTCTTCTGCTTAGCAGTCTGAGAAAGCCCCTGGGAGCCACTGTTGAGGCCAGCACAGTTGAAGCCCTCATTAACCATCCTGGCTGGATGGTGTGCATAGAGCCTGAGGTGCTCACTTCAAAGGAGAAGCTGGTGTCAGGACACCTGACATAAGTCCTGCTTTGGTGGTGTGGGAGTGCTGGGGATGACATCGGAGGTAGTGGTGGTCTGAAGTTCATTAAGGTAACACATCCAGCTACCACCTGATTGTCATCATCTTGTTTGGCTGAGAAGACTGTGTGTGTGGAGGATGCTCACACAGCATCACAGCTGCGGCACCAGGAATGGTTCCTGCTGCCCCTTGGCCCCTGGGCAGTACCAGGAGCAGGGCTCGGCATGGTGCGGTGTCTGGTTGGAAGTCCTTTGAGCAAAGGCTTTTCCTGCTCCTGTTCAAACGTGCACTAAGCCAAGCAATAGGTGAAAAGGATGCCACTTTGGATGTGGCAGCTCTTGCCAAATCCTGATTGCACCCAGCCCTATTGCTGGAGCAAGCTTGTAGGAGATCCAGAAAGAAAACAGCTGCAGTGTTGTCCACCTGGTGCCAGGGCTGTACCCAGGCCGAGCTGGACCAGGCTGGGCTGTGAAGCTGGCACTGTACAGTGCATGATGGGGCTTTGGTCCTGGGCTTCTCTGCAGGACTTGGCACAGTGCAGCAGGCATGTGCTTGTTCACTAACGGAGTCTGCCTTGGGCACAGAGCAGTTGCCCAGCACTGGGTGAGTGCAGAAGGTGATGGCTGTGGGCAGAGGGGAACCAGACTCATGAAGAGCTCTGGGCTTCCCCAGTAGTGGTTGGTTCAGCCTTTCTGGAGAACTTCTGGCATCTCACTTCCCTGGAGTAACACCCAGACACCCATGTGTATGGAGCTGCTCATGTAGCCAGGGAGCTTCATACAGGATCCCAGGCTTTGGTCTGTGTGTTCGATGTGCAGGACACTGAGAAGGCTGAGGCAAAGGGCATGCATGAGGCAGAGCTCTGCTCCTCTGGCAGGAGGGGTGTGCATGTGCCTTTATGGAGGCAGATGAGGAGGGCTGAACTTTTCTGGCAGCTGAAAGCCTTTGCAGTCTGACCTCTAAAACTGTCCAGGAGAAACCACTGTGCTCTGCTTTCCCTGTGGGAAGGAGGACGTGTCAGACGGGTGGTGATACTCCCCGTGTTGTTGCTAGATGGAGCTCAGAGGGCTGAGCGTAACTTCAGACCCATGTGGGAAATAGCAAGTGCATTACATGGCATGTGCAGATGCACGGCCAACTGGGAGCTGCTGCATATCTGAGCGTGAAGGTTGTCATTCATGAATCTTTCTAGCATTACAAATGTGAAAACTGCATTAAGAAATAGTCAACATTTTAAAAGAATTAGCCTGTTCTTTGAGCAGAGGCTCTGGATATACACTTCCATAGCTCTCCTGAACTTTGTGCAAACAGAGGCACGCAGCCAAAGTGTGCATTCTTTGAAAAGCCAATGCAGCCTGGAGCTTCCTCACAGAAAGCTGCTCTGCTGCCTTGTGGCTCCTGTTCCTTGGTAGAGATGTCGTCTGTCCAGGGAGCTGAGCCTTCAATGGGGCGCTCAGTGTGGGTGTAACTCCACCAAGGCCCCTGGGCTCTGCCAGCATTCCGTCCCCTCACAGCGCACACACCCAGCGTTTGTGTTGTGCCGGGGGTTTTGTGGGAGGCTGTCACACCAGCCCAAGTCAAGTGCCACGCACAAGTCTGCGCGCGTTATGTCAGCACGGTTACCTTTGTCAGCCAAATGTGTAGTCTCAGAGAAGCCCTCAGATGGGTCTGACAGGCACTCCTCCCGCAGAGCTGTGCTGACCAGCACTAATTGCGTTTCCATCTCCAGCCCTGTGCTGCTTGCTCTGCCCTTTGCCTGACTCTGCGGGCCACAGCCAGGGTTATCAGCCCGTGCTTCCTGGGTCAGTCCTTCGCCGCCTGAGAATGTTGGCACAGCGCGAGCGTTTGTGTTTGAGTGGGCTTTTATTTATTGTTCCAGGACCTCCGGAACTTCCGCACTGCCCTGTGACATGTTTCTCTGCTTTCTTTTACAAAGGTCGTTGTTAGTGATTTGGGGAACTCCCGGGCACGGCTTCACTCCTCATTTTGCAGACCTGAAAGGTGTGCAGTAGTGTTGAATACTTTTCCCACTTGCTTCTGGAGTTCAGAGAGCTTGGTTCTGACTGAAGCATAGATAAGTCATTCATATCTGCAAATGTAAAGAGGAATGCTTCTGCTTTACACCGGCTGTGTGTTTTTACCATCACCCTCTTGTGTTGACAGATGGTCGCTTTCTTTCCTGACATACCTGTAGCCATTATTTCTTGTTACACTGTTTAGCTTCCTTTACAAAATGTGTTATTTCCAGCTGTTAATTGTGTAGCGGATTCTCTAATTGCTACTTATTTCTTCATTTGGCTCCCGTCCTGATCCTTATTTTAAGCAGAGTAAATTTTTTTGAATGTGGCATTGCTCCTTTTGGAAGGAGAGGGGCTCTGCTGAAGTCTCTTTGAACATCTCCCAGTGAACAGTGCCACATTTGTTTTTATTTAGGTGTTTTCGTTCACTTATTTTTGTGTCTGGTTGGTTGTGGTTTGGGGAAGTTGACCTTTTAGAGGCATCATGTTGGACCTTGTTCTGTTTTCACATCTCATGCATTTGGGAGCTGTGACTGGTTTCCTCCCAGCTCCTGCAGGATTTCCTTGTCCTAGAAAGCTGCTGACTCCATGTAGGTGGTTTGAGAGTACTTTTTTCTTTTTTTTAGCACTACAAACCCTCCAGCATCTGCTGCAAGCCTGAGATGACATAATTTCTCTCTGCACATCATGGATATCTACTTTAAGGAGCTGCTCATCTGTTCTGCCAGTTCGTGGCGCAGAATCCCACCATGAGCACTGATCTCTCCTGGCCCCTTTAGATGCGGGGCTCTGTCAGGGGATTGCAGTACCTTGCTGGGCTCAGCCTGGGAGAGATGCTGCTGGTCAGCCCTTTTTCTCGCTTTAGCAAGGCTGTAGCAAACGGCAAGCTGTGGGGCAGTACAGTGTTCCCCAGTTTGCCCAGTGGGCTCTGGGAGAAATGGGGTGGGCGTACTGTGGGAAGGTGGTGGTCCATCCTGGGGCAGTGGTCTGGCCAGAATCTCCTGGGCATGTTGTCCTGGCTCTGTGCCACGAGCAGCAGCAGTCCCTGCAGGTGTTCCTGGGCTAAGTACTTTTGCAGCTGTGGCTGGAGGTTTTGGGTTTCTTCCAGCTGAGTGAGGACCCTTCTCTCAGTGCCTCCTGGCAGCCTTACAGCAGCACTGGCACCTCCTGCCTTGCAGCCTTGGGTCCTGCCTCGCCCGGTCCTCCAGCAGATGCCCACGCTCTGTGGGCTGCTGTGCCACGCAGGTGTGGTGCTGGCTGGGATGAGAGGCGTGCAGCAGAGCCCAGGGTGGTCTCCTCATCCTTCTGCTCAGAATGTCCAGCATACGGTGAGGCAAAACCAGAATGTGCAGGGTGAGCATCTGGCTGATGGGTCGGGTCCAAAGTGTCATAGTAAATGGAGTTCCATCAAACTGGTGGCTGGTCAGTAGTGGGGTTCCCCAGGGCAGTTCTCTTTATTGTCTCCTTGATGTGAATGTAGAGCTAGAAGGTGTTTCAAGTGAGTTTGCTGATGTCAAGTGCGGAGGAGCCTCTGGGGTGATTCAGAGAAATGAGGGAGCTGGGCAATCACCGATTGCATCGAGTTTAACAAGAGCAAGTGCTGGATGCTGTGCCTGGGAAGGAGCAGCCCTAGCTGTACGTACAGCCCCAGGGGATGGGACGCTGCAGAGCAGCCCCACTGAGAGGGAGCTGGGGGTGTTGGCCGACAGTAAGGGGAACATGAGGGGGCTGGGGAGAGGCCCAGCTCCTCAAAGAGAGGCTCCAGGAGAGCCCTGCTGTGGCACAGTGTTCTCAGGACAGGCTCTGTTTGGAGCAGGACATGCCCACAGCACATATATGCATGCCCCGGACAAGCTGTGCTATGTGGTGCTGCAGGTCTCCACACACTATGCTTGGATTAGTTAAAGTGAAGTTCCTCTAATTAGGAAATCTGCATCAGACTCATCTGCATCCCCTGGGGGCTCTGCTCACTGAGTTTTGCCTTCTAGGCTGGGAGGCCATGAAGAAAGCTCGTTTCTGTGTGGTGTCAGGAAGAGAGAAGGTGGGCACACACACTCTGTTTGCTCTTCTTTCTTCTTCTTCTTTTTTTTTTTTTTTTTCCCATTTCCTTTGCGTTTTGTTTGCTTTTCTTTCTCCTCTCCGGATGGGTAATGTTTAATCCCATCCAGAGGCCATGGCAGAGCACAGCAAGAGGATGGGGCCATGCCCTGGGCAGGGGGTGAGGAGGGGAATGCTGTGCAGGGTCCTGCATGGCACCGCAGTGATGGCACTGCTTTGTGCTTTCTGACGTTCAGCCATGCTTGTTCCTGAACATTGGAAGTTTGAGTTTAACCAGTGCATCGGTGTCTTCTGGGACTGTCCACTCAGTGTCTTCTGCAGAGGCTCAGGTCTGGGTGTGTTAAATGTTCTTAGCACCGTCTTTGGGCTCAGTTCCCTAGTTGCACCGGCTTGAGGATGGCTGGACACCCTGGAGCTCACTGACGGGTGCTGGGCAGCCAGCCCTGAACCACCCCATGGCTCAGCAGGGCTGTCAGCATGCTCTGCTCACTGCAGGACAGCCGTGGTGACCATGCATAAGTCTGGGTGGGCACCAAAAGGCCGAGCAATGCTGTCTGCCGCAGCCTGCCCAGTCCTCCTGCAGGACCATCAGATGGGAGCCGGGCACCAGCCTGCGGGAGTGCCAGGTGAGGGGTTTCTGTGCAAGGAAACCAGGGAGTCAAACTGTCTTGCCCTGCCTAATTGGGACAATTAGGTAAATAGCTAATGAGAGGAGCCTTCCTGGTGTGGCTTTACCCTCAGAAACTGTTAATTAAAATCTTGGTAAATCCCAGCCTAGACAAAGCCTCTGTGATTAGTGTGGGAGCAAGAAGTAACTGGTGGGTGAACACCAGCATTGTGTCCCTCAGCACAGGCACTGCCTTCTCCGCCTTCTCTGCGGAGTCTTTAAAATAATAAATTTGCTTTGGAATAAATTATACAGAAATGGAAGTGGAGCAGCGGGCAGGCAACAAGTAGGTCTTACAAGGAGCGAGACTATTTCTGCCTTCCCGCGGTGGCATCTGTCCTTCCTTATTTACATTTTGACTGCAGTTCTCTCCTATCCTCTTCCTTTTTGGAGACTTTTTTTTTTCCCCAGAGTAGGCTGCAGATCTTCTGCTGGATTGTTAACCTTACAAAGCAGTTGGCAGCTGCTGGGGTGCTCACTTTGCATTGATGAGCCGGTCCTTCACCATTGTCTTACTTTCTGAAGAGATGCCGTTGTCCATTTGCTCTGAGTGTTGAAAGGTGCCCACTTTCCCTTGCACGTGGGATGAAATCAAACAGGCAGGTTCTGACACTTCTTTTCCTGCAGTGCAATCCTGGTTTGTAGACAGCTGGTTTTTTCGTTTCTTTTCAGAATGAAAATTATATTACAATTATGTGGCAGTTAAGTATGTGTCATTTCTTGTCAGCAGTGTATCTGGGAAACTTATAAAGTCTTTTTCTCTTCTTGCATGGTTAATTTTGCTTAGGACCTGCTTTGATATGAAGTCAGTGGAGCCAGGCTTTTTTACTTTAGAAAGTGGAGGAAATACTGCAGATTAATAGGAGATATTTTATTAACGTCACCATGGGGGAAGCCTGATTCAGATTTTATCAGCAGAAATTTCATGCTGCCTGGCAGACTTCCTCCATATTTTAGGGCGAGTCCAAGTGGAAAGCTTTGCTTGAACATGGCCTTGAACTTGAGATTGCCTGTAAGCTTTATTGAGATCCAAGTGTGCACATATTGATGCTTAGAGTTTAGAAGAAACCATTAGTAAGGTATCGCCGTGGTTGGTGTTTCGATTTGTATATCTGTTCTGCATAACTTTGCTCCCAAAGCTTCTGTTTATGTTTCAATTGATTGTTTATGGCAACCAGCCAGTAGGGCAATGCACTGAGCAGAAGGTGCCAAGTGTACCAAACGCATGGGATTATTGAGACACGAGTAAATCAGTGGTTCACATCGGCTTGCGCTAACAATAGTACCCATTTAAAGAAAATGTACCTTGTAATTCAAAGTGTTTCAGAACTAATAATAATAATTACATTCTTAATCACCAGGAGGCAATGTTTCGTTCCCTTGATGCTGAGGAAACCTTAGTGATGCAGATTTTACACTTCCCTAAGGTGTAAGCCCCTCATTTTTCCAAAGCAATCATATTGGACATGTGCTGTTGTGTGGGATTATTCCCCTCTACTGAATGGGGAAAATAAAAGGTTGCAAATTGGCCCTGTGTGTTGTTTTGGGAAGAATGTGGTTTGACTTATTTCTGCAGCAGGGTTTCCTGTACTTCCTGTAGAGCTCTTTGGCAGCAAGCACGGAGCTGACTCTTGCTCTCGCAACATCTTGTATAATGGATGCCGCTTGGGCCATTCTGTATACGATGGGGGCTTTATTGTAGGCAAGACATGCACCTGACCTGGTTAGCCAGGGCATCTGCAGGGACTGCCAGGCTTCTCCCACTGGTTTGTCACTGGCGGAGCCTCAAGCCGCAGTCAGCTGTTATCCGGGCAGCATGGCTATGGCTTTGTTGGAGATCCCTGAGCTAACACCAAGTTAGGCTTATGTGGTGCAGGCTTCTCTTGGAAGAGACTCAAGATTTGTCTGCTTTGTAAGGGTGTGTTTTTGTTGAATCAGTTGGGTTTTCTGGCTGCTGTTTGCGCCTGGGCCCTGGCAGCATCGTCTCATGTAGGCACAGCACCTTCCCTCCCTTCCTGGCCTCAGCTGCTGCTTCCTCGCCTTATCTCCTCCTCCAGTTAGCTTCATTAACTTGTTAAGTGAAAACTTTATGCGTCAACCACTTTGTAAAATTTTCTTGCATATTTACCGGAGCAGCATTTGAAACTGAGTGCTCTCGTTAGAAAAGCGAGCGTGTTGTATTAATATTACATGTGAGCGTGGAGTGCTTGGCTGCGTGTCAGGAGGAGCGCTCCCCAGGGCATGCTGGCTCACCGCAGCCCAGTGTGCATTCTCTGGGAGGCAGCTGCTGCTGCTGGCGGTGGGACAGGGGACGGATGACCCCCAGCTCTGCTGCTGCTCTTCTGAGGGTGCACGTGAGCTCTCTGGTCTCCACAGAGTAATCCAACGTGGTGAGTGGCTTTCTGAACACTTCTCCATTCTGGTGGTACTCAATGTCCAAGATTTGGTTTCTATACAGAGGTGAAATTGCAGGATGCTTAAGCAAAAGAAGAACAATTAAAATATAGAAAATTTCTACAGCTTATCCAAGACGGCATGTATTGCAGCCCTTTGCCTCGGGGCTCTGTGTCATTTCTGGGAGGGGCTGTGATTTATTCCTTTCAAAATGCTGTGCGTATTCATCCCAATTTAGAGAGAAAATTTGAAGTGGGGGAGAATTTAATGTTACCTTACGATCTAGCATTTTATGCAGTTTTGATTTTGTGTGGTGCTTCGTGCCCTTTCTCCTCCTAAACCTGAAAATTGGATGGTTCATGCGCTGGATGTGATGAGGGGTTGGAAGAACAGAAAAGTCCCAGAAACAAGAGCTTAACTTGTGATGTTGCCTGCACGCTGTTGTTAAATACATCTGTCATAGCCATCCTTTAAGGCTATGCTCCCGATGTTGCTGCTGCAGAAGCACTGAGATCGGTCATGCTCCCTCCCAGAGCAGCCCTGCTGGGAAAGTCCCTAAGAGAGGGGGAATCGCCTGGGGACCTCCTGTGCTGAGAGGGGAAGTGATGTGATTGGCTTAGCTGCAGCGGTGTCTGGCTCTTCCCTGTCCTTTGAAATATAGAAGGGCCAAAGTAGAAATGAGAGGAGAGGAACAGTAGGAGCTGTGGGAAGTGGATTTATGGCTCTCGTAATAGGACTTGTGTTTGCAAATGTTTTTCTGTTTTTCCCAGTAAGGTGCAGCAGCCCAGTTCTGTTCTCCCTAAGAGAAAGATCATTTATGCTCTCAGCATGGATGCTATTTCCAATTTTCCACATCCTTTCGGTGTCTTAACGGTCTCTTGTGAGGATAAAGTGTGTTTATTTTTTTTTCCTGATGAGGTTGTGCGGTGTCCTCCCATTAAGGCCTCTGTGATCATGTATCTCTGGGAAATGAGTGCAGATAGGTAATCATTTGTGTGATATAGTGTGCCGGAGTCTGAGCCTGTGCAATTATCTAAAGATTGAATACCCTGTGAGCTATAGAACTGCAAAAGTTTGTGACTTCTCATCTGGCCTTTATCCAATATCTGGTTTTGTCTTGGATGTGATGTGGGTAATGAAATATATTTTGCATTATGTCATTCTAGTTTCCAAAATATATCTCCGGAGCATTGGTAAACTCTGAATTCTATTATCCTGGATAGAGGATTGGAAGATTTCTTGGATGCTTTCATAATGACTATTAATGATAATTATAAGCATATCATTTTTAGGCTCTTGAATTTGTATCTGCTGGATGTTTGTGTGACTGTTGCAATAGCCACAAGTGTTGATGTAAACAAAAGACCACATCCATGGAAAACAATCTGTGAAGAGGCAGGAGACGGCTGTGTGCTGTGGGGCAGGGCTTTGCTCCTCTGCTTTTACATAGCGTCACCAGAGCTGTTATCTTCCCAACACATTTTCACTTTCACAACATGGGCAAAGTATGCTTTGCCTTCCTTCACAACAGAACCCCCAGCTTGGATAATGATCCCGGTATCACTTCGTTATTCAGCGTGCACTTTTGCTGGAGATCGTGCGAGGGAGGAGGTAATGGCAGGATGTGGAGGCACGTCTGCGGTGTGGGAGGGTCCCACCACCCACGGGATGGAGCAGAGGACCTGTGAATGCTGGCTTCAGTGGCTCATGTGAAATGCTTCCTGCCCTTCTTGGTGTCCCCAGAGCCAGGGCTGAGCCCTCTGCCACTGATGACATAGGTCTTGCCTTGTGCCTGGAAGGTGACAGTGGAGAGTGGGATGTCCTGCAGAGTCCTCTTGCACAGCCTCAGCTACCTTCAGCTTCACCAAGGAATGAAAAGGGTTTGGCATCACAGCAGAATACTTTGCCCTGCAGTGCACATTCAGAAGCCCTTGGCTGGTGGATGTGCTGGCAGTGACATTTCCTGCAGCACCAATGTGCACTCACTGCTTCCAGAATGCAGGACAGGGTGTGCAGGCTGCACACTGGGGTGCCAGGCAGCCAGAGCCTGCATGGACACTGCCAGCCCTCCCATTTTCATGTTTCTGCATTGTCAAGTTTCTCTTTTGTCTTGGGTGGAACAACACAGACCCAGATCCAACAAGCAGTCCACCTTCGATGGCCTGATAAATTGTCCTTAATTTTCTGGAATAGGTTAATTTCATTTAGGTAAGAGGAGGCAGAAAGAACAGGCTTCTCAGGGCACTGCCAAATCAGAAGATTAAGTCAGCATCAGATCCATTAGCAAACCAATTTGTCTGTGCTGGCTAGCACTACTTCAGCCTCCTTGTCTTGCATTTTCTTTCTCGAGTGGCAATTCAGGTAACCCTCAGCCTTTCGGCTGTACTGCGGCATTACACAGTGGTTGTTCCACTTAAATCTGGGTTTGCTGCCCTCCTGACGTATGTATTTTTTGCAGGTTTAGCTTACTTATTTATGCTGTGGCAATTATTTCTTCTGCAAAGGGAGCATTTCTCCAAGAACTCATGGGACTGAATTCCCAGAGCATGCAGTCCTCATCTCTGCAGGATGCTGTACAGGGCATGCTGTCGCAAAGATGTTGTTGCCTCTGTTGTTTGCACATGTGCCCCATAGTAGTCAGTGCCAGCTTTGAGCTTCCCCTCAGAAGCTCTGTTCCTGGTCTCCTTGGTGGGCCTGTGCTTGTCTCACCAGTCTTCATTTCCTCTGTTTTGTTTCCTATGGATTACGGCCTCATAGACAGAGGCTCTGCTGTCAGTTGAAGTCTAAACTCTGATGGAGACTTTCTCCACCACTGGGACATTTGTAACGTGTCTGTCTTTTGTTGATTGTTTGCTGATTTCCCAGTCTTGGAGTGTGAAAGTTCCAGAAGACATCTATGCTGTTGCTGCTGCCTTTGCTATGAAGCTGAAGCATTTGGGGCTTGGAGGAGACTTCTGCAAATAACTCCATGCCCACGATGAGACATACAGTTTTCCTCCTTTACGCTGAGGGATTAAAGGTGGGTCAGTTTAACCTGGCAGCGACTTCTCACCAGCATTGTTATTACCTCTGATTTTTCTTGTTTTGAGTGTTATTCATACTAAAGTTGAGCTAATCCCTGAGCTCCAAAATGAAGCCAGTTTTCCCACAGGCCAATTCTGCACTGTGTATGTATGAACTTGTTCCATGGTCTGTAGTTTTGTAAAAACTGAATGCCCCGCTTTCCTGGAAAACTTGGGTCACCCTATACCTTTGAAATGAGTGTGAGCACAAACAGTATCCCTGCTCTGCTGGAAACCATTGTTTCCATTGTGTGGAAACCTCTTTTTTTTTTTTTTTTTTAATGAGTCATCTACTCTTCTATAAAACGGGAATGAAGCTGGCCTTCAGAAACAAAAACGACTGGGGAAAGGCAGGCATTGTGATCAGACACATTTCATTTCTGGAGGGAATGGATAGGAAAGAAGAGGAGCAGCACTGGTACTCCGAGGTTTGTACGCAGAAGGGATGAGTCTGCTGGGCTGGTAGGGGCAGCTGGCACCCCAGCTGATGAGAGCAGCTCACTGTGCTCTGTCTCCCAGGGAGGAAGACAGTGAATCAGATAACCTCTCGGCATCCATTCAGCCATGTTTTATGCAATGCTATGGTTACCGGAATAGACTTACTGGAAGATGACATTGTTGTAAACGCTGCCGTTTACCCAAAAGCAGCCCCTGCGTATGCTTCGGCTTGTGCCTGTCTTTGCACAGCCTGAGGAAGCTCTCTCATATACCATCACAGTGATTCACAGTGCCGTGTCTTCCACAGTGGCTGCTCCATTGGAGGATTGTGTGGAAAGTGCTGACTTATAAAAGAAAGTCAATAATTAAGTGGAGTGCAGTGAAGAGGAAGGTCCGTAGCACAGCTGCAGCTGCTGCTGGTGCCGGTTCTCCTTGGCAGGCGCTGCCACTGAGTACTGTTCCCTTCACAGAGCTTTGCATCTCAGTCACATCTGTGCCCGTGCTGGTGCAGGGAGCACGGCATGCTGTGCGTCACGCTGCCTGCACACGCCACGAGACACCTGGCTTCTTGGTGAAAATGTCACTCTTTGTGCTTCCCATGCCCTTCTCTTGTGCCTTGCCTGGATGTGTTGCGGTCCTAGAACTCCATGCAGTGCAGTGCTGGCAGTTTGAGCCATGTTATTCCTCCCAGCAGTCACACAGACTGCTCTCTTTCCTGGCAGGTGAGCATGTGTTCAGTTCCAGGAAGCCAAGAGGTACGTATGAACTCTTAGTTAAAGTGGGGCCCGCTGGGAGGTGTGCAGGCAGCAGGAGCCCTGGCGGGAACTAGGTTGTCCATTAGAAACTGGCTGACAAGGTTTCTCTTGAGGAGACCTTGGGACACTCTGTAGGCTTATGCAGGGCATGCGCACTGAAGCGCTGACAGTCCAGGACCTGTGTTCAGTGGCTGTATTCAGTACATCCAGCTTAGAGCATGAATGGTTCCCAAGTGGGCGCAGCAGGACAGCTCTGGGTACAGCAATCCGTGTTGGAGTTCATCAGGAGCTCCTCTGGTCTGCACGACTGCCATCGTCATCCTCTGCTGCTGGCAGAGCAGGGAGCCGAAATGCCAAGCAGTGGTTTGCTCAAGACTGCATGGCAATTACCTGGCAAATTCCCTGCTTGAAACCCTAGTGAGTCTCCTGTCTGTCCCTGTGGTCAGTGCTCCAAAGTGAGGCTAGCTCTGAGTGATTCCCTGCGGGACTGCCTGGTGCAGAATTGTAGAGCTCTGTCAGCACAGCACGCTCCTGCTGGGGGTAATCTGGGCCTGGCTGGCAGGTTAAGTATTTCATTTGGTTTTTCAGTATTTATTTTGGACCTGTTAGAAGCAGAATGTTCCCACCCCCTCTGGAAGGCAGCATCCTTCAGGCAAAACCTTTCACTTGGCTTGCAGGATACTTGTCGGTCCTGGGCATGTTTCTTAGTTGATACTCCCAGACCCATCAGCATCCCTTTCTCCCAGTTGAACGCTTGCAGGTTTTTAAGCGATATTATAACACCAAGTGAATAATGGGGAAATTCATTCTGGCAAGATTTATGACTTTAATATTGGAGGGTTTCAGTTTAATACCAGATGAATGTATTCCTAGGGTTTTAGCCACCGCCTGGGAGTTAACAGTTATCTTTCAATCTGAAATCTTTGCCAGGGTCTTGTGTCACGTCTGCACTAATGACACAGTCTTTATAAAAGGTTGGATTTCTTCATGTGGTGTTTTGAAACTAAATATGAAAGGGGGAAGGTGGCCCTTAATTTTAACAAGTTCTCATTAGGTTTAGCAGCTGCTGTGAGCTCTGTCTCCCCTTTTCGGCTGTATTTGCCACTTTGACAGTGTGTTTCGGGCTGTCAGGGTCTTAAAGGGTTCTAATAAAGTGCAACACCTTTTTTCTGTTCCCCACAGCTGTTATTTGTCATTTGATATAAATCTTCCTTGTTACAGTTTCATTCCCGAACAAATGATAAAAGGACAGTATCAGAAGGCAGCGCTGGCATGAGAGCTCCCGCTTTGTTCCTAAGGCGGAGGAAGCCATAGTTCTCCTTTTAAAGGCTTTGTTATGTAGCTGAATTTGGGAAAGACTCTGAACTGTTGGGGGAGACCAAAGAAGACTTCCTGCCCTGTTCTGCCCTTCGCCCCTGCCTCATCCCAATTAGCGACAGTGCTCCATGCCCCGCACTTCTGATGCTGAGACGCTGGCTTCTGGCGTAGGCTCTGCGTGTTTCATGGTGTGCAGCCAACGTGCTCTTTGGGCATATCTGCCTGGGCAGTGGCCGTGGTGTCCAGGGCATCCTGCCCTGTGCCTGGCTGCAGCCTGCTGCCCGTGCTGGAGCTCTGTCCTTCTGTGCGCATCTGTTACTGATGCTGCGCACCCTGCTACCTTTGAGCTCTGATGTTGCGCATCACCCCTGGGTTCCTTAAAATGCGTGCGGATGTTTGACTGAGCTATTTCAGGCTGTTGATAGCTTCACATGGAGTGCAAGGACAGTCCTGCAGGACTGAAGATGACCTCCTGGCTCTCGGGTGTCATTTGAGCTGCACAGGTAGGGGCACAACCGCTGTGGGTGCGTTCACATCCCCGCCAGGGAAATGCACTCACATCGGCCATGCTGCCAGCTCTGCTCACAAAGCGCAGGGCGTTTGCTGGACTCTGCTCATTTTCTCATTAATGTGCAAAGCTCTCACACGTTTCCGGCAATGTGCCAAGCAAATTTTCTGGCAGAATTTCTGCAAAGCTCTCTGCAGCATGCACTAAACTCGCCTTAGATCTGCCTATACTGTCTGTGTTCCTAACAGCTTGATATGGGGGCTCCCTTTGGAGAAAGAGGTGGGCAGCATGCTGTGAGTTTTTGTTGCCTGCCTTAGGGTCGCGTGTTACACTCCTGCTGGGGACTAGAAATTCCCAACCTTTCTAACTCTGTCAAAACAGCCCCGTCTCAGAAAGGTATTTTTAGTGATATGTGATACTGCAAAAGCCCGCAACACTTCAAGAGGAATGTATGATATCTGTGTTTGTATTTGGATACAAAGATCTCTCGTAGACAGCTCTGTATTAAGCCCAGCCTTTGTTTCATACTAATGTAGCTCCTTAGATACTTTGTCACTTTGGAGCTTGTTGATAAAGATGCGTCACCGGGGACAGCTAACAACATGGGATTTCAGCAATGAAAGGCAGAAATATCAGTGAATGCTGCTAAGCAGAGGAAATGGAGGGTTACAAATGATTCTGAAGAGACAGGGAGACAGGAATTCGAATCTTACATTTGACAAATGACAGCTCTTTAAAAATGCTGTTTTTAGGCAAGAAAAGCTTAGCAGTAAGGAAGAGGGCTTTTCAGAAGTGGCTGAGTGAGTGTGAGTTTTTTCTTTCAAAAAAATAGGAATCTTGACCATTTCTCTTGCCTTCGGAGAGAATGGCAGATGAAAGGGTGTCCTCTAAAGCTGACGGGAGTTGCAGCACTTCAGTAGCAGAAGGCAGTGTGAAATGCCAATGCTCTTCACTGCTTCCCCCTGCCTGGGGGAGTTGGCACACTGGATAGAGGTGCTGCTGCGTTCTTCCCTTGTTTCTAGACTTGCTCAACCAGCACACGATTAAAACCTCTATTTGCAGCATGTGGGACAGGAGGCTGCTTGGATTTGAGTGAGGGCAGTGGCCTTCATCTTCACTATTCCATCTTGCGGGTAATCTTTAGGATCCCTGCTGTGCCTGCAGGGATGATCAACTGACCTCTGTGGTGGCTTTCAGCTGTGTTTCAGGTGGGTTTCTTGACCATACCCCAGCCCTGTGGGCACTGGAGGGGGAGGCGGTCTCCCCAGCATTCATTGACTGGCTTAAATGTGGGGCTGGCATTTGAAGGGCTGCACATAGCCCTGTCTCTAAGCCTGTGATGGGAGTCATAAGGCGAAAGTTTCATGGTACCACTTTGAAGTATTCTGGTTGGGATGTTAAATAGTTTCAGAGAGAAGAAATCCCTGAGAGAAGAAATTTCCTGCTGAGAAAACTTCAATAGAGATAAAAAGAGAGAGGGCAGAAGAGTTTAAGGAGACACTTAAAAGCCCCATCGCTTGATGGTGATTATGCAACTCTAAAGTAGGTCTGCCCCCATCATTACAGACAGGAAAGTAGGACTCAGGGTATTTATGGATTAGGCAACCTCAGAGTTTCTCTGGTTCACACGAATGGCTTCTTTTTTTTTTCTTTCCCCAGAATCTTTTATTCTTTCTGGTGTTTGTTTGTTGGTTTTTGCTGAGGTCAAGATGTTGCTTGTGTAAGAGCAGAATCCAGCAGTGCTCTTGTGCTGGAAGCTGTTGGTAGCAGAGGTGTCTGCTCAGCCCCCTTGGCTGTGCTCCATGAGTGCAAGATCTCCTATTTACCATGCGTATTTCTGCCTGCACGTGTGCCTACTTATTGAAAGGTTGTTCCAGTAATTTAAGCGTCATAGTCCCATAAAATCTTATCCTTATTCACCTAATTGGATATTAGCCACCGTTAGACTTCTTATTGTGATCAGTGTTGGAGCACATCCATTTAAGCCACGTCCACATGTGCTTATGTTAGAACAGGTTTAGTGTGGACTGCTTTTCTCTTTTAATAACTGAACACACTGCACCTCAGAGATGACTAAATGTCACAGGGCATTGGGGAAAAAAAAAAACCAAAAACCAGAAGATGTCTTCTTGTAATTCACTTGGGACTCCCCATTCCCAGGAGTTTCTCACATCATCAGTAGCTCTTTGCTGCCCATCCTGGACCCAGACTCAACTCCAGACTCAGGCCTGTAAGCCCTGTGGAATATCTAAAGCAAAGATTGCTGATGATCTGGGAAACATTGTTTTTGGACTCATTTCTGGGAAAAGTAAAAAGGTCCTCCAGGGCTTGCTTTGTTGTTTTTTGTTGCTGTTTTATTATTATTATTATTATTATTATTAAATTTGAGGTAATTTTTTCCAGTATCCTTATTAAATCAACTTGAATTGTTTGCAGTGGATTTTGGCCAGTGCAATTGTATCGGAGTCCCTAAAGTGTTCCCAGGTGAAAATAACTCTGTTTTCAATGGGATTAGTAGCTAGTTGTGAATGAACAGAAGGTCTAGGAAAGATTTTCTTTTACTTCCTAGTCTCCTTACATGCGCTGCTTCTCTCACAGTTCTCATAGCCGTAGCCAGGCCAGCAAATGATGGGTTTGTCTTTCTCCATCTGTGATGCAGGCAGTGTTAGTCCTCTCAGCAGACTGTGAAGGCTGGTTGAACAGTAATTGAGGTAGCACAACCTTTTTCTGTGCTGGGAAAGGAAACAGTTTTCTTTAGAATGACTGAGAATGAGAAAAGCAGACAAGCTTTCTGTGGGCATTTAAGCCCATTTCAGCATCTCTGAGCCGAGGGTGCTCGGAGCACAGATGCTCTATTCTATCATGTGTACACAGTGTAACTCTGTTCTGTTATCTCAAGGTTTTCATTATTATTCCTCTAATTATTGATCTAGACTTAGCCTTTTTATAAATTAATTTTCTTTTATCTAGAAATGGCCTTGGTTTTTGTATGACAGCTGACTTATTTTGTTGCTAGTCTCTTGTTCTTGCTGGACAGAGTGCTAGAGGCTCAATGCTGTCAGGTGCTGTATGTGTTAGAGGACTGTCCCGAGCCTCCGTTAGAAAGTGAGGTTGGATTCAGGGCAGCATTTTGTGTTGTGCTGATCTGCGTCCGGGCTGTGCTTTTCCTCTGTTGTCTGAGTTAAGCTTTCTCATTCCCAGAGTTGGGTGCTGCACAATACTGTCTTATGTCAAGTCTGAGTCTTTGAAACGGTATTTGGGTGTATCTTGAAAAGGTCATCTGAATTTAGTACTACAGCATCTCCTGAAGGCTGAAAGTAACTGGCACCAGAGAGCTGACCCCTTTTTAAAATTCTAGAAGAAGAGGGAATTCAACTCATTTTATTCAGCTGAGAGTCAACATCTACCTTGCATCTGCAACATACCAAGGGCAAATGCACTGGTGTTTACAATGCTTCTGATGTAATGGTAAGCAATGTAAGGAAAGATAGGAAATCCTGCAAGCAGGGCTGCTCTTCCATTTCCAGCCCATTTCCACAGACTGACAAGCTCAGATCTTGCTTTGAAGCTGGCTGGCCTTAGCCAAATGAAAGTTCTGAGTCTCTGGAGTGTAAACATTGCAAATGATTGCCCTTCACTGCACTCAATTAGAGCAGCTGAAGGCATGGCTCAGATATGTTTTTGACAGCAATACAGTTAAAGGTCATGACCTAAAAGTGTCTAAAATCCAGTCCTCCGCCTAGCAGTGTAAGCAATTCCTTTCTTTAGCTAGCAGACAAAATAATTCGTGGAGCAGAAAAAAATGAATGTGATGGAAGCGTGTGAGAGCTGGTCCTTTCTACTTCTGTGATTACGGTGGAGTTTTCCCATCCTCCAGGAGCAAGGATTCTGACCAAGCCAGAGGGCAAGGAGCTTCCTTGCAGCCATGGCCACGCGCTGACAAGGTGGGCTCCGAGGATTCCAGTCATGGTGCTGAAGGGATGCCAGGCTGCCATACCCTCGTTCCTCCACAGATGTGGTCCTGATGCAAGACAGGGCAGCACTGAGTGCTCACACCTTTCCTTTTGGGAATGGTAACAGCTAAACAGGCGATGGTGCGTGCAGAGCTCACTGCTGCTCTCTGATGTCAAAGTAGAGCGGGGAGAGCTCAAAGAACTTTTGCCAGGAAAAAGTTAAATTATCCCGCAGTGTTTTACCTTTGTCTAAGACCTTCACTGTGTCCTTACATAGGATATTTCCACAGTCTCTAACCTTACATCACAAGCATGCTGCGCGCCCCTGGCTGTTCATTACCCTCAGTATCGCTTTATGCAGCACAGTCAGAATTTGAGAATGGCTGGCAGCCCCACTGCGTTGTCTGCCCAGCTGCAGGAGACCACGCTTTGTGCCCTCTTCTGGATCCTGGGGGAGCAGTGATGTGGGATAATTGATTAGATGCTTTTTTTTCTTTCTCTTGTTTATTCCTGTCTTGGAACAGGCTTCCTAAATGCCCAAATGAAATTCTCAATTAGAATGTATGGATTAATGAATTAAGCAGCAAGGTTTTTTCCTGTTGCCTGGACCTTGGGGAGCGTTTCTCAGATTTTCGCTTGGGCTCCCCTGTCAAATATTTTCCATGTCAAAATGTCAGTCTGGACTTTATTTGCCATTTTGTTGCCGTGTGTGTGATGCTCTCAGGGCAAGCTCCCCAAGCGGCCCAGAGCTTGTGTGGAGCAGCAGCACTGAACACAGGCCCCGCAGGAGGCTGAGCTGATGCTCTCTGGGCGGGCACTTACTTTGTGCCCTGCAGTCATCCTTTGCAGGTCCTGATGCTGGAGATGCTCGTCAATGAAGGCTGCAGGTCCAGAAACCACAATCATCACAGCATTATGATCAGTCCAAAATCCCAAACAGCGATATGTGACAACATGACTGAGAACACTCACTTCCATCTTCATATTGCAGAAATACCAAGTTGTTCTGGAAGGGGTTTCTGTGAACCGCTGCTTTGTGCAGAACCCAACCCCACTCTGTGTCTTCACAGTGGAGGTCTGTGTAGTACAAGCAAATGCACAGCAAGTGGCAGGTGAAAACAAACACAGAAAGGAAGCTGTCACAGCTAATAGTCTTGTTGTGCGCTGAATAAAGCTTTTAAGACTTTATCTATCTTGCTTTGGGCAAATGGTGCATTTTGCTTCTGTTTAGCAGTGAGGGTAAGCTTTCAAAGGTCAAATGGAGTAAGTGGTCATCAGAGGCTTGCTTTACAGTTCTGGCCTGTTAAATTGTTTATCAAACCCTATTATATGTATATATATCCTTCTGAAGATGATGTGGGTCTCAGTTCCAGTTTATCTCCTTCTGGACATTAGTCATAGAAACCATTCACACTGGAAAAGACCATTAAGATCATCCAGTCCAACCCCAGCCCACCCAACCACGCACACTACCCATGACCTTCAGTTTCACATCTCCATGATTCATGAACCCCTCTGGTGCCTGTATCTCCCTCACCTCCCTGGGTAGCCTGCTTGCTGTAAAAGCTGGGAAGAGAAGTATAAAGGTTAAGATGCTTCTTATTGCAAGCTGCAAACAGAGAAGTGTCACCACAAATGCACTGCTCTCCCCAGCAAACTTCTAACATTTTGTGTACCTTAGCACGTTTTCTCAACATATGCTCTTGCACCTGTTGCTCTCCTGCTGTCAGTCACTGCCTGCAGCTGGGCAGAAGCGCGGCCACCTGCTCTGGCTGCTGGGCACAGCCCCATGGCACCTGCGTCTGGCCCGCTCCTGGGTCACCTCCTCCCTACAGGGCTGTGACCCCTCTGTTTGCACAGCGATGCTCAGTTAATCTCTGTAGAAGAGTGATGTGTGTTTGTCTGGCAGTCAGCTGGTGGTCGGGCAGCCTGCCATTGGAAACCTTTCTTTGTGGTTGATTGGTTTGCAGAACTTGTTGCGGGACTTCTACGTGTATGAAGGCTAGTGCCAGGCCCTGACAGTAAGTCCTCAGATAACCTGCATGGCCAGATAACGCCGGCAGAATGGGTTCTGGGAAGTTGCTGGGTACAGGAGCAGCAGCTGGAGTGAGCAGAAGCATGGCTGTGGGAGCATGGGAGTGAGGAGTGGAGCTCACAAAGTGCTGGGGCAGAAGGCACTCTGGGATAATCTCCTTCTGCATTACAGAATGTGACATGCTCATAACCTGCTCTGCTGCCGGGCTTCAGGTTGTTCTGTGTTCCAGGTAACCTGTGGATTACACTGTGAACTGTGTTGTACCTCCATAGTCCCATAGCCCTGTGCTGGACCTATGGCACGTGGAAAACTTCAAAGCTTCTCTGGAAATGTGCTCAGCTCTGCACTACCGCTATGTGTGGGGCAGGCTGCCATCCACACCACTCCAGCTCCTTCTTGTCTGACTGTAGCAGGGATGGAACACAGAGACACACAAACCAGTTCATGCCGCAAAGAAGTTAAAAACATGATGGGGGAGTGTGAAAGGCAATGAGGAATTACAGTCGAATGCTTACAAAGAGAAAAAGACACGTTAAGAATGAGTGTTACAGCAGCAGATAATTTTGAGATGAAGTCCTGCTGGTATTACTTCCTGGTATCCTTTGTTTTCTGTTAGAAAAATATAAAAAATGCAGTAGTGAAATGTAAGAGATGATTGGTAGAGACTGTTTACCTTCCATAACAGCTGCACATTAGATGGCTTTGCATTCAGTGCTGAAGTTCACATTTTTTTTAAATAATAAGCAGCTAATTTTCACACGTTGAAGGGCCTGTTCTGCTTGGAGGCATGCAGTGTGCCCCCTCATTGCAGTACTCAGTCACTAGAACTCACTGATTGCCGGGATTGTCCAGGAAGGGGCTGCTGCACAGCTCTGACCTCTGTGTTCACCTACCAGGAGAAAAATACGAAATCGGTCATCTTGCCAAATAAAAGGGAAGATGAGTGTTTTTCTGCAAAATGGTGCCGAGTTAAGCTTTCCAACTTTATTTTCAGGCAGCTGACACCATGCCGGGGCAGCTGACTTCCTGCTGGTGGGATGGCTGGGAGTGCAGGAAGCACAGAGCAGAGCCTGGCAGGTTTGCTCTCGCATAAGAGAAGTTGGATATTCAGCATTGTTCTGCATTGCCTGGTTCGGAGCTGGGTGTTGCACATGGCTGCCTTTCAGCTCCAGGAAGTGCCAAGGCTTGCAGTCCACAGTGTTGGGGAAAAATTTCCTGAGAGGAGGTTCTGGTGCTGAGGACCCACTTTGCCTTTTGCTGAGGCGACGTGTTAATGACTGCAGGAATGTAAATTTTGCTGCAGAGTAGTGCTCCTTCTCTGGGTGCCTACATGAGCTCTAAGCCCAATTACAAGCAGTTCTGAACTTGACATAAGCAGAGCTAATTATGTGGGGATCAGGTTCAGTGATTGCATTTTAAAAAGCTCTAAGTGAGGTATGAAATCAGCAAAAAGCACAGTGCTCAGGCAGGGCAGCCCCAGAAGTGGTGTGTTAGGGCTGTGCATGTGAAATCTCTCCTGCTGAGATTTCAGCCCTTTGCCTGACCTGTGCTAATATTTGCTTTAAAATGATGCTTCGTGTCAGCTGTCTCAGCTCTGTGCCACCGTGGGCTGTTCTCAAGTCTGGACTGTTTTCCAGCCGGTGTGAAGTGTGCTCTGCAGCCTGATGGGAGCTGTTGACTGGCGCTGATGGTTTTTGTTGGGAACAAACATAGCAATGAGCCAACTACATTGACAACGCAGCTGCAATTTCCAATAGCCCTTGAGTATGCTTTCCGTAAACCAAAGCCAGTGACCTAGCTGAACTGAGCTCTCAGAGAGCCTCTTCACATATACTACAGAAAAAAAGCCACTTTTTTTTTTTAATTGTTTTTTGTTGTTGTTGTTGTTGTTGAGATAATCTGGTAGGCAGCAGGCTATGAGGGTTTGAAGAGAGGGTGCTGGCATGATTGATGGGCTGGGTGTTGCTAGCAACACATAGGGGCATAGGTGTTAACACCTTATATATGTTAAACATACTCTCTACCCATATTCTAGTAATGTTTTCCTTCCTGCTACTGCAGACATACCCTGCAGGTAGTGATGTTTGGAAAATGGCTTTCCCTCATGTGCTGTCCTCTCAGCATCGTTGAGTTCCTCTGGAAATGGTGATTTGTCTAGTCATCAGAAAGCTGCACTTTGGCAGATAATCCCTTCCAGCATTACGGCTACTCCTGTCATTCTGCCAGTTCTCTAAAGACCTCACACTTCCTTTCTTAATGTGCTCTTCTGGTCTGACTGGCAAAATCAACAGGAAAGCTTTTTCCCTCCTAAAAATACACCAGACTCAGAAAACGAGCTGAAACCTCTGCAGCCATGGGGAGGAACAGCTCTTGGCCGCTTCTGCATCTCCTTGGCTTCCTTGTGCTGGCTTCTGCTCAGCAGTGCCTGGGCTTGGCAAGCTGCAGGGCCCTGTTGCAGAGGTGACAGTGTGACTTGCAGAAGTGCCTTGGCATGGTCTCTGCTCGTTTGCATCTGCTCAGCATGGACTCACAGGAGCTTGGCTTCTGGTCCCTTCGGAAGGATTATTTAATTTAGTTTCAGGAACAGTTTTCAAAACCAGAAGAGTGAATTCCAAACCTCTTGGTGGTGTGAAGGTGTACCTTACTTCTGCAGGTGGTGCTTGAAGTTTTGCAGCCCTTCCCAGCCTTTGGAAACCACTATGGGAAGTCAAGTTTGCACAGGCCGTTGGCTCTCCATGCAGTGCTGTTGGCAGATGTCTTCCTATGCGGCGCGCCAGTTTCAGTCCAGCAAGGGTTAAATTACTTCGTGTCTGCACAGATTCTCTACTCTGCTGGTTTTAAAGCCTAAGTGGGCAACCTGCAGCACATACACTGCAGAGGTAGCTGACAGCAGCTTATTAATCATATTCCCTGCATAGGCCCAGACTGTGCAGGAGTGATTGACCTTTCCTATTGCTCTGAACAACTTTAAATATTAAAGGAACAGGAAGAAGTACGAGATAAGATAAGCACATAAAGGCCGACTGCACTGTCTCCTGGAACACATGCTCCTCAGTATGAACACTGCAAAGTTGTGGTGAAAACTTAGCTTTCCATTTGCAAATGACCAGAAAAAACCTTTCCCTGCTATTGCTGTCAGTATAATGAACAAACTGCTGAAAACTTAACCTGCCTGCTCCAGTTCTTTGGCCCATAATGAGCAGAGCTTCTGTGGAGTTGTGGGTTGGACCAGACGGTCTCTAGAGGTCCCTTCCAACCTAACTCATTCTGTGATTCTGTGAAGTGTCGCTGTGTGATAATACAGAAAGCATCGCTTTCTATGTAGTATTTAAAGTAATGAAGGTCTCTGCAGGACAGTGAGTGCTGTGTAGCTGTCTGGTTGCTGCTGCCGTGCTGGCCAATTAACAAGGAGAGCAAAGTCTTATGAAACTTAGAGGAAATTTTATATGGTTTCAGACTCCAAATGGTAGGTGGAGTGAAGGCTGTGAGCAGTGAGGCTGGAGAGGAGCTCTGAGCTGGAAGCTGTCTGTCAGATCTGTGCTAACCTCTCATGGTCTTTTCTCCTTTTTCGTAGGCAACATCTTTGTCGTCAGCTTGTCTGTCGCAGACTTGGTAGTCGCGGTGTATCCGTATCCTCTAATCTTGAGTGCCATTTTCCATAATGGATGGACTATGGGAAACATTCACTGTCAGATAAGTGGGTTCCTGATGGGCTTAAGCGTCATTGGGTCGATTTTCAACATCACTGCAATTGCAATCAACCGCTACTGTTACATCTGCCACAGTCTTCGGTATGATAAGCTCTTCAACCTGAAGAACACCTGCTGCTATATCTGTCTGACCTGGACACTGACGGTGGTGGCCATTGTGCCAAACTTCTTTGTTGGCTCCTTGCAGTATGACCCCCGGATTTACTCTTGCACCTTTGCCCAGACGGTGAGTACATCGTACACTATCACAGTGGTGGTTGTTCACTTCATTGTCCCACTGTCCATCGTGACTTTTTGCTACCTTCGGATCTGGATTTTGGTGATTCAAGTCAAACACCGGGTGAGACAAGACTGTAAGCAGAAGATCAGAGCTGCTGACATCCGGAATTTCTTGACTATGTTCGTGGTTTTTGTCCTTTTTGCTGTGTGCTGGGGACCATTAAACTTTATCGGCCTTGCTGTTTCAATTAATCCTTCCAAAGTGCAGCCACACATTCCAGAGTGGCTTTTTGTCCTAAGCTATTTTATGGCCTATTTTAACAGCTGCCTCAATGCTGTGATCTATGGGCTGCTTAACCAGAATTTCCGAAAGGAGTACAAAAGGATACTGCTGATGCTTCGGACTCCCAGGCTGCTCTTCATCGATGTGTCCAAGGGTGGGACGGAAGGGCTGAAAAGCAAGCCATCCCCAGCTGTAACAAACAACAACCAAGCTGAAATACACTTATGAGTCAGAAAAGCACTATTTATTCTGGGTTACGCTTGTGTATATAGTATATAAGAGCCTTTCTGCCTGTGTATTTCACAGCTGATGTTGCTGGATCCCAGACAGCCACCTCTTCTCATGCAAGGAAGGAGCCTGCAACCTTTCGTGCCCAACTTATCACCATGACAGCACGACTTTGAGTAACGGTTTCCAGAAGAGTAACGAGTGACCTTGACCTTTTATTTTCCTATACCGTCTTTCACTGTGTGCCTAATTAATTGTTTAGGTTGCTTTTGCCACAAGCATGCCAATACCCTTGAAAAGGGAAGCACTCAGAGAGCATGGAAAAATGCATTTATATTTGAAATGCAACTTGCAAAATTGCCATATATTACAAACCAGCATTTCTTTCCTCCCTCTGAATTCTGTTCTGTAGCTTAACATAGCCCAAACTACAGCAATCAAAGTGTAAACTGCATGACCTTCTCAGTTAGGTTAGTAACAGTATTCACCAGCTGGCAGACATATGAGCACGTTGACTTCCACTGTGTGTGCTCATTTTCCTCTTTCTTTTGTTTTACAACCTAGTAGCTAGGCTGGGCTAGATATGAGGCAAGCAGAAGCCAGACCTCCTGAGTGTCAGATGTGCTCATTTTAATTGAATCTCTACAGATATTAAGTACCCTTGTACTCTCCTTCCAGACCATGAATAAGAGTACAGCACATGACATAATCTAATTGCAGGAAGATACTTGGAGCTTGCTTCTAATTTGGGCAGTATCCTGTCATGGCCAGCATTCATTCCAAGTATCTCTCAGAAGTCCCTTCTGCATTAACATCATATGAAAGATTAACACAGCAGAGTCCTATCCATTCAATGAATGTGCAGGCTTTTAATAAAAGAAGAAAATGAGGTTCCAGTAATATTTACACTTGCAGATGAAAGCAAAAGGGTAAGAAAGTGTTGGTTTCAAACATCTCTCCTTTTGCCCACCATATGGCATGAATTTGATGGGGAAAAATGTGGGGTATTTTCTTCATTTTATTCATGTACAAAGTAGCGATTAATCCCCAGGAGTTTAGAGGGGAAAACTTGTTAAGCATGTTCGTGCATCTGGTTTCAGTTAAAGCCTGAACTCTGTTGTCTTTGTTGCTTTAATGATGTTCTGAGTGCTAAGGCCGGCATCACATTAGCAAGAAGCACAGGGGCAGAGATAAGGCTGTTTCTTTAATGGAGTGTGTGTAGGGAGGCTGGTTGCTGTCTTTAAATATGACTTTGTTTTTCCTTAGCTTCATTGCATATTCATCTCCCAGTGGTTTTAAATGAGTGTATCCTGCTTTGAGACATTAAATCAATATAGAACTGCCCCGATGCAACTCTGTCCTCAGGATGGCAGACCTGTCCTGGTGCTGGTGTACTGCAGCGCAGCAGGAGCTGTGCAGTGGGTGGGAGCAGGTCTGAGCCCCATGTGTGCAGCAAGGAGAGGGAGAATCCCTGCTCCTTGCCAAGGAGAGTCTTGTTAAGGCACTGACCATAGACCAAAGCAGGACAGGTTCTCAGGGCTGAGCCTTGAAACACTGAGAGCGAGACATTGTAGCAGCAGCCTAGAGATGGAGGTAGGTAGGATTTACAGAAGACCTTGGGCAAACCAGGTGCCTAATCCTTAGCAAAGTTAAGCCATTTGTGCATCACTTGCAGAAAGCATCTTGTTGCTGAACATCCCTCCTGCTGAATTCTTTGAGGGAAAAGGAGTTTAAACAAACTAAGCCTCTTTGTAGATCAGGCCAAGAAACACTGTAGAGTGCATTGCTTCAGTGAGGTCTGCTGCAGTGTGAGTGGGTGTCCGCATTTGCAGGGTGCCTTGGCACTTTGTGACATTTTCAGACTTGAACATCTTCACAGCTTTGGATAATTATTGTTTTAAAATGCACTGCAGCCAGCATCCCATAATAGGAATCAAGCTGAGTTCTGTTTTGGCCTCTTAATCTGCCTGTGCATGGCCAAATAAAGGTATATTGACCCTCAGGAATAATGCAGTCTGATTGCTTTACAGCAAAGCCAGTCTGGATGAATTCACGCCATTCTGTGCAAACAAAGTCATTTCAAGTCAAACTTGGATAGGAAAAGCCGCAAGGCGCCTGGAGCTGCAGGGAGTTTCTCCTGGCGCCCAGGGAAATGTTCGTGTGCCGTGACCAGTCCTCAGCCCAGCATGCAATTGGCCAGCAGTATTAGTCAGAATCACGTTAGCAAATTATCTAACTGCTCAGTACCGACCCAAACCTAAGGCACTCCTTTAAGGCGGTCATTTACTTTTACTTTACAGGTTTGCCAAGTGTCTCATAATCCCCCACAACTGGGGCTTCATCCGGTGGTTCGTTGTCTTTGCAGATAAATGTTCAATGCAGGCCACGTGATGTTTTTTCTTTAAGCTTGGATTTGCACTATTTCTTATTCGGGCTCCAAGGTAACAGCCAGTGAGCACTGAACCAAACTGAGTAAGCCAAAGAGCTCCCCAGCAGGCAGGTGATGGATCCTCTGCTGGTGCCTTGTAGGATGAAGAGCGCTGTGGGCATCTCCTGGGGACTCACAGGGTTACTGCTGAAGTGAACTATGCAAAGTGATGGGGCCTTAGCTTCTCTCCTGCTATAGGTCTGAGCCCTGCACAGGGCTTGCAGGGACAGGCTGGGTGAGGTGGGTCCAGCGTGGGGACGGTCGCTGCAATGGGTTCCAGAGCTTTGACAGCACCAGGAGCTCACCCTGGCACAACCCAGTCAGGACGCCAGGCTGTCCCAGCAGGAGGGTTCCACCGCCATAGATGGGTTCCTGAGCACAGTCCTGCCAGGGACTGCCAGGGGTGGTGGTCCTCACTACCCAGCGGATAAAGCAGGGAACGTGGCTTCAAACAGAAAACACTGTGCCATTTGCTAGCACTTTGATACAGAGACAGCACTTAGGATAGGATAGAATAGATTTTTATACTGAGTTATTTTAAGACTGCCCAAGCAGCTCCTTATTTTCATGTTAAAAAATGGTTAACAGGGTACAGAGAGTTTATTTTGTTAACATTTGTTTACAGAAAAATTGAAGTGTTTCTTATACTGGGAATCCTGAGCAGAGTCCATTTCCCTGTGAGAATCTAGCTTGAATCAAATTTGAGCTTTCAAGGAGATCCCACAACTTAACCTTTGCTCTGCCAGTTCCATCTGTCCTATACCTGACCTTGAGTTTCAGAAATAGGGCTGACCTCTCCTAGGAACAGGATTTACATCACTTGCTCTGGATTTGGCATGGTGGTGTTGAATAGAGCCTGGCCCCAGGTCCTGAAATTGTCACAGTGGGCATGAACTCCCAGAGAGATAGTATTGTCATGAAGGAAGACGAATCTCCTGCCACAAAGAAATACTTTGGCATGTTGGTAACAAATGTTATTTAATCTATTTAAGAGGAATATAACTGGTATATTTATATATGAATATATATTGCATATGCTGTTTCCACTTTATCATTTGATTAAGAAATTTTCAGTATACTTCCTACTGCAATTTTTTGTTCATGAAGTAGATTTGTTCCCTTTACCTCTTAAAGCTGTAATAAATTTCCCATTGGACTGTTTATTGATTTTTTTTCCCCTTTAAAGTTATTTTTTAATAAATATTTGAAACAACACCTTGGATTTTGTTGACTACCAGAAAGCAGGTTGAGTTGACAAATATAATTGGTTCAAGTAGAGATTGAGTTCAGCCATACGTTATATCCAAGGGTTTTTCTTCCACCCACCTCGAGCAGGCAACTCAACGCACTGCGATTGTCCTCATCAGAAGGAAACTCCCCACCCTGCCGTTGGTCTCATCACTGTGTGTCCGCCCAAGGCTCTCTGCCTTTCTTGTGCCTATCTTCTGTAGCTACTGGGTTGTGGGTTGCAGCCTGTAACCTCTTTGTGTAAGTTCACTTCTTGTCCACTCAGGAAACACCCTGCAAAAATACTGCTTTGACTGATTTTTTTTGTTGTTGTTGTTTTTCTTTTTTGTTTGTTTTAAATATTGGACAGCAACAAATTGGCTTCTTTTGGTTGCTATGTCAAATTTGGGCTTGCGACCACTTTGTGTGGTGCTCTAAAAAAGAATATTAGATGTACTTCTGAAAGGGCAATTAGCCTAGAGTTATTAAATAATCAGTAAGGTCTTACGAGAGAAACAGCTTTAGATAAGAAAAGCGTGTCTGAAATTAGTAAATTATTTATCGAGGGAACCAGATCTCTGTTCCTGAAAGAAAGCTGGCATCTAGCAATTAACATCTACTGAGCTGTCTACAGAGAAATGCAGGGTTCCATTTCATTGCATTTTCTTCTGTATTTTAGGCATTCTCTGTTCTCCTGGCACTGGGGCAGTGTTGTGCAGAGGCTGTCAGGCTCTCCATAGGCAGTCTCAAACCCTAGAGATGAGGTTACACTGCTTGAAAACGATGGCGTTAAATGAATGTAAAGCGAGCTGCTGTCCTCACAGGCTGTGAAGGAAAAGCAGTGTTCCATTGCTGTAAAAGGACAAATACATGAGAAATACCCCGTGAAAAGCAAGGATTGCCTCTATCGCATTGGTAAGTGGTTATCTTGCTCTAGCAGATTCAGGATACAATGTCTCCTTCTCTGCATTTCCTCAAGCTCACCATGATGAAACACAGGCTTAAAAATTAAAAACAACCTTGAAAATAAACATAGAAACATGAGTGAAATGTGCAAAGCTTCCTCTTTGAATTTGTCCTTTAAGGCAAAGACTGGATTGGACTTACTGAAAAGGCATACAGGTAAGTTCCTGGTGGAAGAAAGTACGTTTTGGTTGTGGATTTTGCTGTACTCATACAGTTCTCCAGCTGCTACATCCCATCTGTAGGTTGCAGCAGTGATATTTCCATTCTGGCTTGGCTGGAGGTGTTTTGTTAAAGGTCTCAGTGCCTCTGCCATAACAGGGGTGATGGGAATACAGAAGGGGATCCAGTCACAGCTGCAGTTGGATATCTCTGATTTATTACACAGACAGTGCCTTGCTGCTGTTTCCTAACTAAACACTGTGTGTAATCACCCAGTGGATACTTATGGACAGTATTTACTTTGCTCCAAATGTCAGTGTGACCTCATGGGTATCAGTTACCACTGTTCAAATAGATACATAGGTGTATTTTTTACTGAATCTCCAAGTTTACTTACTCAGTGCGACTATGAGTGTATTTCAAAGCAGGCCAAACTTCTGATGAAAATAGATTAGAGAGTTTAAATTCTGCTAACCCATATACTTGTACAGCTCCACTGAGAAGCAAATTTGTTCATGAAATGAGTCTACTGAGCTCAGTGGAATAGCACTAAGGCTCTTCTCTAAAGTAAAACCGTCTGCAGTTACATGGAGACTGAAGCTGGTGCTATGGTTGCGATTTATGGGGCAATTGCCTGAACAGCCCACAAGCCACAGCCAAACAAGATCAGGTGCAGCTGCAGTGCTGGGGTAGGAAAGGCTGCGATTTTCCATTAAAACAAAAATTGCTGAGCAGCCATGAAACAGACCTGTTGAAAGAACAAGAAGTGCTGCTTGTTCCACGACATCCCAGGGCAGTACTGCTGCTTCTTTTGCTCATCTTTTCCAAGACACATGGCAGTTCATCTACTGCTTCCCCAGTAAAGCTTGCAGTGCCCGGTGCAACATGCTGAAAGCATTTTATGATAATTGCAGATTCCAAAATGTTTGTCCATGTAGTAATCCCAGAGCATCCTTGTACTGACTCCTGTACCTGCTGTTTCCACTGTGAATGAATTAAACTGTCAGAAGTGAGGTGGTGTTATTCATTTATGTACTTGCCACAAAGTATTAGTAGCTAGGAGATAAGATACAGCTATAAAAGACAAGAGGTGCCATAACTCAACACCAGGATAAGATCTCATTCATGGTGACTGTTTAGAAATCAATATTTGTCCTCATACATTTACTCCCAAGCTTATAATTTATAACATGAAGCCAGTCAATAACGAGCTGCTGCATATGTATTTAGACTTTTATCAGCAAAATGTAAATTACTGGGCCTAATGCAATATTTCCTACCATAAAAGCCCTGAGATAAGAAAAGCAGAATGGGTTCTTGTAAGAGCTATGTGATGAGGTATGCAAATATTTTCCTTGGTGGTAAGAGCAATAAAATGTGTACCTCTCAAGAACTACATTTGTGAATGGAAGCCCTGCAATATTGTTAATGGAATTTTTATTTTGTGATGCTTGTTTATGATATCCATTATTCATACGCTGTAAGTAGTGCAGTGCACAGCAGAGATAGAATTTACAGTATGGGGTCAGGTTCCAAAGCAAAAAAGGGTCGGTTTGAATCATTAATTGAAGTATGTTTCTACGTGATCTCCCAAGCACAGTCTCCAGATAAGGTTTTTAACTCGAATAGTAACTTCTAGGAAGCCAGGGAAATGTTAATGTATTTGAAATTATAGGCAATGGATATGCAGTCACCACTTTCTTAGATTGCCTCTTAAATAGGCTGAGCCATCAAACCGTATCATAAATCTTTCCAGTTGAAACATCATTCATTCTGTATAGAGAATATTTTATAGGTAACACGTTTAATAAATTGTGGTTTATTGCAATTGTAAATTTATTTATGACTTGTAATCGTACGATCTGTTGTAAATATTGTCTGCATTGTGCTCTTCTGCTGTGAACAAAACTTCAACATTTCTCTAGAAGTAGGCTGCAAAATCTATCATTTCCTTAGCTGTAAGAGGATTCCTTTGTCTTGAGGTTGGGTTTCCACTGTTTTTCGCAAGTGTGTAGGATAGAGGTATTAATGTGGCATCAAAATAAGGCCACCTCTTGGGTGAAAAGTGGCAGCTGTTTTCCTATTAATTAGAAAAAACAAGCAAGCAACAAACAAACAAAAAACAGAGCAGTTTGCAGGAAAGAAATTGAAAGTGGCATCTGTGTTTGGAATGAGAGAGCAATGTGTGTGTGGAGGGACTATGCTTGCTCAGCCTGGGAGCAGGCCAAGATGGGGAAGCTAATGAGGATGCTAGAACAAGAAATGATCCTGGGATTTCCATGGCATGGGGGCACGTGGCTGTCCTGGAACCCACCTGGAGCATACCTGGCAGCAGGTCCCACTGCTCAGGAGGGCCCTGAGGGCCACGGCTGGTTCACCTTGCCCAGGACTTGTCTTTATGAGGATGACCGTGGCAAGGAGTAGGGAAAGGTGGCTGTGTCTGGCACTATGCTGCTACTTCTCCACCTTCCAAGCAATGGCAAGGGCTCATCTGCAGGAGCCCTGGTCAGTGGGCCCCTACCAGCAAGCCAGTCCTGAAGCCCTTGGCATCCAGAAGAGTATCTACTTCTCGTTGCATGGAAACATATATAGAGATGTACACACCCCCTAGGTTTTCCAACAGGAATCAATCCTAATCATAAGTTAGAAAGCATTGATTCTGATTTTTCTTCAGAGCAAATGGAAAATGCAACAGAGACTGACAATGCTTTTCTGCCCTTGGGGAAACACATCACAGTCACTTGTGTATCTTTACTTTGACATTCTACAGTTTTAGAATGCTCTGACATAAAAGCACGTGCAGGGTGGTCAGAGGTGAGGTCTTACAGATTCCCTCATACTTGAACAACAGAAAAACCAATGAGCTGTAAGTAACAAAAAAGTCCTTTTTGTGCACAGGGAAGAGAGTTGGCATTTTTATTTTTACTGACGAAACGTTAGGTAGTGACACTGGGGAAAGCAAGGATTTGCACTTTGTGGGGTTGTGACTGGGCTACATAAAATGGACTTTCCTTAGCTGCAACAAGGTTGTTTTTCCTTTGCTTTTTTTATCATAGAATCATTAAGGTTGAAAAAGATGTCTAAGATCATCTGGTCTAACCACCCCACCCCACGCTCCCCTGGCCATGGCCTCTATCCATGTCCCTCCCTCAGTGCTACATCTCCGTGTTTCTGGAGCACCTTGCGGTGACTCCATCACGGTCCTGGCAGCTTGTGCCAGTGCCTGACTACCCTTTCTGAGAAGAAATTTTTCCTGATATCCAATCAGGCCTATATATCCTAATATCAGTAGGGAATGGAAATTTTCATTTTTATGGCCTATTCCACAGAACTCCACAAAAAAAAAAAAAAAAAAAAGAATTTAGGAGTTGCTAACGTGGAAACTGGTGATGTCATAGACTCAGTGTGCTTAAAGGTTGATGTTTGAACAGGAAGAAGAGCAAGGGATAGGCACTGCACAGTGCCTTCCCACACCTGGCTTGGTAGGAGCTCAAAAATGAAGATGCCTTTCTCCTGCTGATTTCCCTCTGTAGACTTGGAGGGGTTTGGTAGGCTTCACTTCAAGAAGGAAATAAATCACTTGCAACTGTGGGTCCTCAGATTGACAGCCAATGTCTTTCCAGCTGCCAAACCTTTCCCCTGCTCTGTTCTCTGAAGCTAGAATTTTGAAAAGCAAAGATTAGATCTTATGATGCTCTGTGAGGCAGCATCTTGCAAGCGTTTGTAACTGGTTGCTTGCCTTGGAGCATGTCAGTGGTTATTGTTGTTTGAAGAATTAGTTATGTGCTGGTGACCTCTTTAAAGAGGCACTGAGCTGCACTGGAATGACATAGCCAGTGGTAACAGCTGGGATGGTAATTGCATGATCTCTTGATCTTCACATCTCATAGGGTATGGTAATAGGCCTTTGAGTAAGGAATGGATGCTACCTCTCTGAAACCGTGCTATAATCTGGGTCAGTTGCATACAGTGCTGCAGCAGAAATGCTAAGTCATGGCTTAAACCAGTGACTGAGCACCTGGTGGGAAGGCATGCCCAACCCAGGGGAGCTCAGGTGCATGCAATGCAGCTGAGTGATCGGAAGGGCTGGATCCTGGGTCCACCCCTTCCCAGATGTCATTTAAAGGTTTGCAGCAGAGGTGAGGGTATTTTGCTGTGGATCCCTCCATAGCTGAGGCCTTCTGAAGGTGAGTAGCTTATTTCCTGTGTTTCTACGATGTCCACAGCTCTTGCATTTGAGTAAACCATTGCTTGCTGTGGCTTAGGGCCATGCTGTTCTGCTGTTGTTGCTGTGCTTTCCATCATATTAAAGCGTCTAAAGCAGGCTGGGATGGTCATGACATGTCCATCTTCTAACAATTTCTGTAGGTTTCTCTAGCCTGAATGTGATCTGGTCATACCTCAGTTTCCTCATTACATAGCTGTATTTGAAATTCAGCTTGGTTTGAGTATTTCAATTGAAGTGAATACTAAGCACAGAAACCTGAGTTCAGAGCTTTCAGCTGGGAGAGATTTAGTTCAGTATTAAACAGAAATTAATATTAGCCATTAAAAATTTCAGCTGCTAATTAAGCAGACTATTTGTTATACATTAATCATTCATATTTTCACTTTGCAATCAGATGAAATTTCATTAGGGCACTTAAGTAACAGTAAAGGGAAGGCAGCAGCTAGTATTTTGGGGTATTTATGGTTTCATGTATTGTGTTTTATTGTGTTACTATCTTGTTCTGATTGCTAAATGGTTTAATGATGTGTCTGGTAGAATTTACTTTTGTTTTGGCAGGGACATTAGGATGATAAATAGCCTGGTGAAGAAAAGTAGATTACAACTGAGCTCAGAGATGGGATTTGGATATTTAAGTCCATAGCTGCTGTAGTCATTACAGGGATATGTAAAAGAAACTAGGTAACTTTATATACAAGTTTAATTGTTGAACTTATTACATACCAAGCACAAAGATATGAGCTACAGTTCATTTATATGATCAATGCTGCAAACCTCTTCTTTCCCAGCCTTTTTTCTTATTGCTTTTTACTTGGGAGCTGGCGATGTTTTGTGGTTTTCTGTTGTTGTTTGTTGGTTTTCTGTGTTTTGTGTAAACTTGAAGAGTGGATGCTGCCTAGTAGGTGGGGCAGAGATGATGTTTTGCTGCTTTCACATCTGTTTTGTGACCTTGAAATGAAGTGTGCAGTAGTTATTCCCCTTTGGTACGGAGGTACAATTAATTACACTGCAAAGCACTGAGGATGGGACAATTAACGTTTATCTGAGGGAATTGCGTGATGATTAAGCCTTCATTTGCTATCTGATTTTTCTTTCTCATTAACCCTGCTGAAGCAGGAACTTTGAAATGAAAATCAAATGTGAACATTGTTCCTGGAAATGCTGAGAGGCTGAGTAAATCAGTTGAGACAAGGCTCTGCAGACACTGTCTATTAGTGGCATTACCCAAACCACGGGAGTAGGCACACAGCTTGCTGCACTGCCTGCTCCCCTGGTTTTTCTGCTGATGTGCTTTGGAAAGGTGAGGTTCAGTGAAATAATGGGCTCGAAGAAAAACCTCATGCAGACCAAAAAGAGAGAATAAACCCTAAATGCCATGCGGCAGAAAACACTGACATGAAATAAACAGAACATTATAAGTTTTGAGATCTAATTTTTCAGCTCATTATTTTCCCCTGAACCTGGTATGTGGAAAGTAGAGGTATGTGTACTTGGCTACTCTTTGCTACTGATGTTTTGTGTTTAGCTTGGATGAAGGTTTGATGGAGAGGATATCTTGTCAACAGCAGCTGTGGTGATGGGGAAGTTATTTTAGCAGGACACTTGGCTGGGGGACAGCAGCCAGAAACATCCACAAGTACCCAGATGAGGTCTGTGATCTGCTTCGTCTTGAGAAGAGTGGGGTCCTTTTGCCTGTGATGCTGCAAGGGCTGGGATCAACCAAAAGTGTGGGAAAGACAGGCCAATCTGCATACCATGCTTAATTTGATTAAATGTATAATTGTTGGTAATGCATTAGAGTTCAGCCAAGCCAATTTATAATTTTCCTTATGTTTTGCTGAGTTGTTTTAATGAGGTCAGGACTAGATTTGATTCTGGTTTTAGTTGCATTCATATTAATATGTACTGTTTACTTCTGGAACTGAGAAATGATTTAATGATGCCAGTAAAACTAGTTAAAAACAACTGATCTGAGATTGTTACAGGAGTTGATTTGCAGATAATATGAATAATAGCTATAATGTTTTCGGGGGAAAAGTGAGTTCAGCTGTCGTGGGGCTGGAGCTGGCACGCAGGAGCAGCAGTCCTTTTAAGAAGCAACGCTGAGATGCAGTCTCAGACTCTGGAGGTTAGTCTGACAGTACTAATTCTTTCTGGTATTAAAAATTCATTCCGTACTTTACAATGCTACATCGTGTTTGAATTGGGTATCCTGAAATCTAATAGATGATGCATTGTGCCTGATGTTTGTTAGCAAGCAGCTTGTGCAACAGCTTCCCTTGCTCTTTGCTGTGTGTATCTCTTTCCATTACCCTGTCACTGGGACACAGACTTGTGCTCAGGTGTGGTCCTAAAACACTATAATCCTGAGAAATATGAGCCTGAGCTGGGAGCTGTCTCACCTCAGCACTGTGCTGGGCTGGTTATGGGAATCTTTGTTAGTGCTGATCTGGCCCACACTGGGCTACCTTTGTCTCTAGCTGAGGTACTGCAATATTACTGCTATGCAGACAAAGAATAACATGGAAATACTTATTTCTTTTAATGGTAAATGTAGTAATTTCTTCATGTGACTTATTTCTAATAATCAGCTGATTAATCCAGCTATGAAGTCAGGGGAAATAAAGGCATTCTGTTTTACACTCTTTATTCTGTTAACCATGGAGGATATAAATTAAAAGGGAAAAGTTGCACTGACAAGTCTGTAAAGCTGCAGGTGAGCAGTGAGGTGTCCCTGGTCATGGCATCCCTGTGCTTGGTCAGTTCAGAGCTCTGCAGTCACTTGTGCCCACAGCACGATTGTGTTGCCTTGGGACTGATGGTCTGGCCTGTGAGCTGCACTTCTGCCACAAAGTCCTGTGCGGTCCAGAGCACTGCTTGGGAAAGTCTGCAGAAGATGCTGGTAGCTAGCCAAACCCGGGGCGGTGCTCATCTGATGTTTATTTTTAGGCACAAAATATGCTTGAGAGCCTAGTGATAGGAAATTGGGACTGAGGAGTCTGAAGGAAGGAATGAAGTGTGCTGGGATTCCTGTCCCAGTCATCTCTTGCCTCCCCTTTTGCCCTGTTGACTCTGTCTGGCCAGTTGTGGATTGAGAGGGTGTCTGGAGCACCAGTGACTCAGTAGATTACTATTGTGGGAGTAGTGCTAAACAATGAAGTCCAATTTCCAGATTAAGATTTATTCACCCTAAAATGTAAAGGAGAGCCCCCAAACTTCTTTTTATTACAACATTAAGACTTAGCATGGGCAAACTGCCATAACAGCAATTACTGTACTTTAGTGTCCTTAAGGCTCTCTGTTAGACAGAAGGAAGGGGTGAAGCCATTTGTTATTTCCTCTACTATCCAAAAAATATTGAATGTTACAGGATTTATCTTTTATAAGTCTAGATTCATTAAAGAGATCAGAAAATCTCAATTATTCATGCTCTCTATTAACATTAATATCTCATGGTGAAGAAGAAACTGAGATTTTTCTAAGCCTCCTTTATTTTGCCTCAACGTAAGGAGAGAAGCAACTCTGGAAACAGGTGTGGAGACTGATAGAGTGGACTTGCTTTATGTGAAGTTGTTCTGCACAGTTAGAGCTTTGGAAGAGATGATGGGGTGGTGCTGTTCTGGATCTTCATCATGATCTGAAGATTCCTTGTATATGGCTTTCTATTATGTGGGACCTGGATTTATGAAATGTGATGCTTCTTCACAACAGGAAGTTCTGCTCGTGGCTTAACGAGAAGCTGGGGCAGGTCTTTTCTTGGGTGGTGCTCAATCCAGCACCTCAGCCATTGTCACTAATGTCACACCTGCATGTGACATAGGTGCCAAGAGGGTAGCTTCCTGAAACACAGGTCATTTGACCCAGTGGTGCTGTTCAGGAGCCTTGTCTTAGCCTTTGGAGTCAAACCTTGGAAAATGGTGTAATCCCATCTGACAAGTGAGGCAAAGGTGGCTGCTATGTCTGTGTACGAAAGGTGGTTAACCAACAGTCACCGCTGTCATGGCTCTAACTTGCATGCCTACAGCTCCAAGTGGGGGGAGGGTGGAACTTATATACCTGGAACAACCTGAATTCCTCTCTTTGCAAGTGCCATAATCAAGTGTAGATAAAGGGGAAAAGCTTTTCACTGAAGGCAGGATGAAATGAAATGTGGTAACTTCTACAGGGCAAGTCTGTGTGGGTAGGCAAGAGACTTTCACTGAAGGAATCATGTTCTTCTAGCCCCACAGTGTCACTGAGTATGGCCCTAATTGGGGTTTTGAACAGAGGGCTGGTGGGAAGAGGAATGTGCACCAAAACTCTGCCATCCACTGAAACACTGCAGCCTTGCTATTAAGCTAAATACTTCTGTTTGTTAACTTCCTCATTTGTGCTCTTCATGTTGTAGTAAGGAGAAAAAGGAGATATATATCTTTGCTAATCCAATTCTAGTCAGGTCACAGCTACTTTCAAAAACTGAAGCAAAAAAAAAAAACCATTCATCCCCTGTCTGAAATTTCCGCCTCATGCTATGGTTCAACTTAGATTTTGATGAGTTATTAGAGCTGTGGTGTTCACACTGCTGTAATTGAAGGCCAATTGCTACTTCCGTTACAAACCTCGGTTTCTAAGAGTCTTTTAACTTGCTTGTGGAAACAAGTAAATAATTGTTATGCTAAACTGAGCAATTTATTAAAAAGAATTACAACTTCTCCCCGGTCTTTCTCTCTGCCTTCCCCTTACCTGGGAGTGGGGGAAGAAAACACTGCTAAAACTGATGATATTTTGAGTAAGGAAGATGCTGATGCTAGCAGGAAGAACATGTAAAGGACCGCTCTGGTTGTGGAGGATCTTTGTTGTGTGTTTCTACCACCCATAACTGCAACCAGTGAGGTCACATGCTCTATCGTAAGCAGAACAAACTGCATCTTAAAATGGACATGGTGGTGTTCCTTTTCCTACTCCTAGATGGCTTTTAGTGTCTTTGCTAGTTTCCAGTCAAAATGGAAAGTTGCCTGTGTATGACTATATATATATATTTTTTTTTTTGCAGTGTTAATCTTCAATTGCTTTTTCCTCTTTCCAATGTGTTTTTCCCACCATTTCAGTAGAGCTGCTAAGAACTGAGGTTCTTTTCCAAGGGTTGGAGACATCCTGTGGAAAAACCTCTGTGTTTTATACAGTGAAACTTTGCAATGCTGCTAGAGTTGTGCAGATTGCACAGGTAATGCTACTTTTCAGTGTTAGAGAAGGCGCTGAATGAATTTGTTTGCATTTAGGTTGCTGCACACTTTGTCTATAAGTTGGTGTTAAATAGGTTAAAGAAACTGATGTCAGTTTGCTTCAGTCAATTGAAATATATAATATGTCTAAAATTTTTTTAAAAGATGCTTGTATTTCCGTTGATGTCCCTGGAGGTATACCTGTTTGTAATACTGATTGACTGCAGCAGGAGATATGAACCGAATTTGCTCTAGAGAGTCTGTACTTGTGTTAGTTTTCCATTCATTAGCTGCAGAAGATAATGCTTCCTTTGCGTTTTTATCTTGAGTTGCTATATTTCTTCTATTTGCAAGAACACAGCAAGAATCAATCCTTCTTGCAAATACATCTAGTATTATTAGTCTTGAATTTAGCTGCAGGTCTTGGGCTCTCTTCCATTGCTAGTACTAATTGATGTCACTTTTCATTTATGAATCCCTTACAGTTTGGATGTGTTTGTATATATCCACTTGTACATAATGCCTGTCTAAAACATCATGTCACTGGTATCTGTGGGAAGCACTGTGATCTCCTGTGAAGCATCTTAATTAGTTTTGCCTTTCATGTTGACATCCTCAATTCTAGGCTTGAGTTATTTACTAGACTTTCCTCCTTGTTTGTCAAAACAGAGCAGTTTCTTCAGAGCAGAACATAATGCAATTGCTAATTAAAACTGACAAGTCAAACTGACACCCATTTCAATTACAGGAGGGAAAAAAAACTAAGAAAAAAAACTACTTCTGCTCTTACTGAAGTTGACTGAAATTTGATTATAGGAATCTGAGGAGGCAGACAGAAGATCCTGTTTTGCTGTTTCCAGAGGCAAGTGGCTGCTACCCCATGGGGCAAGGGCAGCAATCTTGCTGCCATAGTCTGACTTCAAAACTGCTGTGCTGCAACCTGGCAAGAGATGGCCTTGGAGGTGACAGCTGGCTGGCTTGGCTGGATGGAATCCTGTGAACTGACCTGTCCAGGTGTCAGGCAAGTATTGAGCATGGCAATCATCAGTGCTCTCTCCAAAGTGCTCTGTAGGAGCTCCTTGGTTTAAGCCATGTAGTTCTTAATCTACATGAGCCTTGCCCATGCCAATACAGGCAGGCTGGTGATACAGCCTCTTTCACTCCCTGTTTGGCAAGGGAATAAAACAGGCACTGCCCACAGAGTACTGGCTGCTGTCATAGCTGACAGGAGTGTGGGAGCCCTCTTTGTGTAGCAAGGAGTTTGGCTGCTTGATAATTACTACCTTCCTTCCCTTCCTGAGAGGCAGAAGGTGGTGCGGGCACCTCATTATCATATAAACTTGAGGATTTTTACAGTTTGCATCAGGTTTTCTTTCATCAAGACTCTGCATCATTTGCAGTGCATTCTGGTGTTGTGCTGATGGTGTTTATAGGTTAGTAAATCCTAACACTGATTTGGTGGGGTGTATGTAGGTCTGTTAAACCAGGCATATTTATTTGGTAGTAAGACACGTAGATCTTAAAACTTTATGTGGATAGACATCTTGTGTTGTGTAATTCTAACATGTGTCTGCCCTTATATTTATAAGGATATGTTAGACTTTAATCATGTCTTAAAAAAAAGCATTTGTGTATGATTATTAGTATCCTGCATCCTTTTTCAGTCTGCATCCACTACTAATGATAGCTTTTAATCTATTTTTTATCATCTCTTGGGAAGACCCTTCCACTTCCCTTCAAAAGCCTGGTTCTTTCTCATGGCCGTCACTCTTTAAGCCACCTCTGGGACCCATTGCTGGTCAGGTTCAGTGCCAGTGAGATGCTGGGTGCCAGAACAGTTCCCTAGTGAGCACTTTTCTTGCTCTCCTTCCCGTCCTTTTTGCCTGGTAAGTAAATGCAGCTAGGAGAGAAAGCCATTGCCTCCTGCTTCCTGCAGATCCAACCCTGTCTTCCTAGTATGGCAGGATATTCCTTGGGAAATCCTCATTGCTTTTCTTTAACTATTTGATCTTGTTATGGTGCTTAAAAAGTTGGGTTTTTTTTCCCCTTCCTAAACTCTTGTAGTTTATTACAGCAGCTTGAATGGATTGGCTCTCTGTAGGTTGAAAACTGAACTTCAAATATCAGCTTAACTTCTTTTAACAGCACTTACACTTGTCGGCTGTAAGTAAAGCACTTGCTTACAAGTCCTACAAGTGTGAAGCTCCATGACATTTCAGGGAAGCAAGCTGGTATAATCCCACTTGAAGGATGGCTTATGGAGTGCATTACTACAGCAGTCTGCAGGAGGTATTTAGTGCCTCCCATTTTTGGGGTGTCTGAACTGCTGCTGTGTGAACAGAATCACTATGTTTTACGTGTGGTGAATGAAGACCACATGCAGAGCTGAATGAGACTGGTGCTGATCACAGTTTGAAAGTTTGGGTCTGTAAAAAAAAAAAAAGCGAAATGCAGTGCAGAAAACTATTTCACACAGGAAGCCTCGAAGCGCCAAGCTGTGATCAGGAAGCTACCTGAAGGGAGTCTGTAGGAGGCATCTATAGCCCTTTATCTGTGGAAGTCAGCTGCCTACCCTGGAGGTCCAGGAGGAGCCCTTTGACTGTGGTATGAGGCCTGCCTGGGCCATGGGTGCTGTCCTGGAGCAGACAGTCTGCGCGCTGTTGGATCAGTGCTGTTGCAGTCACCTGAGCTACCTATGGGATGTACTCAGGGTAATGTGTTTGAAAGAAGTAGGGTCTGACTGCCCTAAGTTTAGGAGAGCTTCTCACATGTCTGTCTTATGGAGTTGAAGAGATGAGAAGGCAGATTTCAGTTGGAATTAATCTAAATGCTGCTGGCTAGGATGAACTAGATCATGTCCACAGCCTCTTCAGCCTGTAGGACTGTGGCGAAGACTCCCAGCTTTCAGTTTTCTTTAACTCTATCATAACTAAAAGCCCTGGCCCAGTCTGCCTCTCTGAAAGGATGGGGTCAGGGATGTCATCAAATCAGGATCAGGGCTCATCTTTAGACATCAAATTTGGATGTTAAGCACTTGGCTGGGAGCATGCATCTCTTCAGGTAGTGAGACAGATCTTGGGCTAGGAAAAAGCAGGACTGAAGGTCTTCCTATCTAAGTGAGGTATGTGAAGTCAGTCTTCAGAATCCACACCCTCCCCTTACAACAGTAAAATTCAGAAAGAAATGGCTGGGGCTTAGCAATGTACCTCAGAGCACGACTGCAATCCTACATCTGAGCCTCACTGAATAAGATAAAATACCTTGAATAGAGGCACTGGAGAGCAGGAAGAAGAGCAAACTACTCTGAGCTCCAGAGTGTGTATCAGCAGATTGATAGCTCTGTAAGGACCTTCCCCGTGGCCTCCATTCTCACCAAACTGCTGCTGCAGCAGATGATCAGACTAGTGAACAGAGAGCTAAGGAGAAGCAGTCAGCAAGTCATGTTGAAAATGTAGCCTTTTCCAACCCTTTGGGAGATAACTCAGCCTTAAGTAACATCATCAGTGACTTGGACCTGTTTCCAGAGGAGTGCAATAGTATCACAAGTATACTGAGAACATTGGAGGGAAGTGTATCTTGGCTGATTCTGCTTCCATCCCTGCAGGATCTTTCTGGCCTCCGACACAGAATACTGAGCTGGGCTGGGAGACAACTATATGCAAGCTGAATTCAAAGACAAACCGTGTTGGAGCTCATAACAGTGATCTGTGAGAGAGTTTGCCTGCAGTAAGCCATTCGAAGCTCAATAGTGGCTGTTAGCATGAAGATGGGGGTGGTACTTGAGGTTTTGTTTCCATACATGAAGAGAGGGCAATAGGGAGGGATGTTGTTTCTGCATGATAGGGTTGTCTTTTACTGGAGAAATACTGTGGTGACAGGCAGAGACAACCAGTCTCCCTGTGGATCTGAAATGCAGGCAAAGGCACAAGAGACTTGCAGCGAGGTGGTGTGGGTGGGCAGCCCTCGGCTGTGCATGGAGTGCTGCATCATGTGGTGGGCAATTCCAGCTCAGGTGGGACATGCCCCTTGGAATGTTTAACTGAGATTCTCAAATGAAAATGAGAATTACTGAATTAAGACTGGAACATCTTATCACAAGGATTAATACTGCTGTGTAGGAAACAGGCAAAAATTATAGCATGAAAAGGTTTGATCCTCAGAGGGAAACTGCTACACATTTATGAATTATGGTTCACGTAGGGAACAGTAGATTTAATTAGGAAGCAGGAACTGAAATCTTATCTCTGTCCTTCCAGATATATCATAGTCTAACACCAATCCTTAATCTTGATTCGCTTATAGTCTGGCTGGGACAACTGCTGTTACTGTGTAGTGGCATATGGCACAAGATAGTTCATGCAAGGAGTGCCAGCTACCAAATGCCTACAGTGTCTATTGCCTTAGGTATTCCTATGATAACCAGAGGTTGTCTAAACTCTTCTGTCCTTCAGGTTTTGCTGCTCACATTTTTAAACTTCTTTCACTTGAATCAACTTTGCTATGAAACAGGTATTTGAATGCTGAAGTAAAACATCTTGTGGTTCATCAGCGTAGGATGTCTGTGGCTGGTGGGGGAGCTGCTTTATTTATGCTACTGCAGAGCTGGACTTTAAAAATGGCTAGAAAGTCTAAATCCAGCAGAGAAGCAGTAGAAGATGGATTTTCTTTAGCCTGTGCGATCAGTAGCAGTCTCCTTCCTGACTAATGCAGTCTTCCAGCACAACAGAGTACAGCTGGTAACATGGGTAATGTCTTGCATACAGCTCCCATGAGCATTAATGAAATAGACATACAGAAAGCCTCTGGAGGCTGCGTAAATATGTATTGACAGGCAGGGATATCTGTCTGTAATCGTAGGTAGAGACCTAATCCTCACTTGGTGGAAAGCCTTATTTCTAGTGGTAATGACATTACTATTTCATGCTTGAAAAATGCACAAGGCAGAGCTGAAGGAGTTATCTGGGCGCTTCCAGCATTCCCTCCATATTTTTCCAATTTCAGCAGTGGTGTAAGTGGGAGATAAACACTTTACACTTGTTGTAAGCAACTCAGTGTGATGTGATCCTGAAACACTATAACAATTACCACTGCATTAAAACCAACTGCGAAGAAGCCTGTTTTGAAGAAAAGTGGAATCTCAGGTGAAACTCACCCTGGTAAAGCCTCTGCCCTTTTAGTACCACCCAGCTCGTAGCTGGGGTGAGGGACACAGACAGAACCAGCTTTCCATGCATTGCACGAAGTTGGGATTTGTCTAGCCTGGGCAAGCAAGTGATAAGCTGATCTGTGGGCAAGGGCAGCTGGCAGGGTAGGAGGAGGGAGATGCTGTGACCTTTGTGTCTGGCTCTCCTTCCCACCAGCTGCTTGCCCCAGCCTCGAGCCCAGCTTTGACCTGGGGCGAGCGAGTGCTTCTGAGCTAAAAAAACATAGCGATGTAAAAAAACAGATGTTAATCAGTAATGGCTTGTCAGCTGCAGGTCACTGCAAGTGTGTAGCTCTTCCCAAGGCTGTAGTGTCATCCTGGAGAATAACAGCAGTTCGCTTGTTCCATGGGTGCTCAGCTGCAAGAGGATGGCCGCAGTGCAAAGAGGGCTTCTGAGAGGAGGGCAGGGTGTGCTGCCCTTTGAATAGCTGGGTTTGCTGGATATACTGCTTTGTTCCGAGACGAAGCCATTCTCTTTTCCTAGTCTCTTACCTTATCATAGTACTGCAATTCAGTTGAAAAACTGAGCTAAGATGTAGGCAGACATGCCTGAAGCTGCATTTGCTGACTGTTTTATTCTGAATGAAAGCTGGCAAGCATCCCATTATGGGCTATAACGCGGACGGCTCATGGCATGCCCGATGTGCATCTTGACTGGTTAGCTTAAACAGTCTCAGTAAAGTAACTAAACAGTGCTTCTCAGGGGGAGCTATCTTTTTCCCCTGGGCTTTTAGATGAGAGAGTTATTTCTTGGGGCCCAATTTCCTAGTCTGAAATTCTGAATTATTGTCATCTGTGAAAACTATCTACAATTGGTGAAGCTCTCCTTTCTGCTGAGAGGAGCTCAGCCCTCCTTTTGGCTAGAGAGGTGCTAGTACCCTGGTTAGGGTCTTAGTTCGCATCTGGGTGAAGTCAGGAATCTACCTACCAGATGTAGAAAAGTTCTGTTCTAACATCTGGCCAGCATTACCTGCCAGTAACACCAAGCAGATGGAAATCACAGAGCTTATTTTGCAAATGCATGGAGTAAAATGCAGTTCAGTTGCTGAAATTCATGCTCAGTTTTCCACTTTGTGTAGTTTTTGAGGTTTTTATTTCTGCTGCTGGTGTTTGATAACTAAAGCTAGCATAGCAAATGATGACAGAATGTGTAGCAGGTTTAGTTGATAGGCAAGCAGTGCTGGAGATTTGAGCCCACTGAAAATTCTGCTGTAATGAACCACTGTTTTATAAACAGCTTTGCACATGTAGCTGTGCTAATAACAGACACTAACATTATGTATAGTGATGCCCTTTTGAGCTGGTGAGGTATTGTTGTGGGGAGGTATAGGCTCAAGGCAGATGCTGGAAGCTTGAAACTGGGAGGCACAAGGAGAGACCAGCAGAACTTGAACCTGAAGCCTGGTAGCAGATTAGGTTACAGCCCTGGTGACAGTAATTTGTCCTACATGTTCAATGAGCCTGGTCTCTCTTTCTCTTTAGAACTGACAGAATTATCTGCAAATATAGAGCTTAAACCTTCAAGGCCAGTTGAAATGTAAATTTTTGAGGTGAAATTCATTTAAGATTTTGATTTTATTTATTGACACAAGAACTATGCGAGTGAATCCTACAGTGCTGTATTTGATTGCTCCAGCGGCTTTTCCAGTGTGTGCTGGGGCTCTCTGGCGCTCAAGCAGAGCCAGCTGTGGGGTGAGGAGCTGTGTTTCTCTTCTGAGCTGCTCAGCACCCAGTCACTCCTTCCCTTGCCCGTCTAGTGTCCTCTTGGCTTGGCATCAGCTGGATTTTAAAGGTTTCTGGACTGAGATCAAGGGTAGGTTTTGTTTTGCCCTCTGAATGCCTGAATTATGTCAGTGGCTTGGATTCAGCCAAAAATTTAGGAGGGAAATGGGGCAGTGGCAAGGGGGAAGGCAGCTGAAAAATAGGTATGACTGTGGCTCAGTGATAAGTAGAAATAGTCAACACAACATTTTTTTTTTTTTTTAGTGATGTTGTTATTATTACTGGAAAGCAGTGTCTAAGTGGAGGGCACTTTGACCTCTTGTACTTAACCCTGAATCAGTCAGTGAAGTAGGGTGATGCACCATCACTTGTGCTGCAAGAACTGTTCACAGATGCTTGATGTAGTAGTGGTTTGAAGGCTGCTGTGGGCTCCTACTGGGATCAGCAGGGCCCTACTATAGCAAGAGGAAGCTGGTATAAGTCAGAATTGACGTTTTTTTTTTCCACTAGTTTCTTCTTCAAGGAGTGTAAATATTAAGAAGTAGATGCTTTGTGCTGAAAGTTTCCTTTTAAAAAAAAAAAAAAGTGTTCCCATTTCAGAGGAAGGGAGAAGATGGAGTGATTTCAGGCAGCTCTGCATTGGAATGTCACAAATGTGATACCTTCCTCTGGCGCCTGGTATTTTGCAGGGTCTCTGAAAGAGTATGCTGAGGGCTGCAGAGTGCCAGCAAGAGGACACCCACCCATGGAGCTTGTCCAAAACAAACCCACTTTTCAAACATGTACATCAGTGGAGTTGTCACAGCTCTCAGAAGGAGGTTCCTGGGATTCCCAGTTGCATTTCACTGCACAGAGGTCCCCTCCTCAGCAGGTGCTGTCTGGGTTCTTTGCTGCTGCTCACAGCTCCTAAGCACTGTTTGCTGCCAGCCCCAGTGCACCTTGCAGCAGGGGTTTGGCCTTGTTCCTCATGCTGCTCCCTGCAGGGCCACAGCAGCACATCCCTGTGTGATGCCATGGGCTTGTCATGAGCTCAGGCTCTTGCAAGGACCACATCCAGGACCTCAAAGAGCAGGGATTGACAGCACAGGTAACTTGCTGCGGACACGTCTCTTTAGGAAGAAATGACTGCCCAAGACCCCGGGATAAAATGTATGGAAATGCTACATGTGCACAGGGTATCCCTCAAGTTGTTCTCTTACGCTTGATCCCACATGAAATTAAGTCTACCTGTAGATTGTATTGCAGTGCTAGTAGGTGAATTTCTTCAGCACCTATGTTCTCAGACAGCAACTCTAGTTTTATGTCAGTCAGGATGTCACGTAGTTCTATGCCATGCTGATCATGCAACTAACTGTGCAAAGCTAATTTAAATGCCAATAGCAATGCAAACTATAAAGGTAAGGAGATGCTGTTGTGTTCCACTAGTAGAAGTGGACATATGGTAATTTCCTTGCTTTTCTTTCCTCTGCTCTTTTCTGTGTTTCTAATAGCAATCAACCAGAAATAAAGTATTCAAAAGATGTTATTTATTTTGCAGCCTTTTCTGTGTCAGCTCCTGGAGTCAGTTCACAGCATTGCAGGTGACAATTAACTCTCCAGGATATATATAAACTTTTAAAAAGAAAAAAAGTAAATTATTCTCTGAGGAATTGAGACTAGTTCAGATTCTTAGTTTTAAGAGTCAACTGAATGCACAAACCCAGGTGTATTTGTTATTGCTGGAAAAACTCTTAATCTTCAGAAGGCAGCATGTTCGGTAATTGCTGCTTGATGCAAAAGTACTCCCCGTTCTCCCTCATTAGATCTCACCTTTCCCATTTGCAGAAGCCTGCAGCTGTAAGCCCACCTCTCATTTGCCCTTGTTATTTGGAGAATAAATGGGATGATGCAGGGGAGGGGATGGCCCGGTGCTGCCACTCACATGGGTGGGAGGAATGCAGTGCTGCAGTGTGAGGGAGCAGGTGGGCTTGGGGCACAGCAGAAAACTAGGAAAAACAGCAAAGTGGTTGCAAAAAGCTGAAATTAAACAAAACAGCAGGATGTATCTGGTGGCTGGGGCTGAAAATCCTTCCTCCTTGTATGTGCAGAGAGACTTGGGAGAGTTAGCATGGGGCAGGGGGGCTGGCAGTACTGTGCTAAGCACTATAGAATGGGGGTTTCCCTGTAATGCTGAAAATGAACTTTGCCGCAATAGACAGTTGTGGCATGCAAATCATCATCACTTCTTCCTCTACTCTGCAGCTGAAGAAATGATTCATAGAAGCTTTCATTGTAGCTGAGGTGAGAGCCTATGTAATTACGTCTGATGTTTCTTAACAGTTTTTTCCTGCTGGTTTTCTGCAGTCATGATAAAGGGTTTGTTTTGGTGGGGGGGAAGATGTGGCAGGCCCAGGCAGGGGTCTTGTTTGCCTTCTAACACTTCTCACTGCATAGAAAATGCCATCTTTTCCTGGGAGAGGGATCCTGCCATCAGGTATTTGTGTGAATCGCTGGAGCTCTGTAGAATTGCTTTGAGTGCCTCCCATTTGGAAGGCAGCTTGATCAGGCAGAGAAATGTGGGTTTCTTAACTTCTTTGGAGTGTGATTATATTCAGGGACAACTGTGCTTTGTCCAGGAGCATCTTATGAGGTCAGCTGCAGCCCTAACACTGTTGTACAACAGTGCATGCAAGCCATGAGGAACAATAAAGGATGTGGTCCTCTCTTGGCTTCTCTTTTTCTGGAATGACCACTTGCATTAAAAACTTTTGGCACCAGTGTAGTTCCAAATTACCATTTGTGATTTTTGCCCATTTGGAGTTTTAGAGCGACTTGCTGCAATTTGCAGTTAGACCTGATGTGAAAGCAGTGTAAAGCAGGCCTGGTGTGCTTTAGTTAACACAGACTGTTGCAGTAAGTTACTTCTCCAGCCTGGTCTCTCAGAGCAGCGCACTTCCAGCAAGTGGATGGAAGCTCTGTTTGGGAAGCAGCACTGTTATCTGAGATCCAGGCTGAATTGCATGTCATCTCATCCCTCTTCTCCTGTGCTTGCAGCTCACCGTCTGTGCTGCTGGTGGAGGCACGCAGCACCCTCGTGGCTCCAGCCTCACCTGGGGCACTGGGCAGTCACATCCTGGCACTCCTCTTGGCAGCCTTGTATTTGCAGAGAAGTGGTCTCTTTCAGCCTGAGCTCTGTAGGCTCTGGCAAAGGACAGCAGGGCTCCCAGGCAGTGACGCTTGTCCCAGAGCATCCCCTTGGGTATCAGGGATGAAGGCCTTGGCACTGCCTACCTCCATTCCTGAGGTGATTGATTCACTTTCTCACAGTGGTTTAAACTCTTGGTAGTGACACTGCCTGTAGAGTTTCCTCAAGCCCTCTTTGGTGACAAAATGCCCCAGAGTGTTTAGTGTGTACCAGTTTGTCACCGTGGGTAATCTGTGAGTTATGAAGAAATGCATGCTACAGCAATTATTCTGCCATTGGGGTGATCAGAGCAAAGTAATGAAAAAGCTGATGATCGTGCAACCATAAATTCTCCTAATCCATAGTCAGTATTTTAAATATTTAGAAGTACAAAATTTCTCATAATACTCATATTAACAGTATCCTAAATGTCATGGTTTTGTGGTCCTGTATCTCCCATCTCAGCAGCAAGTCATTACATTTTATTATTTAGGATGGAAGGGACTAATAAAGTAAAACATCCTCTTTCATAAATAGCTGGGTTGAATCATAATGCAATCAGCAGGGACTGACTTTATGGCTAACCTTACGGAAAGTCACTGTTTCAGATGATGGCATGAATGATAAGAAGCGCCAGAACAAAGTGTGCTGAGGATGGAAAAATATCATAGCACAAAATGCTTCTTGGAATCAATTTATTGACATTGTCTTCTCTTGGCGAAATAAAAATTAGATGTCTAAATCAAAACTAATTAAGCAAGGCAGACAGGTGATCATGAAATCTTAATCTTGCATTGTGATGCTCATTTGTTATACAGCTTAATGGGTCTGGGAAGTTTAACTAGGGCAGTTTATAGTGATGAACTTTATGGAAGTGCCAGCTTTTGCCACTCTAATGCTGAGGGTTCCCCCATGAATAGTAGCTGAATTTACCACCTCAAATTAATTTTCCCCATCATATCTGCAAATGAAATGTCATTTGCAGATAACATTTAAAATCTTCTGTATGCTGGGAAGGTTTTCTTTCACACCTGTGTTTTGCATGTCAACTTATTAAATGGGTGATGCACGGAAATGGTTCCATTAACTCCAACCTTTCCTCTCTCTGAATCTCTTCTCTCACACAGGATCAGTGCTCAGGGCAGGGTGGGCCTCCCTGGTTGGCCCATGTGCTTTCTGGGCTTTTCCACGCTGACAATCAGACTTGGGGATCTGAGCATGAGCCTGATTTTTGTTCCCTGTGGGTTCACACCTCCCATCTTTGACTCAGAACTGACAACTCTGGGAAGGATTTCTCTATGCTATAGCATTGCACATGCAGTCACCTCCCTTCCTTGGTGTCTTTCACTGCCCGAGCACGTGTGAGGCTGGCTCTGTGTTCCTGAGAGAAGTGCAGAAGAACAATCAACCTTCTTGCTGCGCACAGCCTCCAGGTCCGCACAGCCTTCTGCTCTCTGTTCCCAAGGGATGTGTTGTAGAGCGTGGATCTGTAAGGTGCAGAGCCTCCTAGCACCACCTGGCACTGCCCTGAATGGAATGTGCCCAGCCCTGAGCTGTGGGATCTCCTCTAATTGGTGCACACACACCCCAGGCTTAATGGAAGTGTTTTACATGAACTGTGCTGGTTTTGGTGTGCGCGTCTCCTCAGGGTTTGCAAATTACCTTTCTCCAATGGATTCCATCATGTTGTACCACATCCAGGCTGACATTTTGATTATGTATTATTCACTTTGTTGAAGGAATTAACATTTGAAGCAGTCAAAGCTTTTGAGGATATTTTTTCCCCAAATAACGATTTTGTCTTTTGAGCGCCAGCCAGATTCTCCATATGGCTAAAATGTACTAGAACAGAAACACAATTAGCATGGCTTAATAAACTTCATGCATGGTTTGCTATTGCAATATCAGAAAGAAAACAAATATAGCCAGTAGTTCTCCTTGGAATTACTCTGTTAAAATTACTGTTGTTTGAAATGAGCTTTTTTTTGATAGCTCACAGCTGATATAATTTGCATTGTTATAGGTAAAGCGCCCTTCTGTATGCTTAATGCCTCTGGATTTGACACAGGCCTGATTGGGTCTTGCATAAATCTTCTCTCCCACTGAGAGGGGAAAAGCAATATGTTGAGTTTTAGTGTGGAACAAAAAGCAAAAGCTCTCAGGGTTACTAGGGTTCTAAGTTTGCAGTATGAAGCACAAGGTTTCTTAGAGGCTATTTTGTCTGCTTTGTCTAGATGACTTAAATTGGTTTTGCATAGCAGTGTCTGATAGTCCAAAATGAAAACTTGTATATATACTGCCAATATATGTGGCTAAAGATTAAACAGGTGTGTTGGTGTGCATGTGGCTTGCAGCACGCAGACTGCCATGCTGCCTGGATGTCTTTGCATGGGCTTTTTCCCAGCTGTTTGGTTTTTGTTGCTTTTCTGTCTGTCCTAAGTCCTCAGGGGGAAGTTTCAGTTTCCAGCTTCTTCCTTGAGAGGGGGGACACTGTCTGGTACACGTTTCAGTGGGCTTGCACAGAGCTGTTCTGCTCACCAGCAGGAGTCTGCCCATCACCCAGCCCTCTGTGGGCATCAGCAGCGGGGGGCTCTCTCCCTACAGCCTGACAATGTGCTTTAAAATTCCACTGAGGGCCTTGCTAACTTGCTGAGCTCTGGTTCATTTCCCTGCCTGACTGAAACGTTTAAAGCTATCTTGCAAAGGGCCCCTGGCAACAGGCCCTGAAGGTACTGTGACAGTAAGTGATAAACTCTGCTGGGGCTACTGGTCGTGCTGCAGAGGTGACCTGTGCATGGTAAGTGCTCAGACTGCCCTTTGGCAGCAAAGCCTACCCCTCTGCATGCTGGGACAATGCCAGGTGTGGGTGATGCAGAAGGAGCTGCTAGTGACTGCCCTGCAGAGCTGCTGTGCTGCACTCAGTGCTCCCAAATCTCTGTTTGGCATGCAGCAGGGTGGGCACTGCGCTGTCACAGGTCTGTGCTTCAAGGAGTGGCAAATCAATTGGTTCCTGAACTGCTGTGCAAAGGCTGCCCAAAAGGTAGAGAGAGAAATATCCAGAAACTCTTATTTCAGTCTCCTGTTCCAGGCCAAACATTGCCTTGTTTAACATATTTATTGCCTTGTTACTGATGCAGTCTGTTTTGCAAGTTTTTGTGAATGAGTGCCTACAAAAAGTATGTTTTCACAGGGCGCTGATTTGGAAGCATGTGATGTTTTAATTAACTTCTAGAGATTCTGGTCTGAGCTGTTTGCACAACTATTCAACCTTGCTCTGGATCTGTGGCTTCGGGGCACATCCATCCTAATGCCTTCAAAGTGTATGAGTTCAGATGTTACAGATGGTCCCAGGATGAATGTCTCTATTTCCCTATCATCATTATCACCATTTTATTCCTCACTAGTGGAGTGACAGGGTGGATATAATCAGTATTGATTGTGCACGGCCACAGGCATAACAGAGAAGATGCTATGCAGGGTCAGGCTGCAAGTCCCTGTCCACAGCCCTTCCACAACTACTGCTGGCAGTCTGTGGGTGCAGTGTTCTCTGTTTGTTGCTAAACAATCCAAGGAACTAAATGCTGCTGGAAAGCAGCCTGCCCTGGGAATGCTTGTTGCCAGCCTTCTGAGTTAAGTTCTAGGGCTGAGTCATAGAAGGGCGCGGGTCCCTGCACTTCCCTCTGCACCACAGCATGTGGCACTGCTGCAGGCAGCAGGTGGTTTGTGTGCTTAGGAGGGACATCTCTCTGCTGATCTGTTCTATCAAGAAAAACACCATAGGTAGCATGAAGCTCAGTAACACTACGGGTAAGCCTGTAGGGTTTCTTACTTCACACTGATGGATCCCTCCCCCAAGCTGGTTTCCATGGGTAGCTCCACATCTTGCCAGTGTTGTGCCTGTCCATGTTCCTTACCCTTGGGAGGGCTGGTCTGTGTTCCCTGCAGTATTAGTATTCCACTGTTTTCCCCTTGATTTTGTTGATTCATCACCTCTGCCAGAGACTATTGACAAAACTGACAATAGTGAAGAGTTTTCTTGTGGCTTATGGTACTGGGAGCAAGCCCCATGTCTAACAGTATCTGCTTTTCCCTGCTACCTTTTTGCAGCTGGCCCAGCTCTCTTGGAACTGCTGCTCCAGCACCCAAAGCAAGTCTCTCCAGAGCATGTCTGTGCCACACAGACAAACCTGCAGGGTCCTGAGCTCTGTCTCCTGATCCTTGTTCTTGAAGAGTCTTTTAGGGATGTCAGGGAAAGCTCCAACTTCATGCAAAGGTGGTGGGAAAGTGGAGCTGTGGGTATGAGATACCTGGCCCACAAAGCCTGTGGGACAGGCAGTGTGCCGCTATGGTCCTCATGATAATACTGGGCTGAAATCTGCCTTGTCATGCTTCAGCAGAGCCATTGCACCAGCACTGGTGCAGAACTGAGAGCAAAGCATGGTTGTGTTTGTTGATGGTCTCTATAAGCCACAAAGCTGCTTGGTTGAAGCATCTGAGATGATGATGTGCCTAAACACAGAGCAGAAATAATTAAATGGGAAGCGCAGTGGTCTCATGCTGGAGTATATAAATATTCATGTTATTCCATGGATCTGTCATTATGTACAAGTGTTTCATCTTTCCAGGCTTTGCTTCTGCCAAAAGGTTTCACTCACAGAAGTGTTCACTGAAGGTAATCAGGTGATCGACAAGACCAAAGGGCTGCAGGAGCTCTTGTAACAGCCAGACTTACAGTGGTAGTTTATTCATCACTGCTGCACACAAGGGGGAAAAAAAGAAAAAAACAAATTGCCTTTGCTGCTTTGGAGACCCTTTCCCGCTGTGGATTTCCTTCTTCCTGAGGGCTGAATGAAACCACAGAGCTTTCCCCAGCTGCTAATTGTCTCTGTCTACTTGTTACAATCAGTGATGGCAGTGAGATAAGCGTATGGGGCTGCACCACTCCCTGCTCCCTGAGCTGCTGCTTCCAAGGTTTCCTGCTGGGGAATCTACACTGATGGTTGCCTGTGAAAATGGCTCCCCTGCTCAGTGTTATTGCATCTGCTAGTGCAGGGGCAAGATGGTGGTGGGAGAGCAGAACATGTGCCAAGCTCTGGTATCTTTGGAGCTTTTAGATGCTGAAGGTCTCTGTTAGGGCAGGAGTGCATCATCAGCCACCGTGGGTAAATGAGTTGTTCTTTGAAGGAGTAAATCCTGGCTAAGTCTATGGTAGAATTATGGAATCAGATTGGCATAGGTTGGAAGGGATCTTAGAGATCACTGACCCCTAACCCCCCCTGCTGTGGGCTGGCTGCCCAGGGCCCACCCAGCCTGACTGTGGGCACCCACAGTTCTGGGCAGCAGTGCCAAGGTCTCACCACCCTCTGCATGAAAAATTTCCTCTCTTCTAGGTTAAAGCCATTCCCCATTGGTCCTATCGCTATCAGACTGTGTAAAAAAAGCTGGTTCCCTTCCTGCTTATAAGGCCTTGCTGAGGGCTCCCTGCAGCCTTCTCTTCTCCATGTTAAACAAACCCATTTCCCTCAGCCTTTTTTCATAGGAGAAGTGCTCCGCCTTCTCCCAGTCTGCATACATATCTGGGATTGTACCAACCCAAGTGCAAAACCTTGCTCTTGGCCTTGTTGAACCTTATTAGTTTCTCATGGGCTGGCTTTCAGAACCTGTCTGTGTCCCTCTGGATGACATCCCTTCTTTCTGTTGTTTCAACTGCACTGCTCAGCTTGATGTCATCACTAAGCTTGCTGAGGGTGCACTTGATCTCACTGTCCATGTCAATGATAAAGGTATTGAAGAGCACCAGTACCAAGATGGACCTCTGAAGGAAACCACTCAACGCCAGCCTCCACCTGGGCACAGAAAGTAGAATAGATCTTGCTGGACTTCCACTTTGAACACCTCAATATATAGTTTGTACTTTACTTTTTCCTGCAATAAGTTATCCTTGTTTACATAGCAAAGTGCAAGCATGTATTCAGGCCTAATTAAGGGGTCTGTTGTGCCCACAGAGGTACAAACAGCCTCCCTGTCCATGGGCAGCACCATCTGGGGCAGGGGAATGCTGAGGTGGAGCGCAGGCGCACTTATCAATCTTGCTTTTACATATCCAGCAGATTCTAATAGCTGTAATCCTTAAATGTGCGTTTAATCAAGCTGCTTGTGAAATTTCGTGTATTTTGTTTACTGGGTAAGCAGGACAGACCGTTTTACACTGCAGCTTTATTCCAGTGCATTTATTTTTCCCTTGGAAAACAGCAAAACTCACTGGACTGCAAAATGGCATATCTTGCTTGCGAAGTATCTTTTTGCTATCAAAACAAATTGAAATCGTGAACGCAATCACCCACCTTTACTTGACATACTTGCTTTTATTTTTCCTTTTTTTTTGTATTTCCCTATTTATGTATTGTTTTATTTAATAAAAAATAATCTCACTAAAACCTTAACAATGATGCCTACAGTTTCTGCTCAGCTAAGAGCTGCAGTGAAATAGCTGAGTATTGCAGTGAAAAGGGTCTTCTTGATGTGGCTGATAGGCCCAGATGGACACTGTCATCCCCCCTAAGCCTAGTGAAAGGAGAAGGACCTGATATTTTGGTCTCCTGCAAAGGACTTCTGCTCTTGCTGGTGTCAGTGCTTCAATGGGTATCTAACTGTGGCCCTGGACATGGTGCTTTGAGGAGGACCTCATGTAGCTGTACTCCAAATGACAGCCTTGGTGTAAGTGGATGCTACTGCCCATTGCTGAGATGTAGCAGCTGACCATCTGGGTGCGCCTAGTAGGCTGCACCCTGAGTTTGTGTAAATGAGTTGTGAACAGACACTGCAATAAATACAGGCTGATACTAGAGAGAAGGAATCAGCACTTTCCCATATGGCTTTCATAGTTGTGTAGCTCATCTGTGCTGTTTCTACGCCTTCTCACACTTAAATACCAGCGTTGAGTGTAAAAGAGTGTAGATCAATATGAACAGAAATACTGGTGCCAATTCAAACTCCTGTTGGAGAGAGTGTTGGCAATTTTCCCGAAAGTATCTTTCCCCTTCATTTTTGTGTTTGTGTGGGGTTGCTAATTTCCCCATCATGAGTCACTGAAAGCAGTCACAGAGGTAAGACAGGAGTTTCATGCCCTAAATATATCCCCACATCAGCCCACACGGCCCAACTGTGGGAGCTGGTGCTAAGCCAGTGAACACAGCTCAGAGCTGGTCAGATCCTACTGGCTGGGTGTCTGAGAGGGAAACATGAAGCTACAGAGGAGGAAAAAGCTGGCACGTGTGTCCTGAGGCCACGAGGCCTGGGATTGCACACAGAATGATGCATCACAAGTGCCAGTGCATGCAAGCTGAAGAAGAGCACAGTGGTGATGGGCAGAGAAGGGCAGACTTCTCCGGACTTGTGTGAGGCACCCTGGGCGGGGTGGCTGTTCAGCAGCGCTGACCCATTGGGGTGTTCCACGTGGTTCTTTCCCTGGTGGGCATCCAGTTGAAGCTTTACTTAAAGGTACAAATAGCTGTGGAGAAGCTTCAACTGAAACAAATGAACAGAAATAACAAATATTAACCAAAAGCAAAACAACAACAATGAAACCAGAAAGCAAAGCCAACCTACGGATGTGGAATGTGAAGCTGATACTGCTTGTACAGCAGCTGAACAAGAGACGCTTTCTCCTCGATTGATATGCAGATGTAGCTTGGTTAATTGGCTTTCTCAGCTGTCTGCAAAGAGTCTATGTATAATTTATAAAGGACGGGATAGTCTGCCCTGAGAACATAATAGCTATTAACTTTGAATATTCATGATTCCGCCAACTAATAGGGAGGCAAACCCATAAGTAGTTTTGACACATTGGAGTGAACCACCACAATCTGTTTTTGTTTGACTAAAATATTCTACAGCCCTTTGGGTCTTCGAAAAACATTCAGTTCTCTTCTAATCCAGGATGCTTAAAGACTTTGTAGATACAAGCTTGAAGTGGCCTACAGTGATTGAAAGGCATACTGTGGGTGTGCAGTGGGTGCCCTAGACATGGATAGATCTTGCCAAGGCATAAAACATTACAAATTTTTCTGGCAGAGCTGGGTAATGTCTTTATAATTCCCCATCAGGTTTGCAGCTCTGTTTTATTGAAGCATACTAGAAAATAGATGTTCAGGGAGAAACAAACAAACTGGGTTACTGAAATGGTTTCAATTATAGAGAATAACATTTACTTAAAATGGAAATCATAAGTTCTAGTGTACAAAATGTATAATTGATGCTGCAAAGATAAAAGATATAGAAAAGCATGTTAGTTAGAAAGAAATTGGCTCTGGAAAACTGGATCTGGAAAACCTGGATGTTTAAGTATATGTGATTTGTTATACTTGTATTTAAAGCTAAAACCCAGAAGCTGGAGGGAGTGATATCACCTGCTCTGTAACTACACTGAGGGCTGTAACACTGATCAGACTTTGGTGTTTTGGAGTATCTGCAGTCTCATGAGGATTACAGGCTGCTCTGTAACTCAGAGATGAGGTTTTTGACCAGCAGCTCTTTCTGCATCTGCTGAAGTCAATAGGAGAGCATTCAGTGCACTCCATGAGAAGATACATCCAACAAAGCTCATCAGTGGAGTGGCCAGTAAGGAAACGAAAGATTTGAGAATGCCATGAAGGCTATATTTACCTCTAGAAAATCAGCAATATTTCAGAGGGGGCTATCTGCATGTCCAGACTTCAGATACCTGCTCCACCTCTGGTTAATCCCATGCCCAGTGCCTTGGGATGCAACAATCATGCTGTAGATATGAATCTGGCAATGCTTTTTTCTTGATTTGGGAATGTGAAAAAGGGAAGACTAACACTTAGGTGAATTCTGTAATTCAAAATAGCCTCAGCTATCTTTACCTCCACTTTCTTTGGCTGTTATTTTAATTCTGCTCAAAGTAGACTTCTACCAGTTGAGATGAAGCAAGGTTCAAGGTTATGGGTGTGGAACCTCTGCTGGTGGATCTCATCTTCATCTGACAGCTTTCTTATCTTTCTGCAGTAAAAGAATGAGCGTAGTTTACCTCAAGTGCTGTCCACTCAGTTTCCCAGGGGACAATTAATATGACAAGGAGGCTTTGGTTTTCTTGGTTGTTTTTTCTGTGTGTTTTTGCCTCACAACCAGTGTCTCTGTATGATGTGATGATTTAATGCAGGTGGCTGCATGAGCTGGCTGTGGAACAGAAGGCTGAAGCTGCCCTAGTTCCACGTGAGGAGTCTTCAAGCACTGCAGAAATCTGACCTGTGCCTGACACGTGCCCAGATTTCAAATGAAGGACATCAGAACCAATGCCGGGCCCTCAGCGACAGGGGCGTGAGGTCTCCTGGGATTTAATATGCAGTGTGTACTTTGCTTGATGTGATAATAGGGCAAAAAAAGCAGGCTTGTGTGAAATAGGATCTGATATCTGTATCACTAACTATCCGATTTTCTTTAAAGGGGAGAAAAATGCTCCATCTGTGTAGAAAACAAGCCAGTAGCAGCCTCTTCTTTGCTCCTTAATGGAAAATTGCTTGTTTTCACTTACAGGAACATGATATAGCAATAAATCCCAGAAGAAAGAACAAAATGGAAGAAATTCAGGGGGGAGAAAGAAAAAGATATTCATGGAGTTGAATCAGTCAGTGTCATCAACTACAAGGAAAGCTTTATGCTGATGGAGAGAACTGCTCCACAACTTGGTTAGATGTAAAAAGTCTGAGGGACTGGTTTCTTCTAAGGGGATTGCCAAACAGAAGTGATAAAGTGCTGTATCTGAGCATCTATTCTCTGCCTCTCCTTGCTAATAGCAATAGGTAGCTTTGTCTGTCACTGCCTGGTCACTTAGCTATTGCCTCTCAGAGTGTGTATTCCATGATCATACTAGCTGTCTTTTTTTGGATGCCAGGCATCCATCTGCCTGTTTTCTGCCAGTGCCCACACCGTGTGCTAGGGGTGGTGGTGTCTTTGGGCAGAGCTCTGATGCCCCTGGAGCAGTCTGGTATTTATCTGTTATCTGCAGGGCACTTGCCAGAGGATATGGGGTCATGTTCAGGCTGAGATGATTCCTTGTGATGTGCTACATCTCGATGGGCTTGAAAGGCACTTGCAGTATCCTTGGATTTTTGTAGCCGTATGTCAAGGAGGAACTCCAGGGCTTTTTATCAAAGGGCTCCCATAGAGCTGTTTAAGGGTTTGGCTTGTAGGAGCTGCAGAGTTTATATCCCAGGCTGTGGGAAGGAGGGCCCACACGGAGTCTGTCTCCTCTGGAGCTTCAGCCCACCGAGCGCTCAGCTACGGAAATGTTGTTTCAGAAACTCATGCTTAATTGCAGGTAGTGAAGTTCTTTGTGACTTTAAATGGTATCCTTGGGACTGAGAGCTTGGTCTAGTGCAAGTGTGTATGGCTTTCTGCCTAACCTTTCTAACTTAAATTAGTGCAGCTAACATAATGAAAGTGTCTGTCTTCATTATAGAATCACAGAAGAATAGAATTGCTCAGTTTAGAAAAGACCTTAAAGATCATCAAGTCCAACCGCAACCTAACCGTACTATCTTAACTCTAACAACCCTCCACTAAATCATGTCCCTGAGCATTACATCCAAACGGTTTTTAAACACATCCAGGGATGGTGACTCAACCACCTCCCTGGGGAGCCTATTCCAGTGCTTAACAACTTTTCGTTGTATGTCCCAGAGTGCTGTAACACTGTACATTTGGTGGGACTGCCAGAGAATTTGAAGACACCATCAGTTCACAAACAGTGTTTTGGACGTGTAAACAGGCTGCTGCACTGCAGGGCAGGAGGCACTCAGGTGAGCCTGGATGGGATCAAGGGAGCTGGCTTCAGGCCTGGTGCAAAGCCTGGCTCATGCACTGGCTGCATTGTGCTCTGTAACTACTACATGGCTCCTGTCTCTTCTGTTTGCTGGAGACATTACTCTAAATTCGGTGGAGGCATTATTCAGTAATAGATATAATTTTATTGGTGTTTTGATTTGTTTTGTTTTGTTTTTGGGGCGGTGGGCTGCGAAACCTTTTTATCGTGTGGATTTGAGTCCTGAAGATGAATGTGGCTGCAGATTCTCTGGTGTCTAACAGGATTTATGTAGAGCAGAGATTACAAACAGGCTGATCCGTACAGTTCAGAAGATGACATTTATTTTAAGTTCACTTTTTGTGTCTTTGCTTTCCAGCAGATTAATGTTTTTGTTTTGAACAATAGCAAGTCAGGGCTGTGCCAGAAATATCTTCAGTGAGAAATGGCTGGAGGGCATTAGAGCATTAGGGTGAGCTGTATCTCTGATAAGATCACTGAAATGCTCCTTTAGGTTTAGTGGAGTTACAGTGAAGTGCAGGAATGAAGCAGGGGATATCAGCCAAGTCTATGTAATAGTTATTGCTGTGACTTGGACTGGCCTGTTAAACTCTAGAGCTGTCTGGTAGATCTCTTAGATCACCGTCTCGCACCACATAGCTGGTGTGTGCCTGAGTGTTTCTGATGAGCCTGAACACGAAGGCACAGACAGCCCAGCACATGGAGAATCTTCCTGACTTCCTTACGTTTCCATTTTGCACAGTGCTTGACCTGTCAGTCCCTGCTTGCAAGTAACTCTAATGCACCTGGATATCCACTTATCACAGAGCAGAGGCAGCATCTTGTTTGTATGGGGAAGTACAGATCTGTATTTGTGTAGCACCCAGGGCTTGTGTTGTAACAGGGACACTGTAGGCCGCAACCAAACCTGATGTCTCAGAACGTGGCTGACACATCTTGGAGTTAGCAAAACAGCCCTGTTGTGTATGTGAGCCTGCTGGTAATGTCACCTCCAGAAAGCGTTCATGCAGATGCCAAGCAGGTCTCCGTGAGACCACGTGCAGAGTGGATCCATTAAAGCTTCCTAGAGCTGGAGGCATTTGTCATGAACAATGCTGTAGTTACGACCTGTTCTGTGGGTGATTTAAAAAGTAGGAAATAATGACTTCTTCATCTAATTTCCCAGTTTTCAGTACTTCCGTGCACTGAGTTTTCTATGGTCTTTCTCAGTGACATTCAAACTTCTATCCGTCTCAAACTTAATGTAAAGGTTGGTTTGTTGATTTGCCCTGAAATTATGAAGGATTATTATGAGACTTTTGGAACCATCAAGGAAACTTTCCCTCATTAGTTACTGACAGGCTATCACTTACCTTGTTTGTTTCTATGACTTCTACATCCATTTAGGCAAAAGAAAAACAAATATGACTGCTCTCCTGACTTTGTGAACCAGGACTGAGCTTTGGAGCTGCAAAAACAATGTGGCCTCTGGGAAAGCGCAGAATGTGTAAAAATAACAACTACTTAAGTTCAGCCAAAAAAAAGTAATTATTAATTTGATACTGTTTGTTGGTAGAGGACTTGTGCCTCCTTCTTTTTCACACTTAAGTAAACTGGCAAAGGCCAGGGAATTTGGAGTCAAGAAAGACAAACTCTCTGAGACGGGGGATCAGACAGGTCTGTGTGTAACCAGGCCAGTCTAAGCTACATTTTAAGGTGCCTGTTTTCTTGCGTCCTCATGATCGGGAATTATTTTTTATCCAACCACATAGGGCTGGGATTTTGATGAAGAAAAATGTGTGGAATGTACAAGCACTTGTCATTTCTGGCATTTAGACTCTATCCGTCAACCTCATGGAGCAATGAAGAACTCCAGGGGCGAGGTCCATCTCCAGTTGAGAGTGTGATTGGGAGGGGAAATGAAGAGTCTGTTTTAAGCCGACATTTTTCCTGCCCTGAGGTAGATGAAAATGTAGTAAAGAGGCATACTAAGACCTGGGCCAGATGCCTCTAGGCTGGACCTGCACTACAGGCATGCAATCCTGCTTGCATCTCATATCTCTTGTGGGGACTGAGTCATAATTTGGGGTAGAAATATATAAGGTTGTATGGAATAAGAAATTGTCTGTGGGTCTGGAAAGACAGGCAAATGGGTCAACTTGTTCTTTGGACAGTGGCGATACACTGACTCGGGCAGATTCCCTCCATCCACTGGCAGACTTTCACCATCCAGAGGCCAAAGATGTGTGCTCACTTAAAGGATGGATGGTTTGTACAGCTCTTTGTTTGACCAAGACCGGTTTACCAGAGAGGTTACCTTTCTTTGCTAGACTGTTCTCAGTTCCTCCTTCAAGCACTCGTCAGTTTCCACGTGTCCCCATTATTTCTGGCACTAGCTGTTCCCAATGGTTTACTTCAACACAAGGAGCAAGGGGATCCCTCACCAGTTAATGCAATACCTGCTTGAATATCACTTTTGGCAATGCAAAGCTTCTCCCAGGTGTTTGTATTTGCAGTGTCTTGTACAGCTTTGAATATGCAGCCTGTAGACAGGATTTCTTCCTTGAAAGAAAATCAAAGAAACTACCATAAAACTGGAGTTGTACCCAGCTTGCTCCATGTGAAGTGTCTTAACTGAACCATCTTAAGCCACGTGCAAGCTCTTTGGTGTGACACTTGGTAGAGCATATTGCATCTCCAACACCGCTGTGTGTATCATTGGTGGCCCTCTGTCCATTAGCCAAGCAATATCGGTGATCATATCTTTATAACTGGATTTGGCCACAATATTGCTTATTTATTTGCAGCAGTAGATGAATTGAATTCACTGTCAAACAAATTGCAAGAGAAGAACCATGTCCAGGCAGCCTACTTCCACCAATTTTAGGTTCTTAATGGCTTTTTCAGCTTTATGACAGTCACACCTTGTTTCTCTGCTGTATGTCAGAGGGCAAGTGAGGTCCTGATGGGATAGGAGTGCTGGTACTGCTCTGGGTATGAAGCACTCAGCGCTGCCATGATGCTTCCTACAAAGTAGGTGTTGAGTAAAACATACAGCTAGCCTACAACCAGAGTTGAATTAGTAGGGGCTGACTCATCTGGCATGGCTAAGGGCAAAGCTGAGATTATGTCTGGAAAATGAAGTGGTATTTCAGGTTTGTAGAATGAAGGTATGCGGCCTGCACAGGGAGATTCTCCTGGGCTTAAAGATCAACTTGCTTCAGGCTCAGCTGGGTGAAGTATTCACTCAGGTCAATGAGAACATTGAATTTAAAATGTCGTGTTTGAAGCTATGGAAATAAAATTTGGATAGTCATGGATCCACATTAACTTGGACTTTCAGTTTTAAACAATTACCAGTATTTGATATTCTTGCTCTTAAATAAACAAAATATCACAGGATGAGAAAATGTGTAACTTTTACTCCATGGGCTACCAGTCATTTGAAAGTGAGATGCCAGTGCTATGATGGCTCTGTCTTCCAGTGGTGAGAACTACCTGAGACTTAGAGTAGTTACTGCTGTAGCTGTTAGATTTTGAGCAAATAACCCAAAATTGGAAGCAGCTTGTGTTCATTTCTTGCTTTGCATTTTGAAAATGTGATGCAAGTGAGTTTGTAGGTAGAACACAAAAGGAAATCCCGTGCTAACTCTTGCCACTCATGCAGTAATGGTCTAAGCAAATGCATGTGGCTATGTGCTGGAGCTGCTGGAGCTGCCGGAGCTGCCCTGCTGGCTGCTAGCACACAACACAGACTGAGCACATCCACAAGGAACATCATCACTGAGAGGATTAAAGAGGCCTGTGGTGGATTTGCTGTGCACTCTGAGTCCTCCAGCGTGTCAGGGCTGCACATGCAACCTTTGGTCCAATGCTAATTCATTCGCTTGCTGCTCAGGAAACCTCCCAGAGCCCCACTTGCTCTCAACAAGCTAACATCAGCATGCATGTGTAGGAGTGAGCACTGATCTCTGCCCAGGGCTGCAGGGAGAACCACTGGAGGACTGCAGAACAATCAGCAGGAAACATCGAATTTACAAAAAAAAAAAAAAGAATATCTCTGTCCTTTTGTCTAAAACATGAGCACAGATTTGAATGATACTCTTGCATGTGGTTGCTTTTATTTTAAGGATGACTTAGAGAAAGACCAAGTTAAATTCTCCGAATTCAAGAAAGCTGCCAGGTCATCTAGTTTTTTCTTAACACATTCTGATTTCTGCTTAGGTTTTCAAAGTGTCATTTGGGCTACACGATTAAGAAACGAGTGATGAATGCACAGGTCATGGGGTTATCATCCTTCCACAAGAGGACTCTTCACACCAGCGCGCTTTGCTCTGTTGCAGGCAACCGTGCCAGGTGCTGGCTTGCTCTTAGCACGCAATAGTTGTACCTTCCAGGAAATGAGTTTCTCTGCTGTCATGAAGCACATGACCCAGCTGTGCAGGGGCAGGGACTTTGTTCTGCTGCTCGGTGGGGCTGGGAGAACTGCAGCATCCCTGCAGCCCACTGCACCCAGCCCCTGGCATGGCTCTGCCTGGTGCCAAGCCATCACCTGGGGGTGGCTGTGAAAGGAGGTACTGCAGGAAAATGATTTCACATCCTGCGAGTCAATACCAATTCTTGACTTCAAATTTTCCACTTTGAGTTCTGAGTGAAATCCAAGTGACTGGGCTGTGTACAAATAGTGTTGTTACGGTGTTACTACTTTTCTTTTTAAATTAAACTACTTAAAAATGGCGACCTACTGCCTCAACCCACATCTTTTGAAGTTACTTGAAGAATTTTTTGGCAGCAGCACTTCCTATAGATAATATTTCTTTTCCTCCAAGTATTCTGCTTTAATAGCTCTCACAAAGTGTCTGTAGCAAGACAAAACAAACACTGTCTGCAGTCCCAGGCCTAATTAGCACAAATTAATCAAGTGGACGGTTGGAATGTTTTTGTGCTGATTTCTGCAGTAGTTTTAGTGGTGCAGCATGGATCGGGCAGCGGGAAAACTGCTGGTGCTCCCCGCTCAACCAAGGGGTGCCCGCAGTGCTGCTGGGTGCTGCTACGTGCCAAGCTGGTCCCTGAAGGACCCCAGGACTGGGAAACATACTTTCATCAGAAGGGGAAGCAAAGACTCTGCTTTCCCAACACTGGAATATATTTAGGAACAGATCATTTCAATTATTTTTGCCCTCTAGTTCCTTGGTAAATATATCATTGTGTTTATTATTGGATTTATGCTCTGCTCTGTGAGGGAGACAGAGTATTTAGCAGCAGATCTCAATTTTAATGCAGGAGAGTCAATTCAGCTTAAAAGAATTTCCCTCTGCCAAATGAGACTGATGTTGACTGTCTCCTGAGGAATTTGCTCAAGTAATTTCATTAGTAAAAGATTTCAGGGATAGCTAAGCTCAGAAAAATTATTTTTTTTTTAAAAAGGGGGGGGGGGGGGAGGGAGTAATTTTGCTGCTGCCTCAGCTTAGCACAGTTTTTGTTTATTTTCTTAGTTGCAGTCTCATTTCTGAGGTCAGTTTTTAAAGGTGAGGACTGAGTTTCTGGGAGGTGCTAAGCTGATGTGCCTGCTTGCCAAAAGGTGCTGGCATCGCCTGGGCCCAGCACCCCAAAATGGGACAGGGGTTCACCAGGCACTGCTTGGTGCTTTGGAGCATCAGCACAACACCCCACTAACCAGATGGGTCTCAACATGGAGCTGGCTGAGCAGGTGCTCAGCTCCTGGCAGTGGTGCAGATAAGAATCTGCCGGCTCTGGGCTGTCTCCTTTCTGGGTCTCTGGGAACAGTGATACAGGGTTGGGGTGACAGCAGCATCCTGGGGCTCGGTGCTGGGCTGGGGCAGCCAGTGAGGGGTTTGGTAGGAGCACCCCGGCACACGGTGTTGAAATCTCTGTTGTCGGTACTCAATGTAGAGTTGATTATAAGTATGAAGGAGATGTTTCTTCATCAACCCTGCAACCAGAAAGGTTTTGCAGCCTCCCTTTAATTCGCCATATTTGGTGGTGAATTAAAAATGGAAATGGAAAGAATTTGCCAGGGTTCTCTCAAGAAGATAGATGATTGCTTGATGTGGTACATCTCCTCTCACAGTCACGCTCTTCTCACCGTTGTTCTGTGGTGCTGGAGCCCAGTGGGGGGAATCCTCTGCCGGAGGGGAGTCTGTTGGCTACAGGGTCAGCCTGGTGCTGGGGATGGGGACAAACAGTGAGGGCTTCTGTGTGTGCGTCTCTGCAACTTGCTGTTGCCTTTACTGTAGGTGATTTTCATGGCTCTCTGTTCTCTATGCAAAGATATTTTGGGAATAAAGGTCATGAAATGTTTTTTTCCTTGTTAATTGATAGATAAATATCGCAGGCATCTGAGCAAATAACTTCTCCCCTCCTGCTTTCCCTGTTCTGCAGTTGCCCAGGGGATTCTTGCTGTTGCATTAATCTGTATGCAAGCAATCAGGTTGGTAATCTGTGCCAATAAAGGGATTTATCGTTTCACAGCGCACGCAGTGTGTGTTCAATCTTGCTGTCAGTGCTCAGGCATGTCCCATTTAGATGCTGGAGTAGATGGCAGTTCTTTTTGCTTGCTGACTTTAATCTCTGCAACCTGAAGAGCTGGAGCATGAGGTGGGTTGGGGGCTGTAGAGGCTGATCTGCACAGGAAGTGCTTCATGTTTCAGAAGAAATCTCTAAAACCAGCACCAAGCTAATAACAACAAGAGTCCAATGATCCTTCACATCCCCAAACGAATCCTAAATCAGACAGCTGCCTGCACTCACTGTGCCCTCAGGGGTCTGTAGGAGAACAGGGAAGAGCTGGGTCGGATGGTGAGGCCTGGGTGCAGGACTCCATTACTGGACATGGTGGTTTTATGACACTTCAATTTGGGCATCTCATCAAGAGACTTAACTGGCGATGTGTTAGCAGGATTCCCTGCTTGGTGGCCTCTGCCCCTGTCCTGCAGAGAGGTCTGTCACTGGATCACAGTGGTTTCATTGGGCACCATGTGTCAGAGGGTAGAAGCAGGCAGGTGCTGATTATTCCCATCCTTAAGATATCAGCAGCAGTTGCTCTTTCCTGATCTTGAACAACACAGTGCTTGCTGAAATCATGCCTGAGTGAAAGTGCTTCCTCGCCAGGAACAGCAAATCAAGAGCCTGCCATTGCTCATCTGGCTTTACACCACCACTGAAATGCTGATTTTCCGAATGAGGCACAAAACATGACTGAGAAGCGGACTCAGCCTGAGGCTGCAATGCAGTAGCATTTCCCTTTCTATAAAGGCTGTGAGGAAGCCTGGGGAGCATTGCCCATGGCAGGTCCCACAGCCACCTGCCCCTCTGCTGCACTCACTGGGGCTGTGCTGTACCTCTGCCCATAGGTGGGCTGGCAACTGGGGCAGGGGACCAGGGACAGCCACATGTGGTGTGCCCTAAAGTGTGGTCCTTTCCAGATATGGCCAGCCTGATAGTATGCCTTTTCTTTCTTTTTAGAGAGAGGATTAGGTATTTATCAAGCTTTCTTCTCATGACAAGTAAAGGGCACTCTTCCCATGGTTTCCACTGCCAGTTCTGCAGGCTCTGCTATGAATCCATGATGCCAAGGTTTCATCCCTCCCTCCATGTGATAACCCTGTGGGCCAGACACCTGCTGTCTCCCTAAATACCAAATAAATGTTGTATTTAGGAGGTGAGGGAGGCAGATATTAACTACAGGAGACAAGTGACTGCAAGCTGGGGGAATGTTGTGATCACTGAGTTCTCAGATAGCAGAAGGACATCCATTTTTCCTCCAACAGCACTATGCTATAGCTTCATCTGAGCTTGATTACTGGAAGCTGGAAGAAGGCACAGAAAGCAGAGTTTCTTGGGCTGCTCAGAGTGCAGCTCAGGCAGCAGAATTCAACCTGTGGGTCACAGGTCCACAAAGAGCTGCTGTCCAGAGGGCCAAAGGAAGGTGCTGAGCAGGACAAGCCTGGTGTGCAGCCAGGCTGTGCTGCTGGGAGTGTCCAAGAGGGAGCTGCTCTCAGAGTGGGCTTGCTTACATTTGCTTCACCCATCTCTGGTGACTCTGCGCCTGGCTTTGGGCTTCTATGGGTGTCGTTTTGTGGGACTTAATTATTCCTCAGGATTCCATTGAGGGAACTCAAGTGCTCAGTCTGAATGCTGAGGGGTTCCTTGTGGCCCTGGAGGGTTTGCAGCAGAACTGATTCACCAATGAGTCCAGATCACGTTCACCTACGGGTTAAGGGTGGAAGACTCTCTTCTTTGTGCTGTTACAGAAGAGGAGATGTCTACTGTTTTGGCTGCCCTAGAAATGGAATTTTACCAGGAGTAAAAGCTCGAGCCCAAGCGATTTGATTTCTCCATGTGCACCAAGTAAGTATTTAAACTGCAGCCGTCTTTTTTCCTACAGCTGCTCCAGGGTCTCCAGTAGCACTAAGAACAGGATCTCCAAAATTTTGTCCACAGCACTCTGCCCTGTGCAGCCTGTGAAGGAGTGCTATTCTTGCGAACTTCACCAGTGGTTTGAAATGCACAATCACTCTTTTCTCAGTTTGACCTTTTTATTAAAATTACCAGGGTGCCCTGAGGCTCTGGTTGGAATGGAGCCCTCCTGTGTATACAAACTATTTAAGAAAAATGAGATAAAAAGGTTAGAAAGAGGTGTAGGGAGCCTTTGCTAAGCAGGTGGCCATGTCAGATTTCCTATTTAATAAACAGAGCTAGCCTGGACATCATCCAAGAGACAAAGGTGTTGACATTCTTGTTTTCACTGTTGCATTTAGAGTTTTAACTCTTTCTTGGCCCTACAAAACAGGAAGAGGAGCTTTCTGAGCATCACTTGCAGCACAGTGCCATTGAAGCAGATCTTCTCCCTCAGCACCTCCGGGGGGTGTGACCCAACTGGGTGCCAGCCTGAGCTGCCACTGCCACCACGCTGCCTGCTGTCAGCTGGGCTCAGCAGGGCCGTGCGGTGCCTGCAGGCTGACCTGGCCACATGGAGGAGGCTAAGTTTCTCTGCTGTTCTGTCCAGCTGCAGAAGGGTTGCTTGTGGCGTTAGGAACAGAAATGAAAGACCGAGGTCCTGAAGATGACTGCCAAAGGCTGGGAGCTCACAGCAGTTAGGCAGAGGGGTTTATCCTCTAGAACTTGCTGGTAACATATAAACCCAGCACAGTACCTCAGAAGTACCTCAGGCAACAGCTGTGCCAGTGGAGTGGGGACAAGCACTGAAATGAAAATATGCAGCTCCATAGAGGCAGAGTCATGGCAAATGGTCCTAAACTAAAACAGCAATTAATGCAGCATTCATTTTACTTGCATTTTGTTTCATTCCTTTTTTATTATTATTATTTTCTTAGAGCTATAGGAGGAAAGAAAAACTTCTGAGGTCAGAATGAGGCACAGATTTTCAGCACCGTGCTTAGCAGAACATACGCATAAATCCCATTAGCAGTAATGGAAATGGGTTGCCTAACCCAAGTAATTGAAATTGTGTGCTGACTTTGCTCTCTTCCATGGTAGTAGATTTGAATCCCGCCTCAAGTAGCTGTTGGTAAATAAATGGGAGTTTCTTTCTACCAGGACAGAAAAAAGTATTGTCTTCCAGTGCAGATCTGCAGTTGCAGAGCCACAGGGCTCAGCCTGGGGCCTCCTGGGAAAGGCATTCCTCTGCTGGAAGGGTACACCAAGGGATGTTGATGTGATGAAGGTGCTCGGGCTGCATCTGGACAGATGCATAGGACACTGGATGGTGTCCAAGCGATTGCATTTACATACTCATCTTCATGCCATGCTGATTATATGTTTCCAAGCATTTTCAAAAACTAACAAAAAAATCCTGTGTTCCACTGTCTGAAGCTGTGAGCCTCCGCGCTAAGAATAAAGTTGTTCCTTTTCTTTTCTTTTCTTTTCTTTTCTTTTCTTTTCTTTTCTTTTCTTTTCTTTTCTTTTCTTTTCTTTTTTCTTTTCTTTTCTTTTCTTTTCTTTCTTTTCTTTTCTCTTCTTTTCTCTTCTTTTCTTCTCTTTTCTTCTCTTTTCTTTTTTCTTTTCTTTTCTTCTCTTTTCTTTTCTTTTCTTCTTTTCTTTTCTTTTCTCTTCTCTTCTCTTCTCTTCTCTTCTCTTCTCTTCTCTTCTCTTCTCTTCTCTTCTCTTCTCTTCTCTTCTCTTCTCTTCTTTTCTTTTCTTTTCTTTTCTCTTCTCTTCTCTTCTCTTCTCTTCTCTTCTCTTCTTTTCTTTCCTTCCTTTTAACTATATTTAACAAGTCCCCTTTTTCTTCTAGGCAAAACTGTTTCTTCCTTAAGGGCTATTTGAATTTACTCCCTGCTCCCACTAATTTTAATGGGGGACGAGATGTACACTAGGAAATGAGGATAGCAGTGAGGTATCACCAGAGCCTTTACTGGCCCAAGGTGTTTTACCACAGTAAAGTCATGTGCCTCCGAAGTTTGAATCTCTTAGTGATGAGCCTGCCCCTGCAGTCTGCTTGGTGCTTCTTCCAGCCACCCTGCATCATCCTGGGGGAAGGGACAATAGCAATTAGTAGTTCATATCATTACCATGCTGTCATATTTTGCAGAGGCACGTGGGGTAAGAAGGTTTGCATGGGGTTCATGCATGTTTTTCAAGCTAGGAGGAAGGCAATGCCAGAATGTCAGTGATCCATCCATGAAACCGCCATCTGAATGATGACTTTGGTTAGGCAGAGATAGAGGAAAGCCTGTGCATTAAGAGAGATTGTGCTGAAAGTTTGCAGGACTCAGGCTCAGTGTGAGTATGAGAACCAGAAAAAAAGCATGAATTGGTAAATTATGGCTGGTTATGAGGCTGGCAGTTCCAATGCTCCTTTGTATCTCCAGGGAAAAGAAAAGGATGCATCTGAGCAGGCTCGACAAGGAAAGACTGCGCAGAATTTTTCCTAACACATCTCTAGGAAGTGAAATGCTAGGAAGAGAGCCAGGCAGTGCTCTAGGAAAGCTCCTTCCTTGGCAGCACAACTGGCAGCAAGAGAGAAATGAGTGCCCACTGCTGTGAAGAAGGGCTGCGTTAAGCACCAAGCTATGTAGACATATCGTCATTTCAGATCACACGTGATCTTGCAGACTTGTCCTGAGGATCCCAGACCTGGCAAGGTTATTGCCACTTGCCAACTGGCTGGTGGTCCATCCCCGTGTAGTTTCCTTATCTCTATGGGAAATCAAGAGTGATTAGCCTGAGCTTAGCTTGCAGAGGTTTTATGATGAATGATGTTACCATTGCTTCATGCGATTTATCAGTTAATGGACTTTTAATCTGCTTTGATCTACATTGATTTTTCTATGGTGCTGACTTTTGATGGTAACATCCTGCTAGAGCAGGAGTCATAAAGGCCAGTAAGTGAAAAACAGTGGGGTAGTGTGTTGGAACAACATGGTGATCTTTATTAGCCAGAGACAATAATTTAACACCAAAAAAAAAAAAAAAAAAGAAAAGAGTTATCTAGATCAACATTTAGTTATCTTCTTTTAATTCTTCCATGTTTGTGCCTTTCTGTGATTTTGCTTGGGGTTCACACAAGATTATGGCTTTTTGGCCATCTGTTTCTTCTGGAAGAGGATGTTCCTCTCCAGCCCTCTGGAACATGCACAGAATTCCAAGTTTTCTCAGCATTCAGCACGCACTATTCTGCTCTGAGACCCAGAAATGATCAGGCACAGAGAAGAATATTGTTGGCAAAGTCTCATTCTACAAAGCCTGGTGCAAGACAGATCCACTGAGGCTCGTGAACTTCAGAGCTGTCCCTTGATTTGGGGTGTTAGTGATCAATGCCAGTATCTGCTTTCTTTAGCCAGTTTTTAATGCTTTTCTTTGTCCAACAACTCTAGCTTAACAATTTTATAAGGGTGTTTGTATTCCAAGTTTGACACTTATTTTCCATGAAAGAATCCCTGAATGTCAGTGTTGTTTGTCTGTTTTATCCCAGAGGCCTGCAGCTGAATTTGGAAGGCCTACTATGACTTTCAGGCAAGACCTTGACTCAAGTGATGGCTGTGGAGATGATCACTGCCATTTGGTTGCCCACAACATTCCTTAGGCTGAGATACTGGCGTAAAATTTGACTATCACAAGGGGTACCTCTGTGGTGTTAAAAGCCATGCACACTGTAGAGGAGCTACCATGAGGGAACCACATCCCCTGTCCAGGTTAATAGCTGCTTTGGACATGCTGGTCAAGCTCAAAAACCCGAGGCTAGCCTTGTACATGTGGCTATCAACATCACCAAACACTAGAAATGGATGTGTCTGAGGGAGAAATAAGTTGCAGCTTGGGGCTCCTCCCAAGTAGTCAAGACCTTTTATGCCCTTAGTGTTGTTTCAATGTAGCTGCATTGAGAATAGAGAATGTGCAGTGTTTGAGAATGGCTGAGCGCAAAGGACTCTCTGTACCTTGCTAAAAATAGTAATTAAAAAAAAAAACCCAACAAATAAACCACAAAACTTCTGTAGTTCTGCTAGGGGGCTGACAGGAGAGCTTATCTGTATATTTAAAATATGAGTTTTGGATGGCACTGGAGAGACAGAAGAGATGTTGTTTCCGGCAACCACGTATTAAAACAAACATTTAGCATAAGTAACATGAGATGTCTCTGCACCCTGGGTGCATATTCAACCTTCAGAGTAATTACTGCTGATTGCTGCCCTTCTTCTGATAGCACCTTGGCAGCGTGCTACAGGATATGTGTGAAACCTGGCACGAGTGCCGAGAAACGCGCACAACCATGGCGAGGCCCGAAGCCTGCTGGCAATATTCCTGCTAAAGGTACATGGAGGATTTGGCTCTGGTCTTCCAAGTAAATCTGCAGCTATTTGGTCTGGGTGGTTTCAGCTGAATCACTGCCTGTTTCTAGGAAAACGGACTTCAGAGAATCCAGTCTGGTAGAATTTGAAGGGTTATAGGAAGCTGAAGGCAGCGGAGCAAAGAGAAGACCTTTTGGACAGACAGATTAGGATAGATATTACGCTGTAGCAAAGAAGGCGTGAGAACACTGATCACCTGGGGTTACAAATAAAACTAGGAGTCATTTCTCCAGCAAGTGAATGCAGAGGACAACAACTTGTGCAATTACTTAATGAGAGACAGAGCTGGAGAGTGACTATGATTGATATGTGATTTATAACTGGGGGGGGGAGGGGAGGGAAGGAAGAAAATAGCATTAGATGTTAAAAGCCAAGAAATCTAGCACCGAAATACAGAGCTAAGATCAAATTGAATTATTCCTTTCAGTACTTGGAACATCTTGGAGAGGCTTATCTCTATTTCCACGTTTGTTTAATTTGCACAGTGCAGCATGAGCTAGAGGTGTTTCTGAAGCCCTCAAATTTAGTAAATTATAAAACAGTGCCAATTTGTCTCGGTTAAATTGAGATGAAGTCTAGGTGCACAAGACCAAAGGAAGGCAGTTCAGAGCTGCTTACAGTATTCTGTAATGTCCTGAGCTGAAGCCTCTTACCTGGCTGAAACACAGCCCTGAATGTTGCTCGTATCTGTAGGAAGATGTTGTGTTTCCAGCCCCATTTAAATCTGTGGCTTTCTATCTGAAGTCTGAATTTTAAAATGCGTGTAATAGGTCTGCACTACTAGGGAAATTGCCCTTGTAAATTCTTATGCATTAGGAAGAAGCTAATTGCATTTCCAGTTGCTTTCTTTCATCTTTCTCAAGGGATGAACATAGTTTGTTGTGGTTCGTGCCTGAGAGTAGGTCAGGATTTTTATGAATATGAACAGGATATCTCCTCTGTCATTTAAGAGGGTTGGTTAGTGTCTGTTACTCTGATTGAAGAGTATGGGCATGTCTTCAAAGCTCAGAACACAGAAGCCACTATTAAAATATCATCTTCTGTGTCATTTTTTAATCTGACTTTTTTATCCTTTCCTCAGCTACAGAAAGAAGCAGAAAATAAAGCAACGGAGGGCACTTGTCCCTAACACTTACATGACTTAATCCTTATTCCTTCTTCTCTAACTTAATTCTTCAAACTTTTGGCACGTTCAAACTATGAAGTCTGCCCAGATTGCAAAGTCTTTTTTGTTTCCAAAAGGGTGTGTGGTTTACATGTCCTGCAATGAGTAGCAGAGCTATCCTCAGCTCGACGGAGAGGTGAAATCAGGATACACGCTCACAAATAGCCATTGCTCCAAGGTGAGGCATGTGTCCAACCAGCAGAGGGGACTTGGAGCTGATAGGGGCTCTGAGTTTAGTGCAGAATGTTGGTGCCTCACTGAAACAGTTGAGTTCCAGGAGTTCTGTGTCTTTTAAGCAGTGTCTGGCTATGTGCATATAGGGGTTGTTTTGATGATACTTCTCCACACTCCTGCCTACACACTTGAATTGGTGCACTGCAAATAGGTGCTAACAGTGTTGTGTCAGAAGTTTTTGTGGTTTCCTAATGCTGCAAATTAATGAAGTGCCCCGGATTTATGTCATGGTTATTTTTCTGTAGAGGAGAGGCAAAACAACAGCAGGGCTTTGCAGGTAACCTCCAGCTTCCTACAGACACAGGGTCGCTTGTAGAGAGATCCCCATCTGAAGTTATTAAGGCAGTTCTGTAATGAGATTTGTTTTCTGCATAGAGTATAACTCCCATTTTAATGCGGAGTTTTGGAAAAAATCTGAGTGTTTTGTAGTTAGGGTTACAGATATGCATTTCAAGAATGTCTAAATAAGTATGCTATGGATCTGATCTGCCAAGGTATTTAGCTGGTTAAGGTTTTTGTATTTCTATGTCATTTTGACTAACTACTGCTTTGCACTTAAGGTGATTTAATGCTTTTTGCATAACCATCCAAAGATAACAGAAATGTAGCCAGGTGGGCTGCTCCTCATAGGAACATCCTCCTACATCTTGTCTCAGCAGCACTGTTTGCTGAGAGGTGTCTCAGAGGAGTTCTGTGCTTAGTCCTATACCTCGTACAGCTTGAGTGTCCCTGAAACTGTTTCCTCCTGATTGCTTGTTTCTTTGGGTTTTGTTGGATATATATTTTTTTCATTCTATGGGCAACCCCAGCTGCCATGGGAAACCTTCACTGCACAAAGACTTCATTGCAAATCAAAGTGCAGCACTCTCCACAGTTGGCTCTCACTTGAATAGTACTTTAGAGACTAAAAAATCTTTGATGCTTCAATAAACTCTCTATATAGATGTTTTGTGTCATCTGCTGAGAGCTAATTTCTCCTGCTTCTCATCTAAAATTGCTGGTCTCCAGAATGCTGCTCACTAGCAAGTGAGCTGAGGTGGAGAGCAGCTTGAGATAGCAAGGTATATCCATGCCATCTACAGGTAGAAGAATGAAGCTGAGAACGTGTAACTTTGACATCTGTGCTGTCCAGCTTTGCTCGCTCGAGCCAAACTATGGTGGCAATTGGCTCCACTTTAAGTACAGTGCCCAGGGTGAAGGGGTGAGGGCAGTGCTCTTGGACAGACCTCACCAGTCCTTGCAGGCAGTAGCATGCACTGTGGCTGTGAGGTTTGTTCCTCTGTCACCTCTGCAGGACACACAGGGGGTCCCAGATGCAGATGCTACCCACCCTTCCTGCCTTACTGAGGGATGTGGACAAAGTAATCCAAGAAGCGGCTCTAACAGGCAGCTTATAAAATCCTTGCAATCTACGGGAGAAGAACACAAAGGTGTTTTATGAGATAGGAAGAGGGGTAAAAAGTCACTGGAGCCCAACAGATTGTCAGGGAAGAGAAAACCTTTTTAATTGACTGTCAAACCATTACCTTGGAAAACCAAGAAAAGAAGCATCAGCATGTCTGTCAGCACAGATAGGCATCAATCCTCCCTGGCGAGACAGCAACATGATTACTGCTGGGATAACGTCAACAACTGGAAGTGCAGAAAGCTGAGTTGGCCTCTTAGGAAGGAGAGAAGGAAATGCATCTCCCTGGCATTTGTTTGGTCAAGCTGTGCTTCATTCAAATCAACTGTTTACAGCTATTTTGTAGTTAGGACTGATGAAGCCATATAACTCCATTTTGGAACACAAATTTTCACTTGATCGTGACCTATTCCAAAATAAGGCCAAGAGAAGTGTAGTCTTAAACGTTTTCTCTCCATATTTCTGAACAGGTTTGTGATCTCTTTTGTCTTGGGCCAAATTATCCAGGCAAAACGAGTGTGGGGAAGTTGGTTCTAAGTAGCTTTAATTCTAGTGGGAAAAATTCTTCATTATCATAAAAGTTCTACTAGATAGTCATTTGTTTCCTGGAAAAAAGAATTGGAACCTGATCTGCTAGGGAAGAAAACTGCCCGTCTCCTCTTCCTTCTAGAAGCACTTTTCCATTTGGTGGCTGTTGGGAAGAAGTCAGCAGTCCTGCACAGTCCATGGTGGAAGCTCATCTCCTAGCCAACACCCAGAGCTGCTGATAGAGAACTGGAGGCACTCACCTTTCTCACTGCACAGCAAAGATGTGTCACAGGAGCTCTCCTGTGAGCCCGGTGAGGGGCGGCTTCATTGTGCTGTGTTACTCACAGCAGTGAGACGAGACTCTGCTCCCACTCAGCCTTCCAGCTCTATGGAATGGTGGGCTTTGGCCAACGTTTCTTACCCAAGGAAGTGCATGTCCAGACTGTGCTTCCCTCTGGGGGGAGCAGTAACCATCCCTCCATACCCGCCTCTCTTACCAGCTACACATGTTGTGCTCTGAGAGGCACATCTTCCATAGGTCTGCCTTCCCAGTGCACTCTGTGTGCCACAAGTCCAGCTGTGAGTGGGTCAGGAGTAGCTGTAAGCAAAGGGCAGATCCTCCTTTCCTGGATTTGGTCCGGCAAACTGTTCTGGGGTTTGATGCCTTTTGCTTCATTGCAGCACAGGTCATGGGTGTGTGTGTTCAGTGAGTTTATCTCAAGGTACTGCGATTGATCACTGTAATACTGTGGTCATGTTTCAGCTTCTCTGCACAACTTGTCCTAACGTTGTCTACTGTTATCTGGGAGAAGAAAAGGGAGCTCAACTTACAGCTCAATTTGTATTAATTGCATCTCCTTTTAGCGTGACCTGACCAAACTTTTGCTTGTTGCTTTGCAAAAGTTTAGGGGAGGAAATCAACAATACCACAGTCCTTTGTACAGCACATTTCAAACCATTTGTATGATGTTTTCTGAATTAAAAATAATTAGCAGTGTAAGAGATCAAAGTGTTTTGTCAAGGGGCAAAAATTTGTGCTGGCTGAATTGCTTTGAAGGTGCCAGCCCATTAACACTCATTAAATTGGTGATACATGGGCTGTGCGAGGGAGCAGGTGCAGTGGGTGTTCTCTACATCACCTGAGGTACATTCATCCTCTCCCTGCAGCTCTGACAATCAGTTGAAAAGCCCTCCAGTGCCTGTAGCGTACTTCATCCCCACTGGTTCCACTGCTCTTCCCTGTCTGGAGGTCCCTGCACACACAGCAACCATCACCAGCAGAACTCCAGCCTTGGCCTTACATTGTTCGCTGTTCACCTGCAGACCAAGTGTGAGTTAGTACAGGCTCAGAGCTTATTCCCAGTTCGCATGCATGTTGATAGGTCCATCCAAGATGGCACAGCACGATATGATGTGGTACCAGGAGAGAGATGCTGATGATGATTCCAGGCATGTCAAAGTGCTGGGGCTTTGTGTGAGCACATGTTCGTGCCTGTGCGGCTCCTCAGGATGAAAGCTCTCAGGTCTGGGTTTTATTACCCTGAGCACACAAACTGGCGCATTTTCTGCTGAGCCGTGCAGCTCATGGAAGGACATGTCTAGAGAGTGTCCTGGTGGCTTTGTTACGTGTGCATGTTGAGCAGTTCCTCATTCATTCTGGGGCTATCTAGCACTGGGTGGAAATATAATTGGAAATTGTATATGGCTTTTGAAGGGAAGGCAAAAGGGACTCCTGACATGGCTGGGAGAAAAAGGTGTGTTAAAAGCTTCCACCTGGGCTGGTGTGGAGAACTCAGATGGTGAGGCAAAAGGCAGCTGCAGTTAGGAGGCAGCTCACTTCCTGCATTTGAGCCTTGCCCTGTGGTTGTGTTTCCATGAAAGCTGTACATGAAATTAAGACTTTCATCATTTTTATTTTTTTTTTAAACTCATAGCTGACTTTTTCCCCATCTGGGAAGCACTTGCCTTTCCTGCAGCCCCTGGGGCGGGTTACAGATCTGCTGGAGCCCTGTATGAGCTGTGGGCTGTGAGGAGCCCATGGGGCTCTGTGAGCATGTTCGGCTACAGAGGAGAGACATGAGCCTCAGTGTTAGAAGCCAAGGCCAGTTCCTCAGCCTTGGAACAGCCTCCCTGCCTTTACATTGATTTATGAGTGGGACTCACTTCCTCACCACAGTGCACTCCATAAGTCGTGATGACATGTGCTGCATTAACAGTACATACAGAATGCCCAAGTTCTCCCTTCTGGAGAATGGGGCACTGTAGCCCAGCACTTCAGGTAAGCTACACCATCACAGCAGTTTTATTCTATCTACTCAGCACCTTTTCTACTCTGCATAAAAATTCCTACCAACCCTTTAAATTTAAGCAAATTAGGGGCACATAGTGAACTAGTTGTTATTAATATCTCAGCACTATTTTCTAATTCCCAGTTCATGCTTGAAGTGGATTAAAACTGCTAATCCTTGACAAGGCAGCAAAAACTGCTGCTAATTTATTGATGTGCTCTTTTAGGAAACTTTGGATTTCTTGTCTATAAATTAAACAGCTTTCAAGGTCCTTCCCCGTTTAGAGGACAGAGGGTAGAGATCTATGCACATGTCCTCAGGCCCGCGCTGCAGCCTCATTGGTCTCCTGCCAACCAGGGCACTCTGCTGACTCATGGCCACCCTGTTGTCCACCTGTAATCAGTAGGTCCTGTAAGGTTTTGGGAATCCAGAGGAAAGCGAAGCCTGCCATCCTCAAACAGCGAGGCAGCACTGAAGGTTACTGGTAACTTGAGGAACAGTGCTTGCCCAGGATGACACATCTCATGGATTTGGTGGAATTTCCTTGCTGAGGTTTCCCATCTTGAGACCAAACATCCTCCTAGTCTCCCACACGTCCTGCATGCAGTGCTGGCCTTCCTGAAGGCCTCTGTCCTCTTAAAGGCAACGACTTTCAGATGGAAAAAGCAAGCGGTGTTTCTGAGCCTGGGTAGTACAAGGTGAGGGAATACTGAAAGGTGATCCCTAAGCGTGGGCTTCAGCCTGGAAAGCTCCGAGTGCTCCACTCAAACCAAGCTGCACAGCAGGAAGAGGGCAGGACGGTGCTGGAGCCCACTTTCCAGAGGGGCTGGGCTGGCCCTGCACTGCTGAGAGCTCCCTGGGAAAAGGCAGTGGCTGAGACCTGTAATGTTAATTACAGATAATGTTGACTGGAATACCTGGAGGAGACAGGTAGTAGCTGCAGTCTGTAGAATCCAAAGGGGATTGTCTGCATGACATTAATTTTTAATGCTTTAATCAGGATAAAATCCCCCCACAACGTCTTAAGGGGAGTGGCAGAAGTCTGTTTAATTTCTGGACTATAACCCGAAGGAGAAAGCAGTATTTTCAGGAATCTCCAGTGATGACAGAATTCTCAATTAGGCAACAGGAAAAACGAACCCCTACTTTTTTGTCCAATCCATTTCAAATGCAGCTGAAGCCAGACAGAGCAGCAGTTACTTTATCTTTATAAACCACTCTGCAATTTTGCACGCTCTTTATGTTTGCTGTGAGGCTTCCCGCTGCCCTGGCAGACGCAGCGCTGCTGGAGCCGAAGGGCCGTGCGGTGCTGGGGCTCAGGGAGGAGCAGAGAGCAGTGCTGAGGACCTGTGCATCCTCTCTGTGCCCCAGGAGCTCCTCGTGCCTATGCTGAAAAAGCCCTTTCTCGCCAGAAAGCAACGGTGTGCTAATAACCTTTGAAAGCCCAGAGCTGTGTTCTACAGGTGTGCGAGGCATATGGCTTCCCCCTGATTAGCAATGCAAATTTAATCAACCAGAATGATATTCTGGTGGTTGGCTCAGCACGAACCCACAGCCAACAAGCCATTGTCATTTCTCCCGCATTTGACAAACCTAAGAATTTTGATTAAAACTTCAATTCTTCTTAAAATACAGATCTTTCTTTGAATGAAAGGGAGCAATAACCTCTCGAAGACCTCTTTCATTTTACCGTCACTTCCCAGGTGTCCAGATCTCAGCAATGCTGTATAGAAAGGTCTATTGCCTTCCCATTTAAAACAAGCCCTGTAAACACACTTTAATTCAGCAAAGTGACAAAGTTCATGTCGATCTGCATATTTTCTTGTTTTGGATTTTATTGCATTTCCATCTAATTTCATAGCAGCTGCTGTTTGTTGTTGCCTGACTTGCTAACAGCCTCAATATGCTGCCTGTCTGCTGTTCCCACAGCCCCACACCTGGGGCTCTGCTGGGCTCTGCTGCAGGACGTGTGGAGGCCTCCTTGTTGGTAATGTGGCACTCGAGGAGAGGTGAGTGTGGCACTTGGCAAGGGCACCTGAGGGCTCCTGGGGCAGCAGTTGACTGCAGGCACCTTGCCTGTGCCAGCAGAGCAGGGCTGCTTTCTGGTGAGTTCCAGCTGTTACAGGGAATGGGGTTCTGCTTGGGTCTGGTGGGGATGGTGAGAGAAAGCCAATGGTGGAAGGCAGAAGAAAGGGTCTGGATGTAGGTCACTCCCTAAAAAACCACAGGTTGAAATATACAGGGGACTGTTCAGGGATGCTGTATAGATCTGTGAGATACCCTACAGGCTGAAATAAGACCTGGGCATGTTCATGGAATAGTAGGGGCTGGAAGGGGTGTCTGGGGATCATCAAGTCAAGTCCAGTTTTTCTCTGGATGTTACGTTTTTGCACTGGGCCCTATGGAGATGTTGCTTTGAGGCAGCTCCAGCTGAAGGAAAGCCTGGTGCCAGGGCTTCTCCAGAGACCAGACCAGGGTGCTGTCACCGGAAAATTACTGGTTGGATGGAGGTTCACACCAGCATGTGGTCCAGGTGCAGGTACCACAGCAGCAGAGGAGACCCTTCACTGAAGCTTTTCAGTGGGACAAGACCTGACTTCATGTTACCACTGAATCTGCAGCCTAAATACTGCTGTTGTTCAGACTGGTACCAGCTGAGACCCTAATGTTGGCTTGCTGATGCTGGGAAGGCAACATCAGAGCCCACAGCCTACCTCCAAAATAGAAATATTCAACTCCTGACTTAGGCAAAACTGCTTCTTTTTCTGTTCCCCTGTAAAATGCCCCAGGGCCCCTTCCCCTTGTCATCTGGGCAGTTGGATGGAAGCACAGCATCACCAAGTCAAACAATCGTGGGAGTGCTGTGAGGCTCTACGTAAATACCTTGAGTAATTGTGGTCACTTTATTTTTCATTCGCTTAGTGAAAGAACATGTGAAATTACCACAGTAGCTAATTGTGGTTATGGTTTTCGTGTGTTCTTGTTCATTAAATGCTGATGGAGAACAGTTGTTGTCCCTGGCTTTGTGGGCAAGGTAACACACCTCACCACCCTCCTGCTGGCTCTCTGTGTAGCCAGAGGAGGCAGTGGCAGCAAACACCTGTGGCGGCACTGTGGTTGAGGTTTGATTTGTTTGTTGGGGGCTGGTAGAACTCATGCAGCACCGATGAGCAGTGAGCAAAGAAGCTTTGGGCATTCTGATTCTCTTGATTGCTAATTTTTGTTTGCCTCAGCCTCTTGAAAAGCAAAGCGCTTCTTATCTCTGAGTGAAGCAAAGCCACCTCTTTAGCTGCAACACACTTCAGGGTAAGGGTGCTTTTCTGGTGCTTGTGTTTTCTCCTGAGAGAACGTGAAACACAATGGAAGGAGTTTAAGTAAAAAATCCGAAGTCCTTGGACTCCAAAGGCATCAAAGCCTCACGGCTTTCCTTTGAAAATATGCTTTGGGTGGACTATGTGATTATTCTTAGCATTTATAACACCATCCTGATCAGAGAGGTTTTATCCCAGCTAATTTTGTCTTTCTTTTCTTGACGCTTTTGTCTGCTTTTCACTTTGATGCACTTAGCTAAACAAGCTCAGAATGCACTCCCAGGAGGGGCCGCAGCTCCAGGAGGCGATGCTGGAATGGGCTGTGCAGCCCCACACCTCCTCCCCTGAGTCCAGCGGGGAGAACTCCACACAGGGTGCATTGCCAGCAGGTCTGCATATTCCTTCAGTGCCAGCCCTGCATGTCCCCCCCTTCTCCATGCCCTACATCCACCCCAGTGAGTTCTCACAGCAAACTTTGCTTCTGAGCCCGAGTGCCTGCAAAAACGCATCCTTCTAATCAGTTCTGATTATGTTCTCATTATACCAGGTCAGGAAGGCTCAATAAGGTCCTTAGTTGTTTTATCTTTTTTGTTTGTTTTTAAACAAAGCCAAGAGAGTACTGAGTTGAAATATTCCTTGTGTTGGCATATGCTGGGCTTGTTTTGGTTCAGAAGGGAGCTGCTCAGATGGAGGCTGCTGCTGCTGGGTCTGCAGAAGGGAGGAGTGAGAGGCCGGCAGGTCCCACTGCTCTGCTCAGCTGCTGTCTGTCTGTGTGGTGAAGTGGTCTCTGCCAGTGTGCAGAAGCTGCAGCGTGGGCTGAGTCTGTGTTCTGTGGAGGTCTGAGCCCTGCAAAGCCAGCTGCGGGAAGGACCAGCACAGCACATGGTGGTGCTGCTGCACGAAGAGTCACAGCCGTGGGGTCTGTGGTGGCCAGAATGGCTCAGAGACTGAGCCCACAGGGATATACAGAACCGGATACCTTTAATGAAACACGATTGTCCTTGATTTCTCCAGGTAATGAGGGAAACCCACAAGTTGAGCTTGAACCGAGCTGTGGGCAGCAGCAAGCATCATTGTCCCAGTGTGGCAGGAGGCTGTCGGGAGGCTAGGGAAACAGAGGCACGGGGCTGGCTGGGTGCTGGTCCGCTGCCCTCCCTCAGTTATCAAAGGATCTTTTCCTTTTATTGCACACATTCTTCTTATTCTCTCTCGATTTCTGCTATCTGCACAGTGTGCTTATTTGCTTGTAGTTTCTTCATTATGCTTTTTCTGTGGTTCGGATTGTAAATTGTTAATTTTGATTTATTTATTCATTTATTTAGATTTCATTTTAAATTTGGCAAACTGGCTGTTGTCAGGATAGCTGGAAGCCAAGAGAAGGTAATAGGCTTCAGGACAGTAGTAATGAGATCAGAAGTAGAAAAGAGGATCCCAGTAGGATGAACGGTGCAAAAAAAAACAGGGGGCAGCTTTTGTCCCCCTTGCTCATGTTGATGAGGGATTGTATTCTGCAAGAATCCTCACTGATGTCAATGCGGTGAGTACAGGGAACGCTACCCATCTCACGGAAGAACATGCATTGAGTTCCTTGGCCTGGATTTTTCTTGTTTCCATCAATGACAGCAGGGGCTCCAGTCCACATTGCTTTGACAGCCATCTGGACAGACCAACATAGGTGGATGTTCAAATCCACCTAAACCTGGAAATTGAAAGTGGTAATCCTTAACAAAGAGCAAGTCAAACCTGCACAGGGCTCTGAGCATCACTGCACATTTCCCGGCAGGCAAGCTGACACTGCTCTGGCATCTGAGGAAGGAGGTGGACTCCAAGAAAGGCACTTTGGAGAGAGATGCGATCTGGAATCATCCCTTTGTGCCCATAAATCTCAGTGTGGTTGAGGTGTTGTCCCACCAGCTCCCTACAGAAAGGTCAAACTGGGCTGTGAATCACCTATCAGTTGGCTTCAATGCTCTGTGACAAAATGATGCATCGGCATATCTCTGACAGCCAGAAAAGGAAGGTAAGGGAAGGTTAAGCTGTGGATGGTAATGTAGTAGGATTTTAGCTCCAAATGTAGGGAGCTTCCGAGGACCAAAATAACAAAGGGTGCAAAATAGTCACTTAGAGAGTATCTGCGTCTGCAGTGACAGCCATCTGTTCCACACAGAAGGGAACGCAACAAACTGAGAACTGCCACACTGTTCTGCTGGCAGGTGACAGAGGTGCTGGGCTTAGTGACAGCCTGGGACTGCTAGCTGCACTGAATTACATGCAGCTGATTTGGGTGATGTATGGATACAACCAAAGTTGGAATGTTTCACAAGGCAGTTTTTGAGGCGGAAATTGTTAGGAAGTGCCCTTTACACATCGCTAGCTCAGTGGTGCTTCACACTGCTGTGCCAGTTGGATGTCTGCCAGGCCTATCATGCTGCTTAAAACAGGATCGCTTGCCATGCAAAGTTTTTGCATTTTCTGTTATCCAAACAGACTCCTTCAAGTGATAATTTGTTCCTGGCTGCCAAGGACCCAGTGCTGCAAAGAGCGGAATGCCCCCGCACCTGCCAGAGGGGCTGCTGCCATCCTCACTCACTGGGGGCACATGCCAGGGATGTGCTGGCTTGCTGCATGACAACAGGATGTAGAACATCCATCACTAAGCTGCCTCTTCTTCTCCAAGCTGCTGCTCACAGCAGGGCATGCTGCAAAGCACTGGTCCTGGGGTGAGGGCAGTGAGCTGGCAGGGGATGTGGGGCCACACTGGCACTTTCTGCAGGGCTCTGGGGCCACGGGGATGGACAGGAAAGACTCTTTGTGTGCACCTGTGCTGAATAAATCAAATTCAAATAGCATTGGCCAATCCCACTATTTGTCACTGTGTGGCTTACAGCAGGCTGGGATGCGCACCAGGGCAGTGCCGCTTTGACTAAAGGCACCCAGGCAGGTTCAAGTCTGTTAGATCTTCCACCTTCTGCTTATTTTCTATATCAAGCCTTTTGGCGGCCTAAAGAAAAATGCAGGTTTTTGTGTCTGTATTTAGCCAAGAAAAAATGGGAGATTGTTCAAAATATGATTAAATATTTAAAGCACAATTTCTATTTAGAAACTGGAGCTTCATCAAGTTAAACAACCCATTAAGCTCATAATCACACTCCATCTTTTGGGGCACAATGCCTTTTGCATCCTTCGCAATGAGTATTCGTGTCATCTCTCAGCATGCTCTGAGCTGAAATTAATCTTCCATTGTATCGCTTCATTTTACCGCTGACTGAAATGAGCTTTTCAGAATCTTTCTCCCTGTTTATTTGTGTTCTTTTTTTTTTTTTTTGTGCGTGACTTACAGAGGAAATTTGAAAACAAGTCACACAACCGAGCTCCCTGATAAGCTTCTAATGCTCCTTACGCATTCCACTCTGCTCTGCCATCAGCGTGCCTTTAGTAATTGCTTTTTACTCCTCACAGAGGCAGTCAATGTCGCACCAAGGATGTCGTGGAGTCCCTTTTGGTGCAACTCACCTCACCGTGCGGCTTTGGCAGGGCAGCGATGGTCTCTTCTGGGGGTATGCTCCCAGCAGGCACAGGAAGGCTGCAGGGAGAACTGAGCCAGGTGCGGCACTCAGCAGGTTGGGGTGTGCCCTTACTGCGCGCACCACAATGTGGTTTCAAGCAGAACATTCCCCCCAAGCCTTGCATCAAGATTTTTTTTCCTTTTTTAGTTCTCTAAAAATAAGTGGGGCTGGCTGCCATTTCTTTGCACAGCACGTCTGCTTTTTATGACAAGACTGACTTAGAAACACGCTGTATTCATAGACTACCAGAAGTGGAAATGTTTTAAAGTCCTACATCTGTTTGCAAACTTAATCTTTTTCGCAGGACGGCTGCAAGGTGTGGGTTACTTGCATTAAGAGGATTGCACAAAAGGCTGGCAGATCAATCCTGTGCTGCTTTACTGTTTCTATAAGGAACAACAGCTGCAGCATGAGAGCCAGCGGTGCACTTTATACATTAGAATGGATGAGGTTCCATCAACAGGGCGGGCAGATGCATTTCAAGGTAGCTTGAGATCTAGACATAAGAGAAATGTAACTTTAGACTGTGCTCTTTGCTCTGTGCCTCATATTGAGAACGAGTGCCCACTTGTCTCACATTGGTTTCTTGCCACTGCTGACATTGCCGCAATATTTGGACTCCAAACGTGTCCTGGATTCTTTATGTGGTGCAGAAATCTTTGAGGAGTAGGTTTTATCAGAAGGAACTTCTCAGAACACAGACTTCCTTTCTCGAACTCTCCCCGTGCTGAATCTCTCTGCCTTCAGTGGTCCCCAGGCTGCAGCCAAGTGCATTACAGTGGTCAATATGGATGGACTGTGTCTTCTCGGGCAGTTGGACTAGATGATCTTGTCGGTCCTTTCCAACCTTGTGATTCTATGATTCTGCAGCTCCCCCAGGAAATGGGGGTCTGCGCCTCACCGGTGGCTTAGCATTTGTCACAACCTTCAGTTTCCTTCTGTGGCAAAAGTCTGGCTTTCACTTGTTTGCTGGTGTAAGACGAGCACTGATGAAGCGCAGACATAAACTTGGGAATGACAGAAGTGAGCTGGATGATTAGCAGTAGATTTGCATAGGTGGGGAAACCGAAAGAGCATTATGGAAGCCAAAACCACAGGAATAAGGGTGATACTTTAAAAAAAAAAAAAAAAAAAAAAAAAAAGCTTAAATACACATTTATATTTTACAGCTCCATCATAGGATAATTTAAAGCACTGACTGTGACACTGCAAAGTGGTCAAGTGGCAAAAAAGAAAAGGCTTAGAGCTATCATTTTCACAACACTCTTGGTCATACAGCAGTTGCTCACAATATATGCACAGCTTTCAGGGAGGAATATTCTGTTTCTCTAGCAAATGTTTGTACAAGGGAGAAGACAACAGGTCAGGAGGTGCTTATTTACTCTCCATCAGGAGACTGCAGTGCTTTCTGGGAGGAGAAGGCTGCAGAGAGCAGGCGGATACAGCACACAGTGATGTCTGTGTTCATAGAGGCCTGGCACTTCTCCCCGGTGCTGCAGCAGGCTGCGATTTGGGTAGTAAAGCAGGAGGTGTGCATGCCCATAGAGTGAGCCACACTACTGGGAGGGCTGTTTGCAGGGGTAGACTCACAGCCGTGATCTGTCTGCACGGAGAGATTTTGCGGTGTCTCCCCCATGCTCACCTCCTGCTACCTGTGCTCTTCTTCCAAGTAGATTTACGTGCTAAATAAAGAACAGTGGGCAGTAAGCGTAAATTTCTGTACTGAAGTCATTTATTCAGTCCTGCTATGTTTTACTCTAGGCATTGGGTAAAAATAGATGTGCATTTGGAAAGCCTGGTTTCCTCCTCAATCATGAGAGGGAGGAATTCTGTTCGACAGTAAATAGTGCAAGCTAATGCAGCATTTGTCATAATTGTTCAACAGTTTTAGACTGAACCTAGATTTTGTTTGGGTTTCTTTTTTCCACTGATATCAAAGCAGGGTACTTGTGTAACAATCCAACCTCTGTATTTTCCCAGTCTGGGCTGGAAACACTCACAGATTGGGTGCTAAATCCAGCTCTAAACCACTCTAACAGTGGTGGCTGCAGCTGTGTTTTGCTTTGTCAGAGGAAGGGACAAGTTCATGGATGAGCAAGATTGCAGATGACACCAAGCTGTGGTGCGGTCAATATGCCCGAGGAACAGAGTGCCATCCACAGAGACCCAGACAGGCTGAGCAGTGGGCTCAGTAACACTTGGGAAGGAATTTTTTTATACTATGGGTGGTGAGACACTGGCACAGGTTGCCCAGAGGAGGTGATGATGCCCATCCCTGGAGACACCCAAGGTCAGGCTGGATGGGGTCCTGAGCACCTGATGGAGCTGTGGGTGTCCCTGCTCAATGCACGCAGTTGGACCGGATAAGGGACCATTAACGGTCCCTTCCAGCAAAAATGACTATGATAACCAGACCTTACTTGGCTAGCAGTGATTCAAGGACCCATTACACCACATTTTGATGTAGTGGAAGGCTCATTCAGTACAACAGTTTTGTGTTTCACTCCAATTTCTCAGCAGGTCTGCTTGCAAGGAAAACACGCACACAGGGTGCAGAACGGTTTGTTTCCTAATCTGCCCCACCGGTGTGCTGCATCAAGGTATGCTGCTATGCTAAACTGTGGTTTCTGTAGTGATGCGGGTGTGTTTCAATCACCTGCTCTCTTTTCATGTGTCTGTCACTAGATGGCTGTTGCTGATGATTTATATCAATACATTTCAGACCTCATTAACCACTGTAGGAGCATCTATGTGCTAATTTCATTCTATCAAATATTATTGGTAATAAACCTCCTGGCAGTTTCACCCAGTGGGGTTTGCTGACTAAAGCAGCCATGAGGCAGTGCCCACATGCTGATCAGTGGCTCTGCTGTTAGTGAGAGGCTGCACTGGGACTCCCCTGGCAGCCACTTTACCTGCTCAGTGCATGGTGGTGAGGGAGCCCTGCTCAGCACTTCCCTCTAAAATCAATGAGATGGCTCCATGCAAAGCCCCTCCCTTTCTCTGGCAATCTGCAGCACCTTAAAAATGTATAGCACAGTCCCCTGTGTGGGTATATTCTTATCCAAAGAGCTTGTGCCAGCACCAGAAAATCTCATTTGCCATCTCACTGCACTGCAAGAGAAATGTTGGGGTCAAAGCAAGCCCTGCCTTGTCCCCATCATTCTTAAACCCACACCAAAGATTGCTCACCATCCTCCAACAAGTTCCAGCTCAGTGCTTGGCTTGCCCCAATTCCTGCAGAAGACTCTGGGCCCTCATCTTGCAGACCCAGCTACAGCAAACCTTTTCCTGCAGAGCCCAATGGGGCTTTTATCAGGGCAGACTTTCCCAGAGCAGCCAAAGTTGCTGTGAAGTAGGTCAGGCAGACAGATTTCTGGAGTCAGTTTCAGGACCCTATCCACCATGCTCCCCTGGAGATGATCACCAATATCTGCACTTTTCCAAAGCTCACAAGCCTAAACTTATTCAGGATTTATTCTTGTTTATTCTTGTTGTGCAATTTGAATGCGTAAGCCAAGCTTTGTCTACATATAAAACTCAAATATCAAAATAATGAAAATTAAGCATAAAAGGAATTGAAGCAAATAGGCTTTGCTTCCACAACAGTCTGCTAATAATAAGAGTACTGATATTTATTTTATAAACAGAAGGTTTGAACTTGGAAAACTTGGTAGAAGGATTTTATTTCTATACTTCCTGTTTTAAAGCTTAATTTACCTCTGCAGCATCTTTAGCTTGTAGATGACCACAGCACTCATCCTTTGCAGGGAAATGCCTCCTGCTGTCTCTGTGCAGCAGCAAAGAGGCACGCGGGCTGCCCACAGGGCACTTGGGGCTCCTGAGCTGGCATCTGCAGCTGTGCTCCTGCTCTGAGCTGGATGTGGAGGATGCTCAGCTAGCTGAGATACAGCCTGCCCACTCTGCACCCACTCCATGCCAGCTCCTGCCCATTGAAATCATTTCTCACACAGCTGAGCAGAAGGCTCATTTCGTTTTCAGTGTTTTTCCTGAAAAAGTTCACTGAGCATCTGCAGGCAGAGCCCTCGCTGTTGGCACATCCCCTTCGCAGCCACAGCGGCTGCTCTTTGCCAAGCATTATCCTGCAGTCAGGGGCACGAAGCCTCCATGGCATTCACAGGTGGGACAACATCAGCGAGCTGAAGGTGGGCTGCCCAAAAATGGCTGTGCAGGGGCCAGCACCTGGGTCACCAGCTACCTCCCCTGGCACCAGCCTGGCGGCATGGCTGTCCCTGCTGCAGCCCATTGCAAATGGGCAGCACCTGCTCATGCCCACTCATGTTTCCAAAACATCCCCGTCACTTACACACGGCAACTGAGGGAATGCAACAGTAGGATGTTTCCTACTGCCATCTGTCTAAACATTGCTTTTGCTGAGAAGTCAATTAAGCTATAGTTTTCCTTTTAGAGAATGATAGCTGCGCTCTGATGAGAAATGCACTTGATAATTTAATAGGCATTTTGTCTTTTTTCTAACAAGCTGTGTTGATTTCTGAGTGGTCTGCTATTCACTAAGCGAGGAAAATGAATGAACCAAAGTAAAACATTAGAAGATCCATTAATGTGAAGGGTGTTCAATCTCTGCAGAATAAAAATAAAGCATGCGAGCTATTTGGATTATTATCATTTGAATGATAAAGAAATTTGGGGAAAAAGAATGGAGCGCTGGGAAATGCCAAGTTTGTCAAAACCAAGACAGTGAGTGGAGGAAATGACAACTTTTCAAGTGAGAAAGGTTTTGAAGTCATGGAAATAAACGTACATCGAATTTGAAGTAAGTGCGAACAATGTTTCCTTGGCAGTATTTCTATCTCGTAGAACACTTCCAAGGTCAAAATCAAAGTGTTCAGTCATTTTTCAGGGCTTCAATTGGAATGAATCAGGCTCAGACAGTGAGAGACTTCTTGACATTTTCAGTGTGCAGAAATTTTTGGCTGTCTTCTGTTCCAGAATACGGAAAATCTTCAATGTCTCAGATGTGATGTGGTTGGAAAACCTTTTCCCACCCAACCCTGGTGCTGGAGCTGTCAGTGCCTGGCAGAGCTTCAGCTGAAGGAGGTGACCCCTCCTCGTGTTGATAACCTTGAAGATCAGATGGGAAGATAGATTTTTTTTTTCCATCATTGGCTCCTAGGCAGGTTGAATTTTATGGAAAACCAGCAGCCAAGTCTGAAAATGAGTTAGTTTGGCAGTTAGAAAACAAACTGGATTTTATTTGTGTTTGTTTTAGATCGGCATCAGCACATCTGTGCACTGGAGCAGCAAGGTTTGTTGGCAGATGGCAAGTTTGAGGTTGATAACTGCCCCCCAGAGAGTCTTTGGGGATGTGGGAGAGCAGTAAATAGCTGCCTGGTTCTGCTGCAGGAGAGGCTTCTTATCCAGGTGAGGAGCTCCCACCTCTAGCAGGATGGGGCCAGCTCCTGCTCAGTTTGGCTGCAAGTCCAGAGGCTGCAGAGCAGCTTCTCGAGTCCTGGGGAGCACAGAGCAAGCAGGGGACAGCTGAGGTTTGTTTCTGTGCCCCTGTAACAGAAGCACGGGCATGGGATAGGGCTGCCTGAGGAGAGCTGCACACCCAGCTTTGTGAGATGGAGATTGGCAGCAGGTGAGTGATGAGCAAGGGCATGGCTGTGCTGTGGGGAAAGGGAGAGGCTGCAAATGATCCACACCAGGAAGAGAGTGAGGTGGGAACCGGACCAGGAACAAAAGAGCGGACCAGGATGAAGAAAGCCACAGGTTTACATTGCACGAGCCTTTCTTTCATCATGGTGTTTTCACGGTAAATGTTAAACATGGCAAGCAGCAAGCTGTACACATGAGGCCGTGCTTTTGTATTTGCTGCAAGTGCAAATATGCAGCTGGGAAGCTTGTCCCAGGACAGCTACGGTGCTGGAGCCACCTCATTTTGCTGTCTGAGACCTGCCTGAACCGACCAGATATCCTGCAGTAAGTCTGTCCTTCCTCTGCTGCGGCATCCCAGTAGTCATCAGTTAGTGACTGACAGGGTATTTTTATAAGCAGTCATCACTCAGCTGATTATACTGTATCTGCAGCGTGCTGGCAGAGGAGGCACACATCTCTGCTATGTTGCAGCGAGAGCTTAAACATGCCATAAGGAACTCCTGCAAGGGTGCTCCCAGCCCAGCAGAAAAGCACCAGAGCACTGAGCAGAGCCCCTTAGCAGTTTGCTCCTCTTGTTGTCCTACATGTCTCACCAGCTTTTTTCCCCAATGATGCTTTGAATCTTCCTTCTTGAAGTTTAAGCTCCTATCTCTCTCAGTTTAAGTTTCTAACTACGCTGAACAGATTTCTAGCCCATTGCCTTATACATGTTATAGATCCTCAAGCAAGAAATGCTCTGCATGCAGGATTCCTACCTGGAGAACCGGTCCTTTTGAACCAAATACGTGCAAGGAAAAGCAAGGTGCACAGCATCCGGGGTTGCTTTAGGAGCTCTGTGGCAATGAGATGATATTTGCATTTTTTTGGGAATATGACTTGGGAGAACCTGATGCTTGGTGGACTTGACCAATGATTCACCTGTAGATTATTCTCCACCTTGGAAACATGGCTCTTCGGAGCTCAGGGGATGCTTAGGAAGATAGTCCCAGCTCACCGGTGATGTGAGGCTGAGGGCTGCGTTCCAGGTGTCCCTGGGAGCACCAATAGTAGCAGCATGGGGAAATTGGTCCCCAAGAAGATGGGAATGAGTAATTGGGCTCTCTTCTTCTGGGGCAAATAGGGACTCCAGCCTTCAGGATGGCTTCAGTTAACTTGAGGGCATTCTGTGTTTTATGTGGCAGTAACAGCGTCGTATCCTAACAGATTTACTGTCTCTATATTCTTGAATTACTGTTGTTTCCACTGAGTTGAAGGCTGAACTATGGTGCTCTTAGAGTGAGTGTATGTGAATGCCAGAGAAGAAGGGTGCTTTTCAAAAAGCCATTCAGGTATATTTTTTTTCATGAAATAAGGTGATAAGACTTAAAGCAGTCATCTGGAAACATTAAGTTTCCTCAATTGCAGCAAAAGAAATGCTTCCCGTGGCTGGAATTATGCTTGAAATAAGGGAAAACCACGACAATCAGACTGATTTCATGTTTAGGACACTGAAGAAATGTGATATGGCCATCTGCCAAAGGTTCCTGTTAGCTCTCAAACAATGCTGCAAGGTAAAACAATAACACAAGGTAATCAAACAGAGTAATCCTGCTGCTGGCAGCTGCGCACAGGCTGGAAATGTTTGCACAGCCTCGTGGGATCCTGCCCGCTGTGCCCTTACAGAAAGGCCATGTCCGGATGCTGGGCTCTGGAGCTTTAAGGTCTGTTGGATCTCTGTGTGGCAGAGATTGTTCTGCTACACCAGGCAGAAGCCTCTGGAATAGCCCTAAATGCCCTTCAACGGCAACCTTTAGTATACATGTAATTTAAACCCGTAGAAAGTGACTGCAATGATATAGGGAAGGTTGCAGTTGCCACAGAGCTGCCTTATTTAAATGAAAGCTGTATGTTAGACATTTGGACGGGACTGAGTCTTGTGGCTGGACTTAGGCTAGCAGAAGGGAAAATAACTTTGCTGATGTCATTTGCTGGGGTGCACCCTTGGGCACCAGAGGATTTGCTGCTGAGTTAAATTACATCATCTGGTTTTAGCAGTATTTATATGACAAGACCCCCTCCATACTTCTCACCTTTCTGTCTGGGAAACAGCACATTAAAGTTGAGGTAGGGACTGTAACTCACACTTTCAGAAAAGCCTTTCTAATATGTATGCATCATTCCTGCCCTGCTTTTAAATACTCCACTCAGAGCATGGAGTCAGAGCATGGAGCCAGAGCTCAAAGCTGACTTAGTGTTATTGTAATTTGGAGTGATTAAAATTTATGGCGACTAATCTGTTGGAAAGCATGTCAGAGCAGTGTTCAGCTGATAAGTACAGTACCTGATAGCTGCTAGCAGTTCTACTCTGTAATCTATAGCCTGGGCCAGGTGCTCTGGGGCATATTGGGCCTCCTGGCTGCACTGGGCTACTCCTGCGGCACCTAACTACCCAGGGCCCAGGCAGAAATTCAGCCCCAGGTCAATGCACTCTGAGACTGCACTTTGCATTCCACCAGGCAACGTTTTCCAGTGGAAATGTTCTTGGCTTTGGAAAGCGTGATGGAAAGTGTGGGGGTTGCCAGGGGCATCCCAGGCACAGAGGGAGCGGGAAGATGTGAGGGATCAGCAGCCAGCCTGAGATAAGCCTATTTTTGGGTGCTTCCCATCCCCTGAGCACACATACGGAGTTGCTTTGACTCGTATAAATAATGTTTTAGAGATGATGCTGTAATTAAGCTGCTCATAGCCTGGCCTTAGAGAAATATTAAGATTTATGCAGTTTTTCTTCTGCCCGCCTCTGTTTTATTGATGCTCTCATCGCTGGTGCTGCAGCTGTAACAGAATGCACGGAGCTCTGACCAGATGCAGGATGGGATGTGGTGCTGTGACCACACAGGGGACAGGACATGGCAGCCTTCCCATCCCTCCTGCCATGTCCCTGCTGGCAGAGCACTGCTCTTGTGCTTCTCTGCGCAGGCATTTTCTATGTCAGGCTTCAATTTACTCCAATTCATTCAGTTAATGTTGCATGCAGTGCTAAGTTGGGCATGAGGAACTCACCACTTTCATGCGATGAATCAAGTGACCCTTTGCCATCACTGCTGAACACATTCTGCTGAGGACTACTGGGATAGCTTTGCTTTAGGAAGAGGAAAATATGCTGATGAATCAGGAGGACTTGTCCCTTCTTTTTAATAAGGTGTTTTACATTGTAAACTTCTCATCATTTTTAATAAGCTCTTGTGCTGTCAAAGCTGCACTTGGCTATTTTTCTCATTTTCCATTTGCTTATGAAAAGAGCTCAGAAGAGATGATGATGAAGAGGGGATGCTGTTGAGTTTGGCTGCTCTCTGCAAGCAATTAAGTCTCCCATTTGGTCCATGCAGAAGTGTCCTTTCTCTGTGGGTTTTTTTGTGTGCCGAGTGTTCCAAAATAAATTACTGACATGCCTTGGTACATGTGTATGCCCAAGGTTCCTTTCCAAAATGGGCTTGGAATGGAGCCTAGATGGCTGTCAGGGTGTCAGCAAAGCATGATTTACCCCAGACATTTAATATCTTTCCTTGTATCTACTAGAATAGTACTGGTATTGCTAAGTGCCTGCTGGCTAGGTGTGAGCACATCGGTCACCCTTTTACACATGCCTTCCTCAAAAGGCTTAAGTGTGATATAAAAATGATTCATGTTTAAATTCAGTCTGAACACTTCATCACGCTGAACTGGAAACTCTTGTTCAAAACTATCCTGAACAGTTCTGTGAAAGAGAAATTACCCAGCAGATATTCCTTATCCTATCTACTGTGAAATGATTTGTTACAGCAAAATGAAACTGTCCAGCAGCAATAATTTCAAAAAAGAAATCCTCTTCATCAGTGCAACGAGAAGGTACAATTTATTATGTCAGAGTAAAAGAAATCTATTCCATGCACCTAAATCTTGGACCTGGAGAGATTTCCTACAGCTTGATCCCTTCCCTCTTGCAGGAAATTAGCCTGGCCCCGAGCAGTGCTCCTCCACACTTGGCCCCACTGTCCAACAGGGGCTATGCTCATGGCTCAGAGATGCACAAAACCAATAAACAAAGAAAAGAGATTATTTTTGCATATTTATGGCAGCTGGCTCTAGAATTGTAGCAGTGTCCACAAGTGTTCCCCAGTAGGGGTGAATCCCAATAGAGCATTCAAAACTGGCCTCCAGAGAGCCTCTTCTGCCTTAAGTAGCTTGTTAAAGCATAAATCTCTTCCCAGATAGGCTAGTGGGACCCTTGCAGTTTGTTTGTTGTGGAATAGTTCATATCATAGTTCACAGTGATATTTTTGTTTGCCCGTAGGGATGAGTGTGTTGTTGCAATACATTAGCTTGTACAGTGTGTTCAAAGCAGAAAGGTCTTTCATGTATTTCTGCTTCATCACGCTCATCAAATTAACAGTGATCTGCCACAGGGGCGGGTCAGGCTGGACACGAGGAAAATGTTCTGCCCCAGAGGGCAGTGGGCAGGGCACAGCTCCCAGGGCAATGGGCACTGCCCAGAGCTGCTGGAGCTCAGGGAGCACTGGGACACTGAACTCAGCCATAGGATTTGTGTTTGGATTTGGGTTTGGGTGGTGCAGTGTGGAGCGAGGGGCTGGACTCGGTGATCCTTGTGTGTCCCTTGCAACTAGGGGTATTCTATGATTCCCAACATAATAAGCACATTAGCCAGTGGTATTTTTAAAAGCTTTTCTGGGTGAACTTACTTATATATCTTCAATTACAGGAATGACTCAGAAAATAAAGCTTCATTAGTTGCTGGGCTTAATTCTCAGGGTTTGAAATGAATTTTTGAGACCAACAAGCCTTATGAAGGGCAGCAGTTCATTCAAAACAATTCCTGGTAGCCTTTCCATTGCAATACTCTTCCTTCCCCTCATGATGTCAACATCCAAAATCATCTGTGCAACAGATTGCCCTTCATCTCACATGGATAAGGAAAACTGATGTGCATCCCTCAAGCACAAACACAAAAGGGGAAGGAGCTCTGTGCCTTAAAACAGACTGCTCTTGCATGTCCCGCTTTGGCCCAAAGCTTTTAAAAATGTTTAAAGAAAGCTATCCTGCTGCAAGGTCAGGGCAACAGCGCATGGGGACACTGTCATGGGTCAGTGAGGGGGATGGCTGAAAAATAAGCAAGCCCCACTCTCCTTTCTCACTTGCTATGCTTTAGGTATGTTTTCTCAACAGATCCTTGAGGCAGGAGAGAAAAAGTCCCCCATCTGACATGCTGGGATGGGGCAGTACAGCCGTACGTGGGTAGTGCAGATGTGGAAGAACCAAAATCAAGGTAGAAATAATGCCACCTCCACCCATACCCTGTCCTTCAAACTGTAATTAGATTGTTACTGTGATGAAATGTACTTTCTATTTTTTAATATGTTTATTAAGTCAGCAGTCTATGATTTATTATGTTTTTAATGATTAATTTTCTTGCTCATAAGTACCTGGATTTTTGCAAAGGATGAGATAGGACAGAATATTACTGTCACTTAGGAGCCTTAACTGAAATGAAGGGTTCGGCTTTTTAGTGCAATTTATATTTATGAGAAACTAATGTAAAATGATTTTACATCATCTAAGTAATATAACTAGTAAAAGATCCTGGAAATAATGATAGAATCGTAGAACTAGAAAGGTTGGGAAAGACCTCTAAGATCATCTGGTCCAACCGTCAACCCATCACCACCATGGTGCCAACAGAAATGGAAGAGCTGCAGGACTTGGGTCCTGATTTTTCTGAACACCCAAGGGTATCTCATATGCTCTTGAGGGTTTGATCTAGGGCACAGCTGCATCAATTCAAGCACAAGCTTCACTTGTATTCAATCTCAGGAAGCTCAGCCAACCTGCTGAGTGTTTCCAGAAGATGCACATAAAGAGTGTGGTCAGCATGGCAGTGTTAAACTGCATTTGAATTTGAGTTCCCAGTTACTGGGTATTTTTCTACCATTGTGAAAATAAAGCTCAAGTGACTGGTCTAGTTGCAACAGCACCCTGAATGTCAGTGGCTGCCATCCAAATGAGGAAAAGAACCAGTTTTGTACATCTGGAGATTATAAGTACAGGGCGCAGACAACATTGTTAATACATTTAAGAAGTTCTGAATCTGCCGCCATGAAACCTCAGAGCTGCTTACTGTGTCTGGGTGTGAAGTTTTATGCAGAAGTCACTGAGAGCAAGAAAACAAATCCATTTGAATTCTTTGCATTAATTTCTTTAATTCATAGCTATTTCAATTTCGTAGTAGCGTAGGCTTCGTATGTGTATCGCAATGCTTTCACTCCTTAACTCCAATTTAAAGAAAAAAAATGCAACAATATTTGAATCCATTTTTCAAAGTACTCACCGGCAAATACGCTTTCCCCAGTATAAATCAAGGTATTGTCAGAAATCACTTCCCTCAAATGTCAAGGTCAGCTAGAGGTTTAGGAATTTATTCATGCCAAGAGAAACTAATGAACCAGTTAAAAGAGTGATGTGGAGGTTTGGCTCTGTGAACGTGTTGGTTAATCACCTGAGAGTCAACTGAAGATGATTTTGATTACTTTCTTGACTTTTTTTCTGTGTTTGAGTGAAATGTAGTCGCACAAACTGATTTTGCTATGGAACACACAACTCCACTGATTCTTCTTGGAACCTTTCTAGTTTTATGTTAAATAAATGTAAAGACTCTATAAAACAGGAATACAAGCTGTGCTTTAATTTCAAGGAGTAATCTACTGAGATGAATGGGTAGTTCCAGGTGGACTTGGCAGATGTTACAGGGTGATCGTTTCCCAATGATTAATACTCCAAATACTGCCACAGCTATTAAAGCTTCACTCCATGTGTTGGAGCAGATAGGTAAGAATGTGGATTCAGTGAAGGGCATCCATGGCAAACTCATCTCAGAGCCTTGTAGATCCAACAGACCCCACTCAGACAAGGAGCGGAAAGCATTCCTGGTGAGAACAAGGCCCTCTCCAGAGCCTGGCATGCAGGAACGTCGGAGTTCTCTTTGCTTGGCCCACTCAGTCTTCCAGTTTTTGTAATGCTATGTAATCACCTTGAAGTCTTTTCATGGGTTGTTTCAACCTCATTGACTCTTACTGGAGAGGTAACACAAGATCTGTTCCCCTGATGAAACTCTTCAAGAGCGGGCTGTTTCTCTTCTGCTTTACCGTACTTCATTCCTCTCCATTTTCACCAGTGCATGGAAAAATCACAGGCTCTCATTTCAGCTCTAAAGCTTCATTTGCCAGCTCAGGAAAGAAGGTTTTTTCTCCTTCCAAATCCAGCTTTTTTCTTTTCTCCTTGAGAAGGGCAAGCAACATTTTAAATCAATTGTTTTACTACATCTAATACGAATTGATGGTAGAGGCAAGCAAATTGATGCCGCTGGGAGCTTGAACGCGCTCCTCTCCAAGCGAGGCAGGCATTGCTCCTCTGGTGTTGTACAGATGCAGTCAGTCCCTTTTGCTACAAATCTAGAAGGTGAAGAGCCCAGCTGAGGATGGCAGAAGCAAGCGAAGCGGTCTGTCTTTGCTGCAGCACATGCTACAGCAACTCCAGCTGAAAGAGGAGGCCTGCAGGAATGCCATGAGAAACAGCCTTTTCTGACTGCTACACTTCATGTTGTAGCTTTCCAGCAGCAGTTCACACAGCACATTTACACCTGGCCCAGACTCTCACTCATCAATTTGTGTCTCATTGTTTCTTTCTTTTCCAAATCCAAATGTCCACTGGCCTCAGTAGCCTCAGCTACTAGGCCATCCATTCAAAGCTTTGCGAAAGGAATGATTTAAATAAACATGCGATCTGACCTTGTGGAGGAGGGCTGATAATCAAGCACTAATTTGAGCAACATTTTAAAAGCCATTATGGATTTTATTTGCGGATCAGCAACTGCTTAAATCAATGGTTTTAGGGCACGAGAGTTGTGCTTATCTTTGCTAAATCTGTAAGGTGCTCTCTGAAGGCAGCTGTGCTTGGACATTTCTCAGTTGCATTCTTGAAAGCTAAGGGAGTGACACGTTCAAGGCATGCCTGGTTTTGCAGCAAAGAATATTTCAATCAGAGCTAAATTGCTGATAGTATAATGAAACATGACAATTTCCCATTTGTTTCACTCATCAGGAGCATAGCTGGCAAAACTGAAACTAGTAATTAGAGCTTATAGCAAAGAAACACATTTCCAAGTGGCTACTAGAAGAGAATGTGGAACCAATTTCTTATTGACGTTCAGGTCCCTCAAACCCACTGTGATCACAGGAATGATGGTCTCCCCCATTAATCCCCTCATCCCTCATTAATTAAGGACAGAGGCCAAGCCCCTGGCATAGATCTCAAGACCATACCCAGTGATCTTCATCTGACCTATCCCCTCTTGGGTTTCCCTGCTGAAAATTTCTGTGTTGCTTCACAGGTTTAAAAAAGTTGATTATTTAATGGATTAGAAAAGATATTTCCCTGCCTTAAAAAAAGCTTTTTTTTTAGAGGAGAATGGAAGAAAGCAGAAAATTTGGTGGCAAAGTGAAAAAACAAAAGCTGAAGGGATGCAAAAAAAAAAAAAAAAAAAAAAAAAGGGTGAAATTTTATTCCTCCATCAGTGACCAGCAGGTAGGTGCTGATGTTCCCAGCAATCTGAGTGCAGTGAAGGAGCACTGGGCTGGTGGCCACCGGAACAACCACCACAGTGCTGGAGCCTCCTCCCTGTCCCACATCCGGACCGGCCTGGTCAGCTTGCCCAGGGGCCAGGCTCATCTTTTTGACTCCTCAGCCCCCAAAATTAGAAGCAAATATTTACTTTGGAGCACAAGGCTTACAGTGCTTTGAATGTTGTCAGAGCCAAAGCTGATGTTTTTTCCACTAGTTGGTGAAATGTTTCATCCTCTTCTGAAAGCCTTGCTCAGTTCTTCTCCTTGGTTAGGTCTCACGGCAACAATTTCTATTGGTTAATTGCATTGGTTTTCAATAGATGTCTTCTAGCTGCACAGCCAACAGTAAATTACCTGATTTCTCTCTGCTGTACCCCACACCTCTGCTTGGTGCTGTAGACATCAAAAAAATCACAGGGCCCGAAGAAACGTGGCAAATACCCTGGGAGCTCCGAGCACCGTTGCCTGCTGGTGATGAACCACCTTATTTGTGCAGTGCTTGCAAGAATGCTCTGGGAAGAGTTAGCGGCCTGAGGAAAACACAATAACACCTTAAATCTTGGCCTTGGCTAAGAGGCAACCTGCATTAATATATAACAGTGTGGGCTAAATCAAGCACTATAAATATAGGGGACTAGCTCATTTTGGCTTCCGTGTGGATCCAGAGCAACAGAAATAATACATTTTCTGCTGAAAAGAAGCCCCGGTGTGAAACCAGCCTTGTCTTGGAAGACATATCAAACCTGCCTATGTTAATGGGAGCTGCTGGCTTTTACCTAGAATAAAACGTGCCTGGATTATTTTCAAATTACACCCTAGTTGTAGTGGAAAAAATGAAGAGAAGTGAACCTACACAGAGTATCTGTGAACTCTGGGTCAGGCAAAGTTACTGTTGGTGTTTAACCATCTTTTGAGGCTACAAGTGTAGACCTTGGGCTCCTCAGGTTTTTCAATTAGTGAGTTGTCACCTTCCATTTCAGCACTTTTTGGTAGAGGTGATGGCAGACTGAGCATGACACCAAGAGTGATGCATGCTCATATGTAAGGCAGGAAGGCAGGAGTCTGGGCATGACTTGCACGTGATGTGTGCACCCAGCTGGGCCCAGGGCTCAGGGCAACCACTGCAGAGGTCACAGGCTATGCTTCTCCTGAGTGACAGCGTGCACAGGCCAGGTTACATGCCTGGTGGCACATGCAAGAGCATGTGATGTTTTCTTACAGATTGGAAGATGATGGAACAGACACTCTTTGGTGATGACCCACTGTGGAAAACACAAGGAATAGGGATTACATGACAGAAAGCAAGTGCAAGATGGGACAGGCAAGCATTGCTGGAGGCATTGCTTGGTATGCAGTGTTATGCTGCATCTGCTGAGGAAAGGCCATGTTTACCAGGCAGCTCGGCTCTCTGTGGGAAAAGGAGAGAATGTGCAAGACAACCAGATCCTCAGCAAACATTCAAGCATGATGTTGATGTTAACCTCTGTCACATTCCCAAATACATACAAGCTGCCAGCCTCCCCTCTTCCTTGCTAGCATGGCAGGGGGTGGCTCCAAATGTTCTATATAGTTCATTTCAGTCCAGGAAATTCTATGATTCTGTGACTCACACCATTACCCAGTTTACCCTATTCATGACCAAGCCAATTGCCCATTGCCTGTTTTAAATCAGCACTGCTCAGGCAGCTACAGGCCTGGGTGGCTGTTAGCTCTGCTTGCTGGCTGCAGTTGTTCTTTCCAGGGCACTCTGACCACTCTGGACTGCCCTGTTCTGGCAGTGCCTTAGGTACTCCTGGCTCTCTGAGCATTTTGGGTGCTGTCAGCTTGCAAGCTGTCACCCTCAAGCAGCACCACAGCTCCAGACCAGCTCAGGTACCAGCATCCAGTGCACAGAGTGGAGGGAGGTGAAGGAAGAGGACAAGACTTGCCTTCAAAGTTCCACGTAGCCTTAGGTGGGGAGTGACACAGAAACCAGCTCCTCCCCAGGGCAGCCAGGCTGGTGGACCCCACTGTTCCTCTACGCGACATGAGTCTTTGTTCCCCCCCACACCCAGCCTTGTATTGCCAGGAGGGGAGCAGAGCCCCTACAATCCTTCCTGCTTGTCACCGTCTGGGTTGTGCGCATCAGGAGAGATTTCAGCTGCAAAGGGATAGATCACAGAGATGTGGTAGTTTAATTTGAGCTTGTCATCCAGAAATAATGAGATAATTATCTTTCTAAATCTGTGTGTTTTGACGATGTAGAAAACAATTTAGAGTCAAATAGGGGTCATTGACTTGCTTTATTCTTGTTCTAGAATGCCAAAATATAAATGATTACACTAACAGTGTGTCAAGGTTGTCAGTGAGCCCAGAAACATGTCATGTATCTGTCTGCCTGGAATGAAGATTTCGTTCTGTGTGCTCTGGATTCAGTATGTTCAAACACTGTAGGCAGAACAAAAAGGAAACTGGAACTCCAGGGTTGCCCGGTGTCCTCTTGCTGAGAAGAGCTCCCTCTGCTACTGCTATCTGCAACCAAAGGAAGCTGTGCAGCTGCATAGGTGTGCATCTGGCACCTGGTGTTGCACCAGCTGGAGAAGGGCCACAGGCAAACAGCAGAGCCCAGGGCCCCGGTGACACCGTGAAGCCGTCCTCTGCAGAGACCCAGCCCTGGGAGAGTCCATGCAGGGGCTGGGTCCTGCTCCTAAGGCACCCCCTCTTGTCCGGTTGTTCCTGCCGAAAAGAGAGAATTTTGGCTTTCCCTACCACACATCTGCAGTGAAACAGCAGCTATACAGATGCCGAGAGGAACCTGGGAAAAAAATTGAAATGTCTGCTATTTTTTCCCCCCATTTTTGAATGGATGGAGGCATTCTTCACTTAGCACAATAAACTGTGAAGCCTCTAGGCCATAAACAAGAGAAATAGTTCAAATAATGAAATGCTTAGGGCAGCAGCGCTAGGAGGGACAGATGCATCAGCACCTGGAAGCACGTGGGCCTGGCAACATCTCTTTTCAATCAAACATCTCCACCAAGCTCCCGCAGTGCACAGGTGACAGATCTGTGCTGATGGCAGAGTGATAAGCCTGGCCAGAAACCAATGCCTGCCATCGCTGCTGAGAACGGATCAGTTGGCATGGCTGACCCGCGCTGGGGACAAGCAAGCCCTGCAGGCTGACTGGCTGGGCTGTGTCCTGCTTTGCTGCTGCCATCTGCTCCTGTGGGCCCCCGCTTCTGGGGCACTTCCCTTCCCAGCCATGGCACGGAGCAAAGTGCCTCCCTGCCACCTTCCTGTGCTCCTCCCATGCACTTCCTTGTCTCTGGAGTGACTTTTCCAAGGGAGGCTGATCTCATTTTCTTCCTTGCCATCTTTTAGACCCTGTCATTATTCTTGTTCTCAGCTGTTCCACATGCTTGTCTAGATGAGGGCTGTGAAAACCCATGGAAATATCCTTCAAATCAGCTAGGTAGGAAAATCATTTATCTACAGCTTTTCAAGGTAGGACTTGTAGCGTAGAAAATATGAAACCCAATTATTAAGTGGTGGAAACAAAATTAGTAAGTCCTAGGGACTTATTATACATCTGGTATTCCAGCTGTTTCTTCCATTTCTTGCAAGTTTGCTATGAGATTTCACTTGTGGGAAACAAATGAGAAGTTACCCTGAGCATCAGTGCAGCAAGGTGAGCCTTGTTTCATTGCAGAGGCCCTTGGGATGGGACCAGTTACAGTGATCTGAGAGCTGCCCCCCCCCCCCCCCCCCCCCGGGCCATTCAGCATGTGCCCGTCAGTGGCACATGGACATAGCTGTCTCAGCCCACAGTGCTCCTAACAGCACCGGCTGGCACCTGTGCCTCTGCATCAGCTCTCTCCTCTGTCCCTGTTCAGGCATCTATCTGAGCTGCACCAGGACTTGAAATCCAGTCTCTGCCAATTTATTTCCAAATGGCTTTCTCTCTTCTTAGGCTGCGGTACCACCAGCAGATGCGCTGATGTGAGCTATTGAGCTGTCAGATCCGTACAATAGGACAGCTTAAAGGATAGCAAGATTGCTCGGGAAGATGGAAGTGCTATTGCATTTCCTCCTGAGCTGTTGCTCTTGTTTTAAAAGCAACTGTCCCCTTGACATCTAGAGCCTGTCCTCTGCTTTCAGCCGGAGCTGCTTTGAGGTGCGGGGAGACAAGACTGCAGCAATAACCTCAGGGTCAAGTCCATTGACAGACAAGTTTTCAAGCTCCCTGTTCTCAAAAAACACAGCATATACATCCCTGTGGGATTTCATATGCTAGGTGAATGAGCAGATGAAAATAAGAGTGAGGCAGGTATTTTAGATGGTATCACAGCAGCACTGGAATCATACTTCTGTGCTGTGATTTTCAGTGTATTTAGTGCGACTTAGGGCTTCTGGCTCTGCCCTACACCCTAGGCTGGCAGGCTCCTCTAAGGCATGTATGTGTGAGCAGTGGTGCTGTGGCTGGGGCAGGTGGCTTGGGGACCTCCACTGCTGAGGAAACTGCAGGCTGCTCCTGTGCTCTCAGATGATCAGGAACCGATTCACAGCTCAGTGCCAATCACAGCTACTTTTCATGCTGGGATCAGAAGGAGAGAGTGGGCCGAGGCTCGGGGCTTCAAAACCAGGCTTTGCTTTGGAGATGCTTCTTATTTACACAAGGAACTGAGAACCAGAACCCCCAAATAAACAGCTTTTATCCTTTCACATCTTTGTGGCTCTGGTTTTTTTTTGTTTTTTTTTTTTCCTCTGAACAAACATCCTCTCCTGCATGTAAACACTGACATTTCTTTCAATAAGCTTCCAGCAGAGGATTGAAATAGTTGTGTCCTTCCAGAAAGCCAAGTTATTTGAATAACTCCTGCTTCTGACAGGCATTTGGGAGGTACACTTGTCTGTGAGGAGAGTGCCCCCAGTTCTGCAGCAAATGAAGCAGTTCTCAGTAATTTATAATTGTTATTGCTCCACTTATACTGCGGTTCATATTTGTACCGAAAGTGATGATGTTGCATTTAAGGGATTGGTAAACTGGTTTCGTGTGGAGCAAAGTGTGGACAACTGCAGGTTGTGCAGAGCACACAGGAGACAGAACCCTGAGCCACAGGGAAGCTGCCAGAGTTAGGACTTACGCTGTGGAGTGGGGGATGTATGTTAAATAGAAGCTGCTCTACGAATCAACATATCCAGAAAGGCTTCAGTTCTAAAGTTCCGATTGTCACCTCAGCCACTTCTACCTAACGTGGTTCAGTTATAGCTTCACAACAATGGGAAGTTAGTGGCTTTGCCCCCAGCACACGTGAGGGATGTGACCGCTCTGGGTTTGGGACTAAGCTCCCCATGGTCCCACCTGGTACTCTGAGTCTTCTTTCTGGGGAATTTTGGGATGATCTGAAACCTCCCTGTGATCTAACACTGTGAAACACACTGATCTGCTGTTTGTTTTATAAGATTCAATATCTTCTGGGTCTGTTTCCACACCTCCTGCAAGCCTGGCCGGAATCCCCAGGCCTCTTCTTTCCGCTCTGCGGCTGCTGTAACCAGGAGGAACTACATTCTGGCCAGCCTAACAGCCGCGACCTTTTCAATCCCAAGTGCTTGTATTGAATTTTGTCTGAGCAAGGGACTTTTCTTTCAGCATCCTGAAAAATGTCTTTGCCCTAGACCTAACTTTTGCAAACACGGAAGACGTCACTGGTCAGAAGGGAGAAATGCATGCTGCTTGGAGATGCGTTAAGCTGCAGCATTCCACAGAGGCACCAGGTGCAGTGACCACACATCTGGTACTGGGCTAAGATAGAGGAGTAGTACGAGCTCCTGTGGTGTGTGCCCATAGCCAGACTGCAGAAACGTCTTCTGCGGAGTTCGGAGTGCAACAGCACAGGATCGAGGGGTAGCTGAACGCAGTGCTCCACCTGCAGGAGGACATGAGGGCAGTGGAGATGTTCCCTTCGTCCTACATGGGCTGGGATGCTCCGTGTTTGTGTTTTTCGTGGTTTCATAGCCTTGCACAGGGAAAAAAAAAAAAAAAAAAAAGACTAGTTAGTGCAAAAAGCCTGCCATATGTTGCTGCATATGGCTGAAACATCTGCATATGTACCCAGAGATCTGATACGTGTAGGGAGCTTCTGTTACAAATCTAGCAGTGGAAGAATTATCTGTGGGATTTGTATATATATATACATACACACACATGTATATTTTAATCTTTAAGGCCTTAACTGTATAGTGGGTAAAGCTCATTGAGGGAATTCAGTCTCTTGGCTTTGCCTTGATGGTTTCACGAGCAAGCCACGTACACAGAAGGTATTGACCAGAGTGCCAGATTCTTTCTTCTGTGTCTGCTCATACGGTACCCACAGGGAGGGAATCCCTTATCCTTGCAAGGGGTACAAGGAAATACTACAAATCAGTGATTAAAGTGATGATTCCATGCTTCCCAGCTGAGCTAGGAAGATGCAGCCCCTGAGGAGCCCCGTCATGGGGGTCTGAAGCATGAAGTGCTTTTTCTAAGCACGTGTGAATGCAAAGTATCCACCTCCTTCTGTTGTATTTGTGGTGCAAAATTCTCAATCACATGTAAATTCCCCCAAACGTTTCAGCAGATGGTAGATTTAGGCAGATGGTGGAGGTGGATAGAGGGTGAAGAGATGGAAAATCATCTGACAAAACTAATGGAGGAACCAATTGAGCTAGTCCATAAATATAAATGTATTCCAGACTGCATTCTGCATACCTCACTTTGTCATCATACAGAGGGTGGACTGCTGATGGGGAAAGGCAGATGGAAGGTGGGGGAAGGTGAGTCAGCAGGCTTTGAACATGACTTGGGTTGCTCACTGGGAAAATTCTTCACCTGCATCTTCCCAGTTCCCCCGTGCAAGAAGAGGAGATGTTAACGCACATGGGGTAGGTGGGAACACCTGAAGGTGGCTGCCTACAATGGGGCCACCTGCTACGGAGGTGGTGGTACACAGAGCAAGGCTGTGTTTCTGCTGCTCCAGCCACCTCCTTAACAGCACTTCTGCAACAAGTGCCTAAGGCACATCTTTGTGCCACTCTAATGCTCCGCAGAGTCACGCAGTGTTACGCTTGACAGGGAAATGACTGAATATATTTCAGAAGATCAGAGAGTTGACTGTACACACGCAGGCATCGCACACAGACCTCCCCAACTCACTGGGTTGTTTCAAGACAGCTATAATTAGGTGTAATAACTGCAATCAGAATTAAAGCTCCTTTTAATGGGGATACTTACTTCTTAATTCAGTATTAAAGTGGTCTATTTCAATATTGGATAAACACTTCAGAGAAATCAATGAAAACTAAATTGCACAAACAATTGATTTGGTCTTGGGTGAAAACTGTTGGGAAAAAAAAAAAAAAAAGAGAGAGAGAGAAAAGAGCTTAGATTGAAGTCCTGGGCTTCAAAACAACATGAGCTAAGAAATAACGTGTCATCTACTTGTTCCGTACTGCATGTAAGAAAGCATATGATTCCTAAGGAAGGTTTCTTGGATGGCAGAAATTCCTAGATACTATTTTAATTATCATGTGCCAATAGTGCAGCATTTGTGGAAGGTGTCATCTAATTAAACTAGAATTTTTAAGTGCCAGCCAGCAAGAAGGACAGTAATAAGGGACCAAGATCTGTCTGTAATGCAGATGGGATGTGCAACTGTAATAGTATGGCTTTAGGCAATATTTAATTGAGTAGTTAAATTATCTTTTCCAGACGGGAAAATAAATTACTGCTCATCTCTCCAATTTATTTTAGCTTCTCCACTTTCTGTTTCCTGAGGGAGTGGTGAGGGAGTGTAGGACATCCCTAAATATGTCCAGGATGATTTATTCTCCCTATATACCACAAACCCCCTGCTTTAAGGAGAATGGTGTATACGCACGTGGGAGGTGGAATATATGTGACTGCAGCTGTGCTCTCACTCTTTTGAAGGATACGGTGCTGGTCAGTGCGGTGGGCTCACCAAGGCCTGGATGTGCTGGAGGGCTGCTGGGCTGGCAGATGTAGCATCCCTTTACGGTCACCTGGTCTCTGGCTCACTGCCATTGCTCCTTGGCAGAGACCCCAGGCAGCTGCAACACCTCTAGCCCGGCCCTGATGAGCTGCTGTGATCTTACAGGTCCTGCTGTATATATATGCGTTCAAAAGATATATATACATTTAAAAACTACATCTATATTCTGCAGCCAAAAACAGAGCATGTGTTCTGCCAGTACTGTGCTGTGTGCCTGGGAAGATTTTCCAAGCTCTGGGACAGCCTGAAAATCTTCCCTTTGGCTCACAGCTTTTTGTAGCTCATGATTGTCTAGGGAAATTTTCAGCTTTCGTTTTATAATTCCTCAGGTTGCCCCAAGTCAGCCAAACAAGCACACAGAAATACACAGCATTGTCTGGTGCGTGGGAGCAGAACGTGAAACATTAGTGGAAAGTTTCAGTTACTTATATTGGCTGCACATGATTTCAGATCTCCAGGCTGGATGAACTTTTTCCACAATCACGTGTCCCCATCCAATCATGGCTACATGATGCTGCATTAGCTGCAGCACTTTCTGCAGGCTGCAGGAGCACAGCTGCTTACTCAGCTGCCAGTGGGTCTTCTGGGATGGTCCCTCCCAGGATCAGAGCTGGCTGCCCATGTTGGAAGCAGGCTGGGGTGCTGTGTGCAGGGCTGGTGTGGTTCTGATGGAGTGCTCTGAGCCTAAAAATGGATTTCTCCTATCTGCTGAGTGATTCACAGCCTGCCCAAACAACTGTGCTTTTTGATGTTGGGGACATAGCATTTCTGTTTATGGCAGAATGCTGGTTTCAGTCTGTCAGCTTCCAGACGCATTCACAGCTGGCTTTGCACTTGGGCAGCTCTCCTTCCAGCCACAGACAGACGGAAGTAACCACATTCTCCATAAAATTCTGCTGAAATTCCAGTGGGGAGAGGAGGGTGAGGTGCTTGAAGGTGCACGTGCAGCTTTTCGGGCCTTCCCTCCCATAGAGCTTTGTGCCACTGCAGGATGATCTCCTTGTTACTGGAGTATTATGGCACCTGAGGGTAACATCAGGGATTGGAGAAAATGGCTTTTAAGCTTGGAGGTGGTCTATTTTTCCCCTTGGTAAAAGTACTTTGTTAAAAAGCTAATCAAAGATTGTTTTAATAAATATGGATGCTTTCATTGCATTGCCCAGAAACTCCATGGGCTGTCAGAGATGTATTTGGTGGAAAACGCTAACTGGAATAGCAGACGGTACAGAGCTCACGTCTCTGAAATGTTTCTCTCCAGACACACTAACCAGAGTGCTTCCAAGATGCAGAACCGCAGTGAAGCTGGCATGAGGTCAGGAGAGCAGTGCTCAGTCTGGGCTCTCATCTGTGCGGATCCCTGGAGTAACCACAGGTATGGGCTGGGTGATGGCTGAGCTGCTTTGTGTTCACCTGGAGGTGTTGAGCCTGGTGCAGAGACAGCTCCATGTCTGAGGGTAAGGATATCCGTTCAACTTCTGCAAGGTCACAGCCAGGACGTGACCAAAGTCCCAGTGGGGTCTGTAAGGATGCAGACCTGCTCTGTGAGAGTTGTCTCCTCCACCCTCCTGTGCCCTGGCTGCCAGCCCTTCTGCCCTTCACCTCAATCTTGCTTCTAACCGGACCAACTTCAGCAGCCCTGTGGGACTACAGTGGGAAGAGGTTCACTTCTTCTAGTCGTGTCCTCTCTCACAGCCCTGCAGGTGCCTGGCCACAGCAGAGGCAGGCAGAGTGGCCACGGCTGCTCCCTGCAGTGAGACCTGGGCTGCTGAGCGAGAAGGGCTGGGAAAGAGGCCTCTCCCAACAACAGGCTGGTGGCTTCATCATCCTTTCAGAGCCCAACTGAGAAAAGTGGGTTCATCTGCTATGGATATCTGCTATCCTCTCTGCCAGCGCCACCACACCTGGAGCTGGGAGCCAGTGCCTTCCTAAATCCAAAATGAAGGTGTGATGGAAAGGAGGCATGTTCCTACATTGGCAGTTTTATTTTTGAAATGAGCAAGCACAGATGCTTTCTAAGCTGCCTGGAACATTAATTTAGTACACACTGCTTCTGAAAGCATTTTACTTCCCTTTTCAATGAGCCTCTCTCCCTTAGCCTGGTTGAAGTCTTCCACGCAGCCAGCCCCTAAACACTGATGTGGGGCAGGAGCAGCAGCAAGGAGCAGCTGCATGGTAAGGAGGTAAGGCTTGTTCTGCACCCGCAACTATAAATCAGCAGTAAATTCAATCTCCAAATATATTTTATTGCATGTCCCTGCACATCCATAAATGTTGTTCCATATTGGCATTGCAGAAACAGTAAGTACTTACAATTTCTACATTTGCTTTAATTAAAATGTATTTAAAGCCCAAGTACAAATCAAGATTGGATCCCAGTGATTTGTTGCTCTCAGTGGTGAGTATTTATTCCCATTCAGCTCTTGTGCATACTCCCTGACTGCAACATGAGAACAGTTCAAACTTCCTGAGTTTGGATCTGATGGTTGAAATGTTTCTTTGTAGAACAGAATATTTTGCTAGCTAAGTCTCGGCTTCAAAGGTGCTTTTCTCTGCCTCTCAGATTGTTCCTGCTGTGGATCGTAATAGAATGCTCATTAGAAAGATGCCCTAACAGCAACGGGCACAAATCTATGTCTTCTCCTGTGATGTCTGGCTAGGCTGTTCCAAAAGCTGATGGATCTGGGAGAGACATAAGAGCAATTCAGTTCTTGTGGAGAGAAGGAAAGCTTGCTGGACAAGTGGCATTTCTGACCCTCTATCAGCCACAGCCGGACTGGCTGACGGTGAAGGGGAGAGGCTGTGGCTAAGCAGATATGTGGGGGCTGATCCCTCTAGAAACCTCACACCAAAGCAGGCAGCAGGAAGGAACGTAGCAAGGTAACTGATGGCATTGTTCCCTCTGTGAGCAATCCCTGCAGAATGGCCTCTGGTGTTAAGGCTCCCCTCGGCTACTTGACTCCCCTGGGCACCAGGAGAAAGCCCCATGAAGCGCAGACTCACAGGGTTTGGCTAATGGGACTCCTTCCATCAAGTCCTCCGTTGCCTGTGGAGCAGTAGCATGCTGCTGTGAAGGAAGTCTCTTTAGAAATTCCATTTAGGGGCTGCACTGGAGACATTGGCTTGCAGAAGTTGAGCTGAGTGGGTGGCTGCTCCTGCCAACAGAGCTCCATGCAGAAACACAGCTGTGCTGAACAGCTCCCAGTCAAACAACAGGGAAGTGTCACAAAAACTCCAACCTTTTATCTCTTGTACACAAGAACATGAGAAAAGTAGCAGTGTGTGCACTTTGCGTTACATCATGTGGATCTCGTGAACCAAAAGCCTGCAGAACTGAAGGTGCTGATTGTGCTGGGCTGTGGCTATGAGGAGCACACAGGTTGGTCGTGCCAGCAGGCTTCTGCCTGCTGCTTTGATCCCCTAATCCCCTGCTGCTCCAAGACCTGCTGAGATGGATGTAAACCGCTGGCACGTTTCCATGGGTACCTGTTTGTAATGCTGCTCTTGGGTAGCATTCAGGGTTTGTCTCTCCCAAAGTCTGAAGCTTTGCAGTAGCTATTGTGAAGAGTTGGTGCTGTTACCTGCCCACACCAGGGCAGGTGAGGTGTGCTGCTCGCTCTTCTCTTTCCATTCAGAGGAGTGCTGACATGGCACAGCAGGTGCTGTGTGAAGAAGTCCGAGCTTCCGCCAGCTGCCCGCTGAGCTCCGCAGCGGTCTGCGCTTTTTGAGAGGTTCATTTAGCTAAGAAGGAGTACTGCATTTGCACTTACGCTTCTTTGGGTATATAGGCTAGTTTCTGAGAAGTACCTACCTAGAGCATTCACACTCCTGCTGCGGTGTGATGCCTCTCCAAAGGCCAACATGACGCCTGAGCCTGAACACCTTGAAGTATGAAAAGCACATGTCTTTGAGGGAAAATAATTGCTATTTCCATCCAGACAGGATCTGCTGGAGCCGTGGCTGAGCCAGGCTCCAGTTGCCCAGAGCCCTGCGTATCAAGCAGGCAGGGCACTGCTCTCGGGACAGGATGTTTGCTGCTCTATGAGGGCAAACACCAGAGAGATGGCTGTGGGGAGACTCCTGCAAACCCACCTCCAGCTCCTCACAGCCAGGCTGCTCACAGCCACGCCATCCCCACTGCTGCAGGGAGTTCTTCCCATGTGCAGTAACACAACCTGTCTCTGAGAGACTGTGTTTGCCTTTGGTTGTAGCCAGTACCCAAAAGAGTAGCTCCAGGCTGGGCTTGCTGTTTGGTGCTCAGCTATCCCATTCATCCATCGGTGGGGAGTTGCTCATCGCTTCTCTCTGAATTTGGGCTTAGAGCTCCTTGAGAGAAAATAGGAAGGTTATTTCATCTGTGGAGGAATTTATTAAGCCTGGACCTGGATCTCATTTTTATGCAATGCAAATGAGTAATAACAAGCCTTCTTCATTACCAGCTGAGCGCTTGGGCCATGGCTATTAAATCCCCGCCTCCCTTCAGTCTGTTTCTATCAGACTGCCACATTAAGCTGCAACCTCATCGGAATTCATAAAGCCAGCCCAGACTTGTGTTGGGATATGAGCCTGCAAAATTAAAACTCGAGTAGCAGAACACAATATTTCTTTGGCTATTGAGAGGAGCAAGCCAGGATGTTTTGGGGCATGGTGTGTTGAATGAGGCATGACATCACCTTGATTACTTGCGATAATGAAAAATGTCACAACAGCCATATGGTGAGGAAAAAAAAATAAGGGTTCGTTTATCTCACTGCTCTGTTCTGGTGACATAACACTGACATAATGGACAGAACCATCCTGGGTTTTGTAGTCCATGAGTGATTTCCATCACACAGCCCCAACTGTATGCCCTGGAGGTGGCTGCAGAGGAGCACCCAGCTGTGTGCAGCGCCCACCAAGCTGCCTGGGACATGCCTGGAAGGACAGCACTGTGTCCAGACCTTTGCACATGTGAGACCAAAGTTGATTCTTTGCAAATCTTTCAGCTAGTTGGAATTCTGCTTGGTGGCTGAGTGTTACATTAGAACTTTAAAAATATTAATGACCTTTCCTTACATAAAATGAGAAGAGCAGAGAACTGCCTAAGAGAGCAGTGGTGACTCCAACCTCTTTTTCATATGGGAATCCCTTTCTACCAGGAGACCTGCCCTCAGCTCAGGCTTTCCAGCAGATTTATTGCAAAACACAGCTTCTCCCTCAAGCAAGCTGACTGCATCCCTCCTGGCTGCTCCAGCCAGGCAGAGCTGGTTCCAGATGGCAGAGCCCAAAGCTCCTTGCCCCAGCCCTGCTGCCCCAGTGAGACCCCAAGCAGGGAAAGGCTTCTGGTCTCTTCCCCTTAGAGTGTCCTGCTTTTTGTGAGGAAAATAAGTACTTGGTAAAGCAATGAAAGAAAAGTGATGGTTATGGATTTTATACCATGCTCCCCCTTGAGTGATTTCACTCCTCGGAGACTTACTCTCACTGTTCCAATTAATTTGAGTTTAAACTTCAGAATTTTGAGACTTTGGAATTCAGATTCATTTCATAATGTGAATGAGTAGCTATCCCAGACTCACTCATTTCCAAGTATTCAGGGCGGGGGGGGGGGGGGGGGGGGGGGCGGGATTTAAACTTTTGTCATGTATTCTAGAAAGAGAACTTACTTCTTCCCAATCTGGGATGACGACTCCAGTCACTAAAAGGGGGTAAATGGGTTGGACAGGGTAGTCACTTGCTCTGGCTTCTTTGAGCTCTGAAAATACCAGCTGAGTCGAGTCCTGAAGGTGAGAAAAGTGAGAGGAACACCTTATCTGTGGATTTGGATGGAATTTTGTGTAGGCTGAGCACCAACTGTTCAGCCTCTTGTGGATCCCGCTCTGCCGGTCTGCAGCGACATGTGCTGAGTGAAAAAATGCATATCCGAGGGAGCTCCTCAGAGGTTTGGTGAAAGAAAGAGGGATGTAAAAGGCTGTGAGCTGCCTTTTCTTTGCAGGCAAAAGCTATCAGAGCTCTTACTGGAGCAATTCCAGAAACTGTAATTATGCTTTTGTGTATCAAAGGAGAAGCGTGTTTGTACCTGACCTGGTGTCTGGGGAGATGAGATGTTCTGTCTTGGGAAATTGTCACCCTGGGGCTGAGCTGCCTGCACACAGCTATCGCAGGGTGCAGATTTCGCCTGCAGTGTGGTCACAGTAATCTGACAATATTCAGCCAAGGCAATGGCAGTCTTTTCTGCTTTCGTCGCCTTTGGGTCAGGCTCTGGCTGGTCAAACAGCGCTAATGCTAGTAGGACAGATTCTTCAGACCTCAGCCTGCAATTTCAGTACTATTGAATTACCTTTAAAAGAACTAAAAACTATCCCAGCGAGACACAGTTTATTTAGACAGAAGGTAATAACTTGTACTAAAGTCTAGGTTGGTACAACCTGCACCTCCTGCTACTTCTGGACTCCTGTGCAACCTTTCGCTGACACCCCTGGTGCTGACAGGCTGTGCGGCAGAGATGGCCACGCAGAGCATCTTCCGCTGTGAGGTCCTCACCAAGCACCGTGGGCTGGGGCTGGAAGGTTGTACAACCTGGAACTGCAGATTGGCTACTAGACTATGACATGCGATGTGACTGAGCTAACTTCCCCCGCCTTAACAGCCTGAAATAAACTGATTTGAAGAAAGGCGTAGCTCGCTTCGAGGGTGGGTCTTAGAGCCGTGCGGGCACTGAACGGCGACCCAATGCCCTAGCGCGGCCGCGGGCCATTCCCTGCTGCGCAGCGCCACCTAGAGGCGGCCTCGGCCCCGCCGCCGGGAGGGACCCACACATCACCGAGCCCGGCGTGGGGTTTGCTGTCCTGGAAGGAAGAGTGCAGCAACGCAGTGCTGGCCGCTGGGGAGGCTTCGCAGGTAGTCTGAAGGAAAAAAATCCTCTGTGCCGTTATGCATTTGGTTTTATTTAAAAAAAAAAAAAAGTAAGCGATGAAAAAATGTAATATTTGAATGTATTGCTTAGGAAAAGGGCTAAGGAAATAAAAATGTGAACTCCAGGCTTCCCGAAGAGACTGGTGGAAGCTAAGATGATCAAGCACCAATTGCCTTCAAGTAAGGCAAAAGCAACTCCAGCCCGGGTGCAGCTGACAGTATCTGCTGGTGCTGTGCCTTCAGAGGCGGTTCAACAGCCATAGAGTTCAAGTACGTGAATTTAAGACTCAGAGTTAGCCTTCACCACACCCAGCCTACCTCTCCCTGAGCCATCACCCCCTGCAGTTTTGTACCCTGTGCAGACAGTGTAGTTTTATATATGAACATATTCTTTGCAGTTAGAGAGGATGTCCAGTGTGTCCGTTTCAGTTTTTAACGTGGGAGCTGACGTTAATCACAGACCCGGAGCAGTGCTGGCTGGAAAGGAGCTCTTGTCCCCACTCCAGCTCCAAGCAGGATCACCACTACCACTAGCCCAGCTCAGCTGCAGCTTTACCGCACTGAGTCTTGAAAACATCTAATAGTAGAGATTTCACCGTTGCTCTTAGGGCAACCCGTTCCCATAATGTATAAGCACTGCCAATGAAGGATATTACACCCTGGAGCTGACTCAGTCCCCGGGGACATTTAACAGCAGTTTTTATGTTGTAGCCAGCCAACAGATTTGAGATTAGCTATCAGCATTAACATCAGCAATTGCTGTGTGACCCTCCACCTTTTCCCTTCTCGCTTTGCTTCTGTAAACTGTTAGTCATTACTCCTCAGACCACTTCCAGAGGTGTCCTCCTGCTCCTCTTCAGCTGCAGCTTTTCAGTCCAAACGCAGCAATGTTTGCTAGTTTGTGCCCTGATGGGAGAGATCGTCGTTTTGCCAGAACACCGTGATCCTTAATCAAGCTCCCTGATAACCACAGGTACATCATAATGGTATCAGTTTCTCAGTGTATCAGATTCATTTTGAATGGGAACTTCTAAACTGAAGGAAAGCTGGCCAGCAAAGAGTATGTTTTTTCCTCTGCATGCAGCAGTTACCATGTCTTCATACAAGATTTCATGCAATGCTCATCAAAGGCCAAATCCCTACTAACCTCAGCAGACACATTAACAAGCAGAGCAAGGGAAACACCTCCCTGCAACAAAGCAGCATAAGATTCAATGAAATGTGAGTATTATTTATTTTCCAAATAATTGCCCTATCATTGGCGGGCGTCAGTGAAACAGAAGCGTCTGTCATCTAGCCTTGGGCTACTGCTGAGCTCACACTGCTGCATGCTGTACACAGTGTACTCTCGTGCGTACTGTTTGTTTCTGCCCCTGCAGCCTCCAAGCTTAACAGGCACACAGTGATTCTTCTTGGAAGCTTTTTGTATTTTACAATTTCTAATCTGTTTAATTCCTAACTTTAACGGTTGCCTGTAATTTTTCATCGAGTGGGGTTGAGAGAGACGCTTCACACCGCACCAAGTGGAGAACTACTTGTGGGCTACTTCTGCAACTTCACAAGTCAGTTCGGTTGCAGATCAGGGAGAAGGAGTAGTAATCTTATGCTAGAATGGTGAAATGCTTGACAGAGGGAACAGGACGTTTTCTCATTCCGAACTGCTCCTCCTTGCACCTAGCAGGAAAGCTGGGCAAAGAGAGAGGCCTGACTTGCCCTTCTCTGTCCACACTGACGGAGAATCCAGGAGCTGTGCTCTCAGTGAGTTGTATGCAGGCCATTGTGGCCTCCTCTGAGCAGTGTTCCTTCACCTGAAAGACAGAGTGAGGCTCTGGCTGGACTCAAATATCCTGTGGGTGAGTATTGGATCAGAACAAATAACTCCTGTCAGCATAGCTGACCTTGGAGATTTTTATTAGCTAATTAAGATGCCACATGCAAAGGGCAGATTGAAGCTACAGTCTTGGTTAAAATTTAGCTCTCTCTTAATTGAGTCAAAGAAGTCTGGCTTACATCCTAAACTGTTGGCATCCTGTATCGCTACAAGAATGTTGCTATTTGTTTTATTGGAGAATGCAAATAACATGATGGCATGCTGATAGATGGCTCAGTATGTAACAAGATTGGGGAAAAGCTGGTCATTTTATAAATTTTAATAAAATTGTATAAATTCTGTGATGGGGCCGGTGCAGCTCGCGGTGCTTTCCAGGACACAGGATGAACGGGGACCATTTGCTGTGTCAGTTCCAATGAAAATAAAACAGAGTTTTTTAGGAACAGGGAGAAGGGAAAGTAATTTTCGTGTAATTGCTGCAGAGCTCATCAGAAATCATGCACTTTTAAAGACTGTTTCAGCAGAGAAATGACAGGTTTTAAAATCTTCCCACACGGTATATTTGTATAGTATTTCCAGTTGTTGTGATGGATCATTTGCTCCTGAACACCATTATTTTTTTTATCGCTCATTTGAAGTGCTTGTATATGTACTTTTCCATATCTATTTATCTTTCTACAGGCAGCATTTCTGCTTAGCAGAAGTCTTGCTGTTCACCTGAAGTCAGACAGTACTCTCAGAGTCTCAGAAGTATGCAGCTAAACACAGTGAGGTCTAACTGCTCCACTAAGACCTTCTCAGAATCTCTGCTCTCTACTGCCGATGGCTCACGGTGCTTGAGCAAAGATTTCCCAAGCTGTTTATAAAAGGATGTTATGAGGTCAGCCAGGATCTGGCTGGAGTCTGAAACCTTTGAATTCTAAAACTCATTTTGAAGGAATTTTGGACCTTAAGAGCTTTTCCTAACCAAAATGAGCATTACATTTTATCAGCTGGATTATATTCAGAATGGAGAATTTGCATTCATGTCTCTCAGTGGGCTTTGAAAGTACTTTTACCCCAGACCTGGGATGCGGAAGAGTTTTCAAACAGTGTGCATGCATGCATATGAATGATGAGAGCAATTATAATTTCACTCCCATTCTCAGCCATCCCGGATGGACCTCAAACACAGCACTGAGCTGTGATTTTGGTTCTTTGTCTTATTTTCATAACCAACAGGCTTAACAGATAGCCTTAGTAAGCATGTGGGGCTTTTTTGTTGGTTGTTTTTTGTTTGTTTGCCTCTGCAAGATGAGAGTAAAATGCAGATGGTTCTTTGATGAAATTGTAGGACTAGATCCCCGTGACAAAGGCTGAGGGGCTGGGGAGATGGGAATGTTCCCAAACTGGCAGTGGCAGCAGGGGAGACAATGCTAACAGTGCTGCCCTGTAGCCATATGACCACATACACTGGGTAAGAAGGATGTGACATTACAGTTTAGCCATCCTGATTGTCTGGCAGCAGAAATGCCTTCTATGACAGAAGGAAAGCCATATGGGTATGGCCATAATCCAGCCCTAATACAAAAGAGGTTTTCCCTCTTATTTTATGCTCACAGTATCAGTCTTGAAGCCAAAGGGGAATGGTTTACACTTCTGAAGAAGTCACTGGAGAGCTGGACTCTTCCTGCTGCTTCTGTGCTCCCCTGTAAGCAAGATGTGGCTGTAAGCCTACCACAGAAGCTATCTTTTGAAGAGAAAGGGCTGTCATCCCACAGCAGCACAGCATGGGCAGAGCTAACAGGCATGAAGTCTTACAGTTCCCATTGCATAAAATAGCATCCTTCTTACGAGCAGACATTATTCAAGCCATAAGCCACACACACATTTCCAGCACTATAAAACAGATCTCTGGAACTGGCCAGAAACAGCTGCTTTTTCCAATTTGTTTGCATTTGTAGAGTGGGGAACTCCATTTAATGTTTGTCACAAAACCCTCTGCTTTTCATGCTGGCAGATCCCTCTTCCCCACCGCTCCCAGTGTGCTCCAGCCCTGGCCTCATCCTGCCCTGTCCAGTGGTGCAAGTGCCACCCTCAAAACTTGCTCTGCTGGTACAAGGAATTGCCTGGATGTATTTGTTCCAGCCAGCATCTTGCTTCCAGTGGTGCTTGTGAACGCTGCAAGAAAACACAGCCTTTTCTACTTCACCTGCTGGGAGCTGGTGCTGCTCAGCTGTGCGTGCCGGGTGCCTGCAGAGTGCTGGCTGCTGCAGCCTAAACCCACTCCGGGGCCAGCTGGCAAGGAAATAACAGGGATGGTGGCAGGGAGGGCTCTTGCCTGTGCCTTGCTACTAATTGGTTTTCTGGTACAGGGGCAGGGAAATTTCCCGGAGAATCAGACAGTGAAGATAAACTAACACAGGATAAACACAGATGGCTGGGTTGTTGCTTTATGCTTCTGTGGTTGGATATGGAGGTAGAAAAGTCTCCAGTTGTTGATGCTTTTTTTCTGGGCACTTTGAGTGTCCCAGTTGTACTGTTTTGGCTGGAGATTCTTTTTTTTTTTTTTTTTTTTTCCTTGGAAATCATATGAATTACCTAGAAAAATAATCTCCTCTTTGTGATAAAACCCTTTTGGCAAAGGTGGAAAGCAGCTTGTATTCTGTCTCAGCTAAACAATACTGTGAATTTTTATCTTATAATCTACTGTGAAATTAGTTAGATGTGACTTTTTTTTCTTTTTTATTGTTCCCATGATCAAGTTACTGCTGGTGAATAGATTTTCACCCAGCCCCAAGCTCCAAGGTAAGCCTGGTTCTGGTGGCAAACCCAGCCCTTCCAGCCTCTGCAGCAGAGCTTGGGTGGTGAATGTCACAGCAGGCCGCCCAAGGGACAAACCTGTCTGTCTGCAGCTCAGAGATTATCATGGTGAACTCTCGGAGGCTTTTCAAATTCTGAGGACTTTCCCATGCTGCCTGATACCCTGATTGGATTGGGTTTGGACTCTTGTTTTCTTCTTTTTTTTTTTCTTTTAAATTCTGTAGAAGAGAAACATCGCCTCTATAACTCACCATTTCCACAAAGACCCCTTCTATTTTCTAATGCTAGTGATAAGCCAAGAAGTGGGAAGTTTGTGTGTATCTATTTTTGTGTGCGTATCTATGTTTTTATGTGTGTGTTTGTGCATATCTACTTTTTGGAAAAGCACACCTCAAACCTGTAAGACAAATCTGCAACTTTGATTGTATGGTCAGTATTGCCTGGGCAGCACTATAAAATGTCACATACTGGCCTAATTCCTGTAACGTGTAAGACCAATTCCATTTGCCAGAACAGACAAAGGGAATTTCTTCCTCTTCACTCAAGTTCATTATCTACAGTTTCACTTGTAATTGGGAAGTATGGGTTGATTTATATCAGCTGTGGGAATGGAGCCTTTCCCACTCTTAGTGTAGGGCCTCAGGTATTTCACAATGTGTGTGGAAGGTAGCCATTTCTGTCAGTAGCCCTATGTTTTCTCTGAAAAATGACAGCAATTATAGCAGGAGGTGGAAATTAGGTTGGGAGACTTCTAACCTCCATTAGCTAATAAGAGTATCTTAGCTCTTTATTCTGACTTGTCCTAGGAACAGACAGCAGGGTTGTAACAGAGACTATACTCCTGTAAAGCCCATATAAATGGTTTCTTTGTTCAACCATGGCACTAGTGATAGTCTGGTTCTAAATCCACAAAGCTGGTGCCCAAGTCTGCAATGTGCGCTATGCTTTCCTTTAAGAAGTTGGACTTTCGGATTGGAGTATCAGAAAGGAACATCTCTTTCTTCCTGGGATGCAGGAGTTCAAAGACAGATAGGGAGTATTTGCAGTACTGCTGGAACCATAATAACTTAAAGAAAATGAAAGGGTTTGGCAGAAAGAGATAACATCTTCACATAGATCAACTGGCATCACTGGAAAAAAAAGGACAGTGTTCTGGCACAGAAGCCTTAATTATGTAGCAAAAGAGACTGACAGCCCCTAGAATAATCAGTTTGTTTTCTCAAGTCTATCAGATGCTGTAATAAAAATGTTATTGCGCCTTACAAATGCCAGCTCTCTACATGGGAATTGTGCCTCTGCACTTCAGATCCAGTCACAAATATCATGTATCTTTCCCCCGACCATGGCAAACCACGACCTGAAATAAAGCTGTGTCTCACACCTGCTCTTCTACATCAGCACCTCTGGGGCTACTCCATTACCCTGTAAAAACATTTGCTACATCTGAATAAGTGGTTAACAGCCGCAAGGCAGGCTCCACTCAGCATTATTGCTTGCTGCTAGGAAATGTCATTTCAAAAGCTGGATCCCGGGGATCACTTGGCACTTCTGCAGGATCAGCCCTTCTAAATTGTGTCTATTCTGGCTCCCATAACCATCATTCCTTCCCCATATCATCTCCTGTTCTGATCATCTGACTTATATCCTCTAGTTTGATATATCATCAAGGAAAAAAACTTCGAATATTACATATATATGTACATCCTCACAAGCAGGTCGTTCTGTTTTTCAAAACTATCTTTAAGATCTTCCCTTTTTCAGCTCTGCACGTGATGTAGGACTCTCTTTCTCCATCTGCCACTAGAGGGTATTGCTCCAGCAGCACTTCAGCTGCTCTGGACCCTCCCTGAGAGGAAGCCTCTGGATGCCAGCAAGTTCAGAGGGCTCAGTCTGCACAGGCTCCCTTCTCCATTCAAATTTTGAAATGCGCTCCCTGCTCCACGTGGGCCCAAATGTACTGAGTTCTGCAGACACGTGATGATTTGCTTTGTTGAGTTGCTTTTAATTTTGTGGTCAGACTGTGAGGTGATTCACAGGGAGCAGAGAGAGGGGCTGCAGCACAAACGACGCTGAGAGAAAGGGAAATGCTCCACACGCTTGGGAGCATGTGGCCAGAGTTAGCAGGCTAGCAGGCTTTCTCACTGCTTTGCCATTTGCTGGACAAATGGGAATCCCTTCACCGTCAGGCAGTGCTCTCTGTAGAGCACCTTGCCACAACCATGTACCAGGAAAGACATCGCTCTGTATGTGCTTTGTGTTTTATGCTCTTCAAGCATCCACTGATGATTGTCACGGAGGATCATGTGCTAGAATAAACCAATCTTTAGCTGCAGCTTCTTGAGTTTGTAGCACCATCTCTGCTTCAGGACAACTTTTTGTTTGCTCTATAATCCAAAATCTATGGTCTGCTAGAAATTTCAGAACACTCAATGTATGAAAACTGAAGAGCTCAGGCGGGACCTTGTAAGTTCTTGATCTTTTAAAAGAACTGAAAGAAAAAATGTAAACAAAAGGCTATTTTTTTTCACAGTTGCACAAATTTTTGAACAGTGCTGTATTTCCCTTAAGCGCTCATGAAATAATACTTAAACATGGAGGAAATCATTCAGCAAAACTATTTTTCATCTAGTAAATGAGTGAATCAGTGTGCTGAGATATGAAGTAACTCAGCGTTAAAAATAAATGACTTGGGCTGTTAGGCCTTGATTTACTTGCTGCCCTTACACGGTTGATAGCATCTCTTTTGTAAGTTTATGTGAATTCACTCTACTTTTAAATTTCCTTGTTTTGTTGCTAAATTATCTTATGTCACTGCTGTTGCAGGGAAACAAACAGGAAAGTCAAAGCGGAAGTGGAAAGAACACCACTTATCTACTGATTAAATGCTCATGGCACCTACACTCACGTTTTTCAGTTGTCTGACATATCTAAACTATGCACGGACATTTTTGCCAAATCATTTTTGTTCATTAGGAAATCTACAAACACATCCTGCTTCTACATATGAACTGGACTTTGTGCATCACTGGGGTTTGCTCAGACACTGCTGAGCAGCCTGAAGGGGCAAGGGGCCTGGCTCCTGCTGCTTGCAAGGTGGTCAGCCTTGAGAAGAGGATGAAGCTGCTGTGCCAGGCCATGAGCTGCGTGGGACCGGAATGAGGAGCAGCACTGGGCTGCAGAAATGAGGGCTGTGTGCCGGAAAACACAAGAAGCGTCGCATGTGGAGGTGGTGACAGCGTTCGCATCTGGCTTGGCTGGGCAGTAAGATAGCAACACGGACTCACCATGAAAGGGACACACATCCTATTGCTGCTGCGTATGAGACTAGATTAGATAGCAGTGTTCAACTAAACAGCCTCCGTAGACTATTGTCTGGAGGCTGCAGCACTGCCTCGCTGCCCGAGATGCTCAGTGAGCACTAACTCTGTACCCACACATCGGGCTGGTGCTACAGCATGTTGTAACACCTATCTGCTGCTGGATAGCTGGGTGCGCATCCCCTCATTGGCAGGGAGATTAACCAAGAAGCCAGGCTGCACCAGGCAGCCCATGCCTTACACAGGCTTTATCATAGGAAGGCCTGGCTGTGCTGCAGCATTGAGACCTGCTGCTCGTCTTTGCAGCACGTCTCGGTTACACCAGAGGCCACTTCCCTCCGGGCATGACCCCGAACCCTTGACTGCAGAAGGCATTTTTCTACAGCCTTTGGGCGACGAATTCATATTTGAAAACCGAAAGGACGCAACGACGCCCTTCCAAAAAACTTCTGAGCAACTTTATAGCCAGGAGAGGAAGACAGCTGGAGGGGAACACGGCTCCTTCTTCACAAGATGACGCAGGGGACGCTGCACTTCCCGCTCAGTGTGCCCAGCAGCAGCTCGGCGTTTCCCTCAGCAGGCCGCACCGCGGTTACCAGGGAGACGGCGGCGCGAAGCACCAGCTCTGCGCACGCGTATGTCTCTCCGGCAGCCATGCCTTGCGCGGTCAGCTGACCGGAAGCGGCGGCAGTGCCGTCAGGTGACCGGAAGCAGCGGCAGCGCGGGTCGCTCGGGGTTGGTGATGGAGCGCTACGATAAAGCGGCGCTGAACGCGGCCTTCGTTCCCGAGATTCGGCAGTAAGGCCCGGGACTGGACGGGACCCTGGCGGAGTGGTGGGAGCTGGGAGCCTGAACCGCGAGGGAGTCGTTCCCCCGTGTCGGTACCCCTGGTTTGGGGCGGCCGACTCCGAGAGCAGGGTGTGGGAGGCCCCGGGCTCAGTGGAGCCGTGCCGCGAGCCCCTGGCAGGCCCTGGGCCTTGGATAGCGAGGCGGGTCTGCAGCGATGAGCTCCGTGGTATGGGTAAACCTTTGCTTCTCGTGCGCAGGGAGCAGCGAGCGTGTGGCACTGTGAGAAATGTGTTTGTCGGTGCCAAGGTCTGAACTTGGGGAGTAAACTGCAAGTCATACTGTCATGCATCCATGGTTAGGGGCTGAGCAGGGAGCCTACATGGAGAGTAGGTTCTCATTTCCATTGGAAAGGCATAGGGAAGTTTCAGTGTGCTTATTCTTTTCACCCAGAGAAAATTTAGGGCAGGTTGTAGTAAGGGAAAAGATTCTGAGGATCTCTTCTTTAAGCTACTTAACAAGCTGCTTGAATGTATGTCAATATAATGTGGCCTAATCAGCACAAGTGCTGCTGGCTGTAGTGCAAAAGCTGTGTGGTTACACATCACTGTCTTTTTATGACTGTCAGGGAATGAGGGTTTGCTTGATTTTTGTTCCCACTTTTCCTAAGAAACTTCGAGGGTAAAACATTATTTCAAGCACTACATTGTCCCAGATGTCTGGAGCCTTTGCAAATGTCCAGGGGTTATAAGAATTGCGTGTCCCTGACTTGAATTGGCTTTGGGTAGGTATTTGTGCTTCAAAGTCTGAAGGACACATGTCATTGTTTATGGTGATCTTTGGAAGCCAGAAGGTATTGGTTGGCTTACATGTTCACTGCTGCATAAAATAATCAAGTCAGTGAAGTGCAGTGATTAAAAACTGGTAGAAGCACACAGAGAAACAAGCTCCATGTGTTGTTTGTGAATACAAAACCTGCTCTAGCAGGCAAGGTCCAGGGAGACCTTCCCAATTACACGGTCCCTCCTCATTCTTCTGTTCAAGGTCTTTTAAGGTTAGGTCTGGGAAAGCAAAAAAAAAAAAAAAAAGCTATTAATGCTCCAGTGTACTAGCTCCATGTTCTAATTACTGCTACAGTTACTCCAAGGTTTTTAGTGGAAACAGAGAAGTTATTTTAAATAGAGGGACAATACCTATTAAAGGAGCTTCATTTCCAGCTTCAGACAGTTAAGTCATTCCGTGTACTTCCCTCTGTGCCCTAGCCTGTAGTACTTATCTGGAATTATAGTTATTTTTTCCAAAGAAAATGGGGAACTTGTCAAGTTTTGATGCAAAGTACTGTCACGTATGTCATATACATGGGTATCTAGTACTAGATATTTAATAACATGAAAATAACACTCCTATGTTGTTAAAACTAGCAAAACAGTAATAGAAAAATCTAATACTGTTGCTCACCTTGCTAGTGAACTTTAACAGCCGTTCCTGCATCTTTCTGAGTACTGTGGTTTTCTGTTGCAGTTAGCAAATGCATACTCAGTCTTTGTCACTTCCAGCGCCCTCAGTTCTTGAAAAGTAATTGGATTGCTTCTCCTGTTCAAGACAAGTTCTTGTCCTGTGTCAGGCATGCATATTGTGACTTCCTTCTATCTGTAACTTTTCTTATTTATTTCAGAAATGAGGGTTCATTAACATCAACTTTAAGAACGCTTCTGTTCTTCACAGCTCTAATGATCACATTACCTGTTGGGCTGTATTTTTCATCAAAGGCTTATATATTTGAAGGTAATTCCGTCTCTATCAATTAGCATTACTATTACAAAAACAGGAAAACTTTTCTTTCCTCTTTTGAGTGTTTATTTATACAAACTAAAAGCTCTGTTGTGTTTAACTTGTATGTGTATTCTGTGCATCTTTCCCTGCATTATGGTCTGCAATTTAACATTCACTATTGTTATACAGTGGTTTATACTGTACACAGGTGCAGTATTCCCTTTACCTGAAGAGTATTTTAACACCACGCTTCCTCAGTGCTCTATCAGGATTAACAGGGATGGGCTTCCTGCAGCTGTTGCCAATTAAATGTGTGTTCATGACAGAGTAATGTTAATGTTATTTAATGATATTTTTTTCTGCATGTTAAATCATACCTGCGTTTATAAACATCAGCTGTTTAAGTCAGCTGCTTTTAAGAGCAGTTTGTCAGTTTGTAACTAAGTTGGAAGGTCTTGCAGGATGCTTCTCCTTTTGTGCTCACTGCTATATGTAGTTCTCAAGGCTGAGAAACTTGCTAAATTACTTTTAAATTTATTTGTAGTGTATTGAATTGTTGTTTTTATCTAAGATATTTTAAACAGAGCCTTAACTTTGCTGTGTCAGTCAATGGCAAATGTTAGCATGGATAAGATTGGGCCTGTTTGGAAGGGTACCTTGTTGGTGTGTGTGCACTTGTCTTTTTCATTATTTCTTAATTAAGAGAAATGATGTTTCGTCTTCTGGTGTTTGAAGGCTTATTTCTTGTGAGAAGTACCATCTTAAGTGATGAGGAGCTGTTTTACAATCTAATGTAAGAAGGTAGAAGTTCTATAAATGTAATTATTTTTTCCACTGATTTTTCCTTTTCTGGTGACAAATAAACAGTGTAATTGTTTTCTCCCTTTATTTTCCTGCCCTGTAAAGGTTTATGCTTTGGAAAAATGGATTTTGAGGCTTATTTGATGTTGGAGGATAATAAGGAAAATGTAGATATAGAACTCTGAATTGTGGACTTTAAAAGCAGAGTGTTTCATCTTAAACATTTTGAGGGGTTGCTTTATTCCAGAAATCCTTTCAAGGTCTGCAGTACGTTGAACTTTGGTCTTTTGAGGGGGGAAAAAAGCGATCTTCTGTTTCAGCATTCCTAACTATTATTCTTTCCTTCTTTTATTTTTCTCAGGTACCTTAGGAATGTCCAACAGAGACAGCTATTTTTATGCTGCCATAGTTGCTGTAGTCACTGTTCATGTGGTACTTGCTATGTTTGTATATGTAGCATGGAGTGAAGGCACCCGACAGTGGCGGGAAGGCAAGCAGGACTAAAATGAAAGCCATCATCATCTGATACCTACAGACTGTAAATATCATTTCTGCAAATGAAAAGCGTTCTTCAAAATGTGTAATAGATGTATGCAAAGATCAGGCTGATATCTCAGCCCTGTTCAGTTATGATAAGACCTGTGCTTGTCTTGAATGTGTAGCAGTATTTTCTGTAAAGCTGATGGAAGTTGTGTGTGGGTGTAATCAGCTTCTACTAGGTTGAGCTGAGCTCATGATTCACATGAAATCGGAGTGAAATACGTAAAAAAAACCAAACTGATCACATAGCTATTTTTGCAAATCTTACTGTTTCTTCTGGCCTGCTCTGAAAATAACATTGGCCTGAAGCAAGCATTATGTTCTTAAATTAACGAAGTTGCTATTTAAAAAGTTATATACTTTACTTGCTGTCCAAACAAAATGGAAAAGATGAGATTTCTTTTCTGTGATTAGTCCAGATGTGCATTCTCTTATGCTAATTCATCAGGTTACTACAAGTGTAGTTTACTTTGTTGGAGGAAGTGGAATAAAGGCATTGGCCAAAACTGGCAGCTCTTTACGGCAGTGTGCTGGGCAGAAGCTTTGTACCTGTAGCAACTGGAAGCTGTCAGAAAAAGCTGCAGATGATCTCTGAAAGTCTCATGAAGGAGCATCCTCTGAAGTATTCTGATCTTCCTATCAAAACCAAACATTGCTTTCTGACTTCAGTGATTCATTTTTTCAGGACATCTCATTTCAGTTACTCGTGTAGAATCAGTAGGTCGTTTTAAGAGTAACACGAGGTAAATGTGTTTAGTGACCTTATCCTGCAGTTAGAGTTTGAGTCCAAAGCACTAGACAAGCTTTGTCAGCTATAAGGTGGAATTACTTCTTGAAGAGGTTGAGTAATTTTAAAAATTACAACTTGTTACTTAAAAAATCATGGGGTGTCTTCCTGATGTGGAATACCCACCTTTCCTCATCTTCAATTGTGATTTTTGTTACAGTATAAAATATAAATCTCTAATTTCCTTTTCTGTTGTTTTGAGAGCATTTGTCTTATTAGTGCAGTGCTTATCTTTCTGTTCTTCTACGGTTAAATCTCGATGAAGCAAAAGAAATGGCATAGTGGCACGCTTTATGTCCTTACTTCTGTGCATGTACTTGATAATTGCTGAAGGATGCAACTGCATTGCCTGCGGTGAACTACAGCAGTAACAGCTATAACCCGCACTAATGAACAGTGGAGGAACAAGTGAGATATAAGGGAGAAAACAAGCTGTAGCTGTCTGCAAATGTCCTTTATGATGCAGAACACAAGAATGATCATGTTATGGAAACTTTGCTTCTCTTCAAGCACATGAAATTGTACGCTGTGAAATGATGCAATATGTTGAGCTCTTTTTCTTCCTCAGTTGTGTCTGGACACTTTCTGTAGTACAACCATGGTGACGCTTTTGTGTTGTAGAGTAACAGCCTACATTTCATTTCTCTGTTGAACTGATGTTAGCAATCTATTTAGTCTATAGAGAAAACTTCTCCCCTGGGCTCCAGCAATGCACACAACTTTTCCTAAAGCTGGTCGCTTTTAAGTTATTATACTTCAGGTCTTTCTGTTAACTTGAGCTTTCAGTTTGTTGTATAAGTTGAGTATTTTTTGAAGTGTTTTGCTTAGTATAGGACTTGGAATGATTTTGTTGCTACATTTGTCTTTTGTAAAATGTACCCGCAAATGAAACAAAAATCAGGTATCCGTGCCCAGTAGTGAGAGGAGTCTGTTCCCAGAACTCATTCCTCTCTTCAGCCTGCGTGTGCAAACATACACACTGCGTGCTAGGGCATAGTCAAGCATTAGCAATGAAACCTACACAGGAGTGTAAGGCTATACAAATCACTTTTACTTTGTATTTCTGAAATGTTAGATTGCTGCCAGCAAAGTGGAGAACAACTGATTATGGATGAGAAAAGTGAACATCTCATAGCACTGAAATACGAATGTGGTTTGTATTATGGCATGTTGGGTCCCTGTTCTCCAGTGTGTGGAACACGCACATTGTAGAACAAGTCGTTTACTTTAATAAGAAACTGCTCTGCAATACACGATGCACTAAATAAATGTGTGTGCTGAACGTTTTGAATAATATCTTTAATAATGGTCATGAATACTGCAGCTTACAAGTAGATCAGCCATGGCATTATTCAGTAGCAGTGTTAATATATAATGGTGTATGGATATGAAAATGATCATTGTGCTTTACTGCTTGGGTCTAGTGTGCTGTTTTACTTCACACCTGAATTCTTAGATGTTAGATTCCTCCTAATTAATAATAAATAATACTACTCCTAATTTCCTAGGAGTAGTAAGGAAACAACGAAAATCTAAGAAGCTTGATTTATGTGTAGAAATCATAATGTCTCAGCAGCTGGACATAGGAAGATCTTTTTCTCTTTGAAGATAATGTTTTGATCAGTGATGTTCTCCCTGAGAAAAGAGAGAATTTGTGAGTTTCTGGACAGTAACAGTCAAATACCCCTGGGTTTTACCTTGCCTATGGTTGGAAGCTGAAACAACCACTAAGGTAAGTGCTGCAGTGAGGGCAGTCAAGTGATGGAATTACACTGTGACTTGGGAGCTCAAAGAAGAGAAACTACAGTTGTATAGCGTACAGTCTGCGTGGAATAGATACTCTGCTGGGAGTCGCATTGTGCCTTAAAAATGCCAGGATTTATTATATTTCAAGAGCTTGATTGCGGTTTTTTTATTAAGTGCTTATATTCATATTTCCTCATGTCCTTGTTAGTGCCTAGGCTAACGTAACTAGTGAGTCACGTTTTTATTGTGTAACTATCACTGTGATTGTTCTACTGTTTAAATATTGGTACTCCACAACCGTGATCAGTTTCCATATTTTGTTGCATTGCTTTTGTTTTCTATAAAAGAACAATGTAATATTTGCAATGACGTGGTACTTCTAAAGCGATACTGCGAATTTGTTCGTTATGTTACTGAGAATGGATTGAAACAACAGCTGTTTAAAAAGACAAAATTGGGAGATGTGGCCTACACAAGCCTTTCAATACTCGAACATTTTTTTTTAGCAGTGGTCCATCATGTGTTTGTGTAGGTTACTGTTAGCTAGCTTAGGTAAAACGAGTGATCGGAAGTAAATATTTTGAAACTGAGATTGTACCAGAAATTTAATGAAATGTTTATATATATATAGTGAGAGTTATATATATAAATTATATATAGTGAGAATGATGGAGGGAGGTGGGGTGGAATCGAGGATTGGAATACCAGTGGCTTCTGAAAATTAGTTTAATTTTCTTTACATTTTTATCATTTCCTTTTTTGTGTGTGTGTCTGCAGAACACTGGTGGATATCCAGCCTATCCAGTGTGCAGGTGGCTGATTTTGGTTTTTGGTTAATGATGCCTGATTTAATTCATCTGTGAACAGCTGGCTAAGAAGGTGGTGATGTTGATGATCATATTGTTAACAGGAATTGCTTGTCAGACTAACACACACACTTCAAGCAGTCTTTACAGTACGTAGGAAGCAAAATGCCACTTACTTTGTTTTTCTGCATAAGGGAGGGCATAGTAATACACTGCTTAAACAATCTCCTGTGTAATTTGTACTGTTATGTTCTTTGGACACTATCGGACTGATACAGATTTAAAGGTGTTGCCTTGTCATACTGCATTAGCAGTGTGACAAACTAGATGGCAGGCTTTTCTATTGGATTCCCATGGTGGGGGGAGTTGTGCTTGATGGAAAATTATATTCTCGCTTAGTGGTTAATGGGAAAACATTTGTTACTGCAATTACGATGGTTTTTAAAGAGCTGCAGAGTTATTGTAGTTAAATAAAGTACACTTAGGCTTTTCATGGCCCACGCTATTGGATGTGGCCATTAGCATTGGATGTACTCAAAGCCTGCAGACAGGGGTGTTGTTGGTAATGGTGCAGGTGAGTAAAGGACAGGGACTATAAAATAGAGAAGAACTAAGCTATGTATGTATTATTGTGAAGGAACATAATGTGAGTGTGATAGAAATTGAGGTAGGTTGTTGCTCATAGAACAAAGGAATCAAAGGTCCTGTGAAAACCAAGTGGCTTGGGGCAGAGTGAGGGCTGGGATGTGCTGACAGAGTTTGCTGCATGGGGTCTTGGGTACCATATGTTCTTGTTCAGAAGTGTTTATCCTGTTGTTCTCTAGGGGATTATGCAGAATCACTGATCTGAAGTATTGAATGTAAATCATAAAAATACAAAGCCAGTTCTGGTTTTAACTTTCAATTGAAGTTATTCGTAGGTTGTCAGCTTTGCATCTCCTTTTGTGCAGATGTGGGACACTTTGATTCAGCCTTCTGTTACACAACGAGCATTGTTACTAGCTCTGACTCATCTCTTAGGGCTGGGTCAAGCCCTTGGAGTGTAAATATTTCTTGAACACAGACCAGCTGCCTCTGCTGTTCCATTAGAGCTGATCAACTCTTAGTCTAAGGAGACAAAAGCTGCTTGTTTTCACAGGAAACAGTGCTTGATATTTCCCTGCAAAGGGGAGGTTCAGTTGTTCTTGAAAGTATACAAGGAAATGCTGTGTAGCTTGGGCCCCCACAGTGATTTTCATATTTGAAGGTGTATGCTAGGTTGTGAATTTTTGAGATGGCGGGATGCACCTTGAATTTCTTTGTTAGGAGGGATGAATTACAGTGCTGTGTGATACTACTTATGAGTTATGGGTTAAGACAGAGTACTGAGGTAAACTATTGGGACTTCAGTGCCCTTTAAGATGGCATGAAGAAATATGGGGAAGGTAAATGGGAATTTTGCTTGAAGGCAGCTTTTTTAGGGTGCTAGTCTCCCAGTTTGTATTCTGAAAACAAGGCGCGGAGCCAGTGGTGTTCCCGTTTCTGGAAGACAGGGATATTGACTATGAAGCCTTGTGGTGGAGTATAACTGTGGAGAAGAGCCTGGAAAGTCAAGTAGCTGACTTGTTGACTGACTGGTAAATGTCCAGGGCTGAGCTTTTTTGGTGTGGGTTTGCTCCTGTGTTCCAGACATTGTCTTTGTCCTGCAGGCTCCTAGCTGGCACGTCCTTGCTGTCAATGAGGACATGTGGACGCTCAGTGTTTCTTAGAGTGATCGACTGAATGCTGTCTTCTGTGAATTTAAAATAGCACAAACTCCTTGTAGGCCTGGAAAAAAGGCTGGCGGTGCTTAGGGTTGGCACGTGACACTGTGTAATAGTTCTAGTGCGAATAGCCCTGTGGCTTAGATGCCTGATGTGTGCTATTTATTAAAACTGTTTTTAATTGAGGGGTGATTTATGAGTGAGGGTAACAGCAGTGAAAGTTAAGGAAGAAAAACTGCTATGGGTGTGGGTATGTGTTGCAGGTGCCCCTGAGGAGCTGTTTAGTAACTGCTGCTCTTTGTCCTCAAGATGCAGTTTCTCTCAACTTGTGCGCTCTCCTTCAGAAGTTTTCATTCCATCGTCAGTACAGTGTTGTTTCTTTTTTCTCTCCACGTGAAGCATACTCTTACCCAAAAATCTTAGCCAAAGGTGCTTCTGATGATTTGAGTGTTCCAACCATTTTGATGTCTGTTGTGTGCTAGGTGCAGTTGTGTTTAAATGTGGAATGGCTGTAGCTGAGATGACAGGTTCTGCAGCATGCCCAGGGCTTGCTGTGTGGCTATCAAATGCTGTGCTCTGTGCGTATTGCTTGCTTTCCTATTTAATGGTTCCAAAAATGTGGTTAGAAGTAATCTTGAGTAGCAGCTGTTTCACAGCTCCTGGTTTTACTAACCGCAAAATTGATCTTTACTTGTTTTTTATGATTGAAATAAAATTATAATAGCACCACTCATCGCAATAATAACTGACTGATCTGTTACACACTAAGCCAGTTCCTTCATGTTTAGCCAGCATTGATTTCTCACCCATTACGCTTCTGCAAGCAGCGGCAAGTTCATCACACATTTTTTAGCACTTCTTTCTCTTCACCTGCCCTAGCTATTTGCTGCCACCTGAAGCACTTGACGGGTATTTTCTATCCACAACATCCGGTGTGATCCCTAGCTAAAATCGCATGGAGCTTTGCAGGAGATGGGGCTTTCCAGCCTGTGTGTTTTCAGAGTTGTTGCTGCTATTGATTATAGGGATTTTTCTGGTCAGATCTCAAATCAGTGAACATAGGAATGGTATCATCCGACTTCTGTGTAGCCTGATGTTTTCTTCACAGTCTGTGCAGGTGGCTGTAGTGCATGCTTTCCTTCTTTATGGGACCTGAGTATTCTGTGACATCTGTCTCAGTGGGTTTTTGGCTTTCTTTTTTTCAGCGGGCTTTAGGCTTTGCTGGGCTTTTGTCTTGCACACCTTTTTTGTCTGGTACTTTCCTCCCATCTCCTCCTGAAATCTTCCAACGATAAGCTAGGTGAAGTTTGCACACTCCTGGAGGGTGATAATGCATCTTGCTTATTTCCATTATTCTGTGAATAGTATGAATGCTGTGTTTTTTGTCCTGCTTTGCTTTTCATCTCTTCATTCGCCCACAGAATTTTGCTAGGAATGAGTTCTGTGGTCAGGATGCAGAGTATGGTGGTACCTGGGAGGAGTGTTGGTGTGAGGCTGGGAAAAAGAGGAACTGAGTAAAAGATCAAAAAAATAAACTAATGTGTAGACATTTTTTTCATGTATGCCTTTGCTTATGTACATGGCTTTGTCTTAGCTCTAAGCACTTGGTTTGGGGAACTGCATTCAGGCATGATTAATCTGCGTTTGTCTCCCTCTTCAGCCTTTCACAAAACACTGTACCATTTGAAATGTTTTATTTTTCTGTATTTAAAGAACATTCTTTTATAATCCAAATCCTTTTTCATTTTTCTAGAACAATTGGTGGAAGTGTTTTTATTAATCTTTTTATTATTTATGCACTTCTATGTGCATTACACAGTGAAAGCAAATGAATTGATTTTTTGAGACAAGCTTGCTTTTTATCTTACAGAAACGATGACTCATTGGATTCATCCAGCCCTTATCTGTATTCCTCCCCCAGCTAATAAGTTAAATGTGAGTTTTATGTTTGTATTAAAAGGCAGCCTATGCTTCACCAGGGAGCTTGTTTGAATGTGGAGTTCACGAGACTATGACTCCTTGCCAAAGAAAAACTGCATTTTGAGGCATTATGGACCTTTTCAAAGTTTCTTCCCTGAATGAAGAAAGCAGCATTACGTTTTATTTGTTAATTTGAGTTTACAATGGGCCTAGTCTGGTGTGCTTGTAACTCTGTGGTGATGCCAGAAGGCCTATGGCTCTGATATGTAAATAAGTAGCAGAAGACAAGAGACCTTTACTATTTTGCCTTTGGGTCTGTTAATCCTGTAGGTGGAGAGCATCAAGGTGTACAAGATGCTCTGCTGATCTAGGACAAAAGTCATTCGCTACCATTCTGTTTGAAGCAGCACTGCAAATAGTCGTACTGATGGGACTCGGGAGGAAGCATGGAGGACAGAAGTGGGTGGGAGTACTATAAGTCAGCATTGCTGCTGAAGCTCTGTGCTATGAGGAGATGCCCAACTTGGAACTGACTCCCACACTAATGAAGCCAAGCTTGTTTTAAGCTAAATAGAGTATGGTCCTACAGTTCCACAGTTCAGATGTGCTGTGAGCCAGCAGCTCTGGTTCCAGCTGCAGCTCACTTGGAGGGTCAAGAAATAACTACGAAGCTGACCTTCCTTACCGCTGTGCATGTGCATAGTTCTGACATTATTTTAACATCAATTTTCAGGTTATCCTAACCAGTGCTGTGCCCTGGGAAAGTGGGAGCATTCAAGCGGTTTGAGTATGGCCTCTGTTGTACTGCCTATTTTTATATTTTTTAATGTATTTGTTAGATCACTAGCATTAGGATAAATAATCAATCTCTTCGCTTGCCATTGTAAGGAGTTTTCTCCTTTCTTCTGCTCCCAGGAGTTCTAGCATTTACTGAAGCCTATAATTGTTTCTAAGTCCTTTTTCCAGTGCTTTATAATTTTAGAGTGTTTTGCCAATCCTTGTTAGTTAATGAGAGACAGACTTATCCGTATTCTCCATTGTCCAGAGCTACAGGTGTCTTACTGCATACCTCCAGCTAAGGTCAGACTGCAGATTCACGTTAAAAGATTTTTGGAGGTTTTGCACCACTTTTATTTTCTGCAGCAAACATCCTTATGTGAATGGAGTACTCAATAGAAGTTGTTGCAGAGGTGCAAATGATTGATGGAGTCCACCAATTACTTTGGGCAGAGCAGCTCATGGGAGGAAGAAGAGATTCCGATCTGTCAGCAGTGGAAGCTGAATTGTATGCTGATGTTCAATGTCTGGATGCTCTCATTGGTGATTCATGTTCGTAGCTTCCAGATTCAGTTAGGATTTTGGTTGTGAGGAGAGCAGGCACCTAAAGCTTAGGTGAGACGCTTCTGGAAAGAAAGTAACACAGCTCTGAGAATGGATGATGACACTGTTTCTCCTCTCCTTTGAAGATGACTGCATGTGGAGAAATGTTGCAGTTTACCATAGGCTGATAGGTCAAGAGAGATTTCAACCTTCTCTTGCTAACAGAGAGAGTAGTCTTCAGTGAGCATGGTTTCATGTATACTTCAGCATCAAGACTAGACCTAAGTGTGCAGTAGGTTGTCTTTCCCAGGTGTATTCCTGTTAGCTGGTATCAATAGCTTTCCTTAGTTTGAGTTTCACCAGTGGTCTACTGACTATGTGTGGACTGAAGGATATAAATCGTTCCAAAAGTAAGCACAAGGTAAACCAATATGAATTCCAAACCCTCTCTTATGCTATAAGTAATTTAAAAGTACAATATAATGAAGGTGATACATGTGCCCAGAAAGTGCCTCCTGCAGTGCCCATTTTGCAGTTTGGTGTTCCATGTAATTGCTATTAGTTTCCTCATTTATTTGTACATGTGTGCTCGTTAGCATCTCTACAAAGTGGAGGGACTGTTCAAATGCTGCAGGGGGTGAGCGTATTTATTATAAGCTGATAATCCTTGTAACTTGTTACATTAAAATATAAATGGATTACAGTGTAGTCAGAGCATGATGAAAGTGGTTAATAAACTGTAGAAATAAATGCTCTGAAAGTCTAAATAGTATTATCCTTTACAGCAGAATCACGCCCCCGTTCATTTTAATGGTATTGTGACTGACTTTGTTCTAGTCCAACTTTGAGGCGATGCCTCCATGAAAATCTCATGACGTGCCTTCCAAAATGGCATCAAAGACAAAGAGAGAAAAACAGACTTGACAAAACGAGGTCAGTACATTAGCAAGAGCAGAGTGGGCTGAGCAGCTTTGTTTCCTGAATCAAAGCTTAATTTCAGGAGCGTTTCTGTATTCCTGTTAGTGTGTCACTGCTGCTCTTCTCAGCAACAGGGGACCAAAAAGTGCCTCAATGGTAGATAAAGGGCTGAAGGCCTTGACTAAAACCTGCTTTTTCCTTTCAGAGCACCTGAGTTTAAGGGTATGGGGATGCATAAGACATCCCTTTGGGGTGGGGAGGGTGGTATGTCATGGTTCCAGCTAGGATTGTAGCCAGCCCATGTACAAGACAGGGATCATAGAACCACCAAGGTTGGAAAAGGCCTCCAAGATCATCCAGTCCAACTGTCCCACCTACCACCGATATTTCTCACTCAACTGTGTCCCTCAGTACAACATCTAAATATTTTTTGAACATCTCCAGGGATGGTGACTCCACCACCTCCTTGGGCAGCCCATTCCAGTATCTGACCACTCTCTTTGAGAACATTTTCCTAATGTCCAACCTGAACCTCCTCTGGTGCAACGTGAGGCCATTCCTTCTAGCCCTGTCACTACTTACGCTGGAGAGGAGGCTGACCTTCTCCTCCCTGGAAGAATGGGCAGTTCTTTGCGCCTAAATTAAGCGGACACCCCAGCAAAACAACAACTAAAATGTGCTGGCTCTACGCTTCCAGAAAACCGTGGGTCCTTTTGTAGTCTTGGTTTGGAGCTCTGAGGTCTAGTGGTGACTAAGGATCTCTAAAACATGCATGTCCCTCATCTCTGTGAACCATGAGAGGATGTACAGGCCTGGGGCCCCACTCAGACTGCCCTTAGAGCAGGGGGCTGCCCAATAACTGTGTTCTCTTCTGCTGCAGGTGTCCCCATAAGATCTGTCTGTAAAGGGCTGTGAGAGGGGGATAGGAAGGGGAGGTTGAATGCACACCTACTGGTTTTATTTATTTATTTTGCACTGTCTTCCTCTTCTCAGGTATTGGGGATTGGACTGAGGAAAGCATGGATGAGGGGCAAGTATATTGCTAGAGAATCACAAGGGGATGTTGTGCAGCCCCACGCACTGGGCTGTGCCAGGGAGGATGTCTTGTCCTGCTGACAGCTGCTTCTCACTCCTGCGTGAGATTGGCTGTCACTGCTTTCCCATAGTGAAAGACTTCTGAAGGAAGAACGGATGCTCTATAGAGACCACGGAGGGGACTTTGGTATTCCCATATGGGCCATGTGAAACTTCTCCAGGTGCAGTTCATCAGCCTAGGGCAGTAGGATGGGAACCTGAGGGCATTCACAAACGCTTTTCTCTTGGATCCCATGCAGCCACACTCCAGCTCTTTTTGTGGAAGACTGCTTTAACGTTTGTAGAGAAAACGTAGCTGGTGGGGCTGGCTAATCATGATCTAGCACAACTTATGGTTGTATTTTAAAAGTGCTTCTTTGCTTGTGTTTTGCACAAAGATGGGATGCTGAGGGGTAGTAGCCTGGGGAGCTTGCTGCTCTCTGAGGAAAAAGGATGAGGAAAGAAATGTGCTTTGTACCTCTTGGGATTTTAATTAGATAGACAAGAGTGCAGTGGCACAGTGCCAGGGCTTCTCCTGGGACGTGCTGAGCAGAAAGGGAACATGGATGTAGGAAGCTCATCCAGGTGTCTGTCCAAGAGCAGCCCTGGTTTCAGCTGAATTAGTATCTTGGTGTGAAGTAAATGACTTCTACCTGGTAAAGCTCAAGGTGACAGGACTTTGAGCAGAGCAAGCCGACAGTGATTCTGGTTTTGGAGGATTTGAAATGGCTTTCTTGACATTTTTTTTTTTTTTTGGTGTAAACGGAAGGTGATTGTGAAGCGTGCGGGAGGTCTTTAATCTTCTAGATTGACATTTTGTGGGATTACAGCTTTTCAGCTTTTTGTTTCACCTTAAGCACTGGCAAGGCAAGCGGTTAAAGAAAGATGTGCTCAGAGCCTTTCAGTGTGGCTCTTCCCTGAAATCAGCCGAGCCCCCCCCCCCCCCCCCCCCCAATCTACATTTCATAAGGGTATTAGCGGTGTAATTAATAGGGGTTGTGTAACAGTACCTAATTAAACTCTGATCATATCGTGTAAATTTAACTTGATTATCGTTAGCCTCAGTGAACTCGGCAGGAGATTAATCCCCACAATTCCATCAGCACAGAGGGCAGCAGCGCCAGTCCTGCCCAGCAGCAGAACGGCAGCGTGCTGTGGTGCCCCGTGCTCTGAAACCCAGCGAGGCAGCGGCAAGCACAGCTCCTGCAGTGGGGAATTGCCTTGCAGCCACAGACTCACCATTTTCAAACTGGTTAAAGGCCACGGGGACGCCAGCAGGCACCCATGGCACAGGTCTTAAAGTTGCTGAAGAAGGAGCCTGTGAGAGGATTATGGCTTACGTAAGAGTTTGCTGCCTGCGCCAAAGCTGCAGCCCCTCAATGTCAGCGGGCGCTGTGCTGCACCTACCAGCAGTCCATCGATGCAAGGACGTATGCAACAATAAACAGCGATGTGGGGACTCTTCAAGATGAGACCTGAAATGCAGGACCTGTTCCCTGCCTTCCAGGAGATGGGGGTACAGCTGGGGTTTTGTCTGTGAGCAAAGAGCCAAGGCAGTAATCTTGTTCACTGCCTCTTTTTCCCAGATTAAAACGCTGTGTGCTTTCCTGCAATCAAATATTTCCCCTCCCCCCCCTTTTTTTTTCCCCTTTGCTAAAACACCAAATGAGCCTTTGGTAAAACAATCTGTTTTCCCGTGCCTAGCACGGCTCACAGCTTTGGTCCTTTCTCCCACCAATGTGTCATCTGCCACTAATAATAGTCAGATCAATGGGGCTGCCTCCTGCGTTTCTCAGTCTGACAGCAGTCCAGAAGACCCAGATGATGACAGGAAAAGGGCTGCCATGCACGCTGCTTTTTTCAAGTGTTCTGTGCTTAATTAAAAGCAAAGAGAAAGTTTTACTGTTGTTTGCATGAATGGTCACATCAAACAGTACAGGAAAATCTAGGCCAAGCTGCTTTCAGCAGCCGAAGGAGCATTACACTACTGCACCGCATCCTTTCATAGTAGCAATCTCTCTTAATAAATGTCAGGGACCTTTTGAACTTCCTTTGATCTGGGAGCGTTGCCTTTTGCTGGCAGCCTGGAGCCCACCTCGCCTCGCCCCCACCAGCCGTGGAGAAGATGTGTCTGCGTGGGATGGGGAGCGCGCATTATCTGCAAGTGGAAGTGCAACGGGTGCACACTCATTGCCTACAGAAATGGTGCCAGTTATATAACTCCCGCTGTGAGTAATAAGGTACAACTCTGTCCACTCATCCGCAGGAGGTTTCGGAGGGCTTGGTGCTCCTGGCTGCTTAAAAGGTAAGTTGGGAATTTGTTTCTTCTCAGTGGTGCACGTATGTGTGTTGGTAGTTATGCTGCTGAAAAGATGCTCAGAAAATGAGAGAATTAAGCGTGCTTGCAGCACCTCGTGCAGGCACAGGCAGCGTGCTGATTTGTTACTGATCATTTTGGGGCACTGGTGCTCTGTGAGTCAGCTCTGCAACATGTTTGTTCTGCTTCTGGTTTCCTTAAAGGCAAGCGCAATTAAGAAGACGCTGCTGCTAAGCTTAAATGGCTTTCCCTTGGATTTTATAGTGGTAATAACACATTTGGAGAGAAGGCTGTGCTCTGGCAGCAAAGTGCTTTACATTTTACCTTTAATGAAATGCTTTACAGGATGTTGATGTCGCTCGGAATGTGACTTGCTGCTGTCAGTTGTGCATGCAGATCTGTGCCTGCCCACAGCTCTGCTGGCACATCTGTCTGTCTAGAAAGTGCTGCTGGGGCTGACCTGTGGCCGTGGGCTAGGTGCCTGAGTGGGGCTGGGCTCCAGGCGTGGCAGGAGGTCCAGGCCTGCTGACTTTGTAAGCGCTGCGTGTGAGACGCTTGATAAACGGAGGCTCCTGCACAAAGCCAGAAGGGCTGCAGAGCAGCGGCAGGACTGCAGTGAGCTGTAAGCTCAGAAGGTTCAAGCAGTGGGACACAGCACCTACATGAGCAAGGGGACCTGGATTCTTCCCAAAGAGCAGTGTCCCTGAGTTCAGAGCAGCCTCAGGCTGCAGGATGGCATTGCAGGGGTGAGCATTGTCCTGGAATGAACTGTGCAGCAGAACAATAGCTTGTGTTAGAGACAGCCCGTGCTCCCCTGGGACTGTGAGTCTCTGGTGCTCAATTTTTAGATTCCCTTTTTTGTCATCCTCCAAAAGCTACTTGATGTCCCTGCTCCTGTCACTTCAGCTTATGCATTTATTCCTTGCAACATACAGCTCAAACAGCAAACTAGAGGGGCCTATGTCCTATTTCATTGTTGTTCTCCTCTCCATGGCCATGTGCCTGCTGGCCCCACAGAGCGGGTTGGGCCCTGCTGGGTATGAGGACACAAGCTGTGTGCTCACTCTCACTCTGAGGGTGCAAACGATCCACAAGCATGGCACAGGGTGGGGTGTCCCCTGTCCCAAGGAGAATGGAGGTTGGGTAGCAATTGCTATATCCAAAGGCACAGTGCATTTCACTTTGTCTGTTACTCAGGACATGCTCTTGAGATCACAGCTCAGGTTTCTGTGGTGCACCTAGTAGGGTGGGCAGCACAGAAGGGTGAGGAGGGAGCATTTGTGTGCTGTGCAACGGGGCTCCCTTTGAGGTCTGGCTGGGCCCTGCTCCTTGGCCGGGAATTGATGGCAAGTTTGAAACAGTGATTAGTGTTCAGGTATAAAGATTTGTCTCTTACTGGTTGGCTGCCAGCTGATTCTAGCCACAGGTGAACAGAAGACATTTAGATCCCTGCTCGGGGAGGAGACCAGGAAGACTGTGTGGTTCTCCAGCAGCAGGAGGCAGGCTGGGCCTGCTGTTGTTCCCTTTCACGTGCTCACTGCATGTTGGCCTCAGCTTTTGCCCAGTAGGGTATTTCACTGTAGGGTTGCATGTGCTCAGGCAAGGGTTTTCAGGGGAACCCATCATTTCTGCCAGGTGTAGAAACTGATCATTGGCACACTGCTGAGACTGACTGGAAGATACCCAGTGAAGGCTTTAGCTCCTCCAGTGGTCTTGGTTTCTTCCACTTCTGTTTTCTCCAAGTGAACTAGTTTCAGCTGGTTGGAAGCTAACAAACCAGTTTGATCCTGGACTTGGAACTGAACCAGAACAGCTCCAGCCACAACTGAGCAGATAAGTTCAGCTCCCATTCCCCAGGCTCCCCACTTCCGGGGTGGGGTGCAAATGAACAGAAGCAGCATAGGACTGGCCAGGAGACCAAGTAAACACACATTACTACTCAAAAAAATCATTATTATAATTCAAAGTGTTGAGAAACCTCAGCTGGCAACTTGAACATAGCAGTCAAGAGTGAACCACCCCTCCAGGACTGCCTTCCACTGACACCTGGGGGAAATCGCTGCCTTGAGGGCAATGAGGAGTGCAGGGTCCACTCAGCATCAGGGCTGCTCCCTGCACACAGTGCTCTGCCTGGGGGAACAGGGCAGCCTGGCAAAGTGCCGCTGCAGAGCCTTGCCCTTGCACTGAGCAGATTTCTCTATGCGCATGTCGGTGTTTAATTAGTATTATGAAACAGTAATAAAAAATTGAAAATGTCATTGCAATGTTGTGTGGGGCTAGGACTTGCAATTCAACTGTGAGTCTCCTGTTGGCAAAGCTGCTCTAAGATTTATCTGAGCCCTGCTGTGTGATGCTTGTTCTCTTCCCTGAGCAGACTGACCTTGCTCCCACTTCTGGCACTGCCTTTTTCACATGTGACCATGTCAGCATCCTTCCTGAGCCTGTCTGGTGGTGGAAACCTAGCCTGGTTGAAACTCCCTGCAGCTGGATCAGCGTTTAGCAGCATCACTGTCTGCCTGATTATTGCTTCAGGAACTCAGCTCCAGAGGACAGTTCCTGGACTTGTTCTCTTATTTATCATGTGCTTCTAGAATGAATTGAAGCACTGCCTAGCATCCAGATTAGCAGAACATTGAAACAGATGTGGTAAACGCTCAACCCTAAGAACTTGTGATGTTAACCCAGTCTCGAGTGAAAGCATTGGTGGTAAAAGCAGGGGGATGGGATGGACCCTGATAGTATCAGCTGTGCAGAGAGGAGGTTTCGGATAATGGGAGGTTTCCTGTTGAAACCTTGACATTTGAAATGCATGCTCTTCATGTCACTCTCAGTAGCCTTGTTGCCCATTTGTTGAGTTTGAGAACTTTAAATGTTTGTGCATGTTGGTTGCTGCAAGGAGGAGGGGGATGAAGAAGTTTTGGGGCCAGGCAATGTAAAACAGTGTCATGTAAGGGAGAGAGTGCCTTGGAGAATAATTCCAGATAAAGTAAGTTTCTTGCTGGGAGCTGAGGAGCCCCAGGGCCTAAGCAGAGGAGCAGCAGCCAGACCAGGGCTATGGGAGTGTCCCTGTAAAGAACTGGTTGTGCTCTGCCACTGGGGGGTCCCACACATGTGAAAGGTCCCCAGGGACTGGAGGGGGCACCTCCCCCACCCACAGGCCTCCTTTGTCACATCACCCCGTGGTTGCTGCCAAAGCCATCAGCACCCATTATCAGCTTCACCATTACGAAGCTGTTTGAGGCCTCTCCCTGTGCCTACACATTTTTCAAAGTATTAAAACAAGCTGTAAACCTACTGCTTATTTGCTGTAGCTTGGAGGTGGTTTAGATCTGGGTTTGACTGATGGCTCATCCATATCTTGTGATTCAAGTTCTTTGGAATGGGATTGTGAACATTTGTTCACCTCGTGCTTCCTCTGGGGCAGGCTAAGCCCCAGATTTGCTCTGGGATGCTGACAGAGCTCTCAGCAGGCAAACATCTGTGGTGGGGTCAGGGCCAGGGAGTGCTCCAGCTTCAAAACATCAGGAATTCCCTTTGGGAGGCAAATGGAAGAATGGGGCAGGGATTTCCAACATGCAAATAGAAGACCATATTAATAAAATGTAAATAATTGAGTGTTCATTCATTCCAGTGTAGTTCTTGGAAGATTTCCCAGGATACCTTTAAAGAGCTCCTTGTTAAATAGTAGGATGTTCTTTCCCGACAGGTAGGTGTTAACATAAAAGCATCTCATTTCCTTCACTTGAAGAAATTACTATAGAATTGCTGGGTCTGGAGATAACTGTGAATGCTTTTGGGAAATTGCAGAATCATAGAATCACCGAGGTTGGACTTCCATGCCCATCCAGTCCAACTGTTCACCTACCACCACCATTTCCCATTAAACCATGTCCCTCAGTACAGCATCTACACGTTTCTTGAACACCTCCAGCGATGGTGACTCCGCCACTCCCTGGGCAGCCCATTCCAGCACCTCACCACTCTGGGAGAAAAAAGTTTTCCTAACATCCACCCTGAATCTTCCCATGGTGCAACTTGAGGCCATTTCCTCTAATCCTATCCACTAGTTATGCAGGAGAAGAGGCCGACCCCACCTGGTCTCACCTCTCATCATCCCACGCTGCCTTACATATGTATTATGTCCACATAGGTCTACAGCTGCAGTTGTCCTGCAGCAGGTAGGGGAGAAGCTCAGCACACAGGCTTCCGTGTTGGCCCACACCAGGGAAATGACAGATGTGGCTGCAGTTCTGTTAACACCTTTATGTCATCAGCAGTGAAGCTGGATCTTTCTATCATGCTTTTTAATCATGCTTTTTAAAATACTGTCTTGAGTAAGGATGGTGTTGTTTGCCTCTCTCTGAAGGACTCCACTGTTATTTTCTAGTTCAAGCATTTTGTTGCAGAAAGTAACATATATCTATTTATTACAGTTTTTGTTGAATTCGGTGTCATTTGATTAGCTTGACACTCTTTCTGTAGACTCTAGAACTGGAATAATAAAGGTAATGAAGTCGAAGAAACAAATCATAGAATGGCTTAGGTTGGAGGGGACCTCAAAGATCCGTTAGTTCCAACACCCTGCTGTGGGCTGGTTGCCACCTAGCGGGTCAGGCTGCACAGGATCTCATCCAATCTGGCCTTGAATGCCTCCAGAGATGGGGCGTCCACAGCTTCTGCTGATGCAGCCCAGGACACCATTGGCCTCCTGGGCTGCAAGTGCACACTGTTGGCTCACGTCCAGCATTTTTGTCCACCAGGACACCCAAGTCCTTCTACACAGGTCTGGGATTGTGCCAACTGAAGTGCAACACCTTGCACTTGGCCTTGTTGAGCCTCATTAGGTTAGTAAGCACTCACTTTTCAAGCCTGTCCATGTCCCTCTGGATGACATCCTTTCCTTCCATTGTTTCAACTGCATCACTCCGCTTGGTGGCATCAGCAAACTTGCTGAGGGTGCCCTTGACTGCTTTTGTGCTTAACCATCCTCTGATATGCCAGTCCTTTGAACCTATTTGCTGTTCTCACCTTATCTTGGCTAGAATTTGAGTTTTTATAGTGGATGAATGGGACAGCCCCTGCCCAAAGCACTGCTTTAACTATGTGGAAAATATTTTGCCAGATGTGTGTTTATTAATAAGCTGATTTTTGTAAGGAGATGGAGTACCATACCTGAGCTCTTGTGGCAGGGCTAGCTAATGATATTGGACAGCAAGCAACTGTCACTTTTGCTAAACCTGTCATATTGCAGATAAGCTGATTACAGCATGCAGTTGGGGTGGGCAGAATGACAGCCTAATCCATCTTAGGGCTCTACCCAAAGTCAAATCTTGAGTCTGCTGTTCTAAAGTATATGGCTGACCCCTGGAAACCATTGTCTCAGAGGCACAATGAGAGCTAAGGAGCAGAACAGTCGTCAGCTTTGCTGGATAAACTCTTATCAGTGTGTCTGCTTGAGGGCTTGTAGACTCTCACCCCTGAGCAATGATAAAATAGGATTTGTGAGGAACAGAAGCAACACGGAATTTGTCTGGAAGCATGTCTTTGTACATTGCTTGGAAATGCAGCACAGTATATTTGCAAGCCACCTGAGGGGCTGAAACAGTCCTGTATAGAAATCACAAATGCTTTGAGGTTCAGCTGTTATTGTGTCATTTGGCCAAGGCATGTAGCAGATCCTTGAATCTGAGTAGATTAATAATTTCACAGATGGAGGTGCTAACGTTAAACTGTCCGAGTCAGTTGCTGAATCTCAGATCCTTGATATTTGGCAGCTTTTGTTCTACATTGTTTTTGTAGATTTATACATTAGATACTAGATACAATCTCCTCAGCTGATGCTGTGACACATGGGGCACAGTGGCTCAGCTTTATGGAACAATAGCACTCAACATCGGATGATGTGAATGGTTTCTTCTTCACATCTTCATATCCATTCTTAACAAATTTTCCTCAATGGCATTTAATAGAGTTTAAGAATATTTTCCTTCTCTTCCTCTTGAATTGTCCTTTTGTCTGTGCATTGCCCAACACGCACATAGTATTTGTATATACTACTGTATTTGTGTTTGTTTATACTACTGCAGATATCCAAGCTCCATGTGAGGTGAGAGTGCTGTGTTAAGCTGAGACAGTAGATGGCATTTAGAGTTTGAGGGCTGTTGATCACAGATTACTGTCTCACAGTGCTTCACCCTCTGCAAGTTTGCAGATGACACCAAACTGAGTGGTACAGCTGATGTAGCAGAAGGAAGGGATGACATCCAGGGATGTCAAGGAAGGGATGAGACCTTGATGAACTCAAAAGATGAGCTCATGAGAACCTAATGAGGTTCAACAAGGCCAAGTGCAAGGTGTTGCACTTGGGTTGGTACAATCCCAGATATGAGTACAGACTGGGAGAGGAAATCCTTGAGAGCAGCCCTGAGGAGAAGGACTTGGGGGTTGTGGTGGGTGAAAAATTTAACGTGAGCCATCTGTGTGCACTCACAGCCCGGGAGGTCAATAGTAGCCTGGGCTGCATCAAGGGGTAGCAGCAGGCAGGGAGGGGATTGTCCCCATCTGCTCTGCCCTCATGAATCCCCATCTGGAGTACTGTGTCCATGTCTGGGGTCCCCAGCACAAGATGGACTTGTTGGAGAGATGGGGCTGTTGGAGAGGGTCCAGAGGAGGGTCAAAAAGATAGAGCACCTCTCCTATGAAGAAAGAATCATAGAATTATAGAATTATAGATTCACAGAATGGCCTGGGTTGAAAAGGACCACAATGATCATCTAGTTTCAACCGCCCTGCTATGTGCAGGGTCGCCAACCACCAGACCAGGCTGCCCAGAGCCACATCCAGCCTGGCCTTGAATGCCTCCAGGGATGGGACATCCACAACCTCCTTGGGCAACCATTTCCAGTGTGTCACCACTCTCTGAGTGAAAAACTTTCTCCTAATATCTAACCTAAACCTCCCCTGTCTCAGTTTAAAACCATTTCCCCGTGTCCAATCACTATCCACCCTCATAAACAGCCGTTCCCCCTCCTGTTTATAAGCTCCCTTCAAGTACTGGAAGGCCACAATGAGGTCTCCCTGGAGCTTTCCCTTCTCCAGGCTAAACAAGCCCAGTTCCCTCAACCTTTCTTGATAGGAGAGGTGCTTCAGCCCTGTGATCATCTTGGTGGCCCTCCTCTAGACCGGCTCTAGGAGCTCCATGTTCTTCTGGTGCTGGGGGCTCCAGGCCTGGACACAGTACTCCAGATGAGGCCTCACAAGAGCTGAGTAGAGGGGGACAATCACCTCCCTCTCCCTGCTGGCCACCCCTCTTTTAATGTAGCCCAGAACACAGTTGGCCTTCCAGGCTGCAGGCGCATGGAAAAGAAGGTTTTGGAAAGCCCTCGTGAGGCCTTCTAATACCTAAAAGGAACTTATGAGCAAAAGGAAAATCAACTTTGTATATAGATGGATAGTGATAAGACAAGGGGGATGGTTTTAAACTAAAACAGGGGAGATTTATATTAGATGTCAGGGAAATTTTTCACTGAGAGGATGGTGAGGCCCTGGCACTGCTGCCCAGAGCTGTGAGTGCCCATCCCTGAGGTGGCCCAGGCCAGGCCAGGTGGGCCCTGAGCAGCCTTAGCTGGGGCCTGAGTCAGTGGCTGCCCATGGCAGGGGGTTGGAACTGGATGATCTTCGAGGTCCCTTCCAACCCAAGATGTGCTATGATTCTATTTAAGAGCAAAGAAGGCAGTTGTTTTCTGCTTTTTGCAATCTCCACTACTTCAGAACAAGGATTTTTGTGGCAAAGTAGTTGAAAGCAGATGTTTTTCAAAACTTTCTTCTGCATTAGCTTTCAACCATGTAAGCATGGTTTTCCATGCAAGGGAGCCTGGGACTGGAAGAAATGCCTTTTCAAGGGCAAGATGTGCTTGAGCTGCTCATGAAAGTGCACTCCGAGGGCTGCTGAATCAGACTGTTCATGAAAGTCAAGAGCATTGTATTCTGAGATGTTTATGTCCTTTCTTGAAGTGTTATGACGAGGATGAAGTGATAGCATCAGGGAACTGAGGTCATGGATCTGAGTGCTGGGATGCGCATGCCCAACTCCACCAGTGTTTACCTTGGGATATGTTTTGGCTACTGACTGCTAAGCAGAGCAGAGCTGAAGGTGCGTTATTTCTGTTCTGAACTGCAAGTAGTTTGTTGCATGTGACTGGATAGCACAGCGTTAGTGCCTCTACTACAGCTCTACTACAGAGGATGCTGAGAAGCACAGCTCTGTTACCATAACAGTACCCTTATTTTTATCTTCAGGAGAAAAATATTTATTGAAATTACCTTTTTACTCTCAAAAGGTAAAGCTATTTCTAATTGAAATGATATTCATGAGTACAAGTAACTTTTTTTTAAGGCAAAAAAATGTTTACTGGTATAATTCTACATTTGGGTTGTATATTCCCTGCAGTCATCAGCTGTTCAGGTTTTATTCTGGGTGGCTTTTGGGATAATTAGGAAGTGATGGACAGTCTGGGACTTTGAATTCTCTTTAGATGGCTCTTTAGCATGAGGCCTCCAAGGACTTGCATGCTATGTAGCCACTGGACAGACCCACTGGGGGGGTTATGCCCCAAAAACACTCCCAAAAGTAGCCCATCTCCCAGACCACCTCCAGAGGGCCAGAAGGCTTTGTTGAGGAATCCACTCACACCCCAAAATGTGCTTCCTCAAAGGGATTCAGGCCATGTGCACTGAGGTTGGGACTTGCTTACCATGGTCCTTCAGCCTTCATTGCCTAGCTGATGTAGAGTTTGTAGCTTGTGTTCAAACCTAATGTTGGCGTTGTCATCTCAAAAATCATTCCATGGTCTGCTCTCAGAGAAGACTGGTAGCTCTTTGTTTTCCTGATACCCTGTGTTCCCAGAAGGTCGGTGGCCAGAAATACTGAGTTAAAACTACTCGGTGCAAAAGATGTGAGAACAAATGCCCCAAAGCAATATAATAAAGAGCTATTAGGGGTAGAAAGGTTTTCTCCTTGTTAATTCTGTGGGCTTCTTAATGTAAACATTGCAAGCAAATTGTGACTAGCTCTAAAATGTTATTTAAAAATCTGTCTTTAGATAGACCGCATTATTTTCCAATACTTACTTTCTAAAGTGTATACAGTAGAATTCATCAAGATGTGTTGTTCTACCCACGTCTGTGTCAGTGGTCCAATAATCAGTGCAGGAATCATCTTTTTCTCCATTAAAATAAGCACAAAATGAAAGTTTGACTTGTCTTCTCCCAAACACTTTGCTATGTAGTTATTAGAAAATAAAATGCTCTTGTTCCATGAAATCTTTAATAAAAGTTTGCCAGTGATATTCAGTTTCCCAGTAGTTAAGGGATCTGCAATCCAGAATTAAAACAAAAGCAAACAAAACAAAGCAGACATCTAATAACATCAGAGCATTAATTACTGGGGCTGGAAATGCTAGACCCAAAAGCTAGATTTTAATGCTATACTGAATTCTCCACTTATGCAGCAGCACTTTGTTGAGTAGGGATGACCCCAAACACAAGCTCAGGTTTCACCTACATGTTTGCTGCGTAGCATCAGTAGTTGGTACAAGAACTGGCTTCAGCTTTGTAGCAAATTCAGGACAGTATTTTTTAAACACATAAGTCATTGCATTGCAACCCGAAAGTGAAATATTCACTTTGCATTTGCTAACACTGAAATTTGGTGGGTTACAGTGGATTTGCATAGTGAATTGCTCAGTAACAATATGTCGGGTGATGGTGTTGTTAAAACAGAAACTACCATTGGTGTTTGGAAACAGTTCTGTAGGAGAAAAAAGACTTTCAACATTCTTTTGTGAAGTAGCTGAAGACGGAGCACTGAGCACATGGTGGTGTGTAGGAGAAGAAAGAAGTACATTAAGGCATCTCCATATCTGTTGCATGAGTCATCCAAAACTGATGTAAATACGCTTTCTTTTAAGCTGTATTTATCTTATGTAGGAATCAACAGTGACAGTTCTGTCCTTCCTGGGCAGCAGTGACGCAGTGACACGTATGCTGTTTCAATAAGCAGTCATGCTATGCGCCTCTGTAGCCCTTGTGGAGCTCAAAAGACAAGAGAGCAACTGAAACTACCTCCCCAAGACCATTACTTGGGAACCTGAACCACAATGTCAACACCAAAATCCAGGATGATAATGCTGTGTCATTTCTTTGTACAGAGATGGGCACAGGAGTCTGACTAACACGGCAGTTTGAAATAACCTTACTATTTCTTTTACTGGTTTTTATTTCTTTGTGTGCTTTGATTGGGCAGTCCATGTGACAGCTGCTTTGTTAGGCTCTGTGGGCACAGCTGCAGTTCTCCTGAAGCTGGTGAGAACCAGGCTGCAGCTGGCCAGAATGAGCTGGCAAATGTCAGAAGTTAACAGCAAGAAAAAGATGTTGAGAACTACAGTAATCTGTAACAGGGCTGGTTTTCTGAAGGAGACTCCAACACTATACCTGTTGAGCATTGGGGATGGTCTGGGGTTTGGACTGTCCCTCTGCTATGAACAAGAAGCCACCCAGGGAAGAAATTCATGTCTGATGTCGTACCAAGGCTGTCCAGGGCCACAAAGCTGTGACTGGCAGCTGTAACAGCAAGCACAGTGTCAGGCCTCTGAGTTCTCTCCCGGCCTTCTCCTTTCTGAAGATTTTGCCCAATACTTGTGCAGCGCAGATCTTCAGCTCTGGAGCCTATGATGGCAGAACAGAGACTCTTAGATTCAGGGTCTTGACCGATTTGTGCTTTGTCCGGGATGGAGTGAGTGGTTTTCTGTCTTGACAATGTTTACTAATTGCATGAAGGAGAGTTCATATACAATTTCTTGGCATTACACCAGCACAGATTTATTCTGTCGTGTGCTTTAGAAGTTTAATTAACATGAGCTTTGCAGAATGTGCTGGAAAGTAAATAACAGGCACATCTTTATTTACTTAACAGAAGAGTAACACTTCTTTCCAAAATAGGAAAGCTTTCCCTAATGCATGCGACTGTACTCACCACTGCCCTGCAGGCCAGTCCGCAGCACACACACTGCTCAAAGCCCCCATCAGCCCAAATGCCAGGCTTAGGGGAGCCTCAAGTGCTGTGGGGATCTTGCAGTGCGCCTTCATGAGGGGCAGAGCTTCCTTCATCCCAGCGGCCGCACGCAGCACAAGCAGACAGGCAGCCACGGAGTCTGCATCAGTCTGACTGCTGTGCAGAGCTATTTATGGAAAACACTTCAATGCATGGGCTGATGCCACTTTGCAGATTGTATCATGCTCGTAATCAAAATATCCAATATGAGCGGAATACCCACAGCTGAACAGTTTTGCTTTGAAAGGACTTCTTGGCGGGGAACCTGGCTGTCACCTGCGTTATAAATCTCAGCTGGCAGCATTTTAGAATGGGAGTCCTGATATGACCTCTAGCAGAGAATCAGAGATGACAACCATGTGAGAAGGCTACTGTGCTTTTGATGCCATCTGCATTGTAATCACCCCTGCAGGGAAAAAAAAATAAAAGGCTTATCCCATCAGCCATACATCATCCTCTGGCGTCTCATCCATAAAGTCTGGTTCTGGGGCCTTGCACATTGCTTACATGTGAGCTTTCAGTTTTGGAGTCCAAGGTTCTGCCTGATCAGTGATGCCAAGTCGCTACCAGCATTGGGAGCTCTGCTCAGAGACAAGAAATGAAGCCTTCTTGGAGCTGCTAGGCTGAGGAGTACATTCAAGCATTTAATTGTTAACAGTCTGAATAATGAGCCCTCACTAGTTTCCCGGCACTTGCTGTGTGCTCAGGGCCAGGTCTGGGTGTGCACTGTGCAGCACTTGGGCTCAGACCCATAGGGAAGAACAAGGCTCCAGAGCCTTCTAGTGGGCTGGCTTCTTCTTGCCTGCAGCCCTCAGCCTGTGCAATCGTTCTTGCTCTTCCTTGGCTTTTGCTATGGCATTGAGCAATCCAGGGTAACCATCTCATTGTATTCCCAGTTTTCCAAGAAAAGTTTTCACTGTTTCATAAGCAGCTAAAATATGCGTAACCACAGACTTCACTGTTAGCATAACATTCACAGCAGGCTTAATGACAAGGCCCAGATTTCTGGTTGGGGTTAAGCTGAGCTGAATGCAGCCATCAAACTTCCCCGTTTTTCACTGTACTTCTCCTCCTTACGTATAACTGACCTTTCCTTCCGCTCCTGTTTCGTCCTTCAAATATCACCGAAATGGTGTTTTATGTGAGATAAATGCTGCAGAAATGCTACTGATTGCTGCCACGTTCAAATTGGACAACTCGTTGTTGTTCTAAGGCATCGGATTGCTAAATTGTCTTCTAAAGCCCTGATACAATGAATATTTTTCCAGGTTGTCATTACAGAGAGGTAGAGTAGATTTTTATTTTTTTTTTTAAGATGAGGCAAGAATATACTTAATATTTGTTAATTGTCTCTCATCTCCACATACGTGTTTACTGCTCTGCTCCTGTGAATAGGTTATTACTGGTTTGTTTGTTGGAAGTCATCACCCGTACTTCCATATAGAAATTGCAGTGGGTGATGTTTTTTCTCCGGACCTCTTTATAACTCCTCTTTCATCTGCCTGCTGGTTTTTCTCTGCCTATTGAAATTTCTTCCATTCTGGGGGGCTGGTAGCCCAGATGTTTCTATGACAATGGTGTCTTTATCATCAGGATTTCATAATTAGGCAATTATTTTTTTTACAATACAGTCATTCCAAGATTTTGTGTAATGAGCAGTTAGATATTATAATCTGCTAGAAATGCATTTTTGTGTAAGTATGGATTAGAATAGTTTTTAATTTTACAATTTCAGAGATCTAGATTAGACATTGTCGTAAAGAAAAATGACTTCTTATGTCTATTAGAACATTTACTTTTGTGTTGTGCTTATGCCAGCTAGTCTGAAATACTTCCACATGTTTTTAATCTTAGGTTAAGTTAAAATTGCTGGTAAAAGAGATGGTGGGAAAACGGTTTGTGATGGCACAAGAAAACGTAGCTAGAATTTGTAAGATAGTACAGTGCCCTGTTCCCTCCTGCTCTGCAATGGGGAAGCCAAAGGGTCAACAAGAATAAAATCTAAGTCAGGCTGAGCCAGCTGGAAAGTGGAACAACTTCAAGACCTTTGTGCTGATCATTTCAATCACTTTTTAATTAATTAACTAATTAATTAATTCTTTTTTGCATGAAGCTGGAATGCTTGACCATGTCTTTCATTCTCCACCTCTTCCTATTTTGTGCGTGTTTCAGTTGAGAGACACATTGGCAGTAACTGTGAGTACAGATGGGTTTATCCCATGAAGAATCGTTTCCCGTCATTTCCCTGAAGAGCCCCCTTTGTAATTTCTTTCACTCCGTCTTAACACTCTCGTTTGTTTTCCCTGATAGTTTGTTCAGTAAAACACGTGCCCTTTCCAATACTAAGCATACATCTAGCCTTTCTGTTGCTTATTATTATTTAGCATTAAGCACTGATTTCTAAGGATGCTCGTGGAGGGAAATACAATTTCAAACACCACTGAATGAGTATACATATTTTCTGTCTCACTGCTTGCTTTATTCCTAATAGAAAACTCTCTGGGAACTTTACTCAAGCCTACTCCATCCCCATGTACATTCTGATGGGAAGCCTCCTACTGGCTTTAGTCAAACAAAACACCTCAAAGATCCCAAGAGTTTTGCTGAACTGGGTCCTCAGTGAGCTCTCTGCTGTCCTGAAATGCTGTAGCTGGGCTGAGACACCCTGGTGCTTGCTGAAGTCTTGGGATAACCATTTTGTTTTGCTGGGCTTCCAGATGGCTTTCCCATCATGCCATATGCCATGCTCTGCATGGTCCCAAGAACATAACATGTTTCTGGGGCTGCGGGTGGGGCTGCGAATGGGAGAGCAAGGCAGGTTCCATCCTGAGGGCTGCTGTCTGCTGCTCTTGTTCTGCTGAAGGGAAAACAGAGGAGCAGGGCCATGGCTGGTGAGCTGCTTTTGCTTTTCGCAGAGGTCCTGAAGTCTTCTCCACCTTCAATGACCGATCTGTATCATCTCTGAGCTATCACATCAGGTCAGGATGAGAGAGTGGGAGTAAAAATACCTTAAGCAGAATCATGGAGGAAGAGCAGGTCTCCTTCATGTTGTGCTCCTGTGGACCACTTCTTTGTCTATGCCGATGGTGGCACTGGTGCTGCAGACAGCTCTTCTGGTTGTTTCTGTGTGTCAGTGTGGTGGACACCCGCGTGCAAACTGTGCTGCAGTGGCTTTGGATGACTCAAGGCTAGAAACTGCCCTTCATATTCCTGTTTATCCTAAAATGTTTTTTGTGACCAGAAAGAAGTTCATGATGACCACATGTCATCTAACTCTTCCCAGCCAGACCCACTATTTACCTCTAAGTTAAGTAAGAGGTGACGTCGCGGTCTGAGCTAGGGGTGGCTTTCATGTTACGTGGTACTCAAAAAGTAGGTTACTGGGTCAGGAACAGCAAGTTCTGACTGTTTGCCAGCTCGGCCTTTTTTTTTTTTTTCCCCCACAATGTTTATACTGCTGTGACCTGCCATGCTAAAATGAGCCTAAAATGAACACAGGCGGTGCTCTAAAACACTGAGATGTTTGATTGAACTTGTCCTTCTGTACCTGCATCAGATTATCGGTTTGCAGCATGCACGCTTTATGGTGGCATTCTTTTTGGAAAGGAAAAAGTAGAGCTAATTGCAGGCAAGTCCAACCTTCTTTGGGTGCTGGGGGACTCTGGTGGCCCTCTCCAGCACAGATAGCAGTGGGATGTGAATGGGTTGCTCCCCAATGCAAAGTGACATCTGAGGGAGATTCCTTCTGTCCAGGAGGCAAGCTTCTCTCTGGTCGGTGCCTTTGTGCCCTGACTAATAAAGCCTGAGCCTTCCTCCCCATTGTCGAGTGCTAACAGTGGAGTTCATCAGGGCTGGATGGCCTGGCTGCAATTACTTGGATAACCTGACTAATGAAAATGTTACTCCAAGCAAAGCCACAGGGTATGCGCGGTGGCTCACTGCCAAAGCTGACTTAAGAGGAAACTATGTGGGCCATTCAGCCAAGTGATTCATTGAATGTTCAGTGCTTCTGAAAACTCATCTAAAATAATTTAAAAAGGGGAAAGAAAAAAAAAAAAAAAGTATTTGAGGAAAAGCTGCACCTCCCAGAATCTTCGCTTCAGTTGCTGAGAGCTCTCTGCTGCCAGAGCACACATAGCAGGGCAGAGAGAGCAGCGTGTTGTGTGGGGAGCAGTGTGACAGCAGCATCACAGCACATCCCAACAGGCTGCCCATCACACTCTGCCCCATCCTGCACCACATTCCTAGGAGACATTACCCAGAGCCCATCACCGCCCTCAGCCCTAATTCCTGCCTGCAAACCAGTGCTGGCAGTGGTCACCAAGCACCTCCACCTAGACATTTTCTGGGTTGGAAGTGACATAAAAGAGCAGAAATCTGTCTCCGTTCTGCAGCCCTGCTGCACAAATAGCTCTCCAGCCTGGCACTGTCGCTGCAGCAGCTGTGGCCTGAAAGTAAAAATATGAAAGCATGACATATAGGCTTTGCTGAGGAACTGGCAAACCACTGTTATGGCAAAGGAACGCCCTCGTAATACTCTGTTTCCAGTCAAAGGAAAGGTGTGCACTCTGTGTGTGTGGGATTCTGACCCAAGAGTCTAGTTACACTAAATAAGATGTACCAGTTGCTCAGGAACTGATAATAGGATGTAGAGTCCTTTATCTCACGTGCTGAAATCCAGAGTGGGTCATCAGCAACTGGAACATCTTACCACCTGATGCCTGTCCAAGGCCTGTGCAAAATGAGTCCCAGCTGCAGAGCCACTGTGTAACTTTGGGGGTTTCAGGTTTATTGCTTTTATTTTCCTTTTTTTGGGAGGCAGGAGGAGAGAGTGTCTCTTGTCACCCTGTCCCTGCCACGTGCCTTCATTAGCACAGCACACAGCCAGCACCAGCCCTGCGTGGGGCCGCGGCATTTTCTTCCCCTGCAGATGGCTGTACAAAGCAGAGCTGAAGTACGTCAAAGTCCTCTGGAGAGCAGCCAGTGCTGGCTCTGTGCACACCAAGTTTGTTTTGGGGCTAAACACACAGTTGTGAGCTCTCCTAGCGTCTTAATTCGGAACCTATGTCAGAATAATAAAAGAAAAGCCTGTAAAGAATGAGACATGTTTCTTCTCTTTCTCACACATGAGAAATACCCAAAATATTTGTTTTCAGTAATTGTTTGAAAAACGTGAGAAGATGAAGAAAAGCTTTACTTAGTGCTGCAATTGCGCTCAGACAGACGTGTTTGTATTCCATTCATTATAATGGGGCTTTATATGATATATATCTTGCCTATCCATTCATAGCTGTGGGATACTTTTTTCCATCCAAAAGCATGCTGTAAGTGTGAAAGGCCCCACAGCAGCTCACAGTTGCCTCCCTTCAGCCCAGGCACCAAGCTCAGAGCAGGACACTGCAGTGCCAGCCTCCATCACTGTCCCAAGCAGCTCTTGAGCTTGTTCCCTGCTCCTTCAGGCTCCTGTGAAACACCCCTGGTTGGGGAGGCAGACAGAGAGCAGGGAGAGATGATGCTGAGCTCTGAGCAGTCACTGCCTGTGGAGCTCTCAGCCACAGGGGCAATGCTGGGGCAGGGGGCATGGCTTCTTGTCCCTCTGCTGGAAAGGACACAGCTGGTCCGTGGGGCAGGAGGAGATCTGTAGAGTTCACGATAGAATGCACTGAACATATCGGCAGGGCAAAATCTTATCTGAGTATTTCAAATTTGGGAAGTACCGAGTGAGACATACTGAGAATCTCCACTTCGAATGAGCTGAGGAGCTGAACTTCCCTCCTGGATTCTCCACTCTGCCGTCCAAAGAGAGCTTTCTGGTTGCTGCACTTGTTTCCTATAGTCTGAGCCAGACAGAGATGCTATGAAGACAAGCGCCTGTTATGTGCACAGAAGGACAGCAAAAGGACAGCAGATATTCACTTGGATGCCCTTCATAAAACGTTCAACTCCTTTTAAAGGTGGAGAGCGCTGCAAGATGGGTCAGATGACATTCACACCAGTTCTTCTGCTAGATTACATTGACATATGCAAGCTGCAGCATCAACCACATTCTCTTAACTGCACATACACTTGTGTATGTATATATTTTCAACCCTAAATTATCCTTATGCAATGAAGGCCAGTGAACTCCAGAGCAGGCTTCTTTGCCGTTACAGGGAATGATCACGCTGTTAAGCACCGGGCTGGCAGCAAAGTCCAGGAGCCCTCAGCAGGCTATCTCTGTGCCTGTAGCTTATGATTATTACAGCTATGGAGAGCTGCTCTTCTGCACCACCAAGATGCTGGGTGATGCCCTTCATGTGCCACTCTCTTCTGCCTGGCATGGTGATGGAGCTGTCTCTGTTGGCTGGCTGTCCATCAGGAGTCTCACTGCGCTCAGGGTGTCCCCTGCTACTGAAAGCCTTTGCTTCAGTTGCATAGGAAATCATTTCATTCCTCTGTCCTCTGTGGGTTGGGGTTTTCCACAGGCAGGGCTTGCCGAACTACCCACATCCCACTGAAAATAGGGATCTGTGGCTCCAGAGCACTTACTTAAGCACATTTATTTAGCGCTTGCTGTGAGCTTTCTCCAGGCTATCCCAACCCATTAATAACAGCTCCGATGTTCTGAGTTTGCCTCAGCATTTAGGAAAATTCCCTTCTTCCAGACAGGGGCATTTCTGTGCTCTGAGATCAGAGCCGTTTCGCCTGCTCTTCTCATGGAGCACAAAAGACAGAAACATCGAGTGGGTCACCCCTGCTGCTCACCCTGTTACTGAGGAGTGACTGCAGAGAGGGGAACGTGGAAGAATCAGAAAATGTGGATGTGCAGGAAACGGCAGGGAGGGAATAAATACCAGTGAAAATAAAGCAGGGAAAGAAGTGGCCCTTAAGTTGCAAAGAGTTGCGGGAGTCAGCTTTCAGATGCTTTTTACAGAGGCATCCTCCTGGAAAGTACAGGTCCTGGTCGATGATGAAACCCTTGGGGAATTCTGAGGTCAGAGCTGTGCAAGGGAGAAAAGCAGTGGGGCACTTTGCACATCCCTGCATCTCTTTCCAGTGAGAAATGCAAGCAGAAGGTTTGGGGGAGTTCAGTGGTGCCACGCACCTGACTGGCGGGTCCCAGTTCCCTTAGTTCCCTTTACCTCTCCCTGCTCTCCTTGATGCCCTTCCACAGCCCTGCAGCACTGCTGCAGCCCCACTCTGCCCTCCTGCACGAGTCAGCCTGGCTCTGGCTCTGCAGTCCTGCTGCTGATTTGCATGTTTCTGTAACACAGTTCTTTCCATTTCCATGCACTGGTCTGTCTTTGTTAAGGCTCTGCCCCACTCTGACAGACATGAGGCACAGATGGCTCTGTGCAGCTTTTTTCATGTGTTGTTTTTTTGATGTTGATTTTCTTTACTCTTTCATTTCTACAGTTCATTGAACAGCAGCAGTGTTTAAGTTACATAAACCTTAAGTACCTTTTATTTTCCACGGGAATCACACTTGCTTAGCCTACCCCTCCCCTAACCGCCCGGTGCTCAGGAGCATTTCCGCTCCATTTTCCTTTGGTTGTTCTGCAGACAGGATGGCACTCCTTCCACGCTGCAGAAATGATCCCAGTGGTTGGAAAGGGAGGATGGTTTGGTTCCTCCAGGGATTATTTTAGGATGTTCCTTGGAACTCTTGTTCCTTGGTACTTATTACAACATACTAAGTGTGTAGGCAACCCCAAATTATCTGGGTAAGTCCGAAACACAGACCCCATGGCTGGCACTGGAGCTGATCTTTTCTTATTATCCAGAGAGTTTGGGGTTGCCTACACACTGTAGGTGACTACCCACACTGGCATACAGAGTCTGTGCTTGGAATTATCCCTTCTCCCTATTGCCCAAGTGAGAACAGAGAGCCCATAGGCCTGGGTCACAGGCATGCTCGCAGGCTGGCCACCTGTCCTTGGCACCGTGCTGCTCAGCACTGTCACAGCTGTACCTGGTTTTCTAAGCCCTGCTGAAACATCTTGTGAGAAGCTACAGAACACAGTAGAAATGTCCCCATGCCGTGGTGTTTCCTGGCCCCTGTTCTTCCTCCAGGCCTGGTGGCAGCAGGCGCTGGCAGTGCCATGTCCCTGCATGGGGAGGTGGGCTGGGGCTGCCCTGCTCTGTGCATTGCTCTGTTCTGACACCCACTCCTGCTCACAAGCAGTGGTTGGGATGGATCCATTATGCTTTAAAAAGCTGGTTAGAGACCTGATTTATAAAACACAGATCTGTCATGCAGACAATGTAGATTTTTTATGTGCTCGAGCTTTAAATTGTGTGTTTTGACTTTTTCCCAGGTTTCCTTTTTGGCAGTTCAATTGCAGTGCTCCCTGCTGGGGCTTATTTAAGTGGAAGAAAGGACATAGTGTACTTACAAATGTAAATGATGAATGTTTATTCCCCTGAACTGAATAAGTGGTGAACCCAGAAGGTGAATAAGATAAGCTTATCAACTCAGTACTCTTAACTTTCTTTGCAGCAATTAAGATAAGGTTCATACCTCGCTGACAGTTCTGCACAGCAATACCAGGTAGTCATGCAGCTTTTGTACTGACAGCAGATGGTGACGGCACTTATCCCAGCTCTGAAATACAGAGCCCTCTCCGGTGGGATTTCAAGGATTTCATAGCAATCGTATTTTCCATTTCTACACAAAAACGGCCAGCTTCATTATGCAGGACAAATTCTAAATGGTTCCACTGAAGTCACAAAGCCCAGATTTACACCCTCATGTTTGATGAAATCTATGTCTCTCTCAAGCGTTCTCGGAAAGCTGACTGTCTTGTTTCTAGATGAGTCTGCTAATGTTATTTCAGAAGAAAATATTTACATATACAGAGAAAGAGAGGTGGAATGGGAGTTCCTCTTTCCTGCCTGGCTCCCAGAGCTTTCTGGAGCTGGGCACAGCTGTAGGGGGTGGTGGGACGTGAAAGGTGTGGGGCCCTGGCCAGGAGCAGGGTGGGCAGTGACCTGGTGTCACCTGTATGGGGCAGAGCCACCACACGGCCAAGGGCCTGGTGCAGGAGTGAAGCTAGAGAGAGGATGCTGTGGGGTAGGATATATTTGGGCTTAGCCACCACCACCAACATATGTGAAGGTGATGTTCTTGCTTTAGATCTGCTCCTTTTGCCATGTCTCCACAGGTCCATGCAGCTCCAGCTCTGCAAAGTGCTTTTAGGAGAAACTGGCCTCATTTCAGTGACCGTCTGCTCCTCTGAGCCACCACTGTAGGACTGCTCCAGCTCAGTGCCCTCTTCCATTTGACCTGGAGCTCATCTCACTGCTGTGACATGATCTCTGTCAGCTTGAACTTTGCTTGTACCCTTTCCCTTTTGAGCTCAGAGATTCATGTTTTGGCACATCCTCTTGAACAGCTTCACCCAAGTGTGAACGGAAGCACGGTGCTGCTCTGCAGCGCTGCAGTGCCAAGGGATTCCCTGCAGCAGACGTGACCCTTCAGTTTCCTATACAGTTGGCTTAAGCCTGCCCTCAGCCCAGGACTGCTGACTGCTGGCCATGCCTGTCAACTGGTAGGCTTCTGTCCTTCCCAGCCAGTCTGTAACCGGTACCTGAGGGCTGCACTCCTTCCCACCCTGCAGTGATAACTGTAGCCCTCACAGCCCTCTGGCTGGGGAGTAACACATGTCAGTTCTTCTAATCCAGCGTTCCTCAGGGAGCGTTGGGACCAGGGCAGGCTGCTTGGGTGCCCCTCCAAAGGCAGTCTGGGGGCTGGCAAGCTGCTGTCAGAGTGTTTTCCTTTCCATTTCTGATGCATTCAGATGCATTTCTAAGTCATCACAGAAGTACAGCTCTATTCGTTCATCAGATTGCTTCTCCTTTTCTAGGAAAGCAATGTGAGAAAGTAAGATGTTCTTTCTTTTTCCAAATTACAGAAGCAAAAAGTGCTGTCGTTTTGCAAGCTGACTACCACAGTTTTGCAAGGTTACCACTGGGAATGCTGCTTGAAATGAGATTCAAGCCTTGGCCATAAATGTATTTCTTAAGTTCATTGCAATTTGCATACACAGCAGGACAAATCAATACACATCTCAGAATGAAGCACACCACCAAAGCGCGACCTCCCGCCCATCATGGAGGGGCTGTGAAGATAACAAAGTGAACCCGCTAGCAATTGCTCCTTTGCAGCAAGAGCTGGTACACTTCTAAGCCACTCACAAGCCTGTTAAATAACTGGCCATCTTTTAAGCTCAGGCACCCTGGCGTGTAGGAGGCAAATAATTCTCAGGGGGATTTAACACAGTTATGTAAAATAATCTGAAGCCATCCTGGTTGCTCCAGAAAGATTATAATTAAGCAGGGTTTTTTCAAATGTCTGCTGCACCAGTTGATTTCTCTTTGTAAGAAAACAAAACAAAGGTCTCGTTCTGATCTGTTTGAGAAGCAGTTTCTGTTCCTCTCACAAAGAGGAAGGGGGTTGTGGATGTGCTGCTGCGTGTGCCGCTGGCAGTCTGGATATTTATGACACTGAATATCTTTTGAATAGTAATTTGTAACATTTGATTAATCTTCTGTTCTGTTTGACAAGAGAAGCACCATGGTGCTGAGCTGTGCACAACAGGCATGGTGCCCACTGCTGGCAGCTGTCCAGCACCAAGGCTGCTAGAAGCAGTGTCTGGGTCCAACTCTAGCCTTGACCAAGGCCCTGAAGCCTGCTTGACTTAACGCTGGGACCAGATCCTCTCTGTGTGAGCCCCATAGCTCCGGCGAAGATTTTATAGTAGTCCTCTAGCATCCCAGTGCACATCTGGGATGCACACAGAGCGCAACTCATATTCCCGGCCTGCACCGTGCCCCTGTGCTGCCCTTGCAGCAGGCTGAGGGTGGGGTGTGTGGGCTGAGAGGGACCTTTTGGATCTTGTTACCTTCTGGTTTAACCCCAGCACATGTCTTCTGCTCTGTTTTTCTCCCCGGCTCTCCACGTGACAAGTTTTCTCATATCCTGGATGCAGTGGGCTCTGTCATGGGTTAAAGAGAAAAATCCTTCCTTCACCGTGCCAGCTGGCTAGCAAGGAGGCTGGCTATCTGTGCCATTATACCAGCTGCTACATGTAATGAATCGCACACCTCAGAAGGAAACCCTCTGCTTGTGTTTTACAAGCTCCTAAGGAAAGCAGATAAGCCACCACACTGCTGATGTCTCCCGCAGCCACCTGGTGCAAGTGCAGTGGCAGGAGGGAAGGGAGTGTTTCGGTGACTGATATCCACGTTGCTTAATGGGGAGGGTGATGCTTGGCAGGCCTGAGCACCGACTGTGCTGCTATGTTTTGTTCCTCCATAGCTAAAGCAGAACTCGCAGGTGACCGTATTTGGGGGTTTGGATGCAATATGTTCACATATTTTCCACTGCTGAATGGAAAGGAAAAAATCAGTATGATTGTTGCTGTAGGTATCTGTCTTACTTGCGGATGGTCTAGGTTTCCGAATAGCTACTCCTCTGTAACATGAGGCTTTCAGGTTTCACTATCAATTAGAGTGGCCGCTTTTCTAATTAAAATAATTCCCAAGTCCAACTATTGTCTTGGGCAGTAAATGTGCCAGGTTATCACAGATAGGAGGATTTAGTAAGAAAATGTGTTGCCTTCTTCTCAAAAGAGGTCAGTGTAATTCGAGTAAAAGACTGTCCTAAAAATCAGAAAACAAGCAAAGGAAATGAGAAAGTAGGAGCCAGGCAAATACTGCTTATGTAATTACGGCAAAACAAGTAGGGCAAGGGAGAGACCCAGGCAACCAGGCTTGGGGTACAACTGCACGTGTTGTTCATGCCCCTTCTGCCAGGGGCTGATCTCACTGTGTGGTTAAAAAGAAAGCCAATCACTCATTGTGAAATGACAACAGCAGTGGAACCGTCACCCTTTAGGATGAACTTTCAGCAGGGCTTCAGTATACAGCTACTTGTGACAGATCAAAAGAAGTTTTAAAAGTGCACTTTCATCCTCTTCTTTAAAGTATTTCTTCTCAGCTCTCAACACTCCTGCTCAAAATTTTATAACATAACGATTTCTGTTACGGGAAACAGATTTGCCTACAATGGGACTGAAATTGCCTGGCAGCCGCCCACACTTTGCCCAACAAGCTGCTTGGCCACAGGTCATGACAAGAGATCACAGAATGGTTTGTGTTGGAAGAGATGCTTTAAAGTCCAATCTTGTTGCCATAGGCGCATCTTTGGCAACATCAGATTGCTCAAAAACTTGTGCAACCCAGCTTCAGACAGTTCATCACCTTCATCTGTGCATCAGAGATGGACCCTTTGAAGAAGCTTCTTTTCCTCCACTCTTTCTAGATTTGACAATAGGAATGAGCACTGTGATTTTTAACTAACTGAAGTGAGGTGAGAGGAATCCTGCCCCGCGGAACCTACATTCCTTAAGGTCATGGAGAACTAATTACCCTTGCTGGAAGCCGTTCACGCCTATGGACAAAGGTCTTGTAGGTGGTTTGCAAATGTGTCATGGTAATGACATGCAACAGTTTGCTTGTATACTCACATGCATCACCTGCAGATGTGAAGCTCTTGCTTGTGAGTGCCAACAGATAGGTATGCTTCCGGGTCAACAGAAATGAATGTACATCAGCACTGGAAATATAAGAGAAAAAAAATATAAGAGAAAAAAAAAAAAGAGCAGCCAGTCTTGGCTCTTATGTTGTGATTCATAGCTTTGCTTGGTCTCAGAGCACATTCAGGAACTGGGCCCTTTTGGTGCTGAGCAAACACAAAACAGAAAACCAATCAGAGCCTGGTGGAGGTTCAAGTGTAGGACAGCATGAGAAGCAACAGTGACAGAAGCGCCAGATGCCCGCAGGTTTGCAGAGGGTAGCTCTGAGGGGCCACACTAAGCCTCTGTGGCAGAGTCAAGTACAGCCAGCTCCTGAAATGCACCTTCATGACTGATGGCATGATAGGTAATGGTAACGTCTTCATAAACACATGCGCTTAGAGAACAATACGTAGAAGAAGAGTGTGTATCTCTGGACATGCTCTCTTCACTTCATTTACTGGTCTTTTTCTCCATTCTCCACCTCAACTTTTTCTATTTTCCTTTGCTTTTAGAGCACTTTTCCTTACGTAAGATGACTTTTTCCACTTCCTTGTATAAATTTTACCCTTGTCTCCAGCCCTGAAGTATTTATAGCTCAGTGGCACACATAACCATTGGGCATACAGTAATTTCTCTTTGAATACTTTCCATATCTCTCCTGTGTGCTTTTCCACCCACATACATTCCACTGCCTTATCCCAAAGGATGTCTTTATTCCTCCTTTATACCTCTGGTTTTTCTATTGTGTTTTTCATGCTTTTTTTCTTGATGGGTCAAGTGTTTTTGCATATCACAGTTTGAAAAAAAAATTCCCTTCAGACTCTTTTCTTGAACCAAATCCTGTTCATCTGATACGCACATAGACTGAAATTCAGTCTTGAGTAAAAGAATGACCTACCTGTTGTGGAAAACCTATTTTTCACTTTTGAATGGGACAAAGGCCTCACACTGGCCTCCACTGAGTAGTTAACTTCACCTGCAAGAGTCCCACCGTGTGCTGTGGCCTCTAAGGTTGTAATTCTGTCCAGATATTTTTGTTGTCAGTGTTTTCTTTCTTGTGGTATTTTTGTAGCAAACAAGAAAGTGAAATTATTTAGAGACTCTCTCCTTTTTCTCTCTTCTCTTCTCTTCTCTTCTCTTCTCTTCTCTTCTCTTCTCTTCTCTTCTCTTCTCTTCTCTTCTCTTCTCTTCTCTTCTCTTCTCTTCTCTTCTCTTCTCTTCTCTTCTCTTCTCTTCTCTCCTCTCCTCTCCTCTCCTCTCCTCTCCTCTCCTCTCCTCTCCTCTCCTCTCCTCTCCTCTCCTCTCCTCTCCTCTTCTCTTCTCTTCTCTTCTCTTCTTTTCCCATCCCGTCCCGTCCCGTCCCTTCCCTTCTCTTTTCTCTCCCCTCCTCTCCCCTCCCCTCCTCTCCCCTCCTTTTTTTTCAGGTAGACTTTCTTCAGTTCAGTGGTCAGCATTCTAATGCCACTGGTCTAATGCTTTGTGCTTGAGCAGAAGTTCAAGCAGGGGTTAATCCAGACATCGTAATGTACTGCAATAAGGCCCAGAGTCCTGGTGAGCCGACCAGGATGGATTTAGAATATAGGAACAATATTAGCTTTTATAAATGCTGTGAAGAAATATAACACTGTTTGGCCTGATTTTCCAAGATACAGAGCCCCAGCAAAGAGTTTAAATTTACGTAGCATTTATGAAAATCAAGCCATAAATTTTTGCCACTTAATCTAACAGAGAAAGAGACAAGGCCTCTCCACACTTTGCAGCAAGTCTGTGGCATGATCTGAGCTCAGAAGATCCTGATTAATCATCTTCCCATCACTACTTCTTCCCCACTTCTAATTAACTCTATGTCATCAATGCAATCTATTACATAACATGGACTATATAAATTCCAGGAATAAACCCCTGGAATACACTCACCAGCATTCCCACTCAGAACTGCGATAACCACAAGCACATCCTGCCTTTAATTATACAGAAGAGGTTTCGGCGATTTGGTGTCCTACATCTGTATTAGAAAGCTTGGGCACTGAATTGCTATAAATCAAGAGCTTTGCTGCTCTCACAACAAGCCCAGTGGGAGCCTGACTTTCTCAAAGAGCTTAATTAAAGAGTGCTTATTGATAGCTCACCCCTGTAGCCCATTAGAGCTCCGCAGAGATATCTGTTCTCCAATATCATTGTGAAAAGTGGGACAGCCCTTGCTTCTTAGGAAGCTCTGTGTTCTTAATCACTTCCTTAGATGTCAATATGGTCCTGGTGATCTTACAGTCATGTTGCAATTAGTTGCTGATAGGTGTGAACAGGGCATATCTGAAAAACTCTATGGAGTCACTCTTGGCTAGACAGTTATTCAACACAGCCACAATTTTCCTTAGTACTTTCTCTGGCTATATCTCAGTGCACTTGGAAAAGTGAGATTAATGTGTGGCATTTCCAAAACCACTCAGATTTTTCCTCAGAAGCATGTAAGTTCCTTCCCTCTGATGAATGCAGCCCCTTGTGACTTACAGAGAGTAAGAACCCATGTTCCTATCTCACTAAGGCCCTTCAAGATGTTATTCAATTTTGGCTTGAAATCCACTTTGGAGTGGAAGTTGTGCAGTGGTGCAGTGCACTGAATCGCTCAGCCTGCTGATGGCAGAACCAACTCTGTTGTTACATGTGAGTGGTATAGGTGGTCCCTCACCTGTTGGGGAGGTTTATATCCTTCCATATGAAAACCAGCAGTGCAAAGAGCGGAAAGGTGAGAAGGGAGCAGTAGCATTTTAGACCTGTGCAGGCCACTTGTGGTATTGTCACTTGCACATGTGAACAGAGGGGGTGATGTTGTCCCTTGAGTTTGACTGGCACCACCTCTGGTGCAAGGCCACTTGCACTGTGGTTGCTGGGCCCATCTCGTCCCCACCCTGCAATATTCTCTGAGCTGTGCGGAAGCCATCATGCACAGGCATTGCCCAGAGCTGAGGGAGCTTTGTAATTTGATTTGGACTGAACACTCCACGTTGCAGAGGCAGAAGCGGCCACCTCCCTGGACGCTGGCTTTGGTGTTGCAGTGGGGCATGAGCTGCTCCTCCAGCACGTTGTGCAATCCTGGCTCTTCTAGCCAACCTGCATCCCAAAGGAGCTGGCAGGATTCACTAATTTGGGTCTGCCCATTACTAAGTATTATTTCCCAATGCATTTATGAAGCCATCCTACCTCCTAATTCCAATCTGGATAAGTCAGAAAGGTTTGGAAGCTTCAAAAGAAATTTTAGACAGCAGAAATGAGATCTCATGGATCTAGTTTCTGTCCTTATTTTGAATGCTCTTCTTCCAGCTTTCTCATCCTTCATGATTGCAGGCATAAATTAATCTAGTATTAATTTTCATTAAACTCTGGCCAACTGAACGTGCCAGAAAGATTAAGGAGAGAAGTATAGGCTGTCATCCTGCTAATGGCTGTATCCAAAGCAAAACTAGTTTTAACAAAACCACGTGATAGACAGGAAGCAATTTGCAGTGGTGTTGCGAGGAAAAGGCTCCTCTGATTTGTGTTCTTCATTATTATAGCAGAGCTTTGTAAACTTACTGTGGGAATTTGTGTCCTTCACTGTATGGGAAGAAAGCCAGATTGCTTTAACCATGTGTATCATCGTTGCCTTCCTGACGCGTGCTTTCCTTCTCTTTCCCAAGGAGGGAAGAAAGAGTTTGCAGGATCCTCACAGAGGAGGAGTTTGTCCTGGAGACAAATTGGCTCTGGAAAGGAAGTTCTGCCTGTCAGCAAGTTATATGTTATAATACGTGAAGCTGGCAGTCACTTGTTTATGCCTCATGGCTCATGTGACGATTTAAATGTGCACAGTTCCCCACCCTGATGTTTCACTGTGATCTTTTCGTCCAGATACAGATCTGCCCATACACAAGCTCTTTGATTGCCTTTGGGCATAGGTGAGGAAACGCTGCAAGCCCCATGATGCCCCCACTCAGGCTCTGCACACTGCACCTCCCCTGCTGCAGCCCTCAGCAGCCAGTGAACGCAGAGCTGCTGCAAAGCATGCCACAGTGCCTGTAAGCCAGGTGGATTTCTGATATAAGGTAAACTGGCTGCATATCTGCACCACTCTGCACTCATGACAGCTGACAGCTTTAGGCATGAGCTGCAGCATGCTGGGTTTGGAGACCTGCTCAGGAAGCAGTGCTGCTGGTGGGGACACTGCCCAAGTGCAACGGGTGCTAGAGCAGGACAAGCACAGGACTTCCCTGCCAAGTGCCATTGTCTTCCCTTGACTTAACAGGCATGTGGAGATGGAGATCTCCAGAGACCTGGCAAAGGAAGAGAAAACGTGGCTCCACTCCCCTCACTGTCCAAGTGCTCTGGTTTTGCAAGGTCTGCAGTGGAGTTTGGCTCCTGGTTTGAAGCAAGGAAATTCAGCAGCAGAGGTTCCTGAGCAGGCTGAGGGAGCATCCCCTGAGACAGCAAATGAAGGGATCAGCCTTTGAGCAGTGTGTTTAATGAGTGATAAAATATAATTGACAGTTCCTCTGGGCAAAATAGCGTATTTATAGAAAGAGCCAGCCACATCAAACCAGCCCATTTTATTAGGCCAAACCTCACCTATTCATGTGTTACCAGAGGAAGGGACGTTCCCCCAGTCTGGCTGAGTTGCTAAGATGTTTAGTTGTGATCTTCATGTACCAGTGCCTACAACTCGACTTTACCAGAACACTGCCTCCTCACTAGTGAATTTGTGCAGTTATGGCCCAAGGAGGGGAGTCCAGGGTCCAGGCTCCATGCAGGGTACTGCACACAAGTTAAGTTATTGCCACAGGAAACCACTATCATTTTTCTTCTCGTGTCTTTATCTAAAACTACACTTTATTAATGATGAAAATACTTTTAATAAGAAAACCAGAAGCATTACCACATCAGCGTGGAACGTAGCAAAGCATGTGATTGAGGTGAGGTACGAAGTAAGGAACGCTCATTGCTGCTGTGAAGCTGACTCTGATGAGTAGAGATCAAAATCCAAACTATTCTACCATCCTGACTTTTCTTATTCAGAGACTACACTCTTCCAAGTCTGGAACGCCAAGGTGGCTTTCTCTTGTTCACTGTAGTAACAGTGGCTGTGGAGGGTGCATCTCCCTCCTTTGTGCCTTCGTTGCAGGCGGATGGCTGTATTCCTCAGATGCTGACATCCAGAGGTGATGTAGGCTAGTGCTGTGTGCTTGCTTGCCCTCTTGACCAATATATTCTGTGAATGGTATTGTTGAGTGTGTTAGTCACAGGTATGGCTGTGCCACATCTGGAGTCCTTATCAATAGAAGAAAAGCCTGCTTGTGCTGCTGGGTTATATAAAATGAAAAGAACTAGAAAGACACAGGGCAATGGCACTACCATTATTTTTCAAGCTTTAGATTTGTGTGAAGTAGAGATATTAAATTGCACTTACATCAGAGGGCGGCAGGTATGAATTGAGGATACCGGGTTGAACTTCAAAATGAATAACATTAACTAAATTTCTACCTCAAAAGCAATAAAATAAATGAACGTAATTATTCATTAATTGCAAAGTCTGGACTGTTTGAATGAAATGCAGTCATTTAGCTCAATTTTGCAATTGCATTAATAATGGAAGCCTCGATGTTGTGGAGCTTTTTTTTCTTTTTAACAGAACTTAACCTGATTTAAATTCATATGCAGTTGGCATATGATAGCAACAATATTATTAATAATTGTTTGTCATCATTAGCAAAATAATAATATCGTTGTGAAGTGTCATAGAAAATGCCCCACTAGATTTTGCCAAAATTCACTCTGAAAGTCTTTATCTGTTCTGCATCTACGGGAGAAGAGATCATGTAATCTCTAGTAATTTTGGACAAGAGTTAGAAGTTTGTATTCCCAGCGAATTACGAAGTATTTTGATTGAGGCCAGTGATAAGTCTTGGGAATGGTAACTCCCATCTTCACAACGCTTCCCAATACAAGAATAGCTCAGTAGTTATTATAGTTTAAATATTAATGATGGGTTGAATTCTGAATACTTTTGAAGATGAAACTGCTGTGTTCAGTGTTATAGTTACATTGTGGAGGTAATTTCTAGATGCTGAAATCACTAATTCCTGTCTGTGAGGATAATGAGTGAAAACAAAAGTCTTTTTGGTGTGGTGGTGACAGCAGTGTGATGCATGGGGCTCTCTGTAAGGCGCTGGTGGCTGTGCACCAACATCCTGGCAGCACCAAAGGCTATGTGCTGCACCCAGTGCATCCATAGCACAGCTAGTGGGAGCTTGAAGCCTTTCCTCTCTCCTTGGGATGGCTTCTTTAAAATCTCCTGGACTCCCTCCATTGTATTTAATGTTTCATGTGCTTGCGTAGTTCCATTAAGCAACACAATCAACCCTGGGAAATTTTATGTATCACTTTTCACGTAAATTGGCAGATTTCCACCTGATAATCTGACTGAGCAAGTTCTGAACCCATTGGCTCAGCCCATCCCTCTCCCCAGAGAGGACTGGACACTGCCAACTGCTCCACGTACCTCCCCTACACTCTGAAATGAAGGACCAAGAACCTGAGTATATTAATTCTCATGGTACTTCTTCATACCAATGCATACCCAAAGCTACCCTTTCCTTCTGACTTTAACCAGACTATCTATAGTAGTAAGAAGGATGAGATTTTCCTCGTTATTTACAAAAATAATGCTGGCAAGAAAACTGTATTTTGCACAATCACTCCTCAGTGTGAGATACTTTGAGGCTAAATATATTCTTCTAAGATATGTCTTTGGGCATCTGTTTTCATGCTGCATTCTCTCTATGAGCTGCACAGAGATGGCTTTCTTTAACATCAATGTATGCAGCGTGGGTAGATCTGAGCACAGAATTCTGCCTGAAGATTTCTGTTGTCTTTTTGTTCAATCAGAGGTTACGGCTCTAATTTCTCCCATTTGTAAATTGCACACAAATCACAGTCATATGCTTGGCTGAAAGTCTCGAGTTTTACCTTCCAAGCTACTCTAAAAATACAGCTCAGTCTCTGCAGCCTTCCAGATTTAAATCTAGTGCTCTAACACACAGGGTAGCATAAAAGAGCATGCATTCTTCATAGCACACAGCTATTGCCATGCAATCGTTGCAGAAGTGAGTTGATATTCACAAAGGCATAGTTCCCTTACAGCATCACCCAGACTGTATTTTATGAGGACACACAAGCAACAGTGCCCTGTTTTACCATTCTGAGGGGATATTTAGAAAATGTATGTTCTCTCCCCACTAGACATCACCAAGGGACACCTTCCTACTCTTTTTTGGGAAGCATAAACAATACCAGTTTTGTAATAATATTAAAAAAAAAAAAAAAAAAAAAAAAAATTTGTCCAGCTTTATTTGCACAAGTGTCAGACTTCAGCAAAGCTTAAAGTCCTTCTCTTACAGTGCATATCATTCCACAGAGCTCTCTAAGGCAATTCTTTTCAGTCTTACAGGTCACTCTCAATCATGAGCTGGCAGTGAGCCCCACCCAACGAATTTACTTGTTTTTAGCACTCTGTCCAGGTTTTTTTCTGTTAGATCACTGAAAATTTTCAATTGTTTATATTCCTCCAAAAGAGGAAGGGTCCTGATGCAGAGCCATTCAGCCCTTTTGTAGTTGTGAGCAGTGGAAACCCTATACAGAGAGGAAAATTACCCTTCCAAGGCTGACAGATCAATGCTATCTATCTCCGATGCCTTGGATCTACCTGTTAGACTCAGGATGGGTTTGAAGTCTGTCCTGTGCGTATCCACATTTCCAGCACTCGGAATGCAAACGCTTTTACCTCTTTTTATTTTCTTGCGCAGCTCTTCAGGTCTGTAGCCTTCACGAACAGGGAAAGCTGAGCATGGAGACCACTGCTTCAAGGTGGCCAAGGAAAGCTTGCCTTGCCCCAGTACAGGCGTGGTTATGAGAGTAGCCTTGACATTTGAAGCCCACTTTCAAAATGACTTGGTGTAGGAAAGACACATTCAGCAGAATAGGTACCACCTGCCGATCCAGAAAATCAGCCCCCCAAAAAACAGAAGAAAAAAAACCAAAGAAAAACAAAACAAACAAACAAACAAACAAAAGCCCCAAACCTACAGAAAAACAATCAGTCCATCCTTGATTCTTGTTATAAGTGATCAGGCAGAGGCCAGTCCACGAGTGTTGCTGTGTCTGAAAACCTCAATGAAAGGCAAAGTTTCCTTGTGGAGAACAGTTCTCACGGCTCCTTCTGTCCCCCCACATGCCAGCACAACCCCAGACTTGCCTGGGCTGGGTCGGGGCCAGCTTGTCCTCACTCAGGCCCTGATACTGCGAGGCATCAGGTAAGCCGATCAGCCATCCCAGCCAGCTCCAGCAGCCCAGACCTGAAATAGAAACACGCAGCCGAGGACTGGCTGCACATTGAAGGATCTCCAGTGTCCTCCAGAGGGAGGAGGAGGAGGGCACCTTGCACTGAGATCACTCTCTGCTCTCTGCCCTCAATACGCCCCAGTGAGCACTGCCAGAAGTGGCTGATGTCCACACGGGTTTTGCCCATGGCAAGCAGGAGATGGCTGAGTTCGGCCCATCTGGCTGTGGGCCCTTATTTTATGAGGAAACTTGTTGAAAAGTTGAGGGTCTCACCTCAGCTCCACACAGGAGCTGTGTACCAAAGCTTCAAGGTATTATTTTTGTCGTTAAAAATGAAAAGTATTATATTTGTTACTCAGTTGGGGCGGCAAGTGAATAGTGTTTTGTAAGATGCTGTTAAAGGATATACTGCGTCCCTACAGGACATATTGGATTGCACACCTTTAGAAACAATGCAAAACAAAGGAAAAAAAAAATGGAAAGTAAGCTGTTGCCTCTATATGCCAATGGAAAATAATTTAATTGTGAAACGAAACTGCTGTACAACACTGCCAAGAGGGCAAACGAATGGGAACTTAACAAAAAGGAGAAAACTGTCAGTCTTTCAGTGCACAACCATTTTGTTCTGAACAGCAGCAATTATGGAAATGTGCAGAAGAGTGTTTCAGTGATGATAAATCTGCAATATGTCAGGGAATATTTGGAGATTCTTATTTAATTACTGTGACTGCACAAATTAAACAGTGGAAAAAAGTTGTCAATGCTGTTTTTTAAAGCAAAGTAATAGATCCTGTGCCAAAAGCAACATGGTTAACGTCGGCAGCTAAAAGAGTTTCCCTCTAGGCTAAGCCTTGTGATAAAGAAAAGATGTCACTTGTTAAGCACTTTTGAACATGTTTGGAAAGGTTAGGAAGTAAATAGCCAGAACGATTACAGATTGGTTCACTAGCAGTTTGCTCAGCCATGTATGTCATCTCAACGCACTCTTTGTGTTCCAGGTTACCCACAGTTCTTGACAACAGTTTGATGCGTTATTCCTTCCCCTTCAGGAATCACTTGAATCCTGGGGGGTGCTGGACATCCCCAGTGCTGCCCATGGCGTTTTCAGACACAAACACACCTCGTTTCTGATAGATAAATAAATAAAAGCAAGGCGTTCTCCTGTTCCCCTGGTGTTTGTCTAAGAGACGTGGCTGCAAGTGCCAGTCCCAGTACTGTTGTGCTGTGAGGGCTCATATAAACTTTTTGCCTGATTTTCTCATCTGTAAATTAAGCAGAGGGTTTTTCTTGTTTGTTTTGTTTTGTTTTAAGGTTTACCTTTGCGAAGTGCTTTAAGGTCTAATATTGAAAAGGAATCTAAGAAACAGGTAATAACCAATTTTAGACACCAGGCAATACCCCACTGTAAAACACAGAAAAACGCCCAAAAACCCCACGCTGAGCTGCTGTCAAGGACACAGAATTTGTAGGACGTATGAATGGGAGCGTTTCCTTACGAAGATGCAGCACTGAAGTGGGTTGTGTGCCACGATCTGCTGCAGTTGTCATGGCAAGTATTCACATTTCCCATAGCAACAGAACCAGTAAATAACTGCATAAAACGCTGCATTAAGTGACCAGGGCACAAGTTAATTCTCTCATCGGCATCCTTAACTTGAGCACTCTTCTGTAGATGAAGCACTCCACTGAAAAGCAAGCTTTCCTTTGTGACATGTTTCCTCTTCATAGTTTCATTATGATTCACACACCGGTTGCTGCGCCAGTGACACGCTCTGTGCCGCGCACGCACTGCTGTGTGCCGCCTCGATGAGCCCAAGGAGATGATGACGGGGCAGCAAACCCGCAGGGAGGGCCGTTTTTATAGCACTCTGCGCAAGCGGTGCCTAATGCAGGTCAGCCCAAGTTCTGGGAGTGAAAGGACTGAGGCTCTACAGGAAACAATGCGCTTTTAAAATTATTGTCTGAGTGTCTCTCTCTTGTTTTCCCTCAGTTGAAAGGACTGTTATTCTGCAACCTAGCACTGCCGTCAGTGTCAGAGGCAGGCAGAGGCATTATGTGGGCAGGGTGGGGATGAAAGATGTGGGGAACTAAAAGATGCTTTGTAACACAGCCTCGACTCTTCATTAATTGTGCTCCAAAACAAGAGCGTTTTTCGTTTCTGTTGAAATAAATTTGTTGTAAGCAACCATTTTCCAGAGAGTGGTTTGTGATGGTGTTTGGAGAAGCTCTGGGCTGGGTCTGCAGAGCCAGGCTGTGTGCATGCAGCGCTGAAGACAGAACTGTGTACAGGTGTGGATGGCCTTCATGAGTAACACCGAACCTTGCTGGCAGATGGTTAGTGCAAAACACAGGAGCCATGTGTCTGAACCCGTTCTCTGTGGGCAGTCTGAAAGTAAGTGTCACAAAGGTGCCCAGCCAGGTGGGATGCAACGGGCAGCCCCAGGGTCTGGGTGAGAGGCTGGCAGTTCCACACGGGCACCATACTGGGGTCAAGAGGAGAGACAAGCTGTCCAAAGGAAAAAAAACAATCAGTTTCCCATATGTCTTGCCTCTGCAGAATGACCCAAGTTCCACGGCAAGCAGGTGCATCAGACTGCTTCTTCTTTATCCCTTGCTCACAAACCCTGACCAAAGGTGATGGTATTCCTGCTTAGATAAGGAAACTCCAACTGTATATTCACTTTCTGTAGAAACATAAAGGTGTGACCACCTGCAGCTGCATGGCACCAGTGGATTTCAGCGGGTGGGCGGGCATCGTTTGCACTTCTTTGGACTGACGTTTTGCCACCCTGATGGTAAATGAAATCCGTCACATAATATTCACTTCTAGCATTATAGTCAATTCATTGATGGTGCTCAGCACCTCCCCTGTGCCCAGAAAAACGCACATTTCTGTGAGTAGAGAGTGCATCCCACGCAGTTCTGTCTAATTCTTGACACATTTCAGTATTGTTTAGTGGCAAAACTCTGTGACAAAGTCTCCCAGACTTGCATTTTAACTTGCTTTGGGGCAGGTATGAGCACAGCAGCTTGGCACCAGCAGTGCCTGGTGCTTTCGGTCCCTCTCACTCCCAGGATCAGATCTCTGTGGAAAATTAGATCATTTATTTTATGCATTCATGAATTTATTTAGAAGGCCTCTGTGCTTGTAAAAACAGCTACATCAGTAAAAGGGCAGAAGGAAAACAGTGGGATGCACCCATGGAGCAGGTTGAATTGGGATCAGGGACACACACTGTTTTTTTTTCCTGCATGTGTCCTAAAAGACCATTGCAGGAGATGTTAGGAGAGCTGTGCCTCTGTGCTTTCAGCCACGGGTGATGCTCTGGCCTCTGCACCACTCGGTGCTCCTTCTGCACACTTGTGCTTGGACTGCGGAACCCAGGGGTGTTTGTCCCTTCGACAAAATTGTTATTGAGTTTTTATTCTATGTATGTCAGCTCAGGCCCCTCAGTGGCTGATTATACTAATCAGAGGTGGTTATTTCCTATGCCCACTTAGCCCATATTTAAATGTGGCAGCATTTGTCTTCGGTGCAGCTTCCAGAAGATACAAACCCAGGATCAAAGCAAATTAATGCACAGGTGTGTTATCCTATAGGATCCCACTAAGATACAGCTGGAGGAGCTTCAGAGTCTGTGGATGCTCACAGAACAATAAGGAGAGAAGGGGGTGGCCCTGCTCTTGCTTTTGCAAGGCTTTTTCCCCACTTCTTTGAGGCAGGCAGAATAGCAGACCATGAGGATTCTTATTTACAACAGACAGTAACAGTTTTTTCTTTATAAAAATAATAATAATTGTTTAAAGTATGATCAGCTTCATTAAAATATTCTTCTACTTCTTTTCCCGACCTGATCTCTGACTTGGGCGTCTCTCTGGTTTCCAAATGAGTACAAACATATTCTACATGGTTGCAGAGGAGCTAGATATCACCCTTGCTTCCACAAGAACCACCCAAAACTATATCCTACAAAAGAAGGTGCTGGGTGACGAAATGAAGATGCTTGGTCCCCTAAAGCTTAGGTGGCATTCTGTCCTCGACGGTGATTAACTCATTTGTGTTCCCAGTCCTTTTAAGAGGTTGCATAAAGCTTCAAAGCAGCACTCAGGTGCTTGGTGGGACAGCAAGCGGCTCCTGCCAGGCTGGACCTCAAGGGGGAATCCCATTCACATTAGAATAAATGTGGTTGTTTGGTTTTTTTTTGTTTCTCTGCCTTTAATGGAGTTTCCATTCCCTTTTCTGAGCCTAAATGAGAGTGGGATTTTACCCATCTTCTCATATGACTGTGGTGCAAACCTGAGTTTTAATTTTAGTCTTTTTGAAGGGGGAAAAATGAAGGCAAAGCTGCGTAGGCCCCAAGAACAGATGCATCTGCAGAGGGAGAAGCACGCTAAACTTGTGGGGTGCTGCTCGGAGCATAGGGCTGCACATTGACAGGCTCTGAGGCAGTATATTTTGTATATTACAAGTAAATGTGACTAAAATATCCCAGAAACTTCAACTATATTCTTTAAATTCAACTCACTAATTATTTAACCATCTCCCAACTTTGATTTTGTTAAATAACTAATACCATCGTTCGGAGACGAGAACTTAATCTGCAGAAAATTCTGTCCTTGGAGAAGATCAAAGTGAGTTCAGCAGTGTTAAGCACACACTTACAGCACTTGATCCTGAAAAAAAAATGAAGTGTGTGTTCAAATCAGCCTATTCCTTCATATAGGTCCCCATGAATTAACCTAAGCCTCAGCGCCGGGATCAAGGACCCGTAGAGATCTTGCAAAGCAGAGATCTGAAAATGTGGCAAAGGCACCAGAACACCGCCAGGCTGTGAGGGAAGCACCTGTCTGCTGCTCTGCACCCACTGTCACCATCGTGGAGAGTCTCCTCGGTGATATAAACATGAAAAATAAGTGTGTACATTGGAACACAAGGGAGCAATAACTCTGTTTCTCAGGCACAGCTCAAACGAATAAAGGACAACTAAAGAAGAAGGAGCTTAAATTCTTTACATGGCACAGTATTGAGGTACCAGCGTTGCGCAGCAGTGCCAGCACGATACTCTCCATGTCCTGCCAGTCCTGCAGCACAGCACCTGAGCCACATCCCAGGGCCCAGCATATACTGCACTGCCCCAGTCCCTGTGGATCCAGGCAAGGGTGCTGCTTCTGCTTTGTTTCCTCTGTTTCCCTCTATCCTTTTGGTGTGGCTTACCCCAAGCCTCCCTGTGGCTGCTGCATGAAAAAACAGAGCATCGCGCTGAAATTACAGGCATGCTTTGTAGTGTGACAGGGTTGAGTGCTTGTTCAGGTCTTGGCACTGTGTAAGGCTCCCCAGAGTGCTGGGTACGTACCGCAGGGACAGGCTATAAACACATACATGTAAACACATATTTTCTTTGCTGTTCTTATTTTATGACCAAACTCAGTCACCCTTTGGCTTTATAGCTGCTGACACGTCCTTGCAATGCAGCACTGTCAAAAAATAATACCAACCACTCCAAGGGTTTGGCACCCATTACAGAGAACAGCCACAGCTGCCCACCACTGTGGTGTGCTGAGCAGTGCATGGATTCTGTCGTGCCAACGTCTACCTCACTGCTCCTGTTTAACTTCTGGAGGGATCTTAGCAGAGAGTGCATTCTTCAGAATGAGGTAATTAAAGCCATCCACATGGAAACTCTTTCAGCTTTGCCACAGGGAGAGCAGCCTCACACTCACTCAGCCAGCTCCCCGCTGCGGCTCTACCTGCCAGGGGTCTGGGTTCAAACACTTCAACTACAACACGACCTCTGGTCAGACCATCACATTACTGTGATTACTGCAATGCCATGACATCTCACAGGGTTTTGCTGCATTGTAGCAGCGTTGGTGTTTGCTGAGCTCACTGGGCTCACAGGATGGGCTTTCCAGCCTTGACCCTGCTCTGCGGGTGGAACCAGCACGCACCCTGCAGCTGGATCCAGAGCTGTCACCATGTGTACCTGCAGGGAACCCAGCCCTCTGGGGCCGCATCCTGTTTGCGCAGCCCACGGCATCCCTCTGCGGGGGCTCAGCTTTAAGCATCACACCTGCAGAGCATGCGGTGCTCTCCCTGGGATGGAACCAGTTCCCCACATGACTCTCTGTGCAGGCAAAAGCATCCTCCCGGTGACTGCCGCTCACTTAGCCGGGCTGCTCTGCAGAACCACATCCCAGCACAAGTGAAAAGCAGAGGAATGCCACATTTGGCAGCTACTTGCACCTTGCCCGAGAGAAGGTGGGAAAGAGTTTTGCTACATGGACCGGAGAAAAGTTTCCTTCTTTCATGGGTCCAGGTTGTTGTCCCACAAAACACCAGTTCTCAGTGGGAAAACAAGCTTTGCCATGTGCAGCAATTCACATAGCCACACCGTGCTTCCTCTCCTGCAAGAGAGCAGAAATAATAACTGAATGCAGAGGTACCCACTCCCTTGCCCTCGTCAATAACAGCAGATGATGCTCCTCAGGGTTATCACTGTAACATCACTTCCGTTTCTGCGGTGGCATTAGGTTTCCCTGTAGCAAAGTCCGTCTTCCAGAGCCTCCTTTGCACTCCGTTCTGCCCCCAGAGCTGTGCCGGAGGGATGGGGCAATGCAGAGCGGGAGCCCTGAGCTGCGAATCAAGTACCGCCGTGGGCAACACCGCAGGCAGCAGTGCCCAGGTCTGCAGCACCGCAACGACGGAGCTGAAAGGTAGCAACAAAGCCGACCTGTTGGTGTGAGTGTGTTGCCTTGGAAGGGGCTTACAGGATGCAGGTGCCCACAGCGAGTGGGGAGTGGCTCAGGTACCCTAATCATGCCTTCGGCCTTAGTGCCGACGCTTCTGGTGCTTCCAGAGCAAAGAGAAGCGGCACTGAAGTCCCGTCCATTAGCGTTACCCAAAGGAACGAGAGAGAAGCGGCCGCAGCGCCCCGACCCGCTGCCCCCGACGTCGGCACGGGATGCCGCGGAAGCGGGCGGGGTCGGCGAGCTGCCCCTGGCCCTGGGAGGAGGGGAGAGATTCACGGCGGAGAAAGGGAAGGAAAAAAGGAGTCCTATGAGGAAGGAAGCGGCAAATGTTAAATCAGTGACTCATGGTGCGGAATGACTAATCACGTCAAAGAGCAGCTTGTTTGGGGCATGGACTCGGTGCCGAAAGCCGGCTGGAGAAGGCGGAGCGCTGCTGTGCCCGGCGGTGCTCGGCGGCCGGAGCGCTCCGGTGCGTTCCCCGTGGGTCCCGCGGGCGGTGCGTACCGGGCAGCGGCCACGCCGTACCTCATCCCCACCGGGCGGCACTGACCCACTTTCCGCCGGCCCCACGCGGGCTGCGCTCCCCTTGCGCACTGCCCCGTCCCGTCCCGTCCCGTGAGTGCGGGGCGGGGCCGCGTTCCGCGGGTGGCGGTGCGGGCGGCCGCCGGTGGCAGCGGGGCGGGAGGAGGAGCGCGCCTGTGCAGTGCCGGGAGGCCGGGCTCTGCCCGCCGCCGCGTTACACAACCGGCCGCCGCCACCGGCCTCTCCCCCGAGTCCCGCCGCAGCGCGCCGGCAGCTCGCACCGCCCGCGCCCCCCGCCCGCCCCATGCCGTGCGTCCCGCGGGCAGCGGCGCCCCGGGCCGGGCGGTGACCCCCGGCGCAGCGGGGGCAGCGCGCCGGGGCCGGGCATGGCACTGAGAGCGGCTCCGGAACGCGCATCCTCCTCCCGGACGGTACGTACCCTGCGGGACCGCCGGGCGTCGGCGGGGGCGGAGGGTCCCCGTCCCGCTGCGGGGGAGCCCCGCTTAGCCCTGCCCTCGTCCGACACCCCCCGGCGGTCCCGGCGAAGTTTCGGGGGTATGGGAGATTTCCAGCGGCGACTTCACGCCGAAGTCGCGTCGCGTTCCCAAAAAGCGGTGCGGGACGGGGGCTGCAGCGCGGGGCGTCGGGCGCGGGCAGCGAGGGGGGGCGGCCGGGGATGCGGGAAGCCGGTGGGGATGCGGGGAGCCGGTAGGGCTGCGGGCTGCGCCGTCCTGCCGGCGGGAGCCTGTGCGCTGCAGGCTGCCGTGGGCTCCGTCGGAGTTTCCTCGTTCTGCCGTGGATTTCGGTCAGTTTGGGAACGCGTTTTTCTGAAAAAACGGTGGAGATCGGCTTCGAACTGAATCTCGCGCCTAACTGTAGAACGCAGAAGCCAGGTTGAAAAGTTACTCTTCTCACGGGGGTTATGGGAGCACTCGGTTTTACGAAGTGTTTCCGTGAGAAGCAGAAATTCAGGGGTGTTTGAGAGCTCCTCGTGTGGTTCGCCCACGAATTGGGTTTGCACGAGGTAACTCCATAGGCAGCCGGCGCTGGGCTGGGAGCGGAGCGGTCCCTCCCGCTCAGGGTGCGCGGTGGAGAAACGCCGGCCGGCACCGAGCCCCCCGTCGGGTGCCTCTCTCCGTGGCGGGGGCGAATATGCAGCGGCCGCGGTGAGAGCCGTTCAGGTGCCCCGCGGGCTGCGGGCGGCCGGGACAGAGCTGTGCCCAGCCGGGGCTGCCCCGCGTGTCCGGCGAGCGGCGGGACTGCCGGAGCTCACGGCGTGCGGTGTTCGGTGTGCGAGGAGTCGCTTTGTTTATAGCAGAATGACGGCTCCCCTATGTCCTTAATTTGCTGGATCGGTGCTCACCCATCCTCAACATGTGGATACGGGAACTTGCCTTAAAGGAGCAGCGTTTGTGGCTTGCGCTGTCTTCAGAGGTCGGTCCTGTGAATGCTGTTTGAGCAGAGCTGTTTCACGAGAATGCAGCGTGAGCCTCTTGCTCTCAATATAGCGCAACACCGTGTACCATTTTATTGGAGAATTTGTTTAATTCTTATAAACTTCCTGGGCTGCAGCTCCTTGCTGTAGTTATCCTCTCGGGGGAAAAAAAAAAAAAAAGCGTCTATGTTTCTGGCTTTCTGGAAAATACATTCCAAAACCAAGAAGAGACTTCTCCTGTCATGCACTGATCGGAGCAGATCAGCGTGTCGGTAATGTGGTGCTGAGGAGCAGAGCGTCCTGAGCACTGAGAACGTGGGGAGGCTCCGGGGCTGCCCAACGGCTGGCCCGTGGCACAGAGGGGAGGCTCCTGGGGAAGCCAGGTGGGGAGGCTGTATGAGTGGAAGGCATTGGTACCTCTTGGGCTGACCGTGTGTTCACTGCTGAGTCTTGAAAGCTTTTCTGGACGATGTTCTAGGAAAAAGTAAATGGCTGTAAGAACGGTTATTTCTTTTCCTTTGTTCCGTTCATTCAGAGCAGTGGGTTAGAATTACTTGATCTAGAGAAAAAGTAGAATTGGTTTGAATATTTTTGCTAAACTACGAACTTCCGTGACATTTGGCAGAAAGTCCTGCAATGGTTCCTGTTTCTTCACCACTCTGTTTATGTCTCAAATTATTTCACTTGTTTAAGATATGTTGAGTACTCAAAAACAGCTCAAGGTTAGGCATTAAAAGTAGCAAGCGAGTAGGTCTTAATTAAAGTCGCATCATGTTGGAAGCAGCATTAGATTTGAGAGATACTGGTGTCAAATCCAACTTCTGCTCGTCAGTAATATCAGGAAATGGTGCCATGTCTTTACAGTTCGGAAGCAGGGCTTGTCTATGCATACAAGTTGCATTGTTTTGGCCTGAATTATGCAACTGCCCAAGAATGATACAAAGGGTTTAACGCTGACATAGCTTGCTCCTTCTGAACTGGAGGAATGAGCTGTGTGCCTGTACCATAATGCTGAATCCAGGCTCGTGCTGGGGTAGTTAGGGACTCTAGAGGAATAGCATCTTTAACCAGAGTAGTAAAATGAAAATCGTGTGGAACAATGCTGTTGGTATTAGTAAGGCGATCCAACTCTGTTTTCCTTACACACCTCCTGTTTCCTTCTTTCTCTGCTGTTTCTGGTTGGGTGCAGCCCATGGCCTTGTGCTGAGCCAGCCACCAAAGCTTTGTCGCCAAGGCCCCCTGAGCCCTGCAGTGAGCCCCAGGTGGTGGCAAAGCCCTGTGCCAGCTGCGTCTGCAGCAAGCCCCGCCACCTCAGGGCCATCAGGTTTGGTCAGAACACAGGGGCACGTGCAGTTAATGAGAGAACTCAACCTACTTCATGTTCCATTATTGGCTTTGGCCTTGCCTACACAGAGAGATTACACCAGTTGACCTTAAGTCCATTTTTAAAGTGATTTGATTAACCTGATGTGACCTTGTGCATGGGCGTTCTTATTTTGGTGCAAATGAACTTATTTTGGTTTAACCAAAACCTGTCTTTTGTCAGCTTAGGCAGAACTGAAATAAACCGTGCCCAAACTGAAAGGAGAACTTGTGTCTGTATATAATGACACAACCTGTGCGTGAAAGTGGGGCCTTCTGTAGGATCTGGAGCAGAGTGTGGTGTTCAGCAAATCTGTAGGAGACCAGCAGCTATTCATAGCAAAGTTAAAAATCACAACAAAAGAGCCCACAAGTCAAACCAAACCAAGAAAAACTGAAACGTCTTGGTGAGACAAAAGGAGGAGTCCCAGTGATCTTGGTTCTGGAAAACCAAAAGCAGCGCACCAGGCTTGAAGCGAGGCTGTCCTGGGGCTCCTCAGCTGCCGAGAGGGGAAGTGTTTGCATTCTGCACACGCAGTCCCAACTCAGCTGAAAAATAAAAAAGTGATGCAGGGAACTCTAGGCGTGCTGGTTTGAATGCAATAGTACATGGTGTCTCATGACATATTTTGTAGGAAAGAATAATTAGACATGGAAATAATGAGGAAGAAGAATAAACTGCAGTGAGATTTTATCAAGGGTGGATTGTGGCAGACTAATCTAACATCTTTTTTATATAACAGATTTCTTAGGTGGGGTAATGCAGGAACGTGATTTATGTAGAGCCGAGCACTTGATACCATGCCCCACAGGACACGGTTGCTTAAAATGAAAGTGGTGGCTCAGTGCAAGAGCTGAATGGTGGAGATGGCCAAGCAGAAGGTATGGCAGCTATGTCCAAATAAAGCTGTATGAATGGGGAGTGGTGCTCACAGAGCCTGGGGGGTACTGGGAGAGTGTGAGCACGCAGTGCTGCTTCAGGCCCTGCAGCATGGGGGGGGGGGGGGGCACAGGGAGCTCGGGAAGGTGGGGTCCAACAGAACAGCAGCAGGCTGTCATACGAAAGGAATTTAGATGACTTTGTTGATTGGAGTGATAGAAATGACATAACATTGAATAGCGCTGGGTGCAAAGCCGTGTCGAGTTTTGCACCTGTAGACCAACAGGAGTTTCTAGCGTGAAGCAGAGCTCACCGTGACGGGAACAGGAGGGAGAGACACATGGCACCAGCTGGCCAGGGCTGCCTTGAGCAGGCAGTGGGACACTGCTGTTGGGGACACTAGTGCCATTCGTGGGTGTCTGAGGAGAGTAATGGGGCAGGTTCCAGGAAGTGTGGTTTTGTCACTGTGCAGGGGCTTTCTGCTGCCGGTGGAGTAGCCCAATGGGATCTTGCATAGCTCTGGAGACCCAGGGCAAGAAAATGTTAAATTAGAACAGTAGGAGGGCTAGTGATGTGGTCACACAAATGAGCTCTCTATTGTATGACGTGAGAGCAAACAGCTTAATTTGTTTAGCTCTGGCCAATTGAACAAATGAGGGGATGGTTTACAGTAAGTCTTTTTGCGCACAGCTGAGACTCAGTAGCAAGAAGGAGGAAAACCTGTGTAAGTCAAATGTTAGCAACCATACAAGATTAAATTGTGTAAGTTGGTCGTGAATAAATTTGAATGGGAAATTAGAAGAAAGCTTCCAACCACATAGGGATTGAAGTTGTGTAATGGTCTTTCAATTAGGGTGGTTTTGAGATAGATCTTGATAATCTTATGAAGGAGATTACACAAATTGGAGAGAGAGAGTTCCTGGAGATAGGAAATTAAGTTTGCAGAATTAGTCCTTCGGTCTCCTCTGTATTTATATTTTTAATGTAAGGTTGCAAGGAGAATGGACCTGGTTTTGTTAGTAGTGCTACATTGACTATGGTTTCTGCTGTGTCCTTGGGGAGTGGGGTGAACTTTCTCGTGGGGCGAACTGTAACTTTGTTGAGGGTGTGAGGATGTGTTCTGGGGCTCCTGGCTGAAGGCTGAGGAGATGCTGTCAAGTCAGCCCTAACCGCTCTGACTCCTGAGGCTAGAGAGCTGATCTTGATGTCCTCACTGCTCCCTTGCTACCTGATGCTCCTAAAGTTTGTTGCAAAGCTGGACTTACAGTGAGCTCTGCCCTCGTGCCGATCAGAGCAAAACGCTGTAAATTGTGCAAAAAAAAAAAAATAAAAGAAGTTGCAGGCCATTAGGGTTGAGTTAGTGTTTTTAACAGGACACTTCTGTTGTAGGAAAGTTGATGTATAATAATGTGCGTTTTATTACATTTTCATATTACAAGAGAAAGAGGAGGAAAGGGAAGAATAAAAGACACAAAGCAAGCAGGAAAGCACGAAGGAAAACAGCTTGACTTAGCCTGGAGCAGAGATCCCATACCTGATAAGCTGCCTGTTAAGAGAAATTGAAATATGGAAAAATGACAGTGCAGATGAGGATAGCACTGAGATTGCGGATGAGGAAGTGTGCTAACCCAACTGCGCAGAGCTGCTGAAATGCGTTGGATCATCTGACTGTGCTTTGTATTCTTAGCAAACACGATTGTATAATTGATTAATTTGCCGACATGGCTGTAGCGCAGCGCTATGGTAACTGAGAGGCTCCCCAAACATTGGCTGTGCTTTAGCCAAGCAGCAGCTCAGCACCACACAACCATGCATGCCCTCTTCCCAAGTGGGACGGGCAGAGAATCAGGAAGGTAAAGGTGTGAGAGCTCGTGGGTTGAGGTAGAGACAGTTCCCTAGGTAAAGCAAAAGCCACACATGCAAGCAAAGCGAAACGGGGGGCTCACTCACACTTCCATGTGTAGGCAGATGTTCAGCTACTTACAGGAAAGCAGGGCCCATCATGCATAATGGTTTCTTGGGAAGACCAACACCATTGCTATGGATGCTCCCCCTTCTTCCCTCTTTACCCCAGCATGATGCTGTATGGTACGGGACACCCCTTTGGCTGTTCTGGGTCGGCTGTCCTGGTTCTGTTCCCTCCCAGCCCCTTGCTGGCAGGGCAGCTTGCAGAGCTGAGCGTCCTTGGCTCTGTGTAAGCACTGCTCTGCGACAACTGAAACATCAGTATGTTATCACTAGCACTTTCATCAAAAATGCAAAACGCTGCATCATACAAGCCTCTGCGAAGAACATTAACTCTATCTCAGCCAAAGCCATGACAACACTGTCCCAGAGAGCACCGCAAAATGCACCTGTCCTTGGGAAGGAGGCAGGGAGGACCTGGGGTGGCATGTACTGATGGGATGCTCGGCGGCCATGCAGGAGCTGACTTTGGCCAAAAGCCACCCGGTACATAGCAGGTGGGCCAGAGACAGCTGTGCCACCTGACAGAGGCAGGGGGCACCCATGGTCCTGAGCACCCTGAGCTTGGTCTGCAGTATTGGTGTCAGCAGCTGCCATCCACGCTGCCCTCAGGCCTGGCTCCGGGCTGGGATTCAGGCAGGCCCCTCTTGTCCCCACCGCTGTGTGACAACTCAGCAGACGCTTAGGGCAGACATCTCTTTCCCCACCATTATTGTTCTTTCTGCCCTGTAAGTGATGTGTAAGTCAGTGTGAGGTGCTTTGTTGGGTGCCAGGCATAGGTCAATTAACTGATTGACTAGTATCTAAATGCAAAGATATCTGTAGGTGTATTTACTCTTGTTTACAAACTGCCCGAACCTAAGCAAGATTTTCAAGTGTGTAGCAATGGCAGGAATCATATCCATAAAAATGCTAATCTCCTCTCTTGCTTCATCCATTCAACCCACAAACACACGCATACACACATGCGTAAAAGAAATTAGTAAGGTCTGTTTGTTCTCTTCTGGGCTCAGCCTACTTTAATCTGACTTCATCTCACAGCTCAGCATGGCATGTTGCTTCAGGACTATAAAGTTTTGACCATAGGCACCATGCTGGGTAACCATTTTTTTGAGAAATAAATAAGCAATAGATGAGCTGATAACAGCTCCTTTGCCGTTAATTGGTTTGCATACACACTGCAGCACTCTGAGAAGGCTTTTAAGCAAAGGCAGAGGCTGTATCTGAAAGGGCTGAGCTGTCTGGCCCCATGGAGGCCAAGGCTGAGCTCGCATTTCTGTCTGCTCAGTAAGTGCCAATCCCACAGTATGTCTTTATGGATTGAGGAGGATGCTGTGTGTTTGGCCCAGTGTCGGCTTGTTGCAGCAACCAGCAATTAGAGAGGCAATAATAGCTGGGGAGGTGACAGCCACGCTGAGGAAGTTTGGCTGTAAACCTGTTTGTCCCGTCTCCAAGCGCAATGTGTGCATCCATGATTTACAGTAAATTAGAAATACTCTGATCAAACTGTTTCTAATCACATTTTATTAAGTGATGTATTAAGTAAGTACTTGCATTGAGTGAGTCATGTGCGGCAAAAAGACGGGCCTTTGGTCAGCTCCGCTACTGCTGGGTATGTCAAAGAGGAGTACTAATGGTTTGCTTTTCACTCAGAATGATCAGAATGGCTTCATTTGGGGCAGGCCTCCAATGGAAGGGACACAGTAGGAAGTTTTAACAAAACAAATGCTTTGTGCTAATCTTAACACCTACGTTTTCTATTTAATCTCGCTTATTGCAGGGAGCTGGGCCTCAACATTTACTGGAGACTGTGAGTCAACGCAGAAAAAATGAGCTACTTTATTTTCTTTCTATCAGAAGCTCTGGGGTTGGCCTCCTGCATGGCAGCAGTGATATGGAGCTGTGTAGTGCAAGAGGGGATATGCGCTGGCCCTTAGGGCCAGTCCTGCTCGTTCTGCCTCCACGAAGCTTGTTGCCTTTCTTAGCTGGGGGTTCCTCATCTCTCAGGACTTGGTTCTTCTGCTCTCTGTGTCTCACTGGGGATGGCAGAAGTCCGTGACTCAGGCAGGTTTGCACAACTCAGGAACCCTTGCTGAAAATTCTGTTATTTGAGGAGACTGTGTGCAGTTCTGGTTTTCTACTTTCTGGAAATTATTTGGTTTGGAAAAAGGGTGTCTCAGAAGAGGTTTGAATAGGGAAGCAAACGTAACTGCAACAGTCCTGGTGTACTGTCCATACAGGGCAAAGATCCCGTGGCAAAAATGGGAGAAAGTGAAGTGCAGTGGACTAAAATTGGCACTGAACCATTTGGAAATAAGAAATGAAACTGGATCAGAACTTGTCCAGAGAACAGTTTAGAGTACAGAGCTGAATTCCTTGAGCGTATTCCTAGCTGAAACTGCAGCTGGTAGAGCAGTTAGGATCTCAAATCTTTGGCTGATTTGATGATTGACAGTAGGCTGTTGTGACTAGAGGGGAATCTCTGTTTTCTCTCAAGGGATAGAAAAATACTAACCCAAAAGAGGATGACAACTTCTATGTTTTTGTTTTTATTTTTATTTTTGAAGGAAAGCGTATAAATAATAATAAGTGATGTGGCTGGAATAGCATCTTTCTTAAAAGTTGTTGTTAATGACTGTGTGAACGATGTGAATTTGATTGCACAGTGAGTAAAATTTTATAAATATAGATCATCTTATCTTATTTCAAAAGCTGCTGCACCAGAAGACTAGTCTGGGATTCTCCAATATAGTCCGGTTTGTGTTGTTCAAATGAGAAGATATATCAGTGAATAAATTGGATGATCAGCTGCTTGACGTAGAAGGCACAGTGCTTATTTGTGGTGTGTTGAAGTGGTCCTAGGAGAGATAAATTGTCAGTTTAATCTTCTTTAGATTGTGTTTGAAATGTACTTTTTATGAGGCATTTCTAACTGTTCCAGAGTTTACTGCTCAGACAGATATGTAGACTTTGTTTCTGTTTGACCTACAGCTCCTCAAGGTCCTCTGCAAGCAAATGCAGGCAAATTTCCTTCCATTATTTTTATTTGCTTCCTTGACCGTGAAGTAAAATTCGTAGTGACTATTGATGTTGCTGAAAGTTTTCTTCTGACCTGGTTGCTATCATCAGACCTGACTGCTAGCACAACCAATGTACAGTACCAGCAGGAGCAGTAATACCAATCATGTCTTGTCTTTGGCATCTTCGGCATAGCACCGAGGAGCTCTGCAGTTGACTTGAGAAGGTCTTTGCAATAATGAAGAGCATGGAGTTTAGAGGCACTCCAATAAATACTTTCTTTTTCTTCATTTTTTAAGTCTTTGAGATAGACTTACCACAGAAAAGAGGATTGCTGGATTAATTAAATCAAAATAACCAAGCATTAGTTTTCTTCCTATGTTTCTAACAGTGTCACGGCTTTGAGAGTCTGCTCATAGAACAGCAGAAGTGTGGCATTTAATTTGGTGCCTTTTCTGACACAAATGTCATGTTTTATTAAGGAATCATCTGAGTCAACTTTACTCGCAGCTGATTTTCCTCCTAGCCTTGCAACACTTGCAGTATCTTCAATCAGAAGAGAGCCCTGGTAAGGAAATGTTGCTGGAAGGAGGACGTGCTACGCCAGAGTCTGGCAGAGCAGGATTGCTCTTCTGCGTAGAGGAAGCAAACAGGTGTGAGATATTAAAAACTTATGACAGGTATAGGGAGATGATTCCCAAGGTAATTTGACACCAAGCTCTGCTCCAGCTGCTATCTCCTGACAGGCTTCCAAAGCCCTAGGTCATAAGGTTAGAAAGAACTGTGGGCTGGTGGTGTCATCCTCACCTGGTGCTGCAGGCCTTCCTCACCGCAGCCTGTGCCACCAACGTCGGATAGCCTGTCATCACCCTTCCATTAAGGATGACTGTTTCTAAAACATTAGCATTCGTGTCAGGACTAGAAATGGATGGGCACAGGCTGAAATCATTGTCAGGAACAGATGTGAGATACCTAATCAGTTATTTCCCAAGGAAAATGAATTTGATTGCGTGAATAGTTGTAAATATTTCATTCAGCAGTTCAGCTACTACAGCGGTGGTAAACAAGCTTCCGCCACTGACGAGAAGCATTCTGTAGTACTGCATTTGATTTCTCATTCATTTACACTTCAGTGTTGAAGGAAGCAGCGTGTGTCCTTGGGTCACCGTAGCAGCCCAGCTGTATGCAGGGCCTGCACGTTTTGCCACTAGGGCACGATCGTGGCACAGGTTTCAATGTCAGCATGAAAGTGACCATCTGAGCACCCAAATGTCGCTCCAGGCCCAGCCCCATGCTGGCTCCGGTGCTGAGCCGTGGCAGGGAGAGTGGCTGCTGCTCCTGGCAGTAATTAAGCAATAATTAGGGGTACAGCTTTCATTTCTTGAGCAGTTGCCAATTCTCACTTATTGACAACAAAAGTAAATTGAGTTGGAAGGAACGTTCATGCTAGGAAGGACGTGATGCTGATTTCTGTGAGCTTGCAGGGAGTTTTACTGTTGACCTTTTGCAGAGGGGCTGTTGAGAGGAGGAGAAGGAAGGAGGGAGGTTGTTTTTCTTTCTGCCTAACTGATTGTTTTCCTCGCTTGAGTTTAGTCTAAGCCACTGTGAAGCTGGCTCGTGGTTTGTAGGGGACGTACACGACAGCAGTGCACGAAGAAGGAGGCTGTGAGTACAGATGATATTTGCCTCTCCAACACAGTGTGAAATCCTGAGGAAACTGGGACTGCTAGCTAAAGGTCACGGACATTTTTAACTTCTGCTGCTTGCTTCGTGCCACTGCGTAAGTCTTCGTCAGGGGTCGTGCTGGCCTTGATGGTGTTACGTAGTCCAATTTTCACAGAAACAAGATCCCCTTTAACCCGTATGGTTTGTGGGCATGTGCATGGCAGCGCCTTTCTTTCCATCAGCTGGTTCGGATGTTTATCTTCTCAGACAGCCTGATTTTATCGTGTTAAACACAGTGTGGGCACTGCTGGTCTATGTGGTTTAGGGTGCTTCGGTCAGGAAAGCCCTGAGTAACAGATTTGTGTCTGTCCTCGTTCTGGAAGGCACAAGCCAATCCCACTGCCTTCACCCAGGAGTTACGCAGAGCGGTGTACCAACGAATCTTCCTAGATGAAGGCCTGCATTCTGCAGCACACTTTGCACTCTGTTGTGGGGAGATGCCATCTGACACCACAGCCATTTCAGCTGGCCAGGTCTCTAACCTGAGAGCCAGGGAGCGCCCGTGTCTGAAGGTGTGGATCCACTGTCCTTTGCAGCCCTGCCTGCACAGCCAGGATGTTCTGCAGGAGAGTATTGCCCACCGCTGCTGTCATTGGCTAATGCCTAGAGGAGAGCAATCCTTAGAGAGATGGACCCACACTTTTAACTTACTTCTTATGTTTGAGTCCTGATTTGGACTCAGGGTAAGAGGATTCTTAATACTAGGCCAACGCAGATATGAAATAAAACATATTTTAAAACATTCTGCATCCTCACACTATTGTTGCAGTCAACATAGAGCACTCAGTTGTCCAGAAAAAACACATGTGCCTAATTTCATGGTCTCTCATCCTTTTGGGATGTTTCCAGATCTCTGTCCCACATCCTCCCCTCTGCCAGGGGTGAGGAATCCCTAACAGCCTACAGGTAAAGAGGGACTGTGTGCCCTCCAGCAGGATCAGATCATCAGCGCCTGCCCTGCCTCTTCTCCTGTAGCATCAGGGCTGGAGCATGGGTCAGACCAAGCCTCTTCAAGGGTCAGCAGCAGGAGCGTGTCTGTTTGATCCCTTCCTCTCCCCAGAGTCTCTGTGTTTACTCAAATCTTTTTTGCTTGGACGTTGTCTGGGAGGGACGCATCTTTTCTGGTCTTACAGAGCTTAAAGAAAAAGGCCTCCAAGAGAATCCCCAGAGCAAAGCAGACATTCAGCCGTGCTGAGTCATATTTTGTTATTTTGGCTGATTATCCAACCAGCCATGCAAAAAAAAAAAACTGCAAGGGAAAAAATGTGTGTGAATATCTTATCTGCATGACAGAATGAGGACTTGGGTCTTTGTGCATAATATTTGTAACAATAATGACCCAGTATTAAAGTGCTCCAGTGGCTGTCATATTTGTAGTCTAAAAATGGTAGCAAGTAAAAAGAGAGAGAACGATGTTGATGTATATCCTCTCCTTTTGTCTCTCAGAGCAAAAGTTCTGCTTTCTCATTAAATTTCCAGTGCGCATTTGCAGTACTGTGCAGAATGAGGAATATGGTTGTGGTTAATTGTTTAAATATTCTTCTAATCCCAAAGCTTCCAGAACAAATCACACCTTTTGAGGAGTTGAGAAGTGACGCAGGCAAGATATCACGAGAGACTGTTGGACGTGAAGTTAAATGTGACTCAGCGAAGAGAAAGAGAAGGTGTGTAGGTTGTTCTAAAGAAGGAAGGAAAACCAGCGATATTATTAGCACTTCCAGTAGCATACATGGCAGCAGTTCTTCTTGAAAAAAAAGAACACGTAGGCTTCAGGAACTCAAATCCATCCTTGGTGTAGCCGCAACGGTTGGATCAGCAGCTTTGCTGGTTCAAAGTCTTCTACTGTTACTGAAAACATATACTGCCAATGAGCATTACTTGGTCCAATATGAATTTACTATGTGTGTTTAATATCTGTCTGTCTTCTTCACGGTAAACAAGGAGAAAGTCCAGTAGCCACGGAAGATACTTTGCATCATGCAGTCCAACTGGGGCAATTATTAGCTATTCTCAGCTCAAAAGAGCTGCTCTTAAAGCTAGCCGAAGCACAAATCTGTGCTTGGTCTTTGGGACCCCACTGTAACCCTATTACGTATTTGTGTGCAGAAAGTAAAACATGGGTGGAAAATTACCACTTCAAGACAACTGCAAGGTGCTTTGGAAACTCTTAGTAATGAGATGCATTTTCTCACAATAATGCTCATGTCCAGTGCTTAATCATACACTTGAAACGATTGGGCTCAGACCTTACGAAAAGTGTTTACTTACTCGGCTTTAAGTCACAGGCCAAGAAATAACTTGATCGGATTAGTCGGGGTTGAATAGGAACGGCAGCAAATAGAATCAAATGAGTGTGAACGGTGCTGCTGTACTCTGCATTAGAAAAATATCTGCCAGCTGCCGTTGCAGAGCATAATCCTGCAAGATGCTGACGCCTCTGGTTCCTGTTCCCCGAGGGAGCAGGCGGGGCTGTTCTGGCGTGCAGTTTCCATCACTCACCTGAGTGACTTTTTTCCTCTGAACTCCTTCTTCTCACTCTTACATAAAAGTTGGTTCTTTTGTACCTCCTCTTTTCAGAAAGGCTCTCGGCACTTGCAGGGACGGGGTGCGTGGCTGGTTATTCTCAGCCGCAAGATTACAGCGATGGCAGCAGCAAGGTCAGTGGGGCATGAACACAGCTCAGCTGGAGAGCAGATGTGAGCAGATCATTTAAGGGAAGCAGCTGAAATTCTCAGAGCCAAATGAGGATAAGATGAAATTTGGAAATGTAAGCGCTTTGTTTAAATTCCTTTTTACTTATGCACATTGTACCTGGAACACTGCAGAACTGAACACACTGAGAGGGGAAAGAAGTTTCTTGCTCTTGAACTTGGATGCGTGAAGCCAAAGATATAAAATGAGGTCAGTTAGCTCAGCCGCAGCGAATCCTTTGATATTCATTTAATGGATAAGTAGATAAAACTCTAAGCAAGCTTGCATGCGAGACTTTGAATTTAAACTACTAAAGCTCTTTATAATTTTCTCGCAGATTTCTCACGTAGGGCAGTACCACTGCTCAGATAACTAGTGCCACTCCGCTCCTGCTGCCGGAGCACTGCATGGCCCCAGGGCTCCTCTCTCCTTCCTTCTGCCCAAAGTGGAGCAGAGAGGTGGGCTGGCGCTGGGAAACGCCATCATCTTGGCAGTGCTTCGGCTGGAGATTTGGGCTGAAGTCGATAAGTTTGGATCAGCAGCTGAATTCTCCTCTTCTGCAGGGAGGCTTTCAATCTAGTTTAGACCTATCTCTAATCCTTTTGTCATAATATTTCCTTTTTTTTTTTTTTTTTTTTTTTTTTTTTTTTTGTGAATAGCTTCCTTATGTATTGAGTTCCAGAAATTCCAGGCTGGTGATACACATGAAAAACAGATTGCAACAGAGAGCAGATTAAATTACTCAGGTCTAGGATTACTGAGGCAGAACACTTTTATTCTTCATGTTGTTTTAAAAAGGAAGAAGAATCTCTTTTTTATTCTTTGTTTTTTAACTGGGAGGAGTTTGGGGTCAGTGAGCTCTCTTTCCACCACTGCTCACTCAGCAGTCACCTGAGGAAAAAATAATGAGCTGTTGTGTTGGCTTTTTTTCCCTTCTTCATTTGAAAATCAATTCTTATCAGCGCAGCATATTTAAAGGAGTTCTAAGACTGCAGCCTGATGCTTCAGGAAGCTTTTTTTAGGAGGGAAGGTTTGACTGAGTGCCAGTAGACAGGGCTAATCGTCGGGACATCTGGATTCACTTCTTAACTCTGCTGCCTGACCTTGGTCAATGATTTAGGTCAAGCTTTTCCAAAATGTGCCTTGTTTATAGGTACTTGTGCTGGGTTTCAGCATTACTGAAAATTAGGCTGTAACTGTGTTTACTGTTTTAAATCCAACTTCTCAAAACTGGTACACTCTTAAAAAGAGACAGAAGTGAAATGTGTGCCCTTGTTTCCTTGCTTGTACAACAGTGAGAACTGTGTTTATAGACTGCACTGTAAAAGAGGTAGAGGAGAAAAGGAATGGCAGCAAGCCACTTGCATCACATCAGAAAAGTAGATGTGGTTAATAGAAAATCCCAGGGAGCTGCGCAAGAACCAGACTTCCAAGGTCTCCCGCTGCTCATCTGGCACCACATAGTTTGTTCCTGAGGCAGCACCCCAGGATTTGCTTGTCGAAGAGATGGTAGATCCATCTTACTTTCACGAGTGATAGGATGGTACCTCACTTCTGTAGCTTTCTGAACTCCAAGAGTGGTCAGGCGCTGGAAAGGGCTGCTCAGGGAGGTTGTGGAGTCACTGTTGAAGAAATGTTTAGATGTTGTACTGACGGACGTGGTTTAGTGGGAGATATCAGTGGTAGGTAGACGGTTGGACTGGGTGATCTTAGAGGTCTTTTCCAACCTTGGTGATTCTGTGATTCCATGATCCTAAGGTCTGCCGCCGTTGCTATCAGGTTTTGGAGTGAGCTGAACATCTGTAGGGGGATGGCCAGGGGAGCGCTGTGTGTAGGCAGAAGGCTTTCTGGTGTGAGGGAAGATCCTCCAGTCCGCAGACAGCTCCTGCTCTCTGCTGGTCCTGCAGTCTGTGAGCAGACGGACTTTGAAGGAATGTCATGCAGCCCATTTTTACCTTTCCAGAACAGAGCAGTCTGGAAGTGTTGTCCTGGAACCATCAAGGACAGACTCCTGTCCCTTAGGAAGGCTCCTGCATTTACTCTGCAAGGCAAGCAGCCCTCAGGCCTCACTGTTATTTTCTCATCATGAGTTCAACATCCAGCACAAATGAACACAAAGCCCAAATGCTGTCATCCCATCACCTGTACCATCCACCATCACTTGGTACACCTTTAGGATATATGCCTGAGAACTACAAAGGAACTGAAAACAAAAGAATGTATTGAGCAGAAAAAGAGAACAACTAAGTACGTGAATGGTTCTCGTCTCATATGGAGAACTGGTGGTTGCTGAGGGTTGGCCTCTTTCTGACAGAAGTATAGGGGAAGGTATTTAGTTTGACCGGGTTGCTGATTTCCTTTACTGTGCAATGACTGCATTTATTCTGCACGCAGGGGGAGCGCAGGGCCTAAGAGAAGATAGTTCAATGACATACGAACTTCATGGTAGTTTGGGATGAGTTTCAACCATAGTAAAGAAAACAGTATCATAGAATGGTTTGGGTTGGAAGGGACCTTTAAGGTCGTCTGGTTCCAACCCCACTTGCTATAGGTACCTATAGACACTTCCCACCAGACCAGGTTGCCCAAAGCCCCATCCAGCCTGGAAATCTGAGTGGTATTTAAGGGTAACACATCCAAAAGGACAGCTTTGCCAAAACAGAGACTATACCCAAGAAGCATGCTGTGACTTCTGTCAGTCATGAGGGCAGTTGCTGCAGGTTGTGCCCTGACCCAGCAGGCAGCGTGGGGCTGTGCACAACCACCAGGGGCACAGGCCTGGCACTGCTTGGCTACCAGACATCATTGGTTTCTTTTAAACAGGTGTCAAGATGGTTTGCTCTGACCCTATGCTGAATGAAACCATGACCGTATCCAGAATCTGAGCTATGGATTTATGACCAGATGTTGCCCATCTTGCTTAAGCTGCAGAATCAAGTTGGTGTTTTGTTGTGTTTTTCTGTTTTTAGCTTGTTGGAGCTGCTTTTATCATTGCTGAACTTTGTTGGATTAACCTCCACACACACAAAATCATTACCTTTTGTGATTTGTAAGAGAAGTGAATAATGATGGAAGTACCCCCATATGTCTGTGTGTCTGTGCATTCCCATGGGCCCTTGCAGCATCAGGATCAGACAAAAACAAAACCAGAACTTGAAGAAATTGCATGTTTTCTGGAAATTTTGGAGAACATTCTGTTCACAAGAGTTCTGGTTGTGAGATTTCAGTATTACTGCCTCTTTGTCTCCATGTGCCTTTCCTGGAAACGGTCATGTGATAACACGTCTCAGTTTCTGCTGGAGAATTCGTTGTGAACAACTGCCTTTGCACTGTTCCACACCAGGGAGAACTGTCTGTGTGTTACTGTTTGAGGATTATTTGGCTCTAAGCGTTCGGGTCAGGAAGTACAGTGTCTGAATGAGCCAGGTGTGTTAGCAGCGTATTTATAGGTTAGATGCATGATCATCATTTTCTAGTGCAGCAGACATTTACCTTTCCTGTAGTAACTGCAGATAAACACAGGTACTCATCCAAGACTGCAGAAATGCAATTTGCATACTCATTTTTATCCTTCCCTGCTAATGGCAGTGGAATTGCGGTTTTGTGCTGTTGGGACTAATGGGCATTCCTGCCTTTGTCCGTGTTTTGAGAATTTTAATAGGCTATTAGACAAATTGATAGAATTAATTAAATGCATGCTCTTCTCGTTACAGAAACCCTGGAGACTTTTAAATAATCTTCTCCAATGTTGTATTTTAGCCTTCGAGGCTTCGCAAATTGCTGGAACAGAACAAAGTTGGCTGGCTATTTTCTCCAGGATCTGACAAAAATCCTAGAGAACACGATGTTCCAGTAATCATCTCTTCTTTTCAAGTGTCTGTTCATGTTTTTAATCTCTCTTCCCTTTCCCTTTGTTACAAGACAGCATATCCTAGTTAAGAAAAAACACAAAACCAGAAAAATAAAGAGAAAACCTACAGCAGCGTTGTTCCTCCCTGTATCTTTCATTTTGCTTCGTTTCTATGCTGAATCACGGTGTTCTGATACAGCCTTCTTTGTGGTGTAATTGTTTTCTGTAATCCATTTTCTTTGGGCTCCTCTTAGCTTCTGTCTGAAGCTGTTGCTGCTATAATGAATGTAGTCGTAAATCTGTCACAGGTAACAAGCTAAGTGCAGAGCTCGGTGCAGCAGGGAAGGGTATCTGCAGCTCAGGGAGCACATCGAGGTGCTGCAGTTATGGGGCAGGCAGAAAAGGTCCACTGCTGACAGATGAACAGAAGAGGACACCTAATTTTTGGTTCTCTCATAAATCCACTGCCACTCCCTTGTTCTGGTTTCTGCAGGGATGCTGTATGACAATATAGGCATGGGTGGAAAATGGAAGTGTGCGGCTGAAATCCAGGGATTAAGTGTCCAGCAGGAAAGGACTATGTGGCATGGAAGCCAGCTGTGCTGAGGAGACACTTACCTGCTCCTCGCTGGTGTGGTCCCCAAGGCAGCAGTCCCAAAACAGCTGGGGAATTGTGTTTGCCTCGGGCCTGGGCAAACTTGGGGCTCCCACTGCCAGGCAGGTTGGCAGGACTGAGGGCATCATGATGTTCTCTTTTGAATCATAGTATCAATAAGGATTGCAAAGACCACTGAGATCACCTCATCCAGCCAAGAGCCAACGCCCACCATGCCCGCTATCCATGCCCCTTTGTGCTACATTTCCACCACCATTTTCTTGAACACCTCGAGGGACGGTGACTCCACCACCTCTCTGGGCAGCCGGTGCCAATACCTCAGCTCTCTTTCTGAGAAGGAATTTGTCCTAATGTCCAACCGGAGCCTCCCCTGGAGCAACTTAGAACCATTACCACTCGTCCTATCACTAGTTAAGTAAGAGCAGAGGCCAACCCCCACCTCACCACAACCTCCTTTCAGGGAGCTGTGGAGAGCAATAAGATCTTCCCTGAGCCTCCTCTGTTCCAGGCTGACCCATCCCAGTTCCCTCAGCTGCTCCCCAGCAGACTTATGCTCCAGAACCCTCACAGCTCCACTGCCCATCCCTGGACATGTTCCAGGGCCTCCATGTCTGTATTGCAGTGAGGGGCCCAATGCTTCACACAACACTCAGTGTTAAATAAGAGAAAAGGACACGGAGAGGAGAAAAGCAATGGGGAGACAAAGATGATGGATAAGGAACAAGGAGGTGGAAAGAAACCACTTTTGAGAAAGATGCAGTTCCCTGAAAGCTGCAGCATTCCCTGGTGTGATGGGTGAGTGGCTGGGCAGTGCGAGAGCACAGCATCTCTGTCAAGCTCTTGCCTCGTGCAGAGCAGCCGGAAACATTCAGAGGCAATCGCTGGTTTTGCAAATGTCATTTACATTAGCATCCTATAATTGAATCAGTAACACTTTACTGAAAAGGTTAAATTCTGCCTTTTAAAAATTAAATCAGCTGTTTAGCTGTCAGCCACAGCCATGCCCTCCCGTTGCCTCTGGGAGAATGAAGCATTGGCATATTGACATACAAATCGTCTTGCTGGAGAATGCATTAACTCTCTTATTTATGACTACGTTGTGCCACAAAGTGCTGCATCTTGTAATTGAGGGCTCTCTGCTGAACTTGTTGCGTGTAAAATCTGTGGAAATTATTAATGTGGCACCTTTAAAATACTTCTTATGGTATTAAAATTAAAATACTTCTTATGGTAATAGATTTGAAGAATCCCTAACTGTTGTACGTCACTCAGATGCAAAGTTCTACGCAGGTTTGAATGAAAGCATAACCAACTTTTTCTGCACAGAGAATATTTTTAGTTGATACAGTTGGAAAAAGCATTCCAGTTAGCTGGGGTTAGGGCTGGTTTTAGGTGACTGATGAAAGCTCCCATCACAAAGAAATCAGCATTATCACACTCGCCAAGCAATCTCCATCTTGCCATCAGTGGCGTAGCCAAATCTTTAACATTAAAGCTGCACTGAAGTATTCATACAAGCTGTTGGCTTCAGGGCATAATTCTTACTAATCCTATATTCCTTTAAGAGATGTCCTTAAGGTAACGCGAGCGTTCTGACGTTTTACAGCTACCTGATAAACAAACATTTTCTTCACTCAGAATGTTGCAGTTGTAGATAGCACCTGAAATCAAACAGCTCTGCAAAACAAAGAGTTAAAAAGCATTCTCTCTCCTATTCCCTGTTCAGTAAAAGTTGTGTCATAGCACAGAAAGGATAAAGCAGCGTTTCAGCTTTTGGGTGCGTCTGAGCAGTCCACTGTCTTGTTAAGGCTGTTGTGCTCCATTGCCCTTCCTGTAATCCTGACAACAACTTTAAATATGGTGATATTTGAAAAGTGTAAAATATAGCTTGCCCATAAAATGCTCTGAGTGTTGTTTGGGACACTCTGTGCAAGGGAAGAAGAAATCTTTTCCCTCTTCAGAGGGTGGATGCAACAATGGATGTGCGTTTCTTGGTGGCAATACTGAGCATCACCTGCCATAGTCAGCATGGGAAAGGATGCTGGCAGTACTACAGATGTCCTCTCTTCACCTGTCTGGAGAGTTCAGGAGTCCTTCTCACTGAGCACTGCAGGAGAGGATTTTCTGGAGGCAATAAATAAATTTTGATCCCTCTGGTTAATACAGTTAAGGTCAAAGAGATTCTATCTGGAGCTATTTAAAATACTCTTAGCATGCAGACACACTGCTGTCAGTAGCGCTAAGTGCCTTACCTTGCTGAGGAGTGTATACTACCCTTATGAAACTATTCTTAAGTATTCTGGTTACTATTTTTAGCACTGGCTCATAACAAGACAAAAAGCACTTAGCTAAATGTAGTCCTGAAGTGCTTAATCCAGCTAAGAATATTTTGTCCTTAGGTGTCTCCTGCTGAGACTTTTTATAGCTCACCATCCTGCTGCATCATGCAAAAAGCTTCTCCACACATTTGGGACTGTGACTTCTTTTATGACCATTAATTTTGTCTGAACCTGGGCTGGCACTGACCAGGGACATCGCTCACCCAGGAGAGATGCAGGGCAGGCTCATCGCCCCTCGCCTTCGTTGGCCGTGCTCAGTGGGATGCAGTAGCTCTGCTGGAGACCAGGGAACTGAAGCCCCGCTCCTCACTTAGGCTTGGTGACACTAGATGAATCCTGTCTGGTTCCTGGCAACTTCCAGTTGTCAGATGGCCAATGGACAAGACATCCGAGAAGCTTCTGCGCAAAGCTTTGCGCTCAAAACCCAGAATGAATGCTTTTGTTTGACTCAATTTTTGCAATGAGGGTGGTGAGACACTGGAACGGGTTGCACAGAGAGGCTGTGGGTGCCCCCTTCCTGGAAGCATTTGAGGCCAGGCTGGATGTGACTGTGATCAACCTGGTCTAGAGGGGGGTATCCCTGTCTGTAGCAGGGTGGTGGAACTAGATGATCTTAAGGGTCCCTTCCAACCTAAACCATTCTATGATTCTGTGCTTAGGCCTGTGTATGAAAAATGTTTTCTGACACGTGGTAATATATCTGTTGGTGTAGATCCAAGTTTTTTTTTTAAATATAACTCATTGTTTTTAAAAGAGTATTCTTCTTAGCTCTATATATTAGAACTTAGTAAGAGTTAGAAAAACTTCAATATGTGGGTCATCCTTCTGGAGGAGAAGCAATGATAAAATGAAAAAATAGCACTGACCATGAGAAGCAGCGGCCAAGATAAGAATGTCAGTTGTAATGTAGGTCAATAGGATAGCAAATAAGATCACATGGTACTTTTGAACTGGGATAGAAGCTTGTAATTTGACCAGCATAGGGCTGCCATGAGACAAGGCAGAGTAGGGCTGCTGTACCTGAGCTCATTACCTAGCTGTTGTTCTCAGCTGCAGCTTCACTGAGGATACCAGTTGTTGCATAAGGTTTTCCCTGGAAGTTTGTGTTCTGAACTGAAAATGATGGCTTGGTCTCAGCCGCAGTTTCCTGAATCTCCTATGGCTGAAATGCTTGGAATGTTTGTGTGTTACCCTCATACTTCTGCTATGTCAGGAGCTTCAGTCCCCTTCTAGGTAATGTCCACACTGTGCTGGATAAGCCGCTGTCATACAATTTTCCTGAGCCAAGTGCTCTGAGCAGACAGACTGACATCATTCCACTAAGCTGCAGTGAGCAGGAGTTTGGCCCGTTGTTCCAAGCCCTGTCCCTGTACCACTAGGCAGGCTCCTGGTGTTTAGTAGTGGGTCACACACAATGAGTTCTACCTCTGCCCTCTCCAGTGCTTGTCATGTGTATTGTGCAGTGGTTCTACAGAGTATTCCTGGGCTTCCTTCCCTCTGAGGTGCTTTCACGTCTTTGAGAAGGGAGGAAGCTATTGCTTCTCCTTTGGGTTATCAGAAGTGTAGGCGTGTTTGCTTGGTCACTGTGGCTACAAGTACTGTTGGTGTCAGTGAGCATTTTGCAGTGTCTTGGGCAGTCTAAAGGTAACAGAAGTGGTGATGAAGCTGTGACTCAAAAAGTAGGGCTTCAGGGGCATTAAAAGTTTGTTAAATTTGGAAGCACGGCGTTAGGCTCTGGTTGGTGATGCTGCTGATAGGCATAGCACCTCAGTTGCATTCTTTCAGCAGCAGCTGAAAGACTCCAAAACTGTGACGTTTTGGACGGCCAAATCTGCTGACAGCAGGTGCAGACAGACCAGCAGCTCCAGGCCTGGTTCCAGCACCAGGTCCCAGAGTGCTCATAGTCGCCTCCATGCATGATTCTCATCTGTGCCGTCATCCTTCTTCGGCTTGCAGTGATTGCTGCTCTTTAGGCTATGTCTTGATTGCAACTCAGTTTTAACTGGATTTGCTTTTCCTTCCAGGATTAATTTTTCTCCATCTCTATTTACATGGTGATAAGAAGTGCTAATCTCACTCCGTCAGTCTGGACTGATGAATCTGAGGAGTAGAGCAGGTAATGTTTCACTTGGCTGTTAGCTTGCAGTGACTCAGGCAGCAAGAGCCACTCCCTCCACATGGAGTACATTCACATTTGGGTACTAAAGAAGTCACAGTTTCCTCTGCCCAGGTCTCCTGCAGGGAGGGGATTCCTGGCCCCAGAGCAGGGGAAGGAGGATGACTTTCTACCGTGTTTCACAGAATCACAGAACCGTAAGAGTTGGAAGGGACCTCTGGAGCTCTACATCCAACCCCCCTAAAGGAGTTCGCTACAGCAGTGGCACTGTAACGTGTCCCATTGGGTTTGAGTATCTCCAGAGAAGAAGACCCCCCCACCTCTCCAGGCAGCTGTGTCAGGGTTCTTCTTTATTTCAGTTTACCAACCAGGGCCACTGAGAACGAGTCCCCAGTGAAGAGGTCACCCTCATTGTGCTGAAGTTGCCATCGTTGCATGGGACTTGAGGGTACCACATCCTTCCTGGGAAGTGGCTCCAGCTGTTCTCACCTGCTGTGCTGCAGGAACGGTTAGCATACACCACAGGCAGCAGCCCATGCTTGCATGCAGGCCCTGGGGAGGCCGGCTCTTGTTCCCTTCCATTCCCTGGGTGGTGCCAGCTAAGGAATGATTCTAGCTTGGAATGTCCGCTGTGAGTCCCTGCAGTAGAACGCAGCTGGGGGGGTGGTGGAGCCAACAGCGGGCGATGGCTGCAGGGCACTTCAGGTGAACCTGTCTCATATTGTCCCTTGGATCATACCTTGTTGTTGCCTAATACTAATCCTGTGGGGGATCAGCACAACTTCCTCCTTCCTCCTATGCCCTTGCACCAGGATAGAAATCTCAGGTGCTCCTTAAGCACTGCAGTGAACTTCAGCAGCCAGGCTGGCTCCCCCAGGCAGGCCAAACACAGTGCTGCCTGGTCCAGACACAGAGCTGAGGTCAGCTCTCACATTTGCCAGGAGATGCTGGGCAGAAAGCAGGGTGCTGGAAGGGCTCCCCATCCCTTGCATTCCCCTGGCTATATCAGATGCTAGCTGGGCTTGCTTCGGACTGGGGCCATTTCACGGGGGGGACCGCAAGGGCAGCCTGGGGGCTGATGGCTCTTTTCCAGTTCGATCATATGGCAAAGGTTTCACTTCTCAAACCTTTGGTCAGAATAAGCAAGAAACTAAGTAATGGAAAGGAGGCTGGGGAAGTAGATAACAAAACCATCCAGGAGGTCATAAAACACAAACCAGAAAGCTCCATGATCTGACATCCTCAGCAAGATCTGGCAGTGTGTCTCAGTAAGTACTTCTGTCCTTTCCTTCCAGAGCCCTGCGTTGTGTAAACGAACTGATGGATGAAGATGAGAAGGACAGGGCAAAGAGGTATGAGGGGATGTGCGGAGCATGGAAGCTCTCCCAGGGGAGAACTGTAATTGCTGTGTTGTGTGATGCTTGAAAAAGTACTTGGAACACTCATGTCAGAGGCAAAATTTTGTGGTTTTCGGGCCGTGTACAGTGGACCACGTAAAATGTAATTATGTCACCATTTTCAAGCTCAGTGGTCCTTGGATTATATTGCCTTGCCCTCAGAATCTCGTGTTATCCTATAGCTGTTTATTGTCCCCATGATTTTGTTGGTCTCACCTGGGGCAGTGCTGCTTAGCACAGGGCAGAGCTGGCCTCCCTCCAGAAGAGCTTGGCTCTGTTCTAATTACTCATCAAACAGCAGTGCCAAAACAGAGAGGGCTGCTGCAAATGCTGTGTGTGAGAACCTCCGAATGCCAACCTGAATGTGAACAGGAATGCTTGCTGCATACCGCCCTCGGTCAGGGGCACAGGAGCATGTATTGTCATGAATACGCTTGTAAAGAAAATTAATGACTGCTGGAAGAGGTTGTATGAAAATAGCATTATCTGAGCTATGAGCTTTGGAAAGATCATTTTGGAAGAAACTGAATGGATTTACTTCCCTAATAAAACTCCAATAAAAGCATTCTTAAATTGCATTAATGCAAGCTGAAAACTAGTCTGTGGTTTCCTCAGCCAAACTCTTAACATTCCCAATTTCATAAGTCATGCCGCTGCTACTCTAGATTTTCAAAACCAGATAGGAGAGCTTGTACTTGACTTTATTCTGCAGTCAGGTTGCCTCTGCACAGTGTTCTCTGGCAACAAGCTACTTCTGCAATTACAGATCCAGGAAGGAGGCAGCCTTCTTGTTTTGACCTTTAAGTGCTTGTATACTAACTGCAAAGCAAGAGTGGGCAGAAAGACAGTGTGTGGTGCCAGGACTTTCTTACTGGAGAAATTTTGCCTTCGTGTAGTCATCCCTGATTTTGAAAGAGTGAGATATGCTGCAGAGATGGACGTAGGGAGGCATAAATGCCTGTAAATGCTATTTGCTACTTGCAGGCATTGCTTGCTGAAAGGGAGTTCCTTCCTACTGCAAGGCTCCAAGCAGCAGCACTGCACTGACACCCAAGCCTAATTTTGTACAAGCGAGCGGTCCCAGCAGAAGCTCAGATTCCTGTATTTAAAGCATTCTGCTGAGATGGAGCCTTGTGCCGAGCTGCAGACCCTTCATTTTCCCGAGTGACGTTTTCCTTTCTGTCACGCAGGGCATCACGCAACAAATCTGAAAAGAAAAGGAGAGACCAGTTCAATGTCCTCATCAAAGAGCTCTGCACAATGCTGCAGGGGCACGGCCACCCTCTCAAGATGGACAAATCCACCATACTGCAGAGGACCATCGACTTCTTACAGAAACAGAAAGGTACTGAGGGCACACGCCTGCCCCAAAATGTCCCCTCTTCCTTTTCTTGGTTTCTAATGTGTCTGCATTGTGACGATGTGAAAATGGAGTGTCGCATGTAAGAAGGCTTTGTGCAGAGAATGATCTGAGGATGATTCCTGTGAAAGCCTCTTAAGAGAAATTGTGTTACTTGAAAATGGAAGAAAAAAAAAAAAAGAAAAGAAATTCCGGTGATTATGAGTAATGTTGCTTTTTTGATGCTTTTTTCTCTAAGAAATCACAGCACAGACAGAAGCCTGTGAGATTAGACAGGACTGGAAGCCTTCATTTCTTAGCAACGAGGAGTTCACCCAGTTGATGTTAGAGGTAAGAAGAAATTAAAGCCCCACAGATTAGTGAGAACTAATCAGTTCGGTGGAGTCGCTCAGAGATGCAGTTCTGTTCACCTGTGGGTCCCCGTGTTAATGATTTCTCCTCTGCTGGCACATCTAATCCAAACCTGATAGAGACCAGTGTTGTGCTAAATGCCTTGCAGGCGTAGAACTAAAAATATGACTGCTTGCCCTTAAAGAAAAAGGGCATTTCATTTGGAAATGAAGACCAGTTTGTCCCGTATTTGGCTCTGGAAACACCCAATGAGCCTGTGTTTTTTCTTTCTCGAGGATGCAGCTTTGCGTTTGTACTGCACGTTCCTCTGGTGAGGACTTCTGTGCTGCATAGGCAGCTGCTGCTCTTTGGCCCGCCAGAATCAGGGTGTATGCTGGGCTGAGCTGGGAGGTGCAGCGGTGTCTTCGTTACTCCTTTTCATCAGGATGTCATGACTCACCTCCCTGGAAAAATCTGTTCATTCTTTCTGGGAATTTCTTACCAAACAAGCCAGTTTGTTCCAGCTGAACCAAAACACATTTCCCTCTTAGAAATGGCAGGGGGGTGAGCCCTCTAATAACTTTTGGTGCTGAGCCCATTGAGCAGCTTACATAAAGTTGGTGGTTTTACCCAGGGAGGGCTTATTTTTAGTGAAAGCAGGGAGTCACAGTGAGGTAGGGAGTGACCAGCTGCAGGGGACACTGCTGGGTGCTGCTTCTGCATGGCATCTCCGGCTCCCTGCAAACTGGGCTGCAGAGCAGCCTAATGATGGCTTTAGAGGAGCTGGCTTTGTACACGGTGCTGGCTGCAGGTCAGATGGCCAACACCTTGGGAGTGTTAGAGAGGAATAGGGACGGAGCCTGGATCGGTGGCACAAGAAGGTGTTGTGAAGAGCAGAGGGAGCGCTCAAAGAAGAAAGCAGATGCAGAGACTGAGAAGGCACAGAGAACATGGACTCCGGGCCATAAACCACTGTGAAAAAGAGGGAAAACAAATTTTCAAACTGTCACGTCACTTGCCTAGAAAATGAGGGCTTTAAGCAAATTAAATAAGGCTTTAGATCTTGTCCTTTGATCTACCTCTATTAGTCATGGATTGCTAAAAAACTGTATCCGTCCATCTGTCCATCCATCCATCGTGCTGGTTTTGCTGTGATTGTATCTAACATCTCCTTACACACTGAATTGGTTAGCTGTTGTGCAACTCAGAACACATAATGAGGTGACTGAAGTCACCAGGACTGTGTGGGTGTAGAAAATTTAACCACCACTGTCTTGCTTCATATAAAATAAGTACTCACTGGGTGCAAAATAGAAGTCAATTTAGTATTAATGGGCAAATAAGAACATATACAAAGAATGCTGAATTAAACAGCACACTTTTTTTTGCCCGCATTGAGCTATCGTTGCCATAAGTGATTTATGTTGGGTTTAGAATCCAACAGTCTAAAACCACAGAATAATTTAGCCTGTTTATTGTACTGGAAGTTGCTCCGGTGTGTGATTCTTTTGTTTTCCTTTTGTCTCATCTTTTGTCATTAGGCATTAGATGGCTTCCTCATCGCTCTTACCACTGATGGGATTATTATTTATGTATCCGATAGTGTCTCATCTCTGCTCGGGCACTTACCGGTAAGTTCTGACAATGCAATGCATTGCAGGATGGCTCTCCTGCCTTAACATAGTCCTGTCACTGTAGCCCTGTCTGTCCAGAGCCAGCTGACTGTGAGTGGTGGATAAACCCACAAACTCTTAGGGAGCTTCTCAGGTGCCTGTGGTTCTGTCTCAAGGTCTGTCATTTAGCGAAAAAATCTGTGCAGAATCACTGTCCTCATAGCTCACCACCTGACTGCGTGTCTGAAGAAGGATTGGGGTGGTGGTTATCCCACCAGGTATGTGGAAAACCTTATGTCTGTGTGCTGAAGCTCTTCTCAGACAATTTCAGGTGAAAATGTTTGCTCTTCTAATGGCATTGGGTTGTTCTTTTTTGAGCCCAGGGTCTTTAGTACCAAAAAAGTTTTCCATTTCTATTGGGTATGGAAGCTTCTGCTGGCTCCTCAGAAACATTTCTTGTTTTTATCTGGCATAGATTATGCTGTGTGAGGACAAATTTGAGCCTGAGTATCCTAACCTGTCTGAACATCTTGATGTGCAGAGAAACAAATATGTGCTGACATTATGGAAGAACCCCTTTAGTCAGGACATGTGGGTTCATCAGCACCGGGGCACTTGCAGGACAGGTTAATTTTGCCTGTCAGCCTGAAAGGCCAGGGGAGGAGGTGAGCAGGAGCTGTCCCTCTTCTTTCTCGTGCTTCCAAAGGGAAAGGTTTCACATTTTCATTTTGAAACAATAAATTTCACTTCCTGTTGTGTTTCTGTGGTACCGGGGCTCCTCCAGCTTGCATGTGGCTGAACTGAAGGGCAGCAACTGGGGCCCGTTCAGCCTTTTGCAAATAGATGGCAGCCTGGGGGTAAAATAACCTAAGGGCGATATTCTGCCCTAGATCCTTGTGTTAAGTGTCTTCTAGATCGGCAGCATCTGTGCTCCACTGTAGGATGAAAGCATGTGTGGTTGTGTCAGCCTGTGCTGTTGAACATGACAAAGCATTCTTTTGCATCAGTCAGATTTGGTGGACCAAAATATATTAAACTTTCTGCCTGAGCGGGAGCAGAGCGAGGTGTACAAGCTCCTTTCTCCACATGTGCTCATGACAGAGCCCGTTGCAGCTGATTTTCTAAACGGTAAGCTCTTTGCTCATCTGTTGATCAAGGAGATTTGCCACAGGCAAACAGCTCCCAGAGGGAGCTCCCAGCTATTTAGAGTTCTCCTGTCTGCCACTGCTGCTTTGCCTCTGTGAATATTCTGAGGTTTGATGCAGTGCATCAGCTAATGTTCCTACTTGCTACCCATGCTCGCTTTGGACAGTGTGTACTTTACTGTTTGCTTTGGCTCACAGGACAGAGGGAAATTGCTCTCATCAGGTATTTTTCCCAGAGTGGGAATAAACCTGTGAAAGGAGTTTGGGGTCTGGGGGAAAAATGAGGGCAGGAGAAATCCCAAATGGCTGTGGCAGAGTCTTGTTCTTCAGAAACTGGCATATCTCAGGACACTTGAGAAGATCTCCATGCAATTTACGCAGCAGCCTTCCTGTCTGAGCTGCCCACCTGGGTCTCTGCTGTTGGCTGCTGTCCTGCTCCCAGACCATCCCCACTCTGTCAGGGGCAGCTGCCACTGACTTCAGCCCCAGCGTAGCTGGGTACTGCGCAGCCATGGGTGGTCACATGCATCCTAAAGCGGAGCCAGCTGATCATATCTGGTGTAGGGAACCTGCTTTGGCAGGGGGGTTGGATTCGATGATCTCTGGAGGTCCCTTCCAACCCCTACGATTCTGTGATTCTGTGATGGCTCCCACTAGTTACATGCTTGCTTATGGCCATTCGGAGCATCTCAGCAGCAGCAGGGTGGGTCTAAAAACATGGACACGGTCCATATATCGAGCGTGCTAAAGTGCAGGCTGCTGATGTCTCCCTCTCTTTTTCTCTTTTCAGTGGAAAAGCAAATAGAATTTTGCTGCCATTTAGCAAGAGGCAGCTTAGATCCAAATGAACCTCTGACATATGAATATGTGAAATTTGTAGTGGATTTTAAGTATTTTACTCATGGTAAGTAATGTCACCAGCCTACCACTACTTCTTAGCCTCTCTTGTTTAATTTTGAGTTCTTCTGTAGCCACGTAAAGCCTTGTATCAGCTAAACAGCCTGTGACCAGCAGGGATGGAGAGAGCTGTGGGTTTGTTAGAGGAGCTTTTCATGTAAAGGAGCTGGGCAAGCTGCTGGTTGGAGAAGGGGCACCAGACCGACCCTCCCTCCGTTTGATTCACTGCCTGTTGTGGGTTGGTCTACTGACTCAGTTAAGCAGTAAAATGTGTTGTTCCGTTTTACTTGTGACAACTGAGTGACACTTTTTAACAAATTAAGTAGTTTGAGCAACTCGTAAAATCTTGGCTCTCTCAAATACTGAGCTGCAGAAAGGTGCTATTTCCTGCAAGTCAAATCTAAGAAAAGGAGAAATTTCTGGATTTCATGTAAACAATTTCCTTGGGACAATACTCCAGCCTTTTGGTCACCCAATTTTTTAACATCCAGTTGTGACTTCCTTTGTATTGAAAAAAAAAAGGCTCAGGCCAGGATAAGGCAATAGTTCTTTCTCTATCCTCTTGATTTTCGGTTTGAGGTTTTAAAGGGACACTTGCAAAACATGCACTGGAATTGAGCAGAAATGCTAGCAAAGAGGCTGTAGCTGTGTGCTCTGAGCAATCAGAACTGACTTGAGACGCTTCCCTGCTAGCCAGGAGTAGGTGGTGCAGCCCTGTACAACCTAAAGGATCATGCTTTGAATAACGTCAGTACATATCAGTGTGGCATCGTGGTATGGGTAGGAGTTTGTTGCTTGGGTTTCATCAGTCATTGCGCCTGTCCTGACGTGAAAAGAAAAGTCTCCTTCCTTTTCTTCTTAAATAAATTCTCTGGTTGTGTCTAGTGCCTACACCCTCCTGTAATGGCTTTGAGTCAGCTATTGCACGAGCTTTCAGGTCAGCCACGGAGGAACAGATTTGCCTCGTAGCGACAGTTCGTCTTGTCACACCACAGTTCTTAAAGGTGAGGGTTCTCCCACTGCCTTACTCCTTCTGTGCCGGGTGGTGGTCTTTTCCAACCTTTATGTTCTGTGATTCTGTGATCCGGTGACTCAGACTGGCCATGCTGAGGGCCTGGGTGTGGGGGGTGATGTTTATTTTGAAAAGAATAGCTGTAAAATGGGAGTTGCATTTGAGAAGAGGTGGCCATGTGATGGCCGGTTTCAGAGCAGCAGGCTCACCTAAACTGCTTGAAATGTTGGAGCCGTTGAAGAAATAGAGCCCACTGCTCCTTTGTGTAGAAATGCCAGCAGCACCGCGAGACCCTGAGCACCACAGTACATGGTGGCTGTGTCCTGTGGCACAGTGCTGCAAATACAGGGGTGATGACCAGTGGTTCTTCTCACTGCAGAGAGCAGTGACCAGGCCAGCTCGAGGCCAGGCCTGCTCTGCCATCCACCTGTCATTGCCAGTGTTTACACAGAATTGGGGAATTTCACCTGCAGATGAGGCCCTCAGACTATTTATCTGAGCTCTGAGACTCAGCACAGAATAAATTGTTCAGCCGTTTTTCATCAGTTTCTGCCTTCATAAAACAAGGTTAACGCACTCTTTGGAGGAAGAAAAGCCAAGTGCTTTTAAAGTGCTGTGTTTTGCTAGGGTTTGTTATATATCATATTATAAAAGTGATGCATTTTTGGTCATGAGAGAGGACTCCTTTTGTAATTGTGCATAATTAAATGTCTGAGAGAGCCAACTGTTTTGCAGGAGCTCTGCAATGTTGAAGAGCCATGTGAAGAATTTACATCGAGGCATAGTTTGGAGTGGAAGTTTTTATTCTTGGACCACAGGTAAGAGATTTGGTCACTGAAGCATAAGCAAATGGTAATTTAAAAATAGAAATGTTTACGTTGCAGTTGTTTGAGATCCCGAGTAAAATAGCTGTAATTAAACTACACTACATAGATAATGATATTCCAAACTTATCAAGCTTCCTTAAAAGCTTTGCCCTCCGTCATAGTTAAGAAACTTGAGAAACCACATAAGTAAAGGGTGAATGTCTAGAGAAAAGTCCAGCTTCACCATTAAGTCACTGATGCTGAGCACCATGGATTCTGTTCCCTATACCACTTAGCTCCTCTGCCCACCATCTACAGCTTCCAAGTACATGCTGAATGTTTTGCTGTATTGATAAACGTTTGATTTCCACCCTGATAAGTGATAGAATTTAGAAAAGCAGTGGATTAGGTAGTTTAATTGCAGATTTGCTTTTGACTGAACACAGTAGGGTAGGCATACAGAATGAAGAAGTCTGGAATGATTTCATTAAGCTACTTAATATAGGATTCATTTACTTCAGAAGAAGCTGGAGGGTTTTGTTCTCTCTCACTTCTCTTCATTCAGCATGAAAACATAAACACATTGCCAAATGCTGCCCTCTCCATTCTGCCACACTTCGCAAGCTCTGCAAAGTGTCACCCCTGGTAGGTAAGGCTGGAGGAGATAAGTTCTACTGGAGAGGGAGCAGAGATTGAGTATCGTCTGCACATCTGGATCAGAGAGAGGGAGCACAAATAGGGAACAACTTGCATTGCTGCAGTAGGGACAGTGTGCTCTTGTGCAGCACACCTTGAAGTGCAGACAGCCCCACTTACTGCTGTGTGGGTTGGCACAGCCAGCTCGTTAGTCCTGTTGTTGGGATCTCACTGCAGTGACTTTAATTGGCCTGTCCAATGAGGCACACTTTCAGAATCAGGTGATTTAACAAGGATTCCTCAAAGAGCCCTAAGCCCCTTATGTCACTGTCTGAAGCAGCGAGCTGGCTCTCCAAAGGGCTGTGCCCAGAAGCTGCTGTGAGTAAGACAGGCAGGAGCTTCTTTGCAGCATATCAAAGAGCCTTTTGATGAATGAATCTAGGTTATGACTCAGAGAGGAAGCTCTGCGCCAGGCGCTCGCAGCCACTCCAGTCCCACTGGAATCCCAGTGAGGAGACCATTGTTGCTGGGAATGGATTAAGCTAACACAGACACTGAGACGGTTTGTGGCAGCACTGGACCCCGGAACCAGAAGGGAATCGTGTGGGCTGTCTCATGTAATCAGTGCTTCAAACCTCTCTCCGGTGCAATCCCTGGGAACTCTAGGATGCTGTGAAATGTTGTTGGGTATTTTCCTGTTTCTTCCTTGGCTACATCAGCTCACAGGGCTTGATCCTAGAGGTGCGCCCTCAGTAGGATCATTGTGTGCCCAGGACCTTTCATATAATGGCCATGGCATGCATGGAGCCATGATGAATAATACAGAAAGCGCTCTACATATCTGGTTAGATGTTAGAAAAACAGGAAAAACTGTTTTCTTGGTGTTTATATACACACAGGTGGAAGAAGAAAACCTGTGAACTTTGTTAACATTCTGCTTCTCTAATTCATTCTCTTGGTTTTCCCTCCTATTACTAAAAGACTGCAGGGTCTGCTCTGGCCAGGCTGAAAGCTGGGTGCCCTGTCCTTTGGGCTGCTGACCCAGCCTCCAGCCATGCACTCACAGCTTCACTGGAAAACAGTGCTTTGCATTTGCACAGCCAGCTGCAGGCCCCAAGGCTGGAAGTTATGCTAACAAGGCACTTCTAAATGGTTCCACAAGCAAGCCAGCTCCTTGTCAAATGACAGATTAGGAGCATTCTGTGGTTGCTTTCTCATTTAAAGAAATCTGGCGAAAGTCATGGAAGCATAATACTCCCCTGATCAGCTTAAATGTTTATCTGATGTGCATCTGAAAGGCATTATTGTCTTGAAGATAAGCATGTCGAGAGACACCGGCCAATCTGCCAAAGAGACAGCAAGGACACTTTAATAAATACATGTATTATCATCATTAACAGAAATCTGGGTCACATGAGGAAAAGGAACACAGTGCTCTATGAAGAGTCCTTTGGCTCAATGAGGCTGTATTGTGGCTGAGACCACTGTGTACTGAGAGCGCTCTGTGTCCAGAAGTTTGCTGTCAAAGTGCAGAAGCCTGGTTCTTGCAGACAGCTCCTCACACTGCGCTGGGTCTGGCAGATCTCTTGGGCTCTAGAGCTCCTGCTGAGCCCTTGATCCTTATGGGGGTGTGCTGCTGCCCAGCAGACCCCTATCCATATGGCCTTTTTCTCCCTCTCCCCTGTTAGCCGTTTGCTGCCAGGCTGCCCACGGCTGTGGGGAAGCACTGGGGAGGCACAGCCAGGACTTTGAGTGTCCCTTCGGGAAACCAAGCCAGGGAAGGGAGTGATCATGGGCCTCTTCTGGCCCTCTGTACTTGAATAACCTTTTATGTCCCCATGGGGATGAACGTGGAGCTGGGTCATTAGGAAAGGCAGAGGAGGATTTCCCATTAATATCCAGAAGATTCCCACTTACTTTTTCCTCTACGGTCACTACCCAGATGACATTTATATCCAACCTGCTGGAGAATTTTGCTGGGGCTCTGGGTTATTACGCACACAAACATCCATAGTGTTTCTCAAGCCATGTCTCATGGGCGTGCTTAATGGATTGAGTCACTGCATACGCACATGCCCTCCCTACACCCACGTAATGAATAGACTACGAAGCAGTAAACACACACCTTTTCATTTTTTTCAGTTTTTGCCTCTTTCTCTCTGTGTCTTTTGCTTGTATCTGGCAGTGCATTGCTGTATATGTGACGATCTGCTCCCAGGTGGAGGTGCCAAGCAGGTGCACCTGATGGCTTCGGTCATAGTATTGCCCTGGTGTCACAGTGCAGGTTTGTGCTCACCACCTGCCCTTTGCTTCTTTCCTAGGGCTCCGCCTATTATAGGATACTTACCCTTTGAGGTGCTGGGAACGTCAGGGTATGACTACTACCACGCAGATGACCTGGAGCTTCTCGCTAGGTGCCATGAACACTGTAAGTCCTTCCACAGTACGCCCATCTGTGATCTCATGCGTCGCTCATGCAGAGCCTTTTGCTGTCATCGCAAAAGGTGTCTCTGTCTGGGAAGGAAGGAGAAAAGGCTGTCGTAGCAGTGCCTCCCTGGGAACCCAAATCCCTCAGCAGTCACTCAGGGACCCTCTGTCCCCTGTGTATGAGGGCAGTCCTAGTCCTGGGGATGTTGTTGACTTGTCACCCTTCATGGGGGTTTTCTGAGAACCAGAAGGATCTCATGTCACTTTCCACCTGTCCCAGGACAGAGTGGAGCTGTGGAGCAGGGAGAGGGCTCTTCTTCCACCAGCAACATCTGTGGGCACAGAGAGAAGGCTGTGGGCTTTTAGCACAGATTTTTCTCAGTGTTGCATCACTGTGAAGGTTTGTCCAGTTCTGTCTGATGTGGGAACATCAGAGAATGTCCACAGCCTTGGCAGGGCAGTGCAGAAGGTGGCAGCAGACACGGTGCAGTGCTCATTGGTGTGGAACTCCAGCCAGAAGGGTGCGAGAAGAGCTTTCTCCCAAAGACTCTATTTTTCCATTTTGTTGCACGCACTTCAGAATCAGATGCTGAACAAGAATTGAGTCTGCCTGCTGGATTGCAGTGCCAAGAAATGAAATGTAATGATGCACTTTGTAAAATGCATCTTGGTTATCAGATTTTTTTTTTTTTTAATTTTTTTTTTTTTTTTTTTTTTTGAGAAACGTTGCTTACAGGTTTCTCGTTGGACCAGCTTGCTGTTTGTCTGTCTGCCATTGCTGTTTGGAAGGAGCTTACCAGCAGGGAACAAAGCTGCGCCCAGCAGCAGGGTGGTGTGGGACCTGCCATGCAGTGCTGGCAGCATGATGGCAGGGCTCCAAGCAGCTCCATGACCCCCGGTGCATTTCAGCTCTCAGTTACAATGCCCAAGCCTCTGCCACTGCCCCTCCACCACAGACACGTTTGATGCTGAAGAACCTAGCAGAGAGTGGAGAAAATGACTTTCAGAGAGAATCTGTTCATGGTTTACGTCTGTGCTTGCCACTGATCTGTCATTATATTCTAGAGGCGTTTGCTCAGCACACCTGCAGAGATGGCTCTTTTAGCTTTGCTGTTCAGACAGGCAAGGTCAAGTGCTGGTGAATGACTTCCAGGAGTTGCTTCAGGATGCCTCAGACAGGACCAAGTGCCGGGCAGTCAGCAGCACGGCACATTAGCAAGAAGGCCGCCTCTAAATGCTCCTTCTGAAGCACATCCTCATTAATGGGATGGCTGAGAAGGGCAGCCCTGGCAGTTAGCAAAGCAGAGTTTGTAAAAGTGCCTGTGTCCTCATGGCTGGACAGGCTCCCATCTGGCAGGTTGGCTGCCATGGGCTGGCATCCCATCCCACCTGCTGTGTAGCACAACGGGTTTGCTTCAACCGCATTTTTATTTCACTTTGCGTTAATTATGGGTATTTTAAGTAAGCATGTTTCCTTTTGTACTGCCAGCAGTATGGGAGCAATTAAAGTGGTTATTTAATATAGTTTCCCTTGTTATGTTCCTGTTATGTTACAGCACCTGTGATTTTTCTGGATATACTCCGATATATACTCCGATAGTCTGGTGCATTCGGGGCAGCTCTTACAGCTCTCAGTATGACTGCTAATTTCCACCACCATGTTATTTGTGCCATTATTAGGATCAAGTCCACCATCTCTGAGATGCATCCTCATCTATTTCTGAAAGACCAATACTTTGTTTAAATGGTATTACTTCCACTTAATACTTTCAGAGTAGCCCACTAATTAGTTGTAGGAATATAACCAGTTTTAAAATTATGCCAATTAGTAGTTACAAGAACAGTTTCTAAATATTGAAGTGCACTCTTACGGAAGTTGTGGAAGTTGGTAGCAGGAAAGAACCCAAAGGAAAGCTGTCACGTGGCTGTGTGCCTGTCATGCTTATAAAGCCACAAGAGCAGCATTAGCATGGTAGTAAGGCTGGGGCTGAACGTTTCTTCTAATCACCTTTGCATCATGAGCTTTCTGTAGGTCGCTTGCTATAATGTGCTTTCTTTTTGTTTACCAGTGATGCAATTTGGAAAAGGCAAGTCGTGTTACTACCGGTTCCTGACCAAGGGCCAGCAGTGGATCTGGCTGCAGACACACTACTACATCACTTACCACCAATGGAATTCCAAGCCCGAGTTCATCGTGTGCACTCACCTGGTAGTTAGGTAGGGCAAGCACCAAGCACTTCAAAGTATGTGTTCCATGTCCTCATCCATTATGTTTTCCGGTCCTGTTTTGTGTAAGCCGAATATTTGCTGTGTGCATTGGCATGCTAATCGGTATGCAATTGTAGGAAGCTATTACAGCAGGGAACCTGGGGAAGAGTGTCATGTGTTTTCACCACGCTTAGGCAGCTGGGCCTGAAAGCCACCACTGTCCAGGTCCATCAGGTTTTGCACTTGGGCTGGAAGAATCCCAGGCACAGATACAAACTGGAAGGAGCAGTCCTTGACAGCAGCCCTGTAGAGAAGGACCTGGGGGTCCTGGTGGATGAAAAACTTCACATGAACCAGCAGTGTGCTCTTGGAGCTCAGAAAGCAAATGGTATCCTGGGCTCCATCAGAAGAGGGGTGGCCAGCAGGGACAGGGAGGTGATTGTCCCTCTCTACTCTGTCTTCGTGAGGCCCCATCTGGAGTACTGCGTCCAGGTCTGGGGCCCCCAGTACAAAAAAGACAGGGAGCTGCGGGAGAGTGTCCAGAGGAGGGCTACAAAGATGATCAGAAGGCTGGAGCACATCCCCTACGAAGACAGGCTGAGGGAGCTGGGCTTGTTCAGCCTGGAGAAAAGAAGGCTGCAGGGTGACCTCAGTGCAGCCTTACAGCACCTAAAGGGAGCCTATAAACAGGAGGGGAGTAAACTCTTTGAAGGGGGAGATAAACAGCACGACAAGGGGAAATGGTTTTAAGTTGAAGGAGGGAAGATCTAGGTTGGATGTCACGGGGAAGTTCTTTACCAAGAGAGTGGTGAGGTGCTGGAACAGGCTGCTCAGAGAGGTTGTGGATGCCCCGTCCCTGGAGGTGTTCAAGGCCAGGTTGGATGGGGCCCTGGGCAGCCTGGTCTGGTATTAAATGTGGAGGTTGGTGGCTCTACCTGTGCTGGGGGGGTTGGAGATTCATGATCCTTGAGGTCCTTCCTTGAGACCCTTCCAACCCGGGCCATTCTGTGATTCTGTGTGAAATGGGCTAGTACATCTCCTACCAAGCCTTTGCCCAGAGCATTACATACTCAGGCAGGAAGGTGGCTGCTGTCCTGCTGGCCATGTTCCTTGCCCACGGCAGCACCCAGAGTGCCCTTCAGTGAGCTCGGCTGCAGGCTTGGTGGCAGAGCTGGGCTGGAGTGAGCCAAGCTGTGCCAGGGACCTGCTGCCTCCCAGTGTCAGCACACAGCAGTGCTCAGAGCACAGGTGTATTTGCTGAAGGGATTGAAGAAATAGCGACGTACTTACTGATTTGATCTGTTAATTTGAGCCAGGCTGTTGCTCAGTGCATCTTTCCCAAAGAATCCATTTCCTTAGGAATCAAGTTGTTGTGATTTTTTTCCACTCCCCCTTTTTCCTGTCAAACATTTGGAAGAAGCTGGAAATCTTTCCCACGTTCAGAAACACAGACCGAGGACACCTTACACCAATACACAGGTGTTGGTAGTTGAGACGCTGCTATGAAGTACGTGTAGAGTGCTATTTTAAACAAACATCAGATAGAGCAATTGCATCTGGGCTGCATTGCTTCTACCATGCTTCAGGCAGTTGGGCTGTGCTTCAGGCTCTGAATTTATTGTTCAGGGACTTGTTTCAGTGCCTACACTGCTGTAAGCAAGCTCAGCTCAGCAGTGTCTCTTGTGCCCCACAAAGCGTTCACCCATTCACATTGCGGCAGTCCTAATACTGACCCCACAACTGCTCTGAGCCTTTAGAACATTCTCTCCAATGTATCCCAGGGTGAACCATGCTGCATTGTTTGCTGTAAATATAATTTAAGAGGAAAAAATAGTAAGGGGAGCAAATACAGGCTTTTAGAAGCACAATGGTTTAATTTTCTTTATTGTTTTTATTAGTTATGCAGAAGTCCGAGCTGAAAAAAGGCGAGATCTTGGCCTTGAAGAGTCATCAATTGAACTGGCATCCTCTTCCATAAAGGTACTGCAGCCCTTCACAGTTGAATGAACAGAGCCACCTCTTATCAGTCTTAGGAGATTACCTGTTCTTCTTTCTCCCATATTCCTTTCTCCTTCCGAGTCTTTGCCAGGACTATGACTCAAGCAGGTGCTCAGGGATCATACGCTGCATGGCTCTAAGCTACCCTGTCTTGGTTCAGACATGAAGCTGCAAATCCAGCATTTGCATTGCTGCTGCTCAGCTTTTCCATGTCTTTCTGAGCGCAGGGCAGTACCGCTATGCGCCTGTTTGATTAATGCCAGCTTGGTTCCGATACCCAGACAAAGGTTGGAAGTTCAGGGAAAACAATGCATTGGTTCTTATTCCAGATTTCAGCTCTGTTTGCACCACTGGGCAGGATGGCCTCAAGCTCAGGAATGTGACCAGAGCAGTAATTTTCATGGCTTGAATCCGTCTCGCATCCCAAAACATGCCTGCCCAATTAACAAGGTCATTTCAATTCCTTTTAAATTCCTCCTCTCAATAGTTTACAGATAAGACTGGTAATCAAAGCCACTCTGAGAGGACTGTTGTGTAATTATCATTCCATTAGCCTCACTAGTCTTCAGCCATTATTTTATAGAAATTACTTATAGGATGCACTGTGGACACTGTCCCAGAAACCTTTTGTGCTGGAGCAGAGGCCATCTTGCTAGCAGCTACTCTCAATGCAGCACACTGCTGTAATTTTGCCCTTCCCATATGATAGCAGTTAGTTAGTTATGTTTTTCTGCAACCATGAAGCTACATCTGCTGGTGCAAAGCAGTGGGAGGAGCAGTAGGGCAGTTGCACCCATTGCTTGCTCTTGGGGAAGGGAGTGGAGAGCCACTGGGGAGGCATGGAAAGGGTGACAGCACAGGCAGCATGGTCACCACATCCTGCAGCAAGACAGTCATATTGTGGGCTGTTAGCCATAAACCAGCTGCCGGTTGCCATCTGTCATCTTGGTGACAGCTCCAGAGCCACACAAATGCACTAGGTTTGGCTATTCCCACTGGGATATATGGGTGGGAGGGTAAAGTCATCAGGACGACCATCGAGGGAGAGCCCTGGGGTCAGCTGGAGGAGGCTGGCAGCACCCCACCCTGTTATTTCCCCCCCTGACATCCCCTCGCATGTGCTTCTCTCCCTGCAGAGCCACGGCAGCTACCTGGAGGTGGGCCGCTGTAGCAGCAGCCAAGATGCCAGCCGGGAGGGAATGTCGCTGTCGTCCCACAGCTCCCGCCGCTCCTCTCACACCGCGCTCTCCGACTCTGCCTGTAGGTGCCTGGTTCGGTGGGGGAGTGAGGGGCAGGGCACCCTCCCAGGTCTGGGGTTGGGTGAGCGGCTTCCACCAGCTGGGACTGAGTCAGTGAGAGGTGCTCAGCTTCAGCACTGACATGTTGTGGTGCTGTGTCCTCCATCGCCCTTGTGAGAGCAGGGGTGGCTGGGCACAGCTCTGCTGCCGTGTGACAGCAAAGCATCTCTTTTCCAGCCACCTCATCCATGCGACACACTGACACCAGCACTCCCACCCGGCCGGCGGTGCCAGAGAAGGCAGCCCTAAGGCTGGCGGTGACTGGAAGCGCTCAGGTTGGTGCTGCTGAAGGGAGCAGATGGCAGGCCTTGGTCTCACCCTTGGAGGGGTCTGATCCCCAGCTGCGGGTGTGTGGGGCCAGGGCCGGGATTTCCTGGGGCCATAGCAGAGGTGAAGAGAGCTGCTGGAGGCGCTGCAGCCACCTGCTGTCTCGGGGTTCGTTATTCCTCCTGGCCAAGTTCTATCATCTCTCAATCGCCTACATCTCTTGGGTCTGCACATGTTAAAAGGCTTTTGTCCAGACATAGATGGTGACACCGAGGGTTTGCTATCAATTAGCAGGAGGCATGTGGGAGCTCAACTTCTCCCTTCTGACTCACCCTCAGACTACGCGTGAAGCTTTCAGGCTTCCCAAACTTGTTTCATCACCAGGGCTGTGTGGCCAGCAGCAGCTCGTACCATGCCCACTCGGCACTAGAGGTGCTGGGGACCTCCAATAAAGTGAAGTTTTCATTTTTAGGCCATAGCAACGCCTCCAGCCATGGGCGAACACCTCCCTCAGCAGCCGGCGGTCCCCTCCCAGCAGGCTGTGATGGTACGTGGTGTGGTGCAGCTCCTGCCCCAAGCTGGGTGGGAGGGAAGGGGTTGTGCTGGGGCTGTGTGATTAAGCAGGAGGGCTGGGCCCTTGCCCCCAGCCAAGCTGGGATGCTGAAAACATAGGTTAAAGGAAGGCTCAGTCCTGTCAAACCGCCTGGGGCTGCTGAAGACTCATCTGTGGTGTTAGCAGCTGGCACAGACTGATACAACACAACAGTGTTACGGCCCTGATAGAAGAAGGGGGTGATGTGACAGGTCTGAAAAAAAAGAGAAGAGCCAAACAAAAAAAAAAATTATAAGTCATAGCTAGTCAGGTATTCCAGTAACCTGCCTGCCTTGCACAAGAGCATCACAGTGAATGTGTGCAATGGGACCTGCCCAAGCCATGCTCGCTCTCTGCCCTGCAGCCCGTGTACCACTTCCCAGCCCCACTGGGCATGATGCACCAGCTGAAGGAGCAGCTGGAGGAGAGGACGCGCATTCTGCAAGCAGACATCAAAACACAGCAGGAGGAGCTGCATGTCATCAAGGAGCAGCTCCAGCTGGTGCAGGACTCCAACCTGCAGGTATTGCTTCCCCGCCCCCAGACTGTGCACCCTTTGCTTTTCCTTGGAGCACGCAGATCAGTGACAGAGTCATCTGCAGCGTAAATGTTTGGAAATGAGCTCTGGATGAATGCACAGTGTTGTCTCAGGTGTGGGGGTGGCTGGCTAGGTGTCTCCTGACAGGTAGCTGGCATCAGTGGCTGCTTAAGGATGGAGTCATGACTTACTTAGAAAAACAGTCCCAAGGAAGAGGTCAGGTTGGTCAGAACTCACCCTGCACGGCGATCCCAGCAGTTAATGCCGCTTGTGCCGTCCCACAGCATGTGACAGGGATAACGGCACCGGGCAGTCATGGCTCTAAATATCTGAGCAGATGCTGATGTGGTTGCCCATCCTCATGGCATGCTGAGCTGCTGGGTTTGCAGGCACGGTGCCCACGTGCTGACAGAGGCCTTCTAGGAGCGGGAGGGTCTCCCATCAGCTAGGAGCATAGCATAGCTCCTGTGGAGTCCCTGCCAGCTGCACCCCTCAGCACAGGGCGGGAGCCTACTGAGCCCCTATTTTCTATCAAAGCCCAAGCACCATCTAGTGGCAATTGCCCAGCAAAGACTGTCATATATCCTTCCCGATGTGTAATGCACCTGTGCCTCTCTTCTCCTTAAAGATGCTGATGCAGCAGCCAATCCCACTGGTCTTCAACAACGCGCAGCGCCAGAGCCCATGGAGAGCCCCACCACCATCCCGGCAGCCCAGCACCAAGAAGGCCCCACAGCCAGGCCCCATGGCCAAGCACTACGGGGGCCCCCCTGTGTCCACCCCACGCCTGTTCCTCAGGGAACCCTGCAGCACTCCCTCCCAGGTGCCTGGCTGTGCTCACACATGGGCTGGTGGCACAGAGCATTTCATGGTTGTGAGAGGAGAATTTGTTTCTGGCTGGGAAGTCTTGGAAGGCAGCTGTGATAAACAAGCTTAGCATCACTGGGCCTACATTCACTGTATAGAATCACAGAACAGCTTAGGTTGGAAAGGACCTTGCGACCCCCCCTGCTGTGTGCTGGCTGCCCCCTCAGCCCAGCTCAGGGCCCAGGGCCCACCCAGTCCGACCTTGGGCACCTCCAGCGATGGGCACCCACAGCTCTGGCAGCAGTGCCTGGGCCTCACTGCCCTCCACATAAAGAATATCTTACTCATATGGGACCTAAATCTCCCCTCTTTCAATTTGAAGCTATTACTCCCTGCCCTGACACTGCACTCAGTGATACCGAGTCCCACGCCCCGCTCTCCTGCAGGCCCAGGAGGTACTGGAAGGCAGCTATAATGTCTCCCCAGAACCTTATTTAGATAAAAGAATTCTTCCCGCAGCTGAGGATCATAGAAGGGTGATAAATGCCAACAAGGTGTTTGTGCACATAGACGTATTCCATTCCTATCACTTCACTCAGGGAGAACTTCAGCTGTTCTTTGTCTTTTTCCCAGTTTGAAGCTAGCTGCATAACTGAGGGCTTCGGAACCTTATCTGTGCATCTGCGTCTGCATTTCAGGTACCACAGCAGCAGCAGCACCTAATGCGAGGAAACCAAGCCCAGCCAACATGTCTGCCAGGGCAGACAAGCATTTCAGTGCCCCTCTACCACAACCCCACCGTGTTTTCGCAAGCACATCCCATTACAGTGGCTGCACAGCTGCCAAGTGATGTTAGCGAAAGGCAGATGCAGTCTGACTACAGCCAGGACAGGAGTCTCAGGTAAGAGCTGGAACTATCCTCCCAGCCCTGTCTTGCTTGCTCCAGAGTTCCAGAGTCTTTTTTCCATCCAGGATGAGGTCTGTGGCAAAAACATTATTCTTTTGTACAAAGCTGTAAGCTGCCCCAGATTGTGCAACTGCCTTTCAGGAAGGTGTCTGCAGGCATCCTCTCTGGGATCTGAGCACTGCAAAATACTCCGTAAAGGAACAGCATAAACTATGTGAGCTAGAGGTCTCACCATTGGTAAAAATGTATTTCTGTCATGGAAGATGTGGCAAGTTTCAGCCCACCTCCATGGGTCCCGCAGTGATGAGAAGTATCCTATTGCATTGGTGGGTGTTTTTTTTTCCGTGGAGAATCAGTGGTACCTTGCATGCTTTCAGGGAGGGCTTACAGGACTTGTTCCTAGAGGTTGGCAGTCTGGACCTGGCCTGCCCTGACTGCCCCCTCTTTTTCCTCACCACAGGATGCTGCTGGACCAGTCCATCCAGGCCACGGTGCCTGCCGCCAATGGCAGCGCCCAGCCCACGCCGTGCAGTGCCAGCAGGCAGCCGGGGAAGTGAGTCTTTGCTTGTCCCTGCTCCCACGTGGTGTTGTAGCAGGGTGCTGCTCCATGGCTCCAGAAATTACTTTGAAAAACCTGTGTGCAATCACATGAAAACAAACCAGACTTAAAGGAAACAAAATCTAAGCTCGTTAGGAGAAGAAGTAATGAGAATATGTACTTCTTTTAATTGCGAAGAACTATTAATGACAGTTCTTTGGAAAGTTTTCCTAACTGCTTGCTGGCTTTTGCAAAGCATGAAGTGCTTGATCAAGTCACAGAGATGTACAGCCTTACGCATCTGACTCACTGCGGCTCCAGTCAGGAACGCTTAGTGGGAGAGGGACTTTTGTGTGGGATTTGGCACAGTTTGACAAGTCCTGTTGCTCTGATTCCTGCAGCATTGGGCAGCCACGGCAGGGTTGGGTTCTCACACTGGATTTTCTTCCCTGTGGCAGATTTGTGGCAGAGCAGCAGCCTTTGCCTCCCGTCACGCAGATGCAGCCCATCAGCAGCAGCACAGTGCGGCCCCCCACCCCCTCGCCTGTGTTCTCCCCATCCGTGATGCTCCCCCATGGCAGCTTCGTGTCCCACCCCGGCAGCACCCCGCTGCACCTCCACCCCTGGCCGCAGCAGCAGGCTCAGCAGCACCGTCTCTACCTTCAGGTAAGGTCTGTGGCTGTGTGCAGGGCTGAGGTGGGATCTGGGGGATCTGGGGAAGAAACCACAATTAGACCTGAGCTGTGCACTCCATCCCCACTATATCTGTGCGTGCCTGTGTGCACAGCATTTCCAACCTGACTTGGTACCCAGTTTCAAGGCTGTGTTTCCAAGCCCAGCTGTACTTCAGCGAGCAGAAGACTGAGCCAGGCCTTCAAGTATGACGTCTCATCCAGAGGGCCCGGGGTGGGAATCCCACTGTGGAAGTGATGGGTGAGAAGGGATTGGTCCCCTTGAAAACAAGTCTCCTGCTGCTAGATCTCAGCATAGCAAGGGGTTTTTATCAGCTGCAGTCACTGCTTTCTTTCAATAAATGGTTGTTTTCCAACACAAACCTCTGGGAAAGGCAGTTTTGTTTTCTTCAATGCATGTTTTCATCAGTGCATGCCAAGTGAACAGGGCTGCCAAGGAGAGGGGCTGTTGAAACTAATAATTAATGAGTAATGTGCTCTCCAAGACTGGCTGGGTTAACAGAAGCAAGCTATAGTTGTCCTGGAAAAGATGGTAGAAAACAAGAACGGGAAGAGCTGGAGATACACTGCAGGGCTGCATTTGGAGCAAGAAATAAACTGTTGTTGGAAACATGGACAGGAAAGGCTCCTACTGTTCTGTGCGTGCTCAGGAACTGCTGTAAGCCCTGAGAACAGCAGCGTAACAGTGTGCGGGAGGTGAAAGCTTCAGTCAGCAGCAAGTCAGGCCTCAGTGCCATGGCGAGGTGATGATGAGGCCTGCTCTGTGGAGCAGCAGCCATAGTCCCGTCCCGCAGCTGCCTGCCGGAGGCCTTCTGCTGGGCTGCCTGTAGGGCTGGTAGGATGGGGTGTCCCACCACCCCGCCATACTCTTCTGTCCTTAGCTCTCCGCTAGGTGGGCACAGATCACCTTTGGGCTCTGGTACCCCTGGACAGCCGCAAGGGAGGGGTGCTGGGCCTGGGGAAGGCCCGATTTAATGCCTTTGTGTGTCCCTGCAGATGCAAGGAGCTGAGGCGGTGCCGGGAGGCCCCAGCCCACGTGTGTTCCAGCCACCCCACCTACCACAACAGAGCCCCCTGAGCTACTTCCTGCACCCGCAGCCGCAGGGCCGCCACGCCCAGGGCCAGCCCTGCAACCTGCCTGACCTGCCCGAGATGCAGCTGCCCTGACTGACCACCGCTCAGACCAGCAAGACCCCACCAGGGGACACCTCACAGAGTGGGATTGCCATGGGACCCAGCTGGGGTCTCCTGCTGGCACCACCGCTCAAAAGAGCCCATGGGCTGCAAGTCTTAGCCAGGCCTGCCCCAGAGGGAGCGCACCGTCGAGCTGAGGAAGAGGACGATGCTCACCTGGGGCTCCTGCCCATCGGAGCTGCAGACTTGGTGAGAAAGGTGTGCTTGGGGCAGGGGCCAGGATGCTGCTGCCGGTCACCGAGCCGTGCCTGCCTGTGCCAGTGCTGGCTGCAGATCTTTGACCTGAAGGGGACAGCCGCCCAGCTGCGGGCAGGTTGGCTGAGGCCCCCGTGGGGATGACGGCACCGTCCGATCACGGCCGCGGTGCTGGAAGTCACTGTGACGCTGATCCCAGCGCCGCAGCACACTGCAGGGTTCCCCTGTACATAGCTCGTCTCGCTCTCGTAGGTCCGTTGTGGAGTTTTTCCTTATTTCTATACCTCAACCCCACCATTTTGTTTTCCAGGAGATTGGATAATGCTGCTAATTTACATAACACCACTTTTGCCTGAATTTCTTACTGTTGTTAAACCAGCTCACTCCACAATCAGTAAGATATTCCTCATCTTTTATTTTGGTTAACAAGTGCAGAGAAATTTATATGGTTTTTATTCCCTGTAGCCAAATATTTTTCAGGTTACGTACAAAGAATCTTTCTCTTCTGTCATTCTGTTCTGATCCAGGTGGATGTTGTTGTGTATGTTTCTTAACATGAAAACAAACAAACACAGTAGAACACCGTATGACAGCAAACTTTGTGGTTTTGCTCAGTCAGATTTCAGTCTGACAAACCCGAAACGTATACTCACAGTGACACAGGCGATGTTACAAGCTCATAGGGTCAGCAATAAATTGTATTTTTGTAAATTGCCACTTTTTAACTATATATTTATGAATTGAAAACTAGTCTTTCCTCAGTGGGTGTATAGCCGTGTCCCTACTGTTTGTGTCTTTCCAAAGGAAAAAGGAACTTGTACATTTCTGAGGCGCTGGGGGCAGAGGACTAAGCGTGGGCACTGATGGAGCCCAAACACAGATGACGGCACAGGCCGTTGCTTTCAGCTTTGCAGGAAGGAGGGGAGGAAAACGTGCACGCACAGAGGCATGCACACCACAGATAGATACACTATTGTACACAGTTTATGTCTCAGTGTTGCTGGTGGGAGGAAAAGGCTGCAGCACGGTTGCTGTCCCGCACATCCCCCCCCTCCCCCCTGCTACGTGCCAGCCCTGGTACGGTAGTGTGGCTGGGCTCTTGTGTGCAGGGCTTGATATGGAGGGGGTTCGCTGCCTTGCAAGGAGAGGGGCTGGGGGCGGTGGGTGTGCCGGATGGGGCTGTGCCCCTCCACAACCCTCCTGGTGGCAGCACTGGGCTGCATGGTGATGCATGGCTGTGGGGTGGCACGGCTGTCCATCGCACCCTCTCAGAAGGGAGCAGGGGAGGTTTGCAGGGATGTTTACATGTGAGATTGGCCTTGCTGAAACAAGCAACCTAAAACATGCACTTTATCACACCCCCCTTTATTTCCAGCACCCACCCCAGCCGCTAGCGCAGCCGCTCGTGGGCCCGGTGCCACCTGGGCAGAGCTGTGCGTGCCATGGGGCAAAATCCCAGAGCCCCTGCTCAGCCTGCCTCCATCGAGGCAGAGTAGGCTCAGGGCCACAGGATTTTTGCCTTAGTTACCACTCACACTCAAAGAATTAATGACTAAATGAATCTTTTTATTCAGGTGAATTCCTATTCATTTACCTCGGTGATAGCTACGACCTGTGTTTTTGGGATCCCTTTGGAATTGAGGGTTGCTGGTGGGCTTGGTTCCCCCCAGGTGCTGATGAGAGAAGCGTGAGCGGTGCTGCCTGCACCAGGGGTTGGGCTCCAGCGCCAGCACTCAGTGACATCCTGAGGCTTTCTAGCACACAAGCACCTATGTATGTGCTAGCTCTCTCTCCCTTCATATATAGATATACAGGTGTGTGTGTTTTTAATATACATATATATGTACGTATGTGTGTATCTATATCTACAGGCCACACAATTCCAGACCTCTGAAAACACAGGCAGCTTTAATTAATAAAGTCTTGCACTTTTAGCGTACTTGTACATATAAGCTAAAGCCTGGTGGGCACAATCAGGCTGGTTTGACAAACACAGTGAAAATTTGACTGTATATATTGTAACATACTCTGTGTAAAAGAAGAAGAAGAATCTTAGAAGCGACTATAAATCTTGGTTTATTTTATATGATGTCAAATATAGATACATTTATAAATGTTATTATTCTTAAAAGTATTTTGTAATGGGAAAAAGGAAGTGTCCTATGAAGATGAAGAGTAAAGATTTTATTCTTGTCTTGAATCTGTGTCGCTGCACGGCTCCGTTGGATGGGAGGCTGTGCATTTTGACAAGCTTTAAACAGATTATACACGGTATTTTCAAAAAAAAAATTAAAAAAAAAAAAAAAAAGAACAAAGAAAGGAAGAAAGAAAGAGAAAGAAATAAAAGCATACCTGTAAGACCTCGTACACAATTGTGCTGTTGTTTTTCCCAGGCAGTACGGGTCAGCTGGTGGGCCGGACTCTGCCCCTTGCTCTCCAGCAGTGTGGGAGCTGCAGCTGTCACACACACACGTGCACACGCAGCAGGAGGGATGGGGCTCAAGCCAGAGACTGGGATTTTCCTGACCATTGCCAGGGGTAGTAGGGGCAGTGCGTGAGCCAGAAAGAACAAGGCATCAGAGCCACCGTGGCACGCCGTCCGTGTTTTAATTTGGATGCAGAAATGAGTAATGCTGCTCTCCCTGGACTAACTCAGCAGCCATCCCAGCGTGGAAGCAAGTTCAGGTTGTGTGCAAGGCTGAACTGGTCCCAGTCTGCAAAACCTGGATCCCCTCTTTTCTTCGCCGTTAGGGGAGGTTGAAGGCCTAGTGTGGTTTTTCTGTGGCTCAGTCCTTGCTAATGTCTTTAACATAACGGATGCCCTTGAATAAACATCTGAAGCAGCCCATCACGGGAAAGAACAGTGCTTCAAACACAGATTATTTTTTTCTTAAATGAAACATGTTTTATTTAACACCCCATTTGTCTTACAGTGCTTCTACATACAACACGCTGTATAAAAAGCCAACCTGCCAACACAGATGTGTTGCCTTCTTGGTAAAGTGACAAAGCTGTAGCAAAAAAAAAAAAAGCAAAATAGTCTATTCTTCCTGGAGACAAATGGGAGTACTTCATTTTAAGTCCAGACAGCAACTGCAGTCACAGTCGAGAACCCTGTATAGTACAACTGGATGAGAAAATTCCAGGAGATTCAACATACAGCTATTTCTTACTTGCTATATGTTAGCAAATTCTGCTTAAAAATATATTATTACGTAGTCATTAGAATGAGGAACGAGTGGTTTGTCTTAGGAATGGACTGATACGGAGGGGGCATTTTCTGAATCACACGGCAGCGACCATTTCTGTGTCTCAGAAAATGCCCCAGTCTGTATAATAAACAGTTCGCCCTGTGGTGGAAAAGGCCCAAGGGGCTGTTCCTCACGCTGTGTTCAGGCCCTGTGGTGATCACTGCTGAGTGAAGCACGCAAAGGGGCAGAGCAGCTGCTCCTTGTGGCGGCCGGACTCACCCAATGCAGCGTGATGGGGGACACCAGGCTCAGAGGCTGTCCCGGTGGGCACACGGGTACGTTTGACAAAGGCATTTGATGTGTGTATCAGCCATAACGACGGCCCAGCCACAACTAAAGGGCTTTGCAGTTCACACCAACAGCTGCTGGGAACGTTCTGGGATAAATCACCAAGGCATAGCTGCCCAGTCACACCGGTGACACCGCAGCAGGGAGTGCAATTTAAAAACCGTATGAACAGCATGACCGGTGTTAGCGATGTAACACCAGCTACTGCGTGTGTTTGTGTACTGATGGATGCACACTCAGTTCCTAAGACAGGACCATGAGATAATGGGAATTGTTAGAGAAAGAAAACGACAGATGTGAAATGACACGTCTGTACTTATCTAACCACACCGCCTGCTACTAATGGATAAGCTGCTCAAAGTTCAAAACCGCGTCTAAAAGCCTCCAAGTGACGACGTGGATGGACATCCCCCTGCAGGGAAGGGCTGCGAGCACCACGGGCTGTTCCCCCACTGAGTTCTTGCAGCAGGACCGTGCCCACCCAGCGACTCCCACTGCAGTACGACGCCATTACAGGTTCACCTTTGCAACACCAAATATACTTTAAATAGTTTGGTTTTTTTAAATCACATGCTGGCCGCCCCTCTACAACACAGATACAACAGCTGACAAGGATTACTGCGCAATTGGTAACGGCTCTATATTTTCTTGGATTGACTGTAATAGAAACTGGTATTTCAAGAAGTTGCTCAGTTTTGCATTACCAAACTACGTAATAACAGATGGCCATTGTACTTCACAGGTTCCTTCAGTATAACCTTTTGTACTTAATTTCACCCTGCATGTACTTTTAAAAACATCTTGGCCCTCCACCAAAAAGTGTAATTGAGTTCTAAGACTGCGCTACGTAGCTTAGTGAACAGCCTATACCTCTGACTGCCTCTTGACATTTGCAATACTCACTGTGGACCTACAAAAGCATTTTGCCTGGGTAGCTGTATCTCTTTTCATGGGGCTTTGTTCATTTCAGCGCAGCTGCTTGCGCAAGAATCACACACTGAGCAAACCTTATCTGAGCACGTCCTAGACCAGGGCATCAGCGTCATGTGCTCTGTGCTTCTAAATCAGCATTAGGAAAACATTTACAGTGTTGCCCTAGTTTGCCACAGAAACATTCATATGAATAGGTTAGTTTGTATATTTTATGCACAGATATGCAGACCAGAACTATGCTGTATCACGCGTGACTACTTCACATAGGCTTCTGAAAAAATCTTCATCATTTTTCACAATAACTCCAAGTATTTTTTGGGAGTTACTGCTCATTCACTAACACTGTAATACCTGAGAGTGTAGGGGAGAGAAAGTCACTCATACATTCATTACTCCAGATCAAAACTGCATTCTTTAGAAGCAGCACAAGAACTTAAACGCCAATTGCAATGGTGGCATTTCAACAAACGCTTGTAACACGAAAGTCGTGTTGTTCCTCATTCCTTTCAGTATTGCAAGAAAAACAGCCAACAGTGAATGATGCCATCCCCATTCTGCTTCTTTACAAAAAACACGCACAGTATAAAAATAACACTGCTCTGCAGAGAAAGTTTGTCACACAGACATTAAAAACAGCTCTTTTGAACCAGTTTAATGTTGTTAAAATATAGGCTCTTCCCATCTTTCTGTAAACCCATTCTAGCACAAGCTACCTAAGGTTCAAGCTCAAATTCCATCAGGAAAGCACTGGCAGAGCTTACTTCCCCAGCATCTTCACTACATCATTTTTATGTACATAAAAAAATCCACTTGAGGTTTACAAACGTTTTGTTGTTGCCATGAATCCTGGCAGACAGAAAATATTACAGCAGCAATAAACCAGAGAGCTGTAAAAAAGAATTCATTATCACTTGGTTGGGGTGTGGACCCAGCGTAGGCAAAGGAGCAACTGCAATCCGTCCCTAACAGTGCCACAGTCAGCATTCAGCTTATCTGGAAGCAGCTAAGGATGGTCTGTCCTTGGACTTTCCAAACACTATATATTTAGCAGCTTGTACCATTTTTGCCTAAACTGAAAGAGGACCGATACGAAAATAGGAAAGAAATCTCAAATACGGGCTGAGCTACAAAAGCAGGAAATCAGTTTTAAGGGCCACACTGCCAAAACCGAGACATGGGTCAAGAAAAGGCAGTTTGCAAAGTGATGACGAGGGGTTGAAATCTGTCACAGTGCAGGACCACTGGTGACACCAAAGCAGGGAACTGTGAGCAGGGCTGCTTTCTTCCCTAACCTTAGGCTCCTGTGCCCACCATAGCTACCAGCTGCAACCTCTGTTCTTAGTCTTCACCTTGTTCCTGTGGACATGCAAGTTTGGAAATAACTAACCTGGAAGTCAACCTCTGAGCTGTTGATGACTTACTTTAAGTGGAAAATGTCTAGACAGAAGTCATGACATTTATTACAGGAATAGAAATGAATATTTGGAGTACACACCAGAACAGCTGTCAGTCAGAGAAGTTTGTCACAGGTCACATCCAGTATTTCCTACCAATGTTGCATATTTTAATAGTATGGCAGGGAGTTTGTTCTTCAGCCCCTGCTTGGATTGAAACTTACGAACAATGCAAGAAAGTGATTGTGCTTCAAACTATTTTTATTTACATGAAAGCATACCAGAAATCTGACATTTAAAGCTAAATCTTCAAACCCCCTTCCCTATGTAAATAACGTACTCAATTTCCATAGTAACAACCTTCATCTGCTAGTGCCCTGTGTAGTTAATTCGGAGTCAAAGTAAATTACACTCTAGTTCTTCCTTTAAGTTGTAAATTTTTAGCACTCTCTATTCTAGCTTTTATCTCATGAGGTTTCTCAAAAAACCTCACAAAGGCTGGCTCGTTCAGTAAGGATGCCAGAATCTGCTCAAAGGCAAAAGACCATTCGTGGTTCTTTCTCACACTCTGCGCTCCACTGCCTTCAGTCTGCTCAGAGCTGCCTTCCTCCTGTCCTTTCTGGGGGCTTTCAGCAGACACCTCTGTTGTGGCAGCCAGACTTCTGACTGGTGATGTGGGACTCTGAAGCCTCCTCCCAACTTCTTCCATTTTCAGCAGGAGACTGGTAACCACTGCTATAGCCCGGTACAACAGTTCCTCCTCGGGATCTCCGTGGAATAGATTGTACAGAGTTTTTGAGAACTGGATGAACTGAGACTAAACAGATACACAGAGGAGACAATTCAGAGAACGGCGACACAACTCTCCTATTTCACTACGCACTGCAATCTCAACACAGCGCCTGCAGCTGCTGGGCCCCTGCCGCAAAAACTGCTCTACTGGAAGCATCATCATGGACCCTGGTAAACCTGTGTGTCTGAAAGCCCCCCTCTTACAGTCTGCAGTAAGCTTACAGTTAAAGTAGTTTAGAAGATAAACAGTGTCATGATTTACGTGAAGGTTTGGGATTTGAGGGATCCTAAGAAACCTTTAGAAAAATACTACCAGAACTTAAAAAGAAACACAGCAATAAAAAATCAGGCACATGATACTCTGACACAGACGGTTTTACCTGATTCATTCTTGGCAAATCCTTAATGTTTTCTTCTTTTTTAAGAAGTTCATCTTGCCACTGCTTCAGATAGGCCTGAATATCAACTTTGCCCTTCCCTATTTGACAAAAAAAAAAGAAAAGAAAAAAAAAAGTGTGAAAACAAGAACTGAGAGCTTCCATGTGGTATGAAGAGCAGAACAACTGCATCCCCCATGTCATTCCTTCAGAGCTGTGGGGCCAGGATCAGAGTTTACATTACTCCCTCCTCCACAGGACTACACTTACAGAAGTGGCTATAATGTTAGCACTACGCTGGAGATTATGTGAATTAGTGTACTTTGTCAGCATGCACTTTCCAAGCTCCGCTCCCACAAAAGACTCCAGGATTCTCTACCTTTTTCTGGGCTGCTCTTCAAAGCTTCACTTTCAAGACTATCCCCAGCAGATGAAACTAGAGTTTAGAAGAGAAAAAAAAGTTACTGCTTTGAGAAAGCGGCATCACTACTTCATTTCCTTTTATCAAAAATTCTTTCCTTAAGGAGCAAGACCCTCAAAAGACCCTCCCCACAAAGAAACCATGTGGCAAAATCTGTATACCTTCTAGAAGAAAAATAGAAGCTACCACAAGGCTGGACACTGCAAAAAAAACTACAATCAGCCATATCGAGTAGATAACCTTCAGAATGCTTCACGGTCCACGCATTGAACAGCGCTGAGGACAGGACCAATGTGCTACGGATAAGACATCTTTGGATAGTTTCTAAAAATCAAAAAGGATCTTTCTTCCAAATGGTTTTCCAACTCCATAAATTTAAATCCAATTTTTCCAAATTACAGGATTTAAAATACAAACTAAGAATTTTGAAACCCAGTGTCTCAGAGTCATCGTGTATTTGGTTACTGAATTTCTTGAAGCAGGAAACATCATCTCTTGAATGCAAAACTGCAATGGCCACTGCTTCAACAACTGTTGTAACAGAAAGGCTTCCCACTATGCTGAAAAATGCTGACCAGTTATATTCCTCTATTTCAAGTAAATACTTGCAGCCTTTGAATTCATTCATCAGGCATACCCAATTCAGGACAGAACATCACTATTCTGTGTGCAGATGCCAATGAAATGGCCCCTAACCGATGCTCATAATGAAGTCACATGTGGCTACAGAAGAAAACTGCTGCGAAGAGAGATGGTTACCCACAAATTCTGCACTGCTCTGTGTGACAACGGAGCTATTTAGAGAACATCTTCACAGAAGATTCTTGCTAACAGTAACATGATTTGCTGGAACAAGTGAATTCAAACCAGATTTCAGAGGGTTTCAGAAGAAAACTCCCCATTTTTCACCATGAGATAATTAACAGAATCCTTCCAGTATTCTGTAGGCAAAGCCACACACTTACCACTGAGTTGACTGAAGTGGATCAGTTCTTCATTTGAAAGATCAACACCTTTGGAAGGGCTGAGAGATTCCACCTCAGTAAAAGCTGCAATAAATAATTGAAGCACAGGCCTTATGAGGAGCGGCTGAGGGAGCTGGGATTGTTCAGCCTGGAGAAGAGGAGGCTCAGGGGAGACCTTATAGCTCTCTATAACTTCCTGAAGGGAGGTTGTAGTGAGCTGGGGGTCGGCCTCTTCTCTCGTGTAATCAGTGATAGAACTAGAGGGAATGGTTTCAAGCTGCGCCAGGGGAGGTTCAGGCTGGACATTAGGAAGTATTACTACTCGGAAAGGGTAGTCAGGCATTGGAATGCACTGCCCAGGGAGGTGGTGGAGTCACCGACCATGGGAGTGTTCAAGAAACGTTTGGATGTTGCATTGAGGGGTATGATTTAGCTGGGAAGTATTGGCAATGGTTGGACTAGATGATCTTCTAGGCCTTTTCCAACCTTGATAATTCTGTGATTCTGTGATTAAAGCGGTTTTGGAGCTCCCAAGCATTGCCAGAGGGGGGAGAAAAAGCAAAAGCTTTAGACTCATATATCATCCCTACAAACAAAATGGGAATGGTGTTTGAGTGTATTAAGTACTTCCCACAGTGTACACCACCCAGCAAAAAAATACACATCTGTATTACAGCTACAGCACTAGCCAGAGCTAGAGACTGCAGGAAAAAAAGAAAAGCTAGAAAACAAACAAACAGGAACTGCCAGGAACAGCCTCTTACTAACCTGGAGGGATGTGCAACTTAAAAAGAAGCTTGAGTTTGTCAGTGAAACTTCCATTATACATGGTATCTGTTTGAAACAAGAAGAAAACAGGTTACAACTGGACCAAGATTTAAAATGCCCTCTTAACCTACACAACCACAATCCACAGACACTGGAACAGGACACGTGTCATGTCCTACGTGGAGTGCAACTAGAGATGAAGCTTAAAGAAATATCAGCTGCAACTAAGCCTACAGTTTGCCTACACTGAGGAAAGAACGCGACAAAATTTTTGCAAACTATCCCATGAAGTATTTCTGAATACCCAGTGAAACACAAAAGCGTGCTCACTAATTAGATTGCAAAACACCTGTAACAAGCTAACACTGAAGCTACAGAAGAAAGTACAGAGCACAGGATGCCTGCGACTTACTGAAATAAAACCACAGCACCAAAGAAATGTAGCATCAAAGTCTTCCCAGCATTTGCCTTTCCTATTTTTACTCCTGAGCTTTGAAAACAAGATGAAAGGAAAAGAGTAGCAACTTTGAAAACTTTTCAGTTCCCCAGAGATATAAGGCACTGGTTATCTTGCACGATCTGTGAATGAGACGGCTTGCAGAGCGAGGAAGCATTTATCATCAAAACCACAAGGTCATGCCATTTTCTAACTTTCCGATGTTTTTGACAGTAAAGCTGGATTTAAATATAATTTCAAATAAGAGATTACCCTCCGGGGGATTAACATTTCAGAGAAGTTACTAATTTGTAAAGCTCTCTGTTAGCTATTTCAATACAATTTAAGACAATATGAGCCAAAAACAAGAGGCTCCTTAAACTCGCTATATAGTGCACGGGAGGTGATAACACTCAGGACTACTTCCAAAATGGAGTCCCCTTGTGAGTGTACTATGTATACGTGTTGTTCTCCTACCAAGAACACAGGAAAATTGTTTGAAGTTGATAAGGCCATGGCAGTTCTCATCCATCAGTCTGAATGTCCACAATGCAATAGAGTCTCTGTTTGCACAGTGTGACCATGGGCTCAGGAGACGACAAAGAACTCTGAATTGCTGGCAATCAATTCGATACTGCTCAAGATACGGCAGGCTGGCATCATGGTGTTCTAAAACAGGACTATTTACATTCCAATAGCAGGAAAGAAAGTGTTCCCTCTGCAAAGGGAAGGTTATAGATATTAGATTGTATGAAGAAACAACCATTTATCTGGGTTAAAGAAGTGGGGAGTAAACTACGTAATCTGCTTTTTAACAGATGTAAAAAAAACATGTTGAATCTAGCTTTCACCTCACTTAAAACTATTCCACACTCTTCATTTTGTCCACCATTAGGATGGATGTTTGAGAAGTGATGAAGATGACGTATTACCTTGAATAATTCATAAAGCTCATCAAGATCATTAGGACTGAATTTTACATCCTGAGACACGACACGTAGCTGAAACAAAATTAAGAAAAAATTAATGAGTGGTCCCTTTTTAGAATAAGCCCATAAAATGTGAGAGACATAAACTTACACTAAAAAAAGACAGTCTGAATCTTCCAGGTTTTGGCATGTTAGAATTAGCAGTAAGAACAGAATTGCTTCTTAAAAGCAATTAGAGGGTGATTGGAAGGAGATTACTGGGAGAAATAATTTCTCTCTAAAAAGGAACTCAAAAGTGAGTTACATCATTTGCATACATGGAGCCTACACTGTGAAACCCAAGAGATCCAACTTGAATGTTAGACTATTTATCATGAACTAGTATACAGCTTCCTTTATAATGGACAAACGTACATTCAGCCCTTACCTGTGAAGCTGAATCCCCATTTTTTAAATGACAAAGAAAAACAAACAAACAAACAAACAAGACTTTCAAACAAGACCAGTATCCATCTTCACAAGATGTATGTTTTGTAAAATGAAATATAACAGATAACATCTTACCTCAATACACAGCATTTAGTACAAGCTGCATCTACTACTGATAAAAGCACTGCTTGCTAAGTAGACTACTATTATTACCAGTTACTGCGAATAAGCCAATGAAAAAAGCAGACAAACCAAGGAAGTGCCTTGCAACCCCTACCTTCATTCAGGAGCCTGAAATAAAAGAACGGTGTTGGTAGCTGAAGAGCTGCTACACCAAGCACACACATTACCACACACTCACACACACCACAGACACATGAAGCAACACTTGGCGAATGATGACAATAACACAGTACAATAATCTCTTTGGTGACATTCCGGATAGCTTCCAAAAGAAAAAAATGCTAGTAATTAATTGTGTTACTGTAGCACTATGCCTCAAAGAAAAATGCATTAACAATTCAAGAACAGCAGAAAGAAATATAGGTCAGCCTGTTCCCATCAATGCAAAATGTCAAAGTTATGCCAGCTTTTAGAAGCTGTATGTGATTATGGCATTTTGTAATGAGAGCAGAAGGTCATGCTGTGATTCAAAGACTGAAAACATCACAACCCAAACCTCAGCTAACAGACACCCTGCAGACAAGAGGGATTTCAGCCTACAAAATGACTTATTTGGCTTTGGAAATTGTAGCTGTTCTTAAGATCTTCCAAAAATGAAGGAATTTTACCAGAGGAAAATGTTTTCTTCTTCAAGTCACTCACCACATTCTGCTTGGTTGTAGCTTCTAATGTCTGGATCACGTAAAGCCTGTTTCTGCAGCGCATACTCTCAACATCTTCATATCGAATATCACCATATCTCTATGAAGAAAAATACAGTTCTATGAAATCAACTGCTGTTAGATACAGCTAAGCAGGTATTTTTGTCTTTTCTGCATCAAAATACAAACGTGGATGCACAGGAAGACCACAGAAACTGAGCAAAGAATCATTTATTACCACATCAAGACTCTCAATAAATAGTGCAATTTTAAAAAAGAAAGTGTTTAGAAGACTGATGAAGGAAAAGAAGAAACTGCAGTTCACTGTATGGGAAGACAAAATCTAATGCATATGTTGTCAGGCTTGAAGTTCACTCTAGAGAACTCTACATGGAGGAGAAACCTATCTACAAACGGATTAATACCCTGATCTAAAACTGAGAACAGAATGAGAAGGAGAAGCTAGATCTATATCCTCCCCATTACTACAAAGCTAGAAACTGCAAAAATCAAAGCAGTACACTGAAAGGAAAAGCTAGAAGATCCTAACTGATCCTCCTCACCCAGTACATCCCAAAACATCCATTTCACGAGTACAGTAAGCTAATTATGTACAGTTTCCTGCAGCAGCCATTATGTCAGATGTTACCACCATCTGCAATGTAAAGTAATCAGACTCAAATGAGTAAACACAAGCGCTGTTTCTCCTGTGATTTGTTTGTCATTGAGCTGACATACTACTAGACACGCTATCAGAGTGAATGAAGGATGACCGGTGATGAGTCCAGGGAACTCCACTCAGGACAGCCTCACAAGCACATCCTAGGCAGTTTAAAAAAAAGACAAACAAAAAAATACAAAAACAAATCTATCTTGTAATGTATATGGTTTTCAGCGAGCCTCAGCAAAATGCACACTGTAATCCCTACCACTCTAGACAGGTTTCCTACGCTAGTTTGAACAACATAGCCTGCACAATGTAAACACTGTGTGGGGTGCAAAAACATACCCACAAGAACACATACTTCATTTGACTCTCGGATCAAATCAGTAATGTCCACTTTTGGGTGGTCACCCTTTGCATCGGTGAGGTTGGAGCCCTGCTGCACAGCTTGGGGCAAAGGACTGTCTTTGTTGGTGACACTGTCAAAAAACCTGTGGGAAGCAAACACATGAGAAATCAGCAGGAAGCAGATTATCACATCGAAATAGTAACATCAGCATCTACCGAAAAAACATGAGCATAAATAGCAAATTAACATCAATGTGCAAAAGTAGCAAAGAATATCAGCATGAATAGCACAAACCTGATGTAACAGTAGTACAGATATTCAAACACAGGAACCCACAACCCAGAGAAGGCTGTAGAGCCTTGAAATTTTCAAGACACAGCTAGACAGTAACACGGCTGATGTGACCTAGTGCTAACAGTAATCCTTTCTGCAGGTGGAAGCTGAACCAGAGGCTTCCAAAGCCCCCTCCACTTGGTTTTCCCCAGGTTCTCAGTGTGCTACATAAGCAGGGGAGAGGAAAGAAGCCTTGGGCTGAACTGTGACCCAGGCAGTCTTAATTCCCTCAGATGCATAAGCCAAGACATACCCGATCCGTACTATTCATCACACCTACATAACCAGGGTAAACAGTTCCAACATGGAGGTTAGCCAATTCTTTGGCCAGCATTGAGAAACAAATGTCTATGGAGCGACTGCTTCCTTTTCTTGGAGTCGACACAAACCACCGCCATCATTTTATAAATATACCAGAATGTTGCAGGCTGGATCAACTGTGCAACAGAAGTGTTGCAGCCAAATAAAATGTTGAAAGTCAAAGTTCAAAAGAAGTTCACGATAACCACCAAAATATTGGGTGTCAGGTGGAAGCGGCAGTTTATTTGGTTGAAGTGAAACTTAAAACTTCACTCTGCTTTTAGATTTTATATTTTAATAAATCAAAGAACCGAGTGAATGTGCTCTTACCGCTATTGCTTTTAAGTGCTTAGAATTTAAACAAGCACAGTTATGTTCTAACACAAGCACCAGGTTGCATGGCATCTTAACATAAAAATACATTTCCCTCATTAATTTCGTAGTTCCTACCCCATCCAAACATGCAACATTTAAAAATCTGGCTAAAGGGAAATTCTTATTACCACTACACAACAATTACAACTCATGACTCATAGAGCAGAGTCTCAGCACAGGGTTTCTGTTTTAACACTCCCTGACACACAGTCACAGGAGCAGCAGCAGCACTATTTAGGCAGCTAGTCAAGCAAAAACTGTGAAAGTAATGCATCAATTAAGAATGCACTTGATGTTGCATATTTGAATTTTTCTTTAAATGCTAATATAAAACAGCTATCCGGTCACAGCTGTCCTCAACATCATTTCTTTCCCCCCTCTATTATAAACCATCAGCAGCAGAGGAGCCAGCAGCCAAAACTACAAGAACTGAGCTGCAGAATATTTTCTTACTAAGTGAATGTCTGCTTAGCGTTCTCTAGACTAGCTGCTTATCATGAAAAGTCACCTTTTAGTTAAAAATAATAACAAAAATAGTTTTCACTTTAAAACACATGAAATCGAGCAATTCTAGTAGAACTTTAAAGGAGGATGGGATTTTCAGAGTACCCAGGCACACTTCCCAGCCATCCCTTCCGGAATTTCAACCTGAGATGAGCATTTAATTACTCCAAAGCCTCTGGAATTCTTGGCCAAATGCCTCCCCATTGCCCCATGCCACATATATTTGCACGTTCAGCAGCTGCTACGCTGCCTTTAAGAACAAGACATGCACTGATACCTGTTGAGAACAGTCACTGCTTCTGCATCATCCTTACAAGTCAGCAACTTATCCATGTTGTATTCCAGCACTGCAAGTCCCAGCTGCAAGATTGCCTTTATTCCATCATAGAAGAAACAGTCCACCACATTGACTGCACTTTCAATAGGCAGCACACTGATAAAAAGGGTAAGGAACCAGGAGAGAGAGACCGAGGAGAAAAAAGTCATGCCCATCATGTGGTCTGTCAACTGAGGCAGATGAACTCTGATGAGCTCCTCAAATACTGCCTGATCTACCAAGGCACCTGCAGGGAGAGGATAACAAAACCACCACCCAAATCTTAATAAAAAGAAGTGTACTTTTCTCAGAGCACTGGCCAGAAATCAAGCTCCTATCCAAATGCAATTTGTTGTAAAAGCAAACACAGACCTAGCTGCACGGCACCACTGTCTCCATTCCCTGTGATGGAAGCTACGCACTCTACACATGGACTTCTGCATTCTGTAAAGTATGCTGGCACTCCTGCATGTGCATGACTACTGCCAGTGATTCCCCTGTCAGCCGACGCATCCTCTCTGCAATGACAGAGAAACCTCGCAAGCAATTTTCTTCCAGCACATATACCTGCAAGCTTTAGTACCAGGCTGTCTGCTTCTGGAACAACTCTATTTCTTTTATTTCAGCTGGCTAAGTTCCAATAAATAAAATGAACTGCAGCTTTAATTCCAATAGAATTGTGTAGTAGTCTAAGAAAATATCTCTTGAGTAGTTATCCCTAGAATAACGACAATATTTGAAAAATCACACCCACTCTCTCTTAAGAAGGGTCTTGGGATGCTCTCTGTTACTTCCCATTTTCTACTTTACAATACTGAACCATGCACCAGTTTCTCTGGTTACTACTTAGGCTTCAGCTCATTCCTTACGTTTGTTCTCAAGGACTGATCATTATATTCAGCTCTAGATAGATCACAAGACAGACTGACGTTACCAATGATTCGACGATTGAAATAATCAGGTAGCATCCTTTCACACACGGCAACCAGCAGCCAGAATGCTTCCTCCTCCTTAGCATACAGCAGAAGTACTGATGTCAATATGTTCATTGCCTGTAAATATTTAAACAAGAAAGGAAACATGTATGAGGAAAGAGGGTGAAAACCCAACTGTATCATCATTTGTTAAGGTTTATATTCCTGAAGGCCTTTTTGTACCACGTGTTTAGAGTTCTAGGATAACCTGCAGCCCTATTAGGTATAAGGATTCTACATTTATATGAGCAAATTCAGAACACAGTATTTAAGCTACATAAAAATGTCTTTAAGTTTTAAAAGCCTAATAGAAATGCAGGCATAAGTGCAACAGAGTGTTTAACAACAAATTCAAGTACAACACAAAAGCTCGTGTGACATGGTGGGATGAAATAAGTAATGCATAAGAACAAAAATAAACTGTTATGTATTTCTGTGATTGATTTTATGAGGTGTACTATACTGCCATGATGAACTCATGTTTAGGCTCTCAAAACTACTGTACCTGACAATATCCAATTTGAGGATTCCTGTATGCATAAGCTGTAAGAACTCTCCGGAGCGCAGAAATTCCTGTGTCGCTTTGAAAAGCGGGATGCTCGGGTAAGGAGCGACGTAAATCACGTTCAATTTCATCCGTAGCTAAAGTGCACGTTCCCAAGGACTTTTCCACCAACTCAGTGTAATAACCAGGGCTGGAGGCCATATCATTGACAGCACCTGACAATAAATATTACTGAACAGCATTAGAGGACAATCCTAAAGCATCTATGCCATTTTCTGAGATCTGTAAAAAAAATTCTGGTGACTTCTGAGATACCTCCAGCTGCTATTGTGTAACATAACAGAGTAATTCTACTGAAATAAAAACAGAAAAGCGAAAGACAATGCGGTTTGGAGGAAAGTTACTTTCCATCACGAAGTTGATTTTGACTTACTTCATTTCCTGTTTCATTAGAGAAGAAATAAAAAAAGCTTCCTTTCACCTCTGCTCTGACACAGGTATGTTCTACAGCAGAAACTCACAAAAGTATGCTCAGAGTTCTGGCAAGAGATTCCCTACGTGTATGAAAGTCCACAATTCCAGTACTTTTCACTCTCTAAACCAAGCAACAGCATCTCACAAATAGCTACCAATACTGGAGCCAAATTCTCTTCTAGGAAAACGCTTTTTTTTGTTGTTCTGGGAACATCATCCTCCCAGAAAGCTTAAATCAAAACAATAGAAAATGGGCCCATAAACACGCTTTGCTTTTTTAGCAAGAAGAGACGCTGCAGAAACTGACTGTCCCCTTGAAGTTCACAAACAGAGCATACAGTCATTGTTTATTAGCTGAGTTTGTTGCAGAAGATGATGACACAGGTTTAGTTTGAATCAATGCTGGATGTATTTTAAAGGCTCTTCCTTCAGGAAGCTTTAGACAAATTGCCACAGGAAAGAGCTTTTTTTTTTTTGTTTTTGTCAGACTATGGTCAGCCAGTAACAAGAACATCCATATCATATAGTTCACAAAATGAATCCATTATACTTGCTGTGCAGTACCTGAGAAGAGCAGCCAGAGCTCTCCTCTTAAGGCCTCTGGGATCCCTCTTACAACCAAATCTCGAGTCTTCTTTGTTCGAAACATGCTGACACCATGACCTCGTTCAAAAAAAAGGATATTCCAGGACTGTTCTTTCATTTTTTCTTTCAACTACGAAGATTAAAAACAGAAGGCTATTATGTATACTGGAAGGTTTTTTCATGTTTCAGAAAACAAAACTCTATTTTTCTCTCAGTTATATTCACAGAATCACAGAATCGAAGGGGTTGGAAGGGAACTCCAGAGATCATCGAGTCCAACCCCCCTGCCCAAGCAGGTTCCCTACAGCAGGTCGCACAGGTAGGCGTCCAGGTGGGTCTTGAATATCTCCAGAGAAGGAGTAAACTTAATTATTCACTTATCCAACTTATAACTTATATTCAACTTAATTCAACCTATTCACGTAAACTGTAAACGGCAGCACTGGTATCAGTATTGCTATCTGAAGCAAACACTAATGAAGATCAGAGCCTACTGCAGGGAACCCAAGTTAGCTGGGGGGGGGGGCTGGACTAAAGGGACAGGACACAGTGCAAACATGCAGATAAATTCTGTCATCATAGTTCTGATGCATTCAAAAAACACACTGCCACCATAATGGGTAAACAAAATTCAACATTTTATATAATTCCTGTGGCAAAAAACTAGAGGCACTACTACAACTAAGACTTGCTAAGATTCTTTGTCAGCTATTTACATGTAAATACACATGTTTATGTGATACATACACATAAAAATCTGATCGTAGCTCAGGTCAATTTTAAAGTATTCTTATTTTTGCTTCCTGGTACATTTTCTTGGTAAACAGTAAATTAACAGAAGAAGGAAAAAAGATGAAAAAAAAGTGAAAGCAGTAGAAAAGAAAACCAAGAAAAAAAGGAGGAAACTTCAGATTGCTTCTGCGTGGTTCCAGTTTTCTTTGTGCTAATCTGCAAGCTCTAACAAACAAGCATTTGGCCATGATGATGCAGTGTAATTAAGCAAGTGATTACTTGCATAGTCAAATCATACTGTTACAGATATCTGCTTAATTATTCAGATAAATCAACATTCTGCAGTTTCAATGTGCCTTTGAACTGTTCTTTGCTAACAGCAATGAAAGTGTATTAACTCTGATACAGACAAGATAATATCCTACAGAAACTCAACAGAGAAAGCAGGCTGTTCTCCTTTCTTTCTGGTTCATCACGCTTTGTTACATTACATCAGCTGACAGATTTGGAACAGGGTGGGTACAAACGGTGCAAAGCACACGGTGATGACATGACATCAGCGCTATTGCTTTGCCACTGTTTCTAAATCGCTCCTCAGGTTGTTTTTATTTAACATGAGCTCCAAATAGCAATGGGAAAGAATCAGTAATCAGGAAAAACTGCAAGAGAATGAAGTCGAGTTGGATTAAGAAGGGGAACTAATCACTCAAAACACACCCATATTGGTTTTACATTTAATCAAATATTTATCAACCAGAGAGAACACTTGGCAAGCCAGCAATCACCATCAAAACACAAGACAACTGTGTACGCATCTGAACTACAACAGCACCAGCCATGTAAGTAAAACCTCCTGCAGAGGGAGAACTGGCAAAAATTCCCTCTTTAAACATAACTGAAGCTACAGGCATTTTACTTGCAGAGCAGGAGGTGGAAAACGTGGCAGCACTGAAACAGGTCCTTTGTAAGGTACAAGATTTCTAATAAACTATTAATTGTGTTCCTAAAGAGCAATTCAATTAATCTAATGTAAAACAGCTGATCATCAGTGGTTGCAGCCCGCAAAAGACTCCAGTGCTCAGACAGGGTGAACACTGACACTGTATTTTCTACCCTCGTAGCAGTAATATTTAATAACGTTAAAGCAATTAAAGGCAAACTGCAGAAAGTAAAAGTAAATTTTGCCGCTTCTTTCCACTGGACCATAAAAAGTAGAATTTCAGAATCTGCTTTCCTTTTACTCCTACCGAAGGAGTGCTTATTTTCTGATATTACTAACATAGTAAGTTCCACATCTGAATTTGCCTAATTTTGCTGAAATGCTAATTTTAAAATGAAACTCTCCTGTCCTCTTGTATGCATCACGGAGAAGCAAAACCAGTACATCTTACTGCAAAAATAATAATCAAAATTTTACTAAAACATCCGGAGTTTGATTTTGATAGATGGATGCATAAAAGAATGAAGCAATTAAGAAATGAAGTAAGTTTCCTGGTAACGTTTTCCTTGCTCCTGAAGAGTTTGCAGTGACTTTGCACCTTGACAATTCAGACAGATACAAAACATGTTCACTATCACAAAACAAACAGCCAGCTCTTCCCCTGAGGGGCTGGAAGAGCAAGAGGAATTAGCAAGAGGAATACATGAAGATGAGGCGTATCATTATTAAACAAGTTGAGCAGAAAATTGAATGAAGAAGAACCCTGTGGACTCAAAATACAGAACATGCAAATGAAAGAAGACTGGCAAAGCTGCAGTGGAAATCAGCAACCTTGCTGGAGTATGTTTTGAATATGCTTAAGTCTCTTCCAGTTAGATTCCAAAAACCATTGGGCACTTTGTCCCTTACCATTTTAGGGTCTAGATTCTCAGCATCCTGAGGATGGTAGACAGTCATCAGGGCTTCTGTACTGACAGTTTTGCTGTTATCTCTCAGATCTATCTTTGATGGTACCTCATCAAAATCCTTTGGACTGTCAGAAGCAGAACTACTTGCAACCTTAACAAATAAGTAAATAGGTATTAGCAATGGTAGTTATACATGCCAAACAATCCTTCAAGAAGCAGCACTCATAGCAGAAACCATTTTGCTACCAGACTATCCTTGCTTATCAGTTTAATTTACAGGCACCAGATTCTGTACTAAAATACAGACTTGCGTACAATTCATCTATGTACAAACAGACTTCCAAAATAAATGAATGGAAAGCAGTCCCCATTCTGAACAGGTGGGCTTCAAGAGGCTACTCTTGTAAAATTCATCTCTACAACCAAAAACTTAATGATGAAAGGACAGCTATTCAATATGAATATGGTAGTAGGCAGAGACCTGACCATCAATCAAGTCAAAAGAACACCATTAATTTCAAGGGAGCCACTTACAGAACTACACAGAAATACTGAGAGCATTTTGAAAACAGCATTACAACCTGGATTCTTTTCAAAACCTGATGGAAACAATATAAGAGAACTCAAAAAATAATGCATTCAACAGTAACATCATTGTTCACATGCTGTCCCACACACGGGCATTCAAATATTTACTTTTCCACACCTTAAAACCAGAGCTACAGAACTTAGCGTGCTAGGCCAAAATGATGCAGATATTACCCAAAAGATGGTGTTCAAATTGGGAATTCCCTTGAGAAGCAGACTTTAACTCTCAGATCTGCCAGGGCTGTGCTGCACACCTACCAGCTGAGCATTTCTGCTGATATCAAACCCTCTTGCTTTTATTATTCATTTGTATTTTTGAACTCTTAAGAAGCACAATCTGAACACTAAGACATGCTGATATTCAGTCTGATACATTATTTTCTACCAAAAGGCATTCAGTTGTACACTTGTACACACAACTGTCATTCCAGATGCTGCTCCAACTGATTCTAATTTTTTCAATAGAAAATCTTCTGGGAAGAGATACAGAAGCTCTAATAAGTAATGCTTGTTAGGGTTGCCTAGGCGTGTTTTCTTATTTCTCGTGCATTAAACTAAGTACAGATTTCTTCACATCCAGAAGTAACCTTGTAATTCCTCCATCCACATTCTGAGTCAAAAAGGCACAACTAAATACAATTTTCTATAAGACTGATGGGCTTCAGTTTTAAAGTAAAGGGGCTGAAGGCAAGAAAGGGGAACACAATTTAAAAAATAGAAAAAGAGACAACTTGTTGTCTAGAGGTGCAGCAGACCCTCTATGTAGAGATTCAGACTTAAAGAGAGCATGGCATCAAAAACACAGATAACTATACATTAAACTCTTAGTGAGACTAGACAACCCTATTTCTAAGGGTAGCTAATGAGAAACTAGAGTTAGCTGAAGAGTTACCTCTGTATTTACATGCTGTGGACTTGAAGTTGCATTGCATTTGATTCTGAGCTTTGTGGCAAGCTGTTCAAAATCTCTAACTTCAGTGAAACGAAAAGCTCTTTTTCCTTTGGTACTAATGTTGACTCCTCTGTTGGCTGGGTCAGCCTTATCCACACCTATCACCTACAGAGACAAGGCTGTGTTAACGATGCAACTCATTCCAACACATTTTACCACCCTGTTTCCAAAAGAAAAAACTATTAAAAATACACATGTACGTGGAACAGCAGAATGAAGCACCACACAAACAGAATTAGTAATCTAAATAATGAACTGGCTGTGTTACAGAACGGCTCCAGACCACTAAGCTAATACAAGGCAGTAAGCATCATGCCATAGGCTTTCTACAAGGTACTGAACACCTTCGAAAAGGTTTTTCTCAGCAGAAAGTATGGAGCACACTTTAAAATCTTGCTGCCTCCTACCTGCTGGAGCTGTTACTTTTTTTCCTACCGTCGAAAAACAGACAAGTAATGAAACGAATCAAGTTTCATGGGAACAAATTTCCACTGAGAACACCTTTCAGTGACAGCTGTCACAATATGTGATGGCTGGAGCTGATTTTAATTGCTATCGTGAAACAGCTACACGTTAGAGTAGCTAATACACTTTAATAATGCACATACCTGTAAGATAATCATGAATTTCTGAGCGGCTGTCACTGCTGATGTTTTTACATTGTTACAGGAAAGGAAAGGAAGACAGACTAAATGAAAGAACTCTGCGGTACTGTAGAACAAATAGTGAGGGCCTTACAAACTACAAGGAGATAATTTAGCTCCTCTAACACAGTCTCTTCTTTTTTTCCCCCCTCTCCGCCCCCACAACTTATGGACGTTGCTTTAGTTTGCAAGACTGTTTAAAGATCCCGGTTAATTCTTAAGCTATTGTAGCACATATCTGGATGCTGCTGAAAAATCTCTAAAAAAATCTTGAAAAATCTCCAACTATAAGACTGAAGTGTGGCGACGTCACAGATCACACAAAGTCAGGACAGAGATGGAGAAGGCTTTTTTTTTTTCCTAGATACGATTCCACAGTCTATCTGCAGAACCCTACAGAACTATGAAAGCCGTCCTTCACAATACAACCCTTGTTCAGTTTGTTGAGACTACCAGCTGGCACTGCTATTTGTTCACTGAAGAATGCCAATGGATTTTCCTACAGATGTTTGAACAGACAGCACTTCTCAGCTACTGCAAAGAGATGAATGCTACCACAGAACTAAGAAAGAAACAGAGCAGAACAATTATCTTCAAGATCCTCTACCCTTTCCAGTTCTTTTTATCTCGAGAATCTTACATTAACTGCAAAAATTAAGCATTATTTATTTATTTATTTATTAAATACACGTACTACTTGAAAAATTGGATTCTGTACCCAGTTACAAAAATGAAAGTAAATGGAAATGGCAAAAATGACACGGGGGACAATGTCGAAACATGAAAGTAGTTCTATAAGCAGTATTACTATATGCAGCATAAAAAGTAGAGGGAAATCATGACATCACGTAAACTAAGCTTATTCTAAGGAAAATCTGGTCAACTGACACTAAGCTACACAAGTGCAAATCTTCTGCTGTAAGTGGCTCTGACTGTAGTTTGCATTACCTCTCTTAATGGAATGATTACACTGCACAGGCTGCCATCCTGGCTAGCAAAGCAGATGTAGTTTTCTGAAATGCACATTTTCCCATGGGCATTGTAATGAGTGAAAGGAACCCATAAGAAGCATTCATGAACTTCCTTCAAAGTCTCTTCTTTGGGTAGCCTGAAGAATGCTCTGAACTGCTGACTGTGGGCTCGGCTCTCCAGGCCTCTAGATTAAAAAGCAAACAAAACAAAAAGCAGGGGAGGAGAGAGAAAAGAAAAATGAAATATTTTTAAAATATCCTTAAAAATACAAAAGTTGCAATGTCTCGCGGAAAGGCTATTTTGAGGGTGCATGATGTTTTACTGTTCTAAACCTATGGTGTCAATTGGAAGGTTCAGCATTTTGCTTGAATAGGCAACAAAGAGCAGGATCAGACCTATACACACCCACTTAACAAAATACTTCAGCGCTTCAGTAAATAGGAATAAATTCCGACATTCTTATACAGCTAAGAACTCTGCTGAATCATAAAGATAGAGGAAAAGAAATTAGCCTAGTCTGCTTTGCTTTCCAACCCACCAAAACAATCCATTTAAACCTACAAGTTTTGTCTTGTCAGAGGGTTAAATAGCTAGAAACATAGCACGTGGAAACATCTGTCATGGGATAATTTTTCACAGATAACTGCAGCCAGAAACAACGTTTTTGTCACAGACCAACATCTCTCTCTAGCACAGCTACTAAACTGAAGTATCAATTACCTAGAAAATTCAACCTAAACCAGGCTTTGTTATTAGTGTACTATACAAACTTACCACAAGAAATAATCACACCTTCCTGAGAAGGAAGGACTCTAAACCATCTGTTTATATACACATGCATCTACCTCCCAGCCTAAAACATGGCCATAAACAAGGAAAGCCTGTAGCTCACTGACTCTATCACCTATCTCCTGTGGCAGAAAAGCCATGCCGTTATGTATGTATGTATTTTAAATCACTTATTCTTCTCCTTCCCACTGAGATTCTTTGTAGACTCTGAAGCTCCACTCTTGATTTCCTACTCCTAAACACTGCTAAAATATAAAATATTTTAAAAATACAAACTACTATAAACTATAATTGAAGCCCAGTTCTGAAGGTTTGATCACTTCCTGTCTTCATATAGACTTTGATACTGCAAAGTAATAAAAAATCACAATGTCATGCAAGCCTTTGATTCCAAATTTTACCAAGACAGTTATTTAAGAGAATGCCATCTTTGCCAACGTCTACTGATCTCCCTCAGACAAGGATTTTCCTCCCCTTTGTCTAAAAATGTACTGAGTCCAGAACTGACGGATTATAAGCAGTTACCTCTTGGTGATCTGCAAGGGGTTGTGAAGGACTGGGTCATTTTCAAAAGTCTCCTTATCAAAAAGTCTTCTAACAGCGTAGTTTGCCAGCTGCTCCATGAGAAGGAAGGTTTCACTAATGTGCAAAAACATGGAAAAATAGTGATCTTCTCCATGGGAGCAGACATGAATGCTTTCTGTCAGAATAACATTGGAAGTCTTCTCAAGTTTTGATATTGCATCCCAGGAGATAATAAGCTTTACTGAAAATACAAATATAAGCAGATATGAGTAACGCCTTTTCAGCTGCTACCCTTGTATTAATCAAAAAAGCAGTAGCACTAGAAAGTATAATTAAACAACACTGTTAGATCACAACTCATTTGGAAACGGCTACAAATTGACAAGGACCAAAAGAAAAAAAAAAGACTCGCTTCACAATTCCCATCAAATAATTCCACTAGAATGATTTTTATAGAAAGAAACCTTAAAGACACACCATTTATGAAAATACAAGTCTGTACTGTCTTTTTTTTTTTGCTCTAATATGAAACTGCAAATCGCAAACAGACTCGCATAAGCTTCCCTGCTTTACAGATTATCAATTAGACACCTGTTCACATGGCACATCTCTTCCTCAAGAAATAAGAAAAACGCTTCCACATGTGAAAGATACACAGTAAAACTTGAAAGGACTAGGCTTAGCATTGGTGCTAAGCCTTACGTACTTTCTGCTCCCAGCAAAAATGAGTAAAAGCTCAGGAAGTTGGTACTAAGATAAAGCCATCCTTGACAAGGCACCCGGCCCTTCCAGTAGCTGCATGAGTAATAGGTAACCAACTTCTCCTGCTCTGGTAATCCAAAACACCTTTCAAACTTCATAAGACCTTCACGAAACTTCTCAGGATCTTCTTCTTTTGTAAAAGAACCTTTTCCTTCTTCAGCAATCAAACCCTAAAATGAGAGAACAGTTATTTCACGTACATATCCACATCGGTGTGTGTCTTATAAAAAACTGTACACTCACAACGGAGTATTCTCCTTATAGGATATTATATTTTACAACTTGAAGAATAGTCTGAGGATCAAAACACAGGTTATAGATCACATGTGCTATCTTCAGATTCATGCAGCTTTAGCATGACACACATCTTCAGGCTTCCTTATCTGAAAACAATATATTTTCCTCACTTAATCACATGAATTTCAGGGCTAAATGTTTAGTAACTGCAAAATGAACTCGTGTATACTTCCTAGGGGTTCTCAAAATTATGGTGAAATAATTCGTTATCAGTTCTAGACTGCTATCTAGAGGCGCCTGGCATGCCATTTACCAAAAAGAAATAATTTATGTTAAATAACTATGTGGCAGATAAACAGTAACAATGGAGCATATTACTCACTCAGAAGTACACAATACCATGGTGCTGTCCACTTGGAACATATGTGTGTACATTTAGAGGAAAAAAATACTCAGCCTTTCCCAATTGTGTCATGTGCCTTCTACTTACTCTTATCTTTCCCTGGACAAAGCTTGTAATATCTTCATTTGAATCAAATACTGATAAAATGTTCATAACATTGTGTTCTAACCAGTCCCAGTGTTCTGTTATCTCTTCTCTGCTGGCTCCTGACGGAAAGGACAAAGACAGAAGTGACTTTAATTATAGAATCATAGAGTCATAGAATTACTCAGGTTGGAAAAGACCTCGAAGATCATCAAGTCCAACCGCAGCCTAACCATAGTACCCTAACTCTAACAACCCTCTGCTAAATCATATCTCTGAGCACCACATCCAAACGGCTCTTAAACACATCCAGGGACAGTGACTCAACCACCTCCCTGGGGAGCCTATTCCAGTGCTTAACTACCCTTTCTTCATTTAATTACTTCATTAAAAACATTAATTAAGACAGTATTCAGTAAATTTCAGGTTCACAGGATAATTTACATCCCCAAGTCCAAATCACACCAAAAACGCTGCTGTGTTTTTATCTTTCAGGCTCTGTATGCAGCTGTATTTCTAGCCTTTACCCCTAGAAGCTTTCCAGCTTTGTCAAGATTTCATGGTTAAGTGCTGATACCTGACTGGGACTGACAGTTCCTTCAGCTCAGCAGCATCACCAGCACACACCCATGTTAGTAAGCAGGACGCTCCCCTTGAAAATGGGAAACATGAGATCACATTCAGAAACTAATAAGAAAACGAAATGTGAGCTTTTGATACCCTCAGCTTTGAGGCCGCAGCAGTTCCCAGAGGAGAACTCCCAGCCTCAGATTTGCCATGGTGCTCAAACACTTATAACAAGTGTAAGGTTGTATCACTGTATGCATCTCCATGGCCAGGACAGTAGCAAAGATTTCTCTCTCTCTTTGGATACATAAAACAACTGCTTATGCTGCCTACGACAAACATTTGCTTGTGCTCAGTACAAGTCATTGTTTTATCTCATTTTCCATCAAGTCACATTATAATTAAATCTCTAATCACACTAAAGCTAAGCCAATCACCATTCACGAAACAGCTGTCATTCCATCTATATAGTAAAGTTCTGCTTACATTCTAATTCCAAACAATGCTATATTTTCCTTCAGTCAGAGGATTCTAAAAGAGGACAGAAGCAGAACTGCACCCTAGATGGAAAGCCACACATACCAGACCTCCTGATCCACGATAAAAGGCTCATTCATACCAGCTGAACAACCCCTGAAGCAGCATCTGGCACCTCCAGTATTAGTATTACTAATTAGTAATTACTAATTACTAATAAATACAGTATTAGCATTGTTTTTCTTCTGAACCCTACGGGACTCCAATGCTGAGGAATTAATGAATGCTTCCTTCTCTTTTGTTACATATAAGCCAGAGGAGTAACTTAAAAATCTGCTATCAGGATCCATAAGGAACATACAAAAACATAGAGACAAGACAAAATTCAACGTTCCTAGAATGTAAATATGGCACTTCCAAATATCTCAGAGAAAAGCCAACCTCACTATGTTACTTTACTCACTTGACAGCACTTTTTCTCTAGGTTTCAGAAGGCAATCACTTACTTTACAGTGAATGCCACTGAGTCTTTACAGAAAAAAAACACATCTCACCTGAACTACCCAGGAAAAGATCAGTGGCTTGCTTCAAATACAAAGGAAAATTCTTAACTACCAGATACAAGCTGTGAAATGCTTATGATAATTCATCTTTCTCTTTTCACATACTCTGTTACAAATTACGCAGGTGGAAACAGGTAATAAAGCAGAGCTTATACTAGTGAACCAACAGAAGAGGTCTAGCAAATTCAACACTGAATCGACTCTTTAAAGACAGGTGGCTCTTTCTACTCCATCAGACGGTGGGAGACATGGAGAAGGAAATGGCAGGGAAGAATTTACATAGGATTCAATAAAGGGATTCTAGAACATACGTGAGTTGGTTGTTATATCCTTCCCAGGAATGCTCACAATTAAACAGCCTATAATCACATACTGTCACTACCCCTGGGCAAGAACACACCATTCACAATTTCTGTTTCCTCAGTTTACTTTGTAAAGACTAATTGAACAACTTTCACTGGGTTCAACAGAATTAAGGCAGCCTTGGGAATAAACAGAAATTGTTCTAAATATTGTTAGTTAGGCTGTGCTACATACGCTGGATTTGCAGTGATGCTTGAAATATGATATAAAGAGTAATTAACGAAGCAATGAAATCAAAACTAATTCTTCCTCTCAGACTACACATATAGAGCAATTATTTGAGTCACTCTAAGAACCAAAGGCACAGATGTGACACACTGAAGATGAAACTATTTCTAAACATTCAAACAATTAGCAGTACTGTTTCAGTCCCTCACTGTATAACACCAGGAAAGAAAGCAATCTTTTCCATTTATTCACTTCACAGAAGGAACAATGTGTTTTATAAGACAAAGTATAATTACACCGTGAAGCCTTTTGTTCTAAAGTATACTTATGTAGCACTGAACTGGTAAAAATTCAGTCCTAGGGTGAAGATTACCTTTCATGTTTTCCCAGGGACCATTAGAAATCCCCCAGAGTGCATTTCCAACGCATTTATCAAAGCATCTTTCTTAACAGCCTGACACCATTTGTTCTGACTTCTCCAGAAGAAGTCTCAAAATTTTATTTACGGTCAATCCACAAACCATTCAAATTCTATCTCATTTACAATGCTGCCATTTTTAAGTGAGATGTTATGAATTACATTAAACCATTTAACAATTCTCTAGCTGACAACTGCCCCCCAGATGTGCCTTTGAAGAACACAAAAACGAGCCAATTAGCTCTGCAGCATGAAATGCAGAAACAACTGAGCCAAACACAGACAAGGAGAAATCATAATTGATAAAGTAGCTAATTTAATTTTAACAAACAGGAAAAGGCACAATTGCTTATTTAAGGTGAAGTAATGAACGTTTACAAAGAAAACAGTAAAATTCAATGCAACAAAAGCACAGCATTTACTGATAGGATTATTTGGGCTGAGGGAGCTAGGCTTGCTCAGGCTGGAGAAGGGAAGGATCAGGGGAGATCTCAATTATAGCTTACCAGTACTTCAAAGGAGCTTATAGACAAGAGGGATACTGACTTTTTAAGTGGTCTGATAGTGATAGGACAATGGGGAATGGTTTTAATCTAAAAGAGGGGAGATTTAGGTAAGGTGACTGAGGAAAATTATTCACTCAGAAGGTAGTGAGGCAGCGGAAGACACTGTCCAGAGAATTTGTGGATTCCCCATTCCTGAAGACATTCAAGGTCAGGCTGGATGGGGCCCTGGGCCCAAATTTGATGCCTGATTTAGTGGTTGGCAATCCTGCCCACAGCAAGACATTGGAACCAGATGATCATTACGGTTCCTCGCAACCCAAGCCATTCCATCACTATGACTCTTTCTATTACATAAGTGTTTGCAGAGTGGCACACCTCTAATTTTCCTTCAAAACTCATCTTTTGCCATGGGTCTGGAAGCCTGTGAAACCAGAGAACTCTAGATAGTCTTGGGTTCTTTACTTTCGTACAGAACAAAACTAACTAAAAAAACCGAAAGCATGGAAAAAATGAACTAAAACGTGGGGTGTTATTTTCAAGCGTAATTATAGACTTTTTCACAGTTTTTAATAAGCCTAAGAAATAGATTCATCCTAGAACAATGACATTTGTCATCTGACCATATGACTATCCTAGTTTCAGTATAAAGGCAAGACCATGCTGAGGAAGAAAAAACAATGATGCATGCAAAGAACTGAGTTCTCTCAACTTATGAAACGGAGGTCTCTCTGAATACTCGGTATTTCAACAGCCTGCATAAAGGAATTTACACTTCATTCTCAGGGGAAGCTGCAGAATTTAAAAACAATAACAACAACAACAACAAAATCAACCTAGTCATAATGATGCTTTAGGAAAAGTCATGTACTCCACTTTCAAGGTCAATTTTCTTTTCCACTTGCTACCGATTAATAACATAACATGCAAAAGAGAAAGAACCTCTTACACCCTAAGAGCAACAGATACAAGGAACAATTCAGGTGCTATCGTGATGGGACGGCTGGCTCATTTTAACAACGATAAAGTAGAAAAAAAAAATCAGATAAGCAATTCCCGTTATTTATAACTATAGCACACTTTATACTCTCAAGGGTCAACTGTTCCGCATCATCCTGAACTGTGCCAAGTTACAGACCTCCTTTGCAGCTTAGAAAATAAAAGATTGTGCCCCCATAATTCTAAGAGAGCATCAAGGCAGTTCCTCAGTACTGCACGGACTGCTGCAGAAAACAGGCAAGCTGACCTTATCATATGAAGGGTCCATAGGTATATTCTGAAAAACTGGAACCATAAACCACTGTCAATCTCAGGTCTGAAATATCCTGAGCATCACTACATCATTACCAAATAATTTTCAACCATGTGAAGGTCACTGGAATGAATAATGATGCGAGAGGATTAACTCAACCAAAAGATTCAGCCCATCCTTTGCATCCTGACTTTTCACTTTATTAACTCACTTAGCTTCTAAAAGAATAGTACATACCACATGCAATGGACCAGTAGACCTGTGAGTCTGGCGTCTGATGCAGGATACGAAATGGAGCCACTTTTGATGTAGAATCCAATACCGCATCTAGGGTTCCCACAAGAAGACCTGAAGAAAACACACGCAGCCTGGTAAAACTAAAGTTTTGAAAAGCACACTTACCTCCCAGTTCCTTTCTTACTGAATAGGAATGCTATCCAAGTGAAAATTTATTCTGTAATACGATCTGAGAAAAAAAGAAGCACAAATGAACAAAATGAAAAGCACTCCCAGAGGAAGCTGCTGGAGAGCTGTTAGGGACACAAAAGCCATTATAAACACAAACTGCGAGTGAAGAAGTTTGAGTTGATGCCCATGGAAGCAATAGCCACGCAGTATGGGAAACAAGAGGATAACCTGAGAAGGAACATGGTAGTTCCCAGCCTTTAATAAGCACAAGCAGAAATTGGGCTACCTCTTCATTAGTCACTTACTGTTGTTCTGTTTTACAGACAAAGGAAACAGTTCTAGGGAAACTGTAAAAACATGATGCCTGATTTATGAAAATCTCATGCACCCTCTTCATATGAGAACACCATGTCGCACTCCCTGTACAGACAGAAGTTTTCCTGTTCATCCCATTCTCCAGGCACTGGGCTACAAAATGCCTTTCTTTGTCAAGTCTATCAGAGGACTCCACTATAAACTACGGAACATGAAGATTTCATCCTGCTGTCACGTGTGAGTGTATTACATAAGGTGCATTACTCCATTACAGATTATACATGCCAGATACAATGACCACGTTACCTCCTTGCCCCTAGATATTTAATTAGTTCCAGTTAAACACAGTTTACATCAAAACACTAACAAAATATACTTCATCTCTAACATAAATAAATAAGAGACATCCTCTCTCTCAATGTATTTTCTGAGAAAGCTAGCATGCATTTTATCATGGCAAGCAAAATCATTCTCACTGAGTGTAACACTGAGTGTTAGACAGCCCAGAGATCTTACAAGCTGAATTTAAAGCTAAGAATCGTGAAATTCTAAAAGAAGAAGAAAAATCTATATAAAAAGAAATACAAACTGTCGGATCCTGATGCTCAAGTAAATCTTGTTACAACAGCGATGAAAATACAAGCAATGCTATCACTCTACTTTCCTTCCATTAATCCCCTCTCAAATTAGGAAAGTATCAGTTGCGAGTACTCAGGGAAGCAAAGCAAGACCTCTCAGCTGTATCTACACAGTCATCCTCTGAACACGATTTCCCTGAGACTCGCTTCCAGCACAGACCCCATGTGACATATCAATGTGGCTATTCAAGTTTCGGAATGATTTTCCTTGTCTTAAAAAAAAATGGAAATGAATAAAAACCACAAAGGGAACCCAAGGACCAGTAAATTTCATCAATCAAAACTATTATCTTGCCTTGCCTGCAATTCATAGGCTGTACCTTCCTGTTGAAAACTAGCATTTTTTGTAATTTCAAACTACAGTCAGACATTGAATAGATAACATTCATAATTGCTTTAAAAGCTTTGGCTTACTGAGTCACAACACAGAGCTCATCACAAAGCTGGCTCTGCTTTAGCAGATACTTTATTATCTTTCACAATTCTCCCAATCGTATTTTTGTTACGATATATGGTACCAAGACAGTAGTCACCGTTGCTAATGTTGATGCAACATTTCAGCTTGTGTGAATGAGTGTGACAACACACCAGGGAGCAGCATTCCTCAGTGCTGCAAGTGCTCCCATCATTTTGGAAGGCCATCAGATTTTAGGCACGATAAACTGCATCAAGTCAGTATTGCTCATTTCAGTAGTTCCACCAGTCAGCAGTGCTCTGTCTACAACACAACTGCAGGTCAGTGCTTCAGACAATAAATACTCAAGAGGCGATGAGCTCATCACACAGCTGTGGTTACTGGCATCACTGCAAGGACCTGGCAGTCCCACCTGCTTACCCTGGGCCTGAATGTGCTCCAACTACAAGATTGGAACGTTCACCTCCAAGGCTGCAGACAAGGAAAGGTTTAAAGGTCATTAGTACAACTCCAAGGATATTAATTGTAAAATAAAGGAGTAGAGAGCAGAAGGATCAGCAACTGCTCAACCCAAATAGCAGCATTACCTCCATAAGGGATGCAAGACAAAAAAGCAAATCAGTCCCTATTTGCCAATCCCTTGCCAATGATATGCAACATACAATTCTCAAACACCAGTTGTAGGGACAACCTTCAGAAGGTCACCTACTAGAGTTAGGGTAGTACGGTTAGGTAGCAGTTGGACTTAATCTTTAAGGTCTTTTCCAACCTGACCAATTCTCTGATTCTACTCTCACCTCTGCTCAAAGTCAGACCCACAGTTTCTGGCAGTGCTTTCAGCCAAGTCCTTCTCCAGGCTCACAAAGGGAATGAATTTAGCTACACACAAAGAAAGCGATGCACACTCACAAGGAGAATGGGTTCTGTTTTTTAAAAATACTCTCAATTGCATGGTTATTTGAGTAAAGCCACTGAGGTGTTGGTGAGAACACCAATAAGGTGTTCTTCCCAAAACTTTATGTAACCTTGGGCCGACAGAATACAAGCATTAGCTGACAGAACATCAGGGACAAACTGCCTCGGTGGTCCACATCAAACCTTCAGAGCTGAGTGCGGATGACTCAATGGTAACACAAAGCAATATGCCAGTACCGTGCTCGGCATAGTATCCTTGGTATTTTGCTGCAGAGACATCCACCAGAACCCATTAGCAATGAATTTTGCTCTCACTTGTACCAATTTATGGCAATAACGCCTATCTGTTAGATGAAAATAACTGCCCAGCGCTTTGTCTTTTGGGAGCAACACTGCTGCGTTCTTCTAATTCACCACGCACAACCAGAGAGTACTGCTGTTTGCTTTCCCTAAAGAAGCGCTGTTGCTCTGAAGCAGAGTTGGCACAAGCCTGTTTGCTCCTCTGCTGCCTAACAGTACCTTTGAGATCAATAATTGATGAAATTAAAACCGGATCACTCTCCTGATTTACTACATTAGAAGTGTTACTGGACATCAAATATTGATATGAGAATGAGAGCTCCTTACAGACAGACATGCTTCATCAGCACAGTGCTGGCCAGCCCCACGTCCCAGGGTCTTTGAAAGCAGACACATCCAGGTACAACTGAGGCTTCACTCTGTGTTAGTTTACATCGATTTTAAAAGGTGCTGTGTGAAAGTACTTAAGAGCTGCATCCGAGTGACAACAAATGCAGAAAGTGCTGATCTGCTGGAAGAGTTTGTTTCGGCAATCACTGTTCCTTTCTGCAACCCAAGGCTAATTAGAGCAAGTCCAAAGGGGAAAAACACTGTGAAAAAAGTAGGCTTGTGTCAGAAAATAAGTATCATTCATTTCAATCCGATATTTGGTATAGTTCAAGAGTAACACCCATTTATAGTATAGAACGGAATGGGTGGAACCCCACTGAGGACACCTCCCAGCAGGGAGGCATGGAGCAGCCTCAGCAAGGTTTTAAATAGCCACCCCCCGAAAACCAGCATCTGCATGTTCAGAAGAAACATAAACGTGAAGAATAAAAAGCAATGGCTTGCACGTGAACTGTTCAGTTGTTTTTATAGTATAGTTAATCTGTTAATAAATTGTGCGTTAAAAAGGGAAATAAACCCTGAAGGCAACGCAGTGCAAGAGACCCAAACCACAAACCCCCACCACCACAAATATTTGTTTCCAAAAGCAAGATAAAGCCTCATCCTAGAACGTCAAATACATTTATACAGCATTTTGGTTCACTTAAAATAAATAAGTAAAAAAGTTTATCTAGTGATAACTGGGCATTTAGACTAAAATACAAACACACACTATTCTTAGTCACAAAAACTCATGGTCTCAGTGTACTTTAATTAAAATGGGAGAATGTCAACTTGTGAATAAGATTCTCTGTCCCATTTCTTCAAATTAAGCACAGAACTCTTTGTTGTTGTTGTTGTCGAAGTGTATTTCCAAATCAACTTGGTCTCATGACTAAGGAACCTCAGCTTAAGGCACTACAGAGCATGGACTGAGATGCAAATGCTCTTTAGCAACTGAGATGTAAAACAGGTTCATTTAAGTCACCTGTGAGAAAGATTTCATCTCTATTTGCAATGTACATTCCGGTCAGTGGTTATGGCTTAGATGAGACAATGGTAGCTTAATAAACAAAGGTGTGTATTCAGGGCCATATGTAAAGGCACTTGTGGCAATAAGGATATCCTTGGATAGATGTCAATTCAAAGCACAATCAGAACTAAATACAGAGGTGAGTAAAACTCCTGAACATCTAAGCAGTGCAGCACCTTCTGCAGAGGCCAAGCAAGATGACCTTCAGTGTCAACCCTTCTGTCCCCAGGGCAGCAGCACAGCCACACTGCAGCACCGCCTGCTCCTCCCAGTGCCAGCAGAGCTGCCATGCTGCTCTTCACAAGACAGTGGGATAATACCACAGACCTCTATGGCAACTTGAATCCCGGCTGGGACACAAACTGCACCGCTCCAGCCTCACACTCAACTCCACAGCGTAGACCTTAAAAGTTCCAAAAAACAAACATTGCCTTTGTCACACACTGAGCCTACTTACAGTGCAAAGGTTCCCAAGCTTCCTCTCCTGCCCTGCTATTCCCACTAAAATGAATTCCTATAAGATCACCAAGTACCATTTTTAATTGATCCAATAGAAAGTTCTGTGTGGGACAAGGTCCTTGCCACTGATAGCCACCACGTTAAAGTGCTCTTTAATATAACGCCTTTTGACAGATAAGTAAATTTCCTCATAGTGCATATACAAGCCTAGGTCTGCCTCCCCTTCCTCCAGCCTCCCATGCCAGCACTCTAGCTAGCAGTCACACAGACAACACGCTGCATCTTCTAAAAAGCAGGAATAGCATCAAGGACCTTCTGCAGATTCAGGATAGCGATAATTGCTGCCGGAAATCGAGGACTTGAAGAGTCAGGATTTTTCCCTGCATTTGAAATCTCCCTTTTTTCAAGCACAGCACATTCAGTGAGCAGGGAAGATTATTCCCAACCACGTGTTTTATTGGTTTCTCTCCTCTCGCAGCTGTGCTGTACACTGGAGCAGAAAGGAAAAAGCTAAAGCATGTGAGTAAAAGACTGGTATTTTGTGACATCAATTATAATTACTCCAGAATACCTGTCTTCTAACTAAGGTCCTATAACCAAACAATATATACAACTGAAACAACATCTTTATGATCAACACACTCGATCTCACTAGATCTTGTGTACACCATGTGCATTCACAGCAGCAGTTTTCTGTCACTGTAACTGCGTTTTGTCACATGAGCCATTTTGTTTAACTGTATCCTTACAAATACACCCTAGAAGGCCTAAGCACATCTCCTGTAGCAGCTCCACAGAAAACAGAAGGACTGGAGGACATGGCCACACAGCTACACTGCAGGCAGAAGATTCTGTGACAGCTCAATGCATGAGAAACATCAGGAAGTAGAACCAGTCAAACAGGTTACAGTATCTGCAGCCTTAGGTGAGATCTATGAAAGAAAAGAGAATGAAATGTAAAACTAAGCAGATGTATAAAAGCAGAGAGGACAAGGCCAAGCAAAACCAGCACAAAGTAGTCATCATCTGTCCACACAAGCCAACTAATAAACCACACTATGCGTGGATGCAAGCCATTGGAGCTAGCCATCACCAAAAGATCACAAACTAACCCCCCCCAAAAGGATGCACAAACAAATCGAAGCATGGATTTCTTTATAAACTCACACTAACACATCAAACCCTGCCTTCCTCTTTTACTTGGTCTGTGCCTTATGCTTCTGGTTATTCCCTCAATACTCACTTGCTCCCTCATCAAAGTCTTCCTTACTGAGCATATTCTTATATCACTGGGAGTCCACTGCAGCTGCCCCTCAGCCAGCCCATCAGCACTATCCCAACCATGAAGCACTCTGTGCCCTCCTCCCCGTGCTATGTTGGGGCACTGCCCCCCTCCTCCTACAGGGCTCCTTTTCCCAGTCCCTCTAACCCTGCGTCACATCAGCTGGAAAACACTGCTCACAAGAACAGCAAAAGGCTCTCTTTGGCACATCTGGTGATGTCATAACATAATAGCTGTTCATTGCTTTTTTTCTGAAGTAGGCACTAATTATCTGAGTCACACACAACACTAAGAAATTAAAATGAGGCATAGCAAATTGTGCTAGTTTATACCTAGGAGGCGTGAATATTTTCATCCCTGCAAACACAAATCTAACTATGTTATTTTCCAATTCTCCTGCTAACCCTTGTTATTTACCATTTTAATTTAGGAACACCTTCCTTCTGTTCACTAAAACGTAACCTGTGCAAATAAAAGCTGTACAAACCTCAAATAAATAGAAAAGCTATAGAAACAAAACATGCAACACCATCCAGGAAGGCATACCAAAGGATGCCACTTGGTGGCATACCAAAGAACACTTGGGTGCTCTTCCATGCTGTCATACGCTTGCAAGGGGTGAAGAACAGTGACAGACACCTCATTCTTTCATTTTAGTCACAGTTCTTGGATAAATCATACCACACTGCCAGACAACCTTCGTACCACTTCAACTTGCTTAAGTTTCCAAAGACACAGGACAGAGAATAGCCAACCTAGATTGGTGACCACAAGACTTCCAGGGTTGAAAGACATCACCCTTTGTTGTAAGCTGAAGCCTGACATTATCTACCTATAACATTATGATATTCCAAGCAGGGAATCTGGATTATACAGCTATTCCTTTTTACATTTTCCTTGCCCCCTACAAGCAGTTCACATGCCAATGAATCTCCTCTGGTGGAAAGGGCTATTTCTACATGCGGAATTTGTCAGTCAGACGATTAGATGTTATTACATTGTTGGGAAGAATTAATAAATGTTTCAATAAGACAATTATGCACCATGTTCAGTACAGCTTACATTATGATGACACAATTAGAGATAATCTGAAGATGCAACTCATACTCATAAACCCAGAGACACAACTCATTCAAAACACTTCAAAACCACACCGGCCATGAGCCAGCAGTGCGCCCTTGTGGCCATAAGGCCAGCGGTACCCTGGGGTGCAATATCTAAACGGCAGGAGTCAAAGGGATGGGGCCAGGCTCTTTTCAGTAGCATGCAGCGACAAGATAATGGGTAATGGGTAAAACCAGAACGGAGTATGTTGGACTGGGGGATCTCCGTAAGTTCCTTCCAACTCCTTTAGTTCTGCGACATCCCAACGTGACTCCACATCCCTGTGCCATTTCCCCTTGAAGGGGTCAATGCCACGCAGGTTCCGAAGGAGTGAGCTCCTCCCAGCTAGGGTGTCAGAGGTGCCCGGAGTCCCTGCAGCACATTATGCCACAGACAATAACCAAACCTGGCAACTCTGGTCTGCACTATTAGCTCTCATGAAATAAAGTACATTACAGAGAGGCTGTCGCTGTGTCAGTGCCGTCTCCCGGGGCCGGGCCGAGCCCAGAGCCTGAGCTCTGCCACCTCACCCCCTTGCCGGGGGTGCACGCGAAGGGGAAGGAAAGCAATTTTAAAAAATAATTTAAAAAAAATATTAAAATTATTTTTAAAAAAGAGGAGATGAAAACAAACAACCGAGACTCCCCGCGACGGCGGAGCGGCCCACGCTCGGCCACCACCTCCGGGTGCCGCAGCACCGGCCGCCCCGTGCCCCAGGCAGTACCTGCCAGCCCGCCTCCACCCTCCTCGCCGTAGCCCCGCCGCCTCTGCAGCACGAAGTACTGGTTGGAGCGCTCCAGCACCCACAGCTTGAGGGCATTCTTCAGCAGCACCTCCTCGGGCTTCAGCCACATCTTGGCGTCTTCACCGCCCTCCGCCGCCGCCGCCCATACCCGCCACCGCCTCCCGCTCCCACGTACGCAGCCCGGCTGCCAAGCGCCGCCGCTGCCCCCAGGCACGCTGGGAGGCGTAGTCCTGGCGGGAGCCCTCCGAGCTTCAAGACTACAGCTCCCGGTAGGCCCCGCGCGGCCTCCGGCTGTGAGGGGAGGAAGGAAGCGGCGCTTCGCTTCCCGCCCGGGCAGGGTAAGGCCAGGCCTCGGCCTTAGCCCTGAAAGTCTCCTCACAAAGCGATTTTTGTTTTGACTCCCTTATGGCAGTCGGAGAAGCACGGCTAAATTTGGCCAAACATCAAGCATTCATCAGCAAAGAACGCTGCACTTGTTTTCTAGTCTCCCAAGCCTGATGTGCCTTGGGGCAGGCTGGGGTGTAGAAAGAAACACCCAAATGCCTGGCCCTGTCACACTGCCCATGCATGTCACCTCAACCTGCATGTCAGCCCCGAGTGGGGGAGCAGCAGACATATTACTAATGCCACCTATTTATACTTCATGATATATGATGATGCTCTGCCTCCCCGTTTCTATCACCCAACAAAATTACAAGCTCACTTGATGTGGCATGGATGTTTTGGGTGACGTAACAACAGTTCAACACAGGGGCTCTGTGTTTTTGTGTGTCTGCAAAAACTTGGTCATTTATTGCAATAGAGTAGCTCTTCAGATCATCTACACATAGACTAGCACTATTGTTTTAGGCTAGAATAAACCAGTAAAGCCTGGTAGTGAGTGAAACAGCAGCCTTCACACTCAGAAAGACTGTACATGACAACCTGCTCATATTACTGCCTGCTGCTGCTGACTCTCCTTGTTTAAGAGCTCATCTCTCAGAGCTAGCTGTCCTGTGGGAAAGCAATAAGAAGAAAAATTTAAAAGTCCTGTGCTGTCCTGTGGTGCTGGAACCACTCCACTACACACACCTGACAGCTGAGGTTTTCTTGGGGCTGTGGGTCAGCACAGTGTGACTCCCAGCTCCACAGGAGGCCACAACCACAGCCATCCAGCTGCTCAGTCCTAATTAGCTAGCGCTTTCTCCCAGTATTTATTCTCAAGTCTCTTCATGACCTTGCCAGAAGAAACCTCAGGTCTCACCTTGTGTCATTACACACACTGCTTTCCAAATGTTTCTTCTGGTGCTGACCAAAACCAAAAAGACAAGCTTAGGGGTGTGGAATCCCAGTGCCTCTGCTCCAGGTCTCTGAAACTTCTCCTAATGATATATTAGTGTGAAAGCTTCACTCCCGGCCTTCACTCCTCACACAGTCTGTCACTTGGAACAAAGTAGGACCTGCTCATTTCCCAGAAACTTCTCTACAGTTTTCTGTTCTGTCAGATCATTCCCTTAGCACACTTTATAGCATCACTGACTTCCTAAAATTTTCCCAAAATAAAGCTTTATTGATTGTGTAACTTATCACTATGCATTTAAACTCAGCCTCTTCTTTAAGCTATTTTTATAAAGAGATTGTGCACATCATGCACTAATGACAGACTTCAAGCTTGGCACTTCTTCAACTTCATCCATTCTTTCCTTTGGCCTTTCCAGCAGTCCCCAAGGCAACCCACTTCCTGCAGTGTTTCTGCGAGTACAGACAACACAAAACATTGCCAGGCCCTCACAGAAAGGTGTTTGTCAGTGCCTATCCACTTCCAGCCACATATGGAAGCCTCTACCCAGCAGCACCAGTTTAGTTCACAAGAAGCTTTGAAAACTGGATGAACTGCACTGGTGTAAGGTTTTTCTTCCAGTCACCCATTATATCATAGCAAGAGAAGCTTTGATATCGAAAGTTTTACCTTTTGGACCAAATGTAGATTGAATTCAAACTGCTATTCATTTTACCTGTTTTTATTACAAAGAAGGAAGTAACAAATTTCTGGTACTTTACATTTACTAGAGCGGAAAAAGAAATTATTAGCAAACGTGGTAACTGACACAGACAAAACGTTAATGAGACACGGCAAACAACTACAATACATCAGCAGATTCTCCATGGGGGAGTCTCTACGATCCCTTCCCACATGAAGTAACAGATACCAGTGGGCTTCTGTGGAAGAGCTGTTGCTGTGGCAGCTCCTGGAGATTGACCAGAGCTGACAGCAATTCCTGCACAGATGCTGCTCTTTTAAGAGCACTCCCAAAGGGAGTGTTTACCATTTAATTTTCCCCAATTAGCCAAGCCCTTGGACACGAAACACTTACTTAGGATATAATACAGGCATTCTAACACTGATGCTAATTGCAGGGAGAGATGCCCTTGGCATTTCCTACCCAGATCTTGGCTTTTGGCATCTCACACAAGCTGGACATGTTAGGACATATGTTGCTTTCTAGTGTAAGATTCAAACTTTGTTATTCAGATTATAAAAAAGTAACAACAAAAACATCATTGTTCTCCCTTCTGTTGTTTCAAGGTCCTGAATACCTTCCTTTCTTCTGATTCCTTCAAGCACCGATTCCTAAGCAAATACTATTAAGATGCAGAGTGAAGAGGAATTTATTTATAGATTCTTAAATTCTTTCTTAATCAGCGCACAATCATCCTACAGTCTAATCAATGCATTCCACGGCAAGAGAGATCCATTTAGTGCCGCAGAATTTTTCTTTCACTGCCCTAATGACCTCCTGGAAATGGTAAATGATTTCCCTCAAGTAACCACAGCCAAGTGTATATAAATAGATAAATAACTGTGTAAACACTTTGGCTTTACTTTGTATAACCAAGAGTTTAACAACCAGTGTGGAGAATTACATAGCTGTTAATTCACAGTGGGTGAACATCACAATTTGGTTTCAAGTTTCCCTTAGAGCTAAAATTAAAATGTCAAAGCCACTAGATTTCATCTACTCCAAAATGCCAGCCATTATGCCCCTGGGGGAGTTGAACGCTATTCAAATCTGCACAGGGAAAACATCCATCTAAACCTGGGTGAAAATAGACCAGTGCAGAAGCTAGCCCTCTTATTGAACACTGAACGAAATTCATTAAATCATGCAGCCAACGTATGTGTAGGTATTTATGCTGTCCAACTGTTAGGCCGCTTGACAGCTACAGATCTTTCTGCCTAGAGATTGAGATGGACAAAATCTCTCAATTTTATAGGAAATCCAGCTGCCCTCTTGACTCGCACTGCATTTATATGCTTGTAGTCCCTCATCACAAGGCTTGCCTTTCCCTTATCTGCAAAATCTCAGTTACATTTCTAGGGTGACATTTGAAAATGTTCCTTGATATGAGAAAATTATATTTCAAATTTTGAATTTACAATAAAATCCCATCCACGTAAAGTCTGGTTTACAAGACACCCCAGTAATGCAGCATTTGGTGGCAGGGCTTACCCTCCTACAGAGATGGAAGGTTTTCCCAGTTTCCCTTTGAAAATATGCAAACGTTTGTGTGTCTAAAACAGAGCTTTCCGAAGGGAGAGAGATAAATGACAGCAGTAAGCAAACACGGGAGCTGATACCTGAATCTGTTTCTGCTTCCTCTTTGGGGCAGAAGAACTGAGAAGTCTGTAGGACTGGATGAAAACAGTAACAGACTCAAAAGAAGCATCTGCTTTAACAACTGTTATTCCTTGTGGCCACATAATTTCCAGCATCTTACATGGAAGCATCAGTATGTACAGCAAAAACCAAAGCTACTCAAAATAACAAGCTTACATCGCCCTTCAGGAACAATCCTATCCCCAGGCACATTAGTTGCATTTTGCTTTAAGGAAAGAGTCTGTTACATCCTAACACATGTCTGTATGTATACGCACACAGAACTGCAGCATCAGAAAAGATCAGCTGCACAGGGCTTCAAAAGCAGGGTCAGCTAAATACAGTTGCAATGCACGGAAACTTTAAAATACCAAGTTAAAGAGTAGCTTTGGAAAATCTTTAAAGTAGAAATGACCCTATCGATATTACAAAGGAAAAAACCTCTGCAGAGTTCAGCAAAACGAGAAAGCTTTCTCAGAAGGAAACAGCAACATACCTGAGCTCACAATGCGTGTGAAATTCAAACGCTTTCATTGCCAGTACTTACAAACAATGTGCACAGACTCTTCTTTAAGATGCAAAACCAGAAAAACATTAAATTCTTTTCCCTAGCAGCTCAAATACTGTCCTGATAAAAGCATTGCATTTATTCCTTGAACAGTACTTTGCATTTGATACAACAATCTTAAAAATGTTTCTAAAAATTAGCATAGGTTCTTAGAGCACTGAGTAAGTTCACATTTCTACAGAAAACATTTACCGCATCTCATTCTATCTTGGCATCACTGAGCTCACTGAACTCTGTTCGTTCCTCAGTACTCCACCAGTGCATTCTCTGAGAAAATGCTCTGCGCCCACCTTACCCTTTGATGTACCATTAGAAACACCATGACTGGAAAAAAATGCAGTTGTATTGCTTAGAAGGCAGTAAATAGAAAGGCTTGAATTCTATCAACATAACAAAAAAATGCCAAAGCAACTTCCAATGCTTTGAGTTGGTCTGAATTTTTATTTATTTTTTGAGGGAGGTCAACTTTTGTTCCTGTTAAACACAGAAGTTTGACAGATGATTTCACAAAACTATTACCACAAAATTCTACTATGTTACAGCTTACACCCCACAAACATATAAAGCTTCTAGACATGGAACTAAAGCATTTGGAGGAGCGTACTTACCTCTTGGCAGCTCCCTTCTCTGCTCTCTGCTTCAGATGTAGAATAGAAAGATAATCACAGCTACAAGCAAGATAAAGCTTCAGCAAGAAATCAGATTATATTCAGGTTTACATTTTGAGCCCATAGCCAACCAATGCTTCCTGGACTTGATTTGGAAGTCTGCAAAAAGAGGGTTGGGGCCAACTCTATTGGGTAGCATTTCTGTACTTCCACATTGTCAGTCAGCAATACAAGGCTGTACCTACTGCCAAATTAGATATAGTTAAAAAGCTGTCAAATTCTCTAACATCACAGCAAAGAATAACAGGCATTTAATAGTTTCTAGTTTCTAAAAAGCCTTGCAAGACAAAGAGTATTAACTTAACTAAAAGCAGAATTGCTGATCACAGAATCATAGGAGTTGGAAGGGACCTCCAGAGATCATCGAGTCCAACCCCCCTGCCAAAGCAGGTTCCCTACACCAGGTCGCACAGGTAGGCGTCCAGGCGGGTCTTGAATATCTCCAGAGAAGGAGACTCCACAACCCCCCTGGGCAGCCTGTTCCAGTGCTCCGTCACCCTCACCGTAAAGAAGTTCTTGCGCACATTCATGCGGAACTTCCTATGCCCTAGCTTCGTCCCATTTCCCCTTGTCCTGTCCCTGCGCACTACTGAGAAGAGTCCGGCCTCACCACTACGGCCCCCACACTTCAGGTATTTTTAAACCTGGATCAAATCCCCTCTCAGCCTTCTTTTCTCAAGGCTAAACAGACCCAGTTCACTTAGTCGTTCCTCACAGGGGAGATGCTCCAGGCCCTTCACCATCTTTGTGGCCCTCCGCTGGACTCTTTCCAAGAGATCCCTGTCTTTTTTATACTGGGGAGCCCAGAACTGGACACAGTACTCCAGATGAGGCCTTACCAGGGCAGAGTAGAGGGGGAGGATCACCTCCCTTGACCTGCTGGCAACGCTCTTTTTTATACACTCCAGTATGCCATTGGCCCTTTTGGCCATGAGGGCACACTGCTGGCTCATGGCCAACCTGTCATCCAACAGGACGCCCAGGTCCCTCTCTGCAGAGCTCCTCTCCAGATGGTCATTCCCCAATACGATCAACCAGCAGAAAGTGAAACGCAAGTGAAGAGTTCAGGTAAGACTGCTTTGTACTGATCTGTACACAAAGGAGCAGGTCAGAAGCACATCAGGCAGTTGTGGCACATGTAGGGAGCCTCTTGAAAAAAAAAGAAAGAGAATAATTCAAGACAGCCTTGCAAACCGTCTGCTTTACCCCTGCCCTCCCAGCACGCTAAGTTGGCTATTCAGCCTTAGCAGCCTGCCCTATAGCACTTGTTTTTTCTATATAGAGAGTACAGCTACGAGGCTCCAGCCTTTCGGTAATGTTTCAGCCCACACAACTGAAGCAGCCTGCACATAATTAGCACTCTTTACTCACAGTGGTTCAAGCAAGAGCTGCTGTTTTGGCCTCACAACACTAAAAGAGTTTCAGAGTCGTGGGACAGGGCAAACCTGAGAAGTGCATCTGCTTCTACACAAGAGCTTGTAAGCAACATTTCATGTCAGCCATAAGGAGGTCATCAGAATATAGTTTTATTTACATTTTCATATTCAAATTCAATACAAATCACAAAATATTTACAACATTTTAAATTATACTATAGATAAGAAAATGCATTGCTTTTCCCCTGCAGATTCAACAGTACCTTATCGTGGGCTTTAAGACAAAGCTCTGCTAACATTAGAAAGTAACCATAGCTACAGAGATAAAAAAATAAAGTGCATCTGTAAGACGTCCTTACTTACCCTTAGCGGTAAGGCCCTAGACTTAATATTGAGGCACCCAATGCTCCTCTTCAGCCCCCCACCCACTCAACTCCTCACAGATGGCTGAACATTTCTCCAATCATCTGTTACATTTACGGGACATTAGCTGGCCCTGCAGCTTTAGCACAAAGGCAAGACACTGCACAGCAATAGTCCAGAACAGTCCAGCATTTTCTGGAGACTTGGTTCTTCCCCAGGTATTGTCTGAACAAGCCACAGCAGATCCTTTGAGAAGGATCTATTTTCCCATCTTCAGTTCAAGTCTTCCACAAAGCCAGAGCTCTTGCATATTGCTGGTGCTAGAGACAGTTGTAATTCCAAAAATCATGTAGGATCTTTCAGACTGTCTAGTATCAACAAGTTTGAAAAGTTCCTGCATTTGCTCCCTTTACAGTATCGTGCAAGTCAAATTCGGCCTGTCAGCCTGAAGCCCTCTTTTTCCCTTTAGGAATGTGGAGTTGAGAGGTAAATCGATGGATGAGATCTGTTCACCAAATAACCAAAAGACACTGTGGGCAAAATCCAGTTTGACAGGCATTACGCTTTGTACTTTCTCCTATCAAATTAGGGCACTGAAATATTAAATACAGTGTCGCTTTAAACTGAACAATGGCGATAAGTAAATATTAGACCAGATCAAAATCTATTTCTTTACAATGAGAACCCACTTGAATTAAAAAAAACAAACAACAAAAGTCAAAATAATTCCCAGTAGAGACAGCTACTACATAAAGAAACTTCTCCTAATTTAAGCAATTCAAATGCTGAAGAGAAGCTCTGCTGAAGATGGAACTCCTGTTTTAGTGTTATAATCTGATGGTTTTCATTATATTTAAGACAGCTTTGTCTGAAGAGTGCTAAAACTAATTTCCACATGGGAGATGTAGTTTTAAGAAATGAAAACCATATAATCATGAATTAAAGATGTTTAATCTTAGCATTTTCAAGGTATTGATGCTGCTACAGTCATCCACTGGGTTCTTCAAATGTGTGGTGCACATGCGATGGCAGTAGGCAGCTCCTTGCAGAAGGCTCATACCATGTTGCTGGACACATTCTTAGGACCTAACTTCAGAAACTTGTGTTTCGTCCGCCTCAAATGTTGGGTTGTCGAGGGGAGGAAGGACAGTCACAGCTGAAGTCTGTGATTCGTTATTTACAAGATGTGTGTTGTCATCTGTCCAGAAGAAAAACAAGATGCAAAGGGTTACAGGCAAGCTTTACTACCTTAAGCATAATATGCTTGCTTTATTTTCTACAAGCCCACTGCAGCAGCCTTTTCCCAGCACTTTTCCCAGACAGCAGGAAATCCAAACTACCACTCTTCTGCTGGCTCTCAGTTTGCGAGCACATTCCTGCCATTTTCTGTTATTTCTAGCAGTGTCCACTAGGCCTTGGAATCCAATTCTCACTAGGGTCAAGCAAGCCTAGGTTGTGTACAGCAGTGGCAGAAGGCAACATGAGGATATAAAGTCCCGCTGTAAGGAGACTGAGAATTCTCCTGCCTTATGGTACTGAAGATGGGCATCAGGAGTGACTGAGGTAACAGCGTCAGGAGAAACTGTGACAGACACGGCAGTTCGGAGACAGTGGCCTTACCCTTACAGACTGCCTGTCAGGCTGACATTAGAATTTGTCCTTACTGCTCAAGGTGAGAACAACAAGGGCCCGCACCATATAGCTTAGTCTCACATCACTTCATTGGCTTATAGAAATGCAATTTCAGCTTCTGAAGTTTAGCCTATGGAAAATGCCATCTTTTTTTTGCCAGGGTGCCCAAACAGGGCACAATGTCCCATAGGTGGCAGCAAATCCCACACGTTCCTATCAGCTAGGGATCCAGCAGGAGAGCCAAGCAGCCTCAGCACCTTTCCCCGATATGAAAGCCTCACCACTTACTCCTCTTTCCAAAGCAACTCCAGAATCCAATGGATAATTACATTCTTTTTTTTTTTTTTTTTTTAAACTTCCAATCATTCCATTAAACAAACAAAACCAACAGTATATGTTGGCAGAGCTGATTATTAAAGGGCATTTTCAATACTATGTAGAAAAATACAGATCACAGCCTCAACGGATGACTAGCCCATGAGGGAAGGCTCCTGTTAGCTTGGGAATACAAATAAAACACCTCTGCACGTAACTAGAAGAAAGTTTGTGAGAAACTGCTCTGTAGTTGTAGTGAACAAGTCTCCTTGCTTTCTGTGAATGACCTTGCTTATCCTAATACGCAATGCTTTGTCTCCCACTGTTTTTTATATATATATAAAAAATATATGGCTATATATATAGCCATGGCACTAAGAGGTTGTGTGGACTCTCTACCAGCCAGCCACCACCAGCAAATGAGGACTTGATGGAGATGTTACTGGTCAGCCATGCCCAGTAACAGGAGTACTCCTGCTAAATTGATGAACTTGAGCTCACTTCCGCATATTTTCTTCAGGATCAGTAAACCTCACACAGAAGCAATGGTACTTCAGCATTAGAAATACACATGCTCGTGTTAAAAAAAATAAATAAATACAAGGTATTTGGAAATGCTAATAGTCTTTTTCAATTAAAACACTCCGAAAGTGTTCAAGGATGATTCAGCCTAGGCAAAATCTGAAATTCAATAGGAAGTACTTGTCATGTCTTGCATCAGCTATGCTAAAAAAGGACAGACTTCCCAAAGGTTTTCTGAATATTTAACTACTTAAATTGGACAAACATGGTGGCAAAGCAACACTCACTCATCCAAGATAATCTCCAAAGAGAGAAAGAGGAGGGGCTGCTTCAGAAATTTCTTCTGGCCTGCAAGTAGCATGCGTGTGATTTTCAACTACTCTTTTTCTTGAGTTCTGTTTTAAATTCAAGTTTAGACTGTACTGAGTTTGAAAACACAGAGTGTCAAAACCAAGTGTCAAAACAAAAGGAAAAATCAAAGCTAGGCTGAAAAACAAGCACTGCTGTGTATTATAAAGGGAAAAAACTTAATGCATAGCACAAGCAATGGAAGGACAACACAATCCAGCAAGACATGTGAAGCAATATACTTACTTTCTGATGGTGCATGTTCCTCCAGAACTGATTCATCTGCTCCTTGCACAGAAGCATATCCAGACGATGCAGTTTCACTGTGGCTATCCACTTCATTAATTGAAGTGACATTTGATGTCCCACTTGATACTGTGGCTTGCACAGACTCTGCCCCATCTTCTGCATCCACCTTCATGAAAAAGAAAAAAGTGTAAAGTTACAGCTTTGCAGGGGGATGCATCTTTCAAGGAGAGCAATGCTTTGAAGATTGGAGTCTGGTGGACTATTACCCGGAAAAAGAGATTTAAAATACTAAAACAGAATTCTGCTATTAAGCCCCAGCATCACAACAGCTACTGTCTGGTGTGGGAAGTTCGGATACAGCTTCTGTATTCTTTAACCAGTTCTTCCTTTTTATTACCCAGTACTAGGAAAAGAGAAAGTTTCCTCCCACTCAGTGCATACCTCCATCCCCCATGTTGCATTGGCAACAGCATCTTCCTCTGGTGTTTGCCACACAGAGAAGTGACAGAGTGCATCAGTTCCTTATATATCCCAGTACTGATAGTGAACCCTCTCTGCCACTAGGTAAGACTGCGACTTACCTCAACACCTAGAACTTTGAGTATGTCACATTTGCACATCGGGCACGTCCTGTGTTCTAAAAGCCAAGGATCAATACAGTTCTTGTGGAAAAGATGGCTAGTGGAGGAAGAAACCAACAAGTTAGGTTTCACATCAGGAAAGATGTTTGTGCCGCAGCAGCTAGCATTATCTACTAACACAGAATTCATTGATTCTAGAATTGCCTTATTTTGTCACACATTACTGTTAAAAGTTACAGCTAGTTGCATGGTCTCAATTTTTCACTTGTTTCTCTACACAACTTGTAAAAACTGCAGCATTATCTGTGCCACATCAGTGTTAATGGTTTTGCTGTAGGACTTCTTTATTGTTTTGTTTGTTTTTAAATCACCGTGCTATGTACTTCCAGATTATAACTTAAATAATACAGATATTGACACCTCAACCTTAGCCTTAAGCTCAACTTCTGTAATGACAACACAGGACGCAAATAGCACTCATTTCTGTTAAACCTACATAAAAAAAAAAAATCTTGCCAAGTTATGTTCTCAAGATAAACTATACTCCCACACATTTGCTTTGCCTATGCAGTCACTGTATATTCCAAGTGGACATTTGGCAGGCTGCATACACAAGAAATTAAACATAGTTCAGCCATTACAGATGAAAAAGTGTGCTTCTAAGTAGGTACTCAAACCCTCAATGAGTTTGATCTAGGGGACAAATTCAGGAAGGCAGCTTGCAAACCCTGTAACCTGCCTGTTCCTTCTGCCTGGAAAGAAATGGCAAGGCTCTGTTCAATGTTAATCAGCACTCTGTCATAAGACAAGCAAAGAAATCACCACATTTGGTGTTCTACACCCAAGCTTGATAACCGAATTCTCCAATTAAGCACACATAATCAGCACCTCCTTCCGGCTGCACCAGTGTAACATCTGTAGTGAAACCTGAATCTTCCTTAATGCATATTAATTGTGAGAACTTGTACTCATGTCTGGTGTACCTCTGCTACTATAAATGCCTATGGTTTGACTGTCTGGACAAGAATGCCTTCTACAAACACATACGCCCCAGATATTTAGATACCACTATTGTGACTCACAGAAGCATTCAGTTGCTTATTTCTTTTAGGCATACAGTTAAACGCTTTTAACACGTAGGGTCTCTACACAGAGGCTGGCCACCAACATCAAGTACATTCTTGCAGTACCTAACAGTTTATAACTCATATGAGAGTTTAATATGGTTGATATTGGCAGAGATCACCACTGGCAAGGATTATCAAACAAATACGGTTATCTTGAGCAAGTCCCTATTACAGCCATGTTTGGGCCAAAGAGGAAGACAGCATCACAAATATTTAAAAGCAGCTTCAGAGCGAAACACAGTACAGCAAATTCACATATCAAGAACACCTAACAAAAAAACAAGTCATTTTCATCTCAACCCAGTAAGTCATGTTGTGCTTCGCTTTGTTCTCACCAAGATTAGGAATCTTCATAGAGAACTAACATGAGAAGTCAGCTCTTCTATCAGCTCTATGTATCTAGCCAGTCTAAACGTCTCTGCACTCATGGAATTTAGTTCATTAATGTACAGGACTACCCACTAGCACAAGCCTGGTAAGACAACTCAATAACCATCAACACAGTCCTGAAAGCTTATTCAGTTTTGTTTCATATTCTAAGCTGCTAAGCATTAGATGAAGGAAGTTTGCAGACAGCACTTTACAAGGCCAGCCTCTTGGTACCCAGCCCACTGGGAAGTGGTACCGCTCCTAAACACAGAGCTTTCACAAAACCGTAACCTTGTGCAAAGGTAATGCCAGCTCAGATTTAACAGTGTTTGACAGATGACGCTGCTCAGAAAACAACAGCCACAGATTATTCCATTCTTCAGAATTACATTTTTCCCCATGTCAAATTTTTTCCAAGCACCTTCACATAATCCTCCTCATGTAAAAGCAGTCTTCCATATAAAATTCACTAAGTTCACACAGCATTTAACTTGAGCAGTCTTGTAGGCCCCTGATTTGAGAAGCTTTGCCACAGCAATCGTGTTCAGCAGGCATACAAAGTCACACAGAACAAGCTTCCTTAAACCCTGGAATAGCTTCATTGCTCATCTTAGGAACAATCAAAATATTAGTGGGGTTGGCCTTCCATAGGAGCACAATGAGATGCAATAGCAGAAAATTCTAGAAGAATAAACTGGAGAGGCTCTGTAGACAGCCAAGATGTTCAGGTTGAGTGAGGTACAGACACAAGCTGTAAGGGCACACTGCAAGAGTACACCTACAGTTTGAAACACTACTTGACAGAAACTCAAGAATTCTTGCTCTACAACAATTTGATAGAAGCCTGATCGGCTTTGTTAACACAGCAGGAGAAACATCCAGTAAAGGCAAGCTTTATCATTTTAAATTAAGGGGCAGTTTGGAAGACAACTTACTTGCAAGTCAAGATGCGCACTACTTCATTTGGCTTGTACAGCTCAATGCACACGGCACAGCTATCTCCATCAGGACCAGTTTCCTAAAGTGGAGAAATGAATTTTCAGCTTTAACCAGCTTTGAAAGCTTCCTCTGAACTACAGCCAGATTTACTGTAGACAAAGAGGTCTAGCTAAAGTAATATAAAATAACTCTTCTCCATAACCTTAAATAAACGCATTTTATGGATTATTTATAGTAAAGCTGACATTTGAGCAGAAGCACTGAAAGCTTAATCCCATGGTTTAGAAACAGCTGTAAACTATCAAGAATCCAGTTCTGGGCTCCCTGTTTCAAGAATGTCAGGGATCTTCCAGTAAGAGTCCAGTGGAGGGTGACAAAGGTGGTGAAGGGCCTGGAGCACCTCCTGTACAAGACTGAGAGACCTGGGGCTGTTCTGCCTGGAGAAGAGGAGGTTGAAAGAAGATCTGACCAATGCTCACGAACATCTAAAGCGTGGGAGGCAACTGGATGAGGCCAGGCTCTTTTCAGTGGTGTGCAGTGATAGGACGAGGAGCAATGGCCAAGAGCTGGAACATAGGAAGTTCCACACAAATATGCAGAAGAACTTCTTTACAGTGAGAGCAGGGTGACAGAGCACTGGAACAGACTGCCCAAAGACACTCTGGGATCTCCTTTGGAGATACTCAAGACCCATTTGGATGCCCACCTGTGCAACCTGCTGTAGGGAACCCCCTTTTTAGCAGGGAGTTGGACTCAATGATCTCTAGATCATCCCTGGTCCCTTCCAACCCCTGTGATTCTGGGATTCTGTGATCACTGGATTATTTCAGTCAATACTGCACAGATCTGGAAAGCACTACCTCCAATGTCAGCCAGAAGAAGAATAGCCACTGAAACCGATGATGATTTTGCTTTTCTCAAGTAAAGCATTTCAGGCATTTTCCATATCAGAAAATTGGGACCTCTCAACACAGCAAGACTATGGGTAAGATATGAAAACAGATGAATACAATTTGTAAGTATGTGCAGATTTCAAAGATTCGTGCCCCTGAAAATAACTTGGTCTGAAAGTGGAAAAAGCAGTTATGGGTTCCATGAGGCTTCTGCGTCCTACCCCAATAGGAAGGATCTACTCTAGGCTCCGTGTGAGCAGTGTGGCAGAATGCTGGGGAGTTGGCTATACCTTGTCTCCTTGCTTCAGGGTGCGCAGCTGTAACTGTCCAATGGCCTTCTTAGCTTCAGCCTTCAGTTGTCGCTGTAACAGAAAGGAGTCCCAGTTAAACGCTTGTTTTTCTCATAAGTGGTAGCTCCTAATACTTACCTTAGTGTCTAAGCAAGCAGGCACCAGTTTTATAACCCAGATGTTATCAAAACAAGCTAAGTAAGCATGACCATGCTATTTAAGCAAAACACAAAACAAGTTTCAGGACACATTCATGCGGCTATTGACTTCAAATGACACACCAAGAAAACACTTGCATATGACTTGTTTTTACCTAGCCTTCTCATAAAACATGGTTTCTCCTTCTAGAAATCATAAGATAATACCTTGGTCAGATTACACCTAGCCAAAAGAAACAGAAACCTTCAAATGGTTATAGAAGGCTGAACACCAAGTCCCACAAGCAATCTTCATAGCCTCACACCTCGATGAAGGAAAGGTGAGGTTCCTTACCCAGCACTAAGCCACCACAGCACGCCCTGAACCAGCCCTCTGCCCCATGACTAACAGAGCCAGCAGCCTCCTGGCACCGATCACTCCTGTCAGGTGGAAGAATGCAGCTTTATCAGTGTGGGTTCGAAGTAACACACACGCACAATTCAGAGCTACCTTTCCTTATTTCTATCTCTCACTAAACAAATCAAATGAGCGGCCCCAAGAGGTTTGCAAAGCAGCTTTAATGAGGGCAGAGGAGGAAGCTGAATTGCGTTCCCCTCCATGCCATTTGCTTGCTGCTGTCAGGATACCAGGGCAGAGATGAGCAGGAGCAGAAGCCTCGCTTGCCTGGCAACTGTTGCTGTCCAGCTGTCAGTACAATGCATTTAATTGGCATGGGAGCCAACAACCCTGTTTAAAGATCACAGGTCGGTGCTGTTCTACCACCACCGCCACCTGACTGTCCTCTCTGGTGCACTTACTGTCCCAACCCAAAGTCCTCTTCCAGATACAGCTGCTCAGTGCAGGAACACCGTGCTGCCAGCTTTTCAGCATCGCTCCCCTTTATGCATTTTACTTCAGATATAAGAACCTTTTCAGGCTGAAGGTGCAGGGCTAGGGGCAGAAGCACAGAAGGGACAAGCTGGTGAAGGGCTACTCATGATACCTAACTAACCAAGCAAATTGATAACTCAGTACTACATAAAGATTCCTGTGGTGAAGTAGTTCAGGGCAAACAAGTTGATTTAGATGGTCTGCTGCAACATTATCACGCTGTTTTGGTACCGCCAAGATTACTGATACATAGTGTTGGTTTGGGCTTCTAGCCTGTAGCATCAATATGCATGCTTTTAGAAGCTTAACAGGTATAGCAATGATCAAGGAAGAGATCCATACCATCCTAAGGTGAAAAATGCAAGCAGGTGTGTTTTATTTATTAGGAACAAGAACCAGTCAAGTTTTCTTCAAAGCTTGTGGAGTTCTTCTGTTGACACCAGCGTAAGCTCCTGTATGGCACTTCAAAATCATTCTCTCCTTGTCAATGCTTCAGCCAAAAGCTGTAGAGAAGTAGCCATACAGCTGTCTCTGAAAATCCCTTAAGTTTCATTAACACAGCACCATAACCAGACAAGGAATGCAACAGTATCAGGTTCTGCACTATAGCTACTTGCTATAAATGGGGACTTAAACCATCTAGGAGCGTACTCCCTTGTGTACTATCTAATCTACACATCTAATGTCAGGGCAAGCATATTGACAGGACCCAACTGGCTGCAGAAACTGTTGGCAAACAGCAAAGTTTAAATGTACTCAACTGGCTGCATGATTAATAATTTACTGAGACAATATTTTAAGTTTTGCCAGAGCACAAGTCTAATGGCTGTTCTTGAAATGCACCAACGGCAAAGTCACCTTTAACATTGATTTTATAAGTACAGCAGAGCACAGCTCCAGGGGGATGGAGAAAGGTTGCAAGAGGAAGCATTTATTGAGTAGTCTACCACAGATCCAAGATACTCAAGCCTGGAATGTCAAACCATTTTGTGAAGACAAATTTTTGGAGCAAACATTAAATTTTAATGACTCTTAAAGCCTCAACAACCCTGCAAGCCCTTGGGGAATGGAGGGTAAGCAGAAGCTGACTAGGCTGAGACAAGAAAAAGAAAAAAGAATCAAGATATTACAGGACAGGTCAGGTTCTGGCTGCCACCCAGGCTCTGGCATGCTGAAGTAGACAGGCACCTGACTGGAAAAGGTAGATCTGCCGTTTATGCCCTGGTTTTCTCCAGTCCCCTCACCGGGGATTTAATCACCAGCCCGTTCAGCACCCTTGCAAGTAGAGTTGTGGCAGTACAGATGAGCAAGCTCCAGGGAGGTGAGGAACATCCGCTTTTCTCTTGCAAGCAAAGGAAGTTCTTCTACTGCCATGAAAGTAGTACTGAATTCTGGCAAGTCAAGCAACTCACCTTCTCCAAAACCATTAATTAGGTCAGTTCTAAGCTGCAACACCTAATCCTTATGAAATCAATGGAAATGAAACCTTGAGCTCAAATAAGAAACCAGGCCACAGATTAACACACTCAGTCATTCTGCATTATTAAGAAAGGTTAATATATTGAGGAATGGAATTTGTCACTACTTCGCTAGTAGCAAGCAAACCTCCACATTGCCCTTTCCTTGTTTTGCCACCTTTGTGCTCACAGACCTCGCGATGCAGTAACAGACCACAGAGGTTGCCACTTGACTTTCAAGTTCAGAAGAAAATAGAGTCAGACAAAAAACAGCCAGATGCAAACAGCTTAACTAGTTGCTTCATGAGAAAATGCTGATCCATTTCAACCCACAATTAGGACAGATGTGTGATTAAACTTGCTTTCACTTGGACTTTGAAGACAACACGAGTGGCTCATCTCAACAGTCATTCAACTTTATAGAAAATTACAGTTTTCCTGCATACGGTTCCTGCTTAAGTTGAGTGAGAGACAGAGTTGCTGCCTTCAAGAAACACCTGCAGCAGAACTAAGACCTGGGTTATATGTGACCTGTATGTGAACTGTAAAAGTCCCTTCACCAAAAAAAGCAGGTTGTCATAGAAAGAAACATGGAAACTCTGCTGGTGAGGGGCAAAGCTTTAATGTACCCAACAGCCTCACTGTCTATAAAACAAGATGTGGCTTCTGAAAGTACTGGAGCCTGAAGACTTTTCAAGACAAGCCAAAGAAAATGAAAAAAATACTGCTGAGACAATAAAGACTTTGAAACCATCCAGTTCAAGCAATCAAGAGCGATACAAGTGGGATGTAAAGAATTTGAGGATACTAGAGATAGACCACAGGGCATTATCATCCCATCATAATTATCACAGTACTCTGTAGAGAGACCAAAGAGTTCCTCTTGGTTCTAGCGGTAGAACATGATGCCACCAGGAAGGTCAAAAAATGAGACATGCTCAGAAAAAACTGTAACACTGGTAGAGGAAAACATTCAGAAGGCAGTTTTACTTCTACAGAAGGGAAAGTTTGTAACAATAACTACCAAAACACAACTGTTCCCTAAGAACACTTTGCCAAAGAATGTATAACTCATTGACATCCATACAACAGAAGAGGAAAAAACCCCTTTACTCCACCAAATAACAGACTAAAGTCCAGATAGTCAGAGTTTCCAAAGGGCTGAATGATGGCAGCAAAGTTCCACAGGCAGCATGCAATCTGATAAGTTGATTGACTAATATTCAGTGTTTCAAAGTTCCTATTTTGAGACTTAGAATATACTCTGAAAATCCAGTTAGCTGGTTAACAGAGAACACTGTGGAGCCACATTTTACTAGTTCCTCTTCACTAACAAGAACTTCTTTGTTATTCTTTCCTTATCTTATCCTTGTAAGGTTAGTTTTTAGATGCCTTGGGACAGAAACAATTGAAAAAAAAACAAACCTACAAAACAATTCTGGATTGTCTTGAGTTTCACTTTTACAAAGTAGTACATTTATTCCACTTGTCAGAGAATCTGTCTTTGATTCTGGTACTTTATAAAGCACTTCATGGCTCCTTAATTTCAGATCAGCTGAAATCATGTGGAACTGGCATGTCATTTGTCAATGTTATTTTTCAATTTAAAGTAAATTGTGTTGTGTGTACACAGAGCCCAAGATAGAAACAGTTTGAGAAGGCACAAGCCAAACCAACTGGATTTTCCCAGTACTGTCTACCACTGAAGCATTAATAACAGCTATAGCTCTTTGAAAGCCTGAAAGCTCAGAACAGAGCTGGACTTCCACAACCGCTCTCTTAAATGCCTTCAAAGGAGGGAAGATTTTCTTGAGATTTGATTAACAGCGCCTTTTGCAGATCAGTTTCTAGGGCACCCCTGCCTGTTTGCGATTGGAATAAAGTTCTCTCAGTGGGGTAGTTTGCAGGGAATGAAAGAAGAAATTCATCAGTAAGAGACAGCGTACCTCTGTCCACGGATGTTAGGCAGAGGACAGCATCAACATACAGGGCTCCATGCCACCCTTCACGAAAGACACCACAAAGACAACTCAGTGTGACATCCAGGAGTGGCAATGCTGCACTTCACAGGCAGCTGTCAACTTCCAGTCTTGCTCTTCCACATTACTTCCAAGTGTGGCAAATCAGAACACAAAGAGGCTAGAATGAGGTCTGCCCATCATCCACAAGATTACATTTAAACCATAAGATTTCAGAAGAATATCGACCAAACTGAGGTAGGTGCTACAGTTACCAGAAAGAACTCCGCATTCAACAGCAGCCATGTTCCCTGTGACCACAGCAGGGAGACTGAGGTGAAGGACAGCAAAGAATTGTTGTTACACAAGCTAGCATTTTAGAGCAGTCAGCCTTAAAACATTACAGAAGCCCAAAACTGACCTAGATCTCAATACCTATGTCCAGCTTTTAACCTCAAGTTGTTTTCTGAATGATCTATTCAGGGGGTCTGAAATCCCCAAGATAATAGCAGTGAAGCTCAACAGGGCATGTGTCCTTCAACGGTAGAATGCCGCTTTTCTACCTAGCTACTGATCCTGAGGTAATTCCCCAAGCAAGCGGGAGTTAGAGGTCACAGTAATAACTCCTCTTTCACAGTTCAGGTAGCTCCCACAAGAAGCTTGTGAAGAAGCACTACATATACCAAAAGCATCCTTTGCAACACAACAGCAAGGGAAGTACTCGTACCTGAGCAACTGAGAGCTTGTTCCTGCTGCTGCCTATCCCCTTAGACAAGAATCACGCTAGGACTTGAATCTCACCTTTAAGGCTCTTCCTTAAGCCCTGAAAGAGCAGGGACAAGGTGGGACTGAAGACAAAGCTGCATGCATTAGTTATATCAGCTGATCAGACAATTGCAAAAAAGAGTTACTCAGAAATTTAACTTGTTAACAATGGACTGCCTGGGGTTTAAAAAGAACACAACAGTGGCTTTTTTTTCAACACCCAACTGAGGCTGTCACTGCAACTCTGAAAAAGCTTTTGGTTAGACAGAAGCTTTCAACAAAACACAGTTTCCTAGCCTGTGGTCTATACTGAGGTGGCAGAAGTCATGCACCGTTTTGGAGGAGACACGTCAGTAGTCGTGTCTCACACTACACTACAGCTAGCGCACAGGCAGTGCTACGTGGGAAGTGTGAGGGTCAGCTAAAAGCAGTTTAGCTCTCTCACTTCCCCCAGTGCATCAGCATTATTGCTGCACTGCTGTTCAGGAAGTAAAATTTGTAGGAGAAAGTTGGCTAAGCATGACCAGTTACACTCTCAAGACACAACCAGACAGGTGACTTTCTGCCACTTCCTTGAAAAGTTTTTAGCTGTTTAAAAATACCTCCCTTAGCTCACACTCTCTTTCCTTTGGAAAGGAATTTAGTCAGCTTGGTGCTCAAGCACTATTTCAGCTCCATGATCCTCAGCACGGTGGCTCAGGGTGACAACAAGTGAGACAACACCAACTCACCTGCTTCCTAGACTGGGCCCTTGTGATCCTGAATCTGCGAGCAGAATAAAAAATGAAGTAGCCTACAGTTGCCGCTGTGACAATGAAGAACGACACTGAGACAAAGAAGATGGAATAGTGGTTCATCCAGGGACCGTGCTTCTTTCCCACTTCAATAACCATGGTCACTTTCAGGCCACTCTCAATCCGGCGCAGGATCTCCATGCCTTTCAGGTTGCCAATCATAATGGCAACAATGCTTCCTGCACCTGCAAAAGAGAAACAGAACCCATGTTCACCAGAGTTGTATTCCAGTCATCTTAGAGATCTAAATTCAGGAGCCACGGAACAAACTGTTGAAGCTCTTAACTGGCATCTGCGGTTTTATTATAACTAACAGAGTAAGTGCCATCTCCTCGTACTTGTTCAACTGAACAAGTATGTCTGATTACTTATGAGCTGAACTGTATTTAGAAATCATTCCTCTCCATAAGGCTCCTCACTCCCATGTAAGACACTCATCATCGTTTTAGACACAACACTGGCAATTTACACTTTAACTTGCCTTTGAGCTGCATGAAGTTGAAAAGCAATCATACACACAGCAAGATCAGCTCCTGCCCAGATGCCAGGCACAGAGCTGGCAGCTTACGGATGCTTCCAGCAACATACCTGCCTCCCCTCCCTGCTCTCCTACTTCTTAACACCTCTGCCCTAAATTTGACAGCACCATTGAGTACTTATCCAGGCACCAAATAATCAAAGCTATGTAGACCAGTCTTCATATCTGTATTTTCTAGAAATAACTGAAAAACACCAGAGTGAAATCTTGTGGTGACTACAAATGCTGTGGGTTTCAAATGTAAATCCAGAGAGAAGACAATATTGAGGTGTGCTTGCCTTTTAAAAAGTCAGTAGTAGACTACAAACTCCATCATCAGTTTTCACTTTCCTGGCTGAACATGACAGCAAGCTATCCAGAGGCACCAAAGAGTTCTACCGTCAGAAGGAAATTCAAGCAACCTTGGTCCCTAAATAATGACTTGAACAAAGATGCTTCCATTTCAAGTGACAAAGCAATTGCTGAGAACACTTCATACTATTTGTGGGAACATAATGTAGTCCCAACACAATGTTGTTCTTAGGAGAAAAAAGGAAAGGGGGAGATGAGCAAATAATCACTGGCTGAAAAGTAGATTCACAGACTAGCCAGTAAGGAGCTCTATGACGTTAAGCCATCAGCTGCACAACATTCATAATAGATATTACACGATGAAGCAAAGGCTGTTACAGAAGTGCTATTTTTAACTAACCTCCCAGCCAAACCAATTTTACCGGGGTGACCAATTTTTTTCTCTCAATTAACCAAACTTCAGCTATCGAAACTCCAACTGGTGTTAAATCACAAAAGGCTCTCATTTGAGAAAGCACTTATTAATGTTCTATCTTGCTCATGTAATGTCTTTGACCCAAGATGTCTAAACACGAAATCTAGCAATTTTCCCCAGTGTGACTAAACTCATCTTCTATTCAGACGGCTAGCCTCCTGTAATGAGAAGTACTTCTCAAAGCAGAGGTGAAATAAGAGGCAGCCAGACTGCACAGCTACCATCCTTTATGATGAGCTGGGATTTATATGCCAGTTATAAAACAGGCTGGAGGCAGGTGATAGGAGCAAACGAAGAATTAGAGATAGGGTCAGGTCAGGAGCTGAGACTTTTTACTTTCGTAAGAGTAGAAGAAAGCGTGGGAGAACTGATTGTGACAGCAAGAAAATAAAAAGCCTGCCAAAAAGCTTCATCTGCCTTCTGCCTCACCACTCAAATATAGCTTCTAGTTAAGTGCAATATGGCAAGTAGCATAGGGATGCCTATTAATGAATTGTCACCATCAACCTGCAACACCATTTCAACTACTAAGCCACCAGGTGGGATGGAGTTTCACACCCTTTAAAAAAATAGCAGACTTCCATTTAAGTTTCAGGCTCACCACTTCACCAGGATGTCACTAGAAGACAGTACTCTTTCCTGGTACTTTTTTTTTTTTTCCTCCCATCCTCAGAGATTTCTCACAATTTCAGCTACTTTGGATCAATCCATGTGAGCGGTCATGTGGCAGACTTTAGATCACTGACTGCAGCCACTGAAGGAAAGAAGCTCAGGTAGCTATTCTCTGCTCCTCATTCATTCAGGCACAAGCTGCTGGTCGCAGTGCAACACATTAATGCTTATTCACACCTATGGGGGTGGAGGAGAGGAGACATTGCTTCACAAAGGAACAAACTGGCTGTGTACTGAGGTCAGAGCTCAGTTTAGGCATGGCAGCTGTGGCAGTCAGACTTTCACCAGCTGTGAAGAAAGCACGCCTTGCAAGTGAGAGCTTTGACACTGCAGAAACAAGAGCAGATTGAGAAGGTGGTTGTGTCCACCAGCATCTGCACTGCTACCCCATGACAAGCCCCTGCTGACGTACATCCGTGACCATCTTGAGTACTTTGCATTATGGGTGCAAGGCTTTAGAGCTGACAATTCATTTTTAAAGGCACTTACAGATGGGCTAACATGACATCACACAAAGCTAACCAAATGCCTTGTGCTAACAACAGGGAAAGGAATCCAGAAACTGACCCTACATTCTGAGCCCAGCTCACCCAGGACAACACTTGGTCACCATCACAGAGGCATTGCCCTTACCTTGCAGAAAACAAGGTCTCCCTCCTCTACCTTACTTCAGCAGTGCCCTGTTAGGCCAAAGCTAAGCTCAAAGCCCAGAACCCACACTTAACCTACTGCTGCACTGCTAGAAACAAAGCAGTGAGGTCAGCCCACACCCAGCACTCCCTGAGCTGCTAGAAGGATCTCATCATGACAGGTACTGCAACATGTTACCGAGCCCAGGAAACTGCCAGCCTGCACGCAGGCTTCTGACAGTGCCTGAGCATTTTAATGGAAATGGGTCATTTGAGGGGACATCTGAAGAGGCATCTCAAGCACAGCTGCTGCCCTGAGCTGAAGGCTTTTTTCCAGACTCCAGCAAACCAACAGGAAAGTCAATGACTTGTGCACAGCAAAGGAAAAAAAATTTAAAAAAAAAAAATCACAGAAACCCACATTTCTGGCCTAGGAATCAGCTCCTGTGATTTAAGCAAGGCTTTCTGCAACAGTTTTCAAGCAAAGTTAGAAAGTGAGATTAAGCTGCTAATAATAGTCACTGCTAAACAGAAGCAAAACCTGTTTAGTCAAACATTTCCCAGCCTCTCTCCTTTACCATCTCCTATGAAACTGGAGAGGGAAAGTTATTCAGGTCTTCAGATAAACAATCTGCCTTTGTAGGTCTGGAGATCTACAAAAGGTTCCTCCCAAATGATAAGGCAGCATGGCACAACGGTCAAAATCTGGAAGAGGCTGTTTTGCAGACACAGGCAGGCACAGGCAAAACACAAGCATTCAAAGGGTTCCACAGGGTGGGGGGAGAAGAGCTAGCACACAAGTGCATTTGGCACACAAGGACAGTACATGACCAGGGATCAAAGTTTTTACCTTCCTGTATCAGGTTTACTTAGATGTGGAGTGGAGTTTCATCTATTTATACCAATATAAGTACCTACGTTCAACTGAGCCTGCAAAGATCTTCCTTGTTCTGCCACTCATTTCTGCTCCATGCTACTCTGTATGAACACTGTTAAAGAGCTGGCAATTCAGTAGAGAAATTCAGCATGCAAAACAGCAGGATAAACTGCAGCACAGTGAACACCTGCTCCTTCACCAGTAGGGGATTAATGTTACCCAGTGCTACTCCTAAGCATGCTACCAGTAAGTCAGCTCTGAAGCACTGCTGAGTGTGGTGGGACTCTGTGGCATGCATCAAGGCAATGCCTGCATGGCAGGTCAATGCCCACGTACTGCACTGAAACCTCTGCAGCCCCTGTACCTTGCAATGCTGACATCAAAGTCACTCCTCACAGAAGCAGCTCTGAGGAGCTGTAAGAATGCATTCAGGGTCAAAGCTGAAATTTCTGCCTCGTTTTTTTTTTCCTTTCAAATGAAGAGAGAAGTGATCTTCACAGATACTGATCAACTACAACCAGTAACGGGCACTCATTTTTCCCTTCTCTGTTGAGAGTTGCTCAAGTTGCTCTTCCTTTTGTGTAGTTAACAGTGCAGCCTCCAGACACCCGGGATTCACAAAGTGAGACAGAGACTCACATTAAGGAATGCTCTATGTTTCCCATAACTACAAGCCATATGACGTTTTCTATCCAGCCCCCAGACTCACTGCTATTAAAGCCCTCCTTTGATAGAGAAAGAAAATGCATTAGAATTGTATTAGGAAGGAGCTCCACAAGCACTCCAGGTGGAACGAATAAAGCAGGACAAGACCTAAAAGCCCAGAAACTACAGCCACAGCAGGAAGACTTGTAGGAAGCTTGGTCCTCCAGAGACCCAACCATGATGATACCAGCTTTCCTGACATGAAACTGACGGTGAGCACAGCAGCACGGGAAGGCCACAGAAGCTCTCCGAAAGACGGCTGCTAGGCCTATGTGAAAGAATAGCAGGCCAATTTCCTCACCCAGGATTAAAGTTTAATGCTCCCTTAACCATAATTAAAATTCAGCCCTATTGCACCGCATCTTCAGCTTACAGCAGATGCACTCACTGCACAAGAACAAACCAAGCATGGGGCTCCACCAGAATGTTATCTGCTGCTGCTGCCAGAACGAGCATCCCTTCCAAGATAGCCTTGGTAAGCAAATCCTCCCATCTGGAGAGGAGCTGCTGTCACAGCAGTGTGTCCTCCAGGGTGAAATCCTGTCCCCTGCAAGTTCCTGTGGGCTTAATCCTGTCTGCAGACAGCAGCCAAAGAGCAGGAAATGCCTTGCACACACCACTCCTTCTCACTTTGCTTTATCTTCCAGATCTTATGAGAAAACAAGAAAACTTTGCTGCCCTCATTTTGCTCAATGTGGGTTTTGCACTGTGCATGTCACTGTGTGCATTTAATAAAAATGAAGCACAACACGGAAAGAGCCTGTGGTACTTCAAATCTTTGCTGTGTTACCAGTACCCTCCTAGTTAAGGCTAAGCTCCCCAGATAATTAAATGCTGGAAAAAAAAGTTTTCCTTCAAGGAAACTTTTCAGGCATTGGAATTTAGGGAACTTTATTTCATTCTCACATTTCTCATTCACCACTCAAGTTTCACAACCAGCCCAACAGAACTGGCTCAGGCTGTCAGCCACAACGCCAGCTCTGTGACCGCACACTGCTTTCAGTGCAGCGCTTTTCAAGTTCTAATACACCAGCAACTAACACCAAGCGTCACCAGGCTCTGCAGCTCAGGCAAAAGCTCCAGCTATGAAGCTCGCCATCACTACACACTGCCACTTCCTCCTCTACAGATGACTTGAACACAGTAGTCCTGTCACTCTCCAGTATCTAATAGCACAGAAAATTAAATCTAAGAGAAATAATTAACATTTCTCCATGTAGAGATTTTGCGTAACACTGGCAACTACAGACTTGCATGAGACACTGACAAAGCTCTTTAATGTGAATGATTAACTTCCAGTTGTTTGACAGTTCTGTATGTCAAAGCTCACTCAGAAACTGACTACACTCTTCCAGCCTCACTTAAAATGGGTTTCTCATCTTGTCTAGAGATAAAGCACGCCATTGGAACTGCTTTGCACTGTTTAAACATGAGCTGAATTTGGTTGGTTTAGAACAAGTCAACTCATGAAAGCCGCTTTCATTCTGTTTAAAGGCAGGCATGTAACCAGGGGCAAATACAATAGATCTTCTAACGCGGCTTTTCTTGGATAGCAAAGGCCAAGCCCATCACATTTCTTGCCAAGAACAGGCTGCAACACAGCCCAGTGGGACCCTTCCCCTCCAGGAGGGAACCTAGCTACAACAGTTTCCTTTGGGCATGTGAAGAAGGTAATAGTTTCATAAGCATTTTGAAGAAAGAAGGTATAAAACAAGTACAGAAATCACACGGGCTGCTCCAAAAAGCAATGCCTCCTGTTTTATTATCTCAGCCCACAGTGTTAGAGGCAGATATTGGTGGTATGGCAGAAGATGTTGAACCTTCCCACCAACATTTTGGTATGTGTCATTGTTCTACTACAGATGGCAGCAGAAAGGCAACGTGATAAATTGGCACTGGACACGGAACTGCGTGTATGATGGAATGGTGTGCCACTGAATTCCTCCATGTGGAAAAGATGGCACCCACTGACATCCACTGACGCTTGCTGAATGTTGATGGAGACCAAACCATAACCGAGGGGTGGGTGCTGTGTTTCAGCAGTGGTGATAGCAACATGAAAAGCAAGTCACGTTCTGGACTGCCACGCAGGCTCTTGTTCATTGCTGACAAAAATGCACAGCTAACAATGGTGAACTATGTTGAAAAACAGTGTTTTGTAGCTGAGAATTCACTCTGTCCTCTAGTGCTGTATTCACAGAATCATAGAATCACCAAGGTTGGAAAAGACCTACAAGATCATCCAGTCCAACCGTTCACCTATCACCAATAGTTCTCACTAGACCATGTCCCTCAACACAACATCCAATCGTTCCTTGAACACCCCCAGGGTCAGTGACCCCACCACCTCCCTGGGCAGCCCACTCCACTGCCTGACCACCATTCTTTGTATCTGTTGCAGTTTCCATGGAAATAAATAGGAGGCATTGCTGTTAGAGCAACCTACGTGTTTCATAACAAGGGAAAAGGCTAAAATGCCACGCACGCAAGTGACAACATTCAGGAAAATGTCACATTTTCCTCCTTGACAAACATGTTGCAAAAACTTCAGACGTTTGAGGGCAGTGAAAAGAAGTCCCAGCAGTTTCAACATGATCTCTCTTTGGCCAGAGCCCTTGTGCAACCGATGGACCCCTGCAGCAAAGCTCCAGCTTCTTCCCTGGGGAGCAGCCCCATGCTGCATCCAGCTCACACCCAGCACAGCCAACGGCAGCGAGATCCAGCCCAGCAGCCAGCCAACACATCTTCCTCAGGAACACAATATATAACACACGAAGGACACCATTTCACAGAGGTCACTCAAAGGGGAAGGAAAGGAATGGAAGCAGTGTGGTACAGCTATCAAAAGTTAAACATTATCCTTCCCTGTGTAGAAAGCATTCTCTCATGGACCAGCATGATGATATTGCAGCAGTAGAGCTGTTTTAATTAATAAAAATGGAGTATCTCTTTTTTTCTTAAAAAGAAATTAAGCAGCACTTCAGAAGACCAATGCACTGTTTTCTCCCAGTGCTTTAGGACTGAGAAATGAAGATGCAATTATTAACAGATTAAGGGCTGCAGACACTGCTACAGCTGAGTAAGTTCTGCCAGAGAACCACCACAGGATGAAAGACTACCTTTTTAAAGAGTGTGCACCACCTTGCACCAAAACCTTCAGACAATGCACAAGAACTGTTTGAAGCACCACGGCAAGAACTCAACACCCCATTCCTCAGCACTATACAACCTCAGCTGACCAATAAAAGCAGAAGACAAAATATCTACTTTCGGGTTCAGTTGCTTCACAAAGACGATGAGCAAAAAAGCAGACTTGTCAGTTTAACAACTCAAGGAGGATACAGACGAAATACAAATCCTGTTTTTTGACAGGTGGTGGCAGGCTCTTGGCTCGTGTCTGCATACTGTGGCACCTGCAACACAGAAGACTGCACTAGCTGTGCCTCCAGCATAAGAGGAGCAGCACCCCTGGCTTTGCTCAGCCCCCTGGGCATCCCCCCCACTGCACCACGGTCGGTCAGCCACCCGGTGGCAGAGCCATCTCCTGTGCTGCAACAGAAAGGCAGTGCCTGATCACTCTCCAAGCAGTCTCCTGCCACCTCAGCATGCTGCCTGTTGAGGCATGCGAGCAGTGCGCTTATTACACTGCCTTTCATGCTTAAGTACAACTGTTTGAATACTGCTTACCTCATTGTACTGAAATAGTAAGAAATAGGGGGGTTCTGGTACTTGTTCAGCAAGCTTGTACAAGTCCGTTAGCATCTCTTACGGCAGAAGGGAAAGGAAACTAACAGTACGCACATGCTGAGCCCGTTTCTGGATGTGATGCAATTCTGAACACAAAAGCTCTTGTTTCCAGCATCACACAACGCTATGAACATAAGCTTCATACCTGGCCTCAGAAGCAGTCAAACCACAAAGCCTGCTTGCTAGCTCTGCTCTAATACACGCTATAATGTTTACAGAAACAATTACTGCTTTCCAGAACATGCAGAAGGCCAAGTCTTATCAGGAACGCTGATCTGACCAAACAGCACCTTTCCCAGAAGATTTCCCACAGTCACAGACACTATTAGTAGAAATTTCATCCTCACACCTTCAGTCCCACACAACAAGCTCTCCCTTTCGCAGGGGGGAGGGTGACTGAACTGATATTCCAGGAGCAATTTAAGCCTGGGCAAAGTGACTTGTCCAGTCCTGTCCAGTCGCTCCCCCTTCTCCTCCTCCTTTGCTCTCTCCACCCCAAACATTACCTAGTGCCAAGAGAAAAATCACACACTTCCAGGCTGCTTCTCAGTTATTTAAAGCAACAGCCCCTTATGACCCCAGGTTGTTTTTTTTTTTTTAATTAAGTTGTCTTCTTGAACACACTATGATCTAAACCAAATGAAATCCACTTCCAGCTTGCTTTACTTTGCATCTGGCACTATGCCTTATCTTTTCCTCCTCCTCATACAAACTACAGAGGTAAATGTGCAACAGCAAGACACTTGAGAAGGTTACAAAAACTGGCAGTAATAGGTAGCACAGCTAGGGCTATAAGAAGGGAAAAAAGTAAATGGCACAGCAGCAACGCGGGGAAATGTGAAGACAAGCGAGAGCCTTCAGAGATCCTGAGCATGGTGAGAACAGAAGAGAAAGGAACAAAGAAACCCCTGCAAACAGATGGTTGTATCAAGCAAAAAGAAATGTCTGTTTGGGAAGCTCACGCTCACAGCCTGGTAACACAAGCCTGAGAGTTAATAAACATTTATTAATGGGACTGCCCTACCCAGGGAACTGCCACCCATCAGCCCTGGGAGACTGTTTGGGTGAGGTTGGCCCCCCAACCAGATACACAACCATTACTGTGGACAAGGAAGATTTCTACAGATAGAAGCATGGGAAACTTCTACCAAACAGGCTGGAGCACATTAAGACTAAACATTGTTTTAAATAACACAAATTTCCAAAGGCTCCCGGTGGGCCCTGGAGCTGGAAACCAACCTGCATTCTATTTTATTAAACAGTGTTAAGAGCGATTACTTGCCAAATGAATTCAACAACCAGTGTTACCCCCCCCCCCCCCCCACACACACACACACACTCCTTCTGAGTCATTAGGACTTGCACAAATGCTGCCAGGCTCTAAATCTTGGAAAATGAAATCATCCTTGAGCCCAGCAGCCAAGACAGCACGCTTGGTAAGTGCACCATGATGTGAAAAGAGCTGCCTCAGAGATCTGATGCATGGTTTTTGGTCACTGGCACCGGCAAGACTGAAACACTCCCTTTCCATCTTCCTAACAGTACCTGAAGCCCTCTACAGTAATAGCAATCAACATTCCTTATGGAGAATTCTTCAGCAAATATTTGCAACAGCATTCAGCAGTACTGATTTAGAAAATACATCGCTTGCCCTCTTCCAATGAGATCAAGCCTGCCACTATCAGCCTCTGCTCATGACACACTGGTAGCAGCCCAGATCTCACTGGAAATGAGCAAGTTTGAGGCAGCTAGCGATAAAATAACACAAGTCAGCACAACGTAAGCCAGGAGGCACCTGTCAGCAGGCAGAAGACAGGGCACATTTGATATGATCAGGAAAGCACTGAGCCTGACCTGTTTGCTCAGTGGCATGTTTGGGACTGGAGGCAAACAAGCAGTGTCATTGTTTTAGGGCAGCAGCCCCACACAATGAAGCCTCTGCTCCCACAGCTCACTTAGGATTTTAATTCATCCTTTCACATTTCAGCAGCCCAATAAAGCCAAAGAGCAAGAGCACTTAACAGAACTGTACCAGGCTATTTAAGGGTTGGTGCCTATCCTGCATATTTTCCTATGGCACAGAGGAACCTAAACTAGATCAAGAAGAACATGGTCTGGGATGAGAGGCCACCCGCAGCAGGCACCAATCTGCTCCTCAGTTCCTCCCCTGGGTGCTCACAGACCTCTGCACTGTGGCCAGCCCCAACTACTGCACCCCAACAGATCCTGCGAGGTTCAGATTTGGGCCATCAGCCAGACTCAGTGAAGCACGTCCAGCTGTCTGAACACCCCTAGAGGTACAACCTTAACTTTAAATGAGGGAGCCACGAAGTTGCAGCACATGCACCCAAACACCTCCTCTCAGGTCCAGAGCAGCAAACTCCAGGCACTGCAGGCTGCCAACACCGCCCTGGATGTGCTCTGTGCATGCCCAGCTCACTGCAACGCAGGGCTGAACTTCTGTTTATACAGCGTTCACAAAGCCTCAGCACAGCCTCCCCCTGGGCTTGCCATTCTGCCTCAATCCTCTTTAGCAGGACCAGTTTTACAGGTCACATCTGCCTTTCATAACAAAGTTATAGCTTGTTTCTAAATATCGTGCTTCATACCAAGTTCCCGCAGAGCACAAGCACACTTCTTTGCCATATGCTATTTCCTCTAGACATTCGACTGCTGGCCTTAACCTCTGTGGAATTCCTGCAGAACAAGTTAAGTGGCAGCGCTATGTATTTAACCTTTCCTTCCCCTTTTCATCAATGAATGCAGTTTATAGACTTGAACCAGATCCCGTCAGCCCAAGATGCGCTGTTAGGGTTGTAGCCAGAACTATTTAGCTGCCATCTCCTCAAATAAGCCCTCCGCAGATCGGGTGATGTGCTCCTCAGGGCTAGTTACACAACAAGAGAAGCCCAACAAAACTACTGCAACAGCTTCTTGACCAGCAGAGAACCCTCCCTTACCAAGTGTGGGGACACAGCACCCACGAATCTAACACACCCTGACACCGCGGCCACCTAACAGTCTGCCTCTATCTTAAGCCAAGGTCCACCTTTAAAACAAACCAAATCTTACTGCGCACTTCCCCCCCCCCACATGCAGCTGTTTTCCTCCAACCAAATGTCTTTTTCAGAAGGTCAATATAGATTGCAGAGAGGTGCAATTATAAGCACAGAACTGTACTTTGAAACCCTGCTCAGCCTGCCACAGAGAGGTACCATCTTCTTAAAGCGAACACAATTAAAACTCAAGTTTGCTAATTGATAAGGTGCTGTGCTTATAAAAGTACAAAGTAAATATTACTTTGGACTCCGTTAAATCCTTGATATTCTACGTGCTGGTGGCTCTCAAGCAGGAGTTAATCACATCTGATCTGGCCATTTATTGCATTCTGCTTTTTATTGGTAGGATTTATTTACTTGTTTTTAATAAGTTGGTACGCCATGAAGTTTCCACACAGAGCACTGATATAAGCAATAAAGATTCATCAGACTAAACATGTTGACTGCAAGCCACGAACTCTCTCAAAGCAGGGTGACAAGGTCGCTATGGCGCAGCACAGGCACTCTGAGGTCTTTACAGGAGCTGCTCCAGAAGCCCAGGCTGACCCCACAGAGGACAGAAGCTGCCTTCTCCAGAAAGTCACTGTCCTGTTTGACATCGGTTTGGCTGGGAAGTTTCAACATGCCCTGGGGCCTGAAACCAGCCATGAGGAATGATCAGGACAGCCAGCAGCACTCCAGCATCAGCCCCTCAGCAGAGAGCTGCAGGCAGCACGGACAGGGAGAGAACACTCCGCCTGGAGCAGCCCTGTGGCAAGCAGATGGCTCATCTCAAGGAGCAGCTGCCAACAAGATTAAGATGCCACAGGTTTCCCAGCAGCCAGGATGGTGGAGGGAGTTGAGGCAGACTTTCCCCTCACAAACAGCTTCAGCTGTGATCTGCCCCAGTCAGCAGTGCAAACAGCCCCTCGGAGCTGCTGGCTCACGCAGGCACACAGCAAGCGGCAATGCTGCTGTCAGAGCAGCGGGAGCAATGAGAGCCAAATCCTGACAGCACTTCATAGAATGGCTTGGGTTGGAAGGGACCTTAAAGCCCTCCCCAGCCCTCATCCCTGCCATGTGCTGGCTGCCCAGGGCCCACCCACCCCAGCCTTGGGCATCTCCAGGAGTGGGCACCCACAGCTCTGGGCAGCAGTGCCAGGGCCTCATCGCTGTCCAAATAAAAAATTCCTGCCTAACATCTAACCTAAATTTCCTCTCCTTTAGTTTAAATCCATTCCCTCTTGTCCTACCGCTACCTGCCCATGTAAAACATCAGTTCCCCTCCCATTTACAGGTTCCCCTCAAGTATTGGAAGACTGCAATGAGGTCTCCCTGGAGCCTTCTCTCCTCCAGGTGGAACAAGCCCAGCTCCCTCAGCCTGTCTTCACAGGAGAGGTACTCCAGCCCCATGAGCACCTTCGTGCACCCTCTCCAACAGCTCCATCCATTTGTCAGCAGATGATCTGATTACACCAGGAAGCTCTGCTTCTGAGACATGAGCCCAGACTCTGGGTTTTAAATTCTTAAAGTGAAGCACAGTCATACAGCTCATTAAGACTGCAAAAATGAGCCTCCAAGGGCAGCCACCATTCCCTTTCCAAGGAAACCTGCCTCTCATAAGGAGTGCAGCTGCAAGTACACTACTGAACAGCCTAAGCTTTAAGACTCACTATTCATCTTTGCTGTGGTGTCAGAACGGGGCTGCCCAAAGCGCTGGCACTGGGTAGCACACGGGCATGGCGGGGAGGTGCCACACGCCCACCCCACAGCACCAGGCACGGCAGTCAAAGAAAGCTCATCTCAGCACCACAGCCAGGCACCTGTCCTGCAGCCACCAGCAGACAGGAGCCTTCAGCCGAGGGCTGCCATCAGGAAGCACTAAGTTTGGAATGCAGCCAGAACTCATTCTTCATTTGACAAACGGACAGCCCGGAGAAGGGGGGAAAAATAGCAACAAAAGCACTCTCCAGTCAAGCAGGAGGCTTTCTGGAGCAGATGAGAGGCTCTGCCATCGGCCTCTGCCAAAAGGAAACAGCCTTTAATGGGGCTTTCACTCATCCCACTGTAAGTAACATTTTGCTGGTGAAAGTTATTTATGGAAAATCGAACCAGCCTCATACTCTAACTGTTTTCAGAGGCAGTCAGCATGCGCGCAGGGGAAGAAACATGAGAAACAGACCTATGTGAGGGCCCCAAACCAGCCCACGGGCCGCGCACACCGGCTCCGGGCAGAGCCGGCTCGGCATGCCGCAGCCCCCACCAAACAGCGGCCGGAGGTACTGCTCCTCCCCGCCCACACCCATGGAGCTCCGGTGGCCGTTCACCCCTCGTTCATCTGCGTTAATTTAGCTACGGCAGCACCTGAACGGGACCGACCGCTCCCTGCGCAGCCCCTCGCCGCGCTGACGAGGGGAGCGAGGCAGATCGAGGCACCGGAGCACAGCTAACCGCGGGGCCGGCTCCGGCTTTCGCCCCACTCCGCCCCGTCCGGCGCAGCCTCCCGCCCGCTGCTCACCGGCGTGGGACATGGGCAGCACGTCGTTGCCGGTGCCGCGGTAGTTGTAGATGACGGCGGCGGCGGCGCCACGCTCGGCGGCCAGGCGGATCTTGTCGGCGAAGCTGCAGCCGCCGCCGCGCTGGATGAGGGCGACCCAGCCCGGACCGCCGCCTGGGGGGGCCGCGCTGAAGTTGGTGAGCGCGCTGCAGGCGTTGAAGGCGTCGCGGCCGTCGGGCAACACCAGCAGCCCCGCGGCCGCCTGCAGCGGCGAGTCCTGCCCGTACAGGCCGCTTTCGCCCGCCTCCCAGCCGCTCCGGTTGCCGCCCGCGCCGTCCTCCCACGACACGTTCAGCCACGCCGTCCACACCGCCGCCGCCGCCCCCACGCCGGGCTCCGGCACAGCGCACAGCAGCGCGGCCACCGCCGCCAGCAGCCCCGCCGCCCCCGACGCCATCCCGCACCGCACGGCCCCGCGGCCGCCGCCGCCGCCGCCTAAATCGCCTCGGCCCCGCCGCCGCCCACGTGGGAGGAGCGGGGCCGCCCCCGCCGCGGCGCATCCCACCCCCCGGGCGGAGGGGAGCCATCCCGGCCGTCCGGCGTGACGGAGCTCGGGGCCCGCGGCGTCCGGAGCGCTCCGCACCGCCGAGTTAATATTTGCGGAGCGCTCGGAGACGGGCGGCGCGAGTCCCGCCTGAAATCGCTTTATGGAGCGCTGGGTTACCCGTGTTAATTCGTCGGCCGTCGTTTTCCCTCATTAAGCGTGCAATCTAAACCTGCCACTTCAACCAAATGCCCCTTATTCTATTTATGTAGTAGCCGTGTTTGTGTAATTAATTATTCCAGGCTCTGTGCAAGCTGCAGTGGAAATGCACGTTTCCGCAGGGCCCTGCAGTGACTTCGTGGGCAGCCAGCTGGCACTCAGAAGCCCCGTGCTCGTGGGTGCCCACGTCCTGCTGCTGTCCTGCAGCAGGTGGTGCAGCTGGAGTGCCTGCAGCATCCCTGCGTGTGCGAGCAGAGAGCAAGGATACTGGAAGCCGAAAACGGTTTGAGTTGGAAGGGACCATTAAGGGCCATCTGGTGCAACTCCCTTGCATTGAGTAGGGTCACCCACGGCTCCATCAGGTGCTCAGAGTCCGATCTAGCCTGACTTTGGGTGTCTGCAGGGATGGGTCATCCACCACCTCTCTGGGCAACCCATGCCAGTGCCTCACCACTCTTACTGTAAAATAGTTCTTCCTTACATCCAGTCTAAATCTCCCCTTATTTAGTTTGAAACCATTTCATCTTGTCCTGTCACCTCAAGAGTCTGTCCCCTTCCTTCTCACAGCCCTTCTAGATACTGACAAGCTGCTCTCAGCTCTCCCTGGAGCCATCTCTCCTCCAGGCTGCACAGCCCCAGCTGTTCAGAATCAGAGATGAGAGGAGAAACCCAAACAGCTCGAGCTCCCCTTCTCACAGGACCACTGTTGTGATGGAGAGCCCCCCCACAGTGTCTGCTCTGCAGCAGCTGCCCCAGCACTCCCAAACGCCTATGAGTCACTGTGGGGCTGGGACCCAGGCACTCAGAAGGGATTGTTCCATCGCACAGTGGCGCAGAACCAGCTGCTGCTTATGCAATCGCAGACAAAATTGGTGTAAATGAAGAGTCAGACCCTTTCTGATAGGAGTCGGCACTACTCAGTCTTTCACACGGGCTTCTGCCTGACCCTGAATCCACGCAGCCAATACCTGACAGTTCAGTACAGCTCAGTGGTGCACATTTCCCTTCACTTACGGCTGTGCTAGATGCAGGACAACTGATGGGAGGCTGCCAGCCAGCCCTGGGGACACGATAGGGATTGGCACAATGAATGACAACCGAGGGGCAAGGGGCTCGAATGCAGCCCTCCCACGCCCACCCCGCTGAGCACATCGCTGCCTGCACAGTGCCTGGTGAGGCTCAGGAGCACAGTGTTGGTTTTGCTGCTGAAACAGCAGTGTGCAGAGCAAGTAATGGAGAGCAGATGAAGCAATTTGCTAAAGATCAATATTGCTAAATAAATACGCAGAGCTCACTGAGCAAAGCCTTTTGTCCCAGCTTAAACACACCTCTCCTTTTTCTCATTCCACGTGTAAGCAGAAAACTTGCTGCAGCAGGAACATCTCTGGCTGCAGTAAGACATCTATCAGTAGGTAACCAGAGAAGTTTTTGTTTTGAAACCTGCACCATATAGGGGCAGGGAACAACTTAATCACACTCTGTAAGATGGACAGGAGCCAAACCACTTGGAGCTTTGGGGCCGCTCAGCTCTGACACTGTCACCAAGACAGAATCAGACCAAATACAACCAGAATCTTACCAGGAGATTCAAAGCTTCCTATAGTCTGGGGGTTCTGAGTGTGAGGCCTCGGCTCAGCCACAGCCCCGTACCTCCACACAGTGTAGTCTGCAACGGGGCTACAGCCACGGGACAGCAGGGCAGGCGTTGGGCTGCAGCTTAATGCGTGTGGGCACAAGCGCAGCAAGCCGGGTGTGGGGAGCAGCCATGGGGCATTGCAGCAGCTCTGCTGGGACACAGCTTCTGCTCCAGCCCTTCCTTGCTGACAAATAACTGCCCTGCTCACTGGTGACTGGAAAAGATTTTTGTTATTTAAAAACTTAGGCTACAAAATTTTCCTGATCATTTTTTTTCTCCACAGTTGCTTGAGGAGGCTTTGAGAAGCTCAAAAAGTAGGGCAGGACTTTCAGATAGAGAGAAATCTTGGCAGTGCTGTCATTGACTTCTATAGGTATGGGCTCTTTTATCACCTGGGGCTTTATCTTATTTCAGTAAATATTTAAGCATCTTTTTTTCCAAGGTTAAAAAAAAAAAAAAAGCTTATGCAAAATACAGCTTTTAATGTCAAGGTGGATCACTCGGGGCAGCTTGCTGATGAAAGACCTGTATGTTCACGTCCTTCACAGCTGCATTTGCTTCTCATTCAAACACCTGGCTCTCAATCTCAGTCTTTGGAATAAAGCTTACAAGGACAAAAGAAACCTCCTCTGGGGAGAAGCGTTACAGCAGCCAGTACTGGACCCTCCGTGTGCTCTGTATTGACCTGAAAGCATGTCTGGGCCTTCACTTAATAAGCAAGGGGAAAGAAGAAGCACCTACAAATGTGGAAAAAAGAAAATCCCTAAAACGTAACCCAGGACTCAAAGGCGTGGAATGAACTTTATGCTGAATCACAAGCTAAAGGCAGCAGACATTGTCCAGCTCGCAGCCAGCAATGGCGCAACTTGGGCTGACGAGTGGCTCCAGAACAGGTGGCCATGTGGGTAAAACAACCCAGCTTAAAACAAAACAGAGGTATAGCGATGGAGTGTGTGGCCCTTCGGCCCGTTCTACAGGGCAGGCTCAGGCTGGACGGGGCACAAAGGCTGGAACCCTCCCTGCTTGTATCTGAGAGCTTGTGGAGCTCCCAGGAGGATCTGTGGTGGTTCTTGTAGCAAGATGCAGAAGACACACAGAAACTGCCAGCTCCAGCCAAGTTTCACGGGGGAAGCAACTGCTGTTTTTCATTAGTTCTTGCACAGTGGAACCAATTGTAGCGACGGTGCTATTTGTGCCCTCTACTAGCCCAGGGAATAAGGGCAGAACACCATTCACGAGGGCTGAGGGTACACAGATTCTCACACAACAAAAGAAGTTCGTGTCCATGCTTCCTCCCATCCGAGAAACTTTTGATTCCATGAAATTACGTTTTTCACCTTTCATATCAAAGGAAGTTGGCTGATAACTAAAAATATATTGAAGTGATGACAAAGGCATTCCCCACAGGTGACTAAGAGGAGCCTTGAAAAAGCAAAGCTTCTAGGACTCCTCTGAAGAACTGTAACAACAACAAAAGCATTCAAGAAATGCAGTACTCTCAAGACAACACGTGTTTGAGTTCATTTTGGCTAAGCATGGCAATACTGAGGTCTATTGTTTCAGTCGTGGTCTTTGTGCAGCAACAGTGCTGTTTCCTTGCAGACAAATGAACCAGTGGTTCCCTTCCCCCGAGGCACACGGGCCAGCCTCCATCCAGACTGGTGACCAAGATTTCCATACCACGCCCATAACGCAGTTTACCAAAAGAGAAGTGTCAGGTGACTGGAGACTCAGCACATCCTCAAGAGCAGAATGTGTTGATACTCAGCCCTTTGAGGAAGAGACGAGTGTGGTCCAAACTGTTTGCTCTTCCTGGATTGGTTTGCATGGATGTGGACTGCTGGCCTCACAGCCATCGGCGGCACAGGCGGCTGAACCAGCCTGACAGTGGCTGGGGAGCATCCTGGGGTGGAGGCAAAAAGCGGTTCAGTGACATGGTTCAGTGGGGAAATACTGGTAGTAGTTGGATGGTTGGATTGGATGGTTGGACTGGATGATCTTAGAGGTCTTTTCCAACCTTGGTGACTCTTAAAACATGATATGGGTCATATTCATAAATATACAACAAAATGCATTTCAGATTCATTTATGTTACCATTATGTAGAAATGATGTCTGTACATCAGGATTTTCCTGCACATTGCCCCTTTTTTGGCTCTACCTGCCTGGCAGGACAGCTGCATCAAAAGCAGCAGCAGATTTTCACTAAAAACTGAGGCCTCTACAAGTGATGGGCCCTGCAATACGAAACACTTCCAAAAACACTGACTTCAGCTTAGATTTAAAATGAGATAGTAACAGAAACCTGCAAAAATTTGATGCACCATATCACTCTCCTGCATCCCAGGGTCCTGAGGGAGCTGGCTGATGTGGTTGCTGAGCAGCTCTCCTTCATGTTTGAAATATTGTGGCTGTCAGGTGAGGTCCCCGAGGAACATCATTCCCATTTTTAGGAAAGAGAGAAATAAGACCTGGGGAAGTACAGGTGAGCCTCACCTCTGCACCTGGGAAGATCATGGAGCAGATCTTCCTGGAAGAGGTGTTAAGGCACACGAGGGATGAGTGGGTGATCCAAGACAGACAGCATGGCTTCACCAAGGGCAGAGCATGTCTGACCCGTCTGGTGGCCTTCTATGGTGGAGTGACGGCATTGATAGATGAAGGAAGGGCAGCTGATGTCATCTACTTGAACTTGTGCAAGGCCTTTGGCACAGACCTACATCACATCCTTATCTCTAAACTGGTGATAGACTATTCAGTGGATAAGGAATTGGTTGAAAGGCCACAGCCAGAGGGTTGTGGTCAATGGCTCTATGCCCAGGTAGAGACTGGTGACATGCGGTGTCCCTCAGGGGTCCTTCTCGAGACTGGTGCTCTTTAACATCTTTATCAGTGACATAAGTGATGGAATCAAGTGCACCCTCAGCAAGTTTGCGGGTGACAATGAGCTGAGCGGTGCAGCTGTGACAGAAGGAAGTGATGCCATCCAGAGGCAGGCTTCCCATTTCCCTTTCTGTTGTCATCCCACCTCTGCCCCCTCCTCCTCCCTGCTTGTCTGTGCTGACAGCCAACCTCAGCCAAATAGAAGGGAACACCTGGCAAATACAAGGGGAAATTTCCCAGCAGGTTGCTAACACCAGCAGCTGGTGGGAGGATAGAAGGCCCAGCCAGGCCCTCAGGGAGAGGCTGAAGCCCAAGATGTGTGAGCAATGTGTGAAAGAGCAAGGAAGCAAAAAGGGCTCCTCAGCTTGTTCTGGGAACAGAGGTGAAATGGTAGGGAGGGGGAAAAGAGTTACACATCTAGAGTCAGAGGGGAAACAAGGACACAGTGAACAGGTGTTAGGATAAAGCCACGTGCCCGCTCCTACCCAGGTGAATGCAATTGGCCCTGCTTCCCTGCAGTGCCACAGGCAGAAAAAGCAGCACCGCATGCAAGCATGGCCCAGAGCCCAAGGGTCTTCAAGGAAGCAGGAAAGAGATTTGAGTCACTTCAGCTAATAAAAGGAACAAAGCCCAGCTTTCCCCTGGGGTGAGTCAGCACCTGGGGAAAAAGGACTCCATCTCTGAGCTTCACCATCCAACTACGTGGTGAGAGGAGATGCGTGAAATGCCGAAGTCCAACTGGATTCCAGGCTCTGGGTCTTGGCCTGAGCCTGTGCAAAGCCACAAACCACGGGAAGCTTAGAAATGAGCAGAACTTAAATTAAATCCGTCTTGAGCCATTTCCCCTAAGACAGCGACACCCAGCTCCTCGGCTCAGGCACTTTTCAGCCACGTTGGCTTGTATTGATCCAAGGTGTTTCCACTGCGTCTCCACCCTGGGGATGAGGCACAAGGAGCTGACCCTCACCTGTACTTCCTGCAGCGCCCCCAGGGGGCGGTGACTGCCAGGTTTGCACCGTTCAATTTTTCAGCTGATAAGAGTGGCTGCCCTGATAAGCATTTCCTTGCATCACCTGCTCCGGCTGGTGACGGACTGGGCACTTCCACTGCCACTGCCCTCACCGCAGGGAGTCATGGGGACAGTTTTCCCAGCAATAAGTGGGGGAATTGAGTCTGCATTATGAAATCCCTGACCGCATGGAGGCATTTCGACTGCCGTCCGTAGAGTGCTTACTTCAGAAGAACTTGGAAAAAAGGGATGTTCATGGCATCTGCTCCATGTGGAGCAGTTCAGTGGCAGTTCAGGGCACAGTACCTGGCACTTCCCATAGTAAACTGAGAACCACTGAAAATGTGTTGTAAAACAGAAATCACTCTGAAGCGCTGATAACCAGTGATGCTTCAGAGAGTTAAGGTGGGGGATCTGAGCAAGATCTTATCAGAGCCTGTGCAGAAAAGCCTTCAGAACACACTTGATAATCGTAGCTTAGCTGCTATATGGGAGCAGCATAAGAATGTCAGCAGTAATGATGTTTCAAGTCTTTTTCTGCCTGTACTCCTATCTCCTACTGACCTCTTGTAAATGAAGGGGGCGTGGGAATAAAAACTGTTATGAGGCCATGCAGCCCTCTACCGGCCCGCACCGGCACTGCTGGAAAACAGACCAACCGACGTGGCTGTCGGGCGGCAGAGTGCAGCTCGGCTCTAATACTCGGTATTAAAAAGGGAGTACCAAAATGCCATGGGTGGAAGCAGTGTGGGAGGACCTGCAGTGGAAGTGTTAGCAATGCACATTCCATCACCTTTCCATAGAAAATGATACAAGTGCTGAAAGTACTAAAAAGAGTCGTTTTTCTTTTCCAGCAGAAGCTTTGCCTCGTAGCGCTGACTCAACCTAACGTCATGCCAGTAAGACACAAATACCAGCAGACAAATCTTTTGGATAAAATGAGGGCGTTTTCCCATCCATTACTCATATCATCAGAGAGGAAGTAGGAAAGATGCTACCAACATCTTGACCTCAAGGCGTATTTTGTAGAGAAGATGAAACTAATACAGTAGTAGCTTTACGTCTGTGTGTGTTAAAGGTAAACCAAAACATCAGTCTGATAACAGACAGAAGGAACTGCTGGAGAGGATGTGGGAGGAACCAAGAATGGAGCTTTTCTCAGTTTGTCCCTTCCTAGCACCTCTAAAGCACCCGCACCTCCCAGACACGTGCATTATGACCAGAACAAACTGTTCCATTGCTGTACGGCTCAGCAGGTGTTTTATGATGTGCAATGCAATTCTGTTATTACAGAAAACAAGGCTGGCTAGCAAGCTCTACTGATTTCATGCTGGAGTCAGCAGGACGGAGGAAGGGAAGGCAAGGCCGAGGCCCAAAGGCCTGATATATAACCTGGGGAGAGAGTTCCTATAGACATATAAGCTGCCTGTGTTCAGTTACGGACACGGCTGGTTCTTGGGGCTGACCCATGTGAGTGCTGGCTGCTAACGCCAGCGCTGCCATTGGATCAGGAGCACACAGACTGCAGGCGGCAGCGGGGCAAACTCACTGCCAAATGGCAGCTCCTCTCCCAAGCCAAGCTGCGGAGAGGGTTCGCCCCCACATCCCTGCAGACCTGGCCCTGCACGAGGCCATCACTGGCCAGTTCCACCTGTGTACCGTGTTCAAGAGCTGTGTATAGGATCATAGAATGGTTTGGGTTGGAAGGGACCTTTCAGATCAACTAGGGGCACGGTTTAGTGTAGCTGATAAGCTACACAAACGAACCACGAAATCAAGGTAACGTGAATCTTCTCATGCTGGCCACTGAAGCCTGAACAGCTTTCCACAGTTAAAGCAAAGCTTGGTGTTATTGGCCACATACTTCCAGTAACGCGCTTTGCAAACACTGGCTCTACTGTACTGTCAGAGCAGCTGCAGCTGGCTGTGGTTTACAACAAAGCACTGTGCTTTGCACGCCACTCAGTGCACGCATTGTGCAATACCTTGTTTAGGATGCGTTTTCCTGGAGCTGAGACTGCAGCGCTGGACACGGCTGGGCTCATGACCTGCCTGTAGTGCTCCTGCAAACCACACAGCTTTGGGTCCGCAACTGTAATCCTGCTGAAGCAGCTCCGGGGAGGTGGTCAGCAGCGTGCTGGCCCGCACTGGCATTAAAACTTCCTCATTTTGCTCCTAACATCACACAAGGAAGGCTTCAACCAAAGGATTCCTGGCGCAGCTCCACCAGAGCGTGTTTCAGAGAAGCAGCTGCGTCCAGGTGTGCTGTGCACTGAAACATCTCAATACATGTTTAATAAATGAATTTGCCAGGCTGACCTGGAGAAACACACACAGAAATAAGAGCCAAGCAATACCAGATCACAGCCGACTTCTGCCACCAATAGATTCACAGCTATTGGAGCCAGAGGGGGTGATGAGAATTTTTTTGTCTAATCTTCGGTCAGGGATCACAGGAGAGGCTGAGATCAGCAGCTGTTCAGAAAGGATTAGAAAACTTTGGGAAAGAACCCCAAATGCAAGACCTGGCTTGCAATCTGCAAAGCGCATACCTGCGCTGCAGGTACTTGCGGGCTCACGTGCATCCTCCAGCCTTGGAAATACATGCTACCACCTCCACGGCAGACTTACTTGCTGTAAAAGTGACAAATGGTTCTAACTTCAGACACTCACCCCCATAGGGCTACACTGAACACAACAGCAGGGTATTTCTTAATACCGAAGTCAAAACTCAAATTTCATAACGCTTTTCTTCCCCCCCCCCCCCCTTCCATTATGTTATTTAAAGCAGCCGTCAATCACGAGCACAAATGCCTCCTTACAGCTCGGCTGTGCTGGGCCATAGATAACGGCAGTATGGGGTCCCAGAGCTTCACGCCACAACACTCACCGATATGGGACATCGGAATGGCGTAATTGCGCTTGGCCGGCGCGTTGTAGATCACAGCTGCTGTTGCACCCCTCCTGGCTGCCACCTTGATCTTTTCAGCAAAAGTGCAATTGCCTCTTTCAATCAGTGCGATCCACGGCGGTTCCGTGATGGTGAACTGGGTGTTCCAGTCGCAGGCTTGAAGACTGGCGGCTTTGGGAATGGCCACGAAGCCCTGAGCACTCAGCAGAGGAGAGTTTAACCCATACAGGCCACATTCACACTGCTCGGACGCAGACCTGTTGCTGGTGCTGTTGAAGTAGAGCAAAGTGACAAAGGCGCGCTCGGCAGCGGTCTCTGTAGTCCTGAACAGAACACCAACAACCACCAGGAAGCAGGCGGCACCAAACTTATTCTCTCGCTTCATTGCTTATTCGTCTGTGCACAAAACGCAGAAGTGCACGGATATTTTCAGCCGGCGGTGGCCATAGTTAGTTAGCCCACAGCCTGCTGCTTAGTTTGAAATTTCAGTGCCAACAGGAATCTGACACCACCCACGCAGCTACTCAATGCGTCAATGCACTTATCTCCAGTGGGGGCTGGGAAGGAGCGGAAGGCACACCTGCCTATTGTGATGCAGACAACGCGGAACACGGGAACCTTCAAGCAACCCTGAGCTCTAACGTGCTGCTCCTCTCTCAGGAAGCACGGATCTCCTCTCAGATCCCTAGTTTCTGGCTGAATTTGGGCTGCGATGCTGTTTGTTAAAGAGATTGCTCAAGCCTGCTGCTCCAGGAAGTCTCGCATTTCAACCTGAATGTCACTCCTGAAGTACCAGATCATCTTTCATTGTCTGATGCAAGTGCTCACCTCACAATGGTGATGTGCCATGTAAACCACCTCACTGAAAAGGTGAGAGGTGGAGGGAAACATTCTTAAGACAGATAGACGGTTTCAGTCCACTCTTCCCACCCCAGCTCACTTTCAAGATCCTCAATGACATGTCTGATTGACTCTCACTCTCCATTCTGGATATAGATTCTTCCCCTAAATTCAGGGTGGTAGTTCATAACAATGAATAGCAAAGCACCTATGTTAGTTAGGTGTTCATTTTGTCCTGCTGTAGTGCCACAACACTGCACATACGTCTTGATGGAAGCTTAACCTTGTTCTCCTGTAAAGACTCTGAAAGAATAACCATGACTCTGGATTCCTGCAACAGCTTTCAGAAGCAAAGTTACAAAATCAAAAGAAAGAATCCAAGACATTTATTGATATTATTTTATTTATATTCTCCAGTTCTCAGTGTTACACTATTGCTACAACACATAAAATTGACCTATAAGATAATATGACTTAGGTTTACACACTCGAAAGTACCATTAACTATACACTCGCTTTACCTTCATCTAGTTTATTTTTTGATATTAATGCTGGAAACACAGGAAACATGGAAATGTAAGGTCTTTGAGTACAGTTCTTTGGCTGGATATGAATTACACAGTTACAGAATGTAACCCGGTAATACACTCCTCTCAGCAGTGGCAATATACAGCAGCAAGAAAGAGGATTCCTATGACATACTTTGCAGGAGTAAAGACACTGTATCCCAGTTTCACGTGGCAAAATTAATGTGTTTTGATAGACTTGGGATGAAAATCACTTTGGTTTTATGCTTCAGTCAATAAACTCCAAGTGAAATAAAACAGTGAGTAGTTTCTTTGCAGAGAGGACCTTCCTCCTTCCCCACCTCCAGTACTGCAGTGCTGTTCTGACACAGAGAAAGGAGACAGACAGACTGGTGGAACCAAATACTCACACTGCAGCACTTCAGAATCGGGGTAATTTCTGGGGATGGGGTTGGTTCCTCTAAAGAATTACCCAGAGTATCCACATTCAAAGTCTACAACAGGCATTGAGTATTCCCTGCCTATACAAAGAAAGTATACGCTTCTATATTGGCACTTCATTCCACAGGAAGGAGCTCACGTATCTCCTCCATTTTTGCCACAGAAAAATTTCAGCTGTGACTTCGGTAAAATAAAGTTATACACTTAAAAACTCTCAAGCGCAAGTTACATATATTCAACACCATTACGATATTTCTTTTAGAGTTAGGAAACCTCCTAACGTGGAGGATCAGATGATTAATGCTATCTGTTTAAAGTGTAGTAAAAGCAGTGCAACGTAGCAAACAGTATTCGCTGATGCCTATTGCATGGGATGGACTAAGTGCCTCGAGTGACCGAACAAAGTGACTGTGACACTGTTTGCCACATCAGTCCTTTTACACAAAGACAATCATTTTCAAAAACTGCTCCTAGAAATAATGATTTTATTAAAATTAGACTTCCACCTGAAGTATATCTCAATAAAAAAATACTGACACAGTCAGCAGGGCTCAGTTTGGTACACAAGTGCTGGTGCTGATTTTCCTCATTCTAGAGCAATGGTGTCTTATATTCACATAGCCGTGAACATCAAAATCACACAGGCAAGCAACACCCAGCTCTTCTGGGATGGTTATGTGCTCATTTTGCCTTTAGTGGTACGGTTACAAAGACTTGATTTGGCAAGCATTGCTCCAGAACTAATACTATATGATATATATAAAATATAAACATACAAGACACAGTCACATTTTATTAACTTTCAGCCTCTGTGCAACTTAAGTTAAACTTTTCTCATTAATACACTTTTAAATTGTAAACCAACACAGAAACCAGAATACTTTTTTTTTTTTTTCTTTTTTTAAATATCAAGGCATTTACTTTTCATATCAAGTTGCCTATGAAATTCTACTGTAATAAAGGCAGTTAAGTTTCTTCTTCAATTCCCCTTAACTGAAGTTAGGGTAGAGACTTGAAGGACCTGAAGACAAAATCCACTGTCCTCACAGCAAATGAGTGACACAGCAGTTGAAAGAGATGCCCCCAGTTGCCAAGCTCTGGGCTGCTAAAACACACCTGGAAAGTTTTCCATGACAGAACAAATCTGCTTCTATAAATCATTTCTCCTCAAACAACTGAACTGAGACCGGCATTTCATATGGACAAGCCGTCAGCTAGCAATGTGTCTTAGCTCCTACTTCAGAATAATCTCATAAAGCTCCAGTTGTACAAGTGATTTGAAGCCAATATGAAGAAGGGGGGACTCAGTTCTGAGCTGAGAAGGAGCCAGCAGCTGCTACTAAGTACAGAGTCAAAGAGTTGACAGGATTTTAGAGCACTTGGGCATCTGGAAGCAGCGGCTTCTTGCAGCTGCTGAGTTCTCTCATTCAGCTGTTACCAAAAAGAAAAATGACAGTGGTGATCAGGGAAAAAAAAAAAGTAATGGTGCGACAAACTGTATCCTGCCATGCTTCATAATTCTTAAAAAATTTTTCTCTTGCAAAGCTAGAAGCGAGCTTCACTAACAAAGTTCAATATTTCATTTTTTAAATTAATAAATAAAATACATTAAAATCCTTTGAGTGCTATACTCACTCCCCAACATTGTACATACAAAAGCAGACATACAGAAATATAGGTGACTTTGCTCAGGTATAAAGAACTGAAACTATCTTCTTGGACCACTGAGTTCAGCCCCCAGTACTAAAGGCACTGCGATCCCTTCCACAAACAGCAAGGTGCAAGCAGTTTAGGCTGTCTCTATTACCTCCCACTGAAAGATCACTTCAGGACATAAAACTTCAGTTCTCATCCTCAAGATGATTTAAATTTCCAGTGTAAATTTTTACTGCGGCCAGTTAATTCTTTTGCAAACACTGCCTTTAGTATCAGGAAAGCCTACCCCTCGTCTCAGTTCTCACCTAAATACATCCATTTCCTACATATCTGTGTACACAGGCAAAGAATGAGAAATCGCAGTCACGCTTCTCAGTCTCCTTTCAAAAGCTCGCTGTATTGCCAGTTCATCTTTCTCGAACCTAAGTGACCAAGACATTGTGCAATAACGTGATCCATGACTGTCACAAATAAAGGCAACAACTGTCCTTCTCATTATGTGGATGACCATTGCAATTGTTCTATGGTAAGAATGGCATTTTTTTGTCTGCTAATTCTAGAAAAGTGCAGTGTGTAGAGGGTCTGTCTATTCAAGTTACAGCAATTTTATTCCCCTCCTTTTCAACAATATCTAATTTTGAAAAATAAATTATTAAATTATACTGGATCTGGCACATCGGCTTCCACTGTCCTGTAGATTTTACTCAGAAAGACTTCTACCTTGTCATCACCCAAGTGACAGACGTCCAAGATACAGACAACATGTTTGCCGTCAAGGTCCATCGCTGCTTTCACAATTTCATCTAGAAGTTAAGAAAAGTAGCCTCAAGATACATACAGCATGATGAATTGATGTGGTTTTCCATGAAGTAGTATGTATGCATTGAAACTTCTTTCACTGAAAAACACACCTGGACTAATAAGTGTTGGGTTATTTTTTGGGGTAGAATCTCATTAATGAATTCAACCACCGGAAATGACTGCATCAGACCTCAGAAATGGAAAAGCTGAAATCTGCATTACTTAAACATTAGCAGCTCTCAGATTTCATAGCACAATTCAAGGAAAACCAAAGATGCGTTTGAATAAAATCAGGTCTATCTGTATAAACATACAGGAAAACACCATACCTATAGAGCACTGTGCGGTACAACATGCATTAACAGCGATCACCGTATTTGCTCTGAGGTGTCAGCAATGAGAAGCATAATCTGAGGGAAAATAATTAAGTAATAGGAAAATACTTTGGCTTATAGACACGGTAGGTTGCATTACAGCAGCTGTTCCAAGTGACATCAGCAAAACGGGTGGACTGACTGCTATTCTGCTGTATTTCTAAGCAGATCAAGGCAATTATTCACGTGCTTATAATGACTTCTATGTCAGTATAATTTTGCATCGGCAAATAACTGCAGGCACCACTTCGGTCACTCTGGAGTTTGTGTTCTGGATATTAAAATACTATTTTCCAAGTAGAAAAACAGCCCCAGTAAAGGCTTGAAAAATGCAGTATTGTACCTATTTATTAAAGATGACCACATCAAATTCACGTTTCACTGTAGAGGTGAACAACGCCTGATGTACAACTGCAGTTTGCATTGGGAGACAGAAGAAAAGACAGATGAGTAACATCAATAAAAGCCAGTCTTACTTGAAAGTGGAAACACGTCACAAAACGTTCCATTGCCGACGGCCTTCTGCTGGCAAGAAGAGATGCGACTCATGCAAGACAACAACGTATCATTTTCAACCTCCTCTACCCGAAATAAGTGGGGATCTTCATGACCAAAGAGTGGGAGAAAGGCAACATCTATTGCAACATCGTGGTTTATACCTGTTGAAAAAGATACCTGTTAGTAGAAAACTTCATCTCCAGTCTATCAACAACTTAATGTTGCATTTCTTCTTCTTTTTTTTTTTTTTTTTTAAACAATCAGACTACTTAAGGCTGAACATTGGTATATATGGAGGCTGCTCTGAAAGTAATGCCTCCTGTGTTAGGATGTTAGCCCACAATGTCAGAGGCGGACGTTGGTGGCATGGCAGGATAAGTTGAACCTTCCCAAATATTCCCTTACGCTGTGTGGCCACGTGACAGATGGCAGCAAAGGGGCAGTCTGACAGAATGGCGTCTGATGTGGAAGTGCATATGGAGCAAAGGGTGAAACTGAATTCCTCCACGTGGAAGAAATGGTACCTATTGACACTCATTGACGCGTGCTGAATGTTGACGGAGACCTAAAGTGGATGTGAGCACAGTGTGGCAGAGGGGGGTGCATTTCAGCTGTGGCGACAGTGACAGCTGTGGTCAGCTCCACTGGTGCAGATTTTGATGAGCGTGGCATGCAGGCTCTTGTTCATTGCTGACAAAAACACATAGCTGGTGCTGGTGACTCTGTTTAAAAATACTGTTTTGTAGCTGAGAATTTGCTCCATCCCAATAATGTTACTACCCTTTGTATCTGTTGCTGTTTCCATGGAAATAAATAGGAGGCATTGCTTTCAGAGTGACCCAAGTATCATCAGAAGATTCTTAGTTATGTGTTCTTTGTTCATTAATTAATAACCAATGACAAATGACATTTCAATTCACACGTACATTGAAACCGCTAGTGCTACAACTATTAGGATTTAAGGTTAACAAAGCAGTTGGCTCAAAGAGCATTAAAGCAATATAGGGTGCCATTTCACACTCCTTTATAACTTTATAGTTGCTACAAAGGCAAAGCAATCTGTTTTACATCCAGTATACCTATGCAGTACACGGTGCGCTACTTGTGTTACTTTCACCTTGAATACTACATTGCATGTTCCAGGATTCTAATGACTGTACATGTTTAAACACCTTTTCTGCAAATCCCCCTTTGTAAATATTGGAAACTTTTAAAGTACAGTAGCATAACGTGAGCACTGTTAATCCAGCCAATTTCCTTCTCCTTTTAATGGCAAAACAAACCAAACAGATTAATATCCCACGGCAGTGGAAGAGATCTTGTTGCATGTTTATCAACTTGCACATTCCTATTTAAAGGTCAATCAATCCATGCTTTGTGCTAACCAAAAGCAGCAGAGCTGTTGATGAAAATGGCTAAAATAGAAGCCCTTAATTTTTCTAGCACAGAAAGAAAGGTACTTCAGGAACTACTGTAGCAAGAAAAAAAACTTCAATGAGGAGAAAGCTCAAAAGAAGCTCAAAAAGATCAAAAGGTGTCCTTAAGAAAACCAATTACTCCTGATGAACACCTCTCTAACAGAAAAGTTAGCTGACAATAAAGAGCAACTGAATTATTTACTTCATTATGTCGAACTGGTTGAATGACTGAACAGGATGTATATTTCACTGTAATAATAAATAGCTTAAGGAACCACCCACATTCTTCAAATAAGAAACATAAGCCTATAAACAAAACTGCAATTAAACGGAAAGTGACAATGGAAACAAAATATTCAGTAATTAAAATTAATGACGTGATGGTCAATTTAATGAAATACAGCTTTCTGGTGAAATATGATCCTAATTCATTCCTCTAGGAAAGATCTAAAATGTCAATAATTTTTTTTTAACTTAAATACGCACACATTCAACAGTTTAAGCCAGAGAAATCCACTCCATTTCTGACCAACCTCCAAGTCATTCTCAACACATGAAGCAACTAAGATCTTGCTCTGCTCTTGCTTAGTCATTTTTAGATGCCAGGCTACCAAACACTTACCCAGAACTGTCACTTCATAATATGCAAGGCCACCAGTGCTTTTAAATTCACTGATATTTTTATCTATTCTGGTTTCTTTTGGCTGGTGCACTGCTGCATGAAGGTTGCACTGATGCATAAGTAAGTCTTTGTACATGTAATCAAATTTACATGGGATGCTTTCTGGGAAAATCGTGCTGTGATGCAAATATTTCATCAACTTGTCTTTCACTTGTGCCCACAGGTCACTCTGCCATGAACCGCAAGTTCTTGCCATCTCTTCAGTTTCAGGTATATCGTTTATTTCTTCGTGGTCTGTTACTAACAGAATAAATAGTTAGTTGCTTATATGCTCATAGAATCATATCACTTCTCTACTTGATGAGAAATATTTTCATGAGAACATTTCAATTGTGGCAGCATGTTCAAAACAAAGAACAATAAGAACTGAACTACGTTTGGGATGTGAGCAAACAGGTAACCTTAGAGGCTACGCTTGGACACTGTGGCCCATTTCTGGAGAGCGAATAACTTGTTTAAAGAATGCTCAGAAACCATGACAAGTTTAAAATGCGTACAAGTGAAGGTAAACTTTCCCATTCCTCCACACTAACTGTACGCAAACACTGAGGACTATGCTACGTTTCCATTTCTTTGCTTTACAGATAGCGATAGCTTCATTCTTCTTTCCTATTACTATATACAGTTTGAGGATTGTTTATGGTAAAAACTTATATATCTGTCACTACTGACTTCGAACCCCCTCCATTCAGCTTATCAGAAAGCCCATTTCAAAACAGTTCCATCACAGTTAAATTCTTACCAGGCAACCTTTGAAAGGAAGAAAACATGACAAAATATTGGCATGAAATAAAAACCAGACCATGCTTCACATAATGACAACAAACCAGACTTCTTCCTTCATCCAAAAAATAAATATCAGGAATCCAGCTGCTTAGAATATGACTTTGTATTTCAGTTGTAGAGGAAGAATGAAATAATTGATAAGATTAACAGAAAAAAAAAATATTAACCACTGTTCTCATGGCTGACTTGTATGCTGCACCCATTTCCTCCCGCATCTTGTATTTGTCTTTTTAATTACGTACTTACGTACTTTTGGGGCTATCTTCTTGGAGGGGGACACACAATTTTATCACATGCATATCACTATAGGAAGAAAACTGTCAAAAGAAGATGTGAAGACTTACACTACGACGTCTCCTGAGCAATGCTTCTGAGGCGCGACACAGACTTACAGCTTGTATGAAGCAACACTGAGAATCTATTTCTCACGCTGGAAAACAGCCTAACACTGTCCTTGCTGACAGCTTTCATAGCACATCAGGGACAAGAGCGAGCCACAGCAGCTCCCTAGAGGTTGCTACAGCCTCTGCAGTAGAGAAGAGCTCACTATGAAAACAGTGGTTCTAAGGATACCTTTGCCTCTTTTGGACCTGAAGAGAAGAAATTGGCTTAAATTTCTAAACAAAACAATTACTTGTGACATACCTGTGCAGTACTGTGAACTGTCCGATGGAGCCTGTTCTTGTACAGAATCTTCATGTTGAAATTCATTCAAGCTACAAAAATGAAACATATATATATATATATATATATATATATATTTAAAATACATTTAAAATCTATTTAATCTCAAACAGTACCCAGCAAAAGTTCTCATCTTGACAGATTTCTAGTGATAAATGAAACAGGCTTGAATGAGTGAGCATTTGCACCTGGTTTCACATCATAAGACTTCAGCTGGACATGAGACCTCAGTAAAATCAATTTTCAAGAGCTTAAGATAAGAACCACCTCATTTCATTGCTTTATGAAGTAGATAAGGAAGCAGACACACAAAAGCCAGTCTTTGTTGCCCTCTACTGGATCTTGCATCATGAACAAGTGAGATGCAGGCAAGACTTTTTTTTTAAGGTACCTCTGAAATACTGGTCTACCTAAGTGGTTACTAATAAAGCACTGTAACTGCAATTACACAGAAACAATATACAGACAAAGAAAAAAAAAAAGCTGCACGTGCTATTCAGTGGGATATTTTTTACTTCAGTTGGAAAAAGATTTTGATTTTTTCTGCAAATCTTGCAATTTCATAACGAGGATAAATCTTACAAATCCTCTTCTAATGTCTCGTAAGAAATGGAAAATGTCTCAAATACAGTGGTGAAAATACAAAAGGAAATACGCTGCGTTTTTTGAGTATTAATTATATTCTTAGAAATGCATTATTCCCACGATGTGAGCTATGTATCACAGTGACTATCTTGTGACCTTCAACCCTAAGCACAGAAGTACCCTCACTCAAACAGCACAGGCTCTTCAATTAAGGTTTCGGCCACTTAATTTTGAAAACAAAGAAGTTACCAGAGAGGACTTTACAGCAGTGTGATCTCACTTGCCCCCACAACCCAACTGACTTCAGGGCACAGTTGTGTTCATCGCATCGACAAACAACTCCCATGCACTTCAATGCCACTATATGGTCCCAAATATTGTTCAAATAGGTCCAGTGCAGCCTTGGAAATACACATACAAGCTGTAAGACCTAATTTTATGTGGCAGGATTTTATACTTTCTGGTGAAATGTAGCGGGAAAGTTCTTATCTTTCTCAGAAGAACTCAGTAATTACATTGCTCCTCCTATGGTATTATTTTTAGATAAAAGAATCTTTCCATTAAAATAGTATCTTATGAATGATTAATTCTTTTTATTAGAATCATCCTGAATGTAATTACTGCGTATGCACAGTAATAAAATAATCACCTACATATCAGCTTCGTTAATAAATTTTGAAGACATTAAAGACATCATAAAAAATGATTAACAAAAGCTGTCTAATTAAAAATGAATGCCCGCAGAACCAATTCTCATTTCCAAGGTTCAGCCTTCTCAACAACAGACCTGAAAACTTAGCACAGCGTTGCAAAGGGCTCGCTCAGAAATAACATGCCAAGTAAGATACGAGCCAACTTCATTCTTCGTTAAAGAGAAGAGCACACCAAGCCATATTACTGACAAGATGATGTTACAGAAATGGCTTCTTTTTCTTTTAAAACTGCCTGTCTGTCAAGGTGAGGAGGTGCTGATTTAGAGCTAGTTTTGCCTCTTAAAAATGTAGAAATAACTTGTCCCTGTTTTTTCCCACATCTTCCCAAGTTTCTTACGCACATCTGTGGCTGGGATGACTTCAACTACCTCCACAACAGATTATTCCTCCTGGACTACTTTGTACTGGATGTGTGAACAGCATAAATTCAGATAAGTTTATAGATGAGGGAAACTTGTCTATACAAAACAATTCATAGCTTCTTTGCCAGCCAGACTGTGAGGCACCTGACATCTAGAGCAGTATGCTGGGGCTGTTGTACACCAAAACATCCATGTTCCTATTTTGCCTGTGCCAATTTATGAGAACTTGCACCACGCCAAATCTCCTATTTGCAGGCTGTATTCTGCAGACTCCTTTTCACAGGTACCCGCTTGCAAAAAAACAAAAAGGCCTTTATTCGCTATTTCCAGATGCAAAGAGAAAATGAAGAAAATGAGAAAGGTCTAAGTTGTATCAAACATTTAGAAGTGATACTCCAAGGACCAAAGCATGCAGACAAGTTTCTTTTAAGCAGTCTCGAAGGTGAACGTGCCATCAGCGATTCTACGGTAACTGCAGTGCTGAGTTTCTAAAGATTGAAATGCTGTTGCTGTGTTTTTTTCACTTCACAGTGGAAAAAATAAGCTGAAGTTCCTGATCTTTCTCCATTCACACTAAACCATGGATTAAACTAATTTTGTGTATATAAAAAGCTCAGAAGTACGTTTACGTTAAATGTCTTTGGCAGCATGGATATAAATATCAACTAGAGAGTTATATCAGTTTCCTCTTAACTCATTCTTTCTGAAACCCTTAATAATCAGAATGTGTCGCACACATTCTAAAACTATGTGATGTTATGTAAATGAGTTACCTCAGAAATGTAGGAACTGAGGCTGTCAAATAAAGAGCCTTAAAATAAACGGTTTTTGTTTAAAAACAAGCCTTCAGCAATGCAACCGCACGCTGAAACACTGTACAGAACACTAGATACAAAATATTCCAAGCTACAATGCATACTTCAAAACACATTGCTACTGTTGTTATTTCATCGGCATATTAAAATACTTCAGCGAGAGCTGGTGTCCCACTGCCACTAAGCAACAGAACAGAGAACAATGCAAGCTATGATGCAAGCGCGTCAGGCTAACCTTCCACTTTTTCCCTGCAATTTGGAGAATTCAGCATGACTTCACAGTTAATTACAGAAATACACAAGTTACCTTTTAATTACACAGAGTGAAACAGCTTCCCATAATCCAACACAGACTTTCTCCTCCTTTAGTTGGGAGTTCTAGCACTAATGGCATAGAGTACAGGATACACAGGTAGCGGGGACAGTAGCAGATTGAGAAAAGCAGAGAACAAAGTAAACATACCTTAACTTTTTACTTCACTTCAAAGAAAAGGGGAGAACAAATTCTTCCCACCCACTCTCCCCATGAAAACAACAAGAAAAGAGATTATTTCTCAACAAGCAAAAGAAATGTAATTTTCAGTGTGGAGGGAAGAGGTGCTGTAAGCAAACTCAGCAGGCACTTGAGGGGCACGCTGTCATCCTGGCAGTAAAAAAAAAGTGTTCCTGATGTCCAGATGGAACACGCCGTGTTTCAGGCTTTGTCCATCACCTCTTGTCCTGCACCTGGGCACCACTGGGAAGAGCCTGGTGCCATCCCCTTTGCACTCTCCCTTTCAGGCATTTACGTATACTGATGAAATCCCTCAAGCCCTCACCAGGCCGAACAGCCCCACATCTCGCAGCCTTTCCTCACAGGAGATGTGCCCCTGACCCTTTATTGCCTTCACTGTGTATATGTATCATACGGTACAAACCGAAAGCACCACCAACAAAAGGCAGACCGTTTGAAATCACTGACATTGAAGGGTTCTAATATTCAAGTTACTCAAGCTAAATTTGGAACAAATGAACTTACAACCCTTACAGGAAATCAGAGGAGGGAAAGGAGCTATATGACCTAGACTAACAAGCAACACCATTCACTATTTTTTTAAATAAACTCCCATTGACAGTTACCTCTTAAGCTTCCAGTCTTGCCAAGGCTTTGGATTTGAAACTCCCACCCAGACTGTAAGTTTTTTGGGTTTTTAAAAATCCTTCTCTGGATCCAAACGAGGCTCAATACAGACTGAGTGCTGGGTAGTGGAAGGAGCCACAAGACTTCTCAGGACCAACTATACATCCACCACTTCAGCACCGAGGATAACTTATAGCTCAGTTACTACAAGCAAAACCATCTGTGGTATTGCGTTGTTCACTCTGCTTGCTAATTAAGCATCCTTCCATCCTACATTTGACTCTCCTTTTTAAACTGCAATCTCTCTGAAACAAATACAATACACATTACTCAATTTATCATGATGGACCCTGTTGCTGTGTTTTCCCTAAGAAGCACAAGTAGCTATAAACATTTGTGTAACATACGCAAAACTGTTTCAGAATAATTCCATATATTTTACCTAGAATTAGCGCACAGAAAATTAATAGAAAATACTACATTTTACTCTGTTCTGTTCTCTCATTTCACTTCCAAACAGATTCTTGACCTGTAAGAATTTCAAATATCTTTGCTTAATCATTGCCATTATTTAATATAGTTAACTTCACGTGACTTACCTTAATTTCTTTCTTGCTGAGCGTGTGTAATAGGGATAAGAGGATACAGAAGTAACAGATGCGGTTCCCCTTAAGATAGGAAATTCACCATTATTTTACAGAATTCTGTTACATACACAGAGCAAAGAACATGCATGTTTTTCTTTTAGGTAGAACCTAAGACACTCGAATGCTGGAATTTATCTTATGGAATGGAAATCCACTAACGAGTTTGCTCCAACACTGCCGAAACAGAACTGCAACACACACATTTCTTTGTCTAAAGTTTTCACTCAATCCTAATTATATTGCACTTCATTTCCCCATAAAAAAGTTCTGAAGACCTGCCCTTTTCTCACCATTATGACTTTGGATGTGAAAAGTGAAGAGATGAGACTTGCTGAACATTAAATCTTTCAATATATATGCCAGGCTTTTAAGATGAGTTATGGGTAAACTAGATCTTTCACAAACACATCGTCACAAATGACAGCCTTACAGAAGCAAATATTTTACTCTTGAAACTAATAAGGTTTTATCAGACATTTTTTTTTTGCTTATTCCACTTCTTGTATTAGACTCGTAGCCTTCATCTGTGTCAGACTAGATGCAATACCATTTCATTAAATTAAATCACAGACATTACGACTCAATACTAAGAGAAGTATGTAGCTGCCTTTTTAACATTAAAATACAATAAAGAGCTTTCAAAGCTTTTTTACATGCTTTTCCAGGGGCTGGGCTCTGAATTAATTTTCATATATATTTTTAGAAGATACACTACAGATTTATGGTAAGAGCTTACTGTTCTGTGTCTGTACATGACTTGTGCAGAGTCCTTCTCTTGGCTGTACTCTTTTTTGATAGTAGAGTTTGATGCTGGTGCTGTTCCCCGGGAGTGCAACTTGGCTCCAGAGAAGACTTGAGTTCTTCAGCTTGAAGGTTTCTTGTTTTTCCCTTGTGAACGTTATCTTGCTTTGACATTGGAGGACTTTCAAGAGACTGTGCATCTTTCTGCAACAATTAATTAAGAGCTGTAAAGCACCTGAAACTAATTCTTCCAACTCAAAAGCCTCAATGTTTTCAAGTAAATTTCAGAGAGATTGAATGATTTACTGTGCCTTCCAGAAGTTACATCTAGCAGAAATTCCCTTCTAATCATTAACAAGATAAATTCTGTCTGGAAAGTGACAGTGCAAACACTGCTGTAGTCAGCTCTCTCACATTCTAATTTACTTTTAATTCCCCGGTCAGTTAAATGAGCAGCTCCTAAATGGTTATGAAGTGTTACAGAAGGCTTCTACAACACACACAGAAAAGAATTGAATCACTGCTTTTTGGAAGTCTTCAAGCTGTGACTTTCTAAGCTATTCTGCTCCCAAAATAACAAATGCAGTTAATCAAGAGACAATGCTCATTTCTGGAATCAAATTCTCCTTTTTATCTATGATCACAGCTGCTTAACTGCTACAGAATTCTCAAGTGCTGTACCTGAACAGGTTCCACTCCTGAGGCATCTTCAGCTGCACTGCTACAGCTGATGTATCTTATGGCACTGATTATTCCTTGAATAGCAATGCGCTTGTGTTCTCTGTAATGCAGACCTTCAATCTCTTCTCCCAGCTCGCCTATGGCTTTCAAAACTGATTCAACTGCAAAAGAGCAGTCCCACAAATGAGATGATGAGTTTAAAGGAATACAGTATCAAGATGTCTGTATGCACGGCTCAAAACAAAATTGAAAATCGTTAGTTAATAAATATTAAATTGACTTAAAAATGTGTTTTTGAAGGATTTTAAACCCCTTTCTTCATAGCACGCGAAAAAGAAGTTAAACAATAAGCCTTTCTTCCCCACAGTATATTTCAGTATGCGTTATCAGATACCACAATTTGTGTTTCAGGTGAAATGTCTAATTCAATATACTCTTTGGTATAAATCTCTTTAATTCTGATTTAGGAGAGCAGTGAAAGTAACTGGGAACACTTGCAGTTCACATAAGTTATTAAGATTTCTCCTGCAGCTAATGGTGCCACGATAGTTTCTTTAAGATGAGCATTTAGCCCATGATATGTTACTAGTCACAAAAGGAGGATTCTCTTAAATGGCATTACAAATTTGTACGAGCACTAGCTTCGGTGCTTCCTAATCAAGTAAGACTCAATTGAAAAAGGCTACTCATCTTAAAGATATTTGATAGTGTGATACCTTTGTTATTTTTACAATACTTCAGAAAGGTATTTGGAGGTCGTGGAAAAGGGTAATATCCACCAATGACAGTTTTCCTCATTTGATTAGCTTCACTCTGTGTTCTTGTCCACTGAATGAAGTTTTTCACTTTAGCATCCTTGGTGTATGGCTGGCCCTTGTGCCACCCTTTTAAAACAAAAATAATCAAGTATCAAAAATAAAGCAGGTTATTGTCATCAGTTTTTAGCTTGAAACTATTCTGAACAGCACACATAAAAAGAAGAACTAAGAAAAACTGCACCAGAGAATACAAAAGAGATCTTCCCACTAGACAACGGTGTTTGACAGAAAGAGTATCTTGAATTCCTCGCCTAACACTTGTAACTGACACTTAAAAGTTAGACAAATATTAAATAATAAAAAGAAATACAACAATTGGCAATGCTAATAGAATACTCTCTCACTGGAGTTTATGAAAGAAGAAACCATCAGCAATCATATTGTTACGTTGCTTTCCTGAAGACCTATACATCCTTCACTCTTCAGTAAAGAAGTTAAGAATAGACAAACATCTACGTTTGTAGATGTTGTCAGGTTTATAACTAAGATATTGACCAGTTTTATCAAGTAATCTGAACAGGTCTACTTCTAAATTGTCAAATGCAATAGATCTCATCCAGCAGCTCGCAGTCTCCAGCTGCAGTTCTTACTTAGGATGCAGACATACATAAAATAAAGCTAGACTGGGGAAAAACTCAAGGAAGATATTTAATTAGGAAGCTAAGCACAAAACATACATAAGGAAAACAAAGAAAAATGACTCTCAAAACTTTCATTTAAGTGTAATTTAAATAATCTGTTAAGAAAAAGACTGAATTGCTTTGCTAATCCAATTAAGCGTAGAACACTCTACCCAGCTCATTAGGCAAGACCACATACACAAGTGACTAAGTTCAGATCATTTTTCAGCATATATTATTCTCTATTCCTCCATGTCAGCAGCAGGATTCAGACTGAGACTGAATGGGTAGTATCTTTGTAAAACTAAAGAGAGAAATGTGGGAGAGAGACGCCTGTTTCATCCAACGCTGTCTTGCAGTAAGACCACTACATTGCTCAGCCGCAATCCCATGCCATCATCTGCCTCCTCATTCTACAGAGGTGCTACATAACAGCTGTGCCCAGGGCTGCCTGAGAGCTGCTGACTGGTGGTGTGCAGCACACAGTGCCAGGGTACTGTACTGGGGATATTCCAGCACAACCATCTAGAAGGAATGCTCCTGCAGTGCGGTCCAGCACCACAACCCTTCCAAGGCCATGAGGTACGTACCTCTGGGTACATACTGGGAAAGATGGGACAGAACAGTTCTCTGAATATTTTGGGAAGAATATCGATTGAGATAAATTTAGCCCAACCATACCAATATTCTGGAATAAGGAAATCGTGTAAAACAGAAAAGCTGCAATTAAATTTTTATTTTTATTTTAGAAATAGATTTCCTTGCAACACTATCAATGATTAAAACAATCTGAAAGAAATAGTAAATACATGATTTAAACTAACAGTATCTTCGCTTTTCATAAGATTCATCCATCTGTGCCTCACCAGAAGGCAATCTCTCTCTTTTTGTAATACTACCATTCATTACTCACTCGTTTCTGACTGAGAAACGAATGCCACGCGCTGCATACTGTGTTACACAATTCCCTTTCCAACTAAGATTAGAACTACATACAGCTAAAATTACTTCAAGTTACCTGTGATGAATATCTGACTTTCGTTTGACGTTGTAAGGTAAATTGTGTGGGAAGGTTTCTCAGAGAGGTCCCGTACCACTCTCATCTGCGTACACACCAGGTATGTCACTGAAAAAAAAAAAACTTCCGTTTTACTGGCTATCACATGGATGGCAGATTTTCAAGACTGACGCACATGGCATTCATTTTAAGCTAATTTAATTCCTGACCCTACAAACACTTCAGTATGCATTCGGCCATTGCTATAAACTAGAAACTGGAGATGTCATTAGATTGTCAGCTTAAGAACCGTGCAAGAAAATTTCAGCGTAGACACTAGCACTAAAACAGGAGACACCTCATCAGGTAGGAAATCAGTTTAACAAATAGCAGCGTCAACAGTGTGGGCTAGGAGGACGAGAGGAAAAAGGGCAAAAAGAAATATCTGAAGCCCTTCTAAAATCCATAATTAAGGATTCCACAGTTTGAAACTTGTCATCATCAGCTTACACGCAACAACTACCACGGCTCAGTGATGGTTTCTGTAGAACAAAGAAAAATTGAAAAAAATATTTTTTAAAATTTAAAAAAAAGGCTATTCTGCTTTCACCTCTCCCTCCCTCCAATTCTCTCAGATTAATCATGTCTATTAAAAATATTTACTTATTTACGGACAAAGAGAATAACAGATTCGAACAGCTGCTTTCTTTCCTTAGTTGTCTATGATGAAACAGGCGCTTCACTAGATTCTGCTTGAAATTAACCACAGCAGATGAGCTGCAGATAGGCTATGCAGCCTACCTACATGTTTAGATTAGCTGGCAGACTGCAATAAGATACAAGTTTGAAACAGTTACATTCACTTTTTTTCTTTCAATTCCTCAACAGTGATTTTCAGTTTGAGGTGGTAATCCAGGGACTTTCGTCTTTAATTTAGTGGCAATTATACACAGAATTTGAAATTAGTGACCAAGTAGAAAAACATAAATAATAACCAACAAGTACTGTAAAGAAATAAATACTTGGGTGAATACGCTCAAATACATCTGGCTGAGAAGTTGCAAAGATTTCCAGTATGAATGGCTGGTCTGAGGTCCCATCGATGGCATGTGCCCAACGATAGAGCCAGAAGTCTTCACCATCTTCTACATAAACAAGCAACAAGAAAAAACATGAACGTATTACTTCAAGGAGCGAAAAATGGTTTGATAAATTCCAGAAGTCATATTTCTAGACAAACCTTTCTTTCTTGTTCGTTCCACCCTTCCTACAAAGGTAACAAGGCCAATAACATCGCAGGAATGATTGTTCGGTAAGTCATCCAGCTCTGACCTGCAAAACAAAACAGAAGAAACAAATCTGGTATTAACGAATGACAAAACATAAAACTTCCTCAGAAAATTCCTCAAAACACATCCTCAGTTAATGCTCAGCGTAATTGTATGAAATCTAAGATCCAGCTTCACAAACAACAAACTTCCATTTTACCTTGTAATAAACCGGTATTTAACTTCAGGTAATCCCCACTCCGGCTTAACCATTTCCTCAGAAATTATACTTATCTTGGTAGGTGGGTTTCGTACGTTAAGGCTGATTTCTGACAAAGAAAGAGAAGACACAAGCATTTAAGGCGCTATTGCAAATTCAAAAAACACTTTTCATTTTCACTGAAAACAAACCCACAACAAATCTGAGTGAGGTTACTTAAATGATGTATCCCAACCACGTCTCATTGCTTGGGAAACCACCAATGAAGCCCTCTGACTTCACGTTTCCATTGAGATAAAGTAAGGCACGCAGGTACAGCATTCAACAATGCAACTCTTTAATCTGAGCAATGCTAAACTTTCCAGTTCCCTACATGAGTCAATTAGTTTGATCAGGCAGATATTAAAATAAAAGCCATCAAAGAGCTTGCACAACACTGATTAGCTATGAAATATTTCTACTCCAGCTTCATTCACAAATGTCACTGCAATCTAAAATTGACTTGCAGACAACAAAGCAAAATAAGACAGAACCAGCAGAAGAAAACGGCCACATACAATACCAGTTCAGGTTGTTATTAGTAGGATAAAAATAATGACATGGCCACACAAGAAAACAAGAGGCCTTTGTACGTTTATGGTACGGCACCTGAACGTTTCCATTTATTAAGCGGTGTTCAGACGCTAAACAAAGACGGTAGTACTGATGAGAGAAGGGAGGCTGCAACCAGATGAAAGTACAGAAGGAATGGCTTCAGCTTACAGAATACACACAGTGGTACCCTACTGCCTCTCGCTGCCCGATAAATCATGCTGGTATGAAATACACAGATCCGATCAGTTTCTACAAGACACTTGGGCAATGGACTATTCAAATAGTACACTCAGAAAAGCAATTACTAACTATAAGCAATCTGTCCAGTTGTTCCTATCAGATCCCTCATTCTAACCCTGTGACACTAGGAAGATAAGATGCTACACTTGAAATCAGACCCTCTACTTTCTTTTCTTCAGGCTGCTACTTGCCACAAATGTATTTGAAGAATTAATGTGTTTTTGCATGTGGTGCTTTCAAGTCATGCTTGAAAGACAATTTCTGAAAATAAAACATTCCTGGCCATCAAAACTATCTTTTGTTCTTTTTCTGTCATTTTGGGGTTAGATGAAAATCATAGACTGGGCTAGGATTATACAGTGCATTGACTCAGAAGTGAAGGCTGGTCCAGGCTAACTGAAACAGCTGTTTTGATCAGCCCCACACGCATTCTGTGATGCGTGACATGAACACACTGTCCAGAGGCAGAATTCAAGGTGAGGATACTATCTGAGCTTCTACAGAACAGCACCTCCCAGTATGTCGCACAATCCCACATCTGAAACAGACGTGCGCTGTAAAGAACTCGCTTCACAGAAAACTGGCACCAGGCCAGAAGCAAACTGCCTTGCAAGGGCTCTTAATTGAGACCTTTCCCCCGTGGCCTAAGGAACTCTGACTTTGTTAATTCTCCAGATACATTGTAACACATTTACAGGCAAATAAATTAAAGGAAACATCCTGAAGTTGGGATGCGACGGAATTACTTTTTTCCGTGATCTGTTTCCAAGTCGTAACTGTTACTTAATCAACTCAGTGTAACTGACTGCTGTAACCAGTTTGCTGAAGAACTTCTGGAATACACACCACGCAGGCTTTAAAAACTGAAATACCGCTGATGCCCACGGAGCGCATAAAGACTCATATTAACAGAGTAGTTAGAAACATTTAACTTCAGATACGCTGTCATTCAAACATTAACAAAAGAAAATCATGCTCTTAAGAGCTGCATAAAATTGATTCTAACTGCTCTATTAGATTTTCTGTTCTCTTTCAACTCTTCTCTTACGCAATAGATAGATGTAAGACCTACCAACGCATGGCATGATTTGCTTTTCAAGTTCCTACAAAGACAAAACTCTGAGGTTTGTGCTAGGAAAGAAGATACTGTACATGCATGCCGGTATGAACCGAACATCAGTTGTTTTCAGTTTATCGGTGGTCTGAAAGCACGCCACGGCACTTTACTGCAGACTGTTTTAAATCTTACATTAGATATAATTTACTCAATTTCCATTTTCTCTCTTCACCAACATCTCTACCCAATCACATTTGCAGAAATCATTAATGTAGTGTGAATAAAGCAGTTAAAATTGGTCACGTTTGCCAATAGAGAAAGTAATCTCAGAACGTTATCTTATTACATCCTCTTCCCATAGCAAAGTTTTGTGGCAATTAGAAACACTTTGAGGGTTGGCTTGTAATCAGCATCAGCTTCCCTGCCAAACTCTCATTGACTGGCTGAACATTTCTCTCCTGTCAACTCACCACAAACACTTCAGACATTAAGATCTGATACTAAGGCAAAGATTCATTAGACAGAGAATACACTGCTACTAGCAGTGAAAATATTGTTTATTTTTATGCACTGTAGCAACTGCATTAGGAAGCCATCATTATTAGTAAGCTATACACACACCATCCTTCGCAAACATAGCTGCTTGTTTCACAAGGCAGTTGCTGGCATCTTCTGAAAGCTGGCTGTTGTTTTTTCCAAGTATAAGCACATAATGGGAGGGAAAACTCACATTCAGAGAAAGAGGAGAAAGAAAAAAACACCTTGGAAAAGGCTATTATTGTTATATTGTGGCACCTGTACTTCTGCAGCATAACCCCCTTTAATACCCGTCAAACAACAGCAAGAAAGGAAGCACATTCTCACAGTCAAGGGATGCTCTTCAAATAAGCGCTCCGCTCCCATGGTGCTGCTTTTTCAGTACAGACAGCACCAGCACTGTTTTATTCAGTGGAGCTTTACACTGGGGCTTGCTCCCACTGAAGCCTACACTCAGATGAAGGTGACGAAGCGTCTCAATGGCCTGGAAGAAGGTATCAGCAATGCACAAGCGGTATCTGCATTTCTAACCAGGAAGAATCAGATTAAAATCCTTTACCGGAGGCCTGGCTTAACGACTCCGATACTTGAAATCAGGGATTTGTACATACATTTTTCTTAAATAAAGGTTTTAACTAAATTTATTGTTGCGATACACCTCACAGACGCGATCCAAATTTAAACAGAGAAGTGTAAGAATGTGGATGCTAAGACATTTTTCAGAGCTAGAATGCAGGGACAGACAGCACATCAATCAATTGACTTTCATTCCTACGAGGAGCCACCTACTACGGCTGTATTTCAACGAATCAAAACAGATTTCTGCAATACTTAACCGATTGTAGAAAATCTCTTCATCTGTGAATCTCTTGGGGTTGGCTGTGTTTTAAATGGATAATTGTCTTTGACAGCATACTGCTCAAGGAAGAGCACGGTGCCAACATTTATACTGTTATACCATTCGGGACATAAGGAATTCCACAGAACCATGGACATCATGCCTGAACCATCGGCAACTTCAAAGTAAGCCTATAGAAAAAGACAAAACACATTCGTTTTTTATTCATCATCATTCTGGTATGTGTTGTTGTTGTTTTTTTTTTTGCGGGAGGAAGGAGGAGACTGGCAAATACTGCATTGGTTGCTTGGCTCATGAACAATCTCACTGACTGCAAACAGACCCTGAGAATGTTCCAAAAGTTGCGTTGAGTACTGGAGCCGAAGGAATCCCCAATTTCCACAGAGCTCATCCACAGCTACTCTAGCTCAAACTCTTATTTCCAGTATTCAGTAGCAGCAGGTGATAACAGTTCCAGTCGGTGGTTGGTTTTTTTTTTTGGAGAAAAGATTCTTCCTTACCAGATAGAATGCAATATCTAGAATAACATTTTAATGATGAGAAAGCATGTTTTAAAAGCTGAGCTGTCACAGGACCATTGGGTAAACATTCTTGATAAAACACGACACAAGACAGAAGACAGCCTGCTCTGTAAACCACCATCTTTTCATTGAATCTCTGCTCCTGGCAGATTTCTCCTCCAATAAAAGACCAAGATTCACCTTCACACGCAGAGAGAACGGAAACCTGGAACAAGATCCCTCTCTTCCCATGGAAGAGCTCACGAGTTGTTTGACCCATTTGTAAATCGTTGTCCTCCAGCATGGAGTCTTGCTGGGATGGTGCTATTTTTCTTCAAAGCAGCCTGATATGGTGCCGTGTTCTCAATGCACGACTAAAATATCATTAATAACACATCAGCATTTTAGCTACTACTGAGCAGTGCCTACACAGTTCTGAGGCCCAGAGAGGCTGTGGGTGCTCCGTCCCTGGAAGCGTTCAAGAGTAGGATGGATGGGGCCCTGGGCAACATGGTCTAATACCGGATCTGGAGGGTGGTGGCCCGGACTGTGGCAAAAGAGCTGGAACTTGATGATTCTTGGGGTCTCTTCCAACCCAAGCTACTCTATGATACCCTGTTTCTCTTCCGCCCCTACAGCAAGTAAGCTAGGGGTGGCAAAAGGCTGGGAAGCAACATGGCTGAGAAAGCTGCCCTGAACTGACCTAAGGGATGTCCCATGCCACATAACATCAGGCTCAGCAATGAAAGTGGGGGGTAGTCTTTCCAAAGCACTCACTGCTCAGAGACTGCCTGGGCATCAGGCTGCTGGTGAGCAACTGCCTCTGCATCATTTTTTTGTTTCTCCTCCTTCTTCCCTCCACTTATTAAACTGCCTTTATCTCAGCTCTAGAGGTTTTCCTTGCTTTTGCTCTGCCAGTTTTTATTCCTTCCCCAGCTGGGGGAGCAGGAGGAATAAGTAAGCAGCTCATGGGTGCTCAGTTTCTATGAACAGCCAACCACATGTCCTGTCTATTTCCAAGAAGCGCTATGCAAAAATACTGCAAGAAAAACACGTTCTGAAAGCTGCTAAGAGTTTCACTGTAAAACAAACTGGAAATCACAAAGTGCAAGAATTACAGAACACAATTTTTTTTTGGTACAAGACAGACTAACTCTGACTTCCAAAGCACACAGAGCAGAAAACATTTACTCTTTTAAGCTATTATAAACTCCAAATAATTTTTCTATTCAACAACCAAAACACATCTGCCAAAGTCTGTAAGTACTGACACTAATTCCACTGTTCCCGCACTTAGTAGGTCCTTGCATGTTTATGAAGGTGGCACTTCTTTTAATACAACGTAGCTATAACATAACTCTTAACTCCATGCCTTTACTATACGGGAATAATAATTTCCAAATGTTTTATAAAGCTTGTTCAAGGGTGTTAACTTGACTCGAGCCCTCTTTACCTGATACGGCATATCCATTTTCTTCTCTGGTTTCCCGTAGTACCTTAGCCTAGACTTGTGCAGGACTCTCACCAGCAGTGGGCGGAAATGAACTCTGCTCCTCCAGGTCGTTTCCAGCTGACCAAGGGAAATCAGCTTAGAGACTGCCGTTAAGAAAAAAACGCAAAAAGCATTCATGACTGGACACTGAAATGCTTTTCAGCAGTAAAAGTTCTCAGACTAGGATTTCACATCACATTTAAAAGGGTTATCTGCCGACACTGCTGTACCGCCCCAGGGAGGCGGTGGGGTCATTGTCCCCAGAGATGCTCAACAGCTGTGGAAATCACAAAATAACCGAGGTTGGAAAAGACCACTGCGATCATTTAGTTCAACCACCAACTCTCAGTGCCACATCTGCACGGCTCCCGAACACCTCCAGGGACTGACACACCACCACTTCCCCAGGTAGCCTGTGCCATAACATCACTGCTCTTCTGGAGAAGAAACTTTTCCTAATTCCCAACCAGAGCCTCCTCCGGCCCAACTCAAGGCCATCACCTCTTGTCCCATCGCTGCTACCTGGGAGCAGAGGCTGACCCCCACATCACCACAACCTCCTTTCAGGGAGCTGTGTAGAGCTTTAAGATCTCCCCTGAGCCTCCTCTGCTCCAGACTGACTCATCCCAGTTCCCTCAGCCGCTCCTCATCAGACTTGTGCTCCAGAGCCCTCACAGCTCCATTGCCCAACCCCGGACACTGTTCAGGGCCTCCCGATCTGTACTGCAGTGATGGGCCCAACACTGCACACAGCACTGAGGTGCGGCCTCACCAGCGCGGGGCACAGAGGGACGGTTACGTCCAGCTCCCGCTGGCCGCAGAGCTGCTGACACAAGCCAGGACGCCGTCGCCCTTCCCGGACAGCCGGGCACACCGCCGGCTCACACAGCGGCCGCCAGCTAGCGCCCCTCCCCCCCGCGCCTTACCGTCGACGTCCACCCGCGCCGGCGGCTGCTCTGAAACCCAGATGTCCCCGTAGGGGTCCTCGTTGTTCCAGAGCGGCAGGTAGTGCCTCCTCTCCCCGCGCAGGGGCGGCGGGGGGCGGCCGCGGCCCCGGGGCGCGACGAGGGGCGGGGGCGGGGGCGAGGGCGCGGCGGGGGGCGCGGCGGGCTGCAGCGCCTCGAGGCAGAGCAGGCCGCGCCGCAGCCGCCGCTCGTCGTACAGGTAGGAGCAGCGCGTCAGGCGCACGCGCGCCCCGGCGTGCAGGTGCGCGCGCTGCACCAGGCGGCTGAGGCGCGGCGCCAGGTAGCAGCGTTCCTGCCCCGCGCCGTCCGCCAGCGTCACGTCGTACCAATAGCGCGGGGCGGCGGGCGGCGCCTCGGCCAGGTACCGCTCCACCGCCGCCACCGTCAGCGCGGGCGGCTCGGCGGGGGCCGCGCTCAGCTGCCAGCCGCTCCGCGCCTCCTCCGACAGCCGCCGCAGCCACGAGGCCTCCTCGCCGGGCGGCCCCGCCGCGACTCCTCCCGGGCTCTCCTCGGCGGGGCGCTCCGGGTCGGGCTCCTGCATGGCGGCCCCTCCGCCCGAGGCCGACGGCGGCGCGAGGCGGCGGCGGGCTCGGCCCGCTCCTGTCAGCGGCGGAGCCGCGGCGCCGCCATGGCGCGGGCGGGCGGGGCGGAGCTCTGCGCGCGCGCGCCGCGTGCCATGCGACGCCGCTAACGGTCGCGGGGGGAGGTGCGGCGGCGGCGGCGGCGGGAAAGCGACGGCGCGGGGCCTGCCCGGGCTTGCTCGGCCGGGGGCGAAGCGAGGGCGCCCCGCCGCCGCCTTTCCCGCCGTCGTGACCCGAGCGCGGCTCCGGCCGTGAGGGACGCGTCCGGGGGGACCGCTGCACCTGCGCCTGTCGGGCCGCAGCTAACGGCGCCGAGCGGCAGTCGCAGTTTGAGATAGATAGGTGACAGTTCCTTGCTGCGGTGACTCCGTCCTGCTGCCTTCTTCCTCGCCAGCAGAGGTCCAGCTAGCACTGCGTTTAATACAGAAACGAAAAGCCTACGACGTGATGCTGCAGGTTTAGAAGCAAATTCGCTGCTGCAACGGATCGTGAAGTTCGCTGTAGAACACGGTTGCTTGCCACAGAGTGCTCTGAGGACGAAAAGCGGCCTTTCCAATGCTTTTCAGTGCTATCTCTTAGCTCCTTCTGTTAACCCAATCTTGAAAATAACAAGAAACGGTTAAATAACGTAAAATCACAGAATGGTTTGGGTTGGAAGGGGCCTTTAAGATCACCTAATTCCAACCCTCCTGCTTTGGCAGGGATATCTCCCTCTAGACCAGCTTGCTCACAGCCCTGCCCAGCCTGGCCTCGGACGCTTGCAGGGCGCGTTTGAGATGGCTGCCCACAAGACGTGCTGCCGGCCTTTTTATCAGCTCTGTGCGTTTGAAGAGCAATTTAAGAAGGTGGCAAGCAACAGCAGGCAGATATATTGTATTTTTCCTAGGTGGGAGGTGAACTCGTGGCACTGAGCAACTCTGCTCGTGTTTCACTCAAATACAGCTGTCTAGACAGGGCACCAAAGTTCTAATCCAGCTTTATGATGGTCCTCGGAGAAACAATCGAATTCCAAAACAATTTGGTAGCATGTAACAAAGTACTTTGTAATACAGAGTAAAATTAAAAAGCTGTATCAGGTGAGCTTCAGTAGCAACAGGTAGCACAAAGGAGCTTGCAGGCTGTTTGATGCTAGGCAGTCGGCACTGTGCGCTGTGTGGTTGTATCTCCCTGCCTAGCCGTACGCTGCCAAATTACAGAGTGCACAAGAGAAGATATTTTAGTTTCAAATATTATGAGACATTACCTCCAAACCCTGGACTTGCATAGCTTTATTTGCAGAAGTGTTATCTTGTCACAGAGAGGCAGGAATTATTTTATCTATGCCTTTAAGGTGCAACACAGATACAGCTTTATCAGCATGATTCCAACAATGGGCAGTCACGATAGGTTTGAAGGGTTCTAAAGGTGGGGTGTTTCTTTCCAGGGGGAGGAATTTTGTCTGTCTTTTTTTAGTGCCTGCTAATGCCTTCCCTCCCCCACAGAGTCTAAATAAACAGTTGGTAATTATGTTGAATAGTACCTAATGACCTCAGGATTGCATTTGGACACTGATACACTGTTTGAGTGCAGCATCTTGCAGCATGTACAGCACAAATCAAAGGATGCAGACTTAAGAGAAGGATGCTATATGTAACTCCTCTATTAGCTCAATCTTGGCTGCTAGGAAGAAAGGTCAAGGTGAGGCCTGGTCTTATGTATTGATGTCAGAGAGCTGTGTTAGAATCCAGTGAACACTTCTTCCATGATTTGCTTTTATGCCAGAAGCTGCGTCACGTGAATCAGCGTACAGATGAAGTCTGGAACTCACTCCTGTGTGCTCAGTTTCTAGCAGCTTGCAAACTCCTTTTGTAGCAGTATTGCCATGCAGTGGAACACCAGGGTGGGGAGCAGGAGAGGATCATGAATAAGGATGACTGGAGGAAGAATAATTTTTTTTTCGTTGCAAATGAATTGAATTGTAATGATTAGTCACACAGACAAGTGCCAGAGCTGGGCCCAGTTTGCTTTTTATTTAGTAAGTATTTGCCACAGCATATTCCTGTACAAGGGTAGGATGAGATGACAGTACTCCTCAGATTCTGGCTCACCACACCTACCTGCACATCAGTTGGTTCACGCCATTGAGCATTAGTGGTGGGGGAAGAGGGCAGATTTTAGTCTATAGAGATTCCTTTGTCATTTCTTGTAGCACCTGCCATAGGGATCTGCTTAGTATGTGGATCCAAAGAAGACCAAAAAAACTCTTTTTACTACTTGACTGGGCAGGGTAAACCAACTCCCAGACCCAATCCTTGCAGGTTAGAGTTGGGATTACCTTTATTTACTCTCATTATATTACTGTCATCTGACATCCCTGGGCATTTTGTCCGGTTTGACTGCAGACCTCTAGCAGGTGTCACTTGTTCAGATGTAATCACTTTTGGTTTCCTTTCTCACACTACCTCTAGTGCTGGTTTTTGGCTGGGGTACACACACCGGGCCTATAACTGGAGCAGCTGGGAATCTCAGGAGCAGGCCCTTCAGGCTGAGGCAGCGTGCCTGCCAGGACTTAGGGAGGTCATCCTTTACAACAGCCCAGACGGAGTACATGTCAACATTTATTTTTACATTTATAACTAGGCAAAAACAGAGACGTGTTAACAGGAACGGCAAAAGAGCTGCTATTTTCACAGTAATGGTAGAAGGTACAAAGAGCAGTTTGCTGACTACTTTTCAACTTCTAGTTCCTGAAGCTTCTTTAGACAAAAGACTACTCATTTATATGTCTGTTTTTGTGAAGGGAGAAATTTGCTTAACTTTTTGTAAAATCTAACACGGACAAGACAAATACTGCCCTTAGTAGACAAAACCATCTTAGAACTACCTTAGCTAAGGGGGAGGGGAGAGGAGAGGTCTGCTAGTAATAGATGTGGAAGTATGGAAACCACAGCCACACCTCTGAAACATGTGACACCTGGCTCAGCACCTGAAAGTCTTCATGCACATCTGGGGCTGAGTACCACACAGTTTTTCCACAGATGTTCCAGGAAAAATAAAACAAAACCCACTTTTTCTTATTTCAAGATGTTTTTCCACAATATTAGCGACATCTCCAGACGTACTAACAATGCATAAATGAATGGCTATACTTCTTTTATAGCAAAGTTACTGGTGCGGAAGAATTCTGGTGCACTGTATGACTGAAGCTCAGAAATAACTTCTGGTGCTAAGAACACTGGGTAAACTAAGCTATATGCCCAAGCAAGCAACTATGGTTAAACCTGCTTACAATACAGAGTCCATTCCATACATTGAATGCTTGAGGCAGTGCGTTATGCTAGCATAGAAGAGACTGAACATGGATGAATGACATTCATCTCCATCATTTTCATGTTTCAGAGAAGTCTCCCCTTACCCTTTCCAACACAAATGGAAAATTTCCTAATTCTCACTCTAAAGTGATTGTGTGGCTGTAATTATACAAAGTGTACAGTTGTACAAAGGTAAAATAGATGAATAGCCAGAGGTTATATAGGAAAGACTCACCAATGCTGAGGCTCACGGTCAAGATGGATGCTCACCAACATTGAGGCTCACTGCAAAACCTCCACACAGGAACAATCTCCAGAAAGAAATGCTGCCTTAGTGGTGGTCAGTCCTTAAATGGGATCTAGGAGAGGTGGAGTCAAGCTCCACCCCTTCCAGGAGCACAGCTGAATTACCTTCACCTGTGCTCCCACAGCTGACCCGTCACTTGCCTCAGATGGTTAATCAGAGGTTCAGGCTGTGATTAACAGTTTCCCATACAGTGACAGAGCTACAGTGTGCTTGCACCTCAGATCTAGCAGTACGCTTCATGTGCTGCAATGAAGACTATGTGAGCTTACCTAAGAAAAAGCGAATGGACTAACCAGGCATTCAGGCTGATGCAGATGCACAGAACCAGTTCTTGCAGCGTCAGGTGTCTGCAAGCTGTTGTGTCTCTCCAGTTCCACTGGGCATTTGTGCAAAGAGGAAGGCAGGAGCACAGGAACTCACTGCTAAAGCTCGTTAGCAGCACACACAGCACAGTGCTGGCTGTCACCCTTAGTTCTGTGCAGTCTGAACTCCCAATGTCCCCTCCATCTCTTTATCCACTCCAAGGAAGTACATTATTTTATGTCTATAGGCAGATACAGGCAGAAATAGCCATACTCGCAGTATTTGGAGAACAAACCAACGATGCTATGACTTCTACAATAGCTTATGCAAGTATAACAGAATCTCACAAGACCAATGTTAGTTTCAATTTTCAAAGCAGTTTTTTATTAGTTTCGGTTTTACATTAGGGAACAATAAAAAACCCACATACATGATGAACAGAACATAGTTTACATTGTTCCCTGGTTTTAAAGTTGTATGCCAAGGTTCGGGCTGTAGAACAGAGTTCTCTGCTCTTAAAATTAAAGCAGGCACATACAGTACTATCTTGATGCAGTATTAGTGCAGACTCGTTTGGGCAAATGCAATGGTAGGAGCACCACCTGCCATTAGAATACTGCATGTACCAATGGAATACTGGTTTGGAGCTGTAATGTTCTGCCCTTCTGTCCTTACGGCATTGGTTCAAAGAGACATTGCTGGAAAACCATACTTAGTTCAGCAGTTCCCTCCTTGGTCTCAAAAGTTAGTGAAGTATGCAGCTAAAGAAACTCCTCACAAAATGAAACAAAATCTGATACGCATTTTGCATAGTTAAATTTTTGCCAGGAAAACCTTGGGTCTCTGGAATTTCTTTTTCTTGAGCCTTTGAACTTTTGCTTTGAGCTGAAGTTACTCACATCGCTGCCGTTCAGTGTTCAGACCACCCAGCCATTCCAGATACCCTTCCCTTTCGTTACTTTCTGTAACATTTCTTAACCTTTCATTCCTCCTACAGTAATACGCCGTTCCAGACATCCACTGCCTCCCTTTGGCTACTCCTGTTTATTTTCTTTAGCTTCTCCCTCCTCTTCAGTCACTTACATTCTCATCAGTTACTCTTCTCAACATCTCTGGGCCTTTCCTCATCCTCACCCATTCTGACTTTCTCTCTGATAAAGAGAAAATACCACATTCTTCTCCTTGATACACCCAACTGCCATCATTATTCGGAATACTGCTTCTAAATCCTTTACAAGCATTCACCTCAGAGGTCCTGATTCTTTCCATATTTACATGTGGTTGTAACCTCAATAATTCAGTGGTTTTACATGCAAAGTGAACGGTGAAAATCCAATCCACTGACTTGAATCAGCTCAAAAGAAAAGAGAACTAACAGAAGGAAGCGGAATGAGAGATTAAAATCTTAATGCAGTAGCACAGATTCCTTCCCTCAAGCTCTCTTTGCTTATTTCTTGGTGTGGAGCTCAACACTCTCACGCAGTATCCTCTTACTGTCACATTTTGCTGTTATGGGAATATTCAACGAGTTCAATGGCATTTTGCTTCTTTAACCCCTTGGCACAGGATGGTCTAAATTTCCACTGCTCTCTGCTAAATCCTTTTAAAGTAGCGCCTAGCACCAAGATCTGCCTCCTACCTGTTGGCACCAATGTGGGAGGAGGGGAGTAATTCGTATGCCTCCCATGTAATGCAGAGGCTGCTGTGATAAGCACACTTTAAAAAACACTGTGAAGCAGCCTGGGTCACTGATTGCTTACGGCAAGAGCAGTTTTGCAAGCAAGTTTTGCACACCCACTGGGTAGGAAATGAAAGGTGTTCTTTCTTCACAGCTTCTTTAACTTTTTATTTGAAATAAAAGCAAGTAAATTGTATTTCTGATTGATTGTAATTTTTTCTTTTCCCTGTAACTTTCATCTTTGTTTCTGTTCTTTTACTGTTGTTTGTTTGGTTTTGGTAGAAGTTGATCAAAATAAGCGCGGTGCTCGGAAGCAAAGAGAGCTGGGCCAGGTGAAAATATGTCTGCTTCATTCAGTTGTCCCAGGCCCTGGCACGGACGTCAGGCAGGAACATCAGAGACAGAGCTGTTTCACGCAGCTTTGCCCACCACTTGGATTTTAAATCTGCGCACAAGCAGATTACTCGCCTGCATTTCAGTTTCCTTTGAGTACGTAACTGCACGTATACTCTAGCGTGGCTTAGGCTTCTCTAAGTTAAAACACTGCAGAGGAAAATACTTCATAAAAAAACACTATACGTTTGGAGATAAGCTAGTGCTCATGGAAAGTGCTAGGTTAATAACTTCGGAAAGTGCAGTCTTCCGCACAACCAAAGAACATAGACAAGCAATGGTGCAGGCACCTCTGATCTACCCGCAGCAGTAGAAGTGCCACTGCAGGGAAGGGCCGATGAGTCCCTCCTTTGATTCTGTGCTGCTGTTTTGTACAAGGATAGCAGTTCTGGAGCTGATGGCTGCAGTCTGAGCACCAGTCAGTCACAAACGACTGCTAACACTGCCTTAGCTTGACATGCTGTAAAAAATGGCTATCAGTTTTAACAACTTTATTTCTCCCCTTAGTAAATTGTGTATCATCATCCTTGAGGTAGACAACCATATTCCAATACACTTTCCCCACACCTTTCGGTATCACATATTTCAAGTAATAAAACGCCTGTTTCCAAATACTGTAGCTATCAATTCCACTTTTGCCTGCAGCATCATCCAAACTGTATCATGTCTTGAATAAGCTCTTTTGTGTTACATTTGATGCTTTACATTCTCAAAGCATATCCAAAAATGAGCTAAATGACGACTGCATCAAACCCTACGATTTAATCACAGAAAGTCTGTGTAGTTTTATGGCCAAGTTACATGCCCCTGAGAACAAAGTTTATGCAGAAACACTGGCACCGATAACACTAGTGGATGCAGCTTTATTTTGATGCAATTAGCATAGAAAGCACCTGAAATTATTTATATTTAATTTCTATTTATAATAGATTAACTCTTTGGGTATTTTCATAACTATATTCAGAATACATTTGTTAATATCCATTTTGGAAAGATTATATTTACACACAAATACATGAAGACTTGTTGCTAAAAGAGCAAGCAAGAAAGAAAAGATGGTGCCTAATCCTGCGGCTTATGTACACGGGTAGTGCCTTTAAGTCAACTCACGCGAGTGTGGGTCCCTTGGTTGAGTAAAAGTTCCAAGTTCTGCTCTGTACTGCATATACGAACTACTATTTAAACTGTTTTTACAAATACGCTCTACAGTAACTGTGTCTATTGGCTCAGGCTTCCAGCCCTGAGAGAAACACAAAGTCTGTTCCCTGCCTTTTGTACGATCTACCACGTAGGGCACGTGGCTGCAGGCAGCTGCTTTTACAGCGCTGCAGGAAAAAGCACCCATTCTCTGCCACAGACACGACCCCTCTGCAGCCTGAACTGCATCGGGCCCCTTCATGAACACTCGCTCTTTCGCTGATGGTAAGACTCAGACAAGCAAGTCTTCATGAAACAATAATGACTTGCTTAAAATACACAACAAGCTAAAAAACTATTCAAAACAGATTCCAATTTGCCATCCAACCTGTGTTTTTATATCTATGTAGAGATGTTGCTGTCTAAAAAAGAGACTTCAGTTCGAGATGATAACATTACATTATCTGTAATAAAAGAAACTGTGCACTCACCAGAGTACAGGACCTTGTAATATTGGATACATTCTTCATTAAACTTGCGCTCTCCTAACACTATGAATACAGTCTTTGCTTGCGACGTGTTTGAGAAGACAAGCTAAATGTGTTTACAAGATTTTGACAGGAAAATAGAACTCTTTCCACTTCTTCTCTGCAAGAATATGAATTTTGATAATAATGACAAGATTTTTGTAGGTAAAAAGTGCAAATTCATATGTACTGCCTCCAAGCATTTTACACAGCTAGCTACAGGGAAAACATTTCAAAGCATCCTTCGTTTTGATGTGATTTACCAGTTGAACAGCACATTTTGACCAAGAGTCATAAAGTAAATTTGACTGCTGCCTCCTGATTGTACGGATGCAAAGAACACCTAGAAAGAGGGGGGAAAAAAAGGTAGGCTACTGTCAGATTACATTTACAACAATGTTTTTACCCATACAGGAAATCTGAGAGAGCACCAGAGTCTCAAGTAGAAAGATATATAAATCACAACTCAATTTTGATTCCGTGAGGAACTTTTAAAAATGAAACAGGGCTTGTGCTACAGCTAGGATATATCTATGGTATATTTCTACTTGGAAAACCACAAGAATACAGTTTAGAACAATTAATCTAAGCAATCTGCGGGACTAGTTTTTCTAAACAGGTTTCAGATACTGTTTATCAAGCACTGTAATGCTACATGCAAGAAACGCTACTTGATTTTCCATATTCTAGTGCCTGCAGTATCAGAGTGTTTTGTGGTTTTCTTTTGTTGTTGGTGTGTTAGTTTGTTTGGACCCTGATGGCTGCTCCACATGGGATGCCATTTCAGCAGCACAGGAGGGGCAGTCCTGTCTTTGGGCATTACCACAGCTGGCTCCCAGCCCGCTCACTGCACTTGCTTTGCCCAAATCTGCCCAGATTAAATCATCCGTATTTGCTGTCACCTTTGAAATCAGTGAAAACTATGTGGGAAGCAGCTGTAACACTGCTGGATAAAGCAGGGCTGTGTCCACATATGGAATATCCACAGTAACTGCTTTGTGGGCTCACTGTCCGCATTTGCTTTGGTTGGGAAGGTCATGCTAAGGTAAGAAATAACCAATGTAAATATGCAGTTAAAACATTAAATGGTCTTAGTTTTATAGTTGAGAATTACATGTTTTTGTTTCAACACACTGCAGTCATCTTTGTACCTTGTCGTTTCTTTCACATAGAAATTTTAGCTTCTGCGCTTTCTTGTGCATAAATACTCCTTCCAGATTCCCTGTTTCCACAGAGCGCAGTTCAATCGCCTTCTCTCCCCAGCCCATGACCTGATTAGATTGAAGGTAAGCTATAAGAAGAAAATAAACAGATTTGGTAAGTTAAAAAATGCCAACAATATACTTGCTTGTTACTATTTGTACACTATTTCTAATTCCATGTGAGGATTTTCTACAGAACGGAACCCCAAATGCAGGTATAGTCATTCGTGAGAGCTCAATCTACAGCTGGAATACAGTACTAGCTTCAAAAAAGGGATTCATGCACAAAGACTTTGCTGATATGTTTTGAAAGGCTAAATCCTAGCTTACAATGCAGAGCTTGAAAGGAGACTAGCAGCGGCGCTGTAAAGCAGGAGCTGCTGAGGGTGCAGCAAGGCAAGCCTCTCCCTGGGGATGCTGGCACATTCGTGTTTGAAAAGCAATTTTGGCCAGAATTTCAAAGTTTTCTAATTGTAAGCTTTTTTTTTTTTTAATTTTATTTTTTTCTTTTCTATAATTCTATTTCTTAGTATTTCTAATGTCTCCATTCCAGCTGTACTATTGCCCTTTGTTTTAACTCCTCTACAGAAGAGTGAGCACAGTGCTCCAGGTAACCAAAGCAAGATTCCATCCCCTCCTCTTCAGTTCACTCAAGAGACTGGAACCTTTATTTCTTTTTCCTACAAACATTTCTTTTTGTACTGCAGATTTGAGAAATGAGTGCTGTAAGGCCATGAAAATTAGCAATTCAACACCTGGAAAACTGATTCTCACCTTGTTCATATCAATACGGATCTGGAACATTTCTGTTTGATAACAATATATTCTGGATGATTTTTAAGTTTACACAAAATCTCTTGGGAAGAGCAACTGAATTTCAGTTTCTCAGACTTATTTTGGACTCTGCATTTACCTAAAGTATGCATCATTATATATTTTAGAATCACAAAAAGGGGGGAGAAAGCTGTGAAGGGCATCTTGTGCAACCTCCCATTCAGAGCAGGGCTAAACTAGACAAGGTTACTGAGGATCTTGTCCAGTTATGTTTTGAAGGGTATTTATTTCACAACCTCTCTGTGCCCTTGTTGCAGTGCTTCGTGACACTTGTGGTTAAACATGTCTTTCTAATATCTAACTGGAATTTCTCTTGCTGCAACCTGTGCTCATTTTGTATCTCATCCTTTTACAGCACACGGCCAAGAAAAATCTCAGTTGTCTATCTGTACCCATCCATGAGGAAGATAGGTATGTATTAAGTATGTACATGTGAACTACTGAGTTTGAGGTAGTCTGAAACCTAAATACTTTCGAATCTAAGGCTACAGAATCACAGAATCATAAAATGGCTTGGGTTGGAAGGGACCTCAAGGATCATCAAGCTCCAACCCCCCTGCCGCATGCAGGGCCACCAACCTCCATATCTAATACTAGACCAGGCTGCCCAGGGCCCCATCCAACCTGGCCTTGAACACATCCAGACATGGGGCATCCACAACCTCTCTGGGCAGTCTGTTCCAGCAACTCACCACTCTCTTGGTAAAGAATTTCCCCCTGATATCCAATCTAAATCTTCCCTCCCTCAACTTAAAACCATTTCCTCTTGTCCTGCCATTATCTACCCTTTCAAAGGGCTGACTCCCCTCTTGTTTGTAGGCTCCCTTTAGGGACTGTAAGGCTGCAATGAGGTCACCCTGCAGCCTTCTTTTCTCCAGAACAAGCCCCATCCCCTCAGCCTGTCTTCATAGGGGAAGTGCTCCAGCCCTCCTCTGGACCATCTCCAACAGCTCCCTGTAGACTAAGGCACCATTTTTTGGTGTCCTTTTAGCTACTGTCTTCCCATCATTTGTTTTTGAAGATACTGCACATAACACAAGAAGATACTCCAGCACTGTGGAAGCATATTGTGCTATTCCCTTTGAATCTGTCAGTTAGATGAGATCAGGACAGCACTGAAGGAGTTAACACCACAGGTATAAAATTAGGCACAGTTTCAACAGAAGACCTCTGACTATTGTATGTACTGGCCTCCATGGTACAAAACACATTATTTATGCTCTAGATAGCCAATGCTCAGAAATTATTCTTGCTCAGCTATGAATTGTTTTTTTATTAGTCTGAGATTTGTGGCACTCTGAGATGGTCTAGATGGAATGTGTGCAACTGACTGTTTTTTTAGCTTCAGTGGGTAGTGCCTGCCTGTCCTACATTTTTAATGCAAGCACTGTCTGCTTCTTAAAGCCTTGCAATAAAGTAGACTTAGACCATAAAAGATGATACAATATAATACATCTGCTGTTTTCTGCAACCTCTGACGCTGTGTTAACATTTTCAAACTTAGCTTTTATATACAGCAGACACACCACACAGTTGGGCTATGATTCTGGAGGGTGGGACATTAAGGGAGGTGTAAACAATTGTATACATACATAATTGTTTATATACAACATAAACAGCATGAAGATATTCTGTGGCTACCTAGTTTAGTTTGTACATCCAACATCAAAGAGCTAATCCACTCGTAATTCTCCTTCTTATCTTTTCCACTTTGTGAAATCTGCACTCAAGCTGTCAGTACCCTATGTCTGTATCAGCTGTATCAGTGCCCTTGGCAGACATCAATTTGATATCATCCTTGCAACTCTCAGTAATGGCTTAGTCAGGCTATGCTACAACCTCTAGGTCATCCAAGACAGAAGGCCTTGGATGACTGGGTCACTCATTCCTATGGCGGAATCAAGAAGATTTTTTCTCAAATTGCATCTGTAGACATATATGCCAACAGAAAGACCTCACTATACCATTTGTGGGGCTGTCCACACATAGGGACCAGTGTATACATGGAAATTAATTTGGAGGGTAGCAGACTGTGAATTCAAAGTTCAGTGCTGAGTCTTGATATTCTTCCCATGTGAGAGCACTTACCCTAAAATACAAGTGTGCCATGTGGAATGAATTGCCAGCAGATGAGATGCTCAGGCTGAAGTCTACTTATTCTGGAATGAAAGCTCCTATACTGTAAGCAAGTTTGGAATAGTTATTTTGAGTCCACTTTCTACCTCAACAAGCTTTGTATCAAAATATTCTCTGCTTCCAGCTGTTAAAACTGAAGTATGTTTATTTACGGTACAAGATTGTACTGGTTTCCAGCAATCCTAGGCAGAGAGAGCTGCTCATGTCCTTTGGATAGCTTGGCAGAAAAGGTGTACAATAGTTCAGACCAGTGTGCCAACACTGCTTAAACTGCTGGAGCAATGCCAGAGTCTTCCCTGCCTCACTCACATTACCATGTATGCAAAAGACCCGCAGTTGTGCCTGAGCTGTGGTTCTTGTTACACCATCTATACCAGCATTACTCCCTGGAGATCAAAGAACATACACCATAAAGTCAGTTTAGGGAAGTGGGATCGAAATCAGTCTCTTAACATCATGAAAGCATTAAGATTGCTCTAAAACTGGGGCAAGACCACCTACTTGGTGTTTCCTGTTTACACTGTGTGTCTAGCATTAGGCTGAGGAAAGCCCCCACTCACGGAAGTGACTGCTTCAAGGGGAAATGGTTGAGGGAGGCAGAAAAGGTGAGAGAAATAACAGCCATGTTGAAGCCATTAGCTTCTATGAAGTGCCGCTGACGTGAGCTAATGATCTCTTGCTCTCACATCAGTAGCACAGGCAGTCTGAGAAGTGCCCTTTGTATCACAGAGCCAGCCCAAGTACTGCTAGAACTTTACTTCCCTTCTTAAGCTTTTCATTTTTGTTTTTTTCCCTTCAGAAATCCTTCTTCTTATCTAATGCACTGAATGTGACTCACTGCCCTAAGCAGTTATTACCAATTTATCTGTGCATGAGAGCAAAATCAGGCCAGCTTTTAGCAAAATAACTGAAAGTCAGGATTTTCTGATTAGCATTACAGAAATAGGGCAGGAAGGGACCTTAATGCACCTTCTCTTCTGTCAGTCTCTCTACACCACACCAGTATCGCTTCTGATAGCTGTTTGTCTCACCTGACCTTAAAAGCCTCTGGTGATGGAGATTCCTAAAATTCCCCAGGTAACTGATTCCAAATCAGCCAATGAACAAACTGAATACGAATTAAAAGATTCTGACCTATTTTGGTATGCCTACATTGTTACATCAAATTCCATTTTATGGAGTACAATGATGTACTGAATTCATTTTTGGAGAGAGTCAGCATATGCACATGTGAAATTCAGAGCGAAAAAGAAAGCCTTTCTGGATTTTGCTTTTCTATACGCGTTAGAGAAAATTGCTTCGGGCAAGTATGCAGCTGGGCATGAACTTTTAAAAGCAGTATGGCCAGTGACTTTGCTGACAGTGAAAGATAGCAGCTATTACAGAACATACAGATCTTAAAACTGAGTCCTTCTTTACTTCTAATGAGTCATCAGCCCTTCAGTCAAACCCCATGTGCTGTATGGAATCATGACTTCTGTTAAGTCCTTCCTCTTTGGGAAAAGCCAGAAACGTGGTCAGGGTGAAGGGCTGCTTGTCTGTGTGCTGTTTGCTGGAAAAGCTGGGCAAGAGATGTGAGCAGCAAAAATCATTCAGCCAGAAGCAGGTATTTTCTGAGCATGAGTCGGACAGCAAGTATTCCAAGATCCGCTAAGGATAATTGACAGAGCACTGATCCAGTAATACAACGAGCATTTGGTAGCAGTTTCTCCATATAAGTCCTCCTTGCTTTTAGTATGTACCCAGCAAAGGAAATCAGAACTTCTATTGGTTCCCCACTCTTCTGGAGTACCCGGTTTTGTGCCAGCCCTCCAAGACATACTGCAAATAATTTGTTATTCACACAAAAGACCAGAAGGTGCTCCCAAATCTTATTAACTTGATGTTTCTTAAATCCTTTTAAAATCTTGTTTTATAGAAAGAAAACATGACAGCTCTATTTATATTTAGCCCTACCATGAAATGTCTTTCAGATTAACCATGGATAGAGCACTTCTACAACTTTAATTTCCCAAAGGATTTGAGTTTCCTCTTTCCAATTTCTTATTAACAGATAGGTCATAGAGGTCCCAATTTGAAGACTGTGAGAGCAAGCTATATTTAGTTTCCCTGCCCTAAATTGCTCAGTTATAATATGGGGCTTTTATTTATCTATTTAGTGGCCAAGACACACTTAACCTACTAGAGAAGTTTTAGTTCAAAATAATTAAACTAAGACCTGGACAAGGAGCCATCCATTTACTCGACTCTCCTAACCTTACCATAATAAACCCTGCGTCGAACTCACCCTCTCCTACCTCAGTAGGATGTTTTATTGCACCCATCCTATCTACTTGTCCCCAGATGGGACGCCTTCCCCTCCGCTGTTGGCCATCTCCTCCAACAATTCACATGCAAGACTCCTAATACAGTAAAACTCATCAGACAGGGTACTACCTCCAGATATGTTTGCTCCACCACTATCTGTAGGACTGCCCCACAATACTGTACCGTAAGTGTCTCGGTAATTTTGTACTGATGGCTTTCTGTGCAGATGAGTATCTTAGTGATAGAAGAAAAATGGCTGCGTGAATGCGTGCAGAGTGCCCAAATAGCACTCGTTCTCTTAAGATGTGACCAATCTTGAGAAACTGAGAATATCATACCTAGGCAGATAAAGACAGAACTCAGAGTAATGAGCCAGCACAGAGGATAACGTGCTCAGCTGGCCCAAAGTGGTGATGCTTTATTCACTTCAAGGCAAGGAAGTTTCTGCTGAAGTGGAGGTAGCATGACTCCCAGGCACAGGAATGCTTGACAAACCTGTCTCACATCTCTGTGGTTTGATGATTCAGTACTTCCAGCAGTGCCAGTACAAGGGACTTAAGCTCCCTCTGGTCCACTGCTGCGGCATTCCTGCAGTCTGTTCAGCTGAAGTGAGAAAGCTCTGAGGGCAGTCAGGGCCCAGTGTCACAAAGTGCTGATTTCTAACTAGGAGTCATAAACATATGCACCTGGTCTTGCAACATCTCCCTTTCTAGAGCAGGATGTAAAAAAGCCCTTTGTTCCTTTGAAATGCTTTGGCTAATTATCTAGCAACAGTGACCAGCTTGCTACTTTTATTAAGGCTTAAGGAAGTACTTCCCAAAATGAAATTCATCTGTAATTCTTCAATGTGGCTTTCAGTTATGTTCAGTACTTCGCTTTAGAACTCTTCTTCCCCTTCCTGAGTAATTGCGCTTTGATTATTGATTATTTCTTATGGTACGTCTAACATTAATTAGGAGGGGGTGTAAAATACAATTTATACGTGTGACTATTAGATATTCATATAAAAAACAGTGAACTGACTTGATAGATTTTAGTTATGTCCTGCAGCTCCAGATATGGGCTGAAAAGCAGAAACAGGCAAATCAGGAGGAAGCAAATACTATACAGTTAGCTTATGACTTCATACCTCATTCTTGGAAGTGACGCAGTTTTGGTGCTGAATTCTATTCTAACAGTGCAAAAATGGCAAGTTCTCTTGCAGCAGTCTGTGCTCCAGTGACTGGTCTCACGCTCTCACTACTGTTGAAAACTCTCCACAGACGACAGACTTTCTATTTACTCGGCAGCGTTACTCTACTGATTGCAATGGGCTTTTCCTAAAACTACCCAGCTAGAAGTGGAAGGGAGAAAAGTGAACATTCTCGATGTTTCACTACAGCATCCAGTTCCTGGCAAGCTAATAATTTGCTTTTGAACAGTCTAAATGTCTTGGGCTTTGTTGTTTGTTTGTATGTTTGTTTTAAGATACAGGAGAACCGGAGCGAGCCAGAAAAGAAATTAAAAGCAACAAAAAAATAAAAACAAAAATCTGCCCGTGCTGTTCTTGGTTTTCCTCACACAGATAAAGGGAAGCCCTCTGGGGAAAGTGAAACAAACAGCTGTCCTGGCTGCAATTACAGTGAGAACCTCCTCCTCCAGAGTCACTGAAAATGGAGAGATTGAGAATCTTTTAGAAATACCCTGTGATAAAGTTAAGGGGCCATCTGACAGCAGTTACAAACCTTTTCAATAACCCACCTTTCTACAGTTGTGAATTGTTACATAAAATGCTATGGGCTGTGACACGAGCCCCTCTCCGTATCTGTGATTCACACAATTCTCTCTCTGAAAACTTGTGGTAGGCTGCACCCTCAGCAAAGCTTGGCTGCATAGTACAGGAATGATGCAATAAACAGTCTGACAAGAGTACAAACTCTGATCCACACAAGAAGACCCTACTGCAGTCACTGGCTGTCTCAGCATAAACACACCTAAATCTCTTCACTCTTCAGATGCCTGGTTTACTCAGAAGTTGCTTTATGTTCCATATAACCACTCCGCTATAGATAGAACCTCATAAAGAAGTCAGGTTTCATGCAGCAGAATCTTACACTTAATAAAGTGCTGTTTTTCATACATACCTACAGATGCTGGCATTTCTCCCCACTGCAAAACTGTTTCCTTTGTGAAATGCCCATATATATCAATGTAGATGCCTTCATCTTCGTAGGCGAGTAGAAGTTCCATTCCACTGGTGTTAGGGAGGATGATAATGGCATGTGGGCGAATAGTTCCCTGGATCTAGGATCATATTTTACTATGATTGATATCAGAAAACAGACTGCAGGTTTAGCGATTACATCAATCTAACTAGCAAGGCAGAGCAATAAAAAGAACCAGTTCATGGAAAGTGAAAGAGACACCTGTTTTCAGAAAAGCTGTAGAGTTTGCCGCTTAGCCTCTGAAATGGGTTTTCTCTCCTCCCCCCTTTAGATATTACAGTAGGTTTGCAAACAGATCAGTGTTGAATATTTGCGTTTACCAGTAAACTTTGGCTTCACAAAGTCATAGAGCCTCTGAGACACAAAAATTCTTATTCATTCACAAAGTGCCTGCATCATATTCATAGAAGAAAGGTAAAATAAATTTGAATTCAGTAATTTCAGAAGATGGAGGAAGGGCAAAAGCTTCCACATTACAGGAAATCGGTGCTTTCACTTTCCATGCTGCTTCTCTATCTCCAAAAGACCTGTAAATTTGACAACATTTACAGCAAGCTGAAAAGTTACCTGGACCTTTCAAACACAAGCTGCTCTACATCCTTCACTTCCAACATTCTTCACTACCAATAGTTCTTCCTTTAAATGCTGTTCAGCATATATATTCTGCATGCCACAAGAAACAGTGCATGTCACTCACACCAAGTATTTTAACAGCTGTTGGATGCACCGGGGTCTTTCCCACAAGCCAATGCACGTCCCGGGTGAGAAAACAAATGGCTAAGCATACAGCTACGGAGATGGGGGTTTATGGAAGCATTTTTGAAACAAGGAGAGCCTTAACATCAGTAAGAAAGCAATTCTGTTTTTTAAAGCACTACTCAAAACAGGATGTTAATTACATAGAAAATTAAACCACTGCAATGATTTTTTTTTAATAGGAAGCATACGACTGGAGTTTCAACATCATTTTCACAAGCCAGCAACACAAAGATCTTTTTTCTGCAAGCACGTACATTTACACATGCCGTAAGGGCACAAAGAACAGTAAAGAAGCACCGAAGCTGTACTTGCCAAACTGAACACACTCAGGCCAACCACTTGACTCCGTGCCTCCGCAACAACTATCCGTAACACTAGAACAGGTATCCAGAGTCGCAGAGCAATTTTAATGCGTTGCCTTGGTACTCGCATGAGCGATCGGAGCAGGTAAGAGATGGAGAAAGAGGTGGGAAACCAGGAAAAGAGGCTACCAGAAAGCAAGTGTATCTTGAAGTCAGCCTGCTGAAGTCTGGTCTGCTGCCACCACAAAGCTCCGTGAGAAAATTATCCACTCTATAAGATGCTCTTTGAAATAATAAAACTCTGAAAAAGTTAGAGCTACGGTAGTAGCAGATTTATTTCAGGTCTAAAATTCTAAAGGGAAAATGTATTTTTAGTACATGCTAATTTCTGGTTGAAGAGCACACAGGAAGGGAGCCGTTCTTAAAGCTGCCCCACATATTCAGGACATTCACCTGGGAAATCTCTCTCCTCACATACATAATTACCTCTGCAGCCTGTTGAAAAGCTGAAGCCTCTAAGAAGCTTCATTTTTTTTCTTTGCCTTTCATATCTTGGGCAATTATGCTGATGATCTTTTTGACAAGTCATTATTCATCTCACTTAGCAACCAACTTGCAGGGTGGCATGCAGGCCTCATGCTTAGATTTATAAACTGATGTGAATTTTCCATGGTTGCACAGGTAAGAAAGCTTCTAATTGTTGAATTAAATAAACCAGCTAACAAGACAAACAAGCCCCTTAAAAACCAAACAGCACAAGCCTGTAGCAGGTGGTTCAGCAGACTGTACTGAACAGCCGGAAGAGTAACTTTTTAAGCTAGGAGAACTTTATAAGCAATCATCTCCAAAGATAGATAGGGGCCATCAGAAACACAGGTGTGACAGGATTGGAACTGTCACTTGGCAGGGCGACGGAGCGAGCAAGTGGCTTGCCAGGAAGGTGTGGGTTTTTGTTTGCTTCGAAAACCCTGCGCTGGGGGTTGTGTGTGGAATAAAAGGGTCCAAAGCACAGGCTGCAACACACAGATTTGGGGTGACATCTCCTCAAACCTCTTGAGTTGCTGAAGGTCTTCTTGCTTCAGGATACAAGTAGGCAATGGCACCCATTAGCTATCACTCTACCTGTATAGAGAGCTCTGTTGACTTCAGGGAAGTTTTCAAGCAAGCACAGGAGTTCCTTGGCTGGGAGTCTCACATCAGACTGGAGCCATGGAAACCTGCTAGCTTTTTGGTTTTAATCCCCTAAGTTTCTGTGGCTTTTGAGACCCATAACATTAAAATGAACTATCTAGAATGGCTAAAAAATAACCAAAAAAATCCCAACAAACAAAACCAAAACCAGCACAAACTTTATACTCCACAGCCCCACATTCAATACTACAGAAGAATTACTTGAAGTTGGGTTTTAGCAGTAAACATCTAAGTGAACAGGTACACCATGCAGTATATGCACATAAACCTTCATGCCTACTTCTGCTTGAAAAACTGAACCAGAAAATCCTGCATTCTTTGGATGAAAGGAATGATTTCATGGACAACCAACCAGTAAGAAAATCAGCAAATTCATTTTGTCTGGAAGCTGAATTTCTGCAAAGTCATAACTGAAAAGCAGACCACATTTTGCACGCTGAGCTCAAATCGGTAATCATGTAAAATGAATGCACGTTTGCTCCATGGTGAAGAAATGCATGGGTGCACCTGTGTACTCATGTGATCAACTTGCACCCGGCTCCTCTACTTACAGGTACTCTTTTGCACACAGGTAACATGCTGGTAGTTGATCAAGATTTAAATACATTGCAACAGCCTTTTTATACAGGCCAAATTTCAGCTTGTTTCAGTGGTAGTGTAATCAGCTTGTTATCAAGACAGAAAAGAACACTGGCAGATTGTGAAAGTCACCTAATTCATGGAGATATTATTTTGTTTATCAATGCTTTAAGGAAGTCCTAAATTTCCAGGATTATCTAATTAAAAGCAGTAGTGTCCACACAACAGGCTTTCTGAAATTAAACCATTAAAATAGATATTCTAAATCCAAAAAAAGCCCTTTAACAGAACTTCACTATTATGAAAGCATATGAAAAGTTGATTTCTATTGCCTGGTATACGATAATTATTCTCTTACCCCGTGTTTTGAAACACAGCACACCACTTAACCAGATTATCAGCAATATATAGCCCAAAGCGCAGAGACATTTATGTAATTTCCTGGAGTAGCTTACGTGTGTTGGAAGGTAGAGGTCATACACAGATCCAGAGTCCACATCAATAGCGTGAAAGCCTACTAGAGAACCATAGATCACTTTTAATCTTTGTCCATTTTCAACAGTCAGATCAACCGACAGTGGTTTGTGATGAAGTGAAGTAAAGGACTGGAAGAGGAAAAAACACAATAAAGCTCCTTGTTACAGGTTAACATACATAATCTTAAGAATTTTCAGAACAGAAAAGTCTCCTATTTTTTCTACATGAACGTGTTATATTTAAGGAGTTAAGCAGGGATCATCCATCGAGTAGCAAAGAGAACTGGATGGTTCACTTGTGTTTTGAAAGATTCTAGAAATGGACTAGGCAAAAATTAGGCTAAGTGCTGTTTTTGTTAAATTTCCTCCTCCTCTGAGACAAATCAGCATCAGTATTGTGAATTCAAATGAACATCTTGGCACAGCACTGAAATGAGATGTTCACATCTAACGGAATCGTGACTGTGACAGTTTTATGCCTGCCATCTCCAATTTATGTCAAATGAGCTATATTTTCTTTAAAAGAACATCCATTTTATCTTTAACTAGAAATAAATGTTATACAAAGCAACAAAAAGTGAAGAGGAGATGAGAGACGGTGGTACATCTGAACCAAAGTGAAGTTTCACTTACCTTAAAAGCCATGAATTTGTGATAAGGCTTTGGAGCCCAAGCATAAACCTCCACTGAGCTTTTCAAAGCAATTACAAGGAATTTGATTCTCTCATATTTTACTGTAATACAAGAAGAACAATTCCTTAGGTATCAGACAGACTCTCGAATCAAAGACCATCTCATTAGATGAAATAATTTCAGTGGATTATTGGTAGAGGTAGACACTATCCATCAAGGGAAACTCATGGATTCTGGACACTGGTGTTTAATATCAGCAGTGAAATACCCTGACTGCACACCCGTACTTCATTTACTCTTACTACAGCCAGATGACTCTTAGCAACATTTACATATTGCTTCTCATATACATATTTCTCTCACTAGTCTGAAAAAAAAGTATTGACCCTACAGCAAAGTCAAACTTACTTTCCAAATGTGAGCCCACACCGATATTGCTGGTTGTGACTAAACTACTTTTGGAGGCGCGGTGACTGCGGGTGAATGATTTTGTTACACTCTGCAGGCTACATTTTCGTTTCTTGCATGGGGCCAAATCCATGTGCTAGTGTGGGTGAAGGACTCTCATGTTTCTGAGATGAGCAAGCCTTTACGAGAAATGAGTAATTTTTCCTAGTTGGTTAAGCTCATGTTGGGCCCATCAAGAATAAACAGAATCATGCATTGAAAATCCTTCACTTCTTTTGTCCTTCTCCTTTATCCTCCTTTATCCTATCCACTCTGCCAGAGGCAAGTGTTTGGTCTGCTAGGGTACGGTAATGCATCCTCCGTGTTACATTCAGTGTCTGTGTGGCAACGATTTACAGAAGATGGAGGTGTTACACTCGTGAGCTAAGGTGTGTTGCTGCTTACAGCAGGAGCAGTTCACACCGATCCAAACTTAGAGCAGAAGTATTGAGATTGCATAAGGATGAGAAAGGGAAAAAAACCAACCACAAATGAATGAAACATACCAACACACAAAACAACCCATCCTTTCCTTTCTTTAGCAGGACAAATGGCTGTAAAAGCATATGTTAACATATAAGAAGGTCCAACAACAGGTAAACAACAGCGCCTTTGTCAAAGCAGTGACACTGGTTTGTCGGATGTGAACAGAAGCTCACAAATGTTTGCCTAATTTTAGAATAACAGTTTTTTTAAAAAACACACCAAACCCAAAAACGAGCAACTGAAGTGGAACATGTGGTGTTCAGCTCTAACCACACAAAAGAAGCAACGCATCTGTTGCGTATTCTTTCTTGGATTTAACCCTTACCACTTTTAATGAGATGTAAAAGCAAAGAAATGTTAAGCAAAGCATTTATGAGAGTCACCCACCTCACTGTCTCCTGCACCTGTCTGTATCAATTCTCTCTTTGATTTTGAATAAAAACACCACTTTCATGTACCATATTTCAAAGCAAAACTTGTGCTATACATTACACCCTCTCACACAGTTAAATGACAGAAGCAATCACAATACTGATGGTTCATCTTCAAGAATGAACTATTTGAAAGCAAAATAAAAGCAAGACAATATTTCAACTACTATAGTACCATTTCCAGTGGGTAAGTTTAAACAATGGTATATTTAGGTTATTTAAGAACTAGACACGAGGTCTGGGACGTCCAATCTCATCTATCTACGGACATCCTACAAATACAATTTACTAGCACTTTATTACTCCAGTTTACTAGCATCTACTCAGGGCCAAGAAGGAAGCAGATGCACAGAAGTGGAAAACATCAGTCTAATTAAAGTCTTAAGTAACTATGGTATTTCTAAACCACTGGCTGAGGTGAATAGTGCTGGTATTCCCTTCTTCCAGCTTTCAGAGGACATAGCCATAACACCATATGCAAGGAGAGATGTGATCTGGACTGACAGGGAGCAAAGCATCTGCCGTGTAAAACAAGGAGGTTTAAAAGAAGTCAGCACAATGCAATTTTGAAACGTAGCTGAAGAAAAACACTAGTGGCATGGGACGCAAAGGGATGATTAAGCAGCTGTCCAAGGAAAGAGCAAAAATGACCTTACCAACTTTGTAGTGTATGCAGCCTTCCAGGTCACCCACAGACACCCAGCCTTGTCGTTTCTCCACCTCTGGATCATTGCGCAAAATCTTATTTCTCAGCCATGACAGGTAATAGACTCTCAACTTATTCTTCTTCCCTGGGGTTTGAAAATAAATAAATACATAAAACGAATAAAGATGTAACAATTCACTGAGGCACAAAATCTCCTCCACATTAAAAAAAAAACCAAACCAACAAACAAAACACCTGGAGTTTTGTGACCCTGAGTACAGCAGTTCTTTGTGCCTTGCCACAGTGAGAGAAGAGCCCAGCAGAACAAGAGAAAAGCCTAGTGTCAGTAGGATCCTGGGTTTTTGGCCCCCAGGAATGAACTGCTATACAAGTAATCCTATAGCATTTGGCACATGTGCACCTGTGACTCATGCTTCATGTAAGATTTTAATATCTGACTAAAATCCTTCCCCCGGACCAAAGAAGAGTTCTCTGTAGATGCATGTATTATCAGAGATAATCGCATTGCCTGGCACTGGCTCTCTGATGTGAAGGAAGGAATACAAATACGACATACCGTGGGTATTTTGAATCAGTAACTCTTTAATTTCTAATTAACTGACAATCTTCATTACAGGTAACTATTTTCCTTTGGATGCCTTTCAGGATGAGAATTACTTTGTCATCTTTTATCTCAGTCCTTCTATTGCTTTGGTTTGTAAGTAAGATCCACAGCAGTCCAGGATCACAGGTTAGCCTAGAGAATCACATCACAAGTGACTGAAATGGCAATGCAGGACAAATAGCTCTCACCATCACCTCCTGCAGTGAGCCTGGACTGTAGAAAAGTGGCAGCCATTCCCTGTTGGACCTTAGTTTTTGGCTTTGTTTTGTACTCTTTTAAGGCTGCTCTCAAATGGAGGCAATAAGGGCCTAGGTATCTTGCAGGGCTGAGTCCAAGCTCTTCATCAGCACAGGCTGAAGGTGCTACTCCTTTCACTGTTACCAATGCTTTCACAGTATCTACCATTCTTCTGTTACTGTTCATACATTGCACTGGCCACGGAATGAGGTTATTTAATTATATTCTAACAGAATTGCACTTAGATGTTCACAAACGTGAACAGACTAACAAACAATAACTTGTTCAGAACCAGCTCATTTTAAGAAGACGAAACACTGCGTAACCTCCCAGAAACCATTTTACACATTAAACAGATAATGAAATATCCCAGAGTCTCACGTGAATCTGAAAAGAGAATGTAAGTGTTAAAAATTCAAGAGAGTTTTCCTATTAACAAGAGTAATTATCCTGTGATGTTCTGTAAGAGGAAATTCCTCAACCTAGTTTATAACCTAGTTCTTCTCTAATTGCTTCCAACCCCAACGCAGGTCAGATACTTTTAGACACCAAACTAACCTGATATAGTAATTAGCACATTGAGTCCTTCCAGAACATCCATTTGCTGGAATCGTCTCCTTGTAATCAGTGAATAAACTCTTCCTTGCCCGCTTCTGTCCAGAAGCCACAATCCATTCTCTGTTCCCACCAGTAAATTTACTCCTGTTGATACAGAAAAAAATACTGCCCAGATCACCTAATGATTCAGAAGACAAGTGTTAATTGTTTTTCAGAGTTGATTTTTACTTAGCCCTAATAATGGTAGCTAATATTTTTTCCCTTGCTCTGTGAATGACCTCCTAGAAAAATGAAAGGAAATAAAACAGTTTCACCATTACGATTTTAACCCAGCAGAACATTTACATGCCCATGTTATCTGAAGCATGGGCAGTTCCACCGAAATCAATATTGATTTAAAAATAAATAATAATTTAAAAATAAATAAATACAAGTCACCTGAACTTTTGAGCACTGTAAGAAAGTCTAGCACCACTCCATTGTCAGCACAGGAGACCTAACTCAAGGATCTAAGGATTTCTTCCAATTTCAAAAATTATGCAATCCTTCCTTCCCCCAGATACAAATTGCAGGAGGACGGCTAGACTTGTTGGAAGATGAGCAGAATATCTGTTTGAAAATTGTTTTTTGCAAGAATGCTTTCATGTGCTTAATTAAAGGAATGAATCTATCTGAAATTCAATTGCTCCCAGGGAAGTGAAGGCTCCAGTGGGTTGCTAACATCAGAGGATGCACCCTGTACAATTGTGCTTCACTGGCATGACAGCCACCTTTCCTAATCAGCAGGTTCTAAAGAAATGACATAGGTTTCCTGCTGTAGCAAGCAAGCTTCTCTACTGGCTACGCTTTGATGAGTACCTGGTACTCTTCAACCTCAATGCACAGTCATTTACAGACCATGTTACATAACTCCGTTCCTAATTTAAAATCTTGGACTCCTGCAAAACTACACTACGCAAAACTCGTGAAGCTATAAACTCAAAATCTACATTTCTGTTGGATAATATTTCACCTACTTCATTTTCCATTCTGGAGTCAAAGTGATGATGAGTGAAAGTCTGGGTGAGACCTATAGAATGCATCTGTTCTTCACAGGTAGACAGACGGCTGAAACAACTTGAGAGCTCAGCTACAGGGAGAGTGGGACTAGGTCAGTAGTTTTTGAAAAATGGTCTGACTGCACTGATCTTGGTTTCATGCCATGTGATGCTGTCCCTGTAAAAATGGACATTTAGCAAGGTTCTAAGTCCTGACCGAGGAAACCAATGAAGTCAGGCTTTTGGATAGGTTGATGCCTGACCTGCTTCAGTCTGTGGTGACTAAAATTTGGAGAGAAAAAAGTTCTTGGAATCCCTGGTTTGGATAACTTCCACCGGCCAGGTTTATGCGTGATTAGCTGTACTGATATGCAGATAAGACAGTATCATGAGCTTTTTTTGCTCCACATTACCAAAACATTTGCAACTTTTGGCTCTTCCAGCAAGCACACTTTCAGTTTGGTGCTTGATCAAAACGTTTTCTCATCCTGATGCACAAAATCCCTTGCAACTGTAACTCATCTGTTTGCTGTCTTCCAACAGGAAGGCGGTACTGTGTGAGTGATGCAGGCATGTTCTCAGTGAGCCAAGCTAGGATTTTCTGACAAGAAAGGCGCAAAACAACTGTGAAATCTAACTGGCATGTACCTCCAACCGCTCCTGTTGCTGCCTTCCCTCTATATGCATGCCCAAGCACTTCTAAGCTTACCCCACAAAGCAGCACAAAGGACTTCTGAGTTGAATTTCTTCTTGTATTTACGAATTTCTGGACTGTCACTCTGTGGGCGGATATTTGTTGGGTTAACATTGACAACAGAACCCTTCCTTGCATTTTCTCTCCTGACAGGCTCGGGTTTTGCACTAGATGCTGGAAAAGAAGACATGTAGAATCACAAGAAACGCAAAAGTTTGGCTACATCTCACATTTGAACTGTACATGGAAGAATGAAACAAATCCAGAGAGGTAAGAAAACACACTTGGGGAGCATTACACAACCAGAGAGAAGACCACACATACAGAAAACTAGCACATTCCTGAGCAAGTGAGGTGGAGCAGTGCAAGCCACATCTGGGAGAAGGGCAGAAGCAAGATACTGAAATTCATAGCAATGTGAAGCGTAAGTTTCTGGAGGTGTTGTTAACAGCTTTATTATTGCCAAGCAATCACGTTCTCCCACCCTTCACCCCATCCCTCTCCCCTCCAAAAAAAAGAAGAAAAAAAAAAAGTCAGCAAGGAGATTTTGTAAAGCATACTCACGAGAGCTACAGGGAGGTCCTACTGGACTGGTAGGAGGGGTGATTGGCAGAAGTCGAGGATCTATGAATGAAGTGAATGATGTTGTAGATGATGTGCTGCTCTTTGAAGGTGTACTTTCAGTGGATGGGGTCTACAATGAAACACAAGAGCTGCTTCAGGAAGATCAGAGGGATCTAGATAGGCTGGATAGCTGGGCTGAGGTTCAACAAGGCCAAGTCCTGCACTTTGGCCACAATAACCCCATGCAGCGCTATAGGCTTGGGGTTGAGTGGTTGGATGACTGTGAAGAGGAAAGGGACCTAGGGGTGTTGGTCGATGCTCGGCTGAACTTGAGCCAACAGTGTGCCCAGGTGGCCAAGAGGGCCAATGGCATCCTGGCCTGTATAAGAAATAGTGTGACCACTAGGAGCAGAGAGGTAATCATCCCCCTGTACTCAGCACTAGTGAGGTCGCATCTCAAGTACTGTGTTCAGTTTTTGGCTCCTCACTACAAGAAAGACATCGAGGCCCTGGAATGTGTCCAGAGAAGGGCAACCAAACTGGTGAGGGGTCTGGAGCACATGTCCTATGAGGAGCAGCTGAGGGAGCTGTGATTGTTTAGCCTGGAGAAGAGGAGGCTCAGGGGAGACCTCACTGCACTCTACAACTTCCTGAAGGGAGGCTGTGATGAGGAGGGGCTTGGCCTCTTCTCCCAGGCAACAAACAGGACCCGAGGAAATGGCCGCAAGCTGTACCAGAAGAGGTTTAGACTAGACATGAGAAAGAACTTTTTCTCTCAGAGAGTGGTCAGGCACTGGAATGGCCTGCCCAAGGGGGTGGTGGAGTCGCTGTCCCTGGCAGTGTTCAAGAGGTTTCTGGATGAGGAGCTACGAGATATGGTTTAGTGGTTTGTTGTAGCTATGGTAATGGGAGGACAGTTGGACCAGATGATCTTGTAGGTCCTTTCCAACCTTGTGATTCTATGATTCTATGATAAGATGTCGCTAGGGAGCAGACCGCACACAGCAATGCAGGTGCCTCTGAGGTTCAGATGAAATGGCATGTGACATAATTAGATGTGATGAGCATGCTTAGAGCAGAAGATAGATGGTACAAATCAAGTGACAAGAGGAAGCCTGATCTGGGAGTTCTGTCAACATTTTGATCTGGCACTGCACTGCAATGAAGTAACTGGTCCCCACAAGAACTTCCACACACATTTATCACTCCCTGCTGTCTTGTCTGCAACAGGGCACTGCTTAAACCTCCGTGCAGCAAGGAGCAAGCTGTTGCCTCAGATAAGGCAGCTCAGGGTGCGCCCCATGACAGAGCTGTGAACTGCTTCCAGTGCTACACTTCTTCCCAGCAGAGCCCCCTGTGTTCACAGCAGTATCAGAGCTCCTCTCAAGGCATGCTGCTCTGCTCTGTGCCTTCTGCAGTCACCTGACACTGGAATGGAAAGCAACCCACAGACATGGCATGCTGTGCTACTGATGTAGGCAGGGAAAGGAGCACGGTACAGGCCCTTCTAGCTTGTGGAAAGGGGGGAAGTGGAAAGAGGGACAAAAACGTTGAATAACAAAGGTTGGTATGGAAATAAAGGTTTCTTATCAGTCCCCTAGATAAAACTCTTAGAGAAAAGAAGGGGTGTGGTGGAAAATCTTCCTGTAGAAAGATACAGGATAGATAAATGTAAACGGCACTCGATGACTCCCATGGGCTGGAGGGAAATGGTGGTATAATTCATTCATTCTATAAACGTATCTCATACCTTACTCAGAGATTTGTTCTGAGGTTCCTGGTTAGTCAGTGGCACTTTTGGTGGGTTCACAGCAGCATTTGAAATTTGGCTTTGCTGGAGAAGATCTGGCAGGAGATAGTTCTGGTTGTTTATGCTCCAGAGGCCTTCTTGGGTACCTGAAGTTTGTTTCCCTAAAACCTGATCCTGCACATGAGAAAACACAGGTAAAGTCCACATTTGGTATTCTTTGAATGCTCTGTGCACCTCCTGTTAATTAGGACAACAAATAATGAGAATATGAGTAGGAGTGCTCTGAATGATGCACTGAGTAAACAAAAACCCTACAGAAAGATTTAAAGGGGGTAATTTAAAAGCATGTGGCAAACACCTGAGATATGAATATTCGTTTCCACTTCTGAAGTGCTCCACAAACGTTAGTCATCTACTTTACCTCAAGGAAAGAGCTTCATCCTCAGAGACACCTGACACAGGTTCAAATGACTTGTCTTAGCATTACAGACTGGACCTCTACTATGTTCAGAAGTAGGTACTTCTCAACTCAGGACCTATCTATAGTTTACAGTAAAGACCCTTATCATTCACTTCATTGTTACTCTACACTGACTGAATTCAGAGACCTTATTTTTGAGCGATCACTTTTAGTAGGATCCAGCACCAGCGTTTCCAGTACAATGAGTTTTTGTACTGCTCGGAGGTTCCCACTAGCTTCAAGGAAATACTATGCAAGCTGTGAGGCACCCTGCAATCTCTCTCCCTACTAAAATAGTCACTGGAACACTGCAGGTTTCTGGGAAACACGACCAGAAGCTTTGAGAGGAAAAAAGATGGGATTTGTAAAGTAAGCAGTGTCCCAGAAGGGCAAGGCAGTGCACAGGTACCTACCCATGGCTGTGAAAGGTCAGAGTACCCAAACACCACTGGCACTGGAACACAGTGAGAGGAGCAAAGTGCCACAAAAGAAAGCACCATCAAACTCAACCAGCTTCTGGCTGGTTGAATCCAGGGTACATCTGTCCACTGCACTGACTGATAAAAAACCTACTGAAATCAGCTCAGCTTTTCAAAAAAAAAAAAAAAAAAAAAAAAAGAAAGAAAATATATTGCTGGCCAATATATTTAAAAAAATAGTACAAAACTGAATGAAAGACGTTTGCCTTTTAAAGTCCAACTAATCAATTTGTGGGACAAAGAAAGATATTATAAACAAAAGACCTTGCAAACGAGTAAACAAGCTTGGTAGCTACTTGCGCCAGGCGTAAACACGCACATGGCACCTGGTTGGTACACATGACCAAGGGGTTGTTGCGTGGGTATAAAAGGTTGTAAGCACCTGCAATAAAGGTCTTTGTTCTGCACCAGCAATGGAGTCCGTGACTCGCCTGCCACATCAACTAGGAATATAATTGATGGTGTAGGCATTTTTATGTTTTAATTCTTATATTTAAAAAAGCAACAGTAAAATATATGTCAGTATTTGAGCTCAGGGTATTAAACCAGTATGGCACTTTTAAATTCAGTTCCAAGTCAGGTTCAGCTGAACTGAGCCAAACCCCCATTTGAATCATTTGGGAAGCATGGTACACCCAAATCACTTCACAGTGGACCAGGAAAAGGGATGCTGGAAACTTGTGGTGGCTGTGGTTGGTGGCAAAGAGGTGGGAGGAATGGACAGGATGCTCCATGAAAGTCACAGAATGGCTTAGGTTGGAAAGGACCTTAAAGATCATCTAAATCCAACTCTCGTCAACTGCGTCTTGGTCAGGTGGCCTGTAGTAGATCTCAGTCACCAGTTCACAATCAATATATATCTTAACATAGAGGGCAACTTCTACACCCCTCCTGCCTTGCCTATCCAGATTGAAAAGAATAGATTGAGAGGCATCAGAGAGATTGGTGAGGAAAGGTGGGAGTTATCTATCTGTCCTTCTGGGGTCATTTCCCCCAAACCCACCAGACAACATGACCTCTCCGCTCTACTCCATCCTTCTCTACTCTCAACCTGAGTCTCTTTCACTTCACCCCAAGCAGCCTATGCTCAGCACCCAGGAACCAGGAGAAGTTGGGTGGTTTCTGACATGAGAAAACAAGGGCAAGCCGAAGCTGAAGAGCCAGGAAAGAGCTCTGGCACTGCACAAGGGAGTTGGAGATGGCCTGGGGCTGGTATTGTTTTTCCTTCACCCCCACACAGAAGAAGATGGAGGTACTATGAAAGGGAAATTATCAAATGCAGTACAACCTTTCCCATCATGCTGCTACTCTGAAATGATAACCAGGATTATTCTCATTTCTGGTTCAGAATAATAAGCATTAAAATTAATGGGTTAGGCTAATACCAGGTTTGAGGAAGATGAACAGCATGGGCTGCTAAGATCCTGGCTCAGCCTGGTGCTCTGTTTATAATTGCTTCTCCAAAACGGGGCCCTTCCTTCCCGAGGATGATGGGACACTGGTGAAGTGGAACTCCTTCTCCAGCCTGGATGGATTTCACTCTGATCTGAAGCTTAGAAATACCAGAGGCACAGGAAACAACTTTTTCTTCCTAGCTCTGTTGCAGCTCACACGAGCAGCTCTGTGGAAAATACCAGTTTCATGGCAATTTATTTTTCCTATCTGTGAAATGAGAACAAACCCAGAAATATGTGGGAAATGCTCTGAGGTTGAGATCAAATCTTATTACTGTAATTTTTGTTTTCAACCACAAAGAACAGTGTTCTGCTTTGTCCCTCTTCATTTTTCCTGCACTATTTATCATGGGAAAATCCACATAACTTAAGGTCTCTGCTACAAACTACAGACAGGAAAAAACCTAAACATGGCATATGAGAGGATGTGTATTTTTGCTAAGCCTACAGGGAGGGATAAAGGGTTTTTCCCCTCTTTCAGCAGCATTTTAAAAAGCAAGAGGTACTTCTCTTTAAATTGGGATAAAGAAGGTCCAGATTTTCACTAATAGCGACAAAGCACACCAGCTATAACCAACAGTATTGCTTTCTGCAACCTACCCAGCGCCTTTCACAAAATATGTTGACATCAGAAACTATGACCAGGTCAATAACAAGGACAAATAAGAGGTGCAATTTTGTACCGAGATGTAAGCATGTTTGTAGGAAGCACAAAACCTGAAACAGTACACAATTTTTCAAGGCTTATAGCTATAATTTAAAATGACAGAGCAGGATTTCAGAGCAAAAATGCTGCCAAGGAGAAATGGATGCTGTGCTCATCACATACATTAACGATGTGACTCTCCCCACGCCGCACCCACCCCTTACAAATGGCCAAATTACCTTCTGTTCTGCGACGGTGCTTTGGGGTTTCAGTTCAATCCCATCTGGTACTCTCGTCCTTGAGAAATCTGCCACTCTGCTGCTCAGCAGTTGCCTGGTAACAAACTCCAATTAATGAACAGAACTACTTCAGGGAGAAACAAAAAAAGCAAAACAAAACAAGATCACACACACGCACACAAAAAACGACAAAACAAATGCACAAAACCCTTTCGTGTATACAAATACAAATCTTGAGCCACCCTGCTCTCTGAAAACCCAGCACTGGCCACACATGGGGCGAGCACCGCTGCCAGAACCCGCTGCCGCTGCTTCATTCTGCATCCCCACTGCACAGGGAAAGGAGAAGGAGCACAGAGACAGAATGGGGGCCACAAGTCCATGGAGTCCAGTACCTTCCATAGCAACCAGAAGCAGGTACTGACAGAAACAGTGAGACCATGGCAAGCACCTCCCATGTCATGCTCTGCGCATGCAGTGCTATCTGTGTTCTAAGCTTTTTCACCCAGGTGGAACTGCCTCAAAGGCTCTGGCCATGCTTCTGTGCTTTTCCATTCCACACCTTATTTATTCCACTTATTAATGTGCATTCCTTTCTTTATTTATAACTGCAATGCATTGAAGTGCAGTAGGTTTCTGCCCAGCACAGTAGCAGAGGATGTTTGGTGAGAGAGCTGCTGTCTTAAGACAAATGTGAAGGAGTAGGAGGGTCATTTGTTTTGTTTTTCTTATGGGAGTTGTAAACATTTGCATACTAAACATAGGAGGAACGGCAGGACACGGAGTAGGATCAAGGATGGTCCTGATCCTAAACAACCTCCATCTTCCATTTATTGGTGGGACTAAGTACTTACCTGGAAAGCACACCTGCAGCCACCTTATTTACATTTGGTAATGAACAGTGAACAAAGAGCAGAAGAAACTGAACTATACCAAATGAATCACAGGAAATGTGTTTTTAAGGGGGGTTGTGGAAGTTGCAGGCATCGGAGGAGAACTCTTGGAAGAGTGTGAGAAATGAGCATTAATGTGATATACCTGCTACACAGGCAGGCAGGATGCTGCCTGGGGAAGTGGTAGAGTCACTGTCCCTGGAGGTGTTCAAGAAATGTGGAGATGTGGTACTAGGGGACACGGTTTAGTGGGGAAATACTGGTGGTAGGTGGACAATTGGACTGAGTGATCTTGAAGGTCTTTTCCAACCTTGGTGATTCTATGATTGTATGTCTTTGCTAATAGGCAAGACTGTACTTCAGTTTTACTGAAGTTCTTGTGGTGACTCTTTGCATAGAAGGTAAACCTGGCAGGGATCAGCCTGCTGACACCATCTCTTTAAGAGACTGCAAAGAGGAGATGCAAACAACACATGTAGATTTCCAAAGGCAGCAAGACACCTTCAAATCATTACTGCATACAGGGATATAAAAACCAAACACTTGTGCAGCGAAAGTCATTGCTGTAAGGCAAATCTGTATTTTTATGTAGTCTTTCTAAGGTCTAGGATGACTTCTATGACCTACAGTGAAAAAAACTTTTTACAGAGCGGTAAAAAAGTGGTTAGGAAGAGGAGCAGTAAGAAAATAAGGCATTATAATAAAAATACAGATTTTTCAGGCGTACTGCAATATTTCTTCTCCTTCCTCATTCTCAGTTTTGAAAATGCACTTCAGAAATGCAAATCAGGAGCAATACGTGGGTGCAAAAACTCTGCCTTCTTCAGAGCAGTTCAGTGGTAAGGACTGATATCAGGCCAATGCTGCAGCTTGCCAACAGTGCTATACAAATCTGTGCATCTCCTCCTGAAGACTGACAAAACAGCATGTGCAATTATGTCCCATCCTAGAGAGCTCTCTGTGACAGCAATGCACTTCGAAGTAAATCCTATAACTCTTCAAACTGAAGTCCCTTTGCAGTGAAATTAGAAGTTTTTGTTCATTAATACTAAAAAATAATTGTGTACGCTGTTCCAGGCAGTAGGTTTGACTGACTGATCACCTCGGCCTAGCAAGAGATTTACACTCCATTATTTCACAGCAAAATACACATTTTGCATGACAAGTAAAACACCACAAGATGTCAGTCACAAAATCATCAAGAGAAATTGGAAAGATAGAAACAGTTTGTGTGAGACCAGCTTGGTGGAAGCCACAGCATACATATGATAACTGCAGCCATTGTGCAAAATAACATTAAAAATACAGCAAATTTTACAGAAACCCTCTTTATAAGTAGTCCAGGTGAAATGATCAGCTTTTTGGTGGTAATTATTTCCACTGGAGTGAACAGGGTCTGAATAAAAGGGTCACACTTGCCTCGCTTTTTGTACTGCAATCTGTATTTAGTGTGAAGGTATACGGTTTTCCCTTTTTTTCTTTAAAAATTCCATTTAAATGTAGATCAATGTGAAGTAATCCCCAAAGAAGCATTGCCTATTGATATTCAGTTAAAACGAGACATCTCCTCATTGTCCCAGGGCAGCAAGTCATCAAAGCTTATTACATTGCATACATTTGATGGAGGAAACATCTACCCTCGGGAGTTCATTACAGTGAGATTAAACTACTTAATTACAGCTGACATAAGTGACTGATAGCAACTTCAGAGGGGAGGTATTTATGTACGCCAACTTTTTCCAGTTATTTTTAAGTGTGTAATAAAAAGGAAGAAAGAGAAGATAAATCACGCCAACCTTGTGTGGTTCATGTCATCTTCGTCACTACTGCTGACTTCGTCACTTGACGAGGAATATTCTGCTGCTTTCAAGAACAAATTGGCATTGTCCTTCCCCTTGGCAAAGGAACATGGGCTCTGAACAGAGAAAACTCAGATCAGTTTTTCTCAAGCAAGAACACATCACTGAACAGCACGTGCAAGATCGTACTGTTCCGGCAAATTTAGCTATTGTAATTTCCATACCAAAAGCTCTATTAGGATGCTGATGCTTTTCTTGGTCCATCACAAGTCTGTACTTCACACAGGAGAATGTTCTAAGCCTAGCATGGATTGCAATGCAGCCTACCCCTGCCCTGCTCCATCATGGCAGTGGCCAGCGTGAATCCATCACTCAGCAGTGACCAGTGTGCTGTTAACCCTACCTGGGCTGAAACCAGGACTAACTTAAGTTACAGCAGCCATTGTGATAAAGGAATTTGAGAATAAGTTTCAAGATTACAAAAAAAATATCATTTTTTGGTGTATGTGTGACTCCATTTTCAGACAGCAAAAATGCACGACCTGCGCATTTCTAAATGGAATGGACGGAGTTGCCATCAGACGTTCAACTCAAAAATCTGATTATATCTCTCTATTGGACTTTCTGAAGCCCTGTTTTAGCAAAGAGAAACATCCCTCACTTCACAGTCCTGCTTTTATTCATGTCATTGCTTTTTGGCACTATGCACATTTGTGAACAACTGTTTTCAAGGATGAAGCACAGGAAAAAAGAAATTTCATCAAAATTCTCTTACGAGCACCTTGAGACCTCACTAAGAATTGGAACCACGGCCATCAAACCAGAGCAATGCATTAGTTTCGCAAAAGAAAGGTCAAATATCCCACTATTTTTATGGTCTTAGTGCCCTCCTTTTTTATGTTTTAATAACAAATATTAAAAATTAAAATGTTTTGTTACTCATATACATTAGCTATATTATATATTTTATGAGGCCTACTCCAAAATAATGCCTCCTATGTTATGATGTTGGCCCATGACATCAGAGGCAGATGTTGGTAGGAAGGCAGTAGCCAGCTCACATCAACATAAGAGTTGTCTGCATAAGTGTGCCCTTAGTGAGAACCATGCGTAAATCAGAAAAAGCAGTTACAGAACTTACTGCCATCTGGCCCGGATGAGAAACTTTTTCAGGCTTCTTATGCAGCTGCACGTGGTTCTGTGACAAAGCATTCTCTCCCTTGGCAGGTCCTGGATTCCCTGAAAAGAAATTATTTCTTATAAATATGTGTGCAGAAGAGAGTGAGAGAGAGGATCCATTAGACAAGCATGTGGAGTTATCACCCAAGGCAGGCAACAATATCTGCTAACAAACTTGTTTTCCTCTTTTTCCTGTTTGCTCCAAACAGAATCCTTTTCATGTTTCCTGGTGGTTCTGGATGCCACAATTCTATAAATTGGTACAGCTCCAGATTCATGCTGCACGAGCAGGACCGGCAGAACAAAACTGTGGCAACACCCTCACTGTACACCAGCAGCATTTCTATAGACTAGAAGAAGGCTTGCAAGGGCAAAGAGTGAAGGCACTCTAATGCCTTCCTCTGATCCCCGCATTGAGGGGCTGCTCATCACACAGCAGCTGCTGGACATGTCCTCACACCAGAGATGCCACCCAGCTGCATCCCCATGCCTGCAGACAGAGGCTAAACAGAATCACAGAATCACAGAATTGTAGGGGATGGAAGGGACCTCTAGAGATCATTGAGTCCAACCCCCCTGCCAAAGCAGGTTCCCTACAGCAGGTCGCACTGGTAGGTGTCCAGGCAGGTCTTGAATATCTCCAGAGAAGGAGACTCCACAACCCCCCTGGGCAGCCTGTTCCAGTGCTCCGTCACCCTCACCGTAAAGAAGTTCTTGCGCACATTCGTGCGGAACTTCCTATGCCCTAGCTTCGTCCCATTTCCCCTTGTCCTGTCCCTGCGCACTACTGAGAAGAGTCTGGCCTCACCACTACAGCCCCCACACTTCAGGTATTTTTAAACCTGGATCAAATCCCCTCTCAGCCTTCTTTTCTCAAGGCTAAACAGACCCAGTTCACTTAGTCGTTCCTCACAGGGGAGATGCTCCAGGCCCTTCACCATCTTTGTGGCCCTCCGCTGGACTCTTTCCAAGAGATCCCTGTCTTTTTTATACTGGGGAGCCCAGAACTGGACACAGTACTCCAGATGAGGCCTTACCAGGGCAGAGTAGAGGGGAAGGATCACCTCCCTTGACCTGCTGGCAACGCTCTTTTTTATACACCCCAGTATGCCATTGGCCCTTTTGGCCACGAGGGCACACTGCTGGCTCATGGCTAAGCTGTCATCCACAAGGATGCCCAGGTCCCTCTCTGCAGAGATCCTCTCCAGCAGGTCATCCCCCAGCCTGTACTGGTGCATGCAATTATTCCTCCCTAGGTGCAAGACTACACTTACTTTTGTTAAACCTCATCCTGTTTCTTACTGCCCAGGTCTCCAGCCTGTCCAGGTCTTGCTGAATGGCAGCACAGCCTTCAGGTGTGTCAGCCAATCCACCCAACTTTGTATCATCAGCAAACTTGCTGAGGGTGGCCACTATCCCCTCATCAAGGTCACCGATGAAGATGTTGAACAAGACCGGACCCAGCACAGACCCCTGGGGGACGCCACTAGTTACAGGTCTCCAGCTGGACTCTGCACTGCCAACTACGACCCTCTGCACTCTGCCAGTCAGCCAGTTCTCAACCCACCTCACTTGTCCACTCACCTATCCCGTACTTCCTCAGCTTTGTTATAAGGAGGTCATGGTGGACAGTATCAAAAGCCTTACTGAAATCAAGGTAGACTACGTCTACTGCACTCCCCCCATCCACCCAGCCAGTGACAACTTCATAGAAGGCCACCAGGTTGGTCGAGCACGACCTCCCCTTGGTGAACCCATGCTGGATACTCCTGATAACCTCCTTTTCTCCCAATTGTCTGGAGATGGCATCCAGCACAAGCTGTTCCATCACCTTCCCTGGGAAAAAAAAAAACCCTGGGGTTTGGGGCAAACAGCTGCACTGAACTCCCCTCTTCTCAGCACGGCATTGGGCTAAAAGCAGAAGAGGATTCACTGCTTCCCACAGCAGCACAGGGAGAGCCATTTTTCTGTCCCTGCTTCCCCTATGCATCTTGGACTCAAGGCTCCCACTTCCACTCAGCCCCATGGAGAAGTGGGCAGTGAGAGCGTTCACCCACGCAGCACCCTGTGACGCTGCCAAGGTCAGGCCCTGGTGACGGGGAAGCTGTGGCATTGCTCTTCCTCCCAGGTGCAGCACCATGTCTGCAGGGCTACTGAACACCCACGTAATGGAGACAGGAGGAGCCAAGGCTCCTGCATGTGCTGCTGCCATCTGAGGAGGGATTCCTGCAAGTGATCAAGAGAAACTTCCCTTTCAATAGCCCCAACAGAGCTACTTGGGAAGAGCGAACGGCAGCTCTGGAGGGATGCCGCCTTCTGCACGCAACCTGTGAGACAGGAGAAGAGCAGAAAGGCAGATGTGCCTCTGCCCTCCCAGTGGCACACATGTGCCTCATTCGGTAGTTTACTCCAAGACCATCCCACTGCTAACGACAGGACTCCTTCCCAGGTCAGGGGGGAGAATTCAAGCTCACACAAATTAAGATTGGTATTTGTTAATTTAGCTATTTTTATCAAAGCCGCTTCATGCATTTGTGCATTCTGCAAAGCTTTTAAAATTCAGAATTCCTTATTGGTCAATGAGTGCCTAAGCAACTCAGCGGCAATATTAGTTTTAAAGTATTTATAGGCCTTTCCTGCACATTTCACTGTCCCTGTGGGTTTGGGAAAGCAACAAACTCTGGAACACCATATGCCAGAACTAGCTGTAATTTCATGACACTTAAGAACCCGAGGAGACAGTTTAAACCACATGGGAGGTTTTCTATTCTTTCCAAGGCTAGTGAGGTTTTCAGTTCCCTGTGCCAAAATAGCACAGGAGTTACACATCATGCAGACACTGCAAAGTTGAGCTGGGCTGCTGCTCGTTGCTCATCATCATGCTATTATTCAAACATAAAATGACATAAGAGCAAAAAGAAACAAACCCCAAGCAGTTTAAACTGTGCTCTGGTTTTCACTTGAAGCAACTCTTCCTACCCTGTATGGTTAGGGAAAGCAAAATTGGCTTGGTTGTGTAAATGTAATAAATAAGCAATTTGTTCTGCATTTATCAGGGGTTTGCAAATTAACAATGTGAGGCTCAGTTTAAAAATAAATGACCTCAGCAGCTCACTGCTGTGGTTTCAGAACATTTTTAGCATCCACCCTGCCTTGAACTGGGCGTGATTCCCCATGTCACCCATCCGCATCAACCCGGATGCAAAGTGCTCTAAAATACTGTTTTGAAAAGAGCTACACGAGAAATTGTCCTAGAGCTGACCCATGGAAAAGGCATTAGAGGAACAGCAATGGAGGAACAAAGCCTTCCATTTCTGCTTCATGTCCCCTTCTGCCCCAGTTTCAGCTCAGGACTCAGGAACCAGAGCCTGTACTGTGAAAAATCTGTACAACCATTAGTGAGCCCTCTGCCTTCTTCCACTGCTACTACTGATATTGAGATATCTTACAAAACTGCACCGTGCTTACATTGGATGAGGTTATCTCCACCTTTAAACTTCTTGTGCCTTTTTTTTTTTTTTTTTTTTTCCCCAGTTCCACTATCTTGCTGCAGATTAGAGGAAGAATGTTTTGCAAGATGCTGAACGGAGAGTCTTATGCTTCCTTAGGCTTCCGTCAGGCAGCCCAATATTGAAGTGCAGAAATATAGGTGTGCAATAACTGCTCATCTGTATCATCTTATTAGTGGGCAATGCAAAGAATGGCTAATGAAGAAAATGACAATGGGTGAGCATTAGCATTGAATTAGATCCGTGTATCCGTAAGGTCAGCTTTGCTGAGTTTCAGTAGTGTCAGAATGTTCAAGAGAACTATTTTTTTTGACTCCTTAGTCGAAGTTATTATTATTATTATTTTGTATGGAAATATGTCTGTAGTCACTTATTGACTCAAAAAAAGGAAGTATTTATATTTACCACCAGAAGACCTCATTTACACAAACAAACCAACCCACAAAAACATAACACCCGACGCTCCAGAGAAGTCTATTTTATGTGAAGGAACTTTGCAAGTTTTGACTGATGAGCCATTGACTTGGGAATCACCTGAGGTGGATCGGCTGTTCTGATGAGATGCCATCTCCCACGGCTTGTTGCCAGCAGTGCTGCTGCTGCTATTGAGCTTCAGAGCGTGTCCCCCGGGGGACAGCTGATGGCTGTTACTGAGCAGAAAAACAGAAAGCATATCAGGCTATTTGTATGTAGGAACACAACCAAAACGTACCTCCTAGGCCATGGAACCAAGTTCTCTGATGTCAGTGTATGATAAAGTACTCTCTGTACAAAAACTTTCTATTCCTTGGTGCTCTAGGCAGGGCCACCCAGTAACCAGAGAAAATGGAAGGAGCAGTTCCCTCTGGGCATTAAGTCTGGGAGAATGCAGTGCCCCAAGTCACTGCTAAATACCCTACTCCATGTAATTCTCCCTTGGCGTCTACAGATCAGCCTCACTCCTGACTCCAAATCTCATGGTTTTTACAAATAGTGATACCTGCCCCACCCATCTCCTGCACCATCACCTTTACCAATGGAAGAAAGAACGTATAAGGCAGTAAAACAAGCTGCCAAGCTTGCAAATCAAAAGCGAGGTGTACCCATCAACTGCAGGCTAAGAAGCCTCTCACTCATAACACTGTGGCTTACCTACATGTTCCTTTTCTGTTTCACCTCTCATAATTTTTAAGCAGAATCTATTAAGAGTTTGGCTTCACTTGAAGGTTTTTTCAGGTGATGTTTCTGACTTTGGCTTATCAGAAGTAACCGTTCCAAAGCACTGCACATTACCTGGTTATGCCAGCTGAAAGTCCCTCCCTTCCAGATCTCTCCAACCCCAGTTCCTCATATGTTCCCTGGTTAGCCATGTGTGGCAGCTGCCCTATACTGCTGAGCTCTCTTCATCCCTGGTTCTTTCTTTTGGGATGTAGAGTACACCCACACTGCCAGAATATTCAAGATACATCTACAGACAACATATATGCCTGCACAAGCTACTATCAAGCAGATCAAAGCTACAGCCACAAGCTGTAATTACAGTGCCTAGACAGGGAGCTGGGGCCACGGCCTCCCTCAGCAAAGTATCCAGGCACAGAAACCCTCCAAAACAACAGTGCAGGTGCTAATGTGCCACAGAGCATCTGCAAAAGCATCCTGACCAAGCCAACAGCAGCACCCACTCCTGCCACCCCCAGGTGCCAACAGGCTGGCATCTCACAGAACCTGCACTCTCAGCAGTCACTTGCCCTGATGGGAAGGGAAAGTAAAACATTATCAGATGACAAGCAGCTGTTAAATGGCTGCACTACAGAACTGGCAAATGGATGAAGAGCTCATGTGGAAACCACTCTGTCAAGCCGAGTAGGCTGAAACAAATGAAACAACTCGTGGCATGATGCAAAACAGCCTTTATATATTAAAAATATTGCTTTCCATTAGAAGACAAAATTGCCTTATGTGAAAGGAGGAGGAGATCTACTACAGATTTGTATGGCTTTAAATTGGGTCCATCTGTCATTAAAGGGAAGCTAGCTCACATGCTTCTGTCAGGTTTAATATCAGGGAATTTGAATAGTTCAGTGGACAAACTGACACAAAAGGCAAAATAACTGTAACCGCCATTAAATAAGGTATGAACCAGTGTTAGTTTCCGTTTTACTGAGTTTATGCCTTTGGTTTTAAATAAATTGGCTACAGTTTTCCTATTGGCAATAAATCAGCATTAGTATAAGCATCAAATACTTCAGAGCTTACCTTGAATGGCCTCTCTGTTGGCCAGGTTGATCCCTGCTGTAAAATTTGGAGGTTGTCCTTTCTGGAACCTTAAGGATTTAATCAAGTATTTCAGTGCCACTGATGGACTCAGTTAATAATCTTAATATTTAACTCCATCAATATAAAAATGAGACATAAAAGAACAGTGCTTCAGTGGGACCTGTGGAGCTGTCTTTCATATCAACCCTGGAAGGTGCAAACTAGCAGCAGGTCCTTCCAATTTGCACTGCAATCTGTCAGGGTGCAGCCTGCGAGTGGTTTGCACCTTTTCCTGGAGTCAGCACTATTCTTGGTCAATATTTAAAGCAGACAGGGAAACACATCTGCAGTCACTTAATGCAGCTTTTCATAGGTGGTGGACTACCCTGCATTGCTATCTAACTGTGCATACCAAAAGGGGTGGGGAAAGTGGGGAGGAGAAAAAGGACAGACACGCATACACCCCACCTGCAAAGTATTAGAATGAATACACACATGCATGCATATACACACATCCCAGACAAATACCCTTGTTCTTAGGAATTGTTTAAAAAAACAAAGCAAAACAACACTTTCATCTGAATTATACAAATTAACGTGCTTTTCTGCAACAAACCACAGTGTGCACAGAAATGGAAGCAAATCCTAATCTGCAGTCTTCTTTCTAGATTAGTGAGACCCAATGACTGTACAAGTGATGGAATTCATGAAGTGAATGACATGGATAGCACAGAGTGCAAGGGAACTGAGCCAAGTGCTAACAGCTGCAGACAGTGCCAAACACCCAAGTTTTCCATACCTTTGGGGGCTGTTCTTCACTTTGACTCCCACTCCAGAATACGTCATCCTGTCCAAGGCCAACTAGTGTGGTCACCATGTCTGACAGCGAGCTGCTGTGGTACACATCCTTACTGGCCTGAAAATTGTCACACTTGAAACAAACAAAAAAAATGAATTGCATTTCTCCATCCTATACAACATGTCCCAGTGTCAACAGTTAACAATGGTTCTGTTTGGGAGATCTAATTTTTTAGTAAATGCATAATGAGGATTGTGCTTTGATACAGCCCTACTCACCTTGTTTGGTGCAAAGTTACTTATTCCCGGCTTGTTAGGGTACAAACATTTCAAGGTGAAGGGCACAATATATTAAAAACATCTATGCTGTACATCAATCTTGTATTGTTTTATCTGTGGAGGAGCAAACACGCCATTGGCGATGCACAGAGAACTGTTTAACCAAGCGACACAAAAATCACAGCTATGCGTACTTCATTCAATCCTGACCGATACTTCCATTTTAGAATTGAGATATTATAATCACAGTGTGAATCCACCTCCCCTAAGTTAGACGCTCCCTTCCAAAATGGTCTCTGCAAGCCCACCATCCATCTACAGTCAGTGCAGACAAACTGCCAACTAGAAGTGCTTCCAACTCTCCAGCAGCTACAGGGTGCACTGGCCCCCCTCTGTAACAGATGCACAAGTGTCTAAAAGGAAGAAAACCTGGGACTGCACAAAGAAAGAAATTAGAAACTATGCCCGCACTACACCTCATGCACAGTCATGTCCGGGTGCCCCCATTGAGATCACCTATGTTTAAAAGCTGCCTTCAGTGGTATCAGGGTGGGGTAACAGAATAGCAAATGCCCTAATTTGGGTGAAGGGAGGAGCAAACGTGGCGTTCATTCCAATGGAACAGAAGGTAAGCAGTGTACCACTCGATCTAAAATACTCAAGAGTTGTTCTTCTAACTTTCTGTATTAAAATAAATACATAAATAAGGAAAGTTCCCTCGAATTCTACACATTAATAATCTATCACACTCGAGTCTTCTGAAGGGGAAGAAAGGAAAAGAGCTAAAAATGTCAACTGAATGCACTGATCCTCCCTGAAATGAGAAATCTTCTTGGACACAAGACTGAGGCAGAAAACATGGAAATGGAGTGTGAGATGGGTCCATCCGGAGGGACTCCTAAGCCAAAACCAAAGGAATGTGACAGAAATAGACAGACAGCGGAGCAGCGCATGAAGCTGTGCCACTCGGTGCTTCCCCTTGGCATGCAAAGCAGGAGCAGAGTTCTCCATGGACCCGCCCCCCAGCCCAGCCGACCCGGTTCTGTACACCAGCATGAGAGGCCCCTTGCCTCAGATGCACTGCAAACAAGCAGCCTTCCAGCCCCAAGTACAAAGAAAGAGGCCAGGAATTTTTGTCTGCATCCAAGTTTAAATGCATGAGAACTAGTTTCCCAGTATGTAGCTCACTTTTAAGAGAAGACATTCACACTATTAAAAAATAGCGCAGAGCAACAAAACTGCACGCAGGTTTTCCATAACGTCACAGAAGTATGAACTCCCCGTGGCTCTAAAACCATTTAAATACTAAAATTCTAAACTTCTGAAACTCTTTAAAGATGTCAAATAACCATTCAAATGTTCCATCACAACCTCTGAGTCCAGCAAGGACAAGTCAGCCACAGAAAGACGCTTCTGAGGAGTCTGCCTGGTTAAATATTCAGGTGCTTCTGCTGCCTTTTGGGGATAACACGTTCTGTGGGCTCCCTTTAAAGGAAATAGCTTTTTCAGCAGTTACAACATCTCATAATCCGTGTCCTTGCATTCTGTCAAAATCACTCTTTTTTGTCCAACATGACTGCCACTAATAATAGCTTTTAGTTAACCAGAATTATTTTAACAGCAAAGTGTTCCCCTGAAGTGACTCATCTTAGGGGCAGGAACAGCTTTTATAGCAAGTATATTATTATCAGAATATAGGAAGATTTTTTTCCTGGCCAGTTTTTCAACAAGATACTTAAATTTCTTCCTAAATTCCAGCTTTGGAGCCCTGCAGCGTACCAGAAAACTGCTCCTGCTTAAAAGTGGGGATGAGCTTTGCTGAATCACAATGTAAGTGACCGAGAAACTCTAAAATACAAACGTGCCCTCTGCAGATGGTACCCATGTATCTTCTTTGGCAGGGACAGCCCAGTTCCCCAGTTTCACGTAAAGCCGAGATGTGCTGCCTGTTTCTGGGATGATTTTCCAGGCTGAACGGGGCTGTGAGCAACCTGGTCTGGAGGGAGGTGTCCCTGCCTACAGCAGGGGGGCTGGAACTAAATGATCTTAAAGGTACCTTCCAACCAAAACCATTCTATGATTCTGTTGGACTTAAAAGATTGTACAACTCCAAAGCAAAGTGAAAATGTCTTAAATAACCCCAAAATCATAGTGTTTGGCATGCCCTTAAGCTTCTACAGATAAAATTATTTGTATGGTGAAAAAAAACAACCACAATGAAAATGCACCTAATTATGAATCTAAACTACACAGACTTGAACCTTAAACTGTTTTTATTCTAAGTAGTACTAAAGGAAGAGCTGCTCCTCTGGTGCACAGAAAGCACAAGTAGCCAACATGTTACCTACCAGGTGCCTCGAAACCACAAAGGTACACCTCACAGAGCTAAGGCAAAAGACCTGCTGCTTCCTAACAACGATAAGGCTGTATAGTACAAAAGACCAATTAGATCAAGAAGATTTAGGAACAAGATGTTTTAAAAAGAGAGGCTATACTCTCCTTTTTGCGGGACATCCAAGTTATGAATTTGAGTTGAATCTTCATATGGGAGTAGATACGTGCAACTGCTGTTACAGAACAGCATAAGGAGAAGGACTGCATTAAACTTATGAATAGATCTGGGATACTGAGTCAATGACCTAATGCACAGCTAATTCACAGAATCACAGAATCACAGAATCGTAGGGGTTGGAAGGGACCTCCAGAGATCATCGAGTCCAACCCCCCTGCCAAAGCAGGTTCCCTACACCAGGTCGCACAGGTAGGCATCCAGGCGGGTCAATTATTCTAATACTGTTAGCTTTCTTGTTCTATTTTTGCTGCATTACTCCAGACAGTAGAGAACTAGATAGCAAATCCTACAGGACAAACAGAAGAGTCAATTAAAAAAAGGAGCACCTCTCAGATGTGGGCTAAGTCTCTCTACTCAGGCACTGGGAAATGCTGTGCGGGCAGACAGACAGACCCAGTGACACTATTCACAGCTTGTGAATCCTGTGGGCTGACCAGAATGGCTCATCTCACTGCTGGAGAGCCCACCGTGCTGCAGCTCATCAGAGGCAGAACTGGTACAAAGCAAGTGGAAATGGGATACTCTTATCTGGGAATATCTCACATTTACCTCACCAGACAGACAGAGTACAAGACACCAAGAAACCATGCTCCTTGCCCCTCAGGATCTGCGTTAGGATTTCCAGTGAGATTGTTGTGAGAGAGGTTTGGGGACCCGGGAGGTGCCATACAATCTAGTAGGATGGGATCATTTAGAATAAGAAGTCTTTTTGCCTGAGCAGAGTAGTGATGACAGATGATTCCTCCCTCTCAAACATGGCTGGCAGTTCCTCAGCGCAGACATCTGTGATGAATTCAGCTTGCATTTTAACTCTGCGGTTCACTTTTACTTTAAATCAACAAGGCACCCACATACTGAACTCTGCAAGTATATTGCTGCAAGAGTTTTCATCTCCAGGTGACTAACTGGCCCATCACTCATATTGCCTTCTCACTTCATGAAGTTAACACAGACAGTGTTTCCCAACACAGCTATTAGCATCAACAGCTGCTGCCAGCCAGCAGAATGAAACACAACCCTTAAGAAGATTTATAAATTGCCCATTGAAGTTCATCTGGTTTCCATGCTAACACAGCAGGTAAAACCACGGATTGGTTTCTCCCTGTCCACATGGTCCCTACCTGCTGGATCATTGACCTGTGCGTGGGTAACAGGGCAGCTGCCAGCAGGGAGTGAAATCACACAGAAATGACTATAAATTGCTGCCTGCTATTACCCCTCAGTAACGCCATCACTTAACATAGCATTAAACTTTTATTATGTAGTTTCTATCAAGGAATGTGAAAGAGGGTGATAAACTCCTTCATCACTTTGTTCCTTACCGCTCCCTGAACAGCTGGGAGAAGTGCGACCAAATAGAGAAGCCCCAACAAGGTGCAAAGGGACAAAGTGACATACCCTGGGCAATGTGGGAGGCATGGTTATAGCCATGCCAGGATGCAGCTCCTCTCACCCACAAAGTGACATGATAACAGGGCACGACTCCTCTCTGTACAGTTAGTGTGCTTCTGCAGAATTCCAGATGCCCTGAAGTATGTGCTCTATAGCTTCTATTATAGGGCCAAAATATTCACCTGAAGGGAGCTGCCCAAGGCTAAGATATAAGCACCTTTCTTGTAAACCTTGCAGCTGCTTGCCAGAGAATCAATTTAGATCAGCCACAAAACTCGTGACTTAAGCTGCCAAATGTGCCATGGGAAAAAAAAGGATGTGAAAAGATACACAAATATTTTCTCAAGGTAATGTTACTGGGTGAAATTGAGCCTTTTCCTTTCTCAACAGCTGTCCATGTTGATTTTGCCATCACCACCAGGACCTGAGGAGGTTATCAGCCAGCTATTACCTGCCTCATGCAGACTCAATCTAGGGCATGTGCAGAAGCAGGGCAGTGGAGCACTGGGCCTGGAAGCCTGCCCTGGGGGAACCCTGGCTCTGGGGGCAGGAGGAGGCACAGAGTGCTTTGAGAAACACAGTGTGAGAAGGCAGAACACCAGTGCCACTACAAGAAAGGCTGAGCTGGGACACGCTGAGCTCAGCACAGCCAGTATACAGAGATGGTAAGATTTCAGTGGCTAGAACTAAGCTTAAGAAGAGCTTGGGATAACACCTCATAGTAATAACCTGCAATAGCAAGTGGCCTCAAAGACATTCAAGGGCCCACACTGCTGCTAGGGTTCAGCAGCAAGGCACTGTGCTGTGCCACCAGAGCAGCTGTGCTGACACTAATAATCCAGGCACTCCTTCTCTATCTCATCTTCCCCCTTTCCCTCCAGAATCCAACAGGCAGGGAAGTGAGGCCACCAGACACCACAGCAGCACACAACCAATGCCTACGCCTCATCCAAATGCCACCTGGTCATAGGTGCCACCAGCTAGCCCACATGGAAGTGAACAGATAGGTGGTCAGATGCTGTACCAGGTGTCTGGCACAGCTGAGGGCTGCCAAAGATCCAGCACTATGATTGCACATCCTCCTTGTTGAGGGGGATGTCTGAACACACAAATGAATTGGTGCAGGGGATGGTAACAGTAATAAGATTACTCCTGCCACTGCATGTTTTTCAAAACAAGTGGAGATTTTCAGATTAAATGAGCTATGCTCGCGCTTACAGCAGTTTATTTGTTTTCTGCTTGCTGTCTTGCTTTTCTTTTGTTTATAAATGCTTATAGTCCCTTCTGAAAGAAAAACACAACTGCAGTCTAAGCTACTCATTTCAAACACTGTCGAAGAATAGGACGTTGAAAGGAAGCTGAGTTTTTGGGCACAGTGGGTACTCTGAATTTGCACTCCTGGATCTGGTAGATATAGCAGGAGCTAAAATTCTTCGAGGAGGATTCTAATGCAGGATTTCCTCAGGGTGTTCTCACTGTATAGGTAGAGTGATCTGTTTAGGTACCACTCTAGGTACATTTAACACTGAAATTTTTCAAGTGATGTAACAGATTCAAGAGACGGATGTTGGGTACTTCTGTCAAACTGATAAAAGTATACAGAAGCTGCAGAGTTAAGTGCAGAAAACAGGGAGAAAACATTTAGAAGCACCCTGGAACAAGGGAGGAGTGAAAAGCTCAGTCTGGGAGGTGGAACAACACCAAAGTATGTAAAACATTTTGCATCCCAACAAGAAAGCAAGCACATAGCCATGTGTATAAATAAGAGAGGTTATCTCAGCCTGTAGGACCATCATAGGACAGTGTATTTGTTGGGGCACAGTGGATGTGCACAACACAGGACACAGAGGACATCTCTTTTTGCACTCAGGAGTCCCTTATGCATGTTTTGAAGTATTAACTCTTATTCACAGGTGTGGGCTAGAAGACCTAGAAAATGCTGATGCAGAAACTGAAGACTAGAAACAGAACTTCACAGGCCTGCCGTGCTCTACCCACAGGCAAAACCTGACTCTGCATTGGTAACTAGTCCTTATTCCATCTCCTTATACTTTTAGATTATTTCATAAGACCACTAACAATCTTGCTTGTGTACCTAGTCTTCAGGGATACAAATTTTGACTTCAGAGTTGTTTTGTAAACTGCCACATATATTTATGGCACCATATAAATAATACATCATCCAGGGGTTATAACAGTGCAGTCATTCAGGCTTTTTATGAAACAGTGAAGAGTAATATCAGAGAGTCAGCAGTCAGGAATCAAGCATATAAAAATAACTGTTATCTAAACCTAAGCTGCAGTGCATAAGTAAAACTCCACTTGTAACTTAGCAGCACAAGGTGGCACTGAAAATCGGAGGCAAGCTCTCATGGGCCTCCATCAGTTATGGCAGCAGTGAAGGGAACCAGGCCTGTGGTGCACTGCTCTGCTCAGGCATCACCTGTGTTTCCCCCCGCATCAGGGCAGTGTACCACACCTGGAGTCACACCATACCTGCACTAAGACAGCTCTCTGCAGTGCAGGGGTGCAGGGGCTGGAGTTGCTGCCAGAGCCTACCCTCGCCTGTGGCACGGCGTCGTGCCCAAGCGCTGCAGGCCACTGCAGGGCAGGCTGGGTGCCATCACTTCTCTTTCTTCGACCCTCGACCTGCAAAGGAGAAAAGAAGAGGCGTGTTTTGCACTCAGCTTCCCAGCCTGGATGCTCTCCAGTGGCAGCACAGAACCGCATTGACTCTGATGGACCTCCCTGCTGAGGAGAGGTCAGCCCTGGCACAATACAAACCAGCACTGCCTCTTTATTTGCAACTCTATCTTTCTCGTTTCCAAACCACAGCAGGACAAGAGGCACCTGACATGCCTGAGCTGCAATCTGCTTTATTCTAGGCTATTCTGCTTGCTGCAGCCTAGGATTTTAGCTGGGAGGAACCATCTCTCTGCATTTATTTACCTTTGACAGCATGCAACCTGTTTTGCTGTGAATTTACTACCCTCTTCTACAACACTGTCTTTACTGCAAGCAGCTTTCTATGCTGAGACACTCCTAATGCTCTGTAGTTTGGTATGTTAACTGCTCTATGGAAAAGACTGAGAGACATGATCTAGGTCTAATAGAAAGAAAGAAAAGGCCCTTCTGTGCCCTGAGGGCACCACTTATTACAAAATCTCCATCCCATTATTTTGACCCCACTGCTCTTCCCAGTTTCATTCAACATGACTCATTCTCTAGCATAAATCTTTAGCGCATCCTCTGATTTAGCAGCCTAGGAACAGCTCTACTCCACAAACAAGAGATTAATGCCATCTTGTACCCAGTTGTCTTGTCTGGGTAAATGTTCTCATTGGTGCCTCTCATTATATCTGAGTGTTTGTGCTTACAAACACAGGGGAGTAAGCATATTCCGAATTCAGTCTAGGAACATGCTGTGGAGGTGGAAATGATTCCCCTTAGTCTCACAGGTCTTAATTGGGGGCAAAGGGAAAGCAGCCTAAAAAGGCATTAGACAAGCAACCACCGCCGAATATCAAGAAATTCTAGCTGTGGTGAACTGAGAACTCATATTACTCTTGAGGCCAGATCTTCATTACTTGCAACTCCTAACAATGAAAGGCAAATTTTATCAAGAGGAAGAAAAGGTAAAAATTATTGTGGTTTCACTAAACTAGAAATGATAATTTAACTTCCACCTCTGCTCTCAACAAGTATTTTCATGCAGCATATTACGATCCAGATGCAAATACAAGATGACACTCCAGGCTTCCAGCGCAGGCAATGAGGCACTAAACTTCATGTTCCAGCACCAAGCCTGAGCTCAGAGTCCTTTCCTCAGCTCACCAGCTGCAGTGCCACTGCAATCAGATACAGTACAGGGAGCAAGCTCACATCTGCACACATCAGGGAAACCTGCCCTGACCTGCCTGCCACAGGATGAGCAAGATGGCAAAGACAAGAAACTCCCAAGAAAAGGCTCCACGGCCCCAAATGTTAAACTTGAGGTTTTGGAAGGCTACGGGGGTATTTTTTGATGGTTTTTAGTGCTTCAACTCAACAGTAATTCTGGAGATCATTAGTTTCCTATATCAATAGCTGGTCCTGCAAATGCCACTGAGAACTAAAAACTATGGAAAAAAAGAACTCACTCTAGAGTATGTTGTATCTAACCCTGCGCAGACCTCTCCCAGTGCAGGAACAGGCATATTTTTGGCTAATAAATTGTTAAAGACCAATATTAACAGGAACAAATTTATTGAATTATCACTGTTAAAAACAGTCAAAACATTAAAGCATTTCTGACTCATGACTAGTTATGTCCGCTGACTTCATTACTAAGCATCAAATTTCAACAGCAGCAAAAACAACCGCGTTGCATTAATTAGGATTCAACAGAAGGATCTGCATCTTCCAAGAAGTTTTGAGATTAATTAATACTGTAAAAGAATTTGTCCTCAAAACCAAAGTACATGATGGTACCCACCACTGTCATCAATAACAGCATCATGATATGAACCCAAAAGGCAGATCTGTGGATGTGATTACCCTTTTGTTTTCCTACTGTTTCCCCTCCACGTGTGCCTAACTCACCTGCAATTAGTAATATTTCATTTCATCATTACATTAAAAGTTAACAGTGACCGCCTACACTAAATTCCACAGTACATTTCATTCTGCTACAAAGGGGTCATTTAGAAAACGCATGACAAAACTATAGAAGAGCTGACATTTTACAGATCTTTTGACTTCTAGCTATAGCAAAATAGAAAAGAAAGCTAAATGAATTAAACAGAGTTGCATTTTCTTCCCACCCACCAAAACCTAGCAAAGGCAAAGTACTTTAGTGACTTAGATGCTATGTATTTAGTGAAAGCAGCTTACTGCTCTGTCCACACCCAACTTTCTCTCCAGCCAGAATAACATCCCACCCTCTGTCACCAAATAAACAGTGATTTCCAAAAGAGCTCATTCAGATTTCAATAATGATTTGTTTAATCAGCCAATACAATAAAGCCTTAGGATCTTGGGCGTTTTTTTTTTTGACAGTTAAGTTTTACTTCAAACAGAATTAGACATTCTCTTGTTTTCACAAACTGCTGCTCTAGCAAGGGACTTAAGATCCTTTGTTTTCTTGATTTCACCTTGCAGATTAGCTGTTTGCATACTCCATCCAGTTACTGAAATTCATCATTTCAATAATCCTACCAAAAAGAGTTTCATTTAACTGCTTATTGTGATAGAAGATTTCACCTCAGGGATCCAGCTGCATGTAGACAGAGGTGACATCAAAGAGGGCACTTGCTCTAAAACTGCAGCAAGAAGTTAATAAGCAGCACTCTGCATTCCTTCTACAAACTTATGCATGTGCTTGGTTTGGGTATTTATGAATGATGCTTTGCTGCCACCCCTGAGAAGAGATGTGTAAGCCGCTGAGATTTTTGATGCTGACCAAGCCAAGCTCTTTGCTCTGGTACTGTGAAATCACACCAGCTATAGAGACAGACTCATGTACCTGTGAAAAATAAGTGCCAGGAATGGTGAGATAATGTATGTGAAATGGACTTGAAGCCTTTAAGTAGAACAAGTTGTAACACAGAATATTTCAGAGTTAAAAAAATAATAAAATGAACAAGCATTCTTACTGAGGACTGCACGTGGCTACCCCTTATCCACCAAATCTAATCCACCTAAAATCTGAGGAGATAAAGAAGATGAAAAGGCATTGCAATCTGACATCAGGGACACAGAGACCTGTGCTTGGGAGGCACGACACTATTCTGTGTCTGCCTCAGTTTTGTGAACCCAAAAGTCAGGTAAAGACATCTGTTAAAACCTCAGATGACACTACCTTAATTCTCTTTGGGAGACAAGAGAATGACAGCTAGTTGACCAGAGGGATCATGATTCCTGGTTCAGCACAGCCAAATGCTTCTTTCAATTCGAGTAGAAGTGACAGAGACTAACCATTCCTTTTCCTTATTCTCTACATTAATGGAGACCAAAGGCTTTACTGTAGCCTAAACGTATAGAAAGACATAGGTCAAACTGTTAATTTTAAGATGAGACTGTACTCTAGCATCACTGCAGCATAATAAACTGCAACTGCACCAGAACACTACACTGGCTGAGCTGGTACCTCTTTGGTTGTGTTGCTTGACGGAAGATGTGCTGCTGAATTTGAACTCCTGGAAGGCTCCTTCTTCTTCTGCTTGTGGTCATGCTGGAGAGACAGCAGCTGCGTCTGATCTTTGGGGAGAGTTCGATGCCCCTTCTTGTTGTGCTGCATGTCTTCCACCTTTTTCTGAAAGCAGAGTGATGAACATCAGAGAGAGCGATGCCTCAGAGGACAACTGAGGTGACTGCTGGAAATACCGGCTTTTCAAAAGAGCAAAGTGAGCACAACTGCAGCAAGACTGACAGAAAAGCCACAACTCTGGGGAAAAGAAAGCAAAAAAACAACTCCAAACACTGAAAGTTAGGCTTTTGGAACAGCACAACAGAAAACTGCATTTTTTCCTTTTACTTTTCCTAAAAACAGAGGGCTTTAGTTAAACATTCCTTGAGTGCTTATTCTTGATTATCAATCAGCTCATCTGCTGCAACTTTAGGATAACATTGCAGTCAAGATGCCAGACTTGACAATGAGACCTCAGCATTAAAGTAACCTCAATTTCATTTTTACTTTGTGAGTAAAAGACTGTCCTTTGTACAACCCAAAGCAAAACTGAACACTCAAGATTTAAGCTTAAGTTGAGCTTATGCTGGAAACTTTCAGGGTGAAGCATACCTTAAATCAGATTAAAGTGACTGAAGACAACTTCAGCAAGGAGAAACAGCAGTAACAGAACAGCCGCCCTCAAGGAGAGGAAGTGTCACTGCTGTAGCTCAAGGGGGTAACTCAGTAAGTAATATGCATGTTACGTCCAGAGAAGGTTGTATTCGAGAACAAGAGGCAGTAAATGCATTAAAAAGTCGTTCTCTGATCTGTGACTCAGTGGATGGCAACAACCCCAAGGGGACTGAGAAGGACATCGACAGGAACAGGGAGCTGCAAATTGCTGCCAGCATACCCTTTCATACCTGCTTCTTTTCTGATTTCCTCTGCCCATCTGCTATGAAACGTTCATCATCTTCCACAGCCCTTTTGTCTTCCTGACACCTCTCCTCTCTCCTCTGAACATCCTTAGCCTCAGCCCACCTCTGCTCACACTCCTGCTGCCTTCGGAGCTCTTGCTCTCGCCTCTGATGCTGGAAGAGAGCCAGGGAATAACACTGCTTATTTTGTTTTCCTTTTGTACCCACCAATTATTTATGCCAGTAGTCATTAATCACAAGGCTTATTTCCTGAGGTGCAGGCAGTAATACGGGATACCTGATCACAGCACAGCAGGAGCAGACAGCCACAAATTGCCATCACAATGACTATCAAATTTGAAATGAAACCTTTGCCCATTTGGCAGCTGAGGGCTGATCTGCCATTCATTTAGGCAAGTATGCGAACTTTTTTTTTGTGGTTGACAGCTAATCTTTCTGTCATTTTGAGAAGGAAGGGTTTTCTGAGAGTCCCCCGGTTTTGCTGGAATAGCATTATGCTTCACAAATGCCACTGCTTGCACAATGCTTGAACTTCATCAGACGTTCCTGAGAAGAGACCCGTTGGTGATTTAGCAATGTCTGCCACACCATAATGTGTAAGACAGATGAAAAGGCATCTGTCTTGTAACATCTTTAAAAGAAGCAGGGCCAGAACTCTGGATCAGGGAGAGAGGCTCAGAATGGACAATGCACAAGAGAAATAAACCAGAATCTCTCACCCCATCTACCTGGGCTTCTACAGCCAAGCTCAAGAGAAATGTCCTGCATCTGCAGCTCTCAAAGCTGAGAGCAGGTTGTCAACAGAAAAAGAAAAGGCCCTTTTAAAATCACTTAATATCATTGTGTTCAAAAGTGATACTTTTGAGTGATACTCAAAAGTGAGTTCTCCCAATGTTAAAGACTGCATGACAGGTTGTGCTGACAATTTAGCACAGCCTTCTTGCCTTTCATAGCCTACTCTCTACAGGCACATCTTTTTATTTGTGAGGGGATGTGGAATAACAATGCAAGCCAGTCCCTACATCCTCCAGCCTCCTCCTCTGCTCTTTCTGCTGCTCGATGCGTTTCTGCCGCTCTGTCAGCAGCTGCTTCTTGTATTTCTCCTGGTCCTTCAGCTGCTGCTGCTGGCGCTGAGGGTCAGAACGGTTTTTGTTCTCCTGCTGCAGCCTCAGAAACTCGCGACGGAGAGTTGACTCCCCAGGGAGATTAACTATGGAGCTGAAACAAAATACAAGTTTCTATATGACTAAACATAACATTAAAGCAGGGAGAATACAAGGAACTGCTTGTTGTCCTGCGTTAGCAAATGAAAACGTTTTGATAATCTCTGCCATGTTGACTATGCATATGCATTTACTGTGCTACAATGCTGCCTGAAGCTGATCATTGGCTCCTTCATTTGAGACTTTCCTCTCTCATGCTGGGGAATGAAGCGGCAGCTTGTTACGCTCAGCATTTATATTCAATAGCTACAAAACAGTTAAAGCCATCTGAGTGGATACGGTAGATAAGAGATTTAGAGTAAGGTAGGAAAGCAAATCTGTGTGAGGAGAGCTGCCTTCAATGAGAACAGGTTGGGCAGTCAGATTTTATATTCTAGTCATAAATTTAACCTTGGTTCTCCTTCATCTTCATTCAGCTCATCATCTTCCTCCTCGCTTCCACTGTAATCATAGTCTGTTTCTTCTATCAAAAAAGAAAGAGAGAGAGAGAGACCAATAAATGCCAGTGGAGGATGGTGTTATTTAAGATGTTATCTTGAACTTGGCTTCTGAGCACTAAAACTGAACTACATGGAGCTCATCAGGAATTTAAAAGCCCCAAGTTGCACTAAGAGGCTCAGTGGATGCAGCAGAAGACATTCAGGTATGCAACACAAAGCCTACTTCAGACCATGGGTCAAAGGGCCCCTTTATGTATTTTCATTTTTTCCCCTCACTAGCTACGTTGTTTTTGCAAAACTAACTTGTTTTACAGTCTGCAATATAATAAGCTAAGCCCACTGCGATAGCCAACCTTCCCAACAACATTAGCAGCAGGATTATTTCATGTATAAATCTAGATATGGTATAAAAGACTTATACTGACCTTTTCTGCTATTGCATGCCTTCTGCATAACTAAAGTGAGGCCTTTAGTAAATCTGTGTTTCTTTTTGTACTAAAATGAACAATTTTAATGGGGATAATCAAGCAGTGTTAGTTTTAACACTGAGTACCATGGAGATAACTCATAAGGGAAGACTTCAAATTATCATGCCATACAGCTAAAATACAGAGCAAGACCAAAGTGAAACTTACTTAACTTTTTTTGGCATCGATATTTTGAAGTGTACAGTCTGGCAGTTTCAGATTGTTCTTTCAGGGGAATTCTGATTAAAACCAGCACTTTCCAGGTCCAACTGTAACTACTTATCAACATGTGATTGTTATCACCACATCTTTACTCCTTCAAGAGCATTCATGAAAACCTTTTAACTGGATGTCTTTCCATTTGAAAGTGCCTTGAAACCCACAGCTGAAAGAGGTGACACAATTTACAGTGACAATCTGGTGGCCTTCTACAATGGAGTGAAAGTAGGTGTGGACAAATGAAGGGCAACTGATACACTCTATCTGGACATGTGCAAGGCTTTTGACATGGTCCTGCACCACATCCTTATCTCAAAATTGGAGAGGTATGGATTTGAAGGCTGGATGAAGGATTGGTTGGATGGTCACTGCCAGAGAGCTGTGGTCAATGGCTCTACATCCAGGTGGAGGCTGGTGACAAGCGGTGTCCCCCAGGGGTCCACCTTGGAACCAGCGCTCTTCAACATTTTAATCAACGACATAGTGGGATCAAGTGCACCCTCAGCAAGTTCGCTGGTGACACAAAGCTGAGCGGTACAGTTGAAACAACAGAAGGAAAGAGTCATCCAGAGGGACATGGACAGGCTCTAAAGTGGGCCCATGAAAACCAAGCCATATTCAACACGGCCAAGAGCAAGGCGTTGCCCTTAGGTTGGAGCAAACCCAGATATGTGCACAGACTGGGAGAAAAACTCCTTGAGAGCAGAACTGTGGTGAAGGACATGGGGGATATGGTGCACAAAGAGCTGGGCATGAGCCAGCAGTGTGTGTTCACAGCCCAGAAGGCCAACAGTGTCCTGGGCTGCATCAACAGAGGGGTGGCAGTAGGCAGAGAGGGGATTGTCTGCGTCTGCTCTGCTCCCGTGAGGTCCCATCTGCAGTACAGCACCCAGACCTGGGGCCTCCAGCACAAGGATGATGTGGGGCTGTTGGAGTGGGTCCAGAGGAAGCCACAAAGATGCTCTTGGGCTGGAGCACCTCCCCTCTGGAGAAAGACTGAGGGATCTGGGCTTGTTCAGCCTGGAGAAGAGAGGGCTCCAGGGAGACCTCATTGTGGCCTTTCAGTATGTGAAAGGAGCTTATAAGGGGAACCAACTTTTTACCTGGTTTGATAGTGATAGGACAAGGGGAAACAGCTTTAAACTAAGAGTCAGATATTAGGAAGAAAAACTTTACTCAGGGTGGTGAGGTGCTAGAACAGATTGCCCATAGAAGCTGTGGATGCCCCATTCCCGGAGATATTCAAAGACAAACTGGATGGGGCCCTGGGTAGTTTGAGCTAGTGGGTGCCAACCAGGCTATGGTAGGGGGTTGGAACTGAATGATCTTTAAGGTCCCTTGCAATCCAAGCCCTTCTATAGTTCTATGATATGACTACTGGAGTCAGTAAATTCACACTGCAACAGAAATTTCATTTTAGGCACAAATATTCCTGTTATCAGATCAATACTTAAGAGTTTAAAATTAATTTATCACCTTTACAGCACTTCGTATGTTTGCCCTCATAATCACAAATATTCAGAGTGCTCCTGCCATTGTAAAACATACAAGAGAATGAAAGGTGAGAGGGTAGGGAAAATCACAGGTCAGCAGGCTACTTTACTCTCTGTTGCACATCAGCCTGGACATAAGGACCATTCCCACTCCAGCACTGCTTCTTCCAGGTTTTACTCCGAAGAATAAGGAACCAGCTCAATTTCTCTCTTTTACTGCATCTGGTATAAAAGCCAACCAATTATATCCATGTGCGTGTCACTGGATCTTGGAAGCCTTTTCAAGGACTTGTACACTCCACTACAAAATGCTTCTGCCTCCAAAGAACTCACAAGCTATAATTAATTTCCTTGCTGCATCACCATATAAAGGTATCAGGAACCAAGAGATGAACTGAGACTGCGAAAGGCTCACTCAGTACAGTTTAGATACTCTATTTAGAAAATAGAGGCCTAAGCATTACATACCACTGTGGATCAATGCTGTTGCAGAGATGTGCAAAATGACCCCACTGCTACCAGCAACAAAGCTTTCTCAGTTTTTTGTGGTACCAGCATTTCAGGTGTATCTACTTTTTACTGCACTGTCAAAAACCAGTAAAGGACCTACTATTTGCAGTGTCTTTTATTTTCCTTTTTTTTTTTTTTTTTTCCTTTTTGCCACATTACCCTTTTCTCCTTTCTTCTTCCTGGTCCTATCCAGGTGGTCTTTCAGCATAATGCGCACTTGCCGTTCATTCTGCATGTCTCGGATAAAAGAGTGCTTAAGCAAGGTTTCAGTGGATGGACGATGCAAATAATTTTTTACAAGGCAGCTTTCAACAAAATTAAGGAATTTCTTTGACCTTAAAAAGACAGAAAAACAGGGTAAAATAATAAACCTTTCCATCTGGTTTGCCAAGCACTACCCCAGAGTGACATAAAGGACTACATTTGCAAGGCTTCATTTTGCACCAGGACTAAAACTGCAGTCACTCATGTGAACCTTCAGTGGCTGCAATGGATGCTGCAAATTATCCACAGATCAAAAGAACAGGGTTGGTTCCCAAAGGCAAACTACTTCTGCACCCATGGCTCACCCCAGCACTACAAACAGTGGAGGAAAGACATCATAGATCATTTCAGGGTTTAACAAGACCATGATTTCTTGGATGAGAGAGCTAAAAATCATCCTAAGCCTAATGCTGCAGAAATTACACTTTCCACATCTTTTTACCATTTTCTGGATTTCAGCTTTGGGGGTGGGTTCCGCGGGATGAGGAAGAGCGCTCTCATTGGGTGCATGTCACACAGGGCTGCAAAGGAGACCACAGAGTTAAATACACAGCCTGCTGTCCAACCACTGCCACCCAGGCGGACCCAACCATTTCTCCCACTTCCTACAGCACAGCACCTGCTGCAGGACCTCACTGTTAGTCAGTGCAATTCATGCTACAGGCAAGAAAGTCTCAGAGTACAAAGAAAGCTTTCACAATGATGCAGTTATCAACGGCTGCACGAGATATAGTTGAAAGAAAGGCTGCATGGCAACTACGAATGCAACTTTACTCTTATTTTTATAGGTAAGGCTTCAAAAGGACATTATAAAAACTCACAATTTTAGTATATTAAGGAACAATTTTTCATAAACAGAAGTTAAATTTAGGATTGAAATATGTACATAATTTAATATGCTTTGTTTATGGTCCAGATAAACAATAAGATACATTTTCATCAAACTCTTAGCTGTATCGCTCATGGCACAAAAGAAAATGTAGGATGAAGAAATACGATGCAAATTGGAGAGCTCATGAACTGTGTCAGTGGAGCAGAGCATAATGGCTTAGCACATATTTCATCTATTCTGTGTTTTGGGAGTAGGAGCACCATTATTAGACAATTTGCAACAGATCCTACCAGTGCATTCAGACGCTGGTTTCTTTCCAGCCCACTGTACTTCTGCTTAGTGTTACTGTTACAGAAATGTAAAACTACAAAGAACTCTGAAAAAAAGTAAATACCATAATATCTCTTATACCCAAGACATTTTGTGTGGAATTACAAACGAGTCCCTGCCTGTCACGAGGAAATATTGAGGGTCAGAGGTCTTCCTTCACAAAACAGAGCTAATGAATGACAACTGGTAGGATCTATATGGAGGCTGATTTCTCATGATATGCGGGTGTTCAGAAGTGACTCACTTAATAGAAATAGATTTGCAGCATTGCAGAAATAGTAAAACCAAGACTACGGCCTGGTTACACCTTTACTGCCTTCTATTTCTTTCTTGCCTGTATCTACCTGCCATCATTTCTCACATCTGACTTGGCTTTTTGTCTTTTTCCTCTGTATTCTCAACAGCCTGCGATATAGCGGGGGTGGCAGTTCAATGAAGTCCGGTTTCTCGATATGGGTCCTATAACCTCATGTAGAACAAGAAAAAAAAAAAACCCACAACACAATGCAATAGAATATAATCTATTACATTCCCCTGCCAAAAATAGCGATAACGTCAATTACAAGTGGAATGAGGAATTAGCACGTGAAGCTACAAATTCAAAGAAAACTGCACAGACCCACGTCTCAGGACGAAGCTAGGCTGAAACACTGTTTCTGAAAGTGCTCCTCAACTCCAGCTGGATCTGGAGCATTGCTAAAAACCAAGCTGGACAGGAAAACAGCCAAAAGTGTTTCTTAAGCACAGCCTACGTGCTCTTGAGCTCAGGCCAGGGTATAATTTATTTCATCTCCTGTGCTCTCAGCAGTGACCATGTACACCCTCACAACACAGCTGTTCCATGGGTGCAGGGGTGAAACCAGTGTTCTGCAGAAACAAAAGATGTACGGGTCTATGTGACCACCCTGCAGCCGCTGATTTCTGCGCACTGGCTGTGAGACACTAACCAGAGTAGTGAGGGGACAGTAAGGGTCTCCCAGCACACTCCTGCTGCTTGGCATCATGGACCGAAGCAACTATATGAGACAATATTTACCTAAAGCTAGTAAGAAATCAGGAGTGAAATCAAGGAGGGGAAACAGGGACTTAGGTGCGTGGAAGGGACACAAGAGAGCTGAAAAAATTCAGAGATTATTTGTAAGGATCCAGCCAGAACCAGAGCTTTGTACATCTGTGCATTAGTCAAGCATGAGATATTTTAATACAGAACATGTTCACAAAGCATAGAGCCCCCTCCCTGAACCGAACCACTTACGAGGAGCTCCTTCAGCCATTTCAATAGCAGTGATTCCCAAGGACCAGAGGTCACTCTGCAGGAAAAGAAACATTGCACGTTGCAACTTAAAACACTCAAGCTTTTTTCAGTTTTTCTTTGTTCCCCTAGAATTCTCTTGGATCAAGTCATTTTCATGTACATTCTGCTCCCTCCTTTTCCCTCCTGAGCTTTTAGGAAAGAAACCTGCTAGCAGCCAGAAGCTTCCCATTCCCCATGCAGTTGTGAATAGCTGATTCATCATTTAAGCAGACAGCTCTAAAATGCAAACCTTCTGCATTCATAAAACCCAAAAGAGTTGGAGTGCAGCAAACACTGTTTAACTATACAGCTTACATCTTTAAGCTATTGCTACGAGGCAGTGAGACACAACACTGGATGATCTCGAAGGTCTTCTCCAACCTTGGTGATTCCATGATTCTATAAACAGTGTCTCGCACTCTGTTCCAGGCCAAAAAAATTTTGTCTTAATGCTTCTATCACAGTAGTCATCGCTGAGTTTCTACACTGACAAAGCTTAAACTATATTCTGACTTTCTGTCCACAAAGTCTCCAGTCACATATTTTTGTGCACATGGAAGGAAATTCAGACTGGAGTTTCCATTATCAGCTTATCTGAATTCTAAAGACCAGATTTTGATCACAAAAGGTCAATTGGGAACATGACCAGTGACTGTAAAAAAATTGTCACAGGCTTCTGGGGAGGTTCACAAGGGAGATGATCCTCCCCCTCTACTCTGCCCTGGTAAGGCCTCATCTGGACTACTGTGTCCAGTTCTGGGCTCCCCAGTACAAAAAAGACAGGGATCTCTTGGAAAGAGTCCAGCGGAGGGCCACAAAGATGGTGAAGGGCCTGGAGCATCTCCCCTACAAAGAAAGGCTAAGTGAACTGGGTCTGTTTAGCCTTGAGAAAAGAAGACTGAGAGGGGACCTGATCCAGGTCTATAAATATCTAAGGTGTGGGGGGCAAAGTGGCGAGGCCAGACTCTTTTCAGCAGTGTGTGGAGACAGGACAAGGGGAAATGGGCAGAAACCGGAGCATAGGAAGTTCCGCACGAAGGTGCGCAAGAACTTCTTTACAGTGAGGGTGACGGAGCACTGGAACAGGCTGCCCAGGGCGGTTGTGGAGTCTCCTTCTCTGGAGATATTCAAGACCCGCCTGGACGCCTATCTGTGCGACCTGCTGTAGGGAACCTGCTTTGGCAGGGGGGTTGTATCTAAAACTACATTTTAAAAGGGTGCAACAGAAGACAAATCTTCAAAGATTAGCAGCTCATATCCAGCCTGGAACTCTGTCTAAACTTGACTTTACCAACAGAACCCTCTCAATTCAACTGCTCTGAACTCCTTCATGCAAGCAGGAAACCTGTTTGTGTTACAGTTTGCAGAGACATCTAAGAATATAACTAAAGAGACCTTGACTTGCTATGAAATAAACGACAGAAAATTAGAAAAGCCGTCTAGAGGTACTATTGCAGGCTCCGAGGATAATGGGAAAAAGAACCAGGCTGCAAAGTACTGTGGTTTCTTGTTTCAAGGTGTGAGAGGCAGACAGCTGAAGTGGAAAATGGTAGCAGCGTTTGAAAGACTGATGTGTATAGTAGGTGCACATGCATATATTTTTTTCACTGATTTGTTATAATTTTTGCCACTTCTTAACAGAACAAGAAGTTACAGACACTACAGAATGGCTTCCTGCTACTTTCTCCATCATATCAGTCATAAATCTCTGTAGAAAAGATCAGTCCTGTGCCACCTTCTGAGTCATAGTATCGTTTGTGTGGCTGTTTGTTACTGAAGGCAAGGAAACCTCAAGAAGTAGGTATGCACGTTCCTAACGCTTATACCTTCCAAAAAGAAAATCAAGTGGTTTCAGAAAATGAAGGCAAGATTCATTTTCTGAGGTTTCAGTACGAGATTTACATGGTATGAAAAATAAAATAACATCCAAGAACATTCTTTGGTCATGACTGCCACTCACACTCAGCATGACTTCACACTGCCAGTGCAGTGCAGAAGATCTCAGCAAGGGAGAATCATGGCCCTTCAACAGGAGAAAACAGAGGTAATAACAGGCTCTTCTAATAAAATTTCTGAAGCCACAGCTAGAGTAGCCAAGTGGCAACCAAGAGAACACCAGGACCAAGAGAGTAACCAGGGGAAGGGCTGCTCAGGAAGCCATCTCTGGAAAACACCTTGAAGCCTAAGCGTAGGCAAATTAATGAGAACACTGCTGGAAATAATTCAGAGGACAAAGAGTCATAAGTCTCTTCAGAACAGCATCTTTTCCTTTCCATCCATTTTAATGAAGGAGAACCAGAAAAAGCATACGAACAGCTGTTGTCAGTATTCAAAATGCAGAGCACGCTGGTCATCTCACAAGATAAATTCTTCTTTCAATGAAGAAGTTATCATTAGATGTTTGCATAGGAGCAAAAATGATGTCAGGGACCACTTAATTAGTGCATATAACAAGAACAGATAAGGCCTCTGTATTCACTCAGTCTTCTCTGTTGAGAAATTGGCGGTGAGTAATCAACAGCATTAGGGTGGGTACTGCTAGCGGGTCTGGAGAGGAAACAATTCCCACCTCCTTAGTACTGGTGAAGTCACATCAAGATGGCTGTGATCAAATCTGGACTGCATATGTGCAGCATGTGTGCAGCAGAGGGCCACAAAGATTATTAGGGGCCTAGAGCTGGGAGGCTCCAGGCTGAGAAAGCCTGGACCATTCAGGGGGTCTTAGCACAAATTCCTCACTGGAAAAGAAGAAAGAAGACCAAACCAGTCACTTTTCTTTTCAGTGGTGGCCAGGGAAAGGAGAAGAGGCAATAGGTACAAACTGAAATACAGGAAATTCTATTCAAACATAAGTTTTATTTACTGTGACAGTTGTAAATACAGGCACAGGTTGCCCGGAGATGCTGTGGACTCTCTAATGTTGAATATATTCAAAACCTGAATGGACATAAGGCACAAGTGGGCAGCCTGCTCTGGCTGACTGTGCTTCAGTAAGAGTTTCAGTGGACAACCTCCAGAGGTGCCTTCACCCCTCAGCCATCGCATGAACGACTAGAAATCATTGTGGGATGGAAAACCACTTGCAGTTGCATGTTTATAAATGAGCGATGAGTTACGGTAATTATTACCAACTAAGTCAGGATTTACAACTAAGTACAAAGTAAAATAGCTCTTTTACAGAAGAGAGCGATACCTTGTCATATTAGCATTACATTGTTTGTCAAGCATTCCTTACAAATTTACCTCTTATTTTTCCCTTTCCATCCTGATCTGTAACCTCCATATGTATATATATATATATATATCAGTATTTTGTTGCACAGATTAATGAATGTGTATTGCAGATATAAACAATTCACAAAAAAACCACACTCATAGTGAAACTCCAGTCTTAAAAAGAGCCACCACCCACATACTACAAATATTTCTGTTTGTACAGTTATAACATTATTGTGGTTTAAAAGAAAGGAAGTTTGAACTTTTCAAGTGCAGTACTTGAGATGAATTTCAGCAACAACTCGTGTGTTTTGCTATCTGATGCTAAGTTGCAATACTTACTCGGTAATCATAGGTAGAATCCGGGTTTTCCTCACAAGCAATGACTTCAGGTGCCATCCAATATGGTGTTCCAATAAATGTGTTTCTTCTCCCAATAGTTCTATCCAGTTGGGCGCTTACACCAAAATCCACTAAAAAGTCAAGCAAGGGTAAAGAAATCACTAAAGGGCTGCATTCATATGGCAGAGTGCTTGCTTAACTACTTTCATACTTTTTGGATACCAAACCTTTGGGCTAGAACGTGTATCAAACCTGATACAAATTCTCATAGTGCATCTTGTCCAGTAACTGAAATTAAGTGGAAAAACTGAAGTTTAATCTAAATGCAAGCCTGAGTAGGACCTGAGATCTTTAACTAGTACTAGAAAGGAAAAACAGTACCTATGTATAAAGCACATTCAGATGTGTCTTATCTGTCTATTTGTTTATATATCACTTTGTTTTGAATTATTTCAAATAACTCCATCCCTGCATTCAAAGACTCGCTTACAACAGGCTGAAGAATACACTGGTTTATTCTGATCTTAGCCTCATTATAATGAGAGAATTGTGCACTGCTCTTTGTGCTGAAAGGATATTACTTTCATCGGGACTGTATAGCAACACAGTGTTGTTCAGAGATGAAGAAGGGTCCATAAAACCAACCATTATGTGATTGTATTTTCTTTCAACAAACCTCTAAGATGCACTAATTGGATCTACTGGCACAGCATCTAGTGCTATTCACGGAGAACATTACGAAAAAAAAAACAACAAACAAACAAAAAAAACCAACCACCACCCACAAAACAACAACAACAACAAAAACAGCAAGAAAAAGAACTGGAAGGAAACAGTCCTGTCGTTATCATCAAGGAGAAGATTTTCACAGCTGTGTTTCCTCAGTACAGAACATCTGCATACCATTACTACATACTACCATTACTGACTGTCCCTATTCAGCAGAATGTCTTCAACAGTAATCTGGACCTGACTTTTGGGTTCATCATATATTCTGTGCTTCCGATGGGAAATATGAAAAGTGCTTTTACATAACACGCTGAAATGGAATGGAACCAGACTGAGAATCTCTTGGTTTTCTAGCTTCACTGTTTTAAGAGACACTTAAGTTAAATCCCTCTGGCAATATTTTTTTTTTAAAATTAATTTTAAAAAAAAATCCTTATTTTGACTTGCTCCAGTCAAGCATCCTCCCCCATATTGATAGGCTATGTCTATCCTTCTTCTCTATCTCTATAGTGATTTCTTTCAAATGAAGAAAAGAGATGGGAAATAAAGAATCATCCCAAATAAGAAAAGGGCTCTCCTCAAGACTGCTCCTTTAAATCAACGCTATGCATCCTCTGTGATGTCTTCCAAAAGCATCAAATACGTCCTCCTCAAGAGGGATATGTACTTGAGTTTAATCTTAGGAAGTTGGAAGTTGTTAACAGTTGACACGTCACAGCTAGAAAAGGAAATGAGTAAACAGGCTAACATTCTTGAGAGATGAGCATTAGTAACATCTATTCATGTGTGAGGGCTATCACTGAAGAGCAATTTCATCTATCCTCAGATTTATGAAAATCTCTAAGCCTGCTTCCCTTAGAGAAATGGATCAGTTTAACTTACTCTTGGTGATTTGTTTGGTTTTTTTTTTGGAAGCCTTTGTACACTGGGAGCATGCTGTGAAGACGTGCTGGTGATTTGACTGACCATAGTCAAACATAGGTTATCTATCTGAATCTATTTGTCTACAAGTAGCCCTGTTTCTCACAGGCTGTGAGTGACATTGTTGCAGAACATATCATATTCTCACCTTTTTCTAGCTGACAGACATTTTGTAAACCCAGCATTAACACTATTTGATACACCTCGGGTTCCTGAAAGCTCTTTCCAAGGTAAGACCGAAATTTTAAACAAACAGGTTTGTAGCACACATTTAAAGAAACATACCCAGTTTTACTTCTGCATTTTCTGTGAGAAGAACATTCTGTCCTTTAATATCTCGATGGATGACATGATGAGCATGAAGATGTGCCAAGCCCTAAAAATAAAGCAAAACAAAACCAAGACTTCCCTTATTCTCATTATCGTGAACTTTTGTTGCCCTTTTACACTTTTATCCTTTTCAGACTTCATGGGGAAAGCCCTTTACATGTGATCAGCAACACCAAGTCCTCAGTTTTGGCAAGGAGAGAAGACAACAACCAGAAGGCATGACTGTAGCGTAGCATCTCTAAAGTAAACTGTGAATAAAATAAGGTACCAATATTTTTTACTTCTCTCTCAGAATAAACACTATGTATTAAAAGCAAAAAAAAAAAAAAAAAGAAAAAAAAAAAAAGGTGAAGACCATTGCAGAATGCTCTCAATGAGGTACAGAGACAGGATGCGTCTGGCTGGACTGGGTTAAATTCTACTTTTGACAGAACAGCAAAACTCTGAATTCATTGAAAAACTGATCACACAGAGCTCAAAATACCATGTCAGACTATTTTTGAATGCAGCAAATATTGCTGCCATTCAGCTAATATTTGCAATATTCTGTCTCCTCCTTCTTTCCCAAATTGTTCATGGTTAAGCTAGCATAGATAGATAGAACAAAACACCGAAATAATACACTATAATAAGCCAAGGGATACTTTGCTGAAAACGCTTAGCTTCTGTAATACAGCATTAGTGACTTCAAATGCAGCTTCCACCCAACTCCAAAGTTTTCCAGAAGGAAGCATTTTCAGCCCAGATGCAATGAGTTATTCTCTGTTTTAAAATGGAGATGATTCAATCCAATTGCTTGTTTCATGCAAGCTTGATGTTATTACTTTCTGCTGCAAGAGCATAAATCACAGGTTTTAATATCAATTGTTTTAACAGAGATATTACAGCCACACAACCACAAGAACTTAACCAGACCATCACGACTTTCTTTTTTTTTTTTTTTTTTTTGCAGAAAAGCTCTCCCCACAATCTCCAGCTGTAGTTATTACAATATGCAGTCTAATGCCAAATCCAGGTGAGACAGCTGATGCTCTCCACTGAACATACTTATCAACAACACCTCCAGAAGCAGAGATTTACCCATATTCAAGCGTTACTTTGGCACACTATTTGAATTCTAGTTTCCAGAATATGCACTTATCTTAACATTATTTAGAAACGAAGTAAAATTCCATTGCATGGAAGATGGATCAGTAAGTCTGTAATGGGTTTGGAATTTACAATGATGGGTTTCAATGTTGGGGTTTTTTTTGTTTTGTTTTTTTTTTTTCCAGGCCAGTACACTGGACTGCACTTTGGAACTGTTTTATCCTCTCTACTTTCCAGGAATACACACACACACACACAGAAAAACAATAAAAAAAAAAAAGTCCCAAAGCATACATAGAATGAAATCTAGCTGCAAGAATTATCTTGGGGAATATTGCTGCAACAGGGCCACCTTTACAATTTTGAGATGCTGTTTAGCCAGCATTGCTTCTAGTAGTGCAGAAAAAAGGTCCCCTAGTGTGTGCAGGTAAAGGAGTTACGATCAGATTGACCTTACACAGCAAGAATAGTCAAAGCAATGAGTAGTAGTAATATCACAAGATATGGAGGAGGATGTTATTTGTCACAGAAGACAATAATCGATGTGCTCTTCATACAGAAAATGGGTTTAACTAGAGTACTACGAGATATTAAGTAGCCACCATGCAGGCTGATGTACACTTGGGCTCTTCTGAACTCAAGGACCACAGCCCACAAGCCCCATGGATCAAAATCTTGAAATACCAGTGCTTATTTTTGCTTTACATTAAGGACCAAGGGCCAGGAAAAGATTTTTTGTTCCAAATGAGCAACAAAGTTCTGGTCCACAACTCACCCTGAGAACCTCTCTGCAGATGTATGCAATCCAGTCTTCCTTAAAACAGTTCCCTTTCGTCTTCTTTACCAGATCAGTGACGGAGCCAGCACCACAGTACTCCATCACCAGCTGCAGGAAGACAAATGCAACACATCTTTACCGCAGCACCAACAGAGATATCAAGAGTGATGTCTGCTGCACCACTATCAAGGTGAAGTGAACTATGTGCCACCCTCCTGGGTGCCAAACGATGTAAAATCTCTTTTCCTGTGCAATGCACATTACTGAGTAAATGAATAAAAAACAAGAACTCAGGAGCGCTCCTATTACAGGTCAAGGGTAAACATTTTCTCTCCAGTAAAAACATAAATCAGAAGAAAAACAACCAAGAACAAAAACAGCACTAACAAAGGTGGGGTTTTTTGTCAAAATTTAAAATATCTCATCTTGCTGCAGATCTCTATATATCTTGCAGACCACAAAAAAAAAAAAAAAGAGAGTTTATTTTTCTTTACTTCATTGCCAACTCCTCTGTTTGCTTTTTTATTTTTCAACTGGAAAAGAACATAGAAAGTGGCAAGAAAAAGGAGGGGAGAGGAAAAGACAAGCTCTATTTCATCATTGTTAAAAAAAAGACGGAAACATTTAATTTGGGAAAAGAAAGTTCTAACAACAAATCTGATCAACAACCTAAGTCACAAGTATTATACTTTATGCTCATCCTCTTAAGCGAGGTGGGAAGCAAACGGATGAGGCCAGGCTTGTCTCGGTTGTGTGAAGTGAAAGGACAAGGAGCAGTGGCCTAAAACTTGAACGTAGGAAGTTCCACACAAACATGTGGAAGAACCTTTTTATGGTAAGGGTGATGGAGCACTGGAATGGGCTGCCCAAAGAGATGGTGGAGTCTCCTATGGAGATATTCAAGACCCGTTCCAATGCCCACCTCTGTGACTTATTGTAAGGAACCTGCTTTAGCAGAGGGGTTGGACTCAATCTCTTGTGGTCCCTTCTAACTGTTGTGATTCTGTGATTCTGTGTGTAAAGGAAGAGGGATGTTTCTTTTTTTATGAGTTACTCCTCAGAACGATGACTTCAACATTCCGCTGAGACAAGGTCTGAGACAAGTACATCGGAGCTCTGAAGAAAGGAGCTGGACATCCAACAAACATAACACAAAGCACTTACCCAGAGTTGATCATCTTGGCCTGCAGGACTCTTCTTTACAAACGCACCATAATATGTAGCAATATTCCGATGATGGGAATATTTTTTCAGCATATTTATCTCCAGCTTGATTTCTTCCTCTTCATTCTGTGTCAGAAGAAACAGAAGGTTCTTGAAGTGCTGAGAGGTCATCAAGCCTATGCACCCTCCATCTTTGGCAACGTTTGGGACCCAACTGGAACAAGCCTGAGCAACCCACCCTGCTTCGGGCAGGAGTTTGGGTTGGAGACCTGAGGTCTCTCCAACCAGAATTGTTCTGTCAGTCTGAGACTGCAGTCCAAGGACAGGCTCATAAACTGAGGATGGAATCATTCTGATCCTTTGGCCTAGGATTGAGCTAAAGAATCAAAAGTACCCCCATGTGGTTGTAACAAAATCATATTGTCTCCTCACGGAGCTAGACAGGATCAATAACTCCCATTTGCAGTTCCTATATGCAGTAATTTAGTCTTGGAGAAATGAACTAAATTTAAACAAATAAAAATATTCCTAACACTCCATTATGTAAATACTCAGACAAAACTTGAGTGCGCACATCAGCCAGTTCATCTTCCCACTGCCACCAAGGGCCCAGCTGAGAGGAAACTACAGCAGAACAGCAGGTGCATGGCCACATGTTGGCCTCTGGAGCAAGAGCAGGGCCAGGGTTTGCCCCCTTTCCAGCAGCCCCCCACCCCACACAGACACAGGGTGCCCCACATCAAGCCATTGGCCTGGTGCAGGCCCAGCCACTTGGTGCCACTGTTTCATGCCAGCTCTGTTGCTCCACTGCCTTTGCTCAGCCTCCTCAGGCAGGCATTCTCCTCTGGCCAGTCCAGCCAAAGCTGTGGGGTGATAATTGGGAATAGTTTTAACAACCACTCTATAAGGAAATGTCATTTTTCAATGAGGTCTTTTTTCAAGAGGTCCTCTCAGAGCAGCCTGTTTGTTTTACTGTCCCTGAGAGAAATAGTGCACAACACTCTGTGAAATGTCTGTAGATTTTGCTGTCTCATTTGCTTTAATAGGAAATGCATAGCACTGTGAGGTATCCATGCATCAGTTAAAAGGAGTAAGACCAAGCTGAAAATTAATTTACCTTGCTGCAAAACATTCCAGTCAGCACTTACTAGCTGAAGGGAAGGAAAGGAAGCAGCAAGAATAGTTCAGACCCACAGGACATTCTTCTGCACTTTCTCACTGTTTTCCAGTCACTTTGCCATTGAAGCTTTCTTTTAGCCGTCACAACAGACCGCTTACAAAACCGGCTGCACTGTCCCTTCAACCTGTACCAAAACACTGAAGCCTGGCAGGCTGAAACCAAATTCCTTCAAATATCTTATTAAATCTGACCTGAAAAAAGCATTCCCAGCAGGAGTAGCCAAGAACTTCCCTAATAACTTCAATACACAGGAGATGTGCTGCCAAACCAAAGCCTAACTTTCATAAGTTTTAGGAAAAGGGAAATGTGAAATAACTCAACTTGAAGCAAAAACATCTATTTCTGGTTTCAGAAGAGCCCCTCTGCTGAACAAAGACTCTGGAGGCACACTTTCTACACCAGGTGCTTCATTTGTCTTTCGTTTGCAAATAAGGACAAAGGAAAACCTTTAATCTTTGGCTGAATAGGACCCTCGGTGTCATACAACTTAGAAAGGGTAAGGAGAAGGCTGGAGTAGTATCTGGAGTGTCCAACAGAAATCAGAGCTGCCTCCCAGACAGCATGCAGGAAACCCTCTGTAAGCAAGGTCGTATTTCTCTGTGTGTAGCCAGGGTCAGATCAAAGGGAGCTTGTGCTCTTGCCTTCTGGAGGGGAAGCAAAGCTCTGCACCCTCTGAGACTCCAAACTGTGCATTTGAAAGATGGAAATAGGAAATTTGAAAGGCACCCTTCAGCTTTTCAGTGCACAAAGATGTTCAGGAATTCCACTTTCCACCACCCTGTCTGTTAGTGCTGTCATAAGCCACATCTCCCAGGGGTCTGGAACCTGCTCATGAATCATGCTGCTTAAGAGAAGAAACAAGCTCACAGATGTGCAGGTGCAAAAAGCTTTCACAAACCAATGCAGTTCTAGGTGCAGATGACTGCAAGCACAAAGATGACAAGCTCACAATCAAAGGCAATGACATTAAGAAGCAACAAACAAGAAAGCACATGCTTCTGACCTCAGGCAGAAACAAAATCATCAGCTGGAGAGTTCTCCACCAAAAGATCCCTCGGTACTGGGGGGACTAATGACAGGTTTCTCTTTACAAGTTATTTCACTATCAGGAAAGCCTGAAAGCAATGACAGGGAATGGCCTGCTGCAGAAGTGTCCCTTAACCAGCTGCAGTGACAGCCGAAGAGACAAGCAGCAAGGATCAGCAAGGATCCCATCTCTCCGTGCACCCTCTGTTTACTTGGCACGGCCAGCAAGCAGGAAACGCAGCCTGTGTAGACCCAGGAAAGCACACTGCCATCAGCTCCACTTCAACAATTTCAAGGGCTCTCATCCCCCAACTTCCCCCAGAAAACATGACGCTGCAGCACTTCCTGACAGATGTCCATGAGATCCCACAGTGACCACAGCATCCTGCTGCTGCTCTTCAGAAAGCGGCCTGGGGCTACAACTCGCAGCAGCAAAGGGCAGACTTGCTCAGCTCCCGGTGAGCCTCAGATCTCAGGGCTGAATAATCACAGCTGAAGCTGGGCAGTGGTTTTCTGATGAAATAATTTACTGCCAGCGGAAAAAAAAAAAAAAAAAAAAAAAAAAGTAGATTTGATGAAACAACATTTGGCTGAGATGTACCAGTTATGATGAAACATTAGCTGGAAGACTGCTTGAGTTGGATTTTCTAGTGAAAACAGGATGCTAGGGGAGAAAAATCTACTGCAGAACACCGAAGAGGTGTAGAAGTGCCTCAGACTCTCTTGATATGATTGATATCCTTGTTCAACACTGTTCTCTCCCATGTCAGGCAACAATGACCAATTACTGAGCAGTGCTGTGGGCTGCTGATCAAACTGCCACCAACCTACACGTGCATGGGCTCTGCCAGACCTGGTAACTGGAACTGCCCTACCAAGTAAGAGAGATGTCTCCTGGAGGATTGAACTGCAGAGTCTTCCAAGCAGGCATCCAAATCGCAAGGCCATTACAGACATTCAGCTCTTCTCCACTTTTATTTTTTGGACAGGGGTGAAGGTAAAAAGACTGCATTTGTCCAGGTTTCTTTAAACAACTACCTGTCTCCTGCCACATGAAATTTTCCTCCACAAGAAAACTGCTCCCAGTGAAGCACAATACAGGCTGTGTCACTACCCAAAGATGAAAATGACCAGAGGGGCTAGAAGCCTCCCAACTCACTCAAGCAGGTTTACAACGACAGCTTCCATTTCTCACAAACCAAACTCCCTGTGAGGTGCAATTTATATGCAGGACACTGAGGATGAGGATTTCAATATTTTAAAGACTTTATTTAATGCCTCAAGTCAGCTTTTCAAGCCCAAAGGAACAGAAAATAATTTCAACCTGGGCAGACTAACAACACAAGAGAAACACTGAATCCTTGGCAGGCTCTGAATTGATCACACTGGATTTCTGCAGGTTGAAAGGATTTCTGCATTACAGTTCAGACTCACTATTGCCATGAGAAGCCTCAGTGCCCACACGCTATGAAGCAGAAGGCGGCTTTTGCTATTTTACAGGCAGAGAAGTGAGGTTCAGAGATGATCTGGACTCGTTCAGCACCAGCCTCAGTCATGCTGCACCCATGCTCCAACCTCCTGCAGCAGCAGAGCAGGCACCAGCTTCAGCCACTTCAGAAGCACAGTCCCCCATCAGACAGACCAGCTCAGAAGGCAAGCAGTAATCCAGAGCATCCACGAGCCATGGTTTATCAGCACACTCACTTTTAAGCTCTTAAACTGTCACAGCTGTTTTTGTGTTAAGTGACTCTATGTAAACAGCACAAGCTGTTATTGCTGTTCAGCCCCCCTAGCAATGGGACAGATTCCCCTGGGAGGTGCTGACTTCCAGCCCACAGAGAAGTAGCAAATCAAACCTGAGCAGCTGTGTTTTGTCCCCAGAATCATGCAACGTGGATTCCTGAAGCTTTCCAAGGCTTTCTTCCATCTAAACTTTGTGTCCATGCAAGTAGGCACTACTGGATGCTGCACTGTGTTGCTTACATACAAAGGAGACTGTTATGTATAGCAAAGGAAATCTTCCCTAGGTTCCCTTCCTGAAGTTTTTGCTTCAATTGTTTCACCAAGGAAGGGACTATCATTGGTATTAACATGACAGCCCACAAGTGACATCTGTGGCTAGCCTTCAAGCAATGCTGGCTGACCCAGAAAGGCATGAAAGCCGTCTGCACAGAAGCTCTGACTCACTTCTGAGTCCCACACAGGATCTGTCTTGTAGATTCCTTCATCCAGCCACACGTTTGTTTTTACAAGGTGGTAGTCATAGCCAAAGCAGCCCTTAGACGTTCCACATAAAAGTGCTACAGCAGCAACAAGTTCAACTAACCAGCATTCAATTCAGACCACTCGCTGCTCAGGGCTGGATTCCCACCCCGTCAGCAGAGGCATCTGGCCTGGACCTGCTCTACGTGACAATGCTCACACAGACTAACTTGCTCTGTTGTCTTCCAAGACAAGCAGGAGACATAAAAACATTGACAGAGCTTGCTCATGCTTGTTCAAAATGCTCCACATAGTTGTACCACTGGCAGACTTGGCCCAGAGGACCTATTTCTTATCTTAGGCTATGACCCTTCCTCAACATCCTAAGACCAACTTCATCTTGGAGTTATATGCACCGCATCCACAGTGCCAGAGCAAGAGAATGGGGAGCTGGTCATCCATGCAAACAGGTGTACCCCATGGAACCCAAACTTCCAGCACACTTTGAGGAGAAGGTGCAGGCTCATCCCAGTCCTTCTGGGGCACAGGAGCATAAGATTTCAAGAAGGCAAGCTGCTTCACTACTAGCTGTGCTCAGAAACAAAGATCAATACTTAGCTAATTTTTTTGACACCTTGTTCCAGCACTGACACCACTTTATAAATGTGAGCAGGGACAGTGCCAATTAAGCTGTCTGCTTCTCTCATCTGTCAAAAAACAATAAAGAAGTGCTACATTTGCATTTCTAACATGTTCTTGCTTGCTTGCTGTCATGGCACCTACACTGAGAAATGGCTGGCATGTGAAGGGAAAGGATGTGATAAAACACAGTAGGGGTATTGCACAGCTACAGGAAATCTTTTACATGCTGTCTTGGGAAACAGATAATCAACTAGAAATAAGCAGGAAGAGAGTTCTCATCATTATTTTAGAGTACAAAAACATAGAAATGCATCCGTTATTGCTTTGTCCCCACTGGACAGGTACAATTGAAATTCTGGTTGCATTAACACCACTCAGAACTTCAAAAAACAAACCACTGCTGAGCTAACATAATTTATACCACCAGATTGTCTTTCATAAGCTATCCACAGTCTCATGATCTGATTCTTTATTTTCCCTTCCACCTTGATAATTGCTTTTTGATTTTTGGTTCGCTACTCACCTCAGTAACATTCATCACTTTGATTGCAGCTAGCTGCCCAGTCTTAACATGGCGGCCCTGTTAAAATAGCAAAATACTGTAAGCAAAACATGCAGGTAAACTATGTACACGTTAGCTAATGATGCATTTAATAGGGCTGCTGGAGCATAATGTCGAATGAGTTTATGGGTCTCCATCCAACTGGATGAATCATCCTCATGGATGAGGTGCAGCCACTACAGCTGTATGTACGTTCTGGCTTCTTAAAACAAAAAGTTTTTTGAAGACGGTGAGGAAAAGAAAGGAATAAAACAATTAAAAGAGCAAACTCAATACAAAGACTGACAATCTAGTTGATAAGAATGTATATTAGAAATGCAATCAGGAATCTTGCTGCAAATTGCACAGTTTCTTGGCTAGGCAAAAACAAGTTATTCCACACATGCAAAGCATAGTGCTTTCTCCTGATAAGTGACACTAATCTCACGCTGAAGGATGGTATCAAAAGATTTGCATGGACAGCGGATTGGCTATGCATCCTAATTTCTCCCTTCCATTAAACATTCAGAAATGGGTCTGAAGCTTTAATACTGCAATTTTGTTCTTTAAATAGTGGTGCCTGAAAAGCTGTGTATTGAAATAGCTAACTGACATCAGCTAAGTAAGAAAGCCATAGGAAATCAGATATGAACTCCTGCATTTTGCAGAAAAAAATGATTTGCAGGTCCAATTTACACCTGCAAAATTAAAAGCTGAGTTGATGTAACTTTACAACTCGGGTCCTATCTGTACACAATTGTACACAAGTATTATTCCAACGACTAAGCAATTTTGCATCAAAGAAAAGTGATGCCTCGTTTTCGAGAGATGTGTCACAGTCATGTTTTCTTTTACAGACAACTGAACCCTGCTGGGACTTTGTGCATTTGCAAGTGCGCTCTATCTCCGGGAACACCCTGGGACAGCAAAGCTTTTTCTCAAAAAGCAGAACATGGGGATTTCTGCACCATCAGACACTGGGAGGAAGATGAATAGCAGCTTGCTTCCTCCACACTGCCACAGCCACCGCTGCAGGCCATTGTGAACACTCCCAGGCACCGCATGCCATGGCAATACAGCAAGGGGCTTGCCTCAGAACACAGGCACACGTACCATGCTGGCACCCCAAGGTGCCTCCAGGAGCAGGTGAGCAGGCTGGTGGGTACCCTTGGATCACTCTGTGTTCTACAGAGGGCCATGGCAAGAATCAACTGATTTTTGTAATTACAATGCTGCATGGAGACACCTTTCTTTTTTATTCTAAAAAAAAAAAAAAAAAATCAATACCACTGCACTTGATACAGAGCATTCAGAGTCCAGTTTTCATGATGTTCAGTTTTATTTCAGAGCACAAGACCTACTCAGATTGCCCCTCTCTATTAAGCTCCCAGGTCTGCAATCGTGCAGACTGTTGGACAAGAGGAGCTCAGCCCTTGCAGAGCCTTGTCTCAGGGCAACATCTGCCTTGCACCTTGCAAAGTTTCCTTCCCAGTGTGCCAAACCCTTTGGCCTACATGCCACCACTTGCATGCACTGGCTCATGTGCAATAAACGCTCCCTGACCAGGTAAAGCAGCACACTATGGTAACCACATGCACTTCCCACCCTTACATTCTCCTGGACCCCTTTGTTGCCCTAGAACAAAATACAGTGAGGGCTGATGCATGGTAGAATCCAAACCTTTCTCAAGAAGACAAAAGGAAAAGTGCTGAGAGCAAAGGAGCAACAAAGACATTCTTGCTGGTTCAATCCAATTCTCAACTTGCTACAAATTGTTTCCAACAACTGCTATCACACCTTTGTAAAAGAGCTTCCGCATTTCTTGTCTGCATTAAGCTGAAGAGCCTCGTCTTCTTCCACACAGAAGGCAGTGTGCAGTCACGCCGAGGGCTGAAGGGTTACCCTCACCAAAAGGTTATCTAAATCTAATGAAAATTACCTAAGAGGAATTAATTTAAAAGTGTTTTGAGACTAGGGAAAAAAAGAGTACCTTAGAAAGCATATCTAAATGCTTTTCTATAGATACATATCTCAATGTTGAGCTCATTTTACTGCTATTTTGGCATATTTAATTTCAATTACAATAAAATTTCCTAAAAAAAAAGAAAAAAAAAAAAAGAAAAAAAAGAAAAGAATTACATAGCGCATAGCATCATTTCCATTTATCTCTGGCATCATCTCAACATGCACAAATCCAACCTTTCATTTAAGATCTGCCAAAGGAAAAGGCTCAGCTTGCCACAGCCACCCAAAATGGCAGAGCACACGTACAGGTATTCATGCAATTAATGCCCGGGCAGACTGACTGAGCAAGGCGACAGGCTGCACGCTGCTCTTGCTTTAATGCACAAACCACAACGGTTCTGGCAGTCAGAGTGAAAACCCCAGGTTTTTCTCCTTTACGTTGGTTTTTCTTTTTCTTTCTTTTTTTTTTTTTTTAAACTGTTTCAAGTACATTTTCCTTGAAAACTCTAAAAGTGGTAAACATCCTGAGCTCAGCCCTGGGGTTCTTGCTAACACACCAACGCTAGTGCCTAAGTAAGGGTTTCAGGGCCTGGTCCTTTATTTTTTCAGTTATCAATAAATCTCAGAGGTTAGGCAGGGTTCATGGGAACTCTTACACACTGCTGCTTCTGCTGAAGCCACAAGGTTGAACATGTTTGAATTGTTTTCAGAAAGGTGGTGTTTTGATTTTTATTTTCTGTGTAAAGCTCCAAGCAGCAACTGGCTGCTTTAACTCTTACCCAACTGAACGTGGCCAACAGATGCGCTTACTTCTGCAGACCGGACATACCAAATGTATCCCGGATGATTCGCCCCAGAAGGAGAGGTGGAACAAGAGGCACACCACTTAGTCCTCTGTGCAATGCACAGTGATCATTCTCTGCAGATCACCAAAGGGAATCAATCTGCTGTGATTCAAGACCCAGCATTCCGTATTTCCCCAGAAACTGGGTTGAGAACAGCATGGTCCATGGGCTCCTATTTCACGAATAGGTTTCATCTTTCATCCAAATGCTCGCTTTGAGAGCACCTTTCAACTCTTGAGACTGCAGCCAGTATACTCAATGGCTATCTGCAAATCACCCATGTCCACACCCAGGATTAGAGCATTAAATGCTATCAATTGCATACAGAGTTCTGACTTGAACAATTCTGAAGCTCAAGGACTCTGACACTGAAATTCCTGCCTACATTTTGGTGAGGTATCCAAGCTGGAAGAAATTCTCCCATTAGCTTTGAATCCAACTAAATTCCTCTCCTCACCCAGAAAATACCTTTGTGTAAAATCTGCTGCAAGTGCCGGTTAGTTACTACAGTAACATTCTGCAAACCCAGGGCCAGCGCTCAATTTTCTCAAATCTGAATGCTAGTCATTGCAGCCACATTTGCAGTTGATGCACGGTGCCAAAGATCTGTTTCTGATGTTCTTCGACTGTGCGTTATCTCTGCAGAGAGAGCTACGGCAAATGGGATAGATCACTGGGTGTTTCTCCCATTGAATATGCATTTATCTTCTTAGTTCAAATCAATATAGGCACCATTTATTTATGTGCTCTACTGAGGGCCAAGACATATATTTTTCTATTTGGATGAAACCAGAATATCAGCATTAGCAGTCAAGTTATTAGCCAATAAGGGAGTTTAACTTGCATTAAGTGTATTTACATGAAAACACGCTCAATTATGTACAATACCTTTTCCTTTTAAATCCAAACAAATTACCGAGGCCTTGGATTTGGCCACTTATTGCTGGAGACCAGAGGGGCCAGCCCCCAGTGACAGGGTCGCCTCTGCACACTTATGCTGTTGGTCAGAACGTGGGCAGAAAGCCATGGGACTCCAGAGTGACCTTTCACAAAACTGCCTGCTTGCATATAACCCAGATATCACAACCTGGGCCATTAGGACAGCCTCTGTGTCTTTCAGGTTTGTACTTGAAAGGCAGCCTGGCTGTTGGAGCTAGAGGACCTTGCTATGGGATGACCTCTGCAGCCGGCTGCCAGCCACCCTTGCAGAGCAGGGTGACAGCTCAGCTGTCCAGCTGCAGGCTCTTCCTGAAAGTGAATTCAGCGAGCAGATTTCCTGTTCAAAACCCACATATGAACTTTGAAGTCTGAGCCCATCTTGGGTGAGCCAGTGTGAGGCTCTGCGGTTGCTGGTGTGCTGCCAGCTCAGCTGTCTGTGCCAGGGCGGGACCCCACCCTCTTACCCCTCTCCTCTCCACCCTTTCCATCCTGGTCAGGCAAGGAAAGCCTTTAGGAGACTACACAGCAAGCAAACAATGCTCCACATGGGGATTCAGGAAACCCCATGTTCTGTTCCACATGACCTCAATGAAGTCATGATCCTTCTGTTTCCCTTTCCACCTACACAGGGCTTCTCCACCAGCGATTCAGATGAGATGAGCAATGCCTGCTGCTGCCAGTCTGCTGACACCAGCCCTGCCTGCTGACAACACGAGGGCAGCCTCCCGTGCAGCTCGGCCAGGAGGATGCCCAGGGCATAAGACCTGCTCTCAGACTGCTCAACAGAAGGCACTGCTTGGAGCCAACGCTGGCTTCAGATCTTCCTAAAGAAGTGTTTTACGCTCACCAAAACTGAAAAATAATATTTTACAGCTTTTTGTTTGTTTGTTTTTAAATATCATTTTTAAAAAAAATAATAACCCATGGAACTAATTTCACTGTAGAGGGCAACTAAGCTGGCAGTGGTGCAAGATTTCCCTTAAACTAAAATAGCAACCCATTAGCCAGAGATGAAATCAGAACATATAACATTTATCATTCACTTAAAATTCTACTCAAGCCCACACTGGCTAGAGGGGAGGCATGGACATGGGTCATTTCTATGGCACCAGATACTCCAGCCTTCATCACTGGAGGACAAGGACACTCCTTCACCCCTGCAGCAAACGTTCTCATGAACAACAAAACCTAAAAACCACCAGATGCAGTTTTTCTGTCCTTTTTTTTTTTTTTTTTTTTTAAATTTTGAACTCCTGCCGTTCCTATTTCCTCCCATTGTACAAGTGGAAATGCAGATTGTTTGCTTTGCCTAATGTTTGTCTGTGTTTGACTGCAGACCAGTGGGAAAACAAAACGAAACAAAGGACTGAATTCAAGCCCTTGTGCAAACACGTATTTGAGTATCTACATTTCTGCAGTATCAGTATGTCACTCACTTGATCAGATTACCGTCCTGAAGCAAAACATGAACCACTGCAGGCTACTCCATTCTTGTGTAAGATTGGACTAGAGATTTATCTCTAGGGATTTTGAAATCTGCCCCCAGAGAGGTCATTTGTGTTGCCATTAGCAAGATCAAGACACACACTGAGAAACACCAACCTGAGAAAATACCATGCTAGTCATACATGACAACAGAAGCCTTATCTGTGACTTACTTGAAACCAAGGGGCAGCAGAACATCCACTGTCACCTTCGGCACCTTCACTTCATGTAGAGGAGTCTGGAAGGGGAGGCATGAAGAGCTGCCTTTCCACTTCTCTTTTCCTCACACTTTATTTATTGGGACAAAAACCCTGAATTCCCTGTGTCTAAATATCAATATTTACACAAATAGTCGTTCCAGTAGCCTTGCCATTCACTCTGCGTTGAACCAATTGTCACATCTCCTGACACCTACTGAAGCCCACCACCATTCCAGCCTTAGAAGCCCTGTGCTTGGAGACAGGGATATCATCCTGCTGAGGACGCAGCCTTGTGCCCACGAAGCTCTGGCCAGGAGCCAGTCCCTCTCAACACCTGCAGCACCTAGCAGGTCCACCATGCCAAAAATCTGTACGTTCAGGAAAATAAACACACTGAGGGAAAAAAAAAAAAGAAAAAAGAAAAAAAAAAAAGAGGATCTCATTTTGCTGACAGGCCTGCTGAGAAATTGACTGCAGGGAGAGGTACAAATCCCTCCACCCCAGTGACTCACATCTATCCGCTGCAGAACTGTGGGACACTAAAGAAAACCTCCATGCTGCACATCCCTGCAACATGAAGTCATGGGTGGCCGGAGGCATCCCACCGGCCCCATCCTGCAGAAAGGAGATCGTGGCAGGGCTGCAGGTCGGCTGATAGGTGGCCAGGTTTTGGAGCAGGCATCCAAAGGCGAGACTTTTGGCTCACCACCACTATGAAGCTCTGAAGGTCAAGCTGCGCAAAGCAATTACAAACCTTGTGCATGAGATTCATGTTTTAACCCTGTATCACAGACTCCCCAAACACATGCTAATAAACAAGGCTTTAACTTTGCAGATACACTAAGATCTCCGTTACTACGTGACTGAATTTTTAACAATTATGATTAAAAAGTCCTTCAGCACTCTTGTGAACAATAAGAGTAACTTAGTTGAATTTTAAGTTCTGTATAGCGTACAGCATGGACAAGGTTATGTGTGGGTTAAAAATGCACTGCAGGCTTTTGTTTGTTTGAAAGAACAGTAAGGACGGGAGCAGAGCTTAGAGGGTTCCAGCCTACAGGGTGAGAGTTGTAACAAATTTAAAGGTGATTTACTTTTGCACTCCAGTTCTCCTGGAACTTTTCTTACACGGGTTGCAGTATGTGTGTCTTTACTGATGTTTGTATGAGACTACATTCTGCAAAGGACAGTCAGCCCAATGTTAAAACATGTTACACGGGGTTCTTGTAGTCTGAGCCTTTCCTCCAGTAGGACAAATCACGACCTACAGTTCCCTTTACCTAAGGTGAATCCTGAAAGCAGAATACTGCATGGAGAACCACTGTTGAGCTCAGAAGGTCTAAGATCTGCTCAGGGAAAGGGTGCATATTTCAAACACATGAAAATTAAAAAACAGGGTCTACTCTTGGTGTCTTCTCATTTGGTTCTACTTCATGCACCATCTTCACTAAAAAGGCACTTAGTAGACACAATTAGACTGTGAGAAAACACATCAGTCATTAGATTTCTGAATGAGTGCTGTGAGAGATGAACTGTAAGGCACTGATCTTTCAGGCAGTTGGTTCCATTCCCTCCAAAATCCTATTGGTCAGATGGTCCACAACACTCAAGGGGGAATGAGTTACAAATTTGGAAAGATTTTCAGTATCAAAGCAGTCTCCAGAATGAAACTTGACTACCTTTCTAATTATTCTTAAAAGCAAAATACACTTTGCTTTTCTAATTAACTAAGAAAGGACATGGCTTCCAAGTTCACTTTCCTAAAGAAAAATCTGAATTTGAGAAGAGTCCTGATGTTATTTTTTCTAAACTGACCTAATCAGCTTCAAATAGCAGAAGCCTTTGCCTGGCTAAGGCTCCCCTCTCAGGCAAGCTGTAGGTCAGATGTGCGGCAGTAGTTCCTCAACAGCTAAGAGCTGCTACTTTCCAGTGCTGTGTCTTCCAATTTTCTGTATCAATCGAAGTCAATCACGGCAGACAGAGAAATGAACAGTGAACTCCTGAGTGGAGAAAAAGAAAAAGCAAACACAGAACCAACCCTGCAGAATAACTTCACAAAAATAGCTAAACACATTATAGCCAAAGAACCACAGGGCGTTAAGCAATGCAGACTGGTAATTACCAGTATGTACAAAAGAAAAAAAAAAAAAAAAAAAAAAAAAAGCAGCTAACTGTAGGAAGAACTGATTGCTAAAGGGATCAAGAATTTCCTGTGCCAACCGCCGGAGAGCTTTACCAGATCTCTGAGCTGTGATCTGAGCCTTGCCCTGTGCGAAGGATCCGCCAGCAGTGCTCAGGGCAGAGGAAGCCCTGGATGCACCACTGTTGGTCCCAGCAGGCAGAGCCTGCTCCACGCTGCACAGCCCTGGTCCAAGGCCTGCGCTCCCATGTGCTGCTGCCACCGCTGAAGCCAATGGAGTATTCACTGCTGGTTTAATTGCATCTGGATCTACTCTATAAAAGCCAAATTTCTTTAAGTGAATCCCACTTTGCGCCAAGTTTTACAACCCAAAGCTACTGCCCATTGGAAATTAGTCTCCTTGTACTGCCTTGGATGTAGGGCAGAAGGAAACAGAAAGCACTTGCTATCCTGACTGACTGTAGAGAGACACGTGCTCACTGACATAGGTATAAGGGCATGTAGTGACAGGACAAGTGGAAATGGCTTTAAACTGGAAGAGGGCAGATTTAGACTAGATATTAGACAGAAATTCCTTTGCTGTGAGGGTGGTGAGACACTGGAACAGGTTGCCCAGCAAGGTTGTGGATGCCCCCTCCCTGGAAGCATTCAAGGCCAGGCTGGATGGGGCTGTGAGCAGCCTGCTCTAATGGGAGGTGTCCCTGCCTATAGCAGGGGGGTTGGAACCAGATGATCTTAAAGGCCCCTTCCAACCCAAACCATTCTATGATTCTATGATTCTTTTCCCCTCGCTCATGACTTGTTACTCAGGATACCATATCAAACTCTCCGAGTCAGGAAACATTGCTAACTTGTATGACACCAAATACTACAAAGTCCAAGGTGTTATGGATAAACATGCACACACATACACAGACCCACATTTTCTAAACTGTATGACTGAAATCCATGGTCTCAGTCTCTGAAGCTACAAGCGTCAGTGAAGCTGCACCACAACCTTTCTTGTGACTCAGTTCCAAACCCAGTTCTCATTTTCTCAGCTCTGAACACTATCTACTCGTTTGTAGATTCTAATGGCAATAGGCCGTCCAGACAGCTGCAGCCCATCACGAAGCAGCTGTCAAGAAAGAAAAAAAACAACAAAACAGAACAGCAAAACAACCTAAACATCCCACAAGGCATCCAGTGAATGCAGGCAGCTGGGTGGAGAAATGCCTCTATCAGTAGCAGCGTGTCTGTAACCTGGCTTATGTGTACAATATAAACTTCCAAAAGTGGCACTCCTGCCTAGACACCTTCCTCTAATTGTATTCACATTAGACTTGACTCTGAAAGTTTAACCTTCCACCAGTTTAAAAATAATTTCCTTTTGCAGCTTCCTTGCATGTTCTGTCATCCACACACAGATGCAAAAATGCACCACCAACAGCTCGTTGCTCCTTAGGATAAATTTGGTAGTAAGTACAGATAAAAAATGGTGCAGGGCCAGCTAAAACTCTACAGCACTGCCAATGCATGTATTTAAACATCACAAATACTAGGTTTCCATGAACAATGAAAATGTCTTTCAAAAAAATAAATCGAAGAGCATACAAAAACAACACACGAGCAAATCTACTTCCTGAGTGTTTTCTATTGCCTTCTAGTTTCTGAACCTTTGGGGGCAGAGAGGGATATGGAATTACAGAGATCTGCAAGCTTTCCTCCTGTATCAAAGCCAGACGCTTAGCCAAGTTTCTTGCTCTCCCGAGACAACTAGGCTTAGAGGACTGTGCTGCCCTCGCATCCACCCGTGCTTTAACCCGTCAACACATTTCAACCCCAACTGACAGACAGAAGCCACAAAAACGAGCAAAATCCGATATGCTCTGTGAGAACTGCAGATGAGCCTCCCACCCTCCGAAGAGGAGGGCTGCAGCATGGCAGCACAGCTCCCTGCCCCACACTGCCTGCTGGCTGCCTGCAGCCAGTCCAGTCCACCCTGTGCCTGTGGCAGGCACGCAGGCAGACCGCAGCCACCAGTGCCAGACTGCCATGGGCTAGCACAGACTATGAAGGACTCAGCAAAGGAAATGGACTGCTGGGGTTAGGGGTGAACAGGGTGAGGAAGGACAAACTTCCAAGCAACTGCATTTTGTTAGCTTTACAGTTTCTTCCCCACCACTTCCCCCCCCAAAAAGTATAAACTTCAGAATTTCCTTTAACGTAAAAATATATCATCAGCGCTTGCACGCTTCTCACCCTTAGTCTTAGCAGTAACACTACGAAAGCGCTACCATGTTTGCACCACTGGAGGTTATAGAATGTATGTATTTGTGACATCCGTTTGCACAAGAAAATAACTATATACCATAACAGAAGCATTAAAGAAACCCAAATACCAGCAGGGAAAGGGTTCTGAAATCAGGCAGGAAATGGCTCACCAGCACCGATTCCTATTTGCCACTTATCTGCCTGATGAGTGCAAGGTGAGCAACCTCCTGTCACTGTTAGCATTTTACATCCCCTAGGAAGAAATAAAACAAATGACATCACCGGAAAAGGACCGGAAATAAACAAAGTTCCAAATAATTATTTTTAAAGACTTGGCTCGCACACGGGGTTGACCCAGTTAAATTAGAAGTGTATTTCCAGCTCAGTTTTGTTAAGCGTGGACATGCTCACTGGCTTGCATCACTTTTGTTTGTCACTTCCTTTTTGCTGATCCATCCACACTGGACATCATTTTCCAAAGTGCTCTGCATAACTCTGGCCCTGAAGTTTCACAGCAGCTTGAACAAATGAAGAAATGAAGAGAGAGATTAACGCTGAGTTCTTTTACCTGCGCAACCTATGGTGGGGAATCTCCTTTAGCAAGGAGGTTGGACTCAATGATCTCTTGGGCTCCCTTCCAACCCCTGTAATTCTGGGATTCCAAATTTTTCCCCAACCCAGTTTGAAGATTTTTGTTGTTATTGCTGTTTTTAAACAAAGAATTTGGTTTAAGAAAGCCAGCAGTTAACACTGGTGAAAAGCCTGACTGGTGCATGGCTATCCTCACTAACCGGGACAGCAAACATGGGCCAGAGCTGGGGGTGGGCGCAGTTGGTGGTTTTGCCCTTGCAGCAGCCATACACAAGGACACGTTTCTGTGGCAAGGCAACAACCTTCTACCTGCTAATGCTTCCCATTGTTTTTGCCAAGAAAGTCAAGAATAATAATGTAAGGAGCTATTTTCTGCCAAACCACAGGAGCGCTGTTGTTCTGCTTCATCACCAGCTCCATGCACACACCCAGTTATGTAAAAGCAGCAGCAGAGATCGTACAAACCAGCCCAGAGCAAGTGGGTTACAAACACCAAGCCTCAGAAGCATGTCTGCAGAAATGAATGGCTACGCTGATGGTAAACATAGATATGGTAAACAGAATAATGGGGAAAAAATAAAAAATCCAGAGGCAAAGTGCTCCACGTCATCTAATTTACTTCATACCCTGCTCACCAATGAAGCTTCCTTCAGTGGGTGATGATGAACAAACACAGGCGTCTGCAGCCAGGCCATGAGCCAGACATGGCTTATCAGATCCCAGCCAACCCTAGGAACACCTAGAGAAGAGCACAGTCAGCAGCCTGCCCCGGGGGGTGAAAAGTGCAGAAGCAGCAGCTTCCCCGTTTCTCTTTCTGATTATGCTCCCTGTTCTATAAAGAGGTCTCTGGAAATGAAAATGCTTCACGCAGTCTCTGGGGACTTTTTATAAAGCACAATGACTACAGAAAGTGAACAGTTTAGATAACAGGGCACTGTATAATGCCATTACTTGCTTGGCAGCAAAGGAAGCCAGAGAGGAAGGAAAATCCACCGCTGGCATACATACACCAGTAATCAGAGAGAACAACCCCTCTGAAAGTTCCAGTAGTGTTTATACACAGTGAGATACTGCCAGAAAGGCTTAATAATCAATCAATAATCACAGATTATTTTGCACAGCGACATCTCCATCCCCACCTCCACCAGGCCAACAATCCCAGTCCCGCCCCAGCCCAGAGCTGGGGACAGCCCAGCGCTGCCACTGCTGTGCCTGTCAGAGTTGCACCAGGAGCTTGTCTCAACAATATAAAGCATTCTATACTAATAACATCAAAAAGCCTGCCAAAATTCTGTGCTGTAAACAATGCAGCAACCCCAAAAGCTCAGAGAGCCAAGCTGCCTTTAATCTACTCCTGTGACTCTCAAAGCCCATCTGTGTGGCAGGCAGGATCAGCGCCACGCAGGCTCCAGGCATCACCCTGGACTGACAGGGTGACAGACACTTTCTTTCCTGGTCAGAGATCTGTGAGTTTGGAAGAAGTCAAATGACATTAGAGGGGTTAAATAGGAATTTGTTGTGCCTCCAAGCAGCCTAATGAATGCATCAGCTGTTTTGTAAACACATCTAAATGCTCAGTCCCCAGCAGACAACACACGCACACCTGAATGTGCAGATTCCTGTGCAACAGGAAAACACTAATTTCAACATGCAAGCCATGGACACAGATCATGCAAAGTCTTTTACCAGGTGGGTACCTAAAAACTGATGTGAAGCAAAGAAAGGAAGTCAGGAAGAGAGGGAAGGGTGAATCCTGGATCCTCTCTCTCCAGCCTTTATTCTCCAATATGCAGGATGAGAGACCTGAGTTTCCAGCTTTTGTTTTGCAACTTCCTTTATTCCAAACATTCCCAACTGAAGTCTTTCAAGTGTCCAAGAGAGAGGAAAGCCAGTGCTTCTCTTCATTCCTTTATCCTTTCTCCATGTTCAGGCATACTTACAGACATTGTTTCATACTACAAGACATTCAGTTTCTTCAGACCTGATCTATTTTGGCCAAATAAACTGTCCCAGCTGGGCAGCCAGAAGTCTGCTGCATCCTGTGCACATGCACACCTCCTCATCATCATGTGAGCCAGGAGCTCAATGCATCAGGTATACTTAGGCCTATGTGTATGCACAGCAAGCCCAGTGCTGCCCACATGTACCCCACTACGACACGCTCTGCCATGCCCAAGCTGCCCAGGACTCACAGCTTCTAGGAGCACCCCAGGCACCCAGTGCCTGTGCTCCTGCCATCCCAGAGCAAGCTGGCAGCCTTCCACCACAAGAGCTGGTAATACATATTCCATGGCTCGGGAAAAAAATCACCCCTCGTTGCATGGGACAAATGGTCCAGTGCACCCACCTCGTGTTTTGGTGTTGCTTGCCCTGTTCCGCAGAGCAAAAAGCACAGCCGGGCCCCGCTCCTACTGCCAGAAGTGCGTGCAGGATGGGAACCCTTCACCTCAGCAGTGGGACACCTCAGTCCACAATAACTATCCCAACCTCTAACACTGATATAAGGGAATCGGGCATCTGCTGTTGTTATTTGGCTTCTGAGTGCGGAGCATTTGTAAAGAAGCCTCTTAACAGTAAATATTTCATGCTAGACTGGAAAAAGCAAATATTAAAGCACAGAATTTTTCTCCTGGTTCTTCTCTTTTTCCATGTTACAAGACAACATCACGGACAATCTGTGTAAATAATACATGACAGAGTCCATTACCTAAACCATAGGCATATTTATTTTATAATGTTTTTGTTGCATATTTTAGTATAATTGTTCACATGTTTTAAGCAAAGAATAAAGGAAGAGTAGAAAAATCTACACTAGCAGAAATAATCAGTAAATTGGTTACTTTTTTTGCCATTATTTTTAAATATCAGGAAAAAATCCATGCCAAAATGTAGTATCAACAAGAAAGTTACAAAGTTAGAAAGTTCAGTACCATGTATTTTCTGAAGACAACTATGTGTTTCACTTATGTTCTTTTCCTCAAAAATAGCCTGCGTGTAACAGAAGAAAAAACACCCAGCACCTAAGCTGCTGATGACAAATGTAGCAAGTGAGTAACTGTAGTCAGATAATGGGATTTAGTCAATTCCAGTATTCAGCAAACTCAACAAAACGTCCGTACGCTGCCAATGTTCTCACATTCGGTTGTAAACGTTCCTCACAAAATGGAAATTCAGAAATATAAGAGTTCATTAATATTTAGATGCATATTATGGCGATGCCAAATTACTCCAGTATGACAGTGCCTTCTTTTAGAGCACGCAGTACTAAAGACAACCTCTGAAATATTAAACACCCCGCTAAATTAAAATGTACGTTCAGATGGAGGAAGCAAACAAAATGCAATGTTTTGACGTTTCTGAAGCAAAGTTTCCAAATGAAAGCCAACACATCTCATAAAATGTTGCCACCAGGGCTCCTGTTGAACTCAGTGCATTCTGACTCGGATGGAGCTGTTTCCGAACAGCGTGATATTCGATAAGCGGCTGCTAACCATTCTACAGCCAGCTCTGCAAATATACCAATTCCTTTCAAACAGAATCACGAGACACTTTACAAAATAAGGATTGCTCCGTCGGAATAGCTGCAGTCAGGTGGAGAGCCCCGGTCCCGGGGGACTTTTTGAGCACCCAGAGTTCCAAGGCAGCTCAGAGCCTTGGCTGATGCTTTGGAAGCCTAGACAAGTAACAGCACAGGAAGAGTTACTCTGTGCTCATCCTCATCTCCAAAGCCTGGCTGTCCATCAGGGCAGCAGTGCCTCTGCAAAAACACTGCCCAGACAGAGGATAAGACAGGAAGAGGCAAGAAGGAAAGCTCCATCCACTGATCTGCAGCTGCCCATGTCAAACCTCTCTCTGACCTCTAAGTAGAAGTACTTTCCTTGCATCATGGGAGCACCTAACAGGATGGGCACAGACCACAGGCTAGCTACACATCAGCTAACACAATCATGTGTGCAGGGAACTGGGAAGGTCACTAAGTTTGCTACGAAGAACGTCTGCTGGATCACCCGCTCTCTGAGATCTCAGAAGTTTGTAAGGCTTTGTGCTTTGTTGGGGAAAAAGGAGATGAGGCAGAAATGGCCTTTGAAAACGCGCTTCTAAAACAAATCTCAAAACCTTTCAGGGGTTTCATGACACCAGTAGGGTTACAAGGGCAGGATGAGAACACAGCGGGCTTTAAAAAATAAAATATATTAAAAAAAAGCATACTGCAAACAGCTGAAAAATAGTTTCTCCTTCACTTTTATTCCTAAGACCTATATTTGCAGCTCTGCACAGGCCAGGAAAATTAGCACTAGCCAGCAGACTGAGGGCAGCTGAACACCAGATAAGGGAAGAATTTTATCACATTTATGGACACTATAATTTAAAATCACTTACTGAAAATTGCATTACAACAGAACAAGGGGCCAGCCTGCGCCTCTGCCCACTGCCTCAGCAAGCTATCCAACCCAGCTGGCAATGAAAGCCATCTTTCTGCCCCACTTCCTCACCCTCCCCCTCGGAAGGACGGGATTACTGTCTGTCCGGCCAGGTTTCACTGCTGTCCACCCAGGCAGCTGCAGCCTGAATAGCTGTGCTGTGGCCAGACACCGCCCCACCTGGCTCAGAACCCAGCAGGAAGACAAGTGCTGCTTTCTGCTGGGTGCTGAAACTGCAGCACCCCAGGGAACCCCCCAGAAAAGCCACGTAACAAAGGGGTTGCTGCTGCTGCAAATCAGCTGCAGCCCCATCCTGAGTGCAAGGATTGACCACAAAGCTTCCTGACACAAGTGCTTCTATCTGTTCCTGGATGGTCATCAGAGGGCAAAATTACATCTCTACAGTTACAAGGAGGCAGCTGGTAACACAAGTGCTCGTGGACCATGTCCAGAGAAGGGCAGCAGAGCTGTGAGGAGACTGGAGCACAAGTCTGATGGGAGCAGCTGAGGGAACTGGGATGGGTCAGTCTGGACCAGAGGAGGCTCAGGGGAGATCTTAAAGCTCTCCACAGCTCCCTGAAAGGAGGTTGTGGTGAGGTGGGGGTTGGCCTCTGCTCCCAGGAAACGATGGTAGGATGAGAGGTGATGGCCTTGAGTTGCTCCAGGGGAGGTTCAAGCTGAATATCAGGAAACATTTCTACTCCAAAAGAGTGGTAATGCACTGGCACAGGCTGCCCTAGGGGGGGTGGTGCAGGCACCATCCCTGGAGGTGTTCAAGGGCTGTGTGATGTGGCACTGAGGCACATGGTCAGTGGGCATGGTGGGATGAGATGATCTTAGTGGTCTTTACCAGTCTTAGTGATTCTACGGTTCCATGATTTTGTGGCATGCCTGCTCCACTCGAGGACAAGCTGGGTGCAAATGTGGGCTCACCTCTGCCGAGAAGGCATTTCAGAGGGGGCAGAACAAACCACAAGGTATTTTCTGCAGCTCAAGCAACTTGACATCCATTCTAGAGGCCTGTGACTCATTCAAAAAGGTGCAGTTACTAAAGCCAGCCTGAACCAGGACTTAACACCTAAAACAACACATTGACTTTCTGATGTTTAAAATCAAGAAACATTATTTCACCTATTCAGCCAATAGCCCAGTACATGCCCAGAGGTTTTTTGGACTGCACCTGGTCTATTCATCATAAATCTTCCCTTAACCCTGCCAATTCTCTTTAAGAAAGAGATAACAATAAAACAATTCACAGTAGTTAAGACACAGTAAAACTTCCATGCAAATTGCTGGCCACTGACCCATACCTTCAGGTGGGCACAAGCCTGCTGAGCACACACATAACCATTGGGGTTGGAAGGGACCTTAAAGCCCGCCCAGTTACAACCCCAGCTGCAGGATGGGATACATCCAGACAGCTCGGGCCACCCAGGGTCTCATCCAACCTGGCCTCAAACGCCTCCAGTCAGAAGTAGTGAGACCACTATAACCAGTGAGGTACAAACAGCCCAGCTATGTGCAGGACTGGGGAAATTAAGAGGCTGAACTTCTTTTCCACCGTGCTTAAATTATCATCGGTGCTTTATTTATTTATTTATTTATAGGATATTCTCTAAGCTTCAAAATAGCATGTCCCCGTGCCAACGTCTGAGCTCAAAATGCCTCTAGTTTATGACAAAAATGCACTGTACTCTCCCATGTGGACTTTAAAGTTGAAAACATGGAGGAGCTGGAAGTGGCAGGCCTGACAACAAAATATTTGCAAGGATTTTACTATTCTCTAATGGCTGATATGGCACATCTAATTATTGTATGCTGCTCTGCTCAGTCAAAGAGCCTTTACTGTATTAGAAGCACACCACAGCTGAGAGGTCTTTTTCTCACATTCTTACTCTTGTATTTTTGATAAAGTAGCCCCACACTTAAGAATCTTAATTGAATTCCACTAAAATATTCACTAACTAGAACCAGGACTTCATGACTTGCTAATTAATTCCACATGTATGAGCCATTATTTTAAATTCCCAAGCTGAATATTGTTTAGCATTACCATGCAATTCAGCAGAGAAGCCAAGATTTAAAAAAAAAAACAAAAAAAAAACCCAACCAAAACAAAACCTGAAAAAAGTTGCTACTGGACCCAGGTTCTGACAACTGAATATACAAGCTATGTTACTTATTCAACTTATATATATTTATACATAAAAGATATTTTCACTACCGTTTTGCTTATTCTTCAAGTCACTTACACACTATCTAGCTGGCAACACTGATGTTTGGGTATGATGTATCCATTGAGATTAACAAGTCTTATACACACCACCCAGATGTAAAAAGCCATCAGGAACATAAGGCATAGAGTACTTCAAGTCCAGAAAGAACTCCCTTCCAAGAAATACAAGGGTGATTTAAAGAAATTAATTTTAGGTAAGCTTTGGCTGCTCTTCAACTCCCAGCATGTCTCCCCTTGAGGGCTGGAAACATAAGCAAACCTTACTGAATTGTTACAAAAGTACAGGCTTTGATGAAACTGAGGATTGAGGAAATAAGATCACCACCATGTTCATGATGGACAATGATATCTTAAGAACTGGCCACTCTGGAGTCACTCATGAGAAACAGTTTGAGTACCAACACCCTTAAGTAGCTTCTCAGATGGTTTAATGAGAAGACCAAGACAGACACTTCCAGCACTGGTACGTACCAAGCACTACCAAAGAGGATGGTAACCCCTCTAGGAACACTCAGCCTCTGAGATGTGCCAATTTCAGTTCATAAGCACCACAGCACGTCAGATCTCATGACAATGGCACTAGCACATATTAAGCTTAGACTTTTTTTCTGAACAAAGTCCCTACTGCCAAGATGAGCAGCTCATCTCCATCATCTGCTCACACTGCTGAGCCCAAGACACGGACATTGACCTGCTGACTTCAGCCACTACACTGCAGCAGCACTTTCATATACACTGCTGTCTACCATTAACTCATTTTGCAGGTTGACAAGATCACAGAATCACAGAATCATAGAATGACCTGGGTTGATAATCAGTGATGCTACTAAAAAGCCAAGCATAGAAAATGAATAGACAAACAAACACTCCTACCAACTGTTCGTGAAGCAGAAGCAGTGTTCTGTCATTTCTATAAAGAGCAACCACTTGTCTGACCAAAACCTCAGTGCCTTGAAGGCTGAGATTGGCTTTAAAGGCATAACTGACCACAAATGCTAACAAGATGCCCTGAAATGATATGACATTTGTAATCTCTCTTGGCAGCAGTCCGGAGAGTCTGAAGTTGCATTTCAGCTGTGAGAGGCATCCATCATGTGGCTGCTCCTGACTGCCCCAAAGAGATCTCTTCAGAGTTTTCAGCCTATTTACATTCACCTTCTGGACTGCACTGGGCATAATGGTAATGTTCCTTAACAGCCTTCCCTCAGCTGCTTGAGGCACTGCCATTACACTTTGCAATTTAGCATGGTCTTGTGATCTTCCCATGGAGTATCAAATCTTCCTGAAAAACCACACCGCTTTTCCCCTTCCCCTTGCTCTCAATTACTTCAGCCAGCTACTCGATGAAAATTAATACAAAGAACTCGGCAGACAGATGGCAAGTTAAGATAAACTGAAAAGTCATGTTTGTGTTTCAGAACACCCCTGCCACCATACATCAACAGCAGAGTAACTCATCGCTCACATCAACCACTGAAGCATGGTTCAACGCCAAGAAGCAGCTGTATTAAAAAACAAAAAGTCACCTCCTTATGCAGACCTGCTTCCTTTACATATCCAGCATCTTATCTGACTGTACAAAGACACTGGTTGTGCAGAGAGACTGCAAGATAGTTCTGTTGCTTCTCCTCTTTGCTAATCCCCAGCAAGAACACTGCTCTGTCTCCATCAGCTGTGTTACTAGGAATCTACATCTTCCTTTTTTCAATTTCACAGCCCCAAAAAAGCACTCCTCTCAAGTTCTCCGTGCCTTCAGACTCTGTGAAAAACAAAGCCATTCTGCATGCCAAACAGCTGCAGATCTGTCATGGTTCATCATCAGTCTGCAAGACCGTACTCCAAAAAGTCAGCCCCTGGATCATGCCAAAGCCACAGGCCTCTCATTTCCCATTCTGACCAGAGATGCTGGCCCCAGAAAAGGGATAATCCACCTTGTTATGACAGAGGAAAGTCAGAAGCCCCAGTCAGGTGCCTCTCCACGCCAGCAAATGAACAGTGTGTACAGACGCTGACCTCACTCAGCCCATGAAAGCTTTCTCAGAAGGTTGAGGACTGCCAGAGTCCAGCTGAACTAGTAGGACTAGGAGCAATTTATCTTGTTAACTAAATCTTGATGACTGAAAAAAAAACAACAATATGGAAGCTATAAACTGAGAATCCTAACTTCACTTCCAGAGTTCAACCATATGCTCAAGAGCAGTGTGTGACTCAAACAACGCACCTCTGTCAGGTGCTCAGCTCCCCCTTTCCCTACAGTCACCTGCCAGAAAACTGACCCTGCAATTAAAGCAGAGCACTGAAAATTAAAAGACAGAAAACACACACTAACAGGTTCCTATGGAAGCCACACACAATGATGAGTATAAAACTCAGAGCCGAAATCTTTGTGAAAAATAGTATTTCACACGTATGTACAAAATTACAGTTTAGTTACTACTAAACACACAAGAACAGACAGAGCTATGGCTGAGACTGTTATTCATCAAGGCTGACACACAATTGCCATCCAGTTCTTCATAGCAGTAGAGTACAATTGTGAAAGGGAAACAAGAACATCCCTATAAAGTCCTGGAGGTAGTGGGAGTGGGCAAAAGATTATCCAGATGAGAACACTGCTAGCTCTCTATAGCAAGACAGAGCCTTGGGCATGCTAAGACCAGTCTGCTCACCCACAGTGCTTGCAAAAGTACTACCTCTAACAGCATACGGCAGTGCCACCATAATGCAGCAACTACTAGCAAATGAAAAAGATGCTATTATCTCCTACACTGCTTCCCACAGCTCTACTGCTGCCCCAAAGGACACCTGCCCATGGCTTCCCCCAGCTGCTTTGGGAAGCAGTTACAGGGCAAGGGGACTGCAGCTCAGAAGGGAAGTGAAACCCCAGAGTTTGAGGGTGACACCTTCAGAAATCTCACTTCCTCCCAGAGGACAGCCCCAAACGGAGCATGGGAGCCCAGGAACTTCTCTTTGCAACCAATGGAGATGGTGAAGGGCCTGGATACCACCTGACCTGCACTTCAAGCCTCAGGAAGCAGGGGCATGAAAGAGCAAATATAGGTATTTCTCCAGCTGCCCCAAACGCCTCCACTGAAACAGCCACTGCCTTCCCCCTTCCCTGGTCTCACCCAGAACTGCTACGTGCATGGCTCTGTTCTTCAGACTTTGGCACCTGGAAGCAAGTAATTAGTTGAAAAACTCATCTCCCATGTCAAAAGATAACTAACAAAGCCCGAGTCTCATGACTTCTAAGCACTATCTGAATTTTTAATATCTAATTCATACCTTTTCCTTAGGCTGAAGTTGCCAATGCTGGCATGGTTACACCCTACTACTGCATAAGTTGTCAACAAACCCTCTAGCTTTCAGGCAGTTATCATATGCAAATCCTGACTTTATGACATTTGTAGACAACTCCAGCTTTATCACCGGTACAATTTATACCCCATCCACTTCATTTAGAGGACACTGAACTGGAACTGGTCCGGAACAATTCACTACAAACAACATCCTCCTCCAACATATCTGTTAAACATTGTTTTCTATATCCAACAATAAATCCTCTAAATTTTATTTTCATTTTTATGCAGCTGCATTTATTAAAACACAGAGCCTTCTGAGTCATCTTCAGAGCCAAGCAAACAGTTTAGTAATCTTGAACATACTTTATTTAGCCTGAAATACACTTTACTTTGATGAAGTGCAATAACTATGTGTATCTATTTCTGAATGCATGGAAGAATCTGATGCCTCCAAAAAATGAAAACATGCACTAGTGATGTGACAATATGTGTGGACAACCAGGACTGCTTTATAAATTAAATATTTATGATCTCAAGCCTACACTCTTAACTAGATAAACTACAAAGTAATTACAGTATTCCCTAATATGCTCCATCAGTCCTAGCAGTGAAAAAGCAAAGAGAACACCACTGCCCAACTTCTTATGGTCCCTTCAAGACGCTGCGGTGCTGCAGGCCAGGCCCTGGCTCCTGCACTTGCTCATGGTGCTGCCATAGTCCCAGACCTAGATCTCCTCATCCACAGTGAGCAAACCTTGGTCTCACGCGTTCAGAGGAGAGCAGCCTTTGGGTACAGTTTTTAATCTTTGTTATCAATATTCCGTACTTGTTTTTCCAGTGGATGCCCAAGTGACCCACACCGTCGCACAGAACATTTTCTTTGGCAGCAGAGGAGTGAACTGCGCTGCTCCTTCCTGCTCCTGCCATGATTAAGCAGCTGATTCACACTCGACATCCTTACAAGATGACCAGACGGAATTTTTTTTCTCCCAGTATAAAATAAATCTAGGCGAGGAAATAAAGGCCTCCTTCAGAGGCCACTTGGGAGCTTTCAGACCTTCTACAGGTAAAGATGTCAATGGTTTCACCAACACAGCACCCCTGCATGTCTCCTGGCTTCACACAAACTATACAAACACCCCAAGTTTCCATCTTTAATTTCATAATATTCAGTATCTGAATGATAATCTCACAAATGACGCAGACAAACAGTTACACAAGAAAGAATCTGACAGAAAAGTAAAATAAAAACATATATGGCAAGGCAGAAACTTCCCCAGACTGCTTCTGCAGAGGATCTTCCAGAATCTTTGAGAAAGTAGCTATAGTTTCAAGTAGGAACCGAAACGTGATCATAGCAGATCACAGCAAGGAGATGGACTCTGAGATGCAATGTGTGGCCACGCGCTGGGGGCCCAGTGCTGGAGCAGCCTGCCCAATGCTCATGACACAGCAATCTGGAGCAGCAGGACTCAAGGGAGAACAGCACCAGACAGCTTCCTCCGATGCTGCAGCTCTTCCCTTCTGCCTCCCCCCCTCCCCTCCCCGATCCAGCAGCATGGCCCTTTCCTTCCTTCCTGTCTTATTTCTCCAAATCAGAGCAACACAGACCCCGTGCCCTACTTTATCCCTTAGATTGTTCTTCACAGGGAAAGACCACTTCCTTAGGCAAGTTCTCATACCTCAAAGCACGCACAATGCATGTAACATGCTATGGCAGACAAGGCTTAATTGCTGCATTTTTGTGACCAGTAGGCCTGGTTTGACACCACCATGACAAAGGTAACAGTGAAAGCAAACACCTGGCGGCCTGGCTACTTCACACCTCTGTCCTGGACAGCAGCGCTGCCTCAGCGTGTGCAGGGCTCTCACACACCCCAGGCCAAGTTCAGCCATCACCAATTTCAGTTGTGCCAGGCGCCTGTCAAACAGTTTTGAAGAAGAAAAAAATAACCACAGGACAGAAGAAGCAGGGCAGAGGGAAGGCAGTAGCAGAGCCAGAAGTCACCTGATCTGCAGCAGGACGTGAAAGCAGACCAGGAAGAAAGGCACAGACGATGGAGACAGATAGACAAACCAGGCTGCTGCTGGGACAACACTGTCCAGTTCCCAGCAGTGCTCATTTCTGCTTTACGAAATGTGGCTTTATCGAGATCACCATCATAAAATAAAGAGAAGCCCAAACCTTATAGACTTGTCCATACGTCCCATTGCCAACAACCTGCACCAGTTCAAATATTCCCGCAGGGTCCTGCAAAAAGCAGAAAAAAAAGAACATCGCTTGCAGCAAAGCAAACACATCATAACAGAGCGTAACTGTTCACAATGAAAATGAAAATGTCTGTGGCATGTCTCTTAATGGTATTACACACTAAATGGGGAAATAACTAATAAATAGGAGTTCAAGAAACATATTTCTATTAAAGTTTCCAGTCAAATTGCTTGAGATAACTCAGAAGATTCAAAGTATGGCAATACAGTAGATGGAACAAATAAATGGGAATGCGTGAGGAATATGAACATTCAATTGATTTAGTTTAGCAGATGAGTAAGCTTTAAAACACAAAGCTAGTCTGAAGGCTGAGCTGCTGTCCTCTGCTATGAAATGCTTGGCATCAGAAAGGCAACAAAGGAAAGAACCTCCGTAATGGAATAGAGGGGTGCTACACAAAGCTCAGGCCTGACTGCCTTCCAGAAAGGAGACAGAGCATCCCAAGCAATACAGGAACACCACACAGGCTGAGAATGCTCAGCTGGCTGTTCTGCAAACATAACAAGGTGAATTTGAGCAATGTACTGAAGTCTTGGCTTTGAACCCAAACCAGATCACTGTTAGTTTTCATGAAAACTAACATGCCAGCAGTCAGTGTGCCACACGAGCCAGTGCACGACCTGCTGGTTTAGCATCAGTTACCCCATGCCAGCCACTGCAGCACCTCCCCAGTAATGAGATCCCACAGCCTTACAGATGGAGGAGGAACATCCTGTTACAAGGCACAGGCAAGGAAATGTTTGCTCCTGCATGAGTGAGCACATTAAGAAATCTGTACCTTCAGTTTAAACTCACTTGAATTCTATGCAAAAACATTAAGAACTCAAGAGACCAGTTTCCTGGTTTCTGACTGAGCCATTTATCAGTCTTGCTCATTTTTGGGGATGATTTCATTGCAAGATGTATATAAAGTATTATTAGTTCCATGTGTCAGTTTTACCACATCTGTTTCAGCCGTCTATCGTGTCAGTCAATGCCTATCAGCACTGCTGAGGGATGTGATACAAAAAAACAGCCTTTATCTCCAAACTTCAATTTCTGTGACCCTATGTGCAAAACATTTTTTTTTTTTAAGTGATAGCAAGCTACTTCTCCACTCCACTCACATGTTATTCTTTTAATAGAAATATTGCCTTCTTTACATCTCATCTGGAAATTTTTACTTACAGAATATCCCAGAGGAAATATGTGGGAGTTTTTCTGAGCAGAATCCGCCCTCCCTGGCACAACTGTCATGATAAATGGCAGCAGCTTCCACTGCCAGGGCAACACAACAGGGACTTCCACAACTTCCACAAGCCAGGGAATTCGTGAGTTCATTTGGTTTTGTCTTCAAGTTAAATGAGTTTTAATCTTACACTTCCCAGACTGTCAACTTCACAAAACATTTTTGTGCATGAGGGCCTCCTGGTGCATGATGTCCCCGTGCATGACAGCCCACTGCTCACACCGCTCCCCTGGGAAGCTTGCTCTCCGTTTCTGCCCCTCTCCTGCAGAGAGCAGTGCTGCTGAATTGCAGTGCATGCACGGGGCACAAAGCCTGGAAGAACCTAAAGTGCATTTTTCAACTTAAAGGGTGTTACCATCCCTCTCACTTCACTGACTGCCCTGCCCTCACTCTTCTTTCCTGCACTTTTTTATTATGCAAATAATTCACGTGCCTCAAAATCAGTTTCTCACTCTCCCTCCACTCAATTTGATTCTGATTTAGCATCTGAATAGCTCACTTCAAGAGGCTTCAGACACCCCAGGAAAACCCCAAATAATTACCTAAATAAATGTTAGCATTAACTTCAGTATAGCTGAAATCCTCCCCATCCTCGCTGGCCAATGGAGTACTAATACCGCTAGCCTCCACAGCTCTGAGTGCAGCCAAAATACTTGGACATTTCCCTTTTAATCAGGATGCAGGAGTGGACTGAGCCTTGTTAAGAGTCATAAAGGATATTAATTTGGGCTCTCACTTCGGTCCTTGGACTGCCCTTGTTTGCTCGGCCATCAGCATAGCATCTTCTAATGGCAGAGCCCCCACAACCAGCCAGCTTCCTAATTACCTGCACCATCGCTGCTGCAGTGCTTCTTCCCAGCTACCATTTGGGACCCACGGTCCACCTAACCTTTCCCAGCCAGCCCCTGCACATCACCAGCTTTACTTTGACAGATGCCAACACCTTGGCCTGGACACCCATCACTCTGAGGTTAATTACTGTAAGGTACAGCACCATATGGTGGGCTTCTTGCCTTCCTGCAAGTTCTCGGCAGAGTGCTTTAAAGGCAGCAGCACAACTGCTGGCACAGAGGCACCGGCAGCCACGTCCACTTCCACTGCAAGGTGGAATGAAAGCCCACGTGTGCAGTAGGAGCCCGACCAAAAGCATTACTTTGCAGTTAACAGGAGCCAGGTGCCTGAAGCCCAGTTCTCTGTGCTGGGCATCTCGGCAATCAGCAGCTTTTTAATCACCTGACTGTCCCAGTGAACCCGCACTTGGAAAGTTTGCAATTGCCACTGTCACAGAGCAGGGCAGGGCTGCACCTGGATGCTCCTGCAGCATCTGCAACTGCAGCCCAAAACACCTCAGTCCAGGAACGGGGAGAGGCTGCAGCGAACACCCTCTGGGGCAGGGCTAGCGTGTGCCGGAGAATGGCCTGGCTGCAGCCAGGCGGACGCGCCGCCCTGGGACCCAAGGGGAAGGGGAAGGGAAGGGGCCGTCCCTGCTTGGTGTGCGTGGGCCTGGCCCCCACGGGGTTCTGAGCACGGTCCAGCACTGAGTGGATTTCCTCACCAGGCCCTTGCCCCTTCTGCTGAGGACCAGGCCTGCACTGAAGAGCCTCAGGGAGCTACTCCTGGTGCAGGTCTGTACACGAAGCCTGCAGGCTGCCCGCAGGACGTTTCGAGCTTACACTGGTTTCTTATCACTTACTGAAGGAGATCAGATTCAACTGCTAAGCCCAAAGACTCACGCTGCTCTGAGAAGAGCTGGGTTAAAGCCCCACTCCCAGCCAGCAGCTCCGTGCCAACCCCGCGGGTGCTCCCGACCCCGCTGCCGCCTTTCTCTCTCTGCCTCCTCTCTGGAGCACCCTCCCCACCATGTGATTTTGTGCAAAGCCTTTTCCCAACCCTCTTTCTCCGGTGTTTTTAGCCAGCAGCTCTCTGCGCTCCCTCCGGCCGCGTTCCGCCCCAGCCCAACGCTTCCCCGCGCAGCGCCCGCACGGCGCTGCTCGCCCAGGGCCGGGGCTGTCCCGCCGGTGCCTGGAGCAGCGCGGGGCCGTCACACACCGGCGGGGTGGCTGCCAACGCGCAACATTAAAAGACAACGAGATGCGCACGACCACGATGAGGAAAACAGAGTAAAGCAGGCGCGGGCTGACTTCTTAGCTCTGCAACCTCCCACCCAGCGCTATTTTCTCCAGCACCCCTCATGTCCCGCTCGCTGCCCCGCCCCGCCGCCCTTACCCGCAGCGCGGCCAGGTCGATGCCGTCCAGGCTGCGGGCGGCGCACTCCCGGGCCATGGCGCCCCGCGGCCGCAGCTAACGGTCCGGTCCGGTCCGCCCGCCTCGCCTCAACCCGCGGCCCGCGGCGGCCCGGCCGTGCTCCGGCGAGCGCAGGGAGGCGGGCATGCCCGCACCGGAACGCCCTCCCCGCTCAGCGGGCCGGGAGGCAGCCCCCGGGCCGGGCGGCCGCGGGCAACTTTCGCGGAGACATTTCCTCGGGCAAACTTTGCGAGGAAGTGACGCGGGGCGGCGTGCCGGGGTGGGGGCCACCTGCACGCCACGCGCGGCCCCCGCCCTGTGGGGGGGCGCGCACGCGCCGCCCCACGCGCTCTGCCGGGGCGGTATGGCCGGGGCGAGGCGCGGTCGGGTCCTGCGGTGCCTTCGTTTCCTCGGAGCGCGACTGTACGGCAGCACCGGCCCCGCGCCGCCCGCGGGCCCAGGTGCGCGCGGCGCCTCAGGCAGGGGCGAGGGCTTTCCGCCCAGCGTCCCGCTCCCGGCTACGCGTCGTGCGGGAGGCGGCTGTCCCGCAGCCGGAACCACTGCTCTGCCGGGCCCTGCAGCAGCAACGCGCCGGCAGCGGTTCTGACTTTTCGTTAAAATTAGAAAAACCTCAATAAGGAATATAGTCATGCTTGGATCCCAGCTGCACTGCTGGCTCCGCTCTCCCCCATCCTGGGGGCCTTTGAGGCTGCTGCCAATGTCCAAGAGCCCCGTGGCTCAGCCCCACGGGAGTTCACTGGACAGCAAGACAGCATAAAGAAGGGCAACAAGCAAAACTTAAAAACGCTAAATGAATAATAAAGAAATCGGAGCAATAGCAGGGTAGAAGAAGGAAAAAGCAGCGGTTGCAAAGTAAAACCCAAGCTGAGGGTCACTGCATACAGCTGGCAGCGGAGCACTTGCAGCCACAGCCCTGGAGACGGCCGCACTAATACTGCATGCATGCAACGGGTGTGCGGTGTGGAAAGGGAAGTGCAGTACATGGGGGCTGAGCTTCCTTCACTTCCCCCAAGGAAACTCTGTGCCAAGGGCTGCAGAGGCTCCCCAGCCTACTGCAGACTGCAGCAGCTCAGCCAGCATGCTGCCTGCTTCCTCTGGTGTTGTTTGTGCCCCTACTACAGGTGTGAGGTTTGCAAGAAAAGGAAAAAATAGATAACCCCTAACAGGGCAGGATTTCCTGTCTGCAGGAAGTAAACAGCTTCTTAAATGTTGGTTTCAGCCTGCATTGGGCAAACTGACTCCTTTCAGCATTTCTCAATCCTCTGAACCATAAAATTCAGAGCAACTGTCATTCAGCAGAGCTGGACACCCGGGGTGCTCCCTGGCTCCAACCCACAGCTCTGCACCAGGAATCTGGGAACCCCAGGACTCAGCTGGGGACAAACCCTGCTCCAAGCCCCATGCCCGCATTCCCCATAGCCCAGGCAGAATGGGACCCTTGCAGGCCCCAGCACCAAGTGCTCCCTGAGAGCTTTGCTTTGCTAGAAGCACTCTGGCTTCCTGGAGAGAAATCACATCCTGCCCGTGCCAGAGGTGCTGCAGGCTCTAGGGCTCAGGGGTCAGCACCTTCCTTTCAGAGAACAGATCCTTCACAAAATTCCCTGCAACTTCTTCTGTATGACCTGGAGATTTTAGACGTATCTTCAGAGCACAGCCCTTAGCTGAGAGGTGGCAAAGTGATTCCAAAGCACATAGAACCTCTGGACTGCACTTCCTTCTTTCCCAGGAGCTCTGTACATTGCTTAGGAAGGAAGGCCAATGCTTTCCCATCTCACGCTCTGGCAGACTGCTTTGCCCTCCCTTGGTAGTCCCCAGGCTTCCCAGTGCTGACCACAGGAGCTCCACATCCCCCACCTGCAGGGCTCCTGCTTGCCCCCTGCATTCGCGGCTATTTACAGCACCATCCTGGAAGGGATTTATTGATACTAATCGCCTCTGTGAACTCCTGCAGTACAACATCTCTGCTGACAGCAATCCTGATTCAGCAGGCCAGCCACTAGTTTAGAAGCCAATCCCTTCCATTTCATTTATTGTGTGATTTCTTGTCATGGGTGGCTGTGGAAGGAGTTCAGGAGCAAGACTACTCATCAAAACCAGTACAGGGTTGTGCACAGCCGGGGTCTGGCTGTGTGCTGCCTGAGCACTCTGTCTGCACTGTGTGCGGAGCCTCATTACATTGTGCCTTGGAGAACACCTTCATGGCTCAGCCAAGCTGCAGCACATCCCTGAGATGAACGGGGAACATCTGAGCTTCATGCTGGGGGCACCCACTCGCTTGCCTCCCTGTTTGAAGGATGTTGAAGCAAACGTTCCTCCTGCCCAGCCCACTTTGTAGCTTTGCACTTTCTGGGACCCAGCCCTGCTTTGAAATCACAGCAAGATGTCTTTGTTTGCAATGGATTTTTGGATCAGGCTCCGAGTACCTCTCATGCTTTCTCCTATTTGAACTAAAGAAAATTATTTGCAAATGCAGCATGCAAATCTGGCTCTGCCCTCAGCCCTGTGCTTTTCAAGTTCCTGCACTAGAACTGAGAGACTCGGCCACTGCTGCCAGAGAGCCAGCACTGCAGAGACCCAGACAAACCAAGCGGCCACTTCCCACGCAGTAGCACACACAGTAGTTTGCAGACCTTTAAAAATTGAATAGCGTTGTCAGTTCCTGGCAGCCACACTAGTTTAGCAGCACAGGATATCCAAAAGGAGACCAAGCAGCTTCCTTCCCCGGCGATTCCTGAATGGATGGAGCGAGGTGGAAAGAGCGCCTCTCACTGCTGGACTGCAGCCAGGACGCCCACTGCACTCCCACGGAACCCACACTCAGCCCACTGTGGCCCCTGCAGAAATTCACATCCTTTCTAGTGGCAAGCAGAGGCCTGCTGGCAGCACAGCCACACACTAGGAACCCCTTCTCCAGCCTTGGTAGCCCCGCTGGCAGCACAGCCCACAGCACTGTTCAATTTCCGCAGCTCCCAGGCAGCAGTGCTGCTGCGGGCAGCGCTGGTTTGTACAGGCCAGCACACATGCCCATCACCCTGGCAGCATCAACCCCTCCAGCTAGGAGAGCTGAAACTTTGGGAATGATGACATTCTGCATTTTTGGCTTTTGGATTCTCAGTTTCAGAGCCAATTGAATCCCTGACTTTGTGTCATAACACACAAATCACACCAATGACCACGTCCTTGTGTAAAAGCTATTTCTACTGCGCTGCCTCTCCATGAGAATTTTTCCTGTTTTCTTTCTTTCCCCACTGGGTATTTCACCTCGACTATACACCTGAACACTAACACAGCTCTGCACGCTATGGCAACACCAGCGCATGCAGCCTGGCTTGCAAATTTGCAAAATTAAGAACAAGATGATTTATGGAAATAAACTGAACTCATACATTTTATACTGCTGCCGTCTGCTGAGCTACGGGTTATTCCCTCCTTTCATCTGCAAAGTTCTCTCTTCAGTCAAGTGGCAACCGCTGTAACTGCTTTGCAAGGAACGGTAGCTATATGTTACTGGGTCATCAGATCCCAATGGGTTTTATGAATACCATAATGAATTTCAGCCCAACATCTGTCTGCTCTCTGAAACAGATGCAATTATGGGAAAAAATAGCTGCTGCCGCTTTGCAGGCAGATTTCTGAGAAGGGAAAAAAAAAGAAACAAAATACAAAGCAAACTGACATGGCACGGTTTAATCACTACCACATTAAACTTAATCAGTAAAAATATAACGTGGCGTACACCCAACTCCTTTTGTGGAGAGAGAAGACGAGATGTGGCAACTTCACTGACACACAGAGGGTTTTTTGACATTTAGAAAATCTCGTAGGCACAACTTTGATTTTGCCAAACAAATGCTGACCTCAAATGACTCAGTTTGGGGTTCCCTTTTATCCAAGCCACTGAAGTTTGGTGGTTAGCTAAGAGGGAACTCGTCTCTGAATCACCCTTCGTTGGAGGGAACTGTCAGATTACAAAAATCAATAAAAAATAGAAAAAATGGACATGGGGCTTTGGGCTTCAAGGCGGGATGTTGGGTTTTGGTTTGTCCCCTTCCACCCCAGAGGGAAGAAAAATCCACCAACTTGAGGTAGAGATGACTTTCACGTACTTACAAAAAAACCCAAGCCCTTGACATTGTCCTATCTTTTTAAACTTCTCGGTGCCACATGTCGGCTTGAGTGCAGTCTCAGCAAATTGAACAATTGAGCAGAGTTTTTCTCTGTCGTGTTGCAAGCCTAACTTATGTGTTACATTGCGTAATTTTGTGAGGCGCATCTTCAGCTACAAAAAAAAAAAGTTTACCTCATTGCTCAAGTCCAGCCACACATCTGGAGTTCCCAAGCCCTCTGCTTCTCCTTTCTTAGAGGAAAGAAGAAAAAAAGAGTAGAAGAGGAACTGTAGTTTAGGAGGCCTCCTCCAGCCCTTCGGAATAGAACTTGCCCTCTGTGACCCATCAGACATCTCCAGGAAAGTCTCTCTATTCTCATTCCAATTTCCATTCAGTTCCAAGCTGCTTTTCATCTTGGTAGTTTGGCAACTTTGAACATTGCAAACACGCTTGGATGCCCCAGTGCGGTGCCGGAGCCCTTCAAATCCTCTTATTTTCCTCAAGGGAAATGCAATCCTGTCTCTGGGACGTTGCCTAATTTTGTATTTGTGCGTGAGTGAGACTGCTGGATAGGGAAGCTCATATGAGCCTTGAGCAACAGTGTCCTCTTCCAACACTAACTCATGAATAAGTCCGTGCATTTTCCTGCAGATCCCTGCCAGTCCTATCTACATGTTTGCTATCTTTATGCATTAACAACCAGTGCACAGCCCCCAGCCAAGTTTCAGTTCTGCCCACAGCATGGTGCTCAGCCTGGAGTGGGCAGTGCCGATGCTTCATTGCACCCCACAGCGCATGGGGTGGCAGTGGGCGGCTGCAGCCATCTTGCTGCTATGCACTGCAGCTGTCAGCTGAGCCTGTAAACATTTTAAAAATTAAATGTGATAGGTTGTTCAGTGGTTTGGGGAGCACACTGAGTCTCTGTTCATCTGCCAGTCATTTACCAATATCAAGTCCTGGAGGCACCGTGGGGAAGGAACGCAACTGTGACAGAAGTTCGGGGCTGGCTGCATTTGACATTTTCAGTTGATGACCTGGAAGCAAACACTCAATAATCGTTGCTTGGTTCCCAGAGGGCACAAAGGCAGTGAATGCCTTGGTGCCACACTGTGCTGGGCGCTGTGGCTGTGTGAGCAGAAAAGTCAGATGCTCCCACTTGGCTTTGGTGAGATGGGTTCTTGCTCCAGTTCCACTTTGTGCACTGTGAGAAAGGTGCTGCAGGCTTGGGCTCAGTGCAGGGAAGTGATTCAAACATTAACAACCAAGGATAAAAGAGCTTACCGTGCCCATCTTGAGTGGAAGCTTATTAAAAGACCAGTGACTTGATATTTTCTCCCAAGGAGAAAATGGCGGGCACTTCAATTACAAAAGACACAATGAGAACCAGGAGTTGAAACAGAAACCAGGCAAAGAACCAAAGCAGAAACAAAGGCTGCATATGTGGACAGACCAGTTGGTTCCCATTTCTGAGTCTCTCTCTGGTTCCTAGGGCAAGGAGGAGTGCTCGGAGCCCCCCAAGGACAGCGGCTCCCAGCAACTGCCCAGGCTGCACCCAAGCTTCCAGCAAGGAGAGCTGGGGATTTCAGCCAGCTTCCTTTTTCACAGCGGCTTAAGTTCTTTACAGAGTTTAGCTCCATAAACCAATTAAGCATCTTTCAGTCCTTGAGCCCTTATACCTTCTCTGAGCAGTTTGTATGCCAACCCTGCTCTAAGGAGCGAGAACTGAGTTTGCCTCTCTGGGACCTGAGGTCTGACAGGGCCATGGACAGCAGCCCCCAGCACAGCCCAGAACTTCCCAGAACCATGCCAGGCACTTTGTTCCAACAGCCTCATTTCTGCTGCAGATGCTTAAGAGTTTGGAAAATGACAGTTTCACTTTTAATTTTTGCTTTCCAAAACACCTAGTTCCAGGTCACAAGGTCATAGATGGCCCACAAGTACATATACCTTATCCAGTGAGAGTACGGGAAAAGCAGCTGTTTTCCTCATTCCCATGCCCAGTGTGGTTGTGCAGACACAACTGATGTGGCCAGCGTCACATCCCAGAGAGCAGCAACATCAAGTCCCACCCCAGAGCCAGCCCTACCTGTCCTTTTTCCTATGGATGAGTCTGTTCTAACAGAAGGGAGACACTGGTACAGTCATCTGGTATTTGAATATGAAAGCCTACCATCAAGCCTCTAAATAAGTGGTTTTTGTTCTTTTGGTTTTTAAATAGACAAATTAGAAATATCTTGAAAGATGGAAAACCACAAGATCCTATGGGAATACCCATCACCAGCCCCCTTGGTTTCCTGTAGGACAAATCTTGCATGAGTACATGCAATTGCGTAGGAAGTGTATAGGTTTGCATGATAAACATATCAATAAAATCACTGCACATCTCCCGCTGCAGCTTTCATAGACACTCTTTTTATGCAGTTACCCTACATCATTACCTCATGCTAAGATATAGTTGTAACTTCTGCACAGGCTAAGCAGCAAGCTGTGACCATGCTGTGGCTCTGTGAGTGGTTGTGGATTAGCAGTCAGTGACCACTGAATCTTCACTGTGGCTGAAAACCCCCACTGACCGCCCAACCTGCCTCTGTCAGTGGCTTCCCATGATGGGTCCTGTCCCAGCATGGCACTGGGTACGGTGTGTCATGAGATTTAACTGCAGCCCTAACCGGGAGACCTCCCAGCCTAACACCCCCCCCCCCCCCAAAAGAGGAGTGCCCTCAGCAGTTGCAGAGGATATTTCAGACAGTGAGCTTGCCTTCAACCCAAAGCTCCCCAAGGCCTCGTAGCTCCTGCTGAAGCCCCCTCAGCACACCTGCCTGCGGCCCAGGCCGCGTGCACCCATCACACAGCCAGCCACTGTCCTGGTGCCTCCAGAACAGGCATCACCCCAGGGCTCACATCATGACCCACACAGAGCTCTGATCAGGCAGAAGGACACAGCTGCCAGCAATCTGTGCAAAGGGAAAGATAGCTGTGGCTGGCTGGCACTGATATGAAGCTCTGCCTTTTCCACAAAGCCTTTGGATGGACCCCTTCCTTGCAGCTTGAAGGGAGAAGAGGTGTGGAGAGAGTTTCTGTACAGCTCAAGGACAACAGGAGAGCAGTTGTGGCTACTGCCAACATTTGCTGTGTGCCCACTTACTGCATTGCAAGAGGAGCTGTAGAATAGTGCAGCAATGCCCTGTGGTCCATCACCCTTCCTCCGGAACTTTCTGCTCTATTGGTTCCAAAGCACCCCAGCTGTAGGTGGTTTTATTTTACTTTTTTTCCTCTTTAAAAGCAAAACAAACCCCAACTTGCAGTTTAACTCTGTCATATTGAACCCTTTTGCTCTTGTTCTCTACACTTGTGCTACCCTGTGGAGATCAATCGTTCTCCTTGCCCAGACATGCCTTATGCCATTTGCTGCGTTTTGTGGGCTGGTGTTGGTTGTGTTTCTGTGAACAATGCAGCAGAGGCCCATGCTTGTATTCCCACTTGCTTCTCTCCTTTTGGCTCATTTGATGACTCTCCCATACTGATGCTAGCTGTTTCTTCAACCATATTTAATCCCCCCTGAGGCCTCCTCCACTTTTTCAGTGCATATGCTGGCACTAAATTGTCTGTTACCCTGTCCTAATTTCCAATTTCCACATTACAAACACAGGAAGGATAATCATCATTTATCTTTTTTTTTTCTTTTCTTTTTTTTTCCCCCCTCTTTGCTGTGTCCCCTTGCATTGTTTATTCTTCATCAAGATTTGGGAGGGCCTGCAAGTCTTTTCATGACTCTTATTTTTTCCACATGTCCAAGCTCAAACTGAGAATGAGAGAGCTTCCAAGGCTGATCCTGACTTGGCCAGCGTTTCTGTTGCATTTTTCTTTTTAACCTTTTGAGAGAGTTTTCTGCCGTCCCTCCTCACTTTGCAGCTGTGAAGCTGGAGGTGCCAGGGGTGGGTTGGGGCCAGGTGCTGAGACCCACTGCAGGGACATGGCTTAGCAGAGAGGCACCTGAATTTCACTTAGGCTGGAACCTGCTTGCAGCTAGGTTCAGGCAGGTGCTGGCTATTACACTGTCACTTCTGTGATCTTTGGTGCAGCTCAGTCTGGGTCCTTTTGATTGGCTTGAAAAGTGCCGGATACCTTCTTGATGTGAAATCCAGGTGGGACACTTGGTTTTCTTCTTTGGATAGCAAACTAAAACTACACCTGGTAGGAACTAGCATGGGTACAAAACCTGTGGAGTGCAGGTAGTTTTTGTCCTCAGTAGAAGCTGTTGGATCACCAGAAGCCAAACGCTTGGTGAAACTGCCGTCTTTTAAGCTGCTCAGATTAGTGGGAAAATCCTTATTCAGAGGAATTGGGTACAGATCCCCAGTGACTGCATTGCATTGACTCTGGCTGTAGAGTAGTACAAATTACAGCAGAATATCATCATTAATTTCAGCTGTCCTGTTCTGGCAAATTATCATTCATCTCCCGAAATGGATATCTCAGCAGGAGACCTTTATTTTATCGTCTTAGTGTAAAAAATCCCCACCGGTACCTCCCTCTCAATTAGCAGCCTCTGATTTCTCCGGGGAAGTCGATCTTAGGCGTAGTGCTGTGACTTATGCCTGACTAACAGCACCAAGACCAGACACAGCACCAGGACACTTTTACCTTCCAACACATACCTGCAATCTCTCACCAGGGCCTTGTCTGCCTGCTCAGCAGTTAGTCACTTCCTCCAGCCTGTGGGGAAAAGAGCAAAATTAAAGAGGTTTTGCTGTGTTCCCACAAAGTGCACTGCCAGTGCGCCAAATCTCTGCTGTTCTGTATGCAAAGCACCCAGGGTGCAGCTCACACCTGACCTCAGTGTCATTACAGCCTTCGCCTGACTGGAGGCTTCACTAGCACCTTACCTGGAATTATGTCCCTGAATTAGCCAAATACTATAAAATGTAATTTGCAGTTGTTACAGTGAGCTCTGCTGTGATGTGTGTCTGTTCACCTGAGCTTGGCTTGCCTCAATTGCTTTGTGGAAAAATGCCTTCCATATCACCATTTGTGACTGCTATTTAAGAAGCTTGTAACTTGCTACAAATTAAAATAGCCTTGAGGAGGTTACTTGGGGATGCTTTAGACCAATTTTGGCGTTGCAGCTTTGCCATCAGTGCCAGTCCAGTGGCATCTGATGGTTCAGGGTTAAGAAACAGAAACAGGAGAGACCCTGTTGTGGCCTTCCGATACTTAAGAGAAGCTTATAAGGAGGGAAAGCGACTTTTTATACAGGTAGATAGTGATAGGGCAAGGGGGAACAGTTTTAAACTAAAAGATGGGTGATTTACATTAGGTATCAGGGAGAATTTTTTTCCCTGTGAGGGCAGTGAGGCCCTGGTACTGCTGCCAGAGCTGAGGGTGCCCCATCCCTGGAGGTGTGCCAGGCCAAGCTGTGTGGGATGTGTGTGGCCTGAGCTGGTGCCTGATTTAGTGGTTGGCAACCCTGTCTGAGGTGGGGAATTGGACCTGGGTGATCTTTGAAGTCCCTTCCAACCCAAGATGTGCTATGATTCTATGAAACTGTATAGCTTGGTGAGGTTTTGGGGCCGGCATGGCCTCATGGAGGGGTGTTTAAGTGCCACTGTATCTCCTTTAGGGGAGGTGCCCAGGACGCCAGCCCCAGGACATGTCCCCATGCCACCAATTGTGAGCAGACCTGCTCCTGCCTCCCCTGCTGAACTAGGATAAAAATTCAGCCTTAGAGCTTGCACTCACCTCTTGCTGAGCGAAGGAAAATGGCAGCCAAGGGAGAGGCCCAGGCCCGTGCACTGGAAATTGCCCCAGGCCCAGCACTGCCACACCAGAAGCAGCCATCACATGGTGCAGCCAGGCACTGCCTGAGGCGAGCACAGGCATTCCACGGGGGCATGTGGCGTCATCCCCTCCTACCCACGCCTACCTCAGCTTCTGCTACAGCCCACCCAAACCACAGCTCCTTCCCTGGAATCTCCTGGGGACAGATTGCGCTCTACAGTCTTACTGTAAATTAACAAGAAGCAGGCTTCTAAAATCAGGAAGTTTCTCCAAGAGTCTTCTGTGCTTTTACTGTAATTGCTCCATACGCTCCTCTGACAATTCCTGTGACCTCACCTCTACCCTCTGAAAAACCAAAAAGAAAGAAAGAAAAGGAAACTCCCACCATCCCTGACACTCAGCAGAGCTCTCTGCACATTAAAGGAGAAGTAGAGGCTGCCAGCTCTGAATCTGGAACTCTTCTCATACATGCTTGTTAACCACCCTCGGGGTACAATGGATGAGAATTACTCTCTTGCAACATTTGCTTGGCTGCCAAAATGGAAAAATGATTAGCAGCTCAAAGGTTGCACTGCTGTATTTTGCAAGAGAAGTCCTTGTCATGGGCTGCCACCATTCCACTGCCTGGAGGCAACACTGCCCAGTCCTGGCACTTGTGGTCACAGAGTTCCTCTGCTGCCCTGCGGACACATGCCCTCTCCTGCTCCCACAGAAGGAGTGTCCCACCTCACCCAACGTCTGCACCCAGCACTGTGCCGTACATGGGCACCCTGCTACAGCAATGCTGCTTCAATACCTCCTCAAGCACTTTGGCACCTTAATGAGAAGGAGGATGATGAGTTTGGAACATACAGCTGCTGGCTTAGCAAAGGGATTTGAAACAGATTTCTGAATTAATTGTTAGTGTAATTGTTCTCATGATTAGCCACTTCCAGTCTCTGGTTGCTCCTCACAGCCTGTCAGCTGGGAGCAGAGCAGTGTGGGTAGGGTCTACCTGTCTTTGGACCCTGTGGAGCTCAGGAGTTGGGTACTTGCATTTTGGAAGCTATTTCATAGAATCACAGAATCATGGAATGGCCTGGGTTGAAAAGGACCATAATGATCGTCTAGTTTCAACTCCTCTGCTACATGCAGGACTGCCAACCACTAGACCAGGCTGCCCAGAGCCACATCCAGCCTGGCCTTGAATGCCTCCAGGGATGGGGTACGGACAACCTCCTTGGGCAACCTGTTCCAGTGCTTCACCACCCTCTGTGTAAAAAAGCTCCTCCTAATATCTAACCTAAACCTCTCCTGTCTTAGTTTAAAACCATTCCCCCTTGTCCTATCACTATCCACCCTCGTTAGCAGTCATTCTCCCTCCTGGTTTACACACTCCTTTCAAGTACTGGAAGGCCACAATGAGGTCTCCCTGGAGCCTTCTCTAAGCTAAACAAGCCCAGCTCCCTCAACCTTTCTTCATAGGAGAGGTGCTCCAGCCCTCTGATCATCTTAGTGGCCCTCCTCTGGACCTGTTCCAAGAGCTCCATGTCCTTCTGGTGCTGGGGGCCCCAGGCCTGGACACAGAACTCACAGAACTCTGAGGCATTTGCGTGCCTCAGAGCACGCTGCAGTTACCACTGAAATTTTTGTCCTCTGCATTCCCACCAGTGACTGATCTTCCAAGCACACCTGCTGTTCGACAGTGAAGTGCTGCTGTGGGCCCAGACATGCCCATACCTGCACTGGTGTAAGCATTTTGTAAGGAGAAGTTGTTCAGAAGGGTGACTGAAAACTTCCGGCCCTGGACTGAAGCGTTCCTCTCAGGCTGGCACTACCATATCACAGATGCTGACTCTGTTCATTATGTTGATGGGCGTCAGCAATAAAGTTTGAACTTTGTTCAGATTTTCCCTGAGATTGGCAGTGAGGAGCCAGAGCTCTGAGCTGGGTTCAGGCTGGTTGTTAGGTATAAATTATCTGTCAGTTCCATTTTTTCCCCACCATCTCCTTTTGCCAATAATTTGCTACAACAGAGATTTCCTGTCATCTCATCTTCTTGTCAGCCTGCGTCCTTCCAAAACCACTTTGTTGCCAGTGATTAGCTTCTGTCTTGTCATCTCTTTGCAGTGCGCTGCTGATCCCAAAGGAAGTGTCCCAGTCAGCTCCAGGAGAGCCCTTCTGTGTTCTCCAAAACGTGCGACCTGTGTACAGGACATTCAGAGGCTGCTCACACAGACTGGAATAATCTTTTTTTCTTTCTGTTGGTTGAGAGAAGATATGGCCACAGAACCAGGCTGGGGCAACTTGCAGTGTAATCACCCATCTAGTCCAGGGAATGTTATCCACTGGGCAGAGCTTGGGACTGGGTGACAGGGCATGACCCCACCTCTGCCTATGGTTTTTGGTAGGATCTTGGGCAAAATGGATCCTTGACCCTGTTTATCATTTGCTAAAGAGAGGATGAAAAGATTTCCCTAGCCCAGTTAGGTGTTAGATTGATTTATGATCATAAAGACCTTGATATCTTTTAATCAAGGAGCTGTTAAGGGCTTTAAAAGTTGTTATTATTTGTGGAGTACATGCAAATTTTCTCTGCACAGTCTACAAGGAATTCAGACTCTGATGCTATCTGGGGAGTAGGTATTAAATGCTCCCTCCTATGTGCTGGCAGAAGTTACCTTTAAGCCATATACACATACTGATCAGAGTACATTGTAATTTAAAAGCTTCTTCACATCTCATTAGGGCTTCTCTTCTTGAGTTCTATCATAAGAGGCAAATTTACATCAAGTGTAGGTTATGTCAGGGTCTGGATTTCTCAGGAAAATGTCTTGGTAGGAAAGACAAAGCTCCTGACACTACCAGCATGAGAATCATTAGTGCTCTCCTCCACATAAATCCCAGAGCCATGATCAGAATCTCAAATAATTTGAGTTTAAATAGAAACGAGAAGCACAGTTCTCCCTCTGACAACTCTCATTTCCACTTTGAGACATTGCCTACATTAAAAGAGGTTGCCAGGGTCTTTGTAAATCCCTCTCTATAGCACAGTCTTTACTGGTGTGTTGTTCTCTAGTCATCAGCCAGCGAAACACCTGAGCCCATCCTGTCACACGTGAGCATGGTGGCTACCCCACTGAACTCAGGTGTAGTCCCGTTGGCCCTTTAGCTCTGAGGGATTCAACAGTAGCTGTCGCTTCTCACATTTCAGCAACACACTTGCAGCCAGGAAAATATTTATCACCCACAGCTTTGTAAAAAGGAATTATTTTATGGAATTGAAAGAAATAGCAAAACTCATCTAATACAAAATACATTGTTTTCTTTTTGTGTTTGTTCTAAAGAGAAAGCTCTTAAAATCTTGCAAAGCCAATTACACTCTATCAAAATGAATTACAGGGTGTGTTTATAGAATACCTACCATGAGAATCTGGCTCAGCTTGACAAACTGTACTTTTATTATTTGTTTTTCTGCTTGGCCTATAGCTATACAATGATATTGTAATGAAGCAAAAATGCTGACAGGTCATGTTCTGCTTCTATTGGCAGTGCTGCTGTTTTAAATTTAAATGACAAAAACCCTGGCAAAGCTCAGTAACTTTTACTTCATAGTTCTTTCTTATAGACCTTGTTGCATACCTCTCTGGAGCAGCCTTATTAACCTCCGGATTTCTCCAGCAGCACTGAAATGATCAGATGTCTTTTTGTGGTAAGCAATGTAAGCTTACCACAATGCAAAGCTGTCCCCCACTCACCACCCCAAACACATCACGTCATTTCTTTGGGGAAGCAAAGTACATTTCAGTAACAAGAAAGTGTGAATCAACATTGTTCTCTGTGTTTCCCCAGAGGTGACGTGCCATCACTATCCATTTTCAAATTTTTGTTTCCTCCTGTAACATACAGCGTATTTCAAAATCCCATATTTTTAACATATGCCGTGCTAACTGGGGCCAGAAAGGAACAATTTCAGTCACTATTACTTACAAAGTTTAAAAACCTTAAATACTTTCAAGACACAGGGCATGGTACTTTTACATACTTGCAGTACAGACTTCCCAGCGATAAGAGCCATGGCACAGCACAACCTGTGCCCCTTGTGCTGCTTACCAGAGGTGACCGAACAGCAGCAATGTTGGCATTGCATGTGAGCTCCAAACCCACAGGACCAGCAGGAAGCACAGATTTCTACTTTGTGGGGAATTTCCACACACATAAAACAGAAGGGTTTTGTGTGTGTGTGTGTGTGTGTGTGTGTGTGTGTGGAATATACCAAGAAATTTTTCTGTCTGACGGGAAATTACAGTTTAATTTTAAAAGGATCAAAACAAGAGTTCTAAAGCAAGTGAGCTGGCAAAATATGGTATTGTTCAGGGGAACTTTGCCCAGCGACCATCAAATAGTGGACAAATACGAAGTGTTCATGCAAAGGCTGTCATTGTGCTGTGCTGAATCGGCATTTCTGCCTGCAAAACACTTGGACTCTGTGACCACTCTTTTATTCCTTTCCCTTCTTCACGCTCTGCACTCTCTTTTACCTTCCAGTCACTCTGCAGTCCCAGCATGAGCCTTGAAATGGGACAAGATGCACAAAATGCTGCATGGAGGAAGAGGCTTCCTGCAGATTGTGCTGCTCATTAAGGTACAGGGGAAGCCCCCGGATGCCCCAGTGGGACACAAGAGACATTGCTCCTGACTGCCAGTGAGCTTCCAGGGCAATGTCACTGCCAAGCTGATGAGCACCAAGGACTGCCTGTCCTGTACCCAGGATGGCAAGACTTGCCAGCCGCTCTGCCACAGCACTTAAATCTATGCAGGAACCAAAATCAGACAAGCTGCTCTAAGGATCTCCATAAGGGCATAATTCTAAAAGTGCTTAAATACCGCTACTTCAGGCACTGGTCTACGAAGCAGCCTTCTAAGCCCCACACAGCAAAGTATTTCTCACCAAACTGAGGGGAATTTAAGTATGTCCTTATGAATTTGCATGAAATTAAGTCTGTTGAATCAAAAGAAGCCACTGAGAGTGAAGTCCTTAAAAACCACACGGGTTTTGTTCTAAAAGTATCTGTTATTTATTCATGTGTCCTTATCTTGTTTATAACAAAGAAATGAACAAAATTCCTTTCCCAAGGCTGGACAGTGCTGAAGCACATCCGCACCAAACAGAGACAAAAATAAGCTTGATTTGAGACAGAGTAAATAAGCAAATGCTTATTAGTCTCTAGATTTTGCTCTGGTCCTTTGGTCTTCTCTTTATTCCCCTGAACACAGTAAAAGTACAGCTTGACTTTATAGCCTTACTCTAGATCTACTGCATTTGATGGAACTGTTTCTGTTAGATTGGAGGGTTTTTGCAGCAGGCTTTGCAGACAGAAGATGGCAATATGTTAATACAGCTTCCTCATTCAGTGTCTAGAGAACAGATTATTAGAACACTGGCTCAACACACAGTCTTCTTCCCGCACCCCCTTCCACGACTGCCAATATTCACTCTGCCTCGTTACTAACATCAAAATTACCCTGCCTTCTCTCTGAATGTTCTTTGGGAGTACAAAATCTGTAGTCTGAATGGGTTTTCAATTTCTACTTCATTTCTATATACAGCCTCCAAACCATAATTGCTTCTGAAGCACATCAAACACAAAGGTAAGTAACCAAAGAAATATGATAACCAAAGCACTTAAACTGAACGTGCCCCAGATCAGAAGCTGTGCATGGCTGCAGGAAGGATCTTTACTGCTTCCGAGCTTGTCAGGCTGTTGTACAGGCTGTCATACAGGCTGCATAGAGGCCTACAGTCTGTTATACACGCTGTCATATAGGTCGTCATACAGGCTAACATAGAGTCCTGCAGGCTGTTATACAAGCTGTTGTACAGGCTGTCAACAGGCTTGCAGGCTGTTATACAGGCTGTCCCACGGGCTGCCATACACGCCTACAGGCTGTGGGTGGCAGGGGCTGCACAGCCATGTGAGCAGGATGCAGCCCCAAGCACTGCCAAAGGAGAGCCCTGGCTTCAACCCCAGATCTCCAGCTGAATAAGTATGAGGCTTTAGTGAGACAGGGGAATGCAGAATGCCTTTCTATTTCAGCTAATGAAGTTTGTAGGAACGAGCAAAAAGTTTTGGTATCCCTGGCCCTGGTCCAGCTGCAGGGCAGCTACAGCACGATGCTCATGGCCACACAGTGGGACAGACCCCCAGCCTCCGTGCCACCCAGGTCCCACTGACACATGCATTTCACTGCTCGGCAGGATTTTTCCAGGCCCTTCATCACTACCTGTAGTGCTGTTTGATCTCTGGCATGTCACAGCAGTGCTACACGAAGCTGAGACAACAGAGGCCTCCTGAGCTCAAGTCCCTTCCCCGCACTGAAAGCAGAGGGGTACAGGCAGTTCTGATTCATGTATATATTGTCATCGTAGTCAATACACACTCTGAAATCTTAAAGCAGATTGTGACTTGTCATCTATAACTAAAATATATCGATACACAGACACACAATGTGCTTTGCAAAATGACAGAAAAACTGTTCTTTTCATGTTACTTCAATACAAACATGACTGCATTTTGCTTTTGAATAGCTACTGCTCTAAGAGTAAGCCATCAAGTAAATGAATTTGCTATCCATATCTAATCACTGTAAGTAAAAGAAGCAGACCAATCTGCATGTGGATTTTTCTTTTTTTTCTTTTTTCTTTTTTTTTTTTTTTTTGCAGTTTGCATGCTTAATACAGAACTAGTAGGTTTGAAATCTCACTGAACATTCTCTGTGAGTTAACCGGATTCTAAAGTGAAGTGGAAAGGAAAATAATGAAAAGTACAGCTTTTCATTTAAACATACGCAGCTCTCTTCATGCAGGGTTTTCTTTACTTTTTTTTTTTTTTCTTTTTCTTTTTCAAAATTACATTTTGCATTAAAGGACACAGCCAGTGTAAACACAGTCCGTAACACTTATAAAACAGTGCAAATTTCATAGATTTCTGGGAGGAGGTTGAGATACATATATTTATAATGGAGGTAAAATCACTTTCTCAGTAGAAAAATATGTATATTAAACACCTATCTATATGTTCTGAACTTAACTTCACAAAAGAGCAAGTTATAGTCCTATACTGTGTAATAAATTTATATCTTTCCTAGAGAACCGTTGCGGTGTTAGTGTCAAATGCATAATGACAATACCGAAAAAACAACAAGAGAAACGTATTTTTTAGAACCTAAGGAGAAGTTTACAGATAATAACTGACGTAAGAGGGCACAGAATAAAGCACTGGGTAAAGAAGCAATGAAAAAGTGTCGACCTCTATGGATTATTGCATGTTTGAGATCGTTCTCATGGCCTCTGGGCCAATTCTGGATACTTTTAAGTCTTGTGTCAGTGTTTGTTTTCACTTTGACTGTAGGGTACAATTTAGGAAACACTGCTAAACATTAAGGATTTACTGAACTTGTTTGCTGACAGAATGACAGGCAGCTGAGTGCAGAGTGCTAACTTTTATCCATGCAATCAAAGAGGACAATGCAAAAAAACATACTGAAATACAGGCAAGATTGCCGGCCTTAAAAACATTGTTGGGGACTTGCTCCTGCAGATCTTACTGAGACAAAACTCTCATGCCTACTGTGTTTTCATTAAAGCTGTGCCAAAGGCTTCTGCCTCCGTTATTTAGAGCTTTTTCTATGAGTATGGCCATCTTCATGGTCTGACTGGAACCTGTGATCAGCTGGGTCTGGAAATCCACATGAAACATACTTGTCCGAACAAAACTCAGACTCAGAGCTTTCCATGGAAGATAAATGAGAGCGTCCTCATTTGACTGATGGGATCGTGTACATAAGAAATGGAAGAAATGCAAGACTTTATCAGCTTCTTAAAAATATCCCTTTTCGCTAGTTGCACAGAGTGAAAATATTCCTGCTTCAGACATATTTTAAAAGGACAAAAATTGTCAGGTAGATAGAGAGAGAACTGCCTCAGGTGATTATCGCTGCATTTGAAGTCAGTTTACTAGTAAACCTGGATAATTCAGCACTTCATCTCAGAATATTGCTGCAGTAATGATTTTCTATTGCTGATGTTTTCAGGAAAAAAAAAAGGTTAATTTGAAATTTTAACTATTGATTTTGGAAAAAAATACAATGTAAAATTACACTGCCTTCCCACAAATCTTAAAACAGCTCAGGAGATCTTAAGAAATTTCAAATCAGTGAACTCACCCACAGACAAATTTATACTTAAATCAGTTTTTTAAATGTCATTAAAACCCTGCAAAAATAAGTCTGAAATAATCTATTAATCACAGAAAAATCGTTTTAAATCCTGCTAAACACCTTCCAATACCCTAATAAGTTGTTTAACAAAACCACATTGCTAAGCAGTCACTGGGAATGCAACATGTCTCAACAAACAAACGAAGAGGTGCTGATGCAAGCAGGTGATTTATTCTTTAGTACGTCTTACTATGCACTTTATTGATAAAGCTTCATCTGCATTGTTTCAGCTAGTCATCTTCTAAAATGCATCTGAGAGAGAACGACACCGGGAAGATTTCCTCCTCCTTCCTATTGAGAATGATTCACCCCTTGTGGTCTGTGCAGGAGATAATTTTTGTAGCACGATATGATACTGGAATTTCAAACTGTACTGATGTTTATAAGAAAAACCCAACAACTTCAGTGTATTTGAAATACATAGATACGAATGCTGGAGATCATATACAGCAAACTGTTATCCATCCCTATCTGTAGAATGGTGGGCTGTGCTTTTTCTCTCCCCCTTTTTAAAAGAAGCAATCAAGCTGTACATTAAAAGACAGGAAGGACATTGCTGACTTACAAAAGAATGCCCTCTTTGTCAGTAATTTGTAAATGTAAACAAAAAAGTTCAAGTAGAAAAGCAAATAAGTGTGCCGCTGCTTCAAATATGATTTGATGCCCCATGGGGTTGGGGCAAAGTTCTTTAAAAATGTGTCTTCATGGCAGTCATGAAGCATCTCAAAAGTGTCCTGATCTTCACTACCAAATATCACTGGTGAAGCTAAGCTCCCTTGCTGATAAAGGTAGCAATGGGTTGTTCCTGTGAAACTCCTGGGAATCCTTCATGGTATTGTTAAGAGGTAGCTGTCCATTTAGTAGTGTCAAAGGTATGTTACAGTATGTATGATGGTTGCTTATGGAAGCTATTGGCAATGTTGCTGCTGACACATCATATTCGTATCCTCTGCAATAATGTCTCATTTGCACAGAATCTGCTTGATGGCAATCAGTTAGATCAGCCCGCGATTCTACCAACGTGGCAGAAGTGCCTGTGACGGCAAGAGAGGGTACAGTCTGGAGGTCTCCAAAAAGGCCCTGCTCCGCAGAATCCAGGACCTGACGCCGAGACACCACCTCCTTTTTCTTCCCTGGCATTTCAAAGACTAGGCGCTTCCAAAATTTAGAATTCAGTTTGCTGCTTTTTGGTCCTTTCCACTTGACCACTGAGAGAAGTTTGATGGTGTGCTTTAAAGATTCCACTTCATGATAATTCACTTTCCCTTTTAATTCAGTACACTCAATCAAAATAACTTTGATTTCTCCACTGACTAGCATGTTATGGAGTCTGTTTTCCATCTCAAAAATACTCCATCCTCTCCTGAGAATATAGTCTGGAGTTAACACGATAATGAGTCTTCTGCTTTGCTCAACACATCTTGTGAGATCTTCAATGTAGGCTACAAATTATAGAAAGAGAGAAAGAGTAAAGGATAAAGAAGACTATTGTATCAAAACATCAGGCTTGCAATTAAGTTTAGCAAAATCCTACAGCTCACTGATCCACCCCACTTAAGACAAGGGGCACTTCATGATATACTCCAACAGAAATAGGATTGTGTATCACAACACATTTCTATTAATAGGATATACAGAGAAAATGCCTTAATAACATCCTCAATCCTTAACTGTTTTTCTCTGCTCATCTCAACAGAATGACATTTCCATAATATCCTCACTGTGTAGATGCATCAGTGACTAAAAATACACAGTTCACTTACTGAGAAATTCGAGGTCAAGATCAATGTAATACTTGTGTAAATTTTAACATTAACGCTGGTTATGATTAAAGTCACATTGAGGGAAGCACAATCTGGGAAGCAGTTCTTGTGTTTCAGATGGAAGGACATGAGGATGCTGTGGGGTGTGCACATTGTAACTAGCAAGAGCTCAAAAAGAAATCAACCCTGAACACATGCAGAAATTGTGCTATTGCATAGAAGCAGCAAGGTAGCTCTTTCTTCTTCTGGCCGCAAAAACACAAGAGCATTCTTTGTGGCCCAACAGCCTGTTTTAATATTGCAAACCTGTGCTTCTATGTACCCTCAGGTATTAACAGAAACTTCACAAGTGATGGGAACAAATGGAAAATATAAGTATATTTGATGTGTTTATTTGCTCAAACATCAGTGACAAAGAAAATAATAGTATTCTTCTTTTATTCATGCGCACCAAGTAGTTGTGAACGATCAGTGTAAACAGAAATACCAGCCCCATCATCAGCTCCATGGTGTCAGCTTACTGATCTACAAAATATTCTTAAAGTTGGACTTGGGGTTTTGATCTAGAGTGTTATTTGTCCAGGCAAGGTAGGAAGAGAAGCCAATTGTATTCTTCTGACATGGAACAGGATGGGAGAGAGATCTACTTACAGACCTGATCCAAAACCCATACAAATGACCAAACTTCACCACATTTTTGAGGGTTTTGGGTCAATACCAGAAAAATTAAAATAATTTAAAACAAACAAACAAACAACTAAGATCAGAAAAGTGTTCACTGGTTGCACAGCACTGTGATTGCAAGTTTAGAGACATGATATAACCACTATTTTTTCTTTATAACTATGTGACCCTCTTGACCATGCTACTCAGAATGCGCTGTTTGACAACAGAGAAGCATGTGTTAAAAATGAAGACTTGGACACAAGAGCTGCACAGAACAGATCTTTACTCAGCACAGGGCAGGGTCTCTCTTACACACACTGCCCTCTAGCAGAAACAATGATTACAAATAACATCATTAATCAACATCTGTTACTGCAAGACTCATTTTTATAGTCTCAGGCACCATACCACAGCATGCTTTTTCACACCACTTCCAGTAAAGCAAATAGCTACAAAATAGGCCAACAGGAACATTCGAAAGTAGCTTAGAGACTGAAGGCATAGTTAGCATTAAATCTGCCTTTACTAATGTTTTATTCCACCACTTAGCAGCAAGAAGAATTTCTTTCACAAATGGGAAAAAAGAGGCAATTGTAAACATCCCACAGACAAACAAAAATTTAAGACATACACATACATTACAAATCTCTACGCGACAATCCTGACTTTCAGTTAACGTTTTATGACTCTTAAATCATGCAGCATTTACAGTTATTTGCTTTTTTTTTTTTTTTTCTTAAAATATTCTATGAGGAAAACCCCCACAGTGCTCTGTGTAAAACAGTTACTCATTAATGAAAAAATGTCAACATTAAGATCCACGGGAGAGGCAGCGGAGAGGGGAGAGAATCAGCAACAATAAGAAAATGATAAGCAGAACTGGTGAAACAAAACTTAAGGAAAGGTAGAAATGTTCAATACAATGGAAAGAGATTATCCCAATGTATCAACAGCTCAGACTCTTCATTTTCTTCCTTTCTTTCTGCTCCCAAAAAGAAAGAATTTAGGTGGGAAGCTTCATCATTAGAGGTTGAATCTGCAAGATACAGTAAAACAACATGCTATCATGCATCTTTCCTGAGACATATTTACCCCTCCTCCAAAAAACTCAGAACACTGCTATGTACAAGACAGTTCTCAGCAGGACACAATACCATTCAGTACCACGTATCCAGGTTAGAGCTAAGCACAGCCATGCATATCCTATATGCAACCAATTAAAAAAAAAAAAAAAGTCACTTCCCTTTCATATCTTCAAATATCCAGCAGCAATAATTTCAGTGGAAACAATCCCTCCATTATTCATTACATCATTTCAATCAAAAACTCACCAGACTTTGCTTCAGTTGAAGAGGAAATTAGGTGGAAAAATGACAGGAAAAATTCCCTATTTTCACAGGTGGACACTTCTCCCCTCTGTGCCTCTCCCCTGCTTAGGTATGCCCAGCTTACTTGATGGACATTGCAACAATTTAGAGCTCTTTCTACAGACAACTGAATAGAAACCTTCACAAACGACCACTAGGTGCTCCTGCAAAGTCCAAGTTGCAGCTGGTTCAATGACAGACATAGAGAATGTTCAGGGGCCTACTGGTGCAATGAAGATGAAATACACTGTATTACAGAAAAACAAAAACCCAGATAAAAAGTAAATGCATTTTCCAGCCATCTGGCCCAGCAGCATTGTATACTCTCAGTAACTTCAGCCTGAGACTACAACTAAAGTCAAGCAACAGCTTCTCTGGAACATGTGGTTCCACTGGGCAAACTCTACAGCATGCCCAACATGTACATCAAACATTTCTGCAAGGAAAAGCAAAGAAGAACTAATTCTTGTCTTACTAAGGCCTGTGGAAATTCACGCCTTATTTTCTTCTGTGGGACAAAACTGGTCGCGTAAATCATGGAGTTGCTAAATCATCCTTCTCTTCCAAATTAGACACTGCTCCAAAAACTGTAGGTTGACCTATACTGCAATGTGGGATGGAGAAAGAGAGTTGATTCTGTCCTTCCAGCGAGCTAAAAAGCAATTGTTAGGCAATGGCTGTTTCACTTTCACGAAGAAGTTAAAAAAGGACTTCAGGATTCACATCACCTACCATCATCAACTGCAAGACTCCAGACAAACATATTTCCACCAGGTAAATCTCATCTCATTAAGACTTCATTTTTGTTAAAGGAAGAGTCAACTTCAATGACATTTCATTGTGAGGGGAGAAAAAAAAAATCTTCAAAAAATCAGTATGGAATAATTAGCTTTCATTTCTCCAAATCATATTTTATCATAAACTTTAATACAAAAATAAAACACCAGAATCAGAATTAACCTACTTGATTTTACTGGAGAACTCCTAAATCATTTAATCCTTTTTCTAACCTTTTTTTCCCCTCCTTTCTTTAAAATACCATTTTGCAATATTTTGTCAAACCAGTTTTCATAATGCTAGCATTTCTCACAGGCAACTCGTACAGTACTCTGGGTAGCTGTATCAGTCACTTATTTGCATCATGTACAGTGTGATGTCCAAGGAAGTATGAACAAGAAATTTCACACCCATGAACAATCACGGTTTTTTGCATGATTACCCTCATTAATGAAGATAAACTACCAGACAGCAAATACATACACACTAGACACTCAAAATGTAGTGATGCTGAACTGTAGTTTGGAGCACTGAAATCCAAGATATGCATCCTCCTTGCAAGAATGTAATTATGCACAATTGCCTATTGAATCTTGAATGAGCTACACTAACCACAGGCTGAAAGTAAACCCAGACAACCAAATATGCAAGCAGTCCAAGATCAAGAAAAATAATGAACACCAAGGACGGAGTTGCTTACACAAGAAAAGTCTGACCAACTAGACTCAGATGATCTTCAGAAGCAGTTGAGAGAGAAAGAAAAGAAAAGCAATTATGTCATGTTTTATGTATGTTTTTAACAAGGGTAGTCTGCAGTACCACAAAGACCAAAGAGAATGCACCATCAACCATACTGGCTGGTTCCTAGTGCTCTGAAAACAACCGGAGTTCATGTGTTTGGCAACATGACTACTACTTGAGGAAGAATTATCTGTAGAAGAATAATTCAAGACTAGCTTCTTACTGAATATTTCCCAAACCCTAACTTGGGTTACTTTAATACAACAAAAATAATTACATCTTGCTATTCCTATTTCAAACAAATTTTGTATTTGTTTGTTGTTTATGTTAGCCCCGGCCAGAACAGCAATGCAGTTGGTGCTGCTGAAACACAGGTAAGAGTGACAGCCCTGCCCCAAAGAGAGCATAATCTCATATAAGCTAAGGGACAGTTCATGAATACAATGGAAAGAAGCAAATAACACAGATCAGCTTGACACGCAACCCTCTCAGTGTTAAGGACAAGGAAAAAAACAGCACCAGCAATGTCTCCTTGCAGACTGAGGTGAAGTTGGTGATTCTGATGACACCGTTACGGTGGTGGATGTTGGAATCCAATTTCTGGATATTTAGAATCAAAAGTTTGTAGAACCACACAAGACAGAAGTGGGATCTGGGGGTCTCCAGGTCAATCCTCTGTCCAAACCAGGAACAGATAAGATTGCTCATGGCCTTCCTTGTCCAGTAAAATTCTGAAGATCTCCAAGGATGGAGGTTTTTTCTCCAGTGACTTTGGGTACTGTTCTGGTGTCTAATCACCCTCATGGCAAGGAAAAATTTCCAAATATTTAATTGGAATTTTCATTGTTATAACTTATCTCTTATGTAACAACTGTGCATCTCTGAGAAGAGCCCGGCTCCATCTTCTCTATGCCTTCCATCAGAAAGAGAACAATAAGATTCCCCCTTGGTTTTATCTTTGTTGGTCTTTCCTTCACGAAATACAGTTCTTTTGGCATCTACTCTTACGCTGTGCGCTCCAGCTTCCTGATCATCTTGATGGCCTTCGGAAGACCAGTTGGTACTGGCCACCGGTGGACTGGCCACCACTTCGGTGGCCAGTCTGTCTTGTCTGAGTCTAAAGAGGGGTGGGGAGTTTGTTCATATTTATTCCACTCTTAACTGCCATTCAACTGTATTTCATTTTTACATGCTTGTCATTAACTGTAAGATTCATACTGAGCAGACGAGGGACTTGTGAAAGGACTTTGTGGTGCTGAGCGCTCTATTTCCATTCCACATCAATGGTGTCACGTACCTAATGAATGCTCCTTGAGAACCCCAGGCACACTGCCCATATGGGTTTCCTTCATCCAGGAAAGTTGGAATCACCAGGTAAAAAACAAACAAACAAACAACACAACAGCAACAAAAAAACCCACCCAAAAAACCAAAACCAAAACAACAAAAAAAAACATCCAACAAAAGAAAACCCAAACCAAAAAAAAAAAAAAGAAACCCACCACAGATGGGCAGACAAAATACTAGAAATGCAATATGACCGATGGGCATTTTTTATCACATGCCTGAGGTGCTCTCCTGTTGTGCTGGATCTCATTTTCCATTAAAAGTGGATTTTCATTTTCAGTGCCTGATCTCTATACCCTGGGCTGAGCTGGAGCTGGAGCAAATTGCTGGTGTGTTTCCAATCCTGCCAACATCAAATATAAGTATGCTTAGAAAGCAACTGGATGATGCTCTACTAGATTTGTGTTGCTGGAATTAAAAATGCAGATTGACAGTCTTGACCTCTTTCTGAGTTTAAAATAATTTGTAGGAACTACAGGAGAAAAGTATCTTTCTCTGACGTAAACCCAGTTTTGGAAGAGACAAGAGCAAATATATCATTGTCTTTGTAGAAGCGTCATCCTTAGTGAGACAGAAAATGGCTCAGGTAAAAACTTACTTAAGTATTCCCATTTTTTCCCTTCAACAATTCAGGCCCCTCGGGTCTTCTAACATTGAACTAAAAAGCTCACAGGGTTCAAGAGTCTGCTTGGTTGTGGGAAAGGGTTTGTTGAAAAAAAGCCCTGAAAATGAATAGGGTGGAAGAAACGATAACAGCTAAGAAATTCAGTAACTACTGCAATTGTTTCTTAGTGATCGCAGTGTCTTTATGCAGGCTAACACATTCAGTTGAGGGAACAAAGAATGCACACTGCTAAGACCAAAGAAAACTCTTTAAGAAAGAAAAGCTGCAATGAATGTCATACTTGGTCTTGCTGCTTACAAAACATACTGCATCTATGTCTTGTTGTCCTCTTGCCTCTTCTCCAGCCTCCATGGTCATGTGGGCTTCTACACGAACTGGAGCAGAGGAGCAGTGGCTGCTTGAGCCCTGCTTACACCTCACCAGCTCAGGAGCTGGATCCTTTCTCTCAGACAACACCAAGAGTGACTTCAAAGGTCCTGGCTGGCCACTGCAAGGTGGGCAACACTGAGGCCCACAGTGCCCTTCCCAGCAGTTCTGGGAAAAAAAAAAAACTGCTCTGCAGGAATAGTAATTGTATTCCAGCTTTGTAGGTCACAGAAACAAATGCCTGCTGCAAATGTGATGCATTTCCAAGAGTGAAGAGGTGGCCTTGGCCTCCACAGCCATCGTCTTTGTCCTTGGGTTGGCAACAGCTACTCCAATATGCACCTTGAAACAGACAGTCCTCAGCACTGAGCCAAAGCGCAGAGCTAGGCTATGCAGTGCGGATGCTGCCAGGGCCCCCCTTTGGCAGAGGAGCTCTCTGATGGGTGAGCGCATCCCTGCTCAGGCACATTCGGATTTGATCTCTCCTTTATCTGCAGAGGGACATGCAGAGCCTATCATGGTTTTTCCCCAGAGGTCAGAGGTGAACCAGCTGGCAAAAACATAATCAAGCTTGTCCCTGAATTTTTCTGAAGTCAGCTTTTCAGTTTGTTCAGGGAAGGGTCCAAGAAAGATAAATGAAATACTATTTAACAAATCTATTTGTTGCTTGCTCTCAAATCCAAATAGCAGCTGAATGTACTGCTTCATGCCAGGAAGCAAGTTCAATAATGCACACCCTCCTGTGGCAGCACCTTAACATTGCAGAGATTATACAAAACAACCCATCTTATAAAACACATCTGATTTGCTGGAATCATGCATTTAAGTATTCAGAAAAGGTACAGAAGGAAGTACCAGGGCAGAGAGTGGGAAAATATAACATCACGCAAAGTCATTTACACTAAAAGACAAGGAAATGCAATGCATGTGAGAAGAAATATTTCCTAAAATCAGAAAAGATAACTATGATCAAAACCTCATTCTATACAAACCTGCCCTGAAGCACCACGTATTTTGTTGCATGTGAATATGTTATGTTCACCTCTGAAATTTCTGGGAGGTCAGTGCCATCCCATGATGCCTGATCTCTTCACTACACACTCCAAGCCCTCCTAAGACTGGTGAGCATTGTGCAGAACACAGAAACAACCACGTTCCACTTCTCCCATGCACACAGAGAGCTTACAAATAACTGAGACCAACTCTTCCATCCTTCCCCATCACCTCTCAAAATAAAATGTCATCCCCACATCTTTTACAAAGCTAAGGCATGCAAATCACATTCATTTCAGACCCACATTTTATTCTGCATTGTCATTATGCCTGATTAAGCACTCTTGAAGCTTCATATGCTGGAATCAGGCCCTTTCATAAAACTGGAGAAGTGGGTTCAAGAGGAAAAAAGAAGTATTAAGTCTGTGAATGCTCATAAATGAGAACTGACATTTCCAGGTATCCTAGATTTTCAGGAGAGTTTTAATGAACACCCAAAGTGATGAGAAGTCTTTGCTGAGTGTCTGACTGACAAAAATAGACAAAAATACAGTATCATGCTGGATAGTCTGGCAATTGGAAAGAAGAACCTCATTTCAGATGAATCTGTGCTTCAGTACAGTTATCACCGAAAGGCCAGATTTAAACTTCTTAATACACTTGTATAATTGCAATGCATAACTCTGCTATGTTGCTGGATATAAAACAACCATTTACTATAGTTCTGTGATTTTTAACACAAATCACAAATAGGGCATTAATTAATTTTTCCCTAATTATCTAGTAATTCAGTACCACTTGCTTGGGATGCCTTAAATAAAAAGGCTCCTTTTTCTATAACCCGTCTTTTGTTTCAGAGGACTAATGGAGTGAAACTCATACTTTGCAGGGTGTGACTTTCCTAGCAGAGCAAAAGGAACAGAGAAAGCAGCTCTAGCCTAAGAGCCGCAAAAGCACAAGGTCAGTTCAAGCCCCTACTGGGGACTTTGTCTGACCGCAGACTAGGCTCTGACTTCTTCCAGTGGGACTGGAGTCAGAAATCTGTTTCCAGCTCCCTCAAACAGAGAAGAAATAGGCTCCAACTTCTAGGGCAGGCGCTGGGGTTTGGCAGCAGTATCAAATCTTTGGCAGGCAGGCTGCTAACGCAGTTGTGTTCTAGTGGTTTCATGTTTGGGGACATCTGCTCCAGCACTGTCACTGCTTTGTTCTCTTGTTCATATTTGCTATCCAGTAGTACACGCAGAGAGGAGAACATACATACTCTCTTTTAGCATTTTTCATTGAAATGATTTTCAGAGAGAATTAGTTAAAACAATAAAATAAGGAAAGGGATCGGTAGTATTTCACTATTTCAGAGGGGTAGTATTTCAAATAAATAGATACTAAAACAAACCTACTATGTACTTATCAACATAGTGCATACAACTCACGCTCTTTTGATTTATCAAAAAATGAATCAGGAAGATAAGATGCTATAAACACAGCTAAGAAGGCATTAAGTGTTGGTACAGACATCCAAGGATGCCGCTGAATGTTCAGACACGGCAGTGAAACTGATTTGAAATGGACAACTGTACTGCACTGTCAGAGTGGAAGATGGCATCAGGTCGCAGGGCTGTACACAGTTGTCTGAAGATTCAGTATTGCACAACAATTCTGCTCAGAAATGCAACATTTGGTCAAAACTCTAACGAAAAACTGCACATATGGCGTTGATAGGAAAATTAATGTAGCTATTTATGAGACTTCAAAATAAGGGAAAAAAGACAGACAAAAAAGAAATTACTGAAAAAAAAAATCTATTTTCAGTGATTAAACAGAGACTACAAAATCTTTCTGGGGAGTTGCATTTTTAGCTGACTGAGTCTGATAGAAATTTTAGATTACAGTATTGCTTGCAGCACTGCAGCTTCCTCTGTAGAAAGGTCCAGCTTCTGCCTCCACTGAAATCAATAACAGCTCCCTCTGGTTTCAGTGGTGCAGGAGCAGCCTCTAACCTAGAGTTCAAACCTGTAGCAACAGGGAGACTTACCCACTCCTTACAACTGCTTCACAGAGAGAAGTTTTCCATATCAAGCACTCATTGCAGAGACCAGGCCTTCATAATGCATTAGAAATTAAATTAAAACTTAAAGGTCAGAAATACTTACTTCCACTAGGGATCAGGTCCCTATCTGGAATGAAGAGCTTATATCCATAGTGCTTTTCTAGAACATCTGGCAGAATTTCTAGCGCAAACTGCTCCTCTTCATTATTATCACAATCCAATGCATCAGGATCCACTTTGGTGTATGAAAGATACGCATCATACTCCTTGTTATCTGTAAGGAAACAAACTCACAAACTCACTCACTGCTCTTTGCAAGAGTGCTACAAAAAGCACACGGCAGTTCTAGAAAAACTGCATTATTCCTAGAAATGATCATAGAATCACAGAATATCCAGAGTTGGAAGAGACACACAAGCCGAGCCCAGCCCCTGACCCCACAGAGAACCTACTCAAACCCAAGCCCTACTGCTGAGAGCAGTGTCCCAGGGCTCCCAGGGGAGCTGCTGCTCCATGCACACCGCCCTCTGGTGCAGAACCTGTTCCTTGCTCCCACCCACCCCTCCCCTGGCACAGCTCCATGCTGTTCCCCCGAGCCCTGTCGCGGACACAGAGAGCAGAGCTCAGCGCTGTGAGGAGCTGCAGCCGCCATGAGGCCTCTGCTCAGCTCCTCTGCTCTGGGCCCAACAAGCCCAGGGGCCCCAGCTGCTCCTCACACCTCTTGCCCTCCAGACCATTCGCAATCTTCCAGTCCCTCCTCTGGACACTCTGTAAGAGTTATGTCTTTCTTACGTTGTGGCATCTAAACCTACATGGAAATTTCTCTTTTAACTCCTAAGTGCTATGATTATGGGAAAGTTCTGAGCTCTCACTCAAGGGAGAACTTTCTTCCAACAAGTAAATGTAAGAAATGCATGACTTAAGTGAATACTGAAACAGTGCCAAGCACTGACAACCTAAAGCATTGTTTCAGATCTCTTTTCCATGTTTTTAAAGCTGATATAATTTTAGATGTCACTTGACCCAGGATGTTTTACACACATGGGGCTCACAATATCAGAACTAGGAATAACTCCAGGAGCAAGCGTGGAGCAGGAAGGGATTGCTCCTGCACTGTTGTGCCTGCAGCTCTGGGGTGCAGCGAAAGCTTTGCTGCTTCATCAAAAGGCGGGGGCAGGCAGTGGGCAACAGAAGGGAGCCTGGGCAATGCCTTGCAAGCATAGCAAGGCTGCGACACAGAGGTTTGGCTAGAAGGGACAACGTAATTATTTCCTCCTGCAGAGCACTGGGGTAGTCTTCAGCTCTCTGAATCCGACACACAGAGCTGAGAGCTTGGCCAAGTGTACCGAGAACAGTAGTGGCACCACTATTGAGCTTGGGATCCATGCTGTGATCAGACTGCCTTAGCGACATTTGCCTTTGTTATTCCTCTGCGGTAATGGAAAACAGTGCATTGAAAAAGTCAACCTGGAGCAAGCCGGTCTTGGGGGAAGAGCACAGCTGCCATTATTTACAGAAAACAAAAAATCAAATAGTTAATGTTGTGAAGACAGAACTGAACAAATGGAGGACTGCTGAGCACCAATTATCTGTAAAGAATTGTGCACATGAAAGATAATGAAAGCAGTTAAAACTCATCAATATTTTCCAACAAAAAGACAAAATTGCTAATCATAATGCAAAACATCTGATGACTTTAAAGTGATGGTTCTTTCTTATGATTGTTGACACAAAGCCAGACTCACAGGGGTCAGAGCTACAGACTAAGCATGTGAATAACTGTATGTCTGTAAAAGGCAATTTGCCTAGTGCCACCGTAGCTGTATGGGAGGAGGTCCACATGGCTTGCTGATATTTCTCTGAAATCAACAGTTTACAAAAATAGTAATTTCTGAAGGAAAGATGACAGAAGAACAAACAGCAAACAAATAAAGGCCAGTCAGCTTTGGAGGCCTGTCCAAAACGCGCTATCCTGTCCATAATGAAACTTCTTGAAAGTTCTTAAGAGAAGCCAGCAACCACAAGATACAGGGGGCAAACATCCCTGAAAACATTTGAAAGCTCTGCAAGGCAGCAAAGCAAACCCCAGAGCACTAATGTGCTTGGTTACAAAACAGCATGGAAGCTCTGCACACACATACAGGAAGGTATGGAGTGGGAATGGTGTGCATGCAGACCCTGAGATGAGTCCTGCTCCTTCCAGCTGCGTGGGAATGCTCCCTCCAGTCTCTTCTATCCACAATGCAAACAAGCAAGAGGAGTTCCCCTAGGCCTCCTGTGAGCCCATATGCTTATGTTATATCTCTGCAGCCTTGGTTCCCTCTTCACAAGCCTCACATACACAGGATGTTAGCAGGAGGACCTACGCTCGCCCACTGCTTGTTCTGTGTGCTTTGGAAGCAGTGTTGTTGGGGTTGTTTTCTAAATGGCTTCTCTTAATCTTCACTATTGCCAGAATGTTTTGTCTAAAAACAAAGCTACGTACAACACAGGAAGTAAATGCATCCAGCATAGCCTACATGGCTATTTTTAGAAATAGAACAAAGAAAATCTGTTAGGTTCCATATCTTTTGTTTTAAAGAAATATACGTATAAATGGGATATGGTCCTGCAAAATGCACCTATACAGCTGATTGCTCACAGAACCTCTGTAGGTTTACTCTATAGTGAAAAGAAGCAGAATGAAACACCCTTGTATACGCTTTGACTTCAGTAGCATTCTGCCTTCATCTTTCATACTGCAGGATCAGAATGAGACACATGGCTGCCATAGCTCTAAAATGATGTACTTGAAAAGCAAGAGATCGATCTCAGAACTAACACGCACACAGAATCCTCTGAGTATGCAGAAAACAACTAGAAAATAGCAATGTTTCATAAATTAAAAAGTAACAGAACAAAAAAAAGCTACATTATTAAAAATGTAGCAGCTTCACATTGGAAAAAAAAAAAAAGGGATCAAATGGAATTTGGAGTATTTTGGAGGAAAGTTACTGCTTTGGGTCATTTTTGTTTGGTGTCAAACAGGGAAATCATGTTGGTGTAATCCCAAGGTATTAGATACAAGTTACCTCTAAAACTGTATAATCTTACTCTTTGCTTTCTCTTCTGTATCAATATAAAATTTTCCCTGCATTGTATAGTATGAAAAAAAGGAACAATTTCAGGTTTTACCATGCACACAAAGATCGAGAAAGGAAGTTTCCTGACCTCTGTTCCTGCTATTTATCATTCCATATTCTATAATCCCTTGGATGTCATCCACCCATCCTCCAATACTCCTATGGGTTTCATTGTAGGCCAAACATTTTCGCAGCTTATCTACTCAGTGCTTAGCAGAAAATTCCATTATTTTGATAGCGGTGATGCTAGCTGCAGAAAGCAACAGGCCTGTGCAAATGCACATTGTTTTTGCACAATGGGGGTAATGTGATCCCTGCTCCTTTTTCAAGTATGTTATTGTTTCTGAAGGTACTATTACAGACTGCCTACGTGACTTTTAAGAGTTGCAGTAGGCTCTGAGAACTAGCTTTACTTGATTACTATACCTGAGATCTTCAGCGGATACTATTTTAAATACATAATTAATATACAATCAATGTGCATACTATAAACATAAAGAATACGCTGATATGATTTAAGGCACTTGGACTGAGTTCACCAATGCTTTTTCAAGCTTCATAGGAGCAGCAAATGTTCTATATTCAGAGGAATTAAAGCTTCAATTCGAAAAACAGCTGTAGCTTTAGGCATTAAACAAACCACATGCCTACTGAAGGGGGGGGGGGGGGAATTACTACAAAACACCCTATGCTACTCTGAAACATACTCTACAGGCAAGCTGTGCAGCTGTGTATTTCCATTAGTTTTCATACTCTCAATTTACAGAGGTAACTAGTTAACCTCAGTAACAGTTGACTCTCACTAACTCCTAGAGTTAATTAATAGGCTGACAACAACTCAATAGAAATGTTTAGTGGAAGATACCTGGTGAATTTACTGTCAACATACAGGATGGATCTCAAAAGAAGAGATGCTGGGCATTGGGACAGTTTTCCTGAGCAATCAATTCAAAAATGAGATTCAAACTTCTATAATACATTTCTGAAGAATTCTTCCTATTCCTCTTTTCTTACGGAATGGACCAGTGACACTTCAGTGAACAGACTCACTGATTTAAGCAGGCTTAGTGAGAAAGTGTTAGAGGTTTACACTGTTGGGTGCTTAGTAGTTTGAACTTCAACTAGAAATTTCATCACTTTGGACATCTGAAATATTTCCACCGTATATATTACAAATTTCCTGAGCAACTGCTTACCGTCGGCTGCTTCGTCTCCTCCAAAGTTCTGTCTGTAGAACAGCATTAACTCTATGTTGTAGCACTTATAGATGGTCACAAGCAAAATAAGCAGGAGAAGGATGGCTCCCAATCCTCCAGCAAGCTCTATTTTGTAGATCAAATCTAAAATTAGCAAGGAAAGACAGAAAGGTTATGATCTTTCCAAGCTCTCATTGCTATAATCCACTGTACAATTCCACATGGAATTGCACTTCCTGTTATAACCACTGTAACATTAAGGATGTCTTATTTTTGTTCATAACCTATAATTTAACTTCAATGATTCTATTGTCTGTCTGAAATTTCCAGGCAGAATGCATTTGAGGCTATAATGATAATTCTAGAAGGGAATTAGTGATTTTACACTAAGGATTAACCAACCTTTAATGAGCTTGTTTGAAACTTCCATTTTGTTAGAGAGCATCAAATGTTGTATGCTGTACGTGAGAATAGGTTTACTAGGCATGCTGTACCCCATTTGGGACCCCTGCTCTCCAAATAACATTAAATTTAGCTTTATATTTGTGGTGCCAGTGGATGAATTGATGCATGTTGCTAAGCCAAGACTTCAGCTGAGTCACTGGTAGATGAATTCAGCATCCAGAATGCCCAAAGTAATGTGAGAAGCTGAAAGCATGCATGAGGCTGCTAAGAGCCACTTTGTTTGAGTTGTGACAGCTACTAACAGAGTTCTCACATGATTGCTTAGTACACATTATACTGTAAAGGGAACTAGTACTAACTCAAATTTCCAACTGGGATACTTTTGTTAGGAAACATCACAAGCAGGCTATCTCAAAGTACTTCACAAATTCATCGAAACACAATTATCCATCTTTTACAGCTGAGGAAACAGGCACGGAAGAGTGAAGCAACATGTCCAACATCATTTAGCTAGCCAATGCCAGAATGAGATAAGAAACCTTTGATAGCAGTCCAGTGTTTTACCTGACATAAGATGCTAGCTTTAACAGCATCATTCCTGAGACTGAAATATCCTTGGAATGCAAAATTGCTCATACCACCTCTTGGCATATTGCATCACCATAAACAACAAGAGACAGAAGTTTGACAATAGCTACCCTCAACAATCTGTATCAGTTCAGGTAAGATGACATGAACATATATTGTGATGAATTCAATATGAAGATTCTGAAATGCAGGAGAGAAAAAGTTTTTGTGATCTTCAAGCTTCTAAAACATACATCAGAAGAAATTATTCGTATGTCATTTGTGTCATTTTCAAGATAAAGAGCAAATTAGTTGTGTATCTTTCGGGGTTAGTCTCGCCTTACCATGCCTTGTATTTCAATAATTAACATCAGATGACAAGTTATTCCCAGTCTACACTATCTCTGATGTCTGGTGAGAAGCCCTGAACTAATAGATAGAAGAAATCTGTTATAAAAGCTATTTAATCTCTCTGAGAACAGGGAATTTGTAGGACTTCTATTACACTGCAAAATAAAGTTGGCATATGCTCTGGGGATAAATGTGGTCAAATGGAGAAAAGAGTTGGTTAATATTACTTTTCAGTGAGGAAAAAAAAAAAAAAGTATCTTTCTTATTGTACTGAAACTTTTCTACCAGGAAACTGAGATGATGGCAAAACTGCCGGCTTGGAAGGAGAGAAAATGCTGAAGGCCATTCAGTTCTGATTACTGCAGTTGATGTGTGCTGCCTGTTGTACTCTCTGATCCATACTGCAGCTGTATCCCAATTGTTAGACAATAAATGCCTGTAGGAAAGTACTTGACAAATCCCCCAGCACCTTATGCCACAGAGTGTCAGGCTCTTTTTGGTTTTACTTGCTTGCTTCAACACCATTTGAAGTTGTTGCATGGTAGAGAACTGAATAAACAGCACATCCGTGGCAGTGGCCTGCCTATACCACCATAAAAGCTACGTTTGTCTGCTGTGCTGTGCCCCGAAGATCACATGCAGCACAGATTTGCACACGTGTGCCAAGGCAAGGGCGGGATATTGAGCAAAAACACAAGGTGCAGCTCAAAAAGCAGAATCAATCTGCTTTTGCTTCTCCTTTATCTCTCCTAGGCTCCAAACTTACCTTTTGGTCTCCTTATCAGCATTCCAAGGTGGGGGTAATGAAGGAAATCCCCAAATGCTTGGTTTTCTTGCCTACTCCAGCTCTTACTCTCTGCCCCTGATTAATGCTTTATCCCTCAAGTGGTCCTCACTGAGACTGATGGGAAAGACAGTTGAGTAAACACAGCACCAGGAAAGTAGCAGAAGCTGGACTTTTTCTCTAGCAGTGACTGAAACTTAGCGAATAATAATAATATTCAGATAGGTTCTAATGTAAAATAATATAGAAAGACCCAGGCACAGCCTATCACGCAGAGCATTATAATCTTTAAAATACTAGCAGTCTCATAAACACCTCATGAGTGGCTCGAGACCAAGACACTTCAGAAGGTCCTTCCTCATTTAATACTACATCAGTATGAAAAAAGCTGAGCTATTTCCACATCCATTGATTAAGTGAATGCATACTGCTACTCCAGGTAATTCAAGCATGGCTAAAAAAAACACCAAAGCCAGGACTGCCTAGTATTTATTAACTACTTGAAAGTGAAGAACAATGCGGTCTCAAATTAAGTCAGTAAAGAAGAATGTAATAACAGAAAGTGGTATTCAGGTCTCAGCAGCGTACCTAGTTCTGCCTTTGCATTGTTAGGTCTAGGGGTGTGAAGCTGGATTTAGTTCTTCTTCATTCAAAAATGAATATCTCAAGTGGTGATACATGCTGTGAGGCTACCAAAACACTAATGTTGTACAGAAGGCACTCCTGTATTCTAAGAGAGCATTTGTGAGGACTGTCCCACTACTGTAGCAAAAGACTTCAACATTTGCACCTTAAATATTTGTGCAATTCCTTTTTCTTCCTCAAAGAACTCTAGAAAATTACACTAGAGCTTTAACTTGGATCTGGCTTTCTGGCTTTTATCCCTGGCTTTGGTTTTTCCTTTTAATTCCAACCTTTCTAATTTAGCAGCACTCATGATCAATGCCATCTTGGGTACACCTGATGTGCTGCAGTCACTCCTTTGAACTGATACAACCTGTAGTACTGTGGCAAGCTGGAGACAAAACCAAGCTACAAGCACCTCCTACCAAACAGGGATAAGGCAGCCCTTAGCAGGTAGGACTTTGGAGGGAGGTGTGTTTCTCTGAAAGAGAGATCTGTGCTGTGTGATCTCTTGTTGTTCCTGAGTGTTGTTCCCAGCTTCTGAAAAACTGCAGCACGTTATAATAGGAATCCATGATCCTCTGACACATATACAGGTCAACAGCTTTCTACCAATCCTGACCTAACTCTTGTCACAGGTGAGTAATACTGTAGTATTGCCTAGCTTATGAATACTCTACAACCAAATCCAAGCAGAAGAAAGCTAGAATAAGAAGTATTGTATCAAGCAGCAGAAGGGAAAAGTTTGGCCAAGTGCTAGTAAGAATTTAATAAAACCACGACAACAGGACAGGTAGTCAAAGGACAAAGTGAAAATACAGGAGATATTTTAAATGACACTTTAATAGCTTGAAAACAAACCACTTAAAATGCCTGAGGGGAATATAAGCTCTCTACAGCCACAATTCAGATAGAAATGAAATAGCAGCTGAGAAGTGATTCTGTCCACCTCCAAATTCTATATTCAGCAGTGCTTCTTCCATAATTTCAGCAGAGGTCTGAAAAGTCTCCATTTTCTTGTTATAAATAAACTTAGCTTGTTATTCTAATACATGCAACACAGCTGAACATTTAACAGTGTCAACAAAGATATCAGTTGTATATTTATTAGGTTCAATGGATGGGGAGGTAGAATGCCTTTTGCACTAATGAGACTAATCCTTCATCATGATGACCAGTTTCCTTAATTAAAGTTGTGACATTCCATCAATTGAGATGTTGAGTAAACATTCGTGTGCGTTCTGCATCACAGCAGCAGGCTCCTGTTTTTCAGAGTAGTTTTGCAGCTTATGTATTTCTACCCTTAGCATAATGCACAGCCAGAGAGAGGCTGTGGAGTCTGCCCAGAGAGGCAGTGGAGTCTACTATTAAAAACCTGCCTGCATGCTTTCTGGGTGACTGCTGGATGGAACTGCTTTAGCACAGGGTTGGGCTGGGGAAGTTTTGGAGGTCTCTTCCAACCCCTATTATTCGGTGACTCTATGTTATACTCTTCTTCCTGGGAGGGCATAAACTCTTGCATGAACAGGAGACTGTTTAAGCAGAATTGATCCAATTTTGGCAGGACTCAATAATGTACTTTCATACATACAACCTGTGGGTCACAGGAAAGAATATTAAAAATAGGATGTTGACCCCAAAATTTCCTCTCCCCAGCAGCCCTTTTTGGAACCAATACCACTTCTCCCTCACTGTTGATTTTATACAAATTACCTGAAGGCATGAATTATAGCCATGAAACACAGCACTTAGCATTCAGCATGGTTCTAGGTAAACCTATTGGCTAGGGTTGTCTTCTAGAACCAAGGTGCTGATGGACCTGGTCTCAACCCCACCTAGGGATACCTTGGCTCGTCTTCCTATTCAGTCACCTGGCTCTTAGGTCATTAGTCCTATGGTGGCCTCTAACCCTAAGTTCAACCTGCAGTGTGCTCAGACACCAATGGTCTGTTTAAACCTTCTTGAAAAGGGGATATCTGTGGGGATATCTCTGATAGGGTGATAATGGAGAGCACTGTTTTTTTAACTGACTCTAACATGCAATATTTCCTTGCTCTCCTAACAGCTTTTGTACTCAGACACTCTGCCTTAAAGAGATCACAAATTCAAACGTCGCTGTACTACCAATTAGAAGAGATAATTGAACTAAGTAGGTAAGAACTGTAAAGAGATACTGTTACATGCCTTATGATAATGACTTCTACAGACAGAAGAGCATAGTAGCACCTTTTAGTATGGAGCATTCAAAGTGTTCCTGTTCTGCTACAGACAAATTGTCAGTAGTAGTCCCAATTCTAGGCACAATCTCAAGAAAGGTAACCTAAAAAGAAGCAATAATTCCCCATCAATCTATAGCTCTCACTGCAAAGTCTTCATTCCTCTTTGCGTTTATAAATCAAAATGTATGGCAATTATGTAAAGATTTCAGTTTAAACACAGCTAGGAAGTGGAACAGTTTGAGAACATTTAGCCTTGTTGCTGGGGTACCTATTCTAAGAAATGCACATTTTAACTCTGTCTATTAACACACGCACCTCTGGTCTAATCTGTCCACTCTTGGTCAGTTTCATGAGTTGTTTAGCCCAAAACACATCCATTGAATTTTGTAGGGCTTTACAGGTAACTGTATCCCAGACAAGTGCATCGACCGTGAGGCTGGTTTGCTACTGACTAAAGAACAGTTTGCGACTTTTTTTTCCGCACTAATAGTAAACTGGAGCCATAACACAACTATACTTCAGCTCCAGCAAGGACAGAGCTTAGCTTGGCTCAGCCAGATTTGCGAGACCTCTGCTGCTGGCTGACTGATGGCTTCTGAGGCAAGAGGGAGTGCGGCTAATAAAATTAAGGGCATTACCTTTCTTGCGCAGAAGAATGCTGGCGTGTTTCCGTCCATTTCTGTTTTCCACGTGACACGTATAGTTAGCCAGATCTGCCTCCTCTACAGCATCAAAGATCAATGTCAATTCAACTTCTTTTTCTCCAAGATGTTCTCTGAGGAGTCTGAAAGGAAAGATGCAACCTTCTGGAATTTTCCTCTTTTATTTTGGTGTAGATCCTAACTTTTAAAGGTGACAGTATCAAAAACTCTCTGCGCCATTGAGAAGATGGGGAACAAACAAAATCTCAACAAAAGGAAAAGAAAGTTGTAGTGAGTTTCAGGTCAGAGGTACAGTCTTTTCATGTCTTTGTTCTAACGTGAGCATGACTGTAGTAAGCTTGTTCACTAAGTGCCTAGGATGGCTGTATTAGTCATCGGACGGTGATAAGGCCTGCAGGGTGTAGTAATCATCACCGTCATCGGACAGTGATAATGCCTGCAGGGGGTCTCTTAACCTTGAGAGACCATGACAACACATTTCCTGAGGATAAGGAAGAGGAGGAAGGAAGACCAAATGTGGAAAGGACAGTCCGTGTCACACATCCATTGGGCAGGAAAAGTAACTTTGTGATATCAGAAAAGATATAAAAAGAGTGTGTTGCTTGCAATAAACACCATTTGCCGCTCATCATGTTGATGTCTTAAATAGTGTGCGAATGATCTGGGATGGGGCGCGGGACCAGTAGGGTCGGGCGCTGGGTCCAAGGGCTGTCAAGCCACTGCACGCCAGGCGGACCAGTATCTGGGTTGCCAGAACAGAGGCAACACATGACAAATAACGCAACGTAAATGCAAGTTTTTCCCGATGACGGCATAGGTCTAAAAATAAAATGCCCTTCTTTTTGTGAAAGGTTTCTCATCAGTTGCTCAAGAAAGTGACTGGTCCTTTGAACAAGGAAATGTAACGTCATGTATAATCTGCCAGATTTATTTGATCCTGTTAGTGTTCTGCTGCAAAATACAGCAGGGGATAAACATAGCATGCATGATGCCCTCACAGTCTGAAGCTTGTGAACTCAACCTTGCACATAGCTCTGCTGGCAGTCTAACGTGGCTTTACAGATAAAACTATTTCATTTTGATTTAATTTAATTTATTCTATTTACCAAAATGAAATCTCTTCTCCAGAGACAGGTGGAAGGCACATGGGAAAACAGGTAATTAACCAGCTCACTGCTTGCGCTGGATGGAAACTGCCTCTTCTGGAGACCTTCTTCACACTTTTCATTAATAGCAACAGACACCAAAATTCTCTATGATAAACCAAAGTTGTTTTGGGTTTTTAACAAGAGATGTTTCAGCTACTGTCAGGGGAATGTGGTGACAGATTTTCAGACACCTAGGTAGCCACTGTATCTTAAAAGTTTATTTGCTGGAGAGAGTGTATCTCATGCTGCCCTACCTCCAAGTCATTTATTAGTCTTTTTTAGACACAGAACTGTTTCCAATTCCAGTTAAAAATGTGTTCTGAACAAACAAACCACAGACAGGCTTTTGGGACATACCGCATTTCTAAAACGAAACACTCCAAAAAGTACCTGATTTCACCTTCTCTAATGTGACCTTCTAATTCTTCTATGAATTTTTCCCCTTTCATCCAGTAGATCATGGGGCCAGATTCACCACTGAACCCAAAGAAAGCTTTGCAGGCCACAGTCAGCGGGTTGCCTGAGGACCACAAGAAGAGAAATGGTTAGATGCATTGACACAGCTGCTCTGCGAGGAAACCCAGCGCCTGATGAACCCCTCCACCTAAAACCGGGGGGGAAAAGGTGTGTAATTGTAAAATGTAGGAAAAACGCCAATGTGGATTTGCAGCTAAGAGGAAACTGCTGTGAAAGGAAACTTTGAGGTTATGCTTCATTTCATTTTTCCCAGAAAGACACTACATGAGCAATGAGAGGGTATGGCAAATTGTGACAAAGTACGGAGTTGTCAAATTGGTTATTAAGAAAAAAAAAAAAAAAGAAAAAGAAAAAAGATGACTTTGTCAGACTCCTGGAATTCCTGCAAGGACTGGAGAGTGTGCCCTAAGAGGCAGGTAAATCACCAAAGCTACTCACTGCTACCACTTGCAAAAAAAGGATGGTGATAATTTCTTCCTCACTTAGATAGAAATCAAATGTTAATGAAGGCTTGGAAAGCTGCTCAGAGGGCTTTTAAACATCCCCAGGTAATATGTGCCAGTAAGCACCAACAACACTCGTATTACTGTCAACAGGCTTTTGGCAAAGGATTGAACTTCAAAGCATCACTCAGGTAATACAGGAACAAACTCTCCCTTTCAGCTCTTCAAAAACACTTTCTAAAGGAAGAAAATAAAACTTGGAAATTAATAAGTTTCCTTTTCTTTCCAATAATTCAACATTTACACGGCTTTCTGTCTGGCTATGGCTTTAGCTGCACTGTCAAAGACTGCAGTGTGTATGCCAGGACAGATGGTTGTCTGCCTACAGAAGACAAAGGAAAAAAAATAAGCCAGGGAATTCAAGAGAACCACCCCCATTCCTCATTGTGCACATACAGCTGCTTCTGCACCCACTTTTTACCCAGCATAGGTAGTTTGGGTCACAAAAGCAGCTGTGGAGTCACCACCCTACATGGGAGCACAGGCCTCATCTCATGTCAATGGAGACTGCTGCTGAACTTTCCAGGACTCGGATCAAATGGGGAAAATCCAAGTAATGTATTTTACTGTAGTTAGAAGGAATGTTTTACCATGCCAGTCATTCTTAGCGCCAGCAGGAGACTCTTCTGACACTCAAATAAGACCAGGCCTATGCTTTTCAAAGACGGCTGCCCATCTGGAGCACATCACTTGGCTGAACATGGGCTAATGGTCTCACACGACGGACTTTCCGTGCCTTAATCACAGCCTCTTGTCTGTTCAGCAGTGATAACTGGCTGCGTGCATATCAGAGCATATCAGAGCTGTGTGTTTAAGCATCTTTGCCTAAACGCCCACAGAGCAGTGCCAAGTCAACTACTTGTATCTGCCTATCCATTACTCCAGTGTCCAATTTAAGATACATCAAAAGAGTCTGATTATTCAGGAAAAGCAGCATTCCCAGCCACTGAAAATCAGACGTCTTTACATCGTTTCCAAGAGCCAAAATTACAAGTCTTTTTGAAACATTAGGGTATGACAAGAAAAAGTTTAAAGACTGTACTTGTGTCTGCGTTTCTCAAATATCAAAAGATAAAAATGGAAAGAAAATCAGAATGTTTATCCTGAAGATGTTTCACAGAATCTTTCATTATCCTGGCATTCTCTATGATCTCTGGTCCCACAGCCGGCCACTGAGCACGTGCTGATGCTTACAGATTACACACAGCCAGCTCAAACATCCAGAACATGAGGAGGAGTGGATATCCACAGCAATCTGCGCATCCCAGGGCACCAATCATCATTTCTAAGAAGCATCAGACTTCACCAGTGAGTGATGTGTCACACATGGGCTTCCAGGCCCATCTCCCACTGCGCTGCAGGACAAGCTAGGAGCCACCTGCCTTCTCCTGCTCCTAGCCCACTGCCCAGCACTGCCTGCCCCAGTGGGAGGGGAGAGCTGGAGCCCTCAGCTGTGTCTCCCAGCATGCACAATGCCAGGTGTGAGGTCTGGTGCCGCCTGCCTCCGAGGTGTGATAAGTGTCTATTTAAATACCACTTAACGATTCCCAGCATGTAACTGCTCAGTCCATGCTTGATTTTAATGGAAAAAGACAATTTTAGCAACGTGAAAAAGAATAAAAGGCTAGACGTGGCCTATCAGCATTGATGGCATATGCCCTTTACTTGGCACGCTGTGACAGGCACGAAGCGTTACAGGCAAGATATATCACAGGGTGTGCTTTTTCTCAAACCAGCAGTTTTTTCACTTTAAAAAAAGCACCACAAAGCCCCGAGGAAATGAAAATATTCCAAGGTGAACCTAAAACTTCTATACTTGCAGAGCAAATATCCTGAGGTAATACGTCTGTTCTGAAAAAATAAAGTTTTCTGCACAAATTGGAAAAACGACTCGAACATCTGTTGGTACACAGCTCCCAAAATAAACAAACCCAGTACCAGGGGTCAGTAGCCCTTCCTGTGACAGCTTCTGTGCTCTGAATGTGCTCAGGTAGATTTGTTTCCCAGCCCTGCTGCCAGGGAAAGCCTTCAGAATAAACTGACATGGCCAATGGCAACCTTCATTAGAGGGAATCAGTATGTTCAGCTCTGAGCCTGGGACTGGTCACACCTAAATTTCCCCATCCCATTCCATCCCTTGGAGGGAAGGTTTAGATTGGATGTCAGGGGGAAGCCCTTCACAGAGAGAGTGGTGAGGTGCTGGAACAGGCTGCCCAGAGTCTGTGGATGCTCCATCCCTGGAACTGTTCATTACCAGGTTGGATGGGGCCCTGGGCAACCTGGTCTAGTAGCAGACCTGGAGGGTGATGGCCCTGCCTGTGGCAGTGGGTTGGATCTTCATCATTGGTGTTCCTTCCAACCCAAGCCATTCCATGATTCTACAATTCCATGATCCCATCCCATCAGAACAGCCATCACTTGGCAGAGGGAGGTGAAAGCGGCTGCCTCATAGAGACAAGTTACTTTGCTCTCAATGGCAGCATGACACATATCATCTGGGTCCAGCTGATCTGTCCTGAGGTGGAAAGAGCTGGAGGCCTGATGACTTGTCCAGGTCCCACCCAAATCCCAGCTCTCCCACACCATTCCTCTTATCCCCAGGCAGATGGGAACATCCCTCTCTTCTGCAGCTCCTGAAGCTGAGTATGGATGGCACCTCCGTCATTCTTCTTTGCATCCATGAGTAGCCAGCAGGACAAGGTCAGAAAACACAACATGGGCTCCTCCTTGCAGAAGCTCTGTACCTCCTCAGAAAAGTTTCTATAACGACAGTTAGGAGTATGTCCCTCTCTAGCCTCACTAAGATACAGCTGGTGACAGCGGAGATCCGTTTTTAGTGTTTTTCTGGGAACTCCATGCAATTTCCATCTAGAAGAGGACAGGGAGTGCCTTACTGCACTGCAGCCCAAGAATTGGAATTCTAACACTGTAGCCAAATTCCCCCTTTCCTAACTGTAGAATATGGAGAGAAACACTGAGCACAGAAGGTACCGTTTGCAGGTCCCAATTTTGGGGCTGGCTCCCAGAATGGAGGGGCACAGCTAGAGGCAAGAAGAATGGGAAGACAACCTGCAACTCCAACAGCTCATCGTGTGGAAGGCCCAATGCTTCTGGACATAATTCTGCACCACACTAAAGGGCTCGACTACTGACTATTCTTATTAAAGCAGAATTCCCCCTGGCATCACTTAATTAGCCACATCAGAGTTTCTAGAATGAATAGTATCCTGAAAGTTTTCCATTTATAAACTGCTTCTGTTTAAATCAGATAGACATTTCAGCTGCAATTTCAATTATTAAAATAAATTGCTGAGAAACAGAGAAAATGACTATAGAGGTTTCTAATGAATCAACACTGAAAAGAATGTTTAAAGAAACAAGGGAAAGAATCAGAAAAGCCTTCTGCTCACAGACAGCACTGGGTCTCGTGTTTTGCTGGGTCACCTTGTGACAAGAAAGCCGCAGGTTCCAGCTCACAGCTCAGGCTGAGCTTTGTTCCCCCCTCTGTCCATTAGGCAGACTTGTTGCAAGCTCTCAGCTAACAAGACACAACCGCTGGCAATGGGAATTACTTACATTGCTGAATCTTATTGTATATTTTTCACCCGATCATTTTCACAATAAATCTGTGAAACTCTGCTACACGCTTCTTTCCTTTTCCCTTCCCTTCCCTTCCCTTCCCTTCCCTTCCCTTCCCTTCCCTTCCCTTCCCTTCCCTTCCCTTCCCTTCCCTTCCCTTCCCTTCCCTTCCCTTCCCTTCCCTTCCCTTTTTTCCCGAAGAAGAGGATTCTGCAGAAATGCAATTATTCAAGCAAAACAGCTGCCTGGTGGGGGTACAAGTCCTGGTTAAGGGTGGAAAAAGAATCTGCAAAATAATTTAGCCAGGCATGATTCAGGGTGTGCTTACTGCAGGTCTGACATGCTTTGAAAGAGAATGATAAATATCGCAGCCCAGGCTTTCTGAAACAAGTCATGCTCCAAGCATCAGAGAAATGAAGCTTAAAATATCTAAAAGTTCTTCAAACCTTTAAAAACTTAAATGCCAAGGCTAGACTACTGACCAGCACAGAAGACAAAAGCTGTTCACAGACCATAACAAACTTTCAGTGATTTTTAAAAAAATTTTTACAATACTGATTTTTGTTTGTTTTTTCTTTTTTCACAAGACAGTGTATTTATCTTTTTATTTATTTTTGCTAATTTGCCAGCATCCAGTCTGGGGTGCAGTGCGCAGTTCACATACTCTGATGTACATATTCTGCTGCTGCTCCATTCTTGCAACAAATCAGGCTTTCACTCCCAGAGCAAATCACCCCATCTAACAGCAAAAACCGTTTGTGAATCCTTCTTTGGTTTTTCACTACAGCATGAAATGTCTGGGTTTTCTTCCAATCTTTTTGTGGTTCTGCATCAGACACAGCACCATTCACAACAGTCCCGATCCATGCTTCAGCACCCCCTCCACAGCAGTGGGAGGCTGTTCATCAATCACAGCCCCAAACAATTGTCACTCCTCTAAGAAACGGAAAGAAGCAATGACAGAAGTGAAAGACAGAGCTGACATCATTGCAGCCTCTTCTCTCACAATTCATATTGCCCAAATTAAATACCGACTGTTGGAGCACTACACAATTACTCTCAAAAGGAGAGAGCCTGGGCCCAGCATTGCCCTTCAGCACTGCTTTAAAGTGAAGCAAATAGGGCTGGTTAGAAAATAAATAACTGTGGGGCGATAACCACAGAAAGGTGCATTAATCCTCTGGGAGAAATCAGATGGCTGAGCTGGATTTAGGAGGGACTGGGAGAAGACGGAAGTTCTCTGCAAAGCAAATAGAAGCCACCAAGCTGGGCCGAGGAGCAGAGGTGCTGGCAGGGTCCCAGGCCCCACATGTACCTCCTGGACACGGGAAGTGGCAGACAGGGACCCTCCTCTTGTACCAAGCAACAGTATTTCTGCCCACAGAGCTAGCTGGATTTCCATCAGCAGCTCCATCAGGATGGACCAATGTATCACTGCTTTGGTTCAACATTATCTGCAGCAGGGTTGGATGACACACAGAAAGGAAGACAACCACACTGCTGCCACAGAAGAACTTATCCCATTGCTCCAAGCCTCTGTCATCAATGCGTATGCATTGTGTAGGTCCTCTCTGCTACCGCTGCTGTGTCTTTTTCCCTACAAGGCTGACAGAGGTGTTTGCAAAGCAGCTGCCTTAGCTCCCCACCCCACACAAACAGATGCAACACAGGCACTTTGCAGGCTTTTTTCCCTCACTTTGCTGAGGCAGAGGGCGAGGAAGTCAGGCTGCTTATCACAGCTCTGTGAGTGCACTCTGCAGGCTGTCAGCAGGATTGGCTCTGACATTGGCTCTCTAGGCTGTGAGGCTTGTAAGGCAAATCACCATGTCACTGACAAGAACATTATTGCTCTAATGTTCTTTACAAGTGCTAGAAACTGGCCAAAGAGCAGCAGCGTGATTTAAATTCCTCTGGTAAGGCAGCCTGGGTTGTATACAACCACAAATAAAGAACACATTTTCTTTTCCTTCAGAAGGATGCCCTGGATAAGAAGATATGGGAGACAGAGCTTCTGCCTGCAATTGATCCACAAAACAAATGCCCAGGGCACCACAGACCTTGACTCACGAAAAATAATCTCTCTGTGTTTGGTGGCTTCTATTTGCTTTGCAGAGAACTTCCGTCTTCTCCCAGTCCCTTGCAAGGACATCCTCTTCACTGTTCTGGGGGATGGGCGGAAGCCAGTGGCACGCCGCTGTGGCACCTCATGGGATATGTCTGCCATGGTTCAGCATTGTGTTTGATTAAAAAGTTGCTGCTTGTCCACTTATCCTGAACAGACATGGTAAGCAATGAATGCTAATCTTGCAAAGTTTGGCGTTAAGCTGTAGGCTCTGAAAACCAGGGAACAAGACTGCCCTAATTCAGTATTCAAATCCTGTTTTTGGATGTTCTGACAGACCAGCACTTACAAAGAGGCCCATCTTCCATGGTTCAGAGCTGGTCTGCACACCCTAACAGGGCATCTCCACGTACCACTTAAACTCACAACCCCTGAAATATAACTGTAGTCCCATTCATGAGAATGAGTAGCACAGTTAAAAACACATTTTCAATTGTCCCTGCGGGTTGCTCCATCCACAGTCTTATGCCTACCCAGAAATGCTACGATTAGATGAGGCCAGCTCTAAGCTCCACTGACCTGTTCAAGGTCTGAATGAAATTGTTTTTTTGCTTCATCATCCCATGCTGCCCAGCCGGCTCCACGCACAAGAGGATGCTGCTGTGCCTCATCTATGACCCAGCTGGGATGACTTCCTAAAGAAGTCCTTACATTTTTTCAAGACAGCAAGATTTATAAAGTCTGTGCTAATTACTATACCTCGGCTTAATTTACCTACTTAGTTATTCTACAGAACACAAGCCTAGCTGTGTGCTAAAACATGTTATCCTTTTTAGATACCATGCTCATGGAATCCAGTGGCTATCTTGAGCATTACTGGATCAAATGAATATAACATCCATTCAAAACAAATTATTTAATCTGACAAAAAAACCCATACAAACAAACAAACAAAAAACCAACCAAAAACCACACACAACAAAAGATGAAAACAAAACAGAAAATCCTATGGTCTTCCAAAGCCCTATTTCAGCAGCCAGGAAATTTGTGACTGAATATGACCCTTACAAACATTTGCATAATTAAAGATCAGCTAGTAATTAATGAACTGAAAGCATTTTAAATAAAATTAATACAGAAAGAAACCTGCTTTGTGCAGTGATAATAATTGCCTTAATTAGAGAAATTTATTGTGAAATCAAATCTACCTAGCCTCCAGACATTTCAAATCAGTTTAGCAGAATTCGAAAACATATGTACATTATTGTAGAATCATTTGAGTTGAAAGGGATCCTTAAAAGCCATCTGGTCCATCTCCCTGCAATGAGCAGGGACACCCACAGCTCCACCAGGTGCTCAGAGACCGGTCCAGCCTGACCTTGGGTATCTCCAGGGATGGGGCACCACCATTTCTGGGCAACCTGTGCCAGTGCTTAATCATAAAGAACTTTCTCTTATACTCAGTCTAAATCTCTGCTTTTTTGGTTTGAAACAATTTTCCCTTGCCCTGCCATGGCAGACCCTGCTCAAGAATCTGTCTCCTTCCTTCTCACAGCCCCTCCAGATACTGACAGGCCACTCTCAGCTCTCTCCACAGCCTTCCCTTCTCCATGCTGCACACTCCAGCTCTCAGCCTGTCCTCACATGGAGCTGTTCCAACCCTTGGATCATTTTTGTAGTCCTCCTCAGGATGAGCCCCAACAGCTCTGTGTCTCTCCTGTGCTGAGCACTCCCCATGTGGACGCAGCACTCCAGGTGAGGTCTCACAGCACAGAGCAGAAGGGCAGACCCCCTCCCTTGCCCTGCCTGACCTCACCCCAGAGCTTGGTGTCATCTGCAAACTACTGAGAGTGCATTCAGTTCCACTGTCACTACTGAGAGCGCATTCAATTTCACTGTCATTGCCACTGACAAAGATGTTAAAGAGCACTGGTCTCAGCACTGACCCCTGATCTCCATCCAGACATTGAGCCATCAACCACCGCTCTCTGGGTCCAATCTCACAACCAGTTCTTCACCCATCGAACAGCTCACTCATCAAATCCATATCTTTCCAATATGGAGAGAAGGATGTTATGGGGGACTGTGTCAAAGGCCTGATAGTTGTGGCTCTTCCCTTGTCCATTGTTCTCTGAGTTTGTATGAGGAAACAGTCCAGAGGAGGTGCTCCTCCCCTAAATCAGGCTCTGTTATGAACAGCATACACCAGCCACTAAAATGATATTCTCTGTCAGCTGTACTGATATCTAGGAAAAAATAAATGGCAAGACATGGCATATAATAAATCGGCTGTTCACTCAAATGAAAACTCTTTCTGTAACGTAAAGTCTTCAGTGAGAAGAAAGAGCCAAGGAAAAACTTTGACAAGGAACGTGCAAAAGATCTTTAGGTCTTGTTTTGTCCCCTGCAATTTATGATCTTAATTCTAACCTGCTTTGGTACCCTGTTCTTATTTCTTACGCCCTGAGACATCACAGAACACACAGCCATGAGATATCTGTGCTCTTTTGCCTCGCTCAAGTAAGCAAATAGCATATATAAAAAGTAGCATAAAACCGGCATAGACTAACAGCAAGCAGCAAAATCCCAAACACGAAACAAACCCAACTAAACCTCTAGACAGTTTGTTGCCAGGAACACAAGTCAGCATGTTTGCTGTCATTCCATACAGCCACAACCATTTCTAATTTAAACACCACAAGCATGACCCAGCGCAAGTGCTGCTTGTAGGCTTGACTGTGGCTCTCACAGAAGGAGCAAAACAAAACTAAAGCATACACAGGGCTGAAACTCTGCTGATAAAAATTTATCAGATGTTCCTAGTGCCTTTAGGAAAACAAAGCGAAAAAACCCCAAATCAATCAAGGCAAAAAATCTCCTAGAGCAATCTTCTCTCAGAAAGACATCCACAAACAGCTCCCCAGCTCCCCAAACCACACCTGAACCATCTAAAATCCTTTATCTCCTTTTCAAAACTGTCCTGAGGGTAGTTTTAGAAGGTCTTGGTCATTGAGAGCTCAGGTATAAATGATAGCCAAGGATTTTAGCTTGTCAGTTATTCACCTGCAATATAGATAGATGTTAAGTGGGATTTCCAGAAGCAGCTTGACAGCTGCCTTGTACTGACTATCCTGCGCTCAATGTTGAGATCCCTCTGAGAATCTCATTTCTGTGCATTTTTAGGCATAGAGATATGATTTAAGAAAAGTGTTGTGATGAAGGTCCTCTGTGAAAGCAGTACAAGAGCTGGAACACAGTCCTGCACAATTTCCACATGGCAAGAAGCAGGCACCATGTTCGACTCTACCAACTTCCAAGATGCAGTGCTGAGTGACAGGCAAGGTGGGGAGGTTTGATTTCAGACTGTTGCTACTTGTCGCTGATATCCAGAACCAGAGTGCTCTCCTCTCCCATGGCCATGGCCTAATGTAAGCTCACAGTGAGCTGATGCAGGATTGCCCCATATGGATACGCTTTCATTCAATGTAGCAATGTGTGTGAGAATGGGCTGCAGACTTCTGGCCCATTTCTTCTGTGTCTGAAATAAAATCTGGTTTCCTTTCATTAATTGCATTCTGCAGAAGGCTGAGTCTTGTATTCCCATCTGACACCTGCAACTTGTACTTGTCTGAGGACTGTTTGCTAGCAACTCGCCTTTGTTTTCTACTAGAAATGTATCTTCCATTTTTGCCTATTCTAGTCTCCTTTTGCTCCAGACAAGACTTGTCCTTCATCCCTGTGCAGTCATTTTACTTTTCTGAAAAAGCACAAAACAACACCAGCAATTCCAGAAAGTCCTCCAGCATAAATGCTTTAGGAGATGAAGTTAGAAGAACAGAAGTTCACCTTTGTGCCTTCAGGCACATTGCTTCGGGACAAGAGCAGGAAGGGAAGAAGTATTCAACAGGATGGTGAGAAGGGGAAATAGACGAATGTTTATTTTGGTCTCAAAGAGATGGGCCATTAAGAGATGCTCCTGTCTCCTAGCAGTCTGCTGGCTCAAGGAGAAGGCAAGGACCTGTCCCGCAGCCTTCTGTGTTTTCCCAGCCTTGGGACATTCCTGCTCTCCAATCTGCCCCCCAGCTTCTTCCTACAGAATTCCATTCCTTTCCTCAGCAAGTATGTATGTCTTAACCTTTTCTTTCAGACATGAAATCCAGCCTCTCTTTCTGAAGGGCAGTTTAGCTTCACTAGAAGAAAAAGGTGCATGGACAAACCAATCCAACCAAGATAGGCTACCATTGGTATGGACACATCCTCCGCTTTACTCACAAGAACGTAACCAGCTGTGGACTGCATCAGACCAAAGAAATGACTCTAGACCTCTTCCAACTTGTACTCAGAGCTGACTGATGTGCTTAAAACTCAACAAATGTTCCAGCATTTTGCTGAACAGGGAGAGGTTTCCTTGTTCATTAAATTTAAGCATGTACGTAAGTGCTGCACTGAGTCAGGGCAACAGTCAGTGTTCAACACTGCATTTACTAAAACACTGCAAAAAGAAAAGTAACAGCCCAGATTGGCATTTTCTCCAAGCCAACTCCAGTAAATGATTTCCATTTGTTGTTTGCTTAAGTTCAGACATAACATTCAGGGAGAGGAGGAATGTCAAGCAGCTCAATAAATACAACTTGCATTTTGCTCATTGAGAGAATCAATATTATTCATCGGTTATCCAATAAAGAATTTACAAGGAAGTTAAATCTCTTTAATTTGTCAAATTTAAAGGAAACACTGTTTATTTGCCCTTGTTATAGTTAAAAGGAAAGTACTGATAAAAAAAACCCACAACACCATTAAGGTCAGCAGTATTTTTAGAAAAAGAGAAACGGAATCTCAGTAAAATAGGAATGGTTTCATGTCTGTTTTTTTCCCCCTTAGAATTTTGGGTTAAGAATCTTCTCATCAAGACACAAGACATAAACCACGGTCTCGTACCTTGGGCACAAGGATTCTGTAAGCGCATAAAGATGGAAACGGTCCTAAGAAATTTAATAAACTCAGATAACTTCCCAGTGTTAAAAGCATTCCTTCTCAAAGAGATACAGTGACATCCCCATGTGCTCAGTGACTTGAGTCATAATCTATCAGCTCAGGTAAGTGCCACTGAGAACGACCTTGTTTTTCTTGATGACAGATGTGATTTACAGGAGTCAGTAGACCAATTGCCCTAAACCTATTAGTGGTGAGGACTCAGAATTACTCTTAGCCTCATGCCTTGTGTGCAGTTGATAGCCCTCACATTAACCACACATTAAATGTAATTTTAGTTGCACAGGAGTCTAATAACCCCAGATTTCCCTAGGTGACTGCCAGATTGCGAAGACTTACTCAGAACTACGTTCTGCCACACTGCATTCTTCCCTGGTTCTCTACAGACAGGGAAGGAACTGCCCCAGATCCACAACCCACCCTTCCCTCTACACTGCTGAGCAACGATGTCTAAAACACTCTAAATAACAAAGAGTATTTTGCTGGCCTAAGTAGGGACCCTGTAAGGGAGAACTGCCCCATTCAGATTCATGGCGATTTGTGCCCCAGAACCCCCGGCACAGAGTCTGTATGGCTAGACAGGAAATTCTCACTAACTACCTCATCCCACAAACACCTCCTGGAGAGACAAGTGTTGGGTCGTTTTCAAGTCCTTCAAGTCCTTAAAAGACGCTCTGAATTTGAATCGGAAATATACTGAGGAGAGGGAAGCTCCACGACCCTGCTCTGGAAAACTCCATGACCTTGTTCCATTTGGAAGAGCCTTTTAACCCATGTGACCTGAGAATTTAGTCTGTGCTTATGTGGTTGATCTTAAAAAGGCCACTCACTATTCTAAAATATAAGGGATGGAGGAAGCAAGAGCCTGTCCCTCAGCCCACAGCTTTCCTTTCCTACAGTCCTGGAGCCTCAGATTGCCCTCCTCAAGTCTTCCCCACAGTGCCACTGGGATATAAGGCAGTACCTTAGAAGCTCAGAGAGGGATCTTAAAAACCCTTCCTGGGAGAGCAAAGCTTTGCTCTTCCTTATTTCTTATCTCTTTTTGTCTCTGTGATAGTGCCAAGAAAGAAACTAAGCTGCAACATCTGATGTGAGACCATGGGCACTTGGGTTTCAAGACTGCTATTTTAGCTCTTTTCTTGGGCCAGAAATTCATTTATGGCCTTCACCTCTGTATTAATCAGGAATGGTCGCAGACCTGCTCCCTTGGGAGAGCTCCTGCCACTGCCCAAAATGGAGGAAGGATTCAGGTAACTGTGATGGTCTGACAGCACGTTGTTCTCATCACACAGGGGCATGCAAAGCAGAACAGGAGGACTGTCTCCCAGAGCTGTGCATCTGCTCCCTGCCAGAGCACTGCACAGAGCTGTGCCTGCAGCCTAGGATGGATTTTCAGGCTCAGAAAAGCCACTAATGCTTCATGCAGAGGGCAACGTGAAATGCTGGCAGCGCTTTGTGGTTATTTCTCCCTCCAGCTCTCTGAGGTACAGCTCTGGGAGTACTGGCACTCTGAAGTCAGAGGGGTTCTTCTCCAGCTCCCCTCTGCTGAGTACTGGAGACAGGACAGGCTACCTACCGTGTTCTTACTGGTTGAGTACCTTCTGTTGCATCACGCTGAATACCAACAAAGTAATTTGCGCCATTTCTCTGTTAAAAATATCATTATTTCCTTATCCACTCAATTCTTCCTTGGGCTGGAGCTCAGACAAGGACACAAATTCAATTCAGTTTGGCAAGAATTGGCAGGACCAAACTCAGCTCCAGAGCCAGACCTCCCCAAGCCTGAATCTCCACCACTGCCACTATGCTGACTGATGGATAGAAACATTCTTTTCTTGGGTGTGGTTCACATCCTCTGGGACTACACCAGAGGCCCTAGCTGGAGGGCTGCTCCAAAAGTAAGGACTCCTATTTTCTGGTGGCGTGGCAGTAACGGCTGAACCTTCCCACCAATGTTCCATTACATTTTATGGCTATGTGACAAATGGCAGCAGAGGGGCACTCTGACAGATTGGCATCTGACATGGAAGTGTGTATAGAGCCAAGGTGTGTCACTGAATTCCTCCATGCGGAAAAACCAGCACCCACTAGCATTCACTGATGCTTGCTGAATGTTGATGGGGACCAAACAGTGGATGTGAGCACAGTGAGGCAGAGGGTGGTAAGTTTCAGCAGTGGTGACAGTGAGAGTGGGGTACCCCCGCTGGGGCAGATTTGTATGAGTACATCATGCAGGCTCTTGCTCAACACTGGTGAAAATACAGAGCTAATTGTGATGACTATATTGAAAAACTGGATGAATTCAGCTGGGTGAATGCAAGGACAGATGTGGAGATCCTCACCTCTGCCTTATCAAAGCCATCTCAGAGCAGCCTCAGCAGTTCAAGAGTTGGCTCAAAGAGAGGCCCAAGCTCTCCAAAGAGGCTGATGGGAGTGGGTTGCCCTTCAGCTGCTGGAGAAAGGTCTGTTCTCCCATTTCAAAGGAGACCAGAGAAAAACCTTTCCTGTGCGCCAATGGAAAATGCCAAGATGTGTCTGGGGGGTGAGGGATGACACAGCTTGGGGAGCAACTGCTTGGAGGAGCAGCCACAGAGCATGTCCCTGTGGGGCTGGCAGCCCAGCTCTGGTGCTCAGAGCAGCCCAGGGAGCTGTATAGTACCTCTCACCCATTGGTTCGCTGTCCTGCCTCCATCTCTTGCCTCTCAACTTCACAGCTTGCCTTGCTTGTTGCTCAGACAGTGGCCACCCGAGGGGCCACCACACTTGGAGCTGGCATGGCTTTTCTCAGGGAGTTAAAGGAGATGCAGCCCCATTGCGCACAACCACCAGCACAGCAGAGCCGGAGGGCTCTGTGCTCTCCCGGGTCCCAAACAGCCTTGTTCCCTGACACCATCTGGTCCACACTTTGCCTGGCTTCAGATGCACAGCAGAGGACAATGTGACAGCCAGGCTGTGGGAGCTCCTGGTCGCTGGCACTCTGCACTTTGCTTTTGTCATGTTGAGTCATCTGCAAGCTGCTCCAAGCTTGTGCCATGGTGCTTTTTGCTTGCTCAAATGGAAATGAAGTCAGAGCCAGAGTTACATGCATTACTGTGCAGAGACAAACACAGAGCCATGGAATAGCACTTCCACCCAGTGTGAGGCCATCAGCCTTCCTGGTGCCTGAAGAGAGGATATTTCACAGAGAGGAATTTCTCATGGAACTAAAAGAAGACAAGGTTTATGTAACCTCAAATGCAAAAGCACTTAGAAGAGCATCCGTGCTACCCACAGAAGCTAGCTGCTCCACTTTTGGCTGTGCCTTCCCTTCCTCAGTCTCTGACCACCACTGTGAAGGGCTTCACGGTGGCTGTTCACCATGCAGAGCTCTCCAACCTTGCAGTCACCTATTTTGTGACCAGCCCTGGGCCAGGGGCTCTGCTTCTGTGCAGAGAAACCTGAGTACCAGGCAGGGATATAAGGAAGTCACCCTTGGCTGCAGTGCGTACCACGCCCCTGCTGGTTTGCAGCCATCCATACAGACAGCCTCTCTCCTCCATCTCCTTCTCCCTCTGCCTCCATGTAAAGGGAAGGCAGCTTCCTGCACAACTCTTTTAATGCATCCTCCAACCTATTTTCTTAATAAACTGAAAACATGCTTACACCCCATGGAAGCCTGAGCAGTGAGGCCTGCCATGACCACAGATGACAGCAGTGGACCAGCCAAGAGCCAGTGCTGGTAGTTCCCGTCCCGCGTGCAGATGCACAGGTGTGGGTGGCAACGCATACTGCACCCTCCTCAATGAAAACATGCTCAGATGCCTTCAACTCCAGAAAGAAAACCATAGTTGGCTCCCAAATACACTCATCTGACACAGGAATAGTTTAATTTCCTTTTGTTTCACACCAGCTATGCTCCAGACATGCCAGCCTGGTCTCCGAGGGCTTCCCTGCCTACCGCAGTCCCCTCTTCCAACTTCTCATCAAAGCACACTGTGTACAAATTTCCTTCCTCTGCACCTCTAGTCCTCACCATGACCCTGTCATTTCAATTTCTCACAACTTTTATTTCCCCCGCCCTGTCTCCCTGCAAAGTCTCATCTCTCCTGGTTATTGCTATTGGCTACAAACGTTGAACAAAGCCCTGTCAATTTCAAACAGAATGAAAAGAGAAATCAGTAACACAAAAGAGAAAATTAATCATGCAAACCACTCTCCCAGAGCCATACCTGTTCTTCAGGGTCAGCTCCTGAACCTGCCCTGCAGCAGCACGGAGTTGCAGCGCTGCTATTCCCCCCTTTTCTCCAAGCCTGCCCCACCAATGACCTGCTGCTGGCAAGGAGGGACAGCACTCAGGGATGCTGAGAGCCCCCATGCCCTGCTGAGCAGCACAAAGGCAGTGCTGTGCTCATGAACAGCTTCCATGGGCATGAACGCAGGCACACACGTTCCCTACAGTAGCCCAAGATCTATTTTACAGCAAGCAGCATTTAGTAGGCACTGTGCAGGAACCATTCCCTCAATTTTTTGAGGGATGCAATTCCATTCTCCGTTCCTGGTGGGGCTCAGGCAATGCTCACATACCAAACTTTCGCTTTAATGAGCAATTTGTCAGCACAAGGGACACCTGAATGTTATGTATGGTTAGTGCTGGGATTTGGAGTCAGACAAGACACAGCAAAGCTGCCTTCTTATATTGAGGGTTGCTAGCCAAAACTCCACTTTGTGCTAATTGCCACTGTTTAAAATTTTAAAGGACTTAGCAGCAACAATGGCCTCTCCAAAGGGCGGGTGGGAGGGTATCTAAAGACACAGCCTGCACTCAACAACACTGACGAAAGCACCACCAGCAGGCTTTCTCAAAGGACACTGTCTCCACGTTACCCAGTGCTTCCGCATCTCCTCATTTTTCACCAGAGACCTCCCAGCTGCTGAGAAAGTTCTGGGAGGGGCTCCAGCAGCATCCCAGCAGGCAGCCAGGGAGACGCTTCCAAGCCACAGCCTGGGGAAGTGATTCCTGAGGGGACTGCAAGGAGCTGTTCCCAACCTGTGGAAGAAGCCCCCACGGCCAGGACATGGCCAGCCAGGATGGAAGTATACAGCAAAGGCTCCTAACAGTATGGTATGACGAACAGACTGCAGGTCACAGAATCACAGATCAACCATTCCTCTTCAACAGTACTATCAAGCAGGAGGAAAGGAGGCCAAGGTATAGCAGAAAAGGGGCAGTAAGAGCTGTGGGAAACCAGAGACTGTCCTGCAGCCACTGAAGCTCTGCTGTATGACTCCACTGCCGGCTCACCTTGCCGCGCTGCTTGCTGCCCATGTATGAGCTGGCAAAGGCTTGCACAGCCAACTGTATTGGCAGTCCCACTGGACCACCAGCTGCAAGCACGCTCGTGCTTTTATCCCAAAGCATTACACAATTAATAGATTTAGTTAATAAATTCCTTCAATTACTTTAATGATGCCTTGCAGGAAATTACCTTTTGATTAAAGAAGACAAAATTACATGAAATAAGTCTCACTCCAGCTGACACAAAGTGGATGCTACAAGTTGCATAGGTTTTGAAGATTATATGCAGAGATAAGAAGCAAGAACAGCCGAAGGTGGTACATGTCACAATTACAATAGCTGGTGCTGACCTGAATAGAATAGGAAAAGCAGACGGTCACAGCAAGGCTTTCCAGTTGGCTTTGGCCCTAAGACTACTATGGCAGATTTTGTGAAGACTTTTTAAACACATGTGTAACACACAAAAACACATCTGGGAGGTTAGGGGATGTAACAGACAACCTGCTTTTAACTGTAGCCTTCCCTAAAAAGCTGTACAACAGGCACGGTTAAACCTCTTACGATAATGAGCCCGAAAATTTGATGGAAATACAGTTTCACACGTGTCATTAGCTATATACCTTCAGAACAACTAGCAAAGAGAACCAATGTGTAAGTTACTCAGAAAATGCTTTCCCAAGAATGTGTGAGCTTCGCACTCAGTGACCATCAGGCCCCTTCCCTGTGCAATCGGAGGCCAGCCCTCCCAAAGCTAATGCATCTAAGCAGTTCGAAACACGAGTACAATCCCAATGATCACGTTAAGTACACATACACGCAATTTTCAAATTAGGATCTTAGATACTACATTGCTTTATGACTTTGAAGAATGACTTAGTGATTTATTTATTTACCTTGCATTTTGCAAGAAAACACAAATTTGAACTTTATTCTTGTCCACAATGGCCTACTGTGTGCATTTCAAGTGCTGGGACACACACACTGACGTTGCATGTTGCTTTGTGCATCTCCTTAAATAACCCCAGATGGAGCAGCCCTATTGCTCCTGCACTGTGAGGCGCTGACCCAAATTTTCCACACGTTTTGGTGTAAAACAGGAGTAACGGTGACAGTCCATGCAATTACACAATGGCTAGAGAAAAAGAATTGAGCACACTGATGCTCAGGTTGATATAAAAAAGAGGTCCTGGAAATCTACCCGAGCCCACCACGCAGCGAACCGCCTCTCCAAGCCATCATGATTCACGCAGAACACTGAAGCTCTTTCCTACTGTTTAATTTGTGTTGTTTTAGTAACAGCCAGGATTCACTTGGCTAACATTGCTTTGCTTCCCCAGCAGCTGCAGGACTTCTGCAGGCATCATGGATTTTTAAGGCCAGAATGGGCCATGAAGACCAGCTCTCCCTGTCCCTCCTTGTAATGCTGTTCTTACTGACTCTCATGTTGCGTCCATTAATTTGTGCTTTGGCAAGAGCATGTTTGGAAAGAGGCTTAGTCTCTGTGTTTTTGGGAATGGGAATTGCTTTGTAATCTCTGATCCAATACTCAGAAAAGCTGTGGGGTGAAACTGGCTGGCAGGTCTGCTCGGGAGAGAGCTTAGCTGTGACAGGACGCCTTCTGTCAGGATCCATTTACTTGGGCACAACGTGTTTAAGAAACCTTGCAAAAATACTGCCCAGTTATAGATAGCTCTGGCTATGCTAGAAATCCTCTTGTGTGCACTTCCCCAAGGCAAGAAGGGTTTATAGCTTCTTTGTCCTCAGCAAGATAAAAATCACACCCAATCATCTGTTCCCTCCTTCAGCACCCCTCCTTCTCTACACTGCTCCAACCCACCTTAAAAAAAAAAACACTCTGGCAAAGAGCCATCTATCACTTGGAATATAAGAGCAGATATTTCATGAAACTTAATAAAAGTAATACCCATATTCTTCACCCAGACATAAAACATGATAGATATGGATCGGTTGCCATTTTTTATGAATCTGTTTAGAGTGTTAGTGGATAAATTATGGCACAGGGCAAACTGCAAGTTCTACATGAGTTGGCTTGTAGTAATGAGAAACCAATCCTGCACGCAGCATGTCACCAGATGACATAGTTTTTCTGCACTTATCGTTAGTATCCATCGATTTCTTGTTGGGGGAATTTTCCACGTACTTAGCTGTTCCTCTGTGTTAGCGTCCTTGATTACAATCGAGCAGGCATGGCTGCTTAACCAAAATTGAAGACCAGTGACCAGTTGTAAAGATCCTTGTTTTTCAAAACCAAATTTGCTTTTAAGACATAAACTACAGGGGAAAATAGAAGTATCTTACTGCTTTTGATGCAAGTCTAATGTCTATAATTCCAGCATTTCCCAGAGGTATGTTTTCAAGTCCAAGTATCTTTGTGCTGAGGCATTCATGTCTTTTATTACACATAGCAACATGAGGAGTCAGAACATTAGGCTGTGATCCTGTAACTACTTGTTGGTGTGAGATGCCCAGATCCCGAATACAACCTGATCTACTGGGAGTAGTGGTGGGGAGGAAGCAAGAAGAAAAAAGATTCTCAATGAGACAGAACATGGACTATGGCAAAACACCAGTGCTTTGATAGTTCCTTCTCAATGCATGAAATTGAGGAAAACAAGCTATTTCCATGTGCTTTGACCCACATTAGTCTTATATTTCTGTCATGAGAACATGGCTGTTATTTAACCACCTCAGGAAGCCAGCAGAGTCCTCAATACACACTACCATGTTCTTCTGAGTCAGTGCAAAATCTTCACACAGACCTTTCTCTGTAGGGTCCTTCCATCTGGGAGCAGGAGAAGCATTTCTGCATCTGTCTGGATTTGCAACTCTTACTCTCCCATCAGAAAAAAAACCCAAACCATTGCATCCAAAGTAGCAAATGAGAGGAGGAAATAGGCTGGGACAGCACTGTACCTAGACCTCCCTTAGCACTCCTAGGTACCTCAGATATGCACCCTCTCCTTTACCCACCTTGCTGACAGTCAGAGCAAGAGACAAGTGAGCAGAAACAGCTCTGCTTTAAATCACATTCTCTGCTGAGCATCCAGTGATGCTGAAGTTTCAGAAGAGCAAAAAGAACCAATGCCAATTCTTGCAACTATATTGTGTGCACAGACATGAACTCTGGCGCTCTGTCTCCTTTAGGCACAGATCCAGAGGAGAATGTTAGGTTTTATCCTGATGGTTACAGGGAAATCTGAAGTTCAGTGATCTAATTGAAGTATGAAGAAGTACCCAGCAATGCCTGAAGACCATTCTGGCATTTATATATATTTTCAAACTATCTCATGCATTTATTTTTTTATTTTTTTTTAACTCTTTGAGTTATCGATAGTAGAAAAGAGTAATGTAACCTTTCAGCTCCCTGCAACGAAGCACAGTTGGCAGAGAATCGGCCTTGGGACTAGGGAATGGGTCTATGGAAAGAATCATGACTGATCACTCTCCTCTCCATTGCCAGAGTGGATGGCTGTGGATGAAGTCCCAGTAGAATTCATGCCAAGATGGTGTTAGTTGAGAAAACTGCCATGAACAACCCACAGTGAACTATAATCCAATTTACTACCTAGTCCAAGTCCCAATATGCATTTTTTGAAGATATACAGGTCACTTCAAAAGTAATGCCATTTATTCATTTCCTGTTGCAAAAACTGCAACAGGTAGAAAGAGCACAATAACACCCATGGAGAGCAAATTCTAAGATACAAAACACTGTTTTTCAATATAGTCACCATCATTACCTGTGCATTTTCAGCAGCGATGAACAGGATCCTGCATGCCATGCTTGTACAAATCTGCACCAGTGGAGGAGACCCCTCTTGCCATCACCACTGCTGAAACTCAGCACCCTCTGCCTCACTGTGCTCACATCCACTGTTTAGTCTCTACCAATGTTCAGCAAGCATCGATGGATGTCAATGGGTGCTATTTTTTCCGCATGGAGGAATTCAATTCCACCCCTCTGCTTCATTTATACTTTTCTATCAGACACTCTATCAGGCACTCTACCAGACTGCCCCTCTGCTGCCATCTGTCACATGGCCACATAATGTAATGGAACACTGGTGGGAAGGTTCAACCTCTACTGCCATCCCACCAACATCCGCCTCTGATATTGTGGGCCAACAGAATAAAACAGGAGACATTACTTTCCAAGTAGCCCTCAAACTTCATCGGAATCCACATCAAACTCTTCTCCTATAATACTCAGTTCTTAAATACAGCTGCTGCATATCTCTTTATCCTATTATTATTATTATTATTATTATACTTTTTAACAGACCCTGGCAATGCAACAACTCTACAGAGACTGGATGGATACATATGAGGGGAAAGGAAGGAAAAGAGGGTTTCCTCATTCTGCACTTTCAAAAGAGCTCCTGCAGGGCTCACAGCTTCTATGAGACAAACAGCTTTTTCCAAGAGGTTATTACTGAAACATTATTTGGCAATGTATTGACCAGTGGACATTTACAATGTTGCCAGTTCCAGGCAAGATAACCTAAGATCAGTTATTATATTGGGTATTGCTAACAAATGTCAGAAGCATTGCTCAGGAAATTGATCCTGACTTTATGCAATTTAAAGATCGATAGAAACCAGCAAACAATTAGTAGGCTATTAGTAAGGGTGCACAGATGCTGTTATTGACAGTTCCCCCGAATTTATGTACTCACTGACATACATACTGTGTTTACACACCAATCAGCCATAGGTGATCTGTACCCTCAGCACACACACAAAGCTCGCGCTGACTTTCAGAGCTGCTCCAGAGGCTTCATCCCTTCAGTGATTTGGACTCATCATTATTATCATTATTTCATTTCCATCATAATGCCTGTACATATTTTTCTTGGGATAGACAATGAAGTTCCAGCTGTACTCAGCAGCTCTGGGATTCTACACAAGCGCTTCAGGAGCCCATTTATTAAGAAAACTGATAAAGCCCATCACTGGGGGATAACAGAGGAATCTAGATTGCTGTTTTTTCCAAAATCTAAAACTATATCAAATTCGTTTGCATTACTGTTCTGATCTAATATTTCTGAAGTATCAAGATGTCCAGGAAAGCACTGCATTTCTCATCCACTTGTGCTTGCTTCTTCAGGACTGACCTTAACAATCAGAGCCCTACCACCCATTTGAGAGAAGATGACCTGCTGCCTCTCTGATCAGCAGGGTGTGAGTAGGCACAAAAGCTGTTTGTGAGATTACCCTTCACTTTCTTCCAAGCTGGCTACTTGTTAGATTATCCTGTTTTCCTGTTCCTAAGCTGCCAGTAGTTTGAAAATTCTGCATTTTCCTCAGGGACTTTGAAAGGATTTCATAACGTAGAAAATGCAGCTTGATTTCCTTTTCTTCTCTGAAAAAAAGAGGCTCATTAGCTGAGCTGCCAGTGTTTTGAAAGCAGATAATGACTGTCCAGTTGCAGGTGAACAGAAATCTGATACACAAATCTCTCAACTATGTTCACAGTTTCATTCTGGTTGTTAAAAAAAAATAAATCCTTAAGCCCTAAGCATAAGGAACAAGATAAAAGGTCTATGATTCCTTATGGCTATGTTAAATCGCACCTGCTCAGTCACCTCATTCACTTCTGGCCTTCCTCCATTCCCTTCTGATCCTCTTCCATGATCCACGGATACTGAAGACCATTAGAAGACTTGCCTGCAGATGCAAATACTGTGGGTGGCTCAGGTGAGACCGGCTTGAAGCGATAAAGACAGGATTTTGGAAAGCTTCTTCAACACCTTTCAGACTGACGGCAGAATCACAAAGAATCTGCTCCTTCAGACAGGCCTATTCTCACTTTCCAGGGTGATGCTTTAGAGGTTATCAATAAGAACAGAAATACTGGTGAGAATCTCTACTTGGAGTCAAAAGAGGCTAAGGGGAAGAGCAGGAATGGATTTTTGGACAGATCCTCTGAAAAACAAATGTCAAATCAAGTGACTGAAGCAAAAATACCACTGATGCCTTACAGGCCAGTCTTCCCATTTCCTTGCTGATTTGTCGGAAAAAGCATTAACACTGAAGGGCAGACAATGACCCTCTAATGTACGTGACCCAACTACGCAAAAACATTTTTATCTTCAGCTGGGCAAAAAACTCAGTGCTCCTTGGAGTAGTGCAGAGACCAGACCATTCAAAACTCATTGAGGGCTTTGGCTTTCTCAGCTCCAACTCATTTTTGCAAACTAACAGCCACTTGTTCTATTTCCTTGTCACTGACATTGTAACTGTTAAATGAATAAATAGTGATGCTTCAAAGGAACATCACACATCGAGAAGAGGGCACTAAGGAAATCAGGACGCTGAGCTGGAGCCCAGCTGTCACAGGAGGCACGTTAGGGACTGACTTTGTAACTGCCTGAGAATGCAGCTGTGCGGTCAGTAAATACTGGCAGAGCCTTTTCGTTTTATTCCTACTGGCACAGCTGCCAAAGAAAGAGCTGCTAATTTAACAGATTCCTGCCAACTACACTAAGGGGAATGGGTGCATTTGCAGCATCTGAGGGTTTTGTTAGATGACACCATGTTTTAAAGCTCCCAAAGATCTGTCTAATAACGAAGCGCACAAACTCAGATGCTGCTATTGGCAGGTTCTCTGATTTAAGTGTACTCGTCCCTTTGTTGTGCTAAAGAAAACAAGTTGTGCTTTTGCATTTTTGATGTGTTTGTAAAAGCAGTGTGATATGACATCAAAGCAACTCCCATAGCATTGCCCACAATCTCTCTTGCAAGAGAAGCAGAAGGCATTATCAGCACCTGGGAATAAACAAGAAAGAATCCTGCTGATGTGCTCTACCCTGTGTCGAAAAAGTTAACTTTCCTAGAGATTAAGCACTCAATGATGTGACTCAGTGATTACATTTCAGCAAGTTGTGTGCAATTTCTTTGTATGCCAAATGTGGACTGGCTGACTGTAGCAAATTTAACTAAACTGCTTGGCAGCATCCAGTGCTGAACAACGCTTCTTCTCTTTACTCGCCTGTGAAGAGGCACGGTCCGGCTCCCATTGTATCTGATAGGAATTCACGGTGAACACCATTCCACCTACTGAGCCAAGTTCTTGATTTACCACTTGGTCACGATTCTGTGAAAATTTCCTTAATGAAGCAGAGAGATTTGTTATGGTCACCAAGTCCTGACATGTTGGTGCAGGCAATAAAAGGAATCAGGCAGAACGCCCTGGAAGGGCCAGGGAGAGGCCTTATGGGAGGCATTAAGCATCAGTGTGGTCAGGTCGTCAAAAGGAGGATTAGGAGGTGCTCCACAGTGGTGTACAAGGAAGGGAGGAAACACACGAGATTGGAAGTACAGTAGATAAGGCATTTGAAGAACTGAAAGGTGAAGCAAGTAGTCCTCATTGCAAAGAAAGCACCAAGTGGGACAGCGAAGATGAAGAGTGATTGGAACAGGTTACTGAGAAACTGTGAACTCTCCAGCCCTCAACAGCCTCAGCCTAAAGCCTGTTGTCTTTCTGAACGATACCATTTTTTTTAACACATTGTGTTGGGCTCAATGCAGGGGGTTACTGAACATTCAATTGCCTGTAAAAAAATTAAAAAAGAAAAAAGAAGTTGTTTCTCCTTAAGCTCTGAGAATCTATGGACTAATGTTGACAGGATTCATGGCATGGAAAATATTCAGATAAAGGAGAATTTGTACAACTACATCAAGTTCTAGTGGTAACTGCTCCCAGTAGATATCATCTGTGTGATATACTCCATCTAAACAATGCAAGATGACCTACGCCTTAATTAGTAAAACCCAGGGGACCTATGAAGACTTTTAGCAAAAATACTTCTTTTTTTTTTTTTAAATGTCTTTGTTTTCACAGGATTTTTTGTTATTGTTTTCTACAGACTTGGCTACTGAAGTGCTGTTGCCCAAATCTAATCTCACCACATCTCTGGAATTTCACACATCTAATGAAATCTTCTTTTGATTTTTTCCCCGCTTTACAGGTAGGAAGAAACACTATTACCCTTTAAATGTAGAGGTCACTAATGGGATTTGGGGAAAGGTCATTTTAGTAATTTATCTGCAGAAGAAAAGTTATTCAAAACACAAAACATGAAATCCCTTAAATTAGTTTTAGGTTAAGTAGAGGAACAAACAAACACAGAAGCGGTCCCCAGGCTTGAATGAAAATCCGCTTATCAGTAAATCATCCCTTTTTCAGAGTTCTCTTGGCAGTTCTGGCCTGAGGGAAGGTCTAGAATGGTATGGCTGCTTTCTTAGTGGAGTAATAAGATAAATTAGACAGATTCCCATTTGCTGTAAACAGACAGCTCTCCGGAATTGGGCTGAAGATGTAGCCCAATCAAATTATACATATAAGGATTTCAGATAGATGAGCCAATTCTTAGAGGAGAGATTAGCATTTTAAAAAGCTGTACAAATATGAAAGCATCACTTTGGCTGATAATGCTAAAAATGGTCTTTTTCCTATCCTCCCCCAAGCAGCAGAGGGTAGTAGACCTTCTGTGACTCATTTCTGATTCTCCTGTTCATCTGAGTCTGCTGTGCTGCTCTGAGAATGTCTTCCCAACATACACTGGCAATTATTCTGAACCAAGAGGATGTCTTTAACGAGCCAGGACTCTGTTGCTGACCTGTTTCCAACTCATTAATGCTTCCAAAGTCTTTGCCATCTTTCACTTCCACATCAAGCTCTTCACAGACGCCCTTACCAGTACACATGGCAATTTGCTAACAAATGATATGGGGCACTGCTCTCAGTCTGGACGAGATCTTACACAGAAATTAAAGCCACACTTTAAAAGTGCGTTTGAAGTGACAGGGGACATGACCAGGCCTTGACTACTTATTAAATCCACAGCACCTCAGTCAAAACCTGTGCAGTTGTCTGAGTTTATTATCATTTTTCACTGATGCTGTACTATTCTAAAGACTATCTATCTTCTGTGTTCTTGAATAATTAACAGTATCTTTGAAACATAAAAACAGCAATACTGGATTGGGCCAAAAGTTCATCCATCCTCCTTTCTTTTCTCTGACAGTAACTGGGACAGATGCCAAATGAAAACAGAGATCCTTCCCCTGAAGCACACTCCATCCCTTCAGCAGTCAGCATGAGAAGGACTCCCCAAGCATCCCACCGTTGCTGCTTGGGACCCACATCTGGGAACAGAATCACTTTATCTCCTAAGATTTTGACCAACTGTATATAAACATCAACAGCAGCATGCAGTATCACACAGTTGCAATTGCTCTGTTAGTGATCATTCTCCTTGCAGATACAGAAGCATAATCATTACCAAAAGCCACACACAGAAGTCGGCTTGTGACAAAGACCAATAGACTGGCTTCCTGTTTCCCAGATTCCTGTTGGTTTCAAATACATCCATATAATTTTTTCCCTTGTTATTACCTATGTAATAACTTCTTAGACTCGGTACACACTTGGACAGAGACCCAGAGTTGTTCTTTCTCCCACTGAGATATCTTTGATGTGCGTTTTGTTGCCTGAAAAAGCACCAAGCATACAGTTGATGCTTTTCCTGTATTTCGTAAGGCAGATGCCTTAAGCCTTCTGCAAGACAGGCACTCCTGGAGCTGTAGGCTATTACACAGCCAATCGTGCCTGTACTGGGCCAACAGTGACAGTGCACTGACACCAGCACCCGGCACTGTCCAGATGCTGAGCGGGAGATGCTGGAGCTCTGCCGCTGTGGGAGCCCAGGGTAGGTACAAATTGTTTAGGCCTGATTCTCTGTAGCTTTACAGCACATGAGGTTGTGTCCTGCCTGAACAGACAGCAGTACTTTAGAAAAGCATATCTCCTTTAAGAAATAGCCGCCACAAAGTCCATTCTGAAGGATGGAGCATCCCAGGCAGCCTTCTGGGAGGGAAGGGGCTGGTTGAGGGCTGAACCCTGGGGAGAATGGAGCATGCTGTGAACCTCGGATGCTCCCTTCGCAAGCCAGGGGTGAGGTGCAAGTGTGAGGCTGCTCCCTGCTGCTGCCTGCTTAGCGGAGCATGAGAGACGGAGGGGTGCCTGAGTGATGAGAGAATAACAGAGCAACAGCTCTTCCCTGGGGTCTGAACAGATTATATGTAAACAGGGTGCTAAAGCTGTCACAAAGCAAATGTGCTGCATTGGTTACGATGTAAATTGTCTGCAGAGAGTTACTTACAAATACAATAACAATAACTCACTGAGTAGGTAGCTGAAACTGGAGGTGGAAGCCATGCTGGCAGCACAGCTCGCTGTCTTTCAGGGCTTTTACTGCTTGGATTTTGATGGTATTCCTATGCAGACATGTCTCATGTTCTACAACAGCAACGTGCTTTGCAAGAAGATTAACGGCATATTTACCCAAGAAGTGTGCTCTCAGACCTAGCAGCTGTCAGCAGTGAGCCTCTCATTCATCGCATTGTCCCCTTATCATAAGGAGGAGTTCATCCATTCCACAATGTATTCCCATAAACTAATAGTACTTTAAGTGAGTACTCTACCTATTGGAAATCATCAGTGGAAGACATATTTGTTGCCTTTTACCTCCATCAGCAGAGAACTGCCATCACTTGCATCCAAATTAATCTTCATGTCATCTGCAATGCTCAGAGCCTTCGCAGCTGAGGACAGAGCAGTTCCCAGAGTGGAACATGCTCCCGCCGCTCTAATGCCTAAAATTCATATAAAGGATGCAACGCCCCCAGCTGAAATCTTCCCACCATTAGAGAGAAAGGGGGGCATCCTGTCTGCATGAGGTTAGAGTGCTGTTCAGTCTACAAAGCCAAAAGCTGCTCACCACCTTCCCAGAAACAAATAAAATAACAATTAAAAAAAAATAAAAATAATAATAAAAAATTTTAAAAAGGCTTGAAAGCTGAAAATGTTTACACCGATACTGTCTGTACAGTGTTTCACATGACTTCTATTTTGTACAAGAACAACTTCCTCTGAAGCCCCCGTTCACTAGAATACTTAAAGGCATGCAGATTTGTGTGTGGATACCAGGGGTGTACCCGCATGCTTAAAAAACCTAAACAGAGACTTTGGACTATGGTCCAAGCAAGGTCACATTGCAAAAATGGGTCTTTTCTAAATCAAGACTCCTATGTTAGGCCAACAGAAGTCCCGTGAGAAGAAAGGGCTGTAATTCTCACAGTACTTTAATGAATTGAGATTACCCTTGTATGGATATGGGCTACGCTGCAACTTCTTGGGTCGGATATTAGGTAAAACATCTTTGAAAGAGAGGTCAGGTGCTGGAATGGGCTGCCGAAGGAGGTGGCGGAGTCATCGCCCCTGGAGGTGTTCAAGAAATGCGTAGACATGGCACTAAGGGACACGGTTTAGTGGGCAATATTCAAGGTAGGTGAATGGTTGGACTGGATGATCCTAGAGGTCCTTTCCAACCTTAATGATTCCACGATTCTGTGATTATCTGGACTGAGGTAAGAGAAAGCACTGATTCCAGACACCACTACAACAGGACAGCTCCCAGCAGGACTGCAGCGTATCGTTAGGTCCCATAGTGAGAATGACACTTACCAGAGAAAACAGATGATTGATAAAACTTCCCCACTGATGGCACAAGGGAAGGAGTGTGCCACAATCATGAGTTTGTCAGAAACTTTCTTCTACAGAAATAAGGCATTAAAAACTACATCATCAAAGATTTCTGTTGGCTACAGGCAAGTACATTTTCTAAGGATTGTCTGCCACAAGCAGAGAGCTCTCAAGGCTTCTTCCTGTAGGGTGGTCCCATGTTCTCTATTTCAAAGTCTTTTTTTTTTGCAAGCCGTGTAGAAGTGACGCTGTGGACTGTTTGGGATTTATAACCATCACTGTAGTCAGCACAGTTTTAAACACAGGATAAACGTGGTGCAAAATAGGATTTTTAAGGTACGGTCGCTATTCAGGATGAATGTTACAGACAAGCTTCTTGGCAGGGCGATTTTATAACCTCGCTGCAGAAACCATTTACACTGCTTGATATATTTATATATGGAATCTCAGAGAACATTTTTTAGTGTCAGAGGAGAAAATCTTTTGCAGAGGGCTTGAGATACTGGTCAAACCTTGTTAATTAGTCAGGCTGTCAGCCTGTCAGATGAATTATGGGGATTTGCAGGTAATAGCTCATTAACAAGAAATAGCTACTGCTAATTATAACAAGGTCATGGAAGCAATATCATTTCAAATTTATGATGGAATTAAAAATAATAAGGCAAATGTCTTTTCATCTGAATGCAGATTAAATGAGTAGTAAATTCCTTTTCTCAGCGTATGGTAGAAAGTTCTGGTAGCTGGTGGTATAGCTGGGTCTCTCTTTTACTGCAAGATGAGATTAAATTAGAGAAGCCCTGCTAATTTAACCTCACCCCATTATTCAGCTCTTAACGTCTATTCATAACAAGTGCTACTCAGCCCTTACTAGTTTTCCTCTTAATATTATTTTCTATGCCAAGGCCCTTGTAAACAACCATGTGTGCAATTACAAAATTTTGCTCTCCAGATCAGCTTGTAAATAGGTTTAACTGCCACTAAATATCATGTTTGTAATACATGGCTCTACTCTGCAATTTGGTTTAGCCTAAGGTAATGACAAATGTAACTTTCTCTGAACAGTTTACTGTTTTCACACAGGCAAATGTTTGTGTACTGAAACGTCCCTCAAAGCAGTTGTCTGATGCTCTGGAGCTGGCAATACTGGTTTTAGCACAAAGGTTGAAGTCCCGAGTAGAGGAAGATTGTGTTTCTTCCAGGTTGGACTAGATTAATTTCAAGGTCTTTTTCAACCTTGGTGATTCTATGATTCTTGGAGGCTGGAAGCAGAGTCATCCAAGTTTCCTCTCTCTCCTTCACTACATGCTGCTACTGAACACTGCTGAAGCACACTGCCCAATCAATGCTAGTTTCTATACAACAAAACTCTGCATCTCATTTGATTTCATGGGAAATTTGCTATTGATTCCAGAAGGGCACTAAAATATAATAGCGTGAATGTATTTAATATCCTGCTGTGGCCAGAATCATAGATACCCTGCTAAAATCCACAACTCCAGAGTAGATTAAGAGGTTACCCGGGCCTTGGGCAGCCATCACTGCCCTGGTGATAGAATGGTGGCAGGTCTGCTCTGCTCAGTCATGTGTTACAGCCTGGCAGATAACTTTACTTGCCACCGGTTTCCAAGCACTTCATTAGCACAGGTTGTGAAGTGCATGGGCTGTTCTGTCACCGTTTGCTGGGGCTCTAACCTCTGGCAATGGGCAGCTGGAGATTATATTTGGAACAGCCAAAATGCACAATTCAACAGAGCTCTAACACTCACAAACTGAGAAGGAAGTCATAGCATGGCCATGCCTGCTGGTAGAAGAGAAGTAGGGCACTGAACTAGAAAGTCTGATACACAGCACAGAGAATTTCAGCCATTACCATTTTCTTTTCTACCAGACAATATGGGCAATGGTTTCCTCCAGATGGCTGTTACGGGCAATGATGAGGCATTTTCAGAAGCAGTTTGCAGTGGTGTCTCAGTGGCCAATTCCATCAGAATTAGCACAACAAAAGACAGCTGTTGTATATATTTGCACCACTGAACTTAATAAAATGTCAAGAAGAAAATTAGGATTTTCCTTTTGCGTCCAATTTAAGGAATTTTCACTTTGATCTCTTGTACCTGAAGGTCTTCCATTGTATTGCCAAAACCCAGAGACAACACACTTCTTTGAAATGAAAACATGAAGCAATTCAAAATCTGGCCTCACATTCCCATCCATAGCATCCCCACTGAACGCAGAACTGTTTCCCTGCCAGGGAGCTCTGAAGGACAACAAATCAAAAGCATAGCCTGTTTCGTATGGAAATGGTAACGGTTTAGAGCATGGTATCCTACCGGATGATTCTCCATGACGAAAAAATGTCTGTTTGGAGCACAAAAAATGTTTCCCACAGTAGTTGAGATAATTGTTCATTTCTGTTCCTGTGGTGGGAAGTACTCCCACGGCTCTGGTGGGTGAAGTGAGTCTTAAATGCCGAAATAAAGAAGTAAAATAAGCCCAAGAGAAAAGCAGGCAGTGACTGAATTTCAAAAAGACAAAAACACAGAAAACCAACAACAATGAAACAATCAAACAAGCAAAAACCAACAAAAATACTTTAACTCTTAGGAAAAGCTTATTACCATCTGCCAAAACATGTAACAAAGCCAGAACCAGCAGCCAAGGAAGCCTTGTTACTTTTAAAGATAGAAAGACAGAGTTAACTCCAAATTCCACTTGTCTCAGTGTAACATATGTAACACTGAAGTAATAAGCAAAAGCAAAGGATTGAGTTTACTACCGGACACCACACGTTTTTAGCTTGGAACAGCACATTTCTAAAGTGCTCCCGTGTGCACAACAAAACATTCCCCTTTTATCCAGCTGCAGGTTGTTTGAAGGTCTACCTGGCTTTCTAAGTTCCTTACATGGACAATTAACAGAAATGTTCTCTGCCAGTGATCTCCAATGCAACTGGGCTCTTAAATCCAACCAGGGAATCAATGCTCCTCCTCGTTATCCATCATGCCTCTTAAAGAAATTCAGCGTTTTGCTTACAAAGCTTTCTGTCTCATCTGAGGAGTTAATCTCTGGGTAGGCTCTTTCACTACGGCATACCACATGAAGTCATGTAACCGGAGGCAATGCCAATGAAACAAGCAGGGTGCTCCCTCACAGCCATCCTCCTGCCTGCAGAGGACCTCAAGATTTGCCTATAAAAGCAGACCTCTGTTCCCAGACAGAATCCCCCAAAAAGAAGCTTAAAGAGAGAGGCTTTCTATACTGGAAGTCAGATTAGGGCTATGCTCCTGGTTTTTTTATCTGGTCACTTTGATGGTAAAAATAGCAACATATTTATTACTGCTTTTATCACAGTCAGTCAAACTACCCTGTGTCTCCTCCAAGCCTGCAGGAGCACGCTGAAGTGGGATGAGTAGAAATAATTCTAGGTTTATTACTGAAGTCAGGGTTTGGTTTACACTTAGAGGCTTAGTCTCAATTTCCTAACAGGCAGGAGCCCGAGGCCATCAAACACCTGGCAGTCAAACATTTTGGGAAAAGAAGGTGTGTGTAACTCAGGGAATCAAGGAGACATTTGCAGAAAACCTGGTGAGTTCCTCAGGGTTTCTACATGCTGTGGAAATTTTCATCTCCACAGGATAATAAGCACCAAAAGTTTTAATGAACGTTAACTATAATTCATGTCTCTATTTTATCTGTACCACCCTACTTCGCAGGAGATTTGGCAACTGAGTCCCAGACTTGGCACCAAGCTATCGCGTGCTCTCTGCTCAGCACACTGCTCACCATCTGTCCGGGCAGCAGCTGGAGAAGTTCCCCTGCTGCAGTCCTCGGGCACTGTGCATGATTCATGCTACAGGCAGCTCCCAGCACACTGCGGCACAACCAGGCCAGCAGCGACCGGACCCCACAGCTGGAATGAGCTGGAATCCCACAGTGCTTCGTTTAGTGGCTGTTTGCTTAAAGCGCTGCACGTGATGAAGGGAGGACCTGTGTGCTCCACAAGGGAAATGGGACACAGGAATGGCAGTGAGGCTATAACGAATATTCCCAGTTTTCAGAAATCCCTCATTAAGCATTTAATGTCACATCCTGTTTTTCTGGGAAATACAACCTCTCTGACAATTTGATGTTTCCTTTAATTTACAGCTCTGTTTTATTCTGATATTTTGGTGTGCCTGCACAAATAAATGAGACAGACTTGTGTGGGTGTACAATAATAGTTAAGGGCCAGGGAGAAGGAGAGAAACCTGATTGTGGCAGTTACAACTAATTGCCAAGGAAATCTCTGATGTATAAACTAAATCAGCAGTACAGAGCTACCTGAAGTGGCTCTGTTTGTGAAAGGTAGTGATAAGTAACAGAGACACCTAAGCGTGTGTGAGTTGGAAATTCACAAAGCACCAAAGGATGACCTATGTGTCCTAGGGCCTAATGGATAAAGCAAGACATCAGAGTGCTGGAAATCTGGGTTTTACTCCTAGCTCTGCCACCAACCCGTGGCATGTCCTTGGACGCGTGTGTGGGTGCCAGTTTGCCCACGTGCAGAGCACTGGGCTTCTTGGTATCATGCTCTGAGCTGCAGAGACTGGAGCAGACTTGCCCTGAGCCAGCCCGCCTCCAGCACAGCTGGTGCTGAGCTGGAACGTTGACCTCCATCTGGATTCTTTTTGCCTTTGCAGAATTGCTTGACTAGCCCTGAGCCCTGCCCTGCAAGGCTCCCGGCAGAAGGCTTACTATTTTTTGGGCTGCACAACACAGCAGCAGCTTGAATCTGGTGCTTCTCCCAAGCTAGCAAGCTCTTCTGAAGCTCAGGATCTGGGGGAGCAAATATAAGGGCTATAATTCTGCCTCCATAGGCACCATGCCAAACCCACATCCTTGGCTCTGTGCTGCCCAGAAGCAGAAAGCTGCACGCTGCCTGGGCAAACCAGAGAGCCAGTGCCATTCCTCGGCCTCCCCACCATGCAGACAAATGGTAGTGAGCATGTCATTATTTACCTCCTCCTGCTGAGCCCTACAATTGCCATTGGAGAGAAGACGCATAGGTCTGAATTATTATGTTGGAGAAAGGAATCTTTTTGGAGTCAGGATCTGAGTTTTGCCTATTGAATCCAAATGTACTGGCAAAGCCTTCTTGCTTATCCAAGCCAGCAGCTCCACTGCAATCGCTACATCAGACAACTGGCCTACTGCTACCATGTTAACAGCAAAGAGAATGTCACTTTCAAGGACTACAGTCACTGACTTCAACATATTAGTCCACACTGAACCTGCGTACATTTGGGTATCTTGTTTTAGTGATGGCTTTAAAAGTTTTTAAACACCTAGCTCTCTCAAGCAGAATGAGTTTAAAATAGAGTATTTATGGAGGACCATAAATGCTCATACAGATAAGTATGGCCTTGCTGTGCCAGCTGAGTAAAAGTTTGAGCACTCACAGAACTTAGCCACACACCTTCCCCTGGCTTCAGTGCTTAAACCTGCAGAGATGATAGAACATAAAAGCTCAGCACGGCTTTACCTACCAAGTTCTTAATCTCTTAATTTCTTCTTTCTGCCTGCAGAGACCCCTTCACCAAATTTTCAGCTTATACTTTGCACATGCCCAGTTCCCACTCTGCTTCTATCCTTGTTATCACCAACAAAAGTAATACCAATAGAGACGGATAGATTTGAAAGAAAAACACAGGATGTGCTCATTGAACGCTTGATTTCTAACTGATTTTCATTTGACTTATATTTAAGCGAACCCTGAAAACACATGAAGGGTACTCAACCCTTCTTTATGATCCATCATAGCTTACCATCATGTCTTTTAGATGCTTTGAAAGTGTCATTCAATTCTTCAGTAGTTTTCAGTAGCTTGTGCCGAGGAACATTTTTCATTTGGTTCTATTAACACTCTGTGACAAGTGAATGTAATAATGAGATTAACAGTCCAGCTGCGAAACAAAGCTCTCCAATTCTGTAGCTTTGCCAGATGGACAGTTATATCTTGAGAGGTTTGATGAACTAATTTGCTTTGTCCGGTATCCTCCTGCAAGGGTAAGATGAGGGCTCTTCAAACACCATGAGGGCTGTCTGCACGTTCATTTTGCTGTGAAGTGTCTGTGTCTCAAATTTATGAGCCTCTGAAGAGATGGACATTCTATTTCCTTCCTTTCAGTAAAATGCCAAAGCTAGGAGCAAACCTTTGAAGACAAAAGGACTCTTGATTGGCCTAAAGCACGGAGACACAGCTGGACAAATAGGGCACAGGGATGTCAGCTGTGGGTATGAATGCTTTGTCAGCCAGGACTGTGCCCCACAGGAGGGGTTGCACCAACAGGCACTGGAACGACTCCATGTCTTCACTGACACCCTGGAAGCAACCACAAGATCACTTACTTATACTCTAATTTGTAGGTGACAAAGTGGTTCAGAGACACACGGTGAGGAGGCTGTCAGCAAGCTGGGTCTTGCCAAATTAAGTACAAGGCCTTTAGAGACGACAGATGCAAATCTATCTGCAGGAAGGGCAATGTGTCTGTGACTCCAGAGAGGATCTGCAGTATTGTAGAGCACTTTATACAGGTGTTTACATATACACACAAGCTCCCATTCTGATCTCAGCCAGATGAAAATGCTAATTTATTCCTTAACTCTGAATACCAGAGAGAAACAGAGAAGTGCATACAGTACTTGTGAGACCTCTGCTAGCACAGTGCGTGTTCTTGTCTTAGAAAAGCTGGGGAGAATGTAGAAAACACGCCCAAAGCCTTGACTGTGGTGAGACTACGGAAATCCCAGTACCTTCTATTTTGTAAAAGGAAGACTGACAAGTGACTAGTTTATGCACTGTAAGCGCTTTCCCAGGGAGAAAACAAACTCTGGGTACTTACAGGCTCCTGGGTCAAGCAGGGAAATTACACAAGAAGAAACAATGGTTGGGAACCGAAGCCTGACAAATTTGTTTGGGAAACAAGGCTTTACATTTAACACTGAGCAAAACAATACAGTGTGTTTCCTGCCTCTTGAGTTTTCAGTTGGCAGATGCCTTTGGAGAATTATCACTGCACAGACGCAAGTCCTCGGGCTTAGTTTGAGAGTATCATGGTAAATTCAGATGTAACGGTGCTTCAGTTTTATCTGACCTTAAAATAAATACATTTGTCCATGCACATGAACTTTTTTTCTGCTTTCAAAGAGACGTAATAGCTTATTTTAATTGTCAAACACTGCAGGGCAACAATGAGGGAACTATTGGCTTGAATGAAAAATTTGCTTCTAATAGGTAGTAACACAGTCACAGGTATTAAAGCAGTACGCCACTGCTCCTGCTGTCACATTACTCAACCACATCTTTAATATTATTCTGCAAAGAACAGCTTATCTATTACTACTAGCTTCTCTCTGGTGATATTCCCAGCAAAAATTCACTGGTAAATTCATACGCTACCCAGAACCGGGCCTAGCTCTGTCCCACAGCCCTTATGGGGCATCCCAAGGTGCTTCAGTTCAAGTTTAGCGCACTGGCACTGCTACTCTAGATTGGCTCCATCATCAACAAACAAAAGACGTTACATTGCCAAGCATAGACAAAATCTACAGAATGCCACTGTAGTAAAGAAAGCAGAAATCCTAAGCCTAAAAATTGTACTATACAGGGAAAACCTTTTCTAGTACTTTAGACAGCTAGTCTGTGGTGAACACTATAGAAGACCTAAAAGGAAAGACCTGTGGCAGCAAATATACTAGGCAGCACCTCACTGTGAATCTCTCTATATTGTAATGCACGTGGCTTTCTTCAGTGGTTAGGGACTTCCCTACATCACCTCTCTTCCACAAGCTTAATCTCTCCAAAAAAAAACCCCAAAAGGCCTTGAGGTGATTTCACATGAGTGAAAAACCCAGGCAGATTTTAGAATAAGCCTTGAAGTAGGAAGCATTCTCTTGTAAAAAGAGAAAAGAGGTGAGATGAACTGGAAGCATTCCTACCACATAAAACATACACATTCTAATGTTCCAGCCTTGGTCAAGACTCCAAAGTCTCTTGTCTCTTATTAGCTGATTTCACTTCAATTAGCTCTATTTGCAAAAAAGAGAAAAACAACAACAAAAAAAACATTTAAAAAAAAAAAAAAAAGCTGGCATGAGAGACCTGTAAAACAAGAGGAGAATCTGCTTACCCATTTTGCTTTCTTATTATGCATAAAGCCCTAAGAGTGGAACTACTCAAACATGCCCTCGACATTCCTGTCTACCATGCCTGCATCAGCTGCTGACACACTAACAGTGGTGCTGCTCGCATTCTCATCCCAGGAGCACACGCTTTACCGCAGGTTTTTGAGAAGTGCTTACATTCCCTGCTGTAAAGCTCCTGAACAGATACCCCACGCCACCTCCCCGCATCACACTGCATTTACACGTGGGGTCTGGCAGGTAAGCAGCAGGGGGCAGGTTCAATCCCTCCCAGCTGCAGGTGCATGGGATGGCTGTCACAGAGGTCCCTGCTGCAGGACCTCTCACTGTGGCACCTGAGAATAATTCTGAACTCTACTTGATGGCAGCTCCTGACTGCAGCAAGTTACAAGTCTGGACGGGCCTGCTGCTCAGAAAGTGCTAGCAGCCTGCTGGAGGATTAACAGGTGGATGTGCACAGGGCCAAAGCCCTGTGGGAGACAGCGGTGCTTCTCCCCAGGCCCCACATTACCCCTCCGGCTCTATGTGGCAAAGCACACACAAGTCGCAATAGAAAGAAGCCCCAGGTTTTATGCCCACCAGGGTATACAAGCAAATGCTCAGGTGTTCGGTGATGAACTTCAGCACAAGCTTTGCTTAATCGAGCCTTTAAATTTCAGGTTTTAATGCCTCTGCTGTCACAGCAAAGAGCTAGCAGATCGCAAATGCATGACACACACCACCGGCCAGCCCCTCCTCAGCTCTGCATACTCTCTCCTGTAAACCTGCGCAACTACACCACACCCAGGCAGCGGGAAATTATCAGGGCCTGGTGCTAGTGGAAAGGAAAAAGAAAAAGGATTATATATGAGTAGAGATGGCAAGCAAAGCCAGTGCTCCAGCTGGTTTTAGCAGAACGGAATGAGAGGATTTAACCTGAGCTGCTCTACTGGCAGTAACTCACAGAGAGAGGACCTGAAGTGGGAGATGTCCCTGTGGATCTACAGAAACGATGGTGCTTCCACTGAGAGAATGTCACGGTTCCTCTCCAGGAATTAGGGTGGCAAACCAGCACCCACATGGTTAAAAAAATAAGCTGGACTAAATTAATTCCTGGAGTAGGCGGGAATTTAGCAACTACAATTCATACAGCCATTGATTTCAGCAGGATGACTATGGAGTTCCCTGGTCACTGCCCTCAAATTTTCCCCATCGTTTTCCCTGCCCTGTAAAAACTGAATGCTGTGATGTGTGCAATGGCCAGGGCAATAGCAACAGGGCTGGTGCAGCCCCAGGCACTCGTGGGGAGGGCCCACGTTGGCTGTGGTGGGAAGGTAAAGCAGGTATTTCTTGGATCCCTAAAGCAGCATGGTATCACTGTCTTCAGAGCCAGCTGAGAACAATCTGTTAGATTGACTGCAGCCCTTTCATCTACTTAATGGTGCCAGTATGATGTCTCAACCCATTTTGTGACCCGAATTCTTATTTATGCTTGTAAATCTGTGTTTAACATTTCACATTATTATAGAAATAAGCTTCTTTAAATGTTCTGTTGTTTTTCATTCATTTTGATTAGAACATTTAAATCCTCACTGGCTTAGTTCCCAAGTATACCCGTCAACTCCCAACCCCTTTTTGCTTCTGAAATACTGGTTTTATCATCTGTGACATTCTGCAAGCTGTTTCACTCTTGCAGCCTGCTTTTTGTGGGTTACTTGTAAAGTAACATCTCATCTCAGACTGCTTCATTGCTCACCCAAAAAAGATGAATTAAAGGACTCATCATTAGAGGACTAGGGCGCTTCTGAACTACCTCTTTAATGACATACCAGCTACCAGGGCTCTGCTCTCTGCAGAGGCACCACATTCATGCAGAAGATCACTACTATGTAGAATCCAAACCCCACGACAAGGGGAGCGCTGCTGACTTTTGCTCACCAGCCTTGTTCATGGCCTCGAGTAGTGCCAGCAGAGGTGCAGGTTGAACATTATAAAAGCTGTCTTCTCAGAAAGAGTGGTAAGGCAGTGGCACAAGCTGCCCAGGGAAGTGGTGGAGTCACTGTCCCTGGAAGTGTTCAGGAACTGTGGAGATGTGGCACTGAGGGATGTGGTCAGTGGGCATGGTGGGGGTAGGCTGGGGTTGGACTGGAAGATCTTAGTGGTCTTTTCCAACCTTAGTGATTCTACGATTCTATGATTTATCACAAGTGTCTTCATCAGGATGAGATCAAGCACTCCAAAGCCTGTCTTTGAGTCACATCTTATTTAGCCCAACACACAATTCTTTTTCCCACTTGTTTAACTGTGGTTCACGTCTATATAAGAAATAATAGTTTACTTTTTCTTTATACCTGCTGATGGCTGCACTATTTCCCAGTACTCATTTAGCATCTCTCTCCCCCCTACAGTTTTCTTCTGTTTTTCTTTAAAGAATGATTATTCATATTTCTCTGTAAGGCAGTCATTTCAGAGCTGTTGTTGACAGAAGAAGTGTGTAAAGCTTGAATCCATTACTCTTATGTTCCTTCTGAGAAAGAGACTTCACTGTCTTCTTTTGTACAGCAAGAACATAACATGACTTCCAAAAAGTGGGAAGATATTGGAAAACAAGAACAACCCTGGACTGACGCTTTTTCCTCTCTAGTCTTATTTATGTAAATACAGTGCATCTCAAAGCTTTTGAGTTCCATTTTGGCGGCATCAAAACTCGAGGCCCCAGAATCCCTGATCTGTAAAAGTGACAGGGTAATGGGAAAAGTGGCATTACGGGTGCCAGCAGCCAGCATGGTGGGAGTTCATTTACGCCACTTTAACAGGAATTTAAATTAAGAAAGATCTGATTATGCAAGAAAGTATATAATATTAATGCAGCACTATTAGTAACCCCAAGGTTTGGACCTGCCTAATTCTAAAATTCATCGTAAGAGAACACAGCACACTGAACAACTCCAGGGTACATTTGTCACTATATGTAGGTGAAGTAGAACTTAGTGTTCCGCTGATTTTTCCCACAAATATCTAGATTTCTAGTATATATTGCCAAACACCACGTGGCTTAAACATGTCATCGCTGAGTAAAATGCCAGGCACTCCATCAGTTCTTTCAATTCAAGTAGCCAAGAGCACTCTGTTTTAAATCTGCTCAGGGAGAGATGCTGAACAGGTGCTGACCACCTTTGTCCAGCAGGGCAGAACTTTCCTGACCAAGTGTCAGGGAGTTCCACTGGGTACATCAGAATGAACATGTAATATGTCCTGTCTGATTTAATCATCTGTGCAGCTTTTTCACCTACTACGAACAAACTACAACATGTTTTGGACACAATACCACTTCCTTTTATTACAGCAGTGAAGAGAGTGCCCTTCAAAGCCTCTTCATATCAGCAGTTGTGTCAGTCTGTGTAGATTTTATCTCCCTAGTCAACTGCCATCACTAGCGAGAGTTGCTCAGCAAAGCTGGCATTTGTTTGTTAGAGCTGACAGGTGCAACACAAAGTTCTTAGGGATGCAAAGACACCTCAAAGGATGGTGCACCCTAGTAATCAAGTGAATTGCGTGTTTCCTGTTCACAGAATCACAGAACTGCTGGGGTTGGAAGGGACCTCTGGAGCTCCCCATTCAACCCCTAAAGCAGTTCCCTACACAGGAACGCATCCAGGCATGTTTGAATATCATCAGAGGAGGAGACTCCCCTACCTCACTGAACAGCTATGCCCAGGCTCTGTCACTCTCACAGGCAAGGAGTTCTTCCTTATGTTCATATGAAACTCTCTATGTTCCAATTTGTGCCTATTGTCCTTGTCCTGAAGCCAGGTACTGCTGAAAAGAGCCTGGCCCCATCCACCTACCTCCCACCCATTACATATGTATAAGCATTGACAAGATCCCTCCCAGCCTTCTCCTGTCCAGGCAGAACAGCCCCAGGGCTCTCAGCCTTTCCTCATAATGAAGATGCTGTAGGCCCCAACCATTTCTGTAGCCCCTTCCCAGCTGTCTGTAGGCCTTTTTCTTTCCCAGAACTGCACCTGACAGCTAACTGATAGCAATTAGGTGCCATTCACAATTAAAGCTACATAAGCACTATCAAGACTATGGTTCATTTCATGTCTATCTCTTGCTCTCTGAGGTTGTAATCAAAAGTCCATTGCTGTAGGAGTTTAATAAGTTACAACTATCTTGGCAATGGTGTCAGCTTACTGAAAGCTTCACGATGGTATTTAGCATAAGATGAAAGCCAGAAAGTGAGAAGGTTTGGATCCACCTCTGCTGCACTTTACAAAATATGTAACAAAAGGCGTGTGTGCCTTTTGACACTGAGAGCCTAAAGCTCACTCGGCTGCTTTGCTGCACGTCCTTGCATTGGAAGGGGTGGCAGGGTACCAGCAGGACAGGGCAGAGACCCCACAGTGCCAAGCAGCAGCCTGGCGCCGAGCTGATGGGGGCAATATGCAGTGCTCCGATGAGGGATTGATTCTACTATCCTATGAAAACCACTTTGGAGGACTGCAAGGGTGAATTTGTTCTTGTTACTGAGTTTTGTGGCAGTAGCAGTTGTGTTTTCCTATCATTTTTCAGAATCCAACCACTCTGATTTTGAGTGGCATGCAATCTCTCCAAACCAGCATGGCAGCACTGTCATGGGGAATAGTAATCTTCATGTGAAAGTGGGTAAAGAACAGGAGGCGCAGAGCTCCCAGCATGACCACAGAGCTAGAGGCAGGCCTGCGGAGGATAAAGACAAACGGATGAAGCAGGGCTCTGGTCTGCACCTATGCAATCCAGGAGCTGCTTCTTCCATCACCATCATCAAGGACAGGCTCTGGCAGGGCAAGCGAAGGACACAGCACTGTGAAACTGGCTTGAAAAACTCCTACTTGCACTGTATCCTTATTTGCAGAGTTTCAGCTATGTTTTATTAGTCACCCTCAAATGACATGTCAGATTCTATTTTATCTTATGATTCTCTGGGAATGACCTAATCACACAAAAAATAGCGAAGTCATTCATGTCTAATCAGATGGCCATGTGATTAACTCATTCATAAGCATTTTAAAGGCAATTTTATAAATGGATGTAAAGGCCTTTGTCTCCAAACTAGAAAAGTCTATTTCAGAGTATGTACACAGCCAGTCTGAGTCACTCCCTTTCTGCCAGTCAGCGAAAAGACACGCTATTTTGGGACACTGAACTCTTCTCTATTTGCTGGCTACATTTATAGCTCTGAAAGACTCCAGTTATTTATTTATTTCTGCCCATTACACGCAGTCGGCGCCTGGGGACAAGCGAGGTAGGTGACACCAGAGTCAAACTTGCCCAGAACCTATTTTTGAAAACCAGATTTTTTCAGCCAAACTTCCCCCTGCAGAGAGAAGGCAGCATCCATCCCCCAGTGATGCTACCAATGGGGAAGGCCTTATTCCAGCACGTTGGAGCTCAGGAGAAACAGATGCAGAGTGCAATTATCCTCCTATTGAGAAATTCTGGGCCTCTTCCACAAACTGGACTCTGTACTTCCAAGTGGGGCTTTTGGAAGGCTAGTAGCATGGAACAGAAAACACACAGAGCAATGTAACAGCCCCCTATCCGGAGTTCCACTGAGGTTCATACTGCAGCTGAGAGTGTGGGGTGAACAGCAGTGCTCAGTTCCAGAGTAACAGCTCATGGATCTCAGTAACAAATCAGTCTGATTAGAAGAAGAATGGAAGCGCTTCCTGAGTAAAGAGCTCTGAGCTAAGTAAAGCAAATACAAGGTAGAATTCTGCCCCAGGCTGTGATTAATTCTGTCATAAGAGAGAAGACAAAACTTACAGTCAGAGAGTCAAAGTGCTATAACAAAACTTGACACTTAGCAGATTTAATTAAAGCACAGATTTCTTAAATCTGTTTTCCATGATTATTGTTATTCTTTGGAAGTTGATTAGGCAATAGCAGATGTCACAACTATGCAAATCGAAATTCACACGCACAAATATCATCCTTAGAAGATTTCTGAGGTCTTGCCAGAAGTTGTCTGTTGAAGAGTAAAAAAGAAAGTTTGATCCAAATATTTTCCAACATTTATATCAAAACCAAACCAAGCTACTACCAGAATCAAAATGTAGCTCTCTACCGCGGGGATTATCTGCCTGACCAGCACAGATGGTAGGGACATGGTGGGCCTGGCTGCTCCATGCAATGCAGTAGATAAGTGAAGCACCATAGAGGTAGATCAAAATGAAAAGCAGCACAACTGTCCCCATGTCGCTGCTTATCTCAGCTAGCGTGGTTTCCCAGGTTTAGCCCTGTCCCTTGAGCTGTTGTTCAGGAAGAGGTGTACCAAGTCTGCTTCATTAAAGCTCAGCAAGCGGTCCTGTTGACATCATATAGGATAGCTCAATGCATGAAGTAGGAATGGGGGCCTACATAACCAGGACTCGTATCATTCACCCTTCAGAGATACCAGGTCCAAAATCCATTGAGCTCAATGGAAGGATCTCATGTTTTTAACAGGCTCTGAATGAGTTACCAATGGCACTAGGCCATGTTAGCTACTGTCTTAGCACTTGTACATGAGGGTGTACGTGTACTTCTATATAAAGATATATGTCAGTTGTATTTGCATCAGCAGTATATGCATTTTGCAATAAATAGAAATTCATGCAGAAACCAATAAAAAGTCAAAGTGCCTTCCCTCTGATAAATAAATATAAATTCCTCTAGTGCTAGTGAAGTGTAGTTTGTGTTATCTGCATGTCTGAGAATATGGAACAATTTTTAAGACCTTTCCTTGTAATACTAAATCGCAACATGCAAACTAAAAAGCAGGTCTCCTGATTTGTGGGGGAAAAAATCCTATCAAACTTATAACAAGATAACAGAGAGCAACATGACATACTTTGAAGGAAAGACGTTATTGTGTCCTATTTGAATGTCTTCTAAGAGGATTTTCAAAAAACTACCTATGCAGTCTGAATACTCCTTGGTTTCCATTGAAAGACTGGGGATATTAGTACTTCTATAGGAATGGGATTTGTGTTAAAAATCTCACCCCTCTCAGCCTGCAAGTTCCTCAGATAACAGCCCGCTTCACTTTTTTCGTCTTCCCTTTTACCACCATTAGCTTAAACCAATTCCTGCCAAGTAGCGCACTATCTCTGACTACTGATACATGAGCTGAATCAGTTCCTGGACAACAACAGCTATTTTCTTTTTTAATTTCACTTCTATTTTCACCGAGCTGCTTCACGCTGTTGTTGTTCTCTTCAACAACGAGGCAGAGCTCTCTGTATCAACGAGTAATAGGTTTGATGCAATAATAAAGAGTCTTTTCAAAACAGCCCATCTTCATTCAAATGAAAGACATCCATTTTGGAAAGAGAAGAGCCAAAGGTGATTATTACTTGACTTTAAAACAATAAAAAGATGAGAAACACATTGCTCCCATGGGATACAACCAATATTTAAAAGGCAAAACTGCAGGAAAGACTGTGAATGTCATTTAAAGGAATGTCTTTTAAAATTTTACTGGTTCTGAATGAAGTCTTAGATGTTTAAATTGCACAGTGCATTTGTACGCAGGAAGTATCTAATATTAATAACATGATGAAGACATCAGCTCTTGCCATAGCAATAAAAGGAACAGTTTCAAATGCAAACCACTGAATGATACTGTAACTGGAGAAATCATACCTGCATAGCAAATATCCTGAAATTTACAGGCAACTCTGATCCATGGTAATGATTAGTCAGTTAACTAGGATGGGACCAGTGCTGCCAAGACTGTGTCCTTGCCACCACAGGAGATGCTTTCCACGCAGCGCAGAGGGTGGTAAGCCAGGTTCATGATGCAGTTGTGGGCAGAAGCCACGAAAGGGGTGCTTTTGAAAATACACAAAATGCAGCTCAGGATTAACAACTACCATGTATCTGCGGAATTTTTTCAACTATGTACAGGGCTGTTAACCCTTCACCCAGCTTTCAATTCTCTCTCCCTTAAGGAAGACAAGTTCATTTTCTCATCGATAAAGTCTTCTGTGCAAGGCCAGTGGGAACCCACCGCAAACCTACACCAGCGTCCCAGAGGCTCGTGGGATCCAGCAAATTCACAGAGGTAAGGAAAGCAGCATCCCCAAGTTTGTCTTTCTGGGAGCATCAAGTCTTTTTAAGAAACACCATGACTGGGCTCCAGACAACAGATCCACCGGTGAGATAAACCACAGCTACCACTAGCTGCTTTTGTCCTCTTCACAGGGGAGGTGTTAGGATATAAGTGTTCTTTGCATAGACAGAGTGAAGGTAAGAATTCAAATCAGTTCCCTCCAACAGGTCTCCTCTGGATGGCCAGCTGGAACACAGAGGTTGGATCCAACTGTGTGTAGGCAAGCCCCAAAAAACAACAGAAAATATGAAAGCTGCAAGAGTCTGGGTGTTTATGTGCATTGTGAAAGCTTATAGCTTGGTCACATTGGGCAGGATTTCAAGGGAATGCCAAATGAAATGTTCCTGAAGTTCATGTTTGCTTTCATCTCCAAACTAGCAAGCTTTGGTTTGCGAAGCAATAGTTAAAACAGAGTATTTTCTTTTGCTTTGCTCCCAGATACATTTGAATTGCTTCAATTTCAGCTAATTGTTTGCTTGCCTGGGGCACACCCCCAGAATGGAAAAAATCAGTTCAAAGGTAACATTTTGCCCACATTAAATGAAGACTAACAAAAACAGCGCCTTATGGTAGAAAGCATTCAATAATCTTAATAAGGCAATGATACAAGTGCTGAAAGTCTACAAGTACTTTCCAGCACCATTTAGTGAGGGTGAACACCCACAGAGTGCAAGACAAACGTGTTGTTACACCAACTGTCCATACCACGTTTGCAGATATGAGGAAAAAAAAAAAAAAGGCAACAAAACCATAGAACAGGAAGGAAACCTAGTGAAGTGACTGTCATTTCTATTAACAACATTTGAACCTGCACCCCAGAATTGGGTTTCAGCGTACAAAAAGAAACAGGAATGTGGTGATTATGTTTCGTTTTGTACTGTTACCTGACAGCATGAGCTATATTCCATTTGCAGTTTTCAGATAAGGGAAGATATAAGTGATAAAACACTGCATTCATGTGACCATCAGCTAAATTAGTGTTCTGTGAGTAGACGCTGGGGCTCTAGATCAGGCAGCCTCCATATTTCTGACCAGTGACTTTGAAACTTTCAAGGTCTGAAGATATTCTTCAGCTACAGCACTGCCAGTGATATTGCAATAAGTGGAAATAGAGTGCCTCTGCGGCGTGAGACTTCAGAACAATGACAGCTTTTCAAGTTCAGTCTGGATTAAGCACACCAATGTTTCCTGTAGCAGCCCTGGTAGCACCCACAAGAGAGCAGAAGAGGAGCTGCTACAGCTCTGCACGAAAGCAAATGTACTGATTGCATCGGACCCTGAATGAGATCTACTTTCTGAAAAATCCACCTAGAAGCTTGATTTATCCACAGGATTCCGTCCTCAGGACACTTTCAACATCAGCCGTACATCCTTCTGCTTCTTCCACTGAGAATAAGCTCACATACTTATGGGTTGGTTAAATATCGGTTCATCCATAAGCAGTGATTAGATTTGTAAATCCAACTTGCAGCATCTAAATCACGAGGGTAAATGATTTGAAAAACAAGCAGACTATTAATGTTGTAAACCATTTAGCTGACTGGCACATCGTGAGAGCATTCTGCATAACTAATTCTTTGAAAGCAGTTGTTCCTATGAGCAGCCACCGCTTGGCACAACGTTAAACCCTTCTGCTTTGCCCTGGGCTGTTAGCTGACTAAATGATCATTAATTCTTTGGAAATAACAAATACCTCAGAGATTACCACTTTAATGTTGAAGGAAAATCTGTTTTAGTACAAGGAATGCAGAGAAATACGATGCCAGCTTCCTGTAGTGTATTAATATTTCTAATTATCTTGAATACACATTTTAATGTGGTAGACAAGGCCACAGTTTTAAAAATCAGGTATATCCATTCAGGTTTCCACATATTTACTCAGGCACCTGCTACGGCAGGAGCAGTTTCTTAACTTGGGTCACCAGTTCTCACCATGTGTGACAGACCCAACACCCACAGCTCATCCCACACACCCTTAAAAGATCCCACAAAGCTCATAGAGGCCAGGGGAGCTCCATATGTGCTCTGTAGCACACCATGCACTATTTGATGAGAAGCACTTGCTCTTGGCCATACACATCCAGGAGAGATTTCATAGCTTTGAGAAACCAGTCTTCAGCTCTTGGGATGCACAACTAATTCAGCTGGCAGGCTTTGCTCAGGGCAGAGGCAGAGCAGAATGCAGGCAGACTGCCTTTCTCCTAGCCCCCCATTCAAAGGAGGGTCAGGATGCAGCCCCTCTCATTATGAACGCAGATCTCAAATACTTAAAACATCAAAATCCTTTCCTGTTTTAAATTAAATAGAAACCTCCAGCTTTCTCAACAAATCGTCCTGATGACTTTCATAAATTTCACAGAAAAATAAATACTTAAAGGTACTCCATGTCAAATCTGCAAGCATTTTGCACCTTGTTAAAAAGAGATTGAAGGGACGCACCAGTAGTTTGCCTTTGTCTTTTCTCATTACAGCCAAAACTTCTTGCTACTTGTCACAGCAGCTCACTGGGACATCAGTGCTGCCAGAAGCTAACACTTTTTACAACTGGTTCCTTGAAAGTCATTCGGCAGTTGTCAGCCTCCTTTGTTCATTTGGACTAATAAAATATGGCAGCTGAGACACAGCCATAATTATCCCATGAGTTGGCCGCGCTTCTAAATTCATATAGTCTTTCTGCATCTTTTCCAAGTGCTCCTTGTCAAATGTCGCAGGTGGTTCAAAGACACTTTGAGGAAGACATCCTCACTTTTCCCATGGAATTGTAGTGCCTGTGGCACGGCCAGAGCAAGGCAGGTCCCATGGCCTGGCAGGACTCAGCTCTACCAGCCCACCCTTGGTAGCACAGGTGCAGCAGGCATTTTACATTCCCGTTCTGATAACATGCTATCAATATAGATCCAGAGGTCTCCTTATGGGCATCAAAACTGAGTTCAAGTGAAGGAAGCCACCACCCCATGAGCTGCAAGTGTTCTACAGCTGACAAATGGGAGCTCCTTTTTTCAGAGTCCGACCCCACCTTATGCTGACCTTACAGCATATTTAGCATAAAGAAGAAAATAATCAGAACCATGAAACAATTGTTCCTGCCCCCAAAACAAGTCAGAGTTTGCAAAGGACTATTAGAAATTCAACGCTTGCATGAAACCTGCAGCAGTTTACTATGGAAGCGTAACAACTATTTTTACCAACATCATAAACTATTCAAAATAATATGGATTACCACCAAATCCCTTTACAGCTCCGCTCTCTGAAGTGCCAAATCTCCAAGGAGACACACACACCGTATTATCTACCACATTCATGCAAAACACTGGAAAATAGATGCCAGAGAGGAGAACAGGAACTCTGTAATTAACAACCACTGTGAAGGAAATGGGAGAAGAAAATAAATGAGGGGCTGTTGGTGGGAAAAGTCAAAGATGCCAGTCTGATTTGCAATGAAGGATGAGCCTTTCATCTGTAGGATGAAATTCTGACTCACGTTGCGCTAACCTGAGGGTTGTGGCTAGCCCCACCGATGCCAGATGGATTGCCTTTTCTTCAGCAAGTGGCCTAACTTGCAAAGTAGAGAGGTGCCTGTGAGAAATGCACCACAGCTGAGCAGGCAAGGCATCTGGCAGCAAAAAGTGAGAGGAGTTAGCAGGCCCTTCTGCACATCCACGCATGCTGCACTTGTCTGCTCCTTGAACCTATCTGCCTTTTTTGGTGTGTACATGGTCTTTATAAACCTAACACTGGGAGATTCTGCTGAAGTTACACAGACAGAATCTAGATTACATGGCAAAGTAAGGAACCTTAAAAAAAATACATACACATACGCAAATTAGGGTACCACCAAATAACTAAAGCCCAAGATTCACTCTAATAAATATATTAACAAAACCACTAAATAGAAGCAAAATTCCACATGTGTTCAAAACTTCCTTCCCATTACTGTCCAGAAAAGTAACTCAGATTAGAAATGGAGTTTACCCTAAATTATGATGGTATGGGATATCTCTCTTTCATCTGTCAGAGCGTAATATACAAGACAAATGATACTGTGTCCATTTGTAAAGGGTTTAGAAAAGAGTTAGTGGCTAAGATTATACTCAGGGATTCTAACTTCTGCTTTTATGGAACATAACAGGGTTAGGCACCATGGCATCTCAGCCACCCACAGCTATGACAGCCTTACAATGTACGGGATGACATCAAATTGGAAAATTTTCAGACTGAGTCAAAGTGGGACAACAGAAACAAAAGCAAAATGTCAGCAAACACCTGCAGAAAAGCTGCCTAACAGAATTCTAAACCGCATGAAACAGATGTGATGAGATTTGCTTTTCAAAGTATTTGCAGCAAAGGCTTCTACAGTTAAGAACAAAAGAAGTTTTTCATGCAGCAAGCAGCCTGTAATAACAGTTCTTAGGCATGGAGGAGAATATCTGTTACAAGCATCACTACTCACCAGCCCAGAAGAGGAGTGCAGGTTTATTTTCCAACCATTACCTGGAGAAGGGGTATCTGCAGCAGCCCCTCTCGGGCTGCCCTTCCCTGGGTGAGGCCTGAATAGATGAATTTTGAAGGGTGTGAGATGAGCGGCACGGTGCAGCAGGCAGGCAAGCATGGGTCAGCAGCACGGCTGCAAGGGGAAGAAGTTCCCCAACCCTGCTGCCTTGCCTGCAGGCGAGGGGAAAGCAGGCAGCAGGGTATGGGAGCTGATCTGGAGTGCTCCCTGGATGGATGGATGGATACCACCTTTGGTTTTAAATGAAACTCCGCCCTTCTGATGAAATGTCTGGGCTAGGAGACACAACACTGAAGGTCCAAAATGAGCAGAATGCTCTTGGTCTTTTCCTCTGCTCCTTCTTGAATGTGCTCTTGTTGGCGACCAGCTTCCCTGCTTGTCTCTCCAAATCATCTCTCTCTGTAACAGAACTACCCAGGAAGCAAGAGCCCACTCCAAATCATCTCTCTCTGTCACAGAACTACCCAGGAAGCAAGAGCCCACCAAAGGAGCATCCTGTTCCCCAGCCTTTCTCAATTCCCACAGCTCAAAGCAGAATGGGAAGCAGACCCCCCTTTCCCCACATCATCACCTTTGGAAGCTTTCCAGAAAAGCTCACAGGGCAGCAGCCCACTTCCAGCTTTCTTACTGCGCAACAGAAACAGGGCAAATCATCCCCAGAATTTTTCATTTCCTTGAACATTATTGTCATTTGAGAATTACCACGCATTCCCACTGCACGATCCCTGCCTGCTATCTGCCCCATAGTTAAGTAAAAGATTGGCACTTTCCACTTCTAAATAACATGCAAGCTGGCTGAGGAGCTGCACAAAGGGGAACTTTCCGATTACTTCTGAGTAAGGATTATACAGATGAGACTGTAAATAATATCAGAGCTATTGAAATGACCTGACAGGACAGAAAGATTTATTTCACAGTTTATGTGAACACTTTTGTGAGTGAGATGATGGAACGAAGCTTGAGCGTTCCATTTAATCTCTCCCTCCCTTTTTTATTGAGTCAGGAGATGTTTAGGGGAATTTATGTAGCTGTTTGAAAGTCAGAATTTTTAATAAGTGACACAGAAAAAGAGATTACAGTGAGGAGGAGATGCAGGTAATACAATACTGTACCTCAGAATGAAATGGCTTTGCAATGACTTTCCCTATGAGGGCAGAGGGACAGAAGATGTTATTTTTTGTGATTTATCCGTTCCGTTTCCTTAACCACCAACTGCACTTGACTACAGGAGATAAAAAAGAAAAAGGAAAAAAAGAAAAAAAAAAGACTGGTTGCCTTCCTCACTGCGGAAATGCATCACATGGGTGCAGAACTTTCCAGGAGGACAGCATACATATAGGGATATACATATGTGAGGCAGTGATCAGACTGAGCGTTGCGACTTACTGTCTGCTCAAAAGCAGAGTTCAGCTATACTCAGGAATACGTGGACAGTGAAGGAAACCATTTCTTCCATCTGTAGCAGCTTTATCCTCAGCTCCTATGGAGCCATTTCACCTTTAAGACCAAATTCTCAGCCAAAACGAAAAGACAAGTAGAGCAGCTGAGAGAGTTGCACGAGCCCTTATGCAAGATTTCAGGGTTATGGGCACCCCCACTTAGCACCATGTTTCTCACTCTGAATCTAGACGTTCTTTCCAGTGTATGAGATGCTTCCAAAGCAGATAACAACTGCACAGTACCCTCCTCCCTCACTTCAGATTTAATGTCGATGTCCTAATTAAAGATTCACCTCAGATTCAAACAAGTGGAGAATAATTTGGATTTATGTCTCATGTAACTGTAGTTTTAAACCCTTACTTGCAAGCAAAATATAATATTTATGCAGAAATCTGTTTCCAAGCTTCTGTGTGAAGCAGAAGCAGCAATAATTCATCTCTAAAGGACAGCTGAAATATGCACTGCTTTGAGCTGTTTTAATATTGCGCATAAGGGATTGGTGAAGAAAATTAAGTGCCTTATGTTGCCTGATTGTATGTATCCGATGGATAACAATAAAATAGAAAACAAAATCATTTAGAACCATTTTAGGACCATATGCTCAACTTCACAGGCAATAATCAACAATAACTATAATACTGCATGATTCACGGCAAAGAACCAGAGAGATGATCTGAGCTCATTACGAAGAGAGCTGCAGAACCCAGCACACAAATTCTCACTGCCCTGTTCGTGGCACAGCTCTGGGAAGCCCTAAAGATAAACACATGCATCTGGGCTCATCCCTCTACATGCATCCAGTATGAATGCTTTTAAACACTCACACATGCTGCCAACAGGTATGTAACAGAAAAAGCATCACAGTGTGCTGTGATTTTCAAAGTAATTCTGACAGGTTTCAGGGAGTGGCTGGCACGGATGCCAGGGTCTGAACACAGCTGCTGGACATTAATCAAACTGTACTACACACAGACACCTCAGTAAACAGCAAAGCAAAGTTAAGTATCCTATTTACCAATCTCTTTTTCTGTTAGGACAGCTTTCCAGAGGCTGGATGGTGTGGAAGGACATTTTTTAATTCTTAAACAAACGAAAACAAACAAAAGAACCCTCTCTCCCCCACCAACAACTTCTCATTTTGTCTTTCTTCTCACTGATGAATGATGATTATTTCTCTCTTCCTACCACTCTGCCATTCTTCCCCCAAATAGCTTTTCCCTTCCTTCCCTCCAGCTCCCGCCCTGGTTCATGTTTTATCTATCTCCTAACATCGCTCACTTTCTTTCTCTTCTGCTGTTACTTCACCCTCAATTCACAATCTTTCAGAAGCCATTTATCTCAGAATAGGGAAAGTGTACCAAAGAGACCTTGTGCATAAACTTTCTTAGAGAAAAGGAGAAATTCCCCCACCCCACTCATCATTGTTGCCATTTTTAAAACATCAGCGTGATTTTTGGGATGTTTAGAAGTTTTAACATGTAGCATTGGTAATTCTTCACGCAAACCAGAGCTTATCTCTTCTCCATGGAAATACTGACAAGCATCATAGTCAAAGAGAGATCCTAAAAGAAAGAAACAAGAACCACGGTTACAGAGATCCCTGAAGAACAAAGGCATGGCTGACTGGCCTTTGTCTTTATGGTTGCAGCTACAGGTTATGTTCAAATTAAATTCTTTTCAAGATTATTAAACATTTGATTGTACATAATTACGAAGCTTTAATTCCTCATCACTCGTTCCTCCTTTCTTGGGCAGGGAGACTTCCATTAAATCATATAATGCACGGACATGACAGCAACGGATGGAGGATGTTCTGCGTCTATATAACAGTGTAATTGTTCTAATTTATAATCCTATAAACAAAAACCTGGTCATAATGAATCATCCCTTTTGTCTGAATAGCCAGTGATGACACACTGCAGGCTAAGGGATAAGTTGTCTGAATCAGGCAATAACCCTGCTAAAGTTTGCATCCTTCTATCCAATGAAATGGTATGGTCGGAACTGGTATGAGCCACTAAAACTGAGTCATTAACAACCCTGGCTAAAGTATCAGGTCCAGATATAACAATTTCCCTGGGAGTTTACCATACGTTGGAAATTTCTGGCCCTTTATTTCTGAGAAATGGGTAAAAAGCATTTCACCTTCAGAGACACAGAAAATACAAAGTTACTATACACTTAAGAAAGCCACAGCCTAAAATCAGACAATTAGAAGTCAAGAAATTAAATGAGGAAAAAGCAGGTAAAAACCTCTGAGCATCTGTTTTGATTTTATCAGGGTACCTCGGCAACTGAAGTTGCAGACTGCAGTAAAACCATCAGGCGGTGTGAACACATCCATTCCTGGTATAGCTATTTACGAACTCGTCCTTCAGGTACTATAGACTAAACCTTAGATTTACTAAAAAGGAAAAGGCTTGATATGTTCCTAGGCAAACCATGGGATTTATATATTACTTTTTTCTTGTAAGAGGCAGAATCATTCCGCACACCTCTACTTCCTTGGGAATAGCTCCAACAAATTTTTAGACTCCTTTCTTCATAAAAAACAGAACTGAGGAAAAAAGCTGGTTATTCTGACCACTAGAAGAAGTGAACTTTCACAGTCTGTTTTCCTCTCCTGTCTTAAAACGATTCAAAATAGAATTTGCTAGCAGAAAATCAGACCTAACTGCCTTACAAAAACAACTTCTAGAATGAAATATCTCTTTGCAGGCGTTTAGGCATATGTAACTAGATCTGAGCTCTTTATTTATAGGGAAATAAAAACAGAAATAGAGTTGGCACATAAAAAGCAAGCATAATCTGGTATTTGTTTTGGGTAAAAGCAAACCATCAAAGGGGGTTATTGAAACTATATGTAACTTCAGAACGTTCACATACAAGCACAGAGAATCAATACAAAGAACAAAAAACTGCCTTGGAATAGAAAATACAATTGAATTAGCATAACAGAATCACAGAATCACAGAATTATCGAGGTTGGAAAAGACCTAGAAGATCATCCAGTCCAACCATTACCAATACTTCCCAGCTAAATCATACCCCTCAACGCAACATCCAAACGTTTCTTGAACACTCCCATGGTCGGTGATTCCACCACCTCCCTGGGCAGTGCATTCCAATGCCTGACTACCCTTTCCGAGTAGTAATACTTCCTAATGTCCAGCCTGAACCTCCCCTGGCGCAGCTTGAAACCATTCCCTCTAGTTCTATCACTGATTACACGAGAGAAGAGGCCGACCCCCAGCTCACCACAACCTCCCTTCAGGAAGTTATAGAGAGCTATAAGGTCTCCCCTGAGCCTCCTCTTCTCCAGGCTGAACAATCCCAGCTCCCTCAACCGTTCCTCATAAGGCCTGTGCTCCAGACCCCTCACCAGCTTCGTAGCCCTCCTCTGAACACGTTCCAGGGCCTCAATGTCTTTCTTGCAGTGAGGGGCCCAAAACTGAACACAGTACTCGAGGTGCGGCCGCACCAATGCCGAGTACAGGGGGACAATTACCTTCCTGTTCCTGCTAGTAACACTGTTTTTGATGCAAGCCAGAATGCCGTTGGCCTTCTTGGCCACCCGGGCACACTGTCGGCTCATGTTCAGCCGAGCATCAATCAGTACCCCCAGGTCTGTTTCCTCAACACAGTCCTCCAGCCACTCCGCCCCAAGCCTATAGCGCTGCCTGGGGTTGTTGTGGCCAAAGTGCAGGACCCGGCATTTGGTCCTGTTAAACTTCATCCCATTGGCTTCAACCCAGCTCACCAGTCTATCCAGATCCCTCTGCAGGGCCTCGCTACCCTCAGGCAGATCGACACTCCCTGCCAATTTGGTGTCATCCGCGAACTTACTGAGGGTGCACTCAATGCCCTCATCCAAGTCATCAATAAAGATGTTGAAGAGGACAGGCCCCAGCACCGACCCCTGGGGAACACCACTCTTGACTGGTCTCCAACTGGATTTGACTCCATTTACCACCACTCTCTGGGCCCGGCCTTCCAGCCAGCTCCTTACCCAGCCGAGAGTGTACCCATCCAAGCCACGGGCTGCCAACTATAACTATATAGCCAGGAATGCACTGAATTAACTATTCAATTAAAAAAAAAAAAAAGATAATTAAAAAAAAAAATACTAGTTCAAATTTTCCACACAGGTTTATCTCTCAGATTTCCATCTGAGACAGTTTGCATTAAACAAAGCTGGAAGGTGTAGGAGGTGTTTCAGGGTGTGAGCCCAATGGTGCACGAGCCCCATTTTGTACTGGGGAGGGACAATTACTCAGCCTCCATGGCCTACATCCCCAACAGACTTTGGTTTGATCAGCAGCTACAGACAAGACATTGTAGGCTGAAAGAGGTTATTTATTTTCTCTCATGCACTGTTCTTCCATAGAGCTTATATGTAAATAATGGGGCAATCCAGCACAATGAACAATTTCAGAGCAGGAATTTCACTCCATGTATTGAATCCCAGTGGTCAGAGGGTCTGAACTTTTGCAGAGGCTGTTGACTTTGGAAGGGCTATGGATGGATTTTCAAACATTTTGAAAATGAAGCACTGGTATAACCTCAGGCTCAAGAGTTTAACATTGGACATCCAGCTTCTTTGTGGACAGCAATGGTAGAAGTGCCCACTGAACTCCCACTTTGAGATCCCCTTATGCCAACCAAGGGGTGAGGCTCAGACTGCAGCATATCTCAGATCTGGCAAAGCCAACTTCTTGGGTAGGATTCAGTGCTGATGGAGAGCCGTTACTTCCCTTGGTAAAAGTATGGGCTGTAAGTCCAGCAAACGTTCACCAAGCATCAATACGCAGTAATCAGATCTTGTGATATACTTCAGCTTAATAGATACAAGAGCTTTCCATGGGTACATTATTCCACTATTCGCCTCTGATGCTTTTCATAAAGTATTCTCTAATTTTTAGCAACTCTTATCCACGGTTTTTTTCAGCTTCAAACTCACCTACCACAGCACTTTTGAATGTGTCTTCTTTAAGGCTCTTTTAAGTCATTTTAGTTCTGCCACAGGCAATATAAGCAGGACCTTTCAACAAAACTGATACCAGAAAGAGTATCTCAATGCAATGAAACATCCTATTGCCATTAACCTTTTGGGATGACTATAGTTTTGGAAGAATAGGGACAAGAGCAGCCACTTCGGCTTCTCTTTGCAGAATTGACAGAATAAAGTGGGGGAAACACAAAATAGCACTGGATGCTGTGGTGGAGTTGAGATTTTCCACCAGCCTGGGCCCTACATACATCACATGGAAACAAGACTGCCAAATCATAGGTCTTCTGTGTCCACTTAAACTCAACTAGCGTTTACCGCTCTGGTCTATTCCTCTTCACCTGTCAGGATGAAGCTAACACATAAATCCCCTGCTAAGGATGTTGTACTCTGGGAGGTGTTTTATTGCTGACAAAGTGTGATTTCCAGCTCTCTGTGATGGCAATGAAATTCAACACACTGGAACAGCTCCCCCAGCCCACAACTAATTGAAGAAGGCTTTGCAATGTGTCCTCCTTCTCGCTGTAAAGCCATGGTCTGGTTTGCAGACTTCTGCCCCTCCTCCATCCTGCCTTTTCACAGCTATGCTACTGACCCAAACACACGCAGCAGTCAGAAACTGCTTCTCATCAGCTCTCACATAGGTTATAAACAAGGATTTTAACATTCCCATCTTGCACATCATTCCTACCAGATTTCTGTTCTATCATCGACTGGCTTGAATTCATACCGATTCATTAGCATTCCCACTCTTGTTGCTTATTAGCCAGGTTTTTTGCAGAGACGTAAAATGACTTTTTTTTTTAATGCTTACGTCCTTTGGTGGTACAGTTGATTTTGTTCTTCACATCTTGATTTTTGTGAAATAAGTGCTCATATGTTCCCTTTCTGCCCCCCTTTTCAGTTGCTACTTTAATGCCTGCTAGACTCCTTAATTCACTCATCTTGGACTGGAACTTACAAAGCCTCCAGATACAAGAAGCCCTAGAATCTCAAATTTCTACCAAGCTCAGCTCCACTACAGAGAAGAACCCCTCTGGAATCCAAAGGATTATACTCACTAAAATTCACTAAAAATCTCTAGAAATGGCTCAGGGGTATGGAGTTCCTCTGCCCACAAAGATGAAGAGGTCAAACCCACAAACGAGGTCCAGAATCACAGGACAGGCTGTAGGTTCAAACAGCCTCTACCAAAAAAGCCTGCCAAGGTCAGGTGATACCAGAAGGCATGGAGCCATGAGGGAAAAAAGAAATCCAGACCTTGTTTCCCAAGGTTAAATGTACTAAGATCAGTTGAAATGCAGAACAAGAATGAGCAAACCTCAAGGAAAAAAAAATCACCAGGATTTTGATGGTACAATTGTGTTTTCTCTTTGTGATCGTCTGAGAGAAGCAGTCATTCATATTCTGAACGGGAAAAGGCAACTGAAACAGGTGGTGTATTACTAGATCCATTAAACAAGAGATTTATGCATTACATATCCATCTTGAGGCAATTAGGCTGATCTTTTTTCTCCTCTTTTATGGCTTCATTGAAAACTTCCAGCAATAAAACAATTAAAAAGCAACTCTCCGAGCATTTATCTATGATATCAAAGACAACCGGCCTTTCTTTCAGCAGAAGAAGCTGCTTCACTTTCCATCCGTATAACGTACAAATTTAGAAACAACATTCACTGTTAAGACAGTGACATAATGCTGCCATTGTCCAACATCTGAATGGTGAATTACAGGGTATGGATTTGAGAGATCATTGTTTGCCTTCTTTTTTGGAAAATGATTCTTTGAATTTGACTTTAATCTCATGAAGCCAGGGAACTGCAAGCAGAGAAATGAAGCCGCCATACAACTCACCTTGGAGTAACCTCCCTGCTGCTTGTGCTGCAAGGGCACCTGTGGCTTTCTGCTTCGAAAGACTGTCCTCACAAGTGAACACATGGTCTGCAAGCAGCAATGAATTCAAAGCCTGGCTTGATGTAACATGTGGAACTAGTCAGACAGGAAAACAAAAAAGGAAGGCTCTGACAAAAAAATGCAGGTGTCACAAAGCTGTCTCCTAAGTGGGGAAACCCAGCCTTTGATGATGGCCCACAGGCCCCACAGTCTCCTTCTTCCCATGAGGAAATGACAAAAATTTGTTCTAAAGCAGAAAAATGGTAGTCTTCAGAGTCTTCACGCTCCCCTAAGAAATCTAAGTCTGTGCATCCTCTCCTAAACTTAACCACTGAACAAAATGATGTTCATCCTTTCTGATAGTAATTTAGATGATCCAGACACTGGGCACCTGCTGACAGAGCTGACTACAGAGACTGAGACAGTTAATTCAGTTCTAAGTACCTGCTACAGCTGCAAGATTGCACGTGAGCATGGCCTCAGAGCAACTCTTTGGGAGTCATGGGATGATACAATTATTTCCTCATTCTCTGTAGCACCAACTCAATCTACTTTATGAAAGAGGAGACCGTGGTGCACCTGATGACTGCAGGTACAACTCAGTGCCTTCTCAGAAAGTGGCAAGGAAAAAAGGAAAAAAGCCATGTTAAAAGAAGACTGAAACAAAGAGAAGCTTGCTTCGGTGAGCTCCTCCTTCCCCTAGCAGCTGCCCTTCTCCTGTCCTAGAGAAATGCTTTGTAAGGCGGAGCTCTGACAATCAGGCCAGAAGCAGTCTGAGATCAACAGTCTGATTATCACAGCGATCGTAGGGTAATTGGTTGCAGGCCTTTAGTTCATGGCAGTTAAAGGCTTCACAATGTCAACAGTGCCCATTGGGCTCAAGCAACAAATGCAAACACCCAAACCAACAAACTCAACCAGCTACACACACCTGACAGCTTTGTCTGAGCACAAGCACATCTTTCTCTTTTAGGTCACTGAGCAATCATTTCCTTCTGTTTGCTTTCCCTGCCTCTTATGGATGCTTGTAACTGTATTGTTGGAAACCACACACATCATCCTCTGAAAGGTGTTAAGCTCAAACCTGAGTTCCCAAAGCCAAGCTCTATGAAACAAGAAGCTACACCTGGCACTGCCTGTAGTCCAGCTGTCTCACCACTTGAGTCAGTCTTGCGATTTACAGAGCTCTAGTCTATGACTTCTGAGATCCAATAACTTCATGTACCCTAAAAAGCAGTGCAGAGAGCCACACAATGTTCTGTAGGATTAACCACACCACTGAAAGCAGCAATTGCAAACCAACTCAGTTATCAGTCCAGGGGTAGAGTTGCATAGATTACAAACAGAATGGTCTCGTTCCACCCTACGTTAGATATGCTTAGTGAAGTTCTGGAAGCACTGCAGCAGGCTTTGAATGATGGATGAAATGAAAAATCTCTGCTCAGTACTCACAGAGTAGCCAGCTCCCTTCTGTGCTTTGTCACTTGCTTTCCACGTACTTATCACGCAGCTTTGGTGAGACACTCAGAAAATCCCAGCGCACTCAAATGTCTCAAAAATAAAAACAGAACGTTGCAATTTTGTCCCACTTGTTTTTATTCAATTTAAATTTTATTTTTGCCTACCTCAATTCATTGACCTTCCTTGTCAGGGTGCATTACAGACTCAAAACAACCTACCACTGCTGATTGCTCAGATGAGGCTTAAGGGTTGCTTCCTTTCTCACTGAGCAGATAGAGCTTGGACTGCATGAATATTTCTTTTTAAAGACAGAATGTAAAAAGAAATAATGTGAGTAATCCCACTTTTCAATCAGGGGCCACAGAAGCACTTACTGTTTTCTCAGCACTTTGTGTAGAACAACTTCTATAGAATGTAAATCAAACCACAGGCAGTTTGGATCGGCTTCCACTGACGTGACTTATCACCAATGCCATTTGCTGGGCAGAATTATCATGGAGGATGAAAGATTTGGGTATTGTATCTTGTTAAAAAGCAGCACAGGCTGGTGTACAAAAATCTGCTGCAAGGCTTAGGTGACAGTTTTACTTTCACTAGGTTAGAGATGTGCTCCTTGCTGGCTATACTGCGCTATTTTGAGTTATTGGATTCAGAAGGTGGTCAGCTGTTTTACTTCTGAAATGTTAAAACTGTATAAACCTCACTGTGTGATTGCTCTGACTTGTGAGCCCCTCAATCCTACCTGCTTGTTTGTATCATTAATTCATTGTTATTGGTGAAAATGGCACGGCAGGCATTACATTACTTATTACATGTGTGAGCAGAGCTGTTTACTTATGTCTAGGTATGACGGTCTCTAGTAACACTCTTAGGAATGTTTAGTAAGAAAAGCAGTAAAACAAATAACTGAATTTGCTTCAGTAGTGGAGCATGGGAAGAAAACAAAAGAATTAGCTCTATCACCACTAAAAAACAACAGACTGTTTTCTGCAAAGGAAAAGGCAGAATATTACTTAGAGATTACACAGTGCAATAGTTTTATTTACTCCTTAACTAGCACCAGAAGGATGGATCAGCTGCCCAGGCTCCTTCTAGCTGGCAAGCTGTTTGGAACTGCCTGCTGTCAGGAGGATGTTGCTGTTAAGAAGAAAGCTCCTCTAAAGCACATTATCAGCATCCCACCCATTAAAAAGGTTCGGGCACCTTTCTGGATTGTGGATTTTGAGGCAACATTAAAGCCACATTCACCGTGGGAACGCCCTTGGTGTTACACTGATCCATCATTATTTCTCAGTGAGTCTATGCTGTGTTTTACTAACATCCTGCTCGAAAAATGTGTTTATTTATTTGTATGTATGTATCCAAAGCTCTGAGTGCTCTGTCTGCCTGGGAGGGTGCAGACTTTCTATTTTCTAACAGTTCTCTTAAGAAGGATATTGAAGGTAGAGAGGGCAAGTCCCATCTCCAGATTTAAGTCAGACCAGTTGTGCAACAGAGGCTTTCACTGATGAATAAAGATACTATATTCAGGTAGACAACTGGCCAGCAACAGATGCTATTTACAGGCATAAGCAAACACGAGCAAATTAGCTGTTCATTAAAACAGGTGTTTGTGGGGACTCAAGTGTCTGACACTGCAGATGTGGCATTCCGCTGAGAGATCGTGTCAGAGAACGTTGGGTTCCTTCCCACTTGCACTTCTGCTTCAACTAAGTTGACGCAGGAAGTAAATTAGATTTAACAGTCAAAACCAGCTTTGAAAACTGGTGACGTCAATCATGAGCATAGCAAGGAAACAACAGTCTTTATTCATATCAGCTGTTTTGTTGCCCTCTTTTGACCTCATACTCATTTCATATTGTCTGGTTTAAAAAAAAAAAAAAAAAAAAAAGACAAACACAAAATGATTTAAATCTTTTCTCTGGCTTCCATTATAAAAAGAATATATATATGTACTTCCAGAATTTCCAAAGATTCAGGACAAACATAACCTCTTGGTGCACGGAATCACAGAATGGCTTAGTTTAGAAGGGACCTCAAGAATCATCAAGTTCCACCCCCCCTGCCACAAGACAACCCCCAGATCTGGTACAACCAGAAGCACAATCACAAATAGAGTAATGGCTTCAAAGAGTGATATTTAGGTAGTGCCAGAACAGGAACTCTGCATGTGTTGGGGACACATGGGACAATGGTTAGCATGCTACAGGAGACCACGTACCTGTTCATGTCCAAGTTCCTGTGCCCCAGGTCTGTTTAAAGCTTACATCACTTTGAGGACATTGGCAGCAGATGACGTTAATCAGAAATTCTGAGTTTAAATTAATTGTTTTCCATTCTGAGTCAAAATATTCTTGAATTTCCAGCGACGAGATGTCAGCCTCTCTTACAGACCTGCTTCTACCCCAAGTCAACTACTCTAAAAATCTTCACTTTGGAAGTTCCCATCACGGCTTTTTTTTTTCTCCCCTAAAAAATCCTTCTGTTTAAAGTGATGCACTTTTGAGATGTCTAAATACGATCACAGTATCTCCACTTGAAAATACTAACTGCCACAGAAATTCCCCAAAGCTTTCTCAGTCATGAGATTGTGGTCAGTTTCACGAATGTGGTCTTAGAAACTAGATGAGTAAACTCTGAAGGGGATTTCACTGCTAGACAGATGGATCAGGCATTAGAGGAAACAAGTATGATACCTACCTACGAGTTAGTTATAGACAAACTCTACATTGCACAGGAGAGAAAACCAGAATGCCTTCGGGTGCATGGTGAGGAGCACTGCACACTGAAAGCATCTGAATGCGCAGCTGGCAAAGGATGTTGGGTAAGATGGGTAAAAATGAAGGACCTGATAAAACAATAGCACAGAAAAGAAGACGCTTGCAAATTCCCAGGGAGGACCTACTGGTCTCTCTTCCAGAAAAGCTACTCTAAAATAATCTAAGATGCTCATTTCTGCTGTTACACGTGACACATTGTAATTCACCTGCAGACTTCCTGCTTATTTTCCAGGCAAAACTATGGCCTGTAAGCCCCAAATGCTTGCTGAAATTTTCCATGTTTGAGATCACAAGTTTGCTTGAGAATCTTTTGTGATAAGAGGTGTTTTAGAGGTGTTTCGTAAAAAACAGGTCAGGCTGCGAATGGACGCGTGGGGTTAGGATATGCTGCAGTCCCAAATTCCAAAACCGAGAGAAACCCACCCGGCTGCTGCATCTGAGTGACTGCCAGAACGCAACAGGTCCTTCCAGGAGCAGCGGTGCCACAATGGGAGCAACAAGTCAGTATCTACAGCCCACTTGTTGTGTCAGATGGTATTTAGAAAAGCTAAACTGTACCCCTAAAGAGAAGTGCTTCACCACCAATGCTCTGCAACACAGGTTTCTTATTGCAAACAGGGCAGCCTCTGGAACCTGAGCATGAAAGCATGAATTCAGATCAAACTGAACCACAAATAGCCACTGCACTCACCAATGAAACCCTCTGCTTCCTCTAGTTCTTTACGCATTCACCTTACTGGGGCAAGTGCTCAAACGCTCCAGTAAAGCAGCAGCCTGAGTGGAGTGTTTATTAGCATCAACGATTTGAGTGATAGGCTGCAGAATATGATCTATAAATTTGATTTCAAATTCATCAGTGCAGATCAGGAAATTATTAAAAAGAGTTAATGGTAATGTAATCAGGAAACAGAAAGCTTCATTTGCCGAGGCTGCCTAATCAAACCAGGTTTACTTTTCAATCCTGCATATTCAGGACTTAATAGAAAAAAAAACTATTCAAAAGAGTCCATCAAGTTCAGATGTATTTATGGAATGCGCCTGGATGACTGGGGAGGGAAGATCGTAGATGCAGATGTGTAATGCTTGAGAAGCAAAGCATCGAGCACCACTTGCACGCTTCAGAACCAAGTTTCTAGCAGCACCATGTGCAGATAATTTAGATTTAAGACACTGCTAGATGTAAAATTAGATTTACTTACATCTTTTAATTAATGCCACGTACAGATATGTCAGTAAGATTTGTATTTGAGCAATATAAAGTATTGCTCAATGACTTACATGCTTACTCCTATGCTCCTCTGGGCTGGAGGAATACACACTTGACTAAGCTTCAAAGAAATCTCAAGGGATGCTTTCCTGACTAATCATATTAATTTGTTCATGGGACTAGAGCCAAGCATTTAAAATTAATAAGCCACCCACAGTAGAAGTAGATAACAACAGCATAGTTGGTAGTAGAAAGGTACACTCTTCTACGGTGAAACTGGGTAGCCAAACTACAAACACGCCATAGAAAGCAGCGTGCCTCTACCACCTTTCCACAGATCACTGCTTTCTATAGTTTTACTTTATGAGTACTGAGAATTCATTTACCACATGTCCTCAGTAGGCTGTAAAAGTATCTTTTCATTTCTAGAGAAATTTTGCTTTGACTCTTTCTCGTTTGGACTTGGTTGGACTGAAATGTCTCATGTACGAACAGCAAATTGACCCAGCTTAAACAGTCAGACTTCCATTTCCTAATACGAGCTATTTGTTTGTGTAGGACAGAAACAAAGGGATGAATCTAAAAGCAAAAGCTATGTAATGGATTAAATGAAGCAAAGATTAGCTGAGTGGAATTTCTCCTCATTTCTCCAGAAGGACTACGACAGCTTGGATTTTCGTGACCTCCATGATCATGACGTCACAATTCTGAAATTTTAAGAAAGATTATGTCTTCAGTCTTCATTTTCTGTGCCACTGCTTTTGGAACAGATTATGAAGTACAATTTTATGTTATTCTTCAGTGAAGAAATTATGAGAATGGTTAATCAAGATTTTAATCTCCACTGTTCACCGAACAGTGGCATTGTGATGCATGACCCTGACCTTTTGCAGCCCTGTGTATTTTGACTGTTTGCCCACTCTGCTCCGTCCCTACATTTTAGTGAGGCCATAAACATGAGATGTGGAATGGCATGCCCAGCAAATCGCAGAATGCTGAAAAGGTCAAAATAGTACTGCTGAATGCTTCTACCCTGTAATTTACAGAATATATGAGGCATTCACAGCCTAATAACTCATTCATAGGACAAACACTGTAGAGGGAATGTAAAATGGCAGAACATGAATCCCTTCCAGTGACAGTGTTTCTAACAAGCATGGAAAATGGTGCAAGCTTTGCCCTGTGGTTCTCTCCTCTGGAACATTAATACCGCCTGACACTCAATGCACAGCAGCATATGTCTGAGGACCGCATAGTCAAATGCCTCAGTGTTTGCAATTGCGCTCAGAAACAGAAAGGGAACGACCCCAAGGGGAAAGCTCTGATCAAAGCCAGGGCAGTTCTCTAGGGCAGTCTGCACGGCCCCAAGCCACTGGAGCTCAGGAAGCATTTGGACACTGCTCTCAGTCACAGGGGTTGGGGTTTGGGTAGTCCTCTGTGGAGCCAGGTTGGTGATCCTTGTGAGTCCCTTCCAACTCTGGATATTCTACAGCCTTCCCCACCTGTACTCCTTCTTGCTCTTAAAAAAGCACTTCTCTGATACTTCCTAATTTTATTGTTGCAACATTCCTGGTAAATGGATGAGTACTGTCCGGATGAGGAGCTACGAGACATGGTTTAGTGGCTTGTGGTAGACAACGGTAATGGGAGGATGGTTGGACTAGATGATCTTGTAGGTTCTTTCCAACCTTGTGATTCTATGATTCTATGATTCTCCCTTCTAAAGAAGACAAACTCCAGAGCAAAGTCAGGAAAACTCTGGCAGAGCAAATAATTGCTGCTATCATCAACAGCTCTAATCTTCTGCTCTCCAGTGAGAACGTCTGTTCTAATTTCTGCTCCCCAAACTGAGCTTTACTTCTGCAGAGATGATCTGGTGCCTGCTTTCCAGACCCAAGCCAAATGCCACACATCCAGAAACCAAACAGGAGCTCTGTTAACGAAGCCCAGCAGAACGGCACGCCCATGCTGGTTTAACTGATGGCTGTATTTTTTAATGACAGCTTCGACGCAGTGAAGTGCTAAAGACGAACATCCTGACACTCACACAAACCTGCCCCCACCTGCAGAGAAGCTTTTACCGGTGCGAGATGATCTGAGTCGTTCCTCAAACTGACCTTGCACGAATGCTGCTGAAGATGTGCAAACCAGTACATACTGGGGTGTCCCTTCCTTACCACATTCTTTCAATGAAAGAAACACAACAGATTTATCTAAAGTACTGCAATTGTGACGGTAGCTGCAATTACATCGATTCGTCGATATTTTCCATACAGGCGGTGTCATTTTGTTCTCAGAGCATATGTAAGACAGATGTAATGACCACTGCAATCAACACGAGAAACAAATCGTTCATAGAAGCAGAAAAGAAAAATTCTGAAAGCGCCAAATCTTGCTTTCTGACATACTTGTGCCAATCCCATAGATCCTGTGGATATGAAAACTATGGACCAGCAGCCAGTATTTGGTACTATCTTTCCAAGCCAACTAAAGCAAAAGGAAGAAATGTGAAATAGCATGCTGCTCTCTGCTTCACAGGTGGAAATCTGGATTAACCACACAGGAGGTAAAACAATGGAGGATTTATGCCAGCTGAACAACAGAACCCAGCCCCAAGTCTCTGAAGTACAGCATTTCCCCATTATCCCTGAGAGAAGCAGGGATATTAACAACGTACCAAATTAGCATCAAAGCATTAGCAGTAATACACTTACGGTATTTAGGGAACTACTTCTAAACCTAAATGTCAGACAATTTGTCTCTAATATTCCCTGCAGATCAGTACAAAATGACTGTAATAGATGCAAATCCTGCGGCCCTTCACATGGGCACGCATGGTTGGAATAGCTGCAGAGTTGCATCCTTTGTGCTGCAGATGCAGGCAGCTCTTCAAGAATATACACCTATTTTTTCTTCATTCTCTAGTGAAAATCACTCCTTCATGTATTTCTGTGCAGGAACACAAAGCTTTTGGCATTACAGTCTGCACCACTGAGAGGAAGGGATTTTTCCAGTACAGAGTCTGGGACATTTACACAGCACATCCATAACCACTCAAGGAAAAGGAACAGTGCATGGGGTTTGCTCTCCTGTGGAAAAAAGGGGGAGAAGGGGAGTGCTGCAGACAGCAGAAAGGTCCTGGCTTGCTCCTGCAGACAGCAGGGGTGCAGAGAGGATGCGGGGATATGGCTATGATATGAGGACACGGTATAGGGACAACTGGAGATGGAGGGAATTTGATATTTGGCTGAGGCTGGGGTGGAGGAGATTGCAGCTGCATGCCTCCTCTGCTCTCAGCCTCACCTCTCCTTGGCCACCCAGTGCACACAGACCCGTGTCCCCAGTCCAGGGTGCTGGGTCATCCCACCCAGACAGAGCGAGGTGGCAGGGCATGGACTGAGACACGACTGCATAGAATAATCTGAGTTGGAAGGGACCCTTACTGGTCATCTAATCCAACTCCCATGCACTGAACAGGGACTTCCCCAACCCATACTTGGGCACCGAACTAGGAAAGAGCAACTGAGTCTCTATGGACAGCTTTCAGTCTTCTCTTTGCAGGGCACCACACAGCCCAGTACTCCACTTACAGCATAATTGCTGCTAGTAATATCTACAGACAATACTACAGCACTAATATTTGTAGGCTGCTCTGACAGGAAAAGGAGTCAGATCTTGAGAGGCTGATTTAAACAGTTAAAGCAGAATTGCTGATTGCTATTTTATTTCCCTCTAGAAGAGATATTACCTAAACGTTTGCTGTATCTCATATCAAGGCTCTGGTTTCACATGCTTTATAAGGCTCTGGTTTCATATGCTTATGATTTTGTATTGATTGATGTATCTCAAGGAATCAAAGGCAAGAAGTCAGTTACCTTAATAAGACCTTCATAAGCTTGGAAGACATGAAGGGGGAGTGATCTACATCTAACATCTCAGCTTTCTCACAGAATGGTTGAAGTGAATGAGGAAAGAATGCTAGTTCCCCCTGTTGTTCCCATCTAAGCAAAGGGATGTTCAATCTGAAGATGAGATAAATACCATTTCCATTCCCAGGAAAATCCTTCCAAGCCTGGTGAGGTTATGAGCTCTCAGGAGAAGAGCCAGCTGCAGCAGCTCCATGCACTTGGGCAGCAGCCGTAGTAGCCTGGCATACTCCTGTGCCCACCCTCACTCCACTGGGGCCAAGAACACCTTGCAACTGTGTACCTGGGCTACCCCACCATTTCAGACAGTGGCAAAAGCTCCAGGTCTCACCAGAACAGCATGGAGCCAGCGCTTCAAACAAAAAGGACCTTCCGCTACTATTATTTTTTTAAATACTATTTTTATTCTATTCCATACCTGTCAGCAGATACAGTAACTCTGCATGTTCCCTCATGCTTGCTTCACACTCATACTATTGATCTTCTTAATAACCAGTCCAGAGAAATTGCACTGTTAAATCTTTTAGAAACAAAATCTTTCTGAACAGGTCAGCTATTAGGAAAAATGAGAATCCTCATAAAATACATGTCTGCTTCCCTCAGCATCTTTAGACACAGGAAGTACCATGAAGTCAGTGAGGTAAATCCCTTGGTATTTTCCTTGTTCAGAAAATTAACGTAGATGTTTGTTGGCTTGTTTTCTCCTGCTACTTTTCTTAAGTAAATGTCTGAAAACAAAACCAGTTCCCAATTTAAAAGTAAATGATACAACCATATTTAATACAGACACAAACATTCATTGCAGTCTCACCTAGATCTCACTAAATATTCATAAGGAAAAGACCAACTTAACATTGCAATCACTGTGTAACATTATAGAATTTCACACAACATAAAGCCTTAGCTTGTAGCTAGTAACCATGTAACCAAAATGCAAAGGGTTGCTCATCTTTCTTTCCACATTCACAAAGTACTAAGGGGGAACAAAGTTAGGCAGAAGAGTTTAAAATTTAAATTAAGAAATTAGCAGAGTGTACTTACTGTGCCACAGCCTGAAGACTTCTGATATAGAAAAGACCAAAATCCCAGTCATATCAGGGTTTCCCTAGTCTCTCTGATTTAGTATGAACAATCCATGTAGGTAGTTAGCAAGCAACAGAATAAATACAAAAGTAAATCTTAGAACAACTACTTTGAATCACGCTGACATAAGTATTATTAAGTTTGAATTCAGACCAATGGAGACAGTCACACTCTGACAGCAGAAAAGTAAGGATTTATGGCAAAAAAACTTATTAAATGCTAGCTCCAGAGCCTTCTGTTGAAGTCACTCTGTCTCCTGGGCAGAAAACTTCTGTGCCTCAGACAATCAAATCAGTTTTTGATCTATGGAAGTAACTCAGGAATATAGCCATAGAATCATTATTAAGGTTGGAAAAGACAGCTATGATCATCTAGTCCAACTGTCCACCTACCACCAATACCGCCCTGTAAACAGTGTCCTCAAGTACCACATCTCCATGGCTCCTGAACATCTCCAGGGACAGTGACTCCAGCACTTCCCTGGGCAGTCCATTCCAGCACCTAATACTCTTTAGGAGAAGGTATTTTTCCTAGCATTCAACTTGAACCTCTTCCAGTGCAACTTGAGGCCATTCCCTCTCCTATCACGGTCATCTGGGAGAAGAGGCCAACCCTTGCCTTGCCACAATCTCATTTCAGGGAGTTGTAGAGAGGGAATATCTTTTTCAGGAAGCAGATGATATTATAATTAGATTAACCTCATATTGCAAAAACATTCATTCAAGATGTAAGATTCAGCCTGCTGTATTATCATGCAGTAAATACTATTGCTGCGCTACCACCCAAATGCCAGAAGCTACGAAACAAACAATTTGGTGGTACTGTTTTATTCCCCCTCCTTGTATGAAACAAATAACAATAAACAACTAGACAGTTGTTATTTTCTAGGGTTGCTCAGAGTTGAAGTAATTATCTGACCTGCTAAAGTATCCAAAACAGTGAAGTTGTTTGGACTATTTGTATGGTCCTCTGGGATTCTCTTTTGTGCTTATCTCTCTTCTCTCCCTGTTTCTCCAACGCAAGCAAATGCGGAAAACAAGAAAGATGCAAATACTAACTTCTGCTTCTCTGTAACCTTGACAAGGTTTTGATCTTCGTCAGACTCCAAAGGAAAAAGGAACAAGCAAGAAGTACATGCATGCTCCTTAAGAAGAACAAGGCAGGCTCTGGCCCAAAGAAATTCTTTTATCCACAGTTGATAAGAATTGAGCATAACTAGTTTCATTTGAGTCTTCTTACAAAATGTGAAAGCCAAAAGGTGAGTTCTGAAGTCTTCTATCAGGTCAAATAAGCTGCTGAAGGGTCAGGCTGCTGCCTGGAGTTCTAGGAAGATTTTGCGCCGCATCGCGCTCATTGTTTAGAATAATGGTAGAATAACTATAAATCTCCTCTGCAAAAGCAAAGACATCCATTTCTTTAGAGATTAGCTTTCCAATAGAAATCTAAAATCATCTCTGCAGAAGAAGCAGATGAATTAAACTCAATTTCTGCTGTAGTTTAGAGGCACGTTCGTACTTGCAGGACCACGGGTAGAGCAAGCTCATTGAGTGACTCAACTCTGAGGTCTACAGGCCCTCTAAAACACACATCCTTTCAAATAAACTTTGTTTTCATGCCTAATACAGCCCAGAAGAACATCACTTGTTCAAAACCCCAAGGAGCTTAGCAAGCTTTCAAAAGAGTATTCGAGCAGATGACCTTACAGGGAACTCCATCCGGTTACTTTACTGCAGCCAAACGATTCTCTTTCCTACAGGGCCCGGTGCTCAGAGCAGGGCAGCAGCACACAGCAGAGGTCAGCGTGGCTCCAGGGCCACCCCGCAAGCTAAAGTGTTCCCTGAGAACCTTCCAGCTCCATCTACCGTCCATTTAAAATCAGGAGTGTACGGTGAATTTCACTGTATATCACAGAAATAATTTCAGGTTCTTCCATAAACACTCAACTTTTACAGCATAATGTGGTTTACTAGCAATAACCAAATGCATTATCGTATCAGATTAAAAGCACCATATGTAAATTCCCTGATCTTAAGAGGACAACTAATGGAATACATTTCAGCACATAATGATGTAAGATTTGTATTTTGCTCTGGAGATATTGCCAAATCCTATTTCAGAGCAATATCTCCAAGGAGAGAAAGGGTTTTGTTTGTTTCCATCTTATTTACTTATTTATTTTAATCAAACCCTTTTTAATCAGTCAGAACAAAATGTTTTCACATAGGAAGAGAGAAGAAACTCGGTACAAAATCAACAGAGTCCTGATGGAACCGGGGAACTTGGAGCAGGAAATGAAGATGCAATGAAAGTGCGGGAAGCAAAGATGTGCACTCAGAGTGCCTCTATTGTACAGCTGCATGCAGGGACTGCATGCTCCCAGAGAAAATCATTAGAAAGTTGACTTTAAAGAAGCTGCACCTGGGGACCATATTCAGCCTTTGGGGCTGATCCAAACCCTGATGACTGCTTTGCTGTTAGCTTTGGTGGGCTTCTGACTATGGCCTCAGACCCATGTAATATTTCCTTCTTTTAAGGTCACTTTGTGCTCAGCTACATATGAGTCCTGAAGAAGGGAACCTGAGTGTGCAGCACTCAGCAGGCGCTGGCTGCGGCCCAGATCCACCACTGCCTTCTCTGTGCAAGTCCTGCCTGCCTCCTGAGTCCATTCAGGTACATGAGAGCAAGTTTAGGAAAGGGCACAAATTATTCACATTCTTGCCACAGTTCAACTGTCGCATTCAGGAATTCAAACCTTGTTTTTAAATATTCTGTGGCGTCTCCAGTGTTTTGCTGAAAATGTTAGGCACCTAGTTTAAAAAACTGATGTCAGAAAACCAGACAAAAGGCTTTGCCACACTTACCAACCACCTTGCACGTTCCATTCTGACCCTGCTTGCCTTTAAACCCCATTCCACCAATGAATCCTAACCAACTTTTGGTATAACGGAGGAAGAGAATTAAGCTTTAGAGGAAGGAAAACACTGTACCTTCAGCATACAGTGAATAACCCACGCCTACAAAACATCTCTTGTAGTTTAAACACCACAGTCCTCAACAGCAACTCCAATTATGCTGCTTAAAATTAGAAATCTGTTTTCAAGGCACTGAAAAAAACCTCTGAAGCTTCAAAGCCAAGCAACTCAGCAACGAGATGCCTTGCAGTTCCCCAAAGTTTGCAGAACTTTCTAACAGTCTTTCAACACAAGAGAAAATACAGGCTGCCAGCTGAGAGTCAAGGATACGCAATCACACAAGAAAATACAACAGGAGTGAGAAAAGCATACAAGCATCTTTGTCAAAAGTCCTTTCTTCAGAACAACCTGAAAATGCACTGTTTTCCATTAACTTTTAAAGGAATCAGCATTTCTTTTATGAGACTATTTGTCTTAGGGAGAACATCGGCTGATCAATACCACTCCAGCGTAGACATATGTTAGTCTATCAATCATACATTAAAGAGAACAGCAGAACTTTACATTTAATACCCTGTGTAACCAATTAGTACTGCCATTCCCTGATGTTACATAAGTTCATTCCTTTAAATTGCAATGGCAGTGAATTCTACAGTTATAAATGAGAAGCTGCAAATTGATTTGCATGTAGTAACAGTACCGCTAAACCTTTCTTAGCACTTTCAATTTTCCCCATCTGCTACTAGAGTGGAAGTGTAGGATCTATTATTCCCAGAAGGGGACTTACCCAGCTGGACATCTATAACAGTTGGCTGGTTCTCCATGGGGAACAATGGCTTTGGAGGCTTGTCTGTGAGTAAAGCTAGAAAACAAAATGAGAAAATGTAATGGAAAAATTGAGACAAATAACTGGATAAGAAAACCTCTGTCATGTAAGCAATCAAATGTTTGTAGGCTTGGTGGTATGTAAACATTTATTACATGGTATTGCTGCTTTGGCTGCTAGGCTGACAATGCAGTACTGAACTCTTAGTGGCTGCAGTGGCAGCTGATTCAGTGGAAATGAATGATTTCATTTCACATTCACATTTCACATTCATTTCACATTCTTAAACAAAGCACAAAAAGAAGCTCTATTTCTAATTCTTAATCTATTATATAATGTCTAGATCAAATATTTTGCAGTTAATGCGGTTAACTCATTTGCAGTGTCCATGTAATCATTTCAGTGTGACCAATCCCAACATGTCTTCAAGTTTTCCCAAAGTGGTATTTAGATTCTTAAAGAAAACTTGCACAGAATGTTGTGCATTGAGTCCCAGAAGCTTCACACCTCACCTATACTCCCACCCAAATAGGATGAGGCATCAGGATGATCTTCTCAAAGCAAAAGTGTCTTAGTTTCAGCTGGGTCTGAGCTGTTTTTCTTCATAATGACTGGCATGGTGATGTATTTTGGTTTTAGGAGAAAAACAATATTGATAACACAAGTGCTTCCACATTTCTTCTGCAGACCAATGTTTCTAGTTATTGTTCAGAAGTGCTGTAGGGAGCCAAAGACAGTTCAGTTTCTCTGCTTCTTGCACTGTCCAGCCAGTGCAGGGAATGAGGGGACACAAGGAACTGAGAGGGGACAGAACCAGGACAGATGACCTAAACTGACCAAAGGGATATTTCATGCCATATGACATCCTGCAGAAAGAAAGCCTGAAAAACCTCTGAGTTTGGGGGGTACAGACAAAGGACTGGCTGGGCATTGGTCAGCCAGTGGGGAGCAATTGCTTGTGCATCACTTGTTATACACATATACATATATATAATTATCATAACTCTAATTCTTTTTTCCTCTTCTTTTTCTCTATCTTAGTGAACAGTTTTTTATCTCAATCCACAAGTTCCACTTGTGTTTGTTGGTCTTCTTTTTTTCTGGTTCTTTCCCCAGTCCCACTGGGAAAGCAGAAAGTGAGAGAATGACTGTGTGGTGCTGAGCCACTTGCCAGGTTACCCACAAGAATAAGTAGGGACCTCATCACCTTCTACTCTCCATTGCAAGATCTGGAAACAACACCCAGGCTGCTCCTGCCAGGCCACTACTTGAGGACAGAGTAACAAGCAGTACTACTGAGCAGCAGAGCACTGAGCACCACCGTTCTGACCCAGTTTAAGAGCTCAGTGCAAGACCATGCAGCTAAGTTTTATAAGTCTGGGGTACCTTGAAATAAAAGACTGAGTATTCCTGGAGAAAAGAAGTTTTGTTGTTGTTTGTTTGTTTTTAAATAAATACAATATCTTGCATCACAGAAATGAAACACTTCAAGTTTACTAGAAAGCTTTTTCTGTTAAAATTCATCACTATAATTTATTTGATCTAGGTTCCTACACTGAATTTGCATTTGTCTGTAAAAGACTAAGGCAAAACTGCCCCCACCACCTCAGAAGTCTCAGCATTTACTGATTTGATAGGAAACGAGCCTGCCCAGAGCTTTCTTAGATCAAACTGACAGTTGCCCTTAGCCCAGGCAGCAGCTCATTCATCGACTTAAAGTAAAGTAGCAGTAGGAGATGGCCACGACCTTGGTGTTGTGTCATGTGTAGATCATCTGCAGAGGGACCAGTGTTAGTGGTACATGAGGACTTGCAAGGTCCTGGTAGGGCTGTTCATCCCCTTATCTCTGCTAGGTCCCTCCTGATATACTTCCTCCAATCCATAGCTGTGCCGCCCTTGTCCCAGGAAGACCTGGGAAGATGGCAGCTGGGATACAGGTCTTGATGATACAATGGAACAGCATGCCTGCAGCTGCTTGGTGCCTACAAAAAGTGCTCCCACTACTAGCAGCCCAGAACGCCAGCTCGCCCCCATCCTTTTTGGCCAACTTGGCTCCTCCAACCAGGGGGCAACCACTGCCCCACCCTGCTACCTGCCAGCATAGGCCCAGGGGCAGAAAACTAACATGGCACCTGGTTGATGATGGCGTTCCACTTGCACGTCCTGGGATCACTGCTTTGCAGGATCATGTCACCCAGGGATGTGGAAACAGTACCTGGAGGAGTCCATAGCCAGCAGAAGCCAGATGGCACTCATGGGTGCACGTGGAAACTCTGACAGTGCCCTCCCACCTGCTGATGTTCAAGACTGCTCTCCCCACACAGTGGCCTAAAGCTCCCAGTTTGACCATGTGAGGGGCAACCCAGAGCACTGGAGGAGCATCCCATCCTCTGCCTCTCCTACGACGACACGAAGGAAGTGAGGGACTAGGGCTGATGGTGGAGCTGGGGCTGAGCACAGGCCCACACCCCAGGGAGATCACCAAGGTGGCCCAGTTCCTGGTGGGAGCTGATGGTGGCAGTGTAGGAGGTCACTGCCTGCCACATGTCCTTTGTGGCCATGTACATCAACCCCAACACCAACTACAACACGGTGCCCTCCCACCTCATGGACCAGCGCATCTCCCCTTCATGAGTGAAGAACTGTGGCCCTGGGGGACTCCTGGACCCCCTGATCCTTCTGCTCCTGCTCAACACCCTTGCTACTCCCCATGCATCACCAGGAAAAGAAAGAGGAACCACTTCAACGTGGCCCAGAGCATGCGTGTTGATCAGCATTAGGTACAGAAGACACTGGGCACTGACCTGCACTTCTGCACACACATCTAAGGCCCATGCACCTGCAGATTTCTACTTCTGCAAAAATAAAGGAACTGGATTTCTGCCTTCCCCCACCTCCCCAGCACACCTCATACCTGCTTGATAGCTGCTGCATCACAGCATCACACATCACCCACCAGGACACACATTTGGCTGCGTCTACACTGCTTTTTGGGGGGAGGAATAAATAAATAAGGATGTGTTTCCAGCACACGGCAAACAAATTTTGTTTTGTGGCCCCTGTGCCACCTCTAACCTCACCACGGGGATGGGGCGAGGTGAGTGGGATGGGGCTGAATGCATCCCTGGGGCAGCCAGGAGTGGGATGGGATCCCAACCTTCCCACTGACCCAAAGCAATGATGGCAGAAGGAGAAATTTGGAGGTCACTTAGTGCTGTTCTGCTGTCAGGGACTAGCCCAGGCCCAGCTGCAGCCCTCCCACTAGCAGCTGCTAGTGCCTGGCCAACAGGATGAGGAGCCCACCAAGTGCCAGGAGCATGCTGCACCCACATAAGCAGAAAAAATAATCCCTCTTGTAATTCTGCCCTGGGCAGAAGTGGACTGTGCTCTGCTTCCAGATTTCTAAGGCAGACCAAAGAGCCAGCACGTAGATACAGTGTAACATCAGGGATAGGCAGAATTGGTGGATTCAGTCAAAAATTAACAGGGATGTCAACTTCTTTTTTATTACCCCATGGAGCTATGAACGTACAAATACTTTATAAGACATATAATTAGTACAGAAAAATTTGTTAGCGGTGGTTTAGAAACAAAAGCTTACAAATTTCCACAGCGTGTTCCAACTGACTTCAGCAGCCTTAGTGGTGGATATAAAACTGGACACAAACAGCAGTGTGCGCCTGCAGCCTGGAAAGCGGCCTGCCTGGTGCGCTGCTTCAGAAGCACAGCCAGCAGAGCAGGAAGGGGATCATGAAACCCCATCTGCTGGGGGAGCCCAAGGCTGGGCTGGGTGGGCCCTGGGCAGTCTGAGCCGCAGGGGGCAGCCAGACTGCAACAGGGGGTGGGACTGGGGGCTTTAAGGTCCCTTCCAACCCAAGCCATGCTGTGATTCTGAGATCACGGTGAAACTACTGGCTGCAAGGACAATTACAAAATGCTGGTATAATTACCTCCAACTGAGGGTTTAGTAAGTTTGGCTATTATGAATAAAATTTAAAAAACACAGAGCCGTATCTTCAGATTTCTATAGTTCCAAGTCATTGAACACTTGCCTCAGACTCAAGTGCCATGCACAGAACGTTAACAGCAAGGCCTGTCCTATCATTTGCAAGACTGTTTTTCAGAGCTACTGGGGAGGACGAGCCACCTACTGCAGCAGGCTCTTAGGCAAGCCGTTGCTACGTTGCTTCTCATGACACAGCCTCCCATGTAACAGGCTACAGAGCTGGGTGCCTGGCAGGGGGCAAAGGCAAGGTCTGGAGACAGGGGGCAATCAACAAATGGCCAGCAGTCATTTTTTCATTATGTCCCTAGGTGGGAAAGGGAGCAAACCTCGGCTTCTCAAAGCCTGATCTCTACCACCACTTTACTTTCTTGCTGGATAGGATGCTCTGGACAGTTTGGAAGCCACAGCAAGAGCCATGCCCAACATCATGATTAGGAAAACAGTTAGCAACACAGCGAGGCAGGAGCCCAGCAATCATCATTTTTGGCACAGTGAAACACACTCGCATCATTTCTTACTGACAAATCAGAAGCGTGGCCATAAGTGAAGCAGTTTAGCTTCTGGTTCCGCTTACAGCACATTATTGGCACCTAGTGGCAGGCAGGACAGCCCACGCCTCCCTCCAGGCGTGCTCTGGAGGAGGAAAGTTCACATGAAGACAGCCTTATTCTGACACAGGCGTCGCACACTTTCCCATGTTGCTTCGTCCACTTTGAGATCAGCTTGCTGGCTGCAGCCCTGGATCACTGAGCTAAGCACACTGCAAACAGACACTCTGTGGCTTTATAAAGTAAAAAGATACCCACACAGAGGGTGAACATCTCTGTTGTATATCCAGTCTCACTTGCAACTGCCAGAGGAACAAAGACACATCTTACACCAAAAACAACACAAACTGTAGTTAGGTAAGCATAGGAGTCAGGAGAGCTAACAGGACACAAACCACACAGCTCTTCCCACTGCTCCAGTGGAAACCCCTTCCATCTTTAGCTAGCCACTGTTCACCAGATGGAGCCAGCTGGTCCCAGCCACCTTTTCCCCAGGAAAACACATCCTTACCCAAATTAGCCTTTGCAGCAGCCACTTTGTCATCTCACCTGCAGTGCCCTGCAGGCCCATCCCAGCTTGGCCTGCCCTGCTGCTCCAAGGGAAAGGAGGCCACGGGGGCATTGCAAAGCATGGCAGATCATGGCTGGGAAGAGATAGCCATGCTGTGGCTGCTGGTTGAGCTGTGCTCTGGGCCTGGTGGGAATATATTCGTCTGGTTGGTTGACAGCTGGCTCAGCATGAAGCACGTCCTGCAGGAACTTGTGGACAAGGACATCTGCCTGTGATGTCAGTGCAGCAGACCCACTGCTGCCCAGCAGGGAGCTGTCTGCGGAGAAGCTGTGTATCCCTTTTGTGTACACCATCTGGTTATCCATGGAGAACACAGTAGAGTGGCTCTGTGGGGGGCTCCCAGCACCTCCTTCCTATGTGCCAGCCATTCTAAACTCCCTAACAGACTTCACAGAGAGGCTAAAAAACATGTTCTCCTATGCTCTGCAGGATATGACCTACCATTACCTTCCCTGGGGAAACTGAGATTGATACTACAGAGATGCTTTAGGCTGCTCTGACTTCCACAGATGACAGCTACCCTACACATAGGACTACAAACCCAAGGCCTTGGTTCTATGGTACAAGTTAGAGCCAAGGCAGTCCTGAATTCCTTTCCTTCCTTCAAAATCCTTGTGCCGTGGCAAACAAACCTTACTTGTTTCTAGCTATGCTGCTACATCTAAAACCATACAGGATTTTTTAAGATAGGCTAACCACTGCTAACACCACTAGAAACACAGCCCAACAGTCATTCATACAGCAACAGGCACAAAGAAGTGCAAAACAACACTGCGTTCTGACCCAATGCTACTACTGAACTAAAACTTCTAACTAAGAAAACTATGAAGCTTTGCAAGGTTATCATCTAACACTACCTATTTTTCTGTTAATAACATTCTCATTCCTTAGCTCTCCTCAGAATGAGAGAAAACAGCCTCCCAAGATCTTTTAGAGGTTTGTCAGAGCAGCTGCCCCTGCTGCCTTTGAAGACTGGATACACCAAGTCCCAATGTGCACCGATAAATTTCCTCCAGGAGCAAGGAGAAAAGATCCTTGGCTTTTTGGAAGGTGTCTAAAAATAGTAGGAGAAGGTAGCTGGGGTTGCTTACTTGTTTACTTAATGATGAGTGAAGAATTAATTTTGAAGTTTTGTTTTAAGGAGTTATTGTTAAGATTAGAAGGAAACAGGACAATCTTATTGACTGAGTGATGGTGGTGGTGGAGGAACATCAGGGCTGTTATTTCTATGTAAGGATTTAAGTTTATTTTTCACATCTGTAGTAGTGCACGGTTTTGCTGAGAGAGCTAGGTTAGCAGGAAGTCCTACTACTGGAATATTTAGCTACATATTTACTTATGTTGCTTATCAAGTTTGGCAGAGGCTAGAAAGCCTTGTGCTGGAAGCAATGCACTTTGCTGAGCCACGGCTTCAGGCAGCTTCAGGCTGCTTAGACTGTGTAATTTATTACATTTTCCACTGGTCATAAAATGTGTGTTTTAACATTTAAGTTTACACATACAAACACTGCATTAGTCTGCTTTTGTTTTTCCTCTCTGACCGCAATCTGCTTTGGTCTGATCTCATAGGGAAAGCAAAGGCTCAAGCAGAGCAAGAGATCAGCTTGAGAATGCAACTCTAAGCAACTTGACATACCAGGTAGGATTCTTGGGCTGAAAGTCTGATGAAATGGAGGGGGAGGACAAAAACAACAAGAAAAAGCCCAACCTCCAAATCCTCATATCCCAGATGAGTGTGGCCCCTTATGCTTTTTGAGGAGCCTCAGCAGAGTTTCACTTTTTGTTATATCACCATCACAGTGTTTTTACCTTAGTTTTTCAGGCTTGTGTTTCTACCTTTAGACTTTCCTTGTGTTATTACTTTTCACCTCTGGTACTAAATCATACTGTGTGCCAGTGTAGCTGTACCTGTGCTGTGCCAGTGTATTCAGTCTTCCCTTGCTTTATGCTCTGTGCACACCTCACTCTGCACCCTTCACAGCCCAACCCAAGCTGAGCTTCCTCCAGCTTTACTTGTATCTTTGGAAGGCTTTGAAATGTGCTCCTGTAAGTCGCATTCTAAGTGGTTCTATTTTGCCATATTGTTCTTGGAGAGCAATCATTACAATGATGTGGCAGCCAGTCAGAGCTCTTCATGGAGGAAGTGAAATAGCCCAAAGGGATTTTGAGTCTAAAAGGCAATGAACTGCTGGGTCTTTAATGTTTATAAAAAACAAAAGCCATCCTCATTTTGGAGGTCAGCCATAAGAATCCTGATTCACCTAATGAAATTCACTCTTGGTCTTTCTTAAGCAGTAAGAAGAAGCGAGGTATTCTCAGCTGCAAGGAATTCTAATCTAAAACAATCTCTGTACTCGACAGAAGTCCATAAACAACCTTCATTCAAATGCAAATTCCTCTAAGAGAAATTCCTTTAAGTTCTCTGGACAATTTTATAGATCTCAGTGGCACTGAATTCCAGCCTTGCTAAAAGGGAAGCTAGAAAAAGAGCTAATGCTGTTACTATATCAACCTCTTTCACAAACCTAGCAGCATTATGTGCTCTCACCTAACTCTTGCTTCACTTACAACTCTAAATTGTAACAAATAAATGCACTGCATACATTCTTCCTATTATTAAAATGTATAGCAGTACTTCTGCAAAGAAGTATGAATATACCTCGTTAACTGCCACAGGAAGAGCTGGGATAGAGCTGTCTATAAGTTTTTCTGATCCCTTGGAATATGACATGCTCCTGGGCTGCTGTGAGCAACAATGCTTCTATGGCAAAGACACTGGAACAAGGATGAGATTGCTCCCTGAAGCATCAGTGCCTGGGGCCACGCAGCCAGAGGCACCTTCCCAGTGCACTGGGCCTGACAGTGCAGCACTCTAGGGGGCTCTTTTCCTTCACTTTCCCTCCCAAGATTTCATCCCACTAAGGCTGAGATGGCTTTGGCTATGTTTACATATGCATCAGCTCTTCAACACTTAAATTAAGTCTACAGGGTGCCATGCAGGGTTGCATGCTTTGCCCTCAGTAACAGCTGGCACGCTACCTAGGGAGCCACAAATCTGGGACGACAGCCTGGAGAGGCACCTGGAAATGCAGGTGCCTCCCACCCAAACTTGGTGGATGTGGCCAGAGGCTGTTTGAGGGAGACTGCTCGAAGGGCTGGTTCTCCTTACTCTTATTTTCACCCCACTGGAAAGTTGAAAACAATAATTGAGTTGCTGTGATTTCAACAGCTCTTGTGGGGGGTGGTTTCTGCAAGAGGTTTCAAGGCACAACATATTGTATGAATTAATACACTGATAGAACACCCTGCAGCTCTCATCCTCACGCATTTTCTTTCCCATTATACATGATACTTTTATCCTTTCTTCTCTATGGACACAGGAAATATGCTGTGTCAGGAAGCAGAGACCTTAGACCTGCAGCCGAGTGCCAGTGCAGCATGGGAGACTAGCAGCTCACTTCTTCGCTACCATTTCAAAAATATCTCATTTCATAACCAAATATGGCTGCCGTGCTAATAAGCTCTCCTAAAAAAATAAGAAAGCAGTCACAAAGAAACAGCCTTCGGACTGGGATAAGTGGTGGCAAGCAGCTAGAGAAACTAGCTAGAGAGCCTTGCACCTCTGCAAGCACCACCTCCCTCACAGTCACATAACTGACACAACTATATTTTCCTACACTATTTCCTACTTCCAACTGGTTTCCAGACCAGGTAAAAAGCTCTTCTAGGAGAGCTGAAGGTAGAAGTGTAAAAATATACATTCCTATGACTAAGAACTAGTTAAATACTGGGGAAAGGTTTTCTTCTTTGGTGTGGATAATGACTTTTTCTCTGGTTGTGATGTACCCAAAGTACTTTAGCTATTCTGTGATTTTGCTACGAACGTACCTCCTGGACATTGGTTCATGTAATTTGCAATGATGAAAGGAACAATTATTCCAATACGAAGCAGAATGCAGGGAATTAACAAAATTGTTTCAAATCTTCTATAAGGCAATTTGCATGCCAACCTACTTCCTTCAATCAAAGGATCTGGCATCTTCCCACCAGTAATTAACACAAAGCCTCCAGTATCATTCCAACAAGAATCTGGCTAACCTTTTGACAGCAGAACTGATGTGTTTGAATAGCACCCTCTGGGGCAAATAACAGCATGCCAAGTCCTTAATCTGAAACTAGCTCATACCCTAAGTTAAGCTTTTGTTCACTCCTAGTTCAAATACACACGCTTCCAGGCATGGCTTAGATCTACTTTGGCAGCTAAAAATCTTGGCAGTGATACTGTAACTTTCACACCATAGATGAAGATGGAACTGCGTGCAAAATGCGAAATCAATATGTTAACTAGAGGGCACGTGCTGCCACGGGAAGTGCAGCGTTACACCATTTGGAAAAGATGTACCTAACTCTCTTTGGCTCATCTGAAATTGCAGCTTGTGCCAGCAGATTTCTCAACAGCTGACAGCAAATGCTTCCGGCCTGACCTGCTACTGCTTTATCTGTTATGTTGCTGCTTACACCTATGCAAATGTGTGAGCCAACTGTGCAGATGTAAGTGTGACAGCTATAGCCTTGGCTGCCAGGGACTGAACTGTGCACTTGCAGAGTTAAAAGCCTGTCTAAAGAAGCAGAGGTTCCCACTTGGGCTCGTAATGAGTATCCTCTGTGGGCTGAGCCTCTAACACATCTTCCCCAGCAAGTCCCACTACGAGATCACAGCGATCGCTCCTCATTTTGTTGGCGCAGCAGTAAATTACCACACAAGGTGACAAGCAGCAGAAAACCACATAAAGCAATTCATTCATAAAAATGCCGCTCTCTGAGGCTGTGTTTATATGGGGGCAGTGTTCCCTGATTAGCTGTATTGTAGTGTGTGCCACCAGTCAGTCAAAGCACTTTTCAGCATTCAGCTATTGAGCAGCCTCTCCTGCACCACAGCAGCATCAAGCTGACAAAATGATTGCACCTCCATCCGTCACTTGCTGTAACAGAAATAAAGCCATTACAACAAAACGTTGGCAAAGGATAAATGTCTCCACCTTTGAAAATAAATGCTGAGCACTTATTCTCAATAAACTCAAACTCAATAAACTCAGAACTTGCACAGAAGCCAGCAGCCATTATCCAGTGACAAAGAGTTTTTCTCTATTTATTACTATTCAAGCAGGAAATGCATCTTTTGGGACAGCAGGATGAAACGATACAGCAACTGGCTGCCTCCCTTCTGCCACCAGCACCATGAACATCACTGTTTGCAAATTCCACCCAGGATCAAGAGTTCTTTAAGGCACTGCTTGGCCTGCCTCTGTGGGACAATTTTCTGCAAGAAGGAGTTTAGCATCTTTATATTAGTAGAAAATAATTAGCATACATCACATGAACTCTTTTTATGACATAACACAATCACAGTTTTAAGGAACAGTCTGAAACGCAGCTCTAAACACAAATGCATTCTGAAGCACTCAGATGCTCCTGAATCATGACTGGTGGTACTGATTCTAACCCATTAAGCCCTCAGTGCCTTGCAACAGACCTGTGTTGGAGAGGTGATGCTACCAGCATCAAGAAGAAGCTGGCCCTGATTGCAGCCCCTTGGACTTTGAGAGCAGGCACATCCTTAATGACCAGCTGTATTGGTCTGTCCCACTCTTAGCAGCTGTTCCAACAGCTCCTGCCACAAGGCACGACCTTGTAGCACAGGGCCCTGTTTAAAACACATAATAGTAAGTAAGTGGCAATTCCAGGTGCAAAATCATCTCTGAGCAGGAAGTCTTGCTGCCAGTCTCCTCACCTGAGGTGCTTTCAGCTACCACACACAGGATGCTCTTTGAGCACATGTAAATGATAGACTGCTATGGAGAGAAGAGCAGGAGCACCATATGCTAGACAATCTTTATTGAATTTATGAAAATATTTGTCATGGTTTTATGATTTTTGGTTATTGGTATTCACATCATAACATCATGTAGTGCACTGGGAGCTAAAGAGTTAATGCTCCAGTTCAGGGCACCATAAGTGGTTCACTGTTCCCCAGAAGACTGTTCACTGTTCTGTTATCATTCCTGCCCAGGGGGAACACATATAAGGCCTCAGTATGTCACCTAAAGTGGTTTTTTTTGATCATCAGGCTCTCCCGCTGCTGCTCATCCTGACCGCACGCCATTAGTGTAAGATCTTCAGCTTTTTTGGACACTCTCTCTCTCATTATATTTGATTTATTAGCTTCAATTCTAATTATATTGTAATATAGTGTGTTATCTTGCATTCCGATACCATATTTAGTAAATTAGTTTGTTTCTCCTCAGATCGTTGCCGCTGTTCTTAATTATTTTAGGGGTCCCCTGTTTCCCCTTTCTGGAGGCGCGGATCTGCAGATGCCTCCGCCCTGCTAGTCACAGAACCGGGCCAAACCAGCCCGTAAATGTTCGACATTTCAATGAGAAAGCAACTACATTTTTGACCTTCTGGCTCCTCCAGTTTGCAGATTTGTGGAAGAGCATCCGCCCCCTTCTTACAAGGCAGTCAAGTTGCAAAGGGCTGTAGGAAGTGAAACGGTGGGATTCTGCTGGCACTTACACAAGAGAACATGACTTAGGAGGTCTCTGGTGAAGTGGAATAGAAACAGTAGCATAGTTTGCACCTTAATGAAGTACAGATGATGACGAAATTCCACAAGGTGCCTATCACAAGTAATTACGACAGCGCTGAACAATTAACACCACTGCAATACGCATGTCAAATGCCGGTGCCAGCTGACTGCAGTGCATCTCTTGATATGAAACATTACTTGTGCTCCATAGCACTGATAAGATGAGTTACTGCCAGTGCTGCCACTGCAGGTGGGTGCAGGGAAGTAGAAGAATTCTGTGTTCACAGGGTCTCTCATTGATGATAGCAAATTACCATGCTCCTACATTTGCCAATACACCTTTCTTTTCCCAGCATTTATAAATTTCAAAGACTGGATAAGGTTATACACAATCATTTTATTCACTTCCTAAATATGGGTCTTGTAACCTCCTTTTATAAAGCAAGCTTGAGTTTCCTGCGAAATAGAGAAAGTGTAATAAATTGTTTCTAAATGCAAATTGCATTTTCCTGCAATATAATGCATGAAAATCTCAACTGGAGTGTACTTTATGTAATGAATGAGTGTACTGAACACAAAGAATACCTGCACTCCTAATGTTTCTCTTGGACTTTGAGCAGAAATAAGATGCTTGAAGCAACTCTCCATTTCAAGGGGATCTGCAAAGAACATTTTGTGACATTTGAAATCTTGGATTTCTCGACTCTTCTCTTTCTCTCACAAAAAAGTAAAGAAGTGGTGACGGAGAATGCCAGATCTCACCGTTCATCTCTGACGGGCAGTGGGAGACTTTGCATGCAAATGAAGGCTATCATTCTTGTCAACCTGAAGTCACAGTACCATAAGCCTGCAGTCCACAACCAATTAATATCCCATGATCAATGTGACCACTTGTGTGCAGAGAACTGCTGCACCATAGCACTACCCCAGCAACAAGAACTATCATGGAGAGGATTTTAGCTGCTACTTTATTAGAACTCAAAGTAATCCACTATTTTCTTAAACTAAAAACCTGGTGTTAGGAATGATTTATCAAGAGAATTATTGTGGATGATGAATGCCAGCAAAGTATTAAATCACCTAAGGTACTGTATCTAGGCAAAGCTGTGTGGGTGCTCTCTCTGAAGTCAGGAGAAGCCACCTCCAAGCTCGCCCCACAGCAGCTCCAGCCACACACGTCCCAGCCTGGCAAAGCAGGAGCTGGCTGCATCTTCCCCACTCTTGGTTTGCTGTTTCAGGTGACCACAAGCCTCCCTGAGCTCAGGGTCAAAACCTTTGTCACAGACCAACAATTTGTGCGTAGCTTTTCAAATAAGAGGACAGAGCAACTGAAGATCTGCATTAAAAAGGTATTTTACCTGAAGTCTGTGCTTTGGACACAATGAGATGTTACATGGTATGACAGCACAGCCTTCTTTGATTCAGCAGGAGCATCACAATTTCAAAGCTGCCATACTGCCAACAGTTGGAGAAAATGGAATGTCATAGTATCATAGAATCACCAAGGCTGGAAAAAGACCTCTAAGATCATCCAGTCCAACCATCCACCTTCCACGACTAAACTTCATTAAACACCTGTAGCACTGTCAGGAAGGATACTAGGCAGAATCATAATTATGGTTTAGACTAGAGGAAAAACAAATAACAGCAGGCAGAATATAGGCACATAAAATCATCAGAGATGCACTTGCTACTGCTTATCCTCCCTAATGACCAAAGACTGAGAAAATGTAAAGCAGCTGATGAAAGACCATGCTTTAAGAAATGAAGGAGATGGTTCAGGCAAGGAATTTACTGCCTTATTTGGGCCAAAGTATTTAAAAGAATTATATATAAAAAAAAAAAAAAAGTAACATCCATAGAAATCTCTGGTGGGAAGGTGCATTTACAGAGACAGTAGTATTGCTTTCACTGCTCCTATCAGAATTAATACTAGCTAGTGGGAAGCAGAACAACCTCCTGGTGATCAGTGTGTGACTCAAGTCTTTCATATCAGCTTCTATCAAACACAGGGTGGTTTTCTCATCTGATAATGTTCACTGAAATACCCCAAACACAAGCAAAGCACTGCCTCTAAGAAAGATGTTATGTGAAAATTCAGAGCTTTGATAAAAGAAGCTCCAGATAAATGGATCCAGAAGCATCCAAAGTCAGCAGGCACGCTCCTGACCCACACGCATCAGGAGGCAACTACGCGGCAATAATTGCAATATTTTAAGACTAACATATTACTTGAAAATGTTTAATGGTCAGTGGAGATTCAAAGAATGACAAGCAAACCTCCAAGGGGAACATGCCTAATGGCTGCACAGAGCTCTGTGTATGAAAAGCACGAGGACAAGTGTCACTCCAGTGCACACTGGTGCATCTCGGCAAAGCCCCATTAACAGTGACATGCCACACAGCCAAGAGGAGCAAATACAGTTACTGGTGACACAACACAAAGACTCTGTGTCTTATTAAAAGCAATGGCAAAGCATGAAAATTATCACAAAAATGTGTTTGGGACTGTACGTGTTTGGAATTCATGTGATCACTGCTAAGAGGGCAGTTACAGAGGAGCAAAATCTAACCCTGCCAAACTGGATGAGCCATGGACTGTACCTGTCCCATGGCCAGCTCAGGCATGGGTTGTAATGCATGATGCAGGAATGGGGGCACCTAGCTGCCACATCCCCTGAAATGTGAGATTAAACAGTCCTGCAGTTGCTTCAAATGGCAGCGGATAAGGACTTCAGTATATTTCATACAATCTTTCTTAACAGATGGAGATCATTTTTACATCAAGGGGAAAAAATAGACACAAAGCAAAAGCAAGACCAAGCAGAAAAAGAACAAACCACCTAAAATAAAACAATCACCCCATTTTTTATTAACAAACCGGCAGTAAGTTTCCCCTCAGAGACACACACAGTGTGCAGAAGGCAAGTTACCTCCTCAGCCACAGTGGATAACGCACAACAAGCCAGTGAGCACAGCCTGCACAGTGATGGGCTCCCAAACACCAGCCCCTGACCACCTCAGCCTCAGTTCCTGGCAAGTATGCAGGCTCCTGGAGAGGGGCTTTCTGTCCTCCTGCCATTCCTCCAGCTGATTGCCAGGACAGAAATCAGCACAACTCCCACCTGTCAGCCAACAGGATTGTGAAATCATAGAATCGCCAAGGTTGGAAAAGACCACCCTGTCCAACCGGGCACCTACCACCAATATTTCCCACTAAACCATGTCCCTCAGTACAACACCTACATGTTTCCTAAACACCTCCAGGGACAGTGAGGACGGTGACTCCACCACCTCCCTGGGCAGCCCGTTCCAGCACCTGATCACTCATACTGTTGGTCAAGGAGCTCAAAGCAGAGGTTGCTCTCCTCAGCATCTGCCACCTCAGTGCTGGAATCAGGGACCATCTATTACCCAGCTTTTCATGTCCCCATTGACTTCTCCAGCAGCAGACAGACATTTTGCAGCAGGAATGCAATTTCTGAGAAATTTTTCACGAGCTGTGTCATCTTGTTGTAACAAACCTGCCTGACACTTCGTTTTCCTGCTGAAAGTGTCTTCTGTTTGTCATATGTTGAAGCAATTTGAGATTCTGCTTTGACATTTTCAACAAGAGAACAAGACGATTCAATCTGTTCTAGGTAGTAAATGCCACTACATTTAAACTGCATCATTCAAACAAAACTCAACATACTATTTTGCCTGCCATTTTCTATCTTACCTGATACATAATTATGAAGTACTCCTGCCACAGCTCACAGAATAATGTTCAGTAAAATGCATTGTGCCTTATTCACCCAGAGTTTTTTACTTCAGTTCTATTTTCCAGAATTAGAAGGCCACATTTTCAACTGACAAAGACATAAGAAGCAGTGCTAAAGAGCATGACATTTTCTCAGGAGGTGAACACTGTTTGGATTAATAATTACAGAGCAAGTATTTTAAAAGGACAATATGGAGACAATCTAAATACAGGATTATAGGTCTTTTTCTCCAAGATTTTAACTAATAATTAAATAAAATCCTTCTGCATCAGCACATCTATAATTAGGCACAGTATAAAGATCCATCACTTATCTACAAACCAGATGATATAACTGCTTCATACAGAACCGCTGGATGAAATAGAGAAAGGAAGGTTTGGTTTTGCCTGTTTGCTTTTAAGTAATAAATTCACAGTGGCTCTATAAAGGGGTTGGATAACAAAAGGAAAACCACTGTGCAGTAGTAATGTTCAAAACGCTTTTAAGGTAGAATGTCTGTCTTAATCTGTTACTCTCAAATTGCTTCTAAAAATTACACTTAGCGCTATGCTTTTGTTTACTATTACCCATCCAGGGATAGGTTCCCAGAAGTGCACTACTGGTATCACAACAAAAAGGAGTGTTTAATCCAAAATGGTTAGGCTCCATTTCAGCTAACACACAAAGTCAGAGACTTCTCCCAGCTCTTGACATTGCAATGACATGCTCCCTACCAACGTGCCAAAAAGGGATCTAAAATGCTGTACTGTAAATAGGTTATTCTGGCTGAATACGTATTAGCACTGTTTATTAACTGCTCCAGAGCTGGTATTTAGGTAATTCTGAGTTGTGGTTGGAATACTCTCAAGGTAGTGTAACTCTTTCTGTGGGTAAATAAACACTTTTTGTTCAAAGGAAGCCTAATCTGGAACTGCTGAAAGCAGTTAAATTATCATTAACAGCATATACTGATCTTCCTAGGAATGGAAAACTCCATAGCAATTTCATATCAAAGCAATGTAGCCTTAAGCCTCTGTGTCTATGAATGATGAGCAACATTACATCAAATGACATATTTTGTCAGAGTTGCTTGAGCTAAAGACAGAGTGAATCCATTTGTATAAATTGTGGCTTCGCTGCTGAAAGATTACAAAAATATATGGTGCTATCCTTAAGTCTCAAACCATTAATATAGTTAAAATATGCCATCTTTTCCCGGGAAGACATAGCAAGTCCTTAAAACACTATCATCAATCATGACTAATTCACTAAATATACAATTCAAACAGCAATAGAAGAAGAAAATGCAGTATAGTATACTATCTGTCACTGCATCAAACATCTCCATTTTTCAATGGAAGCTGCAAGTCAAGATTTTCAAGGTTTGTGATACACACACTTCATAACTGAATTCCTGTTCCACTGAGAATGGCCCTTTATTTGATTTCAATTTGCCTGATAGATCCAAAGCTATGTATTTCTACCTGGAAAAGCAAGCCAATGTGAATTCCCCCTCCTAGCAAAATATCTGTCTGGAAGCTACAATGTAATTACTTTTAAAATATCAACAATCAACTGGATCTTATTAAAAATACTTTGATTTCTTAAAGCTGTACATTAACGTATGTATTAAAATTACACAGCATTTATATGGACAGGGTATCCAAAGCCACTCCAATGTGTAGGCCAGGAGCCCACTGTACTAGACCAAGTTCCTGCCCATTGGTGCTGTCTTGTTTTATTCAGATCATTGCCTTGTAAGTTGTATTCTCATCATGTTGCATCATGATTTGGAGCAATTAATATTTGACTCTGCAAGACTGAAGGTCATAGTAACAAAAAGGAACATGATGGGGTGAAAGTGGATATCATGGAGATATCAGATTGTTCTTGGAGTCCTATTTAATTGATCATCTAGTAGTTGACCTTGCTTCCATGGAAGTCAATGGCAAAGCTTCTATTTCTGTGGACGTGAACAGGATTGGACCCTTTAAAGTACAGTACATTTTAGGAACATGGTAGAGTAAAATATTCTTTGTTACATTTCAACACAAAACTTCACCAAAAGCACCAAACTGTTACATAAAAGTACCCCATGATGTACAGTCTTTTCATTTAAAACATGATACATTTTCCTGCTAGCAATACCAAACTTATGCCACTTTCAGTGTAGTGGTATCAAACAGCAAATTTTCTCTCCCTCCATCTCTTCCTCTGTATTTTCCCCCCAGACCTTACATTTCTATCAGAAATTACCATATCTTCCTTGTTGACTAGCATGTTGATGTGTCCTTTCATAACATGTGAACTACATTTCAAGCAATCACCATCCTCTCGAGAACCCAGCCCTGAGCCTACAGCTCTGGAACAGATGACTTCACAATAGGATTTACTTGATATGGAAATAAAGGAATTAGGATTATTTTGCAGCTGTATTTTTTAGGTTTAAGAATCTCGCTCAATGGAGCCCAGTGTGTGTCATGAGGGGAACAGGCAGCTCCATGCTCACTGTGACCAGGCTGAGGCCCTCTGGACAGGAAGGTGAGACCTATGCTGGGGGCTCTGACAAGGTGCCATGATGGAACAGGCCTGCCATCAGCAGTTTTTATTCACAGTATAGCTGCAGGCCTGGTCTTGCATTACTCAGTTCATTTTAGACTGCTGCAGGGAAAACACAGCTTTAAGAGCAGGGAAAACCCTTTGATCAGGAAACTTTCCAGTCAGAATCCCTGCAGGGAATTATAACTTATCTGTAGATGTTTCCATCGAGAGATGAGGCTGCGGTCTCACACAACCGTCCTATGTATCTTGTTCCTTGGCATTTTTGGTCCTTCTCTATGACTTGTAGTGCCACTGGGATGACTCTGAGGATCGGAAACAAAACAGCCATATCCAAGTTGCCAGATTTTGGGTGCAATAGCTTGACAGCAGGGTGTCTGATTCTTAGCATTCATTTACACTGCTGGGTTTGGCAAGTATGTTCTTCATTCATCCATTTCATTGTCAGATCTCACCCTTTCCAGGTTTTTTTCTGTTTGGTTTGTTTGTTTTTAAGTGCTTCTACAGGGCTTTGTTCTGTTTCAAACATAATGAGAAGGAACAGAAGCTAGGAGACTCCAATTCCATTTCAACACTGTTTAAAGATGGAACAGTTCTCAAGTATTCAAGGCAGAGGCATAGTTAATTTTTTCAGACAAATTAGTTTACAAAGGAAAAGAAATTGAGTTATTGGTTGTCTGAAACAATTTGTAAACTCACCTCAAATTCAGTTTTAGGTGAAAAGAGAGTAATAAACCTCTTCTACCCAAACAGAAACACCTCATTTTGATGCTTTTCCCTGTATGAAATACACGGCTATGCATTTTTGTTTAGAAAATTAAGGCGGTGTCTCTGAAACATGTTTTATTTTCTTCAACCTAAATCAAATGGGTTGAGGTTGTTTGACCCCCCAAAAAAGTCATACTCGGTACTTTTCCCCAAAACATTCCATTAAATTACTGAGGAAAGCACCCAACAGCAGTTGCCAAAAAGCAAGAAAGTTTCTGGTGGAAGCTCCACAAGAAAGGCTCATTTCCTGCAGGCAGCTCCTCTGCAGACCCAGTGCCCAGGAATCACCAGGCTCTCTCTCTCCTGACCATTTCCTAACCCTAAACAACCCCAGGCTTCGGCTGAGCAGCTCAGAGACTTGCAGCCACTCCATAATTGCCATGTTAAGCACGAACCATCCCTGTTCTGCAAAGGGCCGGATGTGCACACCACCACCTACTGCTGAAGTGCATGGGGCACACCAATGATTTCTCTTTTTCTCTCTTTCTCTCTTAATCTTGCACCTTTGATATTTCGTATCACCAACTTCAAGCACATGGGTAAGTAAATGACTGCTCTCAGACTGAAACATACGAGTGCCAAACCTCAGGCCTAGCAGTTGTGAGTGGCACATATATAACAAACCGCCATGCAGCAGGAGTTTGTCTCACCCCATCCCACAAGGCCCTTCCTATCCACCACTGCGGCTCCATCAGTACAGCACACAGCTCCCTGGGCCCAAATGTGCTTTGGGTTTTCAGGAGGTGTTCTGCAGGTGTGCCCAGCCCCTCTTCTCCTTGGGCACATTGCTTTCTATTCATTGGTGTTAAAGCACTTTTCGCTTTAACGTATCAACCCTGACTGATCCAGACAATGCTCTGAATGTTTAATAAGGCAAAGCTTATTTTGATCAATAGGTGTCTTCCAAGAAAACAGGATCATAAGTACAAGAAATTTAATTTTTATTAGTTATTATTATAAGTCTTATTTTAAAGTCTTTGTTATCTTGGGAATTTTTAATAATTCTTGCCTGTTTAACAAATCTGCAGCTTGCTCTTCAGTTTTCACATGACTTAACCTCCACTATTTTGGGAGTGTGTTAGAAAGACCCTGCAGTACCTTTGGAAAGCTGACAGTACATTTAATATTATCTACTTAGGCGCACAATGCCCTGACCCACTTTCACATCCTCACCAAGGAAAGAGCTGCCCATACAGCGTCACACAGGGGAACATCTGGAAGGAAGGGCTATGGCCAAAAAATCCTATTTGGAAAGTCATCTTCACTTAAGAGAACAATATTTCAGCTAAAGGACATTACTAGCACTGGAACAAGTGGCTATAATTGGCCATGAATTCATTTAAGCTATGAAGATGTATTTTAACCACCAGCAGAGTGAACATTTAGAATAAGCTTTGATTAAAAAAAGCAAGGGAAAAAAACAAAAACAATTCAATTTAAAACAAGACTAACTAGCTTATAATATGAAATGCTTGTTGTGTTATGAATGGAAAGACCATAACAGAGGACCTGAGAAATCCCTTAGTTGTATCAATAAGCAGAAAGAAGCTTGCTGCAGGGATGGAAGGAATCTGCAAACACTGGGAAGGGGCATTTCCTACCTTTACCATGCTGAAATCAGAAAGCAGACAAAACTTCTCATTAAGTGGTAGATTTTTTTTTTCCCCACTAAGTGGTAATAGGAAGGTTAAGTTCTACTTTAAAAACCTTGTAAAGAAGCAGCATAAGCAGAAGAATTTTGCTTGAGGTTATGTTTTATAAAAGCAAACTTAAGCTAAATGGGATTTCCACTGAGAAAGAAAACAAGGAAAAAAATAAAACAGAAAGTGAGGAGCAACTCTAATACTTACATTCGCTTCTGAGACACAGACACAAGTTAATGTTTTCCTTTAAGAAACACAAATTCTGTGGCAAAAAAAAAAAAAAAAAGCAACTACCTCCTGTGGGGAAGCATGTCACATTGCAGCTGTGGCTGTTGGGTACACGGAGGCTTGCCTATCCCCACGATGTGAAGAGGCACTGCCCAGTCCCTGTTCTGATTTACATGGGCAGGTGGAGACAGAGCCCATGGGGTCTGTATAGGAGCTGGCAGCACAGAGGTTTGCAGAAGGCTTTATACACACTGCACAGCATCTCTGAGGTACGGTCAAACTCTGTGCTGGAATGCCAATCAGCCTTCATTCTTTCAGCTGTTAACTGGGGTTCTTATTTCACATTTAATTACACTGATATACGTTCATTGGCACGTGGGGAAGGTGCAGGCCAGTGACTATTTTGACTTACCCAAAATTCAGCTATGATGACCAACGGTTATGATGACCAACAGTCCTTCACTGTTGTGGACAGAGACTCCAGAGCTCCTGTCACACAGACAGCTTCATCCAGATCAAGCACGTGCCCCTCCTGCCCTTCTGACAAAGAGCAATGTGCATTTCCATGGCTGTCAGGCCATGGAGCTGGGAACCCCTAACTGCAGAGAGTACATGAGCTGCAGCAGTTTTTCTAATTAAAAGAGAACTCCAGACCTGAATATGGTCAAGGGACAAAAGGAGGAGAAAGTGGAAGGAGGAAACATCTCAGCCTTGATAAATTGCCATTACGTGGCCCTGAGCTATGCAGCCATACTAGTTACATAGGCAGTGGTTTCCATTTTTACTTCATGAGCAATCAAACATACATCAAAGCTATGCAAAAACTTGTTTTTTTTTCAGCAAAGCCCAGCCAGCTACCTCCAACGTTCTTTAAGTTTACACAAAATCTGAAATCTGCCAGTCACGTGGGCTAGGTTTATTTCCATTTTACCCTGAGATCCCTTTTAGAATCTGTTTTTGTTACAACACTAACTATAAGAATGGAGAACGGATTTCTTTGGAGGACTGTACTCAGCACTGCACTGCTTTCTATGCCTTTCCAGGAATGGAGTATCTACATTCATTGTTGCTAATTCAAGCCTGAGGAATCTGTTCTTTTTAACCTTATCGATTGGTAAAAGACTTCTCAAGTTGGATAAGAAGATACACTGATCTATACCAGTGCCTGAGCCAAAGCGGGAAATGGGGGAAATGACCACGACACATTCAGATCTGTGAAAGAAAACCGATGAGTCCTGAGCAAACGTTTTCTATAGGAGTGTCCTTGCAAGGATGCAGCATAACCTCTTTCAGCATTAAGTATTCCACACAGGGAGAGGGCAAGAGCAGTGTATCATCAATACAAAGGCTACAAAACCAAAAGCTGAGGCTGAAAGGAAAGCGCCTGGCCTGTTTTCCTTCCCATGCTTGGGTATCAGCTACATGAAAGGCCGGCTCTTGATTTCAACACCACAGTAAGTGTCATATCATGGTACACAACATAGTTTTGGAGTTAGATGCTTTCCAGCTGCACTGCTGAGAGAAATTACTTCCTGAACTGAGGAAACTCATGTACTTTAAATGTATGTACGTATTTTAACTCAAAGCATAACACAAATGTGAATTCTGTCAGCATCTTTGTTTCTGTGTGACATGAGAGGTGGGAGATTAAAGAAATCTAATAGCCAGTAACAGCTGCCATGTTAGTTACAGCAGTGCGCAGTGCTGCGCCAGTTTACAATGTGATCTTTCCAACCATTTATTTAACCACTGTATAACGAATCAGCATAAGTCTAGTATTATCCAGAAGGCGCCATCAGCTCTCATGGATGCAGGACAAAACTCAGAATGAAAAAAAAAGAAAATTTCAGGAGTGTTTTCTGAATGCAGTGCCCCCATAACAAAACTGCAAAGAAAGAAAGAAATCCTTCTTTAAACATGCTTGTACCTTCTGAAGTACTACTTTGCATGCTGGAGTTAAGCAACGAATTCCCAACGGTGATTAAGGTATTACCCAGTCAAACCTGGACTCACAGTCCTTTGGTTTTGTTTTGAAGGCTCGCACAGAACCTGTCTACATCCATGAACTTTTTAATACATCAAGATTGTCTGCAGGACTGCAGATTTTCTGCAGCTGTAAATCTTATAAAATAATTTCACAGAGCCTGGAATCAAGACAGCAGTGCAACAGACAATGGTTTTTTTTTTTATTTTCTGTAATACTTTGGGCATGGGGGGCTTATACAATCTGAAATTTAATATTTTCAGATGTCTTTTGCTTGCTTGAGAGCAATGTGCAAGGTGACATTATTGACTCTCAAACAAACTGCACATTCAGAAGTTATTCCTGTTACAAAGGTTTTTATAAGAGGTAGAAGAAGCTGCAACTTTTTCAAAGGATCCCATTTTAAACAACCAAGTGCACGTTAAAACCAGTGGTACATCAGTTGGTCGCAATTCTAACTCCCAAATAACTGGGTGACTCAGTTCACTCTATATGACAAAAAACTAAATCAGATCACAGATCGCCATGCTTCAGAGACCTTCAGTACTTGGAAGAGCCTCAGCAGTAGAACCGATGACTGACAGTAAAGCAGTTAGAAATATTGTTGTTGCTGCATTTTACTGAGGGCTTAGAAATCCCTTGAACAGAAAATGGCAAGGTACCAGCAGAGATCTTCTTTACAATTTCCCTAATCCAAAGGAGGATCAGCTCCAACACTCCTCTGCTATCTTGACAAGTGTTGATCCTGGCTTCAGCAGTAAGGAAGAATACTTAAGGTGTCTGGTATGTGCTGTGGAAGCCCATTCTTCAGTAATCCATACATTTCATTCAAGCAAACTCAAGTATTTTCTAACTGAGCTTAGGTAGTTAGCTCCAGCTAAGTACTGCAGGTGAGCTAATGCAGGTAAACATGCCCAGAATCAGATATAGTACATACATTCTTACTCAAAATAAAACAAAAATCATTACAGCAACACTGATTCTCCAAGAACAAGAACAAAGCCAGAATGCACATGAACTGTCTTCTTTCCCTATCTGCTGACTTCATCCCTCCCAGTGCATCTTGGTATGTGGTTTGCCTTACTTGCTACAGACCACGCTGTTGTCTCATTTTCAGCCTCACTGTAACCACCAGGCCCTTTCCTGCAGCACTCTGTGCAGGTGTAAATGATGAGGTTGTTCACACAAGGCTAAGCACTTCCAGCTCCCACTGGCACAAAACTTCCTCAGTTTTGTTGTGAGAGGAGGGTATCAGATTCCTGCAAGTCTGGGTTCACTGCAAGTCAGATGTTCCCTGCCTTCCCTCAGGCATCTCACCTCGACATCTCAATGCTCTGAAATGTGTTTTCCCCTTCAAATGCCAACAACATACTAGTGGGAATGGGAGGTTCCCAACTAAGTGCCTTATTTTCATTTGAAATGTTTGAGAAAGGACTTTAACTGTATTTTTTGTCCATTTAGCCATGACGAGAAAAAGCTGAAACTTTTCAAATTAGTGAATTTCCAGAAAGTTACCTGAGGGATGGGAGGCAGCAGCTACCTCATACCTGGTGATTAAATGCAATAGCTGGGTCAAATTACAATGGCAAAAGAGAAAGCTGGCTCGAGGCTTTCAAATCTCTCTGCTGTGGTCTTATGCCCAAGGCCTATTTTCCAGGTCTTATTAAAAGAAATCTCCTGCAGCATTTCTCAGAAGGCTGAATTCCTGTCTTATTCACAACAGTCTTAAGTTCAGAATTCATCATTTTTTAAATGACAGGTGCTAACATATTCTTTTATAACCTTTTTTTAATTATTCCTTAACAAGACTGTGACTTTGTCCTGCACCGTGCTTACTTCTTCAGATTCATTTTAAAGAGGTTCGTAACTTGTTAGATAGGCAATCATTAAGATGAGGAGTCTTCCTTTGACAGGAATGGTCCCTTGATGGCACCTTTGCTTCCAATGTTAGACTATAATATTCATTTTATGCATATTCTTCCGTGTCCTGAACGAAGAATAGACTCAGAATGGATACAGAGGATCCACTGCTGGCCATTCTGCATGTTCTTCTACTCAGTAGTGGTCACTCCTGGATTACAGAATCTTCCACTTAACTGAGGGTGACACTTCCTGTTGAGCACTGCAGCAAGTTACATTTATGTACAAGCAACCACCAGAAGAACATGGAAGAGAAAGGAGGCAGGACACAGCCCTAGCTTGGATGGGCTCCACAGCGTTCTCCAGGTTCAGCTGAGTCAGTCAGTGCAAGACGCGTGTCACTCTTTGGACACCAAATTACTGCAGGCTTCTCACAGCAAGCTTCAAAGGGGAGCTGAAAATTATAGTTCATACGTACAGTTCTCCAAGAGGCTGACTACACACACAATGATTTTCCCATTTTCTTTTCATTTTATGGGGAAATCTGTGCTCCAGTAGTGACAGCACTGGCTAGTGCACATGCAATTGGAATATTCAGTACTGGAAAGAGTACATCCACACTGGTTCTACCTTCTTTCAGTTAGGGTCTTCTAGCTTCTAGTACATAAACAGTCTCTGAGAAGTTGCCACAAATTGTCTTAATAAAATATTCAAGGCTATAAGACAACCATCTTACTTATCACTATGAGCTAGAGAGTAAGCTAGAGCTAAGCAGCTTATTTCACCGGACTGTAAAGCGAGCTATGCTGACTTTTATCAGCATATTTTAAGATAATGACTGAAACACAGCTATTCAGCTGAGATAAAGGAGTACATGCACTTGCATATATGTGAGCATTTATAAGCACTGTACCTTGCCACTCTAATTTATGAGTTCTTTTGCACTAATGGTAAAAATGCATTATTCTGACTGCTGAGGCTAAAGCTCATAACTCACATTTTGCTTCTTTCTTAAAAAAAATATTTCATTGTCAAAATATCTTATGCACTATCTAAATCTACAATATTCTGCACACGGTATCTTAAAAGCAAAAAAAAAGAGCTCCAATAAATACTGTTATTTTTCAGTAACTTAAATACTGGAACTATTTTAGGCTTTGGTACATATCCTTGAGAAATAACACAGCATTATTTTTCAGATGAGAGCTCAGACCACCACGCAGTAAAACAGAAAGCCCAGAGGTTGACCTATTTATAAGCATTTGATTTCTTGTTTTGTTGTTGCTTTTTGGTTTTTTTTGTTGGCTTTTTAATTTCAGTTTAGTTTTAATCTGTTCCTTGAAAGAAATGGTAAAACTCCCAAACTCCGATGTAAAGCTTCATGATGAGAGCACAGTTTAGTAAGGAGTTTGCAGATAGAGCAGTAGCCAGAGCAGCAGATGAACTGGTATAAAACAAGGTATGCACTTTGCAATGGAACAATCCAATTTGATGATTAAATTTAGGACAGATTTTGTATTAGAAGATTCTACAAATTTGTACACAGCACAGCCCTCACTGCAGCTGATAAAAGAGTGTCAGCAATGCCTGGTACAAGTCACAGGGATGTACTGGAGAAATGAGTGAAATGTAGCACGGACTGGAGATATCAAGGCAACAACACTGAGGCATCAAACCCTGTGGGCACTGGGAATGGCACATCTTCAAATTTCAGTATTTACTTACATCAATCTCACTGCTAACGAACAAGCAGTTAGGGGTAAACATGCAGAACTCAAGTTGCAGAGCCTTGAAGGTAAGAGTCCCATAGTAAGATAGAAGATTTGACATTTCTGCAAAATTAAAAGGTCCAGCTATGTGACTTAGTAGAGGTAACCTGCTTCAGGATGCACCTACACTATTTCAAAGCAATCTTTAGAATAAGTGTGATTCTAGAGAGAGCCACAGTAACAACTTTTCTAGGGGGGGTTATTAGAAGAGAAAAATACTTCTGTTAGTATTGTGAAATGAATGCTGTTGAACAATAAAAAGCAAATTATATATATGTATATATTTATGGGTGAAAACTCTAGGCTACATCCACGATGCAAGAAAATAGAAAACAAGCAGTAAAACAGATAAACTACTTGAGAAATTATCACTGGGACTAAATTCACAGATTTACTTTTCTGCTCTGCAAAATGTATGGTCATGATACGCAACACATTACCGTGCTTGAGAAGAAAGTACAACCCAAGGATTTCTTAAACATGTACTGCTCAGACTGACACTTCTCATTTTTTCTCCAGTTTCAAGGTTTTTGCCCCACTTCTTTTCCATACAGCAAAGTACCCTTAACAAAAGGCTCCACAGACTGTTCTCCCTGTTGCTTCCTGGGAAAGAAGCATGTTAAAGCTGTCACCCGCCATGCATCTCCCAAGTCAGGATGCTCCTATCAGAAACATCCCCAATCCTTCTGCAAAGCAATAATCCATGTAGTTTTGAGGAGTCCTACTGAAACGAGTGCCCTATGGAAAGGCAGAATGCTGCAAGAGGAAATCTCACACTGCTACGGCAGTGACCCCTGTATGTTACCAAGAAGATACAAGCATGTAGGCTACAAATGGAATTAAAAATAATACAGAAGTTACACCCACATTTTCCCACTCTGTTTATTCCTGTTGCTTGGTTTAGCCAGCACACCACAAGGGCCCTTCCCATGGCCCCAGTGGCCGTGTCCAGCTGTAAGGGACCCTATTGCCCGAAGCAGTTCCTTGCTAGCACTGGCCCATGTACCGAGACCAGCTTCACTGTAGAGCTGTCCATCATTACCCTCAGGGATGTTGATATTCCCATCTTGCCAAGGAGAAAGGAAAGCACAAAGCACTATCCTAGTCAATGCATCAGAGCTGCCGCAGACTGGGGGAGGAATGCAGGTAAATTAAGATGCTCAGTTCCTAAAGTTCTGTTTTGGTATGGATTGATATCATAAACCACATCTTCTCCCGTCTTCCTCTGCCAGACCCATGCCAGGCAAAAGGGCTCATTTGCTTTCAGGCTCATCTCCCAGGGGCACATCCCTGAGCCCCGAGCACTGAGTATCCCCAGGTCCCCCCTCCTGAGCCAGCAGCAGATATGTGTGTGTGTGTGTGTGTGTGCGCGCACGCATGTGAAATCTGCATCACCTTAAGCCAACAGCAGAACTCCTACTGACTTAAAACAGTGCTATGATTTTGTGCTTCATTTCCTATTATCAGTTCTCCAGAAAACATTTAGGGTGTTAAATGCCCTCCACAGACCCTGTAATATCCCATCCTATGAGACAGCAGAAAACAGCACAGAATAAAGACAAGTGTGAAAAGCAATACAAGCGTTTCCCGCCAAATACAGAAGACAATTTTCTGAATGAAACAAACTTTCTAGAAACAAGGCAAAAAAACCCCTACAGAATGTTATCTAAAGATAAATATCTTGTAAAGGCAGGCTATACCCAAGCCAGAAACACAGCTACAGGACAAAAGTCTTGGGAACAGCAGCTGGAAAAACAAAGAAATACGGTAGCAAACACATAGAAAAACACATAAAATATTAAAGTATCATCACTTACACTGACATGATTTCACACTAAGAAATCCTTGGCAGCCAATTATTTACCATCAGAAATACAGCTCACTTCTTGTACTACAAATCTCAATTGACTTAATAAGGAACTAATTAACAAAGATTAGCTCCCCTTTTGTGTAACAAGCCACAAAGCCAACCAAGACAAGATGATAACAAGATGCAATCAAGAGGCATTAAAGACAACAAAATAATGCTTAAGATTTGGGAGAGAAATGCTGCAAGAAAATAAATACTCAGGCACACAGGAGTCTTTTTCCTAATTAACTGGTTGCTTCACATTTTTCAGTTTCACTTAAAGTGTTAAAGAGAGGGCAAAGTTTTCTCTGATAATCGAGAGCAGTGTTAACAAGATTTCTGGATTTCAGTAAAAACTTTGTCCTCTTGTCCCCTGACACCAGAGACAGACTTGTTAATTCATTTGCCATGGGATGTAGCTCAGCTGTCTGGCTTTGACTTGCTCCAGGACACTTGCAGCAGCCCCTGGGGCACGATGCACTGCACAGGAAAAGGCATCCATCCCTTTCCACACTGAGAAGCAGCCAGCCCAGAGCAGGGGTGGCACAAATCAGCTCCCCTTCTGCTGCTGAGCAGGTAGTGAAATTGCAGTGGGAAGATGATCATGATGTTTATCACCTGTGAAAATAGCATTAAATGGAATGACCTCAGATCTTGAAGCTATTTGTGCTATGACACCAACGGAGGCCTATGGACTGATCTGTGCAGTGTGAACACAAAGGCTGAGTTTAGGTCAAACCCAATCCATGTCTGTTTTCCATTCCTTACAACTGCAATGAATTAGGGATAATCAAATTACAGCAATCCAAAAGTAGAAGGACACGTGGTTTTCTAAAGTTGTGTCCAATCAAGAAGCAAATACTAATCTTTCATTCCCAAATCTCTGAAGAAAGGCTAGAACAGGAGGCACTAGAACAGACGCACCAGGTAGGAAGGGCAGTCTCATGGGAGGTCAGGCCTTAAGCTACAGCTTCCCTTCCTTCCTCCATCACATGGGGCTATGAAGTCAGTCCTGCTCTGGCCCAAGGATAATTCAATTTAATAACACTGCAGTTCTCTAATAAAGGAGCTTGACAGAGACAGGGGCAGGTCATTCACATACTGAGTGAAAGTCCCAACTTCAAATCCCATCTTCAAATATTTTCAATTATTTACACGGAATAGAACAGCCCCGGTGGAGTCAGCTCAAAAGAGAGAGCTGTTCTTTCTGCCTTGCCTTTGCAAACAGCTAATTGGAGATAAGAACCGCGGTCTCTCCAGGGTGCGTGCATGCACGCTCAGCTGTTCCTGTAAAGCATTCCCTTTTGCCAGTGCTCTGGCATTTCTGATATCCATGCATCCCCACCAGCAGGTCCACACCAAATAGACAGCATTTGACAAACCGAAACCTAGAAATTTCACTGAAGAGATGTATATGGATATACTTGTCAATTAAATACATATCTTTCAATGTAACTCAGTCTGCTAATCTTGTGGAGTTGTCTGAGGCTGGATTACAACGTAGACGCTAACGTTAAAACTCTTAAGTCCTGTTGAGCGATACCTAAAGCTTCAGTAAAAAGCAATGCTTCCATTTCATTATAAATTTTATTATACAATTCTGTTTAAATGGAGATACAATAAATATGGGATACCTTCATAGCATGCCCGTATGAAAATCTAAATCACTACAAAATAATTTGCATATGAATCTGAAATTAATTTAATTACTTCTAAGTGGAAATAAGAGGAGAGTGAAAAGGTACTGTGTTCACTAAATGGTCAATGATCAGATCTACTTGCACCAGAACATCTCAATCTTTGAAGTACTTACCCTGTAACAACATTAAGATTCAATTCACAGGATGTGTTTTATCATCTTCCTTTGTTTAACCAAAAAGATGTTTCACATTCCCATTCACCTGCCAAAACACAAATGCACTAACTGCCTCAATTCTGTACTGACTTCTACAGCAATCTGCTTGCTAAACCTGTACAAAACCACTGCTGCTGTACTATTTACCTGGGCTATTTTTTAGGCATACATTCTCTGATTGCATGGGACAGCAGAGCTGTATCTGCCCCGGCTGCAGGAGGGGAGTGGGCAGCAGTGCCTTGTGCTGTGCTGCACACAGAGGTGGATGGCGCTGGGAGGAGCTGTGCGTAGGAGTGCAGGGTGCAACAAACCCACAGAGGTCACACAGATGGTGCACGTCCTGCAGCACTGAGCTGCACTCTTGTCAGGAAAATGCAGCCTTTCACCTGCTCCATGGTACCTCCCTCTCACCCTTCCAAAGGAAAACGGCTTCCCTAGAGAAAGCAGCAGCTGTGGGTTTTATCACAGGGCTGTCTCAATGAATGAATAAATTACACACTGTAATTTCATAATTATGCGTACACCAACTTGCATAATGAGAGATCACTTCAGTAGCTCCGTAACTACAGAGATAGCCAATGGTCATAAAAGTTAATTAAAATAAATTCGAAGGATGAAACCACCTGAAGGCACTGCACCACAAATGGGAACACAGAGCCATTACAGCACACAGCTCCGCCAGAGCAGAATGAGGGTGCAGGGCCCTTCCTGGGATGTCAACGCATGGCAAAACTCATTGTTAGAAGTACTATTCCTGAGTTCAAAAGCCTCTGATCCTTACAGCAACTCATGAAGTGTTCTGTGTGGGTGCAGTGAGGCAGGTGCCACAAATACGTGTAGCTCGGCAGCTTGTGTCTGTGGGAACATCAGGCTGCAAGCACCCAGCTGAGCCCACAGCATTTCATTGCTAGGCTTTTGCACACTGATGGCCGTGTGTCTGTCTGGAGGAAGCTTCACTTCTGCATGAATACTGAGGATGTGAAGCAATTACACATCCATTCACCTTGCTCACATGAGGGCAGAGAGTATCCAGGGAAATGGAGAATGCGAAACAAAGTCCAGAATTGTTAAAAATGCCCAGAAATAAATGTGTGTACATAGCATCAGGTGAAATCACTTGGAAAGACAATGAAGAAAACATGCCCTGCTCTTCGTACATGCCATGCCTCCCTGCGTCTTGAGGCTGTCATTCCTTTTGCCATGTGTGTGGATATCCCTTCCCACAGCAGGGGGTTGGAAGCAGGTTTTTAAGGCCCCTTCCAACCCAAAACATTATATGGTAGACTGTGAAGAACAAAGAAAAGCCCCGTAGTAGCCAGTGAAGTGCAGAGGGGGAGGCGGCAGGACCACATTGCTACCATTTCCAGCACTGAGGAGAGAAAGGAAGAAAGAGGATTTTCTTCACTAAAGACTGAAAAATAGGTTAATATAAAATCTAAAGGCCCAGAGGCAAATTTCATATTTCTTGCAGGTTGAAGAGGTAAGTGTGCTCTGCCCAGACAATAACAAATAACAGTGAGTAAACAGTAGATATTACCTGGGAATGTCTCACCAAATGCAATAGCGTTTTCATCAGGAGAAGGGGAACTGACTGAAAGCTCCCATAAGCTCTGGCCTCTTAACTGTGTCTAAGCAAGGAGAAACCTTTAATTTCACAGATCACTCTTCTCAGTTTCTGCAAATAAATATAATTCAAACGGAACCACAGGGGTCGGGGGTGCCCTGCTGAGATTTGGGATGGATCTCTTTCATTTTGTGCAATCAAGATTAACATGAAATGTTTCCAAAATGAAGATCACGGAGATGACCAGTGCAACACATGTCTTTAAGCCTTCTACAGTCCATCTTTGACAAATGAGTTAAATACATTCTTTACACAGCCCTATTCACTTGTGTACACTTACAAATGACATTTTTAAACAGTTTTAAAAGCACTCAACCCACAACCTGAAGGAAGCAGGCACGAATGCAGCTCCAACATTGCCTCTTCCATTGAAAAAATGATAATCCTAGCATCAAATATCTATTAATATAAAGGTAGTTCTTAAAGAGGTTTCTCCTAGCAACTACTTTCCCAATACCTTTCTTACTATTTGAAACTTCTTGAAGTTAATAAAGAATAAACACAAAAACAGATAAACAGCAAGCCAATATTTTCTCCTCCTGCGTATTGCTGACCAAAGGTTTTTAGGAGCCGGAGTACATGGAATTTCTGAACTCATTTAGAGGAGCTGCAAACTGTGCCAACTAAGGAATGAGAGTGACAGAAACACAGCGGCCTTCATAATTCCTTGGTGTTTCCAGTAAACAAATTATATGCACAAAATAAAATAAGCTCACATTCCCTCCCAGTAGCACTCTAGGTATCTACTGGGTAAGAAATACAGGAGCAGGAGGCAGCATGGTACATAGAAAATAAAGTACAGCAAACGTATCGCCGTTTGGCAGAATTACAACAGGAAAGGACAGGACTCTGCAGGCAGCCCATCCAACCCACCGCATCACCAAGGGAAGCAAACAAGCATCCATCAGGGCGAGGGCTTGACTGCTGAAAAGCCAGAGGAAAGAGCTCACCGAGCTAACCCCAAAACCAGAGCACAATGCCACCACAAAGGGAGAGGTGCTATAAAAGAGAATGTCATCACCATCACTGCTGTGCTTAACGTGCTCCTTCAAGAGGGAATTATTATGCCTTGCAACGTCTGAATGTGGACACACAAATCATTGGGATTGGATCTGCAAACTCTTAACAGGTGAGGTAAGCTCTAAGGCTCCTAAAAATGAAAACCTTGAGCCATATAAAATCTTCTCAAAAGACCTATTTTTAACGTATTTCCTATAAATTAATATTTTAACTCAGGAACTGCTTATGTGAGAATTATTTCTTATCTCAAGGCCCTTCAGCATGTCCAAATGGGCAAATCCCTTTTGTCAGCTGAGCTCTATTACTCTCTTCTGAATGAACGCCTCTGGGATGGATATAATAGATATAATTTTTAACAGCATATCTCGTCTGCTAATAAAATGATGCCAGACACCGTCTGTACAGAGATTTAATACCAGTAGGACTCCAGCAAATTTTCACTCCTGTTGTGGTGAGTAACTTCTGAATGGGTTTGAATCACACAGTTCTCATCCAAACCTTTTTATTCATTAGCAAGAAAAATAGCTTACAACTACCTAAATAGAGAAGCCTTTCTAGAAAGAGTGCTTGTGTCATAGGCACCGTGAGGAGCAGACTCCTGATTGTTATTTATCGCAGTTTACAGCCCTGCTTTCAGTGTTGCCACTGACAGAGCTGGGGAAGCCCAGGATCAGGTGCTGCACAGAGCTCCGTCCCTCACTGCTGAGCCCTAAATGACAGGCCAAAACTGCTCCTGGGTGATTAACTTCTCTGAACCCTGGTTTCAGGAGACACTTGAATTTGGTAGGATCTATCTTCTTTGAAATGTTCAGATGCAGGACAAACACTACAGCACTCTACAGAAGCTTACTGCCTCTTTTCTTCCCCAGCATCCATCTCTTAGGACTGACATGAATCTAAGCCAGTTGAATACTGCCCTGCATTACCTAATAGCAACAACTGCATCAGAGTTATCTGCTGGGACATGGGCTTTCTTACAATCACCTCCATATCCGCAGCTAAAACACCCCGTGAGACTACCTTACTCAAACATGGGAAGACTTCTTAGCCAAAGTCAAGTACAGGAAGTAAGGAAGAATTAGGTAACAACTATTATTTTTGCTTCCATCCTCCTACAAACAGAATAGTGGAAGCATGAATTCAGCAGTTACCCTATGCTCTGTGCAAAAAGGGTGTACCCTCAAGCTTTTGAAATTAATAATCATTCAGAGATTAGTTGAGTAGGGTAAGCAGCAAACTCAGAAGCTGTAAGTTTTGGCAGCATCTGATTGGCCTGCAAAGATATGTGCCAACGTCAGTAAGGTATTACTGTCACTTGCAACCACTTCTGCTATTTATTTATTTTTTTTTAATCATCCTGGGTAACTACCAGTAGGGGACAACAACTCATCCTCCACCAGCGTGGCCAACACTTGGTCCGATGGTGCAAATCCTTCAGAGCTTTCAATAGCGTTTGGAATGCAGACATCCAGCAAAGAAAAAATGCAATAAAATACACAACTGCTCTTATCTCCGTGTGTGAAAGCCAAGCTGGCAAGTACATATGTTAATTACAGGCTAAAAAGCTATATGACTTTCTTCAGATCAACTAGAATCTTACATAATTGCTTTGAACAGATGATTACGTGTCTGCTGTAAAGGAACTTAGAAAAATTTTATTATTATCTAGTAGTCAGCAAGGGAATTATATATTCACAGAAAGCTGTGTGTGCTCTAAGAATGGGACAAACACAGCACAGGAGCAGCGACAGACCATATGTACATATTTATTTAACACTTCTGGCACTACTGCCAGAACTGAGAGGGCTTTGAGTTCCAGTGACCACTAGAAAAGTTTTATATTTCTTCAAGCTGCTTTGTATTTCATTACAAATATCCCCCATAATTTAAGACCACAGTCTTTCAGGGGCAACAGAAGTGAACTGTCTTCCTTTTATGTCTACTTGTGGACTGCTATACCAACCAGAAATACATTTCTTTTAGAAGGGAGTTCTGTTCTACTCAAATCACAGTGGAAATAACCCCCAAACCATACAAGTGAATGGACACCTTTATTAAAAATGCAGTATTTTCCCCAGGTTCCTCTTCCTTTGCATTCAGATACAGTGGGTTTTCCAAACTGAAAAAAAACCAGCACTGATCCTTACTGTGCATAATAGTTTCTTGAATGAGCTGTACCATTGCCACTCCCATTCCAAAGATATTCCTTGCACTGAACCAGTGTCATGTGTCACAGGTAACTGCATTTGTTCAGACATACTTTGCTATGCGCAAGAAAAGCTAATACAGGTGTTCAAAAGCCCAGGAAAGCAAGCAAACACCTACTATATGACAGAAACTCCACCTGCCTGCAGATAAAGGAGCTGATCCTACAGGGAGAATGCCCTGTTCCTGTGTGTTTCAGCACAAGTTCTTAGAAGGCCTGTACGTTCACTTTGGGGCAGGGACAAGCAGCCTTCTGTGGCACCCATCCCCACAGTTGCTATGTTGACCTGCTGAGCAACGTGAGTGGGAAGAGCACCAAAAGAGACAGGAATGGTCCAACAGAGAAGCATAAGAAATCATTAGGATTATTTAAGATCTCTGAGCTGGAGGGACAGAGTTGTCCCTGGCACACAGTAAACCTCTATCACATCATTCTCCAATACAAGTAGGACAGAAACAGCATTCATAAAAGCAGCACTTTCACTGCTGAGTGAAATGTAAGTGTTCTCTCACTAGCACTCAAGGAAACGCAGTACTGGATGGAAGCACAATGCTGTGGGAAGCACCATGGCGCCCAGCCGCAGACAGAGCAGGCTGACCTCCTGTCTTCAGAGCCAGAGCTGACACTTCCTCCAGCACAGGCGGATGCTCTGAACCACATCTCTTTCCGATAGTCATTTGATCTTTTATTAAATCAACACGATAATATCATTGTGAATTCCTGCTTTGTTTTTTCTTTGTTGGTTTTTTTTTTTTTTTTTTGTTTTAAACAGAAGAGCTCTGAGAAAGGAATCCTTTTCACTGATCAACTGGTTCAAAACCTTTTCACCCTCTTTAGCATTATACTAAGTGACATGACATCAAACAACACTGAGGAACTCAGTGCTAAGGGAACTGTCTCAACTGATCAGTCTGTCAACAGAAGCCCAAGAACCAAATGTCCTTCTTACCTTACTTAGTATAATTAGGAATATGAATTATGGTAAGGAAAGTGTTTCACCCTCTTATTAACCTTGACATTATCTTTAGCTAGTTAGCTTCATGCCCACACTAAAATTTCTCATAAATCTTGTACCTAATATCTCCTAGACACCTCCCAATACATGAGATGTGTTTTACTTTCCATAAAGAATAAAAAGAAAAGATTCCCAATGATCTTGACTTTTACAACAGACACAGTAACCCCAATTCATGGCTGGTTCAGAACTTAATTCTGAATTACAGAGGTGAGAAAATGAAGAGAATTAAAAGGAAGCACATTTTAATGTGATGGAAAGCACAGCAATGCCAGCAGAGCAGCAAAGTCCTAGGCTGCAGCAAGCAAGGGTTTTCTCAAATGCAAGATCCATGGGCACAGAAATAAAGGATATAAGCTGCTAACCTTGAAAAGGCATCAGGTATGCAGGGATCTCCAGCAAAATACCTTTGCCTCCACTGCCAGCCCTTAAATGAGGTCTGGGAAGGGGTAGATCCTGGCTTCACACCTTTCAGCGGTCACTCAGCTGCACTGCATGTACCCAAGCTCCCCTGGGTTGGCCCTGCCTTCCCACCAGGTGCTCAATCACTGGTTCAGGCTGTGACTTTGCATTTCTGCTACACGCATGAAGTCAGACTCTCAACTAGTCTCACTTTATGAAAACTGAATTGTCAGTTAATGGGTGGTGGAAATCAGAAAGAAGTTACATCAGAGCTGAGAAATGATTTGCACATGTACTTTTTTTTTTTTTTTTTAAGGTATTTCTTGTAGTTAAGATCACACACCTCATAACAAGAGCCTTTCCCCAAACCTCTAGCTATTACATGCTCCCAGTGAACGCACGGTTTAGCAGCAAGCAAAATTTCCTGCAGAAACTCATTCAATAGCCTTCAAAGTCCACAGTCAGTTGTGAGGTTTACTCTTCCTCTATTCTTACCCTGGCAGAATTCCATTCCAGCAAACTGAATGCAGACTGTGTCCACACTATTAAGCTTCACTGTTGCTTAATAATGCAGAAGAGATCTATTCATCAGGTGTCCAAACGAGGCACAGCCACGCTAAAGGGCTGAGTGAGAGACTAACTGACTTCTATTGTTCTGCTCCTGTGTTTTGTTCTTGCTTTCTCTTTAATCAGTGGAAAACTTCTGAGATAAGCTTGTTGCAGAAGTGATGGATGCCACCACCGTTAATTATTCCGCCCATTACAAAGCGTAGTATAAATCACTTTTTGTCTGGTGACTGTCGCACAGAATTTGTAGTGCACAAAAGGCACTGCAGATCTGCGATATGGCTCTGCTCTTCTCATTACATAAGAGATAAAGATATGTGTTTAACAAACACATTTATTTTAACTCAACGAAGACAGGCCTGATTCAAACATTAGCACTTTCTGAACAGTTTTTTCTATTATCTGCATTACTTGGTACACGAGTACAAGACAAGTTTTATTTTCAACATCGCCTTAACAACAGAGCATGCTTTTTGCCATTTATGCTTCAAGTATCTGCAGCTAAAAATGCCATTCAGAGATGAAACTGCTGCACAAGTACACTTTGTTCAATACAAGAGCCAAGCATTCTTTGCTATCCACCAGCTCCATAAGAAAAGCTTCCTTATTCAGAAGGTATTGATCCAGCATAAGCTTTGCACATTGATTCAAACATTTGGGATCAGAGGGCATTAGAGAAAGGGTCTGTATGTTTAACAGTGACAGTGGCAGGCATAGTGATGTCAAAGCTAGAAAAGCCACCCTCTGACGCACTGGCCTCGTGAGGAAGACGGACCTTGCAAAGGTTTTGACATGCACCACCTCTCTGAAAACTCATTCCAAACCAAAGCCTATACTGTATGACTGCCCCTAAGCATTATGCCTAAACCTCATTAACTTCAAGGAGAATAAAACACTTGTTTATGTTTTGCTTAACAACAACTGACCATTGGTTAAGGGATGGACAACGCACTCATGCTTAGCCTTGATCCCACAGAAATCCACTCAGGCACATGAGTACCCTCCTGACACTCCTGAGTAAAGGAGTTGTGAGTCACAGTGAAGACTGGAAAGCAAAAGCAACTCATGAAGTGCTTCCCCACACATGGAGCTAAGGAGTAAACTCATGTATGTAGCATCATTTACACAATACAAAGCAGACCAGATATGCGTGCCCACTCCTGGCACCACAGCATTCCAAGCTCTACCCGTATTTTAAAATGTGAGAACCTTTACATTCCTACAGGAGTGAGAAGATTGTCCAGAATTCAAGTACATAAATTATTTTGCTGTTAAGAAGCAAACAACTGTTCCCTCCCCTTAGTCTACCTTCTGAGCAAGCTGTTTAACACTGCATACATACTTCATTTGTTAAATTCTTTAAGGGAATTTTTAAGCGATTGGGGATTTCACAAATGACTTCCATTTCAGAACTTGAAACTTGATTTGAACTCAGTTGTAGATGAAGGCCTTCGCTGTGGTATGCTTCCAAAATTATGACCATGAAATGAAGCAGCGAAGTCATGTGAGACTAGTTCACTGCATGATAGGCTTCACAAGCAGGACTACAAATGTTTCTGTTGGACTGGAACAAAGCACGGTTCGGAGAGCTTGCTCCCCATGACAAAGGAAACTTGACATCCATCAAATATTCACTCCCTTTCATAGAAATGGAAGCACTTTTCAGCCTGCTCGTCTGACCTGTTCCTTTCCTAATTCTTTAGCCCCTGCATCTGAATGGCTGTTCTACAGCATTGCCATGTATGCACATAATAGACCAAATTCTCCAATGTACAGTCACAGAAGATGAATGTGCATATATTACACTTGATTAACATTAATGGAAGCCACTATTGTATTTGACCAGCATTCATGGAAGCCAGACCTTCTCCTTCAGATGGCTGGACCCCCTGGGACACAAGTGAGCGACCGAGGCAGGCATGCCTGCAGCAGTACAGCAGAAGGGGAGAGAGGAGGGCACTCCAGAGCTTCTGATGTTCTTCAAATTCAACAGAGTTGGGCCAAATTGCCATTAGGTCAAAGACTACTTTGAGATAAAAACAGCTTAATATACATTTGTTTTTGCATCCCAGATTTTTGCTACTGTCTAGACAAAGTCTGTTAGTTGGAAAATGCTTTTATTTCCATTTCATTGCAATGGATTTCTTGCAAACCATTTATTGTTTACCTACTTAGCTACTTCTCTATTTCCTACACATCTCACATTAGATGTTGTCATGTTTAGCTTGCTTCGATAGGTGCACATTAGCCCTTGTTACGATAGTTACAAGTACACATACAAATACACATACAAGGCTGCGCTTTTGTGCCAAGTCAGTGACTTATAAATCTTCCCCTTTCAGGCTGAAAATTCTCAGGCTTGATCAGAGAACAAAGTTTATGCTGCTGTTGCCATTTTTGTTACAAGAAAAATTTCTGCTCAGATGCTCTTTTTTTAAGGTCAGAAACACAAAATCAAGGTCAAATTTAGAAGAAGTACCATGATAACATTCAAAGCCTAGCATTAACCTGCCATGAATTTTAAACCACATTAAGTATCCATTTAACCGAATTTGTTCTTTCCACAAACCAGTATAAAGGATACTGCAGCCAACCTGCTTGCAGATCAGCCTCCCACCTCTGAAAAACAACAAGAGAACCAAAGAAGGGCTATAAAACCAGTTCACACCTTCAAGTGCAATCTTAGCACTGCTCCCCTGAGCATATGATAGGCTGTAGCCCCCAGTGAGCACCACCTGCAGCACTGGTACAGAGTGCCCAGGCAGCTGGGACAGGGACCTGTGCCTCCCAGGCAGCCCACACCGCTGCGTGGATGCAGCATCAAGCCAGAATGGTGGCGCCTGTCCTTTGCTGTTGGACAGCATCACACCCTTGGAGAGGGGACAGAGCACCCTGTCTTCACTGCTTTGTATTACATGATCATTCTGCCCGCAGGACAACCCTTGGAGTGATATACAGTGCACAACAACCTCCCCATCACTACAGCTGTGCATCTGTTATGTTGACAAACGAGCTTCAAACAAGAAATTGCAGGCACATGTTTGCAGGTGATTCCATCTCTCCCCCAGTCCTTGCTCCAGCTAAAAGGAAAATTGCACTTAATATTTCAAAAGTGCTCCTGCTATGGAAAGGTTTATGACAAACACTTTAAATAATGATTTTAGCTAGTAATTGGCACACTAGGTCTTCAGATGAGAGGAGAACAATCACTCTTGTTGTTACTCCTGTTATCTTGCAATGCCCTCTCCCGGTGCAAGGTCCTTGGCATCTCTGAAGCTGAATTGGAATAATAACGAACAACTTTTAAAACCTATCTCTGCAATAAGCAGCTGGGAATGAACTAAAAAGGCCCTCATCAGTACAAAGCAACACTGTCTCCTAGGTTTTTACTGCTGGCTTGTGCCAGTTGAGGCTGTGGATTGCTTTAGGCACCTGTTCCATCCTCCTCCCACCAAGTGCTCAGGGTGATGAGAACTGCTGACACGGGGTCACCGTCTGCAGCTGCTCTTCAGAGACCCTCCTGCACCCTCCAGTGATACGGATGCAGGTTCTCAGCTAGGCACAAAGCCCACATTAAAATGCAGAACCTCAAATGCAATGTGGAAACAACCTCTGCATGGGTTTAACTCTAATTGGGTTCAGGTAGAAAGGGTGCATGGATGTGAGGACTTGAATTGCCACTTTCCATACTGCAGATGTTTCTGAGCTTCTGGGATTCACCTATACCTTATATTTACCAAACACAAGAACAAGATTTGCTCTAATTCAGGCATCTTTGCTTGAAGATAAGGATCTGCATTTTCGTTTCCTTTTCTTATTTTCATAACATACACCTGGCAAACTGTTTATTCACTAAGCATACTACCAGCAGTGAAAGCAGAAAATCACCAATGTCTGTGAATTAAAGCAGAATCAGAGCCGTAGAAGCACACTAAGTTAATACCTATCCTACTTAAAGGAAAGAAACATGCCACATGGTGCACAAAAATAATGGATGGTATTATTGAAATGTAATGTTTTTATGAAAAAGAGCTGGTTTCATGTTTTGGTAATACTTTTCTGTCCCACAGCTCAGCTCTTCTCACCTCTGAATACTTCAAAAGAAATCCTAACATGAGAGGTGGATATTTGCATAGCGTTGGGAAAAAAACTGAATAAAATCCCTCTCTGTCATAGTGAAAGCAGGAGAATGATTCAGAATGAAAAGAAGGGGATGTTGTCACACGTCCTGGGAGGTGACAAATAGCTTCAGGAGGGAAATGGGCTTAACATGGAGAATGGATGTACATATCTATCTGGTTTGGTTGCAGAGGGACGGGGTTAGGAAGGAAGGAGGATGGGAATAGATAGATACACGGTACACAGCAGTACACTGCAGATCTGGGGTTGAGTATTTTCTTCCATGTTTCTCTTGAATTTTCACTGTCTGTCAAAGTAAACAGCCCCAATTATATTCAGCTGGACTGACACATACAGAGCTCAAGGCTGAGGAGAAGAATATTTCAATCAGCTGCTGAGGTACTGTAGGCACGAGGACATCAAGTTTTAGTCTCGCTTCATCCTCCCCCTGACATTTTAAAATGTCGAGCTACTGCCCGCATGGTTGCCTTGTTTCCCACCCAGTCTGCAAGCAAGCAAGGAAAAGGTACCTGTTTGCTGCACAAAATGGACTACAGTGGCACCACAGACTTTACAATGACAAATACGTAATCACATAGTTGGAGTAAAGGCACAATTACCAGGTCGGGAACTGTAACACAATCAATTTAATTCTCACTTGGAAGATGTAAGGCTGCTATTGGTATGTCAGGGTGCTGCGCTGGATGGGGTTTACCATGGGGCACAGCAAGCTCCTCATCCATCGATGGCTGCATGCTGATATCAGGCAGCGCTGGCACCGCAGGGAGCTTTGCACACACTGGGGCAAGTTATAAATTCCTGTCGCCTTCAGCTGAAACCCACATGTCAGCAACACAGCCAGCGAGGAGCACCTCATCTAAATGTAAGAAGCACTTTTCTTACCCCAAAGAAAAGCTGGTGCAGCAATGCAATATTTAAACTCTACAAAGTCCTTATTAAATGTGACAGCAACAGCTGTAGCAGCCAGAGCACTGGCAGACTAGGGAAAGAAATTAAAGCCCTTCTGAGGGCTAGAAAAGGAAAACAGGTACAATTTTACAAGTCGGAACAAGGTCTGGGCTGATAGGGAATAGAGATCCAGGGACAGACAGCCAGAGATCTCGGGTGCTGAGAGCTATTTCTTTGACCCTCCCACAACACAGAATCACCTTTTATTCCCTCCAGTGAATATCTTTTACATTAAACTAATATATATAATTTCCACTACTTACTCTCAGAGTGTGTTAGGACAGATTAAGCTCTCCCCACATCATGAAATGTCGCTGAAACAACCCTTAGAATTTATGAATGGCACAGTTCCAGTAGAGATGCCAGAGAACTGAGTAGTTATGAAGACAGTTATTCCAGGAAGAGAAAAAGTAGAAGTCAGAAATAAAACTAAAACCAAGCTATTTTCCCTATATGCAGAACTACACCGCATGTACATTTTAGGCAAGCCCGGTTTCTGTGACCAGTTTTCCAAATGAATACATTGGTAATTACCCTTTAGGGAATGGTTGGAAATACTTCCATATTTTACCATGCTCCTTCAGCCACATAGGCACAACCTACAGAAACCTGGTTTGCCCTGTATGGAAAGCCTCTAACATAATAAAACCATATTTCTCCTTGGTAAACATATTTCAAATAAACAATCCCAAGTGAATTAACTTCAATATATGAGTAAACAGAGATTTATTTATTTATTTATTTATTCATTTTTCCTGCATCGGTTTTGTGAAACTTGATAAAGACGAGGACATAACAGGTGTTTCATTGCTGGAGATCTACTAAGACGAGCACTACTATGTCTCTGTGCTGATCTCTACACTGCCCTTCCTTCCCAGCAGCAGACTTGGATCGCTGTGTTTCATCTGAGTGCAGCTCTGTCCAAAGCTTCCAGTGCAGCTTTTTTGTCAATTGATGGAAAAGCCTTTTAGCTAGGAAAACTGACTTCTCTCCCTCTAGAAAGCACCACCAAAAAGATACATTTTATTCCAGAATGGACTTTTTGCTATAGAAGGAAAAAAGCGTTTGGTAAGACGGGAAAATGTCAAAATTCCTCCTTGATAAAATGATTGTTTTTTGTTTTTGGGTTGTTTTTTTTTTTTTTTTTTTTCACAGATAATTTGCTTTCTTAATAAACATCATGCTTTAATTAGGTTTTTCACCAGTTTCAGACAGAAAACTCAACTAAGTACCAACCACGGGTATTCTTCTCTGCCTAAGCAGTGCTGTACCTCCAAAGCCCTTTCCTCTTGTACTGTCAAAAATGCCACGCTAAAAGAGTATTGATTAAGCACTTCTCATTCCTATTTTATTTACAAATTAAGTTGTCTGTTCGGAATACCCAGTGTCCCAAAAGAAGCGCAACTGAAATGCCATCTCTAAATCAGACCACTTTACTACACATAGACACATGGACATACACATATTCAGACTACAATATTCTACTTAAAACATCTTCCCTAAATACAGCTGCTGAGGGGCACTTGGAGGTTACAGAGCTGTCAGAGCCCTGGCAGGATCATACCTCCCTTGTTCCAGATGCACCTCTTTCCAATTTAGAAGAAAAAAAAGCATGTCAGTATCTTCCAGAGAAGTCATAAGGGCATATGTAGCTCATGGCAAATTGGTACCTTCCCTGTCAGAAACTATAGCCGCTCATGGCCCAGGACGGCCAACTCAATTATCCACAACTGGATTGCTGATGTGGTGTGTTCTCCACAAAGCTGAATATCCATCTGGTGCTTGGATTTAGTCTGCCCTGGTACGACAAGAGGCTTTTTATTATCTCAAGCCATCATGACATTATCTTAGATCAATTCCTGGCAGACATGTACCTGGTATACAAGAGAACAGGCGCTAGCCAAGATAAAATAAAATCAGAGACCAACACAACCCTTTATGTTGTGTGGTCCCTTTATGTTATGTTTATATAACATTTATACACTTATATACTATATTTATATTTACATTTATAACATAACCCTTTATGTTATGTTTATGTTTAACCAGTCCTTTTGGTCCAGAACTAGGCTGTACCAGAAAAAAAAAAAATAGAGAGGATAAGAACTTAATGCTGATATACAAATTTACAACTATATTGTTCATTAATTTTACTGTTTGATCATTTTGATTTGCCATTCTGCACATTATCTTTCCTGGGCGTTTTCAGAATACTTCAGCCCACAGGGCTTGTCATAAACAATACCTCTGAGAGCTTTTCATTTTAAGCTGAAGAACAAGATGAAAAGTTAAATCACTTACTGTTCCCTTCCCATTGGTTGCAAATTGATTTTATTTACTGAAACATGCTTGCATTGCAAAAGCCACTCCACACATATAGTAAATAAGTCAGCAGATGAACGACGAGTGTAACCAGTAGCAAGCATCCTTTGAAATAAACTGCAGCTATAAACACCTAAACACAAATTTAGCTGAACACTTCATTTTTCTCCTGCTTACAAGAGGTCAATCAATACTACCAAAGACAAAAAGTAGCTTGGTTGGTGCCGATAAAAATTAAGAATAAGTATTTCATGCTGCTCCACTGTATTAAAGGCAGCTAGGATACTTAACGAATCAAACATATTTTGATCTGTCCTTTCAACTTTAAAATTGCAGGCACAGAACAAACATCAGTGAGTTATTAGCTTCAGTCTTCTGGCGAGTATCATAAGAGTAACATCAGAGCCTGCAGCAGTACCACAATTGTCAGATCTCATAAGCTAAACATGGTCTGGCCAACAGACACTGGAATAAGACACCTTTGAAAATCACCTAAGTGCAGCAAGAAATGGTGCTGACAATTCAGTAGTGGGCACTCTTCTTTCCACAGAAGAACTTCTCATCTCAGACATTCACCCACAACTGCTACGCAGCATAAACCAGCTTTGAAAGGCACCAACACAGAGAAAACACAGCCCTAATCTCCAGCTGAAGTTACTGCAGTTCACCTACTAGAATTCCTCCAGACATTTCAAAGGAACTACCAGTCTTTGCTTTCTGTGCTCACACTTCACTTAGGAGACAAAGCATTACTCCAGATTTGCAGTTTCTCTGGGAGGATGGGAGGGCGGCGTTTCTAGTGGGTAAAGCAATCTGCTCGCTCATGTGTATCTATTTTACCATTAGCAAAATGTTTTCAGGGCAGTGCTGCTCTGTGTCTGTGCATCTATCTGCCTATTTATTATTAATAAAGAAGAATGGGCATCCAGTCTACATTTTTGTGATGAGGAAGCCTCCTTTATATGGGAAATGAAAATGAACAAGTTTACCTCAGTGGTTGTACTTTACCTCACTGCTGTGGGCAAAAACCCCACAATCCTATCATTTATACTAAATCACCCCTACTACTATAAGCAAAATGTACTTTGAGAACACGGCTCAGCCGCTCCAAGAATAAAAGGCAATTCTTAAAGGGGGAGCTCGTACCTGACATTTACAGTATACAGTATGTGATTCAGCAAGCTACAGTCGCTGTGCACAACAACAGAGCAGTGGATAAATGAGCAACCGATAACAAGTGCGGAAGCCTTGGCTGTCCTCATCAATAAATTTGAAATACCAAATAATCAATACTACAAACTGCTGATTTAAGGCTGAAAACACTAGGTAATGTTCAAGAACACATCAGAGAACTAGGGGGCATCACAGGTCAATAAAATCTAATGCTATTTGCCATTCTAATTACTTTGCATGTTCACGAGCTAGGAAAGCAGTTTGTGAAGCTGTATGGAAAGCGCCAAGAGTACTGACACTATATATAATTCATAGGCTGCAGCATATTGCTACATTTCTCATTGCCCTTAGAACTTACACTTTCTCCAGGAAATATGGAGATACTTAATACTTAATGTTTATCTTCCAAAGTCATTTTTCAGGAGCCCAGTATTAACAGGTCACTCTGGTGGATGGGAAAGCCATCAATCTGGATCATTTCAGGGACTGAAAATGAAGGAGCTTTTACCCTTGTGGATATATGGCATTGTCACTTCATCAGTGACACAGTTCATACAGCTTGCACAGATGGGCTTGTGCATCCTTCAGACACTGTCCAGATCCCCAATTGGCTGACTCCAATGAGGCACTCCTGAAAGCAGCACTTGGGTCTATTTATCAGGACCTTGTTGGGTGTCAGGTGAAAAGGAGATGTTAAAAGACAGAACATGATGGTACGTATCACGTCTTCCAGGTGAACAGACACCCACACCATACTGGTACCTTGCTCTCACTTGAATTTGCTCAGTGACTCTTTGAAGACAGAAATCCCTACAGATTTATACTGGAGTTATTGCGTGGTTGAACAAGGAGTGCTCTGAAAGAGGCAGAAAAATTGCTCAATTTTCCAAATGTGGCCAAAAGAAAATGTCCACATTTCTCTTTCTGGATCACAATCTGTTTTCCTGAAGTTGCTAGGAAAAATGAAAGTCACTGCAGAAGTCACTGGCTATTAGGTGGGCTTTGACCACAGGAACATGCTTAGATGTCTGCAGCTGTTAATGGGATGCTGCTAACAATCATATAACAACTCAGAATCAGAGCTTTAAGATAAATACTGTAAGAAACACAAATTTATATTTGCAAAACAAGGGCCTTGATAAATATTAATACAAATCACATAAAATATATCAAAAGAGAACTACTTTTTTGGCACTTCCTATATGTTGCTTTAAATAGACTGTTATTTCTTCAATGTTTTGAAGAACTCAGCTGTGAAATTCATTTCCTGGTCTTTTAGTACTGTATTTGACAGCACTTAACCCATTTCTGACTAGGTTCCTGTCAGGAAAAAAGGATTCCTTTAGATAATCAAAATACTGTAAGATTTAATTCATCATTTTTATGAAAACTTAGCGAGGAAATGCTGAGAACAATATCTCCCACTAACAGACTTTTGAAGTCTGGAACTCTCAGCAGAAACTCAACATGGATGGGTTTTTCTCTGCTCTTCGCATTTAATAACAAAGTGATTCCCTGACTGTGTCAAGATACTGCAAACAGGCAGAAGGGATGAAGTCTCGCTATGGATATGTGCAAGCCATAGCAGCAAGAAAATGTCACTTCAGATGTGACACAGATGTTATAAATTTTAACATGTCAACATTAGAAGCGAACAGAGAGGATTTTCTGTTCCGATATGTAGCATCTCTCCCAGAAGTACAGAACTTGTGCAAATTAACTTGTTCACTTTCAGATTTCTTTTCTAAATTAAAAGAAGGTACCTTAGCAGTCAGCAACCCTGCTCAAAGCAGGGGGTTGGAACTAGATGATCTTTGGGGTCCCTTCCAACCCAAGCCATTCTATGATTCTGTGATTCTACGATTCTTATCATAGAACTACAGCTACAAGCAAGATGCTTTTCTCTTCCCTTTTTTGCTCCCATAAATACTTCCCTCCCCAGCAATAGTTTCTTCTTGATATTTTTTCCACTTATTCTCTATTTTGGACTAAAATATTATTAAAAGTCCTGTAACAAAATAACATTAGTATTTGTTTTGAAGAAAGATAGAAGGTCTTGCAGCCTTTACCACTCTATGTGCAGTTCACTGGCCCATTGCATGATTTAATACTGTGAACTTAAAGGACAACAGGCGCAATTATGAAAATCTTACTAGCTTCTTATCCACTGCAACTGCTTAAGCGATGTTTGATGAAAATCTGAAAATGCCAAAAGCTATTTTTGTTGGTTAATCACAATATCTTACCTTGTGACACTTAGGAGAGCTGAAGCCGAATGCAGAATGCAGGCAGACCTCAGAAATTCAGAGCAATCCCCCTCCTCCCCATAGCCTCTGCAGCCTGAGATACAGCCGCACATCTGCCAAGGAAACAGGATGCAAACATCTATCCCCCACTTATTCTGGGTGCCTTTTGCGCAGTCATTTGCTGTCCATATTACTGAGTAAGGGAGGGAGTTAGGACATGAAGATAAAAATACCTTGTTAAGTACAAAATTGGGTTCTTATGTAGAAAGCGACAATGGTCTGACTGCACTTGAGTAGCTCTCTGTGAATTTATGAAGGGCAGAAGATGGGCAAGCTGGGCCTTCATCTGGAAGCAGTCCATTTCCTGCCAAGAAAGAGCTCCAGATCGAGCACTCGCGTGGGATACAACAGACACAGGAACCTTTGGCTCAGAGAAGAGAGGGCTGCCAAGTACTGAGAATGCACTGAACATTGTTCGTGGAGGGGAAGAAAGGCTAAAGCTGCCAAGTCAGAAGACAAGCGAAAGAAGGAAAGGCATGTTCCTGGGTCCAACAGCTGCAGAACCCGCAACATCATTTTAGATGTTTTACAGGTTCTGGTGAACCCTCAGCAATGGAAGTATCTTATTTGGAGATCTGGAGCTGAAAAAACTAGCTCTCTAGAGGGAGCAGCCATTTCCAGGAAAAGGCAAACAGCTTCAAACGCAGTGACACATCCCAGACAGCACTGGCCATGTGAGTACAGGAGCAAACTCCAAGGCTGGGATAACTCCTACCATACGTGTCGCCACACTACTTTGGAGAGCTTTCACTCCCTCTCATCATGTAAGTTCACAGGCTTACTGATGGCTCTCCTTGAAAAATGTTCTACTTTGAGACAAATGGTATTCTTATCTATGTTTGAAAAGACAAATACAAGAGAGAGTTGCCAGCACTTCTTACCAGTACCAGTGGTAAGTGGGGTACCAGTGGTACCCCAAACAGCCATGAAAACAGCCCTGCACTCCAAGCATCTCCTGGATCCTAGGGACTAGGTAAGAGGCCCAGTGCTGTTAGAAATGAGAACCTGCATTTGGTGAAAATCTGGCCATTTCAAGAGAAATTCCCTGTGAATTATCAATTCCAAGCATTTTCTGGACAGGAACTATCAAAATATCTAACTTCAGGAATGGAAGTCTCCAGGAATATACAACACTGACCTGTATGTATTACTAAAAATTACGACACACAAATAAAGTCACTTGACAAAACATCATTAAAAGTATAAAATCTTGCAAGATTTGTTATTTAAATTATTAAACAGAAATAGATGTTATTTCCACACAGGGCTCTATTTAGCACACTAACATCTTAATCAGCTGATGACAAAATGGTGTTAAAAACTGTTATTGTATCCCATGCCCAAAGAAAAGGCTCTGGAGCAGACTACAAAGTGACAAGAGGAAGGTGATGATGCACCCCCCTCCTGCAGGAGCTGGAGGCTCTGCCCTCCCTGCACAGCGCAGCGTCAGTTACTTCGGGTACCAAAAGCAGTACAAATGCATTAGCTGGCCCTGTTGAAAAGCTCCTTCCAAGTTCACTTAGAAATCCCTGTGGACTGGAGTTTTGTGCAACAGGCACATCCTTAGTACTGCTCCTCTTGCTTCAAGAAACTCTGCTGAATATGTTCAGTTTATGCACTTTTACTCCTTAGCTACCTGCTTTTTTAACCTGTGTCTTATGTTGCCCCTGCTTTTATGTATATTCAATTCCCATCTGCACAACGATATTCAGAGCTCAGTGACCTTTTAGAGCTAAACTGGTGTTTTTTTTTGGATAAGTAACTACTTAAGCAACAGCGAGGCATTTCATAATTCACTGCAGATTTGCTGAACTGCCTGTGATAAAACATAATGCTACTGGAATAGAATCATAATGACATGGTTTTTTAAGCAAATAATAATAGTCATATTTTACATCATAAAAGTAAATCCCTCATAATATCACTCCAAAAGTGATACTTCGGTTCAAACAAACTTTTAACTTACTTTAGTATCTTTTCTCTATGGCTTCTCAGCAAACCAACAACAGCCAAAAATGCTGTCAATCAACACATCATTTCTGTGATTATGTTGATAGTAGTTCCTCTGCTGTGGAGTGTTAAGGCTTAGGGTGCACATACAGACTGCTGCAGGTACAGGCTAGTCACTGATCAGCGCCCATTGGTTCTTGTCAATGATGTATCATTATCTTCTGCCACAAAGGATGTGAAATAGCATACCCAGTTTACACAGGGCTAAAAATATGCAGAGAAGGAACTACCACAAAACAGTGGATGTACTTTTAGGTCCTACCATCAATTTCTTTGTGGTAGCTTCTCTCTGCCCATGGCGCAACTATTTGCTGGCATTTTTAAATCCAGTTCACCCCTCTGGTTTAACCATAGAAAATCACCATCAATCGCCTGTGCTAACTGAGTAGTTCCAAACACACTAAAAAATCTAGCAACAGCAGCAGGCGTAATTTGAAAAGTGGGCAGTGTAATGAGATTGGAAAGAATTTAATTGAAAAACTATGAGCAAAGAGCGAACTCAGGCAGAATCATTCAATTCATGAAGCCAGGTGGAATAATTTGTCATTTAGGACAGTCAAAACAAATATTGCTGTACAAATGACTTTTAGGAACAGCCAGGCATTTTAGTAGTTTGTAAGAAGAAAATGATGGAGATGAAGATAGAGTAGGGCTCAAAAGAAACTCAGAGGTCTGCTGGACAGAATGGTTCAGTAATTCCTGCATGTCAGGCCAATACATCACTGGCACTTTGTGAAATTGGGCAGACAGCCACCTTCTGCTGTCAAGTAAGACTTCGCAAATCATACCGAGGCAAACTCTTTCACCAATACAGTTGTCCATGGAAAAGCACAGCCAAGCCAGACAGCCTCACCTGCCAGGGGGGTTCTGGGTTGTCCCAGGATATTGGGGCTGGCTCCTTGCTCAGGAGGGCCACCCTTTCCCGGGCCTCCTGCTTGCATTTGCTTACACCTCTTACATGCCTGTCTCCTCACAGACTAGTGTTCCAAAACACAAAAAGGTGCTGAAGCAACAGGCAAACATAACAGGTGTATTTCCCAAAAGCTATCAAAACGTTCTGATCTGTCAGATGGAATGGGCCGGCCGGCCCAGAGAGGGCAGGAGTTTGTCTAAATTGCCTTTCAAACACAATGTGAGTTCTTCAGGTTTTCAGTAGCAGCATTAGTAACAGTAAAATAATTTAATTGTTCCTTAATAAATACTAGCATACAATATTCTCAAATATCTGAAGTTGCATTAAAAAAATATATTAGTTCTGATATTAATATCTTTATATTACTATGCTCTTTTTTTTCTTGTTTTGTTGTTGTTGTTGTTTTTTCCTTTCCCCCCCCCCCAATTTGGATATGCTCTAATTAACTCTCCCAGTAGAGACAGACATTTTCTTCACTTTTCAGGTTTTGATAGCCCTGGATCACAGGTGCTAAACTCACTTTTTTATCCACAACAAAAATACCAAAAAGCGAAGTGAAAAAGTATATATATATATTTTTAAACAGACTGAAGAGTTACATGTTACTTACTAAGCGATAATGCTGTTGTCATGTTTATTCAGTGAAAAAGGCTGACAAGACTTGTTTCACATCTGTCTGCACAATATAGCAAAACCATGAATAACGAGCGATGAAAAAGCTGTTTTGTTGACAATCTATTATTCCTAAATGCACCCAAACAGCAAGATGTAGCCACTGCTTGTTAGTGCTGTATTGGAGCTCAAGATTTTGTCCCTATAAATACTTTGTGTCTAAATATTTTCCAGATATATTTCAGGCTGCAAGCCTTTTCTTTGCAACCCTGAAGAACGATATCACTCTCTCCTATACCTCTAACCATCAAAGCCATACAAGGACACTGGTAGCTACATCCAGTACTCCACTAGGCCTTTCTACAAATGACATTTTCCTTTTTTGATTTATGCTCCTTTATCTCTACTGTTACAACCCAGGCTCCTTTCTCAAAATAGCCAGACATTATTTTGTTGGGTTTCAGTTTTCATCTACAAGACCAGTGAGATTCTTCTTATAAACCATCTCACAGTTTTCTTACTGTCTTCTTTGGGACCAATGACTTGGTAAAAACTCTAACTGAGCCACTGAGATCTTCCATTTCAGTCTGTAAACAAAAATGCAACACTGGAGCTGAGGAAAACAGTTCCCAAGGACTGGCACATGCTGTCCTTGCAGCTCCCTTCCACAGCCACTCCAACAGCCCCCTGACACTTTGGTACAGGAAGGTAAGGCAGCACCTTTTCATAACTCCGATGTCTTCCCTGGAAGCTTGCTTAAATAATGATTGGATCACAGGGGCAGGGGTTTGCCCCTAATTCAAAGTATCACCTGGCAGACTCCATTTAAAACAAATGCTTAAGCAACATAACATGAATACCAAATAAACAGTCATTCTTTGTTCAGGCCACCACTGCCCTCAACAGGGCTAGCAGGAGCCTCTGCTGATGGTTATTGGGAGACTTCAGCATACAGAAGACATGTCCACTCTCGTGCAAAACACAGCAACCAAAGTCTGCCTGAAAGTGAGCAACAATTGTTTTCCAAAGACTAGCAGGTCCTATCTGTTGCATAAAGAGTCCTGAATTTTTATACGACCTATGAATTAATTTCCGGATCTTTTAATTTTATTACATGCAATCATCACCCAGTTCAAACAGCTGAATGTATCATACATACCCTATAAAAATTTTGCTAATTTCTTCCTATGTTTTTCCCTTTGGACTCTGAAAGATACTATCCTGAAGAGTACAAACATGGCAGGTCTGGCAACACAAGGAAAAGAATGCATGAGATCATCTTCTATCACTCGTCTACATGTAATTCCCACAGAAGGAGACACTTGCAACATACTTGCAGGCAGAGAGGACTTACTTAGAGTAAATAAGTGCATTAACTTAACTTACTTATTTCAAGTAGTGTACATTTTAGAGAACGCCTGAAAGGCCACAGGGAAACGAACCCAAATTCCTCTCTATACATGGCAATGCAGCTCCCCTTGCTTGAGAGAGCTGCAGGGTTGCCTGTTTCACTGTCAGAATAACTCTTCAATAACAATTTTAGGTTACCATGGCTGCTGGCAGTGGCTAATGGCATCTTGCTGTTCAAAATCCATATTGTTAGTGAAACTCAGGCAATTGTACTTTTACAAATGCCAATCCAGGCATGTTAATAAGTAACTGCAATAGAAACAGCATCAGAAAGTCCCTGCAGAGCAAAGAGCCTCTGAAATCAGCAGGCAAGATCTTTTTCTCCACATCTGCATTGCAAGCTAGCAGAGATAATTCTACCAAGGCTTTGCTGGTAAGCCTTCAGCAGTATTTATGAACAGTGATTTACTGCAGCAGGTTCAGCAGCCTGAGCTCTGGTCCCACCCTGGCTCCTCCAGGTACAGCCATGTATTTTGATGAGAACTCAGTTTTCAGACAGGCAAATAACGGGGCCCAGCACACCATCAATTCCAGTACAAGACAGACATGGACATAATGGAACAAGTGCAAACATGATTAAGGAACTGGAGCATCTATCATACAAGAAGAGGCTGAAAGATCTGAGGGGTACACCTGCAGGAGGGAAGGCTCAGGGAAAACTGATCCATGAGCAGAAACACCCGGTGGGAAGATGCAAAGAAGGTGGTGCCAGACTCCATCCAGCCATCTCAGAGAAGCCCACTGAAAGAAGGAACAGGCACACAAGCTGCTATATGATAAATTCTGTTTAAAAATAAGAAAATCTTTAGACGTATTCTTCAAACAAGTCCCTGAACGTGCCATGCACCTGTTCTCAGCCTGTGATCTCACCTGCCTCGGGACCCCCGAGCTGATGTAGCCAGCCACACAACTCAAGTTGCCCCCTGCGGTTTGCTTTCACTCAGTTTCCCCAGTAAGATAAAACCACCCACATAAAACATTCAGAAACCAGAAAGAAGATAAAGAAACTTTACAAAGCACCAAGCTTTATGATAATGTGCTTACATAGTCCCGTGTATTACATTTGTAGCTCTTACCAGGATATATAGGTCATCACTAACATAAACTGTCTAGCCTATTCCACATATAGAGAGAGATTCAACCAGCAAACACACAAACACACAACATAAGACTTGTCTCCCAAATACTTAAATCAGGAAGAAGTGTTTGGTTAAAAATCGCCCATCTTTTCTAAACATAGACGTGATTTCTACTCTGCTGGTGTGGTTGTAATGATGAGTATGTAGCACATAAACATATGTGCTTTTAGAGAAAATTTAATGTGAATTCCACACCACATTACAAGCAGAACAATCTCCTGGTTCTCAAGCATTGTGCGAAATAGAGAAAATATTTGCATATTTCATATTTACAGTTTTAATAATCCATATCACAACATCTTCGTAATAGAACGAAAAACTTTAACACATACTACAGTTATTTTAGGACAAAGTCATTAAATTGTGAAGAATTAACATAACACATTGTTCATATGATGAAGAGAACACATCACTTCTCGCAAGGTCACGACAATAGGCAGAGCAAGCTGTTATTTAATGAATATCCATCATCTGGAATTGAATTAGATGCATCTCATTTTCACTTTGTCAAACTTAGTTCATACTCTGGTTGAAGACCAGCATGCTATCTAGGATAGCAACTATCCATAAGGTAGGTATTATATCTTCATTTGACAGGTCTGGGGTCAGGTAGGTCAAATCAATATTTCAGAGATCTGTCCGCAGTCAAAATGGACAATAAAGAATCACATGATATATGAGTCTGGCATATAGGGAAAATAACTCATTTAAAACAAGGAACAATGATAAGAAAAGAAAAATGGATTTCATTCAAACTAGAGGGAAGAAGTGTATTTCAAGAGCGCATAAGAAATACCATACAGACTAATTCAGTTTGATACCAAAGAGTAGATTTCTATTTGACACTGCTTTATGTAGAACCCAATTTTAATTTGTATGTCAGACAATAGACAAGAAAGGAAAAAAATAACCATTTGTTTCTATGGTTGTGTGCAAAAGGTTGAAAAAAAAAACATAGTTATTTTCAGACACTTGCAATGTTCCACAGATGCCAAAGGCAAAATAGTAATTATAGATGTCATACTGCACAGTGAGTGGAATGGAAAGGAATCAGGAATATATGGATGGGCAATACATTTATACTCATTCATTTTTGACACCTGACAAAAAGAAATGGAAAAGTACCATTCCATTAAGTAGACTACTACATGGATTCAGAAGCAAAATGCATGATCCCCTGACAAGCATGTTCCTTTCCTCCTACAGTGTTCCTACCTTCATCCTAGGAATAGGTTGTGGCACACTGCACTAAAGAAAACATATGGACGAGAGAAGCTGACCATCATAAATTAAGCCAAAGATAAAAGAAAATATGGAACAATAAATCAATGACTCAAGGCATCTCTTTTGGCTGTGTTTAATTCCAGGAGAAACCTCACCAGAAGTTTCTTTATATAGCTTCACTTATCCTCTCCTCTATGTTAGTATTAAAGATGCAACTGGAATCAGAACTCTTTCCAGCATAAGGAGTGAGTTTATGTCTGTCTTTTATTTTATAATTCAAATTTCCAGGTTTTGTATGGAACAAAAAGTAAGAGCAGTCTTCTGTGAAGTTTCTAAGTCCTTTTGTAAGGACCTAAATCTCCCCCAGTCTGAAACTGCTTGTTTACTGAGATTTGGTTTGGACTCTGTTCTACCAAATATTCGCCGACATGTGAATACTATTTTTATTTATTTTAAAACCTTTTTTTTTTTCAATTGCCATAAAACAAAGGTTCTTACCGGTAACCTTCAGTTCAACCGTTCTTCGTATAAGCTTGCCTTCAAACTTCAGTTCACAGGTATAATTTCCTCCATCTTCCTCCTGGACCTCTTGTATTAAAAGCGTATTTCCCTTCTGAATTACAATGCTTCTCCACATTTTTGGCTGACATTCCTGCAGAATAAAAATTCATTGCTAAAATTACCCAGCTTGTATGACATAGGACTGTGTCGTTTGATCAGATTTTCAGTATTATATACATAAGTAAACAACCATCTCAGCATATTTTGCAATTCAAATTTGAATATAATTTCAGAAACCATAGAGATCCGAAACTGGAATTAATTTGAAGACAGAAATTAAACAGAAATGCTTTTAAAGTTCAGTAATTCCCACTGTATCGCATGTGCCATGTTTAATATCTGACGCTCTGAAGCAACGGTTAAGTATCTTCTCATTTTGTGACGAACAACTTGCCAAGACATTTATTTTAAGATGGACCATTAAAATACATCTCTGTTTGAAGGGAGTATAGGAAACATCTGTTAAGAGTCAGCCTGGAGACAAACTTCATGCAGTCACAGCCTCATTTACCAACAGAAGAAAAAGGAAGAACAGCAGCAGTTTTGTGAGCAAGATAATTCAAGAAACCTGGTTTCCTTCTGGTCCTGTGTCTCCTCACTGGTTTCTCTCGCATCTAATGAGGTGTGAGCTCTGATTCAGCCTTTTCCTGTTACTGGGTTCTTTGTAGCATCACCCCCAAGTGTGTCATCTCATGCTGTATATGGTACTGCCGGTCTGCAACTTTCATTGACTTTCCCAGCCAGACCTTAGATTTAGGTTGATTGCTATGCATTGTGGTCCTGCTGCAGTACTTGAATCCTGCATAGTGTGCAAGACACACAGCGCAAGGCACAGCTCTCCCCTTTCTAATGTACTATGACCCTTGCAGCCAGATCTGTCCCCTTCCACTATAATAGTACTCACGACTGAACACCTCTTGGAATGCTCTGAACCAAATGTATGGGCACAATCTAATCATTTCAAAATGGTACCTTAAGATTATATTTTTATTGCCTCTTAGTAGCTTTAGCATCGAGACTGTACCGCCTGTGAACAAAATCATGCTTTAAAGTTGTCTGAAACACTCTGTGCTCTTGTTAATTCTACTGCCCGGAGTACACAAAACAGCACAATTAGGACCCAAGTGCCTTTAACACCGTTTATTTCCTCTCTCTCAAGCTGCCAACAGAGAACAAGCTCTCAAAGCACAACTAACAACCTTGCAACACCATCAGCAGCACTTTCAGCAGCCTCACAGCTTCAGAGGTTCACCCCAACAGCCCACATGCATGTCCCACTTTCGGTTTGTCTGCAACAGCGTTGTCAGACACACAGCAAACAAAACAGAACAAAGCTTTATTTTAAGGAAACAAACAAGGAAACACGATGACGTGCGTATCTACTGTGTGACAGAAAAATATCAAAATGACATAAATATCCTTTTTTTTTTTTTTCTTTTTTCTCCTCAGACTCCATATATGCTCCAAATCCTCAATCTCAAGATTTTAAATTAAAGGAGAATAACTAGGAGAAAAGCGAGACTGTGAGCTTCTGGCCTTGCACCTGGAGGCACCGAAGCTTTTATCCTTATCTCCAATGGGTCAAGTTCAGTTACAGTATAGTCAAATAAAAAATACCTAAACCATGCAATTCTGTTGCAGGTATCGGCATTCATGCTATTTATTGTTCTGCAAAGTCCCTAACCTTGTCTTGCATGGGAACTGTATTTAACACCGCTGAACGAGATGATCTGAATCCAGATCCTATCTACTGTACTAAAAATCAGAGCTGATTTTTGTTGCTGCATGACACTGACACGGCTTGAGGTTTATGTGTGGAACAGATCTGAACAGGAAAATGCCATTAGACCCCTTCTGATCCGTATACAGTTTTCAGACCTATTTACAAAGTGGAATGGAGTTGCATCAGCCACCTACTTGGAGTGACTAAATCTGAACACTACTGGGCAAAGAACTCTGTTCAATCCTAATTTAGAAGAAATACAATTCCATTAATACCCACAGTACATGTATTTCAGACATGCATCCTTGCAGAGCAGCACTGGAAGACCCTGTCATAAATACATTACCAGTTTTATATTCTGTATATTTATTTTTAAAAGTACACAAGTGAAGAGACTAAAAAAATGCATTTTTATGTGCCAGATGATTTTTTCTTTTCCTGAAACTGTTCTTACTGTTAAATCCCATTCATTCAATCATGCCTTCATGCACACATCTGTTTAAAAACAACATCCTTATACTGCTTGTCAAAACAGTTCTAACGAGTCTAACGGAGCAGTGTGTATATCAGTGGCACTAACTGTGGAAATCTCACCAAAGAAATATTTCACACAGTGTAATTCAAGCCAGAAGTGAAGTTCAAACTACTGTTAAAACAAGCCCTGATAGCAAATGTTTTATCATTCTTCATTGGGTGTGTACGTAGAAATCTATTGAAGCGTAATTATTTTAAGAGCGTATTTAAATTACAGTTAACTCCCTCTAAATTGATGCAATTATTGGCTCAGATTCATTAATCTCTCCATACAGAGAAGGCTTCTGGAAAGCAGGAGAGCTCTGCACACCATGAGCTGCAGCATTTCTGTCTTTGCTGATAGCGGTTCACCAGTCACAATCCAAATTCCCCAACTACCAGGGACTGAAGGGTTCCCTCCACAAGGACAGAAATTCACATGGAATTCTCTTTCCAGGCAACTTTAAAGGAGGAAACTTCAGAACTTCCTCATATATACTTCCATTCTATTCTATTTTGGACAACTTACATTCTCCCCTGGAAAATCTACTCTGAATAGTTCAGCATAATGGAAAGCAATTCCCTCCCAGCACCTCTGCGGTAGATTTACATGGGAAGATGGCTGATTGTACCTTCATTTACACGTTAATTTCAATCACACAGTTAGAGGGTGATAAGCTGAAGACCCACTGTAAGATGTCCAGAAACAGATACCTTCTTCAGAAGATGAGGGTCATGCTTTATACTGGAATATCACAAGACACTACTTCGGGGAGAAGGGACATATGTGTTGTATAGCACGATCTAAAGTTCCAGATCACCCTTCTTAGGGGTTACCCAAGTGCTATTCATACTGTTCTGAAATCTAAATAATTATGGATTTTCTAGAAACTACACTTGTGTCTAGGAAGTCTAGAACGGGCAGACTTCTACTAATAGCACCACAGTACTGTCTAGAATGTTTTTTCAAAATGCTGTTTCAGAAATGTGTCTCAAGCAATAACCTGACATAACTTTCTACATGACATTAATACTGACATTTTACATTACTGAGCTTCCTGACCCAGGTCCAGATAATATAATCATTATCTAAGAACTGAAGTGATAGCACCTTATTGTTAATTATGAATAAGGAGTTGTACCTAGTAGGTTATTCCATTAATGTCTCTTTACATTATCAAGCCGGACTAAAGGCTGTCGACCTCAATTGCCTGTTAGCAGCCAACCATATCAATTCACATCAATTTCACCATGGTGATGACTTGTCAGTCAGCTGTCATACTCCAGCCTGGTGTCAAAAAAACCTGTCTGAGCAACCCAGGCAACATGTGTGACTATATGGACCAAACACCCTTCCCCTCCTGTTCTCGGATGGCACAAGAAGCAGCTTCTCTTTGGTACCTTCTTTCTATCAAGATTTCAGATTTAAGTGAACACAAATTTTTTATGCATGAACAGCACTGAAGATACCCACCCATACGCTGAAAGAAATAGCTCAAATGGCTGAAAGAAAATTTTTGTTTATACTAACAGTGGGTTATGGCATGTTTTGTTACTATAAGCTTGAACATGTGAGATTTCTGTAAAAAATAGGAATAGATGACAACTTTCAAAATTGCTCTTTTCTGATGCATCCCACAAAGGAAGAAAAAAATCTGCAGCTCCGCACATAACACTTCATACTGAAAAAAACAACCTTCAAAGAACGCTGTTAAAGTTGCCAAATCAAGCACTCAAAATTTCGGATTTAACTGCTTTCTGTATTTCTGTCTCCATTACCCGAGCCAAGTTTGTCCAAAACTCACCATCCCTTTATCACTGCAATCCAAATTCTTTTCCACCAATTTCACCAAACTCTTCCTCTTGTCCAAGTACTATTTCTCGTTCCCTCTGACTCCCATCTGTTTATTTCTCCCCATTGTTTCCTGCAGTTCCTCATACCCTTAGTAAAATGTTTCGATGTATTAAGTAAGGGACATGGTTCAGTCCCATGGTTCAGAGGAAATACTGGTGGTAGGTGGATGGCTGGACTGGATGATCTTGAAAGTCTTTTCCAACCTTGGCGATTCTGTGATTCTTTAACACCCAAGGGCTTTTCAAATATCAAACTCTGGTCCATATCCAGGTATTGAGTAAAATTTACCAGGACCTTAGTAAGGACTTGGTATCTGACATCTGCATGGCAATCTGCATTTCAGTCATTCTCCTGTTCCCCTGAGGAGCTACAGTAACACATCATGCATGTATCTGCTGCTGAAAGTTCTGGGCAATACTTGAAAGGCCCTGAAGAAGGCACAGCCAGCACAGTTACCTGCTGAGTAGTAGAAGTTCCTAGCAAATCTCAGTTAAAATTAACCAACCTCAGTAAAATTACTCAATGAACCTCAGCAAAAGTACAAGTATCTGTGTGAAATTACCCAGCAGACTTCGGTAAAATTTAACAGGCCTTGATGAAAGTACCCTACAGACTTCCTAATAATTAATTGGGTAGCATCAGCTATGGAGACATCCCATCAGGGTGGAAACTGGTAAAGAGGCACAGTGGTTTGGGAATATTGTTCTGCTTTTAGAGAACCCACATAACCTTCAGAATAGAACACCCTCATTAATGCTGCTTTTTGTGGGTTAATGACTATGTTGGGTAATTTGCCTGCAGTTTGGTATTGCTTCTGTAACAGTGGGAGAGCATCCTCCAGACTCAGCGAGAAACCACTTGCAGGCTCAAAAAAGGCCATCTCTAAGCCTCAAACTAGAAACAGTGGACATTAGGTACAGTTTCATTACAATACCAATGACACAGCGATGGTTACCTTGTACCATACAACATCTGGTTCTTGACTGTCTGTTTTGTAATCCTCGATATCGGGACAGGAGATTGTCTTTCTTTTGGTAACTTCTGATTTTTCCAGATATCTGATCTTGCTGTTGTAGCACAGCCCAGATTCATTCTCAGCTACCGTCAAGGACATGGACACCTTCATGCAATACGTTGAGTTTCTGCAGGGACAGAAAGATGTTGTCATTTACTTCACTCCTTCTTTTTTATTTTATTTATTTATTTATTTATTTTTAACTATATTTCATCACAGCAAGTTTCCTTGTTAAGCACTGATCTTCACAAACACTTCACAAACACAACAGTGACACATTCAGACAGTGGTTGTCTACTGTGCATTTTCAGCACATAGGAATTACTAGAAGACATGAACGTTCATTTCTGGCTTACTATGAAGAAGCTTGTAGAAATTTTGCTGACAAGGGATTTACGCCAGCACAGCAGCTCTTTCACCTTCCAAGCCTGTGAACACAGGAAACTGTTGCCACCTCAAACATTGGTCAGGATGCACTTCTTATTCATCGTTCTCATTTCCTATGCATGCCACAGGCACACCTCCTCTCTCACCTTCAGATTTCACTCTAGTATGCAGCACTTTACATTTAAGAAGAGTTAAGCAGCTGGTTCTGGATGTTAAACCACATCATGGAGAGAATTCCTCCCTTTGAAGGAGCTACTATGTAAAATCCCACAGTGTGTAGTATCATGGTGGGCTTACCTCTGCTTGCTGCCAAACCCCACCCAGCTACTCTCACACTCCCCTTCAGGTGGACAGGGAGCAGAAAAAGGTCATAGGTTGAAATACAGAAGGGCAATCCTGGCCTCTCCTCACTGAGACCTGCAGCCCGCACTGGGCACACACCCAGCACAGGCATGGAGCGGGTCAGACTGGGTGCTTACACTGATATATTCTGGCCTTTAAATACTGAAAAATGCAATCCCTTAACAACTAAAACCACTGCCCACCCCATCACAAAAGATCCCTGGGGGTTAAATCTATGCAATTGGCTTGTGAGTTCTCAGAGCTCAGTTTTTCTTAATATCAAGTCAGAGTAAACACGAACAACCAGCTCTTATGCCTCACAATAATGGGAACAGGATTAAAATAAATTCCTTCTGACTCACATCTTTAATAGAGTTATCAGATGCACAGTAAAAAAGACGTTTCTCATGGTGTTATTGTAAAGAATTTGCACTTTGCACAGGATTGTTGCAAGCCACACAGTCAGCTTCTGGCCTTCATTAGGGGCGATGGCAAACAGAGTCCTTCAAAAGCCAACTACAAAGTACAAGCGACAATATAATGAGGCTCTTCCTCCCATCATACATCATTTTGTCACTTTAATTGACTACATCATAACCAAAAAGCCTGGAGTAAATCTGACATGCTGGGTGGTTACTCCCATCAAAGGGAGCTGAGGAGAGCTCCTGCAGAAGATATTACTGCTTTGCTGTCTCTTCTTCCATCACAGCTCTGCTGCAAACTTCAGCTGAGGCAATGGCACAGCAGACTAAAATTGCCCCATGCACCTGGAAAGGGATCTGTCACTCAGACCTTGACACTAATTGTACTAGATGCATACTCCCTCCAATGAGACTCATGACAATGCTTTTAAATAAAACGAACTAGAAAAATCCACCACGCTCCACAACAGATCTTTTCTCAGGCATTGTTTGACCAACACGTCACCCTGTCAAGTGAGCCTGTTGTGGGAAGAAAACAGAGAGGTCTATGTGTGCTCTTTGTTACAGCTCTGTGTTCCCCACTAAACAAGCTCTGACTGAACACTGGGCAAATGGCATCTTGTCAAAGGCATGCCATGAGCAGTTATTTCCAGAAGACAGTATCTGCATGGCAGATCAACAGGTGATCTTCTCAAACCTCCATCTTTCAGCATCGTTAGAGCTGGGCATTCAGCAGAACCCCTGAGCCCAGTGTCTGACAGCAGGCCTCCCCTCAGGGCTTTCTGCCACGCTGGGCATGGCTGCTCCTTTCACTTCTAAGAGGGAAACTGAAGCACAAAGAGACACCTGGAGTGCAGGACAAGGACAAGTCAGAACAATAAAGTCACCTTCCAAATTTCAGATTAGCCCTTCATCAGCTCTTCTGACTTCTCACTGCCCACAAGAACAACAAACGCCACCGACATGGAAATACACTGCAGAAAATACTGAATTTGCAACACACTCCCCCTTCCCACTCCATTCTCTTCAAAACACACTAAGACTCATGTAATAAAATCATCAGGTCTTTTCTCTGTTCCTTGTCTTAGACGGGAAAGGTTCTTTTTGTCCAATGCCATGCTCTGGTTCAGTTGAGAGAGTATGGAAAAGTCTCATCCTCACAAACCACATGAATTACACTATTTGACTTGAGAAAAAAAACTTATCTTGACTAAAATAGACACATAATTTGAGCTGAGTGTTTCGTAAGTACATGCTTTAGGGAACATAAGTCAGCTCTTCCCCAAACTACACGCTTTGAAAAAGGGCTGCCTTTTTTGTAAGAAGAAAACAAAACATGTTTAGAAAGTTTCAATGCTTTCTAATAGAGCCCTGAAATCCAAAAAGTATGACTGAGTATAATCAACAGTAATTAATTTGAATTGATTGTTTAACTTACCTGAAAAACTGTGAGTACTACTGAGGGCAAATTTGGTCACGTGTTCTCAATAATAACGATCCAGGCTAATCAAGAATAATGACCATGAATAGTTGACCACTGCTTGGTGTTATTTAATAACGTCGTATTTTCTGCTAACAATCTTGCATTATTTAGATTGCATTTTGAACAGTGCTGGAGGCTACTTCTATTTAAAACACTTCCTGGAACCACGACCTAGAAATGTAGTATTCTTTTCACTAGTTACAATTAAAATTGAATAGAATTGAGCAAACTAAGTGCCTGGTGAGCACTACCACTTTTGTTCACACTCCTTGACAAAGACAATAAATCTGTTCAGGTGCATAATGACAAAAGCCCTAACTAAGCCAACAGTAAGAGACTTGAAAGCTTTATGTGAAAGCTTTATGAATGCTCTTCCACCAGCCACTCATGTTGGTAACAGTGCTGCTAATTCAAAAAAGAGCAACTTCTGCAATTGCAAGAATTCCAGAGAATGAAGCAAAAACTTTTAATCTAGCTAGCTTAGGGTAACAGTTGCATTTCAGCCATGTGCAAAATAAAATAGCAGTTTGATTAACCTTGCTGTTTTTCTCAGTTCTGAAGCAGAAGCCTTGGAGCTAATGTTTATAAAGGATATAAGCCATCCCTCCCTCTGTTAAGCAAGCTGTTCCCCAGGATGGTACAGATTTCACCGCGCAGTCCTCTAAGCAGGTAACGGTCCGTGCTCACCTCTCTTTGGAGATTTCCATGTCTACCATCTATCTATCAGCTTAGACGCTGAGACAGAGCTTCCTAAAATGATACACCGCCTATTCTTCAACCAGAAGAGACCTATGGAATTGATCTTGTCCATTTTACATTGCAATTAGTAGATGACCAACTTAATTTTCCTACATAGAAAGAAACCTGTAATTTCAATTGTAATTTGAAGGAATATGTGGTTTTGGTTTCACTGACAAATGAGAATATGCTGTCTCTCCTCCCTCATGGGACCTAGGACATAAAGGAACTCTGAAGCAGACAAGTAAGAACTCAAGAAGGGTCAACAATGTAGAGCAATCATAGGTGACTACAACATTTTGCTCCTACCACCTAGGTAAATAGTGAGGAAAACTGTGGTGCAGGCCCCTGTGCAGGTCACTCAGGTGATGGAAATTCTCCTACAGAAGTCCTACAGAAAGCCCAGGGAGCTGCTGTGCTGAGATGGATCCAGCTCTTTCTTTCCAGTTGTTTTTATGACCTCTGCATCGACCTGGTTCTTCTTAACTGAGTTGCATTTAAGTTGTTTCTGGTAATGGTCTTTTTTTTTTTTTTTTTTTTTTTTAATTAAAGGCATGCAGACTGACATGAATCCTCCATTCCTTTTTTTTCTTCTTCTAAAAGCTAAACAAATAATGGCCTGTTACTGGAATTACAGAAAGAAGAATCCATTTTTCTTTTCAGAACATGAGCACATACTCCGCACAGGTAAGTGCTCCCAGCAGTTTGCAGACCAGCAGAAGAGGAATAAGGAAGCTGGAACATGCAAGAAACAACCAGCAAGGCCAGTAAACTGAGTTTTGCTGTCAGAACCAGTGAATGAAAGACCAAAAAGGATCTTCTAGGTAGATGGGGAAGATACCAAAGACCTTGCAGTAGAAATCACAATGTCAAGAGAGACTGAGAGTTATACATAACTCAAAATAAAGAACATCAGTGACTACGTGCTACCTAAAAGAACCTGAGAGACTGCAGACAGGGCACTTCCCAAATCTAAAGGAAATAAGCCAATGAATTTTGAAGTGGTTATTTTATATAATTAGTCCTTTCTGAAAGATATGTGAATCATTCATTCTCGACAGGACTTGGTTTCCAATGGTTTCTATTCCTACTGTAGTGCTCGTGTGAGGAATGGGAAAGGGAAAAGAAGAGAACAAATCGCTGTGCGGTACAAAGAAGAAATGAATCATTTTATATTTTCACATAAACTAAATTTTGTAACTCCCTATTTCAAGGAATTGCTTATAAGCTGGGCCTGCTCTCTGGACTGGAAATATGAAAAAGAGTTTAGGTTTGCCAGAGTTCACAAAGTGGTTCTTTTGTTCCAGTGCCAAGGCATTTGTAATTCCCAGACCACCAGGAGCTGGCTCTGAAATACAAACTGGAGTCAGCTCAGAATCCAATAGAAAAAACACAGGCAAAGCAAATGTAGCTTAACAGGTCTCAAAATCAAGCAAAATTGTGAGTTTTGCTTTACTTCAAAGCAAAGACAAGAGGGAAAAAGAAAGGAAACAAAAACAGCTAAGAAGGACACTTGAAGTGGCAATCCCAAATTGCTTTTATCTTGTTTTGGATTTAACGCAGTTCATCAGCCCTAAAGTTGAATTCAAATTAGAGGAAAAATTTGTGACTTTGACAAAATTATTTTTCTATGACATTTGTTGTTTCTATCGGGGTGGTTTGCAAAAACAGACAAGTGAAACAATTTCATCTCTAGTATGAAAGAAATCTGCCCTCTCTTATAAAGAGGACAGGGGCAAAGTGGTTAATAATATTTTACAGCTACTAGATTAAAAAACACTCCAAAAAAATGCACTGCATATTTTTATAAGAGGATTTGCAATGCATGTATGTTTGTTTTCTTGCAGGTTAAGTTTATTTATTTATTTATTTATTAGCGATATTAAAGTCTTAAAATACTGGAAGATCAAAAAGCTGGGAAGTGTTTTAATCAAAGCAGTGCTCAGGAAACAGTGCCTCTCAGATTTAGACCTCTCCCAACGTGCCTAAACACACTGTCTATTTTAATGACTTTTTCATTGGCTCAGTGAAATACTGATTGCAGAACTGTGTAAGCCAGTCCCTGTATCCATCTTTGCTCATTCTGATTAAAATGAACCACAGCAACACTACCACCAATCACTGCTATCCATCTTCATGTCCAAAGCAATTAATTTGTTACCAGCTACTGTAAGAATGTGTTATCAGCTTTCAGATCCAATTGAGCAGTTGATTGCTTTCCTTTCTTTTCATAAGAATTTTATACATTTATTCCAGTTTAAATTTCACACTTCACCTAACAATCACCAAGCAATTTTACTGGTACCTGAGCTTGTTCCACCCAAACCAATGAGGTCATGGTTTGCTGATCTTTTTAATGACAAATTAGTAACTTACTGCTTTTTCTGATGACACAGGCGCAGCCTCTTTCCTAGAAACAAATGAATTATTCCTTACTCTTCTGACTGATCAGCCTCAATTCTGTGCCAGGAAAGATCATGGAACAGATCCTCCTGGAAGCTATGCTAAAGCACATGGAAGAAAGGGAGGTGGTACAGGACAACCAGTATGGCTTCACCATATGGCCTTCTATGATAGTGTATCAGTAGATGTTATCTACCTGAGCTTCAATAAGGCTTTTAACATGGTTCCCCGTAATATCCTTTCCTCTAAACTGGAAGTTTGCAGATGACACCAAGCCGTGTGGTGTGACTGACAGACCTGAGAGACACAATGCCATCCAGAGAGACCCAGACAGGATGAGCTGTGAGCCCAGGAGAATCTCATGAGGTTCAAAAAAGCCAAGTGCGAGGTCTGGCACCTGGATCATGGCAACCCCCACTGTCAGGACAGGCTGGGGGATGTAAGGATGGAGCACAGTCCTGCTGAAAAGAGCTTAGGGGTACTGGTGGATGTCAGCTGGACATGAGCCAGCACTGTGCCCTCGCAGCCCAGAAAGCCAACCGGACCCTGGATGCATCCAAAGATGCAGGGCAAGGGAGGGGATCTGCCCTTCTGCTCTGTGCTGTGAGGCCTCTCCTGGAGTGCTGCGTCCAGATGGGGAGTGCTCAGCACAGGAGAGACATGGAGCTGTTGGAGTGTGTCCAGAGGAGAGCCACAAAAATGATCTGAGGGATGGAACAGCTCCCTGTGAGGACAGGCTGTAGAGCTGGGGTGTGCAGCATGGAGAAGGGAAGGCTGTGGGGAAAGCTGAGAGTGGCCTGTCAGTATCTAGAGGGGCTGTAAGAAAGAAGGGGACAGACTCTTGAGCAGAGTCTGGATAGTACAACAGGAAATAATTTCAAACTAAAAAAGGGGAGATTAAGACTGGATATAAAACAAAAAAATTCACAAAAAGAGTAGTGAGGCACTGGCACAGGTTGCTCAGAGAGGTGGTGGCGCCCCATCCCTGGAGATACCCAAGGTCAGGCTGGACCAAGGTCTGAGCACCTGATGGAGCTGTGGGTGTCCATGTTCAGTGCAGGGGAGCTAGACCAGATGACCTTGAAAGGCCCCTTCCAACTCAAATTATTCTATGGTTATAGTATTTTCTGCCAAGATTTAATTGCAGTACTAGACTCACTGGAAACAAGAAGACAATTTGACTAGACCAAATGTGTATCACAGAAGCCTATGTTTTACAATGAAGACAGAGTAGATCATCATTATTCAAAAGAAGGAACTCCTGAGCAGTCACTGAAAGATAATTTTAAAAGGTTCGTGTTGATGACAGCTTGAAAAAGAGACATCCAGGGATATCTCTGCAAGTTAACTATCAGTAATATAGTTCTCACCAGAGGCACTTAACCCCAAGACCTGTAATTCCTCACTGTGCGTTTAGTTCTGTTCAGGGAGTTTTTAGGCTTCCTGGATGATAGTAACAGAGAAGAAAAGATGTTTGGATCTAGCAGTGGGGTAATTCAGATAACATACTTATGAAGAGAAAAATGTGGCACAAAAATGTCAGAATATGTATAGTGTGATTTAGGCCACAACAGCAAGGCCACAATTTGAAAAATCAATAATTATCTCTAGTATCAAAAATTAGCATCTCTAGTATTTCTTAAGTCTCTCTGAAAACGGGGAGTGGTGCACAGTCTGATCTGTGGAAGGTTAACAGTCAGGAAGAGCTACTTCTTTTGTGGTTGCCTTCACAATACACATGCTGGCCCTGCTGACCTCTGCATCATGAGAGAAGCAACTGAAAAACACACAAATCACCAGGCAGTCCTTACAGCAGGGAATACCTGGGCCCAGAGAGAAACTCTCTCAACATATAAGCTGAATCACACAGGTTAACCGCATGGTTTTCTTTTAAAGTCTTCAAAATCGTTAGCTTTTAGAAATCGATCTATAAAAACATAATACAGAACACAGAAAAAAACACAGAAGCCAAAAGAGCACAAAGGTATCTCAGCACATCACACTGAAGTTCATGAACTATCCGAACAAATAAGTTCATGAACTTTATTTCACAGAATCACACAGAATCACAGAATTGTAGGGGTTGGAAGGGACCTCTAGAGACCATCGAGTTCTCAAGCTTCAACACATCTTGGTCCAGCAGAAAAAAAAATAATCCTGTAATTGTGTGGGTTCGCTGTCAGGAAAGCAACCTCTTCCCTTAAGTATTACAAGGCAGCAAGCTGTCCTGATGTTTGCCACCACAAATGACTAAGCCCTTTTCATTTACTTTTTAATAATTTTTTAGGGGAACTCAGGATATTACCATTAAATTATATTCTCTTACTGAAAAGCCAACTTTACAAATGACATAAACCTGAGACACAGAGACAAAAGATCCCAGGAAATAATACATTACGAATTCCCCTTCCAATGATTTTGTATTTGCAATACGCCATTTCTGGGAGCACTGAACACTTTATTTCTTCCAACCCACGCATGGGCAAATTAGTGTATCTACTCCTCTTTCTTTCTTTGTTTTTGTTTTTATTAGACATTTAGCACCCAAAACAAAAGTTGAGTTCAGGACACCTATTAGATATGTCTGCACTGCTGTATCTCACTGATTTTGGTGCCTGACAGAAAAAACAAACAAACAAAAAAGTGGAGTATATCCTTCCTCATGCATCCTAGTCCTATTTGTAGATTCAGTGAGAAAAAGCAAGCCCCCCTCTGTTTCTGTACAGACTATTGAGCACATAACACAATGGAACAGTTATTATCTGATGGGGTATAAAGAGAATGCCATCATGAGCAAACATGATGTGAATGTCATTATGCCAATTTGCAGGGAGAGCTGCTTGAGTCCTGCAGCTGAGTCCTTCTGATTGTCTTACCTAGCAAAAAGTTATTTTTGCCAGAAAAGATGAAATTTCCCTCTGAGATCATGTACCAAATGCCAGTTTATTTCCCCATAGATATGTCATGTCATACTTCAACCCTGATGCATTTCCTCAGGAAAACTTCTATTCGTCTGTCCTCTTTCAGGACACACATGATGTCACCTACTGAAACGCTAGGGTTACAACTTTGATGTGAGTTTCAACAGGAGTGGTACCTGGGCAAGCATATTCCTGTCCTTTGTTATTTGAAGAGCAGGGAACCTGCTTTGGCAGGGGGGTTGGACTCGATCTCTAGAGGTCCCTTCCAACCCCTACAATTCTGTGATTCTGTGTGATTCTGTGAAATAAAACACCTTGACGTGCTGGAAAGGAGAGGGATGAGGAGGGCTGACCAACATCTTTTCATCAGGTCTCCTGAAGGCAGAAACAACTGTGCGAGGAACCAGTCGTTCCACTTTCTCCCAACCTGGTGGACAAGGTTTGAAGCCCACCAGGGAAGGCATTTCATCCACCCCCAACCAGTGATGGTAAGAAGAAATGTTACTGATGCACTGCAGCACATGGAGCTCTTGCTATGACAACCTGTAGGGACTAGAGGATAATGTCAGTCATTTCAGTGGTACCTGAAGCTGACGAGGATAACTAAATACACAATATTCTCATTCTCATGTGATATTCTGCAACAGGGAAATTGCTAGAAACTCTCCAACTTCTGAGCAACACAGGCATTGCTGCTTGAAGCCCTGACTGCTCCTGCAGCTTCTCACTGACATAAACACTGCCTTTCAGAAAGACAGAGGACAGATATCTTCTATTTTATGGCTTCAGAGAAGGAGAGTGAGTGAATACAAATATGCACACCACTAGGGAACAGAAACAAATCTTTATTTTCTGCAATTGTATCATATGAATGTATAGCTGATTTCTCTCAATAAAGACTGCCATCAACATGATTTGCAGGAGCATCATCAGTTACCACACAATTTTAGAGAGAAAAGTAGAAATATTCTGATTTGACTTTCCTTTGCATTTTGATAGTGCCAAAACATTATGTCTCTGGAAGTTAAATTTTATTTCATCATGATTCATGCTGAGTTTATGTTGTATGTGTTCTGGCACCCTATTCAAGGTTTAAATGCTATATATCACAGGGATTTTGTTTATATAGAACTTGTCACATTTAACGGGGAAATGTCACATACGTTTAATGTGTGACATTTAATGTTAATGTCATGCAGACCCTGGGAGTACTAAGCCCTGCCATGTCCATTCACTTGCTCTAAGTGTGAAATGTAGCTGCCTTCTTCAGAAACACCTGATATGGTACAGTTATGAAAGCTACTCTGTACCAGTGTGCAAGTCTGGGAGGTAACTATGAGATGTGTAGTACAGCAACTACTCAGTTGTGCTCCTCTTGGACATCAGATGATTAAAGACACTACAGTATCTTCTCTAGAAGAAACAATCTTTGGACCCTTTCAAAGTAACATGATGTTCAAGTGGCTCTAAGATCCAATTTTGCCAATGAACTGAGCACTACTGAAAGCCAAAGCACCTGGAAATTAAACATTCTGCAATGAGAATATAAAAAATTAAGGTGGCTGCAGAAAGGCTGACCTTACCACCACACATTTCCACAGTGTGATTTTGTTCCAATTTTCCTGTTTGGTCTTAAAGTCCTGAAATAACTCTTCTTTCCTTTCACATGGAAGCCACACTTCCAGTGCTCTGAAAAAAGCAGCACAGTTTCTGCTGGGATCCCGGGTGAATACTGCAGCCCAGGCTATAGGCATGTGAAATGAGTTCCTTAGCTCCTCTTAACACCCACTGAAGCGAGAGCACAAAGGTTATGTCGCAAATTAAGTTTTACTGACAGCGTCTCTAGGCTGTCCAAATCTGATTTTGATTTGCTGGTCATGCGCTCCACAGACATTCAGAACCTGAAGGCTTAAAATCTACTTTCAGTCAATTTTATTTCTGCTCAGAAAGGACTATCTCAATATTTCACTGATGGCTCGATGAAGGCTTGATTCTTCTGTGCACGTCCATAGCAGTGCTGCTCTCCAGTAAGAACTCTACAGATACAGATAAAGTAAGGGGAAAGGACACACATTTCCTAACTTGATTTGTTGGCAGTTCTCTGGCATCAAATGCAGGCACTGAAGACCTGCAGGCTTATTTCCTCAGAGGCATGCAAGGAACCCTCAGTCACACTCCACACACTGCAGCACATGGAGGCTGAGCTCCATCAGCCAGGCTGGTGACCACAGAACTCTACCTCCTGCCCTTCCTGCCCCCTCAGGCTCCATACCCTCCCGACTCACCTCATGGGAATAGAGCCATTTTACGTCACCAACAAGTTATTAATAGTGAACGTGTACTACTGTCATACCACACTTTTACTGATCTTACTCAAGAAGTGTTTGTTGTGCTTCAGTTTATGTCAAAGCAGGGCCCAGGAAGGGGAACAGGGCTTCAGAAGCAGCGCCCTTCTGATGGCAAAGGTGCAGCTAAACTTCACTGAAATTTCTTCCTGACCTCATCCTCCTTGGTCAAGATAAGAACATCCAAGCAGACCCAGTTCTTCTTCCCTCTTTAAAAAGCAGTGGCTTTTGACACAGAAAAACTAATGTATTTGTGCAGAGGGCAAAAGCAACACATGATCTGGCAAATGACCTTCTTAGATACTCTGAACTTGAAGGACACTCCATGCTTTCAGATCACTTTTAGTTTCCATGTTTGATTCTGGTGCTCTCATCTCTGAAACCTTCAGTGAGGATGCTTTGATCCAGAGTGCTGATGTGAAAATCCCAGAAAAGCAACCTCGGCAGCAGAATGCTGACAGGTTTACCTAATAGTTCCATCAAAAGACACTGGAAGATAAATAGTATATTCAGGACCTGCACAGTAAAGAGAAGTCCAAAATGCAGCATTTCCAGACTGTACACTAAAGTTACAATACAAATGTCCCAGGATTTATCTGGAAACTCTAATGAAACACACATTCATCCATCAGCCAGAAGCCCTTTTCGATGTCAGTCTTGCTATAACATCCCAGATTTGGCACAAAAAAAGGTACCTATTATCAAAGCGCTTTCATGTAATTTATGTGGGTTAGCTAACAAAGATGAAATCCATACTCATTTAAAACTCTTTGCGGAATTAGGATCCCTTAATACCATAGAACCATAGAATTACTAAGGTTGGAAAAGACCTCTAAGATTATGTAGTCCAACCATTCACCTACCACCAATATTTCCCCACTAAACCACGTCCCTTAGTACAATGTGTAAGCACTTCTTGAACACCTCCAGGGACAGTGACTCCACCATCTCCATTGGAAGCCCATTCCAGTGCCTGACCACTCTTCTAGAAAAGTTTTTCCTAATATCCAATCTGAACCTTCCCTGGTGCAACTTGAGGCCATTAATACATCATGGCCACGCTTAACACTGGAGAAAAACCCCACACTTTGTTTTCCATCCCAGTGTCAGCACAACATCAAAAGGCACTGTGAGAAGAGAAGCAACTTTTCACGCAGTACTCGTTTTCCCTATTACACATATGCACACACACTTGTCTATGTAATGAAGTCAGTTGGTTAATAAAGGAGAAACGATATTTAAATTCTGAAAGAACAATTCTGTTATTTCGAGAATTCACTGACGCATTTCATTTCTAGCCATGTATATACATCATCGAACCAGCTTTTCCTTCACCTGCCCATACCTGACCTTTTCAAGCAGCTTCTGAACAATTCTTTCTGGTTGCTTTAAAGACACTCATACCATGAAATGGAGCTTCTTGAACAACGTAGGGTTTAGTAAAATCATGAATAATCTTTTCAACAAATAGGAAACTCAGTGAAAAGTGGAGCTGCCTTTTTGTTAATACAGTTTTCATATTTGCTAAGTTGTTTTTTGACTGGTGAAAATGGGATCTAAACAAACTGGGGGAGACTGTATTAGGACAGGTATTGCTATTGCCTTTAGCATCCCGTCTGTAGCATGTGTTAAAAACCTTCCGTGTTCAATTCTGCTCTACGATCAATAGAGGCTCAAGCATCTGCTCTTCATTTCAAGCTAGAAACTTCCGGTATGGGAACCTCCAGCTCTTACCTGCGACCCTCACATGCTCACAATGCAACTGATTGTGGCTAACAACTAAAATGCAAACATCTGCTCATCCTCTGCTAAAAAGAAAAAAATAGATTGATAATGCTGAAATTACTCAGTTAACGGCGCGGCCAGTCTACTGCAGACACGTAATCGTATTTCAGAACACTACATCTAACCTAATTTTAATGAAATTAAAGTAAATTACTACTGCTGTTTCCTCAGCTATTTTAAGCTACCTATAATTTTATAAACAATAACAGCAAGGACACGTTATCGAATTTTTTTTTAAAAAATAAGTTAATTCAAGGAAGAAATATAGTCTTTCATATGCAATCACTACATATAATATTCTGCACTCCCACATAAATCTGAGAAAGGCAAAAAAATCTGCAGTTATATAAGAAAGTTCTAGCATAAACAAGAAAAACACATAACTGACAGGGAAGATATTATTGCTGTACAATGCCTTCCAAGAAGCAGGCCATACAGTTTTTATCTGAAAACAAGAAGGCATGAATTATTTAAGAACTTGCCCATTTGTTACCAGAAGTACTTTGTCATGTAAATGAGCAAAGGGTTTTGAAATTTCCTAGATAAAAGTAGGTCCCAGAATTTGATTCACGATCAATTCTTCGTTGTTCACATAGGATTTGCATAAACATTTCCAGGAGCATTAAACTAGTAACTTGATTATCACAACAGCTACATCTTATGAAAAAAGTACAGCTCTCTTGAAACACATAAATCACTGTCTTGCCGTAGCATTTCAAAATCACGGAGTTCATGTGGCCCCAGACGTGTGATGAAGCTGCTAATAAGAGAATAATAAACTCCAAAAGCTACAACACAGACTTAATAGTAAGCCTGGCAGATGCATCTGGCAACCAAACGGGACGCTGGTTCCCATTACATACCACGCACCACAGTGCAATCTTTGACTTTAGTACTATTACTGAGGATCAGAACAAACAGAGGCAGGTTGAGGCGAGGCAGGAGCACATAGCAGAGATGGAGAGAGCAGCTTCTGGGCTCTGAACAGTGTTGTTATTTACATGCAAATATTTCAAATTAAATTCATCAAACCTGCATATAATTTCAGCTTAGAGCAGCAGACAACGATGAAGCTTTATTCTCTACAACCAAATTGCTTAAACACTGAAACATACATAAGAAGTATCTGTAAGCTCTTTTCAATTCAAACCTGATCACTTAAGGGATATTTATTCATTCATTCCTAAAGAGTTTTAATTTTTATCCTCTCATTTCAGTCATAGAGCTGGTATTGGCATGAACATGATGGAAATCACGAGCTCCAAAATACTTGAGGCATGCATTTCAGCACCTTACCAAATGAGGTCAGCTTCAATTTATTAAAAATCTTAAATGCATTTGAAAGTAAATATTTCCTCAGAGCCAGACAGAAATCAAACTCCCCATGGCCCAAACGCATCCGAACCACGTAACCCGTGTCTAAACTCTTGAATAACTTTTTAAAGTTATAAGTAAAGGGTAAAAAGAAGTCACAACACTACCAAATTTGAAAACTCATTTATGACTTGTCACTTGGGAGGATTCGAAGATTACTTGATCAAAATACTTAATGATTTAAGAACTATCTAGTTATGAAGGCTTATGGCAAAATGTGAATTTGCAAACACTTAATTATAGCTCTTGAAAGAGGTAGTTATAATTACTAGGGAAACTAATTTTAAGAGAGAGCATTATGTGACAAATACAATTAAGAGAAGAAAAATAATGAGTATATATTAACTGCAAGAGCATCTTAATCATGAAAACTAAAGAAAACATTTAAACAAGATAATCTATACATTCTTAGCCATATTTGAACACAATACTCACCTTAGAACACATGTGTAGAAACCACTGTCTTGCAAGTCAACCGAGTGAAACCATATTGAATCTTCATCCTTGCTCATTCTAACTTCAGAAAATATAATGGGTTCTTCTAAGTCTCCTTTGTTTTTGTACCACATAAGCCTAAGACCTGTGCTTTGGGCCATGCTATAATTAGTTCTGATATAGCTGTAGAAAAGGGCACATTTCACTCGGACTGGTTCACCTGCCAAAGCCATGTATGTCTTGAGATCCACTGACCAGTCAATGCAACCATCAACTGAAAGCAAAACAATAATAAAGAAATATTAGATACGGATATATTTTTCAAGGTAGCGAGAGGCAGCCTATGAAATGCAACACAATTAGTCAAAAGAAAAGACTATTTGTTTCATAGCAGAGTGATAAACCTGTGGCAGCTATAAGATATTAAATGGTTTTGTAAATTTTTTATTAGTTGCATGTAAACATAAAATATGCAGGCTATAAGAGCAGATTCTTCTTCTTACTATTATTATTATAGCACATTAGGCCTACTCAACTCAGTTTCTTTAGAATATCGTTTCCTTCATCTATTTTCATCAATTCTCTAATAAATAAACCAACTGTTTTCACTTTAACTACTTGCTCAAATAAAACACTTTTGAATTCAGTAATTCTTTGTTGGAGGAAAAGTATGTTGGTATCTGATCCTAACATTTCCATCCATCTCTGCTCATTATGTTACATTAAAAATAAAAGATGTGACCATTATTCTTTTCTAAGGCAGTTCCACTTTGCCTTTTCTTTTTCCTATGGTCTACTCAAACTATAAAGATAGTAATATATCCAAGAGGATACAGCTACAATGTGCTGCAGGATACAACTAAAACATGCTGCCAACACCACCAAGCTGACATAGGTATTGTACAATTACAGAAAGGGATCTTCTGATGTTCTGTTCAGCAAAAACTTTTGAAACTTGGCTGTCACAGGTTTGATACTTTAGTTTAAAAATGACAAAAGATTAATCCTCCCTGCATTTCCTCTCATTACTTCTAAATCATCTTGGTTACAATATAATCTTAGATCATACATACATATCAACATGTAATTTTCCATCACATACCAACAACCTTTTAATTCCATCTTTTTTATTCCCAGAAAATCAGGAAATCTCAAAGTCATCTAAGAACATAACCAAAGAAAAAGACTGCAAGGCAGACCAGCAGCAGGCAAACACATTGCCTAGGATCAATACACTTGATCACACGTATATTTTGCAGAATTTATTGATCATATCCAGCTACACGGAACGGAAACATCTTTATCCTCAATGCAGCTATTTGACAACTTCAACCTTACATGGTTGAAGTTGCATCTTCTGCATTTACAGTATCAATTCTCCAAATCTGAATGTTGAATACTCTCATATACATATCATTTCACAAACATCTTCAATAGCATTCACTCTTTATGTGACTTTATTTATTTCCTAAACAAATGTACCAAGCCAAAATATGTACATATGGTGGAATAGCAGATCCAGTACTTAATGTCCTTTCCTACCTTTAAATTATGTTTACCTTTTTTTCAGTCTTCTCCTGAATCCTTCAAAACCAGCCATGGTAAAGGAGAGGTTTTACTTTCCCCATAACTTCGTATCAGCTTTAATTGTACTGTGACCACAGGAATCATGCAACTGAACACTTTTTTAAACCTGTTCATGCATTTCTTATACATAAACTTCCACCCGACATCTTGGTAAAACCAACAAACACAGCCCAGGACAAGAGGAACAGGAACCCATGACTCAGAACTGGATGCTCGTTGTCACAAGAGTAGTCACAGGCAAAGGGAGATGGGCCAGTGCCACCCGCTGCCATGCTCCCAGCAGGCAGACCCAGGCAGCTGATGCTTGTGCCAGCTGACTTCTTGCCTTAAAAAAGCCCCAAGGTGAAAATATTTACCTGTAGTTACATACACACTGTTTCTGTTAACTTCAATTTTTACTGCAATATTTCTTTCTCTGAAAGCATGCTGCTGATACTGATAATGACATGAAATGCAAAGCTGGTAGCAATTCACTGACGTCCTTTCCTTACTGCTGCAGCATCACTTCCCTTCTTGGGTTTCCCTGTGACAGCTTCGTGCCACACAGAACAGGACAAGCTTGGCTAATCATTACTTGAAAATCACATACTGAAATATTTGTCCTCAATGCATTCCCTCTATTTGTATAAGATCCTTCTTATGACCAAAGCTGCATGCTAGAACTCCAACAGTCTCCTGGTAGGACCGCACCACGCTGCCTCCATCCTTCTCTGCTGTGCTGTTACACAAACACAATCAGCCAGTAGCAGAGCTGGAAAAGGAACCTAAATCCCCCGACTCACCCCAATCCATTTTCACAGCTAAGCATTGCTCCAACATCATGATCAGATGATTTTATATATATAGGTGGCTTTAACGGCATTTGCATGGAATTGGTCTCAATGCAGAGTCTTCTCAAAGAAGCTCTGTGCTGTTTTACTGCTGTTGTTTGGGGTTTTTTTAAGTCCTTCTCTTTAGGCAGGTGCAAGCTTACACTTAAAAAGGATTGCAGAGTTTACAGCCTCATTCTCCCAGTAAGGAATGTCAAAGGAAACATTGAGCAATCCAGATTTCTCATCTGCATTCTCCAAGACATGCACACATTCTTAAACACTTTCCTTCCCCTGTAGTTCAGCAAAGTCACAACACTCTAAGTAGACACGTAAGCTCAAATGAATAGGGGTGCCCAGAACTGGAATTTAGATCCAAACTAATTCCACCAATCTAATTAATTCTGTCAATCTTCTGTCAATCTAATCCTGTATATGTCATCTAAGGCTTTCAAACCTATGCTGGCTCAGCAAAGTTAAACCACGGTAAAGAATAACCGACATCTAGATACATGCAGAAAGCCTTCAGGTCAAGCAGAAACGTGCTGGTTTTCCATTATCACAAAGCAGAGCCACAGTTACAAAGAGTTACGCAGTTAGTTTCTGACCTAGTATGGAAATCTAGCTTTAGAGGCTGAAAATGCCACTGTTTCCCATAAAACTTCCCCCACAGCCACACCAGACGCTGTGTTTTGAAATGCACAGCTCAAAGAAGCATTAACCGCCCTTCATCTCCCTCAGCCTCTACTCTCACTTGAAAATTTCTTCTCCCATCCACCAAGAACTTTGCTACTCCTTTATCTTCAAAATTATAACTGCTGAACTATTACATCTGTGTTACAACACTGGTACAGATGAAAGATGTAGGAATGGTCGCACAAGCCGAGACACTATAGACGCGAGGCCACTGCTGGCTGTCCCAGCATTGCAAGGCTGGGCTGGGGCTCTCTGCTGGCCCTTGAGGACACTCATGGATTGGGATACAGTGAGTTGATCACAGTCAGAACCTGCATCCCAAAAGGAGAAACGAAAGAAAAGGAGATTTACAGCAGGGCCTTCTTCCCATTAAGGGTGGCCAACGGGAAGAACCTGGCACACAGGCCAACCCCGGGCAGCGGGCGCAGCACAACCAGCACATGCTGGAGGCAGCGTGGCACTCCTGCAGCGCTGCAAGGTGCTAATTACGGAGAGCACGGCGTGTTGGGAACACAGCTACCATTCATTACAGAGCTGATGACATCTGCAGAGGGGAGGGGGAAGTCATAGGAGCTCCCTAATGAAATCTTAATTTTTGAAGAAAGACTAATCAAACAGGAGACAACTTTTCCCCTTACTCTCTTTCTCTTGTTAAGTTCGGTCAGGAATGTTCCCTCTTATGAAGCTGTAGAGGCTTAAATCTAGGTCAGGCTCCCTGTACTCACATGGAAGCCAGAACGTTTCCTGTCACCGTGCTGTCAGTCACTGGAGCGTGTGCATTGTCAGATTAATTTGGTGCATTCTCCTAGCTGTCATTACAAATGACTGAAGCTGCTTAGGTGGAGTTTAGAGCTCGATTATCAAGAACAAAGTTTGCTGTCATTTTGTCTGGGCTAGATCTCAATATGTAAAGTAATTAGGGTGTTAAGAAGACAAAAGCGATGGCATTAGAGACACCGTATAAAAAAAAATGTATACGTATCTTTCCTCTGGTGCCTAATAATTAGCCGATACTTAACAAACGCCTGATTGAGAGCTCATTTGGATCAAATCCTCTCCATTGTGAGTGTATTTCAGACAATTTCAGTTAAGACAGTTCTTTGAAATATGCTCTAAATTTCAGAGCATTGAGACGATATGGGAAACATTGTCCCATTTCTAGCCTGGCTTCCTGAGGAAGTAAGGTCTGCCCGTCTGTCTGCCTGTCCCACATCCCCGGCAGAACACTGACTGAATGCAACCCTATTTCATATTACGTGAAAGGGCTGTGCTACATGAGAGCCCTGTGTGGGTGCAGGAGAGCTCTGCAGCACTCAGTCACAGCAGGCACACCCCAGTTATTATCCAGGATCATCCCAGTTCTCTGTCCAGGCTACAGCAACCTGAGGAAATGGTGAATTGAAACCGAAGGTTTCAAATTTATGAAAGATATCGCAGATTAAGTTGGCTGACAATAAGTTACTGTACTTCTGTTTTAGCAATCACCCCAGTGTGCACTGCATCTCCTACCCTAACATATCCTGGTTATTTGCTGTTATTCTTATTTTGAATAAATCTAGTTGTCTAGGGATTCTAGATGCATTTTAACACGAACCACAATAATTTATGAGCAATTACAGAAGAGCATGTACATAGTCTCTGAGTAATTTGTCTTTCTGCTTGCTGTCATATAAATAATTTTTGCATTGTGAATCTGCCTGTAATAATTTTTGTAGGGATCTGCCACCTACAGCAATTTATATCACAGGATTGTTAAACATGTTTGCCTACCTTGTTACCTGAAATCTCATTTTAAATTGAAATCATCTACAAACAAATAATTAATAAATAAATATGCTAGCTAATGCATTAAATTTATCGCTCCACAAAGCAAGAAATGCCTGTGACTGTAAATATTTAGCCAAAAAAAATCAACCAAACAAACAAACCATTCCTCGGAGTTATATTTTATTTATATATCGGCCATAGAACGGCAGAGCCTGGGAACTGACATCCATCACGTTTGGAATTTGCAGGCACGTAGTAACAATGCATGCACTCAGGGAAGGAAGCCCGAATCAGGATGAAAATTCTGGACTCTCAAAGGGGAGAAGTCAGTAACATGAATTTTAGGCAAATGGGTATTTTCAAGTCTTAACCCTAAAGGAATGAGGATTTGCTCCATTTGAGCAAACACAGTAAGACTTTTAATAGCTTTGGTCGGATATGACCCTTGCGAACAAAGGGTCAGGGTATTAGATCAGACTCACCATAACAACTGGTTCCACATCTCTCTCCTTTTGGCTGTGCTTTGTTAATTCAGCTACAGCACTGGCAGATCCTGCAGCCCCTCATCGCTACAAGTCCTGTCTGTCACCTAAGCCCAGCACGAGGTCCACTGCCACCCTGACCACTCCCGGCACACTTTGTGCCCCAAGCTGTCAGCTGTCTGTGCCAGCCACAAGCTGATCGCCATCCCCTGTCTCTGTCACTCATTCTTCAATACTCCAACATTTGGGGGAAGATTTGCTGGTCAGAGAACACGCTTCTCCTGAGGCTATTCGCTGTGTGCTCTTCAAAACCATGGGTGTCACCTCCAGTGTACGGGATCTTTGCCTGTACAGCTCCCTCAACTTAGCTGACCTATCAAACTGGGTGACCAGAGGACACAGCCATAGCAATTAATAAAAATCCAGTCTACAGATAGACATCCAAGTCTGTCTCTCTTCTCTCTCCAGCCTTGTACAACACTTCTCCAATTGGTTTCACTGTGTGTTTTGTCGTTACAGGAAAAGCATCAGAGGACAAAAGAACAAAAAAAGTGGGGGGAAGAAGAGAGATGTTTGTCTCCCCAGACAGAAAGCAGTGGAGAAGATTTCATTCCGAGACTTCAGGTCATGCCCTTGGTGCTTGGGATGCATCCCACCTTAGCAACGCCTCCTCTCCTACCAGATTCCAGTCGAAGCTTTAAAAAAATCGCAGATACCAATGACTTACAAAGAGCGTAAAAAGCACAACAGCTAAAAAAAGGATCACACAAATACTCTGTAGTTTCTCTGCTCTCATCTCCACCTTCTGAATGGCTTCTAACAAGATTTAGACCATCCAAGTTTGCTGGTGGAAAGTTTTGGACTTTCAAGGCAATTAAAAGTGCAAATATTTAAGAATTCCTATATCATATTATTTTATTATTTTGAGTGCAAAGAAGCTTCATTAGATTTAGCAACATGCAATTATTTCTCCATGTCTGGCTTATAAGTTAAGAACAAAAATGCATTTACGTATCCTTATACTTGGCTGATTTTTTTTCCAAATTCTGATCAAAGCCTACAGCATCTGTAACACAGGTTTCAAGGTCTTTAAGATTTTTATGTGTTCATTTTTCTGACCAGTTTTTCTTATAAGGCCACAGCTAAACAACCCAGCTGAAATGTCAGAGATTCCAGCTGAACACTCATAATTTCCTTTGAGGTCAAATAAGCTGTAAATATACACTGGCAGAGGTCCAAATAACTACGGATTGCTCTGTCCTGACTTACATATGCATATGGAGCCAGAAGCATTTTATTCTCAAATACATTTTACTCAAAATGCAAAAGAACACAGCAGTAGATCAACAATCTGTAAAATTCTCTAGGAGAAGACCAAAGCCAGTTGGACCCTGAAAAAATCCACAGCTTCCAGGAGCCAGGGCATATTAATGAGGTCAAGGCTCAGAATCATAGAATCACTCAGGGTGGAAAAGACCTTAAAGATCACTGAGTCCGACCACAACCTAACCATACTACCCTAACTCTAACAACCCTCCACTAAATCATGTCCCTGAGCACCACATTCAAACGGTTTTTAAACACGTCCAGGGATGGTGACTCAACCACCTACATGGGGAGCCTATTCCAGTGCTTAACAATCCTTTCTGTAAAGAAGTTATTCCTGATACCCAACCTAAACTTACCCTGGTGCAACTTGAGGCCATTTCCCCTTCTCCTGTCACCTGTCACCAGTGAGAAGAGACCCGCCCTGCTCTTGCTGTAAGCACCTTTCAGATGTTGGAAGAGAGCAATAAGGTCTGCCCTCAGCCTCCTTTTCCCCAGACTAAAATTCTACATGCAGAAGCAAAATCCTAAAAGAATATCAGTAGAAGTTACCAGACAGGGACATTTCATCCTGTAGCACCAGACAGGGACATTTCATCCTGTAGCACTTGTCAGATTGGCTTTGCAAACTGATGGGTCTGGTGCCAGCTTTTCAGATGGCTCCTCATCACTGGCAATTTTTTGGGAAGGTTTGCTTATGGAGAGAAGAGCAAATCACAGCTGGCAGGTTAGACAGGGAGCTGTAAAATACACTTCATGACGGAAAGGAAATCTCCAGTTTCATCAGATTCTTTGCTACCTCTTCGAAGTCAGATGGACCTGAAGTGAAGTGCCCTTCCAAAGCTGTGTGCTCTCTGCTTCAAGCAGATTGCTCCGCTTAGCAAGCTAAGAGAGGAGGAGGGAACTAAAGCAACTGCTTATAATGCAGCCTATTTACCCTAAAAACGAGAGTCTGGTGACCTTGATCTCCTAATCACTTCAATATCTGGCAGATTTTTAAAGAGTTTGTGTTGAAGGGAACAGTAGAGAAATTAGAATGCATAAACCACTTTGGTTGCAAATACTCAGTGTAATGCCTTAATTCTCCATGGCTGCCACCACAATGTAAGAGGCACCTTGAAAATCAACCGCAGAATTGCCAGGACACAGACCAATGAAGACTTCATACTTGATAGTTTGATGCTTTTATATATGTTACAAAGTTCCAAACCTGGGTTTGAGAGGCGCCTACTCAAACGCTTCCCTCTGGGCTGCAGCCCCCTCCTGCTCTGGGCCACAGACATTTAGATGAGTTGTGGGAAAGTTCATTTCCAAAGCTCCTGTCTCTGTCCACCCTTTGTCTTTCCTCCCACTGGACTAAAGTCAAGTTGGTGATCTGCAATCAACGTGTTACCCAAATAATTATGCTTCTTTTCTTATTTGGAGATCTACAAATGAATTTCTTTTTCTTTTTCTTTTTTTTTTTCCCAAAACTAGTCATGAAATAACTGGCAAGAGACCCTTACCCCACTAGCAAAGGAACTAGCAAAGGAACTTGAACACAGGAAATTCCATACAAACACGTGGAAGAACTTCTTTACGGTAAGGGTGACAGTGCACTGCCCAGAGAGGTGGTGGAGTCACTTTCTATGGAGGTATTCAGGACCCATCTGTACGTCTGCCTGTGCAACTTGCTTTAGGGAACTACTCTAGCAGGGGGTTGGATTTGATGACCTTGTGAGGTCCCCTCCAACCCCCGCCATTCTGTGATTCTGTGATTAATTTCAACAAAACCTTTGTCACTTGGATTGGAGCGGCCTAAACAGTTCCACAGCATTACACCTCCCATCTTGGAGTGATAAGTACCTAAAAGATCCCCTTTAAATGCTAAAACTTAAATGCTATAAACAAACAACTCAAGCATGCAACTCCTGAGTGCAAACACAAGCATGAATCCAATTACACTGTAATTTGGCTGTTCACCCTGCTCTGAAACCCACCTAGACCCCAAACTTTTTTTTTTCCCCCCATATAAAGTCTACAAAATCTCATCAATACTTCCACTTTTTAAGCTCCTGAAAGGGGAAAAAACATTTTTCTGTCATTTTCTACAATGAACGTTGGCCATTTTTATCAGCTTGTTTTTTCCATCAACAAATGGTGCAGAAGCACAAAGACAGGTTTCCCAGCACCTCTGATACTTTTTTGGTACACAGAACTACCGTCAGACAAATTAGATACTGATTCTTGTTTTCTTTTTCTAAGAACAGGGAAAATAATGCCTGAGGTAAATGACATGTAAGACAGCCTGAAAATACCACACTGCGCTTAACAATTTTACCATAATAAAGATTTCTGGTAAGGAGCAACACACTTGAGATACGCCTTATGCATGAAGGTATACACAATTACTATTTTAAGTGTTGTTGACTATGCAGGAGCTCTTTCAGGACACTGAGAGTGTTTTAATATTCTCCAGTAACATACATTAACCCAAGGAGACTTTCACGCACTCTGTTTTTAAGTCTTCAGCATCACGCAAACTTTGGAAACAAAGCTGAATTCATTTCAATAATTGATGAGTCTCTTTTCCTTAGTCCCTTTGAATACAGCTACTGAAGGTGAAGTAAATGAGAACTAGATCCCAGATCAGGTAGTTGCAGTCTCAAGTAATCACACAATTAGGAAACACTATATTCACTGCTTGGTATTCCCAGCCGGGAATTGTAGGAGAGAGCTGTGAATAATAAGAATTTAAAGAGAATGAAACTCTGTTAATTTCCTGGTCCCTAAGGGGGAGAGGGACTGGTGTACATGTGCAACATTATTTTGGTTTTCATCTGTTTTTCAAGTATGCAGATAGCATGAGTTGCGTTGTGCGCTTTGAGGACACATTCTCTTGAGTTCAGATCAGGTTAGGAAGATGAACTCCCTGTTGAATACAATGGGCTAAATTCATTTCTTCTACTCTCGGCAGAGGGGAATCCTAGAGTGACACAGGTCTGCTGTAAGGGCTCTTACTACATCTCACGCATGGCAGAGGACAACTGCTCAAACAGAAGAAGAAAATAAGACTATCAGAAGAGCCTGTGAGTAATATCACATCACATCACAAGAGGAAAGTAGGGCTGAGGACTGGATGTTACTCCTATGGTTTGGCTACAGACAATACTGTGTGTGTGGTTTAAGCAATTATTCACAGGGACACCTCATTGTAGGAAGCCTTTCCCATAAATGCCTGAGAGAACACAGGAACACAGCAGGGCCACTCTCCACTATACTCTCTACCTTACCCAAAAAACATCTCTTGATTTTCCAGCTTAGAAAGCTGTAGTCAGCTCATCAGAATATATCCAAGTGCTTTACAGAACTAGTACCCCATCAGAAAACAGCAGGTAAAATGAATGTCTTGGAGTTCATCAGAATTTACTTGCAACTAATAAAAAGATTTGGTCATTTGCTTTGCCTCTACACACTTGCCTTTAGATACATTCTACAATTGCTATGCCATTCCTCCTGTTACCTGGCACAGATAGTTTGAGCTGCAGTGAGCCAGCTGCCATTTCCACTTTCATGACAAGTTGACCCTGGCTTGAAAAGGTTGCGACCCATGCTCTAACCCAGGTTGTAATTTCTCCTGTCATTTCAATACATCAGTTCCACATACTGAGCAGAATTTAGATGGGAAGTCTCCTGGCAGCAGAAGACACTACATTTCATTTCAATAAAATGAACACTTACAAATCAAAGCAACATTGGCTTTTATTGGACAACTACGAATGGAATCGTTAGAGGGTTATTTGACTAAAAGATGTCTGTAACTGATGAATTACATCGTGCTCTCAAAATGAGACATTTTTAAACAATAAACTCAGTTCTTCAGACTTTTGTTTCCATTTAAAATTAACAAGCACTACTGAATTATTCTTCTTATGAGATATTATAATTAACTGTAAGAAAGAAATGGGAAGTATATGATTTAAAAACAAACGTGTGCTACAGACATATCTCCCTAGGAGAAGCAGCAAGCTGTACTGAGTGCTGAGCTCCATAATGCAATGCTTCACACATATCTAGGTTCACCCTTGTGACACACTCGTACTTCTTCTAAGATTTGCCCATCACAACAGAAATAAGAACATACTGCAGCACCACATTTGCAGGCAGCTTCACACCACTGCAACAATGTACCTAATACAGATATCTCCACAAACCAGGTTTTATGGGATCACATGCACTTCTACTTCTCAGTCTGACTGTGAAACCAGAGCTGTGCTGGTGGCTCTCCTGGCTGGGCAGATCCCGCTGTAAGAACCCCGAACCATCTGCAGTCAGCCTTGAGCATGCCTAGCACTAGCAGCACAGCCCTTCTGCCCCCAGCCCCAGTGAGCAGAGCTGCCATGGTGCTCTCAGGGCTGCAGCTCCGCACACAGGCATGCTCCTGGCTGGGGACTTTGTCCACTTTCCTGATGTCTTCCTATGTCTGGACTCAGGAAGCTCTGAGCTTTTAATAAGTGCCATTACAGAGCCCCTGGATCAGCCCAATTAACAGCTTTTTCTTCACACTTCCCAGTAACTTCACAAGCCAGAAACAAAGCCGGCGGCAGGCCATAGGGCTTCGTTTATGGGTAAGCAAAAGCAACTAACTGCAAACGCTTCATTATTAACATGTCATTGGCTCCCTGCTCAGAGTGGCACAAATAGGCCTGGATTTTATTCCAAAGCCTGCTGTCAGCGAGGAGGGCCCCAGCTCGCCACTCACAGGGCTGTGTGTGCAGGGTAATGCTTTGAGCTCCATGCTGAGGCGAAGCAAAGGCAGGATGTGAGGGTCTGGGACTCAGAGGGAGCTGTGGTGCCCCGGGGCCTCTCCTCACACCTCACCATGCCCTTCCACAGGGACACCATCCGGCAGCCCCGCCATCCATCAAAACAAAACCGTCACCGCTCAACGTCAAAAGACAACTCTGAATAATCACCCCAAGGGCTTCCATTATGATAACCAGAAAAAAATTCTAAAACTGGAATAAGTTTCTAATGTAACGTCTTTCCACCCATCTGCACAGTTGGTTACTCGAGGCGCAGTAAGCAATGTGGACATTGTTTATTTTTGACCAAGCTTCTTGGGCTCATCCTCTGCCATCCCTTACTCTCAGCCTTGGGAAATGAGTGGTGTAGCAGCTTCAGGACAAGTGTTTAAGTAGCATTTTTAAATGAGCAATACTGCGACAAAGAGCTGAGCTGGCTGTGCCTACTGAGGTAGATATGGGTTCTATGGCGGTTGACTCCAACAAACCAGCATGTCCAGCTCTACGTCTGAAGCAAGAGGACATCAACAGTTCCCAGACAGAGGGGAAATGCACACATGAGATACAGTGCCTCAGTGCATGGAGACTGGGCTACAGACAATGACATAAAGGCCTCTGACAATGCAACACATGTTCCATGTGCAGAAAGAATACACTTTGAACTGGATCTTATCAAGACTAAATCAGAACTTGCAGGCAACAACCATTGCCATCTCCATGCCCCACAGCGCTGGGTGCTGATGCTCTAGGGAGCACGGCCCTACAGCAAACACTTTTCAGGAGGGGAAGGAGAAGGAAACAGGGACAAAGTGTGTAATGTAGAACCAGTAATGTGAACCAGAAATAAAGACGTGCAGATGTCATGCAAACTACATAGGGGGTACTGCTGATGAACAGAAGTTTGTGAAGGCACTTACGGCTGTGTGTATTTCTGTTAAAAATAAGGGCATCACAAACGTATTCATATTTTTTCATGTGTCACTTCTGAAATAAATGTTAAGTCAGGGAGAGGTTGACAGCGTAAGAAATGCAATTAAAATGATTTAAATGTCAAAGACATTATTATGTCTTCATTGTAAATATTTCCATCATGATGACTTTGAATGGAATCTTTGCACACAGAAATATGCCAGATTTCAGATAATCTGAAATCATGCTGTGTCAAGTTGTCAATTTTAAGAATTCTCCTAAGGTATTATAAATCTCATTTTAATCTCTCTAAAGACTTATCTGACTTTACATAATTGGGAGGGGAAAAAAAAAAAATCACTGCTTATAATGTGTTAATTTTGATGCACAGTGAATAACATGGTGCCAGAACCCTTCCAGCCAACCACTGTTTTGAAAAGCTGCCGTAAGTTTCAAATCTCTAGCCTGCCTAAGGCTGCACAAATCTTTACAACGTGATTTTTAACATTGTTTAATACAAAATATTCAAAATAACTGGAGAACTGGATTTTTTCCTCTTCCCTGGGATTGATCAGTGTGCCTTTAGTAAGAAAGAAGAGCAAATACAACCTAATTAATGAGCTACAAATCTGAGATAACAAAAAGCATCACTAAAAGCCTATTTGCTACTGGATGCCATCTGGTAGAAGACACACTCGGCAAGCATCAAGCACCCTGCACTACTTTGCTTCTATTTGCATATATTCAGAAATAGTCCTGGCACTACAGAGAACACATCTGAAGGATGGGAGGAATGACATCAGTGCCCCACTAGACTGAAATCATCAGACATGCAAACACAGGCATGGAGTGAGGGGACCAGGGTCACAACTCAGGGATATTCACAGACTTTCACGGCACATACACATACATAAATCGAAAGGCTGCAGTGTAGGAAAGAGGGACTTTCAACCTGCTTTTGAAATCTTTCCATTAATTAGAAAGGAATTTCTCAAACATCCATGCATCTCCAAACTTTGTGCCAGTAAGACCATTTACTTCTAAATACTAAGTGTAGGCTTCATGCAAAATATTTCAGTTCTCTAAATTACTGTTAACCCAATATTACTCTTGCCTACCTTGTGTTTTTAAATGGAATTACATGTAGCCTGCAGCCTCAAATCTAAATGAAAAATGTAGCTCCAATTGAGCCTCGGGAAAAAAAAAAAAAAAAGGCAAAAGTTAATGAGATTTAAATTAGTAACAGCCAAAGCTTTCCCTTAAAGAAAACATTATCGATTTTAAAGAGCTACCTAATGAAAACGAATGGCATTCATTTAGACTTTGCATGAGCTACATTAGAGATTCATTTATAATAATAAATAAGGATGTGCTTTACAGTGAAATGAATCAGCAGAATTTATGTACATATTTTTATGAGTTAACTGCACATTCCTTAGGCCTTTAATCACAGTTTTGGGTGAACAGTTTATGGTAGTAAAGAAATTACAGTTTCTAAAGCCCGGATCATCCAAGATAATTAAGTATCAATTCCCTGTAAGAACTAAACACCTACACAGCCCAGGGGGTTATATTCTGTACCTTGCTTGTAAAATGAGGATGGCTAATTTATTCTTTATTAAATAATGTTTCTATTTTTAGCTGAACTAACTAATTATTGGGAAAATTCTCTTCCTATAAATACTCTGACGTTTTTGTGTGATAAGTACATGAGATGAGATGGGTGTGCATCCTTTGTAAATTCCTTACAGGCGTAAGAAATTTGTTATGCTGTTGGTTTTCGTACATTTTCATTCAACCACAATTTTATACAATCAGAAGACATATTACCATATAAGTACAGTTCAAGTATGTAATATTGTGATCCTACGACTTTTAAATATGAAACACTGATGATCATGCACAGATAATTTGGCTGCATTTCATTAACTACCCCACTGTTGTGGTGTAACCCAGCAGGCAGCTAAGCACCACAAAGCTGCTTACTTGCTCCAGTAGGAAAGGGGAGAGAATCAGGAAAAAAAGAACGAGTAAAACTAGTTGAGGTAAGGGCAGTTTAATAGAGAAATGAGAAGAGAGGACACAAAACAAGTGATGTCCAATGCAGTCACTCACCACCAGCTGATGGATGCCCAGCCAGTTCCTGAGAAATGGCACTTTCACTGGCCAACTCTACCAGCTTTATTGCTGAGCATGTCACCAGATGGTACAGAATCTCTCTGGCCTATTTGGGTCAGCTGTTCTACTTTTCCTCTCTCAGTTCATGTGTGCCACAGAATCACAGGGGTTGGAAGGGACCTCTGGAGACCATTGAGTCAAACTGCCTGCTAAAGCAGGCGCCCCACAGTAGGTTGCCACAGGTGGGCATCCAGATGCATTTTGAGTATCTCCATAAGAAGGAGACTCTGCTACCCCTCTGGGCAGCCCATTACAGTACTCTGTCACCCTTACAATAAAGAAGTTCTTCCGCATGTCTGTCTGGAACTTCCTACATTCAAGATTCAGGCCATTGCTCCTTCTTCTATCACTACACACCACTGAGAAGAGCCTGGCCTCATCCATTTGCCTCCCCCCAGTCTCTTCACTGGCAGAGCAGCATGAGAAGCTGAAAGGTCCTTGACTTTGCGGAGGCACTGCTCAGCAACAACTAAAACGACATCATTTTAATCCTAATTCCAAGTACAGCACCACACCAGCTACTGTGATATAACTATCCCGGATGAAAACAGGACACATACCAGTTCCTTCACTGCAAACTGCTAAAGAAGAAAAAAACTTAGGTCCAAGGTCCTCCAAGCAAGTTTCAAATGACTTTTAAAACTAAACTACTTATGCAAAAGCAAGCATTCCTCAACACAGCCCAAATCAAATTTCACGTCAGAATTAATTACAGCTGCAGTCAAAACTCACCAGAACAAAAGGAATAGTCCCTTCATTTTCCGAGATAGTCCTGATTGTTAAGACTTCAGCTCCACAAGTCGCTGAATTCCTGCTAAGTCAGCTGCAGAAACTAAGCTGGCTTGCAGGAGCTCCCAGCCCAGCTCTCCAGCTCCCACCCCAGAAGGAATTTACTTCACCACTCAAACAACGCAGTCACCTGGAAGCTCCTCAAGGAGCTGTCATGGTGCTGCACATGGGCAGATTGAGCCCTATGTATAAATGATGACAAAAGGTAGTGTTTAACTCCCAACAAACTCTAAGAAATTTCTCCCACACATATCAAAACTAGAAAGAAGGGTTAACTACAAATTTCAAAAAAGCAAGCAGCACATTCTCATGTCTCAAACTAAACTCATGTACACTAAGATAATACAGAACATGTGAAGAACCCCCATCCAGTACAAATAGGTACCACGATCCCAGTACAGCATTGTTTTTGCAATGCAGTTTCACCAGGACATCATTTTCACCCATCAAAGCATATCCAAGCAATTGGACTTAATTTTTGCTTTGCTGAAGACATGTTTGCAAAGAGATTACCCTTTCCAGAGGAAAAAGTCTTCTCTATTTTTAATAATAAAAATTCATTTTCATTAATTCAATCAACTTCAAGAACAGTAGGATTACATTTGCCCGCTTGTGAGCTAATTCACAGATCTCTGCAAGGCCTCTTCCCCTGACCTTCAACACTTCTCTGTTGTCCACCTCTACATGATTCTGGTCATCTTATCTACATTAGCCATACAACACAAACACCAGTACAGCTTTGAGTTAAGTTCTGCTGCTGCTGCCCCCACGTACATTTCTCAGCTCGGTTCACATAATGGTGTTTGGTGTACAAAACAATCCTTCATTGGGAGAATGCTAACCCAGAATCTCCACACCAGGTATTCCAGCCCCAAAAGGAAACAAGCAGGTCTGAGCCAATGACTTGGACCTGCCGCACCAAACTACTTGCTGTCACAGGTTTAGCCTAGAGTTCCCTCAGATGAGACTTTCTTATTCATTTTTTGAAAGTGATGTGCTTCAGCCTTCATGCATTAAAAGAAGAGTTCCCAGAGGCAAATCAACTCTCAAATACATCATCTTCGGTAAAAGCTTTTTGGAGAGAAAAGGAAATTATATGTGAAGTACACCAATTGGCTTTGTTCTTTGTTCTTCCCTTTCTTTAATTATAAAGTAAATTAATAATCACATTGTGTTTGCTTTTAACTGTAGTGTTCCCTAAAGCATGACAAAAAAATTACCGTGGCTGGAACGGCAGAAATTGTATCCCCAAATGGGTCTTAAGGAAAATAATTTAAAAAATCTACCCTAGCATTGGGTTGGGTTTTTTTTGTTTTTTGTTTTGTTTTGTTTGTTTTGTTTGTTTGTTTTTTAATTATTTTCATGAACTGTATATTTAGCAGTGTTCACTAAAATTCCTTGGAGTTCAACATAAGCCAGCCCTTTCTACCCTACACCAATGCGACCACAGAGGAACAATGAAACCTTGTAAGAGCAGTGTGGACCTGCATGATCACCTCCCTACCTTCACCCAGCTCTGGCTTAGAGCTCAGCTGAAAGGAATAAGAATCACCAGTGAACACAGTGAACAGAGAGCACCAGCTAGCCGTTGAAACAGTCCTGCACTGAAGAACAACCTGAATTAGATTTCAGGGGAACAATAAATGGCAATTACTCACCTTGCTGCCATAGCAATTTGCACTTAAATCCAGACCAAAATAAGCATAAATTCTATAACGTTTCTCTCATTTTTGCTTGATTTCACTTTATACCGCACCGTTTCTTTTCTGTTAGAGCTGACCCAAAGGTCACTTTGTGATGGATCATGGACCTCAGTTCAAGAAACCCCAATCTAAAGTCTGCTTCCCAATGAACAAGTTTGCACACTGCCACAGGAAGCTGTGCTGCATAGAAGAGTTGTTGTTAACATGCTCTAGATCTAGCAATGCCCTCATTTAATGAAGAAGGTTTAGCACATCAACTTCCAAACCATTCTCAAGTAACAGGCTTCTGTAAGAGTTTTTCTTCCATCTGCATCAGGGTATTTCTGCATTGTTTCAACCCCAAGAGTTTAACTAGGTTCATTTGTACTCTGTACACCGGTAAAAACTTCAAAACTTGGATATTTAAACTTTTCCTTCCTCCCCAGGAGCCTCCAAATGAGTGTTTGCTATGTTTTATACATTCTAGGGGGAATTCCTACAACCACCTTGCCCTTTTACTTCAGCCTGCAGGAGAAGGAAACAACTAAAAATGTTCTGGCCCCACAAACCCAAGTTTCCCTAGTGGAATGCCATACAAGAGAGATGGCATTTCACTGGGGCTGGGGAAAGGTGCTGTTTACAAGGAGGTGACTGAATCACTCGAGCACTTGTTATGTCTATAACTACCAACTCTATTTTCAGCTTTGACAAGCACTGCATTCTTTACACTTTGAACTACAAAGGAAAGCTTTGCCAAGGCCTGCACAGGTCTTCTCTCTCCAGATGGTTAAGGTTACCTTAACACAGCCTTCTCCAGGAGACAAAGCCGACCCACTGTTCAGGGGCAAGACCAGTATGCTACCAAAGTCCCCTGGCCATTAAAGGAACAGTTTCAGCATTTATCTTCTTAGAAAAAATGATCTAACAAAGATTTTGTCAACAGACCTTTGATAACTTTAACTTTTGCAAAACAATTATGCTGCTATGACACCTTCCACCCTCTTCTTCTGTACTGTTCTGCACTTAACAATGAACCATTGCGATTCCCTCCTAACCTTCAATATTTTAGCCTTGTGACAAAGTAAGAAGCAACTTTCCCATTACTTCTACTATGCTAATATTTTGTCATTTATTATTTACATAGAGTACACCTGCACTTCAGACCTCATTAAATGTGCAAACAGGCCAATAGCCTTCTTCATACGATGTTGGTTTATTAAAAACAGTTACGACAGTAGTTCATGAGTAAGCGAGAAAAAAACATTTGGAGAAAGTTTATTTCTACACATGCAATGTCTCCATGCTTTCATACAAAATATGCTCTGGCAGTCATTTGAGCACACAGAGCAGCTGTTCTTATAATGCTTCATCTCAGCTCAAAAACCTGAAAAAAGCTGAAAAGGGGATTTTTTGGGAAACTGGCAGTTAAAGAAATAACATGTAGTTCCACTATGGCAGTGGAACTACATTCAGAAAGTGGACAAAAAGACTGTTCTTTCCTAACTAGCACTTTTAAAGTACACCAGAGTTTTCAAAAAGCCTAAATTCCGCAATTCAGGCATGCAAATATACTGGTATCTGTACAGCCACCAAGGCTAGGACAAGAAGCAGCCGGTCATCTTCTCTGTGTGATTACCACGTACCTTCACTGCAGAATGCTCCCAGCAGAGGTCAGGGGCCAGAATTACCTGTTACTCAAACAAAGAATAGGCAATATCCCCAGCAACATACAAGCTTGATGTGAAGAGCAGATAAAATGAATAATTATCCCTATTTCTCAAAGAAAACATAAATATTAAAGCTCTACAGCAAGAAACCCTTTTCATACACAATAAGATCTTTATAAAGATGCTGCAGATGATGCACAGCTCCTGGTTAAGTTAATGAAAGGGACCTGAACATCAGTCTCAGTCCACAGCTTTCACTGCATGAGCATCTGGCTCTGTCTTCAAGTTTAAAAGAAAATAAAATTAAACCTAGACTGAAATCATTTCCCTTCCACATCAGTTTCACCTCACAGTCATCAGAGCCTGAGAGAAGAAGTCATCAGTGGTACACTGAAGGCGCAGCTGCCCCTGCTGAGCCCTGAGCGCAGCAGTCCGTCCCTAGAGCCCCGTCGCTTAGCTGTGTGCCTCCAGCACCACTCCCGGCGCACCACTCCTCATCCATGTCCTACACACACTGCTCTCGAGCTCTAAGATGGTACGATTTTGCTACGACATGCACTCGCAATTATCCCTTAAGCATTTGTGGGTTTTTTTCTCTCAGCGTGGCTCCCCATTTGTTCCCCACCAGCTTTTCCTTTTCAGTCCAAGAACACCAATATTCCAGCTGGACTTTCAGATGCACCAGGCTGCTTCTGGAGATAGCTGTCTACACTCACCTGCCTATTTCTAACTATTTTTAAAGTACAAATGATGAGAGAGGCATTTCGATTACTGGGGCTGGATGAGGGCTAGAAATGCACTGTTTAAAAAAAAATAAATCCCAGAGGCTGTAGCTGACATCTGCATCATCACCAATCCACACAATTTCATTAACAAGTACTGTGATTGCTGAATTTAGCTTTCCTTTTCATTAATAAATAGAAGCATTTCCCTGATTGTTCTGAAAAAAAAACACCATTCTGCCCTTGGAAAGACCTGGTGCTGATGTTCTTAACTTGTAGCTTCCATTCCTCTCAGCACCAGCTCCTCCATGATCCCTGCCCCAGCAGCTCGGCACAGAGATCTTGAGCATTTCCACTTCTGAGATCATGTGAGGATTGCATGGGAAAGCAGTGCGACTCAGATACATGGCCTCAGACCATTCTGTAACACCAGATGTTCGTAACATCATCACCAAAAATGACACTAGACCGTGGCTGGAATGCAGCCTTGAGGGTCAGCCAGCCCATGCAAAGATAACTTCTGTCCCAACATGTGGGCCAGTGAGAAATGGTTAGTGCCCTACAGCCCCACTGTAACAAGCCTGATGCTCGCTAAGGTGAGCGCAGCACTTGCTTTGATCCTCTGAATAAACAAAGCCCTAAAATCTCAAGGCTGCAATTCTGAAGAAAAAAGTAAACTTGCTTATTTGGCCAAGTTCTTCTCAGTATTTGTATCTTAAAGCTTTCATCCACAAATTGCACCAGATGCATTTCACCTGCATCTGCACTGTGCGTTGTATCCATGAAGTTACAGCTCAAAAAGGTTAAAGTATTCCTACTACTGTTATAAAAGATCCTTCACGCTACAGTGGAAAATCGCTCATCTGCACATTTCATGCAGCTTGTGGGTGAACCAGCTGTAGTAAAGACCTTTCACAAAGCTAGGAAACTTTACAGGACCCCAGACAACTGTCCAGATTTCCCATAGAGTCAAGCTTGTAATTTTTGGCAAAGGCTGCCAAAAATGTAACTTCTGGCCATGCTGAATGGCGGCTGTCTTCTGAACAGGCTGCTGCCATACCTGTATCACGGAGGACTATGAGGGCTGCAGGCCAGGTCTTCACGCTTCAGAGAAATGTGTTTGCAAAATGCTGCTTTCATCTGAGGGCATCCCCAGTTGCTGCCCCCGTCCTATCAGACCCCAGCTTAGTGGGGCTCGCAGCACGATCAGCCTCCGGCTCTGCACTCATACCAACCCCATACCTTGCTTCTCCTGCGAGCCAAGCTGCACTCGCTGCTGCTTCAGAGACAGCGAGGAAAAAAGAGAGCCTTTAAAAATCACTTTTTTAAAGAAAACGCATACCTGAAGTGAATTGTGACTGATTAAAGCTTAATCACCTTTTTTCACCTTGGCTCTGTTAAAGTGTATGACAGCTGTCACACAGTGCCAGGAGCCAGTGTAAAAAGACACTCAGAAGCCAGATTCCAGAATATTATGATAACTGACAAGATCATTACTCTCATTTCTACTAGTTCCACTATTTTCTTCTACTTCCTGCAAGAAGGACCATCAGTGCGTCTACCACCAGGACAAGAAGCCCAAGGGTCACTGGACAGGCACTGCTGGAGGGATGGGACATCTGTGCTGTGTGGGGAGCAAACCCTAGCGGTGCCATGCCTGTTTGCACAGCAAAACCCCTCCTCTGGCAGACCAAGCCCCACAGAGCACTTCAAAGGACTGCTTATGGAAAGAGGAAGCATCAGAGCAGACAAACTTCTTTCCAGTTGTCTTCTTGCCAGCAATAGGGTGCAGCTATGAGTAGCAATCAAAGCAGCATCCTGTGGGCACAGGCACAGGCAGCAGTGATGAGGATGCATGCTCCTGAGCAATGTCCTGGGGGAAGGAGCAGGGACACAGGAGACATATGGATGCTGAGCCTTCTTGGAGACCACTGGAGCGCACACACAGACACTTCAGACCTGCACTGCAAGCTGTTAAACCTCCTGCCTCTCTGGCTTAAAATGCGAGCCCTGTGCTCGAACAGAGGCGAGCCTGGGACTGCTGCCAAGGCACCGGGCCGCAGCAGGTCAGGTGTCGGTCACAGCACATCCACACACACCTCATCAGCATGGCTCTGCTATGCCAATGGGATGGCCAAGGCTTGTCCTCTCCAGTGGCAATCTCCTCCCAAGGGCTTACTGGTGCAAGGCTAGGCAGGTGGAGCAGCGCTGACCCATGAGCAGCCACTGGCTGCGTGGGCTCCTTCTGCTTGCCAGAGCAAGGAGAACCTCTGCTTGCTAACCTCTCCCAGCAGCCATCACATGGTTCCTCTGATCAATATTTAAATAACAGTGGCAGTGCTATGAGAGCCTCCCCCATGCAGCGATACACTGCCTGCAGCCATCCCATCTGGCCAATGTCTGAAGAAGCAAGAAAAGATGGGCCTTGTACTGTGACTTGAAGGTCAGTAGGTTCAGGCATGTTTGCAAGTTTAACTAAGGCTTCATGGCAGGTCATCTCCCTACTTCCTGATGTGGAAACAATTTTATTTAATACTTCATTGAAATAACAGATCGTTGCGTAATACCCCCGACAACACTCATCAGCACAAACCTTTTGCCCCAGCCAGGTATAGCTCTGCCTTGGTGCCATGAGCTGCCACAAAATAACAGCTCGACACCACTCACCTGGAGCCAAGATGTGCTTTCCTTCCCTCCCCTTCCCTGCCCACATCACTTCTTAAGCCAAGTGCCCAGGCATCAACGGGGGCAGAGGCTGCTCAGAAGGTCACCTCCAGCCCACGTTCCCACTCCATGTGGCTGCAGTACTCTCTGAGCTGCAGCACATTACAATGACACTGCTAACACAGTTCCCACTGCGAGGCACAATATGGCCTGTCCAAGAGCGGAGGTGGGAAACTGCGTTAAGATAAAGCATAACACTCGCTACTCTAAGACAGTGTGACTCCGAGGCTTCCTGACTAATTGCATATGGGTAAAGTGCCTTTCCCCTCACAACACACGGGGAAAAGCAGTGTCAGACACATACTGACCTCTGCCCATCACTTCATCACTGCAGGAACACAGCCAACACCACCAGGCAAGGAGTTTCTCATTCCTCATTCTTTTTTTTTTTTTTTTTTTTTTTGCTGGACCTCATTTATTATCTTCTGATTTTCCTGATTTCTGAGGTAGCACATTCTTACGCAGAGAATCACCATCACAGCTTCAAGAATAAGGTAGTTTGGGCTGAAAAGAGGTCTCTGCTAAGTGCTATGGAGAGCACAGACACTGTGGAATAGAGCTGGCAGTAGCTGCCCACATCCCCACAGCTGCCTCAGGATGCACAGAGCCAGCTGTATCTATTGTAGTTTCCAGGGAAATAAATAGGAGGCATTACTTTCAGAGCAACCTACATATTTTAACTCTGATGAGACAGAGCAAGCAATTATATTTTCCCTTCAGAGCCCTGAACTGCTGCTTTTCTTATTCCAGGCCAGCAGTATGTACAAGAAGCTGCATTACGTGCATCTTGATCAGTTTTCACAGACTGCAAAGAAATGCTTTGGTGAGTCCCATCCTTTTATATTTGATGGGAGGGTGAAAACTGGAGCCAGTCATTAACTACAGAGCAAGATCCACATTTTTAAGACGGACAGCTCTAACATTTAAGATCTGAAGTGCAAGCAGCTTGTGGGAAGCTCCACAGATTCCTATCAACCTCAGGCACAGCAATATTACTAGATGAGAAGTTTCAGTATAGATCTAAACATCTCCAAAGAGCAGACGTTTGCCTCCAGCTGTAGCACATGGGGTGGGTTTCAGAGTTCCCAGCAGTCTCGCTACACAGCTGGAATTGTTTTTTTCCTCATCTAAACTCCACCTGCAGCCACCACCCCCGCTGGCAAGCAGGTCCTGTTATCCTTCTGTATAGCAATGACTACAACCTTCTAAATGTTGCACCGATTCCTGCATTAACATTTTTCACACTTCCCTGTCACAACACAAAGTATGTCCACATGATATGACTACAGACACTCATGAGACCGAGCATTAAGCAGACTTTCACAAGGTAATACAGATTCAAACAGATGGACAGACCCTGGCTCTTAAGCTGTATCATTCCATGGGGTTTCCTGCAGCCAATCTGATCACCTCTGAGGAAGGAAAGCATCACACCTGATGCATCTGTGCTGAAAGACCCCCTGCCTTTAAAATGACTTTTCTGAGTGTTATTGGACACAACATTAAGATAATGGCAAGACTGACAGTGAGAAATTCACGGGGGATGCAAAATGAATGAAATCAATTAGTATTATAAACATGGGGCTGAGTTTCACGTCTCACATGTCAATTATCCATGCTGAACTTCCGAGACCTTCTTATTAACAGGTTTGTTTTGGCCAAAGCTGTAATATGAAGAGAAAAACCCAACAGCGCTATTTTAAGCTTATGCCATCGCATTGCAGTCTACCAAAAAAAGAAGGAAGAATATTTTTATGAGCCATCGAACGGCTCAGCTAATACCAAGAGGCATTTACTGAAACAAAAACTCTGAACAAGCCTGCTTAACAGCCAGCACAGTGTTTTGATTTTCCTGATTAAATGAAGAACAGTTTGTACCCGTAGATGAAAGTGGATGAGATCTGTGTAGTATCAGCTCTGGCAGAGCGTACATTAACCGAATGCCTGGGTTTTGAGGTCAGCTGTCATTCTTTCTGAATTGCTCCCTGAACAGATCATGGAGCAGATGGAAAAGGCCAGTTTGACATGACTCTTTGACTTAATTATAGCATTACTAGGACAGCATATGGAGTTGGTACGTAGCGTAGAATTTAATCCAATATCTTTATTTCTCACAGAGTCGGAGACTTGCTTCATTTGCTTTTAATTGATCTTCAGTATATGCATTCACTGCATTTGAATTACTTTTACCTGTGCATTACTAGGTCAAGCTTTCTTACCAAGGACAAGAGAGAGAAATCTACATAAATGTTTAAAGAATCACAGAATTTGAACTCTGTGTCAAGTACAATATCCCTTCCAAAACATTAGTGTTTAAACCCATTCACTGTTTTCAGCATTAATTGTGTCAGATCCCTTGTGTTGCCCTACAATTGCTCCGAGACAAGCAATGCCAGACTGGTCTAGTGACAAGCAGGCTTTGTATGACATAGACTAACACCCCCTCTTCCCTCATAAAGAATCATCTCATGGCATATGCCTACCCATATGCACAAAGCAAATGCAGAGATAGCAAAAATAGGTCCAGCAGGAAGAGCGGCGCAGAGGAAGGCCCTGACACTACCTGCAAGCAGACGGGCTGGCTTAGCTTCTCAGCACTGCTCCACTTAGACAGCCTCGCTTTGCAGAAACCACTGCAGCCTTCTAATCTGCAAAACAACAACCTATCAACAAGAGATTTAAATTCTCAATGCTGATCTTCTGCTGGAAACTTTTCAGAGAAAGAGAAAATCAGACTGTTGCTCTGGCTCTCTAAACACTGCAATTATGTGGGTTTTTCAACAGTTACCTTTGTGCCAACAGCTGTTCCACATGCAACACCAATGATGTGACTAAGGTTCAGCCAAGACATCAGAGGATGTGCAGGTGCTGACACGATCAAATAAGAGAACCGCCTGCCATCACGGAGAGGCACATGTTACCTGGGCTGCAACTATCACTGAAATTTCTCCAAGATCCACTATTGCAGAAAGGGTGTTTTGCTGCACTGGGATGTACAGAATACAATGTTACTGACAGATCTATCAAAACCAGGAGGCATGCAAATCCAACTCCTACTTTATTATTTTAATGCCCTCTGCCTGTTTTTCAAAAAGGAGGAAATAGGGAAAGGACAAGTCTGTCAAACTGTGAGAGAAAGTGGTTCATTTCCTCTGCCCTCTCTCAAATCATTTCAGCTTTTTCCTGCTGGGCGGGAATGGAAGGAGGCAGCTGTTTGAAATTAGGATGGGAAACAAACAGCAGCAACAAACAACAATGAAACAAAAAGAACTAAAATGGTCTTTTGCTATGATTTTTAAATTGAACTTTCAGGAAAAAAAACAACAACAAGCTTTTCTTTTGAAATTTCATCATGAAATTAAGAAGAAAAGCAAGGTTTTCTTCTTAAAACAATACCACTGAACCAATTTTTCAGCAAGATGATGTCATTTTAATTACCTTTCAGCTGTAATATAGCAGACTTTCAATGAAGCAGACTGCCAAACTTTCCACCAAGAAACTCCTCAAAGCTGGCTACGGGACCACCTATCATCTTGGATGCCTTCTGCTCTCCACATTAGCTTTCTTCAAGGTAAACCCAACTCAGACTAGAAGATAAGGGCAGAAAAGGACAATACAACATAGCGCCAAAATATAACAGTTCTGAAGGATTCTCACTGTCTCAAAACCTTAAAATGTCCAATTTAAGAGGCTGTTCTTCAAACTACCACACTAACAAACGGTTGCAATCAAACTGCAGCTTAACTACACACACTTCTAATCTCACTGAAAATAGATGGAGGATGGTTAATGGCTCTTCATTTGTTTTCTGGGCAGGAAACAGTATTTCACCAACTGGAGAGGAGGTACAAGATCCCCAGAGCACTGCAGGGCTGCTGCAAGCACTCTCAAGCTCTCGTGAAGGCTTTCAGCACATGCACCTCTGAGACGTGCTGCAGACCAGGCTGTGCTGCTCATGGAGAGATCTGGATACACAGCAAGCAAGCACAGCCCTGCTGCAAAGAGCAACCAGGATCAGGCATCACAGGCAGGAAAATATCAAATAAAAAAAGAAAATGAGGCAGCAAGTGTGGAGGAATAAAAAGGAATCAAACAGGTTACTTGAGGATGCTCCTCGCAAGGTACTTGCACTTGATTCTTGCCATTCTCTGCATCAATCGCGTGTAAGTGTGCAAGTCAGTATTTTCTCCAACCCTGCTATGAAGAAGAAAAAATTCCTCCCATATCGTTATAATTCAGAAACAGTGAAATGTCCTCTGTTGATTTTTCTTTTTGACAAAGCAGAAGACAACTCTGTTTCTTCTAAGTTCTACTTGATTCTCCAGAGAACCCACTTAATGCCAGCCCAAAGCAAGCTACAGTTCTGCCCTGAAAGTTGCTGTGGCCAAAGCTAACGGTTGATTGTGGCTACCACAAACAACACAAACTCCAAATTCCATCCTGTCACAAGCTGGGATTTTAGTTTTGAGACTTATGCATTAGTCAGAGAGGGGATGTGGAGAGGAGCTTGTACCTTATGCACTCCAGCAGCAGCAGCCCGTGGCTTCACTACAACCACCAGGTTCTCTCTCGGGCATCACTGCAACCCCAGAAGTTTGTGACAGCAGCAGACCCTTTGCAGCTCCAGTTACACGTGACCCCCATCTTGCAATTCAAGTCTCAAAGCTTTCAATTTTTGAAGGTACTACTCAGTGCTGCAACTTGGATCCAGTTTTAGATTAGACTTAGATTAACACTGCCAGGACTTACAGGAGGAAAAAAAAACCAACACAAAACCGAGAAGAAATTGAGATGTTTACGGCTGAATTTTTTAAAAAAGATTCAGGTAACCAAATGCCATTGGGAATTCTCAGACTACAGAATACAGTGCTATATGCAGTATGCTATGCTCCATGCTTACAGGATCATACATTTCAGCATCCTTACTCTATGTATATTTTAGCTATGTTTTTAGCATTCAGAATTTAATATTATAAAATGACTTTACTAAGTAACACTTGTTAACAAAAAATTACAACGTTCACATGAGAGTTATCAAACTTTTATATATAAAACTGAGAAGCTTACTCAATCACTATGATATATTCTCATTTGTCTTGGAATAATTTTGCATAAGCCTGTTCACGTCAAAATGGCTTTGCACAGTGACATGTGTATCTGAAAGAGGAATGCCAGACTCTTTAATGAAACACGACAGCAGTAAACCTTCAGTTAGCTGCAAGCACTGCAAGCTACAAACACACCTTCAAGAATTTACCCCACACACCACTACTCCCCAGAGGCAAATAAAACTTGAAAGAGGTCTGCAATCATGCCACAAAAGCTTAAGTAAAAGGCTGCTTGTTCCTACAGGTGCATCTCCTAAGAAAGATTAATGTACATTTCATCTAGGGAACACGTAACAGACATTAAGATAACCTAAAATAATAATTATTTAGGGCTATTTAAGCAAGAAAAATATTTATCTCGCTTCTATCTAACATCTAGATAGAGTTTTCACTATAACGAACTTTCAAAGCAAAATTTGAATGTTTCAACTTGAATGTAAAAATAAATAACTAAGAGATGTCCACCTAGTTTTTGAATATTTTTTTTTAATAGTCCAGCTTGACACTCCAAAATACACAATTTACCTCGTGCTGCATCCTTTGCAGCAAGGAAGACGGGAGAAAGAAGATGAGGTTATCTGCTCCATTACAACAGACAAGCCATGGGTCTTTACATACAGCCCAAAGTAAATTGTCCTACAAGAACTCTGTTATGGATATGAAAGGCAACAATGACCCTTCTGTCTCAAAAGAAATAACTGACACAAGAGCCAGGGTCATCTCTTCAAAGCAGGTCATAGTTTGGACGACTGGCACAGAGCAGGTTCCCAGCGGCAGTGCTCATACTGCCAGCTCCCTGCAAGCAGGTGCTGTGGTGCAGGACCCCCTCCCAGGGATGAGCTGGGCAGCAGTGACAGAGGGTCCACCTGATGCACGCAAGAACAAGGATGCTGCCCTTGCAGCTCAGATACTATATGGGTGAAAACCAGGCAGAAGAGAGGAAAGGTGCCAGTGCAGCGGGTATTACCAAACATGTGACCAAGAAAAACATAACATATTCAATGTTTATTTAAAAAGTAAATATATTTATAGAGAAAAAAAAAAGTGAGGAGGATTACAGGGATTTAATTAACAAATCACAGAAGAGACATTTCCTTTATGTAACATTCCCAAAGTAATATCCTCAACTAAGAAAACTGCACACAGTGTAGTAAAACTCAAAGATGTATTCTTGATGAGAAAAACTACATAGCCTGTAGCCTCATCTTAAAAGAATTTCTGGGGAAGGATGGGAAATTTGTAACAGGATCACCTTAACCACAAGTAATGGTTTTCCTGCAGACCAAAATTCCTGCAGTTAAGCTGTCCAGACTCATTTAACTTGCTGCAGAACCCATGGATAACAAAACTCCTGGGGAAAAAAAAAACTGTATCATCACTGTGCATGAAGAGAACTTTATGTATAGAATTACTGGATATCAAATACTCATTTCTTGTTATAAGCTTCTCTGGCTCACATTACAGCTCCACAAAGACAACATCAGAAGCCGCAACTGAGCCACACACTCCTGGCAAATTCAGAAATGGTTTTCTAAAACCACCTCCTTCTCTTCAGATGTGACATGATATTCTTGGAGACTACTGACTAATCTATGCATCTGGGAGAACGTAGTGAGCAGAGAATGGCAGGAACAAATAAAGTAACCCTCATCTGCAGAGATGAAAACCTTTCAAGACTAAGTTTCTCAGAAGAAAAAGAAAAAAAAGAAGGCATTTCATGTGAAGAGTCTTTAGGGTAAAAATTCATTTCTGGATCTTGTAACAGTCTCCAATGGGAACACAAAGACTCTAAAGAGTACAACAGAATGACCACAAGCTGATGCAACAATCCAAATGCCAACTGCACCCCGGGCTGCATCAAGAGAAGTGTGACCAGCAGGTTGAGGGAGGTGATTCTGCCCCCCTCTATGCTGCTGTCATGAGATCCCACCTGGAGTACTGTGTCCAGCTCTGGGGCCCCCAGCACAAGAAGTACATGGAGCTGTTGGAGTCCAGAGGAGGGCCACGAAGATGATCACAGGGTTGGAGTACCTCCCCTACGAGGACAGGCTGAGAGAGCTGGGAGCTCCCTTCAGCCTGGAGAAAGCTCCGGGATCACCTTATAATGGCCTTCCAATATCTGAAGGAGGCCTACAGGAAAGCTGGGGAAGGACTTTCTATAAGGGCATGTAGTGACAAGACAAGAGGAAATAATGTTTTTAAACTAGAAGAGCACTAGATAGATTTAGACTAGATATTAGCAGGAAATTCTTTACTATGAGGGTGGAAAGACACTGGAACAGGTTGCCCTGAGAGGTTGTGAATGCCCCCTCCCTGGAAGCGTTCAGGGCCAGGCTGGATGGGTCTGTGAGCAATCTGGTCTAGAGGGAGGTGTCCCTGCCTATAAGCAAGGGGGTTGGAACTAGGTGACCCTAAACCATTCTATGATTCTGTAAAATGTTAAACCTCAGGTCTCCAGAGATTTGACCTGATGAAGAAATAGGCATCTGAACACAGAAACACCACCCGTGCAACATCTGCAGAACAAACAGTGAATAAACCTCTCAGCTGCTCTTCAGAAAAAAAAGACCACAGTTAAAACCTCCTCGTGAAAAAAGACAAGTATCTAGATGACTCATTTAAATATCAGTCATCAAAGCTCTTAATTTTTCACTGTACTCCCATGGGAGCCAGTAGGACCTTGCTGCTGCCAGCAAGACAAGTACTTGCCCAGCTCTGAGCTGCCGGTCTACTCTCTCCCTCTGTGCAGCTCATACAGGAGGCAAGCACATCATTGAGGTTAGCCCAATATTAGCAAAAACATGTTCACAGCTATTTAAGCTTATGCGGAGAAAATCACACCAAATACTGGCATTATGATGTATTTTCAATGAACTTGATTTTACCCATTTTTACATTATATAAATTATAGTCTGTAAATTTTAACCCATGATAACCTAGGTATCTGGTAATTTATAGACACCTAGCATAATTAAAATTACATGTCATTTGGCTTCTATCCATCCTAAATCATCCCACAAATCAGTCCTTCTTACTGCTATTTGTGGACTAAGGGCTGAAACTTTGCTTCTTAGTTGGTCCAGGGATCCAGTGGAGAAGCTGGTCAGATTATTCTGGAGATCACAGGGAAGCTGAAGAAGGCTGAATCACTACATTCTCTCTTTTTTCTTTTTTTTTTTTTTCTGCTCCCATTTAGAAATCAAGACCATAGAAAAGGCAAATCTAACAACAAAACTCTGATATTTTAATTTCTTCAGCTTGAAGAAATATATGATTATATGCACAGAAGTGGACAACCTCTCAAGAATGTGCCGAGGCAATAAGAATAATGCTCTGCAGAAATCAAGTATTCTTCCCATCTTCTTCAGAATGGGAGAAGGCAGACTAACCAATGCTGCTTTCAGAAAGACTTCTATTTTTGCCTACGGAACGGGTGTTGCTGCATGGGCCTCTGATTTGAGGTTTTGTAGCAACAAAATTTATTTGATCTTTCTAAAACTATTACAGTTTTAGGTATGTGGCCTACATTTATCCAAAGATTTCCCTGGTGGGAATGAAGGATGGTCCACACATCCCAGATCTAACCCAACTGTTATCAGCATAGTGTGCAACTCAGCTCTCCAGAAGACCTTAGACATTGGTTTTCCAGAAGATTTTCTTGGTCACCATCAAAGCCTTGTTCAGGGCCTGTACATAAAACTGTATTTCTTTTTTGTAAATACAGTTTTTGCTTAACTGTCAGAAACTCTCACCCAAAATAAAGACAGGACTTCACTTTGGCAAAGCAAGCTAATAGAGCGGCAATGGGATGAGAGAAGGGCAGGCCATGAAGTGTCAGGAGCAAAACTCCAGGCAGGGACTTGTGTCTGGGAGAGGCACAATGAACGTGGAGGAGGACCATTCGGGGGGACCTCAGGACTGTAATCAGAGCCCAATGCACAGCATCCCTGTTTCAAATCCAAAACCATCTGCGCCTGAGCTGTTGAGTTTAGATCTTTAGAGTCATTCTCACAAGCGACTGTCATGATTTAAAGTGAATAATTTGAAGGTTGGAGATGTTCTGAAGTTAAGGAGCCATCCAGAATCCACTACTTGTACTATGTGTTGTGTCTGGAGCTAAAATTGTTCTCCACAGCAATGAGAGCTCATAGCAGGGAGGCTCAATACTGATGTGCACCTCCATCATTCTGGATAGTTCCTAAATTTCAGCTTGTGTTCAGACCCCTTCACTCATCTCAAATTATTGACATCTGGAAGATAACTCTGCCATCACTGCTTGGAAAAACTACAAGGTTTTCTACATTTTTTTTCCCATCACGTAAGCTGGAATACAGTAGTATATTTTACCACAACTTGCATTTTACTGTCGCAGGGTCAGACCTCCAGTTTCTTAATTGTGAGATACTGAGCAATTCTCTGATCTTGTTCTTAAATACAAGTTGCATCATCTGAGCTGATGCCTTCCAACCAAGCTCTGCCAAATACTATTTGCTTAAAAACTTAAGTCTACCTAGCTGGGGCTGGTTAAGAAACTCGTGGCAAAGTACACCATGTACACCAGTAAACCATGTATTTTCACATTTGGGGGAAAAAAATTTCACGCACAGGAAACAGAGAAAATCTTACTTCACTTAACAAGAGGAGACATTCAACTGTATCGATACATTCATCAAAAAGGTTCTGCTAATTAAAAGTAAGTGACTCCTTACAAATGGAGCAACCGTTTAGTTCGGTTTGAGTAGGCAGCATGTGACTATCTGCTTTCAGTTGCAGAAAATGTGACAGACGTAACAGACAGACGTTGAGTAAGAAGCCACTGCCTCCACAATGTGCTCAGGGCCAAAATTCCATTTCTTTGCAACTACAGTGTGATTCTGAAAGAGATTATAAATGGGTTGGACTTATTTTCTCCCTGAACATGCTCATAGCCACGTTACAACCATTCTGATAGGACATCAAATGTGGCTCTGTGGTGGAGGAAGACCTCCACTGGGCTCCTTATGAAAGTTGCATTTGGACCAAACTAAAGGAAAAAAGAAACAGATTTTAACCTCAATACTACAAAACTATTTTCATATAATCACAAAGCAATGAATGTGTTCAGAATTATTTCAGACTATTTATCTTACACTCAGGGAGTTCTTTTCGATGCCCCTGATGAGTTCTTTTTGGGCCCCTCACTGCAATAAAGACGTCGAGGCCCTGGAACGTGTTCAAAGAAGGGCAAGAAAGCTGGTGAGGGGTCTGGAGCACAGGCTGTATGAGGAGCGGCTGAAGGGGCTGGGAATGTTCAGCCTGGAGAAGAGGAGGCTCAGGGGAGACCTTATAGCTCTCTATAACTTCCTGAAGGGAGGTTGTGGTGAGCTGGGGGTCGGCCTCTTCTCTCGCATCATTAGTGACAGGACTAGAGGGAATGGTTTCAAGCTGCATCAGGGGAGATTCAGGCTGGACATTAGGAAATATTACTTCTCAGAAAGGGTGGTCAGGCACTGGAATGGGCTGCCCAGGGAGGTGGTGGAGCCACCGACCCTGGGGGTGTTCAAGGAACGATTGGATGTGGTGTTGAGGGACATGGTTTAGTGGGAGCTATTGGTGATAGGTGAACGGTTGGACTGGATGATCTTGTAGGTCTTTTCCAACCTTGGTGGTTCTATGATTCTATGATTCTATGCCTTGAACTACAGGGAAAACCCAATTTCCCTTCCCTCATACATGCACATCATACCTTTTAAACTGCATTTGGTCCAGCTAATGTGTAGGTGGGTAAAATACCACAAGGATGGCAAAGATATTAACCGCTACAAGGTTATGTTTTGACATCAACTGCTTATTACGGTTTTGTTTTCACAATAGCACTTGAAACACCTTTATAATCTTGACCTTCTCAGAGGTCAAGCTAACTATTTCAGACCAAAACAGTTTTCGGGTAATTATACCTCACTGGTGATCATTCCTAGCATAAATTTCAGGGATCCAAATGTCTGTCAACTTTTGATCTTTAATAACGATGAACTCTTGACGTGCTCTGAAATCTGTATTGGAAAATACATTCATAGTGGAACAAATGGGAAATAAATTCCATATTCTCCAAGGCTTCGAGAATACAAAAAGAAGAAACTCAGTTTTAAGAGAAAGTCAACTGCAAAGTCCTTGAAAATTTAGGAATTACAATAGAGAAACACAAAACTACTTTCATAAATAAAATATGTTTTAAATGAATGCTCCAGAGTCGCTTAATTTTGTATGAAGCCTTTAGGATGCTATAACAACACTGTTTTGCTTGCTGCTCTACCATCAAAATAAATAAACAAATAAATAAAAACTTGCTAACACCCACATGCTAATTCATAAAGCTCCAGGTGATCATCACTGGTTCAATTCTGATCCTCACTAAATGTTCAGTGTGTTAGACACAGAGTGCTTTTTCTTGCCTATTATCAAGTAAAAAGCACAGTTATTTGTTATCATTAAAGCCCTGACAGAGATGCTCTAAGAGACTCATTTCTGTTGATGGAAGCCAATTTATTGGGAAGGGGGAAATCTGGGCTCTTCAAGCTCATTGAGAAAGATAAGCAGGCATCTCTATCTCCCTACTTGGTGTACTTAGAAAATGAGTTCATCAGTCTAGCACGTATAATTAGGCTTTTGTGTGAGTAGGGAAACAAAACAGAGTAGCAAGGATAGGAATTTACGCCAGAAGCTTTGTAATATACACCGCAGCTCTTTGTCAACTGGTTCTGCTGTGTGCTGAGCCCACTGCTATCACCTCCCCAGGACATGCAGGTCTGTACAGCATCATTTTCTGTCTGCCAGTCCGTCACTCTGGCCACATTAAATGAAGAAGCAAAAAAAAAAACATAACAAGAACAAAGATCAACCTATGATTGAAAAACCAACAACTTCCCAAATCAGATGCTACTGTGACCCAAATCAGGAAGGGAAGAAACAGTAATTCATCCTGGCATGCTAATTAATTATCACATAGATTGCTTATTGATTTTCTTGTGCTCACTTTGACACCTTATGAAGTACACTCATTTTACAGAAACCTCTCACAGAACAGCAGCAACTGCAAACACACAGCAGCTCTGATCCGCACTCCGGAGATGGGAAAGGCCAGGACAGTTCCATGCCCAGAACTGAACCTCAGCATCAGGACACCATCCCCAGACCAAGACACGAGGTCTCCACTTTTCATTAATGGTCTCCCAGTGAAGTAAACCAGTTCTTGCTGATGAAAGCTGCCAAATTCCCAAAGTCACCCCTAAAACATTTCAGCTTCCTGCATAAGACAATAGACTCCAGTCCCAGAGAAGTTATCTAAGAGGACATTTTCTAATTATAGAATTAATTACTGCCACAAAATAAACAGTGAAAGCATGTCAGGCTGGAGGTAATGATTTGTACAATTAGCTCTTTCATATCAAGTAAACACTTGTAGCAATTCTTGCCCCGGGAATTCATAATATTAAGAAGTCCAACTGTCATCATCCCTGGAATTCAGAATCACAGGCTCACAGAATCTTTCAGGTTGGAAAAGACCTTTAGGATCATCAAGTCCAACCATCAAAATAGGAAACTTGACAGTACAGCAGGGTCTGGACTCCTGCCTTCCTGCAGCACAGGCACTCAGAAAGCGATGCCGTCCTCAGGTAACAGGCCTGGGGTGATTCCATGCAGTACAGCTGTTCCCAGGAGAGGCCTGGGCAGCGCTAAGCAGCACGGTGTACAACTAGGCCTCCAAAAATGATGTTTTCCCAGTAGGAGGGAACTGCAGAAGGCTGCTTTTCATCCTGGGTAAACAGTCAAAGGTCTCACGCCCCTGGAACAGCCAAAGGAAAACTGTTTATGTCTTACCTCCAAAACAGAAGGAACACATGCCATTTAAGTGGTTGATTTTCGCTGGCATGCTCTAGATACCAGGGAAGCATCCTAACTGCAAAGGTTTTAGTCAGTTTTGTTAGGTTTTGATCAGGTAGCAAACTGGTTTCCAATGCAGAGCGACAGAGAAACCTTCTGTTCTTAAGATATATATTTGTGTGTGTAGCCAAACTGTCACGGTCACCAAGTAAAACCCTCACGGACAGCACCTTGCGTGCCTGTGAAGAGCTAAGGTGTCATTTCCACTTATTTACACAGCTACTACACTTGTCATTACAAGGATGAAAGCAGCCTCTGAAGACTTCCTCCTGGTGAGAGACATGCCAAAGACGAAGCAGAGCAGGAAAGACTTTGGAAAGGGACTAGCATATGAGAGAGACTAATTTGGTGGCAGAACGCAAACACAATAGAGCCAGCAAAAGCACCTGAGAAGTTGCATACCTCTGAGCATGGAACTGCTCCCTGGATTCAGGCACAATTCAACACAACAGAATATAAAATCCCAATTAGTCCCTTTCTGTATCCTTCCCACCAAAGCTGCCAGCATCCCATGCAGAACCTCCCTCCAGACACTTTGGGTTCCCCTGAAAACATGCAGAGCCAGGACCAGCAGGAATCTGGCCCATTCAGCCATTTGCTGATGTCCTTGAGCCACAAAATCCGTGAAATGAAACAATCTTACTCTGTACAAATGAATCATCTGTACAGGTCTATGCGAATTCTTGAAGCCATTTCTGACCTCACGTTACCTTTGACAATCTACTTGTCTCCAACATTCCAGAGCTGCCTGCTGCAGGAAGGGTGTCTCAGCTTTGAATCGCTCAGTTAGACAGACCGGTTGGTGATGCAAAATTGCTCCCTAAGGCTTACAGAACACGCACCATGGTGCCGAGTACAATGACTATTATTTACAGTTCTATCTTTTGACACTGATGTAATGATATTTGTAATGAGCGCAATCTAAAAAAATAGGTTCCTTTTGTCAGAAAAAAAAAAACACCACCAAAAACCTCATTAGTCAAAGAAACAAATTGTTCTCGGACACGAGACCAGCACGTCTAACAGATTCTGTCTGCTTCTGGATTTATTTCTTGTGGTTGGACTCCACTGTGCTCCAGAAGAAGCAAGTCTGAACCAAAACTTGGCATGTGGCTGGTGTATCCATAAACCCCCTCTCCTTAGCGTTCCCCAAAGCCCTGGGCACAAGCTTACCCTTAAACCTGCTCCCTATTGCCTCACCTGGTATTCATCTCCATAAAATGGTAATTATCTCTGACGCCCCTTCTCCCTTGCCACACTGAGGCAACAGATGCCAAAGTTATTGGGAACAGAGAGACATGCACACACAAGATGACTGCATTATCTCCCAAAGAAAGCAGGCTAAAACTAATTGAAAATACACAAGTCTGTGAGGCATTCTGCACAGCAGTGGAGCAGGTAGCCAAGCACACACTGCCCAAAAGCTGGGTGTCTCACATAAACCACTGATGGGGAGTACACAATTTTCAATCCCAAAGTCCTCAGCAAGAGCCTCACAGAAGGTGAAAACCACAGATGTGCTCCTGTCTCACAGCACGCAGGACACCAAGGAGCCAGCCACACCCTGAGCTTCACCCAGACTCGCCCAGACACAACGCGGGCGGTAGCTGAGCGGTGCCGGCTGGGCTGCAGTGTGCTGAGCTCCTGCGTGGAGCCTGGAACAGCCCAACAGGTTACTGCCCACAGCCTGCCAGCAGCACACCCCTCCTCACACCTCCCACAAACAGGACAGAAGAATTGAATTAATTACTCCGATTAGTCATAGAATGGCTTGGATTGGAAGGGACCTCAAAGATCACCCCGTTGCAACCCTCTGCCATGGGCAGGGCTGCCAGCCACTGACTCAGGCCCCAGCTCAGGCCCCAGACCTCCCCAGCCTGGCCTGGGGCACCTCCAGTGATGGGCACTCACAGCTCTGGCAGCAGTACCAAGGCCTTACCACCCTCTCAGCAAAAAATTCACCACTGACATCTAATCTAAATCCCTCCTTTTTTAGTTTAAAGTCGTTCCCCCTTGAGCTATCACTATCTACCCGTGTAAAAAGATGGACGGCTGCATCAAACCAGCAGTTCTGCCTCTGACAAGCGATGAAGATTGGAGTGTGCTTTCCCAGTTTAAGAGGAAAGCATAAGTAATCTACTTAAACGAAAATCAATTTTAGATGTTCCTTTATTGTACTTTATGGTCTATGAAGTTCCTTTCTTTTCATTCTGTTACATGAACAGTATGCAATTCCTACACTGTTGATAGATTTTCCTTTAGAAAAGTAGTGAAGGTCTTAACTTTTAAATACAAATTACTCCTTGGGAATCCTTAGCTGTTATTCAAGTACTTTAATTCAGAGTTCTATTTCTCATTGAAAAAAACTTTAAGTGACATTAATCGGACCCAGCTATTTTTATTACGAACGTACAACAATGCTAATCTCGTGTGACTAGGCTGTTTAGCCTGAGTATTAAGGGCTTCTTCTCCCTAAAGTGGGATTTAATAGTAAAAAATTAACTTTCTTCCATAATCTGCTTATGGGTACTGCAACTGGCGAAGATTAGCTTCCCCATTCTCTTTTCTGATCCACTGTACAGACATGCACATGCTAAAAATGTAACGATGCGTGTTTGTGAGCTCACAGGAGTCTGTTCTGGTGAGCTTTCTAAAGAGGTATCAGGCCTTACCAGATAGCACAAGCTCTGTGATAATCCATGCACTAGCCTCAGCAGTTACGCAAGCACACAACAGCTGACCATTTCCTGACACTTTACATTTTGAAAGATCCAGAAATGCATGTAAATGGCAGATGTCGTTCGTTTAAAGAGCACCTTGCACAGTCAAGCTGCACATCTGGCCTCAGTCCATGATGGTTTCAGAAGAGGAAGCAGCAAGCCTGGTAGGTCACTTCTTCCACAGGAGGCTGATAAATCAGTGCACTGAATTAACCCCAGCTCTCACTTTATCAGTGACTAAAGCACTACAAGTAGTGAACTTTACCAGATGTTCAATACAAAGGGCAATCCAAGCATATTCAAGAGCCTGCAGGAGCCCAGCAACAAACCACTGAATTAGGTGTGAAATACCTATATTCATCTTAATTGGGTGTTGTTGCTGCAGTATAATCAGAATCCTACAGTACCATCCACTCTAATCAGAAATAGGGCAATGAAATTCAACACCCTTCACTGTTTGATTTTGATGTGTGAAAGGTAAGAAGCAGGCAACAGATCTCTTATCATGTCTGCAGGAACCATCCTTCCCGTTCTCCTCTTACAAGACACTCTGATGCCTCCTTTTATTTCCCTGGCCTTTCTTGTGCAGCTTGGAGCCAGCTGCCAGCACAGAGCGATGCACTGACACCAGCCATGCAGCCTGTCCTGCATGGCACTGGGGAGCCAGGTGTGCTGACAGATGGGACAGGCATAGCAGAGCAGAGAGATCTCGGTCCTTGACACACAGCCTGACCTCCAAGGAACTGCACCAAGACCTATACCAAGAAACCATTTAGAAAGCTCGTGGAAATAGCATTTCTTCAAATCTCTTTCCTGATCCATGCTAAAGGAAAGTGCATCCCCTAATGTGGTGGATGCTCCATCCTTGGAGACATTCAAGGTCAGGCTGGACCGGGCTCTGAGCACCTGATGGTATATAGGTATCCCTGTATATCACTATAGGTATCCCTGCTCACTGAATTATATGGCCCTAAATGCTCCCTTCCAACACAAATGATTCTATGATCTAATCACAGCACTGCACACCTGTAGGTCAGCAGGAGCCCCCTCCCCCTCCTTCTTTTCACATTCTCCCTTTCTGTATCTTGGCACAGCTTTATCCGGAGAAAACCAACTCAGCCCAGCCCCCCAGAGCAGGGTCTGGGCACGGAGCCATGGGGATGCTAAGCAAGCAGCTCAGGTGAAGCAGCTGGCAAATTCTCTCCCACTTCACCTGAAACCAAGTTTTGTCTAGACACCTCTCTGCCTTGGGCTTTAAGGACTTTCCCTCCCACAGTTAATTAGAAACTTTTCAGCTTTTCATCCAGCTTTGAAATGTATTTCATTAATGGAAAACATCTCAGACAAAAGAGCTTCTGAGCTCACAACGAACATTTCAGGTCACTGCCATTAACACTGACAGCTTTACAACAGTAGCCACATCAGGTACAGCACAGGATACTTTTTACAATGGCTAATACCATGACATTACCACAAAATGGAATACATATTTCTAGAAAGAAAAAAAAAAAACAAACACAACAAAACAAACCTAACTAACTTCATCTAAAGAGGGAAGACATTACAGTGTCCGAAACACACAGAAACAGTGCCATGCCTCCAGGACACAGTAGGAAGCTAGCACCCTCACCTGCCTGCTGGCATGGTGCCCCCAGTGTGGTGCTCCCCCCTCCACCAGCAGGAGTTGCTGGCTGGGGCCTCAGAAGTGGGGTGACAAGCACTGTAGCCATGCTCTGTAGCAGTTTTTGGAGCCTCATTCAGCTCCGGCTTCTATTACCAAAATGGATGAAGCGTTTCTTCACTCCCAGATGCCCCCCTGATGTGATAGCGCTGCAGTTTGCTATGAACAGACTGGTGTTAGAATCACAGAATCATAGAATTGTTCAGGTTGGAAAAAACCAAGATCATCAAGTCCAACCACAATGTCACCATACTGCCCTAGCAACCCTCCGCAAAATCATGTCCCTGAGCACCACATCCAAACGGTTTTTAAACACATTCAGGGATGGGAGCCTATTCCAGTGCTTAACAACCCTTTCTGTAAAAAAGTTTGTCCTGATATCCAACCTAAACCTCTCCTGGCGCAACTCGAGGCCATTTCCCCTTGTCCTGTCACCAGTGAGAAGAGACCAACCCCGCTCTTGTTGCAGTCACCTTTCAGGCACTGGAAGACAGCAATAAGGTCTCCCCTCAGCCTCCTTTTCCCCAGAATAAACAGCCCCAGCTCCTTCAGTCGCTCCTCATAGGGCATATTCTCCAAGCCCTTCACAAGCCCTGTTGCCCTTCTTTGGACCTGCTCCAGCACCTCAATGTCCTTTCTGTACTGAGGTGCCCAAAAATGAACACAGTACTCGAGGTGAGGCCTCACCAATGCCGAGTACACAGGCAGAATTACTTCCCTGTATGGGAATATGCTCACCACAGCATTCCTGATACAAGCCAGGATGCCAGTGGCTTTCTTGGCCACCTGGGCACACTGCTGGCTCATATTCAGCCAACTGTCCATCAGTACACCAAGGTCCCTTTCCATCAAGCAGCTTTCCAGCCACTCCTCCACAAGCCTGTAGGGTTGCCTGGGGTTGCTGTGACCAAAATGCAGGACTTGACACTTGGGCCTATTGAAACCCATACAGTTTACCTTGGCCCATCAATCCAGTCTCTCCAGGTCCCTCTGTAGTGCCTTTCTCCCCTTTGGCAGATCAACAGTCCCTCCCAGCTTGGCATTGTCTGCAAACTTACTGAGGGTGCACTCAATCTCCTCATCAAGATCATTAATAAAGATGTTAAATAGAAGCGGCCCCAGTACTGAGACCTGGGGGACTCAGTATTGCCCTCCTCTAACAGTTAGGGTGGTAGTTGACACATCTGGAGCCCCAGCTGAGGACTACATTCCTACCTCACATTCTATACATTTAAGGCAAACATTGGTTCAAAGCCTGACCTGGCCCCACAGCCTGCTGCCACCGGAGCCCAGGGCGAAAGCTGTGTTCGCAGAGTGCCAGTGTTCCATTTAAGCAGGGCATGGCATCCATCTCACCTCAGCAAGAACTGCGGGACAACACTTGCTTTGGTAGGAGAGAGCTTCCTGTGCTAGAAAGATACAGCACATGACACACTGATACACACTTTATCTTATTCTTGCAGTATTATTTTTGACTAATATGGGGTGACAGTCTCTAATATGATCAGTCTTTCATACCTTACTGGTGACAACACTAATTCAAGGCAATCCTCATGTGCCAGGGTAGGGGAAAAGCACTACTGTGGCAAAGAACCCAGCCAAGTGCCTTTCAGCAGACCCTCCAAGGACAGGATTCAGGTCTGGCAACAGTTCTCTAACAAACAGGTATTATCTCCCAAGATAAATGATTTTATGTCCCAAGATAAATGTATACACAGAGAGATCAAGATACCTCTTGTTTCTGGTGGTTTTTTTGTTGTTGTTGTTTTTTTGGTGTTTTTTTTTCTGTCTCGTGCCGGATAAATACATCAAGAGCCTTTAATAACTCTAAGGCAGTTTTTGAACTTGAAATTATTCCCCTAATTTTCCCAGTATCTTCCCACCACCAGGACGGAATGGACAGGCTGTCCCTTCTCAAATGATGTTTTAGTGTCACATATTCGAACTCTCCCACTTAACCAGCATTACATTTTGGGACATGTTCAATAGGTTCTCACCAGCACAAGCTCTACAGTGTTCTCAGAGCTGCTGCTCTCCCGACACAGATCTCCACCCAGTTCACTGCAAGGTGCACGCTTATTCCCAGATGACTCCTACACATCAGAAACCTGACCTCAGGACTGGTTTAAAACATGTGAATCCAGTTTACCGTGACGGCTGACTTTGCAACAACCACTATTTACGCTTCAATGATCAAACAAACTTCATCAGAAGTTTTTATTTAACTTTGCTGAAAAACTGAAGGGCAGCGGGACAAGAAGAAATCCCTGCAGAATACTGCAGCTGATTGCTACTCCCCATTAACTTTTGGTCCATTCCGAGGAAAGCAAAACATGCGTACTTCTTTAGTAAGTCATTTCATACAGCCTGTGATCCCTAACATACTCCTCCATTAATTGGAAGAATACATTTTAAAAGAATTTTTAGTTTTAACTTGCAAACTAAGCACGGCAAAGGATCCTTCAACACAGGACATCCCATTGGCAAAGACAGATGTCACACTGTATTGAATTCAGTGAATACACTGAAGCAAGACTTCAATATTTCAGTGTGGTTTCATTAGAGAAGGATCACTGCTAATCCTGGCAGCACAGAGCACACCAGCATCATAAGCTCGAGAATGCAGCATTTCATATTTCTAACATTATCAAAAGAATTCTCTTGCATTAATATATTGTGTAGATAAAAAATATGATCATAATAGCAATATCTTTCCTATTTTTTATTTTATGTTGTAGCAAAGAAAATAGAAAAAAAAAACCCAACTCCTAATACTGATTATCCTCACACCTTGTTCTCAGCCTGAGAAGAGGACAAATGCTAATTAGTAATGAGACTGACATGACTGAAGTAACAGGACTCTGCTTCGGCAGACTATAAAGCATCATTTGATTTTTTTCATAATAAGACCTTTGCTGCATGAACAGAATATTTAAAAATAAACTGGAGGAAGTGTACACAGACTGTAAGAAGGTTCAGCTCAAACCCTGTGTTGGTCTGCTCAGGCCCACAAGAAAATTTAGAGACACAAGGAGCACTTATATCCGCACATGCAACATCCAAGTCCGTTTGCAAAGCCTCAAGTCCAGCTGTGGCAGCTGATGTATGTCTCCTGCTACAGAGAGCACCTGTAACTGACCAGCATCCTTAACAAGATACTATTCATTTGTGCTTTATTTGAGAGCTGCAAAGCACAGTCACATTTGCATTTCTCTCCTGGGAACAAAATCATACACCTACTGCATTTACCTATGAAACATCTAATGTTCTGCCTGACAGCAGGGAAAGATCCTTCCTCTTGCTTACCAGACCCTTCAGTGCAGACCGTATGGCCAGGACCATTTCTTTATTTCTTTATATTTGCAGTAATTAGCTAATACACTGCCCAGGTTATACCACTTCTCTGTGCATGTGGTTTCCACTTTGTAATCTGCCAGGCCACTCACTCAAGGTTGGCCTCATTCTGGAGCTTCCTTCTATACCTGTGCGCGTCAATGCCTTCATCTGAATTCTACCTTGTGAGTTCCCTCCACTGGGCAGACTTCACCTGTACCTCCATGCCTTGGTCATGCAGGTCTATGAATTCCATTTAAAAGTTCTTCCACAAATTTAACAGACTGTGAGCCGAGGAAGAAGATGAGCAGGAGCTTCAGATGACTGATCAGACGGAGGATGACAGCCAGCATAACGGAACTAATATTTTTATTATGAGAGCACACAGAAGTGCCATGCAGGCACAGCCCAGCTGTGCTAGATGCTAGGCAGCTGGGAAATTGGATGCATAATCGTTCCTGTAGCAGGATTTAATTCTATCCTGAAGACCTTTAGAACAGGTGTTGATGAGGACGGGAGGGGGGAAGAAGGAAAGGTGCAGAGAATGAACTAAGGCAGGAAAGCAGCAGACGAAGGTGATCTCACGAGTCTCCAAATCCAACACTTGTCTCCAGGTCCCCCGTTACATGCTCAGAGACATCTTGTAGAAAATTAAGATGGTGAGTTTTCTTAAATTAATCACAAAAAGCCAGAACACGCTCCCTCAGAAGAGCCTTTCAATGACATGTCTGGGAACTAGCTGTCCCATGCTCTTGTCTCCTGAGCCTTTTTGTTCCCCCTGCAAAGTGAAGAGCTGGAGTGAGGAGGTTTCAGGGGAAAAGCCTCTCGTCTGTATGACTGCTTGCCCACGGCAAAGGAGGCCATGCAGCATGACTGCCCATGACAGCCCAAGGAGCAAAGGAGAGAGTGTAAACCAGTAGGGAAAAACACCTTAAAATCAAGCATTAAGCATAAAAGCTTACATAGGGAAAGAAAAAGCTGGGACTGTCTGGGCATGTTCCTTCACTGAAAATTAACAATAAAATATTGAATGTTCTGAAAAGCTACAAGAAGTTTTCACTCCTGAGTTGATGTAACTGAATGTAACAACACATCAGTCACTCAAACTCCCACTCTCAGAAACATTTTTTTTCACCCTTTGCAATGAGGTAACAAGAGAAATATCATTAATTGGATTTGTGCAGTTTTGCCTAATTGTCAATTTTATTTGTCAACTCTAACAAGCAGGCTCGTCGGACAACCCTTTTGATATTCCCAAACATTTGGACTCTTTACAAAAGAGTTATCTGGTGGCATCATGAGATGGAGATGGCCATCAGTTGGGCAAGTCCAGCTTCAGAAGATGGCTGGTTTCCCTTTGCGGTGGGGGACCTCAGACAGAGTTACACTGCAGTCAAAGGGCAGAGCACCCCATTATTCTGGATACGGACTGCACCAGGACAAGCAGCTAAAGACAGGCAGGGGCTGTTTAGGAACAGACTTTTGCAGTCTCAAACAAACAGCATGCACCCATAATTTCTGGATGAGAGGAAGCCACTCCTTGGAAAAGCACAAAACAAACCTCCTGGGAAACACACACACGCCATGACAAGAAATGTCAGGGCTCTGAGACAGAGAGGTGCAAAGCCCACTCCTTACCAAGACTGAGGAAGCAACATCTGGAATTAAGGATTTAATTTCTCATCTTATGAGCCTGGAAACATGAAATCTTCCAAAAGACCAGGCAGACCGGCCTCTTGCACCATTTCTAGGAGGTTTGTCTTTTCTTTGACAAGAAGATGCTGTCTTTGGAAAGACTTGCTGAAACAAGCCAGGAGACGAGCAACTGACAGAAAGCCATGGTGAGAATTACTGCCCATTTAGAAGTCATTACGCAGAGCTCAACCCATTGTAACATTTTACAGTCTACAGAAGGCAGCAGAAGTCAAAGTGTGCCAGCGGTGGGCCCTCATATTGGGAGCGGCTCTTGGCAGCTCCTCCCCAGAGCTGGGAGGGCTCTGAGTGAGGCCCAATGGGACGTGGTATGGGGGCAGCTCCCTGGGAACACAAGAAGAGTCAAGCATCACAAGCCCTAAATGCAGGCAGCTTCAGCAGGTACAAGGAAGAGGTCTTCAGCATTGGCAACTGATCAAAAGGTGTCCTGCAGTGCAAACTCGCAGTCAGAAGTGCCTCCAAAAAATTCACTGGGCATCTCCAAAAGTCTGTCAGCCCCAGAGTGTTTACAGCAGGTGGTATATACTGTTAACAGAATGAAATATAACGGCATTTTATAACACATGTATTTACAGATATTTGTTTTACCATTATGAAAATAGTGTTCCAATCATCACTGTTAAAATCATGAAATCAGCCTTTAAGGAAGATCCATAAAAGATTTATTTCCTTAAGTTAACACATTCTCTGTACAGGCTGGCACTGCTTCATTTCCAAAAGCTTCGCGTGCTACTGATATTTGAGCTATGCAGGCATAACTTTATTTACCGTAGAAAAATATATTAATACTGATTTATTTAAGCACTTTGCCAAAGCGGCAGTTCGGTTTAATCAAATACTAAAGTAATTGGGTTATGTTTGATTTTAAACTTTGAAAATCCAACACAAAGATTTATCAAGGGGTGAATGTAGCAAAGTTATCATCATCACAAATTGTTTATGCAGTGGGTCTGTGTTACTGTCATCACAAACTGGTGTTACACAGTGGAGTATGTGGGCTTGACCAGCACATGGCCGAGCAGCGGACCTTCCCTGGGGCTGCTCACCCACAACCACCAATTCCCTGAGCACCCCACACCTCGCACCACCAATTCTCAACCACCAAGAGGGAGCAGGGCTGGAAGCACCAGGAAGAAAATGCTCTTATATTGAGAGGGGGGGAAGCACGCTGCTCTCTTAGGGTGCAAAACTTGCTGCACTGCAGCCATTCTTGCGCTGTCAGCACCCAGCCCATCCCTCCTCACTGGGAAGAAGGAAAGGAGCGAATTCCAGTGGATGGACACCTGCAGAGAGCTGCAGGAAAACCTCCACAGCCTGCAGAGCCCCAGTAGCACTTTGGGGTGGTGGCTGCTGTGGGATACAGCAAATGCAGCAGTAGGAGGGACTCCTGTACCTGTAAGGGGGATGGCCCACAAGAGCCCACCCGCAAGGAGCTGCAGCGCAGCGAGGGACAGCAGCAGTGCAACCAGCCTCACACAGGCTGTGCAGCTGGGGGAACAGCAGCCAAGTCCTACAGCAGAAAAGATACTGACAAAATGGTTTCTGTGCATTTAAAAGAAATACTTTCAACCAGTGATGCTGTTACTGTTACTGGCATTTTTATAGCACCTGCCCTTGCGGTGATTTAATGGTGATTTAACTCCTCGCCAAGCCCCTGGCTCCACTGCAGATTCTCCTTCCCATTGGGAAGATTCCTTTGCCAGATTCCTGCCCACGGTGACCTCCACCAGAGGCATTTCTGACCACACAGCACACTTGGGGAGCAGGTAGCTCCCTGGCTGAGGAGCCGCAGCGTGCAGCTGCAACCCGCGAGGTGGTGAGGTTTGCATCAGGAGCACTGGAGCTGCTGAATTTAAATAACCCAAAGCTTTTGATAGGAAAGGCTGATACAGGCACACTCAATTATTCGAAAATATTTTCTCAAGAGTGTAGGAACAAGAAAGCAGTGACAGCTGGAGGAAAACCTCTACATCTAACTAAACATTCCAAATCATCTTCTGGAAGGAAATCTGTCCCATCGAACTTAATTTTACTCATATTAAGAAAAAAATACCTGTCAGAAGCAACTAGAATAGAAGACAACTAAAGGAAAAAACCTGCAGTCCTTGTGACAGCTTGTCAAGTTATTCCGCACCAATAAACGACCAGATTATTTGGGTTTACAGAAAGGTCAGCTCCTACACCTACAGGAGCCAACTACTCCAGCAATACATTGGCCAGTAAACATTTTTCACAGAATATCAACAATTTCCTAAAGTAAAAACATTAGAAGAACACTCGTAAGGACAAGCAGGAATTACCACATACCTCCCACCTCAATTACAGCTGAATGTACCATTTCACGGCGCACATTCCCAGTCACAGCTCTGACATGAGGAGCGCCCCAGCAAACCCCCAGGGGTGGCCGGCCAGCTGCTCACCCCCAGCTCAGCTCAGAGATGCCACGAAGGCAGAGCTGGAAGCCACCTCAGCCAGGGCAGTGTTGGCCATGGCCCTCAGCTGAGCCCCTGCTCTTCCCTTCCCAACCTTACCTCTGATTCTTGCCTCTGGCGAGCTCCGGTTTGAAAGCTCCAGCACTAGGACTCCAAAAAAGGTGTTTCAGTGGAGCTGTAGGACAGATTGGTGCCTCACCCCTTCAGAAATAAATAACCTGAACTCTTGGAAGAGTTCAGACTACCACATTAAAAAGGTTATGACAGACCCAATCTCTGTTTACTTATCCAATTAATTTTAGCTGCTCTGTACATTCATTTGGCATTCATACCATACAGTGTCACGGAGTTACATGTTGTAGCTTCACGACTTGTCTAAAATACATTGGGTTTACGTACTCTAAGAAGCTGTCTCACCCCCATCAGGTGCCTTCTAGCTCTTGCATTGTAAGGATAATCAATACTTCCTCCTAGTCACCTTCTCAAGTCAGTTGTTCCTAATGCCAAAGACACTACATTGAGGACAACCATTTAAAGCAAATAGTGTTCAGAGCTTTTTAGCACTGCACACGCATGACTGTGAAGCTAATGAGAATTCTCTTTGAGGAACTGTGGATAAAACTATCAGATTTCTTGGCAGAATCAGTTTTGCCTTATTGAGACTTGATTTTAATGAAAAAGCCCCATAACTCCTGGGGAGTAGTCAGATTGTGACCTGAACTCCACAATTTGTGCCTAACTTTAATCACAACTAATTAGCTTTCCTCTTGCAATATGGGTTCCATACCCCACATTCTCCCAAGCTGCCTGTGCTGTCTCAGGGTACTGCAGATTTCATGAGTTTCTGATATCACAGAACAGAACCCAGCTGCCCACTCACAAATGATTACAGCAAGGCAACGTGCAAAACACCTGCTTAAAAATCAATTTTAAAAATAGCATGCATTTCACTTCCAGTGTTTTCATTACGGTTTAGGCATCCTACTTCACATTCACCTATTTGTATCAGCAAGCTAAACAGGTGTTTTTCAGTTGATACTGTAAAAATACTTCAACGTTTATGTAGGAGAAGTAAATTAACTTAAATTTAACTTGATTATCCTCCTCCTGGCAAACGCACTCCTAAACTTTGATAAGGCTCTAACGCATCTTGTTTGTGGAGATGTGCATCTAATGAATGAAATCTTCCCTTGCAGTGGACCCAACAGCATGGGTCTCCCACCCAAAAGAAGGAGCAATGAGAGTGCTCCAGGCCCCTCACTGCTGCCTTGTGCTAATGAGGAACAGGAGGCAGTGCAGGCTTTGAAGGCGCTCTCTGCTCAGGGTGAACTTCAGCACAGGTGATTATCCTGGCAGTTCCCATTTAAGACACGTTATTGACCTCATGATGCTCGTCTCCCCACAGGAATCATTATCATTAATGCAGTAACTAAAATGAAGAAGAAAGAAGACTTGAACACCAGGTCTCGCCTTGTAAACAAGAATGGATTTCAGGAGCTTTTCAAGGGTGTGTTAATAGCAAGATCACATCTTAACGGCTTCAAACAAACCACCACAATGCATTTCATACAAACCTTTGAAGACCTTTCTCAAGTTCCTCCTCTCCCATTGCTGCAGCCCGCCACGCTGTGAGAGCTGGAAGCTGGCTGGGTGGATTTGTGACATTAAGGTCAAAAACTTTTTATGACCAACCATAGAGCTGGTTCAAATGCAAGTGAAACATCATTATTTGAAGTTATGCATGGCGCCCTGCTCAGACAGGTTTCACATACTCAGTGGTGCTCTGGACGAGTCTGTCTTGGAGCCCATTTTATTCCACAATTCATTAGATCCCCCCAAAAATAAAAAGCTTGAAATCAGTAAACAAGAGATGTGTCCTCCCAGTGCAGTTACCCATCCCCAGCTGCCCCAGCAGTGCCTGCAGCTAATGCTGGCTGCCAGCATGGAAAGCCGGGCCCATGGGGAGCCTGCAGAGCTGTGGCAGATGAAAGGATAGCGGGCTTGGCCTGGGCAGTGCACCTGGTGTGCTCACACTCACAGTGCTTCTTGGGACAAATGACTTCATCTCTCCACATTTGTTTCCCAATAACTCCACTTTGCATGAGGCACTGAGCACAGATGACCCATTACGGAATAGTGCACTGTGTTAACTTTGAGTATAATGGCGCAATGTATTAAATTTGAGTATGAAAAGGCAAGTGTAAAACCTCTGCAAATCACTCCTCTTCCCTTGGAAGCGTGAAATTGCAGGAATGGGAAATCCTTTCCTGACATATCTCTGCACTCTGTTTGCTTTAACGATTCACTCTTTTGAACACCTTATGGTCCCCCAAATAAAATAAAAATAAATGGCCTCCAACTAAATGCTGTGGGTTTTTTTCTGCTAAGTCTCAAAATGATTTCAGCTGTTATAAAACAACTTGGAAGGAGGGATGATTTTTAGAAAACTGTTGATGGCACAGCAGCGGTAATGACACAAATAGCGGCGTTCTAACTTGATTATTCATGAGGGTTATGAGAAGTTATGATAGGCCCTCTCTCATCTTTAAATTTGTTTCCTGCTCAAACTGATTACAAAGTACGACACCTGTATGCTGGACTCTGCCTGGCCTTGGAAAACAAGCCAACAGAAAAGCACCAAAGCGTGGGCAGGAATACTGCATGGCGTCCACTTCTGCTCTGAAACAACACTGATTGCAATGTCTTCACGTGGGGACAGCCCTGAACTCAGGGCACATGGCAGCACTGGCAGAGAGGAGGGTGACAGAGGAGCCGATGGCAGCAGTAGAGCTGTGCCCCCTGGCCTCCTGCCCTGCTGCTGGAGCCAGACGTGTTCCCACTGCCATCGGGGCAGCACCTCACGGCTCCCAACAGGGGTTACCTGGCAAAGCCAGGGGTTCACTAAGTAAATTGCAAATGGTCTCAAATCTAGTTTCACGTTTCTCACCGCAATGAGATGTTTGACTGCAGCTCCTAAAGCAAACAGCTCAATTTTAAACGGGGAGGAGGGGAAGAAAGAGAGAGAGAGAGATTGTGGTTCGCACAAGGAACATGCAATTAAAACATTATGAAAAATAGTTATTAGAAGTGTCTGGGAAATTATTTGTTACTTATTGACTACTTGGATCATGTGGGCTTTGGTCAGCCTTATGAATACACACTTGATTTTAACACTGCCATCAGTAGTTTTTAAAACTACAGCTTCCTAAATTGCAGAGGATAAATGAAAAGCTTGAAATGAAAAGCTTATAAATAAAACAAACAGCCATTTAACCCCTCAGCAAATGCATACAAGTCAATATAAAAACACTGGAACAGCACTTCTCTTGCTCAAGTTGGCACTTACAAATGCAGATGGGTATAAAGGTTGCATTATCTAACTGACAAGCTAACACATTTTGAATTCCACAAATTAGGAGTTAGTGGTACCTTCTGTTCTCCTGCAGCTTCTTTCAGTATGAAATTACCTTGTATAAAAACCAGTAGTGGGGTTTCAAATGTGTTAGGAAATATTACGTATTTCCTAGAGTATGACTGAGTTTAGTTTGATGCATTAAAAATAATAAATACATGATTTTTTGCCTACTATTCCGCAAGTGTTCATCCTGGGGGTTTCCCAAAGAATTTTCATTAGCTAACGAGGCATTTCTACCACAAGAAGTCATTAGGGTGGCTTAAATAGCAAAGGAACATCTAAATTGTAGTAAAGGAACATCTAAATTCATACTGATCTTACTAGTTATCTCTGTCAAAAAGATGGTCTACTGTTCACATCTTCACTCCCCTGACTTCTTAATTGCAAATATACGTGACCATTAATTGTACAGTACCAGTAACCTCTGTACAGTAATGAACAACTCAAAGCTTCTTGAAGAGTTCTGGTTCTTAAGGCTGCAGCAAGAACACAGCTTTGTATTGCAGCACACAACAGACCACAATAAGCAGAGATGGAATTTCTCCCAGCCTGTAAAAGGCCAAACGCTCTGCTCTAGGAGGAAGGAGTGGGCAGCAGGAGGTGGTCAGTAGCTGTTTCAGGTCCTGCAGCTTGCTTCTTGGCTTTTGCATGGCAGAGAGGGCTTATGGCCGTGAACATCTTCTGCAGGCAGCACAGCACAGCTCTGCAGCTGGAACGGGCACTGCTGCCAGGACTCAGTGCAGGCACTGTTTGCACAGTGCCAGATTAGCATTTTTAGGTTAGGAAATGTGAGGTAACTCTCAGGGACAAATGCATTTGCAATTCATTACTTCTTTTCTCAGGCCTGTGTGCTTTTCAAAGGTTTAAAAACCAGATGTGGAAAATAAGATTGCTAAAATCATTTGGCAACTTAATAAAGAGGTGCTGCACATTCCCAGGGCAGATTTTGAACAGCTGCGTGAAACAAACACATGAGAAAATGCTGTCAGGACATGGGGAAAACGCTTGAAAACAGCATCACATGAGAACAAAAGTCATCATTTCATTTACGTGATTTGTTCTTTCCATAAAGTAATTTGGTCAAACTTCACATAAACACTCCTGTGATGTTTCAGTACCTATTTTCTAAGGGGAAAGGTTCCATTTCAGGTGTACATCCCATTGATGGCATCTTGTCTCATTCCTATAAAAACAGGCACCACAATGCATGCAGGCAATACTTTAAATAAAAACAATATCAAAATCCCAGTTACTATTTAAATAAAACTAACCTATAAGCACGGAGTAGAACAAGAACAGAAATGCAAAAACCAAGAGCAGGAAGGTTCCAACAGGACATGCTCCCATCCACAATCACAGAATGGTTTGGGCTAGAAAAAAAGCTTGAGATCATCCAGTTCCAACTGCCTGCTGTATGCAGGGACACCTCTCTCTAGACCAGGCTGCTCTCAGGCCCACCCGTCAGCACCTGAGCACAGAACACGCACAAAAAGCAAGGGAGAAGACACAGAATGCTGCTGCAAAAGGGCTCCAGCAACCCCACCTGCTCGCCTTGAACTCTTGGGCAAGGTACAAGCACTTGGTATTTCAAGAGCAGTCAGAAATGGTAATGTTCCCTACAGCTATTTTGCATGCCAATTAAATACTTCAAGTTTATATCAAGATTATTGCCACCTATTTAATGGCTCGTTGATTTTACAAGCCATACCAATTTTCTCTTTCCTTTCCACTGAGGTAGTTACAGTACCAACTAACGGCAGAAATTAGACAACATGCTGCAACCTGACTTAAAAACATCTCTGCATTCAATATCCATACTTCCAAGTGAAAGATGAGCTAATGCCCCCTGCCTTCCCCCACACCACCACCTTTGGCCTCATTGCTCCAAAGCCAGAGCAAGATCGACTGAATTATACCGAGCATGACATTAGGAACAACAACAACAAAAATCCTAGAAATTCTCAGCCATTTCTTCTGTGGTCTTCTGATGCACACAGAATCAAACAGTACAGTGCTTTCTGTAGCTGAAGAGCTGGCTCCCAGGGAAAGGCTCCGGCCTTCTCCAGAATTTCTGAAAGATACCATAGAAACATGCATGCTCCTGTGCATCCCCTACCTGTCCCCACATCCATCCTTCAGAACACGACCAAAATTGCTTCACTGTAACATTTTTAATCAGATAAACAAATGCACAGAGGATGGTTTGGGCAGCACTGCATCCTCTTTCACATTTTCCCTTAGGAAAAAAAAAAAAAAAACATCTGGAAAATGCAAACTTTGCACCAAATGAGCTGCAGGTTTCATTTTTTTTCTGTTCAAGTAGACATCATTCACTCCACTAAACACCTAAATAAGGTGTTTTGGAGAAAATGAGAAATGCGAGTTTAAGAACACAATGGAAGTTTACTCAAATCAAATGTTCCAACTGGGAAAAAGTTATTTTGCAAATAAAGTTTTTCATAAAGGTGAAGAGATCTTACGCAAGGTAAAAAAGCTAAAAATCTTGAAAACTCTTTTTGAACCAGGTTAGCAATGTCACCCCTTGATTCCCGCATTCCCTTGATCTTGCTGTTCTTTCTACCTGCCTTAGCAAATCATTGTTTTCAGGGATCTGACTCAAGAATAACACGGTGCTTGTGGTCCCTATGGAAGCATCCTGCCCTGTCCTTTAACAGCGCTACCTACCATCTCCTCGGTGCAAAAGGATTGCATGGGGACACGTCTGCAGAGACTGCTGACTTCAGGTTTTCAGCTATGTCCCTAGCTAGTGTAGAAAAACCCCTAAAATGCTGCTGCCGATGGCTAGAAGGGGGACCACTAGCATTTCTGAGACGCTGAAAGCAGAATTTCATTTCTTGCCTGTTAGAAGACGCTCACTTTCTTTTGAAATATGGCATGACTTTCCATCAGAAAGAGTGCAGAAAGCAGAGCAGCGTAACATCCCACCCAGCCAACAAATGCGTTCCCCAGTGGGACTGGAAACTGCCTCAGGAGCACACTAGCACTTTATTGTTCATCTTCTAACGTCCAGTTGCCTTATGTTACTGCTTTCATTCTGTAATACTTTCAATGTTTACTCCTTTAAAATATGCATCCTTCTGTACTTGATTGCTTTTTGCATATCTTTGTTGAAATCCACGAACCTCTTCCTTTAACTCTCAGTGTTTTCATTGCCAGGTAACACGGGTGACCCCTGGGCATCTGTTAAAACATCTCTGCCTGCTTCCCTGACACTTCTATGTCCTTAAGCGATGGCTCTCCCTCATGTGGTTTTATGTAGTTGTCTTCACTGCTTAATCTGTACTGCAACAAATCTGTCTGTAAAATCTAATTCTAATAGCAACTACCAGAGCCTTGGGCAACCTGGGCTAGTACCAGATCTGGAGGCTGGTGGCCCTGCCTTGTGGCAGGGTGGGGTGGGAACTTAATGATCCTTGGGGTCCCTTCCAACCCAAACCATTCTACAATTCTATGATACTGGAGCCAAGTGATTATTCAAACAGTGCTCAGTGCACATCTTTTGCCTTTCCTCCAGTGCTGCACATCCCCTGGCCATGATTCCTCCGAAACCAGCTGGGAGCAGTTCTGCAGGACACAGGCTGGTCAGAGCACAGCTTCTCTCCTATCCCAGCTCTGACAGTGATATATTGGCCACTGCCAATACAAACCTGGCACAACCCAAATAAGCCCAATCACACACTTGCGCAAAGTCATTTAAAAATGTGCTACGAGCCCAAAGCTATTCATTAAAATAAATGGTGAATGCTCTTCAATGAAACTTAAAAGAATACAGCTCTGCACCATCAGGCATTTCACATGTCCCCAAGTCAAATCCATTTGATAGATGAGTAATTACCCTAAGTTGTGTTACAATTTGCTCTTGATTGTGATTATTACTGATTAAGCACTACCCAAATGCTACACTTCAGTTCAGTACAAGATCTGCGATTCAGGAGATGAGCAGTGCCCGCTGCTCATGGCAGTACTAGCACACTCCAGCCATGGCAAAAATAAATGGGTTCTGATTTGACACACTCAGTTTTTCAAGCAACTGGGCTTCATTACTTTCATAACACTGATGCGCCTTCTGCAGACTACAAACAAGTGTATAGCACAAAAGCATACAGTACTTCACTTCAGCCCTGACCCAGACAGTCTGGATAAGAACTGTCTGTTTACAGACTCTCCCGCAGGCGAGGAGTAAGCCCATGCTCAGCCACTGGTTTACCTATCATCAAAACGCACATGTGGCAAGATACCTGTTTGTGATGAAGGACAAATCCACCTACTGTGTTTGTTGAATATTATTCTTTCATTACCTGTTGTACATACCTTAAGAATTAAGTCCTTAGTGAATGAACTTCTCTGCAAATGTGCAATCAAAGCAAAATATATTAGTTGAAACACAGCTGGCAATTAAATATTAGTTTCACTGTAAAGAAAAGTTCAATTCTTGGTATTTGATTTTCCTTCAGGGTAATGAATAGCACCTATTTACCAGATCTATAAATAAATCATTTTTCCAATTATCTACTGGTAAAATACAGTAGCACACACAGGCATGATTTTGCTGTGTTATTAAAAAGCAGGCCAGTATTTCAGTGCCATTCTTGTTATCAATAAGGTTGCTCAGCAGTCATGAAACAGAAGCTGAACATCCCGTGACGCTGAAATGTTAAAACATATCATTCCAATCATTCTTCCGCTCCTTGCTAAGTACCACCGCAACTCAGATTGCAGTGTCAGCTGCACAGATAAGGGTTATATAACCCAGTGAAAAAATAGAGCTGGCATCTAACTGCAAGTCAGCATGAAGATAAATGACTCAAACATGGAAGAATTTGGAGGCCAGGATGAAGGATCATGACTGAGCCCATTTCTGTGCAAAAAAAAAAACAAACCCACAAAAAACATGTTTATTACCAAATATCAAAAAAATACAGATACGTTTCATTGAAATATTCCTCTCCAAGACAGACTGTGGTGTCAGCCAAGAAATGGCCGGAATATTATCAGGAGAGAACAGAGTGCTGGTAGCCCTCAACAGCATTACAGCGCCCATACTTTGTTCAAAAAACAATTGTGTTAAAAAATAAAAAAGAAAAAGAAAAACAAAAAAAAGGGAGAGAGAAGCAGTCAAGAGAGAGCACCAGAAATAAAAGAAATACAGGTTGTGAAGTCCTGCAGAATGATGCTTTAAAAGACAGAGACAGGGTTGTTTTGAAAAGAAATTGATAACAAATTACACAAGACAGACTCAATCCACAGGATAGAAGAGGAGGCAAACACAGTTGTTTCCTCTGTCAAAAAAATACTTGATGTTTTCAAATACACATAACAAGGAAATCCTAGGCCAAAACAGAAAACTGCTCAAAGAGCCCCAAACCATTATTATTAACTTGTGAAAAGGGCTGTCGATACAGATGGCAGCTCAAGAACAAAACTTGGGGCAGGGTAGTCACTTACACTTCATCTAAGACCTAGGGTTCCACGCTGACATTAAGTGCCGCTTTCAAGAGCCATTTGGACACCAAGTCATTGGCTCAACAAAAATCAAGTCAATGTTGTCTCCACAGCAAACAGATCACATTCCAAAATGGAAGCCAGAGTCCCTTGAAAATGGTACTGTTGGGTCCCAATCGTGTTACCACTTTGGTACTCCAGATATCTTTGCCCTTGAAATTGAACCACGAAGTAATACACACCTGTGTCAAAGTAACGCTGGTATTTACACATTTTCAGAATTGTAGGCTCACCCTTATCTACCAACTTATTGTTCTGTCAAATGAGCATCACTGCTGAACCTTTCTAACAACAGCAGCACAGCCCAAAGCAACAAACTGGCTGGCAACTGAAATGTGCGGAAAGGCTGAGGTAAGGGATCTACAAAACCACCACAGAAAAATAGGACAGAGAAGCCAAGACCAGAATTCAACCAGAGGTGAGGATGGACAGAGAGACTGAAAACTGCTACCTCTGCACAGCAGTATTTGTTACGGGGAGCACAAACAGTTTACAGAAAGTATAATGGGTATATTTAAGTACTGAGGTTAACCTCATCTGCTAGAACAGTTTGATGTTTGATCTACAGCCTAGTGATTTTCATACCCATCTCCATAGTTAAACTCCCCAAAAATTCCCAAGAAGGGCTATTAATTATGGAAAGAGCACCAATATCAAAACCTTAGTGGCTACTCAGACAGAGCAAAACAGATGAAACTCCTTGCCTTCTTCCACAATAACAAGCCTTCAATGAAAAGCTTTGCTGTCACCACTCAGAAGCAATGTAATTGCTCAGCCAAGCATAAGACTTTTGTCTGGTTTCTCAGATAAAGTTTAGCCTCAGTTTCGAACTGATGCAGAATTTGACCTGCAAGTAAATAGTAGTTCTACTTGGATTGGTTCATAATCCAAAAGAGAAATCCAGCTACACTCCCCTAATGTTGTTGAACAAAAATCAAGCATTTCAATCAAATTCTAACTCTATCACTAGCATATATACCTACAGGGGAGGAGAAAAAGAAAACAATACACAAAAAACACACATAAGAAAAAGAAGAAAAACTAGGGGCATGATTTTACTGAAGGCAAAACCAAACCAAGGCTTTACTCACACATCCGCTGACTAATTAACTTCAGCAAGACTTTTTCACTGAGAATGAGTCTGACAGAGCCCTGCAACACCAGTATATCCATAATCCACCTGGAGGCACTGAATATTTTGCCCAACCAAAGTAAACGTAGGGCAGAGAAGGGAAAAATCACACTGAAGTCCAAACAAGAGCTGATAACATTGCTCTGGCATTGAGCATTAACTGGACCCAACTGGGAATTCAACAGGCAGAGGCAGAGCAACTCTTCTGAGCTGGAAGCTGGATCATGTAGGGGAAACAGAAAGGAGGGGAGAGACCTGAGGTGAGCCCTCAGGGGACCAGAGATGCAGTAAATGTATTTGAGCAAGATGTTCAGGTCTTCAGCTCTCTTATGAGCTAATGAAAATTCGATGTCAGGCAGTTCACTGACTTGATGCAAATCCTTCCAAGAACAAGGGAGAAACAAAGAATCATTTGCTCAGTTTTAAATTAGTGGGGAGTTTTGGGAAATGTTTCCTGCACCCCTACCTGCAGCAGGGTGACATCTCCCTCCAAGGACATGAGGGACCTTGGGGCAGCCAGGTGCAGGTACATGGCACAGCCTTATCAGGAGCTTCAGGAGGCCCAAGAAAGGCAAGTTTAGGGAGGAATAAGAAAGGAAACAGTCCCTGAGAAAAGCCCAAATGACTAGCACTTTAGAGATCTCAATGAAACAATGCAAAATACATCAGGAGCCTCACAGAGAGCTAGTGGGCAGGATCTGATGCAGCAGAGCCCTGAAGAAGCAGCAGGCCCACAGGATCGCTGATCTCCGGCGACTGTCTCATTGGAGCACAAGGAGAGACCATCCCGAAGTGCAGAAGCCTACATGGCTGAGCAAGGAGCCCTATGCCAACCTGGAGCCATTCCTTCTGGATGCTGTCTGCACAGCTCCAGCTCTCCTGATCCTTTCCCGCTCACAGCATGCTCACCCCTGACAGAAAACACAGCCATCCTCTCTTTTCCTGTTCCTCTTCTGTGACTCTTTTCCTTTCCATCACCCACCCTTTGCTCAGCACACTTCCAATACCTCCCTCCTTACATGGCTGCTGTGCCACAGGCAGCACTCCTCAGCAGCCCTGCAACACCCGCAGGATGCCACCAAGGGCATGAACATGCAGCACTGCATACCACACCTTCCAGCCTGGCAGACAGAAGCAGGCCTTTGTTCCACACCGCACAGAGAAGCTCAGATTAGAGCCAGCCATGCTCCGAAGAGCAGAAAGGGGACCAATCAAACCCCAAGTGGGCAATTTGGCATTTTGCAACGGTGCATTTTTACGGACAGTCAAATATACTTTGGAGAATAAAATGGTAGTGGAGAACGACACTTCCCCCAAGTTTTATAATTGAGTTATTATGGAAGTGTGTAAAAAATTGGGTTTAGAGTAGAAATGCTGACATGAGAACAGCATGAACACAGCTGTTGTAATATAGTAAATTTGTAAGAAATTGTATAGCTAACAAAGTAGGTCAACAGCTTCCGAGGAAACGCTGTGCTTCAGGTGGCATGCTAGCTTAGGACAAATCAGTGCTTTTTCAGCATAAGAGAGGTGTTTTCCATTCTGTGCTAACTCCCATTATTCTTTATTCTTAAAAATATTCATGCTGACGATGGGGCTGACCTCCAAACACCAACAAATACAAACCCAGCACCTTCAGGTAGGGGCCTGCCCCTGCCCGGTGCCACCAGCCCAGGCCTGCCCACAGCTAGACATGAAGGAGGGCGAGGAGGCAGCTGGCACCAGGCAGGTTTGCAGAGTATTCTCCTAGCCACAAACAACTCATGTCTGTGGAGACTTCCCACACCAGAAGGGTTGCCCCTGGATGTAACAGTCTTTAAGGCATTTCATCTTCCATGAGTTTGTCCTGTCTCTTTTTTGAACTTTCGTAGACTTTCAGCACATTCCAATAGAAAGGAATCCCAGAGCTTCAGAAGGAACAGCAGGGAGGGAATCATCATCATGTAAACTGTATTTTGAACCAGCCATGTACTTTCATTGACAGTCCAGCTCATGGCAGGCAGTTGCAACTAGATGATCTGTAAGGTCCCTTCCAACCTGAGCCACTCTATGACTGTGTTTTCTGCAATATTTCACTAGATAGGATGATGAACAACTGCTATTTACCTTATCCGCACAGGTTATTTTCTAATTCTTTGCTGCCTCCCCCTCATTGTCTCTTCCTCAGCCAGTGACGTTGTCCTAGAATGAATTAAAATCTTAATGTCTGCAAAATTAGTCATGGCTATGTCTGGTAGGATCATAGAATGGCCTGAGTTGAAAGGGACCACAATGATCATTTAGTTTCAACCCCCCTGCTATGTGCAGGGTCACCAACCACCAGACCCGGCTGCCCAGAGCCACACCCAGCCTGGCCTTGAATGCCTCCAGGATAATACCTTGTGATTCTCTTTGGCTTTTGACTACAAGGAGTCTCACTGTATAACTCTTGGTAATATACAGAAGCTTGATCATATTCTACAGTTCATTGTAAAACATCACAGAAGATCTTTTATCTGCTCATACCTTATTCTGATATAATGAACGAGGAAACGAACTTAGCTTTGGTCTGTCAGTGGATCTTCCCAATTGCTACCTAAGCATGTATATGACAGCTGTCAATTCAGAAGTAGTTAATCCCAACAGAAAGATGATGGGAAAATGCTGAGTTGATATGACAGCGATGGCAAAAAAATAAAAAATAAAAAAATTAAAGCAGGCATCCCTGTAGGAAATGTTTCCGCGCTATAACAGATGGCCAGTAGTTAGAGGAAACCATTAAAGCTTGAATTGTGGAAATTGGGTAAATTTCTCACAGCAAAGGACAGCAGATAGAAATAAAGGAATTTTACCAATGTTCTAGGAAGAGCCAGTCCTTTGATGGAGTGCAGTTATGAAGCAGCAGCACAGGAAAAGTACTGTATTTTACAGGCACACTTCTGTTATGCAATGATTTTATCACCATTCAGTCATTACCATACAGCATGCAAACAACACGGTCACACAAGTGTCATAACTGCGTAATTACATTAATGCACAGGCAGCAATCAGAGGGACACTGGTAATACATACGAGTATTTTATTTGTACACACAGAATTTTTGCAAAGATTGATTCTTTAGCTGGCCATCTCCAAAGCTCCTGCCCTCTCCGAACAGTCTGGTATTAGTATTAAAATACGGTCCAGCACTAAGCTAAGAAAATGAAGTTTTCCTAAGAAAACCCCCAACTAGGAGAAGCTGGAGGTGTATGAGCATTGTAGCAAGTCTGGGCTGCATTCCAAACAAAAAAGGCTAGCAAAGGGGATTGGGGAAATTAAAAAAGGCACAACTTAGCCGAGCTTCCTTTTGGGACCCGTTTAAACGTGAAACTCAGGGCCTGCGAGCCTCTGGGATTCAGACAACAGATGCCCAAGTCATTCCCACTTCTGAAGACCCTCTTTGCAAAAAAAAATAAAAAGTAAGTAAAATAAAATAAAAATAAAAATAAAAACAAACCCTTGGGAATGCACAGCAATGCTTGTTTGAGTGAGTGCATCTCAACAGCTGCAGCGCTGAGTTGAGCACAGCTTGCCACAGCTTGCTTTACTCCCTGTCCTGGGGATTTGCTTGGGCTACAGCTGCTGCCAAGTCTATGGATATTAAACCTTTCCAGTCTCATTCTTTGAGCAGAAAACAGAAGTGAAGCAGCAACAGTCCTCGGCAGCACAGCACATACAGCAGCCAAGTGGCAGGCATCGCGAGATGACGCCACTGAACAGCCAAGTCGGTACCAGCTCTGAATCTGATCTGAGAAGACTCTTGGGTCACTGATAGAAAATAAGGTGATTTTTCTCCCCATGGAATATTTTAAGACTGCCTATTTTATGACTATTTAAAGACTGATTGGCTGATTTATGCACAAAGGCTGTTCCTTTAGCCTTACAGACATTTCTGTTCCATGCATATTATGAACAAGAGCAACCAAATTAAATTCATAACAATGAAGCAGCATTTTAAGGGGGAAAAAAAAAATTACACAAGAAAACTGAACTTACAACTGTGCAAAGTAAAGATACATACTTTCTCATAAGAATTCCATAATCTGAGCCAGGACAGCCATGCTTCCAGCACATTGTTCTCACTTATTTAATAATGGGATACAATTTTGGGCTGCATGTTGACAGAAAGCAGAAGTGACAGAAAACTCAGAAAGCTTTGCTTTTAGCATTTGCCTTTTGGAATGGAAATACTCAAAGAGAACCCCTAGGCTGATAAAATCTGTCACTTCAATATCAAGTAAAAATAAATAGAACCAACTTTTATCAGCCGCTATAAATAAATAAATCTGTTTCTGTTGTGAACTGCAGTAGTATCTATTTTAGACCTTTTCCATTTCAGAAGTTTGACAACCTCCCTTCTGCTGCTTTGGGATCCAAATGTTCCGAACCTGCCAAGTAAGATAGCAGCATTACTTCAAGACAGTGTCAAAACTACCTGCACAGCTGGGGCTGGAGCCCCACGAGACACGAGCAAGGCTCGGTGCTCAGAGGCATGAAGTAGGGCTCGCTGCAGAATCTCCTGCACAGGGGCTTTGCTATCCCAGCACTCAGCTGAGACACAGGCAATACTGCTGCTTCCCTGCAAAACCTGTTGCATCTCTAAGATGAGCACAAGCTCGTAAAGCCATGTGAAGCTCCATCCATCTCATGGAACAAGATGAACTAACAAGGGTTAAACACTGAATTCCTTATGTACTAAAACTAAAATGTTGGTTTTTTAAGCCTTACAACAGTAGTTAGTTCTGACAAACACAAGCTATTTAAACATAACTTTGACCAGCTTGACTTTCTCAATAAATACACAAATATGTGTGTGCCTTTTAGACAGAGGCAGTAATCACAGCTGACAGCTGTGAGAGCATTTCACATGTTTCAGTAATAAACCTATCTATCCCTATTAAATATTAATACACCATCTCTCCCTATTACCTATTATGTCATCAGTCACATCAGTTTTAGGAGGAAGGTCAGCAAAAACAAGATACGGTTTTTGTTATTTGAGCGTTTTATGGATGTTTATTGAACCCCTGACAAGAGAAGCACTATTTATTCGAAAGGATGAAAATGTAAGCAGGAAAAAAATAAACAGAACGTCTTCTGCCTTCAATTGTTTATCTATTGTACAAGTATTTCAGAGCTCATAGTTCAGCCGAGATAAGAAGGGCATGGAAAAGGAGGTGATCATATGCAATTATTATTTCCCTTTTTTTATTTAATAACACAGCTTGGCACTCAGCTCTGGAGCTGACTCACATGACATTCAGACTCTTCTTCTAACAAATGCCGACCCGATACAAAACGAGATGTTTCAGAGGAACACACTTCTCATCAATTACTTTCAAATAGTTACACTGAAATTTGCATATTCACATGTGGAATTTTTGAACCCCTTACACAGATTTCAAGAAAATTGAAGTTATTAATGACACTCCGGTTTCACTTCATTTCACCCTTCGTTTTTGCTCACAGAGCTTTCACTTTCGGTTCCTGATCTTTACTGCTCTTCAGCTTTTTGCTCCACTTCAGCCACTCCTCAACCTCTTTTCCACCCCAACAGCCTCCCAGACCTGGGGAAGAGCAGACAGACAAACCAAGAGATGGAGAAGCTCAAATTCTCTGGTCATCTGTCAAACAGAGGCAGTATTTTCAGACTGAGGAGGACAAAAACCAAAGGCAGGAATACTGCCTAAAGATGGAACCTTCCCAGTGCTACCCACAAACACACTGGTTCCGCTTTTCTATCAGCTGATGCCCAGCCTTACAGATTGCTGCTTTTTACTTTCCAAAGTTTCTGAGTGATCTATTTGTTCTTTATCTTCTTGGAATGCCAGAGGTCAACAGAGGACTTCACCTTCAGTGATGTTTGCCCATATCTTCTGTTCGCTGCATCCATTAGTAGGTTGGGATGGCCTCACCTATTTGTTTTGGACACCTTCTTCCCCTCCTGAGAGGGGTCTGTTAGGAGCACAGAAGAGTCCTTCAAATCATAAAAGCCAAAATACAGGATGAAGATCCTCTCTTGGAAAAATTATTATTTTTGAATTTTTTAAATTATTATTTTATTTTGTAATTCAAAAACAGTTTAGACCACTAATTTTGAGTCAGCCTCAGTGCTTATTATTGGCTTCAATTTTCTCTTACCAGGGGATGTAGTGCTATTAAATCAGTATCTGCAAGACTGAAGTCCAGAAGAATACCATTCTATTTAATGCTTCGTTACGAAAGATTCGTACAGCCCTACTCATCATGTTTCTACAGTCATCTACATCAACTCTAGCGTACTAAAATGTTGTACGGTATGAAATGACACGTTGAAATGATCAGTCAGGTTCACCAGGCTTAACCACTATGACAATGATATGTAATCATACTTGGGTAAAGCATTAAAAAAAAATCCTAATCGGCATACAAGAGCAGCCTTTACTGTGGTAATTAGCATTTACCAAATTGTAACATCAAGCTCAGAGTGCTGAAAAGTGCCCTAGAGGCAGAAGTACAGGAGAGATTACCAAGAGGACACCAAAAATGGAAGCTGCCTTTGTGCTGAAAGAAGCCCTGCAGTGATGTGAGCACCACATGCCAGAGCTTATTTTCTACAGGAACAGTGGTAATAGGATTAGTTTCTACAACATGACATGTTAATAAACTGTCTCTCACAAACATAACACCCCTGAAGAAAAAACAAACTCCTGTGCAAGAAAGACTGAATTATTTAGCCATTGCAAGAGGTACCTGGAAAGCAGTGCTGAAGAGCAGAGTTAAACATTTGAACTTCCTGGTCAAGTAAAGCTGATTCTTTAGTTTATCTTGGTTTTGGTGTTGTTGGTTTGAGTTGTGGGGGTTTTGTTTTGTTTTGTTAGTGTTTCTTACTTTTCCCATTGCATGTAAGATGCCAAGGGAGAAATATGAAACAGAACGGGAACTAGAAGATAACCAGAACACTAGCTCTGAGTCTCCCAAACGAGGGTTTTGCCATCAAATTCTGATTATTTGTTTAATAATCAGTGTAGAGCTCTACAACAAGCTCTACACACGCACATGCGCTAATGTCAAGCTCAGAAATCACTACACTGAATGAACTGTAGGTGCTACAAAGTCCAACTCCCAAACCCAGAGCAAATTCTTTCAACCACCGCCCACCACAAAGACCACGTAAAGCTTGTGAGAAAACCACTTATTGCCAGAACAGCTTGAGCTTCTTGTATTTCTACATTCTGTCTTCCCAACTAGTGAGGTGGGGGGGGGGGGGGCTCATACATACAGTAGGTAACTATATAGTTTTCATTAGGGTACCTAGATACTCAAGTGTTCTAGGGATGTTTAACTTCTTACTTGATTGATCCCATTAGAGAATGTAGATAATCTGCTCTTTTATCTACCACTTTCATCACTATGCTATTTCCTGTTTCCAGGTTTGCTACCCTGTAGTGATCTGTTTGCATTTATACATTCATGCCACTATTTTACCAGGAAAAAAAAAATAACAGAGATTTTACCAGGGTTTCGTTTGCATTTGATGATTCCATGTAATAGCCCTGTGGGCTAAAAGCCAACTCCTGAAAGTTTTTAATCCCTGATGGCAGTGGAGGATGTTAACCCCATTAGCATCAAAAAGAAATGGCCAAATGTCAAGACTGTTTTCACAGATCCATCCTCGTCCTTCCAGACCAGTTAAAGCTCCCAGAATCAGGTTAGTCAATGGTGCAGACTAGTTCCTCAGCTAACATTTGTGACGCTGCTGTCAGACACTATGCGTTCACTGCATCACTCATGCTGCTGGACCCAGCCACTGGAAATTTCAGAAACAAGCAAACTGAAAGATACACAAGCAATTCTTTGCACATAAAAGCTCTCCACAAAATAACTAAGTAAATAAATAGTCTTCATCTTTTCCCCATTTAAAACGAGTGCACTAGAATTAAATGGATGAGATGGGTAGCATAGGTATTTTCAGCACTGTATCATTTGTCCTTCTCACTATAATGACACAGGAAAATTAAAGCAGCTTTCTAGCACTCTCAGTCTTGACAAAATAAATCACAGGCTAAGCACAGAGGTTTAAGGCAGTCCTCAGAGATTGTCTGGCTGGATCCTCATCACCTCCTCAGATTCATTTCCACGAAGTCTCCCTGCTAACCAAGGAGTTTTACCAGGCTGGCAGATTCACTGGTACTAGTCTTAGTAAGACCTTACTTGGGTCTTTTTAGATCTCTCTGAGCATCTATTCTTCTTCATTTCTATCTGCTAACTTCAGCGATGCACAAAACCTCCACCAACAGCGCAGCCAACGGCATTCAAAAACCAGCTGAGGGCCTCTACAAGACATGCTTCAACACATGGTGTAAGTAGCCAGAAACATGGCAAAATTCCGACTCTTATTCCTTAGTGAAGTAAGCAGCTACAGTAATATCTTTGTCGGCTCTTTTGTTGTGTGCAATTGCTGTGGTCAGTAGCAATGTTTCTGCTCTGAAGAGAAATATGAAGTGGAAGGGAAATTAGGAATGGTCCCTCCCCACTCCCCAAAATAACTGAAATCCATTTCGAAACAATGACAGAATCCTCAAAAACACAGCTCAAGGAAAACATTTTTTTTTTAGTCTCAGTTAACAACAGTATTTTCCCTTCCAACCAAATTCCAGACTTCCATCTTAGGCAATCTAAGACTTTTCACTCTATTAATAGCTTAATGCATGATAAATAATACATTATTCAAAAGGGGCTTGTACTTTCACATTTGGTTCAATACTTGTAAGCTACCGGCACTGCCTTCCACTTCATTGCAAGTGACATGCCTGAAGTCTTTGCAAAGAAAAATAAATCTGCCCATTCAAAACAGATAGTCTGCCCAGCAGAACACAACTCCTGTTGAAACCAAACAAAGAAGAAATGTTAAGTTCAAAATGTACTTAAAACGGGAAGAAAACACACACAAAAAAAAGATGAGGTGTCCTTTTCAATTCAGGTCACACCACTTCTAAAAGGATGTAGCCGAATTATAAAAGATTCAAAGATGGGAAATAAAAATTGTTAAAGATACGCAGGTTCTTCTAGTAGAGATTGAGGATGTTGGGATGAGAGAAGCAAAATCAAAGGCGGAGATGACATGAAAATAAAGAAGACAATGTGATAAAAGGTACATCAAAGACAAATCAGGGTCCGCAATTCAATCTCTTTCATAATGTAAGATCAAGGATACATTCAATGCTATCAGAATACTGCGGAATTGACACAATGCATTATCCACCTCTGGAACTAGCAGTACATGATATTGTCAATGTCAGGAGTTCAGGCAGAATAAAAACCAGTCAGGTTATGCATATGCAGTTCCAGTGGCTTCCTTTTAATAATAATAATGTTCTGATCTGACTAAATGAAAATCTTTTCTTAACCTTTTATAAGAGAAATTCCTCGAGTCTAATCTTGATGGCCAAAAACATCCAATTTTCAGTTTACCACATGGCCAAAACCCTTCACTTTATATTCAATCATAATTAACTACAGAACAGGAATTTAAACAAAACATTTTTACTTTCCTGCTATCAGTAATTTCATGACAAAATGCCTGTACCTCACATTGGACTTTTCAATAATGCCTTTTTTCAGTCCACACTGAAAGCAAATATACTTTCCAGAAGTGAAACTTCCAGCTGTAGCTAGCACCTTTCCATAAATACTGTAAATAACAATATCTCCAGCATGTCTTTACTATGAAAATAATTCACATTGCCAGGAACGCAGACTGAAATAGCATGAAATAGGAATTAACTGCGAATGCAAACAATACAACAGAAAGGTGCATACTAACACCTGCTCTGGCAATGGAGCTCTATTACACAGCTAACAGGCCTCCAGGAGATACTGGCACTCACTCATTACTCGAGTGTACACTTCAAGTTGGAAGCCAATTTTAACTAAGATTTGGAAGCAAACTTTTCCTATCTTCCGTTCCTCTCTGTTTACTGGGGAGGCACAAAGTTCAGTGAGTCTGCTGCCAAGAGAGGAGCCTTGTGCCAGCGGTGGCAGATGGCCATCCCCAGCCTGCAGCTACGTGCACCACGCTCACAGAACCCTTCCAGGTCTGGAGACGTCTTGTTCTGTTAGTGAGGCTGCAGACACTGCACCGCAGCAAGCAGCATCAGAAACCAGAGGTTCACGAAGATGTGAATCTCCTGCGGTAGCTCTGAGCTACAGAGCCTTTGAACAAGAGAGAAGGCAGATACTGCATGGCAGCAGAGAGGAAGAAAGTCTATCCACAGGAAAAGACAGCAGGAATAGCACTGATGTATTGGTTTACATCTGTGTTACTATTTTGTTGTTGCTATGGGAATATGGGAGAAAGCAGTTTCCATTTTGTATTCAAAGACCCATGCAAAGTCTAGGTGTGAACGGTATCATTTGTTTACAGCCTATAATTTTCTCTTGCAAGTATGGTTAAGTAGCTTTGTTTGGGGGGAGGGTATTAATAACATTCTCTCCTCTATTCACATGTTAAAATTAACTAACCTACCTGCTCTGGAGAACATCCAAGGAAACCTAAAATAATGACTTATCAGGGTTAAACAGATCTTTTTCCTATATAATTAAATTTAACTGGAATACTCTTCATAGAGCTGATGTTATCTTGCTTCTTATGATGAGGCCATCCATAAAATTAATTCCATCTAATTTAACCTGAGCGTCAAGAACCAGGGCTCCAGAGCACTTCAGAAGAAATAGCTTTTCAGATTTCCCTAAGGACCATAGGGGTCGTCTAGAAGCCCCTTATTATCCAAATTCAACAACACCACTTGTTTTCTCTGGGATGGGATCAGAGATTGAAGTCAACAAAAATAAGTATGGGAATTTTTCCCTTGGTTGCGTCAACACAGAACAGGAGGAGAAAGCACACACAACACCCTGGCCTGTGTTTGTATACTCACATGACGACTCATCATTTCAACTGGAAAGAAAATGGCTCCTGGTGGTCAGACAACCATCGGGAGGAACAAGCAGCTGTTGAAGAATGGGCCTATTTTTTAGCTTCCAAAGCACGTGGACTGCACTCAGCACTCAGTGCAACCAAGGCTTTATTTGTGTATTTTGATAAATTGCTCGATGACTTCTACCTGGACACTTAAATCACATACACAGGAGTAAGTGTGCATACCTACTAGTTTCTTTGTATTTTGGTGAAACCAAGCCCTTTGAGGTTCCATAATGCTATCGGTCCCTGTTAGGAAAGCATTTTCTACATAGTTTATGTACAAAGGCAAAAGACAAAGTGATATTAAAAAAAAAAAAAATGAAGAAAATGCTAATTCTCAGTCTCTAGACCGAAAATAAAAGCTTGAAATTCAGCCTAAGTATCAAATGGAGAATGTTTCACAGCATCAGGAAAGAGCCACGCAGAAAGGTTCAAACCACTATGCTTCCCCAGCACTACTATTTAGTTAAAAATTTAAAATTATTTCTCCTGAACTGCAAGGGCCATTACAGCCAATGGTTTGCCTAGAAATCTTGACAGGGTTCAACAAACTCATCAAGAATCAATGTTTAGACTGATCTGAGCACAGACAAGTGCCATTCCACAGTCTCCCATGTCCCTCAATCTTAGTCCCGTGTCACGGAGGTTGAACGTGAGGACCCACCTGGCCTCAGACACTTATGAATCAGTTCCCTTTGTGCCTTAAACAACACTCTACAGAGGCAGTTCATGTAGAGAACGGAGTACACCAAAACAAACAAAAAGCTGTAAGTAGGGGTATAAATACACCAAAGGCATCCCAGAGGGAAAAGCCATTTCCCCAAAAGCTAGAAGAAGAAGGACTCTTAACAAAAGGCTACTTCAAAAAACTACTTTGTTTCAGTTGCCTATTCTCTTAAAAAATATTACCAACCATTGTTTGAGATGAAGGAAACAGAGAGGGGCAAAGACGTTCTGGATTTATTTAAAGACTGATGTGACTTGTAGAAAAACGACCTGGAGGTATTTGATGCAGCACCAAAACCTGAAGCGGCAGTTAAAATTCAGCTGCTGTAGCCAGAGAGTGTGAAATGGAGAGCTACATAATTCATAAACAGAAAGCTACATTAAATAGCATTAAAGAGCCTGCTTATGCAAAAGCAGAGACGTCCAGGATGGGTGCTAGCACTCAGTGCCTTCCCCTCGCAGGCACAGGGGATGCAAACATCACTGCATGGTTTCAGCAGCACAGGGAGAGAAGCACTCCGCAACAAGAGGAGATGGCAGTGAGAGGACACTGTGCTTTTAACAATTTAACAATTCATTCTTGCGGGGAGCCTGCAGTTGCTACGGGTGGGGAGAAATTAATTCTTCAGGCTTAGGAGCAGATTCCTTCTGAAGGCTGTATGCATTGAAGAACACAGGGGTCAGCTCAGCACGGAGACAGCTGGTGCTGCACATGCTTCCAAACCTGGCAAATTCTCAATCGCCAAATAATCATTATTGCCAGGCACTTAATTTGAGATTAACAGGGGGAAAAAAAGAAAAAAAAGAAAAAAAAGAAAAAAAAAAAAAAAAGCTGAGTGCTAAATCTGGGCCAATTCCATTATAATGAAATAACAGTCCAAGGTCTCTATTACAGTGACTTACCTCCTCTGAGGTCAAGGATGAAATTTTGCCCCAATACAACAATCTAAGTAAATACTTCAGACTGAATCATTTAACTAACTAATCTCATTTTTTTCAGTGTGAATACAAATAGGCTCCAAAGTCTTCACTTCTTTTTGCTTGTACTTATTCACCCAGTAATCCACATTCATTACACAGCTGCTTGAATCCACCAAAACACAGGAAAATTTCTGACCTGTCCTAAGGTTACGCAGTACATGCCTGCCCACCAGGAATGCATGTTTTGGAAGGAAAAAATGGCTTTCTGCAATTACTCTGTGCCATTTGCTGGAAAACCAGTGCTATTGTTTAACACCATTTGCCAATGAACTGACTTACTAAAGTGCTCACAAGAGCCAAACACCACAAATTCTGTGAAAGAATGCATAACAAAGATCATTTACCACAGCTCCTCCATTGTTTTTATTAAAAAATAACTAGGAGAAATAATCCCTTTTGGTTTTCCCTCTCTTTTAATAAATGCAGGGAGTTGTATGGATATGAATAATTAAATAACACAATGATTTATAGCTATTACATATTTATACGCTCTCTCTCTCTCCCTCTGTGTTTTTTAAGGGGTTTTTGTTATTATTTTTTTTTAATAAAAAGAGTCTTGAGATGAACTACTGAATATATCCCCCTCCATGCCCAAGGCTCATTTTTCACTCGCCATACCACGTAAGGACAGCTCATTCATTACAGTCACTGTTTAAGGGTGTCCTTCCAGTGCTCCACTGGATCTTGTGCAGCCAAACTGGGCACTCCTCAGCTCATTGGAGCTTTAGTCACCCTGGGCATCTGCCAGAGGCGCTGCCTGGAAGGTGCCAGGTGGCTGGGTCTGCAGGAAGCAAAGTAACTGCGATCTCCTCCAGCACAGTCACCAACCGAGGAAGGTACTTCAGGCCCTTCTGAACAAAAAGGTGCAGCAAAAAGACAGGTGAAAAAATAACATCACTGGGGAGCTGCTGAATCAAGACACAAAGAACATCCAGTCACTTCTGGCTGACAGTTGTCCAGAAAAGCACTACAAGAGATGTTGCTAAATGCTTCTCAAAACATTAATGCTACTACCAAAAATTGCTTATTGTTGAGCCAATGGCCACAAGTGTACATTGCCTGTCATTTCCTTATTTTCAAACCATCATATTTAAGCACTGCAGGAGTCCAAGCCCTTCTGTTTCATCCCCGCTGCCCTTTCCTGGTGAATCGTCCTGCATGTACTGGGGCCATAACAGCATCAACTGATGGAAACACCTGGAAACATGTTCTTTTCCAAAAAGCACAGCCCTTCCCCCCTTCTATTTGAACAATAATTTGTTGACTAGAAGAAAACAACAGGATTAACAGTTCTCATGCTTCCCATTAAGTGCTTTGACCTTCCCTACCTTGATTTTTAATCAGCAGCTCAGGCGTCCATTCTTTGTATACCAGCAAATTTAATATTAGCTCTTAATGAACCAGTTAGTGATAGCCAGGAATGAAAGCTGCACGGAGTAGAGGGAATTACTATAGAAACATAATTTGCCTTTCAAATGGCATGCAAAACCAATGACAACGGCATGCCGGTTTGTTTGTTTGTGTATGCCTTACCTATTTTCTCTGATTATTACATCAGCTGCTGCTGTGTGTTGGAAGGCCCGCTGTTTCTAAAGTATACAAATCACTCTGCTGGGGTGAAACAAGTTCTTTTGCTGTGTTTAGCTCCAGAAGCTCTGCCTTCCCTCCTGCTCAATGACCCAGGAGGTCCTCAATCCCAAACATCACGTCCAGCACTGACAAAATCCCACAAGCTGTGCCAAATACACTCAATGACAACTAACGTCTACATTTGCCTTTTGGCACCAGAAGCCATCCCTTCCACGGGCTTCTCGCTTCACCACTTCCCAGAGCTTTGAAGGCTGTCATCAGGTCTGACGCAGAAACTCCCATGTTCCCCACCACCTACATGTTTGCATAACGGAGCCTTCAGACTCAAGTCCTGTGTGCCTTTGATGAAAAGGAATTACTCGGGGTTGCAGAACACGTGTCCCAGCGCAACCTTCATCAACAAATAGAACATCTGTGTCACTTTGGACCCTTACAAAAGGGTTAGGAAGAGCATTAGGAAGGCAAAACTATACAGAATAAACTTCCTTTGCTTTTTTTCTTTCACTTTATTCTGGCAGAGAGGAATCCCAACAAGACTACATCAAACATATCTCACAATACTTTCTTAATTGGCATTAGCCAACATTTCAGAAGGTAAGGTTTCAGTAATTAAAAGAAAATCAGAAGCAACTTATTATAGCCAGCTTACAGTAATAGCACCCTTCAGATTTTGGCAGTAATGAAGACAAAGCAATAATGCATTCAAAAATAATTGTTCCCCACAACTCTGAATCATTTGGATACTATTAGCCTAGAGCACAATCAAGGCTCAGTAGGATTCTCCAAATAATAAGTAAGAACAAACAAGAGAAAGACTCCTTGTGCAAAAGCCCACATAGTTTGTCCAAATCACCAAAGTCCTCCGGTGAGATGAAAGCTGCAACATCTCAGGTTTAAATGACTTAAGCCATCTTCAAGACTGGAGCCAAAAAAAAAAAAAAAAAAAAAGCTTTAAAATTCTGCTCATGTGGTGCTCTGCTTCATCCCATCTCTCCTTTCTGCAGGTTCTTTTTCCCCAACCTCTTCTCCCAGCTCTGCCTTCGCCTCTCCAGCACTCCTGCTATCCTGCCCTCCCAAGAGAGGGAGTGATGGAGGCAGACAGACATGAAACACGCCTAACAGCAGCCCCAGACAAAAGCATGAAGTGAGCAGGTGAGGAAAGAGCACAGCAGAGCCACGTCAGGGTGTGCAAGTCTCAGTGCTCCTCCTGTTCCTTTCCAAGCAGCAGCACGTCCCAGGAGCTGGACAGGTGTGTTCCTACAGGCAGAGCAGAGACGCCGGTGCTGTACTGGGACAAAACCTTTCAGCACGCTGCAGAAGCCCACAGCAAACAGCAGGATAGTTACTCATTATTCCCTACAGCACGGCACTAGAGATTGAGTACTGCAGGATGCAGCACTCGGTGAAGGCAAATCAAAAAGGCAAAGCGACTGTCCAGCTTCAGCAAGTCAGAACACAGACATTAACTCCCAGGACCTCTCTTCTCTATAAACCTACAGGAAAACAGCAAATAGCCTTCCTACCACATCAACTCTAAACCTAGCAGAACACTGCCCAAGGGTGATCGTCCACTACCTGGCACAATTCGTTTTTTCACCTTGGGAAGCTGCTGCCCTTTGTCTCTCTGTGATGGATAGACAGAGACTCATTCTTTCCTTTGAGGACATGGAGAACCAAAGATGTTGGTTGTCCTGGAAGGCTGAACAGAGAGGATAGGTTTGGCTCACCCAGGCTGAAAAACTAGTAGCCAAGAACAGTGCTGTAGTGTAAAAATCCAATCCAACTTCTCATAACTGAAATCAGAATGATGCCTGGGGGGCTGTGAAATCAGGGAGCTGAGCAAGGAACAAGAACAATACTGTGGGCTAGAAGTCAAAGATCTGGATTTCACTCCCAGCTATGTAATCACAAGCTAAAAACCTAAAAACAACCTTGATCTCCAGACCTTGCTGCATCCCCTCCTTCCACTTTTAGTCACCCCACAAAGACCACGGCAGGGATTTGCCCAGCACGTGACACACATCATGATCTCAGCGCTCGCACAGCAGTATTATAAAGCAAAAGATTTTAATAAGTCAGTCAACCAGTGTATAAGGAAATCAAATCTTCCTTTACAGAAAGCACAGGTTTCGTCAGCCACCAAGGAGAAGAATTCCTGTGCAGGGGCTCACGCAGAGAGGCAATGCCAGAACAAATACCGTGATTAAGATTCTCCCAGACCAGTCTTGGTAAAAATTGATAAAAATGTCAGATACACTTGTCAAAACAAGATGAAGAATTGCTGCACAAAAATCCACACCAGTTAATCTGCCAGAGCAAACAAAACTACCTGGAGTCATATCAGATAAAGACAAAGATAAAACACTGTCAACAATAAAGACAGTAATACAAAACATTCAGCTGGGGAACAAAAGGTGCTCCTGGGCTGGGAAATCATTGGTGCACACAGCTGAGAGGAACACAGCAGTACGGCACAGCTCTGCTCAGGACGCGTGCTTGTCCCCTGCCACCTTTACCAAGGAAGTCAGTAGGAGACTCATTGCAGCACGGCCCCTCCGCTCACACTTGGATCGCTCAACATTACACCACCAAGACAGAAGGAGAAACCACAACGGTGTGGGAATGGGGCTGCTGCGGCTGTTGCCAATGGTTTTGAGTGGTATGGGACAGCACCACTGACAAGGTGGCTGGAAGGCTACCATTTAGCACGGGACATGGGAAATCTGTACACAAGTCATGTTTCTGCAGAAATACCTGCACCTACGCACAGGAAAGTTTGAAAGGAGTCACCACTTTTAGTACCATTTTTAATTCCCCAACTTGTGCAGACGGGTGTCATTTTCCAGCACACTTGATGACAACTTTCAAGATTTTGCTTGTTTTTAGGATTTCCTAATCTTTCAGGATGATTTTTGCCACTTGCCTTTTTCCACCTCTTATTTGTATGAATTCATTCAAAACCAAAACATAATTTTAGCTAGGTATTAAAACAGCAAGTGAGTACAGTTCAGTATACTACAACATCTCTACAGAATTTTTAATGGTTATTTCATGAAAGAATGTCTCCATCAGCTCCAACAGCAGAGCAGGCGTGTATGTACAAGGAAAACAAGCTTTAAAGAAATACATGAGAAAGGAGGCAAGATGGGAGAACTATTTTACAGCTACTTCTGTCACAAAGAATAAAGTTGATTATCGCTCTTTGATAAGGAAGAAGAAAGCTGCCTAATGCTTCTAAAGCTACATTGCTATATAATTTCCCTTTGAGTTCTTTGACTTTCCTCACGAGCCTTTCTTGTGCAAGGTTAGTGAGCAGGCTGTAAGTAACCACAGCTCCCTCTGAAACCCAAGCTCCACACACACAGTTGGCCTTCCCAGTGCTCCATCCCTTAGCAATATGCCAAAGCATGGCTACACTTACAGGCTTTGCTCCCCAGCTCCCAGGAATGCTGCATCAGGTTCAGTGCTGCAGTGCATCGTCAGTGACCTTCTAGCCCCATAGACCTCTCTTCCCAGGGTTGAAATTGATTTTTCTCCTTTTTAGCATTTTAAAAACTCATGTGCTACCCTTGCTTTACTATTAGACCACAGAAAGTTGCATGTGAGCAGAAGATGGTGAAAGCAGGCTTTTGTCTAGCCCTGACAGTAAAGAGCCTGCAGCCAGCACAAAGCGATACGAGGGCAGCTGCAATTACCTGCCCATGACCAGAGGTGCAACATCAGCTGTTCTCACAAGTGGCAGTAAGGAAAGCAGGGGGACCTGCCTGGTGCCTGCATGAAATGCAAAGGGAGTGCCTTGTATGAACGGGAGGAAGGAGCATGAAGCAAGGTTTAACAATTAATCCTACAAGAAGCAAAGATTAAAGAACTCTTAAGAACAGAAAGAGCTATCAGTAGCCTTGTTAAGGTATATTCTGCACTTGGGAACATTCTGATTTTCAGAAGGAACACAGGTCCTTTTCCTTTGATGATGAAGAAATTACAAGCAAACACTTTCTAAGATTTACATGACTTTCTTCAACGGCACACTATATGACCAGCCTGGGCACATTCTGAGACACAGCAAAACTTGTAAGCATTTCACCTGTGCAGAGCAAACAGCGCTCTCACCAGTTGCAGGACAGAACTGAGGAGGGGCTGCTGCCCCCAGTCTAGCTGTGAGCAGTCTTCTTTGTTGTCTCTGAGAGGGCCCACTGTATTGGATGGAGTGTGCATCCAAGCTCTCTCTTGTGCCCAACTTCCTCTCCGGAGCCCTGCCACCAGCCATCACACAGCTTGTCCCCTTCCCCAGGTGAGACCCCCGAGCTGTTCCCCAGCAGCTCCCATGCAAGCAGGCAGCCTCCCAATTCTGAGCAAAGCTCGCACCTCTCTTCTCAGCAATGTGGGGTTTTATATTCTCCTCACAGGAATGTTTTTGCTTTGTTTTAAGATAATCAGATCTACAGATCATGGAGCAGATCCTCCTAGAAGCTATGTTAAGGCACATACGAGACAGAGAGGTGATTTGAGACAGCCAGCATGGCTTCACCAAAGGCAGATCTTGCCTAACCAATCTGGTGGCCTTCTATGATTTAGTGATGGTTTAGGTGGATGGGGGACGGGCGATGGATGTCATCTACCTGGACTTCTGCAAAGCCTTTGACATGGTCCCTCACCATGTCCTTCTCTCTAAATTGGAAAGGTGTGGATTTGAAGGATGGACTGTTCAGTGGATTAGGAATTGGTTGGCTGGCAACAGCTAAAGGGTTGCGATCAATGGTTCTGTGCCAGGGTGGAGGCCGGTCACAAGCAGTGTCCCTCAGGGGTTGGTCTTGGAACCAGCGCTCTTCAACATCTTCATCAATGACACAGATGATGGCATTGAGTGCACCCTCAGCAAGTTTGCAAATGACACCAAGTTGAGTGTTCAGTCATTTCACTGGAAAGAAGGGAAGCCATCCAGCGTGACCTGGACAGACTGGAGAAGTGGGCACATGAAAACCTAATGAGGTTCAATAAGGCCAAGTGCAGGGTGCTGCACTTGGGTCAGGGCAATCCCAGGTGTTTATACAGACTGGGGTAAGATCTTCTTGAGAGAGCCCCGTGGAGAAGGACTTGGGGGTCCTGGTGGACAAGAAGCTGGACATGAGCCAGCAGTGTGCACTTGCAGCCCGGAAGGCCAACTGTGTTCTGGGCTGCATTAAGAAAGGGGTGGCCAACAGGGAGAGGGAGGTGATTGTCCCCCTCTATTCGGCTCTTGTGAGGCCCCATCTGGAGTACTGTGTCCAGGCCTGGAGCCCCCAATACAAGAAAGGCACAGAGCTCTCAGGGCGGGTCCAGAAGAGGGCCACTAAGATGATCAGAGGGCTGGAGCACCTCTCCTATGAAGAAAGGTTGAGGGAACTGAGCTTGTTTAGCTTGGAGAAGAGAAGGCTCTGGGGGAGATCTCATTGTGGCCTTCTTGAAGGGAGCTTATAGACAGGAGGGGAACGGCTCTTTACAAGGGTGGACAGTGATAGGACAAGGGGAAATGGTTTTAAACTGAGATAGGGGAGGTTTAGGTTAGATATTAGGAGGAAGTTTTTCACGCAGAGGGTGGTGACGCACTGGAACAGGTTGCCCAAGGAGGCTGTCGATACCCCATCCCTGGAAGCATTCAAGGCCAGGCTGGATGTGGCTCTGGGCAGCCTGGTCTAGTGGTTGGCAGTCCTGCACATAACAGGGGGGTTGAAACTAGACGATCATTATGGTCCTTTTCAACCCAGGCCATTCTATGATACAGATCAATACAGTTGTCTCCAAGCAGCAAGTACAACAAATGTCTATCAGCAACATGGAAAGCCATTCCAGTAGTGAGCGCTTGCTACCTCAAAGACAGTTCATCCCAGCTTCAAGCACAGATACCAAATACTGCTGGCTTTGCTCGCCTTGTTGGAAGGATGCATTTCCACCAAGAGAGAACATTATTTAATACTAGGCTATGAAGAGGTAACAGGCTCAGGAGCAGAGCCTTGAAGCAAGCAGAAAAATGCAGCATGGGAAATGAGGAATACAGATTAATCTGAATTAGAGACTCAGCCAGCCTACCGAAGTCATCCTGTGGACTACTACCAGTCATCCTGTGGACTACTACCAGTGTTACAGCAGCTAGTGCATTGGTCTGTGGTTGGGAAACAAGCTAATTCTTTCACCATCATTTCTATTTCTCACATCCTCATGGCCCTGGCCCCACCGCCTCCACCAGGAGATGGACACACAAGAATTGAAATGCAAACAATGTTTATAATTTTGGACTTTTTAAAAAGATTGAAAATTTGTCTTTGAAAGTGCTAAGCTGAATGTCCAGAGGGCTTATATTTCAGCTAAAGGAAAAACACAGTAGGAGCTGAGAAATCTTTTCACTCTTCTAAAAAGGAAATAAATTGAAAGCAAGATACACTAATAAACGTAACTGCAGTACAGCATGAGGGATTAAGGGGGATTCAACCTGTACCCAAGATGCTTCTAAGCATAGATAAACTAGTTTCCCCCAGGTACAGCATCCCTTCCACATGCTACTTTCATTCCCAAAGCATTCAACATAAGCATTGCTCTACTTTTCATACATCTATCAACTCACTTTTGATCTAAGAAAAACAAAAAAAAACAAGAAAGAAAAACCAACCTCACAAAAAACCCATAAGACAACTCAGTGGAGCAGTGTTCTTATTGCATGGTTTTAACAGTGAGCTGTCCTCACCTCTCCCAAAAGAAGTGGCAGCACACTTGCTGCAGTCCACACCAGAATCTGGGATCCATTACTGGGTTTTGATGGTTATCAACAAATCACGTGGGAGCTCTACTGGAGAGCATGACATTCAAGTACAAAATCAGATTTTCGAATGTTCTGAAAATCTGGCCTTGAACAAATTCTAATGTGGTCAGCCCCTCCAAACGAGATTTCTGATGGGTCCTTCACAAGTAACTGAATTACTTCTGTGAAGAAAACAATTGGATGAGAACAGAACATCCTCGGGGATAACAGATAATTCTGTTTGCATACAGGAGAAGTTAGAGTTTATTTAACGATGGTTACCAAACTGAATTGTTCTTCAAAAGAAGTTCCTTTTTCAGTACTGTGAGCTTCTTTATGACAAAAAGAAGAGGGGAACACTCTAACTTCTTTCTCACTGCTTGTGTTGGTCCTAATTTAAAATAAAATCCTTCTCTGGATCCGGGAGCTTGCTTACTAGTGTCTCGTTCTGCTTTTACAGCTCCGTTAAGGTCATGACCATCTCTGCTTCACTCCTTCACTCACCAAATGATCTTTTCTCTGCCCCCTGGCTAAAATGTCACTCCAGTGGGCTGACCTTCAAAGCTTTCAGTTTTAAAATAACTTGCTCAAAGCAGCAGCTTCATCTGCCATTTTGTTTCCCATTGACTGAGTAAAAGCAATATCTAGGAGCAAGTCCTCAGGTCCATTACACTCTCCAAAACACTGAACTCAGACTTGGAAGATCAGAGCCTGGTGGGGCGTTACAGATGCACATACTCATCCACTACATATTCACCCCACTACATCCGACCCTTTCTGCCTTTCCCCACTTCAACCAGGAGCTCAGGGTTCTTTAACTTTAAGGTACATGCTGCTAAATGAATAAAAAGTGCAAGGATCACAATACGATCTATCGTCAGATGTTTCTAACTTCTTTTGACCACAGCAGCGATCTTTTCTTTTCCCAGCTTTACATTTTGGCTGAAAATGAAGAGGCGTCACTTATATCACACAGAGGCAGATGACAATTAGGGATGCATGGACCATGCTGGCATTCCCTTGCAGGCACCAGACAAGAGCTACAGGAGCTGGCTCCAGCACAGGCAAAGCAGCCCAGCCTGTCCCCGCCCGATGCCTCCACCCATGTGCAATTATCAGACTTACATGAGAAGCAGAGTATAAGAAGAAAGACTTAGTTATTAATTCTAATTAGCTTTAAGCTAAAGGGGATTTAATGTAATTTGCTCCTCCAATATGGATGTCAAAGGGGGAAAAAAATGCTTTTAGTAACCATTCACCTAGATTTGAGATAAGAAAATTTTGTAAATAGGCATCTTTGGAGGAAAAGGAGGGCCTCTGAGATCAGAAAACATCTAAAGCTATTTTTAAGTTCATTGGCAAAACACTTCTTCAAATGGTTTACATTAGTTGAGATTTCTTTTTGAACAAGAGCCTCACGACAGCCCTCAGCATCTCACAGAGCACCTCTCAGAAGCTCCCAACTATTTTTCCCTAACAAAAGAGGTAGCAGCAGATACTTCAAAAATAACTCATGCTTCTTCCTTCCTGATATTTCAGGCTTTCACAGCTTAGGGTTGGTTTTGTGCCAGGTTGTTTTTCTGTTCTAGGGCTTGAGAAACATGAAGGTGCAGAGGGCTGAACATCCCAGCAGCAGACGAACCAAAGAAAAGAGCCACGCGGCAGCACAGCCAGGTGGGAGCCTGGCACTGCCGTGCAGGGGTCTGCACGCCACAGCACAGGGCAGCCTTCCAGAGCCCTCAACAGGGCACCAGATACACCAGGTCTGCCTTTACAAACCATCAACACCTCCTGATTCTTAAGTGCTTCAATGACTTGAAGGAAAAGACAATAATTCAATGCGAGGAAAAAAAAAATCTGAGGGAGGATTCTGACACTGACCAGACTGGAATTGGACGGGCGGATACCACCAGTTCCTTCTCTTTAAAACGCTGAACAGATGGAACTACTTGCATTTCTGACTGTATATTTTCACAATTGATTCTTGGGCCATGTACGCTGTATGTACACACACAATGAGATTATGTCACCTTTTTCACCATTTTCTTCAGGGGGAAGAAAACAAACCAATGAGAATCTTTTTTTTTCTACTAGATCTACATATTTAGAATACTCGGTACTAAACACGACTTTTAAATCCCATTTCCTTTTAGAAAATTATTTTGATATTCCTTCAAGGAGAACAGAATGGACTCAGACACTCTTCCGATGTGTGAAGGATACAGATTTTCAGTGTTACTTCATACGAATGTTTGTGTTTGCCATCGACATATGGACATGTGTTAAATACATAGTTTGCTAAATATCGAATATTTCGCCCAAAAAACAACAAAAAGCTCAATTTCTGGACTGTGGCTTTAAAAAATGACTGGAATCATTTAAGAACAAATTGGTTTTCAGGCGCTGGTTGGTCTGCAGACTCTAACTGGCTCCTTTGAATTAGTCTCTGCTTAGCGCAAATGGAAGCATCTCCCCCCAAAATTAGTAACAGATTGCTGCAAAATATGTTGTTGCCTGGACTGTAAACTGGTCTGAGATTAAAATTCCATTTGTCACCGATATTTCATTTATTTTACATTGTCTGAGACTTGTGGAACACTGCTGGCTCAAAATATTCCCTGTTCTCCAGCACAACAGATTACAATAAAACCACATCAAATCAAGGAAGACACGATGAGGTTTACTGAGTTTCATAACACCGATAATCTCTTTTCATAATCCAGATTTCACATGATAATGACCCAGAACGATTCCCTAGCCAGAAGCTGCTGGAAGTTTCAGGCAGCATTTAAATTCTTCACTGAGCACAACCAACAACGAGTAGGTGCTCGCAGAGATGCTCTTCTCCCTTTCGTCAGCAGCCGAAGCATAGAATACCATGCGCAGAGCACAGTCTGCTTCCCCAATCATCCCAGATCCTGACCGCCCAATTTGAAATCACTACACTTTCAGAACAACTGTGCATGCTTTCAACCTAGGAAAGTCAAAAGGAGCTTTTAAATTCGAAGCTGCTGCATTTCTCCAAGCTTTCCTTCCCCTTCAACTCACCTCTATCCACATACTTTGTAATGGGACTCTGCTCTCTCTTAGGGCACACAGAAGTCCTTGCCAAGTCCCCAGCAAGCCCAGCTTCAGCCATACAAAGCCCATTTTATGCAACTCACTCTGCATTCATTTCTTCCCCCTTCTTTCTCTCAGAGCTTTTCTTGATAAAGAGTCAAATTAAAGTTCACTCAAGTAAGATGTGGCAGAGACGGCTGCTAGCCCGAGGCCAGTTTCCACTCTTGAGATTTCACAAGGCAGCCACTTGGAGCTGATAATATGCTTTCAACAAGGCATTTCTGACTTGACACTGGGTCTCAAAGAGTTCTAAATTTAAACCCTGCACTCTCACAGTGCAGGCGGTCCTTGCCTTGCAGAGCCACGCAGGCCTTCGGCCACCACTGCCCTTCCTGCAGCACCCCGAGAAGCCCCGCGTGGATCTGAGGTCTACATCGAGTGTGCAACAGGCTGCAATTACAGCTCCCTGCCTAAAAGAAAAGCATGCTCTCGGTATAAATACAATATATTAATTCATACTATTGCCTTAAGTTTCCTCCCAGAGGACCATATTATTTTTAAACCCTCTATTGCTACAATTACAGCTTGGCTAACAACAGTACCTACATACTACACATTCAGCATTTCCATATATGAAGACTCATGTTTCTCTTTACTAATGCACAAGCCCTTCAGAAACCCAGCCCAAAGAGTTAGCAAACTGCAGGCACTCTAGCTGTTCCAAAAGCTGTTTCTCCCACTTGATGTGGATGGCTCACACATTAACCCAGCCACCTCAGGCAACTCTTGGCTGATGCAGCTGGTCGGCAGGGCCGTGCTGTATGCACAGCTTGCTCTCAACCTCCTCTGGCTACTGCTTGAGGCTGCAGCATCACCTGTGACTGCATTAGTCAATACTCATTACCTCATGACTGCCTGCCCAGGTTCATTCCCGCTACAAACAGCGCTGCCTCGCTGAGTTCTACTGGCTACAGCCACCAACTGAACTTAGCACAGCACGTCTGATCCTCATCTACATCACAGCAGACAACTTTTTTTTCTTTTAAGACATCTGCCAACTAACTGCTGCAAGTGCACTTGTATTTTCTATTGTGTGTTGTTTTGGTTTTTGATTTTAAAATCATGCATATGAGAGAGAAAGGTCCAAAGAACTGGTAGGCTCAAAACTCAAAAGAATTACGGAGGATTATTCGCTGTTTTTGTCACAGCTGACATCATTTGGTACTGCTGCTTCATGTTTACAAACACGCCAATTCTTGGCTGAGGTTAAACACCAAATCTAATGGTAGTTTTGAAAGGTGAACATCTCCTTTTTAACAGTCAGATTCAGAAGCAAAAACAGCACCATAACATTGTGTCCATTAAACTGTGTTGGAGCTGCACAACAAGCAGTTCCTCCTGCACTCACAGACCTGCTGAATCAGAGCATGAATGCATTCAGGCCACAGAACAGACAAAGGAAGCAGACTTGCACCCAGCCACCTAACAGCTAAATGCTTTTTGGAACTGAGCTCTCAATGTCAAACCTGAGTTAAGCTGAACTCAGATGGGAGCGTGGCCATGATCGCTGAGGGGATTTGGATTTCTTCATAATCACTGAAATTACTGGCTATTCACACTGCTGATATTAAGCGTGTTCACTCACATATTGAACTCTGAGAAATATAGCTCCCTCGGTTATCCAAGCCAATAGAGATTTACCATATTCTTTACTTAATAGAACATTTGTCTCATCAGAAGCAATTACATTTTTATCATTACTTTTGATGACTCCACTAAACATGGTGGCATTTTAATTTTTAAAAGCCTTCAGTGCCACAGGCTGACAGCCCTCTGTTTTCACATTATGTTTCTGAATGTCCTAGTCCACAGCTTTACTGCTTTACTTCACTGCAATCAGAGAACAGGACAGAGCCTTGCAAACTTCCAGCTCCCTCCTCAGTGCTGCCCTGACAGTCTTATTTAGTGACACTTTGTACTGTGCAATGGGAACCATCTATGAGCAGGGATTCTGACAGGTGCTGCTTTCCTGGGCTCCTGCAGAACCATTTAAGACAACACAGTAAATTATATAGCCACACACTGTTAAATTATTGGGCCAGCTTCCTGGCTGTGACAGCAGTGACAGCCTGCTTTCGAGACATGCAGGGACTGTGGGCAGAAGCACTCTTCCCAAGGCAGGTGTGCAAGCACACAGGGCAGCTGCCCACCCCACGGCTGGGCACCTGGGCTGATGAAGCCTCGAGGCAGGGGCACCTGTCCCACTGTCCGTGTGGGCAAAGCTCTCTTCAGACACCACTCTGCTTGCAGGAACCCAGTAGGCTCTGATGCAGCTGGGGACAGGGCTCAGCAGTCCCAGCCCTCCTGCCTGGAGCTTTGGGCAGAGCACAGCAGTTGCCCAGGAGCCCACCCCTGCAGAGGCAGCCAGAGGATGTCCTATGCTGTGTTAGACCTCTCTGCAGCAGGAGGTGACCAGCAGAGTTGACCAGCGCATTTTAAAAAGCAGAGATTAAAAAAAAAAGCTCATGCTTGATGCTGGGTGGTTACTTAACATCCTGCTGCTCCACAGCCTCCTCAGGATTCCTGACCCCCAAGGCCCGGCCTGATGAACCCATCCCCACCAAGAGCTGTTTCTTCTTCCCAAGCCCTTGGGCATGAGCCCAGGGCTGCAGAAGTCAGAGCTCATCCTCAGCTTGCTGCTGGTGCCCCACTCACCCCAAGGACCTCAGGGAACCCATAGTGAGCAGGGCTTGCAGCCAAACCGGAAGAGCTGCTGGAACAAAGAGCCTGGGGTAATGGGCTCAGAGCACAGCCCTAGGAAACGCTGCTCTGCCTCACTCTGCTCCTGCACAGCCTTGTCCAGAAAGAAGGGAGTAATGGTTTGGACATCTCTGGCATGTGGCTGTAAGCCAACGCTGCAGGAACACTGAACTGACAGAGGCAGCTCTGTGGGCTCCCCCAAACCACAGCAGGTGAGATGAGGGCACTTTGCATTGCCAGCACATTGTGCCCTGCACACCTTGGGGGATCCAATGGTCACCAAGTCAATGCTACCAGCCCAGACACTGGCATCACACCTCCAAAGCATAACTTAATCTATGAGCAAACCATAACTTAATCTATGAGTAAACCATGGGGAGCCAGCGCTGCGCAACTCTTGATACAAGCACACCAGAGTCACACAGGTCAGCACACATCTTCCTTGCACTGCCACCACTCCCAAAGCAATGGGAATCACACCATGAAAGGACACTGCTCTTCTCCAGGAACCAGCTCTTTACTGCAGCAGCACTGCTCTGCGCTGACACGCAGAGTGGATGATTAATGCCTGTAGAAGAAAGCACGAGGTGAAAAACTGAAGAATATTTTGAAAAAGTGGGTCTATTTTTAAGCTTATTATAGCTTTTTATTATTAAGCTGATTATAGGAAATATATTAAACATGAGTTTGCTGAAAGGACCGCAGCTCACTTTGGAGCCAGGCCATTGCCATTTCAGTGCACAGACAAAAATCTTCTCTCTAATCAAACCCCAGCAGCAGCCCCGTATGCGCTGCGCCACATGCACTGCATGCCCAGAGGGGCCCATGTCCTGCTATGTTGGGAACGGCCCACATCTCAACCTCCTCCCACTTGGAGAAGCCCCTCCCTGCCCCAAGTCCTTTAAAGAATAATAAATAAATAAATAATAGGAGGCCATTCTCCATACATGTTCCTGCCAATCTTCAGCTGCCAAAAACCTCTGTTAAGATGCAGATGGGAGGGAAGAGGCAAGCAGTGATCTCCCATGCTGATGGGATGGAGAGCACACCCTAAAGCCATGGTGGATCAAGCAGAAAGCCATTCATTTCCCATCTGATATTATTCCCCCCTGCACACCATGTACCTGAGAAGATGAGTGCTCTGCAACAAAATCTCACAGATTTCATCCTGCTGCACTGGAGTTTCCTTGCTTCAAATAAGCTGAGATTTTCAGCTATTTCTTTAAACTACAGCTTCTCTCTTTCCACTCAAATGTCCCTTTTGCATGCAGCTGCACCACGTGTCATTCTGTCACTCCCTTGCAGCCCTCCCTGGGCTGCTCTCCCCACCCCATAGGGTGCCCAGATGCTGCTGTACTCTGCCCAGCTTTAGTTACCAGAGGAGTGCCCGGCCACACAGCAGTGACCCAAGGGGCAGCTCCCAGCACCACAACAGGCTTCCAAGCACACCACTGTGCTGAGGGTACCAATTCCAAGAGCGACCTCAGAGCATACAGCCCTTGACAGAGAGCCAGAAGGAAAATGCTCAGTAGCAATAACCTGTATGTTAAATAAATACCACTAGAGCTCATAACAACATTACAGACAAGCAATTCAACTTCTCTTGAGAGTCTTGCAGACTTCAAGGAAAATATCTCCCAATTATCATAAAAACCTATCTCCATTTTTCACAGTTCATCTACAATGTGCTGATTGAGAATGTAAAACGTACGGCTCAGGCATTTCTGTATAATCAGCTGTAACCATATCCTCAAGCGTAATGACGAGCAGTTGGAATAGCAAGACCAACGCTTCAGCTACTTAGAGCTGGATTGCCTGGTGTTTACACCACTATTCCCAGCAGAGAAAGGAAACAAAATATTTGCAACAAACAAGCATCTCCTCTGTAATATTAATCTTCTCTCGTAACAGAGCCCTGGTGGAAGGATGGATTAATCAAGCCAAGAGCAGAAGCTGACGGCCATGCAGTTCTCCACACTGCTTCCAAAAACGAGCAAGAGGCCAGCATGCAGGGAACAAATATTTTGCATCTCCAGGAAAAAAAAAAAGAAGGCACTACAGATGCAGGGAGAACGCAAAGGTCTGGGAGGAAGCTGCAGGTGGAGCACCCACGGGCACGCTGTGTTGCAGGGCTGGCAGCTTGGAAAAGCCCTATAGGTGCTGGTGCAGGGCTGTACCAGGTGCTTGTTCCCAGGACTCCACAGACAGGTGCTGCCACATGTGCACCAAAATTGACTTTGGGAGCTCCGGGAGCTGTCATCAGCTGTGTTTCAGTGAGTAGCTGCATAAACCCAAATACTCTCAAGGTACAAAAGGCAGCTCCTGCAGAAGTAGGCCTTTCTGTTCATAGGGATGCAGAAGGAAATCTAGCACAGGATTGTTTTGCTCCCTAATAACCAAGCACATGAAAAGATGAGGCTGGAACCTCTTAGCCTCTTAGCAAACCGTCAGCTGCTCTGGTAACAGAGAGGCCGTAGGAGTGTAAATGTAAAAACGACTTAAAGGAGAGCATCAGCAAGCAAGGAGAAACTGCTGAAGCGCAGCCAGTCCTTAGAGGCTGCAGGGACATCCCTGGTAGCCCCATTCCTCACACCATACCTCTGCAGATCACAGAGGGCATTCCTTGCTTTCAGCTTTCTGCTACGTGCCATCTGTAAAACAGCAAAGAGCCAAAAGACGTGCCAGACTGCAGCCAGGTATCGGACAGAAGCAAAAATACGTCAATGTGAATTAAATGTTGCTGTGAAGAGGTTTTACACTTCAGCAGGCCCACAGATGTGCCTGTGCACACAAGCTGTCTTTAATAACCAAATAATGTCAAAAAGCCAAAGAACAGAAGTGTTAAAGCAGCCCGTTCCCAAACATGGCCATGCACTGTGGCAGCACAAACCTGACAGCAGCACTGGGCCGGGAGTGGCCGGGCTCGGCATGGGCAGCACCCAGCCTCTCCGAAACACCACCTGCTTCTGGGAAAGTAAAGCCTGGGTTAAAAGGAAAGGATATCATATGCCTGCTTGACTATTTGTTTTGTTGCTTGGATGCTGTAATTTCTTGCTAGGAAGTTACTGTTTGTTTGATTTTCTGCATTTTTCCAGGTGATTGTTCGCTGGGTAAAGTATTGTCCCTTTGAGCTGAAGTGCCCCTCCTCACAGGCTGCACAGCAGCAGATCATACAGGAACTCTGGAAAAGGCAACGGTTTTGCTTCTGGACTAATCGCAATTTCCATTAGCACTAACATTGTGCCATGCAGTTCAGAAGTCTCTGTAGCATAACACTGCTTCTAAACAGCAAAAAAGCAGCATTCAAACGGTGCCCAAACTGGTAACCTGTGCCAACGTTTTCAGAAAGAAACATTATTTTTCCAAGAGAAATGTTGGAGTAAAAAGTTGGAGGTTATTTGCACTGATGCAATCACTTCATTCCAGTGCTTCTCCATATACACAAGTCAAGAAAAAGTACATTATTATTTCACAAAGAGTTTTCCTTCTAAAGCTGAAGCATCTTCCCACTTCTTTGTGTTTTGTCAGCTGTCGTGGGAGGCACATTATCCAGGAGTTAGGCACAGTTTCCAAAAGGGAGAGCAAACAGACCGAGCAGCCAGTCTACGCAGGAAGGGAGAGACACTTGAAGCTTCACAGGTATTAGATATTCAGATAGAAGAACTGCTTTACTCCAGTCCTTTAGCATTTCTTTCTGCCCCTCCTCATCATCCTCAATCTCCTGTTTACCTCTGAGAACAGAACCGACTCTGAAATCACTGCAAGTATTTCTAATCTTAAAGTGTGTGCTTATCTCCTCTCCTGAAGTCAGGCCTTTGAAGATAAGGGGCTGAGAGGGCTCCGCAGGCTCGCAGGGAAGAATTACTGGGAAATAAGGAAAAGAAGAACAGGGACCAACGTGTTTTGCCACTGGGATTCCTGACACGCTGTCATTCATCCTTCCCATTGACACGAAGCCGCCAGGCCCATCCACACCCGGCACAGATGCTTCCCACACAGAGCTGCAGAACATGGCGACATGCACACAGCAGAACCACCGATGTGGTGACACACACATACCGTGTGCAAGAGATCTCTGAACACACAGCTTCTGTGCAGCTTCAAGTCTAATGAGATTAAATACCTGTAATAAATCGGCTGTGTGATCCATATATGCCGCTACATTAATGAACTAAACATGGCACTGCATCACACTGCAATAAGAACTATGAAAATGATTTCTTTGTCCCCCACACGAGAGCATTAACTTGATAATTCTTTAAAAATTGAACATAGCTGGCATAATCAGATAAATTATTAGAAGGCATATAAATCATTACCACCCAATAGAACTGCAACAAGATTCAATGTAATTTGCAGATAAATATGAGGAATGACTATCGCTTTTTACTGAATTAAAACTGGCCAAAGTTCTAAGAAGACAAATGACATCAAATGACATGAAATGATTCTACCTTCATTTGCAAACTAAGAAGGCAGAAGGAAAGCAGCAGACAGATAAATCTTACTTTTTCAACTACTTTATAGCTTACCCTGAAAACAAAAAATTAATCATAGATGGGAAAATCTGTATTTTAATTAGAGCTGGGTGGGTGGCAACCTGAGGACAAACTAAAGCCTTGTGGAAATGTTTAACACTTCTGTAAATGAGGCATCCTTCAGTGAAGCAGGGGTGCAGTCTTCCAGAATGCCCCATTGCAGACGACTGCATGGATTTTTCTTGGTATGCTGTGCCGGCCCTGGGAACCTATCATTTACCTACAGTCTGACATTGCCCTACAGAATGCATCTTCTCTGCTCTCATAAACCGGACTGCACAGCTAAGAGTTGTACACATGAATACTGCCTCACTTCCTGCAGGGAGTGGAAGAATTCATGGAGAAAGTGTGGCACCAACACAGGATCAGGAGCAAGAGACCAGCTCACCCTCTTACCAGCACAGGCAGCCCGGGAGAAGTGGCTTCAGACCCTGGAGTTTCCTCAGGATGTTACTGAAGTTCCTCAAAGCAAGACTTTCACAGACACCCACTCACCTTTGCATGCCCCCAATGCACAAGACCCACCAGTACCAGCTGCAGGAGCAACAAAACAGATACCCTGAGACAGCCCCTGGCCCCAGCTTTCCCCAGCAGGGCAGGAAGGCAGAATTTCCTCAAGCGAAGGAGAAGTTAACCACCATCTGCAAAGCATCACTCCCTGTTACTGGAATCAGCATCTCAGAAAATCGTTGAGGAAACTGGTAATTCTGTCCAGGTGTGCACAACGAATAGTGTGTACGGTCCCAAACCAAACAAGAGGAATCTGAAGCACCCAAAACCTGCTCGTGACACAGACTGGTGCACCTGCCATCCACAGCATCTCTGCTTCTGTCCCTCCCCACGTTTGTCACATCCTTCATCATCGCTCAGATCCTGAAAGACCTTCCACGGCACTACTCAGAGATTCACAATGGATGTGAATCCTGAAGCTCTTCTTCCGGTCACTATGTCCTGCTCATCTCACCAGAACTTCGGTCATTTGCACCACAAGTGTGAACAGCCTTAAGCATCTTCATCTTTTTGCTTCAGCTCCATAGTCAAGAGCAGAACAAGGGCAGAGGATGCATGCAAAGAGAGTCTTCAACAGTGTTCAGTCCAAATCTCTTTGTGGGGTTTATAAATGCTCTTCAGCTTATTTTGGCTGAGCCAAAACACAGACACAGCTTCTAAGCCAGATTCAGAAGGCAGTATGCTTGTGCTTATATGTGAAACATGCATTTACCTGCCAAGGCAGGACAGAGGATGAGTCAGCTGATCTGACAAATAAAATGCCCCAGGAACTACGACCTTACCATAAACCCTAATCCCTTCTACTTCAAGATTTCCTTGGATAAAACCATCCCTATAATACACGTGTACTTCTCAAATACACCTTCTCCAGGAGGAACTGGGAGAAAACAGACCATTTTGAAACAGGCAGCAGTTTTTTTAGCTCACTAAGGAAACAAATGGCACTTCTAAATCATGGCAATGAGTGGCCTGTGAAACCCGAACAGAACAGTGAAGATTGTCATCTGTCTGGGGGACCATGCTGTACACACCTTGTGTGTATGTGTACATGTATAACATACATACACGTGTAACACATGTATAACACATGTAACACCTCACCCCTTTCACCGAATCACAGAATCACAGAATTATCAAGGTTGGAAAAGACCAAGATCATCTAGTCCAACCATTACCAATACTTCCCAGCTAAATCATATCCCTCAACGCAACATCCAAACGTTTCTTGAACACTCCCATGGTCGGTGACTCCACCACCTCCCTGGGCAGTGCATTCCAATGCCTGACTACCCTTTCTGAGAAGTAATGCTTCCTGATGCCCAGCCTGAACCTCCCCTGGCACAGCTTGAAACCATTCCCTCTAGTTCTATCACTGATTACACGAGAGAAGAGGCCGACCCCCAGCTCACCACAACCTCCCTTCAGGAAGTTATAGAGAGCAATAAGGTCTCCCCTGAGCCTCCTCTTCTCCAGGCTGAACAATCCCAGCTCCCTCAACCGCTCCTCATAAGGCCTGTGCTCCAGACCCCTCACCAGCTTCGTAGCCCTCCTCTTAACACATTCCAGGGCCTCAATGTCTTTCTTGCAGTGAGGGGCCCAAAACTGAACACAGTACTCGAGGTGCGGCCGCACCAATGCCGAGTACAGGGGGACAATTACCTCCCTGTTCCTGCTAGTAACACTGTTTTTGATGCAAGCCAGGATGCCGTTGGCCTTCTTGGCCACCCGGGCACACTGTCGGCTCATGTTCAGCCAAGCATCAATCAGTACCCCCAGGTCTGTTTCCTCAACACAGTCCTCCAGCCACTCTGCCCCAAGCCTGTAGCGCTGCCTGGGGTTGTTGTGGCCAAAGTGCAGGACCCGGCATTTGGTCTTGTTGAACCTCATCCCGTTGGCTTCAGCCCAGCTCACCATCCTATCCAGATCCCTCTGTAGGGCCTCGCTACCCTCAGGCAGATCGACACTCCCTGCCAATTTGGTGTCATCCGTGAACTTACTGAGGGCGCACTCAATGCCCTCATCCAAGTCAACAATAAAGATGTTGAAGAGGACAGGCCCCAGCACCGACCCCTGGGGAACACCACTCATGACTGGTCTCCAACTGGATTTGACTCCATTTACCACCACTCTCTGGGCCCGGCCCTCCAGCCAGCTCCTTACCCAGCCGAGAGTGTACCCATCCAAGCCACGGGCTGCCAGCTTTTGCAGGAGAATAGCATGGGAGACAGTGTCAAAGGCTTTGCTGAAGTCTAAGTAGACCACATCAACCGCCTTTCCTTCATCCATCAGACGGGTCACAGGATCATAGAAGGAGATCAGATTGGTCAAGCAGGACCTGCCCTTCACGAACCCATGCTGGCTAGGTCTGATCTCCTGGTCATCCCACACCTGCCGCGTGATCTCCCTCAAGACAATCCGTTCCATTACCTTCCCTGGCACCGAGGTCAGGCTAACAGGCCTGTAGTTCCCTGGATCCTCCTTACAACCTTTCATGTAAATGAGAGTCACGTTGGCAAGCCTCCAGTCTTCCAGAATCTCACCCGTTAACAAGGAGCGCTGAAAGATAACGGAAAGCAGCTCAGCAATCACCTCCACCAGTTCCTTCAGCACTCTCAGGTGAATCTCATCCGGACCCATGGACTTGTGACAGTCCAGTTGGAGCAGTAATTCCCTGACTGCTTCTTCAAGAATCACAGGGGGTTCAGTCTGCTCCCCAGCCGAGACTACCAAGCCAGAGCGTGGGGAGCCCTGGGAATAACCGAGATGACTTTTAAAGACAGACGTAAAGAAGGCATTCAGAACCTCTGCCTTTTCCTTATCCTCTGTGATCACATTCCCAGCCTCATCCAGTAAAGAATGGAGATTCCCCTTTGTCCTCCTCTTACAGTTGATGTATTTGTAAAAGAGTTTCTTGTTTGTTTTTACCCCAGCGGCCAGCTTAGATTCAAGCTGGGCTTTTGCCTCTCTGATTTTCCCTCTACACATCTTAACAGCCTCTTTGTAGTCATTCTGAGTTGCTCTTCCCTCCTTCCACGTTTAATTCTAAATGCAAAGTGAACCATTAACCCATCAGCATGGCCTGCTGCCAACAGAGTGCACAGCAATCTGCAACAGTGTGCACCTCCCAGCAGAGCGCTGCCACTCTCCTTGCAGACTCCCACAGCCCTGCTCATGTTCAAAGGCCTCAAAATTTTTGTGTGACTTGGCATGAAGTAATGATGAGTTTACAAATTCTTCCAAAATTGCAGCAGTTGCCACCACAATCATTAAATGAAGGTGCCTTTCTGGCTCCACTGTTCAGTTTTACAGGTTATTTCCAGTTCTTTGACTTTATGCCTTACCTGCCATGCCCAATTAAAATACAGGGAAGACTACCAAGAGACAAGCAGATCATTTCAGATAAAGTTTAAAGCTCAAAACTGACAGGGCCTGGAGGAAGGGGGCTGGGAGAGGTAAAGAGAGGAGATAATTGTTTCTTTTCCCCTCACTGCAGTCCCCACAGTTTCAAAAGCCCCTCCGTTTCAAAGTATGGGTGCAATCTTTTAAGTGCTTGAGCTGCTGCTCTGCCTTCTCTGCATGTGACACGTGAAGTTACACTGTTGTAACGCAGCCCAAAGCCTGGATTCTAATGCAGACACTTGTGCTGGGGTCTGGATTTCTGCAGCTGACACGACTCCAGGGAACAGCTTTCATTTCAAATAAAAGCCAGAAGAACATTTCTTACCTCCAAAGGATTTTAAGCAAGTGTGATCCACTGTAGCACAGCACATGCAAATAACGATGACATCGCTAAGAACAAGGAATCGTAACAGGCTGATTACAGATTGAAGTGATGTACAGGCACCTGCTGTAGGCTCTCTCTCCTGTTGCCTCATGGATCACAACAAATGCTTATTGGAAATGGAATTAACTTCACCTCAACAGCTCTCTGGGGAGGAAGGGGTTTACGTACACCTGTAAGCACAGCTCCTAAATAAACAAATACCAGAGCATGCTGCTTGCTGCCACTTGGCATCACAGGAACCCCGGGCTAAGCATTTCAGAAAGCACAATTCACATCACTGTCAATCCCCTGCCATCTCACCAGAACAGAACTGACAGAGAGGACAGCAGCAATTTGAGATGACTTCAGTGAAAATTTACGGGACTGGTACTAACATCTGGGGACAGCACATCCCTTGTGCCGCCCTGCAAGAAGGGCAGTCTGGGAGCAGGGAGCTCAGCAGGCACGGGCAGGAGCACAGTACCTAAGGAGCCAGAATTCCCCAGACCCTGATCCTTGACGTACAGGCAGAGCTCACATTTCACACCTACTTCAAACAAGGCCAGAAATCAGGAGACATGATGGATCTACTTCTACCTGCCTTTCTCAGGGACAAGAGAGGACAAACCATTTATGCTGTACTCAACTGTAAGCACTAGCTAAAGACTTCTCAAACGGTGAATAAAACTTAAAAGACTCCCAGTTCATACACACCTTCCTTGATCCTCACCCTTTGCTCACCCAACCTGATTTGCTGTGTGCATGGATCTGATACGCTCCATCCACAGCTCAATTGTTTGCTCACTTTGGGCTCCAGCAGAGCGCTGCCTGGCAGGCTGTGCAGCCACTAGCCTGGCCCAGGAAACAAAAAGGGATAAAGGAAAGGTCTGGCCAACACCAGCAAGCACAAACAGGTTCTGACCCACCAGGTTAATGGATCTAGTAACAGACAGCCATCCTGAAAACATTCACCCAAGGGTATCCCTCTCAAAGCCTACTGTGGTGCTGCAGAGGCTGAAAGGAGGAACTCAGAACTGGCTGCATGCTACAAACGTTCCCAGCACCATTTTCCTGGTTTCACGTCTGGGAATTCAACATAACACCTCAACAAATAATTCCCAAACAGTGTTTTTAAAACGTGGGTGATTTCAAGCATGTGGAATCTTCTGAGAACTTCACAACATCCATATGTCAGGTTTTTATATATAGGTGCTCCATACGGCACGCAGATTACATCATTCTTCACAGCTGCTGATAATTGTATAAGAAAAAAAAGAAAGGCCATCTTCCCTAAAGCCAAAGTACCAGGGCCATTTGTAAGGTGTTCATCGAGATCCCACAGAGCAGTATCACGAAAGCGTTGAGCTGTGGGAGCCCAGCTCGCCTAACTGCTGAGGTGCTTCAGTCACTTGGGAGTATTTCTAAATTCTGCCCAAAGTCCTCAGGACAAAAGCCCAGCCACAGCAAGGGGCATTCATTCTCAGTGTCCTCCTGAGAAGCCATGGGAAGCAATCCAGTAACTCTTTGTTTGCTGCAAAAAACAAGTTACCATCAGGCACAGCTCGTTTTTGTCCTCGGCCTTCTCAGAACCAGGAGAGGTTTCTCAGCCTCTCCTGCAGAGCCAGGCACAATTCTCTAGCTCTGAATTCTCCCACGTCTCTCCTGACAGATCACCAATGTGGCAACAGAGTCCCTGGCTTGCTTCCTTGCTGTTTTAAGCTCCCAACTATTTAATCAACAAGAATCGAACATACGTAAGGTTCGATGTCTGGAGAGAATTTTATTTTTGTTATACACCAAAAAGGCACGGCTTCTGGTTTGTCAGGCAGGTTTCATTTACAGAGGCTTATAGCACTTGCATACAGCTCATTTTATTCTCAGTTTGTCTCCAGAGTGGCTGTAGGAGTACATCCATATGGTCAGGGCTTTACAGCTAAACTGGAAGTACCAAAACAGAGATGCATCTTGACTGCAGCGATACGCACTGCCTCACTTTCTGCACTAGGAAGAGCACAACACCTCACTCCCAATGCACCAGCAGAGAAATACGTGGGAGCGAGGAGGCCAATGGCAAAGCAGCTCCTCTGCCCCAGGGAGCTGCTGCTCTGCCACATCCCCATGGGGACCATCCCTCAGGGGCACATCCGCATCACAGCTCCCTCAGCCACCAGCCAGAACAGCTAGAGAAATGCTGGCACCATCCGTCAGCAACATAAGTACATAGGAAAACAAAAGCTATGGAGTCCCTGTGAGCTTCTGCTTCTCAGCAAGTGGGCAATTCACTCTGCTGGCTGTCCCTCCCAAATGCTGGCTACTGCAGGATGGAGGAGAGCCAACTCAGCCACAGGGTCACCTCCGCAGCAGCCTGCAGCACTGCCTTGGGGCTTGCCCAGGCCAGGACAGCAGGGCTCTACAGCGAGCGGTGATGAGAGCTGCATATACACACACATGTAGACGTGTATTAAAAAAAAAAAATTGTTCACTGAAGATTAAAAAAAACCTGAAGATATCCAAGACTATACATGCACATCACAAGTCAGTTCATTTCCTCAGAACTTGAAGATCAAAACCTCCAGGAGCTTGATAAGTAAATGTAATGCCTGCGCACAGACGCACTCGTCTCCTTTCACAGTGCCTGTGATCAGACGACAGGCACTCACACTACTCGACTTTTCACATACTTGCTCACTCACATGCTCTCCAGAACAGTCCGCTAAAGGCACTCTCTTTCTATTGAGTTTTTGTCTCTTCTAAATGGCCAACTCCACCGGCCTGACTTCATGACAGCCCTTACTCCTGGCAGCTCAACTTAATTAATCTATTTAATTTATTGATCAAGCCCACAGTAAAGGAGCATTCCTCATTACATGGCATTTTATCATCCCGACTTATATGACTAAAGGCCTTCTTAGAATCTGAAATTTAGTTAGCAGTTAACACACTGGCCATTCAAAAAGCCACACGCAACAAGGGGGAGCTGGAGATTAGAAATGATTTGATTTCAAATAATTACCAGCAGGTTAGGCTAGAAGTTGAACCACAGCCTGGTTTGCTTATTTTACCAGAAAATAAATTGAAATTGCAAAACAATAATAATAATAAATCCTTAGAAGTCGATTCTGAAGATTAACTGGTTCTACCACTGGTCCATACTTCATTGTATTCATGTCATTTATAGACAGTTCTATTTCTGCCAACTGTGATAATTGCTTCACCAAGGAAGTGTAGGTTCTTTGGCACTACAGTACCACTTGGACTGCTTACAAAAAAACCTTGCAGTTAAAAATAAAACTAACAAGGAAGCAAACTAGAGACTTAAGCACATAAATAAAAGATCAGAATAGTCTTTATGCCCAAAATGAACAAATTACATGCAGATGAAGGACATTCAGACAAGTCATTTTCCCCTGCTGCCTAAACCCTCTTTCCCTTTACGATAAAAAAATCCAGAAGCAGTTATAAACCAGCAGGAAATGAGAAGCCAAAGCGGCCAGCATACTGCACATCTGACATGTCAGCCTTACCAGCTGCAATCCTACACCTCTCTGTACATCCGCATCTGTGTCCAGAAAGATGCAAATCAGACTTAAGTCTTGAGGCACTGTAGCCACTGGAGGATAAATCTAATGAATACTGTTTCCATGCTAATTACTATTTGTGTTTTTGCTATAAAATTAATTTGTTCAGGGAAGCTTGACTGAACAGGTAGACACAGCTAGAATGGTCTCGTTCTAATTAATTTCTAGATATTAAATAGAAATCCTTGTTTTATGGAGTGCCAGTCACATCATTTTGGCATTAGTATACTACATACTTTACACCCATTGCTTCATTCTCTTGCTGATGTATTTATAAACTGGTGACAAACAGGATGCAAACATTTTACATAAATGTTTCCAGTGTCTGAATCCACAGTAGGTCTGCAAGCAGCAAGCTGGGGGAGAGGTGGCATTTCGGAGAGACACGAGTTGGACGTGCACATTGTCATGATGTTTTTCATAGAATAGAATGGCATGGGCTGGAAGGGACTTTGCAGACATCTAGTTCTAACCCATTGAATGCCAGCAGGAATGGGGAATTCACAACTTGTCTGGTCTACCTGTGCCAGGCCTCACCACCCTTATGGTAAAGAATTTCTTCCTTCTTAAAGCTAGTCTTGTTTAGTCTAAAGACATGGCCTCATCCCACCACCACATTCCATGACAAGGAGTCCCTCCCCAACTTTCCCACAGCCTCCCTTTCCTATGGCCTGCCTCCTCCTGCAGCACAAGGAGGCAGTGGCAGCCACTCCCGGAGACAGTCTGCGGGCAAACTGAGCAGTCTCATCCAGACGGAAAAATCAGATGACAATCTTTTTTTATCCCAGCCTTGAGTCTGACTGACTCTGGCAGGTAGCAGCCTAAGCTAACACGTTATTAAGCATAATTCCTCTCACAGAGCGGAACCCAAATGTTAAAAATTGACCCTCGCTGGAGAAGTTCCACAAGAGGAGGGTGCAGAGCCGCTTGGCGTGGACTTCCAGCCCCCCTGACACAGATGTACGCAGTCCTTCAGGTACTGCATCAGCACATGAACAGCCTGGTGGGAGCTCTGAGGTCCTGAGAGCTCTAGGAGGGCTGCTGGGCCTCAAACACACCAGGCACCCCACAGTCAGCACCAGTGCCTGCATGGGGAGAGGCAGGGGATTGCAGCAGACTGGAGGCTGGGCCATCAGCAACCACAGGAAACTTAACAAGTGCCAGAGTGTGTTTCTTTGTTACACCTCTGTACCTGAGCACCAGAGGACAGACTCCAAAGGACTTTTCTGCACCTCCGGCACTATCCAGGAGCCTGGAACCTGAAACTGCCTCTTTTAAGGTAATTACACTTAAAGGTTGAAATAGCGTGGCTTAATCTGTGGCAAATACACTAGCAGGAAAACTGGCTGTGTACATACCAGAGTCCACGGGATGCTGCTTTGCAGAAGAATCAAAATTGCTGCTCTCCCTCCTCACTTTCCGCAGCCCTTGCTGAAGCAGCTCCACACAGAAGCAAACCATGTGTCAGTCGGGGCATTTCTATTAGCACACAGCCAACAACAGCTTTCAAAATACCACACTGTGCTTGTTACCCCACCAGGTCAGTGGAACCCTCATGTACGGGCAGTGACAGACCCCAGCCCACACCACAACTGGGTATGCCTGGCCCCACTCCTCCCCTCAGCCAGAACGGTGCATTCCCACGCCTGCCTTCAGCCAGTCCTGCCTAGCAGCACGAGCCGGGTATCAGATGTGGAGGGGACTTTGCCTTTCACTACAAAAGGATCCCTCTGAGGATTCCTCCCTCAGAGCCAGATAAAGGTCAGCTCTCTTTGTGGCAGTTTTACAAAGTGGGAAAACAGCATCACTGTCACTGCAGTACACACAAAGCACAAGTCACTAGCTGGCTCAACTCATATCGCTGTAAACATTAACAATCACCCAGAACACAAAGGCCTCTGTGTCAGATGGAGCTCCCAGTGATTTGCAAGACCTTGAAGCTGACCCGCAGCCAAGACTCCAGCTTCAAGCACAGCCTGCCAGCGGCGCTGCGGCGGGACTGTACCCCGTGCCAGCTGAAACATGGCCATGTCTGTACGTGTGGGGAGGCAGGACTGAACTGATCTTCCTGTTGCAACATTCCCCTTTGGTATACAAAGCTCACTTATCACTTACGCACAGGAGAACAAAGCAACTCAGACCTAGGACTCAGGGAGACATGCCACTTCCCTGATGTTAACAAGTGGGATATTAACAACAGCTATGAACAACTGTAGTCCTCATTTGGCTTCACTATGTCAAGGGCAAGTCTGGCCAACATCACACATCATCACCACCTGCATCCCAGAGAAACACATGAGATGTTTCCTGTATGAGCACATCTAACCCAAAGGAAAGGACAGAAGTGCCATCTTAACATCATTATTTCAAAATCTTCTTATTCACTGTCAAAGCTGCACAGGCATAGGTGTTTTTGTTTTTTTTAAGCAGTTCCAAGTTTAGACCATCCCCTGTTCTCACAATTAAGTCTGATTTCTGTTCACAAGCAGCATAAGAAATACTTTCATGCCCCAGCAGTATTTAAAGCTACCTGGATCCCCACATAATTTAAGTAAGCACCACAGTAAGTCAGGTTTTGTCAGCTGACGCAGCCAGTATTGCAGCTGCTCATCCTTAGCCATGCACAGTAAGCGCTGTTCAAACGTTGGTTAGCCTGAATTCACAGCACTGTCGTGTATGTACTATTATTTTTAATTAAGATAAAGCATTCTGAAATAAGAAAAACATTCAATTTTTGTAACTAGGCGATGCAGAAAAAATTGTCTAAATGATTCCAGAACTAAATTTCACAATGGTTACGCTGTTTAAAAGTTACAGAGCTTGGAAACTAGGCTGCACTCTTTAAGAGGCTCTTCAATAATTCAAGACCATTCAAGATCAAGAGAAAACAGTGATACAGGGATTTCTCTTCTTGAAATTTAAGAGCAACCTCAGTTCTCTCAAAGGCACGCATGTATGTTCCAAGGGTTACCACAGGATCTGAAACAGTCAGGGTCAACTTGTCAAATCAGTACATACAGCTCACTGCTTACATCAGCAGGTTGACATCAAAACACCACTTATTTTAATACTCAGTTTGGTACAGCCTTGACAACTCTTCTTTCACAAATTCAAGGCAACGCATCATTCAGAAGTAGCTGAGGTGACCATTTCAATCTCTAAATGAAGCCTTTACATGCTACTCAGTAAAGAACTGCTAATAGTACCTATGAACTGCAGAAAACAAATAACTCCCAGTTAATCGCTACTAAAGCACAGCTCCAATTTGAGATTTGGCAGATTATGTAACTCACATGGCAATGTCCCTCCTAAGCAATCCATCTGACCATTAAAAATTCACTTAGAAGTAGCAAGAAATGTTTGAGAATTACATAGCAATCAGCTGCACCACTAAATGTATAAATGAATAAATAATTTTTTAGAGAAAAAAAATGCCTAGTACTTACTTCATGGAGAGGTGGAGAGTGAAAGTACTGCTCTTACAAACCTAGACTAAAATAAAGAGCACAGGAAGTTAGAGAATAAAATGAACATTGTGATGTTTGCACACAAGTGCTGGACCACAAAACAGGAGGAGTGGTGCAGCACTTCCTCATCTTGCCACTCATCGCAACATCTGTTCTGACCACTGGCTTTTGGAGAAACCTTTCTCCTGTCCATGCTGCACACACTGGCTGATCCCTGTTGGAAAAGGATCACTCTGAGAACAGCTTCCTACAGCCCAAGCATTCAAGCTGACATTCGTACAAATAAAATTCAATCTTTCCACTGTGTGTAGACGCAGACTAGAAAAAGTGCTGCTATGCCCAAAGCAAGATGCAAAATTACTGACACAACACCTTGCTCACCGGCTTTCAAGCAGCTCCTTACCTAGCTGGCTTCTCTTCTCCATCTAGAGCTAACACAACCAGGCGTCCCCACCATCCTGAGGTTCAGAAAAGTTCACTCCTTTGCAAATACAAAATTCCAGCAACTCCCTCTTTCCTGTCCTTTATCACTGAATTGGGAATATTGGCTGTGTGCAATCTGTTAGTTATCTGGTGCCTTCATAATTCTTTTTCATGTAATTTCTGGTAGGTTTGTTGTTGCACTGATTTGTCAGCCTGTAGTACATAAAATGCCACGTCAAGTCTCAGACAATCAGCCCCTCTCTGCCAAGTAACAAATGGTTGATGCTTAAAAAAGTTTTGTGGCATTCCAGAGAGATAAAGGATAACAACACAGTCTGAAAAAAAAAAAAAATCAAAATTCTTTTTTCTTCTCTCATTCCCATTCCCTCTTCTCCCCATCTCCCATCAGCCACTCACAGAATCACAAGGTTGGAAAGGACCTACAAGATCATCTAGTCCAACCGTCTTCCCATAACCACTGCTAACACAAGCCACTAAACCATATCTCGTAGCTCCTCATCCAGATGCCTCTTGAACACTGCCAGGGATGGCGACTCCCTGGGCAGCCATTCCAGTGCTTGACCACTCTCTGAGAGAAGTAGTTTTTCCTTATGTCTAAGCTAAACCTCCTCTGGTACAACTTGTGGCCATTTCCCCAGGTCCTGTTTATTGCCTGGGAGAAGAGGCCAAACCCCTCCTCATCACAACCTCCCTTCAGGAAGTTGTAGAGTGCAGTGAGGTCTCCCAAGCCTCCTCTTCTCCAGACTAAACAATCTCAGCTCCCTCAGCTGCTCCTCATAAGACTTGCAGACAGGGTTCAAAAAAAAAGCATTTTTGATTCTGAGCTTTAGCAAGCGATTAAGCAACAGAAAAACCCCATTTTCACTTTGCAAGGAATGTGATGTTTTGCCACTAATTTGGACAAGATGACAAAAGAGTAGAAAACAAGCTGTAGCACTCCCCCCCCCCCCCCCCCCCTCCAAGCTACTCTGCTTTTGCATTGAAAAAGCCAGGTCATCAAAGTGCTGATAAAATGTTAGCTGTGTTTCTTCTCACTGCAGAAAACAAACTTGGCTAGTGCTTCAGGACAAGAACTGCAGTTTTAGAGGAATTATACCAAATCTGCGTTAATCCTTATTCTTTTCTTTTAATTACTTCTTTGTCAAATTCATTTTTAAAAGGCCTTATTCAATTTATAAGATCTCTGCAATGATCGGGACAATACAGAGAGATATCGCAACAAATCCCACTGTGACTACACCTTGCGAACACAAGCGGCTCTGCGTATTTGGGTAGATGCCAGAAGAAAAGGAAAAAATACAAAACATCTGACAGCTGTTTATCACATCTCTAAGGCACTGAAAAAGTGTTTCAAGTACTGAGTCAACGCAGATTAATTCTGGAATCTGAACAAAAAAAAGCAAAACAATAACAGCACAACAATCTCATACATATTAGGAATGAACTCCTCCTTGTCCTTCTGTCCTGGCAGCTCCTTTCACAGCCACTCTGCACATCACTGGTGTGCTCACAATGCACAAAGGCAGACAGTGTCCTGCATAGGATGTCAGCACGGTGCATCCCCCAAGTCCAGCAGCCTCAGCGGCTGAATCTGCTGAAGTAACGCACATCCTCCTGCTCACGACAAAGAGTTTCAGATGCAGCCTTGCATTTTTACCTTTTAGACCTTGCCCAAACAAATAAACAGTTGCTACCTGGCATCCTCATAGTGTCTGTCCCTGCCAAAGAAGGAGGACTCTGAGAAGAGCAGTTTGCACGCCTCCTATTAGCAGTAAAATTCCTGGCAGCCATGGGCAAGTAACTGTCATACAGCCACACTTCAGCACAGAGCCCGCTCCTGAGATGGCTCAGAACTGCTTCCAAAGAAGGCAGTGATCTCCAGGGGAAACAAGAGAAGCAAAGCTGAAATCGCCACGAGAACAGTGTCTATTTTTGCTTGCATCACCACCCTCCATGGCACAAGGGCCCTGGGCTAGGCTGGGCATACTCAGCACCCACTCACCAGGATGGGAGAGCAATAGGAAAGCGCGTGCCTGGGGTGCCACTGTGCTGCTACTCGCTGGCAGGGAAGCTGTTTTCTGCAAGGAAATAAATTGTTACACTACTGCTCTCTCTTGTGAGCATGCTGGTAATTAATCGCCAGCTACCCATCCCATGTGAGGTCCACACCATTACCCACAGGCTGGGATTTAGATCCCTCACACACCCAGCCTGGAAAGAAAACCGTAATTAAGAAGTGAGATGACAATGTGTGGAGACAGCAAAGAAAAGTGCTGGTGAAATTTAAGAGTGGAGGGAAATTAGACCAAGGGAAGGGGAAAAAAAAAAAGAAAAAGAAAAAGGCTATTGCTAGAAGTTTTATTGCAAACGAAGAGGTCAGAAATGTTTTCTTCACCATTTCAAAGAACATCAGACTCTGTTGAACTTGAACCTTCAGTTGAATAAAACATAAGCGGTTAACAGCAGATGAATCAGCCAGAGAGGGAAGCATCACCTCAGCATTCCTATGAACAACAGAGCTGTGAACCTGCTCCTCAGCTGAACACGCCGAGTGCACACATACTCAGCAGAGAAAGCAAACCCCTAACCTTCTGAAACTTAAAGTTTCTAAACAGAAATTGTTTTTAGTAGTTAAATAGGAAAAAAAAAAAAAAAAAAGAGAGAGAGAAAAAAACCCCAAGGGAGCCAAATTAACCCTTTTCTATCAATAAGCCATTTGCAGGGCTAGGCACATTTTTAAGCTGTGAAATTTCTGACGTATGCAAGTCACCAAGGCTGGAATCATCAGAAAGTGAAAATGCAGCGTTTGTGTCGACTGATTTCAAAAGCAAAACAATGCATTCATTCAGAAAGAAATCTGCCTGTAGTGACTGGAAGACTGAAAAGTCTGAAGTTTTAGGCCCACCTGAAAATTTAAGACTAGTCACGCTGTTAAAATGAGCTTTGGTTTAGCTCTGCAGAATAAGGAAACCCAGTCTTGCTCATCCACTGATGAATTCTAACACACACATTGCTGGGTTGCAGCGTGCATACAAGCAGCAAGGCCCTCCTCCTCTTGGCACGAGACGGGCTGAATGGATGAAAACAGCAACTTTACAGGAAAAATAAATTAACTCCACAAATAATTCAGATACGAAACATTTAAAGCTCACATCTTGTGTACAAGGTACTTCCTCAGACATTCAGAACAGCTGCTTTTAATAGCCAGGCTCCAAACTCATCATAACATTTTCGATGCTACAAGCAGTCAGTTTTCTCAGCTAAGCTCTCTGTCCCAAAGACACAAATTGGGTTCTCTGGTCACCCAGTGGTGAAGCAAAGGCTGCAATTTCAATGGAGCAAGATGCCCAGCTGATCTGCAGAGGAATGCCCGCTGCTGAGGGCCATGTCCCCACGGCTCAGGCATTCAGACCGCTGCGCTTCAGATTTGAGCTGAGCTTGCTTTTACTTTTACATAATTTGGTTGTCAATTATTACACTCAAATTTTCTTAATCTCTATTTAAGGAATAAAACAAAAAGCAATCCAGATTAGAAAAAATAAGTCGTCAAAACCTGCAGATAATACAAGATTTTATAGGGAAGAGGAAAAGAGCAAGAGGAAGCTGGAATATAAAAAACGTCAAGAAGAGAGCTCGTACAATTTCAACAACATCCAGCTGCAATTCAATCCCTGCTTCAGCTGTTATCTCTAAATCGATCCAGATCTGCCCAGAAATGTTTTATTAGCTATATGGGCCCACAGTTATATATAGGAAGAACAGGAAATAGCAGTTTCTATTTCTTTACCATTACCGTGGTTCAACTTTTAAACTTATTTACCTTGAAAGTGCTTGGGGATTGCAGTATTAATTATTTTTTAAAGGACATTCAATGCAGTGGTGGCCTAGAATTGATGAGTATATAAAAAAATAATAAGGAGAATTAATTGGGGATCTTGGGACCTTATTAAAATCTATTCTTGATTGAAAGTTTCTTGACTTTCTACCGCTAAACTTCTTTGGATAAGTTAACTGCCATTTTACTTTAAGAATACCGTTTGGTGGAGAAAAATAACCAAAGCTTAAATATGTATAAGGACACATCTGCAAGAAAGAAGAGCTGGACGGGAATTTCCTTCCGGAGGATGCACATACAGATCATTTCTTTGCATTACCAATCTCACAAGTCTGAACAAGCTCCTTAAAACCCTCAGCCAATGCTCCAGCTTCAAATGGAAAACTCAACAGGCAAAAGAAATCAGTAAATCTTCAAGAGCATTGTGAAAAGCAGTTTCAACTGCCAATGTTAGCAAGAGCTCCTTTGTCATCTCATCAACAGCCAGCTCCAGCACTCCTTCGGCCACAGAGCACCAAGAGCCTTATCCATTTCTCATCATTACAGTTCCCAGCTGCATGTAATTCATCCAACTCTTACCTTTAGCAGTTGTTTTTTCTCCCACTGGCATCACACAGCCAACTTCAGAAGTTTACACAGCATTGCAAAACATTCATCAAAACTACACCCTACTATCACTTGTGCCATACTCTGCTTTTGTTTCCAAGGCCTCTGTCTTCGACCAGACCAAATCACATCATTCCCTGGCAATACATTTGCTGACCTTTTCCACAGTGATGAAAATCTCCTTTAGCATCTCCAGAGACTATCCTTTCATAAAAATCCCATGTTTCCCACCCACAATCAGAAAGGGAGGCAGGAACTGCTCCTGGGCCTGTAAGAGGTGCAGGGATCTTTCTTTTCATTTTCACCGTATTCCTAACAGAAGCAAGGAGGAACAGAGCACTTATAAAGTACCTCTGAAACAAGAACGTACATTTCATAAGCAAAATACTTCTGCTCTGAACTAATGCCGGAGGGTAAAGGAAGAAGTTGAATAATTTACCCTGAGCTGCTAAAAATAATAATAATAATAACAGAAATTTTAAAAAGGATTTTTTCTAGTGAAAGATTCATTGATGAATTCTCCCTCCAGCTAAAAATTTAAAATCTGATTCATTTTTTCACTCAACCCAACAATTTATTTTCTTTCTTAATAGATTTATGAGCAGCAGCTAAGGGAGCAAATCCAGGCTGAGTCACACTGGACAGACTTGGTTGCTTACTGTTTGTTTGGGTTTCGCTGGTTTTGTTGCTGTACAAAGAGGCATAGGACTAGGCTGGGTTGAGGGACAACCCCACACCTTTAGGCCACATTCTAAACACGCGCTTGCGAAGCAGACAGCAGCTGGGAGCCGCTGTCCACCAGGGACTCGGCCGACACAGAAAACAAGCTGCCTTTCCTGAGGACACAGAACGGAGCCTTTCCAAGCAGGTGCTGCTGAGGAACTTTCCCCCTCCCCTGCCTGCTGGCTGGCTGGCTGGCTGCCGCCAGGGAGGAAAGGCCACACCAGAGCTGCTCTTCTGCTAACTGTTCTTGAATGTTTGAACAGGAAAACAAAGCCCTCAAATACATGAGAATAAAGTAAGCTCGTTGAAAAAACACTTCCATTTTTGATCAAAAATTAAGTTCTAGCTTTGCCGAGCGTCTACATGGGAAACAGACCAACAACCCACAAATTTCCATGGAGTGCTAAGAGTTCAGCAGGACTGAACAGCTTTAATAAGCAGACCTGGCATATGATTGGAATGAAACCATCCTCCTCCAGGCTTCTTCCACTGAGGCAACCCCTGTATTTTAACTTCAGAGATCTGTTTCAAACTGTGCAGACTGTCCTCTAAAACCTCTGAGAAGGGAACGGTGGGCAGATGGAGATAAGCAGAGACCCAATGGAGCCAGTTTTGGCTCATTTGTAGCTTCCCGCACAGGGGATGCACAGGCAGCAACAGCTCAAATTGCAGACTTGCTGCAAAGGAGCTTCAAAGGAACTGATACAAGACAGAATTACGGCCAAAGCTCACGCTGCAGCCAAACAAAGGCAGCTCTCCTTCTGATACAAGCTCCACTGTGGCTGTGCTCTGCTTTCACACAAAAGGGATCAGACCTAGCACAACTTCACCCACTGAAAGGCAGATGGCAAGTCAAATTCACCACAGTTCATGTCAGCCCCTGGCTATCACTCGCCCTGAGCAAGCAGGAAACACTGGTTTGGCCAGGATGTTCAAGCAGTGGGATGCAGTTCCATTCTCCGTGTCAGCTTCCCCAGCCCTAACGGGGTAGCTTCCCCAGCCCTAATGGTAGCACCATACTAAATAAAAGCAACCCAACCCAGGAAAAGAGTCCCTGGAGAACATGGTCACCACAACGTTAAGGGGGGAAAACAGCGCAGACGTGGATGCATGTTATGAATGGCAACAGCAGAGTCTCAGAATGACCAAGGCACCACTGGCCAAAACGCAGCAGGGTCCCTGGAGTGCTAAGAATATGACAGCTGTAAGTAAAATGAGAGCAAGCAGAGGAGTTCATCTTGCTTCAACTTCAGATCCTCATTTTAACTTGAGGAAATTCAATTAGTTTCTACCCAGAAGCAGTTTAGCTGCCATTGTTGGCAATCAATGGTCCCTAAATGCTGAGAATCTGGCAAGTGTTCAATGTGCTGGCAGAGAGGCTTTCCTAATTAAAGATGTCACTTTTCCAGCTAATTTAAGTCTGCCATCTCCTTAAAGTACCAATTGCCACAACAAAATATGAATAGGAAATTGACTTTCTGTGCATCTGTTTTTGCAAAATACTTCCTCCGAGTCATATGTTGCAGCTTAAATGGCTTAGGTCACTTGCTGGGAGGCGACAGCAGAGCTTTGCTCTACCTCTCCAGTACCTACTAAATAAAGAAAAGTAAGCGGTGGTTCAGTAGTCTCCGGGTACGAAAAAGCTATTCCTTGGTGTTCTCATCTTCAGCCAGTTGTACTGCACCGTCTGAAGCTGATATTGTTAGGATAAAAGAACAACAAAATCTCCACTGAATCAGTCAGCTTATCTAAACAGATCCTGCTGCACTCCGTACTTATCCCTTATCCTCACAACGGCCCTGGGGACAGGGAAGCATGTTATTCCTGCTGCAAGGAAACATGCAGGGATAGGGCTGGGACACAGAGATTTTTAGATTTCTGACTTCCAGTAAAGTCAAATTTCTGATTAACGCTAATTGGCTCCTTTCTGTAACAGCTAAGCTACATGTCATTTTTCCAGAACTCAAGCTACCCCAAGACCTCAGCCAATGTTAAGATTCTTCATGCTTTTGGGCAACAAATGGAAAGCAATATTTACGCTTCTGTGAACAGAACTCTTACATTCAATAATAAAGCAATGTTGTACTTTTAGTGCAGTATTTATTGCAATCCCAGCTGCATTCACTTCAGCGAGTGAAGCCACGGCCCCAAACTCCACGGCGCCTTTATCATCCAGTCTGGGACAGCCAAGGGAGAGAGCACAACGTGTTCCTGCAGAGCTGCCTTCATCTGAACAGCTTTGGCTTCCCTCAATCCTCAAAATCTTTTATTTCATGGCCCACTTGTGAAACTGTGTGGAGCTACGTGCACTGCTAATTCAGACGGAGCAATAGTACCTATATCAAAAGCAGTTTCCTTAATTCCCCAAACCCTCTGACCAACAAAGCGGTTACAAGCAGGATTTGGCATCTTCCTCCTCCTCCAAAGAATGAAAAGGTCACTGAATTTTGGTTTTGCAGAACACCTGATACAGCTAGATAAGAACTATCCACTACCTAGTTCCAAGAACAATAACACCCTGATTTTCAACTAGGACTGTAGATCTTATTAGCACACACTGCAGTTAAATTCAGCACACACAAGAAACATTCACCAGCCAGTGCAGGTACTCACATGAGTATTACTGACACGATGCTGTGTTTCAGAAGCCTGGAAAGACTGTCTGGTTAGACAGAGTTCGTTAAACAGAAACAAGCCCTACATTATTTATAATTTATTAAAACTTACTTTAAATAATTCCTCTCCCACACCATCATTTGATCAGCTCTGTTTACAGTCTAGAACTGAGGAGCAGAGGCATGTAGCAATAATTAGGCTGCAGGGCTCTCCCACCCCCAGGTATGTCAGAACAGACCCACACTTCCTTCCTGAAATGGAAACCTCCTATCATTTGGTAGGAAGGAGGGAACATTTTATACTTAGATGTTTCTTCTCTGCCAATGCAAGTTCAGCTATTTGCACTGCAGCGGGTCTGGGTCTTCAGTCTTTTCGGGCTGAGGAGAGAGGATGGATACATCATTTCCTCTCATCCAGAAGGGATTTTGCTGGGACTCTAACTCCTCTTCTAACCTCAAAATGTATTGGCTAAGTTCAGTAACACCAGGAGAGGGTGTAGCTGCAATGCCAGCCCCAGATTATTTGCAGATTGTTCTTCTAGGCTGTGACAAGGGCAAGTTTTTCCGAACTCAGTTCGGCAATGTCATCCTTGTGCCTGACTCCAGCCCTGGGGCTGGATGTGACCTCCATACCCTTCAACCAAGGTCAACGAGGCTTTCTTTTTTTAAAATTAAGTCACAGAGCGCTGGAATGAATGCTATGCAGAACTAATTTGTAAGCCCAGCCGCAGTGTCGTTATGTCTGCATATTTGTCGGCGTCCTCCCACCCTGTACTCCATCATCACTGGAGTCAATACTTGGCCTGTCTGCCCCCACCCTGCTCCTTCCAAAGGAACACTGCCTTTGCCACTCTCATTCCTCCCTCCACTCACCCAACCTCTCTCCAGATACCGTGCGAGTGCTCACACCAGACAGCCCTTGTCCCAGAGCACCCATGGCCACCCCCAGCCAGCCACCACCCTTCCACACGGCCGAGGCAGAGGTACACAGATGCTGTCAGGACACCCCACTGCCAGGATGGTGCAGGAAAGACAAAGTGGGGTGGCCCAAGGCTCCGGCAGACCCTACCTCATCCAGCACGGTGCAGAACAGCAGTGCCAGCTGCCCGCACACATCAGGACACGACAGGGCCATCTGTGGGCATCCACCCAGCAGCCAGCAGTGCTCTAACAGCAGTTTCCCGCAGGACAGCCATGCACGGAGCCCTTCCCTGGGGCTGCAGCTGGGAGAGCAGAGGGCAAGGAACCACAGCTCCCGAGCAGCCTTTGTGATCAGTCAGTCCAGTAACAGAAACACTAAGTGGAAACATCCATGGCCAATGAAATTTAAAAATGTGTACAGTTTTATATACATATGCACATATGCGCACCTACACTTTACTACACAAAATAACATGTTTATATATTTTATAACTACATTTCTTTTTAACTCGGGGATAAACCGTACTTGTTCCAAGTTCATGTCCATAACAACTATGCATCAAGGCTCCCACAGGAAATCTGCGGGGTACTGCTGCCTGCACCTACCTCCTTGCTAATGGGAAATCACCTGCACAGAAACATCTGGCAAAGGATGGGAAAGAAGTTATCCTGTGAGGTGACAGCCACATGGCACTTGGCCTTCTGGGAACATGCTACAACCCTTCTCCACCAGAAAGGCTCTCTGCAGGTTAGCACTTGAGGCAGCAACAAGCCCAAACTGTGGCAAGGCATCCCATGACCACTGCTGTGTCTTGTTCCCTTGTGTTGTTCCCTTTCCCACATCGCCCCAAGCCCTCACACTGCTCCCTTAGTTCCCATGGGTGGGAAGAGGCTGAACTATATCTTTTCCAGGCTGCACAAATGACACGCCGAAGCTTTGTGCCTTGGCAACAATGCTTGGCAAAGGAGCAAGGGCCAAGGTGGTTTCTAGAAAGATTAAGGGAATCTCCACACTTCTGTGCGTGGCAGGGACTCCACAAAAGACAATGACCACAAAGAGCAGCAGGACCAGCCCAGCAGCACCGGAGCAGCCCCCAGGAACAGCACTGCCAACCGCCCGGATCCTGGCACGCAGCCCCAGGAAGTGGCGGCAGGGATCTGGTTATTTCTGTTTAAACTATTCCCGATTTAATACTGTGATCTGAAAGAAAAGCGGGGAAAAAAAAAGGAAAAAAAAAAAAAAAGAAACACAAAAACCCCAGTGCGGCTGCAGAGGGTGGCTTGTTCTCCAACCATCTGTGCTTCTGGCAGGAGCCATCCTGCTCCTACACACCCTTCTGCTCCCTGAAGTGTTACACAACTGTACAGCAAAGGAAAATCAACAGAATGAGCAAGTGGCCAAGTGCAGAGCCTCCGGCAGGCTCACATAGCCCTGCAGAGTCTCCAGCCTCCCTCTCACCAACTAAGCCATGATTCACCCTCCAGAGCCACTCACCGCTGGCTCTCAGGGCAGTACCACCATGCCACAGGCCCACAGAGCAGCAGCACACTCTGCTCCATTCCCCACCAGCTGCAGGGCTGCCTGGTGCTGGTGCCAAGCTGCAGCCAGCTCCTGATTTGCTGCGTGACCCCCTGCAAACCACTTTGCTTTGCGACAGCTCTGCTGCTTCCTCATCCTTTAATCTTCTGGATTAAGACTGCAAACTCTAGAAAACAGTGGTTCATCTCACCTGTAGCCCTTAGCTACCAATCCAATAAATCATTGGTAATTGCTTAGGAGAGCAGTGAAGAGCACCAGGAAATCAAGGGCTATTGTTGCTCCCAGCTCCCTCTCCTTTCTCCACTCCGTTCCCTGCCACTGCAGAGCATCCTGCCCAGCACTGCCATCAGTGACATAAATCCAGCCACCCTCCATTCTTGTGGGTGGGCTGCTCTCCATCTCTGCATTTCATTTCCTGAGGGTTTTTGTTGATGTTGTTGCACAAAGCCCATTGTAAGCCCAAGTCTGGATCTATAATATTCATACGCTCCACCATTTGGATCCAGGATCTAAAATTACCTTGGCTGCCATAAAAATAGGAGCTTACAATTCCCTTTTGCCTTGCAATTAGGTCTCTAAATCACTTAATTGTGGGAGCCAGATTTTCTAGCAGAGCTCATTCATAAGCAGAGTGAGCCAGCTGCAAAATATTTATCATGGTCCAAATTCCCTCAGATTTTCAGCATTTGGATCACAGGATTTTGTTCTGATCCAGGTCTAGGACTAATGGCTGAGAATATCATAGGAGATCAGATAAATCAGAAACCATTTCCATCAGAGAACACAGCTTCTCCCTCAGCAGAAGAAAATGTTATACTCTGCCAGTTCTTACACTAAAATTTAACCCTTTGAACTTCCTCGCTGCTCTGCAAATTGTAAGACTTGAAATTGAAAGATGCAGAAGAATTATTCAAACAAAGAATAGCTGGGTTGGGTTTTTTTGCTAATTAGCTAGCTGAAAAACTCATTCGCATAAAATTTATCAGTCTGGTCATTCAAGCACCTTCTTTAAAAGTTGGTAATTTGGAGTATCTTTTGCCGAAACTTTCCTTAATGTGGCAGTTTTATCAATTCTATCAAAAACACATGGACACAGCTGCAGACTGAGAAGTATTCAACTACAGTAAAACAAGCAACATCTGATGAAAATTTCCCTCCCCCCCGCCCCATACTGCCACCACTGCCGAAATGCACCGCCCAGCCCTCACTGTGCTCACATCTACTGTTTGGTCTCCATCAATGTCCAGCAAGCATCAATGAATGTCAATGGGTGCATTTTTTCCACATTCAGAAATTCAGTGACACCCCTTTGCTCCATACACACTCCCATGTCAGACATCATTCTGTCACAGAATCACAGAATTGCTCAATGTCAGCAAGATCATCAAGTCCAACCGCAATGTGACCATGCTACCTTAACTCTAACAACCCTCCACTAAATCATGTCCCTGAGCACCACATCCGAATGGTTTTTAAACACATCCAGGGATGGTGACTCAACCACCTCCATTCCATTCTATTCCAGTGCTTAACATCCCTTTCTGTAAGGTTTGTCCTGATATCCAAACTAAGCTTACCCTGGTGCAACTTGAGGCCATTTCCCCTCGTGCTGTCACCTGTCACCAGTGAGAAGAGTAAGAGTGCCTCACTGCTGCCATCTGTCACACAGCCACACAATGTAACAGGACATTGGTGGGAAGGTGCCACCGCTACTGCCGTACCACCAACATTTGCCTCTGATGTCGTGGGCCAAGAGAATAAAATAGGAGGCAATACTTTCAGAGCAGCACTCGTATATGACGATCAACGCTCTCCGAATAAATGGTCACGTTTGTTATGCTTTCTTAAAAAACTCTTTCCTAAAAATCACAACCTTCTAATAAAAACAAGTTTATCCTTGAACCTAATTAACAGTTTTAAAAACCAGCAACACCACATACTTGAAATCTGTGAAGGAGCTCTGCAAAGGTGACAGGGCAAAGTATCACACACCAGCTGGGTGATTTGTGAGCCCGTGCTCCACAGGAAATCAATAGGATTTAAGTGCTCAGGAACCTAACTCCCTTTTGAAAATGAGATTCATACAATTATTTTCTCTTATTATTGGGATACCACAAAGAACACTGCAATCATCCAAACAAATCCCTCTTGCATTTCTGCCAAAGTTTTTTCCCTCTCTCCACACGCAGACAATATAAGTTAATAACCTGAAATACATCCTAGATTTTAATGAGTCCAAATCCTAAAGCAAATTTTCGGGCAGGTGCAGAAATCAAACACCACAGGGTTGAGAAAGAGAGAACAATTCTTTACCCACAGATGGTGAGCGGCCGACCTGCCTCGGTGGCTGAGGATTTCTAGGATCAACTCCTAGCCATCAGCAGTACCAACTCCTCCTTTGTCATCGTGTGTCAGAGATGTAACGTCTTTTAAACACCATTTCTTTATTTTTATGACTGAATTACAGTTCAGTAAGGTGGCCCACTGAATCGCTGCACTTCCTCAGGATACAATTCCACAGACATCTCCATCCCCACACGTCCTTCAGGAAGCAATGAAAAATGAAGGAGGCTGAAGAGTGCTCATCATGATGGCATGAGCTACCTCTCCGAACGGTCCTCGGTGCAAAGCGGGGCACTCATAAGAGTCGTACAGAAGAGAAAGGAGACATTTCAATTGACTTATAACATGCGGTAATGACTTGTCTGTGACACAGAAATCATCCAAACTTGCAGGCACCAATACCCACGGGCAATATAAAAGTGTAACTTCTGACGACAAGGGAAACCTTGATTCACAAAACAGCATTTGGAAGCTTCCAAAGACTTTCTGTGTGTAACTGATCATCTGCTTTAAATTAAAAACTCCTTTTCAGCAGCACAGCAGATCAGTTTCTGGCTACAGAACACAACATTCCAAAAATGCTGGTTACTGTAGCAATGCTTCAAGAAATGAACATGCTGGCTGGTATTAGAAATCATAGGAGCGTTATTTACCTCTATTGAATACTGATCTAGATGCTCAGAAAATAAAATGCAGCTTAATTAAGTGATTTTATCTAAGAAACTCTGATTTGATAATAAGTAGTTTAAATATCAGCTAATATTTTCTTTTTCAAGCATTTCAATTACTATTAACAATAGAATGGGTGTTATTGCAATAGTAATTTCTCATGCCAGTGGAAAGGACTTTTAATATAAATTCATAATGATACCATTGTGTGAACCAGATTCCAATCTGGAAAGCATGCTGTGCATCTGAAATTGCTGGTCATGAATCAGAATCTGGCTTCTTTCTGGGAATACTGCGCCCGTTTCTGACATCTCTTCAAGAACCACCAGCAGTGCTAACTGCATGCTGTATCAGAACCAGCAGTACACACCTGTGATGGCTGGAGTCTGAATGCTTTCAATTGCTCCATTCATTATCAGGTAATCTGCTTACTCACTCACGCTCTCTTAGATCCAAGTCCATCTCCCTGACAGCAGAAGTCACACTTTCTCCTGAGAGTTACATTAAAGACAAATGTAAAGCTACAGGTAGTAATGGTGTACATCACAACAGCAAGTCCTTCAAAACCTGGCCCTAACAGGGCCTCTCCCAGCACCTCTCTGCATTGCGCTCTCAATTCCTGCTATATGACTGGCTGCAGGAGCAAGCCAGGACAGGACTGCTGCTTCACTCAGAACTGCTACCGTGACGCTTCTGAACCCTGCTTTGAGGACTTCCTGGGTAGGTTTGTCAGGAAAGGAGCATTCATCCAAAGGTAGACAGAGGCATGTCCTATATCCATAATAGAGCTGATGGGGAAAAACAGATAGCTGCTGAAAATGCAGGACAACTAGAGATTTGTATTTGCAGTTCCACCACTGGTGACGGTGATTAAGAGAGGACCTTGGGCCCACAGCAGACTTTGGCTCTCGTAAAGCTTCACAAATAGCTCCTTCCCCAGAACAAGTCTAAGCACAGCCCTGGTCAGGGGTTTCTGCAGGATTTCTTCCTGGGCTTTATGGCTTCACAGAAAGGTATCTCCACACAGGCACTGAGAGTACACCGTGTAGATGCTGGACGCTCTACACTGAGAAATTTGCTGTTGCCCTCCGAATGTGACACTAAGCAGTCCTGCACAGCTATTTTCAAACTGTAAAGCTGCAAGGCAGAGCCCTCCTGGTTAACAACCCTGTGAGCTGAGGGAAAAAATCTCACCTGTCTCATCCTCTGGTACAGAAGCAGCAAATGCTCTCTGAGCTTTATTTGCAGAAATGGGACAATCATGGCAGTTTTCCTAGGTTTAGAACAAATTTTCCATCTAAAAATAGCATAGCAAATCATCACTGTAGTGATTCTGCTTTCTCAGATAGACAGCAATTCCAGAGTTTAAGAGCACCTCTGTCCAGAGAGCTGCACCTGCTCGTCCCAGGTTGTAGCTCGTCATCTGCAAATGAAAATGATTCTGCGCACTGTGTTTGTACATGGTGTGTGTGTGTGCACATTTCCATGCTGATGCATCTGTATAATCCACACTTCCTATATGAATTAAGCCAAACGGTGATCGCAACATGTTATTTAAATATTGCCAGGGATCAGGAGTTTCAGAAAGACTCCAAACCCCATAAAGTGATGCTAAGCAGGATTACTTGCTGGCAGTGTGTGGATACAAGTGTAAGCTGATTATACATTTTCATGACCTACATATGCACATAAGGAAGAGCTACTGTCCTCCCCCTCTTCAAACAGAATCAAATCAAATTGTATACTTGCCAGTGATGGATTCCAATTCATTTTCCTCCTTCCTTTCTCTTTAACAAACAAAAAGGAGAGAGAGATGAGAGATAGACTTCAGCAGCTGAAACAAGGTGGAACTGCTGAGCTGCACGACTAACCACAGTGTTGTGTCAATGGCATTCAAAGCACTAACAGCGGGGATCAATGGAAAAAAGGTAGGGAGAAGTGTGAATCTGGAGGCAGATACAAGGTCAGAGCAGCTGGTGGGAGAAAGCTGAGCAATAGACGGGGGAAAAAAAATAAAGAAAAAACCCACCAGGGACCATTCACATTCACGGCATAACATCCTTGCAGTAGTTGGTATGCTCCTACCTACTTATTGTTAATTTATATTATACTGCTTACAACTAAAGAAGGAAAGAAACAGCTAATTATAACAAGGTGCTACATTCACTGAGCAATGCCATTGCTATTCCTTACAGGTCAAGGGCAAGTATCCTGTGTTATCCTGCTCAAAAGAGGCTAAATAATGCAGTAACTCTGTTTGCAAAATCATACAAGCAAAAGAAATGTCATTTTTCATGCACAGAGCAGTTACTTTTCTTCACGCATATGATCTTCAATTTTTAAAGGCACTGTGATGTCAAGAATAAAGCTGCAAAAACAATAAGGGGCTGAGGACAGCTTCTATGTTCAGACTTGCAATTCGATTTACATGGCTGTAATAAGCAAACACAATCCAAGAGCAGAAAGAACATTAAGCGGCCTGTGATATGTACCTGAGGTGATACAAAGGCCTTTAATTAATGCCGTTGCTAGCTTTCATTCAGCCACAGGCATGCCTGAGAGCGCAAGGAGCCACTGACTCTTCACAGAGTTACATTTTCAGTGTGAAAAACTGAGCGGGTGTTGAACTGTTTTAACACAGCACTGGCTCCTGCCAAAAAGGGTTCTAACACTGCCATCAAGGGATAAAACACACTGGTTGTAGCATGTTTTCCTCCGCCCAGATTAAGAGCTGTTCAATAGGAATATAATAGAATCTGTAAATCTGCTCTGACTCAAGAGCAGTGTATCTGAATCAAAGATACAGAGCTGTCACATTGGAGATAACCCATACATTGAACACTAAGCTAAACATCTGGGTATGGATAACACTGCATCTGGCAGCACTGAAGTTAAAAAATAAAAAATTTAAACCAAAGTAAAATAAAAACAGGCCACACTGCAGGCTACCTCAAACTTTCCTTTAAATAGGCATGGGAATGCTACTTCCCGTGCTCCTTCTTAAAAAGCAAGATCTGAGGAAATCACGTTGTGCTGTGCTGCCACCATAGATGAACATCCCAGATCCTGCAATCCTGAATGCAGAAAAGATGCCAGTTACTGTATAGACACATTTTACATTGGCAAGAAGTGAGTCCCACAGGGATAGGAATTTCAGCAGTGCAGGTGGACTACAAAACCCTCTTCTTGTCCACCTCAGTGCCAGTATTGATGATTTCTAAGCACAGGAAAGTCAGACAGAGATGAGGAGATCAACTCCAGCACAAAGCACGGAAACAGAGAATCAGACCCAGTCCTGTGGCTTTTCCAAATCTGGGCAAAGAATACAGAATAGGAATACTCAGTGGCTGAGAAAATTAACAGAAGAGAAGAAACCAACCGGAAAACGCCATGTGCCAACAGAACAAGAGGCTAAAATTTAAGAGCAGCCATAGTCCAGACCCGATAACCCTCAGCACACAAAAGCCTACAGCCAGGTTTCATCATTAAATATGATGTGACTGCATGCAATTACTACCTCAGTTTTTACAGCTCCTTCAGCAGTCCTGTCCTATTCAGCATTAGCTGAAGCTTCATTAAAACAGACAGATGTTACAGGTCTAGATTTTGCAGTGCCTTGCAGAAGGAAAAGGTGGAGATCAGAGCTGATTAAGACAACATTTAACCCAATAACCGTAGTATAAAAAGGGTCTGAAGGTTTGATCAAATGAATTAACAACTTTTACTTTTTATCTAGCAATAAGAAACCCACAAAGATCAAAAGCAAGCTTTACTTAGCCTCTCAATTCCTGCAGCTTGCTCTAAGACACCAGCTCTTCTCACTTATATTGGACATGAATCACAAATGCTATTGCACCTGGCAACATTCCTGTGAGGAGGAGGATTTCCCCCCCACCTTGCTAAGGAAAGATGGCTCCTGAGAATACACAGACCAGAACAAATCAGCGCAGTACTGACCTGTTTGGATGCCAAATCATTAACACACAAATAGAAAGCCTCACAAGCACCAGAGAGAAGAAAGAAAAAGATGGTTTGCAATAAAGGCAAGGATGATCTGCATCAAAAAAGGTCAAGCTCTTGTCAGAATGAGAAAAATTATGGAATATATGTAAGCGGTAGGATTTTCAAATTAAACTGAGGAACATGTGTTCATTTTAGCCGAGGGCAGGTGGACTATGCATCTCAGGCATAAATAGAGGAAGATGTTTTCAAACAAAGCTTGAGGTGACATTGGAGAATGCCAAGGGTCTCATCCAGAGGAGGGACCAGCAATGGATGAATGGAGTGCCGGAGACTTGAAGGCAGTGTAACCAAGTGCAAAGGCACAAGTTGGTTTGCATGCTTACACCATTCCCAAATGGTCAGGCCAACTTCTGCTGACACAGCACTGTTGTGGGCATGCACTGATATCAGCTGGAAAAGCCGCCAAAAAACATGGGCTGTGAGGGGGCTGCAGCAGCACAGTGCTACCGTGGCTCAACAGCAATGGCAGAGGTGGGAATGGCACTCCTGCTGCAAGCCAACTCCTCATTTGGAAGCCAGGCAGGTGTACTCTGACAAATGTCTCCCACACCGCAAGCATGAGTGCACACAGACACGCTCCACAAATCTCAAGATGCGCATGCTAAATGCTGCTTTTCCCAGGATTTCTATTATTTTCACTTTATAAATCCATTGCGTTCAGCATGCTGCCTGCCAGTTGGCTGCATTTCAGAGCTACTCCAGCCCACACAGCTAGATTTTTTAAGGCATGAAAAAGTTTATAAAAGAAGTCTAAACAATGCCATAATCTTGATTAAACATAAATTACTCCAATTCTTTTCTATTAGGAAGGAATTAGTACGCTAATCCCAATGTTTTGAGAACCAGCAAACGTTTAAGGAAGAATTCAAGATGTTTTTTATCTGCCTCACTCCACTGGCACGTATTTTATACAACAAGAGCATTCATAGGCCTGCCTCCAGAAGGCAATCTCTCTCCTTCCCTAAGAAGTTGCAGTACCAAGCTGGCTCCCCAAACCACCTTCCCCTCTCCAGCCTTCAGCTACATCCCTCTGCCAGCCACCCAAGCAAAAGTCAATGCAATTTTTGCAGTCTGGATATGAGAAAGATACCACAGCAACCGCGTTGCACAGTGCAGTAACACTGCTCCCGTGCTTGACTGATGGTTCACCACCTCCAAGAACAGGAGAGGGAATTCCAGAGCGCTAACACTTAAACACTGACATCTGACACCAAGCACGTGCTGGCACCAATGCCCCTAGAAGGTTACAGAACATATAAGGCAAAAGTCACCTCCTACTAAAAGTGGCCTATCACCAATAGGCATTCTCTAAGTCCCAGAAGAAAAACACATGTATGCATTCCCACCTGCAGTGGTCCAGCTGACAAACTGGACCATCAGTTTCTGCAGAGAGGGGTGAGACTCCTCCCCTGCACCTAGCCTGTTCTAAGCTAGGATCAGTTCCAAAACCCTGGGCAGAAGGGCAGCCCCTCCTCCGGCACAGTTTGCCCACCTTCACCCAATCCAAAAACTAGAAGCAATAAGCAGAGATAGGGTCTAAGCAGGCAGCCTGCACCAAGCACCATGGACTTCCAGCTCTGCACTGCATCTGCTACCAAGATCTGCACAATGCCGGGCATCCCTCAGGAGCAATCCTCATTCCCCTGAACCCCCTTTATCCCACAGCTCAGCTAACAGCCGTAAGAACCAAGCCATCACGTAACCAGTGAGTGACACCCCATCCGTCACTGACTGCTGCCTATTAAGCCCTGCTGGGCAGCAGGCACAAGCTCTCCCTCATCCTGTGTTCCTGTCCATCCTTTTCAGTAACTCAGGAACTCCAACACCAATTCCCTCCCCCTTGCCTCCATCAGCCCCCATAGTGCTGCCCAGCCAGCAGAGCTCCGCATGTCTGTTCCTCTCCAGCGAGCACCACGCTGTATCACTGGGACTGGAGATAATGTTGTCATAACTACATCTTTGTGTTTGCAATGAAGTGCGAGCTCTTACCTCTCTTTTTATTAGATAAAAATCCTTTCAAAATTGGTAAATTAATGGCTACACACCAGGCGTGCAGCCCTACAGACATGAGCAGAAATCTTAGCAGGCTTTGTTCCAAACTTCCTTTGCTAGTAATAACCCTGATGAAACTCAGTGATGGCAGAGATTTTTAAAATGTTATACTTACAGCACTAGCAGATCTTAAATTTACTTTTTATGGAGTATTTTTAGAACCTTCTCTAAAACAGCAGATCACCAGCTCCCATGTTGCCATTAAATGTCAGCTTTTGACAGTTTCCATACAGTTGCATCTGAGACAACAGTTTCTGTCTGTAATTAGGACAATGAGTGCTGTAAACCCGAGGTAGCTGTTGGTGAATACCAGCTTCCTAAGGCAGGTCACTGAGCAGACCCAAGGCTATATGAACAAGGTCTAAAGTGCCTTGCTGGATCTCTGTAAAACCAGAACACTGGTGAAAAAGAGCGGGGAAATGGAAGAAAAAAGTTAACTGATGCACAGCTGAAGCCATCTTCTTATTTCTGTTGTTTACACTGGGCAAATCTTGCCAAAAGATTACCTATTCTTTTAGGTAGGTTTTTTTTGTTGTTGTTTTGTTTTGGGTTGGGTTTCTTTTTGTTTGTTTTGCAAAGGAATCACAAGAGAACTAAATTAAGATATTTCTCTTTTCCTGCAAGAGCTGGCAGTTGGTCACAGGGTTCCTTGGCAGCACTGACAGATGAGGAAAATGAGGGTATTCATCTCTATATATTTTTTTTTATTTTTTTTATTTTTTTGCTGCTACATCCTTCCTTCTTTTTGGTTATTTATTCCAAGTTTGTTATAATCCCAGTAAGTTCTCATCAGCAGACATATTTCCTAGCCTGCAAAACCTTGACGTTTCATGTGCTATCATTTTTCTATTGGAACAGAAAGAAATCACAGAATCACAGGAATTAGAAGGGACCGCAGGAGATCATCGAGTCCAACCCCCTGCTAAAGCAGGTTCCCTTAATAGGTCAGCACAGGTGGGCATCCAGACAGGGCTTGAATATCTCCATGGAAGCAGACTCCACCACCTCTATGGGCAACAGCGCACCTCTGTTCTGCCCCAGCAAGGAATAAACATAAATCCACATACGAGCATGAGTCCAGGACTGGTGCTCTTTAACATCTTTATCATCAATGACATCGATGATGGAATTGAGTGCACCCCCAGCATGTTTAATGATGACACCAAGCTGAGTGGTTGACACAACGGAAGGACGAGATGGCATTCAGAGGGTCTTCAACAGACTTGAAAGGTGGGCCCACATGAATCTAATGAGGTCCAACAGAGAAAAGCACAAGGTTTTGCTCTTGGGCTGGAGGAATCCCAGGCATATATACAGACTGGATGGAGCAGTCCTTGAGATCAGCCCTGCAGAGAAGGACCTGGGGGTCCTGGTGGATGAAAAACTTAACACAAGCCAGCAGTGTGCTCTTGCAGCTCGGAAAGCAAATGGTATCCTGGGCTCCATCAGGAGAGGGGTGGCCAGCAGGGACAGGGAGGTGATTGTCCCTCTCTACTCTGCCCTCATAAGGCCCCATCTGGAGTACTGCATCCAGGTCTGGGGCCCCCAGTAAAAGAAAGACAGAGGGCTGCTTGAGAGGAACCAGAGGAGGGCCACAAAGATGATTAGGGGGCTGGAGCACCTCCCCTGTGAAGACAGGCTGAGGAAGCTTGGCTTGTTCATCCTGGAGAAGAGAAGGCTGCGGGGTGACCTCATTGCATCCTTCCAGTACCTAAAGGGAGCCTACAAACAGGAGGGGAGACAACTCTTCAAAAGGGTAGCTAACAGCAGGACAAGGGGAAATGGTTTTAATTTGAAGGAGGGAAGATTTAGGTTGGATGTCGGGGGGAAGTTCTTTACCAAGAATGGTGAGGTGCTGGAACAGGCTGCCCAGAAAGGCTGTGGATGCCCTGTCTCTGATGGTGTTCAAGGCCAGGTTGGAGGGGGCCCTGGGCAGCCTGGTCTAGTACCAGATCTGGAGGTTGGTGGCCCTGCATGTGGTGGGGGGGGTTGGAGCTTGATGATCCTTGAGGTCCCTTCCAACCCAAGCCATTCTATGATTCTATCAGCCAGTGGACAGGAGGAAAGTTACAGGATGAGCAGAAAAAGGGCATACAGCCTTTGGTCATACTAATGTCCAGAAGCTCTCCATCACTCCAGGAGAGTCAGGTCATCCCTAGTAGGGAAGACTGTCTCTGTGTTTCTTGCAGCCCCACATACACATACTTGACACTGTGTGCCCCTCTCACTTTTTGCTTTTCTCCTCACATGCAGCCTTCATCCAGGTAGCCAGGCTGGACTGCGGGCTGGCTGTGCTGTTAGTCAGAAGTGCCAAGGTGCTAGAAATAAAATGTTGGTAAGCCTTGAAGCACGGCGCACATTGTTTTCCATACACCACGGGAACCCACCTCAAGTTTAACATGTAAATCTCCTCCACCTGTGAGTCTCTCCAGCCTTGTCTGAAAGACAAATTGAGGGCTGACACCTGTCCTTTGGCAACCCCAAGTCCCAAGAGCTTTGCAAAGCTACCTTTAATGTTTGTGGCGCACTTCAATAGGATTTTGTACTTGCACTTGTGACACCACAACTGAATTCAAATATACTGACAGAGCAGCTGCTAGGGCAAGCAATTTCTTCTAATGCTCAGAAAGCAAAGGTATTTCAAAATATAAGAACCAAGCCCCAGTTTAATGACTGCTCAACGTTCTTTAAAGAATTGCAATTTTCAGAATGTATAAAAGAAAATATGCTGGACATGCTAATTGCATCCTCTGTCCTCAAAGACCAAAAGGGAAACCAATTATCACATATACTCAACAGGCTAGAGCACCGAAATACCCACCAGCATCAGGCAGCGGCTCCTGTAGTACATTAGCTAACGCCTGTTGTCTTTGTACAGTCAGCAGCTGAAAAAAGTTTGCTCGAGGACATAGAACAGGAGGGAAAAATGCACTGAGTACAGCTGGCACATCAGCCTGAGCTCACTGTGCGGCCAGGAGAGAGCCCTTTTTCATGTAATCCAGTGGCTGACAGCACTATACCTTCCATTCAGCTCAACTCTTCTCCTGAAAGCATTGATAATAATTAGAAGAAATAGCACACTTTTTACAAGAGGTCAAGGACAAGGAGTGAGAACAAAGGAGTACCATCTTGAACACATTCTGAGGAAGCCCCTTTCACTGAGGGTGTGTTTCATGTGAGGCAGCAATTAAGCAGCATGTGCGGAGAACCTCCTCCTCCAGCCTGCACATGGGATGCCCAGGTGCCAGGGAGGGCAGCAGCTGCCACACAGCCCCTGCTCCAGGCCTCCAGTCGTGCAGGCAAAATTGAATTTTGCCACCTATGAATCAAGACTGGGATGCACCAGCTGGTGGAAGGTGCACTGTTTTAAAGCAGTATTTTGTTTGCCTTCCTAAAAAAAAAAAACAACAGGAAATAATTGCTATCAGTACGGTGCGAACAAAGCAGGGAGAAGCTGGGTCTGTTATGAGTAGGAGCTTAAACATTATCAGCCAGCTCCCTAGGTCAAGGAATGCAGCCAGCTTTGATAAGGAAAATGTCCAGAGTGTCCAGCTTGCTTTGGGACAAATCATGTGTTTTACGAAAAGAGTAACAATCCATTTGCTTTTAATTTATTCTACTGATATACTGATTCTTGCCGAGGCAAGGGACAGAGAGACAGGTATGGGGCTCCTGCCATCTCAATCCAGCTAACAGCACCAGCTCCTCTGAGTTCAGGCAAGTGACAAGGTGGGCAGATCGTGTCCTGCTGATTGATGCTGATGTTTTTCTCCAGCTGAAGTTTGCACGTTCTCCCATACTGCTCTGCTTACACACCACCTAATGGATGCGACAGCCCAGTCAGCACGCCAGCATCGCTACACCTCATTCACGGGGAGCCGATCCTGACTTCTTCCACCACAAAGCATTTTTTGGCAAATCTGTCACCTCAGAGGGACACTTGCAGAGCAGATGTGCTTAGAAAGCATCAGCATGCAGAGCACTGTTTCACTACTACTGTGCCAGTTTTGGACAGCTAGATGAATTCTGTAACTTTCACATTGAGTTCTGCTCTTCCAGAGATTTGAACTACCGGCTCTTTCCAACCGAGGGAAGGCTTGGCAGGCTCAAGCAAGTTCGAGAAGCTCACTTGTTGAAGTCAATTTCCATTGGGGGTTGGACCAGATGATCTGCAGAGGTCCCTTCCAACCCCTACAATTCTAGGATTAAAATTTCCAGCACCTGAAACTCTGTTTCATAAAGCAAAACACTTGCTACAAAATTAGTACAAGCACAACCATAAGCAAGGTTTTTCTCTGCCAGGATGGATCCCATCACCTGCTTTATGATCAGAACTAACACAGCAATAGCTTTCTCCCTAATGAATGCCTTCTGGTTTCCTACCAGTGCCACAACCGCCTGCAATGAGAGACTCCCCAAGCATGCATCTGCAGTCCTCCATTAATGCATACACATCTGCATTCCAAACACTTGCAGAATAGGGCAGCATCAAAAGGAAAACAGCAGTGAGGTTTCGCATGGAGTCCAACAGGCTCTGACACAGAATGCCTTTGCAAACAGGTTGCATTTTTATTTACATCCTAACACAGAAGTTTCATTGATATCTATAAGTTTCTCTTAAAAGCAAATGGGATGATTACCTGTTACCTCAAAGTAAAGCTGCAATTAAAGGACAAAAAAGATGCTGAACTGTCACAGATGGTTATTTGTTCTCATTTTGTGCGTTTTACGCAGCACATTTTAGAGATCATAGTTAATTAAACATAACAAAATTAATTCCATACTCAAACGTTGAGCCTGCCTACTCTTCCCACCATGCCCTTACCATGGGGGCAGCCCTGCCCGCACAGAGCAGGGGGCCAGGCACTCGGCAGGCCTGTTGCTGACTGGCAAGGCACTCTGTGACTCGCAGTGCAGACCAGCTGCCTGCTGCCACTGCACCCGGCATCACATAATAGCAGGTCTCCTGTTCCTTTGCAATAAGAAAAGTATTGCCTATTTATTTCACAAGGGCTTTCTCGGAGCCCTTCATATTCATATATTGTCCTCTTCCTCCTAAGCTGCATTTGAAGATTCTGTTATTCAGATGCACTTTTATGAAGGTGAAAGATAACAAATTGAGCCAGGTATGCGGTACTTTACAGGACAGAAATATAATTCACCTCAATAGAAGATGGCTGCAATGGCTTTTAAAAATACTCTATTTGCAGAGTCAGCAAAACTGCAGTTCTAAAGAAAACTTTAACAATAGGCACTTATAACCCACTCCCCACAAGGGTGTTACTTGAAGGAAATAATGGAAATAAATGGAAAATAGAAAAGGTACCTGCAGTGTACAGCACTGCTTCTTTCAGCCAGTGCTCTCTGTACTCTTTGTTATTGTGCCCTCAGCTTAGCATTTCTACACACTATTCCAAAACCAAACAGGCCCGAGACTTTCCACAATGCTTTCTGCAGAGCTTGGGGCAGGTGGAATTTAGGGCATTAGGGGAAATGCAGCTGCGATGCTTTGCTGCTGGTCAGCTGCACGAACCCAGGTTGCTACAGCACTCAGCTGCACCACACAGAACCCAGCAGTGCCCTGCTGGGAAAGCCACCTGGCTGCTCCTTTCAACAACAACAAAGCAGTTTGTAAATTATTAGAAAAAACAAAACTAAAACAATCAAACAAAGCCAACCCAGCTAACACACTTTTCCACCTACCACTGTGAATAAACCGATTTCAAAATGAACGTGCATTCAGTAGAAATGTAGACAGCAATGTCCAACCTTGCTGCCTGCATCGTCCCAGAAATGAGTGCGGACTGAGGGCAGGCGATAAGCACGGAGCGCAGCATCTCCAGCAATACACAGGGACTGCTCTGCCAGGCAAAGAGGAAACAACTCAGTGCCCAACATCTAACAGCCACACTTGCTGTTCCTCACCAAGATGCACTTCCTCAGCCATCACTGGAATGACCTTTCATGTTTGCTGTACAATCTGTGCTAAATTCTTCTGACTAACTCATCTCTAAATGTATCTCTATTTAAGCATGGTACAGCTAACGATTTTGCTATAAAGCTGCTTCATCTCTGCACTTTTCTTAGTGTTTATTACACATTTGTGGATTTCTGCCCTTTTTTTCTGGAGGGGGGGGAGGGGAGGGAAGGAGCTGTTTGTGGGTTGCTTTGGTATTGCGTTTTCATTGTTTCTTTTGGTGGTGGTTTTTGTGTCCAGGCTACTTGTTTTCATCTGCATACCATTTTTCCATTGGAATAAAAGCTCAACAGCCCATAGGTTTTAAGGTACACTTTTAACAGAATCTGAGCAAGCCACGATGGAAAAGCTTTCCCAAGTTTGATGTAACACTGCCCAGTTTTACCAATACTTCACTTTTGTTGCAGATGCTTCCCCAAAACATCTCAGCAGAGACCAGCTGTCAAAGAAGACCCCCAGCCACCTTTAAAAGCCCCAACCCAGAATCACCCTCGGAACCACAACATTCACCCTCTGCACTGCTGGGAATTGGATTTTCTGCTCAACCACTAGTTACATAATACTTGATGAATATTTCGGCCTTATTCATTAATCATGATGAACACATCATGAAAATTCTCTAATGTATTCATTACTCAGTATTATCCAAACAATTTGTCAGCAAATAATTCTTGCTTTATTGGTCATCTGAATTGCAAATTGTGACTACTACAGTCATAGTTTGCCGCTTATTTTTTAACATATGTAATTTATTTAAGTAATACATGCAGCCAATTTAATCCGTGTGCAGTGAATTACAATTTGTGTGTTTGACTTCAACATTCTCAGCTCTATAAATCATACACTCGGGAAACGAAATAATAACATGGGACTTAAGTGAATAGCTGAAACCACATGAACAAGTTTCATGGAAAACATCAAAATGCAGTAATATACATAGGCAAATCTAAATTCCACATTCCAAATACTATGAGCACTTGCAACTGTTGGTGTTTTTTTTTCCCCCTTTCTAATTCACTCCGGTACAGTTAATTTGTAGCAAGACCATCGCCAGCAGCTACAGCAGACGTTGCCAGATTGCTTTCTACTTCCTCCTCTGTATCCTTATTTAGGATATTAAATAACGCTGCTCGCTATTAACTTCTCTTCATCCAGTACCTCAGAAGCTATCTATCCACCACAGACAGCAAAAGACCTTCAACTTCCTCAGCAGTTGGGAGGCAAACTGCAATTAGTGGTTACCTGAATCAATTATAAATAGCCAAGGATAGCTCTCGTTACTTAACGCTTTTGATTTTATTAGAAGACCAGAGATAAAACTATAATGAGGTTCACCGATAATAGGAAGTTGGTCCTCTGGGACTTGAAAATTGAAGTAAGTCGGCAGAAATTAAATGTTTATCTAGCAGATTCCTGTTTGTTCATGTTTTAATGTGCATGCCTGCACCTATGCTTCCACCACAGTGAGGAAACAGCCCAAATCAGTCTGATCATTCTCCTTCGAGAAGGAGAGACAAAAAAAAAAAAAAAAAAAAAAAGAAAGAAAGAAAGAGAGAAAAAGAGAAACCAATCCAACCATCAATTTCTATTGCCAGCATGACCTCTCCTACTGAAAAGACTTTCCTTGAAACTGCCAACAGACCAAAAAAATGCACTGCCTCCACGGCACCGAGACTTCCTCTGTCTACCGTACCCAAGGCAGAAAACACAGCACATGTATGGACAAGCAATCTGGAAGAGCCTTGTATCTGCTCACCTGTAACAGTGCATCAGATGGTCTACAAATAAGCAGATTATCTGGAAGCAAAAGCAAAGATAACGCTGTGTTCTATTGCTGGAGTCGGGTTCCAACAAAAAGCACTGGCCTTACTCTCTGCTGCTAAGTCTAGAAAACAGTTTCAGACGTCCTAAATTAGTGCTGAGATCCAAGAACTGGGTTAATTCTAAGAAAAGAATCAGCCACAGACACTCAAGATCAAAAAAGTTGTATTCCCTCCCATCTAGTTAAGCCACGGAGCTGTTCAGATGTGCAGGGCATTGCTTCAGGCTGCTCTCCAGTTATTACAGGATTTGTGTTTCACAGATGTCAGATCAAATCCAAGACAGACTGACATGTAAAAAAAAGCCCTGTAACTGCTGCCAAACTGCTGCACTAGCGTTTAGATGGACAGAGTTGTGTTCATGCACATGAACCAAAATGGGCTTTTATGAGTGGAGAGGTAAAATAACAGAAGCTTTTGCAGATGGTTTTATGCAGATTTTCACAGATGCTGCTGTTGTGTCTCATGCCAATGCCAGGCACAGTAATGACATAACACTTCTGCACTGCTGCAGAATACATAAATGGTCAGTTCTGGGAGCAACATCCATCAGAAATATTGATCCTCATGGACAAACTCTTCTGATGGCAATTACAAAAGACGAAACAGACTTCTGAGGTTGCCCTGACATTGAGGTTTTGGATGTGAGAAGGAAAGCAGAGAAGGCAAGCTGAGCTGCCCTTCCAAGGGGCAGCCAGACCCGAAAAGGATTAGATGGGAAATGATAGAATCTAAATATTCTACTAATTTGGGTGACAAAACAGAGCTCTTCAAAGGGTTCTGGAGCACAATGCATACAGTCAGTTCTTTATATGGTAACACATCCAGGCATTCAAGCCTGCTGTGCAAATGAGTGAGGTGCACCACTGGCATACCATTAACTGAAATGCAAGGGGATACAGAACTTACTGAACTCCTTCCTAGATTTCAACATTACGTTCCTGCCCCGATCCAGGTGGTGCCATCATTCCACTCAGCTCACGCAGGTGGATGAATGCCAAGGTGAGAAACACAGCCTGCACCTATCAATTCTCACCCACAGTGCCCTGTTTACAGGGCAGGGATGGAAGAACACAAGCTTTCATGAGTTGTTTGCAGCAGAGTTTTAACAGGAGAACTCAGAAAGCCTCCAACACAAGCCACATCATGCAGCAATGGCCTGCTCTTCCAACAGAAACAAACTGCCCCTGCCCAATTCCATCCAGCACGCTAACATAGCCCAGTTTTTAAGATGGGCAGAAGGCACAGAGACAGTGCAGAAACACCCCCTTCTTTGTGCTGTGCAACCACTTTTAACTGCAGTTTCTGCAAGTCTCTCCTAGGGTGATGCTAACCTACACTGCTGCCCACTGCAGTGTAGGTAAGCAGTCTTTCTTCCCTTTCCACTTGAATCTTTCTCCCCATTCTACACGACAAAATCTGAAATCCTTCCTAAATGCCATGACACACTGAATTGTTATTAACAAGCTTATTAGAGCTGTGAAACAGGATTTCCATTACATAAATCTCTTGCTTTCCCCTTAGTACAACCGGGTACCATCGCAAGTATCTTATAATGCCCAGTGACCTACCTACTCCCTTGTAACAGAAGCAATCATCTCTGATGTTGCCCTTTATGAAATCTCCAGCTGTCTTGATTCATTAACATACTGTTAAGTGTTCCTTGTCTAGCAGTGAAAATGTCCTGCTCTCCCATTTCATAAGTAGCCTCTCGCCATTCAGCTCCTTGTTTAATCAATGCTAATTACACAGTCCTGTGATCATCTCCTGAAATTAGCACAAATGGTAACAAGTTCTTTGATTGCCAATGTTTTTGTAAATGTTACATTAAAAAACAGCACTAAAATAACAGCATAGACAAATTTTGTATTAGAACCATGCGTACTGTTTCACAATTCACAACAAGGGATGGCGTGCAGAGTGGGAGTCCGCTGTCATCCACTTCAACTGATTCAAACAAACAGAACACAAAGAAATCCAACTACTTCCAGTTTGGAAATGTGCTGGTGAGGAAAAGAAAATCCACCGTGAACATTAGCAATAAAAGATCACGATGCCTAGAGCTGTAAATTCTCAATGTGCCATTTTTAAGACACAAGAATAGTGGTTTACTTTTCTGAAATTGTGCAGTATTTGGGGCAGGGAAGGGGAAAAAAAACCAGCGTGGGCTATCTTCTAAATGTTTTTCAGAGATTGCTCAGAAGCAAGGCAGTTGATGAAGACTGCTTCACCATCATGTTTCTAACTGTGCAGCACCATGCGCCACTCCTGCACAATGCCGCCACCAGTACCAACCAGCTTCCAAGAAAACTTAGGAAAAAGACTAGAACGTGTCTGCTTCATAGTGGGAGTCCAACCTCCAGAAAATCCCATTACTCTGCGAGAGCTAAATAACTAGAAAAATGTAGGACAGGTCATTTCAATATACAATGAGATGGAAAATAAATGACTAAGATACTAAGAAAAATGAATGAGGAATGAATTGTGTAACTGGGTCAAGCCATTAATTCTGAAAAAGAACTGGGAGCCTGACAGATCGTTTAGACTGATTCCCCAAGACAAGCAGCAGCTCATTGGAGGAAGTTTTTATGAAAATGATGTATTAAATATTTTACTGTGAAATATTTTTATATATATATATATATACATACATATATATACATATATATATATATATATATATATATATATGTATCTTCAGGAGAATGACCAGGTCCTTCAAAGACAGGAGTTGATTGTCCAGCACACACCCATCAGACACTCCACAGGATCCTGCCCTGATCAAGAAGAAACAAAATAGGATGAAAATCCCATACCTCCAAAGCTGGGGGCAAAATCCTCACTGGCTTCACTCTAATCCAGCTCTCACTGAGTGTCCAGTCGCATGCTTCCAGTCTCCTCAGCCAAGTGCCGCACTGAGGACTAGTTTTACATCACAGCACTATTAAGATCTTCCCCTATGGGCTATGGATGGAAATTCATGACAACTGGATTGAATTTCCTAATTTGAATCTGAATATATATTTTTTTTTTTAATGGTCAGCCTCTGGTCATTCTTTGCAGGAGTAAAGAAAATAGCACACCCTTCCTCCCATCTGCTTTTATTCCTCCTTAATTTCTCCACAAAGTCCTGAAAGACACAGAAGACTCTAGCAGACACGCCAGAAAAACAAACATCACGTACGTCAGCCCAGCTCAGTATAATAGCACATTTTCACACGGACAATACAGGTGGCCTTGGTTTTATTCCACTTCCAAAGGAACAGAGAACACTGTTAAACACTAAATACTGCAGTGACAAAACGCAGACTTTAAACCAAGCAATCGTTCTCATCCTACGAAATTATTTTGCAGCACAAGTGACTGTGGTTCAACATTACAAATCCCTCTGCAAGGACAGAAAAACTGAGACTAACAATTACTTAAAGCTAAGGAATTCTCTAAGAACAAATTGGATTACCTTCTAATAGGACTGGTCTGAGCAATACTTGCTCACCAGCCTACATGAGGACCATCCTTCCTATCCTACCTTACCAGAAAGGTTTTTCTGAATACTGAGGAATTCTGGATAAAAGGCAGTTACCTGAAGACTCATTACTGTCAATAGAACTTCAGAAGTGCTGTGTTACAAACACATACAGTCAGAGATTCAACAGCATTGATTAAAGGTGGCTTCTAATCAGATACAAAATCTGTCTCCACAGACAATCTAAGAATAAGGCCAAGCAGACATGCAGTCGCACTACCTCACTTGATTTCCATCTGCAGCATCATTCCCAGGCAGGAGCAGAAGCTGCAAGAGGCCCATTGCCCCGTCAGACTGCAGCCCAGCAAAGAACACTCCTGGAAGGTTTGAGCTCCGCATCTGAGTTCCAAGCACCTACAAAGCTCCCAGACACCCTTGTGAGCCAGGCACACACTGCAGTGCCAGCAGAACATACAAAGCTGTTGTGATGTGCAAACGACATCCAAAGGCTCTTCCTTTTAGTTCTCTACTCCTCTGAAACAAGATGAAGACACAGAGTAAATACTTTTTAACTAGAGGAATTTCCCAGTAAGCACAAGGTTATTCACAGTGCAAGAAAGAACTGGCACACAACCTTTGAAGAGGTATAATGGTTAAATGATGCTTTACACTCTCCCAGCACCAGGAATGTGAACAAATAACATTTCTGACCTCTTACAGATCAGAGAACATTTTTCAAGAAACTCAAATACAAACCACCCTGAATCTTTTGCTAAAGGGAAAATTATTCTTAGCCCCTGGACATGTCCACTGTAAGATTTCATGCATCTCTGGGATGTGATGAGCAGATGGGAGAATAACTCCATAGAACTGTAAGGTTCCACTTGCCCATGACTGATAAATTCACACTGAAAGGAGTGCTCAGAAGATTACGTAGAATGCCAAGCAAATCAAGATTCAACTTCACAAGACAAAGACAGCAAAATAATTGACTCCTTAGTACATGAGATGAAAACACCAGGGAGGCAGAAAAGCTATTTCCACAGCAATGAGTAACTATACAAATCCTTGGTGTGGGAATAGGAAGATTTCCAGCTATCAGATCACAACGGACAGAAGCACTGGGAGTCTGGATCCAATGCTTTCACAAATAGATCTTGATACAGTTAAGGAAGGGAGTATGTGACATGTTTGCCCACCTCAGGAGAAGACTTGATTCAAAGACATCCTCATCCCTCCAGACATCTACAGCCATTTGACACCATGAGCATCTCCATTCTGATTTGTTGGTCACATTCCACTGTTTCTTAAAACACTCAGCCTTTAAAGCCTCAGGAAGCATCAACGGTGACAATTCTGTCACACATTCAATGCATGAACGTTTCTATGGAGACTTTATGCACTGCATTGGATTCTTTTCCCTAAATGCTCTAGGTACTCCCACACCACCCTGCAATCCCAGTCCTAGGTAAACCAAAATGGAAAAAATCAGTTTTTCTACATCCAAATGTAAAGTCAAGCTCTAAATATGCTTTTGCTGTATACCCACGCATCACACCTCCATGGCCTGAACATGTTCCAGGGCAGTGCAGGACGACACCACGTCATCCAGCTAGTGGCAGTAACAGAGCCAGAGCTATCCTTTGCTATATATATGCACCACAAGCTCACTTAAGCCTGGAATACTGGAGTATTTTGACTTGAAATGCCATCTTCCACTGGAGCATTTATATTCACAGGCTGTTCACAGATACTAGAACACAAAACCCACCTAATGTATAGAATATTTTCAAAATAGACAAGCCTTCCTCACTGCCTCCTCTGCTTCCCCGCCCCCCATACAAACTTCCTTCCCCTCTCCCTTTCTATTTAGATCCCCCCCATCCTGCTTAAGGGCCCACTCACCTCTCTAAAAGTCTGATACTAACAAATGCCTCCTGCAAGGGCCAGCGCTGTCAGGGCGATCTGAGATCTCACCAGCACCCACCTAACACTGGCCATTCAGAACTCACCTGCAACACTTGAACATCCTCATTCATCTGCTTTTAAGTCATTTAGTCACTTGCTGATGAGCCATTACAGCTCTCAATTAGCTCTCAGACCCTGCCAGTGGTACTGCGGGATAAAACTTTTTCCCATCAATTCACCTTCTACCTGGATCAAACCAGATGACAACCAGGATTTACCACAGCACTGGTAATACAATTCAGCACTGTGTTACTGTATAAGTGCACCAGGCATTTCCCTTGCTGCCTGTTAATTTCTTATGAGAGCACAACATGAAGATATTTCTTTATAACTCAGTAAAACCCCAATGCTCACAAAGCCTTCCCCCGTGTTTGTGAGCACTGCCAAATCATGCCATCCTTCCTTCCTGCAGTACCTCTTTTAACACATTAAAGATTAATACCTTCTCTGCTACAGAATTCTATTATTCTGTCTCCCTCCACCCTGGCACCAATGTGGCTTCCTGCTGAGTTGAACATGGCGTTTCAGATACTTTTTCTCCCTTCCATAACATTTTCCGGCAAAGGTGTTCGCAAACCGGAGGTTCTTGCAAGCAGCATCTGTTAAGACAGCACATCCCTGTGTAACTATTTAAGGAAAATAATGAGGGCTGTTTCCTCTTGGGGAATACGTTTAAATGGAGAAACCTTGGGTGCATAGCTTCAACAGGTATCTGAACCCAAGGCTCCTGTTAGAGTCATTTTGGAATATTTTTATTAAACTAGCAAGGTTCAAATCACAAGTCCTCTCTCTGCATCACACAGCTTTCAGTGAGTGAAGTGGGCATTAGGGCCCATAGATTGCTGTAGTTCGAGCCTTCTGGGCAGGACACTTTTTTAAGTAGTTCACTTTCCAAGGGCTTGCGCATTTATCTTCTATGACACCACTCTTCTAAAACAACACTGGGGGTTATGGGCCATTCTCACAGAGCTGCAGCTGCTCAGAGGAAATCCGGATGCTCCGTGCTTAACCCATGCCACAGCCCTGTTTGCTTCTGCATCTGCTAATGCACAGGACAGAGCGTCAACTTCATTTTCAAAATTCTGTGACGCTGTCACTTTGTGTCACAGTGTTAAGTGCTTTTGATTATCTGATGTCAGCTCAGTTTACTTACAGCATCCCCACTATTTGCAGTCACTTTCCATCAAAATGTGTCAGAAATCTCTTAATAAGAACCATTCTCAACCCAAAAGGGGCCACAGGGCCCAGATGCAACTGCTGGTGTCACCGCACACAAGGCTGTTTCAACCGGTTCAGCTGTCTTCATCATAGTGCCACTGCCATCACAAGAAGCCAGTTCTTGGACCTGTTCTGGTCCCTTTCACCTGGAAGCATTCCCATAAGCAGGGGTGCCAGCAGTCCAAGAGGGCAGCGTGCTGGTCACACTGCTTGCCCACGCCTTCCCATTAGTGCAGACGCCTTTCCCAGCACTGAATCTTCACAGTGGAAACACTTTGCTTCGGTCTGTAACAAAGCCTCGCTCAAGCACTGCTAGTTTTTCAGTACAATGGGGGTTCCAGACAGAAATACTCTGTATTCACTTGCTTCATTATGAAAACGACACATGTATGCAGTGTATGCATGCAAAGATGAGAACCGGAGACTTGCAGTTGCCCCTCCAATACAAGCTCTAAGAATGAGAAGCAAGGGATCACAGCTGACTTTCAGCTTTTCTTCTCATTACTCATTCATTTCTACAACCTGAATTCATTCTCCTCTCCTCACCATGGAGCATTAACAGCCTTTTCAGAGCATCCACGAAGCAAGAAACATCATGCAAAAAGCATTTCCACTGACATCCAACTCCTGGAGCATAAAAACCTTCACAGCCAAGCGATACGCTCTAGCACTGAGCTCGAAAACAAGCTGCAGGGCTGGATGAATGACTCATTGAAGAACACCAAAATTATTAGGAAAATCAGTAAGAACACGTTCCTTAAAGCTCTCCCAACTCTAAGGTCTAACCTCGCAGCGCACCAATAGCGCTGATAATGCTTCCTTTATGTCAAGGAAAGCACATTCATTGCAAACTGACTCATGCATGGTCAGAATCAATCACCTGCGTTTTCAGGGTGATCCTGGACATGAACTGAATGCCATTAGTGCTGTGCAGCCAAAGGAAGTCAGAAGTGAAAAGCCTGCAGAAAGCAGGATTATTGTTTTGTTTTCTTTTTAATAAAGTAAAAGTTAATTAAAGAATAACATTGTTATTAAATTACAGAAAGATATAATTTACCCCCAAAACACCTGAATCGTCATTAACACTATAAAGACCTCTTTGCATTCATTCCCACCCAAATTCAAGGCTGTACATTTTGTTAAGCTTCTGTCTTCCTGCTCACATTTGTACCTGATTAAACCTCAGTACAGGTGCATACGGGTTAGTAATCACATTTTTATATTTTGCATGCAGATTAGTCCTATTTGAATCTGCATAAATTTGTTATGCATCACTGCAAAAGTGAATGCTCAAGCAACTTTTATCTAATCAAATCACTGCCTAATGAGAAATGAGCAACTGTGCACAAAGGTGCACCGGGGCACACTCCAGGGACCAGGAGCATTCGCTGCTGGCGACCAGGTGTGGGCCTCACTGCCTCACAGGGACAGCATGGTCAGGGACAGCATGGTCAGGGACAGCATGGTCAGGGACAGCATGGTCAGGGACAGCATGGTCAGGGACAGCATGGTCAGGGACAGCTGCCAAAAAACCTGCAGAAAGACAAAAAAAAGCTTTCCATTGCAGGATGGACCCAGAAAGAGTTTCTACAGAACTCCACCATGCAGTTGATTAAGACGTGATAAATTACAACCAAAATCTCTCATCCAATATGGAAATGGACAAGGCTGCCTTATGTCCAAGTTTGTTGACTGCACAGTGAGCATCACATCTCTTCCTCGTAGGTGAACAGCTGCAGCAAGAAGAGCTAAGTCTCTACATAGAAAAACAGTTCGGTACTAGGTAACAGTAAGTAGTTACTTGCAGAGTAAACAAGGCAAAGCACGCTCTTTCCCCTGCTAAAAAAGTATTAAATAACTGTTAAAAACAACTGCAGTGAACTACGTATGCACAAACAAGTATGGCTTCTTAGCCCAAGTGGCAGGACCTGGTCCAGAAACAAGCCTGGTGGTATGGTATGGGTTTTTTAAAGCAAAATGAAAATGTTGCCCTACAGAAGACAGCAGCGTCCTGATGACCTACCCATATGGCTGCATCACTTTATGCACACCCACACTTCAGGCATAGCCACCTTTCCTCATCCCAAGAGCTAAAGGAATGGGAGTGCTGGGATCTGCAAAAGCTGCACAAAGCAGCATGGGGCTGGAGTAAGTAAGTAAGTATCATTCATTCACGTGGACAGCTGCAGCAGAAGCAGCAGAGTTGTTATGGATATGGGTCTCCATCACATGCAGATCATTTTAACATCTGCCTCTCTCTAAGAGAACATCGTGCACCAAACCCATCTCCAAACTCACACAAATTGTACAAGCATGCTGCCATCTCAGAAGCACACTCTGTTCATTTCCTATGATGCAGCATAAACAAGCAGGGCAGAATGGCTGCACTCTTTTCAAGTTCAAAGCAGAAATAGAGATGCTTAATGAAATTACTCCAGCAAAACCAACAGAAGGAAGTCCTGCAGCCTGCTCTCCCGTGGCACAGCCCTGGGGTCCAGAGAGCTTGCAGACATTCCTGCTTACATACCCAGGATCTCCAGAACTGCCATCTCTCCTTACTTCACATCAATCCAAGGGATTTTCAAAAAAGGAGTTTGAAAGGAATTAAATTAAAGCTCGAGAACAAGCAGCAACTGGCAATAAACAAGTCCCCCAAAGTGTACGAGTTTGTAGTCTTCGCTCACAGCGCATTTCAAGGTCAATTACACTCCCTAACAAAGCGCTTAGCCACAGCCAGGCTGCGAGAGCTGCTTGGGCTGCAGAAAGCACACACAGCTTGCATCCATGCCTCAGCCAGGCTGCACCACAGATCACTCCTCTCCTGCAAGGAAGGCTGTGAGCCCACGATGGAGGTCAATGCTCTGCAGCTCACCCCTCTTCTTGACACAACAGCCATTCTGCTTATCCAGATACTCCTTCCAAAAGCCTTTTCCCTTCATTTGTGTTTTGTTTTTTTTTAATGATGTTTCTATTTGCGTTTCCTTTAAAAAGTGTATCGTAACCCTCTGACTTTCCCATCTGACAACCCCAGCCACAGAGCACAAACATAACCACTGCCCACACTAAAAAATTCACCACTGGGGTAACTGAAAACCTGATACCTGGTATTAAAATATTTATGGAATATGGTCAGGATAAAAAATGAAAGAGCATCTTGGATACTCCACCAATCTCTTTTCAGAGACTGCATGCAATTTTTCAGCTTTTTAGCTCTCCGTGGCCTTGAAGGAAGACTTTACATCAGTAAAATCCTCACTAGTCCACCTGCACAGCAACTCTGACTTACCCACCTTCCTCAGTATAAATGACTTTTGTCATTCTTTTATTATAGAAAGTAACCTATTTCAGAAACCATGTGATCGGATTAAGAAAGTAAAAAGTAAAGCAGCTTTCCTTCTTCACCACCAAGGAACATGAACACGTTCCTTTTTCTGCTGCTGGACAACAGTTCGATCCTATAGGCACTGACTTCGGTTACAGCTTCTTCCCCCAAAACCTTACTTATCCGACTGAGATTTATTACCTTCTAGTGGGCCACTAAAAGCAGACAAATTTTATCAAAAATTCAAGCATTTAACAGCTATACGTGATCCACTGATTTCTAATACATTTTAAAGCAGCTTTCTTACAGCGGTATTTAAAAGGACAAATGTGGATAAGAATCTGTTTTAGGCCGACTTATCACCCGAAAAAATCCCCAAGAGAAAACATTCTTACTGATCGTTAACACCACTATTCAACAACTGAATTATTGCTGAGGGTTAAAAGCATCCTCCTTGAGGGAAAATAGAGCAGTATTGATATGAATGCATTAAATCTGATTTTCACTATTGCAGTAGAATACAATGCCAAAAATATATATAAGTAACTTTAACAGCTCCAGTAAGTTGTATTTGTTTTTAAGAAGTACCACTTAAAGGACATCAACAATACAATGAAATTAGCTTTTCCTTTCTTTTTTCCTTCCGTTTTGGGGAAAATAAAACGAAAAAAAAGAGCATAGCTTTCAAATTATCATGAAGTTACCTCTATCTGCGATCTACACAGCAGTCAAAGAACATTGAGTTTCTGAATACCAGAAACATCTGCCATCTCAACCCCATACTTAGGTCGGTTATTCCACCTCCTGCCTGACAGGATGTCACCAGGAGCCACCTCGCCCTCCTCACTCACCAAAATTAGCATACAAAAATCTGACAGGGAAATGCAAATGGGAACCAAACCCACCTACATCCCAGGACAAAGTGGCCGGGAGGCAGGCAGGGCTGGCTGGCAGGCAGGAAGAACGTGCTGCAATGCCATCCTACCTGGTGCAGCCGCCCCGAGCTCTGCTGCCAACTTCACCGGGACCAAACATGAATCACAGCATCTCCTTCTGTAATTTGTGGGATGCTCTGATTAACTGCAAATAATTAGCTCATTTTAAAATGGCATAATCTTCTTTGTATACAACGCCCATTCTAAAAAAGGATTAGCATAGTGTCTAATGCCGGAGCCTCTCCAGCATTAAAGGATTACAGGACACTGATCTGGACCCACAGCTCATTGGGAGCACTGCAGCCCCTCACCAAATCCCTTTTTTCCACTCACGCCACAGGACTGCAGGAGTGAGCATGGCAGGGCATGTGCCTGCCCTCTGCCTGTGCACAAGCAATAGCTTGTGCTGCAGCTGAAGCAATCACTTTCTGCAGTGTTGATGTTCTGAAAGCCAGGCACAAGGGCGTTGGACTGGACATCACTGTTTAATAACCCCGGAGTCACAACTGCAGCTGTCTACGTTAGCACGAGGTTTGAGAGGGTAGCAGATGGTGAGGAAGCTCTTACTGCGAAGGCTCTAACAATTTCCAAAGGTAAAACAGCAAGTAGCTTTTATGTATAAATGATACTCACCATATGGTAGGCATGATTGAAATTTTAAACAAAACAAAAAAAAAAAAAAAAAACAAATTATTACAGATAGGCTGAATAGAACCAAACCCAATTAGAAGTAGAGCTGAGTGCTATGATGAAGAATGGAAATGGTTTTCATGAATAACATTAGTGCTGCCCAGAAGAGGAGTGGAGCTCCTCCAGAAGAGTAACTCTCAAGCGCCAGACACGGTTCCCATTAAAATTCAGCTCGTTCCTTTGATGATACAGAGATGAAACTGGCATTTCCAGCCACTAAAAGCAATAAAAAGACATACAATCAATACAAAAAAAAAACCACACTGCATTGAGATTCATTCCTAATTGATGTATTAATTTATTGATTGCAATTATAGACCATGATTACAGCCTGATTACAGGTTGTGAATAAATATTTTTAATGCCTATGTGTTCCACAACAGTAAATAAAATACGACACGTGCATTTCCTCAGATGATCAGAGCACTTGCACACGCATCTGGAGGCAGGAAATTAAGAGGCATCCGGGTGAGACGTCCCATGCCGTGCCGCTCCAGCCACCGGGTCACCTCTTGTTCCTCACCTCTCACAGCGCATAGAGAAGTGCATTCAGCCTATCTTTAACTTCACGCAGTAAAATCAAAATAGCCACCTGTGGATCATTAGATTATCTGCTGCCTCTTCATGTAATAAGCAGTTAGATTACTTGGCATCCTTCACTTCATTAAATTAAGCACACTCGATTGTATGTAGGCTGGCTCACAGAAATCTGGTAATTCTACTGAATCCTGTCAGTCATTCTTTAATTTGTCACGAGCCTATGCTGAAAATACACCTAACATTCTGGTTTTATGAGCATCAGCCTAAAGTTTCCATAGACTTCAATGCAGCCAGGCTGGTGCTGGGTATTAAATGAGATAGAGCAAAACCTCAGAGCCAAGCTTGATAGTGGTCCAGCTCTGTTACAAGCTGGCATCTCTGTAGAGACCTGTCAGCAACCCCAGATCTTTTCAGCAGGTCCTGGGAGAGCTGAGCACAAACCCTGCACATGTGGTACAGAGCCTCTACAGATAAACCCTGCTTTGATCTTTCACGTTCACTAAAAATCAGAGTGGCTCAGGAGATGCATACTAAATCCAGAAGAAAAGATCTCTGCACGCGCGCACACAGCACAGACTTTCCTTCTTCCCTTGTTCTGTCCCTCTGCCAGTCCCTAAAGCTCACATGGATACATCACCCAGCGATAACACAGGATTCAGCAGGAAACTATAGGGTGCCACTGGGCTGTTCACAGTCCCACTGCTCAAAATGCCTGTCCTGGGGAGGCTCTTTGGATGCAGGCCCCTTCACCAGGCCTAACCCCACTGGTGCCACGCAGCAAACAACATTAGCTGCAGGCAGTGCTGGAGACTGTTGGCCGCATACGGACGGGCAGCTCTCTCCTCCCAGCACAAGCATCAGAGCAGAGCTGCCCTTTGCTACATACCCACCCTGCTGGAACAGGCGACAGCCAGGTGAGTCCCTGCAGGCTCTGGTGAGCAGGGAAGATCTGGCACCAGCAGCTGGAGAGGCTGCAGGTTCCTCCAGCACATCTCAGCCACTAGGTGCAGGACCTGAACTCACTGCCTTGCTGTTGGTGGGAGATGGGAAAACCAAAGTATGTTGTATTGAGTTTTTTATTTTTGAATGTAAGTGGATAAGAGATTTCAGCCTCCAGACATTTCTCAGTCGCTGCTGACTTCTATGTTTTATTCCAGGGTTCAGAAGGTTCACTTCTTCACTCTTTCCCCATGGTGTGTGGGGATAACAAGAGACAGGGAGCACTCAAGAGAGTAAGCAGCCAGCAGCAAACTGCAGCCAGGCCCAGGGCCACTGTATGTTTTGTTGGTTTATTTTAGGCCAAGCTCCATTTGGAGATGAGGCTATTCCCACAAAAATATGGGTCACCAGGATAAATATTTTGCAGCAGTTTAGTGCTGAGGCAAAACATTAAGAAGACATGTGCATCCATCTCCAGGGTGTGACAGATGGGGCACTCTCGGTGTTACTAAATCCTATTCCCTTCCTTTCAAACAACCTGCAGAGAGTCATTGTTACACTGCCATCCCATCACAGCATAACAAGCCTCTCAGTAGCAGCACTAGGTACCAGTTACACAACCTCACCCTGCTACAGGAGTATGCAGACAAACAGCAAAGCCTGCAGGAGGCCATTGTGCTTTGCCATAGCCATTTCAGTAACCCAGAAATAACGCTGACACCCAAAGCACGTGGTCCTGACGTGAGGGCAGCCACCACTGCTGTGGCTGAGCAGAGCCAAGCTGCAAGACACCACTCTTCTTATTTCCCTATCTAGATCTATACACAACAGAGATGAGTACTAAACAAAACATGCCACCAGGATCTTATACTTCTAATTATTTTATCACAGCCTTCACATACTCTTTTTTGGATATTATTACCTGGAGAGTATGCTAACAACCTTAAGTTGCTGACTAATTAAGTTCTGGTACACTCCAAAGCTGGTTTTTGTACACTAATTAAATTTATAGGCAGTTAGATCTGACAGGTACGACACTATCTGCCAACATGCCTTCATAATCAGGTGAGTTATTAACTCCGAGGTGGCAGGGCATGCCGGGCAGATAGGTAGTGCCCTGGCACAGAGCCTCCTATGAAGAGCTGCGGCCAGCAAGCCCACAGCATGAGAGGTAATGGGCTGTGGGGCAGCACCTCCTGCCCCATCTGTTGGGGAGCCATCTGAACTCTGAGACCCAGCCCTTACAGGACAGAAGAGCCTGAGGCACACAGGGTGCACCTCTTATTTCTCCTACTCAGTGACGGGCAGCAAAAACCTGCAGAGGCCTGGCTTCCCTGGGCAGCAGACAGCACCCCTCACCTCCTCCTCTGGGGTATCTTAGGGTACACTCACAGAACACACAGCAAGCAGTGGGCCTCATCACATTACTATCTCCACTGCCCCACATGGAGCCCATGCTGCCAGAACCACGCAGTCACGTGCAATCATAGCAGCCAAATCCCTGAACCGTATCTCCCCTCGACATCACACCTCAGGCCCTCTGCAGACAAAACATTGATTTAGTAATCCATATGATACGCAATGTCAAACGCCTCTTTGATAGTTCCCTTAGGACAGCTGCTCCTGCTATTTCATCTGTTAAATATTTCCAGAACCCAAGAGTCCTGAGGGAGAAAAGCAGTTATTTTGACTAACTGTTCCTCCTCTTCAGCTAGTTGCTGTGCTAGCTTCCTCCCACTCAAACACCATGAGTTGATTAAGACATATGGATTATCTCAACACTACCAAGAATTTCAATTTAGAAAGTGAAATATTGACATTCTTAATGTCACATTCCTCTTCCACTTGGGAGCACTTCCTCGCAATTGACACCAATCCCCACTGAACCACGGCGGTGTCACTCAACGCCTATTCAGAAGGCTTTTTTATGTGGCTTGTTTTTGGTTGCTGATGGAGTCACTGTGGGTTTCTTAATTCTACAGAGAACACTTCTTGCAAGTCACTCTTATTTATGGAAATTTTGGGGTCAGAAAAAGAATTATTCATGTCCCCGTTAAATCTAGAAGTCTATTTTATGGCCTTTCTTATTGTTTCAAAGACTAGTTTGTAGTATGTTGGGCCAGTTTTAAACATAACAAAAATTAAAAAATGCCATAAAATGAAATTTTACATTAGGAAATCTTTCATTCAGAAGTCCTTTAGGAACAGGAGTCTCAAAATCAGAATCTTATTTTCCACCTGTAAATGCTTTGAAAGTTTTGCCTCATCTATAGCAGAGGAGACGCGAGTTTTGTTTTTGAAGAGGAACAGAAACTAAATTTTCAGTGTGCAAAGTTTACTGTTAACCAGAAATCCCAAGTCTGAGTTTCCCCTGCTGGGATCCAACGAGCTCCCGTAAAGCAGAACCACCATTATCCCCGTCTGCTCTTGTTGGCATCTCATTTCAACGAGTTTCTATTTAAGATAGATGGCCTTAAGCTACAGCTATATATTTAACCAAGTCAAGAAGAAAATCGGAGTGAACCTCACTGACCTTTTATAGCTCAACGTATTGAGCAGACCTATTTAAGTTAGCCAAGTTTCTGTATTGTTTGGACTCGCACAAAACAATCTCAAAATAAAACCACAAGCTCTCACACTCAGAGACTACCCCACATTTAGAGACAGGTTCCACAGCTAAGAAGAATTTTTAAAGGAAAAAAAATGTAGGACTCACAGTTGTGCTATTCTGTGCTTAATACGTGACAACACGTACTTACCAGCAGCTGTAAAATTCACAGTTGCAGGACTCTAAAGAAGACTGTAGCATAGGGCAGAGAACAAGCAGCTTGGCTGACCTGGTAAGAGAACTTGCATAATGCCCTAGGAAGGAGGCATTAATTAACAAGAATGATGGAAGGAAACTGAATACAATTTTGTGCTTTGGGCAAATCTAGCAAACACTAGCAAAGGCATTATTTTAGGCAAGATACAACAGGGTTTCACAAGCTTCTGAAAACACATGGTCTCAAGCAGGACAGCACTGGACGGGGAAAGGCTGCTGTCCTTACTGGTAGCCCTCAGTATCCCAGGCCTACAAAGGTGTTCTGAGAGGAAAAAAATATCACAACAGCTACAGACTTTCAGAATACAGAAGTTCTAAGCAAGTACAAATATAAATGTAGCGAAATATAAAACTAGCCATGGTCCAAAATGGGTCACATATCTGCCATCCCTGAGTATTCCATGTGATTCAAAAGAATAATTCACTGGGATTTTTGGGGGGAAGGGAGATAACCCCGCCAAGACTCTCCATTGACCAGTCAGCCTTCTCACCCTTCAGTATTTCTCAGGAAGTTTAGGCAGTTTTAGTCAAGCCTGTTGCTCAGCAGTTCTCAAAGCTACGCCAACCTTATCTTTCTTTCTATCAGAAATGTTGAAGGAGGTCTATATTTACACAAATACAAAAACAAAAGACAGAAAATCCACAAACAGTAAAGGAACATACATTACTTTTTTCTGAACCTGAGTGGCAGATACTCTGCACAGCAGTACATGCACCTACACGGATTCAGAGCAATATCAGAAGGAAAGCAAAAAGAAACAGCCTAAGAGATAGCTGTGTTTCAAAACAGTGCAGCCTCTGCCATCAGACACACGCACCCAGAAGGACTAACTCTTCCCACTGCCAATGCTTTTTCATAGTTCTGTCTCAAAAAGGAGAGCGGTGGGCCCCAAAAGTATTTGTGGGTGATGCCATCAGTGCCCTGAGCCACCGCTTCTGAGGCAGTTACACATGAAAGAGGCAAAAACGATTGCAAGGTTGATGCTGGCCATCATGGTGGAGTCCACAAACCAAGACAAACACACTGAGATATACTGAAACAAACAAAGCAAAAACATGCCAGAAGCAAAGAAATGGGGCTTTTCTACATTAATTATAGCCTTGGCTTGATTTCTGCCTTGACTAGTTAATAACATAATAGAAGTCAGCAAGCACATATCTCAGGTACTGCAAAAAAAAAAAAAAAAAAAAAAAAAAGTGCACATCAGTCAAATGACCTCCCGGCATTGGGCCCGAGGTCTTCAAAAATAAGGAAAACTTGCCCGAGGCAAGGAGCCAGCGTTCATCCTTGCTTTGCTGATTCAAATCCTCTTTATCTTGACAGCCATCCCTCAGTTTCAGAGGTAATATGGGTGACGGGGGCCAGAGCTGAGCGCTCAGTGCCACCACCAGGCGCAGCTTCACACGGTCCCCATCAGAGGGCAGCCAGAACCACGTGCCCACCACAGCACCATGACCCCAACTGAGGCAGAGCCACCGGTGCTCGAGGTGAGCTGAAGTGACAAGGTGAAGCCTGGCATGGCGGTCCTCAGGCAGGGCCTCCCTTTTGGTAGTCCATGGGTTTCACTGAGACACAGCTGCAGTCAGGCTGACAGAGCACTACCTGCAGTGCCTCTTTAACTACATTACAACTCTGTGCATTTTTAATTGTAATCTGCCCTTTATTTGTGTTTGCCGATCGCCTGAGGGCCCATGCAAAATTATTTATGAAGACAGGCTGAGATTTTGGAGCATCCTAAACTCTGTGGGTATTGGAGCTTCTTTCAATTGGAGGGGAAGTTTTGCCGCGATTCCCCCTGCAGCCAACACGCACGCTGCAAAGCATGCAACATGAACTTTCTGCTTGAGCCCTCTGAGCCGAAGTCCCTGCTTCTGCAGGGGGAAAATATTCCTCTCCATGTAGGATGGAAACACAGAAGGAATTTGGCGGCTCTCCCACCCACTTTTTGTTTTCAGAAGAGAGCTGTCTCTGCCTGCTTGACATTTTCACTTCCCTCTCATCTCCTCCACAGCAGTTCCATGTAAAAATCAGAGCCCCACGGACAGTGCAAGGAGTGCTGCAGCAGCCTCAGCCTGCAGCACTGTGAGAGGGGCTGCTTCTGCAGTCCTCAAGACTGCCTCCACAACTTCCAAAGGAATCCGGAGATCTCCCCGTTTTGTCATACAAGCTTCATTTCTGCCTCAATTGTACTCATTTTCTCCATCCTGTGGCTCTTCAAAGTTCTCCCAGGGAGAAAAAAAAAAAAAAAAAAAAAGGCCCTCAGCCTCAGCCCAGGCCCCAGTGAGATGGGAGCTGCCTGCTTACTCTGGTTAGCATTGAGCCAAAACCCCCCTTCCTGGGGGGTGCATCCCCCCTGCTTGGAAGGTACTGCAAGAACACAGCTGACACAGGGTTGCAGGGAACAGCACGCTGCACGAGTGGACCGCTCTGCCCAACTGCAGCAGCATCCTTCGATCCAGCATCTGAGTACTGGCAAAGCTTGGGGGCTTTGAAAAAACTTTCTACCTTCCTCTCCACCTTCCTTCTTTCCCTCACCCACCATGCAAAGAAATTCAGCTTTGCCAAGCTTATAACGTGCTGTGCACTGATTAAACCTTTCCATAACTTCAGAGAAGCTAATTACACCCCCCAAAGCTCTGTGACTGTGCAGAGCCAAGAAAACTTTATTTCCTGGGAAAGAGCTAGCTTACAGAACACAGAAAGAGGTGGCTGCGAATGATCCGCATGCAGCTCCAAGCACACACGGCTCTTATATCCCACTTGTTAACAGCATCGCTCTTTCAACATATGTTATACATACTAAGATGCAATGCTGCAAATTTAGTAAGGGGGTCTTTTTCAGTTGGTAGTGCAATTAGACAAAAATAAAAACCACTCGATTAAAAATTAAAATATCTAAGTCTGAACACACACACCACAGCCTATTCTACGCAGATCAGTCCACTGACTTTTTCCATTTCGGTTCTCCCAGTATGCAATGACTTCAAGTATTAGCTTTGTCCCACATGCCAAAACAATGGTTTAATAAAACCATATACTCTATGATGCATGTTATTATTTAAAGACTTAAAGTCACAGAACAGCAAACGAGGAGGTGCAATCTGCTAAATTAATGAGGACAAGACTTCCCATCCTGGATTACTCATCCTGCCCAGAAAAAGAGTACATTTATTTCCTTTCCAGATAGAAAGGTTAATTTATCTCATTAACAATAAGCTACAGCCATCAATACGGAGATCCGAACTGCTGTCTTGTTCAGAAAGGATGACAGGAACACTGGAGGCTCCAATTCCATTACAGAAGTTAAAAAGAAATGATATAAGGGATTATGTCCTAGGAGAGAAACAAGAACAGTGCGGGGAACTACAGGAGAATTTGAGAAATGTGAGAAAAACCCAGCCTCTCTGGACAGCCATTCATTCACTTCCATTTGGAGGAACCCACCCCACCACATCAGAACTCCAGTTTGTCCCTTCTGTCAAGAAACATTTTCACTAGAAGCAGACACTTTGAGATCTCTCTAGAGATTTAGAAAACAGAAGTCTTCTCTTTGTTAGCACCAAAAACTTAAAGAGCAAAATGCCATTATCCACAAAGAGGTTTTGAAGTCTGTTTACACAACAAGAATTACTTTTACTTTTCTAATTAAGCAGCTATTAACTAACATACAGAGTAATCACACCAGCACATGAAGTATTGCTATTAGCAAAATCTAATTAAAAGAACAGCTTAAGATTTGCCCAAGAACAACAAATTAGTCATGATAACATGTTTTCAAATCAACAAATGCAGAAGTCAAGGTGAGCTTTTAAAATTTCTTTGAATCAACATCATCTCTTATAGACGTCAGAGTTTTTCAGAACGTTCAGTAAGAGTGCAGCTTCTACAAGCTTCTCTGGCATTACCCTACCATGAGAACCTACCAGGTACACTAAATTAAGCTCAAATTAGATTATGCCTCCTCATTCTTCCTCTATTACATAGGCAAAATAACTGCCCAAGTGTTTAGAAGTTATCAGAAAGTCTTTAACCCTTTCCAAGTAAACAGTGCAGAGCAGATGCTTGCTGTGGTGCTACAGGTTTGGACAAGCTGTCAAGTACTACACGGTCACTGTGACAGTCTGCAAAACTGATTTTCCTCACACACCTTCTCCAGTACAAGGCAACGCCAGAGAATTTTACTTCAATGTTTCTAAACTATCTGCATTAAACACATCTTCAGACCATTTTTTGTTCTTTTTTTTGGTAGAAATGTGGCTTGATGCACTGTTGTAAGCACGATGAGACAAAATATAACAGGTCAATTCCATGTGTTAGTGGTGCTTTTGGAATAGCAACTGAGAGTAGTAAAATGTGACTGCCCTCAAAGACCACGGCAGAAAGCAGTATTATCTTCCTGATGTTGGGGTCCTTTACGTAATGCTAGAAACTTTATTTTGTCTTGCCAGCCAGCAACACGAACTACACGGACTTGGAGTCAACCTGTAAAAGTTGTAGACTAGAGGACTAATGCAGAAAAAGTAATTTATAACAGAAAACAACAGAGGAAATTGTTTCTGTAAATTCCATAAAGCATGAACCTGAATTTCCCATAATCTTATTAGAAACTCTGCTCTCACGACTCTTCCATGTAGATCCAACAAGAGAACTTGAACAGCTCAATAAACCTGGGATGGAGCAGGGTTCAATTCCAAAAGACTCTTCTGGGGTTTCAGCCTCAATTTGCTCTGAGGAACATGACCTGGCAAAGGGATACCGGTGGCTTTCACCAGCCTTCACAGGCACCAGACGACAAGAGATGCTGGACATCATCAGCACCTCCTCCGAGAACTCAGACCAACAGTTTTTCTGGCAGAAGCACCCTCCCTATATTCCTGTTCAAGCATGATGCATTTGCTTGAGACAAAAATCAGTTTGTTCTAGTTGCTTAGAAGTATGCATGCTTTTGCCTTATGCAGGGAGACAGACACGCTGCTATCATTTTAGCTGAATCCAATAGTAATACCCCAAGAATTATTGGTCAAACATTACGCAGCACTGGGATCACGTCTCTCCAACCCAACAGAATTGCTCTCAAAAAAGTACCTCCAAAATATATACATAAGTATTTATTTACAGATTTATTTTTTTCACCTTTGAGCTAGAGTTGTAGACTAGTTCTTTGACCCTGTGGATGAAAGGAAGTTACTGGTCTCCAGCCCTCAGGTGCAGTCTGGAAAAGCAGCAGCAGCATGGTGGGAACATGCAACTCTTCAGATGTCAAGAGTCAGGTAAATCCCACAAAGGAGGGAATATGCCAACAAGATTTGCTGGAAAAAAAAAAAAAAAAAAACTGAACAGGCAGGACAGGACTGCAATGACCACTGGACATGTGGACAGGCAATCCTGTGTCTTTACTCATAGAAAAAAAAAAAAAAAGCTACTTTGTGTGAGCAGCCAGCTGCTCAAGAATGGCACCCAACCCACAGCTGAGGAATTAGCAAGCAATTTTCATCTACAGTGTATTTCTTGGCCACTCAGATGACAAGCCCATTAAAAGTTGATGATAAACAGTACCAATTCAGTAGTTCTGTTTCTGAATTAAGAAAAAAAAGTCCTCCCAGGAACAGCGACATGTCTGCTCTTTTGCTCAGAGAGATCCCAATGTTCTCAAATAATCTCAATTAATGTCCTGGGTGATCACTATTTCACCACTGTTACTCCAAACAACTCCTTTAGGACAGGCTACAGCCTTCGAATTAGCACTACTAAAGTATTCCTGGTCCTCTGTTCTGCTGAAGCACGCAAGCTCCAACAGGAGAGAGATAGTGCCCATCCAAGAGAACTTACAGATAAATGAGTCAACAACTTCAGAGGCAGTTTTATCACCACATGTACTCGACAAAAGATAGCTGCTTACTGATATAGTCAAGCTCTGTTTTAAGATTTCATTCAGCCTTACAGGGACAAAGGCTGCTTTCTGGGGAGAAAGCTCAGTTAGAGACCACCAGAGCTTTGTTTCTTTATGCCATATCTAACTCAGAGGGTTTCCAAGGATAACTGTTGCTGAGAAATGTATTGATTTGTTCCTCAGAAGCCTAAGGATGCTTGAGGAATTGCAACTGGGGTTTCCTCCAAATGATTAGACTTCAAATTAAAATAGAAACATATCACTTTTCTCTTGTGGCTACAAAACTTCACTTAAAATTCTAATTCTGTATTTGGAAACAATACTGTGGTATCCATATGAATTAGCATTAAAGGGCCTTTTCAAGTGGAGGCACTGAAGAAATCTGCACAGTATGCCAGAACCCAGCCTGCACTGAGCTATGACTCAAGGTACAGCCAAGGCACAATGTTAGGGGGTTCCTGCTGCTGTGTGTACTGTATTGACAGGCTTGTTTTATTTTAACAGAGAGCCAGATCCCTCCAAAATCTACATCAATGCAATTTACATCACAGTACAGCCTAGAAAAGATAAAGATTCTTCCTGAGGATTTACCATGGCACATTCGTGCTTCTCTCCCTTGTTGCAGTGCCTGAGGTGGAAGCAGGGCAGGGAGCTGTCGGGCTCCACTTGCACTGACCGCTTGGTTTTTCCCACTTGTGTTCTCACCTCAGCAATTTGCGGCACACATCAAATTATACTGGCAGGGAAATTTAGGTTCTAAAATGTTTCAAATTTACAAACACCCAATTAAGTACCCATTACTTAAATTGTAATTGCTGTCCATTTGCATGCATGACAGTGAGCGCAGAGGCAGCTACGTGCGCAGAGCCGGCTCCACAGCCATATCACAAGCAGGTCAATGGGAGGTTCCAGCAGCAAGTGCCAGCACGACTGTGCACCACAATGAGAACTGTGTTGTTGTAGGCTAAATAGGCAGGCACTGCTGCTTGATCCTGTGGGTTACAGGGTAATTAGCTTCTGAATAACTGAAATCAATGGATGTTTTGCAGAATCACACCAAACAAGCAGAAGCTTGGCACGCAGACGGGAGAAACAGTCCCACTGCTACACAGTCGTGTTTGTTAATTCCTAGTTTAATTCCACCAACTTCAAAAGCTTTACAGAAGAAAGAAAAAAAAAAAATTACACAGCCTGGGGTTACTGGTAAACCCAATCAAATTACCCTGCAATTTGACAGCTAAAATGAAACGCTGTTGCTCCTGCCTCACCGCCTCTACTGCAAAGCCCTCCTCTCTCCCAGCAGCACGTGCTCTGCCACCTCTCAAGAACACATGGAATTCCATCACTACGTAAGTCTCACAGTTTCTTTGGAAATCATATCACCTTGTGATTTCTTGTCCCCCCACTTTTCCATCAAGCCCAATCTACAGTCAGGTAAATGTTTTACAGAAACATCTCCCACAGTCCAGTCTTAAAGGTTACAATCTCTTATAGAGGAAAGCCAACATGTTCATGAATTCACAGACCGGGTGAGGAAGGAGGCTTGCTAATGGACCGCAATAATTATAAGATGGGTTCAAACCCTGCTGAGGCGTAACAGGAAAAAACAGTGCCCGAGGGAAGGATGGAATAGTTGTCCACTCAATGATACACTTGGGAGGAGAAGAGAGCAAGTCTGTCATTGGGCAACTAAGGCTCCATTATGATCACCTCTGAATTCCAAATCCAGCCTCGAACCCAGCAGAGCCCCTCCCAGGCCACGCAGCCCCAGCAACACTGGCACTAAGAAGGCAGAGCTGCCCCTTCCCTGCACTTGCAGAAGGATTCCAGCCCAGAAAGTACTGTTTTGAATAAACTATTAAGAAAACTGCATGCAGCTAAATACCACACAAGAAAGAATGAAAAGCAAAAACCTGTACGTATTCCAAATAAAAATTAAGGCTCTGAATAAATCCCTCCCTCTATGCAACTGTATGTGTAAATAAGCTACTGCATAAGTGAAATTTCAAGTCTCTTCTTGCAAGGTAACTTTTTCAGAAACAATAAATTATTTTGAGAATTTATCATAATCTGCAGAAATGTGAAAACTAAATAAATTCATGAAAATGCCCTTACCTAATGATATTTACCAAATGACACCGTGTCCTCTGCTGTTTGTAGCAAGCTTAGTCACAGAGAATAAGGACAGGTTTGCCTTATTAGTATAGCTCTCTGCCTGTGTATTTTAAATACCTTGAAGCACAGTACCATCTGTGTGTAATCTACTAATGAGCTACTGCTTAGACCGAAGAAGGCCAGCCAGCTAACACCAATTACTCAGATGGAGGCTGCCTAATTTTTAAGCAATTAATGAGCCCCTCTCACTTTACTGAGAAGCTTCCTCTGCTTAGTTCTCCAGATATATTATTGGAGATCCTCATCTGAAGAAAGTTCTTTCGAGAAGAAAATAAGGGAGCGAGACACAGGCCAGCCACGCAGAGCAGAGCCTGAACCCTGCTGCGAGGGACAGCAGTCCCTCCTAGGACCAGCACAGCCTGCAGGGGAACTGCAGTTACCAGAGAAGCGTGCTGCAAAGGGGACTGCTCAACCTGCTTCTCTGTTCCAGATCGTTTGGGGCACTGAGATACCTCTACTAATACTTAAAGAGTGGAATAGCCAGAGCCATACTTACACAGTAGTGTTGCTGTTTCTATTCCCGCTTGCCTCCTGGTCACTTGGAAAAGCCTAATAGGGAACATCCTCAAATGCTGCCCAGTCACTGAACGTTTACGAAGAAGACTGACTGCTCCGTTTGCTGACTGATGAGATTCTAAAAGACTAGCCTTAAGGGGCTATTAGGTTATGCAAAAATAGAATCCCCTCTTCTGATGTTAAAAAATATTCTTTAATAACCTAAACAAAGTTTAAGGAGATCAAAATTACCTTTTACAGCTCCCTGTTGGTAAGTGCTGTAAAGCATAGAATGAGTAATACATTATCTCAGTAATTACACTGATAATGCACAAGTTTCATGTACACAATTAAAACATTAAAGGAGACCTAATTTCACAATACATTATGTACTACAATTAGGGAAAGGGCAGCACTATGTCCAAGAAAGGATGTGCTTGCCTTGCACAAGCCTAGAAAACATGCCACCTTTAATCACAGCAAGGAAACTCACAGAGGAGAGCTTTCACCCATCAGCAGATCACCCACCTGCTAGTGGATACCTGTATTTACACAACAGCAAGGGTCTGAAAGTGACACTTTATGTTGACCTACATCAGAAATCAGATAAAACACTTCAGCTCCCAATCTGCTTCAATAAAGATGGGATGCTCTCCTCCTAAAAGTAGTTTCCACTGTAATCCCAATTTGCCTAAAACAATACATACCATTTTGAATAGAAATGTTACATCCAAAATGCCATTAATGATACCTACTTTTTTCTCCATAGTTCTGATTGCCTAAAAACAAGCCAGTATTTAAGTTTCTCTGGCTCTTTACAGTGGGACAAGATTTTCAAGGTCTTGTTAAAAAAAATAATAGATCCTAGAGCTCAACCCAGCAATACATTTTCCATGACTTCAAGTCAGCTTTCTAAACCGCTGCTTCTACAGCAGCTTGGCTTGAGAAAACTTCTTTAAATCCACGTGTTTTCACAACAAACCTCACCCTGCACTGGCAGCCTGCAATGAGAGATGGGCAAGCAAGTCCAGAGGGCGCTACCCACGCTAGGGCCCCCCAGAGCCTCCTCCACCAGCGCCCAAGGAAGCCTGCGAGATCCAGCTGCTCTCACTCTCAGAGTTTTCAGATCTCTTCTGCAGGCAACCTGGGAGATATGACACAGGAAACTGCACCCCAGCAAGGATTCCAGAACTAGTAGGTCCCAACCATTACATGCTCAAGGTCTTCCATCTGTTTCATCTACGTCCATACCCAGGACTAGAGGTCCCAGCTTTCAGCTACAACTCCTGACTGCCCTGGATGCAGAGCCTGGGAACAACCCTGCCTCTGATTCACGTTCCAGCAGTTTTCCACTGCCTATTAAGTATACTCACCTTGGGGAGCTTCAAAATGAAATTGCATCGCTGAGAAATAAATTCCAACCTGTTTTAATCTCCAGAATGTGATTTTTCTGTGTTTTACCATTAGCTCAAAGACACCAGAATGATTGTATCTCACATTGCCCTTCCTCTTCCAGGCCCACCCATTATTTATTTTGCTGAATACGTAAGACAGCAAAAGCACGCATGAGATAGCTTTGCACACTGATCCAAATAACCTCAGGAACGAAAAGTAAATCAGCAACAAAACAAAAAAGAAAAAAAGCCTATATTAAGAACACACAGTTTCTGTTGTCTCATGAAAAATCTGATCTGCTATATTAACACCGGTCTTCATAAATATTAAGACAATTCTACCTTCAGCATACTGGGCAAAATCTATCAGCTCTCAAATAATAAAACTTGTGCAACTGCTTTTTAGTCAAATTCGACATGTGTTTGTATGTGGATGAAAGAACCAGCATTTCTTTAAACCAAAAACATCCAGATAGACTATACACCAAGGTTTCCTTGGAGAAAGCTGCTTTATTTGCACACCTGACTACAGAATTCCAGTTCCTTCTATCACTAAAGCTCTGAAGGCAGATAGTGGGCAAGCACATATGCAGTGCAGAGTAGCTCAGATGCAGATGGCTGCAGAGTTGCATCACTTTATGGCCAGCAATGGTTGTTTGGGTCAGAAGAGCAACTGATGCACGGATTTGTGGGTTTCTTTTTATAAACTAGTCACACTAGAGACTCGAGGCATCTCCAAGGCTCACAGTTCCTCGGGTATTTGATCTGCCATCTTACAATCTTAAGTGGTTTTTGCTCCTGTGTGCCCCAGTATAAATTGTGAGGACAGTTTAGAACCAGAATGCACAATATGCTTGTGGCATTCAGATGCAAAAGCTACTCTGCTATAGCTGGCTTTGCTCACTAGCTGTAGTCTAACTTCTCTGCTCCTTCCCATTTCTAGACAATATCTTACCATCTTCTACTGAAGAAATAACAAATTGCTAACACTTTTCTCTTTCTTTCCACAGTCTTCCAGCCACATTCTTCACACATATTTATTTAGCCTCAGAACTCATCTAGGAGATAGTACTGTTTTCATCAACCTTGCCTAAGGCATAAGCAGAACAGAGGGAAATGTGCTTTCACCCCCCCCATGACATTTAGTGTGCTGGCCAACCTGAACATTGCTTCATCTGTTTGTTTTCATTTGGTGGTTTTTTTTGTTTGTTTGTTTTAAATGATCTGTAAAATCAGAAGACACAAGCATAAGAGACACTTACTTAGATCACGGTAGCAGACGTTTACCTAAGATACCAAGTAGTCCCATAAGATCTATAAAAAGTCCTTTACAAGGTAGGAAGGCACCATTAGAACACATAGTGCAAAAATCATACTATCATCACATTTAAAGCCTCTGCCACACAGTCTTAACAAACATTTCCATAGGACACATGGTTACTGGCTGCCAAAACAACAGGTAGGAGCAAAATAAAAAATATTGTACTTTAAACAGCTAACAGAAATTCCTTCACAGTGCCTCCCTTCCTGCCCGGAACTGGGAACACAGGAGGGCCAGCAAGAAAGAAGGGATGGCAGAGGCTGGCATGGAGCAACTCATAGCATGGGTTGCTTGGTTACCTCTTGGAAGAGCTAGGTGCTCAAGTTAGAAGTTTAACTTTTTCCACTAGACACTTTCTTCACAGGTGAAGCACTGAGACCAAAACTCAATCTACTGTATTCTTTCACATCAGTATGTAAGTAATAACCATACATACTCTCTGTAGGAAAGAATCAACTGGATTTGAAAGGATTAAAGATTAACAAAACATACACTTTAGAGGTGACACCACAGATCAGGCCAATTTTGCTTTCAACTCATAGATGGGTAAATCATTTCTACTTTAGCAAGTAATAACAGCATCACAACAACCTCAAGGAGGTCCATATATATGTACTGTACTGAAAAGAACTCTTTCCCACTTCACAGCTCAGCAACTCAAATCAATCAACTCTGCACTTTCTGAAAGAGGATCTCTCTGACGTTTCCTTTACTATTTGTGAAAACAAGTCTTCCAAACTTAAATGTAGGAAAATAATAAAAACTGCACCATCTCATTTCTCCTTCCTATTGCTACTTCCCATAACGACTCAGCGTCTCCTACCTCACAATTTTATTGCTTGTTGCTTCCACAGAACGCTCGCAGCCAGAACAAACAAACCAACAGAAGGGAATCTTTTGCTACAACATCACAGCAACTGCCCATTGAAAACTGATGCACGCTTCAAACAATAAGCACTGTTCTGAAAGTAATGTAGAGAAAGTTCCTTACATTCAGTGGACAGAGATATGGGAATAAACATTAATGTTCATACTTAGTTCAATTTAAGGAGCCTGATTTCTGTTCCTTTAATTACACACAGCCCATTATGCCTGCCTTAAACACATATGCCAGTCACAAAAACCCATGCACATAGAGCTGTACTGGATCAGGAGCTGACCCCAAGTTAAGCCCAACATTGTAGCATCACTGAAGCATCACAGCATCATCGCAGCTCTGGCAAAGTTTGTATCCTCCGAGTGACCCCTGAGCATCTGTGCCACTACAGCTCCCAAACCCAGCAGATGCATTTTATCCTTTGGGCATGGTTGCAACTGATCCTACAGGAAATCAAAGGAAGCAGGGAGCACAGCTTGAGGGCACACCTGCCCTCTTCTAGAGAAAGGCCTGAAATAACACACCTACCCGTTACTCACAGACCACATCTGCAGAGCAACACAATGGCTTCCGGTCCTGAGGAGGCTGAGAAAAACACGTGTCAAGGCCCCAAAGCCAGGAACTGCCCTCATAACACAGCTGCCCCCTCAGACAGACACCCATCGAGCAGTGTGGATGGCTGCTAATGGTTCTGGGCTGCTGCGGACCCACTGCCCCCCAACCCCATGCCCACACTCCAGGAACTCTGCCTCCAAGCTCAGTGCTCCTGGCACACAACTTACACTTCAGGAGCAATGGTCCCTGTTCCTCCCACAAACCCGCTGCAACCTGCAGGCATCTCCTCAGGTTCTCACCTGAGCCATCAGATCTGCTCCCCTGAAGTCCTTCCTCTCTCCCTTCAAATTTCAGGCTCTGCAAACGTGAGCCTCTGCTCCATAGAATTTTCCTGACGCCAGGGAAAGAGCTGCAGAGGAGCAAAGCCACTGCTATCACCTCTGCAGGTGCTGCCAAGATGACACAGTTGCCTTTTATGCCTCCAGGCCCTATTCAGCAAGGTGTAAAATTTAAAAAAAAAAAAAAAAAAAAAAAAAAAAAAAAAAAAAAAAAAACCACCTGTCTAACCCCATATTTCCAAAGCCAAATGCTACAAATGGCAGATGAGTTCAAAGAGGTGGATGGGCTCCCCAGTTCCGTTTTTCTTTTTTAAACAGCTAAAGTGAAAGGAGACTCACTGGGGCCAGCAAACACGCTCACTGCATGCTGGGTAACTCTGCAGCTGCATTATTTATAATTTTGCTCAAACATTACATAAGACAGACCTTCAAAACATATGAACAAGAGAAAGGACAAAACACGGCAGAACAACTGCCCCTGTCCCTCAGGATGGTTCACTTCAGAATAAGGGCAACAGCCTGCAACCCACACCCTCAGAGCCAGAAATACTGAAAGATCTTCAAATTTATATTTAAGATCCTAAAGAAAGCAAGGCAGATACTTTGATATGAGACATTTTTTTTCCGTTTTATAAAAGCCTCGTTTTGATCCCAATTAAAGGCACAGGGTTGGAAAATCTCTCAGTCATGAAGGTGTGCCTACTAGAGAGGCTCGGACAGTATTAATACTGCAGCCAGCTGCAGAACAGCCATCCACACAGCTGACAGGAAATCTTCTCCAGAAGGGGAAGAGTATAGATTTTTAACTGAGGAAATGACATTGCTTTCACGTGTCTCTTACTCTCCCCGTCCCTAAAGATCCTACCTTTGTAATTTACTGCTGTCTGAAACGATTTAATTGCCTCCATTCATTTTATTCAGATACAGTTGTGGTTTCTCTTTTGGGAAAGAAGTCTGGCTTTAATATTTAAATATCAACTCAATATTTTAATTGTTTCAATTATACATGAGCTCATTTTAAATGAGTGTAATAGCTAAAAATTTGAGTGTTTAAATAAGTTCAATATTTAAACCCTGTCAGGCTGAGGTCACTACAAATACCCAAACCGCCTGCATTCTTTCCTTTCTTGTTCTTCTCTGTGCATCTCTCTTCCTCTCCAGCAGCAAGGCACATATCTGACTGCTGCCAGCCGTCACCCAGGCCTGTCTTGCAGCCACATCTCTGTCTGTCCAGGGCAGAGGAAGCCAAGGCTGAGGCTCCCTTCTCGAGATGCACTGAGTACCCGTGCTGCACAGCTTGCTGAAGCCCCCAAGACGTGACTGAACACGAGCGTATTCCTCCACTCCTCCCCCAATAGAAACCAAACAGATGGAAAGGAGCCCTGAACCAGCACACAGACACGGCTGTGTGCAAGAGGGGCTCTATGCTCCTGCTTCAATGACAGCTTAGAGCAACATCCATCTTGACTTACTTTTGTTTGCTGAGGCTGTAAGTTACAGTTTTCAGGAAAAAAAAAAAAAAAGGTTGGTGCACACTGATCGCTGCTGACAAGCTCCCATTTTCCTCTGTGTTACTGCATGATTTGCAGAAAGGAAAAGCTGAAAACTTCTTTCACACTCATATCTCAGAAAATGGGAGAATTCATAGCCATGCATTTAATATGATGGGCAGAAGTCAGTTCTTTGGGTAGATGCAATTGCAACAAAAACCAAACGCAAACGAGTGAGCACAGTGCAGCTCCTCTAGGGGCTCATTCCAACAAGAGAGATGGACTTTTAAGAGTTAGGGTCCTCCAGAATATCCCATTCCAGGCACAAATCCACACGTCACCTCTGAAGGTGGTAGCTCTACTTCCATACGCGCTGCAGTTTTTGAGAGCCAAAATGATCAGACAGTAACACCAGAAAAATAACCAATCTTCACAAAAGGGAGCAGAGGGAAATCCCAGGCTACAGCAAAGACAATCAGTAACAATCAGTAGGAAGGTGAAAGGCTCCTGACACAATGCAGAGAAGAGACGAGATTCTGGCTCTGCAGCTCGGAGGACATAGAAGTGCCAAGCTTGAGCCAATTAAGCTCCATCAACCTGGAGCAAGACTCCTCCCAGTTCTCTCTGCAGCCAGAGATGTACAGAAGCCTCAGGGATGCCTGCCCATGCTCTAGTGCACAAGACAGGCATGCCCTCTGGAGCTCAGGCATGCTGAGTGGGGGTATTTTAGCACAGCAGATAAATGCAGCAACGATAAATGGCATCAATTATTCACTAATGGAATTATGCCTAGTAAGTCAAACAGAATGTATAATCTGAAAAATCTTTTGCTTAAGAAATGCAATGATTTTTAATTGGTTTATATCCCCCACTATGAGTACTCAAAGCACTACATCCAAAAGGCCTGGGAAGAGAAGTCACTTAATCAGATTAAAAGGAAATCCCTACCAGCTGGGAACCTAACAGCTCCCACATCCTCAGTTTATTTGTATAACCTCCACCTGTAAAGCCCTTCCAGGTTATTACTAGGGCTGCAGTCCCAGCATTAGATGTTTGCTCAGTTTCACTTCTCAAAGAAGGCAAAAAGGATGATTTGCAGCTTTCCAAAAAGCTTCTTAATATTAATAAACGCTTGTGAAACCTAAATCAACATTACATTCACACAGATGCTCGAGGCAAAGTATTCTGCCCCCACCACAAACAGTAATCATTACTCTGTAGACATGACAGATTTGTTTTGGAGCACCTGGAAGCTGCTGCATGAAGAATCTGACTAGCGTAATTAAATTAACTCACCTATTTTAATTCTTTTGGCACAGCATCTGAAGTGGGAAGAAGCCAAACAGTTTTACTGTGGTACAAGTTTCTGTGTCATTTTTGCAGCATTCTGCAGCTCTCACATACATTGCTGTTTGTCATCTCTAAGTGGAAACAAGAACACCTGAGTCTATAAGGAAGGGCAAGTAAAGGCACCTGAGACCATTTATTTCAGTTCTGGTTTGCTGGGGTTTTTTTTCCTCCTTCCCGGAGGACTGTTTCTTCACAAACTTTAACTCTACACCTCCCGCTGGAGCACCATTTTGTCACCTTCTTCTTGACATCTTAGGAACTCTGCTCCCGTCCATCTCCTCAGTGCCTTCTGCCTGTTGGCCAGCTCCTGCGTTCTGCCTGTACTTGCTATTTGGAGTTCACACCCTCAACTTTCTCCCCCTTAGGTTTCCATTCCTTGACTACAAAGAAACATTTTCCCAATCAGCCTCTTCCAACATCCTTCTAGTCAAACCCCTGTTCCCTTTAAGGCAACTCCAGTTTGACTGATAGAGCATTTCTGGGCACACTGCTTTCCTCTGGACTGTCTCAGGGAGGCCCCTGCAATACTTGAACACAACACTGCACTTTCTCTTTGCTCCATCCCAAGTCCCATTCAACTTCACCCCTTGAGATTCTCCCTACCTTTGAAAAAATACATAATCCATTATGTGGTATTGCACACACGCTAATTAATTTTGTAATTGCTCTTGTATTCAACACTAATCACAATTTTTCCTCATTCAGGCTGTAATTCTACATACTGCTTGGAAACGTGCCAGTCTACATAAGTCAAAGAAGGCACAGACACCCCAATTTTGCTGGTTTATTGCCCTAGTAGCCCAAATCTGTCTTTATCATCAGCATCAGCACTTTCCATGCACTGCTTCACACCACTCTACAGAAATGTCTGCACAGTTTCTCTTCCCATCTTAAGGACATTCACCCGCTCAGACATCCCAGCGCTGACGGCCAGCAGGACAAACAGCTGCACTGCCCACCCTGAGCACAGCTCCACAGATCCTGTCCATGCAGAATCATTTGAGCACCCCATCCACCCCCCTGCTGCTAAACCAGCCTCCCCACTATCAGACATCCTGCCATTCTGAACAACTGTACACAAAATACCACAGACACTTTCCCCTTCTCACTTTCCTGTATCAAAAACATCATTTATTAGGAAAAAAAAAAAAAAAAAAAAGCAACTAGAGAACCACAGCACTGGTCTGGAACCATCACCCCACCAAGCAACAAGGTCTCACTGTTTCTTTTGCCTGCATCCAGCCTCTGTCTCCGATCTTCTACTCAAGGACTAAGAGTTAAAATTCAAAAGCCTCTTGAGCGCCCGTCCCCTCACATCACAACACCCAGTGAGACCCCAGGCAACCAAGTGACAGCACCTCATATCTAAAGACCACTTTCAGAAAGGGAGTCAAATTATCAATTTCACTCCAAGTGCTGAAACTACAGAAACAGAAAATGTGTTTCACACACAATGTGCTGGAAGAAGAAAATAAAAATCAATAGTTTGTTCCACGCAGCAATCTAAAAGTCAGCACAAGAGAGAATGAATATTAAAAGGTGAAAGCCAACTACATGATCACGTACTTGCAAAGAAACTATTTTTACTTTATGTGCTTTTTCCCCTTCATCTTATAGTGAACATATACTAGCTCAATTAAATGAAAAAAACAAACTATTCACTGCCGTGGGTTACAGTTAGCCATAAGCAGGCTAACATATTAAAGCATTTTTTCTACCAGTATTCAACCAGTATTGATACTGTCAACAGCTGCCAATAACACAAGACATTCTGCAGAGTCAATCAAAGAAAGCAGCTAAATGTAACAGAATACACTAAAATATAATTGAAGGTAAACCATCAGCCGAATGACGCTACAACCACAGACGTTATTTCTACAGATATGTACTTCTGATAAAGGAGATGCAAAGGCCCTTCCCTGCAGCCGGTGGTACTGCCTGGCATCAGTGAATCAAGGCAGCTCAACTACACAGGTTATGGATCTCGCAGGGGTTCCCAGCCAGGTTAGTAATAGCAGTTTTGTACAACAAAAACACCACTGCCCTTAGCAGGCTTTAGATCAAGCTCTGTGCTGTAGCCAAATCCTGATCTCCGTGCCTACTCTCACAGGGCAAACAAGGCTCACAACAACCACAGCAAAAGACTGTAGACCAGTTTGGCTTAGCAACATCCATTCAGACACTGAGCTGAGAAAGAATTCAGCCTAAGATCTGGTGATTCACAGAGTAGTATTTCCCAGCCTGAGATGGGAAATACAGTTTTTTATTAGGGACAGACCAAAAAACCTTTTCCTCCTTTTCCAAAAAATACAGAAATTAAACTTGAAACTGGCCACATCAACCAAGCCAGTAATTTCTGTTTGTACTGCATGCAGCATGCAAGTTGAAGAGAGCAATATCTTCACAGAAGGAGCTGATGTAGGGTAGATGCACTATGACAACAGGAGTTATTTCAGAACGGCAGTACCATATTGGTTACCTGTTCATGTACATAAGAACAACAACACCACGTAACACAGGTGCTAACCCACCTGCCTGCCCAGATCCTTGAGATTACCCAAGAAAGGCAAATGTTTCCAGATTACTTTGTTCCCACTGAGCAGGGACAGCTGCAGCAGTCACTTCGCACTCAGAGCACTAATGATGGAACATTACCTAGATCAACCATCTCTCCTGGAAGAAGGGAGACAGTTCAATGCTTCCTCGAAGTACTCTGTTGTTATTAGTGTGTTCCAAAAGCAGCTACAGACATAAACCAGCTCCTGTTACCTTTCACTGCCAGAATAATCAGAGAAAGCACTTTGCTGTACCCAGGGAAGTTCTTCCCAGTTAAACCCACAAATGATCACACATACAGCTGGCATGATTTTTTGCAAGATGCCCTTCCAACATACAGTAAACCCATCAAGACTCAAAAATCATCAGGAACCACATTCAGAGTTCAGAAAATCTGTTAGCATCAGTTCAAGAGTGGATTTTAAAACAATGCCAAATTCATCACTACTTTAGTGGACCCTCAACCCAATCAACTTTCTTCCTTCTTTTTCTTTCCCTTAAGAAAACACAAGGACATTTCGGGATAGCTTAAGACACATCAACAGAACATTACAGCGATAAAATTCATCCCGTAACATCAGGTAAGCAGATCGTTTGATTTTTTTTTTTTCCCAGAAGAGAGCAAGTATATACGCAAAACAAAAAGAGGTCATTTAAAACACTTGTTTCAATGAGCATTAAGTCCAGATCCAAAAGTAAAAACATTTTTTCTGTGACTTACCAGAATTTCTCTTCGAGACGAGCTTCAAATTCATGCTGACTACAGTACAGATCACAAGGACCAAGAGAACAAGAGGCTTCATCTTTCACTTTCTTTGGCAGCTGAAATGGAAACATAGTACGAAGTCTGAATCACAGGTCTTCATCACACCAATGCAGCAGCTACAACTGAACATTTCTCAAAGAGCCAGTACAGGGCTATGCTTAACCTGGTGACATGTTAGGTTTTTGGTTGGTTTTTTTTTTTTAATGCAGAGGTAGGAAAACATCATGGCTCAAAGCAACCGTCCGTGAATAATTTACCTCTGAGTACCACTCCAAAGGTTGTTGGTTTTGTTTTTCAAATATTTTGAAAACATTATTTTGCTTAAAAAAAAAAAAAAAAAAAAAGGACAAATTCTTCTTTGAAACAATCTGAGTTTAATCTGACAGATTTTTATATGCTGTAGAAGATTAATCACAACAATTATAATTCATTTATTTTGTTCCATACTTCAAAAGAACACTTCAATGTTGTAGTAGGCGACAGCGAGGATTTGGGATGTGACGTGGTAGGACTCTCCCCTTGCTCCGTGTTGAAAGGTTAATGTATGCATAAGGGGCGTGGAGGACGTAGGATAGGTATATAGGTAAATCGCACAACGCAATAAACGCCATTTTTCTGCTCACCATATTGGTATTCACGTGCCGTTCTTTGGCCCGGGTAGGTTTTACCCGATAGTCCAGCACAGGCGCAGAGCTAAAAGAACATGGGTTGCCAGGTGCATGGCAACACTTCACATTGTTTGGGAAAATGTAAGCGTATGTTATTTGTGCCATTTCTCCTAGAAACCTTATTTTCCCCACTGGTGACCTTGTAAAAGCTCCTACAATGAAATGACGCTAGTCCAGAAATTTCTAATACAAAATGAAGTGAAGGTGGCTGAATAAAAACCAGAAATCAATGAAACCAAGCCTTGAGACCGTTATTAAAAAGAGAGTAAAACTCACAGGAGGGGCTAATTCCATCTGCTTTATATTATAATTAAAAAAAAAAAAAAAAAAGAATCTAGTTTATAATTGTAGTTTGAGTTGTATGTAATTATTGGAACCAGTTATGTTTTCATTTACAAGTCCAAGGTCATTCAAGAAAACATAGCAAGAACACAGTGAGGTTCCCTGTGTGTGATGGAAAAACAAGTGTAGTGAAACTGAAACCAGCAAATCCCATCCTTCTCTCTTAATGAAAAAGGAGAGAGATGCTTAATTAGAAGCTATAGTCCCCAAATACATGCTTAGCATGAAGTCACAGGACTTTAAGTGGCTTGATATATTTAGACTCCAGGAATTCATCTCCATACCAGATACAGAACTCAGATCAGGATCCCTACTCTTGGATACAGAGACTAGTTACCTAGATCAGTATGAAGTTTTTATTTGCATCCAAATAATCAACTGACGCTCTACAGCAGTTCCGTTTAAGCAGAAAGGTGCACAACCACCTGCATTAGCAGCCAAGGCAAAGACCAATAAAACGGAGGCACCCCAAATGGCAGAGGCAGCCCCCAGCACAGGCTCAGTGTGAAAAGCCAGCAGGAGAGCACCATGTCCTGCAGGTCTCTGGAAATTATTCCATTTAATTGGAGCTTATTACATCAACCATCCTTCCTTTGTCATTTTACTGCCAGCCTACTGTTGTGTGAAGAAAATCTAAGGAACCACATACAATTTTTAACACAATGGCAATTATGCTGCTACTCAATTATTCCAAAATTACTGCTTATACCTGAAGTTTTCACCCCTCACCCTACTGCACTGCACTACAAAAAGGCAGCAGATTCCTTCTTGCTGCATTTTATGTTCCCCTGGGCACTCACTGCCTACTGATTCCCCCAAGTAACGACGCTAAAGAGCTGAAGGAATATTCAAGGAGCGATACGCACTGAAGACCATCTGACAGTGCTTAATGGCAGAATCTGTTTTCGTTCTTCCCTACCCTCTCCTTGGAGTACCAAAATCCTGAAACAAGCAAGGCCATCTTGACAAGAGAGCGAGGAGAAAGTAATTGAACTAAATCTTTTGACAGATAATTGTAATGATGATGTTATGCTAGAACGATTTTCAAGTGTAGCTTTGCAAATTGCCTTCTCTACTTCCTTCCCTTTGGTTATTACAGCGGAGATATGTAACTCCGGGATCCTTCTTCATGTGTCCCTAACTCCAGGATCCTTCCTCACGTGGCCCCTTCATCCTCACACCCCAATGGCCTATCCTGCATTAAATAAACTTAAAAAACTCAAAGCAAGTTCTGCCAAGCAACATTCACGACAGATATAAGGGAAAACTCTGGGTTCTGCTGTCAGCACCAACAGGCGCTTTGCTTTTTGAAGCCCGGGCCTCACTGAAGCAGTCACTGCACTAACAATATTATGAAAACACAACAGGAAAAGGTCAAGAATCTACTCCACCACCCAGCCATTCCCAACCCAGCCCAGAGCCATCCACTCATCTGACACACAAGCTGAATGCAAACACACAGCAGTACTTGGGGTGCCTCCTTCATATACCGAGATGTCCCAGCTGAAGGCAGGAGCAGTCATAACACGCAGGGCTGCAAGCATCCAAGACAAGATATCTTTGTTTGCTGGGGAGGAGATGTCAGGGGCTGAGCCTGTGAAGATCCCCCTAATGATATCTGCCAGCCTCACAGTTCCCTCCAGTGGGCCATGCACTCACCTATCAGGCACAGGGATGGCCCAGAGACTTAAGATGGTCTCTCATGCACTTCCCAGCACTTTGGGAAATAAACGAGAGGGAAAGTGTCTACAATCTGGTGAAGAATGTGAATAAAACTGTGCTATTCTGTAGAGATACCAGATGGGATACAATAACCATTATTCAAAACCATTTTCTACAACTGAGGCTTTTCTTTCAAGTAGGACTGATCTAGACCACAACTACACCAGAAAGCCAAGCACTCACACAATGTCCCTGGGAGGACACCTACTGATCCACATGAAAAGGAAACACACGAGGAAGGGGTTACCCACCCTGTTACCATAAGGGACAAAAAATTCAGCCTCAGGGCCTGACACTCTTGTTGACTTTAGGCTGTTTATTCCATACACATACAGTCAAAGCTAAGACCACGTTTAAAGGATTTAATAGAAATAACTGCCCATAGAATGTGTGGATAATGGGGGACTCCAGATAGCCACAGAGACTCACATCTCAATAGATGAAGAGAAGGAGATTCCAGCCACAAATTACACACCTCAATACTTAATACGCTTCCCAACAACCAATTGCAACACTGCATTTTTAGCACTGCCGAAGTCCCAGTTAAACTCTGACAACACTGCCAGGGACAGCCCTGCACCAGAGGTAATGCACCGCTTCTTCATCCACTGCAGCACTATCCCAGAACTCTGAATTCTGGCTTCCCACTAAGAGCTGAACCCAATCTTCACCTCCAGGGCACTACCAATCTTCAATTTACTTTAACCTCCTATGACAGCATAAAACTCTCCTGTCTGAAACACATTTCAAAGAAGGCAGGTTACAGCTAGGAGTTTGTAAGATTTCTAAATATCGATTTTAACAGAATTTTTTATTAAAGTTTCATTACATGCCAGGATCTCCTCCTCCCCATTTTCAGTTAGCTGTTCATGAAACAGCTAAGTTTTAAAATCCCCAAGTTCCTTCTCCTGGTGCAACAACACGCTTCCCTAAAAACAGTAAATGCTTCCATTTAGGATATCTATATGCTACAAAATTATTGTTATAAAAATGCATCTGTTCTTTCTCTTTACCCCTTTATTTCAAATGGGAGGACCAAAGATGATAATTTTTGCCGACTTCTCTTTTGAAATGCGTATGAAAACCACCTTCTTCGCCCACCTCCCACTGCTGTGCAGAACAGCCTTTCAAACACTTTCAGAATCTAAGATCTGTGTAACCGAAATAAAAAACTTAATGACTTTGGATAGCCAGAACACATCACAGAAACAAGCGTGCTTGTCAAGTAAAACTCAAGTACAATTCCCACATGCTTGAGCACAGCTAACTGGCTCAAGGTCCCCGAGAGGAATAAAGAGACAGGCAGAATAAAGTGCTCCCTGAGAAGGCTGAAAGAATCCAGCCCTTGGCGTGACCTACCAGGTTATATCTGTATGAAGGTAAGCAAAGGGAGGTCACTACCATCAGAGGGAGCAATGGAAGACAAGGAAAATGCAACAGTTTTGTTCTCAGTCGTTCCTTCCCTCCTTGTGCCGCTGTGATGCTGCAGAGCACAGATTTCAGGCAGCCCTCCTGGCCTCTGCTGTAAGCACCCAGCAAACAGGAGGGTACCAAGTTGAAATGAAGCACAAATTCTGTTCTTCTGAAAGCAAACCACAAAAAACACCTGACTTCCACAAGCTGCCTAACGGCCTTCAGCAGCCCTGACAAACTACGGCATTTCTTCAGGGCCCTCAGGAAACAAGGCTTGGGAAACTGCAACAGCATCCAACACTGCAAAGAACTTCACTCAAGTGTCAAGGTTCTAATAAGGTGTTTAGAAACAGGAAGGCAATCGGTGCATTAGTATTCCACACAAACCCCAGCACTGAGATTCCCAAGTCTCCGCTTTACATGCAATTTAGTTTTGCTCTAATTTCTACCACAAGCTTTGCTTATACCGCGTTCCTCTGCAAGAGAAAGCAAGAAGAGACGTGCAGTGTGTGCGCACTCGGCACACGCCTGTGCACAGACCGAGATCTGCTGACACACTGTGAGGATCCGCAGGTTCTGGCTCCTCCACAGACGCCGTGATGCAGAAGGTGCTCATTAAAATCAGCAGCCCACCTCTTGAGTGGTTTCCAGTTGTCAGGCTTTGTTGTTCACAAACCTCGGAGAAATAAATTACTGTTTTCACCCCCCACACACAAAGTAAGAAATGGCAACAGCAATTCTTTCGACATCTTTACAGTATACTAGATGGCGACTTCTGTTCATTCCTTTTCAAACCATTTGCCCACTCCGCTTTTTAAGGGTTTCAATTTTAATGAGAGTTCTCTCTCAGGTCTCCCATTCTGTTGCCAACACACCAAATGTTGAGCTGTGTATTACTGAAAAGTTTTCAGCAATCACAGCACGGTGGGTGGAAGCAATCCACAGTGGGCACCGGTCCCTTTTTGTTGACACCCTGATCTCACACACACACAGCAAAAGAATTAAAATCAGAGACGCCTGCCAGTTCAAATATTGTACCTGCATCTCTACTTGGTATGAGTCACGCACCACTCTTCACTCTGCTGCTCAATGAGCATCACAGCATATTTCATTTTGCCTAATCTGCTGTACATCCTCACCATCGTAACCAGACACTTAAGATGTCCAAATGTGCAATGAACATTGTTCTACAAGGCAGCACGCACTCAGCGTTCACCTTGCTGGATCAAAGCCCGCATGGCATCCCCGCTCCATGAGCTCGGGTCCTTACCTAAATTCACATCTGGCTAATTCTCCTGCTTCAGATGTAATTCTATGACAAATTCACAGCTGCAGTAAGCTTAGCAGCAATCCAGGCAGCACTCGTGTTGTGTGAACTGAAAGTAACCAGTAACAACAAGATGACATCTAAAACACCTGAGATTCTTACTGGCACAACAGCGCATCAGTTGCAAGAAAGCAATATAAGGAAAAACTGAAGTACTGTCCCGAGCAAGCACAGGGAACTGTTCCAAAATGCAGATAGCCGATAAGGTCACAACACCAATCTGTGTGATGGGGTGTGAAGCTTGTTCTGCCTGGAGATGAGGGGGCTCCAGTGAGACCTCACTGCAGCCTTCCAGTACTTGAAGGGAGTTTATACCAGAGGGGGACTGATTTTTTCACATGGGCAGTGATAGAACCAAGGGAAATGGCTTTAAACCAAAAGAAGGGAAATTTAGGTCAGACGCAAGGAGGAAATTCTTTACTCAGAGGGTGGTGAGGCCCTGGCACTGCTGCCCAGAGCTGCAGGCGTCCATGGCCAAGCTGGATGGGCCCTGGGCAGCCTGAGCTGTTGGGGGGCAGCCAGCCTGCAGCATGGGGTGGGACTGGGGGGGCTTAAAGGTCCCTTCCAACCCAAGCCAGTCTATGCTTCTATAAATGCAGAATCTTATCAGTTATGTCAGAAGCAATACAAAGCATGACCCCTTAAGTGTTAATACCGACGTTTTTTACTATAACACTTCCATCAAAAAGTTGGTGTCCTCCGGGTCACCACTTGGCACATATTTAAGTGCAGCATCTTAACACCTTTAAAGGCCTCTTATAACATAACTTCAGAACAGACATTGGGCTTCAGTGGCAGGCACAAAAAAATACCACTGAGGGCCTCCACTCAATAACTTCTACCATTAACACAAGATAGTGGAAGCGGTTTTAGTTATGTTAAAGCAGCAGGCTCAACACTATGAGTAAACTGTTGGTTTGTTCTGTCTCAAGAAAACCCTGCACGCGTTAACACAAGAAACTTCTCCTGCAGGAACCTTCTGATTCAATAGCTACCTAAAATAGTGCTCAGCGACAGCAATAAAATAAAGAGCAGAAAACAGAACAATACCCTGTGATATTCCAATCACAGATACAGATTCCAGCGTCAGTGGAATCAAAGCGCTAACCAGGGGGGTCAGCGCTGGACACGCAATGAAGGCACTCACACAGATCTCTGCTAAGATAACAAAACCTGAGCCACCTATCTGAACAGCGGCATGAAGCAGAAGAGCTACACCTGCCCAGCCCTGGTGGGCAGGCTAAGGCCTATCAGCTCACACTGCACACAGACCTTGATTCCCTAGGCAATTCAGTCAAACGGAACTCAAGTTCATTACATCTTCAAACTGGATTTTCAGTCTCTGAATCTCACTCCTCACTTAGTGCGGCAACTCTTGCAGCAGGAAACGCAGCACCCAGAAGCAGTAAAAAACAGTTAAAAAAAAATTAACAAAAAAAGGGAAAGTCAGTTTTTGTCTGGTTGCTCTTGGGGTGGGATTTGTTTTGAAGCCTCGCGCCCAGCTGTGCCATCCCGATGTACCGACTCAGCACTGCCCTCTATTCTACAGAGAATCATGGTTCCAGCCTCAACTTTGCCACGCACTAACTGCACATCGCAAGATATATAGATATACTTGTCCAGTATCACAGCAATTAAATTTGAGCAGTCCAGGCCCCTTATAGACATTCAAAGTGAAATACATGTTGCGGGAGGAGAATTACCACTGTACTTCAAACTCTCACGGTTTATGAGGTCAGCATAATGGATATATTAATTTACAGCCTTTTTTTTTTCCCCCCCTGGAGTAGGAGCTATTAATATTCTACGTATATTTACTTCTGCAGATGGTGGTTTAATCAATACGGTACCTCGGGCAACACGAAAGCAATGTAAGGACTGTCAGCCCCAGAGACCTGATGCTTATGGCAGGGCTCAGCCTCTTACCATAGCCTTGTAGAAGTACCTAGAAGGTGACAGAGAAGTCTACTGAGGGGGAGAAGAAAACACAAAGACTGTCTGTCTGACCCTATAAAGCTAAGCCAGCACACTAGCACTAGGGAAAGAAGAGATTATGAGACTCAGACTGGCCTAAGTCCTAAAGCCCGTGGAAGAGCTCTGTTGAGCTCATAAAGACTCTGAACCTGGGGATTCAGTTCTCCAGAGGTGGTGGGAAAGGAAAGAACAAGCCGCTGCTGCGACCGCTTAGGGCATACCAGCAGCTCTGAAGCCCGTACAGAAGTGACAGCATGAGCTGCACCTGGCTCTGGCTCGCCTGTTGCTGGCTGACACCCAGAGCAAACACCGCAGCTCAGGTCACGGCCTCGGCCTCTGGAGTGCTTGAGGTGACTGCGCCGATGATCACAAGTCTCCTCTGCAGTGTCAGACACAATAGGAGGACATTTCGTACCATCAGATTAAAAGCAATGAGAAAAGTCCGTTCTCACCCACATCGATATCTAAACTCGCTCAGTGCGCTAAGATCATAGGCGAGGTTTCCAATTCACAGCAGCCTATGCAAGAGCATTATTAAGCCCAAAGATTAGATGCTTTGCTTCTTTGATAGTCATACCAAACCTTGCTCCCCAAGCAGCTTTTGTAGAAACACCATTAAAAATGGAGAGAAAGACAGTTCAAAGAGAGGTCTCAATCCTGAAATACAGCTCACCCCTCCTCTCCCCCTCCCACGCGCTTCCCTCCTTCCGTAGCGTTCCTCAGGGCTGCTTAAGGAGGTGCTCAGCACAGCGCAGCACAGGTTTTAGACTGGGCTGCCATCTGCATGCTGAAACGTTCCCTGCTTTCGTAGCAAAGCCGCTTTTACTGTCTTAAACCTGCCCTCTTCCATAGAAGACAGACACGCAAGCATCAGCCAGACTGAGTTTCGATCTGCTCCCGTGTACCTTTACACCCCTGCAGCGTTCACATAACAACATTTCCACTGCTCACGGCAGATTCGGTCCATGTTCACTCCCGCACATCAAAGGAGCGGGCAGCAGAAGAATACGGCTCCACGTGCAGTGTGCCTGGAATTTCATTCCTTGATCTCATTCGTGGCCACATGCTTCCTTAACTAATACATAATGCTCAAAGCAGACAGAATTAGCAAAAAAAACAAGACGACATACCAGCTGTTACACTTCTTAGAAAATACACTTTTACTCGTTCCAGAGAAGCGAGACAGAGCACTCTGCTCCACCGTCAGCAAAAAGCAAGTTGCTTCCACTGCTGCGCGCTACCTTAGAGAGATGAACACATATGTGGTGTGAGTTTCTGTCCCTTACACAACCGGAGGCCATCCTTTACCTGTCCATATTGTGCCGTGCTTGTACGTGAGGAAATAAACATTTAGTCGACACACAAACACCCACCCACCCCAGCCCCCAAAAATGTATAAGAACTACGAGAAACTCCCTAGAAAACAGCACTATTTTCAGGTATTTTGTGAAGCCCTGTCAACGGTGTGGTACTGTACTGAAGCAGGACAAAATCAGATTGAAATATCTATTATTCTGTCAAATAAACATCCTCATTGATTTAGCTGTTACATACAGCGGTGGGGAGAGGAGTGGGGGGAATCCCTCTTCCTGCAGTGCTTTTTCTGTAGAAGGAGGCCAGAAAGAAACGGATCAGCCAAATATACACACAACTGCAGAAGTTTCTCAGATGCAGCCTCTCCCCTAACAGCACAGCACAGCACAGCCCCTGCCCTTCTATCCCGGGGGATCTCACCTAGGCCAAGCAGCAGCTGCTCGGAAAGGTGCTGGAAGAAACCCTGCCCATCAACACCAGCAGCACGAGTCTCATTATTTGCAGCAAGGGCAAGATCTTTCCCTTTGTTTTCCTTTCAAGGGCGTTTAAAGGAAGATTTATCCTTAGACACCCTGAAAAGCAAATGGCCTCTTGAAGTGCCTCCTTATTTTGTGATAGAGTTTAAACTCTCACTTTCAGCGCTAAAGAGCTCCTGACAAATAGTGGAGGCACACACTAGAAGAGGAAGGGAGAAAAGTCCCAGACAGGTCCTTAAGGCTGCTTATTACTTGTTTGCAGTTTAGCATTCCTGGATACTTTCAGCTTGAGCCCGTCTGAAGTGAGAGATTTACTCACAGCCCAAATGTATTGGAGATGAGGGAACGCCTGTACTTTAGAAGCGCTTTCCATGTAGTGACCATGAACACAAGCGCTGAGCCGCCCCTGGGACACACACAGGTGCAGCCCTGAGCCCCAGCCCTCCCTGCAGCCCGCACGGAGCACCGCTCCACGGGTCAGTGGTGCTCCTTCCCCCGCCTCCAGTCCTGCAGCACATCTCAGCCCAAAACGCAGAAACAGAAAAGAGCTTCTTTCCCCCCAAATACCACACAGAAGGCACCGTTCTATATAAACTGGATAACGGTAGCATGCATCCCACCCTCTCCAAGAAACGGCTCTGTGCAGTCAGGGAATGAACTGCCCCGCGTGTGCAAACAAACCAAAACCTTTTCACGGGGCCAGAGAGCCCCACCTGGATGTTTGCGCTGCCCATGTGCAGCAAAGCATCTGAGGGGTGCCGGCGCCGCACGCAGCAGCCGGCCTGCTCTGCCCAGCTCTGCGCGCGTGTCCCTTCCACAGGCGGCTGGAGCCAGCAGTTGCCCTCCACACGCAGGCACACAGACTCTTCAGCCCTCATCGGTTTTAGTTCGCGTAGAGCGGCGAGGCGCGATGCTCAGATTTCTAACGCGATAAACATTTCCGCTAACATTCCTCAGCACAAACGGCAGCCCGCGGCCGGCAGGCACAGCCGCACCCGCCCTCGCCTCCTGCTGCCGAGCGCAGCCTCCCGGCCCGGGCCGCCACGCACCGGGAAACCTCCCGCCGCGCAGCTGCTCCGCGCCCCCCCGCCCCCAGCCCTCTGCCCCGCTCACCTCCCGCCGCCCTCCGGCCCTCCCGGCCCTGCTTCGCGCTGACTTTCCCGCGGAACAGCGAGGCCCCCGCGCCGCTCTCCAACAGCTTCGGCTGCGGCACCGCTTCAGCCGGGCGGCAGTTCCCGAGGCGCGGGGCTCCGCTCTACCGCGGGGCGCTGCGGGACGCACCGGAGCTCCTCCAGCCACGGGGCGCCCACGGACACCGCGGACCACCACGGACACCCGCGGGCGTGCCACACCGGGGCTTCTTCCTCGCATCACCTGCAAGCGCCGCTCGCGCACACGCGCCGTTCCGCGGCTGAAGCGCCGATCGCCGAACAATTCGGAACAAACCTCCTGCGAGCTCCCAGATACCGCGCGAGCAAAGTGGAGCTCTGCGGGGACCTCCGGAGCCTGGCAGGCAAAAAAAGACGACTCGCAGCGAGGCCCCTGTCCGCCCGTCCGTCCGGCAGCCCCCGCCGGCCCCGCGGTGCGGCCGCGGCCCGCAGGCTTCTTCAGCACCCGGGACGGAGCCGGGGAGCGGCACGGAGCCTCCCGAGCCGCTGTGGGACGGCTCGCCCCGCGGAACTGACCCCCCTTCGGGCGCTGCCGCAGCCGGGGCCGCCCGAAGCCGCGCCGTAACTTTGTAAAACTGCGTTCCGATAACGTCTCCCGCCCGAAACTTCCCGTTCCTTGAGAAGTAGCGGGGCGGACAGCGGCGCTCGGGCACGCGTCCCGTGCTGTGCCGTGCGGGGCTGCGCCCCTCGGTCCCCTCCCCCTCAGCCCCGTCCCGGGCCGGCCGTGGCCCCCAACTTTTTTTCCCTGAAGCAAAAGAGAAAGCGTCGCGCCCCGCTCGCTCACCTCCCGGCTACGTCTCCATGCCGGCGCGCCCCGTCCCACGCCGCGGGATGCGGGCGCTGCGCTGCGGTGGAGCGCCGCACGCGGACGGTGAGGGCGCGCGGCGCTTCTCTGAGCGCAGCGGCGCGGGACGCCGCTGCCCGCGCGCCGACGGCCCCGCACGCGGCAGGTGCGCCCGCCCCGAGCCGCGAGAGCCGCAGCGCCCCCTGGCGGCCGCAACGCGCCGCGCGGAGAGCCGGCCCCGGGAGCGGCGGGGCGGGAGAGGAGACGGCGGCAGCGGGAGCCGCACCCGGCCGGACCCCGAAGCGGTGGGAACGCCCCCCGCCCTACCGGCACCCCCGCCCGGGGCGCCAGCAGCGCGGCAACCGGCGATGTCAGAGCCGGGAAACCGCTCCGCTCTGCGCACGGGGCTGCGCCGTGCCACGCAGGGCTGACGCCAGGAGACATCGTCTTTTTCACTGCAACGCAACCAGCGGCAGTTTTAGGCGCTCCTCCGCCTGTAGCCATCCTCTTCGACTCGAGGAGGAGTTCGGGACAACGCACCCGCTATGTGTGCTCTGGGAAGCGAGGCCCTTCCCACGCGCTGGGTGTCCTTAGGCACAGTAAACGAGCAAAACTACAGCAGCGCGGATCAATAAAGCCGCCCCGTCTCTGTGCCCGGGTACAGCTTTCCGCCAAGTAGGAAGAGGCGGGATGTTGCCAGAGCCCCCGCTTCTCCCGGCGCACACCTCTCCCGGGATCCTGCAGTCCTGCTGGGACTGCAGCATCAAAGAGCTCGCTGTCGAACTGTTTATCAATTTGCGTACTCGAGTCGCTCTGTAGCTGAATTATGAGATGAAAAGCCTTGAAATAAAACATCCCACGGACTTTGAATTACAGTTACGTGAAGTTGTATTTCACAATGCCATTGATTTGAAATGAACAGATAAAGCAGTATCAGCAGACATACTTCAGCCTTTATAGTAAGTCAAAAAAAGGTAATTACCATGCTACACTACGAGAACGTACACGTTATTCATAAAAATGAGGCGGGTATGCCACAGACTGGTTCTGTACAAAGCTTATTTGTTCCCCTTGCTCTGGTTGCATCTGATACACCGTCACAGTAATGAGGGCCGCCTGGCCTTCATCTGTGACATTTTTTCCTTATGGTGTGTTATGAAGCAGTGGAGGGGCCCCAGCTGACATCACAGGTGCTCTGCGTGTTGCAGGCACAGAGAAAGAGCAGAGGAGCACCCAGCTGACACACTGATAAAAGTGAGGGGGAGAGAGATTTCTCAGTCATTGCTGTCCGTACCAGGAAGAGATGCACACAGAGACAGAGTCCGGGTGAGCCCGGCACTCACTGCATCACCTCAAACCCCACCGTGCTTCCAACTGTCAGTTTGTCAGATCTCTCCACTCCTTCCACTAAACCAAATTATCCTGTGATGTATTTGCAGGGTTTGGATCCAATGCCATAGAATTCAGAGAAAAAGACTCTTTCCCACAGGCTTCGGTTAGCTTTGGAAGAGGCCCCAGACACACATTCTTGATCTATTTTAATCACTGCATGCACAGACCCAGATCGCTCACACTCAGCAGTGCCCCAGCACTCCTCTGGCTGCCACCAGCAGTGGTTCTCTCCCAGCGCTCATTTCTCACCCACCAGGGATGGATGGCTCTGCCCGCTGAGCACCTTGCTTCAGAGTCCTGCCTCAGTCACACCAGTGGTTTAACTTCTGCTATTTAAAGCCAAACCACAGAGCTCCCAATGAGAAGCTTGCCTTTCCAGAGCTGGAGAGCAGGGCGATTTGGGGACACTGCCCCCACAAAGCACCAGCAGGGCGAGCAGGAGACCCCCAGTCCCGCTGCGAGGCTCTGCTTCTGCACCTGCATGATTTTCACATGTTTCTTGCCTGAATGGGAAGATGACAGGATGAGCGAATTTACGGCTGCACAAAGTCCCATTAATTGACCTTGTGCCTTCTGCCAGCACAGACTGCGACCTGATCTTTGGGAACTACGGCCACGCATGGGCACCCAGCATGTGTGCACACTGCTGCTCAGAACAGACCATGCCACCATGCAACGGCCACAGTCAAAGGCCACAGTCCAAGCCCACCCCTCCAGAAGCACCACCACCCTTCCCTAGCAATTCATTTCACTGGGTGGTGACACTAAGCTGATGCGTGACCCCACTGCAGTCAGGCCACACAATCAGCCCTTCTAAGAGCAGGTGACAGGGACAGATCCTTAGGGCACAGACACTCACACTGTGCCGTGCCATGCCCACTTGTGCTGCTGCCCAGGGCTGCTCTGCCAGCAGCATCCACGTGGCTGGAGCAGAGAGGCGGAAGCACTGCTGCAATGGATGTGAGATGCTGAGGCTGCAACAGCAGAGCACGGGAAGGAGCTCAGCACAGAGAGACTTGGCAACGCTGCCTTTCCCTGGGACAAAAGCCAAAACCAAAGCAAGCCTGTTGTGAGAGGAACGAGGGGGACATCAGCGGGTGGATGAGACCGGATGAAGGACTCAGTGCAGGAGGGTGTAAACAGACAAGGGGAGAACCCTGCCTGGCTGTGGCAACATGGTTCTGATCACCGCTTGTCAGGAGATAAAAACAAGGCTGTGCTGTAACATATTTCCAGTTCAGCTCTGCTGAGAATGAGATTTAATAGGGTGCCAATTCCCTGCGGTTGGAGGGACTCGCCCAGTAATGTCGCTGCTGCTGTCTGAAGTTGCACACAGTATAAAGCAGCAGTAAATGCTACTTCAAAACTTCAAGAATCATTTTGCATCTGACATTCTTCCTGCGTTATTTCAAGAGAAGGATAAATGTACTATCTTCCACATAGTAATCATATTTGATAACAACAACGCTCACAAGTAGTTAAGTATGGAATAGGATAACTTTCCTGCTTTTATGCTTGAAGGCTGAAGATGGAATTATTAAGTGCTTTGCATGTAACAGTGTTACTTTGTGTAAGTGTATGGATTAGAAAATAAGAATTCCCTTCTCCAAAGAACAACATGACAGGTTTACAGCACAGGTAACATCTTCATGCAGCAGGCACCGTATGATGTAGTCAGAGCATATTGGCTATCCACCACCTCTTGTGACCGGCCAACGGCAGAAAGGGAAGCACTGCCTGGGATTAATTAAGATCAGACAAAGTCTAACTTTGCCTTAATCCAGCCAGCAGCCAAGAAGCTTGTTAGTGGAAGTGCTCAAATAGAGCTTTTTCCTCACGTGCAGAAGAGTTTGTTGAGTGGGAGTGTAAAATCCACCAACAGACAGTGGAAATGCTTTCACTGCCCATTGGGAATTCTCAGACAAGACAAAGACAAATGCCGCCTTTGTCTGTTTCACTTTTTGCAGGGAGAACCAATAATCAATTTGGAAAAAGGGGGAGAGGAGTAGAAATAATTACCACACAGTGACATGCAAACTCTCGTACTGCCCTCCAGACAGGACACAGCCACACAAGCAATCAGTGAGCAGCAGGAACACCCTACAGCAGAGAGAAGCCCTCCATCAGCCCCTCATTTCTCCGTCTGTCACCCTCTCCCAGCTGTGCTGCATAACTCCAGCAGAGATAAAAAACAGAACGCGAGTTGCGCTCTTTCTAACCTCTTGCAGGACTTCAGGATGCTCATCAGCACTGCATTCACTTGTATTCCACAGATCATTCTTCTTTGGCAGCATCTTACTGTAATTGCAGAAATCCCACTGCAATACAGAGTTTGGCAAACTCATCTTGGAAGAGCTAATTTGGTGCAAGCCTAGATTATATTTTAACTTCAATGATAAGAAATTACTGAGAAGATGACAAGCACAGTTAGTTTTAGATGCCACAAGCCGAGGAAAAAGAGGTAAGTTACCTAAAATGATCTCATCATATTTTGTAACTTTTTCCTCATAAAATGCAAATTTCTGCAAGTGGATGGTTTGAAAATCCTAGTTTAAAAAATAAAAAGGAAATAAAACCTAGAAATCAACAAATACCGGTGTTGAGCTTTATGTTTTTCTATTGCATATTTTCTTTCCCATCTCCATTTTTTTTGCTGGTGCTTCTAGAAAAGAAGAAATTAATACAGCGCTTTGTTTCCTTCTCTGTGTTTGCAGCAAACAAAAGAAGTTTTAAATCGGGTCGTAAAAATCTTCCCATTTTGCATTTCTGTTCTGCTCAGATTATCACATTTCAGGCCACAGAACAGAGCAAATCATAACAATGAAGAGAAGGGGTAAAACAAATGGACTGATGGCAAAAAACCAAATGACTTCTCTGGACAGAAGCTCTGTATTTGGGGTAGCTTAGATTTACTTGAACAATGGATTTTCCAGGTCAGTTGGCAAAAGGAAAAGAAAAATGTTTCAGATCAAAATGAAATGGAGTTTCAGAGCAGGGGAGGAATGTAGTGAAAATAACCATAATCAATGTTCAGCCTCGTTTCACGTCCTCATTCACAGGTAGAGAAATCTTACATCGAACCTAACTACCTGTGTCGGACCATAAGGAAGCATCTCCTTCTCAAGTTGACCGGCACCATTACTGAAATGTAAAGTTCAAGGTTAAGTGGTATATTATAGTCTGAGTCTCTGATGCTTCCCAGAAAGATAACTGGCTTTCAAATGAAGCAGGAGCACAGGGTTAGCCTGCCACAAAGAGGAGTAGCAGCGAACAAAGCAAAAACATACCAAAGTCATTTTTCCATTCTTACCTTTAATACATGGCAATAAACACATTTGTGTTTATTATCAAGACATTTGTGCTCAAGCTTTTTCATCCTCTGTTTCATCCGTGCAGCTATTCTAAGGGCACGAATTCCCCTCTCCCAGGACATCTGTGAAAAGAAGCATTTATGGATTCAAAGACTGCACGGTGGCTTTAGAACCAGCACTTTGGCGTGCTGTTTTGTTCCAATCTGCCTAAGCCAGTCCTGCCCTCCAAGCTGTCAGTGAGTTCATTTCCTCAGAAGTAATGAATGTTACCAAAGACAAAAACACAAAACGAGTCAGTGAAACTGGAGCTAACAGCTTCAAAATACCTATGATTGCCAGTGCTTCTGGCTTGTGATAACGCAGTAATACTCTACAATTGGCTTCAATTTCTTTAAGAAATGGCTCAGTGTATTTCAGACGTGAAGGTTTCTCACCTATGCAGAAAATGCCAGTACTTGTAAATATCAAACGCACTAGCACTACGCCCTGTGTTAATGGGAACAGAACATCCATGCTGACGCCACTTGATTAATTCCTCTGTTGAGTACTAATATTCCCTGGCAGAAAGCAGGCAGAGGCCAAGTGCGGAGGTACGTCTGTGACACACAGGCACAGATGGCTGTGCTCTCCAGCCTCCACCTCCCTCTGATGGCCACGGAGCTGCTTCTATCAGACTGCTCACAGCCACAGGCATCTTTCTTAGCTCCAAAATACAGAAGTCACTATTTGGAAATCACTGTACAGCAGCAGCTGACTGAGCTGAGCAGACATATGTCAGTTGTCCTGGAATTTAAGTAACCACAGCTTTGGAGCATGCACATTGCAGGAAGCCTTAGCTCAAGCAGCAGAACCGTGGCACTGACTTCAGGCATCCCGTATAATGTGAAGTAATACCCTTTGCAGCACAAATTCCATGTCCCTAAACTTCCTGAGGAGGGAATGCATCCCAGGAGTCAAAAAAAGGGTGGAGAAACAGGGAGCTCTTTGTTGAGCTGGGGGACAACATGAGGAGGAGTCAAAGCAGTTGTCTAAAATGGTTGTAACAAATGTGACAAAAACACCGGAACATGGAGCACAGCGTGCATCCTGGGGGAGAAATGCCAGCCAGCATCTCCTGTGACCAGGAGAGGGGAAGTAGATGCAGACAAGGTGTAAAAGTGGATGAAAAGCACAGGTGTTGAGAGGATGCTGGTGGTCAGCATATCAGAGAGCCCTGGGCTCATTAGGAGCCCACAGGCGCTGCCCCAACACCCCACGCCATGCAACAAACCCAGCAACACATCTCTGCAGGGCTGCAGCCATGGCCAGGCACTGAGCTCTGCAAACACTGAATCAGACATGAGAGTGTCTGTGGGCAGGTGAGAACAGGGGCAGGAAAAGGGTTACAGGAAGCACCGTTATTTAGACACGCTGTGAGAAAGACTCCTTTTAAAGACTGCTGCAACACCACATTCAATAGCAGCAGCCTGGCTTAAAAGCAACAGACAATTGATTGACAGCTTTCTGAAATATATTTCTAGTCCAATTTGCTTCCTAAATCCTTGCTTCAAATCCCTGGACATGGTGCCCAAGAATGGCAACGCCATGTCTGTCGGGGTGTACCTCAGAGGTCGCTGCCATTTCTCCATTTCTGAGAGAGGAACTGTGACAGGGTCATGGTCTCTGCAGGGATCCGAGGGCACTGACTCACGGCCTTCCCTGGAACCATGCGCACTGGGAGAAATATTGGAAATTGCACAGTGCAGTGCAGCAAAAAGGGAAGACAACAAGTAAGCGTACAGCAGTGACAGTTCCACTGCTCCTCTCCCACACCTTGCCATTCCTCTACCTTATCGTCACTGCAAATCCATCACAACTCAGGCAGCAGAAGTAATCCACTAAGGGCGGCAAACACAATATCTGAAGTTCCCAACATTTCTCAGATCAAGGTTTATTAAAAGTAAAAATTGTAGAGTAAGAACGTTGCTGAATCAACGTTCCAGGCAGTCAATCAGATGTCTGAATTATGTCTCTGTCCTTAAAATATACACTGGATAACAGTTTTAAATGGCCCCTGTAAAAGCCACTGTGCGTGCTGTACCTTGACATTAAGTCTACGGGAAAGTACTTACCTTCAGGATTCTCCCCATTTATAGGTCTTTTATTCTGCTTCAAACTAATCAAAGTAGCTGCTCCTGGACGTAAAATGGAAAAAAAGCCAACACATGATTTACTGCAAGCCTCCCAGCAAGCAAAAGGGCATACACCCATCACTGCAGGCAGGCAACAAGCAAGAGGAAGAAGAATGATTCAGATCAGCAGAGGGATGTGGGGTGTAGGCTGGGCAGGGAGCTGCATGAGATAGCTCATGGCTGCGAGCGTGTGCAAGGCCAGCCCGACACCAGGGGGGATGTCAGAGGATTGCAATGAGACTACAGTGTATGTACATACAGAAGAAGCCATTAGCTCTGAAGAACCACTTATTTAACCCTTTCAGCTAAGTGGTGAGCCCTGATCTCATAAAGCACATAGATACATGCTCAGCTGCTTCTGCTGGCAGATCAGACAGAGCACTCAGTCCCAGCACTCCCCAGGAGTACCAACGTCTCCTACACAGGCAGGACCCCTCTTTACACACAAACAGGGTGGGCTCCGAGCCCACAGTAAAGGAAAACACCTCTGCTCATAGTCATCTCCACCCTGCACAGTTTTTATCTGCTTCCACACTGCTGACAGCAAGGCAGAAAGCTGACAGAAGTTGGTAACAGTAAGGTCTATTAATTTCTAGTGCCTCACAATAAGTTCACTTATTCCTTCCCACAGGAGTATGGGATGCAGATCTTCCTGTGCATTGGGATACAACTCATTTCTGCTGCAACTGCTACCCCTGCCATCACCACTCACACCACAGATGATAATAGGTAGTGCAAATTTTCCCTTCTTACCTTTTGAGGGGAAACTGCGTTTTCCATATTTCCCTTATGGACTGCAGCCCTTCAGGTTCTTTGTTCAGCCTGGCAGCTGGAAGCAGAAGAGCTTCAAAAATCAGCACAGTTTTCTTCTAGTTCTAAAGGTTTTACTTACGATTGCCCCAAGACTTTGACCAGAGCTCAACTTTCACTGACCAGTTCCCTTATGAGTTTCTCCACTTACCGGCTATTCTGTACACCTAGAGCACAGCCTATTCCGCTCTCCTTTCTTCTCATTTTTGGGCAGGCTGAAAACAGTTTGCTTTTGCCTGTAACATGAAGATCTCTTCAATTTTACTCCTAAGAAGTTTCATTCTTGGCAGATTGTTGGCTAAGCCTGATAGCTGATCACTTGTCCACTTCCAGTATGCGGTCACTGCAGAGCCAGGCCTCTTCTGAATGGAGTTGACTTTGGGGACCACAGAGATGCTTCGGCAAATAACAGCACCTCTGGGCCTTACTGTGCTGCTGTAGGGCAGGAGTAAATATTCTGCTAGCAGCTGCACCTTTGGCATTTATGGAAGCGAGGATTCAAGCCACTGGGGCAGCAATGAGAGAAGCAGGAAAAATGAAATCTGTCTACAGAAGAGCACCCAGAAGCCACAACAGGGCAGCTCTGAGCTCAGAGGATGGAACTGCTGAAGCACCCTTTCACATTGCCCAGGATGAATGCCGCAGCTTCACATGCATTTGCCTTCCAGTCCATCTTCCTGCAGCTAACCCAGAGGACAAGGGGGCTCACATAGATACTGGTGAAAAACAGGGATTCTTGGGTTACTCCTCCAGTGCAATGTACTTCCCACATATTCACTGTCCAGCTTGAGCTGGGAGGGCTGCAGACATGGGTCTGGCCCTGCTCTGGAGACCTCTCCAAGGCTGGCAGCTCAGCCTCCCAAGAGAACGTAGCTTTGGCCCCATGCATGTCATCTCATGTTTTTCAGAAGGAAATTTAGCTTGCACATATTTAATTAATGGAAACAGGGATAAACAAGCAGATTGCTTACTTCAATTATGTGCACAGCGCCTGCAGGGTTACCATTTAAAAATCACAAAGAAAGTAAACACTCAAAATGGGTAGAAAGCTGCAAAGAGGAGTATACAATCTGCAGTTTACCTTGATGATGACTAACAACATCTCCGCACTGAGAAGGAGGCTATACTTAGCAAATGAGTATAATTCAAAATTTTTTCAGCCATCTGTAAATAACATTTACCTGGAGCAGCTTTACATAATTAAATGACTCCCTTAATAGTGTCGTATAGACCCATCTGCATAGAGAGAACAAAGGCGGGGAAGGAAAGAAATCAGAAGCTCTCCATCATTTATTTAAATTTCTCCCAAAGGCAATTCCTCCAGAAATCCCCAAATTCCATGAAGTCAAGCATCTGCCTTCCTCACAGCATAACACGCTGAAAGCAGCACTACCTGGACAAACAACCCTCTCTCTAAGCAGCTTAACAAGTTTGTGTAAGTGCTTGAGCTGCTGTAACGAGGCAAGAAAGTCACTTCATATCCTATTTAGAAAGGTAAATAATGTCATGTTAGTCTGAGTCCCTCTGCGCTTTGCACTACCAGATGGATTGGATGCTCATGCTGTGAGGCAGCTATTATGGGTGACATGACTCGCATGCAGCAAGAGGTTCAAAACGAGGAGAGGAAAGTGGTTTCCAATGCAGTGATTTTAATTACGAGATGCCAACCCACGTCCTTTGATTTGAGCCATATTTAGTCAGAACGGTAGCAAGAATGATGACCAAAATTTTTGTTCAGCTGCACTTGAAAATTAAAATGGCCAACAGTGGCAGCACACTGCCTGCTGGTCCTCTGTGTAAAGCAGCTGACTGCAAAACTAACACCGCACTCATTTCTGTTTCCTTCTTCACTCAGAAGATGCCCACACTCAGAGCTAAGCAAGACTGGATGCTACACTGGGCATTTCTGGTTCCTCATTTACTTTCCTGAGCACTTGTGGGAATGTTTTCCCTTTATTAAAGGAAAGGAAAAAAGAAAAGGCTAAAAAAAAACACAGTAAATTTCTATTCAAAGATCTCTGGGGGACTGAAGAAGTCTCGCTGACCAAAATTTAGTTCTAAAATACTCCACTAACACAGCTGTATCTTCTCACTCAGTGTAAGCTGGAAGAATCAAGTTCTTGACTGGTTTACACATGGATTTAAGTGATTGAATCAGAAGTCCCCAGAGGAACAAGACTCAGTTTTATTGGATCTGCCCAAACCCTCTTTGAGAAATCAAGCTTTCTATTGCACCAAGTGCCCAGGCATTCCTATGATGCTGTGCAGTGATTAGTGATCGCTGTCTCAAATTTAATTATATTAATGGGATGAAGCTAAATGAACTGCTGTCTTACAGATTATTTGCATGTAACATAGAGGTGTTACACGACTGGAAATAATTCAGTACCGAACAGTACAGGGGCTAAATTCACCAGAAGTGCCAATGGTTCTGACTCCCACTACAAAACGCATCCCAGAAGAGAGGAATGAGCTTTCTGCAACATTCAGAGTGTACAGCCCTTCTTGCACACTAGCTGCTGCTTTAGCAACAGAACAGGTAAGGGACCAGAGACTTCTGAGCTGTAAGCAGCTCACACCAAGTTGGAGACATCAGTGACCCCCCGAGAGTGCCAGGTTCCTGCCTGTAGATGCTTACCACATAGGGCAGCCAGCTGTCCAGGAGGTCTCACGCTGGTAGTCCACGTTGCTGAACACATGAAAATCATCATCTAAAGGGACTTACAGCTGAAACAATGGCGTTTTTTCTGCCTAAATGAATGCTGCTATCTACTGAATGGAGCCAGCGCCAACATAACTGAGACCAGAATCTGGTCCTGGGTTTATAGGAGCTGATGCGAACCACATCAAGGAACACGACCTACTTTAGTTCATTAACATGAAATGCATCTCTGCTTTGCCAGGTTAGCATTAATGCTATCCAGTTCCTCCAGCTCCAGAGCCGCAGGTACGACTCAGTGCTGTCAGATAACTAGATCATATGCATGACTGAAATCCCCACAGATAAGATCAAGCATGCAAAAGAGATGTAATCGACTTTAGAACAAAGTTAAATTTGCAGTCATTATCCTACTTCCACTAACATCTAAAGATAAAAAATGGCATGTATTAAATACTGCCATCACTTTTGTTCTGGTGATGAGAATCTTCTCGCAAGTCCTAGAAAGCAAAAAACAAACATCAAGTGCAATGACTCTCATAAAAGGAAAAGAGCTCCTGGTGCAGTACGTTTCCTTTCAGCAAAGATTTTCCAATCAGCTCCTTTCAAACACAGGCATGGGTGAATTCTGGCAACTCTACCAAGTGAGCAGAACTAAAGGAAAGGCAACTCCTGGTTTTTTGGCCTCGCGAATCAAAATTTCATCATCTATATCCCAAATACAAACAACCAAATACACTCTCCATTAGATGGGAGCTATCTCCTCTGATGAAAAGAGTACGACAACTTCTACATCAGAAGATGGTGATCTTGCTTTCTCAAACTAGCTGATTCCAAGGAAAAACCTGGAAACAAAAAATTTAGAATCCAGTCTTTCTGAGCCTACACAGCCATTTCAGAACATGCAGTTTCATCAGTCTTACCAACTTTTACCCTGCTTAGCACCTCTTCTTCCCAAGCGTACAAAGACAAACAGTTTGGAAAGCTAGATGTTCTGCTTGGTGTAGCCTTCAGTTTATGTTCTGTAAGGTTTTTCGAAGGAAGCTGCTTGCTTCGGCACCTGAAGCAAAGCTTCCTCTTCTTTCTATGAACATTGCTTTTACATGAACTGAATGGATTTAAGTAGCGTAACATGTAAACTTCTGACCACTTCTGTATCTCCGTGCATCTTATAGCGACACAGGATCTTGCAGAAGCAAGGTCTACAAGGTTAAGTTTTGCACAGAGTATAAAAAGAATCCATTTGTCCACTTCAAGTTTGTTGCCTGCAAGTTTCATTCTGCTTCCCTTTAGTATGCTGAAAATACACACAGTGAGGAATAACCCCACTAACCCTCTCTGTGCTGTTCATTATTACACATCCTTCTGTCATAACCCTGTTCATTAGCCTGCTCTAAGAATTAAGTGGGGTTTATCTTGCTTAATATTGTCTCAAATGACAGTCCCACTCTGTTTGTAATTATTTCAGCTGACCCTTCTGGTCCCTTCCACTCTCCGCTCTAGACTTACTTAAAAGATGATTTTGCAAGTATTTATTCAGCTACAAAGAAGCATCAATAAGAGGGCCTGAAACTGCAACATGGTATGCAGGGAGGCTCCTGTGTTATTAATATTTATTTCATGCTGGTACCGAGAGGCATCAGCTGAGCCAGAGCCCTGTGTGATAAGCTGCACAGCCATGTAGTACATGACAGTCTGGGCTCAGAGGACTGCATCACAAAGGCTGCAGGGATCTCAGACAGGGAGAATTCATACTGCAAGTTTACTTGTCTAAGGCAAACTCATTGCCTTTCAACTTCCCAGAAGACACAGCCTCTGTTCAGTGAGAGCATGCTGCATGTTTGATAATGAGAGCGCTTACACTTCATCCCCCAACAAAGGGAAGTGGTCCCTGCTGTCACAGATCCCCATACAACCTTTACAGCGAAGCTGCAAACAAACCATTCATGACACCTACATCTGCACGAGGTCAAAAACAGCACTAGGCCATCATATTGCAAAGAATGATGGCACTGACAACAGCATGAGTCAGAAAATCTTAGGGATTCAGAGACGAACCTGCCCACTGAGCAGACACGGAGAAGACACTGACCCCAAACTCACATGTAGCAGTCACTTTAAAGCTTGAAGCATTTCAGAGACCAAAATCACTTCAACCCAGGCCCTGGGGAGAATGCATTAGGCATTACACTGCCTGCTTCCACAGACTGCCAGCGTTGCTGATGTAGTCAGGGAGAAAGCATTTTAGGGGCATCAAGCAGATAAATAAAATGCCTTTGAAAGCGAACAAAGACACCTGAAATGCCTTGGACACAACAACACAGTCTTCATTCTGCTGCTTTCTGCTCACACTAGTGGTGTACAAGCGCCAAGACAAGCTATGCCCATACCTAGGCTCAGCCTTTTCCCCCCACCCAGCAGGCAGCTGCTGCTCTGCATTTCTCCAGATACCTCCTCCAAAACAAGCCCTTTGCCCTGTGCCACAGGAGCTTCCTCCCGCTCACCTTGCTGCTCTAAGACAGAGTCTGCAAGCACCCCTGGAAGCACACAGGCATATTCACTTCCTTGCATTTCTCTGCCGGGAGCAGTTTGCTGTGAAATGACCCTGTTACCACAGGAAAACAGGATGCTTGCTCATAGGCATGAAGGTGGTTCTGCACAGCTCAGATCACCGTGTATGTGACCCTTTCAGCAGGGTAAACAGCAAGGTGGAGAAGAGCACCTGGAAGAAAACAGCTTCAGCAGCGAGCACCCAGTCCTACAGGCACTTTCACCCTTTGAATACACACAGGAAGAACATAAAAGCAGCCAAGCAGCCAGAGCGAACAAGCAAAAAGAGGAATTGAGGAGTTCCTTGAGGAGATGTTGGAGGACCGCTTTTCTCTGATAACGAGCTAATACTGGAACTAGGCACTTACCAAAGTTGCAAGCAAGAGCATTCTTGCTAGTACCCACCTTTGCTTCTGCTGTTGACTGCAAGAAACAAAATGGGGGCCAGTGATCATCCAGGTGTCTGTCTATGATGATAGCAGAGGGCTCAGAGGATGGAGCACTGACTTCTGGCACAGACAGGAGAGCAGAGGACCCTGGCAGGATGGCTCAGTAATACCTCCTGGTGAAAAACTTCAGCAACTCTGGAAAGTTATCAGAAAAAGTGAACTCTCATAAAAGTTGCAACCACAATTGTTTTATCAGCCTGTTACTCTTTAGATACCAACAAGAGGAAGAAACCCCAATGCTAAAATTGCTCAGAGCAGATCTGGAAGGCCCTAGCCAAGCTGCTCGGGCTCTCAGTGTGGTTCACCACACTAAACCTGCAAGCACTGCTACTATGTTCCAAATCCCCTCTGCTCCCCCAGGGTCTCTGTGGAAATTGCTGTGCTCAGGCAGAACCACCACAGGCTCAGATCTAACACCTGATTTCCTCCAAAAAAGAAAAGTTTTTATCTCCCTTGCTATATAGGTCAGCTACCCACAACTACAACGTCCTGGTTTACACATCCCTCTTCATCCCCTTCTAATTCTCTTTGTGATTTTGGGCAGGTCAGCCTCCCTCACCCCCAGCATTATACCAAGGGCACGTTTTTGAACATGAAATAGCACATGGGCTCCTCATGTCCGACCAGAAATGAGGCACACACGGTCACAAAGCTGCAGTTCGTCATTCCTGCGATGCTTCAGGGTCAACAGAGCTTAATATGGTTTTAATACAATTGCCCAAGTATAAATTTGTCTGATTCTTGGCCTTGCACATCCATTTCCCATGGCACAGCCAAGTCAACCAGACATCATCAAAAGCAGTAGCAGGGGGGTATATTTATCAGATATTCTGAAGTGGAACATAAACTTTAAAAACCTCAGCGTACTGCAGAAGAGTGTAAAGATGGAGAAACTATCGAGTAGAAGAACGCCTGTGCCATAAATAAGACACGGCACTGCAGTTAATTCTCTTTTAGAACAAATGCATTAAACATTTATTACACCAAATGTTAGTTTAAAACAATCATTAAAATCCATTTTCTCTCTGTCCACTGGAGATTGGTTATTCATTTAAAGTTGATGAAGCTTCCCTAATTTCAACATCATTATTTCTATGGGCACATAACAGGAGCCATTATATTTTAGATTCATGTAGTAATGTTGCCTGATTTCTTTCTCACACTTTGCAGCTCCTGTTGCAAACCTTTGTACTGAGTAGGAATATTTCACTTAAAAATGAGTCTCTTAATGACCCCTGTCTGGAAATACAAGCACAGCATGTACAAGAGGCAGAAGTCAGCTCAGAGTAACGCAAGCAGACTGATGACTTAAACAAAGAGCCTGAAAAAAAGAAATGAGCTGAAATGATCTGTCTCACAAATAACCATTTGCCATAGGTTTTTTGAACTTTGTTCTTTGCTAGGCTATTTATCCCCATCCTAGCTGAAAGCAAGGATAAGGGCCCACATGTTTTGCCAGCCTCCAGCAAACCCCAACAGAGGTGGAGGCTCTCCATGCTGTTGGGCCTCGAGTAGCCCTATGCTCCAGGGCTGTGCAGGTACTGGGCACAGGATAGGCAGGCGCAGGCATTGCTCTCTGCTGCTGCCCACTGTGGGACAGACTCCCCTTCTGATGTTCTACGCAGGCCACTCATCAGAGGATGAACAGCTTCCGATGCGTTCCTCATCAAGGGAAAGTAGGGATCACATCTTAGTTAATAATGAATGCTGAAAAGGGCAACTGAAACCTTTAGCTTTTAAAACACACTAATTGACAGTAATTAACATGCAGATCTTGTCAGATTAGGACTAAGAAAATTGCTGCCATCTACTGCTGGAAAGAAATACGTGAATGCTGAAAGCTTCTTCCAAAAACAGGCTATGAACTGCTATGAACCGAAGGGAGTGTATTTCAAGGGTATGTCGAGCCCCAGGAAGGGAGGTTGTCACACATGAGAAGGACAGGACCCTGCAGCCAGAGGTCAGAGGTTCAGGCTGGGAAGGTAGAGCTCTTCCTCCTCTGAGGAATGTGAACAAACATTTCTCAAGTACAGAGGAGAGAACTAGGGAGGCTGGTGGGCACCTTCCACACTATGCTCTATGCAAAGCTGTACTTAAAATACATCCCCAGGTGTCCCAACAAGTCGCAGTTGTGACATACGAGCACATTTTATCAAAGGGATAATTGTTTAAACCTTGAAAAAACCTCTTACTTTGGATTCTCCATTTGTTTAAACTTTAGGAGGTACTTTTCTCTCCACTCCGCATTCAGCTGTACTCATTACAGTAACTCCAATGAGCTGGAGCAGATGAGGCAGTCATCTCTCCACCACTGCTGGTTTGGGGCAGGTCAGCCCAGTGAAGATGCTCCTGTCTCAGGGATTTGTAGATTCAGTTTTCAACAGAAACTGTAAGCTCAAATGCAAGAAGGTGTCCTCCTGAGAAATGCAGAGTGGAAAATCAAGTCTTAGAAGGGGAGCATGGAAAAAGCTGGAATGGGTTGGTATTCAGTCAAAGCTCTTAGGGCATAGCAAGAGTCTGCAAAGCAGAATTCCCAGGTCCTGTTCCCAGCCCCTGCACCCATCAGGTGTGCTCATGCTTCCTCTTAGGCAGGACCACTCCAGGGCCCACAGCAGTGATCCACTTCAAGAGTACATTTTCCATCCAAAACATCTGCTTTGGGGACAGAGAAATATCTCTGTTACATAGTGAGATCCATGCAGCAGATCCAAGCCCTTTACATGGACCATTGTTTTCACTGTGCTTTTCCAGGGAATGTTCATCTAGCAGGTGTTACCTGACCACATTCTGCCTCGGGTGAGCTCCACTAGATTTATCATTTCCCTCTTTGCCTCACACCATTCTTTCTCCACGGTGAAGAGAGCACAGCAGCGTGCTTCAACTTTCCTCTGCAGCAACCACAGCCTTTGCTGAGCCGCACACTGAGCACATGGCTGACATAAAACACCTTTGACAGCAGTATTCACAAAGTACTTCAAGTCTTGGTCCCACAAAAAAAAAAAAAAGAAAAAAAAAAAGAAAAAGAAAAAAAGGAAGAGGGGAAAAAAAAAAAAAACAAAACTATGTCTGATGTGTTCAGTCCAGCTCCAAAGTCTCTGCAAAGCAACTGCTGCGATTCAGCTCCATCGTGAGGGCAGTGATGCCACCAGTCCTCTGAGCAGGTGATTCCACTGGGACTTTCAAGGAGGGAACAGGCTGACAGAAAGGGACGAGAGCAGATCAGACCTGCCTCAACTACAAAACATTTTCCATTGCCTCTTCTCAGAACTCTCTCGTGGACACAAAGCAGCTGAGAAGCAGCACTTAGATCTCTGCTGAGACCTCAGTGCAGCAGTAATTAGGAGGGTGAAAAGCAGTAATTTTCTTGAGTGGTTCTCTCTCTCCTGTACACACATCATGCTTAGCACATCGATTCATCAGCAATTAAAGCCTGCTCTTTAATCTCCAACACTTTCATTATATAACTGGTAGTCAAAAGTATCTGAAATGCCTGAAGTAGTCCGTCCATTCCCCAACCTCAGCAGCAAGAAATAAATAAATAAATAAATAAATAAATAAATAAATAAATAAATAAATAAATAAAAGGCTGAAAGGAGAAAGACCTCAAATACATATCCTCGAGTTTAGGCAAAACCATACTAAGAAACAAGACAGCCTCCTCAACCTGGCACGTTCTTCTGGTCCCTCTTATTCCAGCTCCTGGGAGCACATGGCAATGCCAGGCACAAAAGTGGCAGGCAGCAGCTGGTGTTCGCATGGAGGAACAAGCAGCCTCTCCCCTCCCGAGTGCAGCACCCAGCCAGGGGCACAGCAGCACCAAGAGCCCATGCTGCCTGCAACCCCCAGGCACCGGTGCTGTGCATCGCAGCACCATCCCGCTGCAGCAGAAGGGTTTTACTTGTAAAATCCTGACGGAACTGGGTGCCTGAATAATGTTTTCCCAGGAGGAGGAAACAGCAGAAGGCGGGTGTTTTATCCTAGAAAATGGCAAGCAGTCTTTCAGTCTCATGGAAATCAGCCTAACAGAAGCATTTATCTCAGGTTATCCCACGAGGAGCACTTCAGCTGTACTATCCAGTGAAGAACATCTGTACAATATTTGCCTGCCAGGAAAGAAGTCTCTACTGCACCTTCCCAAAAGGAAAACTTTGATAGCCTTTTGCTGACAGGAGTAATAATTATCCACATAGGAGCATACCATTAGCGTTCCCTTGACAAAGATTTATTTATTTATATGTCTCTGCCCTGGAAGAAAACAGATGATGAATGAAGCGCTGCTAGATTTCTTTTGCTAACAGAGCTGCAGAGAAAGAGAAAGGAAAAAAAAAGTCACAGCACAAATAGAGCATTTGAAGGGGCAACTATCACAGCAAGGCAAACAGAGCACAAGGGAGACACTGCCAGGTGCAACTGCAGTGCTGAGGTGAGCACCTCACAGCAAGGACAACCCTCTCATTAGGTGCATGGCTGTCACTGCCCTCACTGCCTCCAGTCTGACGTCACTGGCCCCCTTTGGCAGCCAGGGCCCTTGGAGGAGTGTGCAAAGGCAGGAGGAGAACAAGAGAAAGACTTGCAGTTATTTTCCTGGCTCTACCGTGGTATTCTTCCCACTGTTCTCCCTTTCAAGAGATCTTAAGAAGCTGACAGAGAGAGGGCACGCAGTGTCAGATAATACATGCGGAACGCGGCTTAACGTGCTCATTAGTCTGAAAACAGGAGCCCACCACAGCTAGTCACAAGGCTACCACTGTAGTGAAAAGAAAGCAAACACTGATTTCTCTAAAAATGTTTTGTTCATTTTCCTGTCTGTTATAGTCATAAGAGCCTCACTATGTGAATCAAGTCCTCTAGTTCCACAGCTTTTAGAAAAAGACAGTACTGGTGTTAGAGTTTCCAGATAAACGAACATGACCCCTTCTTTGTTTGGCAGCTTCCCCATAACGTCTGCCCCTCCCAGCATTAGTCAGCTCTGTTAGATGTTCTCCTTGGTGAGACACGAGTGCAGACAAGCACTGAGGCAGCAGCTCTGTGGAAAGTCGGGATCCTGAGGTCCGCACCTCACTGACCTGCAGCCCGGAGCCCTGATTCTAGCATCCATACCGTGTGCTGCCTTATCCAGGACAATGACCTCTGATGGGAGCATTGCCTTAAATGAGCAGAACCAGCTTGAAATTTCCATAAGAATATGATCACAACACTTGACAGAATGTCTCATGGCTCTACTACTATAATTTATTTCTTTGATTCCCGCTAACAGTCTTGTCAAATGAGTATAGATTTATTATTTTAATTATCTCAAGCTTGTAGAGATTCAAACATTTGTTATAGGTGTTTAATAACTATTAGAATAGCAATCAATTTTTTTCTCAAGCAGGGGAGTGATTCATAGTGCTCTGTGAATAGATAAACCTCACTATAGTCTATACCAGAAAGATACTTCGAAAGAAAGAAAGAGACTCTTTTAATTAGCTTCTAATTAATTCTGTTGAGGAAGTCAAGATGAACATAACATTCAGGAACACTACAAGTCATTTAATTACAGGGTTTGGTGTGTTATCCTCAGATTTCTCATTGCCAAAGTAGCAGTGTTTTCTGTTCTGTTTCCCAGCAGGACAGTGTTTATGGATTATCTATACAGCTTATGTTGAACATCCTCTGTCCCACATGGCTTTTGTGCTTGTGTAATAGATTTATCAGTCAGCAGTGACGGACCATCAGAAGAATTCACCCCAGACCTCTGTCTGATGCCATTTGAATTCCTCTTGAGCTTTACTTCATGCCAGTAAAATCAGAAAAGGAGGAGACTTCCAGGGGTGACTTGGCACAAAGGGCACCATTAAGAAAGCATGTCTTCCGGAGAGCACAGATAGATCTGAGAATACCAGCCTTTATGTCTAGCATCTATCTTGAGATGAATTAAAGAACAAATATGCATCTCAAGAATAACATACATCCAGGCAAGCCTATGAGACTCCATCCTCTGAGAATCTTTTCTTAAGTCAGCAACAGTACAGAAAGGTGAAAGCAGTAGGAGTTCAGGATACGATGAGTGACTTGGAACTACATTTTTCAGGTATCAGCCTAATCATAACAGTAGAGCTGACCTTAAATGAGCACTTCCCAAGGACTTGTACAGATGGTATTTCAAGTCCTTGGGCAGAACTGCTAGCTCAAACGACACTTGTTTGGATGGGCATCAATGCCCTCAGTTTCCAGCCCTCCAGCACACTATCAGCCCTACTCAGCCTGCTTCACTCCACAACTCCCTGTGTCCCACGGCCCCACCCAGGGCCCTGGCAGGAACACTGCAGAAGGCACAGAGAAACCTGAGGCTGGTCCTGAGGCAGAGGGAAGGACCAGCAGACAGCAGTACCTGAGCACGTGCTGAACAGATTGCTCAGGCCCAGCCCAAATAGCGCAGGAGCTCACCAGGGCCACTGAAGCCTCAGAGCTGCAGCAGACCACAGGAAGATGTGTGGATAACAGGTCTCTGTTCACATAATGAAGGCTCTGGAGGACAAGTTTTACAGGGAGCAGGTAAGGGAACTGGGACCGTTCCATCTGGAGAAGAGGAGGCTCAGCCTCTTCTCCCATGTTACAACACTAGGACCAGAGGTAACAGCCTCAAGTTACTCCAGGGGAGGTGCAGGTTGGATATTAGAAAAAAATTTCTTCTTTGAAAGAGTGGTAACACATTGACACAGGCTACCCAGGGAGGTGGTGGTACTGCTCCTGGAGGTGTTCAAGAACTGTAGAGCTGGGGCACTGAGGGACGTGGTGCGGGTGGGTTAAGTCAGACTGGATGATCTTAGAGGTCTTTTCCAACCTTAATGATTCTATGCCTGTGATCCACCAGGCTCAGCCATCGTCCCTTGGAGCTACTCAGCCTAGGACAAGCCAGGTATATGCACACACACTCACGGCATCTTTAACACTGCCCCCATTCCGTCTCTCCCATTCCCAACTAACCCACATAGCACCATTTCCACAGACCGCATCTGTTCAGGACCCTGTCCAAACCAATGAAGGAAGGAAACTGAAGGCAGAGAAAACTACTGAACTCCTGCTGCTGTCTTGTAACTGCATCCTGTCATCTATTATTGTTGCTCTAGCAGCAGGTGCCACTTCGAAGGTGCCACTGAACGCAGAGCTGACATCCCATCCCAAATGCACTATGCAACAAACCTCCAAGAAGAATCCCACTGCATCCCATGCCACCAGCACAGTGCATACACAGTTAAACAAATAAATGTTCCTCATATAATACTTTGAGCCACTGCCCTGGAAAGAAAAGTAGGTCTCTGAAGGTAGCAGGGCTTCATTTCATGCAGAACAATAAAGAACCACAACAATAACAGATGCTTACCCGCTCTTTTTCAGTCTGTCCTTGAAGAATTTTAAAAGATTAAAGACATGGAAGTTGAGCTAGCTCAGAAAGTACAGAATGCACTAAAGACTGAAAGGATAATAATGGTCCATTTTACCAAGTTTTATACGAGGAAGAGACTTGCCTCAGGATGAAATTTAAAGAGAGGGAAAGAAATTCCTGCAGTCTTTACAATAAAATCTTGTCTTTATGGAATGGTACACAGGAAAATTAAGCTTTAACTCTGGAAAATAAAGGAGTTTCTTCTAGTTGCCCTAGATTTCAAATCCATCAGACCAAAGACACAAGCGACGCAACGTAACTAGGAAATTAACAGTTCTCTTATGCCAGCCTTTGATGTTGCCTACCTGGAAGAGGGAGAATCTCAGCACAGCCATTTTACCCTTCCAGAGTCTGACTCAAAGTTCCAAAAAAATTAAACATGTTTACATCTGCCAGCCAAGGTGCTAACAAAAAGATTGTTATTACTTTACTCACCATGGACAGACCGAATGAATTTGCAGATTAGATTTATGCTAGGAAGGAAGATAAACTTATAGATAAGCACACATCCCATGGAATGAAGGCAGCAGAAAAATGAGAAGGGAGGAATGGATGAATGGAGCATCAAAGCTCACGAAACTGATGAGATAAAGCCCATTGTCTAAAGAGAGAAGGGTTTTAAGTAGGATATCAGAAAGATGTAGTGAGCAAAAAGAAATACCACAGACCTGATTGTTACCCTCCAACATAAACCAGATGGTTTTTAGCTTGAAGGGGAATACTGTCCTCTCCTCTAGAATAGATTTCTTTAGTTCCTAAACCTCGTAGTCATCCCCTTATGCAATGAACAAAGCCAAATTTTCTAGCAATGAAAACACAGATGCAAAACCAAAGAGCAGCTATCCATCTTAAAACATCCAGTTCCAAGAAATCTTTGGCTAAGTACTGAATAGATGAAAATCACAACAGCAGACTTGTCAATCAGGAGAAATTTAATAGTGGATGTAAAACCCAAATGCACAAGTACTGATGCAATGTGAGGCCTCTACCCCACTGCATCACTGACATCCCATGGGCTTCAGAGACCTTGCATTAAACCAGCTGTACTATCACACTCAGGAAAAAGCCTGTTCCTACTATTCTTGAGTACCACCCACAGCTGTAGGTAGCACTCAGTGTGTTTCTACTGTCAAATTTTCATTTGGTTTTCCAAATAAGCAAATAGCTTGTTAGGAATTTGGTCCAGAATTAAAAATAAAGCTCTGAGGACAAAAATACAAAACAAAAGGCATGTTTTCAGTGCCAGCAGCAAGAGGCAGAACCAAGATTTCCACTTCTTTTCAATTCCACCCATTTTTCCTCATGAGGTCCTGGGTACAGGACCGCAGAGCCTTCATTTTTTTAACACTTACTCTGAGTTTGCAGGATCAACCAACAGCTTTGAAAAATACTACAAGACTGAGCAAATATGACAGAGTTCATTGAGGAAAAAAAAAAAGGTGGAACACGGTGATGCCACCTTTATCTTGCCTTTTTAAAAAATAACTGCACGCTGATATTTTCTTTTTTTTTTTTTTCCTAACCAAATCTAATTCTTCCAATTCAGCATCATAACAGTTAGTGAAAAATAGGATCCTCAATTACTAAAGGCAAGAAACAAACTTTATACTTAGCCATACTGGTTACAGCAATTTCCACAGTAATTATCTTATGCACATCATCTAACACCTTGTCTGGAGTGAATTTTCTACTTCGTTTATTACCATCATAGAAAGATATATTTAAGAAGTTATAAGAAGGAAATAATTGCCTCGGGGTGTCACACTTGCTACTGCGCTCTAAATTCTAACACAATACTCCTAAGAAAACAGATTTTGCTTTTAACAAGCAGCATCAATTAATAGAGAACCGGAAACAAGATAAGAAGAGGGCATGCACTGCTTGTGCCCTCCGTCCACTGACTCCTAGGACTCACTGAACTTGTTGACCAGTTTTATTTAAATTCAGCACAGAGTGAGATGTTCTAAAAATGCGAAGTTCCTACAAGTTTTGTAAGAGTGAATGCATATGCGAGGTAGAGTTTCATTAAGGCACACAAAGGAAATAGAAAAGCACTGCAAAACTTAATAAGAGAAGATAATACCTTTCAGGAAGATAAATTGTTGTTCCTACCCTATGCAGATCTCTGTCATCTCATGTAATTCAGCTAAGAAGTCAGTCAACTGCACACAAAAATGTATTTGTTCTATCTAACAGCAACTGGTAAAGATTACAGAGAATGCAGGCTAGAGACGATTCATGATCTCCAGCTTATAAGTCTGACAATGATTTAATTAATCACTTAATGAGCCTCTGCCTTTTCCTAGCAATGTATGGGCTGAATGTGTGCAGCTTCCACCTTGCTTTGTGGGGTCCTTGAATTCGTCATCATTGCTTTTGGTCAACAGTTCCAAATAGCAATGAAAAAAAGAAGTATCTTGGTGATCTGCATGAAAGCTGATTTTACTCAGTGCTTCCCAAGTGCTTGTCTGCAGTGCAATGGGGCTGTCAATGGAGAAAGCTTTTCCTGTTCTGTCTAACTATTGTGCATTTAATTAAGTTGCTCCAAAATGCAAGCTGACCACCACTCTCTGGGTCACAATCAATTCCTCATCCATCAAACAGTCCACCCATCAAATCCATATCTTTCCAATCTGGAGAGAAGGATGTTATGGGGAACTATGTCAAAGGCCTTACTGAAGTCCAGATATATGACACCAGAGGCTCTTCTCTTGTCCACTGATGCAGTTACACCATCATAAACAGTCACGACATCGGTCAGGCAGGATCTGCCCTTGGTGAGGCCATGCTGACTTATCCCATATTACCTCAGTTTCTTCCATGTGCCTTAGCATAACTTCTAGGAGGATCTGCTCCATGATCTTCCCCAGCATACAGGTGAGGCTAATAGGCTGGCAGTTCCCTGAGTAGCCTTTTCCTTCTTTAAAAATGGGTGCCAACGCTGTTTTTTTTCCTGTCACCAGGCACCTCACCTGATTGCCATGACTCTGCAAATATCACTGAGAGTAGCTTGGAAACTGTCAGCCAGTGCCCTCGGGACTCAGGGATACATCTCAACGCAATCCATAGACTTATGGATGTAAGGTCTTATGCGTGGCCACAGACTTACCGACAGACATCCTCAGAGAAGGATCCAGCAGAGAAGCTGGATACAGAACTCAGATGTCTTGGCTCCCAGCCCCACACTTACAGTACCATATCTCTATGCCAGGTGCACAGACGCTGCAGCTTTAAGCCTACCCATCTTCATGTCAGGTGTTACCTCAACTAACATCAAGTAAAGATGCTGTGGAAATCAATTTATTTATTTATTTATTTATTTATTTATTTATTTATTTATTTATTTTCCTTGCCAGTCTCATTAGAAAGCAGTCCACAAACACTGGCGGACTGGGACCATTCTGCTTGCTCCTTTTCTTAGGGCTTTTGCTTCATCTTGTTCTGCTGCACATAAACATACCTCACCAAATTACAGGTGAATATAAAACCACACACATAGCACGGCCCTGGAGGGTGTTACACTTCCCCCAGCCCTCCCAGCCTCAGGCTGTCCATCCAAGATCATGCTAGATTGCTTCACACTTGGATAATTTAATTTAGTTTAAAACAATCCTCACAGCAAAACATGACTTTGAAAAAATCAGTCTGCACGCTGCTGTCAGGAAGCTTACCTTAAGTAACTTCTACTACCAGGCTGCTTCCAAAAGTCTCCGACAGCCAGCTGTGCGTACATTAGAGGAAGCCAGCATCCAGAGAAATTGGCTAAAATCAGAGAGGAAGGTTAAGAGGAAAAACAGCAGGCAAAAAGAAGATGGTAGCTGAACATCCCACTTAGTTACAGGAGGTCTACAAACACTCTTAGATGCTCTCTGAGAGAACAGGTCACTGAGAGGTTGCGAAGAGGAATAGAACTTGATGAAAGATCAACAACATGAAGGAGGGCTGTAATTTCTCCTAAAAAAGGAGCTCTGAATTTGATGGAGCTGCCGGGGCCAACACTATCCCCTGCGAGAACTTTCCCCCTTTCTTATGGAGATCAAACAGGTTTGCAAAAGTTCCACAATCTTCAAAATTCTTCTTGTAATAAGGCACAACAATGTCTGTGGTACAGCCAAGAAACCCAGCATTAAGGTTGCCACAGAAGCTTCCTTTGGAGATGTTACAGCTGGGATTTTTCACAGGAGGTTGAAAGACAAAGGGGCCCAAATAACATAGACAAAAAGCACCAGGAACCAAGTGCCTCATACTTCTCAAGTTTCCTTGGGGGAGGAATCCAATTAGCCATCCACAATGGGTCCAGCTAGGCTTTGTACATGAAGAGCCTCAGTCAACCAGCCTGAATCCTGCCAGGAGACTCCTGGTGGAGAATGGAGCACCCTCAGCTACTGAAGCTGCAGGTGTTTTCCTTCTGCTCTACATATTGCAAGTCTGTACTGAAGAACTGTATTCCTCCCCAAAAAAGACACAGCCCAAACTCTCAGGTGGGGGTATGGTACAGGACCAGCACTGCAGGAAGCCTGTAATCCTTCAGCACTGGAGGATCTTCAGAAAAATCATGAGTATCCTATGACCAGACACAGGACACACCAAAGGCTTGGCCTCTTCAGTCTTCACTGGCCAACACGTGGCTCATCCTTTAAGCATGATCTTAATGAATTACAGAAACTCATTCCATACCTCTTGCTTTCAAAGTTTCTTATACAAGAAAATAACTAGAAATACAATTTAATTAACTTTTCTTCCCACTCCAGCAGTTGCTTCCTTCTCACTCTCTCCTCAATCCTTTATATTTCATTTAAGCATTCCTCACACAGAAACGGGAGCGGCACTAGCAAAGAGGAATTGTGGTAGAAACATGCTCAGGTGACAAGGAATCTCTCAGACTCTTTCATAACCCACAAGAAGGCAAAAAACGCCATGCAGACACATACATGCTCTATATAGTGCCAGATGGAGACCTGCAGAGGACAGACCTCGCTGCCACCAGCCCCACAGAGGGCAGAATACACAGGGGTTCCTTACACTGCCTGGGCCCCACCACATCTCATATTTGGGCAAGAGAGAGAACAGTCTCCAGAAGCAAGAAACCAGAGCAGTGACAATAAAAGCAGAGGGACATGAAAGATCCCAGTGCCAGTTTGGAGAGTTATTTGCTTTACTCCACGGCTGCAGTTCAGCACCTTCACAACAGCACTGTACTAAGTTATCGTGGCCAGCACTCAAGCAAATTCAAATACCTATTTTCTGAAAAAAGTACTATTATCATGGTTCACTATGCAGAGACTGAAACATACACCCCCTAGGCTTCCCCATACACAGGAGGTCAGGATACAAATGAATGCTTATGGTGAGGTCCCACACATCTACACAGGCACCATCATTTGAAGAAGTGATTCTCTGTTTTGATATTCTAGCAAATGTTCTTCCCCTAAAGTGTAGGAAAGACACATGCTGAGGAACTGGTATAGAGCATATGGTGCTGAAATAGCAAGCTGATAAGTCTTTAACAGCTTCTGACAGTGGTAAAAGATCAATTATTGCACCATAAATATTAAAAAGTTCCTCCAGCCTTTTGTTGCAACGAATGTATATTTAAACATCAGTGTCTCCCCTTAATAGCAGCCAATTTGCCTTAGAATCTGAAAGTCATACAGCCTCACAAAGTTAAACTAAGTGCTCAATTGCTGCATGTTTACATCTCCAGCTGCTAAAGAACAGGCCTAGCATTCACAGCACAAATTCTCGGAGCCACCAAAACCACAGGCAATCTGAAACTGGCCCTTGACCCCTTGTTACAGGTAAAATGGAATCATCAGTGCTTTCCTTTCTGTATAATTACAGAAGTTTACAGCAAAAAACAACCAAAGACACTCCTAGAAAGAATTAGGGAACAGGGCCTGATCTCCCAGATTGCCTACCTCACCAGCTGAGATGCTTAAGCACAACGGATTTTGTCCTCAGAATCTCTTCACCCATGAAATTTCTGCCATGCAGAAGTGGGTACATGGAGGAAGGGGGGAGTGCACAGACACACACACATATTTAGTAGCCTTGATTTTAATCGTTAAGCAAATTGGCAGCTCCCAACAGTTCTCCATGGAAAGTCACTGAGGTTAAACAATTATGGTATATGACTGCTACTAAAATTAACAGTATACATGGCATTTTTATGGAGATTTAATGACAGAACCACAAGTAATGACCCTCAGGTCCAGTTCAAAGCAGCACTAAATGAAAACCGACACCAAGATGCAGATCTTGGATTTGAGTCCAGAGCTAAAATGTCCTATTATGGCTCAGAAATTATTCATTTGGATCCACTATTATTATTTAATGGTGACATACTCCAGTAACACATCCTCTTCTTGCTCCGGAAAGCTTCCCGTCTAAGGGAACATATCTGAACATGCCTCTACCTTTAAATGAATGCCTGGGACAACCCACTGATAGCAGTGGAGTTTAAGGCTTATTTGTGTACCAACAGACAGACACTCAAAAACCAGTGGAGAGAGGGGAAAAGAACGCAAAGGGTAATGAACTCAGGAGTCCCAGCACTGCACTGGAGAAAAGCATAGAGTAATTCCCTTGCTCCCAGGTCAGTGCACCATCTGCCAGGCCAAATTACTGCTTTACTTCTCACGTTTCAATGCTTGCCAACAATCCAGATTCCCAACATGTACTGTGGGCATGGTCAATCACACACACAGCAAGAAGACCTCGTTCACAGGTATTGGTAGGACACTTCTATCTGCTTTGGTGTTCTATATATGGCCATAAAAGTAGTTTATTTAAAGTCCCCTGCATGGGAATCTCCTATTTTTTTCTCTTGACTATTCTACCTGGAAAGAAACACACTGGCATCAGGTCTTGCTGCCTCTCCTGTTTTTCACCTATACCTTCCTACCTTTATACTACCTGAACTTCTTCATTCTACTTCATTTTCTGCCACATTCAAGGTGCAGTGCTTAGGATGATGGCCATTCTCAATCAATTGGGATTGTTTTATCCCGTTTCAAATGAATAAATACAGTTCATCCTTTTCCCTGTGACATTTCGAGTACAGATCATTGGATAGCACAAGGACAATAGCTACTGCTGACTTTTGCAGCTTAGCACTTAATCACAGCTTTGTCCATCAGTTTTAAGTGTGCTCCCTTTCCTTCCTAGCAATCATACTTATCGTAGTTGGAAATGCCACCCTGAAGTTAGAACCATCTGCTGCTCCTAAGCATCCTCAGCTCCGCAGCCTTCTGTTTTTACCCTCATGTCAGACCTGAGCCAAGGTTCAGATCTGTCCTAGCAGACTGCAGTGATAGCAATTTGGACTATTTTTGAACATCTTCAGCTAACCCTGCCGAGAAAGTAAGTTTGCATGAAAAAGTCAGAGTGCACATGTTTGAGGATAAGACCACAGCCATCAATGGGGTAAGCTAAACAAGAAAGGAAATTAAAGCAAAGTTAAAAATTATAGTGGTGCCCTTGGGAAGACTGTAGCATGAAAACGTAGAGTTTACATCTTCCTTCCAAATCTAAGACACGCTGCCCATGCCATGTATTAAATGACGACTGATTGCACAGAGCACAGTAAGTATGTCAGAGGGGACACCATCTGACTAACAAAAGGCTCAGACAAGGGAACCAATCTTCTCCAACCTGGGCTGACCCCCTCCATGTAGGGACTACACATAGTTGGTTAAGATCAGCCAGCCCAAAGGTGGGAAGAGTGCTTGTAACTAGCTGTCAGCAAACAACTGCTTGTAACAACTAGAGTGAGTTGTAAAACAAGCCTTCCCCTTAGTCATCAAACAAAGCAAGAAATCAAATAGCAGAGGGAGAAAGAAGTAGTACCAACACACATTCAGAAAATATAGAGAGAAGTAGTGGCAGCAAACATGGCTCTTGGTATCTGTGAAGCTGCCTGGGCCAGACCTGGCTGATTTCAATTCTCTTAAGACAAATAATTATTTCTTCAATACTAAGCATTTTTTCCACCCCTCTCTAACATTTGCATCATTTCTGAAAACAGAATGCTTGTCTTAGTCTGGGTGATTTATTTCTGCAGTTTGGCTCTGCCTCAGTCCTAGGGGTATTTCTTTGTTTGTTTGTTTATTTGGGATTTTTAAAGAGGATTTTGTATTCACAAAATATCCCAGATCGACAGCTCCAAGAAATGCAGGCTCCCATTGAGCAGCACATTGTGTCAGGCATAACAACGCAAGCGCCCTGCACCGTCCCTCCTCTGCTTACAAAGGAGAGCTGCAACACCCAGAAGAGCAACAGGCCATGCTGCTACCTGCTGCAGCAGGGCACTGCTTCGCTAGTGTGAGCCAGGTCTACAAGGATGGTAGCCCCAAGGAAACCGAATGGAGATCACTCACTGTAAGCTGACACCCCAACCAGCTGACCTGTAAACCAGCAAACCTGAACTCAAAAACCCAGAGGTGTCAAACATCTCACAAGTTCTACTGTAAATCAGACAGATCCTGTGTTGATTAATCACCTGATATAACTTACGAGCAACGATTAATAAAATTAATCTTTGACATAGTTCAGCTTCCTTCGTAGTTAGCCACAGCAAGGTGGGAAGGGAACAAAACAGCTCAGAGCAGGACACAGTAAGGGCTCAGAGCTTACAAAAATTCCAGTTTTAACGAAATACATGAATTTATCAAGCACCAAACTCAAAAGACAAATCAAACCAAGACATATTAATCACAAATACACTTTAGTCCGCATCAGCCAACAGGTTTGATACAATAAACCAAAAATGAGAGAGACAGACATTAGCTAAGGATCATAATTTCATCTTTGCTCAAATATTAACCTTCATTGAGTTTTATACCCTGATATTATTATCCTATTTCATATCCCTTCACACTGCTATAGTTTTCTTTTATATTCATTTTCTTTGCCATTTTTTGATACCTTCTTCGTTACAATTTCCTATGCATGCTGTTTCACAGATGCAGGTCACTCCATATAAAAACAAAGTTATAATCTGCTTACCAGTATCTGCTATAGAATATTTCATCCATGAATTTCAAAATCAATGAAAAAATCAGGCATGCTCTTTCTTTCTGGTTTGTTAATAACAGACTAGTGTTTCCAATTCATCATCATAGACCGTGTGCTACCTGCACACAGGTGTATAAAATAATGGCAGATCTAACAAGCTCAGCTGTGATTGTGTCTGTTTCTAAAATCAGCTGGTTGTTGGGCTCACTGTGAAATGCTTCTTCTGTACTGTATGCGTTTTTATTGCTCAAGCTAAGGAGATAGGGAGCTTTAAATGTGCAAAATATTAAGTGTCTTTCCTTATCAGTGTCCCTATATCCATAGAGGGAGGGGGGCCCACGCCTGAAAAGTTGATCGTAGAATCATAGAGTATCTGAAGTTGGAAGGGACCTATAAGTATCAAGTCCAATCCCTGGCTCCACACAGCACCACCCAAAAATCAGTGTCACGACAACCCAGCAAGAGGGCTACCTTTGCATGAACTAATCCGATACGCTCAGTTCAGTGCTTGGGACAGCAGACAGCTTACTAATGCAGCTGCTGCGCTGTTACTAGCTTCAATTTCTGCAATAATGGGAGCTGCAGACCAAAAAGCGAATGCAGCAGCATCTCCAGAGAATGAAAATACAAATGACTGCAAGGAGCACATCCAAGGACATGGCTGCAAACTCCTGCACAGATCAAGCAACACCTGCTTAGCAAAAGCTGCAGCAACTCCACACTGCCAATTGCCATGTCCTACAGCAAGAATTCAACTTCTGTGGCATGGTGGAGAGAAATCTTGCTGTTTCTATTCATTTTCCCCACTGACCCAACTGCAGTGCAGGTTTATCTAAACAGAGGCCCAGCCAGCTAGCTCTTGCACATACTAACTACACACAGTGCCAGCTTTTGGCATTGGTCCAGAGAAAGAGAACACAGATGAAATTATCAGTCTTCTAGTGACTCAGCACTACCCTGTGCAGCTCCCTAGGAATACTCAGTGCTGAAAACTCAATGGAAGGCTTTTTGTTGGAAAACACTACTTTGATCAAGACCATTTATATAACTTTGATCATGGCATAACTTCTGACTCCAGCATGTAAAAAAAAAATATTCTTATTAACTGGAACATTTAATTCTCCGTTCTGTACCTTTTACAGTAGTCAAAAAGTCATCATGTCAAGAATATGACATATCATAGCAAAAAAGTTTTCAATGTTTAAATATTTTTATTTCGAGCCTTAAATCATCGTAGGTAAATTCTATATGAAACACCTTATCAAGATCACAGCGTCTCATTCTGGGAAGATACCAACACTATTAATGATGCATCAACAGTGCCTATTAATAACATATCAGGCAACACTGCCTAACAAATAACAACATGAAAAATGAAAACAGAATTACATGCAAAATAAGGTTTTATAACACCCTATCAGCTATAACTTTTTATTTGGTGATGAGTTAACACCTTTGGCATACGCTGCAGGCCAGGGAGTTGTGCATGGAGGCAACTGGAATAGGGGAGTGTGACTGGAGGTTGGCACTGGAATCCTTGAGAAAGTTAGAAGAATTTCAGTCAACTTACCATTATCCTTATGAAGAGTTTCCCCACTTTTTGCTGTTGGCAGGGATGTCTCTCATTAAAGATTGAAGACCATAATTTTTAGATTCCAGAACACCCGAACAACACGATTAACATTGCATGAGCTGAAAGTAATCAAGCATCACTTAAAATGGCTGCAGGGTGTTTGGTATTTTGCTTTGTTTTCTTTTTAAGTAAGCTGTGCAAGAGTGTCCAGGAGAGGAGGGAATTAGTATCTCTGCCTTGAACCAGCCAGGTTAAGTGCAGCACCTGTTTGTTCAGATATTTCAGTTTCAATTTCAGGGCTACAGTTCTTGGCCATTCCTTTAGCTCCAGTTGCAAGATGTGCCAGGCTGTGGATTTCAAATGGGCATAAGCGGAGATGCTAATGCCATGGAAATTAGACTTTGCAACACATACATTAATGAAAGAACTCTGTGTACCACAACACTTATTTCTTGAAGGAATCTAAAATGTCAGGGGAAGCATCCAACCACTTAATACAAAGCAGAGAAGATGAAACTGAGGCTGAGACAAGAGGGGGTTTTGTGAAACAAAGTTCACAGGGAACAAAATTTCTTGAAAGCAGAGTATAATTAGAAGCTATACAAATATTAATCCTGGAAATGTCATGCAATGAGGTAGACACAAACTTCCAAGAGAAACCCGTTTCATCTAAAATACTTTTAGTCAATGAATTCAAAATACATTTCTTGAAACAAGTTTGATCAACTTCAGACAATTCAAAGAGAAGATCCAGTGATTAAAGCCAGGCTGCAATTAAGGGCAGAGGAACCAGGAACTCGCTCAGTGTGGTTCAGCAAGTCAAGGCCACAGACATCAAGGACCACAGCAAACTGAGGTGACAGCAAGCGCATGTGTAGCAGACAGGTTCAGGAACCCAGCACTCCGTACTGACAAACCACAGGTCCTGAATTACAAACAGGTAAGATCAGAGCCAGCAAGAGAAGAAACCTGAGTAAATGAGGGCTTGATAGAGAACCAAAGAGGAAGCAGAGCAGGGTAGCCTCAGCCATCAGTGGCATTGTCGTGACACCTAGGAGCCACTGGGGCCTGTGGCTTCAAACATATGGCACAGAACAAGCCCCAGATCATCAGACCCTCAACTACTCCTACCTGTTTCACGGCTGCTGTCAACAGCAGTGATAGTGCAAAAGAGAAAACCATTTTGCCCAGAAGCAGTGTGGGCCAAGAGAAATAAATTTACAGTGACTTAGTTCAGCATTTCCAAAATGATGTTTTGCCAGGATATCCAGTTCTCATGAAGTGTCAAAATATTTGGTAGCAGCCTGATTCAAACTGACAGAAAATATAATTAAAAAAAAAAAAAAAAAACAATCTGTTTTACAACATGAAAAATCTGCCTTTTGGCCAGCTCTAACTGATAGCCCCATGTTAGCACAAAAAGAAGCCAGGCATGTGTTTCTCCCTTCTTATTTTCCCCATTACTGCATTGCACAACTGTAAGAACAAGGGAGTTGCTTGCCTGTTAGATCTCATCTAGCTAATATCTGTCTCCCATTTCAATCAGCAGAATTAGCAGTCAATCAGTCAAGTTCTCTCCTACCATTATAAAAAAAAATGCTAAAGGCTCAAATTTATTTTATGGTTTTATAGCAGCTAGGCTACCTTTAGAGATTTATGTCTTGCTTTTATGCTTTACAGAAATCCTTGTAGCATTAGTAATATCATCTAGGCAGAAGCAATAAATGCCAGGACCCTTTACCACGTGCAACTCTGTCCAACACCAAATCAAGTTTCTCAAGTGAAATATAGATTCAAGAAAGAAGTGGCTTGAGGAGCGGAATCAAATTCATCTCAGTTAAGCTCTTGCCACTGATGTCAATATATTACATCCCTACTGGGCTAAACCAAATGTTTCTTCTGAAAGATGCAAGAGTGTAAGTACAGCTTTGGACCTGAAACTAGACTGACACAGAACTCTGTATCTATTTTTAATGCTACACAGTTTCATACTTCCTAACTCTGAATCAGGCTTTTTTTGTTTGTTTAAAAAAATGTAATAATTTCTATCCTTTTTATTCAAGCCAATCTAGAAGATTTAACAAAACCCTAGGAAATGTGTACAGAGAAAGAACAACAGACAGATTTTTATCTTTAATCTTAGTCAGTGAAAAGATTTTAGACAAAAGACTGCAGATAACTAATAGTGTTTTCAGTCTCTGTCTCCAATTCCCCAGATCTTGTGGGAGAATTAAAGGTGAATTACAGCCGCAGTCTGGTAATCCACACTGCCATTTCTCTCTAGTGCAGTCTAGTTACTTGTTTCTGTAATACACCTCATCATACTCAAGAGTTTAATCACCTCGTCCTTAACACACAGGTCTAGGGGAACCAGAAGCTCAGAACACCTCCAGACAAATACATTTATTAACACATTCTTCATTTCTTCATTAACACCTAAGTTAAAAACTACTGGTTGCCAAAAAGTTCATTAAAAAGGGGCCCCAGGAATGATGCCTTCCAAATGGGGAAACTATGAGTCTGCAACACCAAACAAGGTCTGAAATAAAAAACTCCTCTCCATAGGAGGCTCTGCTGAACCCTAGCTGTGAGGTCAATGAACAGATCTGACAGATTGCACCCGTAACAAATCCCTAGCTTAGGCAGTGTGTTTTTCATGCTTAGTAAGGGCGACAACCACACATTCTCCCCCAGTTCAGAATATCTGACCAAAGCCTGCCTTTCTTATGTCCAGCTCATGTCCCATGTCTCTTGTTACGCCAACAAAGTGACGAGTGACAGCAGTTGGTTGTTGATGGAGGGTCAAGGTGGCCTGGGTTGGCCATGGCATGCAAATCTGCTGCAAAGCCAAACTTCACATCACTTGTGCACTGTGGGCTGGAGAACTTCAGTACGTTTGGTAAAGATATTCTGGTGGCCATGTGAGAGCAAAGAGGTGCCTGTAACCCGCTATATGATTAGCCACAGCCATCAGGCACGCTATTCCATAAGCCCATCCCCACACACTGTCTTACAGCCAAGCCTTTCTGCATGCTGGGAAACACTCCAAAGTGAACGCTTCTGATGCCTGGGGCAAAGACCAGCCATGCTGCATACTCCCAAGAGCCTTCAGTTTGAAACCATGCACACCAAGAAGCGGTGCTTTGCCTGTTCTCTGAGCAGCAAAGATTGGGAGATCACAGTCGGAATTCATTGCCTTGTAGAGATGATTAGTGACAATGATTTATGGCTTAATAGCAAATTCCCCATGAGTGCTTAATAATACAGATTAAACCCTAATAAATGTGTTTCCTGCAGGTTTAAGTGACTAACTGTACGATCTATTAGACTTGTCTCATTATATACATAATTTTTCTTGGTAACTGTGGAAATTTCTAAAGAATTGGCAGCATCTGCCCCCACAGTATTAAACAAACCTATTTTTCACTGGTGGAATTTTTTACAAATTAATTCCAGCCTTGAATATAGAGGTGCTAAATTCCACATTCTCTTGTCTACTAGAAATATTCAACACTAATAGAAGCATTAAGAGAATTAAACTGTTAAATACTCTACATACATTATAACAAATCACATCAAGCTGCAGTTTTGTACTTTATTCTCTAGCTATTTCATCTGCTTCAGTTACAAATTCACAGCACATACCATATACTGTGTAATTCCTCCCAGTTCCTAATAGTGATGCGTGTTGATTACCAAAGGAAAATTTCAACATACAGATGCTTTTAGTTAGCATCTGTCACAAACTCCAAAGATTAATGGATCTGGTGCTGAGTAACAGGTCCAAACTTCACAAAGCTCTGCTAATGTTTTGATCACTCTGAAGCAAAAGGGTATTTAAGAGTCTGTCTGACAGCTAGAGGGAGGGAAATAATCACTTTGAATGAAAAATCCAAATTCACTCAACCGGCAATGAAATTGCACTGAATATTGATTCAAGGCTTTAATAAGCTCAGAAGTTCAAAGCAAGCACTGGAAGGCAAATATGCCCTCCTCTTCTGTCAGACAAATCCACAGTACTACCACAAGGTAGGATTTTGCTTCATTCTAAATATATAGGATTATAAAAGAAGTCTGAAAGAGGTCCTGCAATCTCTCTCTCCCCTGCCTGCCCCCTGCTTTTTTATTTTAAAGCTGACAAGTTTAATGTTAGCTAAATTTTAGCCCACAGAGCAGCACTTTAAAGTGATTCAAATCTAAGTGAATAGATTTCTGTCTCCCTTTGGTTTGCAGATATTATGCAATTGACTTTTTTTTTTCTTCCCCTAAAACAGACTAATCTGAGATCAACATTCAGCTCAAACTCAGCCTTCCCTCCATCCAGCCATGCCAATGCTCAGAGTTTGCTTTGCAGAGGATTTCAGACACTGCCACACTGGAGGAGAGTTACTCCTGAGCAGCAGAAGGGGATCCCCATACTTTTGTAGATACTTACAAAACCGTCTTTCCTCAGGAGACAGTAGGACATGCTGCACTAAGAAACGGAAGGAAAACACTGGTGTGGGTGAGAGCTTTGCCTAAGGAGTTGCTCATATGAGATAATGATCTGAGGAGAGCTTCCAGTGGTTTGTCTTCCAGGCTGCAAAGCACAGGTAGCAGCATGTGCCTCCAGCACCCTCTTTCTCCTCACTCTCATGCCCTGTGACACTGCATCTATAATTCAACCTGAAAGTCAATGTCCCTGAAAAGACCAGTGGTCCCTGAGCATGCTGAATACCTCTGCATGTATGAATGAAATACGCCATGTAATCACATAATGCTTTAGGCACTTAAAAGCTTTTGCCCCCATACCTTCCTTAGCCTGGTGTAAGGGCTCTGTGTGGTAACAAATGCCTCTCTCTGTTCTCTTTCATAAAGGAGGGGAAAAAAAAACAAAACAGATGGCTTCAAAGGGAAAACAAGCCCTCCCGTTACAGCTCCCCCCAAATCTAGCCATGCACAACAAGGTCATGATTTCATTAGATCATCTGAGTACAACAGAACTTCTGCCTTCCCTTCTCTCCTACAGTTAAATGTCTGATTGTTTTCTTTTGGCAAAATATTAAATCCCGAAGCTTGATCCCTATGGGACACATGTTATGGCTGTCATTAGAGGCTCTCTGATCTTCAGGAATGAGAGAGATAAGAGCAGAAAATATCTGGATTTACGTGCCTGTCATCGGAACATCATTTTTATGTGTCATCAAAAAAAAAAGAGGTCAGATTGGTTCTACTATTTTCTTCAGCTGAAGTTCAGAAAACAAAACTCACACTGAGTGTAAACAAAATAACCCTTCTTTCATTCTTTAAGGGACTAAACAGATACACAAAAATGCATGTTCTCTCAATCCACACCTCTCAAACATGTGCTTCACACACCTCAAAGCAGCAGCCCTGACAGGCGATCACCAACCATTTTCCTGCAGCTGAACATTGTATGGATCACTTGCTGCTGTACAAGCACAGATCTTTATCTGCATCTACAGAAACCTCAAAAAGGAGGGGGAAAGGTACACATGGTGCAGCAGCATGAAGATTTCCTTGGTATGGATTTCCTCTAATGTGACCCAGAAGAGTCACATTAGAAGAGATAATTGAGAAGTCTTTACAATGCACAGTATCCCTATGTATTCTGTATTTGCAGTGGTGTTGGGAAGACAATGAGTGGTACATCATAACAGCGCGCATTACCGTGCCCCCAAAATGCTCCCTGTCAGGGTTAAATTTACTAATACAGATAGAGACTTTGCAGAGAGGGCACTGGCACCAGTATAGTTGGAAGAAGGAAGTAATAACTGTGTGAACTGCTACATTAGCACAACCATGAGACCTCAGCAGCTCTGCTCAGAATACAAGTAAACAGAGGAACTCTCTCTGGCAGAGGCAAATGCATCTCAGAGTTCATCTAAATTTTGATCATGTGAAGAGAAAGCATTGTCTTTTCCTCCCTCCTCTCCACCAGCTTTTTACACGAAAACAAATCTGATACCAAAAGCACTTTGAAGCTCCAGAACTAGGATATAAATCAGAACCTCCTCAGGAAAGTTTTGCTGTTTGTTGTTAAAAGTTGGGTGGAGCTCTTTGCAAAAGCACTATTTAAACTCTACCAAGCTGTAGCGGGACTATTAAGTTTCATGATCGCTCCTGGGTCTGGGTAGACACCTTAGTACTTCGCTGTTTGTGTGCAGAGCTGAGCACTTAAACAAAGCTTTAAACTATGAAAAAAACATCTGACTATTGTCTTACTAGACCACAGTCAGCAGAAAGACCATCAGTAGAGAGTTAGAGATCCTCTGTTCCAAAAGACTGGGGACTAGGAATTTGATCTGGTGAATTTTGGTGACATTGGGCTAGAAAAGCCTTTCCCACCATGGTGTCTTCACTGTTTGAGAAGTTCTGGAGCTGACACGCATGTCCTACCTCTGATATCTTCTGTCCACCATGTGTGGTAGTTTCCACATTTTACCCTGCAGAATTCGGGCTCTGCTAATGCAACACAGTCACACCTTAGAATTCAGGAAGTTCCAGGCTTGGGGTGGCTGCCAGCAACTCCCTCTTTCTGCACAACACGACAAACCTATCAGCCCAGCACATAGCCCCCAGTTTGTTTACTGTCATAAGTTACAGCCCTTTGTGCCTCAAGGACATCACAACACAGGGCAAGTGAAAGAGAAAGGTCTACTGAATCATGTCTTCTGTTGTGCACTGAAACAGGATATTAACTATCAAAGCGTGGACTGTGATAAAGAGCTGAAAGGGTCAGTTGGGTTATTGTGACCCATTCTCTGCCTCGATTTGTACCTTTCTTCATCTGAACAAACTGACTCAACAGCAGTCAAACTCTGGGAGGGCTGAGACATCTTTTGGGTGCATTGGCCCTAATCCACCAATACCACAAAGCACTGCCATGGCAAATTGGCACCTGCAGATGTGCCTTGTTCCTGGTAAACAGTTAGGCACACAGTATGTTGCAGACTGCATGTGCTCTCAGATAGATCAGTACAGTCACTGGGAAAAAACACTTGCCAAATCCCTGGATGCAGCCTGAATATTAGATAACAATGAAACGAAAGCATTGCCCACATAAACCATTGAGTATGCTTTCCTCTGTGTGTTTGCTAAAAGAGAGGAAAAGAAATTACTGTAAGGACAACCACAGGTTAAACCCCACAGGCACCTCAGGACATGACTGTACCTTCCGCTGTTAGATGCTGTCTGGACAAACACAGCCCTTGCTTTGTAATGCCTGCTTTACTCTTGCTCACAGCCTGGTTAGCTTCAGGGTCCGCCTTCAGGCCACAACTCCACAATCAGCAATTGCCGGTCTAAGTATCCTAGTAAGCATTAAGGTGCATGGAGCTCATGGGAAGAAAATGTATACATCGGTAGAGTCCAGAAGTCAAACAATCCTGAAACAGTCTTAGCTCAGATTCATTTTCAGATTTTCCTTTACAACGTCACATCTGCTACATATAATGAGAGGTGGAAGAATCAATTTATACATGGCCTAGGATATAGATCAACTCTGACGACAGGAAGCATCTGGCATTTAAAGAACAATAATTCTACCTACTAATTTGTAAAGCTCTGACAGAAAGCATACTACGTGAAACTAAACCTGATTCGTGGTGCATCAGTTGGGATGCAGAGGCAAATATCTTTGCCATAGCAAGGGCTTTAATTTTAACTTCGTGACCATATGATTCTCTGTTACTGCCTTGCAAGCCTTGGGACAACAACTTTTCCCTGTTTGTCCATCTGCAATTTTGCAGAGAAAAGTAACTACGATCAGTTTGTTTTTTTCATCACATACTTCGCATGAAACTAACTTCTCAGAAATCTCCTTGCACATACAATGTCCCTGCTGCTGCAAGATAAAATGTGTCACCGCTCCATCTGCTACTCATTTGCTGATGAGTCTGTACGGCAACATGCTGCTGAGCAGAATATTCCAAAAAAGAAGAAACTGTGCAACCCAACAGATCTGCATTTGATGGAGTTAGGGCCAGGTCTCATTAATCATTTTGCTGTTCTGCTTACAGTACCTGGTGGAACATTAGGACTACCTCCACGATCCAATATTTCATGGTACCGTCATACAGCAGACAGCACTTCATCTGGTGCAGAAACGGAGAAGCAGAGGCAGTGGGAGGCTTTCAGTGCTAAATGATTCCTTATTTCAATGCTGCTCTGATATTCACAGTCAAAAGACCTTAGTTACTGGGGCTTGGAGAGATGGCAAACCGGGTGCACAGTCACTCTCCTGTGTTAAACCTACATCAGAAGCACAGGAGCACTAGATCACTCAAGCAGAGGAGATTCAGATCGGATATAAAGAATTTTTTTACAATAAGAGTGGTGAGGCACAAAGGCTGCCTAGAGAGATGGTGCCCCATTCCTGGAGACACTCAAGGTCAGGCTGGACGGGGCTCTGAGCACCTGATGGAGCTGTGGGTGCCCCTGTTCATTACAGCTGAGTTGGACTGGATGGCCTTTAAGAGTCCCTTCCAACTCAAACAATTCTATGATTCCATGAAGACACTGACACTGTAAAGACACAGCAGTGAGGCGCTGCCAGCCGCACAGGATTCCTGCCCACTGCCTCCATCCTGCACCATGCTTTGGAAGAACAACATCAGCCACAGACCGAAATTCAGAGAAGCGAAGCAGGAGATGTGCAACCTCCAGCCACACTCAGTGGTTAGAGTTGCTTCTCCCACAGTGCCCCTTGACCTCAAAGGGTGTCCTGAGATTTTGGAACCTTCTCAGCCATTACAGAGAACCAATTGGTGAGAAAAAAAAATCTCCTTTTGCTCAGGGGCAGACTGGAGAAGCCAAATAAATGGCTTTTCCATTCAGATCATTCATCCAAGTCCTACTGTGCTGCTCACTGCATCTGAGTAATGATTATCCCATTGCGTAGGGCCTGGGGAGGGCTCTGCTATCCCATGAGAATATGATACCTGTTTATCCACTCAGAGGCAGTGATACAGTCAGGGCTTTGTCCTCTTTATATCAAATAAACTGGAAGCCACACATTTGGAAAAGTTTTCTAATAGCCATGACTATTTAAGTTTGGGGTTTGATTTTTTCTTAAGATTAAAAATGTCATTTTCTAAAATATAAATGTTATTCTATTTTTCTAAATAATTAAGGGAAGGAAATGATGATTGTTTGCATTTCATTTTCATTTCTCAAACCAGCTGCAAACCAAAGAAATGCCTCATCTCTATTGAATTACAATCTGCCTTTGAACTCATAATGCACGGCTCTTTCCTGTACTTTACATAAATAACGCTGTTATAGTACACGCCCAGTCAACAGACAGATACAAGAAAAGCAAAGAATCTGAAAACAAGGTGATAAGATTTTCAAGGCAGAAACATGTTTTACTACTCACCATTGCCTAAGGATAAGACTATCTGAAGCACAAAGACATGCATCTCCTCACGTTTGATGAAAAGATTACTAAAAAGAAGAGGAGAAGGAATTACGGCATTTCCTCCATTCCTTTCTGATTTCAGTCAGAGCAGAAATCAAACATGCCTAAAGGGGAAGCAAGGCAGCTGCCTTAAGATACTTTCTGAAATTCAAATGTTACTGAAAAACTATGTGGTGAAAGCCTAGGCTGAAATCAGTGACACAGGATCCTTACATTTGAAAAGTCCGGTTTCTAAGGCAGCTGGTAAAGAAGAGCCCTAAAAGAAAATTGTGAAAGAAAAGCTATTACAGTATGGTACAATTTCATTACAAACCTGACAGCCTGACAAAGGAAAACATCCCTCACCAATAGAGATGTGTGAATAACTGATCCTTTCACATCAGTGGTTCAGCTGAAGAGAGAAAAGGCCATTTCAAGTTGACCTGAAGCTATTTTATTTTATTTTTCAAATATACATATATATATACATATCTTTGTGTTTGTATATTAACGTCATGAAATAGTAACGGTTCATTTTGGCTTGAACTGTTTGTTTTAACTCCAAACACTTGTGTTTCACTTTGCACTATTCCAAGTAAGAGCAAAGAGCAGAACCTACCTGTTCTGCACACTACCACAAAAATCAGTAAGACACCACACCAGCTAATTCAGCCAGGAAAATAAAAAGCTATCAGGATAAGAAAAATCCTTTTTCTACCCACATCAGAATAGGGCTTCAAATTTGCTTGTCAGGGTAGTATTTTTTAACACCACGATCCTTTTGGTCCAACTCAATGCTGTTGAAACTGGTCCACTCTGTAATAAACACTTGAGCCTGCAATATTCTTTCTAAACAACAAATGGGCATGATATGCCTGATGATTGGCAATCTCACTGTAGTTGTTCTTACCCTTATAAAATGTTTACATCACTTCTAGAGGTATGGAGTACAGCACCTTCTTAGCTTAGATGTTCAAGCATTTCTGCATAGCATACAAGAACTACTCAAGCTATTTTACCATAGTCATAGTAAACTTCAGGTTTGAAAAGACTGGCTTTATTTCTAATTGGAACTTCCCAACTTAAAAATTCCTTGTAGCTAAATTTAACAATTCAAAGTAAAATGTCTACAAATAAATACCAACCGATGGCCCCACTATCATCACTGTATGTGGAGTTGCCTTAGAATGAAGAAACATCCATCTTGATCCAAATTCAGAACCATATGCCTATTTTGCAACTTCTATCAAAAAACAACCTTGGCCACAGCTGGAAGTTTACTATACCCTTCAGTGAGGGCTGATACCCTCAAGTCAGTCTACTTGTCCTAGATCTCAAGACTGCCTCAATATGCTTCATCCAGCTCCTCTGTACTCACACTGTGATTTAACAGGCTATTCCAAACCCTCCAAGGCAGTGAATGTCTAATAGCAGCTACCCGAAAACTTCAAGGCCTCATAACAAGGCAGATGATAAGGCAAATCCTAGTGCACTGAACAAACCAGGGCAAGCAAAATAAAGCTGCTCTGCAAGTCCTAATTGCTCATTACCAAGATGCAAAGGAGAGCAAATTTGGACAGCTGTAAGCAACAATCTCTTGGTTACTATTCCTTCAAGCAATCACCCTTAGACTTACTCACGGTCAGCAATTACCACACCAGCCTCACCCCCCATCACACTCTCATGTACCAATTACACTTTCAGCCACTTCTTAAAAACTGCAGATGATGGCAAATTCTGTTGGCTGGGCACTTGGTGGTTTGTTTTCATTTGGTTGGTTTGTTTTTTAAGAGAAGAGGCAGGAGAAATGAAGGGCATTTATAAAAATAACCAGAATCCTTCCCCCAGGCATTCTGCATAAGACATTATTACAGCCCTAAGGTTCCATGTCAGTAACACAAGGGTTGATGAAGCATTGAAAACGTACACCTCACTCCACAATTAACGGGTAACTTCATTTCTGATGACTCCAGTGGAGTGACAGCGATTACGTGATTATCTCAATATCCAGAGGACTACACACATACAAAACGCCTGAGAAGTTAAGCACTTACAAGTCAGAATGAAGATGAAGGAATTTCAACTGAAAGTTCAAAGGATTGAAAAATTACTGACAATTTGAAGCTGTTACACAGTGAGAAAAGTTGAGTAACAGTAAAAATAAGGGATAATACCAACTTGTCAGTAGTTCTCAAAGGACTTCATTCTGAGACTGTGTTCTTGCACCAGCTACTGAATCACTTCATCTGGGTATTATCTCCCCAGCATTCAGTACGTGCTGCTTGTTTCCTCTCCTCATCCTCAATCACAAATAACTTCAAGTGAAAGGTCTAGTCAGTCTCTGCTGTCTCTCAAAACCTGATGTCAGCTATACACATCTCAATGGTTGAGATTTAAAGCAGAGACACGCCGAGCAAAGAACACAATGGGCTTTTAAGGAAGGAGACAGAGAGATGTCATGTTCTAGTTTAACAGACGTTTTGAGAACCACACACAGCATACAGAAGCCTGAGCGTGAGTCTGAGGTCTGCTGAATGAGCTCAGGTCTCAGGAGCACTTCATTCGCTTTATAAGGAGCCAGGCATGAGATACGGGAGATGTCTCAAAAAAAAAAAAGAAGAAGAAGAAGAAGAAAGAAAAAAAAAGATACTGCTGAACAGAAGTTTTCACTCTGGAAATTATTAATGGGCTCTTTTCGTACCCATAAGATAAGCAATCCCACCCAGTAACTTACCCCCAAAGGTGATAACTCAAGTCTGTTCTGAATGCTTCATTCTCTCAGACATCACAGTTAGAGTTCAACTCCACAGAGCTGAGAACATTCCCTGCCTGGCAGTGCTTAGCCTCCTGTTTGCCTCCCTGCAAATCTCCCATCAACATCTCTGCCTCTGCCAGAGCTGGTCTGTGGAAAATTGCTTAATGGACAATGGACTCAACCAGCTTTGCAGCTGTGTCTATGAGGATATGAGGATTTCCTGCTCCAGCAGTGAAAAACTGTCTCCAGTACTGTATTTACATAAGAATGTTTGGTGGAGTCTTTGTTTTGTTTTCTTTTCTTTTTGGTACTTTTTTTTTTTTCTTAAGTATTGCTAAAAATGAAATTCCTTTCAAGCCCTCACTCACAGCTATAAAAACTTTACAAATCCAAGAGATAAGCTCTTGCTTTTATACTTAATACAGCTGACTTCCACGCCTCACAAGCCTACTTGTTCCTCATTCTCCCCAGCCAGGATATACTGATCTGTTAATCTTTCAAGCTTGCAGCAGCCAAGGCAACACAACTGTGCTTTCATTTAATTTATCATGCTTTTTTGCCTTGACCACAGCTTACATCAACCCTCTTGCTTCCTTCCTGCTCTGTCCCTTGGGTCTTTGAGCCATCCTACCGGGTCTCATTAGCTTAATGACTAGAGTGAAAGGATTCTGTTCTTGCACGTTTTGACAGAGTCTCCCCGGTTACACACAAACCTCTCTGAATAAAACAAACTCACAGAAGAAATTCCAGTCATGACATAGAGGTTCAACCCAAATCAAGAAGCCAGACGAATTACTCACTTCTTCTTTCCATATTAAACACACTTTTGTATGGGGTATCATACGTTCTCGTTTTCCAGTAGAAAGAGCTGTAGTTAATATCTAGATTTCAACCCCAGAAAGATCCCAGCTCCGCTGCCACGGTTCCACACAGTCCCGCTACAGCCACTGAGCCACACGCTATGCTGCACAGAATGCACTGATGTGTAGCCTTTTCGGAAATCTCAAATTGTCCTTGAGGGTGATCTCATGTCTAAACACTCACAGACAGCTTAGCTTTTGGACTGACAGATGTGGTTTAGTGGGGAAATATTGGTGATAGGTGGACAGTTGGACTCCTAGATGATCTTGGAGGTCTTTTCCATCCTTAGTGACTGTGATTCCACAACATTCCTGGGCCTGTGGTACATGAGCTCTTGCAGGACATTAAGTCTGGCAGGCTTCAGTTTTTGCGTACTGTGCTTGAAGAAGCCTTCTGTTCAAGAGGGATACCAGCATCCTCATGCTACCTGAAAATGCCCGTCATGCTCTTGTGCAAACTGCAGGCTCTGCAGAGTCAGTCTCCTCTCTACAGTGGGACCAAAAGAGCCAGTACTCTACCAGAAGCTTTGTGCAACAGAGCAAATAGCATGGCCACCTTCTCCACTCATTTCCTGCCCTAAGCAACTCCATATTGTGCCCACGCCTGGGGCCAGCCCTTAGCAGGTCCCTTCCAGCTCTGGTTCTGTTCCTCCCTTCTCACAGACTTGTGAAGAAGTGAAATCTCAGCTGTCGGGGGGTTGGCGAGAGGAGCAGGGTTTCTAGGTGAGAAGAACAGGCCAAATGCTCTCTTTCTATCACCCTCCAATGTGCCAGCTTCACAAACCTGCTGACAGTCCTTGAGAGCTGATGACATTTTTCAAAACATTGATAAAAATAGACAAGCACTTCCCCCCACCATTGAAAAAACCTCATCAACTATTTCCACAAAGCCCTTCTGCTCTCCACCCTTTCTCTGGCCACCTTCACAACCAGCTCTTCTCTATCAAAACATTTATGAAGACAACCCTCCATTCCATAGTAAAAATTGTCTTCCAGAGAGCAGCTATCTGAACCTGAAAGCATAAACATATGCTTTAACAGCATTAACATTTTAATAGCAGCTCCCTTAAGTTGCAAATTCTGGTCCTGTCCATTTATACAAGATCTCCTAGGGACTCCCATGAAAAGATGTGCTGGAGTGGAAGTTTAATGTTATGATTTAAAATAACATAAACAAAGCCATCAGTACCTGTAACTAATTCTGGCAATAGAGTTAAGTGCTCACTGAGCTCATCGTTTCTAATTAAAAGGAAAAACAAACATGTTTTTAAAAACTCATCACTTGTACGTTGGTTCACTGTTAAAGTACTCCTGTGTTTTACATCCATTTTTGTCTAACAGCACTATTAAATCAATTTATTTCTGTAACCTGAGTATATACAGTTGCAATATATATACTGTCCTTTGGCAATATGCAATAAATTGAACTGAATAAATGTAAACTCTTCTTCTCTTCTTTTTAAAGATCTATTTATTTCCGTACTTCTTGTACTGATCCTTTAAAACCTATAAATAAGCCTCCTTGTTGGATGTAAATGTACTAAGCTATTTATTCTAGTGGTGTAACCCAAATACTTTACATAACCAGGGATTGATATGCCCATGATGAGCCATTAGTAGGCCTGGGAATAACCTTGCAAGACAGGAAGCTCTCATACAGCATGAGTTTAATACATTTACATTCAGCACATGTCTAAGTCTCTTGTAGAACTAGGACCAACGTGGCTGATCAGATTAGGAGCATGAAGTGCAGCATCTTCAAGGATAAAAATCTAACAGATAAACAGTGTTCTTGTGGCAGGGACTGAGGTGTGTGTGAATAATCAGGTACCATAAGCAGAGTAAAGACACATGGTTCTACTGGAATCCACAACCCAAAGGAATTTGGATCTGGGCTTTTGCATGGACTAGATCTGTTCATGAAACGCTGGCCTTCTTCCCAGGCTTCCTGGAAGCTAGTTTTGCTTCGGACAGCTCCAATTTTGATTTTTTTTTTCTTTTTCTTATGTTCCTCCACATTCAACTAGCTCTTCTCAGGCAAGATGTTAGTGAGCTGAGAGACACTGACCCCACGTTCCTTTTGCTAATTAAACATCCAGCATGCTAAAGCAGAGCTCTGCTAACTATTCTGAAGAATTCTGTAGAGTTCATTTAACACACATCAATTTTGCTTTCCAGCTGAGGGAGATGAAGCTTCAGAACCCTCTAAAGGTCTCATGTGCAAGCAAAGGACAGTCAGTGCTGCAAGAGCTACAGCTGAACTGCTGTTGTGCAACCTGGCAGCACCTTTGTGCTCCCAGGATTATCTGTATGAGATGCCCAGCCTGCTCGAACATGTCACTGACAATATTATGTATCATTAAAAGGTCACAAATAAAAGCTATCTATGTTGCAGCTCACAAACCTAAATGCAACACTTTCCATCTCCAGGTGAGCTGGTACCATATTCTGGCAGAGGGAAAAGAAGGCGTCATGCTAGTTAAAGAACAGTTATGATGTTAGATAGAGAAAGTTAGGAATACATCAATATTGTCTTCTGGGCTTAAAGAGCACTGATTCTACTCTATTATTGTTAGTTTGGTAGTTCCTTAGCATATCTGTTTTCTGCTTATGTTGACATCTACCTACTATAGCTCTGTTTGAGTCATCTACAGCTAAGCAAGAAAGAAACTCAGAAGAAAGGACAAAATGATGGGGCCGTGATTTAGGAATATAATGATGCAATAAATGCCATTATATAATTATTACCAGAAATACTCGTTTAAAAAAAAAAAAAAAAAAAAAAAAAAACCACAAAGGGAATGTAAAGATTTTCTTATTTGGAAAGAAACAGCATGAAGTTAACACCTGGATCTCATTAATATGCATGCCAACCTGCTGTCAAGATGGATAACAGCATTCATGTAAACCATTTAATATAAAAGCGGAGATATACAAGAACCAATTTATGTTGAGGTTTTCATTTAATGTCTAGATCACATTTTTGACTGTTTAAACTGATCATTAAAACTAAGTCATTACCTAAAGTAAATGCTTACTTCAGTTTAATCTTAAAGAGGTAGACAGCCTGGAAGAGGTGGCCAGAAATCTGGGACTCGAGGCAAAAGTATCCCCAAAATTCAGAAGTTCTGTAAGTGGAAAATTGTCTCCATAATAAATATAGATTACAACTTCTACAAAGATTATTACTTCCACTGTACCCTGCACCTATACAACCTGGCTCTACTGCTTCTATCTTGCTGCTGACCACAAATTCTTTCCAGTACAAGAAGTGAACAAACTGCTGTGGTGAACATAACACAAGTGCTAAATAGCTGGTGAACCCCACATTCATATTAAGGTAGCCAGCTGTCTCATAAGCTTTCATTTCGCTGTTTTTAATAGATGTATATTAACAAACAGAACAAGATGCTGTAGCAAGTCATTTGGCCCACTTCCATTCCTTGATTGTATTCATTGAGGAAAGATAAAGAATCATGGAATATAGCGTGTCCACAAATAAGACTTCTTATTTGAGATTAGAAAGCCCTCACTAACCCAAAGCAAGGTACGTAGTTCCAAAAGGAGTGACCAAAACTGGGACTTCTGTTTGTGTGTTCTTCACTGGAACATTTGAAATCACAACAAAAATCATCCTTGAAACCTCAGTTCGCCTAAAGGCAGGGCAAAGCACCCTCACCTCCATGCAGTAGTAGAAAGAACTGAGATGGAGACAATATTAACAGCATCAGTAGTAACTCAGAGAAGCCAGCTGACAGAGGCGAAAATGGCTGTGCATCCAATCTTTCCTCAGCTCCTAATTCTCCTTGTCACACAGTGCCTCATCGTCACATAGCATCAACCACAGTCCACAGCATAAACACTTCTCCTGCAGGATAAGAGGCAAATGCCCTGAATTTTCACACTGGTTTTTTGTTTTGTTTTGTTTTGTTTTGTTTTTCCAGGTCCTTCACATCACATTTCAACATCAATTGTGTATTTCTGTTTCTGCTCTTGGAGCTAAGTTTTTCTTGTGCAATTCTACAGCATCTAAGAAGGCTCTGTTTGCTCAGCCTCACCCCCTTGACTTTGGGAAACAGTCAGATCCATTTGATGTACTAGCCAAACATTATCCTTCTGAAGACTGCACTAAAAAAAAATATGGAAATCCCACTACACTGGGTAGCTCGGAGTAATGCGGTGTATTCAGTACCAAGTGCTTATACGTGGAAGAACAAGCAGATACTGGCCTAATTCTTGGCATGCTGAAAGCAGAGATACTCACATGCATTCTGAGCATATGACACTGAGGATTTAGCTAGTGAAGAATAGCTCAAGAATAAGATCATGAATTCAGCTCTTCTGCCCGGTCGCATTTGGATTCAAGCACTATATTTCACCGTACAAATGAATCCTTATTTGTTCACTCAGAAACTCAAAGGGAAAGTTGACTGTACTGGGTATTTCAGTCTGACTAAAGCAGATTCATGGATTTCAGATGAGAAGCAATCTGCTGCATGGCTCTTTCTTGTGACCAGGACTACGCAGAATTTTCATTGTTCTCACTATTTTTTACCCCAAAATTGCAGGTTTTAATGAAAGACACAACATTAAGAGAGATGCTCCCGCTAAATTTTGTGTCTAATTTTCAGCTATTATATACCTAAAGTGAGAATACAGTTGGCAAATATCACTGCTGGGAGCTCAGAATTGCCTTGACTAAGAGCACATCTTTACAAAGCAGATAGATGGATCTTGCATTGCCCTCAAGTGCGCAAGCACTATAACTGCTACTAGCCCAGCAGCCAGAAGGCCTTGGGAGATAATAGATGAAAACTGACGAAAGCAACAAAGACTTCTGACAGATAGCTGCCTTCTTCAAATCTCATGCCAAAATCTGTGACTACTGTTACACCACAGATAGGTACTTCGCTTAAGTCAGATAACGCATTCTGTACTCCATGGGCTAGAGCTGTAAGGTTAAAGACTGTGGCAGAGCTATGGATGTACCCAGACCACGAGTTCACATTGATGGTTTTTCAGTTTTTTGTTACGATTTTTCCTTGAGTTAACAGTATAAAATACTCTAGTTTTCCTCAAAAGACAAGGCCGTGAGGAAAGGTACTTTCATCTAAGCTGTTCACAACACTTCAGGGACAGGAAAGCTTAGAAAGGGGAGACAGAAAACAGCAGGTTCTTTTAAACTAATGCATAAAATCAAAACTACTGCAGCTGTGGCCGTGGAAGCAATACAAGAGAGGAGCAATCCTACTGTCTTTTATGCATACCTCGCAGCCAAGCACTGTGTTGCTGTGCCAGGGTAGATGCAGCCCCCTGCACTCTTTACAGCTTTCCACATCTCCATCACCTACAAACAGAACAGTTCCTGTTCCCCTCAGAGAACAGAGCCTGAAATTCTAAGCAGGATAGGGCAAACTCATTGTCCATTCTGGGCTAACGGGAGAACAAGGCTGATGCTGGCACTCCCAGCTGCCTAATATGTGTATATGGTCACACCTTCACAATCTGCCCATTCCTGTTGAGTCTGGGCAAAGCAGTACATTTCTGTCAGAAGTACAGCTTTTAAAACCAACATAACCCTTCATTGCTGGAAGATAACATCTCTTTCACCTAAGAGACAGATTTACATATTCTGTCTTCCTGGGACACCACTGAGTTACTGCTCTGGAAACTGTTCTTTCAGATATCTGCAGTTGGCTTTCTCTGAACTGACAACTGCCAGATTACACTGTAACTCCCTCCAACTTGGTTAAATCCCTCAGGGTAGCACACCCTCTGTGTGCCACACTTCCTCTATCTGCTTCCCCTCTCCCCAGATCTTAACTTCATTCTCTAAACTTAGACCTTCTACAGATCAGGCCATGAAGTGCCATGTAGATCCTCAGACATGAATTCATTCTCTTCCTCCCACACAGCCCTCACCTGCCATCACCTCCCTGAATATAGTTACCTTCGCTCCATCTTCTCAAGCCTTTACTCACACCTTGGACTTTTACAGGCTTAGTAAGATGCAAATCTGCTTTGAAACATGGTTCTTGACATTTTTCATAGGGTTTCGTGCTTATTGCCTCTGAGTGACTCCAGATCAGGCATGCTCAGTCTATAAAGAAGGTGAGGGGAAAAAAAAAAATAGGCAAAGTGAATGCTAGTTCAAGAGTGAGGCTGCTGTCCTGCCTTCCCCAAAAGTCTCTGCAGGGTAAAGTACGCATTCTGTACATCCACCTGAAAAAAAAATTACAGTTGCTCACCAGTCTCTCCCCAGGACAAGCAGGGTCAAAATCCAATCCAAACTGAGTATATCATTAAAGTCATTGGATCTGATTCAACAGACACAGGGAGCAGATTCAGTGGAAATGAAAATCATGCATTCACCAAAATGCTTGTGCTTTAAATTCAGAGGACCTAAGTCTTATGAGCTCACTTAGTGATTCTCTCACCTGAGACTAGTTCCTATCCACCTTCCCACTTCTTCAATGATAGCAAAATCAGTGCTAATATTAAAACCTGTCTATAGATAAGTTCCCATCAGGTCTCACTACCTGCTACCTACCCATCCTTTGCAAGCTCCTTCCTCTTCTCATTCTCACCTCCTCTGTGTCACCTTCTAATAGTGGGGGCTGCCATTTTAGTGGTACTGCCTGCTACACTGTCTTCCAAGTCACTGAGCAAAGCTGTAGGAGGGGAGCAAACATACAGAGTTTTCATTTCTTTTCTTCTGAGCTACATCAAGGCTTGGACTCTGCAGTTTTGCAATGCTAAGGCGTTGGTGGACCATTGTGAATATGAGATCATGCTCTGAGGAGACACAAGGCCTTTGTATTGCTAAGGTAAAAATGAAGAGTTTTCCAAGTCACCGAGAACTAATGAAACCAGACAGAAACAAGAACTGCACAAGACTCTCAGAGCAGAGAGACGAGTGGATTGTAGGTACATGAAAGGACTCCTCAGTAGTGAGAACATGATTCACTAAGTGGGTTTTCCCTGAATGTAAAAGAAGTACAATACAGACTGATGCAAAACTATTTGGAGCTCTAGAGGCAGATGGACACCAGACATCAGGCACTGGTGACTGAGAAGGCTGAAGGTGGCAACTATGGGCAAATATGGAAAATAACAAAGGGGTGGGATAAATGAAAGATGATGCAAGATGGTCAGACAAATAATAATAAAAAATTCAAATCCAGAAGACACATGGGGTGCTACGAGTGAAGAAGCCTCAGTGGCTTGGAGAGGTACAGCAGCCAGGCTAACTTATTGAGATAGAAAAATGACATTTTCTAAAAAAAGCTAAATTAATTATTTGCCTCAGCACTCCCAAAGGAGAAAAGAAGCTGACAGAAAAAGACATGTCATATAACTCTTAGTGTGACAAGGAGAAGTAGCAGAGATACAAGGCTTGGGGCCTATGTATCCCTCCAGCACTACTTTGCTGCTAGGGCAAACACCGTAACTGAAGAATACAGACAACGTACCAATAACATGCAGAAGTGCTCTGCAATAGGGAAGGGTTCTGGCTGATCATTTCCATGAAGCACAGGACAGTCTTCAGGTCTGCTTATCCTTGACCACAGCCTTTAAGTCTTCATATCTGCCTGCACAAAGTGACTAAGAAATTATTCAAAATAAAAACTCTCCGTTTTTCTTGGTGGCAGCAAAACACTCTCTTCACAGGTAGAAATATCTAGACAAGGTGCAAAGAAAAAAATCAGGCAGGAACTGATGTTGCTAATTCACAAGGAAAACAGGTCACGAGCCTTTTCCAAAGTCATTCGAAATTAACAATGAGAAGATTTGGGTACGAGTTAGGTGTAGCACCAGTGAGCTCTGCCTGCCGTGCTGCCTTGCTCCAAGTTGAAGGGGCTGCTCACTTCACTGTACCAATAGGACCTCAGTGCAAGATAATTTTTCAGAAAATGAAAAAGCTAGATCACAGTAAAATTTTCTCTCAGCATCAGCATCAACTCTTGTTTTTTTCGTTCTTGCAACTCACTGCCGTTACAAAATAGCTCCCCTTAGCGGCTGTGGGCAGCCATGCACAACCCCTGTGCAATGTGTTGTAATGACTCCGTTACACGGATGCCTGGAGATCACTGGCCACCTCGTAGGCCCTCGCTTTGTTCCAAGGCAACAGCAGCACTCCCACTGCAGGACATTGCAAACTCAAGGACATGAAATTAGAGGAATTACTTAAGTATAACCAATCCGCTAGTGCTAAAAATGGGTTAAACCAACTCATTTTGATTAATAAAGAGGGATGTATCAACCCACCAAAAAGAAGAAAGCAAAATTAAGTTGTCTTACTGTACTATATTCTAAGCACTACATTAACATTCAAAGCTTGAAATAAAAAGCAGTGAAACTAGACTTCCACATACACTTGGCCTTACTGTTTTACTTTCCAGATGCATAGAAAAGTACATGGATAACGTGATTGCAAAGTGCAATGTTATTTAGAGTCATTAAGAAGCAAAATCTCAGACAAGACTGATCAAGACCAGTTTGACTGCACAAGGAAAGGAACCCTGAAGCAAAAGAAAAATTACAGTGAAGATCTTGGATGTTCTAATCACACAGAAATGGTCTGCTCTTGCAAAAGTCTGACCACTTCTGCCCACTTCCTGCCTATAGTGAAGAAAATCACATTGCACAGTACAATTACCACACACAATGTAAGCAGGCGCAGCTACATATAGATAAACAAACTTAATGAGGGGGAAATAATGAATAAATTACAAACTTTGATAAATATACTTAAGCAAAAGACCTTTTGCTTTAAACATGAGGGTATTTGAATGCTCTTTTCAAAATGTCAGCAAGTTGGAAGATCACAGCAACTGTTCACTCTAAACATTCTCAAGAATGTAATCAACAGAGAAGAGAGCAATAATGGAGCTTTATTTAATAAAGACTTAGAAAATAAATCTCTCTCTAAGCTAAGGCATAAGTTAATTCCCATTATGTTTCTAAAACAGAATGCATGTGAGTCTCTGATAAGGTATGAAAAGTGCTAAACTAAGATACAAACAGAGGTGCGTGCAGAATTATATGAGAAATGTAATGATTAAGCAAGAGGGCATGCAAAACAAGGACACATTTTTCCTCTTCGCATTTCACAAATGCTCTTTTGGCTTTGCAGAAACTGAACTGCACTTGTGATCTCACTGGTCACAGCCTAACTCCTTTATAGCAATAACCAAACTAAGGGCTTCTAGTGCTTTATCAGTACAACAGACAGCTGGGGCATAATGCAGGAATACTGACATTTTTGTGATTTTGGAAGTTTTCAGGAAATGAGAAATACAATCCTTACTCCAGAGAAATGCTGGGTTGTTGTGCTGTCTAGCACATACAGGTACCCCACAAGATGAACAACCTTTTGCATACAACTGGCTGCAACCAATGATGTAAAAACCAAGTCCAGACAAGTGAGGTGGCTTTTGTTCCCTAAGAGTGAGAAAACACTCTGAACAAATGTTTGTGCACAGAAACAACTTGCAGCACAAGATCAGCAGGACCTCAGGCTAATCAATAATTTCAGGACAGCAGTGCCTAAAGGCACATGTTGGGGAGAAGAGCTGATCAATGCTGTGTTATACGCTTACACTTGATACTGGATGCTGCAGCATACTTGTAAGTGTGTGCATTAATGTGTTGCTTTTTGCCACAAGAATAAACTCTCAGTAAAACAGCCAAGATGAAATAGGGTCTATGAGTCACCTACTGAAACAGCAAACCGGCAGGCAGAAGACATCAGGACCATGCTAACAGCTGCTTTGCAGCAAACCAACCCCCTAAAACCACACAGACAAAAATTCTGGTTCCGGTGGCCCTCTCCAGCTCCATCTTGCAGACAAGACAACCAAAGGAAATGCTATGACTGGTCTTGCTTTCTCACCTCCACTGGGATTGAGACGCAAGCCACAGGAAGACCAAATTCAGACAGTAAAAACTGACCATCTTTTGTTTTTCTTTGCCTTGAACACTCAGGAATTACCCATCATCAGGTTCTGGGTTCAGTCTTAAGCTCAGGATCCGTAGAATTTTTGCAGTTCTGCCTCCAAAGCTCCCCAAGAGACCTGGCTGAGCATGAAGCTGGGGGGAATTTCTGGCAATGCACACTAGGCACAGGAAATAACATCCAAAATAGTGTTTATTAACTAAAAGAGGGGAAATTTAGGTTAGATTTTGGGAGTAAATTCTTTACTCAGATGGCGGTGAGGCCCTGGCACTGCTGCCCTGTGCTGTGGATGCCTATTTCAGCAGGTGCCCAAGGCCAGGCAGGGTGGGCCCTGGGCAGCCTGAGCCGGGTGGGCAGCCAGCCCACGGCAGAGGTGGGGCTGGGAGTGCTTCAAGGTCCCTTCCAACCCAAGCCATGCTGTGATTCCATGATAGCTCTAGTGGGTTTTACACACATCCCAAACTACAATCACTGCAGGAGAACCTTGCTACATCCACAAGCAGAGAGAATCCCAACTCCCAGACCATGATATAGTGGTAATTCAACAGTACCTTGACCCTCTTTCTGCAGTTTCCCCTCACAGAAAAATTTCTGGCACATGTTAAGCACTTCTATATTCCTTCCTAGTAGTGTCCATTTCTGACCTAAAAACAGTGCTGTAGGATTGCTACTGGATCAGAGCCGAGCTCTGTTTTGCCTGATTGTCCATGGGTCATAAAGATAAATGCAGAAATGATGAGAACTTGGACCTGTGGCTAATGGTGAAGGGGACAGAAAGTAAACCAGCTGTCTCTCCCACCACTGGGTTAGCTATACAGCGTGGGCCCACATTAGCAAGGCAGAGAATCACAAAGGGTGCGATCCCCCATAAATTCATGCCAGTTACCTGCAGGCAGAGAATCAGTTCTTTTCTCATAGAGTCACTCTGGCCCTTGCTGTATTTGGAGGACATTTTCTTCGTTCTCTCACAGCACTGGCACTGACGGAAATCTAGTGGCAAGGTCTTCTCATTCATCTCAATCACAAACATCGGATTTTGACTGAGCAATTTACATCTGTCTACCACTTTGCCTGCTTTGGTCCTTAGAGCAACTAAAGGTTAATTTAAATCACTGTGAGAATGCCATTGCCTCCTCTAAACACATCATTCCACACGTGTTTTGATTGTTTTGTCAGTGGCAAGGCTGAGAGAAAATCTCATTGTTATTTTTGGTCAAATAACTTATAGGCAACTGTCAGCTTCCTGAGCAAGCTACAGCATTTGTGTGCTTATGAGCAATTTCATTACTCAGGATGAAACGGGAACTTACTTGAAATGGCAGCTCCTAGCCACAGCCATAGGACAGCAAGATGACAGCCAGCCAGCCAGCGTACTAAATTGTCCACCATTGGAGACTGGGCATGCACTGGCTTGTCCAGCCACAGAGGGCAATGAAAAAGGCACTGAAGTGGGGCCATGCTCAAAGAGGAACCATGTTGTTCAATGTCCCATCCCATAGAGCTGCTTTCTGTTTGCATAAGCTCAGTTTCCCTGAACCACATGCTGAAGCCCAATCGGAGTGTAATCTGTTTTTCTTATTTGTCCTTAGCACTCCTTCTTGTTTGTCAAATCCATTTCACTTTGGTAAACAGAGCAAGCGTTCGCAAATCAGAACACTACTAAAGTCGTGCTGGAAGCAGAACCCAGTGCCTGCAGCATTCCGCTGTACTTTGCCACAGCCAAGGACTCCTAACAGAACTTCTTAAATTAAAGTGCCAACATTTCTGACAACAGAAAGAAAACAAGCCTGATAACTAAAACAGAGGGTGACAGACTTACACTGGGGCTCTAAGTGTTCTAGGCAACGGAAACAGTTCTCTAATTCATGTTAATTTAACACGGGGGCAGCAACATTTCTACCATTCTTCAGAAACACCCTTCTCATTTGCCTACAGAAAAACATAAAAACCTTCTTTCTATTGGCAAGTTCAGCTACAGAAATCTTCTAGATAAGCTGATCACCATGGGGTGAGGAGCAGTTGCTCAGCAGAATGAACAAGGAATAAAACAGATTTCCATTTTGTCCTAACCACCAATGAATAGACAACAAGTTAAAAGCTCAGGTTTCTTTCTGATATGAATTTAGGGCTCTGCTGCACAATCACTTTCAAGCTGAGCTGCTGCAGCTGAAGGGGTCAGGTATACCCAGCAAGAAAGTCTTTATCTTCAGCTGTTTCAGCCAATTCCACACAGGTTTTGAATTGGCCAGTGCGGCTCCCAGCGCAGAACGTTCACAGGCTGGAACCAGTGGTGGTTTAAGTTACAGTACAGAACTGTGAGGGCTCAGGAACTGAATCATTGCTCAATCTGTTAAAGGTGATGCAAACTCTACAGAGGATCAAGAACAATCTTGTATACACCAGCACAACTCACTGGGTTCATGGGACCTTGACAGCTGGATTCCTGTAGCAAGTTAAACAGATTCTGAGGCCTCACCTGCTCAGTCACCTTAGAAAATAAGATGTAGCATCTTGAGATGCACAGATTTCCTACAAATACAACGCACAGAGATTTCTGAAATGCGTTAGCCCAGCGAGATGCTTTTGGGACCTAGATGTGTCTGGCTGGCTGAGTAGCTGAATGCCCAATGGGATCACTCTCAGTCTGAGATGTCACCTTTATAAGAGCTATTCAGGTGGCCCTGTTAAGTTCTATGTAAGATTTACACATGAATTATACCCGACCAGTTATTTTTACTTTTTTCCTCTTTGGACTTTCTTGTCTTGTCTGTGGGCACACGCAGGGTTAGCCAGCAGAGGAATCTGCTGTAAGCTTTCCTTATCCATCACAGCCCTGATATGATGTAGAGCTTCCAGCTCAGTGACATTGGAGTGGCATTAGGAAGCAGCTGCTGATGAGCACAGAGCACTCCTTACAAAGCAGCCCAACACTGCCAAACTCCAGCCAGCATGACCCTGGCCCTTAGCCCATCATGCCTCCATGTCTTTCCCTTTCATGATTTCTCTGAGCCCCATTCCTGCTCTGGAAAGAAAAGCTGCCCAGCCTGAAGTGAAGCAATTAAGAACTTCATTGTAGCCCTGTGCCTGATGGCTGTTTGCCCACTGCAGCTGCTGAGCTACGGACATGGCCCCAGAAGAGTTTCCTAGCCAGTCCTGACCTGTGTATGTTAGGTGTACCCAGCACCAAGCTGGCACATTCCAGCTTTTAAATGCAGCCAGCTGAATTCTGCTGATCTTCACTGACGTGCATCCTTATGTCATATTCAACATTTTCATTAAATGCAGTGGAATTCTCTAAATTCAGCTCTCCATCCCAGAGGCAGTGCTGGTCTCAGGCAGTGGCAGGCAGTGCTACTAATACACAGGAGATCTGTTACATTTTCAGTAAAGTTCTTTGGGCATCCCTAAAATGGGAATCCTGCCCCAGACAAACTCACCTGAGATCTCCAGGCCAGGAGAAGCACAAGCTGGGGCAAAGCAGGACAAGCACCAAGAGAAGGAAGGATCGGGCAACTGAAGGTGTCCAAGAAAGGAAAAGTGGGGGAGTCGGGAAAAAGGAACCTTCCCTAAGGCCACATGGAGATCCCATTTGAAGGGGAAGATTATCCCACTTATTCTATGCAACAGTGCTACTGTGTTGTCAGATACAGGGCACAAAGGAGCTTTCCAGCAGAGCTGTTGTACTTGAAAAGCTAAGGAGAGGCACTGGCACCACAACATACATGCTTCATCATGACAAAGGACAGAAGGGTGGGCTGAATTTGAATTGGGTTAGCTCAAAGACTGTAACTAATGAAAAGCAATAGTGAAAATTCAACTGCAACCCTAAAACAAAACGTAACAACTGTTGGATTCCAATTCCAATCACTGAAATTCAAAGCAAGGGGAATTTGGCCTTATTTTAAGTGAAAAGTTCAGCAGATTCAGTCCAGCCACTTCCATTAACCAAGCAGTGGCTTAGACCACCTCAGTGATGGATATGACTGGCTACCAGTGGATCGCAGTCCAGCGATCAGCTGCCTGCAGGCCTTCAACCCACTGTAAATTAAATGCCTAATGCTGAACCAAAGCCCACAGTCAAAGATGTTTAGACAGTAAATCAAAAGCAAAGAGTTCAAAGTCATCATCTATTTTTAGAAGCCAAAGGTTCAGCAAAACTTTTTTACTGACATTTAAAAGCAGGATCTTTGTCACCTCATCTGGGGCTGCACAGCAGTGCAAACACAGGTAACTTCCTGGGCAGAGGCATGTGTCTACAGTGGCAACTTGCTCAGAGGTCTGTCAGTGGCCCCACTCCATTTACCTGGAGTGCAACATGTGCACTCCAAAAGGTGGGTTTGAGCCAGAGCCAAGCCTTCTCTGCCAAGATATTTGCTATAACACTGATCCGTGCAGAGGCCACTTGATCACTTCAGCTGCCAGACCTTCCCTGCACCTGAGCACAGCAAACAGCTCTGTGTCCCTGCAAGCGACAGCACTGGGCAGCTGAGCTCATCTGGCTGCTGCCATCTCACGGTCCTCTGGGGGAGTCTGTCAGCAGCAACAGTTACACCTGCGGAATCGATATTTGTGTGCTGGCCCTCCAAAACATCACTCCAAATCAGAGGTGCAGGTGTGTTTTTGACAGGGCATATAGTCAAGTTCTCTCTTCAGATGCCATTCTGGGCAAGAACTCCTTAACCTTAACAATATTAGGAGATAAGAAAGCCTCTGCAACCCTTGCACCCATCCTATCAGTTGGCTCAAGTGAAAGCAGGCAAGCTCTGCGCAAGTCCTCAATCATGGGAAACCCAAACAGCTTTTCAGGAAAATTCATTTTCTTGTTTGTCCTGACAGAAAGTCTTCACATAACTGAAGTGACACGTCTGTTTGATGGATGCTGCCACAAGCCTCTGCCTTTTCACACTGAAGATAAATGGCTCCTAAAACCAGGTAAATGTCACTCACCCAAGAAGTGGGATTCCTGCTTCAATGGAATAAACAGTCCTCTCCCACATCTGTGAACTGCTGAAGCAACTCCTGGACACAAGAGATTCTATCAGTGCCAAAGAGAGAAGGTCAGTGCACAAAAAACTCTACAAATGGCAGTGGGTACCAATAGCATCCAGCTTTGCTCACAGAAGTAAAATGTTTCCTACAGAGGATCCCTTGAGTTCACCCATGTCTGGGATCAACTGAACTCAGAAGAAAGGAGCAATGCGTTATAATTCACCACGGCACTGAAATTAACAGGGCTACTTCTACTTGCAGCAGATCTGCAGAATCAGACCCATAATTAGGGTCTTATTTGAAGAGAGCTCTGCAAGGGGCAAGATTTTTCCCCTGGTGACTGTGTTGCTATCTGCCCCTCATGTTTCAGCACTCATTCTGCATTCATCAACAAGGCCAGTTAAAAATCGCCTGAACCACCATTTGACCAAGTGCTTATCTGCACAACCGCACAGCCCATACCATCAGTTAGGGAAAAACAATTTCCCCAGGCTACTAGAGACAGCCTAATTACCTAATCTGACAGGTTATTAATGGTTCAAGTCAACAAAAAGTATAATGGATGCTGATAAGCACAAGCTGCCTGGACATTTGGCACGTACAACCCAGCTAGAAATCACTGCTGTGAAAAGCTGCCACCGGCCACAGGACTAAATTGTCTGATCTCTCAGGGTTTCATTTAACAGGTCTATCAACATGATAAAGAGACAAACTGGCAAGTTTAGTCCATTAGCAAGGACTGGGAAAGAGCCTAACAGAATGAAAGATATTTATGTTCCAGATTAATGTAAAAATAAATCTCTGCTTCATTTTTGTGTAATTGCAACACCCTCCCATTTTACAGGGCTACTTTGGGACAAAAATCATGTTATTGTCTGTATGAGGAAGGAGAGCAGTACACATAAAGACTCACAAGGAAACAGGCAGTGAGAGCCAGTATACACTCTTTATTTTCTTTCAGACCTCTCGTAACTCATGTGATCCCTTCAGAATACCTCAGCTTTTCATTTCAGAGAGCAAAAAGAGCCCTATCCCTTGTAGTTACTGGGAGCAGCACACCATATATTCAACTTGAACGGCTCCAAGCCAGAAATCATACCAAAAAAAAAAAAAAAGAACTCATGGTATCAGTTATTATTGTAATTTCAGGGTTTTCCAGGTCAATTTTGTAACCATTTGGCACCTTTCACCTGAAGCACAAATGCCTAGAGCTAGCAGCACTGAGACCATTTAAGAATGAAAAAAAAAAAAAAACCAAAAAAACCCACAAATATGTGCCATAAGCTTCAACTTCCAGTTAGCAATTCCAGCACTGGAACAACTGCACCACAACGGCCAACAGACAGCTTACACCTCCAGTACCCACCCGTGAGACAGGTTTCTCACAGACTCCTATTTAACTTTGGTTTGTCTCAGTTCATTCCATTTTTTTCTTTTTCTTTTCCTAGTGGTATCTTTTCATTGTGTTTTGTTAACCGGTTTCCCACGACATCTTTTACCCACTGCTTCTGCGTGTAGTCAACCATCCATCTTCTATCACCCATGCAGTGAGGGCTAAAGGTGGCTGCTTAACCAGTCAGACACCAGTACAACTCATGCATGCTTTGAGACATGTCCCACCATTAAGCAAAACTGTATGCAATGGAAATACGTACCTCCACATCGGTAGACTCCCTGCAACACAGCACTTGGAAAAGTAAGCAAGGAGACATCTATCTGCATAATGCACCCTGGAAAACATGTTTGACTGAGGTTTCACATAAAGTGATTTCAGTCAAGGATGTTCCACTTTTACAACAGCTTGTACTTGCTGAAAATACAAGTCCTGGTGGCTCACTCAGTGCTTGCATTGAGTGCACTTCAGACCTACAGCCCAGCTTCTATTCCAGATAAAGCAACTATTGATTTCCTTGGATATTTTTTTTTTCCTATGCCAGCAGTAAAATTATGGATATCTACATGCTCACTCTGCAGTAGACTCTAATTCTTTAAACCACAACAAAGGGAAACAACAAGCAATTTTTACTGGAACTATGAAGAGAACTATATTAAAATCAGAGGGTTTTGTTAATACTGAAATCTTCCATGACATTCTCAGAATCACAATATACCTAGCGAATACCAGTGGTTCATGCTGTCCTTAAGATTGCTGGTGATACCAGAAATTGCAGACACTAAATGGTTGTAGTTAAGGCCAACTGAGAGGGTAAGGCGTAACCCGAATTGCAGGATGTTACTAACCCAGGTGCTGCTGTTTAGGCAGTGGCAAAAGAGGATTTCAGTTTTCTAACATGAGACAGAAGAAGCTGCTTCCCACAAAAAGCTGTGGGAAGTCTGGAATTCAGAAAACTCGCGGGAAATAGTCCATTGCTACCACGCAGGCCCTCTTGCCAAAACACTTCCCCAGCAGGCAGCTCTCATGCTCAGCAAGTGGATTTCATATTTGAACACCACAGAGCAGGCAGCTGATACTACAGCAATTCAAAGAAGGCCTGGACTACCAAGCAGGAATACAGATATTTTTTCTGATTGGGTGAAAAAAAGCAGGCAGAGATAGCATCACTGCTTAATACAAGATTACATAAACTTACTCTCAGGCAAAAAGGCAACAACTCTATTGTATTAGCTTCTGTATAAATGACCTAAACCTATCTCTCTTGTTCTAACCAGGAAATACAGTCAATCAGCTTTAACAATCACAGCTCTCACATTCCTCACTTGCCTCTCAGTATCTTCAAATCAGGCTTTGCTCATTACTGTGGAGTAGCTGGCCATGCTGGAGAACTCTCTCACTTGCATGTAGTAACCTCTCAGCCCATTGCAGAGATAAGGCTTAAACTATGCACCACCAATGAAGTCTTCATCAAACCAAGCTCCTGGTACCACAGATGACATCGTATATGACATCCACTACAAAGACACACATAAAAAATTATTCTCTAAGTGCACAAACATTTCCAGCAGAAGAACATTGGCAAATATGATATAAAAAGTCCAGGAAAACATCTTTACACAGCATACAGCAACCCGGGGTCCTGCTAATCCTTTTCTCATTTTGGGGGTAGGAATTCACATAATCTCCATCTATGAGGCAGGATCTTCAGATTTCTGTCTAAATGTTTTGTACACTCTGAGGCTGAGAAAGCCAATAAGACACAGAATGAATGCATTGCCTACTACTGAATTACAAAACTGCAGAAGACTTGAGAACACATGATGACAAAAAATATATCAAGCAGCATAAAGGTACAAAAAAAATTGTAGGTAGCACTACACAAATAGCCTTAGGCTGTTATTTCTCCTGAATATGTAAGAAAAAAAAAATCAAACAAAAACAGCATATATATAACAGTATTTCATCCTTCTGCATTCCCTGGCTGTCTGAAAGCCAGAGGACAATGTACCATTTAGGCTTGCTTGACAGAGCTACTAGCTTCAGGCTGTGTTCTGACCTCACCGAACCCTTTACTTTCATTCCATTTGAGCTGATTTCAAAGCTCTTGTTTTAATTTGATCACAACACACTAAGATTAAAAAAAAAAAGACAAAAAAAAAAAAAAAAAAAAAGGTACACTTCCTCAGCAATATGGGCACTTTTTCCTGGAACTTTTATTTTATTTTATTTTTACATGTACCACAAGAGGGAGCAATGAGTTCAGTTTCTATTCCCAGAAGTGCCCAAGTAAGCAGCTCAACATTGTCAATCAAGCCCGAATTTGGTCACAGGAAGAGTTTGTAATGCTTTTACACAGCACGCAGGTCATCAGGCAGCTACAAGGGACAGTTCTTTGGTTTAAGAATGTGTTGTCTCACATCCATCTAAAAAGGACCCACAACTGGTGAGTATTATATACTAAGTATACACATGGAGGTGGGAAAAATGAGATGCTTCCAGCAGCACAGACTGCTTTTAACTGCCATGTATTGCAGTCTCTCAGAATATATGTGAGAACTTGTAATAAAGGATTTGGATTGTTCATCTGAGTATGTGCACCAGACACTGCAAACCACTGTTGCTGCTTCAGTAGAAACACGGCCCCAAAGAAGGAACAAGCTCTCTGTGCAGGAGTGCCTCCTGCTCATTCCTTTTCTCAACACTCAAACCACCCAAACTCTATTTTTAGTGTTATCAAAGTGCATAGTCACAATGGAGAAAGGAATCTCAAGCCCAGGCAGTTAAAGGTTGTTGCTGACACTGCCATTAAAAGCTAAAATCCCATTACAGCAATGTACTCACACAGATGTTCAGGACTATTGACGTTTTGTCTATAGGAGTTTTAATTACCATTTTTAACACAAGTATTAGACAGAGCAACTTAAATATCCTCACACACTGCTGGGTAAAGATGAACTATAACTAGATGATTTTTAGGAGGAGGTGAAGAAAACAAAGCCCTCTGCGTCACACATTCCTCTTGGATAAGGTGAGATGCTGTAGTTATCCAGCTTTGCTCAGATCCTACAACTAGCTTTAAACATGTGCATGAGGGTTTTTCTCAGCTCAGTCAGCCACCTGGTTGTTTTCTCTTGAAAATTCACTTGGTAACAGCATGACCTACTAGCAGGCCAATACATATCAAAGCCAAATTGCTTTGCATCTGCACTGATGCATTACCAACCAGAAGCCAAGCTGCCTTGGTCAGACAGGCAGGAGATAGCCCAGAGCACAGTCGGGCTCAGTACTTCAATAAATCCAGCAGAGGGAGTCCCCAAATCACTCAGTGACCAAACGCAAGTCTTTTCATCCTTTTCCTTATAGCCAGTTCAAAAGGCAAGAATCAGACAGAGATGAAATCCACAAAACAGTGCAAAGGCCTTGCTACAGCTGCATACAGCAAAATCCCTGGCAGGTAAGGAATAGCTGCAAATAGAGCAGTATGCACACAAGTAAATACACTTACTTCTCTAGTCTTTTGCCTATCAACAGGCTGCTTTGCTTAGTTTTTGACCAAAGAATGGACGCACACACAGTGTGGGTTTCCACAGTTAGGCCTACTAGAAAATTTTTCATATGTTATAAAGTCAGTGTCCTTTAAGGGACATTCTAACAGTTCACCCAGCAAGGCAGAGCACAGGCAGCACTTAACATACCCAGACTACCACAGCACCTTTCCAGTATCATTCCATCCCTTCATGCCTTGCTTCCCCATGTGAAAAGTCAGCATTAGCAAAAAGTGCCGTAGAGAAAAAGGATGAAGCAGTAACGCTCCAGCTGTGGAAGAGGGACAGAAATAAAACAGTTTGTGTAAGAGCCTTTCCACCTTACCAGACAGCTCACGTTCTTCAAGAGGTTGTGTCTTTGGTCCCTGTTCACAAACACGCAAGTGAGTCAAACTAGTCATAGCACTGCCATGCTCAGGAAGAATTGAGTATCCATTCTTTATCTGCATAAAGGCACCTTGGAGGACCAGTCAATACTGAGGAACGTCATCTGGTAAAAGACATTTCCTAAAAATAAAATAAAATAAAATAAAATAAATCAGTTGTTTTTAGTTTTTCCTTGGACTTGTGGTCCCTACCTAAGCTCTACCAGATTTTTATCTTCACTTTTAACCTACAGGGTTTGAGAAATAGTCCATTGTGCCAGCTGCTGGACGAACACTTACTGCATTATGTTTAGGCTCTTCAAGCTCTCTCTCACAGCACTTTATCATGTAATTCCAAAAGGAATATCTTACAACTTGCATGCCAGCCCTTCATGAACAATCGCCTTCAAGAACCAAATACACAAAGAGAAGACTGAAGCTCCCTTTGTTTTCCTGTCCAAAACAAAAGGCCCTCAAAGGGAGAAGAGAACAGCCCTAAAATTCAGACAGCATGGATGGTGACACAACAGAAGGCTGCTCCAGGCTGGTTGGTCACAGAGCACACGGTGACAACGGTGTCCATCATCCCAACACACTGACTTCCCTAGAGGGAGCCAGCAGTACCACAATTACCATTTGTTTTCCAACCCATATTTTACTGTGCTCTTGAATATGCAGCACAGAATGGGAAGCAGATTTGCCTTGCACTGCACACACATTTTTTTCCAAGCAGTCAGGTATGCCTCATCAGCAAAAAGCAGTTACATTATTTAAAGAAGTTATTAAGTGAAATGGGAAACCAGCATACTGTGATTCTATTACAAAAGAGTTACTGCACTCAAGCGCTGCTGGTGTAAGAGGTATCAACTGACTTCAGGCAATCTAGCTAAGGCAAGCAGGGCTCTGTCCCACAGAGTTCAGTCTCCCAGTTCTCCAGTATTTGCAGGATTGCCACATAAGAAGAGGAGAAGAGGAGGCTCAGGGGAGACCTTATAGCTCTCTATAACTTCCTGAAGGGAGGTTGTGGTGAGCTGGGGGTCAGCCTCTTCTCTCGTGTAATCAGTGATAGAACTAGAGGGAATGGTTTCAAGCTGCGCCAGGGGAGGTTCAGGCTGGACATTAGGAAGTATTACTACTCGGAAAGGGTAGTCAGGCATTGGAATGCACTGCCCAGGGAGGTGGTGGAATCACCGACCATGGGAGTGTTCAAGAAACGTTTGGATGTTGCGTTGAGGGGTATGATTTAGCTGGGAAGTATTGGTAATGGTTGGACTGGATGATCTTCTAGGTCTTTTCCAACCTCGATAATTCTGTGATTCTGTGATTCTGTGATAACCTAGATTTAAACCCATAAAAAGAAGTGCTGACCTTCCAATTCACCCAGACCCTCAGAAAGGTGCGTAAAACAAACATAATGAAATACCAATTCAACTAATAAGAATACGAAACAATATGGAGAGGTACCTTGGCATTAAAGACGCTAAGCATCCTTCAGGATCTGGTTTCTAAGGCATCACGTTGACTCAGAGCTCTTCTCAGAGAAGCTTCTCCTTCATCCAAGTTCTGCACTGAAGTATCTAAGGAAGCGGTCATCATCTTCAAGCCAGTGAAGATCTATGCTAAGCTGGTAAACTAACTCCTTGGACGTTCAAGAAGTTTCTCCTGTTAACCCTGTCAAGTATTCCATCTCATCATTTTCTTGTAACATGATTATGGACAGGCTTTGCTTTAAAAATCTAAGTATTAATCTTTAAATACAAAACTATATTTTTGTGAGGTTCTATAAAGAATGCTGACACTCATGATGTGTCCTTAAACCAAGAAACACTTCAAATACAGCAAGAATCAGGAGCCTCTCGAAGTTCCAACTCCACTGTCATCTCCAAACATACATATACGCTGCCTTTCATCTTTCCAACACTTTCAAACAAGGAAAACGTCATAAATTATCCCTCACATTTTACTTTGGGAGACAAACAAAAGCAAGAAAGCAGTAGCAGTAAGGCTTGTTAAATACAAAATTATGAAAATATCACTCAGATCACTCTTTCTATGGGCATTTTTCATTGGATTTGGGCAGCGAGTATGAAACAGGTTCTCCAGCTCACAGTAAGACACAATACAACTACAAGATACTACGTCAGAAGTCTAATCAGCAGTATAAATGGGACTTGCCTGAAGAATCCCAAAAAATCCAAACAGAAAAGGAAGATTAAATTGTATCTGAGAAATAATGGCTAAAATACATTCAACCTTGAAAGGTTCCAGGAATAGCATGATTCACCTAATCATAAACAGAGAATGCTACAAAACTAACCTAATAGAATGAAGCACCTTGTAGTGATGTGCAAAAACTCAAATAGGACTAACTGCCTCATCCAGCCATTAGTGATAAATACTATTTTTACCTCAATTTCAGAAGAGAAAGCACTAGCAAAACACATCTAAAGGAAGAAAAATAGCTTTCTGGTAAAGAGCCTGCACTGGATGGCTGTTACTAAACTATCAAGGAGATAACGGGCCTTTTTCTGCTGTTTTGGTTGTTCTTGGATTTGGTTTGTTTAGAACAAAGTAGCAGTAAAACACTGTTGCTTTTGGCTTTGGTAGATCTCACTGGGGTTCTACCATCTAGTCTTCAAGATTCAGGATCTTCACTCTGGGCAAAGAGATGTGTGCAAATACATGCCAGGAAGGAGGGTAACGCAGGTGTTGTACACATAACACATTCCTCAGTGAGGTTCTGGCAGATATTCTTGGGACCAGAAGAAATTTAGAAGCTCAAATTCTGTTTCCTGAAACAGAAGGAAATTCTATTATAGATACTTGCGTACAACCAGTGCTCCTTCCAACATGAAAGAGGACCTAAGCCTTCTAGCACAGGCAAGGTCTTCAACACATGAATCTAAAAGCTGTTAAAAAAACACAGTCGCAAACATTGAAAACACAAGCAGTTCTTTAGGTCACTGAAGCATGAGGGAGTGCATTAGGAAAAAAAGTACTCACAGTACTTCTACCACATATAGCACACACAGCTTGGTTACCTATTAGTGGAACAAGTGTATGGTACAGTCACTAAAACCATAGGAAACATAATTGCATAAGAACATGCAGAAATTTGGTATTTCATTTTGTTTAGTCTGTATGGAAAAAGAAAACATTTAACATAAGCTCTCCTGTGTTAAACAGTGTTAGCTTCCCTCAGCCCACGCCAGCCAGGCAATTCATGCACTGAAGCCTTATTTCTGTAACCTAGGTATGTTGTTCTCCTAAAGGAGTGCCTGGTGAACTTGTGACAGATAGAGAAGACTAAAGGTTTTCTCTCCCCATTCTAAGAGGTGTAAGTGTCTATCCCTCTGCCCCTCCATGAGGCTACAGATAGAACTTGTGTTTTCCACACACTTCTCAAAAAGGAAAGATGACTTCCACACTCCACACTTCCGAAACAGCCTCAGCTGAAAGCAACAGCCACATGTGTGGACTCAGGAATTCAGCTGCATGACCTCTCTCTTGCTGAGCTCCCCTCAGAACTTACCGCTCTGGGATGGCTCTGTGACCTCTCTCCAGGACAGCCATCACCATACTTGCCCGGAACAAACCAGAAGCTGGACAGCTCCACCTGCAAGCCCTGCTGCTCAGAGCTTCATCCGGCTTGCAGAGTGGTAGCTAAGGAATCACAGAACTGTTGGAGTTGGAAGGGACCTTTATAGATCATCTGGTGCAGCTCCCTGCACTGAACAGGGACACTCACAGCTCCATCAGATGCTCAGAGCCTGGTCCAGCCTGACCTCGGGTCTCTCCAGGGATGGAGTACCACCACCTCACTAGGCAACCTGTGCCAGTGCCTCATCACCCTTAACATAAAAGAGTTTTTCCTTATATCCAACTCAAATCTCCCTTCTTTTAGTCTGAAATCACCTCCCCTTGTCCTGTCACAACAGACCCTGCTCAACAGTCTGTCCCACTCCTGTTCACAGCCCCTCTAGATACTGACAGGACGCTCTCAGCTCTCCTTGGAGCCTTCCCTTCTCCATGCTGCACACCCCAGCTCTCAGCCTGTCCTCACAGGGAGCTGTTCCATCCCTCGGATCATTTTTGTGGCCCTCCTCTGGATGCGCCCCAGCAGCTCCGTGTCTCTCCTGTGCTGAGCACTCCCCATCTGGATGCAGCACTCCAGGTGAGGTCTCAAAGCACAGAGCAGAAGGGCAGATCCTCTCCCTCGCCCTGCTGGCTGTGCTGCTTTGGATGCATCCAGGATCCGTTTGGCTTTCTGGGCTGTGAGGGCACAGTGCTGGCTCACGTCCAGCTGCCATCCACCAGTACCCCCAAGCTCTTTCCCAATGTGACATTGCAGACACTAGCTCTGGAAACTGCTACAGCCTTAATCAAGTGGTAGCCATCTTTTAAAAAAGCATAATGTTTCCAAGAGTAGGCATCACTAAGTGCTGTAAGAGCTTTCCCACAGCTTTTCATGAGGGCGCTGCAGGAACAGGCTCACAAAGGCGTTGCTTCAGGCCAGACACCATTTCTGCAGAAAAAGGAATAAAGTTGAGAGCTGCCCCGATGAAGAGTCCAGTGGCAGAGTAGAGCACTGAGACAGCAAGGAGGTCTGTCAGACAGCAGCACTACAGCACACGCACAGCCCCAGAGAGGTGAAAGAAGAGAGGGGGACAACAGACCAAGGTGTGCATTTGCGGGCTATGAAGCCAGGTGGAACCAAGAGCTGACTCACTCACACGTGCGGGTCACAAACTCAGGAAGCATCCCCCCTTCAACAGCTTTCCAGAGACAGCAAACCCACGAGCAATGATGCTCAAGGGTTGGTTTAATATCTATGCTTCATTTCTAATAAGTTGGTCCGCCTTCAACTTTCAGCCACTGTTTTTTAGATTCGATTTTTTAAAATCTCTGTTTTGCTACACTCCCTGTAAGCCCCTAGGAAACTGCACTTTATTCTCATCCTCCAAAACCTCGACCTCAGGAGCGTGTCACCAATTCATGTCACTCTCCAGCAACGCACGGCAGAAAGAGCACAGCGCTGCTGCGGGAAGCAGCGTCCTCCTGTCTGGGAACTTTTGCGCTAACAACTGACTTGAAACACGACATGGTCCCTCGCACGCTTTTGCGCGCTTTCCCAGGACCTGGTGGCACGCGGCAATTTCCAAACGCTGAATTCAGCGCGCTGAAGTTCAGCAGAAACGACAGAGTATCCACCCTCCTCCTGCGGAGCGGAGCCCCCTCCCCTCGCACCCCTTCAGCCCGCACGGCCGTTGTCCCGCTCTCCCGCAGCCCGGGGGCACCAGCACGGCACCGCGCACCGCGCGGGCACCCGAAGAAGGGCCGCCCCGGCTCTTCACCCGCCCGGAGCCCGGCGCGTCCCACCCCCGGCCTTGACGACAGCGCGCTAATGAAATGCTAATGCCGGGGCGCGGAGCCGGGCGCTGCCCGCCCCAATAAAACCCAGCGCGAGGCCGCCCCGCCGCCTGCCCGCCGCCATGCAGAGCGCGGCCCCCAACGCCCCGCCGGCGCTGCACCTCCTCACCTCCTACTTCATCGACGGCATCCTGGGCCGCGGCTCCGCGGCGGGGCGGCACGGTGCGGGGCGGCGGGGCGGGAGACGGGGCGATGTGGCCGTCCCGCCGCGCTCACCGCCCGCTTCTCTCCCCGCAGGCGAGGAGCGCGCGGCGCGGCCCAACCCCGCGGAGGAACCGGCGGCGTCGGAGCGAGGGGGGCGGCCGCGCGGCGAGGCGGCGGGGAGCGGCGAGGCGCCGGCCGCGCTGAAGAGGAAGCAGCGGCGGTACCGCACCACCTTCAGCACCTTCCAGCTGGAGGAGCTGGAGCGCGCCTTCCGCAAGTCGCACTACCCCGACGTGTTCACCAGGTAGCGGCGCGGGCGGGTCGGGCGGAGGGCTGCGGGTCTCCGGGGCGGTGCGGCGGCTAACGGTGCGCTGCCCCGCAGGGAGGAGCTGGCCCTGCGCCTGGAGCTGACGGAGGCCCGCGTGCAGGTGGGTGGCGGCCACGCGGGCGCGGGGCGCGGGGTTGGGGGAGCGCCGCGCTGTCCTCCCGGCTCCCGGAGGATGGAGACGGGGACGCGCTCCCACACCGGGGAGGCGGACGGCGTCCTGGGAGAGACCCCCACCGCGCTTCGCCAAGCGTTCACGTTCGGGGGTCTAAAGCAGGTATTGTCGCCCCGAGCTTTAACGTTACGAGAGCGGTGTAAAAGTGAGGGCTCCGTGTGGCGGCCGAAGTTAGTTACTTAGCGAGGTGTTGAGAGTAACTCGCACCATTCTCCCATTCCAGCTTAGCTTGAAAAAAATGCGGCCCGCTGCTGAATTATCCTTTACAAAAAGTACGGGGTTACTGTGGCATTCAGGTAGCAAACGGGGAGTGGTGCAGCGGAGCGGGGCCATGGTAGAAGCAGCACCCGTAGAGCTCAAGATGTACAGAGACCAACCATCGCAGCCCACAAACACCCCGGCGCATTTCCCCAACTCAAAGCACTCACATTTAGTACTTTTTTGAGAAGTAGCTCATTCAGGTTCATCTCTAGAGTAAGGTAGAAGTCCCTTTTTGTACAAAAGCGAGGTGCTCTGGTGTTGCTTTTTCTTTCTGAAAACGTTTCAAACGTTGTGAAGACTTGCAAAGTATTTTCATGCTCAAAACTGAAACTGCACTGCACCTGCCTTGTGTGGTGTATCAGGTAATGAGCTCCTCTTCCAGCACAGCCCTGGGTATGGCCTTATTCCTGAAGCACTGAGAACTGGGTGACAGCCCTGCTTACCGCTGCTTAGCTTTGGTGCTGCCAATGCTTATATATCTTGTCATTACTTAAATCACTGGATCTGCAGTGGTTCATGTTAGCTGACATCTGTAAGGCTCTATTTCTCTCTCTTTTTTTTTTCTTTTTTTTTTAGCTTTTTATTTTAACATGTACCTTGGAAGTATTAACAGTACTTCACAGATCACTCATCTGAGAATATCTGGATATACTATTCGTATCTGTTATGCAGACTTGGAGGACATAATGTGTTTTTCCCTCTCCTACCACCGATCACTAAAAGTTCCAGTCAGTGAAATATCCCAGTATCTGATACTGACACATGGCATCCACAGGTGGAAAGGACACAGGTGGAGAAGCTTACCCTGTCACTGTCACGTTTGCTTCATAAGGTGCTCACTCTGTAGTCCATTTGACTGGTGAGGGAATGGCGCAGTGGTAGATGGTAAAGAGGAACTCATCTCCTGATGACTCATCTAGAAGACATAGAAATATTTAGGTTTGATGGAGTCAGAGTGGCACTGACAAGGAACATACTGCAGTTGATGTTTGAAGGAATGTCAGAGAGCTGTTCCCTGTACCTGCGTACTCCTTGTCTGATTCAGATCCTAACAAGTCTACCGAGCACAAGCACCCAGACAGCGCAGTTTGCTTAGAGAGAACTTACATGGCACAGTGCTTCTGCTTTGTGCAGATGTTCTCGTCCTGTGGTAGACAGAAGACAACTAAGCCTGGAGGTAAGAGGATGAATAGAGACAGCAGTGTGCCATAAGTTAAAAGCTACATGAAAAGCGACAACGTTAATTTATTCCACTGTAACTCCAGGAAAGTAATCTTATTAAATGCAATCAGACCACTTCTTCTCCTCAGTGTTCTCAAACTGGGGTCTACTTCTCTGGGGATGCTCCTCTGTTAGCTAGCTGAAAGGGGCACAAGCCATTGTGTTTCCTTCACTCTTGCATCTTTGAGTCTTTTATGAAAATGAACAAATAAGGAAGAAAAATACCTACTAATATATTCTCATTTCAGCATCAATTCAAAGAGTTCAACCCCTCAGCCCCCATTATTTGCTTCTACAGAGGAAGGGAAGAGCTAGGAGCAGGAATCTTTGCACCCCTTCTTACCTTGGAAAAGGAATGGTGTGAAAGTCTGCAAAACATTTCTTTACGCTCAACACCTGTGTTGGGAAGCTCCTCAGTACCACTTACATCGGTTCTTGCCATTCAGCTCATAATTCATATTGCTGCTATGGGAAGAAAATAAGAAAAAGTGAAAGGAATGTTTTGTTTCCTTAACGTGTAGACCAAACCATTACTTGGGTGTTTCAGTTCTGTAAACTAGATCAGTGTTCAGACATGAGCTCACGTATGTCACTGATCTAAGTATCCTTGTATTTTCTGATTAGGATCCTGTATTTAGGTACAGCAGAAACACAATACATTTAGTCACCTCTGTAGGTCTTTTTAATCACTGCAAGGTATTACATCAATTAAACATGATACAATTTTAAAGAAAATTACAGCAAGAAAACCATCAAGTTTTACATGCTTACCTTTCCTTTTTAACTCTCTTTTGTCACATATGCGCAATGCTAGTAATTGCAGAAAGGATCTGGATGGTTTTGTGTACGATTTGAACATGTTCAAAACTCATCTTTCTTTGAGAACTACTCAAATACTTAAGTGATGCATTTTTTTTCCCCAAAGTATTTTTTCACTGCTGTTGCACTCATAGCATAAAGATCTCAAGACCAGCATAGCAGTTCCTCTTACATTTAGCTTGGCACTTCAAATATTTATGAAAATAGAGGAAAGGCAAGTTAAGCCTTTTAAAAGAAGCAAAGGAGTACTGCTTAACAAAAGCTTCAAGATGACTAATCTGAATGAAAATGACTATAATATGCACATTGTGTATGAGGTGTGCCTGTGCCCCTTTTATCACTTGCGTTGATGAGTATGTACCAACAAGAAGCTGAAAGCCAGTTTTTTTCCTGAAGGTAATTGTTAGATATCTATGCTGATATTTCCTTCCACTTCAATAAATAAAAAATCTGAGATGATTATATAAGTTTAGTTGTAAACTTCAAACCATCTGTAATACTAAGTTTGAGTCATCACATGGATTTGCTTTAGGATGGAAGCAGCAGAAAAGCCCACCTTTCATCTTCTTTATGAAGAGACTGAAGAACAATGCTAAGATTTAGTAAGGAAAGGAATGCCTTTGCAGCACATTACTTCCTTTTTCGGAAAGGATTTATTTGCATATGTTCAGCATAGGAGAGTTCACTGCCTTTATAATTAGATTATTCTAACAGAAAATACTAACACCTTTGAATTTGTGATCTGTAAAATCTCAGCTAATCTCCAATTAAAACATTTTGGAAATACACTTACAAATATAAGATTACGTTACTTTTAAGCAGTAATCTGTTAGCAGTGATTAAGCTCATTGTTGGCACCGCCCACTGCCAATTGCCTGTACGTTTACATACCTAACCTGAGTGATACAAATTGCTCCTCCAGGACAGCAGTTCCCCAGTGTGAAGGCAGTAAAATACGTGCAATGAAAGGACCATAGTAGTAATCCTTCACATGACTCTAGAGAACCCCACAGCAAGCGTAGATATCATTGGCATGCATAGGAACATCAGCGTCAAGACAGCAAAGCCACAGCATCCTGCAGCACCCTGCTTTGTGGGGGCTTTCCTTCCAAGCACCTGAAGGCCACTGAGTCACTGCAAACGGTTATTTGCCATTTCTGATTATTAAAGTGGAGCTGGGAACCTCCAAAACCTAGTTTTTAGACACTATGCAATAAAAACCTAGAACTCTTAAAATACTTTTTGACTGAAACATAACTGGAGATACAATATTCAACTATTAAAAAGCACACAACCATAAAAATTCCGAGATTTTCATAAAAGATTGGCAGTATAGAATGACTGTGTTAGAAGCTAATACCAAAGGAAGAACTATTTTAGTACGTGCTATTCTCTGCATGTACAATTTTTAGGGTTTTTTTAGTGACACTGATAGATTCTTATTCTGAAGATAACTACGTTGCATGGTAAATGACCTTCATCTTTAAAGTTCACCTTAGTCTTACATCAGAAGTAAATTTCAGAGAGCCCTAATTCCATATAGGATATAAGACAGTCTTTCCAGGAACTCTCATGACTCCTATTACCATTCTCTACTAAATACACTATCCCAATTAGAACATTTAACTATTATTTACAGATCACTTCCACAAGCAGTTCACTGGATTTCAACAGTAATTATACAGAAGTGTGATGAATGAGATTATAGGCTAATGACTTTCTTCCAAGTCCGTATCCAGTTCAGAATCCAGCTTGAATGGCCCTCAAAGCAAGAGGGGACACAAAGACCCAAGCAGCTGACTACATTTGGATTTTGAGTATGCAACTTCAGCAGCGTATGCTGATAATTATTTATTTCTTTATTTATTTTTAATGCTCCTCACTCTGCTCTTTCCTACCATCCTGGGTCAGCACAGTGAATGCCTAACAGTGAGAAAAATCAGTTTTCTGATCTATAGATTGGATTGACTACATTCTTTAAAGATGCTCACCAGGCTAAAACAATGACTAATCAGGCTCAAAGAAGCTACATACTCGACAGCTTACTGCACAAAACCACTACTAGTTAAAACTCCTTTAGGAGCAACTTGATTCCCTGTTCTAATACAACTTGCTAGATTTTCTAGTTCATATCAGCTTCCACTGCAATTTGGTTAGTTGCTGCCATAGTTATATGCTGTTTACATTCACGGTAGGTAACAGAAGCTTCTCGCTTTACTTCTTAATCTCCTATATAAAAATGGAAGTCCTGGTCATCAAGATAAAAGCATGCACCGCATATTTATCCTACCTAGTCTTACAGTCACAATTAAAGTGCTTTTTGAGGTATCTCTGCAGAAATAGCTACCTTTTGAAAGGCTCTGTTGAAATTTAATTTTCAGTAACTACCTTAGGAAGGATAATCATTTTAATAACTGATCTCAAGTTCACAGGTGATAGGTTTATATATTACTGTGACTTGAAACCATATGGAACTATTCAGTCAGAGCCGGAGAAATCAAATTTACAATATTTATAACCAATTTATTTATTAATAAACCCACTAAGGTATTTATGAATGGATCTTTAATATTACGAGATGTGTTTTAGTTTAACAGCAAATATTTTGCCATCTCTATTGCTACATGCAGTAGTAGCTGGTAAGATAAACTCCAGAACAAGTTCAGCTAATGCCTTTATAATTTTTTGTTCAAGGTCTGGTTCCAAAATAGAAGGGCAAAGTGGAGGAAACGTGAAAAAACTGAAATTCTGGGGACTGTTCCAGGAATCTCCTTAACACACCCACTTGGACTGTTTTTGGATGTTCCGCTGAGCCATTCCCCCATCCTCGATCACACATGGAGGTCAATGCCTTTCTCAACATTGGCTGTGCCATCCATGTCTCCTGCCTTTACTTCTTCAACTTTAGGGCCATTTGGCCTCAGTAGCCTTACCTGGACTTCTCTCTTCAGAAATCCTATCTTAAATCCACACTTTGGAAGGTATCGACTATTTTTTCCCCCTAAATCTCAAAATGTTTACAAATATTGTGTGTTAGTTTGATACTGACATGTTTTCAAATGACTGTGCTCTCAGAGAAATAAGTTCACTAAAATAGGACCAGTGTTCCTGTGTGGGATCACATGATTTGAGAAAAAACAAGATTTAGTTTTAAGTCATGCTAGTGAAAACTTAACTCATAATTCCCATTTGAATAACAGCTGTGAGATGTTACCTCGCACACTGACCCAGGTTACGCACCATAAAGATGTGACTACAGACAAACATGGCTTCCAGATGTGTCAGCATGCAAGTTTTAGTCCTTTATTTGCAGGATGTCAGAAGGCAATCCTTAAGATATGAAAAAGCGTGTTTGTTGTGTGTGTGAATATGTTCGTGTGTATATATACACACAAACGTAAAAGGCAGTGCTCTCCTCGTGCTGAAGTTACAGCCTGTACCATAGTTCCACATCAGCAGGCAGAGCTTTCTTGCCACAGGGATGAATACTGCTTTTCACATGAAATAACTTCTCTGAACAAACTGGCTGCATAAACAGCTACATACATTGGTCTTTCTGTGAGATAATTTGTTGTTTTCACAGAGCAGGCTGATCTCCAGCATCCAAGGTTTGTTCAGAAAAGATTTAACATCAGGTCAATATTCAAGGTATCTGCATGCCATGTCCAATCAGCTGTCTTATTTCAATTAGAGGTGTTTGTTGATTTAAAAGCTAGATGCTTTACTGCAAAATAAAGCTAAAGTATATTCTGCAAAACAAAGTGTACATTTGGAAGAAACTGGAAATTATGGCAAATTATTTCCTAGTACTATTTCATCTCTGTTTTTTTTTTTGTTTTTTTTTTGCCTGCAATTCATTACGTACTTGTTCTCTAAAACACTTCTCAGTTTGGATAATATTGACTTCTTTCAAATACAGGTTTCTCAATGCTTTAAATCCTCTCATGACAACAGCTTCAGTACTCATGAAAGCCCCTGGACCTCCATCAGACCCTGCTCTTACTGCCTTCGCTGATCCAGCAGCAGTTGAAAGGAAAACATCGAGCATTGCAGCGCTGAGGCTCAAAGCGAAGGAACATTCAGCACAAATCCCTCAATTAAACCTCATCTCAAACGCTAACAAAGAACTTTGTTAGGAGCTCTCCCACGGGCTACAGCCACAGAAGGGAATGCTTTCTCCAACGAGCAGCGCCTGTTAGACATTTAAAAAAGAAGGATAACACACACACCCAGCTACAGTCGCTCCACCTGTAGTGGACAAAATGGAATGGGCAATAAGGAAATAACCTTGCTAAAAATTGTTTTCCTTCATCACAGTGTGAAATCATGCAGCAAGTTGACTTTTGTCATCATTTCTACCTACAGTTTCTGACAGTACAGGAGAAAAAAACCAGGAACTCTCATCTTTATAACTCAGGCTGACATGAAACTGAAGCTGTGAAATCCCCGAAGTTACTGGATGCTGGTTCAAGGATTCAGAATTCTTTGTAGGAATAACTTCGGTCTTAGAAGTGATTCTTAACTCATTTCTCAGGAGGAACTCTTACATACAGTACGTAAGAACCAGTACATAGTATGTTCTTAACTTTGAAACCATGCTTCACGTTGAAGTACAGATGCCAGTGAAATCTTGCATGTTAGGCTTAGCAGGAAGGAGCTGTCAAGTATTTTCAATATAGGCTTTTGATTCAGAACCAGGTTTGTATAAAGCATATCTTGTTTTAAACTTAAAAAAAAAATGTTCATGTTCAGTGGCAGTGGTTAATAATTAAAAAAATCCTTTGTGTATGAATACTGCGTCCTGTGAAAATAGGCTGTTAATGTGCAGTAAATGGTGTGTAGTTCTCTATGTGCATTTCTACATATCAGTAAATAGCTAATAGCTGTATATATGAGGTACTGAATACTTTTAGCGTGATTAGCGGCAGATATTAACAGACCACTAAGTTAACAGGTGACTTGTGCATTCCTATGTCTGATGCCTTGAGTAGATTGAGAATTCAAGTGAGAACTACATGTGAAATGTTAAATTCTTCCTTGAACTGATTCTAGCATTGGTATAAACAGAAGCCCTACTGACCAGACGTCTGTAGCTCAGCAAAATCCTGAACCCGTTTTCTGGCCTCAGACAAGTCATCTCAGAGTTTTCTGCTAACTTCCCCATCTGTGAAATGAGACTGCAAACAGCAATCCTATCTCTTGGTCTGGTGTGTGTAAAGCGAGGATAAGCATCTTCCTCCTTTTGCAGCTTACTTGCCTACCTCACAGGGCTGTTGTGAGGACTGATTAAACCATCATGACAGTGCAAATGGTAGTTATGTAAGTGCTAATTGTTGCTTAGCAATCACATCAGAAAGACCAACGGCTGAGGACACCTGCAAGGTACCTTGCCTACATCTGCAGCAGCAGCCCTAGCAAGCTCTATTTCTGAGGGTTGATGGAACAACGTGGAACACTTCCATTGACACTGTCTGGTTCCTAAAAACCATTCACGAGTGCTATATTCAGAGGAAATATTTTGTACTCTTCAGAACTACTTTCTCACAGCAACTTTGGGACTACTTTTGAAGCTATCAAAGATGCTTTCTAGGCTGCAGTTTGAGTGCAGAGTTCCCGATACCTAACTGCTGCTGCTGCTCTGTACTTGTCTGCGTTTGTCCTTCTTGCTCACAAACCTAAGCACAGTTGGCTGCATCAGGCAGATCTGTTTTTCATTTCCTCTGAACTACTAATTGCTTTGATTACTCTTGAGCTGTAGGCAACTGCAAGTATTTCTGGATTCATAAATCTCACTGAGGTTCTCGCTGGGAGAAGGCAGTGGTATTTTACTGTTAGGAAAAGCAAGCTTTCTACCCAGAGTACACTTCTATTGCTCAGCCGCAGAGCAGGACTAGGCTTGGAAAGTGACATAACGAGGACCACTCAGAAAAAGTTTGTGTTTTCTTTCATAGTAGCTATTCGCTTCCACCAAGCCACTCCCATTGCCCAGGCTGCCAACTGGCAGCACAACACAGTACCCACTCAAGCAACGGGTTTGTTCCACATTAACCTTTTAGGTAGGTCAGTGGTTTGAAAACTCATTACACAGTCCACATTTGTATATCTTTTTTCCTTGCCAGTGTCACTCTTGCAACATGAGGAGGTTCTACAGGACAGCAGACTGTGCCATTATTTCACTTGAAAGAAGCAGAAACAGTCTTGCATTCACTGTGAGCCATTCAGGAAAGAACTTTGCAATAAACATAAAACACAGCTATTTTTGCCAAATTACATTTCTAAACAAATTCACTAGAAGCAGCACATGAAAAATAACTGCTGAAGGCTGTCCTTTGTAATCATCAGCAACTTTATCATTGACTACAGGGCCAGCAATACTTCACCTAAAAATAAGTAAATAAATAAATTCACAAGGTAAAATTCCTGTAATTTCAGCAGTTAAGTTCTGAGGTAACTTATCTATCAAAGTTTTTCTAGTACCTGTGGGCACAAATGATTTAAGAGACAGCAGTTTGCACACTTCCTTGCACTACAGCTCACAGCAGACTCAGACCTACCATTATGTAGTACACACAGCCACTTTTGCAAATGCCATAGACCCCTCTCTGGTAACAATGGGATTGGACAGCAAGGTCGGTTCCCGAGCCCCTGCTGGGCTGATTTGGTGGTGTTTTTAACAGATTATTCCAATGGGAAGGCACCCTTCCTCTAAGACTCCCTCCTTTCCTACTGCAGCACTGCATGCTTGAGCCATTTGGGTGGAAAATGGTGTCAGCAGGCATTAGCAGAGAACACAGCTTGCTGATGCTTCACCTGGGTTTTGTTTGAAACTTTTTCTTTAACCCAATTTCACGTTTTCTGCTATGAGTCCTTCCAAGAAATTTCCATTCTTTCATGTGAATTGAAAATCCAGCTGTGAAAGCTAAGGGTATTATGAAAACAAATGGGCAGGACAACACTAAGAATCAAAGTGCTCCTGTAACCAAAACTCAACAAGCTTTTTGTGTTATTAATTATAATAATAATTATTATTATTATTGTTATTGCTATTTTTAACAAACTATCTATCACACCAAGAGGAAGGATTCCTTGTTCAGAAACATCTCTCCGTTTTATATGTAAATAAAGAAGTACAACTAAAATTTACTGCGAATATAGCATTAAAATGATGTTTAAGAAACACCAAGGAGAATTTAACTGGAACACCTTTGGTCTTGCTTCATAGCAACACATGGATCAGCATTCTTACAACAGACCAAGCAGGAGCATTTACTTTCCTGCCTTTTCCCAGTGTAACCAGGCCTGCAGTTTTACAGAGAGCTTCTCACACAGCATTATTTCCAGACACTTCATTTTGCCTTATGGGATAACAAATTCACTGCAATTTAGGCAAAGCCTGCACTGATCTGGATTAAGACTGCTGGATTTTTGTCAGGGCTGCAGCCTAATTCTTCTCTGTGTGACATCAACACAGCCTCTTGGCACAGGCTTCAGCTGAAGCAGGCCTGGAGCCCTGCTTTTATTATTATTATTATTGGGTTTGTCTGATTTTCCTGAAAGCAAAAATCTGGGGGAGGATTTTCAAAGCAGCACAGAAGATCTGAGCGCACTACCGCCTCTCTTTCCCCTTTCTACAGGCTTTAGCCCTATGAGAAAAACTCAGTCACTGAATTAAACCTCTTGACATTACTCTCCATGTTAGAATTTGTTGACGTGTTTTGTGTGAAGATTCTGCAGGATACTGATATCTCTTCAAGAAGCACTCGAAAATATTTCTATTGCAGTTGCTTGTTTGGCTCAGTTGTGAGTCTTGTTTAGTTTTTTTTCTCTGCTCCGTGTTCAGTTCTAATAGAATCGGATGTTGGGTAAATTTCTGTATTTCCAGCAGCATAATATCATCAGAGCCTCGCCTACAAAGAAAGAGCAATTTTGTTGGGGGGAAAAAAAAGAGAATAATAGGCCAGGTGTTTGAAGAAAAGACAAAAGAAACAGGCACAGTAGGGTGTTGTGACTCACAAATCTGTATTGAGAAAGAAGTATTCATGAAGAAAATTAATTTAAGAAGTATGTAGTTCGGGTTTTGAGCCCATAGTTCCTTTCAAAAACAGATTAGCGATTAAAAACTTTTTTAGTCTAGCAATCTCTTAAACAATTAGCACAGTAATTGGAAAGGGACTACAAATTCAAATCTAGATAGACATAAAAGAGTTTCCCCATAGAGCTTTGCCTTGGTTTTGTGAGTAACTGGCATGCACCTGCCTTTACCATCAGTAGGGCTGAAATACTGAAAAAGTACTTTGAATAGGGATAGAAATGCCCCAAACAGTAATACCATACAAATTACTTAATTCATGTAAAGTAGTGGTAATTGTATTGATTATGAATGTGTGAGTGACTCCTTTATTTCAAGTTATATGAGACATCATATAATATATACCAGCAGCTTGTAATGGGGGTCCTCACTACAAATTTGCCAACCATAGGGGTGCAATGTTACTTTTCTCCTCCTTCTGAAGGATAAATCTGGATGTGCTGCCACTTGGAAAGAGATCTGCTAACTTTAAACAGGTAGATAAGAATTTCTCTATTTACAGGCTTTCCGTCTATAAAAACTCTTCTACCAGTCTAGTAATAATCCTGCTCAACTTTCTTACCCTGCAAAAGTTGCATGAAGTGAAAGGAAAAGGAAGGTAAGGGAACAAGACTCTCAATTTCATGTTTTTCCCAAGTCTGAACTCTTTTTAAAATTTTCCTATTATTGAGGATTTTAACAACTTGTTCATTTTCAACCCTTTACTTATATGCCATGGATCACAACTAGATGAAGTTTAGACTGCCAGAAGAATAAAAAGAATATATAAAAAAAAGACTGTACAACATAATCATATTTACTTGCGAATTTCTGAGTTTTAGCTTCCCATGAAGCTGCATGAACAAAATACATGTAATACAAGATGATGTGCATGCCACTTGTACTTCACTTACACAATGGCCCAAATTGCACAAAATGCTGGTAAGGACTGAGCTTTTCTATATATTTTATGTTCAAGCAGCTCTTCATAAAGAATACAAAGAAACTTAGCCAGCAGGTTGTATTACAGCCCATCCACACCTGGATGAAACTACCCACAAACACACAGCTTTACATGAACACACCCATGACTCCACGCACACATGCAAAGTATGAAAGTGAAATTACACCCGAGCAATTGTCAGAATGAAGAACAGATCTGAGCTTCTCACCTCATGCTGCACATTTGTCACAAAGCAGAGGTGTGCAAGCGCCGCACCATTTCTACTGCAGGGAAATGGAAGCCATATGCAGGGGTGGGCAGGAGGCCAAGGAAACACAGGTTGCAGAGCTGCCACTGAAGGTCCAGTAAGGCTACTGCCCTCATTTTCATCTACTGATGTTTCCTTGAACAGAAATTTACAACTCTGATCAAATCCTGTTGTTAAAAAAAAAAAAAAAATAGGAATATAAAATCTTTCTAAACATGGCATGAAATTTTGTCATTTGCTGGAACTTCAAGGTCCCTTCCAACCCAATTCTGTGACTGCGTTAGACCTCTCCTGGCTAGCTGCTGGGAACCCATTGGCTACTCACTCTCTCCCCTTCATTCTCAAGGGAGCAAGGGGAGAAAAGCTGGGCATGGGGGCCATGGGCAGCCCGGGCGAGCACCTCTTGACTGCTCCTTCCTTCACAATACTGCACCCCAGGGCCTCCATGGGCTGCAGCCACCACAGAGTGCTTCAGCAAGGGCCGCTCTCCACAGCTGCCATTCCTTTGAGTCACATCCACTACTGCGCCACTGGGTCTGCAGGGGCCGAGGGAGCACCAGTCCTGAAGTACCTCCTCCCTGACCCCACTGCTACATGGCCGTTCCTCACACTTTTTTTTTACCTCACTCGCTGCAGAGCGAGCATTTTCCTTCATCTCAAACTTGCCTTTGCCAAGGAACCCCCAGCACCGCTGCTGGGCCCAGCCAAGCCCTGTGCTTGGGCCCTCTCCTTTCACCACAAGGCAACACTGCCCCCCATCCTTAATGCATTTGTTTTATTAACAAATGCAGGGACGAACATCAGAGGACCAAAGACATTTAGTCAAGCAGTATGCCAAGGCACAATTCTGGGAAGGGGTGATACCCGGCATCATAACTTAACATTAACTTAAGTTTGTTGGCTGCAGGAAGGTTTCTTATATTTCAGCTGGAGAGGAAGTGCTCCTCAAAGGCCGGTGGGAAGTCACTGAAAGATTGGAATGAACCGCAAAGTCACACTGATGAAGTAGAAAAACTTTTACATTAAAATATATATGCACTGGAATGGAAGATTGTGGATTTTTATTATTATTTTAGAGAAGCTACCTTATCAGTGATGATCTGCAGAAAAACTAGGACAAAATACTTGACGTAGCTGTCCAGATAAAAACTTAAGTCTTTGGTGTGAGCTGCATAGTGACATTATTGTGAACTAAAGCAGAAGCAGACAAGACAGCTTGAATTACAGTTTCATCTGGTTCAGAAGGGTTGCTAGTAAAATGTATTTAGGTGATCTGCTAAAGAAAAGAATACATTGCATTTTGTAAGTACCCAGTCACAGCTAGAGCTTTTGAAAAAAGTTGACTTTCACACACAATTAAACAAAATAATTTCAGTTTTCTAGTTTCATACAAGCTGATCCACAGACTGCCCTATCTCCGGGGTTATTTTGTACTGATAAAAAATCATGGGATTAATGTTTGTGAAAGAAGACAAGAAAGGACAACATTATTATAGCCTTATTTTCTATATATCCCAAAGAGAATACAGGAAAATAAGTGAAGCAAGTGGCCATGTTAATGTATGAGAAGAGCCTGGAGATGGTCTCTCATCAGTAAGTTATCAGAAACAGCTAAGTCTTACTTCTGCTGGCATGTTCTCAAACTGTTCTAGTGGAGAAGTTGCTGACTAAAGCAATAAAACTTTTTTCTGGTGTTTTAGCGGTGGCACTGTAAGGTTTCGCCTTCTAACTAAGTAAAGACAGAGAAGGAGCTGCATATCACAGAATCACAGAACTGTAGGGGTTGGAAGGGACCTCCAGAGATCATCGAGTCCAACCCCCCTGCCAAAGCAGGTTCCCTACAGCAGGTCGCACTGGTAGGCGTCCAGGCGGGTCTTGAATATCTCCAGAGAAGGAGACTCCACAACCCCCCTGGGCAGCCTGTTCCAGTGCTCCGTCACCCTCACCGTAAAGAAGTTCTTGCGCACATTCGTGCGGAACTTCCTATGCCCTAGCTTCGTCCCATTTCCCCTTGTCCTGTCCCCACACACTACTGAAAAGAGTCCAGCCTCACCACTACGGCCCCCACACTTCAGGTATTTATAAACCTGGATCAAATCCCCTCTCAGCCTTCTTTTCTCAAGGCTAAACAGACCCAGTTCACTCAGTCGTTCCTCATAGGGGAGATGCTCCAGGCCCTTCACCATCTTCGTGGCCCTCCGCTGGACTCTTTCCCTCTCTTTTTTGTAGCAGAGAGCTCAGAACTGGACACAGTACTCCAGATGAAGCCTTACCAGGGCAGAGTAGAGGGGGAGGATCACCTCCCTTGATTATATGGAGGACAGAGGAAGAGATGGGAGATGTTCACACACTGCTCCCAGCCACACTGTGGGGCTTCTGCTTGGGGAGTTCATGGAGTGCACTGCTCCAAGCCCAGTTCTCCAAACAAGCAATTCTCCTAAGCAGAGCAGAAGGGAGTGCTAAGGACAGCCGAGGCACAGCACCAAGGACGTGAAAACAGCAGCTCAAGACACTACTAGAGTGTACAGGAAAGTCTTGATTTTAAAAACAAGAACACTACCTGCTATCTCAGTTTCTCGTCCCAAACCCAAGCAACAACAGCAAACAACCTTACTGGTTGTTTTTAGCACAGACATGGCCATTACTAATGACTTTTACACATTTTACCTCATTAAGCTGCCAAGAGCAGTTACTCTTGAAAACCTTTAAGACAAGTATGCATCTGTGCTGCAGATCCATGACTGCAGCTTCCACAAGCCGGTCTTGAGCTTCAGTTGAGGTCACAGCCAGGAGTTGTGCAGATGTGATACTAAGGGACATGGTATTGTGGGCAACATCTAATAAACTGTTGGTGGACAGCTGGACTAAGTGATCTTGGAGGTCTTTTCCAGCCTTGGTGATTATATGAGCTGACCAGCAGCAGCTGAGGTGCAAGAACTTCGGTCACATCATAAGGACACCAATCATAGCCCAGTGGAAATAGAGGGACAATTCACTACTAGTGAAGACTTGAAAATATTCTTTGGTTCACTGCTTTGCCCCTGATCTGCAGGCTCCTGTGAATATATAGTTAATTCTGAAATTTTCAGTTGTGAAACCTTCCAGTCTGTAAACTGAAAAAGGTTGGAAACCCCACAATGCTCATCTGAATCAAGCACCTTCCCACTGAGGGCAGAGGAAAGCAGCACACATTTCTCCAGTAATTTACTTAAGGCAAGTCAAGATACACTTCTCACATGCGACAGGCAAAGGAAACAGTGATGCCTCAGGAAACGATACAAATATTCATTTTCCTATGTCAACGAAGGTTTTCAATATTTAACATCTGTGAGGCACCTAAAAAGCATCCCCCTTTTGTGATTAAAATTAAGCCTTGTTATTATTAAGGTTTATATTGTTTTCTGTTATCAGCCCCTTTGGATTGCAAAGGCATATTGACACAATTATTTACAGCCTCAACACTGAAGCATTCAGCAGTTTTGCTTACGGAAGAACATTTGGATGCAATAGAAAGAAAAGACATTATCCCCATCCTGCCTTTGACAAGGTGGTGTCCATTCACTGTTACATCTCCCTGGCATCCCCAGTAACACGGTGCTTTTCATAAGAAGTTCTACACACCGGTAATGATCTAGGGTGGAAAGACAAAAAAACCCAACAAACAAGAACAAGCTCCACACATGCCAGGCATTAGCACCTTGCTCCGTATCACTTCAATTAGAGCTAAAACAGCTCAACCTCTTAGTGAGAAACAAGAGAGAACCATGCTGAAATAAACCTTTCTGAGTCCACGGACTTAAACGTAGCAGGGTACAGAGATGTTAATAATTCCTACCATACTTGTAGTAACCAAAAAGGTGGTGACTTTTTTTTATTCTCTCTTAAATGGACATCCCCAAAATTTAGAAGTGACTGCTCCCCGTGTTTCCCCTGGAATTGCCTTTCTGCTGTGACACGCAGAACATTACCCTTCCCTTCCAGAGCTTGTCAATTTTTAATGTAAATACATTATTGATCTGTTATATTACGCCTTGCAAAATGTATTTTAAAAAGGTATTTTTCATAAATGGAACCAGAATCATGGCCACAGAACAATAAGAAAACGTACCATCTACAAACATCGCAGTCTTAGATCCTTCCTACGTTGCCCACAAGGGAGTAGAAAGGGGATCATAATATCAGAACATGGCTTCTCCTCTCCCTTTATAGTTCAAAAAGTGGTACAGACAGACTTTGCAGTTTGGCAGACACGCATCAAAATAGACTGAATATATTCAGTTCTCTGAAACTATTTTAATATGGAAAGGTCTCATACACATTGCAATAGATTCACAGCAGGTCCTTCAGAAATATTGTACCGTTAGTACCTTTGAGTAAACAGAGGACTTGAGAAGGAGAAAAATGAATACAACAAGCAATCCAAACAAATTTTAAAATAATTTCACGAATGGTTTCCCTTTCAGTAGGATAAAAAACTCTGGCTACTCTCTAAAACACTCTCAACTGATAGCTTACTTATTAGACAAAAATTAGTGTCCATTCAGCCATGAAAGAGACAAGCCATTATATACTATAAGAGAGATCAAACTGACATCAGCTACTGTACGTCTTCGCACTTACTACATAATCAAAGTAAACTTTGCTATATGTGTCTGATCTAATGTACCTGTCAGTTATCGCTGTCTCTGCTCAGATGAGTCCGTGTGTCACCTATATACGTGGGACAAAACAAATAAATAAATTGCAATGTTATCTCTTCAAGCTGCTCACACAGCCAGGGGAGAGTGCTTAGTATTCAGTAATGGAGTTAGGAGTAATTTACTGAGAGATAATTTCTTTTGGACCTAAAATCTCCTGCCTCCTGTAGTGCGGACAAATAGAACTATCTAACAGGAAATGGGGCATGATAATACCGCTCTTTAAATAGAGCTAACAAAATGGAAATACAATAGGCATTACAAAATACACAGCTAACAGTTATCCAAACCTTTGATGTTTTTATGGCTATTTATTGCAAGAAAGCATATTAGCTGCTCCATCCTATTTTTATACAAGAAAGTTTAACATGTTTTTTTAAAACTCCTTTAAAAGAGCTAAAACTAAAGTCATAGTCCAGAGTATCTGCAGAAAGTTAGAACAAGGAGGAAGAGCTACTGATGTAAGTAAGAGCTTGCTGATGAAACAAAGGCTTGGCAATCCACTCCAACAGCAGTGTTACATGGAAAACCATAGCTGTAAAAGCACCGATTGCTGAAACACCCAGATCTAACTTCCCTGCACCTGATGAACAGAGATGCAGCAGGGTGCAGTGCTTGGGATACTCACCTGGGCCTTGAAAAACTAATTCTAATTGTGACTTGTCTCCTGCACCTCCCACACCTCAGGGGAGACATGCCATCCTTTCGCAGCACTTAGTACTGCCCACAGTGCTTGGTCTCCAGTGCTGGCAGCACCCAGCTCTTCAGGAGGCAGCACCTGGGGTGCCCTCCTGCCTTCCAGAATCTATCTGTTCTGTCAAAACGAGGAGGGTCCACGACAGCAGAAATGGCAAAATCAAGACTGAAGGGGTCCTTCTCACTGCAGCACGGTTTCCGTATCATTTATGCCACTCTGGGAGAAGTTGTAGATTTTGGAGAGCAGTAAGCTCTGTCACTAAATTGTACATCCAGTTCCTAAAGAGATCCGGTTCAGCACACTCCTCTCACTTGCCTTCCTGGCTTCTTTGCAGGGAGCACAGTCCATCCACTACTACACAGCCAGTAAATGACTTTTTCTCAAAATGTAGATATTATTAATACAGTAGATATTCTTACTGCAATAGGAGTCAATTTTTTTCCTCACTTTCTATTTAAGCTGTATTTTTGACACCAGTTCCTAAACTCCAAAAGGAACAGAGCAGGTCTGGAGGGCTGGGAACTGTGGCACAGCTCCTCGCTTAGAGTGATCATGGGGGCATCTTCTTCTAAGAGCTTGTCCCGTCGTGCAGCACACATTTGCGTCTTGCCTGCAGCCCTGAAGACAGCAGCCAAGGTCTTATTAGACAATTACATTTGTCAAATTGCTTTTATTTTTTATGTCCAGTCCTATTTAACCAACAACACACTTTTTTATTCTGTTTCACTGTATTCCCCCAGTTGATTGCATCAGAAACAGCTTGGTTCTGCCCTCCTTTTAGTCTTTTCTGTCCCAGGTCCAGTGATACCTCTAACCCAAAAAGAGAAATTATCCAGAAACAAAATTGTTGCTGTAACAGAACTACAGAACTACCCAAATCTGGCTTCACTCCATGTCCTAAGGACAAGTTCAATCACCAGACCCCCAGAATTCTGCTTTAAAATCAAAATCTCTGGGGTACTCGCGCTGAACTTCTTTCTAGAGCATCTCTTTTGTCCTTTTGCTTGGTGTCACTTCCTTCTCAGGGAACTTTTTCAATATAACAGAACATTTATCAGAGCCAAATTCTCTGTGAATTAGGAGGGGAGATTCTCTTCAGTGGAAGATATTTTAAATATTTCACTTTCCAAGTAGTTCTGTGAAGGCAAGGAAGAAATACATAACTTAAACACAAGGAGTCACTGACCCAAAAGTGATTAGCATTAGCTTAAAGCTTTCAGACCCTTTTTCATCTTATTGATTCTAAGCAGAATAAATCCGTAAATGATAATAGGGCTCAATTTAAATTACCTACAGCAAGTGCTGCTTTTCAGCTCTCATCAGACAATCATGCTGTTCAATCAGCTCCATTCAGTACATACAAAGCAAATTAATGTGTATAAAACAGTCGTAATTCAGGCCAGTTTTCAACAAAAGACCCTTTTACGTAGCACACAACTGCCTTTTATTGACATACTTTTAATTGAACTGATAATGTTATGGTCATATTCTACCTAATTATAGCAGAAAATACATACATCTTTCAAAAATACTGGCCATTTCTTCCCCTCTGTAAAGTTCCCAGAGCCTTTACCAGGTTCTCTGTTAAGTCCGCACGTGCTTAAAAACGGCAGCAGGGCATAAGATGACACTTCTGAGTATAGCACAGCCAAGCGGTGTCTCAAGGACAATTACATTAGCACAAGACCTATTCCTACCCCTTGAAGCTGGAGTCTGCAAACATGGCTTTAAAGAGTAAACTCTTGGGACAACAGAAGCAGTAATGGCCAGAAACAAAGAATTAAAAGGTGAGCCCTGGCAAATACTTCTGTGTCACTTCAAGATGTTGTGCAATGGAATTCTCTCTCTGGTGGACAGTGATAGCAGGAGTTAAGGAGGGCAGATGCACCTCTGTCTGTGCCATTTCAACCTGGATGCTTTAGCAGAGCTAGCAGGGAATCAGAGGTGATGGAGCAGGACAGAGCACAGGTGTTTCATTTCCACTTTGACATCACCAAGTCCAGACCTCACTGTGAGCAGGAAAAATTCCACTGGCAATTTCTGCAGTCTTTGCAAAAAGGCCTCAGACCAAGACAGCAGCATGTTCTCTAAGAGCACACGTGCCATACCATACATACATACCATACACACAATAGCAGATGGCAAACAACATCACATCTGAAATCAGCTATGCCACTAGGATTGATTTCAGCATGGGGAGATTTCCACCTCTAGAACGTACACTGACAACTAGTCATTTAATTACCAGGCTCTTCTGACAAGTTTGTACGCCACTGTGCACGGTATCCCTACCCAGGATTTTGCTTTAAGCACTCTCCCCCCATTAACCAGCTAACCCAAGTGTAGGTTAAGGTGAGCAACATGAATGCAGCCACTCTTACACACACAGCAGCAAACAGCCAGGAACGCCAAGCAGAAAGGCAACTTCTTTGGCAGTAGACAAACATGCCTCCTGACCGACACACACAAAAAAAATCTAGAGTGTAAATGGTTCTGCCATGCCTCCTGCTGTATGTACACACTCGCCTGGCATTCAGATTAGCAGCTGAAGCGTGCTCCTACTCGATGCAATGGCTCTGTGTGCGATGACCTTCCCTTCCTCTTTCAGCACTTTTCCTTTCTCAAGAAATCTGTCAGGCACTGCAATTAAAGTCTGGAGTCCAAGTAAATGGAAGTTTAATCTCTAAGGAGAAATATTTAAGAAGTACACTAAGATGTATTTACTGAAGATTTCACTAATTCAAATGAATCAAGTTAAAATTACATACTAGACTGGCTACTGTCAGCTTTCTGAAAACCTCTCATTCAAAAAAAAAAACAAAAAAAAAAAAACCCAGCAAATAAAAATGGCAAGTTCATTTGTCCTTCGCTCTGTGACTGGGAGCAGAGCTGACATCGCCATTGTGGTGAAAGACATTAGTATTTAACTACTTGAAGAAATTCGCATTACCACAGTGTCCTTTTAAATTGCTGTACTTATGTCCGCCACATAAGTTGCTATTAGCAACTATAAAGAAAAAAAAAACCTCCTTACATTACTGTCTTGAACACAGCAATGATTTATTATATTTAATTCTTTGAAGTTGCTTTCATCCAATATTTGAAACAAAATTAAAACATTACCTCTGAAAAACTACCACTGCTTTCAATGTATGTATCCTTCACTGTAACTGACCTTCCAAGCTATCAGAGCTGACAAGTAATCTCTGGGTCTTACGCTAAAAAGTAAAACAAATCTCCACGAGAATGATGACTTGCCACTTACGTTTCATCTTTCAGCACATTGCTAAGATCCTTATGTTGAAGTGACTGTGATTTCTCTGAAGCATGCGATGGTTCCTGTTTGCCTTCCAAAATGGTATTCTGTCATATATTGCTCTTCCACATTTGTATCTCCATCAAGATTTGAAGAAGTACCACTTAGATGCTGTGTATTTTAAGACAAAGCAAACATTTCATCTAGGACAGATCAAACACTAAGACACATTGGCATAAATACTTGAGCAATGCTTCTCTAAGAGTAAGAGAGCCCACCTGATGTTTACAACAAAACTTCTAAAATGACTGCTTTACTAAACAGAAAACCTAACTATCATTGAGATTTGGTAGACAAAGCCCTCCACTCAGTTAAAAAACTTATTACTGAAATACCAAACAAAACACTTGCTCCTGAAGCAGTTACACATTGTTAACGGAGCGGCAGCATGGCACAAACAAAAGAACTTGGGAACACAACTGCAGACCCCCATTTACCATACTCTTCACACAACACTATCAAATGAACAACTTGAAGAAGAAAAGGTGTAATCTGGTAGTGCTGTAGTATTAAGAAAAAAAGGAATAGATACAAAATGTCAAGTCAGGAAGAAGGATGGAGGGTCCTGCTTTCCATTCTGCTCAATATTTGGAAGGTTCCCAGTTAGCTCACAGAACCTTCAGTTCCTCCTCCCTATGAACTGGGGAAAAACCATCTCTCAGGCTGGCAGGGACAAGTACAGGATCAACCAGCTTCAGTACACAAGCAGCACTGGGGCTCTATGCATTAAGCATATCTAAATACACCCACCCAGTCTCATTTGACTAAACAAGTTAAACAAAAGCTTCAGAACAATGGAGTTATTTCACTGATCTCATTACAAAATACTTACACTTGCTCTCTATCAATTTATGTCTAAAAACCTAACTTCTCAAGGCTTCCCTTCCTTATGAAGTTCCAAATCTTTTGTCCTGCCCCAGCACAAAGACAGAATTCCTTGCACAAACTCCAGCATCAATAACATTCTTCTTGGTACATTAGTCAGCAGGACACAGCTCTTCAATAAATAACCATGGGAAAGGAACAAGGGAAGTGATGAGAAAAAGTCGGTCTGAATGACCAAAATATTGCTGACGTGGGGCTTTCAGGCCTAAGTTTAAAGCATGAAATCCTACTGAGTGGCATTAAATAATGACCAAAGTTCCTCTCTCTCATCATCAAGCAGTCTTATCCATGCTACCTTCAAAAACCCAAAATTAGATCCTTCTCAATTTTTATTTATTTTTCTGACAGTACTACAAAATGGCTGTCTAGATTAGTAGGTCCCTCCTGCTCTAGTTAGTTTTCTTATCTCAGCAGAAAAGACCCTGAATTTCAGTGCACTTCTTGCTTGCAAGAACTGCTGTGCTCTTCTGGAACAGAAGACCTAGATTCACCTCCGTCATTATGTTCATCTTTCTAATGCATCCCAGGTCTCTGAAGATGGCTTGTTTATGATGGAGAGGAAAATTTAGCTTATTCTCCATGGAGCATTCTGTTGCTTCTTGTTTCCAGACCCAAATTAAGTAGTTAATGATTTATGTACACATGGAGCACTAGTATCTTTGTGCCACGCTAGTCATCAGGTCACAAGTGGCTCTAAAGAGGTTTAGTCAAACAAATGAATGTCAGGTTGAATGATTCAGCTTACTTCATCTAAACAGATCCAGCATGTTCATGTTCATTGTCACAAAACTGCACAGAAAGTGGGCAGTCTAAGCTGTAAAGTTAAAGAGGCTTCCCTCCCACAGAAGCTGCAAACAAGACTGTTTTCAATTCAAGATTTATCACTCTGATACAGTCTTCTCCTGATGCATTATCCAAGGTTGCAAGCTTTCTAAGTGGATATTGTTTTTATTAAAGCTTCAGTGATACCATTATAAAATTGCAGGAATATGTTTCTTCCTTTAAAGATAAGTTTCAGCCTCTGGAGTCACAAGAAACCCCAAAAGCACATCTGTAGATCTATAACCAGAGGCCAGATATATTTACATATGCATGCAAGTATTAGTGATTTTAAAGTAATTTCCTGAGGTAGAGATCTAACTCAGATTATTATATTTTTTTTTAAGTAAGCCATACAGATGTGTATTTTTCATCCTCACGGAACATCCTGGGTGTACATGTTGTTCGTTCACCAAAGTTTCCCAAGATTTTGCTTTCCTTCTCAGATCCATCTTTCCTCCTCATATGATTCTATGACCTGGTATTCAACATGAATCTTTTATCATCTTACCACTATACAAAGATGAGCAAAATGATCATTTTGGCTAAAACAGCACCTAGCTAAGTCAGCGTTTGTAACTTCCCTTTCTCCAGCCTTCAGCCTCAGAGATGGCTTGCTCTGCATACTCCAGGTTCTGTTTTCCTGGGAAGCATCTCTAAAGCCCTCAACAAAATTGGGAATTTGTGTTACAAGTAGCTACAGCTCTTTTTCAGTACTGCCCCACGTCATGTGTTATGATGTTCAGCCTTAGTACTTCCTACATGTCAGAAAACACGAATTATACTTTGCTTTCTGTCTGCTCTCTTATGTGGCACAAATGTAACTTACCTATAAATTATCTAGACAGCGTTTTCCCCAGTATTTGAATATTTTTTATAACGCTACCTAATCAGGGAATACTTAGCCAAGCAAAATCTTTCCGGACTTCCGTCAGGAAACACAACATCCAATTATTCAAATCATCCAACTCTTACAAGTTTAGTCTCACTGGGTGTATGGGAACTGTTGAGTCACGGCCTGAACCACTGATTGATCACCTGGGGAAAGGACTGAGTCAGTCCTGGAAGCACAGGTGAAGACAATTCACCTGTGTGACTGGAAGGGGTGGAGCCTGACTGCACGTCTCTTAGACCCCATTTAAGGGCTGACTGCCACTGGGGATGATCTCTGGTTGGAGATCTCTCTATGAGCCTAGATCTTTGGAGACAGGTGAGCATTCTTTCTCTGTTTGTCCCTTTTGCCATTTCACTCTTGTATCACCTTTCCACCACATTAATCTTTCCAACTGTAACACTGTGAAATCTGTATGTCATTTTCTGTTCTTAAGAACACCATCCTTCTCCAGGCACGTTCATAGTACTGCATTGAAGAATACAGAAATGCTCATGAGTGACTCATCTTCAGTCTTTACTTTGGCAATGAGCAGAAACCCTGGTTAAGATCTTGGTGCTGCAATGCTGACTGCTGTAGAGAGACATCTGAAGAAAGAGACTTTACTTTAAACACAACAGCTGAAATGTAGAAGAGAAATAGCAAAAAACAAGCATACTGCCAACAGCTAAGGCATAGTAGCATGGTGTCACTTGTAAGACATCAGGCATCTCCTTTCCAGACTGAGTACTCTATTTGCTGGACTAGGGAAGGAGATCCTTGCCATAATGACATTGTTGAATAAGGAAGGCTATAAAAAAAAAAAAATTCTTGATGTGTTAATTCCTGTTGTTGAGCAATGCAAGTCTTAGCAAAGAACAATATAGTTCTTTTCAGACTTCTTTAATCTGATGAGAGTAAATGTGAAGGGTTTACCACACTTATTAATGCAGAGCCATCAACAGAAGCTTTCCTAAAGACGATGACTATCACTTTCCACAAATGCTGTCAGTGCATTTTTAGAAAAATCATTCTGAAGGCATCTAACTAGGAATGTAATAATAGCATGGCAAACTAAAGCATTCTAGTAATGGGCAACAGTTGGGTTTGCTTTGCGAAATGTAGAGTTACGAGTATTGTTAACTTACACAGACAGCCCTAAAAAAAAAAAATAATAACAGAAGCAACTACAATAAATGTTATTTTTAGGGTTAATTTGCTTTTGCAGATACACAATCATTAGTGCAAATGTTTTGGCTTGATCAAGTAGAATAATTAGTTCTCAAAGAGGGGAACATTTATCCAAAAAAATTCTTTTGTTTGGTCTAACCTCTGCTTTAGGTAAATTGACATTGTAAGTCCTTTAGCAACAGTGCTGCTCAGCTGTATTCCCAATCCCACATTGACAACCCAGCAATTCTCTGAATGCAGAGAAGATAAATGGAGTTAATGCCACTAAACAAACATGACATTTTTGTTGTACTGTGATTGCAGATGAGTCACTAAGTAAAATGATTAATCACAAATCAATGTTACTAGGCTCATTTAGAGATGATTCTCCCTTTGCAAAGCAGGTAGAAGCTCTAAATTTATAGGCTAATGAGTTTATTCTAGCTGTAGCAGTCTTGTTATTGGTCTTAAGCATCAGAGTCCACAGGAAATTCGTGCGCAATTAAGCTAAAGTGATGACCTCCTTATACACAGTTTGGCACTTTTTTATCAGATAGTGTCTTGTGCAAATATATAAATGAATTGAAGCATTACATAGAAATTACAGCTAATGCAATACTAAGAAAAACAGACATATTCCAGAATTTTAATACGTATGCCAATAAGGTATCTAGACCATAAATTACACTCATTTTATCTGCCTGCAAATGGGTTTATCTGCCCACAAATGGGTTTGTACTGAGATTTTAGACTGCTTCGTTTTTGGTCGGCTAACATTTGTAACTTCTACAAACAGTTTTATGAGCTAAACCATTTCAGGAGGAAGTACATGGATTTGTTGAGTGATATGTTTATAAGTCAGACATATACTGTGAATACCTTCTATTTGGTAAATAAATTCACCTTATTAACTATTTAACAGGGGAAAAAAAAAAGTTCTTTCAAGCTTCATAAAGATTTGTTGGCACCGACACCTTTTTCTTCACCTTGAATTTAATGAAATTAAATACTTGCATATGCTTGCACATGTGTGTATCCATCTCCAAAATCCGCCACCATAAATTGTTTCTGGAGTGATTGCTTCCAGCCTAAATGGGTTATTTTCCAAGGCAAAAGATCTTAACTGATCCCACATCCGATAGGCCCTAGAGCCCTGTACTGTAAAACAGGGACTGCTTCAAGTGGAGCTGGCTCGGTAATAGATATGATTTAAAGAATGTTAAATGAGTATGTGACAGTGTAATCAATTACTGATTCCTTCCTGGGAGCAAAGTTAATCGCTGAAGTTGAACATAGGAGGCATTACGTCTGAAAAGTGATCTAAACTACATCCAACAGTTGTGCACTCATGAAAGTTAACCAGCTGTCAAAAGGAACTTGATTCAGCTCTTCCTTGGTTCCTAGTATAAACAAAACAGGACAAGGAAGTGAAACAAAACCCCACTTCTAATCAGTTTCTACACTGAATAAAGGAGCAGAGAATAAATCGATTGCCTTTTAACTACCTAAGAATGGCAACAAATACAAAGAAATGAGAATTACTTAAACAAGTAGGAATGATTAATTAAAAACATCTTTTCAGTAATTCCAAAGTAGTCTTCATGAGTGTCATACTGTACTTGATATTTATTATTTTCAGGAAATGTAGACAGGAACTAGATAACAAGAAATACAAAACAGTTATGTAGATTCTTTTAGGGAGCATGTGTGTCACTGTTGGAGGTCTGTAACTACAAGTGTTCCCCAGGAGTCAGTGCTGGGTCCGGTCTTGTTCAACATCTTCATCAACAAGCTGGAAAAAGGGATGGAGTCCACCCTCAACAAGTTTGTTGATGACACAAAGCTAGGAGTGGCTGACACACCTGAAGGCTGTGCTGCCATTCAACAAGACCTGGACAGGCTGGAGAGGAACATGATGAGGTTCAACAAGAGCAAGTGCAGAGTACTTTACCCAGGGAGGAATAGCTGCACACACCAGTACAGGTTAGGGGCTGACCTGCTGGAAAGGAACTTTGCAGAGAAGGACCTGGGTGTCCCAGTGGACAACAGGTTGGCCATGATCCAGTGGTGTGCCTGGGTGGCCAAGAAGGCCAATGGGACCCTGAGATGCATTAAAAAGAGCACAGCCAGCAGGGCAAGGGAAGTGATCCTCCTCCTCTCCTCTGCCCTGGTGAGGCCGCACCTGGAGCACTGTGTTCAGATCTGGGCTCCTCACTTCAAAATAGACAGGGATCTCCTAGAAAGAGTCCAGTGAGGGCCACAAAGTTGATGAAGGGCCTGGAACATCTTCCACACGAAGAAAGGTTGAGAGACCTGGAGCTGTTCAACCTGGAGAAGGCTGAGAGGGATCTCATCACTGTTTATAAATAACTGAAGTGTGGGAGACAAGCTTATGGGAGTGGACTCTTTCTGGCAAGCAACAATAGAAGAAGGGGCAACAGGCAGAAACTGGAACATAGGAAGTTCCATACGAACAAGGAAGAACTTCTTTACCATAAGAGTGACAGAGCACTGGAACAAGCTGCCCAGAGAGGTGGTAGAGTCTCGTTCTCTGGAGATATTCAAGACCTATCTGGACACCTACCTGTGCAACCTGCTGTAAGGAACCTGCTCTAGCAGGGGGTTGGACTCAATGATCTTTAAAGGTTCCTTCCAACCCCCCCAGTTCTGTGATGCTGTTAAAGCTCTTTACTCTGCAGTCATCATTTAAAGGCTTACTCCCTTTCAAAATTAGTCAGGCACGCATATTCCCTAGGAGAGAGATTCCAGAATGACCAGAATGAATCTGCTACAGAGAGCCCAGGAAGGAAGCCTTCACAGCAGCCACCTTATGGACAGGCAGCCAGGCAGATGCTGAAATGCTACTCTGAACTTGGCATCTCAGCTTTCAGATCATTTCCTCTGTAATTTTTCCCATGCATAAGCAGGAATAAGCAATGCATTCACAAGAAACTTCACAGTGTAGTCACAGCAGAACCAACCACCCTTCAGAGGTCAGTTCTCCACTTGCACTTTTCATTTGAATTTGAGCAAAATCACATCAACTGTCCCACAGCAGCTATAGCATACAGCTGCTAGGCATGGGGCAGCTTGTATTTTGAAGATATATTGGCACAGTGCAACTCATTGAAGTTGTTAGACTCAGATGACAACATTTAACCAATAATTGTAACTGATACAGTCAGAAACATCCCTTCTTGCAAGCAGTCAGGAAAAAGACTTCTGAGTACCTCCAAGCCCAGGATTTTGTCAGCACTAGGCCAATGACACCAGTCCTCCTGACAGTGAAGAAACAGTGATCAAGTGAAGGTGAATGCCACTGGGTCACAGGATTTTCATGCTGCTGCTTCTCCTATGAGTAGCACTTATAGAAAGAAGAAGCTGCACTTCCTTACAGGAGCTCAGTGGATACAAGGACCAGATATACACTTACAACAAGAAATCTCAGATCACCCACAACCAGTCAGTACACTCAAGGCCTGACAAAAGCAGTTTCCCAACTGATTCTGAGAAAACATCTCTCTGCTAAGGTATTTTGATAACTTTGAATCAAAGAGCTTACAAGCCACGCACTGAACAAAAATTTGTCCAAATAAGTATTTCATTCAATGACTAGAACTTTGCATTTTCACAGTGTCTTCCTAACCCTGTACAGGGCCAATAAAAGCTTGGCTTCAAGAATGAACCTGAGATTCCAAGGAGAGGTCCTCACACAGTTGTAAAGTGCATTAGCAAGCTTTTCAGCACTAGCGAAAACTGTCAGACAAGTAGAGAAAAAATAAATGAAAACTTCACTACAGAACAGCTCCAGCTGAAGCAGAACTTTCCTCTGCTGCAAAGAAAGCCCTAAAGTCCTATTCAGAAGGCATTATTCTACAAAACAATGGCATTCAACTGTATCTTCTCCCCGCTGCCTCCCAGTTCCAGGTAGGGATCTACGTGATTAGAATCAGTGCATTAAGAGCTGTCTGCTCATTTTCTATCAGCACATAGTCCTACCAGGTGTAAAATCCACGGCTCATACTGAGGAAGGCTGAATGCAAAACAAATTAGGAAGTTTAAAGCAGTGTACAGTATACAATCACCTTCCTCCCCAGAGGTCTATTTCCCTAGTCTCTGGAAATGTCTTTACAATAAAACTTACTATTAAAAGACACATTTCTCCTACTAAAACAGAATTACTACAAAGTTTAATTCCCCTAATATTTTTTATTTAAACGGGATGTAAAATAACAACAAAAAAATCATTTGTTGCAACCAACGCTGGCAGCTGGATTCTCAAAAACAACTACGACAGCTACAGTGCTCCCTCTAGTGGGAACGAGTGAGTTAGTTATCTTCACAAACCACATCAAGTCGGCAGTCAAATCCTAGACCCACCTGTAAATTTACTTTCTCCCAGATAAACTACCCAGAAATGCAGCAGGTACTTACACCCAAGTAGCACTGGAAAGACTCCACAGCACAGCTAAACTACCACATTTTAGCTTCAGGAAAGTAGTCTGCATTATAAGAAGCAAGTTGTCACACAAGTGATGCTGCTGATGCAAGCCTGTGCAAACGAGCATAAAATGAGATCACAGATCAAAAATGTGGACTTGAACTTAAATTCCCACCCAGCACCAGAAAAACTATTTAGAAGAGATGAGTGTTCTGAAAGGGAGTGAAAAAAAGTCTTCTATCTAACAGGACACAAGACACTGAAGCTCACATACAAAGGAGCTCAGGGAACCAAATCATAACATCTTCTGTACTAGTAAATGTTTGGATAAAGTGTATAATTCAGGCCAGTATCTAGAGAAGGCTAAAGACAGCAAGATCATATCATATCCAATGCTATCTTTTCCTAACAATTTAATAAAGGAAATTTATTAATTGGTTTATTTTGCCAGTGTGGAAATTTTGGTTCAGCTTATGCCCAGATAGTATCTGGCCATCAAGCAAGACAAGTGAAACTTGTTACACTTGAGAGAAGGATGAATGAAGAAACGTTTAAGTAGTGATAATGAGAGTCCCACAACACACAGTATTTGCAACCATGACCTCACTTGACAGTCAATCCAGAAAATCCATTACTGAGGTAACAGTTGTGTGGCTGAGCAGTGAACTGCAGCAACGGGACTTCCTGGGGAAGTTCAGGAGTCCACAGCACAGCAGCTCAGCGAGACCACGTTGTTCAGAAAACACAAGCAACAGTTTCTGTGTAGCTTCTGGGTACCATCTACACAGCAACAAATCCTTAGTGCGAGTGAGCACCACAAAGAGCCAAGGACCTTGTAAGCATTTCCATTTATTTTGCTGCAAAATACTTTGCACGCTCACTCACCTTTGGGTGAAAGCATCCTATAAACACAGGCGTTAAGTAAAGGCAAAGTATCACAAGAGCAGTACCTTCCACGGTTGTATTCTGCGGTCTCCCAGTCACATGCTCCAAATTATGGGTTTCTGGCATTTTGACAAGATTTGCTGTGTTACGTGGTATTTCCATCCCCACCCACCCTCTACCAGCCCACAATACGTACAGAATTAGGCTGGCAAAGCAATGGTGAATTTTCGCTTTCTGAACACTGAGGAACATCAGTGAACCAGCTACACTCACCTTTTCAGAAGGTGCTTGTTTCCAGGGTTGGGGAGAAGAGGAGCAATTTTCATAATACAACACATGAAACTCCAAGGTTGCAGAGGCAGAGAATTTGGAAGGAAGTTCAAAGAACACAGAACACACAGGTTGGCAAGAGCATCCTCACTGTAGCCTACTCAAACACTGCTTATTGCAAAGCCACCACCACATCCTGCCTGCTGCTGCCCAGCCTGGTGTGCATCTCCAGTCTCTGGAATCTCTACCGTACCTGCTTCACTGTAACAAATGAGAACTGATTTACAATACAGACATGTATTCATCACGCATACACCTTTAAGAGCACAATAGGCTATGAGTTTATAAGAAAGTCTCATTAGGGATTTTAAGTATTACAGGATAGGTGATAGCTTGATGGCCACAGATACCAAGGATGACAGCAGAAGAAAATACAGTTATTGCTGGCAACAGAAGTGATCAGGTTTCCTACATCCAGGCCCACAGCTATACAGCATATAGTATATATTTCAAAAATCCTCTGGCACAAAAATCAGTAACAAAAGAGACAGTTTTCAATACAAAATCTCGGGTTACATAATTTGTAATTTTTTTTCCCCTAAGAAAGATTCTGATCATGTTTTATGGTCAAACTACATTAGTTAGGGAGGGACTGGTTGGCCTTCTGTCAAAAAAAGAGTTCACACGCTACATTTTACTTCTTTCTCCATGAACAGTGAATACATAAGCCCAATGGATGAATAACCCTGTTTTGAACAAGATATCACATAGTTTAATAACTTTTCTATGTTATCAGTTTTAATTCCAACCTGCATTCCAATATGCACATGACTATTTTCAAATACAGCAAAAACTTGAAGTAAACAGCATCAGTCGTCAGCATGGCAATAGGTAAACCCTTCACAACTTCAGAAAAATCTCTATAAACATTGTGGAAAGTAGATACAGAATGTACATAAAACAGTTCTCTATACAAAAGTGCATTTTAGCAATAAAATTAGCAAAGAACCTGGGGGAAAAAAAAAGCCTCAATTTAAGCAGTACCACTTAAACTACATCATCCACCTCACCCCCCAACTCCAAAAACAAACAAAAACAAACAAACAAACAAACAAACAAGAAAAAACTCACTTTCTCCTTGCTTTGGTTCTTAATTGTATTCAAGGCTTCAACGTCACTTTTTTTAATTGAAGAATTTATTTATAATTTGGAAATATCTTAAAGTTAGCCAGGTGAGAGAGAGAATGCAAGTATGATTAATCAGAGTGAATAGTCAAAACAGACAAGCTTTGAATATTATGAACATTTGCATTTGGTAGATTAATAATTTAACTTTGCAATCCTTAAATGGAAAATGGCATGTTGACTAGGTCCTTTCTGCACCCAAAAACTGCAAGATTCATAAGCTCAAGAATTTTAAACCAATAAATCTAACAGCCATGAAAAACTGGCTTACAAGAGTGAACCTCAAGACCCCCAGAACAGTCAGGTTTATGAGTATTTATAGACCAACACATCAGCTGAAATCAAAGCTCAAAGAGTGTTAAGAAAAAAGAAATGACTCTAGACCATTCAGCATAGATGAATAGTAAATACTGCCATTTTATATGCTTCTATACCATTTATGCGCTCTGTTGTAAATGCATATGAATAAATTCAAATAGTTGTGTGTTTTTTTCCCGTTCTTCCCCCAGAGAATCATCATGACCGTCACAGGTTTCAAACCACAGTATGAGAACTAGAAATTAAACCCAGGAAAGCCTTGCCAACACCTTGACTGCTCTTCTTAGTAAGCACCCCATACTCAGCATACCATCATTTAATCAGCTTCCCACATAAAGAAAAATAGTTCATGTCTTAACAGAGACAAAGGGCGATATTAGATACACACACAGATTAGACAGGTTTGTCAGGCAGCTAGCTTTCTTCCTTATAGTTAAAATTATATTAGAAAAGAATGTTCTCTATTGTTTACAGTCTTATTGCAATCAGACTTTCAGTGCTCATTCTAAGCCTTTTTAGAGAAAAAGTTACCATGGAAGCAAATCATTAATGTTACACAGCTTAAATAATTACATTTGTATTACAGTGGGTACAAAGCACATAGTTACACAGCTTCAGTACCACGGAGCAATACATCTATTGTGGTTTATTTTTCCTGCGTCTCTCTATTCTGCTTTTTATGGTGACATTTTCCTTCAATGAAGGAAAAGTACAATTTTGCTGTTGTTGTTTTTAAAATTTAGACTTATTTTGTAGTGTGTTTAACAGTCCATTGTTGTTCTGCACCTATCTGAACCCAGCAAGCTGTGGATAGCCTCCTCTAAAGCAAAGCAGCAGCAGCTACGATTGCTTACACTTGAATCAGCAAGATGACGTTTAACAACAATTTCAACTGATTAATGCAACAGGAATCCAATACAAATTTTAAGCACACAGTACTTTGCAGAATCTGAAAAAACACACCTCTCCTCTCACCCCTACTCAAAATTAGGGTGTCATTAGAAATCAAGAAGGATGCAAAAAAAAAAAAAAAAAAAAAAAAAAAGAAGCGCGTGTAGAAGTATGTGATACGGTCTGAATCCCACAGCTATTCCTAGTGCAGTTCTCAGGGATGCCAAGTACTCAGCACAGAGGTAAGCAAGCAGTCATGAACGTTCTGATCAGAGCATTCCTAGTTTTGTATTCTTAGGTTAAAATCACGCTGGAACCACAAGATTACAGAGCTGTAAGTTACATAGCACCCCTGTAAACCTTCACTTTTCTGTCCATTTGTCTGAACCGAAGCAACAGAAGTACCCAGCTGGAGAAGACCTCCCCCAAGCAGCTACCATGGCACCCGGGAACTTTTCTCCAGTACAGCAGGTGAATAATTAGAACAATTTAATCACTTGGATTAATTTATACTCACTTAAGATCAAGTTGAAAATACTATCCTCTCTCATTTAATAACCTCGGGAAGCTAGCAGACAGGTATCTCATCAAAACAAGCAGGTCCAGCTCTCAACATCTTCAAACTCCACCATCCTGAGGCACTGCACCTTTGTACGTCACTAAAAACTTTTTAGTACTGTTTCTACAGAAGGAAGAAAGGTATCAATCAGTTATAGTGCAGCGCGAGTGAATACTGACGGGAAAGTCACTTCTGGTTAGCAGCCAAATGATGAGCAATACAGAGTAGCTAACATCCAGGTTTAAAATGACATATCTTTTTTTAATCAATGGCCAAGTCTGGCAGCAATGAGAGTGACAAAGTCTACGTGTATTAGTTAGATTACGGACCTCACTTTTATCTCACTGAAGCCCTTTCAGAAGTCATTGTTCAGATATTTTGCTGACCTGTTTATTTCAAGGATATAGGGAATGCCACCTCTAAAATCAACATACTTTAGCTGTCATGGCAAACAAGCGTGCATAAGACATGCAAAATGAGTGAGTGAGTCGCCCCACACCTATATAAAGTGGATTGTGTGATTCTGCAGGATTGGGCTATATGCTGCATTTACAGGCACCTGTGACCACACTGAACTCTCGTTAATTAATGAGAGCAAAATGAAAGCAGTAAAGCATCAGGATTAAAAAAAAAAAAAAAAAAAGTAATTAAAAAAATCACCTTCCTGAACTCAGAACTAGAAAATACCTTTAGGCCCCTTAACGTTTCCCACTGAAATTTAGAAGTACCAGTTTTATCTCAGGTGCTGGTGGAAAGAATATCGTAGCCAGTAGTTCCAAGGAAAGGACAGAAGTCACTTTACAAATAGTCATGATGAGGAAATAGGGAGGTAAAAGTAGTAGTTTTAGCCTATCTGTAAATCTGAATTTTAAGAGATACTTCAAAAGCAGGATTCTGAAGCACATTCGGAACAGTGCAACAACCCACGTGGAAGACTCATCCTCAGCTGGGTGGCAAAGGGAGTAAGCATATAATTAGAAAACACACAGCTGTGTCTATGCCTAAGCTCTCCTGCCTACAAAATGAATTAATTTAGACATAAATTTAGAAATACAGGAAAAAAGACACCAAAGCTTTGTGCCTCTTGCTTGCAAATCCATTTCCAGAAGCATTTTTAACTATTCTAAGAAGTGTCCTAGACAACTTTATTAAAGATTAATGCACTTTTAATGCATAAAGGTATTTCATTTGAATCTCTTTACAGCAATCCTTGTGATGTAGTGGTCAACCTTTACTATTGATCAGACTAAGACACTGAGCAGCAAAATAATTTTTTAAAGACTAAGTTTGCAAATTGTATTTTTTTGTCTTTTTTTTTTTTTCAATCTACCTGCTTCCTAAACAACTATACTATTAGGCATTACTTATGTATACAGATTTTCTGCTTTAGAAGTCCTGCTTCTTACTTTCTGTGTAGTTCGAGGCATTCAGCAACTACTAGAAATGGGATTTATCACAGTATTCTGATTTTGTACGATCCAACAGAAAGACTAAAGAAAGCCTTACAGAATTAGAGTCTGTTTGGTACTGCCCTCCCCCACTCCAAGTTAAACGACTTTCCTAACAGGAAAGAAAGAGACAAAAACAGCCAAGTTTAATAACACAAACTAAGTGAAAACAAAAAAAGCTGGAATATAGAACTGCATACTTAGTGTCATCCAAAAGCATCCCTAGGTATATGCCTTGCAAGAAAGTAGCATGTTAGCCAAGTTCAGTTTTCTGTAACAACTAATCTATTCAGCAGCTTTTCAGAAGTCAATTAAGTTTCTGAAGTCTTAGTTGCAAAATTAAGTCTCAAAAAGCTGAAGTTACTCAAGAACATCTTACAAAAATTATGCTTGAGGAAAGACCTGGTTTATACTGTTAACATTAGTCAAAATTTGGTCAAGAAATACATGTAAACAATAATACATTTAAGGCTTAGAAAGAACACTGATAAATTCACCCCTGTCACATTAAAACATCCACATCTCCTTCATGGTCCTCTTCAGTCACTTTTAAAGAGAGCACTTCTTCATTAAGAAATAATCCACTCAGTCTTTCCTTACGAGCTTGTCTTTGCTCTTTCAGCTGTCTCTTGCGTAAGGCTTTTTGTTGTAATTTCCGTTGCTTGGAACGTTTCTGTCAAAATATGGACAACAGACCAAAATGAGGTGTTGTTCAGTATATTAGAAACCACCTTGAAAGTTGCTAAATACATTAAACAGTGTATCAAGGTCTGGTCTGAAAAAACTTGATGACGTTAGATGAATAAGCCCTTACTGAACACTCACTCACCTTACCCAAAAGGTAATCAGAAGACCTACTCTATATATGTCATGCTGGAAGGAATAGCCAGTACTGACTTGGCTAAATAACTTCAGCAGATCCACAGTTACTAAACACATTCTTTCAATACATATGCCCCAGTTAGGATCAATTAAGCGATGGTAGTAAAGTACAAAGCTTAAAACGTATGTATGTAATTAGAAACTTTTACTTTTGAATCCCGGATCCTTTCTGCAGCGCTTGTAGACAAATTACTATCGCTGTGCGCTCGACTCATGTTGGCACTTGAATTTGAAGCAGAGTTAGCAACACTAGAACCACTGCTGCTTGCTGAGCTGACCATGCTGGCGCTGCTGCTGCTGACACTGGCACCACTCACACCACTGGTACTGGCACAACTGTAGCTACTCCTCTTCCAGTTTTCCCTTGCAGATCGCTGACGAGGTCCGTGTTCCTTGATATAGTTTCTCACCTTCGGAAAAGATGAAGCAGAATTACTAAAGCTTGATAAATACTGCACTGAGATACCCCTTTGCATGCAAAAGAAACAAATTGCCTATCAATAACAATGAATAAATTCTGCTAGTCTCTTAGAACATTCTGCAGTGGCTGCTTAAATCTCAAGCCACCTTACAATCACCAAGAGAAGTAATTTAACTAAGTGTTAACTTCATCACAGAAAGAAGAAAAACGAGTAACAACATTCTGTCTATCTTCCTTTTTGCTCATTCCACTCAGTTTTCAAGTTACAGTAATAACACAAAATAGAAAAACCAGTAAAGTTCAACTGAACTAAAATGTTTACCTAAGGTATTAAAATCGTTTATTTTGCTACATACAATCAAACAAAAGGAAAAGTAGAACTTTACGATGATACTTATTTTGAAGCGTAAAGCAGTCCAAATCCACCAGAGCAGTGATTGTTTACCCCTTCCAATCTTTACACTCACCACAATCACAAATACAGAGCAACACACAGGAGTTCAGCCTGCCAGGATTCTGTATCTTTTCCCAATAATACATCACAATACAACAGGCTAAGAAGGCAGTAGCATATACCTACTGTACCAACCAGTCTCCATTCTTGTTAGAATCCATATTTTATAAACCAATATATTTTAAAGATGTTACATCTTTTTACATTAAGTTTACAGTCTTCTACTTAAGGAGAGGATTACTTCTTCTCCCTCTAATTCCTTTGAATTTTAAACACTAATTTACGTGCAGTTAGCAAACTCACCTCCTCAGCCAGATGATAGTCATGAAATGGAATCAGCTTTGTCATAAGCAGTACTAGTTCCACAGCATAACTCCTTACACACCTGCCAACATTCCAAAACTGACTGCTAGACTTCTAACAAATACTGAGAATACACAATCGGTCTTTTATGTAAGTTTAATACATATAATGCGTTTTTGAATTGGTTCCCTTCTTGACAATGTTGTGCACTATTCTATTTCTAGTCTTGTATGTAACGATAATATGGAAGAATTGATCATGACTCTAAGATTTTACAAGACACCACAGATGTTAGAGGGATTGAAAAAACCAAAAAGGTATACATACAAACCTTAACTCACCTGTTTCAATTTTTCATCTGTGAGACAGTTTAGTTCAATAATGAATTCACTATCTGTAGGTGATATCTGAGCAGTAGGATCAATAATTTTGATAATGTCAAGTTGCTCTCGAAGGCCCATCTCTGTACTGACCTTGCGACTTAAATATTCAATATATTCAACCTACAACCCAAAGAAAAGCAAGCAATTTTAGAAGTGTACAAATTCTAACAGAAAAGAAAAAAGAAAAAAAAAAGACCAACAGAACAAAATGTTCTCAAATATTGCTTCCTATGATCCTTGGCTCACTGAGAATCTGCAAAAACTCAAGGTGAAAGCTTGAGAACGTTGAACTACCCATTACAGTTGCAAAAGACAAGTTTCAAAGTTGAGAATCAAATTATACTGAATATGGTTGTGTTTACACCTACAGCAATCACTGTGTCCTTTAAGATCTTGCACTGATTAGCTCTTCTGTATCTTACAGTTCTCATGTAGGTAAAAAGTTGATTTCACCTGTTCATCATTTGTCATTGCACTCCATGGAAGTTCATCAAGATTCCTATGCTTGTTTTTCTTTTTCGGAAGCAGACATGGAGAGCTTGGAATACTAGGTATGACATCAGAAAGTACATCACTCCCACTTGTAATGTCACTGCCAGGCAGCTTGTAATATGCAAGAGAAAGAACAAAACGTTAGAATACAGTAAACACATTTAAAGTCATTCCAACACAATTAACAATTCAAAACAGAGTCAAATTAGCAAATCATCATTTATCTGTATGCTCTAACAACTACCTATTAATTACTAAAAAACCTACAGTACTTGCTTTAACCTTTCAACAATCTGCAAGCACTGCAAACTCAAATCACACTACTCTCAACATAGACCTTTTTTAAAAAAATTACATTTAAATAAAGAACAGAATGATGTGGCATTTCAGTATTTCCCTTCCCCATCACTGTAAATTGCCTGTTACATTCTAAAGCCAAACCTCATGTTCTTACTTTAGGAAAGATCACTTCAGAGTAGGTCTGTAATTCATACCGCATCCCATAATTACATGATACAACTGAATTAAAATTGTTGTCATTTTCCTGGAAGCAACTGCAAAACGTTAGCTAACTTCACACGCACAACTGATATATCATTTCTGAATGCATTTCCAGTTAAAGTGTGACAGCTGGATTACTCATACTCAGATTCTGCCAGATAACACTGTGCAAAGCTACAAAAGTCCTTCAAAAATGGTACAAGTTGAATCAATCAGGTACAAGTTGAATCATCAATCTGAAAAAAATGCTTATTAAAAAAAAAAAAAACTAGTTACTAATCAAACATGTTGTCAACTAAGATGTGAGAAATTCCTTCTTTTCTAAATAATTCCCCAGATTACCAGGCAACTAAAATTTCATAACTCAGTGAAACACTGAATCATTGGGATCCAACCAAAATTGCGCCCACAGGCTGCACTGCACACTTGTAACTTCAAAACCTAGAGAGACAAACAGACTAAAATAGTAAGAAATTCAGAGCAAATTTCAGTCCCTGTTATCTTATGCTTATTTGCATCTTTCAGAACAGAATTTGTACTTTCTGGAAAGCTGTATTCTCAGTCCCTATGCTGCATTTACAAGATGCTTTGTCTAAGCTTTATCAAAGTATTCTTCAGCGTATTCTGATGCACAATATTTCCTATTTCAAAGTTATGTGCACATTAAAAGTTGATTTAAGTCTACAAAATAAAAGGATTTAAGTGCTGGAGTACTGCACCCAGGCCTAAGGCCCCCAACACAAAAAGCACCCGGAACACAACCACAGAATGGTCACAAGGATGCTCAGAGGGCTGTAGCACCTCTCGTATGAAAACAGGCCGAGGGAGTTGGACTTGTTTAGCTTGGAAAAGAAAATACTCCGGGGAGACCTCACTGCAGCCTTCCAGTGCTTGAGAAGAGCTTATAAACAGGAGGGAGACTGTGATACAGTGACAGGACAAGGGAAAATGTTTTGAAATCAAAAGAGGGGGAGATTTAAGTTAGATATTAGGTGAAATTTTTTTTTACTCAGAGGCTGGTGAGGCATTGGTACTGCTGCCCAGAGAAGCCGTGGATGCCCCATCCCTGTAGGTGCTCAAGGCTGGGCTGGATGGGGCCCTAGGCAGTTTGAGCTGGTGGGGAGAGGGGGCAACCTGCAGACAGAAAGAAGTTGGAACTGTGTGGGCTTTAAAGTCCCTTGCTACTCAAGCCACTCTGTGATTATATGATATCATTAAAGACCGATAAACAAAATAGTAAGGCCGAAGATACCTGAACTAGACCACATCATATGAAGACTAAAAAAAAAGCAGTTTACAGTTTTTCACATCCAGAGGAGACAAAGAGAGCTCCTATATTTAATAGGCATCAAAGAAATGCAAATAGGCTACAGCAAGACTTCAACACTTTATCAAGCTGCCAGCTCAATTACCACAGAAGACTCAAGATGGCCAAATCACTGAAAACAGACATATAGATCTGGTTATACAACACCTGCAGAGCAGATCCTCAAGACATAACTTGTAGCTGTGAGGTTATGTCCTATATGTTAGACACAAAGAAACCATAATACGTAAACCATAATACGTAAGTGGTTACTCATCTTTGAGGAGCCAACCTTCAGACTCTCCTCGAGACTAGATACTCTGGGACGAAACAAAACATTCTCCTTGTCACTGAAGATTCAGATATCTGCTCTTAGGTTTCAGCAGTTATCAAGGAAAGAAAAACATGGAGGATTTTTCACTGAAAGCTAAATCCAGCACTTAATAACCTGTACAGAATTTTGCATTTACAGAGGAACATTTACAGTTTACCTGCCATTCAAACTCGCTGTCTGACCAATCCCAGTATGTGCTGATAGAGGAAGAGACATCACTGCAGACACTGCCTTCGGGAAACAAATCAAAAGAGGTGAACTCCTGATCATCCAACAGGGAATAGCAGTCATCTTGGTCACCAACTGAAACCGAGGAGAACAGCTCCTCACTGCACTCTGAGCTGGCTACACTAGTGCCACAGGAAGTCAAATTCCATCTGTAAAACAGGACAAAACAAACAGAAAGTAGCAACTATATTGGCATCACGTGTCCTGAAAGGCGTTTAGTTCTCCTAGGGCTCAAAATATTATCTCCACTTTGCTTGTCAGTAACATGACTACATTCATATTGAAATCCATTTAAATAATTAAAATGTAAGTAATCTATTTTTAAAATATTTTAAAAGGTCCATAAGCAACACAAAAAACAGCAAGGCAAAAATCCAAACAAAGATATTTGTATCTTTATTGCAAAGTGTTAACGCTTTCCATCTCAGAGTGATGATCCCCACAGTGAGTACATTTTTTGCCTTTTAAAAAATTTGTAATATACTAAAGTTTTCTATAACTATCAAAAAAATTGAAATAAGAAAAACTAAGGAGGAAATCAATTAACCTTTTGGAAAGTACAACAGTCACTAATCTACATTCCAAATTAGAGTCCAGAAGTAATTCTAGGATGACGATCCCATACAAAACTATTATTTAACTGGAAAATGTAACATAGATATACCCGAGGTTTCATTATTCACCGTTTTCAACTCTGAATGGCAAAAACAGACACATCCAGTGAACATGTTGTTACAATTAAGTGCAAGATGGAAATCTGACGTATGAAAATGCTGCTATGCCAAATCTAAACACCTTTTTCCTCATAATTTCTTTAAAAAGAGAGTTAACACTGTTGCTGAAGTAAAACAACTGAAGACTCAGATTTCACAGAATTTATTTTCTGGGAGCAAGCCAGAATTTAACAAGCTCACGAAACCAGCCTCCATATCTGGATTTATATCACACATCGGTAAAAACTAGGTCGAGACAACTATGAGTCAGCACAGCACTGCAATACAGCCAAAACTATCTGCAAAAGCTTTTAAAATTCACCATACAAATGCACACAATAAATTCTCATTCCATCAGTATATGCACTTCAATCCGGCTAACTAGAGAAACACTTTCTTATCTAATTGCAAGAGCTGAGCAGTGCCATAATGCAGACAGGCTGCTCCCCGCCATCATTATTTAAGCCGCATACCTGGCTGGCTGTTTGCAGTGGACTCAGTTCCACATCTATTTGGCAAGCATGAATTCATCTGACATTGAAGGCATTCCACAGACTTCCCTTTTAGAAGATTCATGAGATCCTGCTCTCCCTTTCTGCAACCCTTATCCACGTGCTGTGTCATACCAGTACCCACTTTTGCAGTCAGGGTAATCAATCAGTATATAATAGAATAGGAGAGAGGTGATAACATAATTCTGAACATCACAACAATTTCAATATTCATTAAACACTGAGTTAAGGAGGGAAAGCAGGCAGTTTCTAGACCTATCAGAACACAGGGTGAGGTGTAGGGACTCTACCACCAACCAGCCACGTGCAGGCACCCCAGGTATGCAGTAGCATCATTGCAGGTATAGGCAGTCACCTCACAAAGGGAGCCTGCTCCACTTGCTGGGATAAACTAGGTGAGAAAGGAGGGGCTACCGCTTTACAATTACTTGTGACTTTAAAAGATGGAAAGCCCTTGGGAGCAACAGTTTAACCAGGGCAAGGCTAGGCATGCCCTCACCCAACCCAATGCAGTACTGACTCAAAATGCCTTTTGTACCTGGGTTTGTAAAATGAGCACGACTGAAGAAAACACCCAGGAAGCACAGGCCCACAAAAACTGAAACACAAAATAAATGCATGGTATCCCCCAAGATAGCATTTAGTCCACAAATACCAAGCATCTTACCATTTCTGTCACTTTTAGATCTTAGGATAAAAACACTATATCATGACAACTATTTGATCAATGTTTCTCACACTGAATCGTTTAAGATATAAACGATAATTAAGAACCTGCCCTTTTGAAAAACACTTTTGAAGTGTTATTTCACACTTCACACAAATTCAGTTGAGAGATTGTCTATTCATGAAGCTGTAGTAGGAATATTAACAACCAGTGGAAGCATTTTGTAACACTGGAATGGAATCTAAAAGTACCACACACCTACCAAAGACTGAAGTCTCACAAACAATTCTCCTAAAAGCTACTGCTGTACTCAAGTTTAGTTCTACACGTACACAGATACAAATTAGGTCCTTAGGCAAGCAGGGCTTGTTTTTTATTTTTCAAGTACAACTGGCATTTCTTTAGAGATGCATTAGCAGCTTTAGAATAGGCCATCTCTAAAAATCACAGATCGAAGGATTTGCCCTTAATTAGCAGCACAGGATGGGAACACTGCAGTCACCGAGCTCCCAACTCACTCGCAACCTCTGCAGGTTTGCTGGTGTCCTCGCCTCTGCTGATTTTAATTACAACCCAGCTCCCCCCAGGTGCCCGTTCACAGCGCTCAGAACAGCGTTTAAAAAAAAACAAAAAACAAAAAACAAAAAAAAAAAAAAACGGGAAGAACCCATACACTTCAAAGCCCAGCGGAGCCCACACCGGTTACCGCCCACAGAGGCCAGAGCTGCGTGGCCCTCACGCAGGCCCGCACAGAACGGAGCCGCCCGCAGCACAGCCTCAGTCTCCGGGGCAGCACCTCTCGCCCCCCTCCCCGCCCCACCGACCTATTGGAGTGGAAGCGGTGCAGCGGGTCGGTGCGGTGGCAGGACGAGAGCTGGCAACCAAAGTCACTGACATCCAGGCACCCCTCCTCGCTCAGACTCCCGCCCCGCGGTGGGTGTTGGTGCGAGAGGAGCGGGCACGGCTCGTCGGGGGCTAGGAACTTCTCGTACAGCTCTTCGGTCATGGCGGCGGCGGACGGGCGCCTCACACACGCAGAGGCCGAGTCGCAAGCACCGCCATGAGCGGCTGCTGGCAGGAAGTGCCAGGGCGCCGGCCCGGCGGCCTTCTTCCGCCGCGCCGCCACAGCACAGCGCCCTCTGCCGCGCCGGAGGCCGAGCGGCGGTCCAGGCGTGGGGCCGTGCCGGGGGGCCGGGAGGGGCCGCACTGCCATGGCGGCGGTGGCGGTGGGCAAGACGGCGGGAGCGGCCTACGGGCACGGCGAGAGCGGCGGCGGCGGCGGCAGCGGAGGCTTCCTGGGGCCGCGGGTGCCGGCCGAGGTAGAGGCGATGGCCCGCGGCCTGCAGGATGTAGGCAAGGAGACCTTCCGCCGCCTGCTGAAAGGTACGGCCCAGCGCGGCTCGCCCGGCAGCCGGAGCTCGCCTCTGGGTCTTCTCACGCAGGGAAGGGGGTTCCGTGCGGCGGCCGGCAGCGCAGGGGGCCGCAGGGGTGGAGGGAAACAACGTTCTGCACTCCTCTGCACCGGGCTGCGGCGCTCGGCCGTGCCCCGATGCCTTTCCCTGCGTTTCGGTGCCGTATATTCCACGGTTCTCTACGTTCCACGAGAATCACCCACAGGAGTGGGTGACCCCCACACTCATCGTCCCTCGGCCGCAGCCCCGGGTGAGGTCAGCGGAGCCGCTCGGAGGCCGCGGGCTCCAGGGAGGTGGTCGTCGTGTGCCAGAGAGGTCGCGACCCTCGCGGGAAGGTGTTAGTCTCGGTGCTGAGGCTGTAGGGCTGAGCATGCTCTGCATGGCTGCTGCAGGGCTTCTCTCTGCGGGAAAAGTGAGGTTTTCTCAAGGCACCTGCACCGCTGAAATAGGCATTCCTTTGTACTTGTTCAGTTGTTCAGTTTAGCAAATTTTTGTGTGCTGAATGATGGCAGAACAATTGAAGAGACAAGCTGATCAGAAGAGCGGAACGTGTTTATGGCTTTCTGAGGTGAGATCACACAGAATCACAGAGCCATAGGGGATAGCAGGGACCTCAAGACATCCCTGAGGCCAATCCTCCAATGCAGTTCCCTACAGCAGTGGCACAGCAGCACATCCAGGTGGCTTTGAGTATCTCCAGAGAAGGAGAACCCCCATGTCTCTGGGCAGCTGTGCCTGGGCTGTGCCACACTCAAAGTAAAAAAGGTTTTCCTCGTGTTCATATGGAACTTCCTGTGTTCCAGTTTCTGCCTGTTACGCTTTGCTCTGTTGCTTCACATTGCTGAAAAGAGCCCAGCCGCATCAACTTGACTCCTGCATTTTTTGTGTATTTATTGTATTTATAAACAGTGAGGGGATCTCCTCATAGTCTCCTCCAGGCTGAATTTGAAGCTCTCAGCTTTTCCCCATAAGGAAGATGCTCCAGGCCCCTCATCATCTTTGTGGCCCTTCACTGGACTCTCTCTAGAAGTTCCCTTTTTGGACTGAGGAGCCCAGAACGGGACTCAGTGCTCCAGATGTGGCCTCACCACAGCGCAGCAGAGGGGGAGGATCACCTCCCTTGACCTACTGGCCATGCATTTTGTAAGGCACCCCAGGGTCCCACTGGACTCCTTTTTTTTTGGCCAGAAGGGCATGCTGCTGGCTCCTGACCAATCTGTTTTCCACCAGAAACCCTTAGTCCTCAGAGCTCCTTTCCAGCAGGTCAGCCCTTAACCTATGCTGGTAGGGCTGTGACCCTGCTGTGCTCATCCTTTCTGCTAACTGCCTCTCAGGCTTTTTAGTCAATAGGAACTCAAAGAATCTGGTAGCTGGCACTTGTTTTATTGTTTTGTTTTGTTTTGTTTTTAAAGTCTCTAAAAGTGTTAACTGCATATTGTCAGTAATGGAGCAGCGTAGCCAGGATTTCCTTATGGCAGCTGAACGCGATAAAGCTACATATAGGGGTACTGGGGACAAAAGTTTCTGCAGACGTGGAACTGTATTTGCTGCCTAGCGCTGGGGCAGTGGAGAGCGAAAACTTCTGTCAGTGCCGGGAAGCCTGACCAAAGCGCTGTGCGGGATGGCTGAAATTATCAGCCACATTTTGGTGTGTCATACCTGCTTCCTACCCTAGGGGGAGCAAACAGTCCTTCGCATCTCAGGGTAGGGCAAGTAAACAATGCCGTATTGGGTCATTACAGTGCCCGTGTCCGCCGCTGCTGGCAGGGTGGGCTCGCCGACTGGCAGAGGTATCTACGCGTCTTCTGTTCTTGATGGTCAGTGTGATTAACAGCTGGCAGAACGCTGCAGGTCTTTGAAGACGACAGGCTATGTCGAAATTGCTCCGGTGCTTGCACCAAGTTGTCTTTTTGAGGCTGTTGCTGTCAATTTATCACTAAATAATAATTAATTAAAAAATTAGATTGTGCTTCACGTGCCTGCTTGGTTAAGGACATAAGAACTGTATACACCATTTTCTCAGGGTTATCCAGTATTGTAGGCTCTGCTGAAATAGAAGTTTGTGACCTCATGTATCATCTACTGGGAGCAAGTGGCTTTGCAGAGAGACTTCTTTGGGATGTTTTTTGGATTGTTCTCTCTCCATTTGACTGTTAGAAATGCTGGGACAGCTGATATTTCTGAGATCCTTGAACTGTTCTGAGTAAAAAAAGTCTTGCATTCTAGGGCAAAGTGAGTAGCTTTTAAAAGAAGACATGAATTTTAACCAGTTGTTAAGATTGGGCTGTAGGAAGAAGACATACTGTCATAAAAGCTGTCTAGACAAATTGGAGCTGTATTTAAATAGGTGAGTAGTAGTCAGCAACCTGTGTCCTGCTCTGCATGTAATGTAGTAAAGAGGCCTCAGTGCTGATATGCATTTGGCTTTTTCAGTAAATTGGATCTTCTTCCCAGTTCAGGGCTCATCACTGAAGTTGACGTGCCACACCAGTTAGTAGTGTGTCATATTGCTACGTGGGTTAACAGACATTTCCCTCAAAACTTGTATTGTACAGACCGCAAGACTTGAAGGTTTAGTTTTGCCTCCTTGCTCTGTAATCGTTGGTCTCTACTGCTATTGAAAGATAAATTATGTAAAAAGATGAAAAAACATGTTGAATTGTTTGCTCTCTCAGCCCTTTCAAACCTACGTATAAGAACTGTAATTAAGTTGTAAGCAGGCTTCCAATGTGAACAACCTTCATGATAGAAGCTCAAGTCAAACTTGAACTCACGAGCAATCTTTATTCTGTTATCCCACTGGAACATATTCCACAGTTAAAACGTCTTCAGTTTCAAAATGCAAAAGCTTAATATGTTGAAGTTCTCTTCATAAAGTGACTGACCTTTGGTGGAGGATGATCAGATGATCACTTCAAGTGATAGTTTCATATCTGGAAAAATGTCAGTGCACTGAACAAGTAAAATCTGGGGTATAAGAGATGTTCACAATCTCCAGGTCTTCCACTTTTTAAAGGGATCTTGCATTGCTTTCTTATTCAGTCACTGTGAATGCATTGGAAGGAAAAGACTGCAAAGAATCTGTCAAGCTCATTGCAGAAAGCACAGATCTCTCCGAAGAGCAGCTTGCATTCCTCATTTCTGGCATGTATACCCTTCTCCGAGAAGCACTGAGACTCCCCTTATCAACTTTCAAACAAGAAGTAAGTTGTGGGAGGAGCCAGAGCCTTATTCAGTTACAGCTGTGCCACATGTGAGTTACCATCTAAATGCTGTTTGCCAGAGCAAGGAGCTTCACATGAACATGTTGCTCCAAGTTAGAGTAATTAGAAGAAACTGTTAGAAACATAGAGATTTTTTTTGCTTGTATAGATTTACAGTGAGCTTTTCAGAAGAGTATTTATTAAATCTGTGGGAAAGAGATTACTGTCTGTTTTTCTCCTTCAGCATCTTGTTTACTGTGTGTGTTTATTAACTCCTAAAGAAACCTTTGCAAAGTATTATTTCATTGGCATCGACTCTCTTTCCTACCCCGTGTGTTCACATATACTGTGCATTTTGTTTACCCTTACAGACAAACAAATACAAGAAATTTTATGTCTTCATAGCTGTACCGTAAGGGAAGGAAGGAGTTCTGGTCAGAACAATATAGTGGGAACTGGGAGAAAGTGCTATTTCTGTTAATGCTATAGATATTCTCTGTGAATGTGTACACACCTGCCATGGTCCTGACTCGTATTCCCTTTTCATGGCTATTTTCTTTTTTTTTAATGTTATATGACCTTACACTTTTCTGATTTTATCTTTATGTGAGCGAACCTCTTCTGAGCTTCTGACACCGCTGTCTAGTTAACAGTCTGTGTCCTTATTCACCCAGGCATATTTGGAAATCATATATTGCAGGAAACAGTGAGACAGTGCTCATCTTTTGCCACTGCCTTTATGTTGTCATAGTTTAAACAAGTTACTGCAAATCATATGTGAGAATAAGATCGTGTAATTACTCTAAAGATAAACAGTTTTGTGAATAGCTACATGAAAGAAATGGCTGGGGTGCAGCTTTCAAAACATCAAATCTGAGAGATTTAGGCCTTTAAAATTAATTTCTCACAAATTAATTGAAAGCTTCTGGAAATTCTTTCCAGTAAGTAGTCTGTCATTTCAAAATTACTGGCACTTGAGACTAAAACTTTTGGGTGAGAGATAGAAAGAAAGTAGTACTGTTAATTCACTTGGTAAGAAATTATCTTGCATGACTGTATCCTGTAAAATTTCACCTTCTTTGTCTTTCTAGGTTTTTAAGGAAGACCTGAAGGAGCTCAGGTATGCCTGTTAATGCCTGTTTTTTTCCCATCTGTTTGTTGAAAAAAGTAAACTTTTTTTGCACAACAAAGTTGGTATAGAAATTACCTGTAAATAACACATAATGCATCTGTTGCCAAATGTCATACAAAGCCAGAGGAAAAAAACAGGTGTTGTGTAAGACTTGATTTAGCACTGAGCATGAGCAGTAAATTTTGCATGCTGAGGAGACTGGTCTAATTTAGTCTGTAATGTAGGTTATGCAAATGTGAGTGACCTTCTCTTTGCCATCCCCACCTTGCCCTGCAATATTTTTTAACATGTTGGGTAAGATAGTGATAACGTTACAGAAGCTAAGAAACTGCCCTACTTTTTTTTCTTCCTTGAAAGGCCAATGATATAACACTCAAGAAATCCCACTACCTTGTTCAGCTATGATCTCTTCTGCCAGTTGCCCAACAAAACGTAACATTTGTTACATCAGTCTGTACAGAGTATCTGTGAATAGAAGTTCATATCCTAAAAGCCAGATTTCAGATAGTAATGATCTTTGTAGGTTTTTCCTATTTCCATAGTTGAGAATAACAGCAGAGAGAATAACAGCAGTTGATGCTTCCATCTGTAGAGAAACTTCTGCGCCAGCCAAGGTTCAAATATTTTAAAGTATTAATTTTCTACAGTTCTTTGATTCTGATTGCTATTTAGGATAAAAGGATTTCTACTTCCTTCTTTTCTCATCCTTATTTATCCGTTAACCAGCAGATTGCCTTCTTCCTCAGAACAGTCATAAGCATAAGTTACTTCATGAGCAACTTCAGGTAGCTCAGATTTTAATGGATGCAGATGGTGAGTTGTAATCGAGGCCATGTTGAATGATGTCTTGTTTGTTGATTTTGTCTGAAGCAGAGAGCTGGAGCTTGGCTTTCCTTTTGTCTTGTGAGCTAAAAGGCAAGCTGCTTCTTCCAGCACATCGCAGAGTTCACACCCAGGTTAAAGTCAGTCAGTAAGAAACTGATGAAATTCTTTTGGCCCAGTGGGAGTTGGTGTTTTTTGAGGTGTGCACAGGATGTGTTCAATGTGATTATGGAATAATGAAGAGCTCCAAAAGCTCTGTGGCAGTTTTCTGGGGATAGGTGAATATTTCTCTATTGAACAGTGGATAAAGTAGGTATACAGGAGTGTCAGAAGTTACTGGCTGGGCTAGCTGTGTACCATGTGCCCAGAAATGAAGATTCCTGAGCCTCTGACCTTGTCATATGACCGTGGTTTAATGCCTTACACTTTTGTACTTGTTTTTTGAACTTTATGGGTTCCGCATGGAAATACAAAAAGACTTTTCAGTCTGAATGATCCTTTTTTTTTCTGCTGTATTTTGTTAAATCTTTTGTATTTCATTGTTCTGGTTAACCTGACTGATACAGCAGCAATAGTTCAGGTATCTGCATTTGTGCTACTTGCACTCATATGTTTTATGTGCTGCTCATTGTAGCTTATATGCTCCCGTGATTGTTGGAGGTTATTTGGACTTTGACAGTCTTTTTTTTCTGTAGAGCAGCTCTCCTCACCTTGTGGCTGAGCTTGCAGAAGAGTAAACAGCTCATTCTACTCTTGAGTTATGGCACTTAGAAAATGCTACCACCTTTAGCACCTTTGATTCTTCTGGGAAATGTCGTCTTCTGTGTTTCCATATACAGCTGGGCCTGAATGTGAAATGTTTGCATCTACTAATTACACTCAGACATTTATCCTCATGCTCTGACTCCTGCGAGTCATCCTGCGATCATGTGCATGAAGAACACACATAATTGACTGAGAAGCAGTGTCCTAGCATTATTGGCATCCAGTGTTTTGGCAGGTATTTTGCATTTTAAGGCAGAAAAATGCTTGTTTCTTATTTTAGTTTCCTTTGTGAATGTGTCTTTTAAGAGGATTGAGATCTGAGCTGAGTTACCTGTTCTCATTTCTCGTGCATTCTAGTTTGGTCTTTTCAGTGAAGCTGAGAATTAGCCTGTCTAATTCCATCCATACAAAGTCCTATAGTTCTCAGTTTCCTGGTGATGCAGCTGGTATTGGCTTCTAGTTTTATTGGAAAGCGAGGGGCTGGGAAAAAATGCCCACTTGTGGTGAATTAGATCAGTACTACTGGTTTCATAGGGTTGCCATCCCATAACCCATTTTTTTTTTGCCCTGACTGACTCAACCAGTGAGAATGAAATCATACTAAATTTTGGATGCTACTTTTTTCCTTCCTTTAATAACTTTGTGGCTCAGAACATGAGATTGAGACATCCTTATGGTAGATCTTATTCTCAGAATGTTCCTTTGAAAACTGATTGCCACCTGTAGCTCAGGCCTGAGCTGCACCATGTTCTGTGTCTGAACTGCTTCATATGTGATAAGCTGCTTGAGTTGGGAACAGAATTTTGCAGCAAAATCATTAACTGCAGGGCAAAAATAAGGCAAGCATAAAGGTAGCATTAATGCTTCTATTTTAGTGACCTGCAGTCTTACAGTCAAATATCCCCCTTCAGCTTTTCTGCTACATTCAGAGGCTGTTTGGTGGATTAAGTGATACGCTTGTACAGGTAGTATAGGTAATGCTTGCAGAAACTCATCTCTTTGGAGAGACACATGCAACTAAAAAATCAGTCTAGTCTCCCCTCCTCAGTTCCTGGTTTGCCTCTGTTGATTGGCTTACTAGTATGAATTCAGTTCTATCCAAGTGCTATTTAAAAACCTGTTTAAACCCCACTTTTTCTTGAAAGGGTTCAAACTCAAATAACTGCCATTTCATTTTCCCACTGTGTGAGTTGATGAGTTGTTTTTTTTTCCCCACACTACAAGCCCTTTAGGACAGGTAACTTCTTTGTTTGCTTTGATTGTCTTTGATAGACTGCTGTGTTTCTCAAGTGGTAAATAATGTCTCAGGGCACTGATTCATACTCAGTGTTGGATTTAACTGTGGCAGCTGAAGCAGTTACTTCCTCCACTTGTCCAGCATGCCTCTCTGTAGGAGGTTACTGTCTCTGTGCAAAGGCAGCTGAACGGATAATGTTTGCTCTGCAGTCTTTGCAGCTCACAGCCTGATATATCGAACTGGAAATCAACAGCAGCTTATTTGTAAAGCAGCAGCAGCAGCAGAGGAATGGTAAAGTAGTGGAGAGCAAAACACAGATGGAGTGAGTTAGACTGTTCAGCTTGCTTTAATGGTCTCATCAAATTTATCCTTGTCCTCCCCATCTTAGGTATGTTCTTCTTTGTAAGTACTCTTAGCTACAAGGGCTTCTGTTTTTACTTTCAAGGGAGCAAGTCATTCTGTCTCCTTTTCCTTGCACTTTCACCTTGAAACTGAAATGAAATGTATAGGCTTGGGATGTTTATAAGTGTGTTGTCCATCTGCCTTCTGCGCTTGTCAGAGCCATCAGTAAAACTTCTTTTCTGAGAGAAATTAGGCAAATACAGGGTTCTTCTGAAACTCACTGTTGCCATTTTAGGTAGCACAGGAAGTTGTAGCACAGCTTTTAGGGTTCTTGTAAAAACAGCCTGTCCTCCTGAGAGCATAGACTGAGTCAATACTGAAGTGCTTACATAAGAGATGATGGCAATTTTAAGCAACGCAAAATGGAAAATGTTGATACTATTTTTGTGTTCTGCAATAGGTTTTTGCAGCTAAGCCCATATATTTGTGGTTACAAAACACTTGTCTATTTTCTATTGCTCTTTTCTTTAAGGATACCAGAAGATTTCATCACGGACTTTTCAAGTATTGTCTTTGGTAACAGGTCAGTATTTTTGTGTATCACGCATCGTGCAACCCTGCAGATATACGTATTCCAGGCCTGTTGAAGAAACAGCAAAATTCTCTAAACTTATGAGAAGAAGATTTGTCCCATTATGTGGATTCAGTATTAATACATATCATTCATGGGTATGTATGTAGTAAGTAGCTTTCATGCCATTTTTTCTTCTTTTTTTTCTATGATCATCACCAGTTTTTATAATGTTCTATATCCTCCGTAAAATGCATCACCTACAGATGAAGAGTAGATTGCAGAATTAAGTGTTCTTATCATCATCATCATTGCAAGTTAGAGCAAAAGTGAAACGTTTTTGTTGAGAAACAAGCTACGAGCATCCTTCTGCATGCTGTAATTTGTAGAAACTTTCTCAGACAGCATTTTATCATGTGTTAATGTACAGCTGAATTCAGACTGAGTGACTTGATGATATATATGAGATATCATCTGTTCTGCTGGCTGTTACTCATTCACCAAGCAATATGCCTCCTTACCTTCAGACTGTGTACCAGTCAGAAACTTCTTGAAAAGGCTCTCTGCTTTTCCTTAGAGGGATTCCCTTTTTTCTGTATGTTCGCTACTCAATTATATTTATCTTCGTCTATATGTTGAAATTGCTTGAACTTCTTGCATATGTAGAGCTTTCCTCCTTGAGAGGTGAGGTCACTCAGTACATGGCATCACCAACCCAGAGCTGTTTTCAGATATACTGACAATCATTGTTGTGGTATCTCACTTCCCCTCACAAAGGTCTGAATGCTGCTACCAACATTTAAAATTTTTTTAATTTCCTCGGTTAAAATCTTGATTCAAAATGAATGGTTCTTGGAGTAAAGAATAAATTCAGCCTTCTCATATTTTCATTGTTATTCTGTTTGAATTATAGGTGTGAAAGAATGCAAAATTCATGGTTGCAAAATTCATGGTTGTAAAGTGGAAATATTTTTTGCAGTGGAGAACAAAGTTAAATTTAGATGTCATTTGAAGCATGCATGATTGTCTGTTTTCTACTGTGAAATCACGATGCTGGAAAATTTAGCTTTTTCTCATTTCAAAAGCTGTGATTATCCGGTGTAATCTTGCTCTGTGTTTTAAGATCAGAGAAGAGCACCTTAGATTTGATTTCTAGACAGATCTGCTTTTATAATCGTAAGTGTAGTAGTGAATCATGCATATGCGTATTGAATTGTAAATATATATGACTGTGGTGATAAGAGAAGTATTAGGCAATAGCATCTGATCAAAAATTCAGTATGCTAGTGAGCTAGATAACCTAGAAAAATCAATTCCAGAGTTTTTAATACTTTTTTTTCTGGCATCTTATCCTATTTTTGACATTTTGTTCATTAAACAACAACTCTGAAGTGCTGGAAATTTAACATTCTTATTTCTGTGTCTCCATAATTCCATCAAACTATATAGACTGAAAGGGAAATAAAACTTGGCACATTCACACCATAAAATAAGCGTATGAAATTAAAACTTTTTTTTTAAGAGGCAGCATAGCCATAACTTCCCCCACTTTAAATGTTTATAATAAATGTACTGAATTTTTTTTAGATAGCATAGTTTTAGCTTCTTCAGGAGTGAGCGTTTTGTGTGCCATTTGGTGCATACTTGTTTATACATTTTTCTCTCTTCAGTGGCTTGCTGGGCTGTATGGTTATGTGCATCACAACCCATCCCAAATTTGTCTTCAAGTTTGATATTGTTATGTCAGTTACTGCTCCAAATTCTCAAATCTTCCATCTTCAATTGCTCTGTTGCATCCTTTGGCAGGTGATGTTCTTGTTAGCAGGCATACCATTTTGGATGTTCTGTAATTGATCCATATTGCTTTACTCATTTTAAGTTCTGTCTTAGGCACCATATGGGTGGTGACAGTGTATTGCAGTTGTTGGCACAGAGATTTTATGAAATGTAGTTATATTCCATAGGTTGTGGATTCATGGTCCGTTGAATCTTTTTCTGCTGCATTTTGCTATTTCTCTTGGAAGCCGATGGTTTAATTAAGTGTTTTTGTAATATCTCTGTATGTTGGCCACTATGCACATTGTCAGCCTTACAGGATTCTTGGAGTTGTAAACCTCTCCACCCTGAGAAGGTGCTGACAGAAGCTGAATCTGAGCTATTAAAACTGTGACTCCGAGGGGCTGGTATTGATGTGCAGTCCATTTTGGCCATAGGAATGCCATAATTTAACAGTCTCTGTTTGGACACTGCTGACCTTTCCCATCACTGCGAACTGTAACATCTTCCTGATATCCCTGTTCATTCTGTGCCCAGTGCTGCTGCTACACTGAATGGACTGTCCTCCATTGAAGGGAGTTAGCGTGTCTTAAGGATGTAGCAGCAGTGTGGCTGTTTTGAGGCATTTCCCAAATTAAGCAATACTCTGGCAGCAACTCACCGTTGAGGGAAAGGCCTGTTCTTATTGTTTAATCCTGCTAATGACCGTTCTGGACTGTGACTCCTTATGGTTGCACCCAGCTGTGTGACCTACTTCCTATTCAGTACTGTACAGTGTGTAGGAACCAGCTGATCTATTTTCTCTGCTCGTTACTTTGTTGTACCATTTAGGATATATATCACTTCTGACCAGCACTGCCCCCCAGAAAATTCTTTCTTAGATTACTTTTGCTAAATGCAAGAGTATTGGAGGATCTTAGCCTATCAGTATTTGGTACCTTATCAAATCATTAATCTTTCTCAGCAGTTTCTAAAAGGACCAGCTCACTTGCACAAAAGAGTCCAAGTTCCTATAGTTCCCGATTTGTTCAGAGAGGATTCCTTTCAGAGGTAAACTCTGTAATTAGATTATGTCTAGCATCATGGATAAAGGATGTAATGTTTCTTATCCTGTCCTTAGCTGGAGTGGCTTTGAAACGTACCGTAAATAACTACCAGAGACATGGGATACTTAGCAAAAAAATAAAAAAATAATAATAATAGTGTAAGTAACACTTAAGTCCAGTCTGTCCTCCTAATGGACTGGCTGAGTGATCTTATTCTGAAGGTATTCTCTCTTTGTATCTAAAAATGTTGTTATGTCTTTGTATTAGATTTGGCTTGTTAACTTACTTAGAGTTTAAGATGCTATTAAAATTTTAAAGACTGTCAATGACCTGAAGTTTAATTGATGTCAGCTGTATTTCCTCACAGAATGAAACTGAGGCTTGATAAGCCTGATTCTTCCTGTAATATAAGTAATAAAGTCTGGGCCTTCTCGAACAGTAGTCTAGACAGAAGTCATGAAGGTTGTGTTGGGGTTGACTCATAAGGAATTTGGAGTTTGAAAAGTATGCTGGATTAGCATGAGCCACTAAGTGATTTTATTTTAAAATGTGCTTCAGAGTACTTTCTAATATCATTACATTTAAAACACTGCTGTGAGATAATACTAGGTGCTTTCTGTTGAAGGAGCACAGTGAGCTTAGTCCAGCTTTGTGGCTTGAGTCATCTGTCTTCTGTCCTTGCTTGTTCCTGCTGGATTTGTGTGAAGATACATTTGTAGGTCCCTTTTTCTATGCCTTACAGTCAGGTGAGATTTGAAATAATAGATAGGCCAGCCACCACGATGACTCTTAATAAAACCTAAAATGACCTGAGTTTACTGGAATTACATAGAATAGCTTTGTCTCTCTTTTTTTAATAGCTGTCATCACAGTTAAACATAAGAAAAACGGGTAATCTGAGTGCAGCTGTCTTAAACTCTCAACTCATTCAGACCCATTTAGTCATCTGTGTGGGTGACTGAGCTCTGGCACAGGTTGTCCAGAGAGGTTGTGGAGTCACCCTCCTTGGAGGTATTCAGAACATGCCTGGACATGGTCTTGGGCAGCCTGCTTTAGGTAGTCCTGCTTGAGCAGGACTTGAGAGGTCCTAGAAGGACCACATATCCTTCCAATCTCAACCATTCCATGAAATCTCTCTAGGTGATGATAGATCTACAACAAGAAACAAGTTCCAGACAGGTTTGTTCTGAGGAATCTTATTCTCTCTTTCAATTTTTGTTGCTTTTGTGAATTTGCATTTCAGCCTCTTGTTTCTGATTTGCTCTATAGGCGTCCTGTTTCTGAAGGCACAGCTCTGACACAAGCAACTAGGCTGCCAACTGTCCAGGACTTCAAGTGGAGAGTGGACGTAGCTATATCCACAAGGTAAAAGACAGAAATCTGCATGACCACAGAAGAGATTTTGTCCCAGGTTGAACTGACTTCATGTGCTGCCTAAAATATTAACAGAGTTGAAGTGTATCTTACTGCATTAAATGGTAAGATACAGAGCGATTTTTTTTTTAACACTTTATGCTGGTTGGTATGCAAAAGGTTACATGTACTTACCAACAGGCTGCTGTCTTCATCTTCCGCTAGTGATACATATATTTTTTTATGCTTCTTATTTGTTTACTCTCTAAAACTCCTGCGCTAGAATCATTTAACTCCAAGTTTTGGTCTCTCGTTATTTTAAAACCTGATAGATTTGATACAACTTCAGTCCTCCCTGATGATGGAAGCAATTAGATGGATTGAGCCACAAGTTTCATTGGAGAAGGTGGGGGGGAATTGTCTGTTCAGCTTCTCAAGTAGGCTATCATTTATGTTTAGTGTGTGTTAAATAAAATTCCATATCCTATTTACATATCTACTGCTTTAGGTTTAACAGAGAGGCTTCAGAAGATCACCTTCACATTGCCATAGTAATACAATTGGTCATTGACCTGCCTCCTAATTTCTTTCACAAAACAGGAATAAAAGCCTCTGTGTGATCATCTTGTCTATGCTTGCAGTGACTTGCTATCTGCCACAGCGGAGGCAGTTATGGAATGGATCTTTGGCTAGACAGGAAGTGGAAATCTTTTGTTATTTTCCTGATTTTTGTTTTGGTCTCACCAAGACTAACCAGGATGAAAGAAATTAGAAGATGATCCCGTGTTTGTCAGTAGCTGAAATTGTTAGCACGAGAGACTTTTTGTTGTGCTCCTGCATTGCAGGATCTGAGGCAGGGTTCAGTCTCACTGCTGAACACAGTTGGGAGAACAATAAGTGACTGGGGAGAATCTTTCTGAAAACAAGAAAAAGGTCTCCTAAGTAAAAATTGTGATGGCCACAAGCTACAAATTCAAGTGACTCTCAGATGAGCAGTGCTGTAAGCATCGCACAGGTATGACGATGCAGAAAAATCTGTACCTATACGAGAACAAAATGTACAGATAAGCATCCTCAGGCACAACTCTTGCAAGCTTCGGGCAAATCCTTTGATTGTTTTCCAAACAACGCAGGAGCAACGCGTTACCCTTTTCTATTTTCCTTCTTATTTTCCTTTACAGTCATCCTCCCCACAGGAATTCATGTTTATCATCCAGCATCAGCCTCTGTGGAGAGGCATGGCTTCTGGCTGTAACACCTGTCAGTACCTGAGCAGGTTCTGGCAGCATCTGTTGATGAATGCTGCACAACAGCGACTCATTTCCCCTCTTTGGGTCAGCATGTAAAATAAATAGCAATCCACAAATTTAGGATGAAGTCTGGGAGAGCTTGGTTCCTCAGATGAGATGGCAGTTGAAAGAATGAAGGGATGGAAAGAGTTAATACAACTTAGAAAACTGCACTAAAAAAAGCATTCATTATTGCTAGCCAGAGTTGGTCAGCTCTTATGCCTGTCATAGTTTGTGTAAAATGGAAATCCTCCTGTTAGCCTTTTCTTGCTGTTATTAAGATATTCGAACTTTCTAGTCTAAATTGTGAGGGAAGTTTGACAGAACTCCCATCTTCATGACTTTCCAGCCAGTCAGGTACATGACCCTGTAATAAAGATGACTCGTATAAAGCCAGTAGGAACATCTTAAATCGTTATTATATAATGGTGTACTTGTCACGCTGCTGATGTTTATTGTTGTAATACTAACAATGTAAATAATTTCAGTTCACTGGCCCGTGCTCTTCAACCATCCATTTTAATGCTGATGAAGCTTTCAGATGGGACAGCTCATCGCTTTGAAGTAAGTCTGATTGCCATAACAAATACAAAAGAAAGCACTTAAAGTTCTTTTTAGGAAGTTGAACTACTATTTAAAACATTAAAGCTTTTGTAAACAGTGCATTATCGGTTTGCTTTCTCCCGTATCTGCTGCAACCAGGTACAATATATAACTGATTGCCAACCAAAATCATTTCATACCTTGTTCGTATGCACGTTTGGCTGAGAGCTCATTTGTTATACAAATATTAGTTATATTAGTTACTGGAAAGTACTGTTGCATAACACCTGGTTTGTTTTAAAGTTATAGTGTTAGTATCAGCTGTAACTTTCAGACCTCGTGATGGCTTTTTAGAGGAGAAAAATTGCTAGGGTAGTTTGTATAAGACATGATGCACTTGTAAACCTCCTGTCTGGTAAAACATTCTCTTCTGTGGCAGAGGTAGTTTTGTTTTCTTTTCTTTGTTGATCTCACTGCTAGAAAGAAAGTAAAAAGCTTATTTGTTTTTTACCTCAGGATTAGTCAGTGGCAGTATTTCTGATACTGTAATGGCTTGCAGAAACAAACAAACAGAAAAACCCCAACCATACATTCTTCCATATTTTAACCTTTGAAACGGAATGCTATTTGTTCTATAAATAACATGGTAGTGCACATAGGAGTTTAGTGCATAACAGTCATTGTCACATTTGAACTCCTGAAAGATTTTGGCTTCAGTTCACGTAGTAGTAGTAGTCTGGAAGAAGCACCAAAGCACTCTAGGCTCGGAGAGCTGGACTGATTTTTGTGTAATGTTTCACAATACAGCTGTTGGGGAAGGTATAAACTCTGTGCTGCATTGCCAGGTGTTGGGGTTTTCACTTCACAAAAGATCAGATTCACCCCAATGTGGATAGTCCTCTGAGCAGCCTGTTAGCCCTCTCTGAGATCTTCCATGGAACTTAAGTGATACCTTGGACTTGAGGTCACCTCTTCTCGGCATGTTGAGCTACACTTAATAAAAGCTAGCACATGCTCTTAACTGTTACGATTTGGGGTTTTGCTTCTAATCTGCAGTGGAGATGTGTTGCTGTGCCTCGCTGGTGCATGCAAAAGTGTAGATACCTGATAGCAAATTGGATGCCTCGCTTTTCAAGTCAGTGTTTTGCTGCTGCCAAGATCTGAATACCAAAGATCTGGCTGTAAACAGGATTTCTGTATGATGAGTGATCTTCCTGCCAATAGTAGCTCCTTGATCCAAAACCAAATGCAGGTAAGCATAGTCCTCATCTCTTCAGTTTTCTTTCATTCCAACAAGTACTGGATGTCCCGTTAACCGGCAGGGACTATGTAAAATGATAAAACGAGATTATCCCATTATGAACAGTTTTTAAAAGTGTATGTCACAGAAAGAAGTTGTCCTGGTTCATCTCCTAGGCTTTGTTTTGTTTTTGTAAGCACGGTGTGTTTTCTGACAACAAATATTTTTTTTAGAAAGCAAATGAGAACTGAAGTGTTTTGAGTTTTGTGGTATGTATGTCACTGTCCCCAGGGAGCAAAGCTCGGCACTGCCCTCCACTCCCTGTAAGGAGCTGTGGACGCTACGAAGCCTCCCCTCAGCCCACTCTGCTCTGGGCCCAACAAACCCAGGGGCCTCAGCTGCTCCTCATGTCTTCCCCTACATCTGGAAATTGCAAATCAGATGCTGGATTCCTCTCATATGATTGATATCTGCTGCAGTGGGCAGAGTGACAAGGGACTCTGTCAAAGAACTGTGTGTCTTCAGTGTAGACAAAGAAGTAGAGTAAATTAGCCAGTGCACTGCAGAGCAGCCTGGGGCTGCACCAGTGCAGGCATGGGCATTTGTGCACTGCACTGGTGTTAGTCTCTGCCCCTCAATCTATGCCGGTGCTCAGATGTGTTCTCAGAAGGGCCTTAACAGTGCTTAATATTTCCCTCTATTTGGCTTCTCAAGCTTGAAATGGTACAGGAAAGTCCAGGAGTCTTCTTGCCTCCTCTCAACCCTCACAGTGAGTCTCGTCCATGTAAAATCATAACTTATGTGTGCCATATTTGCATGATCCACAGAGAGCAGACATTATACTTCTATAACCTGATTTTACCTCTTAGCCTTTGAAAAGCCGATCTCCTTAGCTCTGAAGCTTGTGCTTAAACAAGTGCCTGCTATCAGTTTGTCCAGTTACTTTTGTAGCATTTGCAATGATGAATTGCAGCACATTGTTTTTTGCTCTCTCAGGCTGTCATCTCTTTGAAGATGTTATCTTGTTAGCTTATTCAGTAGTCTAATTTATGAAACTAACTGTAAACTTACAGTCCGTGCACACAGCCATAAGGCCTCTTCTGCACTGTAGCAGTTACTCATCATTAATCCCTTGTAAAACCAGGTTTTAACAAGGATAGATGGCGAGATAGGGAAACATGCTGTATTCAGTTTGAATAGACAACTGTGTTCATTAGTTAAATAGTTTTTTGTGGTAATATTGTCTTATAAATGGCAATTTCATTCTTTATACTCATCTCCACCAACATGTAGGTATCACCTGATACAAGTGTTTAGTTGAATTAAACAGTTTTTAAATAAGTTAAATAATTAAATAAGTTTTCTAAACTGAAAGCCTCTTGTTCTGGGTGCACCATTTGCAAATGGAATATGTATTGAGGCCTACATAAAAGTGTACAGGCTCAAAGAATTCATATTTGAGACATGTAAGTTTCTTTGTAAGTGGTGTTTATATATACATTTCTTTAAAAAATTGAATCTAGTTTAATCTCATCTAGTTGGCATCCACAAAACCTCATCAATGTGGCACCCCAGGGTAACAGGGAAGCTTCATTTTGAGGTGAAACAAATCTGAAATAGTCGCTACTATAAAATCTGGGACTGGATTTTTGTACCCAGAGCACTGTCTCCCATACCTCTTGCAGCATTTCGAAAGGAGATTCACCCAAATAATCAGAATTTTTATGATCGTGACCACGCTAAAAATATAACTTTGCAGAGGATGTGGCAGGGTAGCATGTGTTTATGTGGGTTAGATATTTTGGATTTGCTTATTTGGAAATTTTGACCTCATATTGTAAGAGGGATTTGATGGCAGCAGTTCTTTCATTGCCACATTTCTTTAGCCCAAAGAAAGTATATGGGCTGACGTTCCCATCTTGGTCAAATAGTAGTGGAGAATTAGGACAGGTCCTGAGCTAGCTAAGCCAGTGGTTTCATTACTTGGTTTTCTGTGCACTTTCACTGCATCAGTCCGGTTCAGACCTTCATCTGTTGCTTGTGGTGACTGGATGCATGAGTCTGTCTGATATTCCCGTGTTAGTTGCAAGTGTTGTGTGAGTGAGGAGTGGAAGTTTCCTTCATGGAGAGTTGTACTATCTTGAAATCAGTACTGCAATTTCTGTTAATTAAATTGTGATTTCTAGTCAACTAGCAGGAGCTCTCCTGTCATATTGGCTTTAGCTAATCTTGGCCATCCTTAAGTTGCCATAACTTTTTTCTAGTGTTGTGATCACATCTGTTTTCTCTTCTTGCGTAAAATGAGAATGTCCTGTGGCTGTTTTCCAGGTTGAATTCTGTCCTCTCATGTCCAAGCAAAAATAATAGGCTCTTGGGTGGCCCTTCTTTAGGCTGTAGCATTCAAGTGCTTTAAAGACAAAGGCAGCAGATGGTTTGACAGAAGCTAGTAACAGAACTGGGTCCAAATTAAAAGGCCCACAAATCATGAACCTTGATTGAATCTACTGAACCACCCTTCTTTTTCTTAATGGAAAATTAGCAGTGGGAAATGATTGCTTCGGGAACTGTAGACCAGCATGTAGGTTTAGGTGGATGTTTATTTTACTGTTGTAAAACATAAAGAAATATCAGGAAAAAAACCTGATTCTTTCAGTAACTGAGAAGAGCACCTAGAGTTTTTCATGTTTCACAATACCTTCTTAGACTTAACATTTTTGTATGGGGCCTTGGGACTCTGCAAGAGTTTAGTGTTACTGGGATCCAGCTCCTGGTACGTACAAGAGATACCTGCTGTACTTTGACAGCAGAAGCTTGCCTTTCATTCATACATTATGAAGACAAATGGCCTCTTTGAGATTTATTAACCTACAATCCTTTCTCTTAAGTATAATATATATATGTGTGTGTTTATTATTTATTTATTTATTTTTATTTATTTATTTATGTTAAAGAGAGATTGGACCGACACTCCATAGGCATGCCCTGCCCAAAGGGCAGGTATCTAATGTGTATCATGCTTGTTAAACTGAACCTTCTGTTTCAGGTGCCAGTTGCAAAGTTTCAGGAGTTGAGGTACAACGTAGCCCTTATCCTGAAGGAGATGAATGATTTGGAGAAAAGAAGCGTACTGAAAATCCAGGACTGAGCGCTTCTGAACTGGGACATTAACAGAACAGATGTGAAACCTTCAGTGAATTTTGTGAAGGGTAAAGCGTGGGACCATCACCACTTTGCCTGTCTTATAACGGCAATGTAGCATTTATTATGTCTGCTGTAAATATTTTTTCAATTCAAGTGTTAGAAGCACAAGCTCTTTTCTTAAGACTTAGAAAAAAAACCAAAAAATATATTGATGAAAAAGTATAATCGTATTTGCAAGCATTTTTTGCATGATTCATCAAAACATTTTTTAAATAACTATCTTAAATGTAAGAACCATTTCTTCCTGATTATGATTCATCACTCTAATTATTTTTGAAAGCTTGCTACCGGAAGCACCATCAGTGTGTATCAGAAGAAAGCCCTGCAACGTTTCAAATAAAAAATACAACAACAACTATTGTGCTGTAGTATGACAAATGTGAATTTGAGTTTGGCATAAGTAAAATTGCTGTCTGACTTCTTGATAAGTGACTCAAGTATAGGTACGTATATTCAAAAGCTAATTTTGAAGACAAGTGGGAGTCTGGGGATCAAGAAAGAAGTATGGATTGAACTAATTCAGTGGAATTGCGAAAGAGGAAATGTATAATCTGAGTCTTTACCTGGATTATCAGTATGCACTAAACAGGAGTAATCTTGTAGATTTCTAGGTGGGAATGCCTGCTTTGTTTCACATAGTTCCAGTTTGTCAGCTGAATCGTATGAGTCTTATTACAGGGCAGAAACCTCTAGCACAGTGACGATATCCAGCAGCAGAAGACGGTAGCCTTGTAGATCACTACAGCTAATATACTCCTTAGCAGTGCAAGCCAGACCCCAGGATGAGGAGACTGTATACAGTCCCTGGGATGAAAGTCAGAGGTGAAAGTATATCCAAACAATACCCAGTCGAGCATGGGCTGAAGGCTCCATTGCTCCATTTGGAAAGCTTGAAAGAACTCCCTTAACTGGAAACATATGTTTTAAGTCTCATTTAAACTCAATGGAACCACAAATATGTCCCTAAGGGCTTTGCTAAGAAGGAATGCATTCCTGAGTCAGTGCCTGAAAGAGTTTTCCCCCAGGAGTAAGGACATGGAGACTGAACAGCACAGCTCATGAGCCTCGTTGCAGGGTTTACCCACCTGTCACAGGTAGTTCCACATATGCCACTGAATATAACATTGTGGATTCGGGAAGGCTTTTACGCTTCCACAGGTGTTTTTGTAGGAAAGGATAACTTGGCTCTTGGATTTTATGAATCACAATAGCCGTAAGATATCATCATCATACTTTTTAAGAGGAGTCTTTTTTGATAGCAGTCTATACCAATGTACAGACAGCTGAATAGTTGCAATTCTGAAAGCCTATGAAACCTATACATGAAGTGTCCTGTAGTTTCATGGTAAACATGTTGTGACTGAACTGTTCAAAAGTCACACATTCTTCTCGTCTTTGTAGGCCACTCATCAACTTCCAGTCTGATTCATGTACCTTAACTGCTCAGTGTAGCTCACACCAAAGCAAATAAAAACAAATTAGCCCCAATAACTTCAAGAGGACTGTAGATTGCATTAATTTGGTGTTTGCTTTTTGGTTTTGCTTTGTGAAGTTTGTTCTACTTTTTAGTGGAATCACATTATCACAAAGTGTGGAGCAAAACATTTTCTTATTGTAACTTTGCCCTTTTAAACGTTTATGTTTACGTGGTTTTGAGCTGGGGAATGTACCTCCACTAAGGCTGTTAAGTCTTTCAAGACAAATGGAACACTGCGTGAGTGCACAGTGCATTCTATTGCTCAAGACATCTGCAAAGTACTTTTTCATTGGGCAACATAGAAGAATCAATACATACTTTTATGTTCTAGACACAATATATTCGTTCGGTGGTTCTCCTGTGACAGCAGTGGTAGGTGTGCACCAGAAATGGGCATGTTTCCTGGCTGCATGCTCGCATTCTCTGGAAGGGATGATGGACCTTACAGTCTTGTTTGTCTTGCTGCACGTTATGCAGGAGTTTGCTGTTATTGGTAGTTTTCTGCGCACACTGACAAGTACGTAAACACTTGGGCTTTTCTTACGTATGAAATGAGCTAATTTGAGTGTTGCTTTTGACAGGTTATCTTTTTACCAAAATGGCTGGTGAGAATGGCTGGCAGATAGTCCCTCGGCTTTGATAAAATAAGCCTTCTAGATGGTGAATTATGTATTAAATATTTGCTCAACATTGAAACATCTTGATTTGGTACCAAAATGCTCTGGAATTTGAGTTCCACCGAACTTCTCATGGGAACATGGTCATTTCATTGCAGAATAAAAATAACCTTCTAAAACTCAGGGTATGTCTGAGCAGAACTGATTTTACCCAGCTCGCTCTAGGTTCAGTTAGGCTTCAGAGACATGGTGTGAATCCCTCATTCTTTATCACAAAGAGAAAGATCCAATTTGAATGGGATGTTTGCTGTGTGCGTCCCAAGGTCTTGTCAAGCTGATCGCTTGATCAGGAGGTGACAAGGACCTTTCCTGGGTTATACCCATAGTTTTCCCTGAAAAAAAATAAACCCCTGGGGTTGGTGGGTTGTTCTGTTTGTCCTATTTGATGGTGCCATCCATTTCTTTAAACTGGTGGATGTATTGAATATCTTAATTCTAGTGATTTTTCTAACCATGGCAAGCAACCATAGTAAATTCCCCCTTTACAGCTTTTCTTCAATTTCCTTTATGGCATAGGGAATATTAGGCCTCCTCTTTTCAGTTGTCTCAGCCATCAGTCCAAAACTGTTCTCACCTATGGACTATTGTAGAGTGCGAGAGCAGTTGTGTATAAACACCTTTATTTGTTACATGGCTTTTAACATCCCTGCTGCCAGCAGAGAAGGAGCTCTGTCAGGAAGGATGGCGGGTTGGATTGTCACATTTGGGTTAGTTGTGTATTGGAAGGGAAAGAAACAGCATTGCTTGCTGATTTTGTGGTCTCAGTGTGTGATGCAGATTATAGCTCCAGAAGAGGGCTGAAGAATCTAGTCGTGCTCTTATACTGTTCCACCAGCCATTAACTGCTGGAAGAAAACCAGTATTGTGATCATTGTCATTAAAAGGAAGAAATTAAACCTCCCTTTGTAGAAACATCATAGAAAGGAGATGTGCTTTTGCAGAGTGAGTCACCTAGCTGTAACTTCTGTTTAAGTGAAAGATAAATCAGCTCTCAATCTCCCAAGCAGTGCAGGTAGGTAGGAGTTTGCAGCCCCAGTGCTGTTCCAAATCCACAGATATCTATGTCTGTGCGTACAGGAAAACTCCATGCTTTCAGAATGTAACATACAACAAAACAAAAGCAGCATATGCAGGTTGATTATGTACCTTCAACATACGCAGCTGTCTTCCCTAGGGAAGTCTCTGTGGAGCTGAGCTGGCTGTTGGAGCAAGGTGTTCTACGGTGTTGTGCAGCCGTGCCGGCGAGAAGCAAAGCAGTACCTGGGCTTTGAAGTATTGCTAGTTAGTTAGTGGCTGTAATGTTCACTCTGTACCTGGCACACCCCTCACAATACTCTCATTCACCAGGAGCTAGCAGAGGCGGAGCTTGCTGGTTTCTCCCGAGAAGTCCCAGAGCTGTTGCCCATAGGGCATCCACAACGAGATCTTCACTGTTCTTGAGCTTTAGATAAAGATCTGTGGCTCTGTGGCCCTCAGAAGCAGACAGCTCCCAGCACATAGCAGTTTGCAGGCACCACTGCTGCCCTTTCCTCGGAGTGCTTCAGCCACGTCCCTGCTGTGTGACCAGGCTCCCAGGGGAATGTGGCACAGTGCTTTTCCAAGAGCCAGTCCGGTGCTGGGCAATCAGACCGCCAGCCAGCCCTGCGTGTCTTTTCGTGTGCTGTAAATAGAAGCTGTGGAACTTCCTTTCAGAACACAAATCTGATTACATTTTTTATGATAATCTATTTCCATTCCCTATCCTGAATTCATGCGCTGCTAGCAAACCTCCCCTTCTACCGTGGCTCTTATCTCTTTAAGCGTCTGCTATGTAACTATGTAAATACTGTTGGCGTATCCCCGATAGAGAGATTGTCATCGCATCGCTACTGGTAACCAGCGGTTATGTCACTTTCCCTCGCTTGAATAGACTTTGACTCATAGTGGTTTTCAGGACAATGGTTATAAAATAACACACAGAAGGGCTGCCGAGACGGCCGTTTTGCAATAGAGACAACTGTCGACCTCAAGAAAACGTTTTTCCTTTTGTTAAAGCTATTGTTGTTTCGTAACACGAGGCTTTCTCACATGGAAGTTGGAAGACAAGCTGTCTGTGTGCTGGTAGCATCAGCCTGCTGGGGAAAATGCCCGCCTCTGCGTGCCAGCTCCTGCTCATTGTCCCGCAGCATCGCTCCACTCAAACTAGGAGTTCTTCAGTGGTCCTTTCCTGGAATCACCCGGTGCCGGGCTGTGCTGTGCTAATAGGCCAGACGGAGCCAGTAGTGGGAAGAATGTCTAATGCCAGCAGTTACTCAATTAACCTTTTTCTTTGTTTATTTAAAGGACTCACTTGGGAACTTTGTATATGGAGATGTACGTATATATTCAAAAGCCTTGGGGAGGGAAGCCAAGTTTTTGGCAGGTGCAGAAAGCCTCAGAACAGGGATGTCTGCAGGCGGGATCAGACAGGTGCACCCCTGCAGCGTGGCCCCTTCCCTCCGACTCCCCGCTCCGCCGTCCGAACGCCGTGAGGAGCTGACGGTGGGAAAGCTTCAGCGCTACGCGGATTCTCGTTAAGAGAGCGACGAACCGCGGCTCCAGCAGCGCCGCGGGGCACCTGCGGAGCGCGGGCGGATCCGGGGCGAGGCGCAGAGCCGTGCCCGAGCACGGCCCGGCGGGGTGCCGACAGGACGCCCGCCGCGGGACAGCGGCGGCTCCCCCCGCGCGGACGGGCCGCTGGCGAAGCGGGCTACCCCTCTCGGCGGGCCGGGCCGTCGGCAGCGGTTACAAAACCAGGCGGTTTTGTAACAACCTGCGGGAGCTGCCCAATGAGCGCGGCCGAGCCGCGTCACGTGCCTGCCTTTATATAAGCGGCGGCGGGCCGGGACGCTCCCGGCGCGGGGCGGCAGCAGCATGGGCCGGCGGGGCCGCGCCGCGCCCGCGGCGCCACAGCCCACGCGCCCCGGCGCCCCCGGCCGCCCGCCCGGCTCGCGTTCCCGCTCGTGCTAGAGGCGCCGCCCGCCATGGGCTCCCGCCCGGAGCCGCTGCAGGCGCAGAACTTGGAGGCGGCGAGCGGCAGCCGCGGCCCCGAGTGGCAGGCGCTGCTCGGGCGGGCCGACGCGCTGGCCTTCGGCGGGCGGCTGCACGAAGCGCTGCCGCTGTACCAGCTGGCGTCCCGGCAGCGGCAGCTGCGCGCCGAGCAGCTGGAGAAGCTGGTGGAGTGCCTGGCGCAGGGCGTGCGGCTGAAGGAGGGGCTGCCGGCCGGGAGCGGCGCCCCGCAGCCCCGGGACTGGGACGGCTGCCGCTGCCGCAAGTGCCAGGGGTTTCTCTTCGAGCCCGTCTCGCTGCCCTGCGGACACACCTTCTGCAAAAAGTGCCTGGAGAGGGACCGCGCGGCCTCGACGCGCTGCGTGCTGTGCCGCGAGGAGGGCGGCGGGCGGCTGCCGCGGGTCAACGTCATCCTCAGCAACCTGCTGGGCAAGTGGTTCCCGCGGCAGGTGCGGGCCTCGCAGCTCCGCCACGAGGGGAACCTGCTCTACCAGGAGAAGAAGCTGCACGCCGCCCTGCAGAAGTACAACGAGGCGCTCAGCTTAGGTAACGCCCGCGTCCCCGCGGCGGCCGGAGCCAGGTCCCGGGGCGGGCGGCGGGGGGAGCTCCGGCCCGAAGCGGAACTGGGTCAGGAGAGCGGCGGTTGCGTAAGGCGGCAGCCCGCGGCCCGGCCGCCCCCCGCCCCCCCGGCGCCGTTGTGTAACCGCGGGGCGGGAGCGGGGCCGCCGCCCCCGGGGCTCCCCGGCACCACGCCGCGCTCCTCGGAGGGGCCGGGCCGCGGACTGCCTGCGGAATGGAGGGGAAGGATGGGACGGGGAGGAGGGGAGGGAAGGGAAGGGCAGGGCTCGCGGCGCGTTGCTCCGCCGTGAGAACGGGCGGCCGGAGCGCAGCGCGGAGCCTCGGGCGCGGCCTCGTCCCGCTGCTCGGTGCCGCCGGATCCCGCCCCGCACGGCTGCTTGCCGGCGCTCCTTGTGCGACTGCTGAATGCGCGTAAACTTGGATAGTTCAGGCTTTGCGACTCCGATCTGCGGCCGTCGTGGCGTCTCCGCGTGCTGCCGGCTCCCGCCCGGTCCCCCCGCACGGGTCGCTCCCCGCCCGGTGCCCGTTTATGCGATTTACCCGCAATTATATAATGCGCCGCCACCGTTCCGCTGGAGTTGCACAAAGGAGGTTTCCGTATTTCATTTACTACGGAGTTATTTCAGGACTGCTTATATTGGGTTTCGGTACAATTTGGTAGGCGCAGTGCGTGTTTAAAAATAAAATTCTAAGGAATAAAGCTTACATAACTGTTTTTAAACTGGGTTAATCGACCAACTTTTCTGTTTCCTGCAGCTCCCAATGACCACTTACTATACAGCAACCGGTCCCAGATTAACTCGACTCTGAAAGCTTGTGAGGATGCGCTGCACGATGCTGAGACAGCATGCAGGCTGCAGCCCTACTGGCTGAAAGTGAGTCCTGAGCCCCAGTGTGCTGTGCTCACAGACCTCGGTGCTGCGTTGAGTAGAAAGCCATTCCTTGCTCAGAGCTGATTGACTGGGGAGGCTTCTGTGGCTCATGGGCCGTGAGCCACTTTGTCCTGGTGCTCTGTGGGGTGGAGGAAAAGCAGTAATTCTGCAGGAGGAGTTGATGTTGCTGTCTGTGACCCACTGGGATCTTGAGTCCATGAACTGTCTCTAAAAACTGAGTGCTGTGCTTCTCTTTTGATATAAGAAAGTAATCACTTGTTAGGATCTTAATGTGGAGGGAGCAGGTTTGTCCGGGAGCAGCTGGACTCGGGGACGTTGTGGGAATTGTATCTGCCAGAGAACACCTCAGCTCTACTGCTGGGGTTCTCAGGTATAGGGGCTGTCATCACTGTGCTGTGAAACTTGGGCACTGGTGACACCCCGCAGGCTGAGGGGTTCTGTCAGTGAGCTCTCCCTGCCTGACTCTTCGGAAGATCTGTCACTTCACCTTCTTCTTAGTGCATGTTCTCACAACAGAAGGAACAAAGGCTGTGATGATGGCTGTGTTTCATTGCAGGGTCACTTAAGGAAAGGCCAGGCGTTGGCTAATCTAGGGAAAACAGAAGAAGCTTTAAGAGAGTTTCTGTTCTGCCTTGCTCTGGACATGGGGAACAAGACGGCCAAGTCTGAGGCTCAGAAGGTATGGTCCCCAAATCATCCAAACTGCATTGTTTTCATTGACCTATCGTAGAGAGGGTAAGAGTGTTTCTCCTTCCTCTCCCGTCCCTCATTACTGCAGAGAGTCTTGGGGGGGAGGGGTGTCCTGCCTGCTGCTCACTCTTGGGCTGATGTCTGCCACTTCCTTGAAGATAGGGAGGGAGCAAGGGTGCAGGCACTAAGCAGATAGTTACTATGTAGAAACTGTTACAGTGTTAGCACCACCAAACTTGAAGTAAAAGTGATTTGCTAATAATCACTACCCACCGACTTCTGTGATTTCCTGTTTTCAAATTTCTCATGTTTTGTGCCTTGGCACCTCGTTTCCAGTGAGCAAGAGGGAGCTGGTATGGAGCGTTGCATGGGGCTGGGATACTGAGCCAACACACAGCACCCAGCATGCTCTGCTGGGAGCAGCTGCTTTCTTCTGCCATGGCCGCACTATGACCGAGGTGGGGAGAGAAGCGCTCAGCGAAGAGCTGCTTTAAAATAGTTTGTAAGGGTTGCTGCTAATAAGTAATGTTAAAACAAACAGAGCAGATCTGCAGCAAGCCTTTTTTCAGTTGCAGCCAAAGCTGTTGTGTGTGTTCTTAAAGGGGTTTTGTACAATGTGCTGGTGCTGTGTTGTCCACCTCTTAAGTAATACCACAATTACCATGAATGAGTGTTTTGACAATTGATCTCTTTCGTTGTTGCAGCCAAAAGGTTTCGCACTACAGCAGGGATAGCTTGTGATAATGAAAACATAATCGTTCTGGTTTCATTGCACTGCACGCTTTCACGGCATTGCAACCAGCTTTGGGGTTGGAGCTCTGTGACTTGGAATGCTCTGAAAGCACTGTGGCACTCCTGCAGTGAAGCACTGCTCATGAAAGTAACTAGGTTTATAACCTGGATGGCTGTTGTGCAATCAGTTTTTATCTCGCTTTGCATAGGGTTCTATCTCCTGTGATTTTTTTTTTTTTGTCATGTTTTGGGGTTTGATAGGACTTTTTTTTCCTTCAGTGTTCCATGCAGAGTTTTCACTGTCATTGTATCATGGTTTGTTTTCATAGTCATGCTGGGAGAGTTGCTGTGCACTAGAGGAGGAAGAGCATATGTTTGGATATGTTTCTAAATTCAGACCCCAAACAGCTTTGTCCGAGACACCCCATTTCAAGCAGTGGGGATCTGAGAAAAACATGACTGATTACGGCCGACAGAATGACTTGTGCACTCATCTGACACAGAGTTCATCCGTGATGCAATGTCTTGCTGGGCTGTTTCCAAGGCTGTTTGCATAACAATGACATACTGCTTTTTACCAAATTCTTTGGGTGCAGCTGTGATGTTCTGCCCCCTGCTAACTTGCCTGTCCATGGTGTGGGATTGGAGATGTCCTGCAGCTTCCTCAGACTGCGACAGAATCACTTCAGCGCTATTTTGAAATCTGTTTCTTGAAGTGTGGGAATTTCCCATAGTCTGCTTCTTTTATGATTGCTAGAAATGTGCCTGCAAGTGGCAGTAAGCTGCTGCTCAGTGTAAGTTCACCCATTTTCTGATAGCAAATGAAGGAATGGCATTTTTCTGCTGCCTGTGTTTTTTTTAATATTCTCGTATAAATGAATTAGAAATAGTTCCAGCTTAGTGTATTGGAACAACATAAGTGCATGTGGGTGAAGCCTGTGAGATGAGTGCTTTCTGTGCTCCATGAAAACAGCTGAAACTTTCTGATGTGCAGGGAAAAAAAAGAAAAACGAAAACAGGGTGTTGGGGACTTCTGATGAGTTCTGAGCCAGAGGACAAAGGTGTGCGTGTAACTGGAGGGTGGTCTGTGATTCATGGTCTTATTGAGCTCCCAAAGTCTGTCTGTGGGGCCTGCACTGCACCAGCTTTGTTGGTGTTTTTTTTTTTTTTTTGTCTCATCCTTGTCTGAAGGGCTCTTTAAAAGGGTGATCTTGTTTTTTTTAAATGAAGGGTATTTCTGTCAGCCATTCCCTTACTTGCTTTGTCATGTAGAGGTTGCGAGGAAGGAACTAAGCAGTGAAGTATTCTGTTTTATATCACAGCTTCTACTTAGTTTGTTTTCACTCATCCCGGGAAATGCTCAGGAACACTTACCCGATATCCTGCAGCTGTTGTCACATCACTCTAGATTAAAGGGGAACCTCCTAAGTTCAGTGGGATCTGGAGGCACCAGCCATGCCCTGCAGAGGTTGCTCAAGGTAACGAATGAGTCTGCTGTGTGGTTCTTCATTTTTTCTGTGTGTTCTGTGTTCACATGGGGAAGCCTTTCCTTTTCATCTCTGGGAGATGGGATGATGTGTTTTCTCGGATGTACTTCCTTACAGGACAGTGCGGATCTGCTGAAGCCTCTTGAACTGCCCTCTTTACAAAATGTATGCAGGCATTGAGCTGTCTGTAGCCTATCCAAGCAGCTGGCAGGAGAACAGAGCCTCTGCTGTGTGGGTTGGGATGCCCTCCAAGGCCTCAGAATGCCCAAATTTGGGGTTTTAGTTTGAGCTGTAACTGACCGTATGTCAGAAAAAAAATCATTCTGTGTTCAGGTTCTATACACTGAGAGACTACTGTGGGCTAGCTAATGTATTTTACACTGTTCTACAAGCTTGTTTTCATAGCCAGAGTACTGAGAACTGCTGAAAAGGTTTAAGTTAGTGGGTTTGTGTAAGGACTGCTTTTCCTTCATTAAAACCTGAACTATGAGGATACGATCTGTGTATACCATACCTGTAGGAGAAAGCTTTACTGATTCGTGGGTTTTGCTGAGCCTTGCTGAGGATAAGCAGTGCCTTCTGGAAGGACTGTTCTGAAAGGATATCCTCCCACAGGACCCTGTCATGAAGTCAGTTGTTTGAGGGACAGCTTGCTCATCTTTCTACATGTTAAACATTACTGCAGCATCTGCTTTTGGGCTCATCTGTGGTGTGGATGTGAGAGGCAGATAGGTGATGTCCTGTGGCTGCTCTGTGCTGTTCTTTGATCTTTTGTGAAAGTAGTCTGTCACACAGAAGAGAGCTCTGTGCCTCTTCTTTCTTGCTGTCAATTTGGTGTTGATACTGCTTCCTTTGAGTAGAACTCATGTAGTACTAGTCATTTTGATGGTTGGTACCATCCTCATGGTATTAGCAATACATATTACTAAGATTAGATTATTAAAGCATAGATTAAGTGATAGCAGTGTATTAAACCTGAGATTTAGATGGATCTCTGCCTAAATCAGGTTCCAAGAGCAAGCAGTAAAGCCACACATGAGGGCTGAAAGTACTGAGTGGTGTTGGGGTGGGGGGGGCGGGGGGGTGTTGTCTGCATACATCTGACAGTCAAGCCATGCCCCTGCAGAGCAGTCCTCAAACTGCTGTTCTTGAGCTACAAAGTCCTTCCTGTTGAGCCCCAGTGTGAAGGGCTTGACAGATTCGAGTGTTTTTCCTTACTATGTGGATGAAGGTGAATGTTCTAATGTCAGCTCTCTCTTTGAACAGGTAAATGTGGAACAGAAAAAGGGCTTTCCTGTTCAAGAGGAACCAAATGTAACTAATTCCGGCTGTTTAAGAAAGTCCGTGCAAACCACAGAGAGTAGAAAGGACTGCTCAGAGGAAGAGAACAAGCCCAACTCCGTGCCAGAGCCTGCCTTTGTCATGTCTGAGAAGCGTGGCCTCCTGAAAAGGAAGGGCTGCTTGGAGGAGGCGAGGGCTGCAGAGGTGCCCTGCAAGCTCCTGAAGAAAGGTATGTGAAACTGACGTTCCATCAGTGGAATCTTCGCTTGCATAAAAGCCTAGAAGGATCCACATTGCACTTCATTTTTTATATTTTTCTCATTAGTTTAATCAGGGCGTAATGTGGAACACTTGTAGAAGTGACTGTTAGTCTAAAAAGGCAGCTAGGGGAGCTGAGACAAGTGCTTGTTTGTTGGCAGAGCTCTGGGTCTTGTAACATTAATACCATGCATGCTTTTGCCACTTTCTGGATCAACTGAAAAAATGTTTAAAAGCATGAGTTCTGTTTGCTTAACACCTGAGGTGCAGCCTTTTTTTTGTCGTGTGGGATATATTTATAGTGGTGTGACAGAAAAACTTGTCCCCCATCGGACTTCTGGCACAGGGTGTTTTAATGCTATTAATGCAGCACTAAATTTGATGCTCTGTATGTCGGTGTAGTGTCATTGCAGTTAAGCCCCCTGTCCTTACTTGTGCCAGAAGTGGATGTGATGCTATGTGTAGGAGATACTGCAGTGATGCTCAGTGGTTCAGCAGCTTGCACGTCAATGTTTAAATGTTGGTTGGTGGTTGTAGTTGCACAGGCTAGTTATGCTTTTGTAGCAGTGTGCAATCATATGGTAATGTGTTTTCTTATTGTTGTTGCTAGATACAGTCGATACTAAAGGAAGTAGCACCGGGCAGCATACTCCATTTGAATCTGTGGATCCATCGGATCTGGATTGCTCCCTGTGTATGAGGTATCCATTATTTCCTTGTGGATGTCTTGAGCTTGTAGAAAACCCCTTCCTTTCACAGTCTAGATATCTTCTAGCTCAGCAGTGTGTAGTTTTCCCACTGATCTGAAACTGGTTTTTATTAGAATTATTTTTCCATTAATGTATTTCTCGACCTTTGGTTCTGAGCATCATGGTGAATGGTTGGGCTGCCCATTTGGTGAATGCCCTGGCTGCAGGTTGGTGATGGGAAGGACATGAGGTCCTGGTGAGAGTTGAGCACGTTAATGGAGGTGTCACATTTCCTTTTCCCATCACTTACACACACACCCACTTGTGCAGTGCACACAGCCACAGGTTTCTTGTTTGGAATTTATAGAGCAGTGTATGATATCATATAGTGCATGAAATAGCTAATGAATATTATGAACACACCAAGTTTGCATATAAAATACTGTTCCTGCTGTTACAACAGGTGGGTCTTGAGAGCATGTTTTTCCTGTGTTGCTCAACAGATGTGCTGAATTCCTTTGTTACTGAGTCTTGCGATCTCTTCCTTCAGTTAAATAACAGATCTAGCCTTAAGGGCAGCAATGACTTTATTTAAAAACAAACAGAACTACTGAATCGTCATCTATTTTATTGACAGCTTTGTTTTATATATTAAAAAAAAAAGGTAAAAATTGGGTTTTGTTACCTACTTCTTAGGAGGAAATAGAAAAGATGTTTTACAAGGGTCTTGATTTCTGCATTGTGCCACTCATGTTTGTCTCAATTTTATCTACACAATGATATGGTTTGTCTTGTACCATATCACCCGAATAGCAGGTGGCTTTGTGGATTTCTTTCTGAAGGGCTGTGACTGGGTAAATGTGGCTCTGCTGTGCTTTGCTGTATGCCGATGAAGGGGATTGCCTCCTTTTATTTGAAACACTAATATCTTTGAGGGAAAAATCTGCGAAGACTTGCTTCTGCCTGGGATAAATCAGATGCGCCCCTCTGCCTCCATCTGCCTGCAGCTGAAATGCGCTCCAGAAGTGTACACAGCTGTCAAAACACTGGCACTGCTTAGAGCAGAACTTTCTTCTTGCAGAAAGCCACACAATGGGTCTGAGCTGCTTTTAATGAGTGCATGTTTAGGATCATGTCCACAAAATGCTTTTCAGATGCTTTTAATGAATTTGATTAGCGCTACTTCCTCATCCCCTGTTAAATCAGAAACAGGCAGAGTACCATGCACTCCTAAAGGCATTGAGCTTGAGAACTGCTGTGGCTGTCAGTGCACACTGGCCTGATGTCTGGAGGGTGGCAGCTCTGTAGCACCGTAACAATGAGGACAGTCTGTCACTAGACTTTCGTCATGCTATTAATGCAGATAGGTCGTAACTATTTCCTGCCATGTTCAAGTGTATTTTAGGGATTTGGATCCGGAGACGCTTTGTACTAATTACCCAGTAACCCACTGACCTGCTCACAGGGAGCTGCTATTAGCCTACTTGTCTGGTGAAGCGGCCCAAACATTATTGATCCACATCAGCTCTAGCAGCAAGCAGAGAATAAGTAATGCTTGAAGCAATACAGGGAGAAGTGAGGAAGCAGCGCTCACAGAAATGATTACTCGTTTTCTCTTGTTTAGCAGAAAGCTGCTGGTGGCTTCAGTGGAGGCAGAGCAGAATCATGCATCTCAACAGGAATTTCTTGTCTTATCCAGTAACAGCTACTAAATAATTACATACACAAACCAGTGCTCCCTGAAACAATGCAGAGTCTGACATCTGCTATAGTTCAAACAATAGCATTGTGTAGTGAGGCTTCTGTTCATAAAGCAGCTAATGAGGGTTTTCAACCATACAGTCTGATTGCAGTAATAGGTGTGGCATTTTGGATGCTTCTTTGTGTTCTGTTGTTTAAATGTTAATATTTACAGTAACTAATGACATTTAATAAGGTGGCTGTGGCAGTCTTATAAGGAGCCAGTTATGTGTATAAGTGGTCATCTTGTTGAAGGTACTAATAAATGTGGATTTATACGTTCATAACATCCATGTGTATAATGGAACTTAGTTTGCCACTTTCCTAAACTTGATAAATTAGGACAAGAGTGCTATTTGATACCCTAAAATGCTTAGACAATACGCTGTGAAATATGTGCCAAACAATTTCCTTTCTAGTTCGGAATGGTTTGTATTTAAAAAAAAAAAAAAAACTTGAAGTATTTACATCTCTTGGAGGCACTTACTGTCAAGAAAACCTCTTTGCAATATCACATAATTGTAATAAGCTGGAACTCTGTATGTAGCAGTAAGTGTCACAGAGGTACCTGAGTTGAGCAGGTTAGACACTGAGCTATTTTAAAATCTTGGCCTTATAGATTGAAATATTTTCCTAGCTGAAACATGAACTTAATATAATTGCTTTTCCAGACAAGCAGTTTGAAGGTTAAAAACAATCTATTCCAACGGAACTGCTTTCCCAGTCCAGGTTAGGGTTGGTAATAATCTATTTTTTTGTAATCGCTAATGTGGCCTGTTACTGCAAAATGATGATTTTCTGCTTTGCTCTGCACATCCAAGTACCCACATGGGTTCCACACTACTAGTTGTGTAAGTGTTGAGCAATTTCGTTAGAAAAAGTTGGGTGGTCTGGCTTCATTTTCTGTTCATCATTTGTGTTGAGTAAAATGAAGCCCGGACCTTTCTGAAGCTGCAGACGTCACATGCGCTGAAATCTGAGCTCAGAGGCTGCCTTTCACATTAGGCAGCAATAGCAAATGCTGTAAGCTGAATAAAGACAAGGGTTGGGTGAAGAAATGAAAAACAAAGCACACCTTTATCTCTGGAGCGGTCAGTAGCTAAATTAGTGGATAAATGCAGCTTTTGTTCTTTTGTCATCTTTTTCTATTACTTTGGTACACGATATTGTTGTCTTCTTGTTTTTGGACTTCCCAATCCAGGCTCTTCTATGAACCTGTCACCACGCCTTGTGGACACACCTTCTGTCTCAAATGTCTTGAGAGATGCCTGGATCACAATCCCAAATGTCCCCTGTGCAAAGAAGGGCTCTCAGAGGTAACGAAGCTCAGATGTTCTCAGCATATATTCAAGCGCACAGAATAAGGCCAAGTAGCACCTTTAGAAACCCTCCAAACTCAAGTAAAGTTTTGCATAACTGAAGAAAAAGGTGGCTTCAGATGTCTTTGTGATTTGTGTGACTCACAGAGCTTGGATGGTCTCCTTTGGTCAGACTTTCCCTGTATTTGGGAAGTCTGAGAAGGGAGGGCAGATTGCCTACAGGTTATCTGAGACAATGCCCCCAGCATCAGGAATAGTTCAATAACAACTTCAGTGGTGGTGCAAGCTTAGAAGATGGTTTTCATGTGCTGGAGACTTAAGAAAATGGAGCTAACAGATGAGTGCTATGTGCGTACTTTGAAATGTTAGGCACTGTCTGTAACTGCCTGTGGTTTTTGTTCGCTTCTTGCTGCAGTGCTTGGCTATGAGGAAATACTGCAAAACAGTGCTAATGGAGGAGTTAATAGCTAGATATCTTCCAGAGGAACTCACGGAAAGAAGAAAGATTTATGAAGAGGAAATAGCAGAGCTTTCCAAGTATGTAATCCATTTCCTTAAAATCCTCTTCTGATATGACCGCTGTTAGCTAACAAATGGCTCCTGCTGCTGCAGGACACACAGATGACAGGATGGCTTGGGCTGGAAGGGAGCTGACAGGATCCAGATCCCACCCCTGCTCTGTGGGCTGGTGGCCACCCAGTAGATGCTGACAACATCCTTGGTATCAATAATTTAAAGAGAATGCGGTCCTGGTGAAATTGTCTGGTTTTTTTATGCTCACTGAGAGCGCACTGCGCTAAACAAAAAACAGAAGATATCTGGGATGTTGCTGTTTTGACAAGCTGTAAAGCAATGTAGTTGCTCTTTGTAGCCCTCCATGAAAGCCACAGAGCAAGATAATGGGTGGAAGCAGTCTCACAGGCTGGGGGTTGGAAATTACCTAGTTGAGAAAATTCTAAAGAACTTCCTTGCACAAAATATATGTATTTTATACCTTGTCAGTATTTTGGTAAAATGTCATCTGGTTTGTGTTTTCTTACAGCCTAAATAAGAATGTTCCTATATTTGTCTGCACAATGGCTTATCCTACAGTCCCATGTCCTTTACACATCTTTGAGCCCTGTTATCGCCTGATGATTCGCAGGTGCATGGAGACTGGCACCAAACAATTTGGGATGTGCATTAGTGACCCTGTGAAGGGGTGAGTGAGCAGCATGCTTGGACCGTCTGGTCTACCCCACTTAGTCTGGAGCAAGGTTTTTTGGAAGGAGGTGCAGATGGGTTTGTGCTGTGGTCCTCTCTGTTAGTTCTCCAGTAGAGAAAATTTCTCTACCAGTTAAGGACACAGAGAAGGCTGAAGTTGCTCTTCTGAGCAGTTGGATTCTACCTAATATGGCTACCTGTTATTCTTGAAGCATATGGAGCTTGTGGGTTCTTGCACAAAGTTGAGCCTCAGACCTCTTAAAACGCATGGCAAGGAAGTGTTTTCCACTGTTTTGAGATCTGTGTAATGCTTTGTCACACACCATCAAATTTAAACAACAGCAAAGTACAGTGGTGTGTGTTTTTTAAAATAAGGAAGACAGTTAAACTATTGGGATACAATTCTGTCTTCACTGTTCTGAGCATCTTGGATGCTGCAGAGGTGGAATGATATCTTCCTGAGAGCTAGCTGAGCATTTGCATTGTGCCATTTACAGGCAGCCTTAGGAGTTAGGACCTTAATGTCTATGTTTAGCTTTCTTCACTTTTTTAGTGAGTGTAGCCACATTCCCTACCTGTGAAGTAACATCTGTTGAGAGTGTAGGGAAGCTTTTTATTCATAGCTTTTATAGTCCTTCTGTAATTCTGATACTGAGAATTGCGCTTTTTCTGTACAAAATGTCTGAACTTGCTGGAGTTACGGAAGTATGTTTCCAAGCTGTATAACTTTAATAAGAAGTTATCTGTACTCCAAAGTGTGTAGTTAATGTTAATCAGATCGGACAGCCTGAATGTTCCTGATAGTTTTGAAAACAATTGTTGAAATAATTTAAGCTATTGCAGATCAGTACTATGAACAATAGAAATGAGCTGACACCGGTAAATACCTTTGTGGTAGGCACTGGCTGTATGGCAGTTCTTTGTAAGAGAAGTAAGAGAGTAAGACTTGTTTACTTGCTTTTGTTCTGATTTAAATAGGTTTGCAGATTATGGCTGCATTCTGGAGATAAGAAACGTTGAATTCTTTGCTGATGGTCGCTCTGTTGTGGACAGCATTGGCAAGAGGAGATTTAAGGTGATACAGCACAGCCAGCGTGATGGCTACAACACAGCAGATATTGAGTACATCGAGGATCAAAAGGTGAATGCACAAATATTTAAACTATATGACATTTGAAATTCTAAGCCCATGTGTTTGGTGATCTACTTTTGTGGAACAGTTTCTAATAAAGCAATCTGTGGTATTTACTAACTAGTCATGGTTAAAGCTGGAAGATGTCATAGCACCTTCTCTGTTACGGAACTAAATGAACTTCAGCTATTTTCATGATCTTTTGTTCTGTGTTGCGTGATGTTTATGACAAAAATGTTTCACATAGCAATCCAGAGGTGTTTGTCCTGCAAATGTGCGCCTTTGCTTTGGAACATGAGATGAAAAGGGAAGTAATGGATAAATGTGTTTTTAGGGGAGTTAAAAAAAAAAAAAAAAAGCACTCCTGATTTGTTCTAGAACTCCCTTGGGGTTTTTTGCTCTTTTCCTTTGTCCTTCCCCACCCCAGGAAGCCCTAAAAACAAAGATTGCGTCTTTCCCAGCAGGCAGATCACAGTAACAGTAACCTCTTCCCGTCTTATTTCAGGTGCAAGGACAAGACTATGCTGCGCTACTTGTTCTCCATGATTCTGTCTACGATCAGGCCTATATGTGGTTTAATTCACTCAAGCAAGCACTGAAGAGTAGAATTCTCAGTCACTTTGGTCCAATGCCAGCTAAGGATCCTGACCCACAGGTATCCAGAGTCAGTGGTTTACGTAACTTCAGAGACACAGGTAGAAAGGATAGCTGATAAGCTGGGAAGCATTGTCTTCTGTGAGGAAAATAAGAATGTTCAACGTTTATCCTGCATAAGCAAAGTATCTGGGTTATGTTGGCGTGCACCAGTTGCACGCCAAAAATGCACCAGTGCATTTTTCAGTGCACTATTGTGAACAGAAAGCTCATACTTAATGTTGGTAACTTCCTGAGAATACTTAACCCACACAATGAATCCCAGGAGGTGTAACTGTAAATGCCTTTTTGCCTACTCTTACTTCCCCAATTAAATGAGTAAGAGAAAATAGGAAAGGAAACTCATTACTCTGGCTCAAGGACTGCAAATTACAGGGATCCTGAAAGAACAGAATGTAACAACAGAAATTAAGTATGAAACAAGTATGAAGTACGAAGAAGGAACGTAGGTATCCCAAAGAACTGGATCAGTAATTAGGGAAAAAACCATAGAAAGCTCAACTTACAAACTTCCGCTTTAAAAAAAGAGCAGTTTGGCTGTAGTTTTTGTTTCAAGCCAAGCTGTACTCACAAGCCATTAGGCTAGCAATAAGGTACCCTCCTTGCTAGTCTATCAAGATAGTGTGTTTTCAAAGAAAATCTGCAAAGCTAAGCCCTAACCATGTACTTGTATTCCAACTTCTGCTTCTTTCCCATTACTGCAGGCTAACCCTAACGGGCCGGCCTGGTGCTGGTGGGTCCTAGCTGTCCTTCCACTTGAGAACAGAGCCCAGCTCCCTTTCCTTGCCATGAAATCCCTCAAAGACCGCTTGAATGGCATCAGACGTGTCCTTACATTCATGTCTCGTACAAGATCACGGTGATGGTGAGAAGGAGAGCTGTGAAGTCTCCCGCAGTACTTGACTGTAGAGTGTCTCTTGTAACTTCATCTAACTGCAATAATGTCTTACAGATTTGTGTCAGAATGTTTCCAGCCTGAATTTCAAAGAAAATAAGTTAAAAGGAGCAAGGGATGTTTATGGTTACTTTAATAGTTTCCATTTGGAACTCAGTTTCCGAGATGATTATTCAATTACTGCACTGCTAAATTAATAACAAATGTGATAGAACAAAAAGTGATCTTGTTTGCCATAAACCTTTTAAAAAGCTTAAGAGGTTTTTTTAATTTATTTTTTTTTTTGTAGTGGGTAAAGGGTGAACTGTGCAGTTTAATGTGAAGCAGAATTAATAATGTTTATGCATTATTTCAATGAACTGCGTGGTCTTTTCCAAATGGTTCAGGATTTATATAGCATTGTGTATAACAATGTTCACAACTTCCGTTTGATAATTTATTTTTGCACTATGATTTTTTTTTTTGTTTCAAAATGTGTTATTTATGTGTTCATCCTCTATAGGAAAGTGAGCTGCTCTATTTATAGTGTTTTTATCCTGTATGTACAACCTGGGGGGCGGGGGGGAAACGATGATTCTAGCAGTGCACAAAAAACTGCTTTGATCATTTTTCAGCTATTTTTGTTCAAATACTTTGAATGTTTTTCTATTTGTCCCCAGTCCTACTGTAGCCTAAGAAGGCTTTTTTCCTCCCAAAACAGCCTGCTGTGATGTCTTTGAATACACAGACTGAGAGCTCATGCACAGTTGTTGGATCTTGACTCTCTGCTTGTAACCAGGGCTCTGATAGCACAGTGCAGCCAAGCGCATCCTTAACCACGAGCGCAGGTGTCAAAGTGCTTGGCTAAGTCAAGGCATGGATCAGTTGATGCCAGTGGGGATTTGCTGACAGAAGACTCACCCTCCTAAAAACAAAACTGGAAGTATTGGTGTTCTGTTGTAGATTGACAGCTTTTTTAATTATTTTTTTAATATCAACTCTGGTTGCTGTTGAGATTAGCTTCACTTCTGGAGTGTCTGGGATTTGGTTTTGGAGTGTGTGTATGTGGGTGGAGGGAGGGTTATTTTCAACTGTAGGACTAACAGGGCAGTTTGTACCACATGAGAAGGAACGTGTTGTAATAAATGCTATTTATTTCATCCCAATCTTCAGGTTTCTGTTAGCTTCAAATCTCTGCCCAGCCGCTACACTTCTATAAGCAGAGGTGGGGTAGTGTTGCTAATAGTAGTTAACTCCTGAGGAAAACAAGTGAATTTTTGGATGATCGCTTCTAGCTAATGAGGCAGGTAAAAACACGGCAAAAATGAGAATAGCATTAACTTTGTTTTGCTTTGTTTAAATCAACAAGCCGTTGGGTTTTTTTTGCGGTTTTTATTGCTTTCTGTCTACCAGTTTCTGGAGCTGGTCTTCCATGGGGCAAACTTTGACTTTCATTAATTTCAATGTGGGGAAAAAAAAAAAACAAACCCAAACTGTTGTGGAATGCTACAATTTTTGTTGTCGTTTTAACCCTGGATAGCACCATTGCCCATTCCATGCCTTTATGGAACAGTGCAGTAGAATTTGATGTCAGTTTTCTATGTGTGTTTTTTTTTTTCTCCACCATCATTCTTTCATCAGGAATATACATTGAGAGTAATTTCTGTACTGTGAAGTTTTCCAGAATATCTTTTATTCCCCCTCTTGTTAAATTTTATAGGACTTTCCCTTAAGGGTACCAAAGAAAGAATGGAAGACAAACACATTTCAACTTTGTTATGCAAATTGAATATGTATCCTGTGTTTGCATTTAGCTGTTCTAGAAATGCTACAGCTCATTTCCATACTGCTAGATTGCTGCACTCCTGGCATCTTCTGTAGGTGGTGCTTTCCATGCTTCTCTACGAACAATGTATAGAGTACATGCTCTGAACAACAACTGTATGGTGGCTGAGACCCGCTATGATATTTATCTTCGTAAGTCAAAAGCAGTTCCTACTTGTTTGGAAGTGAAACTGCATTAAATGCAATTCTTCCTTAAACTATTATGTATTATGCATAATATAAGGAGTCTACATTGCTCCTATAGAAAGTTAGCACTTAGTTCCTTGTGTCTGTGAGGAAAAGGACCTCAGCTATTTCATACTGTTTTCTCATTGATCTTGCTGTTCTTTTCCTGCATGTTTTCTGCATACTCATTATTTTGTTAATTCAGAAATTGCCATGGAAAGAATCCTCGATTCTATAAGTGAACATTGTCTTTCTTTCTTAGACTTGAGTAAAGCTGCCAGAATTTCCTAAGCAGAAATCTGTGTATACATGCACTGTGTTGTGAACCCCCGGTGTATTTGGTGTGACTTGGAAATATGAACTACTGCCTACACTGCATGCAGGTGACCTGCGTACGCACAGCAAATTGACTCCATCAAGAAGTTTAATCTGCGACTGCTCTGTGGCCACACATCCTAGGTTAATGGGTAGCTCATGCATTCCTTCAGAGGAAAAGGATTCTGAAACAAGCTTCTGAGAACACAAGCCTGCCCAGTAAGAGCTGGACAAGGAGTAGCCTTAGCCTTCGGTGAATTGACATGGTGGTTTCAGTAGTGACCTTTACAATCACATCCTTCTAGTGATGCCATGCTATGGGTGATTTCAGTTGCATTAATTGGCACAAAGTTGTAAATGCAACATTTATTACAGGCATAAATAAACAACTGAGCAGACTCAAACACCTTCACTTTAATTATAGAAGCTGCATTGATGCTTTATTGCGTTCAAGGCACTTGTTTTATTTCAACCACTCTTGCTTTTATTTATTAAAGAAAGAGGGGGGAAAAAAAAAAGCACTTCTTGGATTTACATTTCCTCTGTGGCTAGAAGTAGTGATTACTCTTTTGTTGTGAAGCCATAATGCATAGGCTTTTTACTGCTACCTTCAGAGAAGGTCATTTCCTTTGACCATAAGTCACTGAGTTAAGATTACTAAAATCAGAAGTTATTCAGTTTTCATGGAAATGTGATCAGTCTTTTTTTTTTTCTGTGATGGAGGGTAAAGCCAATAATAGAATAATCCAAGCAAGTGCTGGTCTCCTGCTGGATATGGTGGTGAGCCATCCAGGCAGCTGGAGACCTCCTGAAAGTGTTAGGCTTGCATTTGTGAGATATACTTTATTCATTTGAAATCTCTTCACACTTCTGTAGCATGAAACATTTAACAAAATACATCAAATAGCAAAGGCTGGCTGTTTCACCTTTCCAATTTTTTCTGCATGTATTTGCCTTCTAATTAAACAGATGAGGTTTTCAGGAGGAAATTACACTAATTTTCCCACTTACAGGCAGACTTCTGTAGTAACGTTGACTTACGTTGCCTTGTGTAGGAGCAGTTTCTGTGAGAACAGCTGTTATCTTGGCATGGAGAGCTTTGACAGTAAACCTGAGGCACAGCTGGGTTATCAAGTTAAATTGTGTGGTTTGACAGTGAGCTCAGACACAGCTGTAAAATGCAATTTATTAGTATTAATAATTAAATTATAAATTGGTGTGGTAAAATCTAATTGATGGTTGTAGCTCTAGTTCATGCTAGAACAGTGTTAGTTGTATAGTCCTCTTTTTTTTTTTTCTTTTTCTTTTTTTTTTTTTTTTTAAGTGCTGCTCTCTTCCATGAGTGTTAGCAATAAGAGACAAGCTGTCACACTGCATGGCTGACCTGCGCTTCTCTCCTGTGTGGCTGCTTGTGAGCAGAACACCTGGACCAGAGATTCCCTCACCCAAACTTTATTTTAATTAAAATAAAGTCATTGAGATTTGAATGCAGTAGGCCTGGTTTCACGTGCACTGTAAAGAAAGAGCTTTATGAAATTCTTTATTTAGACAGTCTTTTGATGAATCCTGCTAGGTGCTTAAGTTTTACTGGTGTTTAAATTAGTGACAGCCAGGCGTTGTACTGAAATGCAGTGCTTAGGAATTGAGAACACATTCACAAGCTTACTTTTAAAAAATAAATGCAAGTTCATTGCAGTTTTCTTACGTATACCAGCCCCACTGTGTGCACCTAGGGCAGTGCTTTCCTGTCCCCTGGGCCCTACATTAGGTGAAAGCAAAATGGGCTGAGCTGGTATTGTCAGCTTTGCAGCCTGACTTGTAAGTGGTGCAGCACATCCTTAAGATCTGGTGGTCTGGGGCTTAGTCCAAGGCAGCTGGAAGTCTTTAGAGCTAGAGCAAGGTGGTAGTTCAGCCAAGTCGCTGTTCTGAGATGCTTTGTTAAATAAATATGGTCTGGGTACAAGCATGAATCTGCTTTGTCAGGATCGAAATGGTAGGTAATACTTTAATAACAATTAAAAAAATGGAGCTATTAAGTTGACTTACTCATCCAGTGTCATGCGAATTGCTTACTAAGGGTGGAGTTTCCTAAGGTCTAAAGTAACCCTCACATAGAAGTGCCTGTATTCTGTTATTGCCATTCTTGAGCTTTTTAAGAGAGTCACAGCCATATATTTTATAAATACGAGCATATGCACCTTTCGGTCTTTAAATTTGCAGAACAAAGGTTTACAGAGCAGAAGTGTAGCAAAACCAATGTACTAGCTTCTGTAATTCCCTGGTGGGGAATGGAGAAGTACAAAAATGGGGAGGAACAGAGTATCTGTATAAGATGTCTTAATTTGGCACCATATACTTGTCCAATTTAGTTCCATCAAGCTACGTGGTTATAAGAGTGCCAGAAATATATCTCTCAAGCCATTCTAAATAAAAAGCTCTTTGTGGACCTGTATATTCCATTTGTTTGTAATACATCGTTTTTGTGCACTGTAACAAACTTGAAATGAAACTCTCATACCACTGAGCAGGGCGCTGTTCAGCTACCTCGACGTAAGGTTGAAGTACTTTGATTTTTTTTTTCCGGTTTTGTTCACGTTGTCATATAAAATATTTTTTAAAAAAGATTCATAGTCCAAAGATCCTGTATTTGTTTGTAGATGTACTTATAATTATGTTGTACCAACAAAGTCTGTGTGAATCGTTGTTTGCTAATTAAAATTTTTGTGTTCTTTACTCTTTGGCTTGCATAACAAAGAACATCAGGTGTGAACTGCTGTGCCACGCGAGCTGCTTTTTTAGGTGTTTTAGGAAAAGGAACAAAGAACAAATCCTAGGTTCTGCAGCCACGCAGCACAATCTGATGTGAAGGAAGGAACCTGCAGGAAGGAAGGCGGTTGTCCAAAACTCAGCCTTTGTAAGGGAACCCCCAGGGCACTTTCCCTCTTTGCTGTAGAAGAGAAAGGGCAGTGGGAAGTGCTGAGAGCCTAGCTTCTAGCACTGTGTGCTTCAGTGCCTCCTGTGCTGTTTGCTTTCGTGAGTTGCCTGTTTCTGCGATTAAAAACAATAGACAGGCTGCCTTCCACGTGCAGCCTCAGCCAGGAAAAGTGAGCCCTAGCTGCTCGTTAAGCTGCACCTGTGAACCCATGAAAACATGACGTTCAGTAAGGGCCCCCTCAGCTAGAAGCTCCATAGCACTTTTGAAGTCCCCAGCTTGCAGAAAAAGCTGAAGATGAGGAATTTTATTCATAAACCCACGATTGAGAGAACAGCTCCCCAATTTATCCTACTGAAAATGTGGAAGAGTCACCAAAGTTTAGCTTTTAGAGATAGGTAAGAGCTGCTCCTTTACCTTGTCACCAAAGTAAGCTGCGTGCCGTGGCTGCTCTCTGCTGCTTCAATCCTGTCACCTATAGCACCAGAGATCACCTTGCTGCTCTCTTATTTAAGGTTGCTCCGGTCCTGCATTTATCTTAGAATCTGGGGCGCAGCCTGAAGGCTGAATTTAGTAAGCCAACAGCTAATTATGTCAGGGCTGCGGTTTTCTGTAACAAAAATTTGAATCTGAGCAGGGAGTATTTTGGTTGACGTGCTTTTCCATCAGGAAACAGCCAAAGCTGAAGCTTTGCTTGAGAACGCAGCAGGTAAATTATTCCTTTCGGTTCTCAGTTTTAATTACAAAAGCCTTAATTAAGAATGGCTTTTAGTTGTAGTTTAAAGAAGAAAATAAATAAATAAAACGAATCTAGGGTAGCAAATGTATTTCCCAACTCTTATTTGTTCAGCATGCTTTAAAGGAGATTTATTCAATAGACTCGTGAAGTATTCTGAAGTCAGTTACTTAATGTCTCACTTTAAAATGATAATCAAAATCACAAACAGTCTCTACGGTGTAAAGCAGTTCCTGGGAAAGGATTGCCTCCTGTCAGCCTTTGCTACCCCGCGTGGTTCTTAATGCCACAGCCATTATGGCTGGGCTGTGATCAAGGCTCGGCCCACAGCAGTGCTTGGCTGTTCTGCCACCACTCTGAGCATTTGGGCATTAAGCTGTAATGTGCTGCTGCTCTCTTAGTGAAGTGTCACCAAGTCCTGGGACATCTATCAGTGTGCTGTGGTTCTCCGTAGGACTGAGTTAAAGCACTGCGATGTTTCTGTCTTCAGACGTGAGGCGCGCTGCCTGCTGCCATCTTGGCCGCATGTGCGAAGGGAGGATAGAAGCTTAGTTTGTAAAGGACTGTGGGGCTAGGCTTTGTTGTCGCTGTCATTCTTAAATCCGTATTGCTTTCAAACTGAGCAAATTTTCTATCAGCAGCCACTAAGAACTCCAGAAGTCACACATCAGAACAGATGAAATGGTTCTTCCTAGTGGGCGGTAATGTCACCAGGCCTTCTTCTCCAGCTGTATTATAACTAGCTACTCAGTGAAGCCAAGTAAATGCCAAAAATGAACACGCGGAGGCTACCTGAGAACCAGAGCACCGTCAAAGAGCAGGGCTAGCCCTCAGCTGCCACACACTGAACGGTTTACCTCTCCTCATGGACAGCTTTCAGGTTGTTAAAGCAAAACTGACAGCCTGAGTGAGAGTGCCGTCGCTAGCAGCTTTGTGCCAGCATGGCATCTTCTCTCACAGTAGATCTGCTCTTGACTTGTAATGCTATAAGTGAAAGGAGAATTAAGCTATTTATGTAAGTGACTTGATTTATATAACTGACTTACGGTGTATTATGTGATGAAAAAGGAAAAAAAAAAAAAGCGTGGCTTCTTTTTGTCTTTTCTACGAGCTGCAGGAAGATTTTGTAAAAGTAATAGTAGTAATAAATGGTTTTCTCTATGCGTTTGATGAGAAGTTCAGCTTCATCTGCATGGAGGCTTTAGCACGCATAGGAAATGTGGTAATAGGTGGCACAACAACGTGAAAGGATTTTAGCAGGTCTGCAGACAGTCTAGAAAATCTGAATTCAGAACATCACCATTTAGACCGTAAGCTCGTTCAACAAAGCAATTAGCATTCAGTCTCTTCCATGGATGACTCAATGATTAGCGCTGTGACTATTAGTACTGAACGTACCATCTGAAATTTGTTTTGAAGGTTTAGTGAAGCATTCACGATTTAAAAATGGTTTCTACATGTATTTTTTTTTTCTTAATCAATGAGAAGCCCAAGCTTCACCAAGGCTGAAGAACCTACAGAAGCATTTTCAACAGAGCTGAATTCGTTTTCTTTATGCCTGACACTGTTTTTCACTCCCAAGTGAACGCCGGCTATTTAATATTTGGGAAATCAGGGTCAGTAGAGTAAATGTTTCTGTAGCAATTTGGCAGAAACACCTTTCATAACTCATAAAGTCACTCCTGGAAAGGCACAACTGGGTCGCAGAAGTGCATGGTGGGATGCTGCTTTCCAGTTATGCAACCAGGGTAACTAGAGGTTAGAGAAAGCACTTGAATAATGAGCTTTTTGCCAGAAAGAAGGGAAGAGAAAAACACAGTGTTTTTAATGCTGGCTTCTGAGCAGCAGCTCCTAATGTGTCTGGTTAGGAGTCATCAAACCGAAATAGAACCGAATGCGTCACAACTTTGAAGAATGGCAATTCACATCCCCAAAGAAAAATACATCTGCTCGTATTCCAAAAGCAAATCCTACCAGCTCTGCGATTCCCACCGATGATGCTCGAGCCACTGGCAGCATGCTGCTCAGCTTTTCTCCCAGCCCATGTCACTACCTTCATCACTCCCCTCCGCTCTTTTTACTGTATCCATCATCCAGAAACACCATCGCCCTTAGGGAATCTCACATTTTATGTGCACCATTTTTATCACACTAAGCTGAACTCCTTTATGTCCCTGACAGCTCATAGCACTTTGATTTCTTCCACATTTTCGTTCCTGTTTTTATGTACTTTACTGGATTATTTCTTAATAAATATAATGAGTGAGGAATTCTTACATTGTTTCTTAGAGAGAAAAGAAGAAGGAAGTTGTCTTTCTGCACCGTGAAGATTTTCCAAGGTTTGGAGAGCTAGGATATGGCCCAAGGGCACCAATTAACACATTAACTAACAAATAGCTCCCATTGAGTCAGGGGATATTAGTTACAAAAAGTGAATCCTGCATTGCAAAGAGACTAAATAAAACGGTGCTTTTAACCACAATTATATCTCCTGTTACAGCTGCACACCAGATAAATATATTAATCAAAATGACCTCATTTCAGGCATGAGTAGCAGTGTGTTATATAACCATGTTAAGTATGCTGTTTTATTTCCCTCCCGCCAAGGAGAAACAGTGTTTGTCTTATAAGGTTCCAAATAAGTCTGGTTATAAAGCGATGGGGGAAAGAACAGGAGGGAGAGACGAAAGCAGGGGAGTTAGTAAGCAAAATGACTCATTCCCTGAGAGCAGAGGTGATGCTGTACTCCACTGTTAAATATTAGTTACTCTGTAGGAAGCTGATGTCATAAGCAGTCTCAATGCTCCTCATATGCCCAGCATTTCTCAGGATGGAATCTCAGATGTGTTAGAAGAATGAAAGTGCCTTCTTTTCAGACCTCTCAACCAGTGACCTCAGCTTACAGCATTCCTTGTTGTTTCCAAAGTTGTTGGTGAGGGCTAGCCCAGAAACGAGGGTCTTGCAGCATCCCCTGCCATCCTTTTGTTCTTTGAAGAAAAGTAGCATTCAATTAATTATTTTCTGGTGCTACTAATCATGCTTTAAACAAGCTCATGAGCACCCTGAAAAGTAGACTACATCCCCCCACACACATAACAAGGCCAAAACTCGTCTGGATTGACACTGCACTGCAGCAAAAATGACCGAGAGGCGTACATTTTTGTAATATAAGATCACTCAGGCAGAGAACTCTGATAAGCGCTGAAAATGTGAAAAACAAATGGCAGGGTATGCATTTCCCATTTGCTTAATACACACGCATAAAAGAAACTCTGTGTAGGCTTCACTGCAGCATACCAGTGCATCCAAAACTCAAAGGTTAGTTACATAAATGATAAGGCGTGGGCTTAAATGCTTCATTCAGCTTGTTAATTACTTGCTTTGTGGTCCGAGCCAACATTCTGAAACAGGTTCATCCAATATTGTGTTGCTTCCTCTGCATTTTCAGTTAGTGTATGAAGCTGAAGTGCTGGTAACAATTTGTTGCAATAGGTTGGGAGAATCTCTTTTATTTTCTGGCAATTCGCAGAACAAACTTACTCAAACTCATCTGCAGATGCTCTTTAAATGTCTTCCTTATTTCAGAGAATGATGAAATATACATCTTGGAACATTCTTTTTAAATGGGGGAATTGCTGGCTGCCGTGAGCATATCTTTATTATTGACGTGTTTCACTGGTTCCTTCTTTGTACCCTTTTTAAACATGAGGAAATGAATGGCAGCCTGTTAGAGAACCCTGACACACATACTCACCGTCTTGAATATCTCCAGAGAAGGAGACTCCACAACCCCCCTGGACAGCCTATTCCAGTGCTCCGTCACCCTCACCGTAAAGAAGTTCTTGCGCACATTCGTGCGGAACTTCCTATGCCCTAGCTTCATCCCATTTCCCCTTGTCCTGTCCCCACACACTACTGAAAAGAGTCCAGCCTCACCACTACGGCCCCCACACTTCAGGTATTTATAAACCTGGATCAAATTCCCTCTCAGCCTTCTTTTCTCAAGGCTAAACAGACCAGTTCACTTAGTCGTTCCTCATAGGGGAGATGCTCCAGGCCCCTCACCATCTTTGTGGCCCTCCGCTGGACTCTTTCCAAAAGATCCCTGTCTTCTGTTCAGTAAGCTGAGACACCGGCTTGGTCGATACCATGGGGAACAACAATTGGTCAGTGCCAAATAGCCTATCCAAAGAAAGGCAGACCACCACTTATTTCATTATGTGCAGGCAGAAACAGGAGATGCAGAATTCCGTATCACTGTGACAATAAATCATACTGTACCTGGAACAAACTAATTATGCCACAAGGCATCTCATCAAGGTCGTACCTGGGAACTGCATCTAAGATTTACTACAAACAACAGATTTGTTTTTAAAGCGGAACTGTGTAACTTGCCTTGATATCATCAAGGTATGTTTGCAGACATCTCAATTTCCTACTTGGAATGTTGGATGTTATATGAACGCGAATATGTTTTAGCAGCTACAGTGAGGTGGAAGCAAATATTGTGGAAGTTTTTGACTTCTAACCTTTTAAGAGACACTAACCAACATCCTTCAAACCTCACCTTCTTATTTCTACATGAAGGCAGCATCTTTCTCCTCTTATAATAAGGTTGCCAGTTAGCGATTTCTGAGTCACAAATGCAGATTAACATTTGGATCTGAATTACAAGTCTCGAAAACTGGAGGTTGGCTGAAAGAGAAACCTCATCTAGTCAATCCTATGGACCAACTGCAAACTACAGATTGCAGCTGCAAATCTGCGCTGAAGCGATCTGGCTGTGTGCAGTGCTGTAGGAAAGGTGATGAGATGTATCTCCTTGCCAGTCTATGTATAACCTTTCCACATCATTCTCTGGATTTTGCAGGAACGTTGCTCCCGAAGTTACTCGTTCCCTTTGCTTCCACACTTCTTCAGATTATTTTCCCTGCTGGCACTATCTTGCTTCGCTTTCCTCATTTTGTTCTTTCCTGCTCATGGGCCGTATCATATCCTTCCATCAATATTGCAGCAGAATGACTCCCGGTTGGAATCAGTATGGATTTCTGCTTAAAAATTGATAGCGCAATATGGCCCCGCATTTCTGTTCCTGTGCACCTGTTCCTCTTAAGCTACAGTCCCTCTGTCTTTAATATTTCCATTCTTCAGATTGCTCGGAACACCAGAGTATTCTTAGCTGTATTTAAACGATCAAATGAATACAATTTCTAAATTAGAACGCACATAAAAATGCCTTTTTTTTGTTACCAAGTGAAGCTCAACTGCACAGTTTAGCAGATCTCACTATACAGATCACTTTTGTCTTCAGGCTAAACATTGTTTCTTCAAATTGAAGATGAAAACCGCAATTAAATATAGGCCACAGATGTTCAGGATGCAGAGGACAAAAATATAGGTTTCGTAACTTGACAGTTATGCAACCAGTTGCTTTTCACATATTAAAACATTTAATTTTATGCTCTTGTTTGCCTTTAATCTAAACACACATACAAAAAAACCAACAACCTGTGAACTGTCTTTAAAATGGTGGGAATTTAAAGAAAAATGGTCCTGATCTATTTTAATCATCACTGATTACTTTTCCTCAAGATCTTCATTGTTTTCTAATTTAACTTCAGATCCCTCAGTACTCAGCCAGCTCTCCATTAAATTTCCTAGGTGCCTCCATAATGCCAAGGATGTAAACTCTAATCATGTTGCAGACCTGGTCAAGGCAAGATTACTTTCAAATGCAATTCCCCTTACCTACCAAATCTCATTCTGAGCATCTACCCTGACAGCCAGAGCCCTCCACGCTCCTCTCACCCAACACAGCACACCACGTGTGCCAGAGATGCGATGCTTACAGCAGTGGGATGAAGACAATGGGATTTAATCCCTTTGCAGATAAAAACTAGCGGAGGACTAAGCATGTTCTGTACTTATATAAAAATCCTTTTCTTCAACTTAGCTTCCCTCTAGTAAATCACACATTAATTCTCTCATGCAAAAATAAAGAAGCAAACCAGCAGAACGTTTGCTGACTGTAAATGCATAAATGAGAATGTTCTTCTTACAACCACAGATACTTTTATCCTGGTTTTCTAGGGAGGCTTCACGTACAAAATTGCACTGCCTGTCCACCATCTCCAGTAAGTTTGGAACCAGGGGCTGGTTTTCAATCAGTTTTGCAGAGATTTCTACCACCCCCTCTGTATAACAGCAAACCTGCATTTGCAGATTTTACTTCTCACATCCTCAGGAGACATTTGAACACCCTGGCAATAGCAGCACAGTTCACTGAATGAGAAATACAAACAGAAAGGCTTGTTAAGGATTTAGCAATTTTTTGTTAAACTAAGGTCAAAACCCATTATCTTTAAAATAAAAACAATAATAATTGAAGAATAGGAAGACAACCAGTTGTCAGCAACCAGAGTCGCAGAGGCAGCCATTCCCCAGACTAGCGATGAATGAGACAGACCATGTGGAGAGCTCAATCTGTGCTTTACATCACAGCGTGAATCTGCAGAACTTTTTCTCTCAGAGAGTGGTCAGGCACTGGAATGGCTGCCCAGGGAGGTGGTGGAGTCGCCGTCCCTGGCAGTGCTCAAGAGGCATCTGGATGAGGAGCTACAAGATACGGTTTAGTGGCTTGTAGCAACAGTAATAGGAGGACGGTTGGACTAGATGATCTTGTAGGTCCTTTCCAACCTTGTGATTCTATGATTCTACGATTCTACAAACTGATATGCTTTGGTTTTGAAGCTAAAGAAGTTTAACTCAGACATGGCCCAGGGCCTCACAATGCCATTTGGCAGTCATAGAATCACAGAATGGTTTGGGTTGGAAGGGACCTTTAAGATCATCTAGTTCCAACCCCCCTGCTATAAGCAGGGACACCTCCCATTAGAGCAAGCTGCTCACAGCCCCATCCAGCCTGGCCTGGAATGCTTTCAGGGAGGGGGCTTCCACAACGCCTCTGGGCAACCTGTTCCAGTGTCTCACCACCCTCACAGTATAGAATTTCTTCCTAATATCTAGTCTAAATCTACGCTCCGCCAGTTTAAAACCATTTCCCCTCATTCTGTCACTACATGCCCTTATAAAAAGTCCCTCCCCAGTCATTTTAGAAGCAGAATTGCTCTTAGGAGAATGCAGATAAGAAGAGCTAAGAGCCTCAGATTTCTTAGAGCAAAATCCATGCCAACATCTCAAAGTGCTCTTGACCCTTCTGCAAAGTCTGGAAAATGGCACAAACACAATGCCTAATCAGTGTGAGTTACAGCTGCTGGTAGAAAAACCCAACGTGTATGATGTCTTCATTCCACAACCCCACAGTCTTGTAAGGGCAGGATCAGATGTTCCCAACCCCTGAAGAAAATCTTCATCTTCTCTAAGAACTGACACAAGTTGGTTGGGTTTGTCAGGTTCAGCCAAGCTGCACAATTTGGGTCATAAAAGTCAAGAGCAGAGTTCTCCTGGTAACATAGAGAGACAGACTGAGAGGTGGTTGTTGGAACCCCTCTATGACCAATTGGAATCTGGCAGGCCAGTTCCTCCCCACAGCACAAAGCTAGCTTCTCACAGCTTCTAAATGAAGCACAAAGTCCTTAATGCTAGTTACTAAATGAGAAGTGGCATCTCAGTGGGCTGCCTTGGTGGATTAATTTTAAATGCATAATTCAATGTAGACCCACATAAACCTTTATGAATAGAAATAGGGGTTATGTAAGCATGTTCTTACAGCATATACTGCAAACTCCTCAGTGTAGCTACCATTTCCGTGCTTTAGGTATACAGCTGTCAGTCGACCAATTCAAAAAGAACCAAAAGAACAGCAGGCCTACCTCAAACCCATAGGCCATGTGGGAGATCAACCATTTCCAAGAAATCACTTCCTTTTGAACCAGTAACAGTTTCCTTCAGCACACTATGAATAATAATAAAAAAAGTCAGATTAGTTTGATGATCCCAGAAATACCCAGTCATCTTTTTAGGCAGGGATTAATGCTGCCTCCAAGGTAAATCCCTTTCTCATTGAATGCCTGCAGAACTGACCTGCAAAAATGATTAGCAGCTTCACTGGTTAAAAATATGGTGAAAGGGTTACTACAATTTATTATTAAACATAATCAGATTAATTAAAGCAAGAATGTCAGGCTCAAGCTAATGGTAGCAGTCATGATGACTGCATGTTGATAGTAACAGCCATGATGCTCCTGGGCTGTAGCTTAACAGCTTAACATGGTTCGTAAGAGCTAGAAAGTGGCAGGGTATTAAGAACAAAAATAAAAACCCCTCCAAACATTCCCAAGCTTTGAGGAATCTCAAATCCAGAGCTGGACCAGAACACTGAATCTGATTCACAGCTCCACAACCCTCAGAACCAAAGCAATAGTTTTGGTTTCATCTGGTGAGAGGTTGGTGGAAAAAATGGTATCAAGGAACCCAAAGAAGCCAATAGAGATTAATTTGGAAAGAAACAGCTATTGGTTACCTGTTGAGTTTTGGAGGGGCTGCCTAGGAAGCATGGGCATATTTGCTTCAAACATCATTTCACTGTAGAGTGCCAATGTGAATCTGGGACAATCTTTCTCAAATTCAGCACAATTCTGGCATATGCAGGAGAAGATTTGACCCTAAGTTCTATGCTGAGATTTATATTTGAACAATACAGAAACAAAAAAAGCCCAGTTATAATCTTATTTAGACCAGACTAATTCCATTTGCTTTAGTAGATTTCTTCCTGACTGGCAGAGTTGTTCCTGAGATTTGAAAGAAAGCCCAGAGTGCCACTTAGCATTGAAATCCTTCTTGCCGTATTACATTTCCTTGGAAAATTGCATCAAGTCTGTTCTTGCTTAAGTCACTCCCAGAAAGAAAACCTCTCTGCTGCGGAACTGTGGTTACAGACCCATACTGTTAATAAAAATAAATGCAAGAGTTTAGCAAGAATACCAGTTCCATCTGGGAAAATTGTTGGGTTCATCTGCTCAGTTAATACAAAGGAGTCGGTGAGTCCATGCTTACAAAATTCCCATTACCAGAATGAGTGACACTGCACAAGGCACAGAAATGGGATGTTCCAGCAGCTCTGGCTCTGCATGCAGCCAGCACCGCTGGCTCAACATCTTTCACATGGCAGAAGCCATGAAAAACTCATTTTAAGGACCAGGCTATTATGCAATGGTCTTGATTGTATCAGTACAGCAAGGAAAGCACTGGGGGAAGGGGGACTAAAAGCTGAGGCTCTGTGCCTGCGACTCCAGGTGGGAGAGCTGTGGGCTCAGGGCAGCCTGAGTTCCCTGCAGCATGATCCACCTCGCTGTCTGCCATGCTGGGACACAAGCTGTCTTTCTAAAGGAGTGGCAGACTAAAAATGAATTGGTCCTGGCAGTATGGCTGTATCGTCTCATTTTCCACTCTGCCTCCAAAGGAGAAATCCAGATGAAAATGGGTGGAAAAAAATATAAAGCAGCATTACAAGTGGCATTTCCACTGTCTGCTTGAGTGACTCCAGTGGAGTTGCAAACTCCACTGCTACTGCTACATGTGAACTGATGCAACTGGCCAAATCAGTGCATGCAGTCATGTGGCCACCTCTGCTGCAGGAAAACCACCCCACCATGTTAATTGAACGTTACTATGAAGGACACCAGAGATCACATTTGGACAATTCCTGGCAGCAGCTCACTCAGATGTTTGTGCTGAAGCTGCACAAACACTTCTCTTGCAGCACTGCATCCGGGAGCTTCTGTCTGGAAGAAAAGCAAAAGGTCCTGCAGAGCTGAGTGACTGCCGGAGCAGAGGCAAGCGTGCTGCCTGGAGCAGCTACTTCTTGTTTGGATTGTAAAGGCTCCCAGAAGTGAATTATCAAACTTGGTTTTAGGGAAAGTCCATTTTCTTGGAGCTTCTGATTGACACCAGAAGATCCTTCAGGTCATGCTGCTTGGTGGTGCTACGTTGCCTAGGGGTGAGTGAGGCCCTCCAGGCCCTGCTGTATGAGCCAAAGCTGTCTCCAAGAGGTCTGAGGCTGACCACAGCCCCGGAGCCATGCTGACCTGGTTTCCAGCCCTTGATTCCCAGGTAACACCCAACTATCCACCATCCAGTGATGGCTGGGCTCAAGATGGCAACACTGTCCTTTGTCACAGCAGCCCCTTTCACTTTACACCCCGAATTGTGTTGCTGGAGTCTGTATGATGTGGGAAGGGCCATGTGTAGTACATGAGGTCCCTGGGAATGATATGGAACAAAGCTCTATGTTACAGGATTGCATTTAATCCAGAGTCTCGGAGGAGATGGCAGGAAGTTTGCCGTCCGCTACTTTGAAGGAAAGTCAATGAGCAGGGCCACAAAGCTTACCGCTTCTAGCTGATATGTGTAGGAATTAAAGGACGTTTCTAGTCAGGTCGACAGGTAGAATATGCAAGTGGAAGGAGAGACTAGAAACATATCTTCATTTTTGTGAAGGAATGTACCAATGTCTTGCTCTACTACAGTCTCATCTAAAGTTATCGTTAAGTAATTCCTCTTTAATGCATCATTCCCAGCAGTGGGTTTAGTATGATTATAAAAAAAAACGCTTTTCTGATCCTTGTCAGAGTGCTTCACAAAATCTGGGCTTTGGCAATAAGTTCTGCTCTGAAACTATTAGACAAGTAGCAAGTGAAAAATGATGTCAATATACCTAGCACTTAATATGCAAGGCAAATATTCCTGTTGATTGATCTCTCTCCGTATGTAGCACGTCTTCACAGTCAGAGCTCTTTTTTTTATAAACAAAGTGATGCAAGGAGACACTTGTTTTCATAAGGGATCATAACACTAAGAGTGCTTATGTAATAAATTGTTCTGTCAAAATGCAAAACAGAAAATGAAGCTCTGTTTTTAAGCACCTCTGATTTCTTTCCATGCAAATACAGATCAGGTCAGTGACCTTTGAGCTCTGCTGGCCGATGAAATGCTGTAGTGGAAATGCTAAGTCACACCTTGAACCAGTGATCGAGCACCTGGTGGGAAGGCAGGGCCAACCCAGGGGAGCTCAGGTGCAAGCAGTGCAGCTGAGTGACCAGAATGGTGGAGCCAGGATCCACCCCTTCCCAGATCTCATCTAAGGGTTGGCAGTGTATGTGAGGGGGTCATTCTGGAGATCTGTGTGTACCTGAGGCCTTCTGAAGGTAAGTAGTTTCTTTCCTTTATTTGTGTGACTGCAGCTGGTCATTTGGGTGAATTCTCACTTGTTGCAGCCTAGGACCTTGCTGCTCTGCTGTTGTTGCTGTGCTTTCCATCATGTTACAAATGTTCTTCTAAAAGACCATGTTTTCCTTTCCTTTGCAATGTGTATGATTCAGGCTCCAAGCTGAGTAAGTGCCTGTTGTGTTTAAAACACAGCTCTGGTTTTATGTAGATATATCCTAATTTGTGCATTTACTCGTGACAGAGAAGTCACTTTATTTACTCCCATATGAATAAAACACGCTTTCACAGCTCACAAAGCCCACAGAAGCTGTTTCCTCCCGCATGTACAACTGATAACATGCTGACCCTCTGGGGGGAACATCTCCCCCTCAGTTTGCTTCTCAATGAGTGTTGCTTTTCTTCACTTGCCCATGTCACTAGTGACGTACAGCCAGTACTTAGGCCAGCAGGAGTGACGCATTCACAGAAAGCAGCCAGCAACATTTCTTGCTTGCTGGTTCTGCCAGTGCCAATGGCACCATTAAGGAAGGCTGCTGCAAGGAGCTCTATGGAAACACAACACAGCCCCAGGATTTCAACCCTTTCCCATACATTGCTGCCATTGCTACAATGGCCTTATTGTGAAATTTGGGAAAAAGTTACCTCAGTGCCACAGAAACATATTCCAGAGAAATGTGGAAAGCTTCTAATTTGGAAGCACTCAACCTCACCCTGCTGTGTTGGGAAAAATACCTGTAAGTTAAAACTAATTTGGAGGCCAAAATAAGACAGTAGGGAAAATATAATGGAGTACCAACTAGAATTGCTGAACAAAACAGGTGAAGAATATTTCTAAACATAGCAGCATTGCCAGTACTGACAGATATGCAATCGTGGACTTGTTAGCTTTTCACTGGATTCCTGTAAAACATGGCTAACTAGAAAACAAGAAAAAAGTAGGCTTGGTCCCATGCATGAAAATCTAAAAAGTTTAGAGAGAGAAACTCTATATTTTTAAGGAGCTATTCTGAGGTAGAGAGAAGAAAGGATGAGAGTTCCAGGTATGGAACAGCCTTCTGTATCAGAATGTTTGTACCAGTCCCTTCTTTCTGCTTTTTCATTTCTATTTCAGACAAAATTATATTAATGAAATACTCCATGACTTCAGTGGTTTTCATACCTACTTGTTTTGGAACTAGTTTGTGTCATAGACCAGAGTAGGCATTGGCAGTCAACAACCCAGTTTATGTAAATGGCCTGTAGATTTTTCTGAACTGCCTCTAAAGAAAGCAGCTATTAAAAGAATTTATTTTAAATCCCTCCTCACACAATAGGAACCATAATAGCATCTCACTATTTCCATAGTCAATAATCTGCCCCTCGAGTCGGGAGAAGCTGCAGAACTTTGGCTTAGCTTCTTTCTTAGAAGCTACATAGTACAGCATTGCTATTTCAAGCGCTGCATTACAGCATCCCACTCTGAGCCTTTTGTTTCTCGAGTTGAACCATCATTCTTCCACAGATTCACCTTCATCCAACCATGCCCCTTCATTCATCCAGCTGGAAATACCTGAGCAACTTTCTTCATGTGTGAAGATGCCTGGTTTTGTGTTCCAACTTTGGAATTTGCAGTTAATCTCACCTGCTTATTTCCATAAAATGTTAAAAAAACAAAAACAGGTTGCACTTAATCTCTGCAGCAAGAACTAATGCAGGCTGTAAGAACAGCAATACCCCATAATGAATAATGACTCTTTGGGTACAAGCCAAAAATGTGCATAGAATGCAAGTGTACCAAGCAAGAAGCCAAGGCCAGAATCCTACACAGATGTCAGGATTCCCTAAATCTGAGAGGTTTCACACCATAATCGCTGACATTTTGGTGGCAATTGATGTTTGTCAAACCAGGGTAAGCCTAATGTAAATGCAGGTAGGGTACCACAGGCTAGACGAAAAGACAAAGAGGGACACGTATCTGACTCTGTAGGCAGCGAATTGCCTCTAAGGTTACTAGAATCCTTCCAGTAACAGTTCTGAAGGACAGAGTGTCATCACAGCCTAATGTCTGTTCTGTATTGATCTGCAAAGCACTCAACTGAGCAAATGGGACAAACTCAACCTTTCTAAGCAGAGAAGTTCTACTGTAATATTTTATATATATATTTTCAAGCAATTAAAAAGACAGTGTATTGCTACGTAGGGAGACTCTCTCTGTCCAAGCATGATACAGGAAACAGAACAGTAGAGTTTTCAGAATGGTTGGTCATTCCTTGCTATTCTAAGACCTTCCTCCTAACCACGGTCATTAAAAAGACTCCATAGCTCCATGGCTATATCTGAAGTTTAGAGTTGTTGATTCTTTGGGTATATTTAAGGAGATGTTATGCCACCTTCTGGTAATGAAAATGTTGTTGGAGTACTGCTAGTGATGCGTAGCTTTGGAGGTCTTTGAATTTTTTTTCTTCCTTTAAATGGATTAATTTCTACTTGTCTGCAAACCCAGTTAATTGTAACCTGATTCACAGCTGCATGATAACATAACAGTCTCTTCTAGCCCAAGTCATTATAGATCACTTACAGTAAGAGGAACCTCCATAATCTCCAGCTAAGTGCATGCTAAGTTGTTGTTTGTATCTCTGATCTCTCCCATAAAATCATCAGATCCTGCATCTGGATGGGACAAAGATCAAGCTTTGGCCAGGCAGCAGGCTTTCTAAGCAGTAGAATTAAAATTCTAAACTGCTATATGCTGTTGGACACAGTCATGTATCTTCCTGCATGGCCCCCTCACGCAACTGAACTCACTACCTTTCCCTATCAGTGGCTCCTTGTAATAAGATAAAGCAATTTTTCCATACTTCATATTTCCAAAACCTCCATCATATCACAAACAGCAATACACTTCACTTTGTCTCCTCCAATTTCACGAAAGCTTCCAGTCTCCCTGCTGTGATACTGTATAGTGAGTTGTGCATGGAAATCTGCTTTCTGCAACGCCCAGAAGCCCTGATCTCCTTGGGGATGGCACTAGCACCCTCTGCTGTTGTACGGGAGCACCAAAGCCAGCTGAAACCCAGTTCCAGCCCTGAGCTCAGAGCATCTCAGGGACAGCCCTCGAGATCCTTTGCTGAAGGCCCTGAGCCACAGAACCTCACAGTTACACTCTTTGCATGTGACTTTACAGTGACTTTGAAGCAGCTTATTTCCAAAAGCAGTTATTGTGTTTGTAAATCATGTTGGTTTGGGTTGTTTTTGTTGGTTTTGTTGTTGTTGTTGTTGTTTTTTAAACCATGCAGAATGAGCTTACTATGGTAGTTATTGCTCATCTATTACCTACAATCAACAAGTGGGCAATAGGAAGTCGGAGCCTCACAAATGCAACAGTCAGCTTTTATAAATGTATCAATAAATCACCAATAATTCAGTGTTGATCTTAAAATTCACCTTGTGGTTATGTGAGTCTAGTTCAGATTTCTTCCTCTCCATGCTTTTTGTCCTCTTGGCTGTAGAAAGAAACTGGAATAAAAGAACTTCAGAGACCCAGAAGGCAAGTAAATACCAAATGCAGCATCACATGACTCTTATGTTCCTTTCTTCTTTCTTAAAGCAACCCCGAGCAGTCTTCCAGTGGCTGGTGAGTAACTCTGAAACCTATTCAAATGAGTATTCACAAAGTTTCTTGTGACCACGGCAGTGCAAGCTGACCATGACCTACAGGAACTACAGCAGCCCCAGAACAAAAGGAGCCATCAGCCCTCTGTTGATGTTTTATCTTTTTAAATAGATTTAGGAAACCTTATTAGTATGACCACCTGTGCTGATTAGTGGCAGGCCACACAAAATCATCCCAAGACAAGATCTATGCAGTGTATATATAAGAGTATACATACAGAGTAGATATAGTGCGTATATATATAGAGAGAATATATATTAAGCAAATACCTCTTTTTATTTTTTTTCCTTAATGAACAAGGGCCATCTATTGCTCACTGTTTCCAAGGAATTGCATCATCACCACTGATGACCACATTTAATAGTAAAATAAAAATGAGAATGGAATACAAAAGGGGCTCCTTCAAGACAAGGATTACAAAAGCGTATGTACATACCAAACATAAAGGAAACCAGATCAAAAGCAACAACAGGGACAGAGAGATTCTAGTAACATTTGCATTACTTTAGGGAAAGGACCACAATCCACACTAACCAAAAGAGAAGAGTTTGCTGAGTAAAGAAATACATGTATTTTACCTAGGGTCAGTAAGCATCTAATGGGATGGCAACTGGACAGAACTTCAGGAATCAAAGCTGAGTATGTCCACTTAAATTACACCTAAAAGCTTCAGAGATGTACAGACGCTTCAGATCTTTGCAAACAAGGAAATTACTGTTACAGTAAAGAAAGCAAGTAGTAAAGTAGGCCTGGATTAACAAACCAGCAGTGAAACTCTTACTCTTTCTTATGTTAGCATGAAACAAACAGAATCCATACCTTCAGTGAGCCCACTTGAGTAAGTTTTCACCTATATACAAATGTCCACAAACTAGCTCCTAATTAATACTGTTTTCAATTACTGTGATCTATATATTTAAATTCGGGCCAAGACTGGAAGATTGAAGTCTTCCTAATGAGCCTATTTTTTGTTTTGCAATTAATCCTATTTCCTCAAAAATACCTACCACCTATCCAGTTGAAAATTGCCCATCGGCCAAATTAGCCTTCAAATTTTACACTGACTGTAAACAAGAATTATAAATGTGCAATGCTGCAAAGAAACAAAAAGAACCAGTAGGTGCTGTTGTCTTTTAAGCCACCAGCATCATTTCATAAAGCCTTTCTTTCAATAGGCTGCTCCCTTCAATTATGACATTTTTAGACTGATGTTGGGTTACCAGTTAAGACAGATGATGCACACGGGAAAGGAGCTGCCCCTTTATCACACAAGAATGTGATAAATGGAGTGGCCTTTGTTAAAAACATGGTATTGCTTTCCAGGTAGCAAATGGTTTCCACTGTTTAACAGAGAGAGATTGCGGATGAATCTTACAAAAAAGAAACCACTCTTTACCATAATTAAAGGAAGGAGATTATTTCAGATTTCCAAACATACCACCAAAGCCAGTGTCTGCTAGAGCATGGTGGTTTTCTAGCATGTGGGAGAGAAAAGGAGGCATGTGGCTCTGGGCTGTTCCACCTGGCATCACTGAGCAAAGCACACAACCCACGACACTGTGATTTCAAATGATCTAAAAGTCAAAATTACTCCAACTCACAGTGCTGTTTGGATCCCTCAGCTATCACAAAATAGGTCTATTAGCAGTCAGAAGCAAATGCAGACTGCCCATCTTAAACCATTACACACAAGTGTGATGACATCAGTGCCCGTGAGTCACGATGATGCATCAGTGTACAGCATCATATCTATTTTATAGCATACAATAATTCCTTAGCCAAAACCACATTGCACAAAACACTAGATTGTTCATGGAAACTTTAAAAACATATTTAGCAAGGGAAATGTTTCAAAAGCCTGAAGCGTGTCTTCTTAGAGCATCAGTGTCTTTTAGTCAAATACATAGGTATATAACATAACGATCAAGTTTTCCTAGTAGCTGGTAGTAGAAAATGCTCTACTTGCTAATACTTCAAAATGAAGCCCTGGATGGCATTTCTTCACTGTGTATTTACATACAGCAGTCTGAACAAAAGTTCTAAGGCTCTAATTTCTCAAAAAAAATGATCACAATGAAGAAGGATTTAAATGGAGTTAATGCAGCTATTGACAATACAAAGAAGGATGCCCATGTCATTTGCTATTGTACAATCTGGGGCATTTCACTCCATGCTTTGGCTTTCTTCTTGGCCAGGGATAGCCAGGGTGGTTCAGCAGGACTGCATGGTGTCATTGGCAGGTTAGAAGAATGTCTTGTTTCCTTTTCAACAGCAGGAATCACAGATGCTTCCTGAGCAATTGGTCCAACTTTACCTGCCAACAAGAAGATATCCATCACTCATCAAAAGGCTAGAGAGTTAAAAACTTGGTTTCTGCCAATAATACTTCCTTCTCTGGGAAGAAAATCATTTTACAGCCCAGAATGTCTGTGACTCAAGAATAAAAATCAGAGAAATTACTAAACTGGATATCATTGGTCCAGCTACAATGAAGGCTAGGACTAGCTATTGCAATGGAAAAATTTGTATCAAGCTTTTAGTTAACAAAGCTGTCTGCAAAAGAATCTTCTCCTCAGTACTAACAGCAAGTGTCTAGCCTCTGACATATGAAAATGTTCTTCAAAATTCTTCAAACCTGGAGACTATAGCCCCAGGTATTTTTATAACACATCTTCTGGGCTAACTCATTTCTTCATCTTTTCAAACCCTTAACTGCCATGACAGTGCCAAGCAAGGAGCTCCACTGGCTTCTTCTGCTCCGTGACCGGCAAGAACATCTAGGAATAAGACTACTGAGTATGAAGGAAAATGGAAGCAAAATACTTGCAGGGCAAGGATCACCCCAGGCTCACTGAAGGCTTAAAAGAAACTGGCATATGGTTTTCAAATCTGCTCCAGCAATACTGTTAAATACTAGGTAGAGGTCAAATGCAAGAAGGTGGGATACTGATGGAGCCAGGTGCTCCTCTTAATTGCAGCCTAACACAAGCCTGTCAACCTCACAAAGAGCAGAAGGCTGTAGATAGGACTCCTTGTATGGCTTTGAGTTACTGTTTAGAAAAGGCATCTTCCCTCCATCTTCTTTGAGAATTTTCAAGATTGATGACTTCAGACAGCCTGGCATGGGGTGTCACAGGTGCAGCTCACATTTCTCAAGATATGGTTCACAAGTCTTTCAACATTGTGCTCTCTCCATCCCTTTCAACCCATACAGGACTTCCAACCCCTACAATTCTGGGATTCTGTGATTCTGTGACTTTATTTTCATGTCTAAGTCAAGCTGGGAAAACTCAAACATTTCCTCAATACCCCATTAGCCTGTGTGTGGCATGTGGCTGGCAGGATGAGGCTGCTGTGCTCCAGCACAAGAACAGAGGCCACATAGGGACTTCAGCAACGCTAAGTACAGGAAGCTTGATCTTGCACGCTCTTAAATCAATGAAAAATGTCCATCAGCTCCATCAGCCACACTCCAGATCAAAGCCAAGAAGTTCCATATCTATCTCCACACAGGAGGTCTTTTTTCACAACCCCGGCTCACAGCTATCCTTGCAGGAGGCAAGCTGTACTTAGGAATAATGGAGGAAGTGTACTATCCACTAAAAACAGGCTGCAGCTCTACATACACAGTACATTTTTTGGAAACATCTAGAAGGATATAGGAATTTAAGCATATTGAAATTTTGAAAATGGGTTTTCTCTTTTCAGGAGAGAAACCTCACCATGCTTAGAGTAAAGCGGAAGAGACAAGAGGCAAGCTAGGTAGTCCTCCCATGGTTATGGGAACATGTGGGCATGGGCTGTCATACAGCAAAACAGACCAATTGCACTCAGTTACATAAGTATCCGATTTCTTGGAATTTGTTTCCAAACTTAGCTGACACTGAGCTGTCCTGGCTTTTCTGCTGCGTACAGAATGTGCAGAATTGCACACAAGGCCTCAGCCATCTATCATGGGAGAAGAAAACTGCTCAAGTTAACATAAGCCAAAAAGTTAAATCCAAGTAACTATCTATCTCCTCTGGATACTGAATCTATATCCCCTCCACCAACAGCACCTTCAACTGGGTAAACTGCTGGCTGTGCTAATGGGAACTGAATAGACAGAGAGTTTACATTTAGGATTCCTAACTTCCTGCTCACATACTGATTGTGCTGAGTGTTTCCAAAGTGTGGTTTTCTGAGTAGTTAAGGAGCGATGTTTTCCTTAAACATCAGTACTGGTTAGAGTTTTCTGTGACATTCCAAGAGTAGAAGACTATCCCAAAAATGCTGTCCCTGGAGGGGAGAAATAGCCCTTGGTTATCAGGAAAGTAGGTCAGTTCTTGGGAAGAGGTGATGCAGAAAAATTTTAATTCTGCTGCAAGGCCCACAGGCGGCATGAGTTCTACTGGATGAGTAGCAGCATGCTTTGTATAGTTCTGGGCTTCCGCTGAAGGATGCATGGCCCCCAAGACATGAATTATTCAGCACAGAAATCCAGCCTGTTTGGGACAGCCTTTCAAAGGAAGACTGCCATTTAATCTGAGCAAAATTCTCACTTTTTGCACCTAAAACTGTGAGATGAAGTAAGTTGGCCTGTAACAGCATACTTTCTAAAAAAGAAAGATGGTATTTCCATCCCCTGCCCATAGTTCAGCTAGCACGTGACATAGAGCCTCCCTGCAGCTGGTCAGCTGCTTGGGGTAAGACAGAAAGATCATTTTGTAGCACTTGTAAACTCAAAAAAGGATAAAGGGTCTATAAACAGCTACCATGGGGAAGAGGCAGAGATGTAACCCCTTAGTATCTCTAATAACAAGAATTCTGGGTGCTGTGGATTGTAAGGGGGAAGTGGGCTCGTAGTGACAGTGTAAGCAACAGGAATCTGGATCAGAGCCACTTCTCTGACCTACTGAGGCATTTCTTATCTTCTTAGGCAGCATCTGAAATCAACGGTGTTCAGCTCACATAAGATGCTTGAACAGCAGAAGAGCTGGCTTATCTATACCTAGCTGAAGCGTGCTTGGCACCACACTGGGTGAGCAGGGAGGCATAAGCTGCAGCCCAGCGGTAGCCCTGGAAAAGGCATGTGAGTCACAACGTCTGAGTCACACTCTTCCCTGCATTTCTCATACAGAGAATCAGAATTAATAGGGCAGGAGAGGGGCCTTTCAGCCTCTGCTCTCCCAGGGGTGGAACTGACTCTTAGCTGTATTATTCCTGATGGGTGTTTATCTAACCTCTTCTTAAACACACTCAGCAATGGAAACTGCAGACTATCTAGAAAACCTTATCCTATTCCATACTTCAGTACTCTTTACTGTTAGGAAGTTTTTCAGCCTCCCCAGTGCATTCTAAGCTCATGCAGGGCATGAGCTTCCTCTCTGCAGCAAATTAAGTCCTTCTGTAGACTAAACAACTCCACTCCCATCAGTATTTCCTGGCTGACTGGAGGTCTAAAGACCTGACCTTTTTACTGCGATCTTCTGGACACTGTCCAACTTCAACTGCTCCCTGCAAATATTTTTTAGTATTGATCTTTGCCAGTAATAAATCACCATCCTGTTTACCTGCCATTCCATGAACTGGCAGTGGAGATGAAAGTGCATCACTTGTTTTCTCTGCTGAATAAGCCAGTACATATAAAGCTTAAACACATGACCTAACACATACACAACTTATATGCAAACTGCGGTCTGAACAGGCCTCATAAAAGGTATGCTGATTATTCAAAAGAATAGAATCATAGAAACATTAAGGTGGAACAGACCTCTTAGATCATGCAGCTCAATCATCCACCTACCACCAATACTGCCCACTAAACCATGTTCTTTAGAACTATGTCTACACAGTTTTTGAACTCCTCCAGGGACGGTGACTCAACCACCTCCTTGTGCAGCCTGTTCCAGTGCAACACTACTCTCCATTGCCTACCACTCTTACCACTTACTGGTGTAAATTATATCCATTATGTAAAGATGTGGCTGAAAGAGAATACCTGCTGCAGCACACGCACTGGTCTTCATTTGTGGTTTCTTCTCCTGAGTCCTCAAGCTAGAAGGCATGTTCTTCTGTGTGTTCTCACTACCACAGACGACTTGCTATAAAAGGAGGAAGAGAAAAAGAGAATGCAAATAAGAAACCTGCCAGACCTAAAGCTTGCCATTAGAGCTCTGGTAGCATCTTCAAACCTATCTATGGAAATGCAGAAAAAGACAGGAGGGAGAGGGAAAGAAGTAAGATAGTTGTTACAAATACAGGGTCACTGCACATGTAAGCAAGTTATCCTCTCTTTCTCACTGAGCAGGAATTTAAGGCTTGCACAGGAAATATGTGCAAGAGCCAGTGGAGAAGCCAGACCTTCAATACAGCATCTGCAGTGAAGCAGAAGCACTGGAGCAGATCAGTGAAAGCTGTCTGTAGGCTACCAGTTGCTGTGCTGCACAGCAACTCTTGGTGAAAGATTCACCCCAAGGTAACTGTACTTGGTACTCTACCTCCTCTACCACATCCTCTTGATCAACTTTGCTTGAGGTTTGCTCTTCAGCCTTCTGTTCCTTGGCAAGAGGGTGGCCCTGGAAACCCTTTTGTTTTAGTTTTGCCATGGAGATCCAAGCCGGCTCAGAGGAAGCAGTTTCCAAATGTAGAGAGGATACTTTTTCTATAAAAGAAGTATTTTTGAAATAAAGAAGGGATTTAGGTCAAGTCAGCCTAAAGCTAGAGTGTTTTCTGTTTTAAATCCTCCTGATTCTGTAATACTCTTTGAACACCGGGGAGATAAAATTACCTTCCCGGATGATCCTATCCTTGGCAACAACCATTTTTTCTGTTTGTTCTGAAGTTTTTTACCCAACTCTGCTTCCGTTTAAGTCAGTGGCAGAACTCCCACCGAGACCATTGTGAACCGGATTTTGCCTTTGAAACAACAACATGCTTACATCACAGATTACAGTAAGATAACCATTATTTTTTCATGTAGGCTGTAAAACACAGGCTACCATTTTGCCTTTTGAGTATTTTAAATTAAGTGACTGTAGGAAAAAAACCCATCCCCAGTGCAACTCCTAGTTAAGGTTTGAACTGCTGCAGTCTGGGAAATTAATTACAGAACAGTGGCAACTTTTACAAAGCTGTGTTAAAACTCCAACTATATGCAGAAATGGGTTCCACCAGAAATGTTCTAGATGCCCTTAAGCTGTTATTCTGATATTATTCTTGCTGGAACACACCCCTCATTAAGATAAGCCAAGAATTCTCTCGACTGGCTAAATCATCAAGCAATTAAATGATAGTAATAACAAACTCAAGGCTGAATTTGGTCCTCTTCAAGAGGATTTTCTCTTTTGTTTGACATTCTTTCAAAGGTCTTACATGGCCACCGCCTTCTATGATGTTTGAATAAAAGTACAGCATAAATACCTGAAGGTTTAGTACCATTTTGCTTCTTTGTCCCTTCTTCCGATCTTGTCTTGGGAGGACTTTTGTCTTCTAGATCAGCTTGTTTTAAAAATGATGTTGTGCTGACAAGAAGGCTTGGAGGTGGCTTCCCAACACCTGCTGGCTTCTGATCCTCCTTGACAACTGTAGAAGTAGTGAGAGCAGCTGAGGGGAGCAGCTTCGGAGACTCAGCACGGCTTTCACTCTGGTACTTCAGTAAAGAAGATGTTCTCCTTAGTTTGACCCCAAATGGATTTTCAACATTTTTTGCTTCACGGTCAGCCCACTCCAGGGAAGAATTCAAATGCAAATCACCATCCTTATAATTTCGATCAGATCTGCTGCAGTTGTTTTTCATTGAATCCTGGACTGCATATTCTTTTGTTATTCCTTCAAATAACTCTGGTCTTATAGGGGAGGTTGGGGAACTCCTGGTATAGGAATCTTCCTTTGAATTTGAACCCCCTGAGAGAGATCTTTGCCATGCAGGTGCAATGGTAAACCTAACTGGTTTTGCAGCAGCAGTCTTTAGCAGACTTTGTATATTTTCTTCTGAGGACTGACTGTCTTTCTCTGGTTTCCTGTGAGAAGCTGTACTGCTTACCTGGTACTCCTTACAGTCATCATTAGAAGAGACATTACATGTCAATCCAGCCAAACTTGAAGAGGCCAGACTTTCAATGGAAAGTTTTTCAGAAGCGTATGATGTGCAGGTTTGCTGACTGACATGGTTACCCTTTGAAACAGGACAAATTATTTCTGCTTTAAAGCATACTTCCAATTTGCTGGGAGGTAGCACGCAACCTGCTTCTAATGCAGATGCAGCAGTGTCTGGTTTTTTTCCTGCATTGCCTTTGGATGGCTGAAATTCCTTATTTTCACAAGTTTCATTGTCATTTTTTGTTGCTGAGCTGTTTTCAGACTTCAAAACAGCCACTGTCTTGATGTCAGAAGAAGACTCTGAATCGGCTACAGCAACCTGTGAAGCGCTCAGAGTGGTATCTAAGACAGACCGGTTGCAACAGCTGTCGTTAGTATCCAGAGAAGCTTCTACTTTGTCAATAAATAGTGCACCCCCCTCTTCCTGGTCTTTGACATTTTGGTCCACAGATTTTGCTGGGGACCTTTGTGCACCATATGCCAATACAGTTATACTCTCCATTTCCATGCCACTGCTAAACGAGTCAGCTGCTAGTACACCTGGAAGCACAACAGTTCCTGCTTCAATTTGTTGAGATTTTGGAAGTGCAGGTACTTCCATATTGGTATTTTGCTGATGTAGTTTCAGTTCCTCAGCAGCCTCATCTGAACAGTACAGCACTGCAGCACTGTGCTGTTCCCCCAGGCTCGCTGGAGGAGACTCGGGTCTCAGAAGGGACATGGCTGCATTACAGTGATGGTCCCCATCTGGAAGGCACACATCTTCTTGCAGCAGAGTACAAGAGTCTTCTGCCACAAGTGTGGAACTGTAGGAGTCACGGTCAGTATCAGCAGGACATTTTACACTTGGTGTCTCCTTAGAACCACCTCCCTTTGCATCATGTTCCACGTGGGCTGATAAGCCTATATTAAATAAAAGAGAAGAGTGTGCACTTCAAGGTTCAAGCACCATCTATATTAGTAATTTATACCAGATATGCAGTCATTTAGCAGTATTTCCCCATGTTTGGCTACTATTATCTGAGAAAAATGGCTGCTAAAAGCATGTTTTAAAATAAAGTTAAATGAGTTTTGTCTGCTTAGGGTGTACCTAATCAATGGCTGTTTAGTTCTTTTCCGTACACATCCCTATTTGTAAGGCTAACACACAGATTTCTGGATATCTGGATTTCCCTAGATATTTCTTCATGTGTATACCTAAAACAGCTGTCTAGATTGATCTGGAGGACTTTTTTGTATTTGAGCAGAGGATCTCAGCATCAGGTAGCACAGCCTCCTGGAGCTGCAGCAGGGCTGCTGAGCACCTGCATGGCAGAGGGATGTCTGCACACAAAGTAACTCTGATGCGTCTCTGTGAAGCAGCACAAGGGACGGCTGCAGGGACAGGTAAGCCATGCACACTGAGTGGGATAAGCAGATCCTCTGGGGCTGATGTTACCCTTTATCAGCTGTATAGTGTGGGTACAGTAAATCTAGTCCTCCCTGAGCACCTGAGACCTACCAACCTGCACTGATATCCAGGAAATCCGGGACAGAAATACACCAGCAAGACATAATCACAGCTGGCACCTTCAAGTACAGACTCAGACTCTTCTCCAGCAGGTCAGCCCCTAACCTGTAGTGACGTGTGCAGTTACTCCTCCCCATGTGCAAGACTAAAACATAATTTGTGTACAGCAGACTCAAATTAATGCAATAGAGATGCCCAGCTAGCAGGCAGGTGATATCTGTGTGCTCCATTTCATGCTCCCTCCTGTGAAACAGCAGGAATCCTCAGTGCTTTGCATGCAAATGACAGATACTAATTTCTTGAACTAAAGACATTTAACATCCCACAGGGTCAGGCCCTGAGTCTGCCCTGAAAACAAGATGCCAACATTCCCACTACACTATAGCATTACCATCAGTCAGTGCACTTTTAATATAGTGCTAAGTAAAAATGTATGTATGCGTTATTCTGCAGAAATTTCAGTTGTTTTTACAAGTTAGATTACAGCTGTTTTACCACAGGTACTTAGCTGTTATTCAAATGATAAGAGGGGAGGCAGGAGATGAAGGTCTGGTAAACAAGCCAATTAACATCACCTTACACATGTAACATACAATTTCAGAATCACAGAATCATAGGATCTCAGAATGGCTGGTGTTGGACCAACGCTGAGGTGGTTTTCTGATGAGTTTCAGGGAACTCATCCCCAGCCAATGTGAACTAACCAGCTGTGTAGCACTGGTACTTCTGAACCTGCTACATTCACCTCACTTATTTTTTATTGCTGTCCTCAAAGATCACCATTTCAGCACCACAGTTTGACTGGAGAATATGATGTCACCATCACACTTCAGCAGCCAGGACTGGTTTTAAAGTATAAAACCGAGAAGGTGCCTGGTTTGAAAGAACTCTCAGCCCAGATAGGTCATGTTGGCCTACTACAGAAGAGTTCAATCCACTGTTTTGGAAAGTCACAAGTTTGCATTACCTTCCCAATTGCTTTTATGCTGGTCACTCTCGAGTAATTCTGTTGGATTTCCCATCTTCTCTGGAGTTGCACGAAGGCATGCTTCTTTGTCTATGTGTTCCACCTAATGAAGTGCAGAAAGATGTTTTAATTAAAGAATAATGCACAAAAATTGTATTTTATACACACACGCGTGTTTTTGAATATACAAAACATTTAGAAATAAAACCTGTCTTGTGTAATTTACCAACACTGTGGGTAATCTGCTATTCCAGTTAAGTAGCCTGAAATCATTCATGTTTTAAATTGTTGAAGGCAGCCCATGATGTCCCTAGAATCTCTGGAACATTCTGAGATTCATGTACTCTGAGAGAATGAACATGTTTTGAAGAGATCACCCAAGCCGCCTGATGACACAGAACAGAGCAAGACAGAGACATCACCACCACTTCTGGCACCTCTGACCACCACTCCAATTAGCTTTACTCCTTCAGCACTACAGCTACACCAGCTGCAGCACAAAGAACATCCAGCAAAGATGTTACAGGGCCCAACTTTCCAAGCAAACCTCATTCTATATTCCAGTCTTCCTGAATTTCCAACGCTTCCTCCCTTCCTCAGAGTGGGGCACTTCTAACTCCAGGACAGAATGTCATGCATGGGTCTCGGATGGAGAGGGCAACATGCAGTACGGAAGGGTTGTTCCTTTTTCCTTCATCCTCCAGCTTGACTGCTGCCCTTCCTTCTGGCAGACGTCACTTTCACATTTCCTAGAGGGCAGGAGGATAAGCCTCTCATTCTAATTTCTCTTTTCCAGAAAGTCTCTCATCCCATTAACACTCAAGTATGCTTTCTCAGGCACCCAGAGACAGTGCAAGACTTCCCAATTTTTTTTTTTTTGTTTTCATCCATCTCAGCAACAGATTCCCACAAGCAAAGGCGCAACCCTTCCGAAGACCCTTCCTTTGGCATACAAAGATTACACCACAGATAAGATGAAATTGTTTGCAGAAATAGGCCTGGGCTCCTTTAAAACTGAAAACAAGCTTTACAAACAATAGGGATGTTTTTACAAATGAAGTGTAACATGCAACCTTGTTTGAGTGAATAATGAAAAAAATTAAGTTGCACTTTTATTCGGCACCTATTACACTGAAGTAATGGGTTGGTGAAAAATATGTGGTTTGCCACCTATTTCCAGAAGGGAAAAAGTAAAGGAAGGTGAGCATGTTCTTTCTGCACAGCAGTACTTTTCCAGAGGAGACTCACCTGGCTTTGCTGGCTCTTGCTGGTAAAGCCCTTTTGTCTCCGGGGGTTGATGGCAATGCGGTGCCGGGCAGCGGAGGTGTCCAGGCAGCTGAGGGGGCTGGCAGGTATGGTGAAGTCAATGGGAAGGGAGCTGCTGCCCTGTGAACCTGCACTCCCTAGAGCAGCAGAAGCTGAAGGACTGATGGGCCCAGAGGAAGCTCCAGAAGGTATCTGTAAAACACAGACACGTCACTGTAAGTTTTGCTCACCCTCCCCACAGCTCTGAAACATCATTCCATCACTAGCTTACTCTGTCTTCAGAAGCCTGAAATGGCTGTATGGACATAAATCCTTACTTTAATGCACATCTAATAACTATGCACTTCTAATGCTGTTTCTTCGTAGAGATTCCTCAGTTCTGCATGTTCACAGCTGTGTATTACACAGAAGTGAGAAATGCTCACTGCAAGTGCCTCGGTTGCCCCTTCCCATTTACTATCTGAGAAGCCATTTGCAATATATATATGTACCAGCAGGAGACACTGGTGCAGTTTTTATAGCTGCCTTTTCTTTCAGATAATGAGACACAACGCAGGAATGTATTATTAAAAAGCTACAATAGTATGGGTATTTTCTCCTCATTCTTTCTAATTCTGAGAAAGTTCCCGCAACCACTTTGCTCTTAATATCACTCTCCCAGAATAAAAACCAATGCTTCTCTCCAACACGTCTCCTAGAACCATCTCCCAGACAGTGACGTGGATCTCATCCTCACACCAGTGCTGTTCTGGGGAACTAAACAGCAGCAACCTTAGATTAAATGATCAAAACACAGTGTTTACAGACTTGCTTGTAGAGAAACCCCTAAACATGCAGTGGGACTTGTACTGTTACTGATTTGAAATGCAGACCTGCAAAATGTCACACATGCCCGACAAGTTTGAATCAGTCTAACACACTCTCTGCTTTGGCTTTGGCCACAAAAGCAGGTGAAACAGCCATGGGCTTGGCATTCCAATTTTGGTTTGGTTTAAGCCTGAGATACTGCATGGAATGTAAAGCATACATATGCTGATAACGTTCTAAAGATAATGAGAGCATCTTACCAACTGAGCTACAAAAACTAAGTACGTTGTTTTGTGTTTAAAGCAACTAACGCTCATTTCCTTATTCTCTATGCTTTTGTAGGTCTGAAGCAAATTACAACAGAATGTCTGAGATTCTGCTCATGAAGGTTTTATACATTGTGAAAAGACAAAGAAGAATACATTTAGTAAATAAGTTATTACTATAATTCTATAAGATTAAGGTTATGCTAAGCTCGAAAGGATCACATTCAAGTTCTTCTGCCTTTCAATTATGGAATCACGATTCTGCTTATTTAATATGCAAACCACCTGAAGCTAGCACCTGAACCACTGCTGTTATAAAGGGCAAATATATATAGCCTATTCCACTGAGGATATTCAGGATATTTTTTTCCTGTGAGCACTGACTGATGATTGGTATCTTCTCTCACCAACAGTGGAGCAGAGACAGGCTTTGCACACTAGTATTGGAGTGTAAGGTAGATTTGGTACTGGTTCTCATGCAGTGATGGGAGGCACATTTCCTACAGAGTATTTGTGCCAAAAAATTGTTCCCGGCCACAGAAGTGGAGGCCCTGCTTTGGTTTTATTCACACTGGGCAGAGGACACAACCGAGGAAGTTAGATTTCTGTAAAGGGTCTCTAGCAAAACAGCATCAGTGCCGGTCAATGCCTCTGCAAAGTCACCTGATGCTGGCTTTGACAGCCTCAGATTTATCCCCAGTTAACCAGAAAGTGGGCATTTACAAATGCAGAAGCCTCCAAGAACTGACACCAGCGACATATCAGGGTTTTTCACACAGCGTGAAGGTCTTGAAAAGCCCAGTAACATAACAGAGGGCAAAGACGTTCAGTAACTATCCTCTGCATCAAAATCAAGGCAACGGTAAAATGTAAACCACCACATTGTGTGTAGGTTCGCATTGTTTAGGATGAAATTCTCTTTTTCCTTTAATAAATAAAAACGTTATTAAATGGAATAACTGTTGTTGAGTTCTTGGTGCTCTTCAACATTTTTCTCATCGCTGGGATGAGGTCATTCCATGTAGCAACTCGTTCTACTAGTTCAAATCTCGGTATTACACAAAGACCTACAAATGCTACTGAAAAAAAACACCCGATGATTGCTTTGGAATTATTATTTTTGATAAACGTATTAGGAAGATTTCTGCTAAGCCAAACTGCTCACCAAATACTGGGGGGTAAAGAAACAGATGCTGCACATGTAGGAAAGCACCTGGTCTCAACCATGGTCAGGCAAGCTGAGCTGGTTTCTCTCACCCTTTCCAAAGGCTGGAGAAGGAGAGAACGGGAGGGAGTTTCCTCAGCAGTGGGCTGGCACTAAGCGTTTGAGAGCCTGGGGTGGGCAGGAACTCCACTCAGCTCCAGCCAGCAGGGACAGTCAAGGAGAAAACCAACAAGGCACCTTGCAAAAAACATGACCTCTATACATTTTGCTAGGCTGGTCAAGGAGTAGAATGTGTTAGCCTGATGGCAGAACTTGCTGCTTGCGGTAGTCACTTGTCATCCAGAGTAAATGGTAAATCAAAGCAGACCTTTTCCTGATGAATACTTTGTGTAAAAAGGACAGATCCTTCCTTTACTGCCAGTGATGAAAAGCAGGCGGTTGCTTGCAAGCCACTGGTGGACAGGTGTTACTAAGCGGTAAGTGCTGCTGGGTATTTGGGCACTGGGTCATGGAAAAGGAAATGAAGTGCTTCTAGTCCTCCTATCTTGCCTGGTTTTTTGCTGTATAACTTTAAAGACTTAGACTTGTGTTACAAAGCTGACTACGCTGTTCACACAAACTCCCTACCAGTAGATTTCTGCCTTTCTTTATTTGGTTCTTATTGAAAACTCTGTGAGAGATATGATTTCAGTACCATTGGCACCACTGTGGACTGTTCGTGAACAGTTTGCTACAACATACTCTAACATGGAATAGATAAAATGAGTATTGTAATGGCTCCACGTGGTGTCTCAGGAAAGTTTGTTAGCAGGAAGAGTAGCTATTTACCTGTTCATCTTCACTGTCTGTCCCGCCTAAACTCAAAGAGCTATGACGTTGAACAGGGTTGGAGGACTGTGGGATAAAATAAGGAAGAGGGTAAGTCAAGGGAAGGACCACAACGAACTACCTGGGACTGGGTGTGCAGCATTAAAATTACGAAAAAATACAAGAGGAAAGTTATAGGAAGGGTGACTGCGAAGTCCCTGCCTCACAGAATACCTCTCTTTTTTTCACTGGACACCAGACATGAGGTAGGGGAACCTTATCCTGCGACAAGATATGCCTTAAAGGTTGATCTCAAAGAACCAAAATGCTCTGCTGGGTGTATATGCAACAGGGCAACATGCACTTTAATGAGGAATTGAACCAACACATTCTTAAAAGTTATTTTAGTTTTTGTCTTATTATTTTAAGAACTTTGAATTGACAAATGCTTGCATACTCACTCAAATCCAAAATCATGCATCTGCTATAGAAAGGCTATTCATAAGAAAGATAATTCCAAGTCTCCCTTAGAGTCCCATCAGCGCCTATTCTCATCAGACTCACAGGATTCTAACTTGCCCGTTAATTCAATTCATATTGCCCTAATTCTGAACTGTTTCATTCTAAAACCAGTAGATTCTTCTGCAGTTCCATTACTTCTGTTTTCCCTATTAGCTTTAAAACACCATAAATATCTTCCTCTTTCATATGTGCAGGCAACTGCCAATCTGTCCAGCTCTTTGGTGCTCAAAGACTTGTTCTCAGGCTGGGAGTAGAACAGTCACACTAACACAACACTCACCCATGAATACTTCACTTTTTGTGCTTTCCGCCCTGTAGACCTGCCAGGAGACACTGCCTTGCCCAAAGGCATTCAGAGTTGTCCTGTCAACTGACTTACTCTCCTCTTTCTGTTATGATATAGGTTGCAACTGCCCCAGCAGAGATCTACATAAAGCCCAGAAAACTGTACTTGTATCCCTCACAGTGACGAGTCCACTATACTCATAGTTAACGCATTCTAGTTCTGACTGTTGGGTACCATCACAAGGTGCCTGGCAGTAGAAAGAGCTTTAAACCACCAGGCAGTTCATTACTGCAAACAGACTTTAATGAACCAAAGAATTACGCTAATTCCTCATTCACAAACATGTGCCCGAAATGAATGACTCCAGTGGTGTTTTACACAAACATCGCGTCTAAACACCATAGGATTGCATAAAATAAACAGAACACAAAATGGTATCAAAACACATCTTTGTGGGTACAGAGGTTTTATCACAAGTGAACAAACAGGCCTTTCCCTTCCTCAAACAGATTTTATTTTTTTGGTGCAGAAGGTCACTGAAGTGACTTAATAACTGTACCTTGCTTGGTGAATTGGTCAGAACTTCATGAAGGGTTGAAATGTCAGGAGGGCTTCTAGGCAATCCATCATCCTCCGAAACTGTGCCGGCATCTTCCGTTTTCTTTCCAGTGATAACAAGTGGAGGAGATCCAAGCCTGATGTTTTGCTGCAGCTGAAGCTGTGGTTAAAGAACAATTCAGACTTTCAATGGCATTATCTACATTTTGGAAACTTTTATCCCAGTTGCTCCTATTAGACATGAGGAGTCTTTTATTTAACAAAAATATTTGAAGGAACAAGCTATTCACAGAAAAAAAAAAAAAAAGAAACATTAATTAAATTTTATTTAATTATATCCATCAAAGACCCATAGTTAGAACAGACTTCCATGCAAAAACTAACATAAAAATCAGTTTTATTCAGTAAATTATCCAAGACAAATTTCAGCAGGCAAGAAAATGTATTGCAGTATAACTAAGTTTAGATTTACACTTTTATCTTAGGTTTATACATTCTCTAAATGATTACATATGCCAGGATACCCAAATAGTCCCACAGAGTACTGTGAGCCAGCAGTCCCCAACCCCAGGCTTATGAAGACAACTCTTCTTCCCAAAGCCCTTCCAAATCCCATCAGCTTGTCACAGTCCTCTACTACAAATCAGCGAGACCCACTTCTTACAGAAAGAGAACTTTATTCAATTTCTGGTCCACCCTAACAAGCTGCTTGTTCATTTGCCCCAGCATCACATCCTGGTTCTGTCTACAGCAAGAATGATAACAACAGTCAGGAACAACTTTGTTTGTAAAGGAGTATGGAGATTCTTTTCCAAGCCTGCACAAAAGAACGCTCTGGCAGGCTCTGACCCTCAAAAAGAAAACAGAAGTCTGTAACCTCACAAGGAGCCAGATGTTCCCTCAAACTGAAAAAGCTCCAAACTCAGGAAACACCATTACTAGAACTCTTGGCTTAAGTATTTCGACTATGTCAAACCTGGAATACAGACGAGGTCTGAACAGCATTTTTGTGCTTCAACTAAAAAGACCTCACTTGAATATCCCCAGGATAAACATACAGACCTCTTTTTTTTTTTTTTTTTTTTTTCTGGTTCTTTGCTTATTGAGCTAACTTTGGAAATTCTACACCTAAATTTATACTGTTCTCAAAGCTATGCATTCACTTCTGTCCCTTTAAAACAGATTTAAGAAGCTGTCATTCGGTGGGATTCATTTGGAACATAACTCCTATAGCTCAAACAGTTACACAGGGTAGCACAATGCCATCCTCAACCTCCAGGCCCCCAATATAAATGGCTTTCCTTCCCTCTTACCCTCATCGGTCAAATAAGTGTCACCAACACAGTCTGCACAAGCAGGAATGACAACAAACTGCACAAAGATTGCATTATATGGGCAAAAAAATATGACATACAGCATATTTGTGCATTTAATGGGAAGGAACACACAGTCAATGTTATTCTCCTCCCTCTTCACAACTTCCCAACTCTGAGTTACTAAATTTGTTGCATGCAGACAGTAAAGTGGTAGGTGAGAAACTGAATTTGCAGTCTTTATTCTACTAGTAGAAGTTAATCTACGCTGCTAAGAAAATATCTGCTTTTGTTAGTGCTTGACTTTTAATCTGACAACAGTCAAACTCACAAAACCAAGCTGTCTTTTAAGGCTATGAAAATAGTGCTGGCAGTATTAAGTTACCATGCAGGATGACACATGGATGAGGAGAGCACACAGGGAGCTGGAGATAGCATGAAAAGAGCTTTTTTTCCTCAGTGAAGTTCTATCATACACAAACATGACCTTCCCTGCTGCTCCTATTGTTATGCAAAAAATACCCTGAATTGAAGGTCGGCTTATTCTGCAGTCTCATGGAGGGACAAGTCTCTCTGTGCATCTTCTGTTTCTTAACATGTGATGCAATTGTGTTTTGCAACATGAAGCTCTCACTGGGCCAAGGAAGAATTTCAATGGCCTTCGGCTGCCTTATCAGCAGTTTGTTTTGGTCTCTGGAAAAACCTTAAACTTTTATCTCAGTGCTCTGAGCTGGATAACTATTTGAACGCAATTAGTGTAGCCAACAGTTGATAAGGGAGTTGTCAAGGAGGGATCGGTATGTGCTTTGGGAGAAGGAAATGACCTAGCAGAGTACAGTATCCTCTGCTGGCAGAGAACGGAAGAATAATGATATAAATAAAGCTGCTGTTAATAATGACCTGACATATCCATCATCCCACACACTTGCACAGCTCCTGGTGCTAACACGTACTGCGGAAAAAAAACACAGCCAGAATTGAACAACAACAAAAAAAAAAAGTCCAAAAACTCAAAAAAACACCTTTTGTAAACAATAATAGATTAAGGGACGCTCTGCAGTACAGATAAGTGGCCTCAACCCAAAAGCAGCAGCTATGAAGGCTATGAGGTAAAGAATGGGAATTCCATTGGAAGAAGACTTACTCATTAAGGAAAGATTCAGTTCACAGACTCTTGGACACACGTCAGTTGCACAGTATGGGACCTGGACAAGGCTGAAAACACCATGACATTCAAAGATGCAGCTTCCAACAAGCAGAACAGATCCAAACGTAGCAATTCTGCTTTGGATGCTTCAGTCAACAAAGATACGCAGCAGAGGCAACAAGCAACAGAGTTTCCTAGGAGACAATTAATAGAAGGCAGCACCATGAATGAGAGAAGGATGTTCTCACCTGCAAAGTTTTCACTCTTCCAGGTATGCATTCCTGAGATGATGTGTCACCTGCTGCACTTCCTGATACAGACTCAAAAATGAAGACACTGTCATGGGACAAGGCTTTGTTTCCCATGTTTCCTTTGGGCCTAGAAGGAAGGAAGAGCGGTTAATGCCATAGGTACAGCTCTCCAATACTTTTCCTTGCATGGTGATCTTAAAGAAAAGGGGGTGAGATGCATCTCACTCAACTGCAAGCTAACTGTCTGAGGTAGTCATTGCCATCTCCTTCTACACCCAGGAGGGAAGAGGAAGAACTTTTTAGGATGGAATTGAATGGAAGCGTCTATTTTAGGATGTGAGCAACATCAGTCTTGAATACACAGCCTAGTCTTTGTGGGTTAGAGAGGGAAGGGTTAGAGTCCAGGGTGGTAGGTCAGGTGATGATGACATTCAGTTCTTTCTCTCTGTATATATATCATAACAATTGGACTTGATGATCTCGAAGGTCTTTTCCAACCTAGATGATTCAAAGATTCTACTTGCATTTGCAAGAGAGTTACTGTATTTTTGTCTGGCAGCAGCAAAAAGAGCATTGGATGAAATATATGTAGAATTAACTGTAGATTTCATACAGATGAGTCTTTTATGTGCAAACATTTGTGTGCGACTCCAGGCAGTGTATTTTTATTTGCATTGATGTAAAAGACACACTGTTAGTTAAACCCCTAGATGTTTTAGCTACTTTATTTCCAGCACTGCTTTCCCTGCGCAAAAGCTCAACTCATTCATGTGCAGCACCCATGAAGCTGCTATGCCTAAGGACATGATGGGGCTTTCAACCTAGCGCTTAAACACTGCCATCAGGGAAGCTTTTCTATTTCCATTCAAAACTCACACCTCTCAGAAAACTAAGAGGTAATGGCACATTATGCCCACTTCTCCTTTACAGATGACCAACCTCATCAATTCCCTGCAGCACCATGGCGTTTGGTACATCTGGGGTTCAGTCTCTAGGTATTATTCAAAAAAGACTGCATGTTAAATGAAAACAAAAAGGAGGTGGAGGAATAGGAAGAATAGGAGAAGGAGGAAAAAGAAGCAAAACCAATACTTCCGTCTTAAGAATAACAAACAGCAAGATTGTTTTAGGACTGGCTTTGGTATTCAACATGCCAGGAATTGCAAGGCTCGGGACCTGACTACAAACCCTTCAAAGCTGTACTTCCATTGGCTTTCAAGATCAGATCTTCCAAATGATTTGTCCAATCAGCCTCTCTTGATATCTATAAAGTGTACTTGTGCCATGCAGTCTGGACAGGACCAGGGTTTTCAAATAGCACAAACATACTTTTTTTTTTTTTTTTTTACTTTTTTTACTTTTTTTTTTTTTTTTGCATAGCCCAACCAATCCTATGCCTAAGGGGGAGAAAAAAAAGGAGAGGTTTTACTCACTTCTTGATTTCTGGTCTTACTAAACAGTTTTAAATCACTGGAGAGTAGGGAGAATAAGACTGAAGAAAAGAGCATCTGGACTTGGAGAAGGGCAAGAGAAAAGTGTTCTCACTTACGCAGTCGCTGGAGCAGACAGTTGACTTTAAGCCAGAGTCCTCCTATGGGCTGACGGATTAAGCTCAGCCATTCCTAAACCTTTGGGACCAGGTTAGCTGAGTCACTACAACTATACAACTTCCTTTACCCTAAGGAGGGGTTGTGCAGCCAGCAACTTACTCTGTTAATATTATGCTAACAAATGAAAGAAATAAATCATTGTTTCCTTAAACCCAAATTGTTTTTATGATGTAGTTGCATAAGTACAACAGAGAGAGTGGAGAATGGTAGGACAAGGAGGTGCAAGGACCCATAAGAAAGTAATATCCCTAAGTTATTCCACCAGGAGAAACCAGTAGCGCCCAGCTGCACCTAATATCTTATTCAATTACGCAGATCATCTGACAGCAATGCTGATTTCATGAGTCTCACACTCATGGCTTCTGCCAGTGTCTTATGCATCCGATGTTCCCTCTAACAACACACTGTAAACCGTGGGAAGTGGCCAGTGTACTATCACACTTGGTCAGTCCAGCCCGTAGCTCCACGATCCAAGGCTGAAGATACTCAAAGAGAGGCCTGAGTAGTTCACATGGAAGGAGAGGAAGGCTGGAAAGCAGCCAAGCTATAGGCTGCAAGATACTGACCTGTGACACCCCTGGTGAGAGACATAACCGTGTTCAGAGGGTTGTCCTATTCTAGAAATAGAGCCAAGCAATGTAAGTGTTGTAGCATAGATCGTCTATGGTTATAGGTGAAGCACTATTAACAGCACAAGTTAATAGTTTCTATTTAAGCGAAAAAGGCTAATTTTCTGAACTGACTCCATCCCGGTGCCAGAGAATTGTTCTGGACACAAACCTCACTCATATTCACAGCACTTCACGGTGGCTGACACAAAACTAGAGGCCTTTTGTTGCTCCCTGTACCTAAATGGTTGTGCAAGAAAGTTAATATAAGCAGCATTTTCATACTGAGAACACATAACATTTTCTTTTCCCTTATCCAAACCAGAGAGAAGAATTTATGCTAAAAAATAGCAACTCATCTTGGCATGTATTCCCTGCACTGCAGTATTTAGTCATTCTCTCTTGTAAAGCTGATGATTATCAGACCTTCCAGGACAGATTTCAAAGACTAAAACCAATCAAAACAATCTGGGCTGCATTCAGTTTTACAGTCTACAAGGTTGGATCACCCCTGCCCCTGGCTGCCCTCCCCCTCTCCTCCATGTTGGCTTTTGAAGCAAGTAGCTAAGAAAGAGGAAATTCCTGGAATTCTTTCATCAGCATTAGGGCTTGTTTTGCACAAACTTGGATGGAGGCTGATCCTATGGGGCCAACTTGTGCTTTCATCCTATTGCAGCAAGAGGTCTGCTTTTATTTATTTATTTTCCTTCCCTGCCAGCTTACCCGGCCTCCTTCGGTGAATGAAGTGTGTTAGCATCGAGCACAAAGATGCTGACATCCCTGATGGACTGGCTAGGTTTTAAGTTACTCTCTCCCCTGGGAGGTGGAGGTTCTTTCCTTTTCTTCTTGGCAAAGAAATTCTTGAAAGTCTGAAATCTGGATTTTTTCTTTCCTGCAACATGAGAAAAATGAAAATTTACGGAAGTTGGAGGTGTTGCTTAGCTTGGAGAAAGTTTTTTCTTAAATTCTGGAGGAAGTCTATGAAGAGCCATGAGCAGGAGCAGCCCATTCAGTTCTAATCAGCTGCTTTGTAAATAATTCAGTGCCAGAGTCCAGTGAAAGGTGAAGCTGCAGTTCTTAGACAGGTTGCCTATAAAGCAACGCTGGCCTTCAGCTGACAATGGTGCTGCCTACTTAGGTTCCAGTTTATGAAAAATGCACCTTATGTAGAGAACCCTTCTATCTACAGTTGAACAGTGATAACACAAATCATACGCAGTACAGTTTTGATAAAACAATATTTTAAAATCTTTCACTCTGAATGTCTTTAATTTGCTTGCTTGTTTCTGCTTTTTCTTTACTCAGTACTGTAAGGACACAAAGAGATTAAAACTGGCAAGCGAATTTAAAAACCCTAAAACCAAAATATCTGTTTCCACATTAAACCACTGCCCCAAATTAAAATGAGCTCCTCCAAGGTCAATGGAGCAAGCTGAAATTAAGGCACTCACCTACAGGACCCTAAACACAGCAGCTCTAAGAACACAGTTACAAAACTGTTGAGCTGATTACAGATTTTCCACTGTTGCAGGGAAAAGAAATACAAAAAGAACAGCACAGACTGTAAGAGACATAATTGACGTCTTTCATTTTGAATAAACTAGGATATTTTATCATTATTATTTATATTTTCTTTCAATACACAAGAGCTGCGTTTTATTTGTCACTAACTCTTACACTGAAGGGTTGGTTTGGAGTGGTCTGGGCCAAGCTATTGTACTAAGACCCTTGTGGTGGACATAAATGCATATGCAGAGCAATAACATCACTGCGTATCAGAGCCAAATTCATTGTTCAATTAATACTTTACAGCAGTTGGCATAATAAATGTTCACAGCTGGAAGATTCCTGAATAAGCAAGGCATTCTTTCCACAGTTATTGTCTTATCCCAGTGAAGATTTAGTCAGCAATGCTCCTTCTCAACGTGTGCCCTGTACGTGTAGGGATTTCTGCCAACAAGCCTTATCAAGGCTGAAACTGTGCCATCACACAGCTGCATCACACACCACACAGTAGCCACTTTGAGAAGTAAACAATGATGCTGAGATCTGCTCCCCCATCTCCTCGCGGCTCTCAGGCCCAGCGCCAGCAGCATGCATCGCAAAATACAAGAATGCAGCTGCCAAGGAAGATCTGCACTTTACTTTTCCACTGCTTTGGGCTGTCACTGGGACCTAGCTATCTTTCAAACAGTACAGTGTAAGACTGCCAATGGATTCCTGCTCACCTAATGATGAGGTGTGGAGCTCCCATGGAGGGTTTATCAACAGAAGATCTCAAAAGCTGCTTATCAGGAAGTAAGTGAACCAGGTAGTCATGGAAAACAAACAGGATAAATGGACTCCCTCAGACTCCAGAGCTGAGCCCAAAGCTTTTGGATTTAAGACTCTCATGAAGCTCAGTGAGTTTCATGCTGGGCCCAGAGAGAGATGGCAAGAGAAGACAGATCACACAGCAATCAGAAGAGCATTGTGCCCACAGAGAACACAACTGTGTTGATCGAGACTTTAGAGTCTTCAGAAACACCTGTGTCATTCACATCAGCAGTTACACAACTTACATGGTATTCTCCTAGCAAATCTGACGAAGGGGAATTGGTTTATGTTAGACAAGCAAAACAAAAGATTAAACATTTCCATGAAGCAGTGCTCCCAAATTACCAGTCCAGCAATGCCTGCAAGCACATTCTGAAGCCTCAAAGAGCAGAACAGCAGACTCGGCTGCATATGGAGAGCTGCCCTACACCAGGCAGCCGTCAGTGGTACGGACAGTGTGAGTGTTACTGATGAATGCAGTTAGATGCTATTATTTCCAGAAGCAGCAGGTGAATGTTTGGAAAACAAACAAAAAAACCCCACCACCAACAACAAAAGAAGTGATCCTAAAAACATCTAAGGGAAAGATATAAGAGAAACAGATATTAAGAACTACCACAAAGGAGAACATTGTCAGACTGCTGTTTCAAACTCTTGTTTAGATCAGAAATGGTGCTAACTTTAGAACAGAGACTATGGAAAGGATTTGAGACCACTGCCAATTAGTAAACCTCAGCTGGCATGGGACAATACCTGGGTACTGGTGCACAACACAGAGTCCTCCAGTGCAGACACACTGGTTACTTCAGTGCCTCCTCTAGTCTCCAATGTATTACTGATGTCAGGGCACACCCCTCCAGCAGTAATTCTTCTTTCAGCTGCATTCTGCTCAGCTGCATATCTTCAGCTGCTTCAGAGTGAGAAATGCTACGTTTCTCTCAGCTCCAGAGGATGGCCAATTGCCATATTACGGCATGAGAAAGATGACTACTAAACACTTTATGCTGTGCAGAGATGAAAACCATGGGACTGCTCCGCACTGGAGCATTTGAAGAAGACACCATTCAGAAGGACGGTGTTTGTTCATATCAGTGTCCTGCTGCAAACACTTGTGTATTGGTTCCGCACACTGTTAACAGCAGTGGTACATTTCCTTTAAAAGGAATCTACATTTAAGAGCGCTGTGATAAGGCCAATATATCACTAAATTGGTAGAGTGCTCTATGACAACTCAACTAATAGCATGCACAAAGATCTTACTGCTTAAAATGGAAGAAAGTTGTATAACAAACATCTAGACAAAACAGGGCGAGAAAACCCAAGCTCAGACAACTGCCTATTCCCCACTCACCCACTGATAGATATTGACTCGTCATTTTCGAATGCCTGCAGTTGCCAAAATTCCACTTTAAGGCACTAGAAATAAAATATTATATTTAAAAGCTACTGTCCTAACAAGCAAGAGCCTTCCTGAAAATGAATTGCTTATTCTAACTGATTTAGCTCATTAGCTTATGATAAGAGAAGAGGATCAGGGATAAGCATCTGCTTTCTCTGTAAAGTTTATTCTGTGTTGTTTTTTTTCTTTTTGTTTGTCTATTGCCTCTTTCATTGCTTCTCCTGTGCACTGAAAGAATCAACACTCTCGCTGCTCACTGCATAGTTCTTTTCTGTAACAACACAGAAGATAAGAAGATGCTCTTTCCAGTGCAAAATTGAGACTGTAAAAAGTAGAGGGAGTATCTGATTTGGGAGCTCAAAGATCATATTTAAATGAAACAGTTCATTCAGAGATACTCTGTTCTCTCTGACTTCCTAAGGTGTGGTCAGGGCACACTTCCCATTTTTTTCCCCTCCAAATCCAGTAGATATTTTCACCAATTAAAATACAGGATTAAAAGCAAAAAAAAAAAAACAACCAACAAAGCAGACTAGATTCTCAGAAAATGCCATTATTCTAGCTTCATTACAAACACTCAGCATTGATAGGCAATAAAATCAAGGAATTCAGCAAGGCTAGCATTGGATGCTGGTAGTTTGCGGACAGTTACGCTGTCTCTACTTGAAAGGAGCAGCAGGCACTAAAAGCCCTGTAAAACCAGTCAGACAATCAGGGAAAGCCCAAGAAATTAATCCAATTGACTTGACTGTGAAGGCTGGGAATTTCAGCCCCCCAAAGCCTTTGGGGTCACTGAAAGCTATGAAGAGGAAGAGGTGAGACATCTCTACATGGGATGTAAACACAGGATATTTTTAAAAAGCAAGGTAGGATTTTTCAGGTCCAGTCAAGTGTCCCTTGAATAATTCTGTAATAGTGCAGCAACTTTTAGCTTTTTTGAGGTTTGGTTCACTTGGAGACAGAAATGTCACTGTTTTTGTTAGAGCCAACACTGAGGACAGCAAGGGATTTCCTGACTTCCTTGTCACCAGGATCAGAACTTGATCTGTTTCCTGAACACCAGCAAACTAGCACAAAATCTGCATATGTGGGTTTTCTCACAAGGTCACCAGTGTATCACAAACAACAGCAGCCAATGTGGTAAAGTAGATTACAAATTTAGGAAACCAGCTGCTACTGAGCATCCAACGTCACACTACCTTCACCCTTATCCATCTGCCAGGCAAGGTTCAACTATGAGTTCCTTTGCCATTTGCTTCTCTCTTCTACCAAAATTCTGTAGGCAGCAGATGTGTTTCTGAAGAAAGAAGCAAGATGGCTTTTGAAACACTGAAACATTGAAGATGATCATGAAATGTTAGTCAAGGGAAAAAAAACTATCAGGTGGTACAATAGTCACAGCTGAAATGCCTCAGCTTTTGTGGTATTCTTCGTATTTGCTTAGCTCCCCGACACCAGACTGAACATTAGCACAAGGGATTTGCTTTAATTAAGACCACTCTGGTGCAAGGTATTTCCCCTTCCTTCAGATTATTCCAATCTGTCATGGCTGTTTGCATCAGCCCATGCCACCAGTTGACAAGATAAGTAACAAATTACTGTCTGTGCCAAGACCAGAGTGTAAGGCTGTAGTGGGGCACTCACAGCTCCCACAGACAGCCCCAACATAACAGAGCTGGCTTACAGCATCCGTCACAGCATGCACAACAGCCAGCTGTCCAAGCTCCCGTGTCCTGTCTTCTGAAAATCCAAGGTAGAACCAGAAAATAACCAGGAAACAACTCTCCAGTAGGGCACATCAAATGCCCTTCCTATAATACTGCCAGCTGACAAAGCCACACAGAAAAAAAATCAAAACAGAACTGTAAACAAGGTCCCTACAGATGGCCCTCTAACCTGAAGAAAACAAACCTTGGCTTCCAGTCAGCTATACAACCAGAGAACTCCTGCTTACCTGCATACTCTTCGGCCGTCTCCCTTGGTTCAGGTGACTGTATGACATCTGTTGGCCCCGTAGCCATGATATAGTCACTGAAATGGAGATTAAGGTATTAGTTAAATTTTAGTCCACTTTCCATGCAGACTATGACCCCACCTCACTTGAAGAAAGAGTGTGGCTGGATCCTTTCTAAAGCTGCATTCCCAAATGCTCATCACAAATAGGGCTCACACACTTATTTTGTATCTCAGCCACAGAACTCTTTTTCATTAGCACTTATTTCTCCAGTCAGAACTAATAGAGCAGCCTCACTGCATGCCAGTGCCTCTCTCTTTTTAAGAATCTGGGATCAAAGTTTGCATCTAATGAAAATGTGACCAGCAAGGTCCGTCACGCTCCCCAGTGCCAGAATCATGAATCTTTATGCATGCTGTTTGCTACAGACTGACAGCTCCATGCACAGTTCCACGTACAAAGCATCTCAAGTAAGAGCTCTGCTGCCAGGGTTGGCGTATTACAGTGCCCTCACAGCAGGCAGCCTGTCAGCATTATTAAAATTAGTTAAGCATCAGCACTGAACCATCATCCTCGGCTACACTACATTTGTGGAAACCAATAGATCAAATTTATTTTGGATCCAGCGCAATCAGCTTTTAGCCACAAGCTTTGAAACCTTATCGCAAGCTGGGCTATTGATCAACCACATTAGCTGATGGCATCATCTTCCTCTCCGATGAAAACAAAAGTTCAGCCTAGTTTTAAGATCATTCAATGTTAACTGGCTCCACTTTGTATTTTCCAAGGCTCCTAAATGGGCGTCTGTCAGAAACAAAGGAATGAAGCAACAGACTGCAAGAGTTACAGTACAAATGTCAAGCGACAATGGCAACGTGACAGTCCAGCATGGCAGCTCATAAATACTGTCCTTTGTTGGGGAGGATCCCTAAGTGATACCCTTACACAGCAAGCAATTCCAACCTGCTGTGGCAGGACTTTAAGAGTATGAAATCTTTACAAACAAATGAAAACACCCCCAGACAAATCCTGCCCACTTTTCTGCGTGGTCAGACAATCTTCCACTTCAAAGCGGTCCACTACTGCCAACTTAAATTGCTTAGGTATCTACCTGGCCAGTTAGGAAACTATTGTATTTTTTCTCTATCAGCCACACTTCCAATCTGTCATACCGGAAAGCACCAGTTCTTCTCCCAGCTCATGGACAGCCCCACAGAACCTCAGATAAAAACAAGGAGTGCACAGGCAATGGGACTGGAGATGGGCTGCAGCCTTCTTTTGCTTCAATTCATCTTTAGCAGTGGACATAGAAGTGCATTAATGCACTGTCGGTCCAAACAATCTCATCTCACCTTGCAAAAATACAGTGAAAGTCATTGCAGGGACCAGGACTGGTTATACCTTTTCTAAATAAGATGCACTGAAGACAGTTTTGAAGCAACTGATAAACAATATTCAGAAGCAATCATAAGCAAGACTTCTAAGATTTTTTCTTTTGGACAATGATAATCACCCAACATTTCTCCATTTTACCCTCAGGTCTCATCGACTATCCTTGGAAATGTCTGCATCTCCTGCGCATTTCAACTCAAATGGTCATCTACAGACCTCCTCAGACAGACTCTGTGTTAAGAAGAAATTCTGATCCATTTTGCCCCTTGATTTACACGCCATGCAGACTGACGTTACAATTTTTCTTTAGGGAAAGGAAAATACATTTGAAATAAAGCATCAAGGAAGCACTCAGTGAATGTACAAGGACAAACTGGCAAGTCCCCAAACTTGAGCTTATTTTCACAGAACATGAGTGGCACCGACATTTGGCTCATTTGCACCCCTAACTTCTGATTCGCCCACCTTCAATACAATGAAAACATCTGAGATCCATGTTTGTTTTTGCTGGCTCTACATTTATTTAAATCGCTCCATCATCTCATCTGCTTCCATCAGTCCCTGTAAACACTTCGACTGCTGCACTTACTACAAGTGCAAGCATTTATTTCCATTCGGTGCACCTTTTATACCAGTAGAACTATAATTGCAGGGCAGTTCAGCTCCGAGGCAATCTCTTTACAGGCAAATCAGCTCCTGCACTAACTCAATTTTATAGCTGAGCTCTCTGGGGCATATAGAAGTCAAGTGTCAATTGCAAGGGCACACTGCCTGTCTGCAGAAGCGCCCTCACTTAGGACCCAGTGGTGCCTTTGTAGACCTGATCACTGGATCATCATTCCAGTGAACCAAACAGTGACTTCAGGTGAGGGAAACATCACAGGTTTTTACAGTTTACAAGCACTTAGATGACAAGAAAAAATACCAATATTTACAGCGAAAGTGTAAGTTCCATAATTAAAAGCTTGATGATGCAGCTGAAGGAAAATTAGCATTTAGATGTTATTTTGATGTCAAATTCTGGTGGCAGTGTGTTTTATTTTACAAGAGAAAAGCCAGCATCATTTCTGGGCTACAAACTCTAGCCTGGGGATTAATGTAATGGAGAGAAAGAGGACAGAAACTCATCAATACCGATCCATGTAAGTGCACAGGCATTAACTGGTTGAACCCTCAGACATTGACTACTGCCAGCCCTTAATGACAGCTGCCAGACGCGGTGCTGCATGTGGCCAGGATGTATTGATACCACATGTCCACTTCGATCAGCTGCACTAACCACATGCACCCTGCGTGTGCTCCCCCAGCGCACCACACGATGAGACAAAGTTTTAAACAAATACTGTAAGCTCACTGATTTTCAGTGAGAGAAGTATTGGGAGAAATGAATGGAACAGCATTTTTGGTGCTTGTCTGGCAAGGAGATGCGAGGGGACAGCTGGGAGAAGGAGTCCACCAGACGGCAAAGCAGAGGAAGCAATACAACCCCCACAAGGTTGCAGGACTTTCTTTATTTCAAAGCAGGCAGCAGGAGCTAGCTGGTAATCACTGCTATGCCCGCCTGGTTTGGATCTGGGCTCCCTGCTATCCCGTACCCAGCTTCCATCCATCACCCTACTGTGGTGCATTCACCTGGAGCTCTTCAACTCGTGAGAGGAACTAATCAGTCTGGAGAGAAGGCACTGCCCACCAACAAGAGAAGCAGCCTTGCCTCTTTTTCACCAACTGCAGCACCAGGAGAGTTCTCTGAACGTTTCCTTTTCTCAGCTAAGTACATCACCTGAATATGTGTATCACATGGGGGGAAAATGCAAAAAGAAAAGACAACTCCCTTCCATTCCTTGGTATGTGTACTTCAGTAAGTGACTCCTGGGAAATCAACCCTGTACAGCACCCAGGTTTCCTGCACTTAACAAAGACCCAAGACAAAGAGAAGATCTCTGCTCAGTCCCACAGAGGGACACATATCCCTTGACACTTTGGGTGGTGAGATGGCTCAGCACAGGGGAACACACGTCCCCACCCAGGCCTCCAGGCAGCCAGCCATGTCCAGCATCCCCCAGTACACGGCTCTTTTCTGAGCTCTAGGCCTCACAAAAGAGCAGGATGTGAGACAGGTATGTATTCACGGCATGTTCTTCAGTGATAGGTGACTGGTTAAACTTTTACTTTTCTAATTAAAGCACATTAGAGGACTTTGTTCTGACAAAATGGGGTTGATTGCTTCTTCCCTGGGAACGCTATAAGCCAACTATCAATGGACTCGTTAACCCACTGTTAGTAAGTGCAACAAAATTCTGCCTTCAGTTTCACCTCTGTAGCACCACTAAAGGGAATTTCAGGGTAAAATCAAAGCAAAACTAGAGCCCATGAGATTTCTGTTCCATTTGCACATCCCTTGAGCCTGTCAGAAACAAGGTTTCATTGTTCCCCGTACCCAGAACCAGAACCTGGCCCATCAGGTGCACTTTGAGCAGCATGGGACCCCACAGACAGCTTGTTAAGAGCGGACACTGACCTCACACAGCTCATCCCACTGGATGCACTCTTCCAGAGCGCAGTGTTTCTAGGACAGATTTCCCATCTCTGACCGGCAACATGGTTTTGCCAGGCCACAGCTGGCATCACCACAGCCTGACTGTGGATCTTTATGTAGGCACAAGAGAATGGCACAAATAGAAGCTTACTCAGGGACCCTTGCTGCTGCCTCCACTAATGATAGTGAGAGGCGAGGAGTTTACAAAGTTAATGAATACTGCTCACATAATTCTATGGAGAGAAGAAGAGCTTAACGAAGTTTAAGGCCCTTTTCAAAGGATCACAGGTAATACGATAATAGTAGTCTTCAGGAAGTCTAGATAAGAAGCTTATCGATAAAGCATCAATAAAAACGCCCGCCCAGGATCGAATAGGGGTCATAATTCTTCATAGCATCAGATAACAGTCAGCTGCTCCCCTTGAAGAGATATCCAGAGCAAACTGTTCACATAAAGAGATGTATTCACAGCTTTCACCCTGCGCTCAGCCAACACCCGCTCCCCATGCCCCATCCTCACACCTCAGCTTCCCAGCGAAGGCTTGCCAGAAGACAGCTCCCAGTGGGCTGGACTCTCTGTACCCACAGTCTGCTTTGAGAAGCCTCTGACCGATTCTGAAGGATTTCTGCTATTCAGCAGCGCCTGAAGCAATATGTGCTGCCCTCCCAGCGAGTGTGTGTGTAACACTAATGGAAAGCAGCTGGTGGGCTGAAGCTGACTTAAAAAAAAAAAAAAAGAAAAGAAAAAAGTAGCAGGAGGAAATGCCTTTCATACAGTCACACGGGCTCAGTCTGTAATTGTGTGAGAAGCCAAAAGGATAAGAAGGGGGAAGGGCAAATGACAAAAACTATTTATAAGCTACGAGAGAAAACACAGCAGCAATGCGCTGTCAGCAGCCTCAAACCAAGGGGCTCAGTGCTCTGCCCCTGCCCTGCTCCCCAAGATGCCCTCATTCTCAGCACTAAACCACTGTAGCATGGCCTCCATGCACACAGGGACATGGCTGCAGTGTACAGATGTGGACCTGTGTTAGCTTAAACCTCAGCTGAGCAGCTACCGATTTGCTCTTAGCTCAGAGGAACCACTGATGTCCAAGCTACTGCAGCTTTGTGACAGCTGGCATCTGTACCAGCCACATCAAGCTGCTGCCCTCGTGCCCCTAATTACTCTGCAATGCTCATTAGCAGGACACCGTGCCACTGCTGTCAGTGCGGGGATCTCTACTGCATGCTTGCATCAGCACAGACAGCAGCACTAATATCCACCTGCTTACCAGGAACTAAGCCAAGAGCTGCTTCTCTGACAGTGATTTATAGTACCACTTTTCCAGTGCACTTTCTGGTCTGTACATATCAGGAGAAACACAAGACAGCTTCGATCCAATCAAGGCCGGCACTCACCCAGCAACTCACTAAGCACACACAGGGTTCAGCCAGCACTTTGGGCCCAGATGGACTCTCCAGTAGAAGAACATGCATTAACTGCCCCAGCTGAACTGCACCATTTGGCACCAGCATAGCAGTAAGTCAGTGCCTTTCCCATGTAATAATTCTTCTTTACACTACAGAACAGCTGGAACAAGGATCTTCCACTCTTCCTAACAAGAAGCAACAGAGGCAGGAGGCAACCAGTGACGGCCAAAGGAATGCACACGCTGCAGGCAGCAGCAGCTCCCTCAGATCTGCTGCCATGAGTACAGTCGGTGAGCTTGGGAAGGGAGCGACACGCACTGAACATAGAATCATACAATCGATTGAGTTGGAAGGAACACTTAAAGGCCATCAAGTCCAACCCCCCGCACTGAACATGGACACCAACAGCTCCATCAGGTGCTCAGAGCCTGTTCAGCCTGACTTTGAGTGTCTTTGGGGATGGGGCACCACCTCTCCAGGCAACCTGTGCCAGTGCCTCATTACCCTTATTGTGAAAAAATTCCTTATATCCAATCTAAATCTCCACTCTTATAGTTTGAAACCACTTCCCCTTGTCGTGTCAACACAGATCCTGCTCAAGAGTCTGTTCCCTTCCTTCTTACAGCCTCTCTAGGTGCTGAGAAGCCGCTCTCAGGTCTTCCTGGAGCCTTCCCTTCTCCATGCTGCACAGCCCCAGATCGCAGCCTGTCCTCGTAGGGAGGTGTTCCGTCCCTCAGATCATTTTTGTGGCCCCGCATGAGCAAGCGTGCAACAAGAGGTAGCTATGAAGCTGCTCCAACAAGAACCACTGCCTCTGGAAGCATCCCCCAAGCAGAGCAGCAGGAAGCCATGTTGCTATCACCCCATGCCTGCAGCCTCTCAGTGCAGGAGTCAGCTCCGGGGACAGGCGGCTGAGCGCCTCTGCTCTGCTGCATTCAAACCAAATCCACAAGGGGATGGACATCTTTGGCCACTGCTTTCTAGTTTATCAAAACCCTTAGCATTTTGTAAGAGTGCCATGCTCCTGTCTTTAGATCCCTGCTTATTCTCACAAAATGTGAGGCATCATTTCATCCTAGGCCTGGAAGAGGCTGTGGACGTTTTTAACAAATTAAGTTGCCTGAGTGTTGCAGGAAAAAAGGGGCTGAAACAATAGCCAACAGAAGGCCAGAACTGAAACACAGGACTTCAGGCTATGTCTGAAGCCCTACTTTTTTTTTCCAAAACAGCCCCTTATCCCTCACTTTGTGGGTTGAAGAACAGCTTAAGGATAGGAAAAAAACCATCAGATAGCTCGCACTGCACAGGACACACTGCTTTCAGGATGAGTCAATGAAGACATTTCATGCCCAGAAATTTAAAGTGCACTAAAGAACAGCAAAAGGAGCGACTAACAGAAACATCCCAGAGTCACTGTGTCATAACACTCACTCTGTGGATCCAACTCCCCAGACCAAGAAGCCAGCTTTAGGCTACAAGAGAGAAAATCAAACCAGGCTCTGCAGACTCGGACTGCCTTTGGCAGGAAGCTCAGGAAATCACTCCATGCGAAGTCCTGAACCCAGCAGGGCAACATCTGTCGGCTGTGCACATGTGAAAATAAAGAAGGCCAGTTCCGTCTTGTGTTAAAACACACAGTCTGGCTAAACCTCATGGCCTTCCACTGCTTCTGGAATTCAGACCCCATTTTGGCTGCTGACCGTAGTCACAGCCAAAGGAAGGCCGGGGGCAGCATCCATGCCTGTGAGAGGAGAAACTCTGGAGCTGTGTGTGACTCTGAGGGTTTCCAGGGAACCTCCCATTGCTCCTTCCAGCCCCAGTGGGGCACCCTGTGCAGCACAGGAGAGCCACCAGAGCCAAGGGAGGTCACCTATGCGCTTCATAGATTCATAGAATCACAGAATCATTCACGTTGGAAAGACCACTAAGATATTCTAGTTCAACCATCAATCCATGCGTGTGACTGCTCTAGGCCATATCACTCCATGTGACATCCACCTCTTTCCTGAACACCCCCAGGGATGGTGATTCCACCACCTCTCTGGGCCAATAACCCACCACTCCGAGAAGAAGTTTTTCCTAATATCCAACCTGAACCTCTGCTGGCGTAACTTTGAGCAATCCCCAAGTCATTTCTGCCCCCAGGCTACCGAGTGACAGCTCTCTTTAGAGCAGCCACTACAAAGGGGACCTACTTTGAGATTCCATTCACACACACTCCTCTAAAATCAGACCATCTGAGCCAATGCTGGTTTGCACCGATAGAGAAGCAAGTTGCATTTAGCTTGAGGAAGATGGAGACATCAGAGAGCAGAGAGGGTATCCAGAATGGCTGAAATCCGGGAGGGTGACACCAAAGAGAGCAAGGACCACAGGATGGGTACTGACAAGAGGATATTTTGGCAAAAGCACAGACAGGCACATGCATTCTGTAAGATCTTAACTGGCTGAGTCCTGCAAGAAAGGAAGCAATGAGACAATTTGCATTTTATGAAGGAAAACAATGACATTTCAACTACTACAGTATTCTTTTCACTCAGCTGAGAGGAGGGGAAGTAATTTGCTAGAGTGAATGGGCAAACAACTCTGCACCTCAGTCAGGCTGTATTTTCCCCAGGTGCAGGGACAGCCTGAGGATTAATGTGATGTCTGCAGCACAGTGCTGAGCCAGAGAGCTCACATACATCCCCCTCACACCTGAACCTCTGCAGGGATCAGAGCTGTGCTGTTAGGTGAGGGATACTTACAAAGCCTGGCAAAAGCACAGTTATATATTTCTTAGAATGAATAAGCATAAATGAATTCATCATGAATAAAAGTCAAACATTCAGTTCTCTAATTAGCACCAGATCCTTGAAACTGAGGCCAAAAGAAACAACCACAACAAAAATTTGGAGCTGGAACACCGCCTTAGCTCTGGCTGAATGGTCAGAAAGTAGAACCTTTGTCTGCACAGCAACGTTCCCCTGCTCCAGCTGAGCGTGCTGCTGTCCCTCTGGCCATGACGTGGCCACCAAGGTGCTACGACATGGTGGTAGGCCATGTGAGACCACCAGTACCCTGGTGCTTGTGCACCCGTACGAGTGTGGCAGCACGCACCGATGCAAACACAGTTAAAGGATGAGTGAGGGCATGTGTGACCCAGGCCTCTGCTTCTTCGTGCACCTTGCACTGGAAGCACTGCACTGCTAGCACAGCGCTGACTGCTTGCAGCATGATGAGCAGCAACAGCACAGCATCAGCAAGCAAAATCAGACAGGATGTGAACTGACTGGCTTTAATTTGTATAAACAGTGACGCCCACAACAAAGCCTTAACTGTCCCTGTCCTGCAGAGCTCAGATAGGTTACCTACTGGAAGTACAGCTTGAAGCTAGTACCTTTTTGTCTGAAGTATCTGTAGCCAGATTTCAGCTTCTAAGGCCAACTCTAGGCCGTTGCATCACAGCTATTAAATTTTCCAGACCTCTGTACAGGGAGGAAATGACAAATTAATCTCTCTCTTTTGCTGAAAGGGTACAAAGCCAGACACTCTGAGCGGCATAAGGAAAGAACGTGAGGTAAAATTATGACAAGATGCTTTCAGGGCTCAATCTGGCAAAGTAAGGTAGACAAAAACAAACTCCAGCCAAATGGTGCAGAAGAGTTAAAATCACATTCAGCAGATTGTCCCAAGCCAAAAAGCTTCTGCTCCAGTGGAATTGGAGCAGGACAGGCAGCATTAGGGGTGCATGTCCAGCAGACACTTGGTACTATAGTGATAAGGAGGGGGCTTCTGTGCTGAAACCAACCATAAGGGCACAGCTGCCTGGAACTCCTCTGCTTTCAGCCAGCAAATGCACCACATCATGGCGGCTGCTTAGCCACAATGGCATGCTTAGCCACCAAACACCATGCAGAGAGAAGTGTGAGCAGCAGGAGGAGGACTAGCGAGGTAGAGTGACTCACTGGTCATACTAAGACACAACTTAACTTCTTGCACAGGGATGAGTCAAAAGGAATGAATCAACAAATAGAAATAGTTGATCTTTCTGTTAATAATACAGCACCATTGTACTAACTGTGCTCAACTGCCTGCAGTGCCATGGCTCTGCCACCTCCTGGCTGCTTTTGTTCACCCTCCCTATTATTCTTGTGTAAGAAAACAGGGCTTAAGTCTGAATGCTTTTAATATTAAGCACTGAGCTGAGCAACCCTTGTGAGCTGAAGACAAAATGCTCACCAGTGTCCAAACGCTGGTGAATTGTCATGGACAGGAGCAAGATCATAGGTTGCACACTGAAAGATTCCCAAGGGATTATAATGCCTGGGGAGTCTTCTGTTCAGTTCACCCTGACTGACTTGGCCCAGTGAAGAGAGCTCCCCACTTTCCAAAAAGTACATCCCTTCTCTAGTGCTTTGCCTCCTCTACCCTACACACACCATTTCCTTAAACCTGGCACTGTCACCTCTGTCTGGAAGTGAACAGCCTGAGAAATGCTCCGCATCTCAGCGTGTGCTAAAGAGCAGAGCATGATGGGCAGTCTCCAGCCATAACCCCTCTGCAGTGGTGTGGCTCCCAAAAGCAAGATGCTGCAGGAAGCAAACAAGCTGCTGACAGTTTGGAACTGCCTGGCTCACTGCAGTGCAAAAAGCTGCTACTTCAGTAGCACTTGGTGGAGCTCTAAAGCACTCCCAGGTCACTTCCAACAATGCAGCAGCACCTAATCCTGAAAATAAACTTCACATGATGGAATGGTCATAATATCAGTCTATGCTGACAATGACTTTCACCTCAAACTACAAGTATATCGACAGTTTTCCAATGCATCCCTTGATCAAGAGCTCTTCCCAAATGCTGAACATGACTTCAGGACAGGAGTGCACATCAGCATTTTTTGACAGTTTGGGACCAAAAGAAAGAAATGAATTACCCCACTGAAGTGCAGAGCTTGGTGCAGCAGAACACACTCAAATTGAGGTATGCCCATAATTCTGGGATTGTTTGTGAAAGGCACCATAAAATCTGCAGTGACCACTTTAACTACAGACCAATTAAATACGTTTCCTTGGAGTCTGTTATAGAAACTGGCTCTGAGCTAGCAGGCAAAGCCTTCAGCCAAACACTTTATATAGCTTCTAACATGCTATATTTGTCTTTGGAAATTGGCAGTTTGCATTGACCATCAGTGAATCTTACTGTTCAAGCAACCACATTTTTCAGCTCATAATTATGTATCTGGCTAGTACCAACAACAGAAAGCCAGATATTAACAGATTCTTCCGCAGGCCTTAGAAAACTGCATCGTATCTGCTTAAAGATGATGGGTTTTTCCAACAACAGACCAGGACCAAGCACAACATAGCTCTGCAACAACGATGAGCTACAAGAGCTACAAGGCTTACTGCAGGAACAGTTTAAGATTGCTGGGGTTGCCAGTGCTGGCTAAAGAGAAATGAACATAGAAAACAATCTGCAGTTTATATTCAGCTGATTAAGATTGGTGCTGTTACATTACATTAGGATTTTTTTTTTTCACTTTTTTTCTTAAGGTGGCATCTCATCAAAGAGCACTAACAAAGCACAGAGGTGGGACTCAACACAGAATGACCAGCTCAGCTGCACATCACTGCAGTGCACAAAGGCAAACCGTGGAGCACTGAAGGCTGATGTGACAGCAGTGCAGGAGACAGTTACCCAAAGCAGCTCTTAGAACAGCCCAGGAGCCCCTGCTGGGTACAGCAGCTCAGAGGGAGCTCTCTCCCAGTGTCAGTGCTGGGTTTCAGTGCTCTGGGCTGCTTTGGCAAAATCGTTGCCTGTGCGCAAGCCAATTGCTTAAAACATAAAAAGCATTTCATTCACAAAGCAAACGAACTCCCACAGGTCCAACAACCACATGAGGATTTGGGGAAGCTTTTCCTGTGACACATCTGATGCTGTCCAGAAGGCCAAATGTTTTGGGTGAAACTCAAAAGGAACTTAATCCAAAATTAATCTCTGGCTCCAAATGTAATTGTTGCTGAAATTAACGTCTGAGACTCATTTTAACAGGCAATAACCACTGCCAAAGCTGCGTGTAAAATTTGTAACGAGTACAAAGTCTTAATAGTCACTAATCCACTTGGGAACAAATCACAGGGCTGAGACAACAGGATGAGGAACATAATTTACACACATATCCAGTGTCAAAACCAAACTGGAGAATAACAAGAAAGAAGAGTTTATTTAGGAAAAAAATGCTGCCCCTTATGAACCAGGTAGATCTCCACAAGGAAGGAGGTGATCCTATGTCATACAAAAGAAGCTTCATCTGCTGCCCATCCTTTATAGCCACTCCCTGCCTTCCACAACCACATTCCCCCTCTTTCCCAAGGTAGACTTGCTTTCCAAATACTTAGATCCCTTCTTGTAGGCACTGTCGCAAGTTTCAAAGGAGGAAAAGAGTCAAAAGCTTTACTTTTGAGCCTTCATCCGTATCTTTAACTGCCATCATTCATACCTTAAGCCTCAAGATACAATTTTGCTTGCTTTTCACTGTTAATTTTCACTTTCTGTAATCCTATATTGCATGCAAAAATAGAGCCCTCTACAGTCTGCTGATGCAAATAATCATCAAAACCCACCGCTCGGTTTTTGCAGCAGAAAATTTTCTTCTACTCCTTAGCAGGGAGAATGTCAAAGGGAAAAGAAAAGCTGTCTTCATGGTGATTTACCATTACCATTTACCATTTACCAACACTAACGTACATTGTCCCATCCACTTCTACCTCTGCAGCCTGCTTTGCAATCTAAGGGATTTCTTGCAAATCAAATCTCTCAGCAAGGTGGAATTACAGAACAAACCTCAGGTTAGATATACAAAAACGTTTAATATCAGATTTCTAGTTGAGTATTTTTTAAAGCCAGTGTGCATTTCTGTATTTGTTATTTGTTAATACATGAACAGTGCACTTAATTAACAAAGACAAGGACACTTTCCCATCACTACAACTAGGCTGCAAAACATTCTTCCCTTTTCAGTGTTTGCTGCTGGACACGTATATCTTTGAAGGAAGAAGAAACAACTAATTTTCAACAAATTGGCATTTCAGTCAGTATTGACTTTTTCCACTTTGGTGCTCAGAAGGGCACTTCGGTCCCAGGGCAGGAGCACACTGTGCAGTGCTGCTGCAGTACCAGAAAGGCAGAGCGTGAGCGTACCCACCACGGTGCAGGGGAGGGCTTTGCATGGCACTTACTTCTCTCTTCTCAGGCAACTGTAGAATCCAGCCATGGTCCTTCGCAGAGATGTGCAGGCATTTAATTCATCCTTGTGCACAGATGCTAGCACAAAGATTCAGCAGCTCTGTGCCCTGCTCACCAAGTGCCCACACGCACGCACAAGAAAGGCAGCATGCCGATGCAATTACTAGCCAGATAAAGTTCCTGATCTGAGGCCCTCAGTCTCTGCTGAACTAGGTCCAAGGAGGGCTGTGCCTGCTCCATACATGGTTATGAATTGTTAACTCCCCCTTTCCCTGCCTCCCTCCAGCTCTTGGTGAGCACGGCATCCTAAGTGTCAAATACCATAAGGCATTTGGTTCTGTCTCCCTGCCGGACTAATGAGAGGATTGGTTGTAATTAGGATATGAAGAAACCCTGAAGAAATTATATTGTTATTGTTATTTTTTAAACAGACAGGCAATGGAAAGTACTCACACCATCACCACGCAAGCCTGCAGCCACTCTCCAGCACACAAAGGGTGTGCGGGACCTTCCAGCACAGGCGTCAGCCCAACTCACTGTAAATCACAAGCGATTCTAACACGCTGCTCTGCACGTTAACAGCAAAAACTACGTCCCTGCAGTACCACAACGCCAGATAAGAAGCTCTGGAGTTTCAAACAGCCACCATGTCTGTATTAGAAAAACCCTGCCTGGCACTGCCCACTGATGACACACACAGCAGCTGTGCCTCACTGCCACTAGGAGACCCTCATGAGTGCAGAAGAAGTAGAACAGCTATGGTTTAATGCTGAGGACATCTCTATAGCAGCTCTGTTCGGTGGATAACCCATACCCAGGGACAACACGGCTGCCCGCCCGTCAGCATTACACTGCATTAAGTCCATGCCGCACAGGTACCCAACATTTTGGCTCGTCTGGGCTGCACTGAGTGAGCAGAAATCACCTTGGGCCACATACACTAAGGTCACTTCAAAAGTAATGCCCCTCTATTTATTTTCATGGAAACTACAACCGATACAAAGAGTGCAATCACACCATTTCATAGAGCAAATTCTCAGCTACAAAACACTATTTTTCTGTAAAGTCACCACTACTAGCTCTGCATTTTTGCCAGTGATGAACAAGAGCCTGGATGCTGTCCTTGTCAAAACCTGCACCAGTGGAGATGCCTTACTGTCACTGTCACCACTGCTGAAACAAACCACTCCCTCCTCACTGTGTTCGTATCCACTGTTCAGTCTCTATCGACATTCAGCAAGCATCGATGGATGTCAGTTCCTAACATGGATCATTTCTTCTAGAGTATTAAGAGAAATATATTAACACCTTTCCTGCAAGAGAGACACGAAGTTTGAGAAACATCCCCCTGGTGTATGGTCCCAGAACTGACTGTTGCAGCAGCTTCATAACAGTGCAGAGCTGTGTAACCTATGAATTATGAACCTTTGAACTTCGAATTTATTTTCTACAAAATCCCATACATAAAGGAAAGCTGTGACACAAATAATAAACGATATCAAGTGCAAGAGCTGTCACTAACAAACCAAATCATATTCTCATCTAACTTCCCAGCAAAAGAGAGAAAACTTCCACAATGCCATCCACAGAAAAACTGCAAATCCAACCTGACCTGAAGAAGATGCACTTTATCTTTGCAAAAGATGCAAAAATGCAGTAGCACAAGTTGAGATTAGTTTTACTGCTGTCCTGAATTACTGTGTTTATCACAATGATTCCGGTCCAAGCTCTTCATCCTAATTATGAACCAGCTACAAGCCTTAGCCTCCACCCAGTGAGAAGCCCACAGAAAAAAAAAGTCAAACCCAAGACTTTGGTTATAGGATATCAACCACTGAGAAAGAATTCAGGGAGATTACTGGGGAAACATTCTCACTGGCTGAGTGTATAAAACCTTGGACATGGGGCTGCATTTGAAATCTGCCCAGCATTTAGTTCAGAAAATGCTGCCAAAAGAAACATTTCTAGCAAGAAATGAAGGAAACCTCATCAGAAGTTCACATTTGTATTTAAAAGCAAGAAAGATCAAATGGCTTTCTAGTGGGAAGGCTCAGTCCTGGAGGCAGTAGAAGGGCGTAATCCCGATGGCTTTGGGAGAATTTGGTAGTTTAAACTAGCATAGAGTAAGGCCCCCAAGATTCAAAAGATCATATTTTTTACTAACACAAAGCAGATTCCCTGTCTCCTAACTACCTGAGACGGTTTGCCTTCAGAATGTTTCCTTTGTCATTGCTCTTCTGTTTTTCACGCGTTTGGTTTTTGTCTTGAAGTCACTTAGTTGAATGTGCAAATCTTCATCTGTTGGTGCTCATTTAGGTCAAATGTAACGTTGTTCCCAGGAACTGGCAGATATACCCACACACACTGCACCACTTAGAAAGACCCTTTACTTTCCAAGAAGCACAGACTGGTAAACAGTCATTAAAAATAATTACTCCACCTCGGGATTTACTCCTTTTTATTCTCTATCTCCATATCAGTCTCCAAGCCACTTCATGGCAGTATTTCTTATTCATGGCTCTGATTCTTCATCTCTATCACAGCTCCAAATAGCTACACATTGAGCTTTCTGGGTAGAGATCCAAAACCTGAGATGTTAATAAATACCACGGCTCCAAGTCCACAGTGCAAGTAAGCAGTTCTGTGATGCTTATACAGGTCGTGCAGTCAAACAGGAGCCAAGCTGACATTAGCTAGTTCCTTGTCAAGTGCTAAATGAGTGGGCTGCTCTGCTGCCAGTTAATTAATAAAAACTGTTTTCAGCTCAGTAAGTAGATGAACACCAAATAACCACAGAATACAGACTTTGGCAAAATAAAGATTGTTCTTTAAAGATAGGGAGGAGAGCAAGTTTAGACACCTGGAAGCTGAATCAGATCTGAATTTCCTCTAAAGTCTGTGGTTTGGCCTGACTGAAAAAGCTCATTCTAGCCCGTTTCTGTTTGAAACAAGCATTCCCCTTGACTTCTCCCAACTCACTACCATTGCTCTCCCCCCACAGCCCAATAACCTTACTACTCCCTGTGATCACTGCACATCCTAACCTGCCTTCATCCTCTCTGTCTGTCTGCAGGTGGAGTGAGTGCTCCAGATGGCAAGGTGCCCTTCCTCGGGGTGATGCAGAGGTAGTGGCAGTGCCTGTGAAGCTCCCCGAGTTTCTCAATTTCTCCAAAGGGAAGGAGGAAAGCAAGTCTGAGCAAGGCCAGCAACTCAATCATCGAGAAAGGCTGCACTATGATATAATTCACAAAATCAGAGACTTAGCTGTTTCATGGGCAATTTCAGCAAGCAAGAAAGACCTCTTCAAAGTAAGTAACCAACAGCAACTGGTAATCCAAGACGGGAAACTCAAAATAAGCTGAAAACACTGGCCCGTTTCCACAGCCACTTCCTACACACACACACGTACACAGGGTACACACCAGCAGCCCAACAGCAGAGGTGTTAGGAGCTACACACACAACAAGCAATGCAAAATATGTTTCATGTCCAACAGATCTACTGCTTTTCTTGCAGCCTCTTGCAGCTAAATCTCCAAGGGCTAACTGTGTCCTTACCTTCTGATCTCCGAGACAGTAAACACTTCATGCTTCTCAAAAAGCCCACTCAAAAGCTTGCTTGAGTGGCATCAGGACACATGCATGGTGCAACACAGCAGGGATGGACGAGATGTCACACAGTTTGGCACCTCACGATTCACCAACTATGTTTAAACATGGCTGTTAGACCATTTTTTAACCAATTTTCAGGAGACAAAAGTTTTCAGTAAATTTTTCAGCATGCAAGTGTAAGGGTGGAAAGATAAATCCTACAGTAAACTGGTAGACCATAGCGTTACAAATTCCCAGCATATGTTGGTGTCTCTGCCTTGACTTCCTGTTCACAAGGCACATGGGGGGTCTCTTACTTTTAGCCTTCAGCCCCTACCAAAACACAGACTACTTCCCTCTCTCCCAGTCCCTAACAACGTCATGCTTTGGCTGTGTTGCTTTGGTAGGCTTTGCTGCTGTGAAAAGCACAGCACCTGTCAAGTGAGAATTCAATGAAAAAGTAACACAGTCAATGTCTGGACATGAAACAACGTGTGTGGGACAAATCCACAGACCAGAGTCTAGCTCCCAGCTCTCCAGCTGTTATCATCAAGCAATGAAGCCTAGGTTCATGGAAAAGAATCGTAGAGCCATACAACCACAAATGTTGGAAAAGACCTCCAAGATCATCCAGTCCAACCATCCACCTACCACCACCATTTCCTTGCTAAACCATGTCCCTTAGTAGCACGTTTACACATTTCTTGAACATCTCCAGAAATGGTGATCCCACCACCTCCCCAGGAAGCCCATTCCAGCGCATGACCACTCTTTTGGACAGTAATTTTTTCCCAGTGTCCAACTGGAGGTTAAATGAGAGCTTTCAGACTAGTTTTTATGCTGCACTTGATCTTGCCTCAGTACTTAGAAAAACGTGCCATTCCAGCTGAACCACATGTAGAGCCCTCCTTCCACAATAACCTGCAACAAATCCTGCACCGAAATCTAATTGCAGTACTGCAAGTCGCTCTCCCCACATCACAGTGCTCTTTGCATTTGGCACATGGCTCATTTAACCATGTGCTAGCATAAATGTGACCCTCAGAAACACTTTTCCAATGCAGAAACATGTTCTTTTTTCTTACAAGTGAGATTCTTGTGCTGGCAAATGGGCCTGGCTTGGGAATTTTCAGTGAAAATGCTGCAGTACTGAAGAAATAACTGTCCACACATCACTGTTAAAATCTGCACTATCAGAACTTTAAGCAACTGGGTTGGAATCACCCACAGTATTCTGCAGAAAACAAAGAAGTGAAGATAAGAGGATTTCTGCCTTTCAGAGTTTGTACATCCATCTGTGATTAATATTAGGAGGAAAATGAGGGTCAAAGCCTATCTCTGACGGTAGAATACAGCCAGGAGCCTCTAACTCTGCATTATATCAGCTTATTAACTCATCTGAGCCTGAAGAATTTGCCATGATACTTGCTTTGGAGTCTAATTACTGTATGTTGATCTAATTATGTCTGCTTTTACACTTTGCGTGCAGTGTCTGGGATTTGGGGGATTTCAGTGGTTGTTATTTCCTGTTGGAGGGCTTGCTGCAAGATCCTTCAATAAAAAGAATGTTGCAAAGACTGCAGCAATAATCTCTAATTCTAGTGTTTGGCAATTCCGATTATGAATTGTTTCACAGTTTCTCACTAACATGCTATCTTCAATTTTGAGGAAGGAGCAAAGATAAACCTCAGTATGGTATATCCAGCATATTACTGAATTCTAAAATATGGCAAAAAAAGATACCAGTACACTACATCCGTCTTCCGTAGACTGTGCCTCCTTTGTGTCCACACAGTCAAACACGATCCCTTCCTGGATTATCTAGAGATGAAGGTTGGACCATGTGTCATTTAAAAGGTAATTTCCCCTAGATTTGCAGCAGGATCACAGACATATCCTCAGTGTCAGAAAACATCAATTGCCAAACAAACAAAAGTGATGGAGGGAGGAGTGTTTGAGTTACATTTTACTAATTTGCAATTGATTTGCATGTAAAAATGCATTATTTATAGAGAAATTAAGGATGTCCCTGTATACACAGACAATATAGCAGGAAGTGCTGCCTCTGCTTTTTTTCCATCCAAGATCATAAATCTAAAATTTAACATTATAATGAGTTTGAATGAAAAGCAGATTTTTGATTTTTTTTTTTTGACACAGAGGAAGAGCTTGGTATTTCCTGTGAAAATACCAGCATGGTCAACATTTTCTATACTGGAAAACTGTGGTTCTTTTGTCTAAGTTTGGGTAGTGTGGAAGCTGAACAAAGGAGCTCTATTTCTACACGCTCTGACTTAGGAAAATACTGTGTTAAAAAACATTACATTCCAACAACACAACTTTTCCTTCTTGGAGTCCAGGCAGGCACCAATATGCAAGACCATCTGGAAAGAAATGTGAGAACACGGTATGTAGCTTCAGGCACATGGATCACTGCCTAGTCTACATGTCGAACATCAGAGGTAACAGCTACCGAGTCTAAACAAATATCCCGAGACGCCTTGAATAATGACTGGAGTTCTCTACACCCCGTTCTTCCCAAATTCCCCTCTAGGGATAGATCCAGTCAATGTCCTTGCAACACACCAAACTCCCCTGGAGACGGATCAGACCGACACTGCCAGTAATGCCTGTGCTGTGAATAAGCAATCAAGTTTAATGACTTCCCGTGTATATTGGTTTCGCACTAATGCAGGCCCACCTCTTCGTCAGAATTACTCCTGATTTGTTTGCACAGGTATAATTAGGGACTTGCACATCTGGAAAAATGTTCTGAAAGCCATCAGAATCCTGAATTTCTACTGTCACTGAAATAAAATTTCTAAAGCAAAGGTCATCTCAGATACCATCTCACGGGCTGAAGTAATAATACGGGAAATCACAGAAGCACAGCTCTGAGGAAAAGGCTGTCTGACTCCAGTGCCTACAAACACAAGGCTAAAGATAAAGTGACCATTAACTTTCAGAGAAGGGCAGTGAGGTCCCAGAACTTTCTGCCTGCAGGCTTCATTGCTCCAAAGGGAAATGAACAGAAAAATACGAGTTAGAACTGCATACTGCTGACATTTAACTCAAATTAGTAGGCAATGGTAACGTCTCTTTTCCTTTGTTAGCTTTCCTCTGCTTAAAGGCATGCATACAGCATCTGTTTCATTTCACAAACTGCAAAATAAGTAGAATGCACTGAGTAATAATAATTTACTCCCACCACTTGGTATCTGCAAGATTAATCACAAGCGCCAGACCTGTGTCCCTCTGCATAGAATGTAGTCTTACTCCACACTGCAGACACAGATGGGGAACTGAGGCAGAGTAATCCAGTGACTCTTCCAGAAACCACAAACTGAGACTGAACCCAAAGCTCCTAGTGCCTGGAACTGTGTTTTAGAGTCTTTTCCCATCTTCCCTCTCTCCATAACGACAGTCAGAAAGACCCTACAAGAATTGGCACCCTATAAATATCTAAGATAACTTTAAGTTCACTAGCCACTAGTCACTTCAGCTGTGGGAACTCCTACAGAATCACTGGCATCAAAAGGCTGAGTTACACTAGAAATCAATGACTCCACCTCGCAACTTGGTCCAGCCTGCCCAGAGTTTTAAAATCATCACATAATAAAACATACCCCATATTGAGCCAATTTTGCCAGAACGGTTCCATACCCCAGCAGAGTCCTGACACAGCAGCCTTACACATTTCTCAGATTCAAGTTCTGGGAATCTTTAAATAGCTAGTTTGTTCCCAACTGTCTCTTACATATGCTGGCAGTGCTCCGATCATAATGGGAAGGGAAAAATATCTAATAATTAAATATCTACAAGCAGGAAATATGCTAATTGCAGAAGAATTTTACCTAAATCTGTTGAATAAATTACAGTTCTGAGTCACCAAGTCACTTGCTTGAAGTGGATCTCAGCTCGGTCCATCCCATTTCAAAGGGTACAACTACAGAGCTTAAGTAAGTGCTGAGCTGATGGGTCCACCTACTGCCACAAGACCAGTGGTATCTGAGAAAGCTACTTGAGAGTCTTGACAAATTGAAGTCCATTGCCCTCCTTCTGCTCTATAGAGTGGTTTAGGTGATATGCACTGCTCTCCCAGGACAAATGCCACTATCCAGCCCCCACCACTCTGGCCCGTCTTGCTGGCCCAGACACAGCACACTCGAGATCTGACGACATTGGCTTTGGGTACTGACTTCTTGCTTCCATCTTGGTAGTTTCCATCCAGTGAAACACCAGCCAACACTGCAAATCCCAATGGGACAAAGAGCACTTGTCAGCACGTGCCATGAGCTGAAAAGTCACCCACCTCTTCTATTGGTTTTAGCAGCACCTATGTGAGAAGGCAAACACAGATCAAGTTGTGAAACAGCTCCTCTGAGTACAGCACAGAGGCTAATGCACCAATGCTGCCTGCAATGGGACGAACTGAGGCACTGCCTGGATATAAGCCAGTGCACAGCCTAAGGACAAGGCATGCATGCTCTGCGCTCACCTACCTTTGGACACAAATGCTAAGCAAGATCTCCATTTATTAAGGAATATTTTTATATAATGTGAATTACAGACTAGATTGTCTTGAAAAGCAATGAAAGGTTGCTAAGAGAAGTTACAAGATGGATTAGAGTTGCTTTCTTGACTGCCTAACACCAATACTGCACCGTTTTCTCACAGTGGATGAGTTTTTCACTAAGGCAACTGTAACCAAGTACGAACACTTCTGAGATTCTGGATATTTACTTTAGGTTGCACAAAGTTTTTCCACCATAAATTCATACGTAATTGCTAAATATAATGAGATATTAGTAAGATAACGATAACAAATCCTAAGAGAGTACCACTGAGTATTGCAGGGTGACTACTAGTTGTCAGTAAAACTGTTGATACGATGAAGCTTTTCCTCTGCTCAGAGGCTGCTACAAAACCAGCAAATACGTCATCTCTGGAGAGTCCCACGTATGCTACACATGGAAAATCCCCTTCACCAGGGAAAGGGACTTCCACCACTCTTTGGTTGCTGCTGTGCTCCCCCTCTTCTCATTCCATTTGACACAATTTTACACCGCTTCTCATTAAAACCACAACATAAAGCCCTCAGCATAGTCTACGAGCTCGACAAATCAACTAATGTAAGAAACTCTGTGATAAACGATAGACTTTCCTTGACTCTGATTTCTTGCCTTAAGCTGATTTATTTTAAGAACCTTAACATTTTAATATACTTTCTTCCACAATAAAATATCACAGCGTTAGAAGTTTAACACTTACTAAATCTTCTCTTCAGACATCACTGTGGCAACAAAGCGATATCTCACAAAGGCTACATCCCCCCAAAAGAAAAGGATTTAAAAAAAAAAATCAGTGCTTAAAGAAGTCCACGTTGGGAGTTAACATTATGCATGTAGGCTGTTTACCGTGCTTCTGCTTACTCTATCGTTACTGCTCCTGAACTCTTCAGAGTAAGCAAATACACCACATTGTGGTTTTGAAACACACTCTAAAGGGGAACGGATGCAAGCTACATCTCTTCCAAATGACCAACATCTTTAAAACTGTACAGCTTTACACATCTGCAAATACGATCTTTCCTCAAGTATCTGCAAAGAAAGAATAAAGAATTCTGAAAAGAACTTCCACCACTATTGAACACACAGCAGTTCTGGTGACTTTACTTTCCCAGTGCACGGGAGGTTTTCTATGCCCCATTCTTGATAACATCATCTTCCCATCTCCCTTTTTTTAACCAAGATTTAAAGAGTCAGTTATATAAACCCACGAGCTGCCTGTGAGGTGCTAAATAATTTCCTGGCAGACTTAAATGAAACGCATAGCTTGAAACAGCAACGAAGTCAAGGAAGCACACTAATACATATTCCCAGCTTGCAGCATGTTCCTGGATAAGTGTACTGTGTATACGGGACTGGGGTTTAAACTTATAGAGAAGCTCTTGGCCCATTTCTCAAATACCACACAACCAGGCTGCCCCGCTTTCTCTCCCTCCCCCTTTCACTTCTCCCAGCTGAGCAGTGAAATCTATCACAGAAAGGTAAAACAGAAGGTAAATTCAGAGCTCAGAAATCCTGGCACAGCTTCAACAGAAAACAGGTTGAGAGAATGTGTCTTTTCTAAGCCTTCCCCTGCCCATCACTACCAGTACACCAGAAAATATGAATGGTTTTTTGAGTCACAGAGACAAGATTTATCCTGGGATGTGAAGAAGAGCCTTAGGCCCCTGTTACCTGGCTGCAGTCATGTGCAGCGAGTCAGTAACGAGCCTGGGAACAATGCTGCTTTGCCTTGTACTGTGGGCTGAGTGAGGCAAACATCCCCGGATGGCGTGGGATGGGCCACAACTCTGAGTCTCTTAAGTTAGAAATGATTATTAATGATTACTTTTTAAAAAGAGCATTGGCACTCAAAAGAGTGAAGATTCAGCCAATGTGTGGCAGCCTGACCTGTGTGCTGGCAGGTATTCCTCCCATGCAACCTCGTGGAATACAAAAATGGTCTTACCAAGTGTAAACTGGGAGAAAGCATAAGGCACAGTCAACTGCAAACTACTGCAACATTTTCTGACAAATTCTATTTAACAGATTTTCATATTTAACGGTGACAGCCTCTTCATGTCAGCAAATATCAGTGGAATTTAAGAGCTGCATGTTCAGCAGGAAGGGGAAAGAGCTGGAACAGCAGTTGACAATCCAAAGCACAGCAGTGAAAGCACAAGAAGCTGTGTAACAACTTGGTGTACCACTTGGCTGAGGTTAGCTCAACTTGTAAGCAAAGTACAAGTAAAAATATGAGCACTAACCTCTATTTTACCCTGCTTTTAACAAACAATTTACAGAGAAGCTGTGAAATCAGATCCTCATTACTTCCTACAGTTTTAAGTGCTTAGAGTAGTGCAGTCACCCCAAATTCAACACTCCTGAGTCAGCAAAACTACACAACAAGCGAGTATTTTGGAAATAACATTTGGTATTCGCTTCATGTTCAGCTTCTGAACTCCTGCAGGTCCTGCTTTCACGCTTTGTGGTTGTGTATTTTGACTTTTTCGCCCAGCTTTGGTTCGTTGGTTGGTCATTTAGCATCTTGCATGTCCGTTTCTCTGTGTGAGCTATGATCGGAAGAGATCCCATGAGATTATGGGGAAACTGCAGTAGTTGGCAACAATGAGGAAGGAATATAAGTTAAAATGATCCTTGTTAATACCATCAGCTGCAAATCTTAGTATCTGCTGCTCGCCAAAGAGGTGGTTCCAAGTTCTAACCTGCAGCGCTCCTTCCATCGCACATACAAGCTGTCAACCAAAGATATGGAGATAAACCCCCGCGGATGGAGAGAAATGCATGTAGCATTATGCTTAAACAATAGACTGAGCTTAAAAAGGCTGAAGAATTGGCAGCTTTCTTGAAACTCATCTGAGGGAATGACAGGGGGACGGGACTGCATTTCCACTAAAACCAACGTCAAGTAACAAACTCTCACGGTGTTACTGAATTAATTTAGAAGAAACTGATGAAATTCAAATGGCATCTATGCTTGTGGCGTTGGCATGCCTTTTGAAAGCTATTTTAGACTTTCAGAGGATGTGTGTGTATCTGCGTACGCATGACTCAACACGATTCTGGTGGCATTCCAATAAAGTCAAGCCACTGCAGCTCGAGACTGGGCCACATCCAGAGCTCATTAAAAACAGCGAGAATCCTTCCACTGAGACCAGCTCCCCAAATCATCACCTGTCGTTGCAGTCTGCAGCAGGGATGGCAGTCACAGGGCCCTGTCCTCTGCCTGACTTATTACACAGCTGGGTGCTTACGTTACATAACGAAAGATATTGAGAACAAGCACACCACATTCACTGTCTGCAATACAAACATAAGGATTACTGAAAATCCTCTGGGGGGAAAAATAATTCAACTCCCTAGTTGGCCGCACCAACGTGTACTTTCTTTTCATTTATACAGAGATTTCATAGAAATAAATACATATATAGAAACGGATCTCTAACATACTTTGGCAGTATCGAATACAATAAGCTTTCTGGTCAAAGTCGTAGTGGATTTTAGCAGAGATTAGGCAGTAAGGATTAAAGACGTGTTTGCTGGTATTAAACGTTTTAGATTCTCTCCCATGTACACAAAGTATTGTTCGCCGAGTGCTCATTTTCCCAGCTGTTAAAAAACAAGGAACACCTCAACCCTTCCTCAGCGCTTACACACGATCCCAGTATCCGCATGCGCAGACAGGGCTTTCTTGTGAAACATTCTAAATAACCAGTGGACTCTACACACATTTATTTGGATTTTAAATAAACGGCCCTGTACGAAGCGGGTGCCTGGAGCAAGGTGAACGTCTCACTTCTTCTCTGACCGCCATACAGCTTCTTCTGCCAAAATAAAACGTAGCTGTGCTGCTGTCTGCAGCACTGGGACTGGTAAATTAAACCACGCTTCCAATGGAGGCGAACATGAACTCTGAAAGAAGACACTTCGTAAGACTCAAGTTTTTGGTTGAGTCTGTGCTTATTGGCTGCAGGAAAGACTGAAGAAAAGTCTACAGAAGTTACTGCTCCCCAGATGTCCAGATACAGCTAAAACCTGTCCTGGGGGTTGCAAAGGGACCAATAGTTTTGAGTCATCAGCTCTGCACTGGGTGTAGCTCCATCTTGTTGGTCACAGCAGTCGGAGACATTTCGGTTTCAGAGAGCTCCCATCAAATCACAAGCAAGGAACTTAAGAGAAACAAGCATTCTAACTCCAGGGTTTTTCAGGAAACTAAGAAACTGGTTCATATAACTTGGTTTTGCATAGTAGAGAAAGCACATAGAATAGATACATAACTGAATAAAATGTTTTATAGCAGCAAGACGCATAAGTATTTGTATTTCTCATAACAAATCTGCAAAGGTGCTGGAGTCCTAATTGTCATTACATAGATTGTGTGAGAGAAAAACAAATAGAAAACTCACATTCATGAAGCTGTTAAGAACAGTGCGCCTTTACACTTGGCTTTTGAGGGCTGTTTTAAGGGCTCCCAACAGTAATCGTTAAGCCACCTGTAAATTCCATCGAATTCCCCAAAATATCCGAAGGACAACGCGAAGCATAAAAGAGCGGCAGTAACAGTAACCCCAAGGGGATGGGAACACGTGCACTCTTTCCAAACCCCGACTGCAGGGCTGAAGTCGATAGAAGCCCATCTCGGCCTGCGCCGGAGGGCTCTGACGGGTGCCGGGGGGGGGGGAGCTGCCCCGGTTCAGCATCGTGCAGGACGTGGCACAAGGACGCGGCAGCACAGCGGGGGGGCGGGGGGCAGGCACGGCTCTGGGAGGCGCTGCCCAGGCAGGAGCTGGAGCAGAGCGGAGAACGTGGAGGCGATTTGATGCGGTCGGTGACGCTCCGCTCGCACCGCCCGCGGCTCGGCACCTCGACGGGAGCGCTTGCCCTGACTCGAGCCCCTCCTACCGGTACAAGAGCTGTATCACAGGAAATTCGGCAAAGATGTGCGATTGAGCGATTTTGCTCCCGGCACGCGGCTGTTTGTGAGTTCGTGCTTGTAACAGCAAGCGCTACGGCTTGCAACAGCAAAAGGACCATCAAGGACACGGCGGCTGCCCGTGCATCCTTCAGCTGCTCCCTTCGCTGCTCTCACCGCGTCCCCGCCGCGGCCCGGCTTCTGCACCGCGCGGCTCCCGCTCCCCCAGCCCCGGGGCCGCACGCCTGCGGGACACGGCCGGCAGTGCCGGAGCGATGCAAGGGGCAAAAACGAAGCCCCGTTCGCACCCGATCACTGCGGCGAGTCCGGAGAACCCACCTAAGTCAGACAGCTGCTTGGAGGCATCAGGCACAGAGGTCCGATCCCGGGGGGCTGCGGGTTCACGCGGACGCCAGACCCCGCGCTCCAGGGGCAGCGCGGAGACAGAAACGCGTAGGCAGCCCTCCCCGGGAGCGCGCCCGGCCCCGCCACGAGCACCCGCCCCACCGCCGCCACTCACCCGCCGCTTCCCGCGCCGCTCCGCAGCCCCGCGGCGGCCTCTCCCCGCAGCACCGGGCTCCGAGTTCGCTCCCCGGGGACGGGACGGGGTGCCGCCCCCGGTGCGGTGCGGCGTTGTGCTGCGGGCGGCCTCCGCGGCCCCGGCCCCGCCCGCGGCGCTTCCCGCACGTGTGCCGGGTCTGGGTGCCGCCAGGTGCTGCTCGGCAAGCCCGAGCTGGGGTCAGAGCGAGCAAAGATGAAAGTAACCAGCTCTACAACAGGTAGAAATGTAGCTTGTATTTGGAAGGGTACGGAATGAAACTGAGTACCTGGGCGATTTGGGGGAAAACAAGAGGTACTCCTTCCACAGGTCTGTCTTCCTACCTCTGCTTTCTTTTTCAGCCACTCTCCCCTCACCTCTGCCGCTTTGGATTTGGCCACTGAACCAAAGGCAGTGAAAGCTCTGTTACGTGAAAGCAACGAGCACTGTTTGAAGCAGAAATGCCACTCACACCGAGATGAGAATCGGTGCCTATCTTGTGTTTCTGTAAAGTGCTACATGAAAGCTCTGCCATCCTATTGCAGCATCGCTTCTTCCGAAGTTAAACCTACTAATGCTGGAGCTGATTGTCAGTGCACGTTGACAGAGACTGCCCTGCTCTGTGGCAGACCTGGCACTCCAGCAGAGCTGAGAGAACTGGTCCAGAATCAGTGATATGGCGCTGGGAACAGACAGCTCATGCCCCAGAAATGCCGAGCAACCATCTCCAGTGGGAGTGAAAATTGGTCTTCGTAGAGAGCACGTGCACACAGCACTTGCCTACCCAACACCGGTGGAGCAGAGAGAGTATTTCCTGCTTCCCCTGGGAAACATCATGACTGATTTGCCCCAGTCTGTGAATGGGCTGTTTCTTTCATGTCATCCAGCTGTTTTCCATACAGAAAGTCTTCCTGGCTCATCTGAGTGCTAAGCAAATCCAAGGAGTTACTTTCAGGAAGTCAGGGCCTTCACTGTCTTGCTGTGTGCTTTCTAGGGATACCAAGACTGTTACATTGCAAGAATCACACTGACCCACATTCTTTTTTTTCCCTCTCCCTTCCAAAGCACACACGGCTTGACAGGCTGCCCAGCTTGTTTTTGACACCGGCTGCCTTTCAAAACAAGGAGCCCACACTGAGAATTCACACCTAGACCTTCTCCTGTGGTTTAAAGACAGTGGGAAGTCTCCAAACCCTCACTCAGACACCGCAGACGTCCATCCCTCCCAGTCCCCACCAGCTTGGCACAATGGAACGGAAAGCCACGGTCCTAGCGGCGAGCAGGGAGGTAATGCTACAGGGGGGAGGTTGGGGTGGCAAGCTTCAGCATGCTTTTCCTTCTGAGTGGTCTCTGTCCATCTGATGCCCCCTTCCTGACACATTTTCTAAAATTTGCTTAAAATAAATAAAGAAATAAATCCCATTTGGAGCTGGTTTATGCTGCAGATAATTAGACGTATCTCCAGGAATGATGGGATCTTGAGAGCTTTCAGCCTGCTGTCATCTTCTCGGTGCAGAGTTCTTCCTTGCAGCACGTAGCTGGATGGCGAAGCACGCGGCTGGACAGTCAGAAAAATAAACTGTGACATGGTGGAGATTTTTTAAATGTCCATCAGGAGGATGGTGTGTGCTTTTGATCTGAGGGCTAGACACAACTCAGGGCATTCCTAGGCTAGGTGCCAGCTCTCTGCACCTGGAACAGGCCTGCTCTAGCAACAGCTTAATCTAAAGTCTGCAGCCAACATTTGAGAGCGTGTTTGGCCAACTGGAGCTCTGAGATGAGGGAGGGATTCTGTTTCCTTGGCACAGGCTGGCACCAGTCAGTAATCTCCTCATCATTCTTTTCTTTTTCCTTGTTAGAAAGTTTTATAAAGATTTCTACTGCGTATTTAAAAAATAATAAAAATAAAGAAGAAAGCAGGAATACTTAGAAACAGTTTGACCCGCTTTGATATGTAAGGATATGAAATCTATCTGAGTTCTGATGCCATTTTCTTCAATTCATTCTCTTCTTCAACAAGGAGAACTGCTTCATCAACCCTTCTTGAGGATTTTGTTAACCATGGCTTCAAGGAGGAAAAGATTGTTGTCTACAGAATGACAAGAAGTAACTGTGGGAGCACAGCTAATGTTTGTGATATTTAGCTGGTGCCAACTCAATTCTGTCCAGAACCTCAGTTCCATTTAAAGGCACTGCCAGACAAGTGTGCTACTGACAAATGTGTAACAAGGGGCTCATGAATGTAGGTAATTCCAAGTGATGTATCATCATTATTTTTTTTTAATGCTCATTCATTTCTAAGTATCTGTTCTCATTTTTTTTTCCCCGAAGTAAGACACATCTCGATACATTTGGGTATGATAGAAGGTAAAAAACAAAAACAAAAACAAAACAATGCATAAAGTTGAGTAACTTAACTTGTGGTGCCAATGTTTATGTGGGAGATAACTTGAGATTTTATCAACCTTGGCAACATTTCCAGGCCCTCCTTTATCTAAGAATGAACTGCCCTTGCATGATTTCTCTGGGATACTGGGTACAAACAGAGCTTATTTTCCCTCCCTTCAGTGTCAGTTCACGGTCAAATTCCAGGCTGGGTTATTTTGGTGTTTGGGTTTCTCTTGTACAAAATGTAAGCAATGAAAGAAAGATATCCCAACAGTTTTCTCTTTTTCCATCTATTTTCTAACATGTAACATCAACACAACAAAATCTGAAAGCATCTCAATACCTGCACTGAGCAGAATGAAGCACCATTAAGGCAATATAGCTCCTCGTTTGAATAATTCTAAAGCTCAGGACATTTCTCCAGTATCCCAAACAGGATCGAAACCCAAACCTGCCTCATTACCAACCACAGATCTCAGTACTGGATCGATGAAACAACAAGCTTTCTTCTCCCATCTTCACAGCAGATGGAAACAAAAGCCAGCACCCGCCAATGAAGACCAACTCCATGTGCTGACGGACAGAGCGTGGAATTTCCTGAGCCAGGCAGCAGGTGGAACCAAACCCCACACCTTGGGTGGCAGAGCCAACTGCTGAACACCTCAGTTCTGTGTACCCAAAAGACAGAACTCCCAACTATCTTCAAGCAGCTGGAAGAAGGTTATCAGGAGTAGTCAACATGGATTGACCAAGGGGAAATCATGTTTGAGCACCTTGGTAGCCTTCTAAGATGTCATCACTGGCTGGGTAGATGGAGGCAGAGCAGTGGATGCTGCGTACCTTGACTTCAGCAAGGTATTTGACACTGTCTCCCACAGTGTCCTTGTAATGAAGCTCATGAAGTGTGGGATAGATGAGTGGACGGTGAGGTGGGTTGAAAACTTGCTGACTGGCAGGGCCCAGAGAGTCATGATCAGCAGCACAGAGTCTGGTTGGTGGCCTGTTTTTAGTGGTGTTCCCCAGGGGTTGGTGCTGGGTCCGGTCTTGTTCAACATCTCCATCAATGACCTGGAGGAAGGGATAGAGTCCACCCTCAGCAAATTCACTGATGATGCAAAGCTGTGAGGATTGGCTGACATACCCAAAGGCTGTGCTGCCATTCAGCAAGACCTGGACAGGCTGGAGAGTTGGGCAGAGAGGAACCCGATGAGGTTCAACAAGAGCAAGTGTAGATTCTTGCATCTGGGGAGGAATAACCACACATCAGCATATGTCAGGGTGTGATCTGCCGGAAAGGTGCTGCAGTCTCCTTCTATAGAGATATTCTAGACCCATCTGGACGCCCACCTGTTCCACCTGCTGCAGGAACCTGCTTTAGCAGGGGGTTGGACTCGAAGATCTCTAGAGCTCCCTTCTGACCCCTGCCATTCTGTGATTCTGTGTAAACAGCCCCGGTGGGTCACAGAGCTACAATTCCTTCTGACGGTGAGAAATACGCACCACATTTGCAGGCACTGCACCCAGTGCCCCACGGACAGGCTTCATCCTGTGCTGAGGGAATAAGGGCACTGACCGGGCAGGAATTTATGTCCTTTTTGAATGGTGGTAAGGGCACCGTTTACACAAACAGGCCCAAAACAGCCCACAGAGGGGCAGGTGACAGGAACGTGCTCCTCTGCTATGCGTGAGCCCCATATTAAACAGATGAAGATGTCAGTGCTTCCTTCATCTTACATTTTATCCAGCTATAATCTCCAGTGGCAAGAAGACTGAACAGAGAAGTCCACGAGTGGACGAATGGCACGTTATAAAAGTACAATCACAGCTGCTGCTTCTGTTGTTTCGTCGCTGGAGAAGCCTGAACCCCCCTCACTTCAGCCCGCCTCGAAGGGCTCAGGATGGCGGCCGTCCCCTCGCCCCCCGCCCGCGGCGTGTTCCATCGCCGCGCTTACAGCGCCCCCTGCCGGCAGGAGCGCCGCCGCCGCCCGCCCCTCGGCCGCCTCCCGCACCGCCCCGCCCCGTCCCGCCCCACAGCTCGCCGTGCCGGAGCGCAGCCGAGCCGATGGCCGCCGAGGAGCCGGTGATGGCGGGCGAGGAGGCGGTGGCGACCGAGGGGGGTGGCTTGCTGCTGGAAATAGTGGGCTCGCCTCTCAACCTGAGTCTGCTGGGCCTCTGCCTCTTCCTGCTCTACCAGATCCTGCGGGGCGAGCGGCCCGCGGCGCAGCCGGGCGAGGCGGGTCCGCCGCCGCTGCCCAAGATGAAGCGCCGCGACTTCACACTGGAGCAGCTGCGGCCCTACGACGGCGTGCGCGACCCGCGCATCCTCATGGCCGTCAACGGGAAGGTGTTCGACGTGACCCGCGCCAGCAAGTTCTACGGGCCGGGTGAGGGGCGGGCTGCGGGGCTCGGCTCGGCCCGGTGCGCTGCGCGGGGCTTTGCTCGGTCATCTCGCAACGCGCGGCCCCCGGGGACCTCCTCCGCTCCCCGCGCCGCCGCCGCGTTGTTCCGAGCCGTGCTGGCCGGGCGCCGTGCCGGCCCCGCGCCTGAGCCAGCGCTCCGCGCTGCCGGGGCGGACCTGCCATCCCCGGCGCTTGTTGGGCGCTGCTCTATTGCATAATGTTTGTCTTAAAGGAATACGTAGAGAATTGGGTTGAGCTATCTCTGTCAGAGTGCAAAGATTGCATGCACCGGGCAAGGTTCTTCGCTTCTAGCAGAGGTCTCCTGAGAGAGAAACTGCACGGTTCCGCCGGGTGTCAGCTCACCGAGCTAGCGGGGTTACACCTGCGCTTCTGTGTCTGTGCCAACTAAAAGCCACGTGGTTTAATGAACATGCCTTAGATGTTCCCTTTCTGGACAGTGTGAAATACGAGTGGCTCATCACAGGGTGTGGCCAGCTGGTTTTCTTTTCTAAGGAAAGGTAAGATTCTTCTTGATGAACGTAGGAAAAAGCGTGCTCTGAGAGGCGTGGAAGATGGCAGGCAGTGCACGGTAACCAGAGTTCACGGGGCGCTCCTTTAATCTGCCTTAAGAACTCCCGGTGTCCAGTTGCAACATGTTTGTCATGCAAGCAAGTTAATCAGTAATGGCATGTAGCAACAGCCTGTCTTGATAAGGAATCTCTGATATGCTGTGAACCGCACACTTTGGTCATTTGAGTTCATCTTGCACTTTGAAAGCTTTAACAGATATCTCTTCCAAGTTAGTAATGTCCAGCATCTGCAGCACGTTTTCAGTCAAGTTTTTATCCTTCCAGCTCTTGAAGCCTAGGGCATCTCTTAGAAACACTCCGTTTCACCTCAGATTTGCAAACCCACCCTTTGTTCCACTTTCTGAGGACGTCCTTCCCACTCCGCATGCTTATTCCCTCCCTGTTGGTGTACTCCGTGCACTGTTGCCTGTTTAACTGAAGTTCCAACAGACTCATTATTTCTCTGCATTGTTTTATTTCTTGTTCTCTTCTTCCATTTTTCTTTATTAGCAAGTAGAATAAAGTCTGAAAACATTTCAGGAATTTGAGATCCTCAGAACAGGGCAGGAATTCATAATCTATTTCAGTTGGGGACCGTAATCCTAGAAGATCACACAACATCAGTTACTGCTGTAATAATAAAGCTGATGTTTTTATTTTGAAGATGGCCCGTATGGGATTTTTGCTGGGAGAGATGCATCCCGAGGTCTTGCCACTTTCTGCCTGGATAAGGAGGCTCTGAGGGATGACTATGATGACCTCTCTGATCTCAACGCTACGCAGCAGGAGACCTTGAGGGACTGGGAGTCACAATTTACATGTAAGTAATTATAAACCTATTTAGAAATAAGTAGCTAACCAGCGTGTAATCAGGGAAGCGGCGGTTAAAGGGCTGTTACCAATTTGAAGCGCCAATCTGGAAGCTTACTTTGAGTTAACACTTAAGTTTGCCAACTAGAATTTCTGTTATTCAAAACATGATGAGAGATGTCGGGTTTTCCCTGTGTTCTCCCTCTTTCCCTCCCTCCCCCCGTCTTACAGAACAGTGGACTGGATGGAAACACTCTTGTCATAGGACAAGTCTGTAAGACCATCTAAAAAGTTATCAGGAATTAGAAGTAAGGAACACGCCTCTGGTACAGCGAAGATACCATCTATAAAGACAGCTAGCTTTGAAGCTTTGAAAAATGAAGTCCCATTCATCTTCTCAGAAGTAACGTTTGAATTATTGCTTCTTGGCTTTTTTTTTTTTTTTCTTCTGAGTTTTGAGGACTGTTTGAACCAAGCCTTCGCCCTTCTGAGCTCTTGATACAGCTTTTAACCCTCAGTAAATTATTCCGCGTTGCCTGGACGGTGACTTTATTAGTTTTGTGGCAAACTGTCCAGCTAACTTTCTTCCGCAGAAGATGATCAGGCAAATGCCATCTCTGGCCATTACCTTGCCAGTGATAGTCAGAGCACCAAAGGAAAAGGCAAATTGCACACTTGGTATATTTGTTCAGAAATTAACAGAAGGAAATCATTATCATAGTTGCCCTGTTTCTCTGTGCTTTGCTAGTGTTAGTTCTTAAGATGCGGTTCCAACTGCTTAGTGCCTCTTATTCCAACTGGCTACTCAAAAAGAACTTCCAGCCAGAGTTTTAAGGAGATTACTGTGTTGACCTTGTACTATGCTGGCATGGACTTTTCTTCATGTAACGCCGTTAGGTCTCAGCCTTGGCCTGGCACACCCCTACTATTTTGGCTCTGTCTTAATCAGGTCTATTAAAGGTTGCTTAACGATGCCAACAGCTGTGTTCCAGAAAATAGAGCTATGCTACCAAATTTCTAACGTAACCTAGTGTTCAAATCTACCATTTCAAGGGTCGAACAGTAGGATTGTCAGTAAACTGCGCTTTGTTTACTGTGCTTCTAGTAAATGTGACAGTTCCTTTAAGTTCCCGTTAATTATAATAACAATGCTAGTATGAAATACCTATAATAAGAGGTATCTTCTGCTTTGAAATTGACAAGTGGGCAACAAATCATCGTTCTTAGTTCTTACCTATTTTTTTACCTGTTCAAAAAAAGGCACAAAGCAGGAGCTTTAGCTGCATAATCAGTAGGTCTGTCTTTATCTCCAGGAGAGAGGTTCTCTTTGCAGTCCTGTTGCGCACAGGCAGCATACATCACAAAAAGTTTAAGTTATCTGTACGTATATATTTGTATAACTAAAATATTCTAACAACGCCGTTAGTTCGTAAACTAGCTTTGGCATGGCGAGAGAGATAATCCAATCCATGATTCTGCTCCTTTAGCTGGATGAGTTCCCTCATTTTACACATCTGCATTCATCCATCTTCTGGCTTAGCCGACAGAACAACTATATCTCATAAACTTTGCATATTTATTACACTTGTTAGAACATTAACAGTAGTTCAGGTACTTTATTTTGGCTTTTTTCTTTTACTTCTCTCCACTGTTTGCAACGTGGAGTTGAGATGTGTTTCTTTGCAATTAGGCACATTTTGCTGATTTAGGAAAGATATCAATATGAGATACAAAAAGTACATTTGCATGGCAGAATAATGACTTTTTGTTTTCATTTGTTTCCAATGTTCAGTTAAGTATCACCACGTTGGTAAGCTGCTGAAGGACGGGGAGGAACCCACCGTATACTCTGATGAAGAAGAAAAAGATGCCCAGGATGCAAAGAAAGAGTAGAATGCAGTGAGGAACAGTCTATTTTTGTATCTTAAAGGATCATTTGTAACATTCCACTTCTGTTTCACAAGTTGCAGCAGCAACAATGCTTACAAAAGGTCCAGACTTACAGCGAATCATGTTTCTCCTAAGCTTCTTCTTCAAATTCAGCAGTAAACTAGTAACAGGTCTAATATCTGTCTTCCTCTGAAAGTGCATAATAGAGAGTATGCACCAAAAATGTCTGTGCAAAAGTAAACTGCAACTTTGGCAATAAAGGACTATTACTCTTTTTATTCTGTCACTATTAGGGTTGAAATCCAGACCTTTTCACTAACAACCTAACACCGTAGATACAAGCATGAGAGTAACTCACGTATATAACACAGATTGCACTGAATTTGGTTAGTGTTGGCTTCTGCAGGATCTGGGCCTTGCACTGCAAATCCCTTTAGAAAAGGGACTATATTTGTCCATGAAGCATCATACTTATTTGTGGTGCAATATAATTCAACATTGTGTCAACTAATTTGGCTTTTTGGGAGCTGAACAGGGGCTTACAGATGAAACAACAACTGCTTGAAAAAAGCCAAGAGTTTGTGAGAAGTTAAATCACTTTTAGATACTTAGAAAATAGATAAGGACTGAAGAATACTTGATGTATTCAGTCACACAGCTGCATTAACATTCTTTGTTTACTTCTGAAGCACCTCTTAAGTGTTACCTAGATAATGACTGTAACTGAACATCCTTAAAAACTAGGTTCGCTGTGAAGCGTGACTTGGTGGGACTATCATTTTTCATTTCTCTTCTTAGAAAAACTCTTCAAAGAATTTTAATAAAATGAAATTAAACGAGGAAAAGCAGTTAGTGATGATTTTTAGGACTAAAGGAAGACTTGCTGGTGTGACATGATTAACAAGTGCTCTTGTACAAGCAATTTTAACTAGCAGAAAAACATTTATGGTCAAGGTAACTTACGGGAGTTCCCTGTACAAAATAAATAACATGGTGTAAGGCATTTCCTTGTCGAGGCTTTTGTTGCTTTGGAATGTTGCTGCTAAAAGAAATGGCAGAATCTGCACAACCAGCAATAGACTTGGCCATTGAATTGCTTTTATCTTGATTGTTCTCTTAATCTGTCCATAATTACTGGGTTTGCTCCATCCATGTCATCCAGTCTCCTACCAAAGGGGGCTAAATACATGGATTTGACCGAGAAAAAATGTGAATGTGCTCCTTCCTCATCCCAAATATGTCTTTAAAATCTATCTGAAATTATAAGGAGGTAACTAATGATTTGCTGATCTTTTACAAATGTGCTGCCTTGTCCAGGTGGTTCTGCTTGGGTGCCAGGGGGTACAGTTCCCATTATTTGGTTTTTCTGGTTCGACTCTTCTGATGAGTTGTTTCCAGTTGGCCACGTGACCAAAATGGTGAACATAGTCCTGAGCGGGAAGGTACAAACTAGGCAAAATGGTTCAAAAGTGGAGTGTATTGAACAGCAGGAGCTTTCATAAACAACTTGTCACTACACATTAAAGTGCCTGAGACACTGCAGTGAGAACCAATGATGTCAGTCGTAACACTGCCGTGGGGTTTTTCCCTGTCAGTTATACATGGCCTTCAAATGAGCAGTGCAGTTGTTTGAGCCAGATTGCTTGTATAGTGTTACTGTGTGAACTACCTAATGAAGGTCTAGAGACTTAAATAAAAGTCTTGTCACGACCTTTGTGTTGCTGTTTTATTTTTAGAGACATTTATACTTTCTGCAAACTACTTCTAATGGTTTACCTCAAATCAGAAATGTGCTTTTATCTGTCTAAGGCAGAAAATAAAAGTCTTGCATAATGGTGGTGTCTGTTTTTATTTACTGCAGTTGAAATCAACAGTCAGTTGCCCCCGGTGTTACAAGTTTTACTGTCTTTCTCCAGTGTCTTTCTTATATTATTCCATGAGTAGACTGCAAGCTGAATGCCTCTAAATGCAGCTCTGTAGCATATTATTTTTTTAACAGAATATGAAATACAGAACACATTAATGTATATCTTACTGCTGCAAAAACAGAGTTAAGCATGAAAAAAGCCCAAGTAACTGCTGGCACTGGGCAAAAGCTGCTCTGGAAGACCTTGTTGTAGTGGAGCGAGGCAGGGCTACAGCCTACCTTTCAGAGGGCCCAACACCAACTCTTACATTAGTCAACAACATATCCTGAGGAATTGAACACCGTTTTAAGTGCATATCTGTACAATCTGATGCATCCTAAAGAATAAACAAGCAGAAAACTGGCAGTAACACAGGACAAAGCTTAATGTCAAACGCACGTGCATGAAGTAGCACGGTACCTTCTCAGAGAAAATCAAAATATTCAGCGTGAAAGGAGAAAGCATGTGTCAGAAGAGCAGAGATTCCACAAACCGACAGGCACGCATTTTCTGCTGAAGTGCTGGAGAAAATGGATGTCTTCTTATGTTTTCTACTGTTCATTGCACCTTGATCCCTTCAGCAATGACTGGCTGCAGTGACTAAACAAAAAGAACCATGCCAGGTAGCTGAACAGTTTGTATATTAGCCAAAGGAGAGCACAGTGAAAAGCTAAGCGCAGAGACTGTCATCAATCTCCCTTGTGAAGTGGTGAAATACCAGTTATTCACATGTCACAACAGCATACTTGAGCTCTGGGACAAATCAGAACAATCGAGTGGCGTCTCGTATCCAACCAGTTGTGGCAAACTGTCACCTGCCTTGTAACATTCAGAAGTTCCTTCACCTGGACACTGCTTACTCTTAATTATCTCTGCTAGCTCTTACCTCAAGTTGTATGTACGTGCGGTTTAGTAACAAATGCTTTTGCTGAGAGTTGTTACATGGTTTTACAAAAGGTGAAGTAAATGGGGAGGCATTCCTACATACTGCATTCAATCTCCAGATTACAAAGAAAAGGCCATATACTATATATGTATTATTATTGAATGTCAAGCAGGTGGACTGATACAGTAACAGGCTTAATGTATTTCTGCTTCAGAAACGGTCTGTAGGATCGCGACTTGGGATTCTGACTTCGGCGTTCAGCATGAAGTACAACTGTCCACACAGACCAGATAACAAAGCTCCAGATCAGGCAGCTCCCCTATGTCTGATAACACTACCTCTGCTAGGGAGTATCTTCATTAGTTCTGTATGTGAAGCTGGATCTGATTGCGAGGCCTGCAGTCACAGGGCCCTATTTCATAGGGCTTGCAAGTGTCATAGTAACAGTAAGCAGTGCTTCCATAAAAATATATACATACCAGAAAAGCAATAACCAACAAAAATAAAACCCCGTCACCTCTTGAAACACCATCTCACTGTAACAGCATAAACCAAGCTCCAAGATGTGAAATTATACTAGGAATGTTACGTGCTCAACTATTTGAATGCTTTTTGCCTATTTAATGCTCAGATTATATACACATTCCTTAACTTTCCTGTTAGATACAACATTTACTCCTGAACGCAACTGAAATTTAATTTACTAAGCTAGAACTGCAAAGAGTTTTATTTATTGTTTAAGATCAGCCTTCAGGATAACCAACACAATTTTACTGAACAGTTCAGCACGTGGAAAGATGGGGCTTGAGTTAAGTGCACAGGCAGGAAAAGTGAGGGATTAATACTGAATCTCCTAGGAACAGGTTCTAGTAATCCCGACTCGTAAACAAAAAAGAAACACAAATTATATTTTGCTACAGAAGTTACAACAGTGTCTGTTTTAAGTACGCATGTTTTATTCACTAACAATATTTTACACCGCATGAGGACTTGTAGACATAGCTTTGCTTTATCAATTCCAATCAATATGGGTGAACACAAGAAGCAACTACAGAACTGGCGTATTTATTTGTTTATACCGAGTAGTGGGATAACACATTGATAAGATCCTAGAAATTTACACTGAAGGAAATCTATAGCTCCTCCCTTAGATTAACAAAAACAAATACCTTCTCACCTCTAATTGAAAGGTCTGACACATGGGAAAAGGGCACTCACAGTACAGAACTGTTTAGAGACTGACAAGGGGAAATTCTGCAGTCTTTTCTTTAATATGCAATGAGTGCATAGAGAAAAAAAGCACCCCTGGTATTCCCTGTTGGTGCAACTGAAACATTTCACATGGTTAACAAATACATTAGCAGATCTTTATTGTAACTGTGTAAAACACTAAAAAGGAAACTTCGAAGAGGCATGAATGTTCTCCACAATAGAAAATACTTCTGTCAAGAAAATAAGGCATTCTGGAGGGTGGCTGTTTCTTAGATGAAAGCAATTGGTTAGCACTATTTTGAGCAGTCATTCGTGATCCTCAACAGGCACTCAGCATCTGAACATGTGAGCAGAGGCAACTGACAGAACTCAGCAGAGTGTGGCTCAGAAGCCTGTATGAATCACCAATACTGAACACTGGCAGAAAACCAATTTACCACGAACAACTAAAATTTAAAAAAAAATCATTATTTATTAGAGCAGAAGTTACAAATGTAGGTAATATGCTACATAAGGAAGGCAACATCATCACATTTACATACGGACACATAATAAATTGAGCATACTAAAATCAAAGTTGAAATAAATAGTGTATTGTACATAGAACTGGCTCTGTCTGTCTTGCTATGGGACTTTGGCCCATAGCAACTGTGACTGTCTTCTAAATGCAGCCATCTGAGTAAATACGGATATAACTCAAGCTCCCAGACTGAGTTTTTACATTCTTACTTCCATGCAGCAGAAATTAAACAACATTTAACAATTCTTCTAGAAATTTTGTGTAAGCTTAATTATACCTAATAGGTATCTCACTGCATGTGCCTTCAAAAGGACAGCTTCTTGAAATCTTGTGAACATATCACATTCTTGCCTCTAAATTGGACAGATATGGATTTGAAGGGTGGACTGCTAAGAATAAGGAATTTGTTGGATGGTCACAGCCAGAGGGTTGTGGTTAGTGGCTCCCATGTCCAGGTGCAGGCCAGTGACAAGTGGTGTTCCCCAGGAGTCCATCTTGGAACCTGTGTTCTTCAACATTTTTATCAATGACATAGACAGAAAGATCAATGCACCCTCAGCAAGCTGAGCAGTGCAAGGTCACATACTAGAGGGAAGGGATGCCATCCAGAGGGACCTGGACAGGCTTGAAAAGGGGATCCATGAAAACCTACCCATGTTCAACAAGGCCTAGGGCAAGGCCCAGTGCAACCTGCATTGGGGCAATCCCAGATATGTGTACAGAGTGGGAGAAGAACTTCTTGAGAGCAGCTCTGCAGAGAAGGACCTGGGGGTCCTTGTGGGTGAAAAACTAGGTATAAGCCAGCAGTGTGTGCTCACAGCCTGGAAGGCCAACAGCGTCCTGGGCTGCATCAGCAGAGGGGTGGCAGTGGGCAGGGAGGGGATTTTCTCCCTCTGCTCTGCCCTCATGAGACCCTATCAGAAGTACTGTGTCCAGGCCTGGGGCCCCCAGCACAAGAAGGATGTGGGGCTGTTGGAGCAGGTGCAGAGGAGGCCATGAAGATGCTCACAGGGCTGGAGCAGCTCTCCTCTAAAGAAGGGCTGAAAGAGCTGGGCTTGTTCAGCCTGGAAATGAGAGGGCTCCAGGGAGACTGCACTGCGGCCTTCCAGAACTAGAAGGGAGTTTTATAAGCAGGAGGGGAACTGTTTACACGGTCTGGTAGTGACTGTGTAAGGAGGCAAGGGAGAATGGTTTTAAACTAAAAGGGGGGAGACTTAGATTAGATATTAGGCAGAAATTCTTTATGCAGAAGGCAGTGAGGCATGGGCACTGCTGCCCAGAGCTATGTGCACCCATCCCTGGAGGCACCCAAGGCTGGGCTGGGTGGCCCTACGCAGGCTGAGCTGGGGGGCAGCCAGCCTATGGCATGGGTGGGGCTGTGGGGGCTTTAAGGTCCCTTCCAACCCAAGCCATGCTGTGACTCTATGATTCTATGGCATTTTCAACCTGCGTAAGTATGAGCTGTCAACATGCTGACAGACACCGCCCTTTCACTGTCCGACATTCAGAGCTGCGCTTAGAAAATCAGATTCTCAGAAGCGCTACATCTAGCAGTTATTGTGAAATCCTTCCTTACAAGGACCAGCAGGTTTTCAGAAACACTTTCAGAACTATGAATAGTAAACAAGTATTTTTCCACCGTGAACTTTACAGTATATTTTTTTTTTCTTATTTAGAAAGCTATTATTCTCCACTATTATGTATAAATGTCCCCCACAGCTTCCAATTCCATCATTTTAACAATCTGATTGAGAAGGCACTTCATATCCTTGCTCTATGATTTATCTATCTATGTGCTTCTTGTTGTTTTTGTTCTTTTCCAGGGACTTGATGTTACTAAATACTATATCTGTAAATGCAGGGAATCGAGTAAATGTCAATCAGAGTTATCTCTGAGATCTGAATCCATAAATCTTCAAATTCTTAGCAACTGGTCCACGAAAGCTTGTCTGGCCCTGGAGAAAATTTTGGTCCTTGCATCCAAAAGGTAAATAAAGATTCTGTTTCTGTGGCTTGCTACACCAGTTAGATAATTCTAACTTAAGGAATTATCTAAGGAAAAAAGCCCAAGTATTTCCAATACCTTTTAATGGCTAAAGGGCTTTATTCTTCCACCTCTACATAGGAGCTTAAGAGCTATTATATAGTAGCTGTTCAGCATCCTCTTCTGGGCTCTGCTCCACAGAAAGTATCTGAGCAGGGGTTTGTCTGAATTATCTCAAGAGGAAAGAGAGGGCATCCTCTTTCATCTGCATCCATCTCTCTTCTCAATATTAATTTCCTCTCATCTCCTGTAGATAAGTATATGAGAAAGTTACTTGAAATTAGTTTGTGAAGGGGGAGGGAGGGGAAGATATGGGGAGGTGGCTGTTAGGTAGCTGCCAGCAAACTTGAAAGCATAGTACATTGAGGAAAGGCTGTGAACAACAATATTCAGAGATGAAGCGCTGCGTATGGAAATCAGATGATCACCTAAACTGAAATCCACTAACTTGAGATAGTACCTCCCACAGAGATGTACTACATATTGAGCTGCCTCACAGCTCTGTAGTTGTTCTAGAGCATGTTGAATCATTAGCATGCATGTTGTTATTAACAGAATAACCACCTATCTACCAATATTTTACCCAATTAAGAGACAAATACTGCTTTCTAAGTGCAGCTACTCAAGGTGTTTCTGGGCTGAACTGACAAAACCTTTAGCTGCAGTGCAATCGCAGTCTTTTTGTACCATTTTCACACTTTGTTAAGCTTTTAAAAACACTTACCGTCCATCACTGTAAGAAGTGTGGCAACTAATCTAACCTGCCAGAGAACTATGACTATCAATTGCATTCACCTCAGCTCTGATTTACCTCTCTCTCACCTGTGCGCCGGAGGGTCTCCTGAAGTGGAAAGCAATCAGAAGTGGTGATGCCTGGTGCTGCTGTGCCTGTGTGAAGTGTCTTGAATTTCACTTTGTTGTGGAACACTTTATTACATTTTCTTTGTATCTTTCTGAGTGACTCCAGCTGTACGCAACTCTCGGTCTCTGAAAAGCCACATTCATCAGATAAAAAATCAGAAGAAAGCTTTTTCCTCTTTTTAATTTTGTAAGTATTTCTCTCCTCTTCCCTGAAATGTCTCTCGCTTTTCTGTCCTTTATGTCTTAATTTACTGCTAGACCTCTTGCATGACTTTTCAAGGTTATGATTGCACTGCCTAGCCAAGCCCTCATGGGCAGAATTAGAACAGAAGTTACATTTGCTGCTTTCCTTCGGTTGACCTTCCAGAGTTGCATTCTTGAAATAAGCCAGTAATTTTCTCTCTTTCTCTCCTGCAGGCAAGCACCCTTTATTACAATTGCTGTAAATTTGTTCACTCCTTTCTGTACTCTTCATTGCACCGCTGCATGCCTCACTAAAGTACCTGGAATCACTGATCTCTTCCAACAAGTCCTTTAATTTGTAAGCAGATCTACAAGTTCTGTACGGTTTGGTAACGTCACTTCTACCATCTTCTCGTTCAAATTCCTCACCTCGAGCAGCAGCAGTGCAATCCAAAGAACAATTTGGTTCAGCATGCAATAAGCAATCAACAGCGTGTGTGTCATTCCTCTGTATTTGCAACTTTTTTGCAAGCCTATCTGCAAAGGTCTTATTTTTCAACACTGTGTCTGTCGATTCAAATTCGCCAGCAGTGACAACTAGTCTACAGTTATCATCACTAGTGCAATTTCTGTTGTTGAGATTTCGTACAAGACTCACTTCTCTGAAATGCCGACCTTGCTTGTTACATAAGCTGATGTGAAAACCACTATCATCATTGCACACCACTCTCTTCCACCAGGAATTGTTTGCAGAGTTTTTTGTCTCTAGGGAAACACGTTCATAGCTTGGTGTCTGATAGTAGTTTAATAAATAATGAATGAATTCATCGGTCTCATAAACCTTTTGCTTTCTGTAACCATCTTCAGACCCTGTCTGTGCGTGAACCACATTCAGTGTTTGGTAGTCCCTTCTGTCTAGAGATTCAATGACCTTGCAGTCTTGAGTCACTGTAATCAGTAAAGATCCACAGCCAAAGGAGTTGTATGCATCTCTGTCAGTCAATCTGCCAAAATTCAGAGCTGCAGCGGGGTCATTTAAAATTGTCTTGACTATAGGAGAAGTAGATGCATGGAAGGCAGTCAAATCTCCTTCCTCACTACACAAGCTGCTACTTTTTTGGGTTAACTGACATTTAAGCTCTTCCTTATGTTCCAAATCTTTGTGCATAAGACAACAGGAGTTAATCTGTTTCTGATGTATGGCTTTTAATGCTGTTTCACAAAAGGAATCATCCTTCCTTACGCCCAGTGAAGGATCCACTTTCTGACTTGCCAACTGCACAAAATCCTTCAAACAAAAATTGGGAAAATGATTATGTACATTTATTGAGTGTAGAGAACTACAAAGACTGCAAGTTGCAAACTCATAAATATGCAGTTCTACATTCAGAAGAATTATAAAGGAGATACATTTAGCTTAATTCAGAGCTCGATCACACAATCTCACTACTCCTAGGCCAGAACTACAGACACTTGTCTCAGAACAGGGCATTCTCAAGTAACTAAGACAGCTGTCCTTTCAACTCATTCATCTACCTCACTACAATTGCTTCAGAAAACATTTATTGTTTGATTACTGCATCACAACCAGTGTTGTTCACAGTAGAAAAATTACTAGATTTTGTAGATATTTTATTTAGACTAATTATTTTAGTTATTTTACATCGTTTTAATGGGTCCAAATACAACCAATTTAATGCTTTCCATGTGATGAAACCAAGAAAATAAGCATTTATTTAACTCATCAAATTCATGTGAGGGCTGCTCCAAAAGAAATGCCTCCTATGTTATTCTGTTGGCCCGCAACATCAGAGGAGGATTGTGGTGATATGGCAGTAGAGGCTGCCATGTTCTGTTACACTGTGTGACCATGTGACAGATGGCAGCAGAGACAGAATGGTGTTTGACATGGAAGTGTGGATAAAGCAAAGGGGTGGAATTGAATTCCTCCACACGGAAAAAAATGGGACCCACTGACATTCATCAAAACTTGGTGAACACTGATGGAGACCAAACAGTGGATGTCAGCACAGTGAGGGCTGAGGTGTATTTCAGCAGTGGTGGCAGCAAATGAAAGACAAGCCACATTCTGGATGGCCATGCACAGCTGTCACACCACGAAATAAAGAACATCTCGATAAGCTCATCTGCATGAATCACTATGTCGAAAAATAGTGATGTGCAGCTGAAAATTTGCTCCATAAAATAGCGTTATTGTGCTCTTTGTGTTTGTCATAGCTTCCATGGAAATAAATGGGAGCCATTACTTTCTAAGCAACCTATGTAATTAATGCCAAAATCAGGTGTTACGGAACCCTAAAATTCACGTAGAATGGCAAAGGTAGCCTCTAACTTTAATTCGTACAGAATGGTGGACCTTTAGAAATCTTAAACATTAAGGACTGGTGACAAATAGACCTGTTAAAAGCTGCGAGCTAATTTTTATGTAGCAAATGATGAAGACAATGTCATGCTAGTATACCTCAGATTCCAAGCTTTTTCATCCCAAAGCACTAAAATAAGCCTCCAAACATGAGTTTCTGTGCAAAACACTCCAATTTGTACCACTCCTCTGCTGACTTTCCCAAGATACTATCTAAATCTATCAAATAAAACTCATAGCTTAGTGTTGGCCACAACACAGAAACTATTAGAAATGAAATCAGCATAATCCATATGAACTTAATTCTTTCACTTGCAGATCTGAGACCCAGCATCATCCTTTGCATTCCCACCCCTAATTTCTCTGTTTGCAGTGTTGGATCAAGTCTAATAGAGTTGATGCAGTCCTTCTAGCCCTATCTTGACATAAAAATGACAAGCATCATTTTCTAACATAGTATAGGTTCAAACAAGTATCAGAGTTTCTGGGTAGAGAAACACACTACCTTTGCTCCAAGGACAAACTGTCACAAGATTTAGACCTCAGGCCTTCTCAGTGTTCAGTCATTCCTAAGACATTCTTTCAAACAGCAATAAGACACCAAACGTCTACCAAATTATTCAAGCTTTAACAAATAAATATCCTTCAAATTTTAAAATACGTTTTAAAGTATTCTTACTTTCACATGGTTTAACAGCACTGTAAGCAGTCTGATAGACTCCGCTCTTCTCTGAGCTAGCAGGGATTTCCTTTCTTCCCATTCAGGCACATTCTCTGGCCACTGCTGTTCTTCAGCTGGTACTTTGTGCTGCTTTTGGGGATGCTTTTCATCTCCATCTATCTGCCTCTCCTCTCTTCTTGAGCTTAGCTTTCTTTTTTCTCTCTTGAACTTTTTGTTCATCATCACGTTTTTTTCTAGGTAATTATCAATATGGGACAATTTAGATAACACTCGTTTTATACTTTGAGTCCTGGGAGATTGGATGTCAGACTTTGAACTGCTAATAATAAGCAACCTGTCACCAAGAATCCACATTTGACTAATAAGAAATGACGGTTGTTACAATAACATGTTTAAAGAAATATCACATATTGATGACATGCATCTAACTGATGCACACACTTAGAACACATTAGTTCTGTATTTCTAATGGTTTGTATTCTATGGTTTTCTTTATACACACTGCCAAGAAGACATACACACGTTACCTTTTGTCTCCAAGGACACAATCAGAGACTGAGCATATGGATCTAATTCTTACCTTAACAAAGCTCCCCTACAGATTAGCATGAGGGTGACATTAAGAGTTACAAGATCACTTCCATTGTTATAAAAATTCAAGTTGAAGCTGTCACTGCTTTTTTGAAACCTTGTCCTGTAGAAAACAGATCTACTAAATAACCAACATGATATGTTATGGAAAACTCCAGAAAACTCAAGGAACAAAGTGTTCACACAAGTATTTAAAATTCCTATCTTTAAAGCATTTGAATAAGAAGATATTCAATTAAAAATAGAAGCATAGCAATGTTTTCAGAGATCCAACATTTTATATACTATGTTAGAATCACAAAATCATTTGAGTTGGAAAGGACGTTCAAAGGCTGTCTGGTCCAACCCATCTGCAATGAACAGGGACACCTACAGCTCCATCAGGAGCTCAGAGCCCCATCCAACCTGACCAAGTTCTATTTGTGCTACAGAACTGCCGCAGAATTCTAAAATTCAGGGTGGTTTTTTGTTTTTGTTTTGATGGTTTTCTTTTCTTTTCTTTCCTTTAGATACGAAGGCGTGTAACATGGTTAATTACCAGTGACAGTGTGGGATGCAATACAAGCACAACACCCACAGAATCTAAGCTTTTATATACTACTGCTACTCATAAACAAAATTCAAAACCACTGCCCTAATTATAACAACAACAACAACAAAAGAACGTGTAAAAAAGGGTAGAAGCAAAGGCAGAAAAATAGTGATCATTCCTAGCTTTGGACCTTACAGTCAACTGGGAGGCACCAAGAAATGCCTGTCACATTTACTTTACTTCAAACTGAAAAGACGTTGGTTTATGATGTTGCAGCACATAACAATAGAAATAAATATATAAACTACACAACAAAACAACCTCACGCAGAATCTTAAGCCTCAGTGCAATTCAAGGGCAACAGCTCTCAGATTTCACTCCAGGTCCACAGAATCATAGAATGGTCAAGTCTGAAAGGACCTCAGAATGTCTCTAGTCCAACCACTTTCTCGTAACACAGACTCCATCTGATGCCTTACGCACTGAGTTAGGTTGCTTTTTTTTCCCACAGTAACACAAAATAAAAACTATAAGGCCTTGGTTCAAGTTCTCGGATTCCTGTTTCCTCAAAGCCTGGGTTTTTACAGTCGACACTCCCTTCTTGTCACTTGGTATGAAATAGTGTAACAAATCTGAAGAAACAGCTGATGGACATTCTCTAAAAGTACAGCCTCACCTTTCAACCCTCTTCTTTTTTGCCCTCCCCCTTTTTTTTTTTTTCTTTCCTTTTTTTCAACTGTGCTCCTGTTCTTGCAGCTTTAGTCTTTCCAGGCTTCTCTTTATGAATCCTTCCCTTAAGTGTCTGGTTGTATCAGAAGTCACCTGTCACAGAAGAAACAGAAGCAGACTTACTAGTCCAGACTGATATCGGTACAAACACTGACAACCTACTACACAAAGGAGACATCCCAGGTAACTACTAAATACTGCTGCACATGAGAATTACTTTCTCTACTCTGGAAATACTAGAATGCCTTCTGAAGTTAACACCATAAGATGTCAGCCAAGCTCAAACATCTAACCCTAAATGTCCCCTGCTGTGACACCAAGGGTTCAAAAGCTGACAACATACCTTAGGCCAAACCTGTTCTTGCAAGCTGTTTTGGAGACTCAAAGTTCAGCATGTTCAGTGAGAAGCTGTACAGTTCATGCAGTTCTGACAAAATTACTTCACTTATACTCTGAGCAACATCTTTTGGATCAAATGCTTGTTTACTCAGTGAGAAAGTATGAATCCTACTGATGTGCACTGCATTTTATCATCTTCAAATGCCCAAATGTGAGCACATTAAAAGAAAACATTCAAGCAAACTGCATCAAAGTGTATCTATTCTAGCAAAGTCAGTGATGTGAGGTATTATTTCCAGCACAAAGTTTAGGGTTAAAGCTTAAATTTTCTGCTGGAAAAAACACTGAAACAGGCCAAACTCTGATAAGTCATTATGGACATAAGTTACCAGGCTGCTGAAATGAAGCCTGCAGACTGCAAACTCGCCTATAATGCCACGCTAAGTACAACACTTATGTAGATTGACCCCTCAAAGCACTTAAGCAAAAAGGTACTGAGAAGAGAAAGGGTGATACCCTTTACTAACCTTGATTCAAACACCCAGGCTAGGGCAGCTGTTGCTTCACGCTTAACACTGAGACACCAAGCATCTTTCAGAGCATCTCTCCAGCTTCTGAGCTCATCTCCCAGTTTCAGTGTCAGCCACACTGACAATATTTACAACTTCTAGCCTGCCCACAATTATTTTTCAGAGAATTAAGTAAGATGCCCATTTTAAACAACTTAAGTTCAGATGTGTTAAGTTCATATATCCACTGCAAATAGACCAATTTTAAGTTTTTCCCTTCACGTGCTTAAGTGCCGCCGAAGTTTATAAAGAGTTTTCAATGGGTTTGCAAAGATCTCTCAGTCCTAGCCCTAAAGCAAAAGAACAAAAGTTAGCAAACCAAAAATGCGTAAAATACCAGAAATGCTTTCTCGTTGTGCAAGTGTGTACGAAGCACATCGTTAGTTACCGAGGTTTTGCTGCTCCGCAGCGTGGCCTTTTGGAATCAGCCCTAACATGCTGTTATCTTTAGGCTTTAATTCTTCCAGGTTCACAAAGAATCTGATATTCAATGTCACTACCAGATTAGTATTTCCTTTTCACCACTCTGCTACGCTCATAACATCAGGAACACCTTTGCCCTTGCACTGTTGTTTATTATGATGACTGCAGACTCAAATGCCCCTTGCTACCTGCACGCCTTTCTTCTGTGATCATATGTTCTGATAAACCCAACGTGTACTCGGGAAAAAAAAAACAAACATTACTTAAATGTATTAAAAGCAACAAAGATAATGACCTGGGACTCTGAGGATCTGAGGCCAACTCTGCTGATGAATTCCTGTGAAACCCGATACATTCCTATCCCTCAGGATCTTAAAATAATACAACATTGTAGTACACATTCCAACTAATTGAGATTGTAATAGACCACCAGTTCACTCCGTTCCACTTCAGTTGTACACAGCAACAAGCACAAAACCTGGCCATCATTTCAGACTAAAAGCACTCTTCCAGGATGAGGCCTACTCTTGATTTGAAAACACCAGGCTACAAAAACCTGCCACTTTCCACGGGCCATTTGTTCCACTTCTTACTCATCCACCACAGAGATGGAAGCCATTTGCAGATACTGACTTTTCATAAGCCTTCCTCTCCAAGGCTTACAACATTTCAGCATCAAGACCTTTTTCATTTTTTGTTTTCTTTTCCTCTTGCATGGTACAATTCAGGTATCTGTAAATAATCTTCGATAAAAAATACTTAGAGCTCTCTAAGATCTCACAGCCTCTCACCGTTGGGCAGTTTTTCCAGCCTCTGAGCAACTCATTGTACTGCTCTACCAGTCTCCAACTTAAATTGTATGAATCCCCAAACCGCACACAATATTGATATGGTCAGTGCCATATACACAGAAGAATGTCAGTCCTTTACGCTTACCTGCTATCACCACTGAAATGCACCCCCCACAATACTACAATAGAAACCTCAGTTATTGCTAATATAGTACAATTATCCTTTCACATCCTGAAAGAAAACCATAAGGATACATCAGCAACTCTGAAACTGATTAAGTATCTACATTGTTTTTTTCACATTAACTTAACCACCTTTGAACACCCTAAGAAGTGTCACATAAGTTCAACCTCCAAACAAAATGAGACTTTAAGGAAACATCAACAGCCTGACAATATTTAATTTGAAACACTCTTGGTCTGTATGAGTGAAGTGCAAACTGTAAGAATGATTTCAGTCGAAGATGGCCCTGAGATGTGCTCAGAGGACTGCTATCCTCAGCAGCTCTTACCAGCCCGTCTCCCAGCCGGCCGCTTGCTCCAGGCCCTGGGCCATCACAACTGTTTTTGAGACCACACCATCAGCTGGGCAAGGGATCTAGCTTGGGGGAAAGAGAAAAGGGTGTTTGGCAGGTCACTTTTCAGACAGCTCCCTGTTCTTGTTACAGCACCGCTTCACGAGCAGTCCAGCTGAAGGAGAGCGTGAGGCAGCGGAAATACCTTAATTCTGCAAAGGCAGATGAACACAAATCCTACCAGCAAACGGCAATGTGGCAAGAGGATGTGCTGACCTGTAGCAGCAGCGGAAGTTTATCACGCAGGGAAACGCATTCACCAGTCACTTGGTGAAGTTTCAACAAGAGACTGAAATACAAATGGCTTTTCAATAGGCAGTGTCAGCTTACCCAGCTCACCCTGCGCAAAATTAAGCAAAGCGAAGGGGTGACCAGAGTACCGCTTGCTGCCGCGGTATGACACGCACCCACTGCAGGAGCGCTTTAAAGGCGAATGCTCCTGGCGCGCTCGATGCCGGGAGCTGTAAGGCCGGGACAAGACAAACCCGAACTGCCCCCGCGATGAATGTGCCGGCGATAAGGCCGCAGCCCCGCCTGGCAGGACACGCTTCACGTCCCAGCGGGCCGGCAGGCACCGCCCTCCCGAGCGCCGAGGCCGCCCGCTCCGCACCCACCTCCCGTTCGCACCGCGGGGCGATGCCGGCGGTGCGCGCGGGGCCGGAGCGGGGCAAGCCCGGCCCGTGCCGCATCCCTGGAGGTGTCGCCTCTTAGCGCGGAGCGGCCCCCGCCCGTCACCACGCCGCACACGGAGCCCGGCCGGCAGGGCACTCCAACAGCAGGCTCGGGGAACGCGCCCGGCCCTACCGAGCCCGGGAGGCAGCGCGGCGGCCCGCTGCGCCCCGCCCAGCCCCCCGCACCGCGCTGCGCCCGGCCGAGAGCGGGCCCGGAGGGAAGCTGAAGCTCCGCGGCCGCCGAGCCTCTCCGCACGGCCCGCACCGCAGCTGCCCCCCGAGACTCCCCGGCACCGCCGGTGCCCCAGAGGGAGCGGAGCCGCCGAGCACGGGCCTCCCCCAGCGGTGCCCCGCCCCGGTGCTCTCCCGCAGCGCCCCGCGCCGGGCGGGCCGTGCCGGGCGGCTCCCCTTACCGCTCCGGCCGCCGGCTCCGCACGCTTCCGGGCGCCCTTGCCGCCACCACCCCCGGGGCGGAGCGCGGCGCACACCGGGCAGCGACGCGGCAGGGAGGGGGGACCGGCCCCGGCCGTCCGTCCCGTTGCCGCCGCCGTGAGTAGGCAGGAGGCGCAGAGCGGACCCTGCTGCTCTCCCCGCCGGTGGGCGCCGCGGGCGGTGTTGTAGCGGGAGACTAGGGCAGCGATGCTGGGCGATCGTCCGGGATTTCCTCTGTGATGCTGGGGAGCGCTTCGCAAAATTCGAGGCTGTAGTGGGCCCTGAAAGCCGTGCCTGCCTAGGTCACCTGAAGGATTGTAGAATCACGGAACGGCCTGGGTTGGAGTTAAAGATCATCCGTTCCCAGTTTCCTGCCGTGAGCAAGTCGCCCCTACCAGCTCAGGCCACCCAGCCCAGCCTTGGGCACCTCCAGGAACGGGCACCACTTTCTTCAGAGGAGAGGTGCTCCAGCCCTATGAGCACCCTCACGGCCCTCCTCTGGACCCATTTCAACAGCCCCACATCCTTGTGCCAGCAGCCTCAGGTCTGGATGCTGTACTGCAGTTGGGGCCTCATGAGGGCAGAGCAGATGCGGACAATCCCCTCCCTGCCCACTGCCACCCCTCTGTTGATGCAGCCCAGGACACTGTTGGCCTTTGGGCTGTGAGCGCACGCTGCTGACTCATGTCTGGCTTTACACCCACCAGGACCCCCAGGTCCTTCTCGGCAGTGCTGTTCTCCAGTTCTTCACCCCATCTATACACAAATCTGGGATTGGCCCAACAAGTTCAACGCCATGCACTGGGTTTTGTTGAACACGGTTAGGTTTGCGTGGGACCACAGTTCAAGCCTATTCAGGTCCGTCTGGATGGCATCCGTTCCTTCTGTCGTACCGCCTGCACCACTCAGTGTCATCAGTGCGGGTGCACTGGACCCCACTATCCGTCGCTGATAAAGATGTTGCAGAGCACTGCTCCGAACACTGACCACCCCCCCCCAAACACCACACGGCCGCGCAGCGCTTCCGGCACGCAACCGGAAGGGGACCTGAAAGAAAACCGGAACAGGAGCCGGAAAAAGAACCGAGAGGGAAACCGGAAAAGGCGGGGCCGGGCCGGACATCCCCTGTAGCGTCACTAGGCCCGGCGTGCGGAACCTGCGGCCGATCCTTGTCGCCTTGCGGCCCGGCTGCTGGCCTCCCTGCAGCACCTGCTCGCGGATCACCGGCAGCTGAGAGCACCGGCAACTCCAAACCAAGCGACAGTTTAGAGAGCGGACGTTGGTTTATTGCAGCGCGGGGTGCGTCGGGCAGTTCTCCCCCCAGCGTGCACGCCGAGGAACGGAAGCGCACTCGTTACGCGCGTTATAAAAATAAATAGCCCTCTAGTCCCTGAGGAGCGCCCGCCTTTTGCCAGCACTTGGCGCACCTCGGTGTGCATGCAGGGTGTCCTTCCCCCAGCCTCCTTCCCAGGCAGCCTCCCTACCATCAGACGGGCCATAGGAGGGACAGATGGTGCTCTTTGGTGATCCTCAGGGCAGGCCCTGCACAGGAACGACATCAACGTTTAGACCCTCGCAGCTTGCCTGTACAAATGGCATTCGCAGGGGAGAAAAGTGTGCTTCTGAACCCCAGCTGGGATAGCAGATGAGACTCATCCCAGACTTCCAGATCAGGGGGTAAAGTGCCCTGACGATAACTGATCTGGCTATTAAAGGCAGATGCAAAGAAGGCATTGCAGGCCTCAGCCTTCTCCTTATCCTCAGTGGTCACATTCCTTGCTGCATCAAGTAAGGAATGGACATTTTCCTTGGTTCTTCCCTTATCATTGATATAGTTGTAAAAGGATTTCTTATTCTCTTTTACTGTAGTGGCCAATCTGAGTTTGAGTCAGGCTTTTGCCTTCCTAACTTCCTCCCTGCATGCCTTAGCAGCTTCCTTGTAATCTCCCCAAGTGGCCTGACCCTGCTTCCAGAGGCCATAGACTCTCTTCTTCCAAAGTCTCAACAGTAGTTCCTGGTTCATCCACATGGGTCTTCTTCCCCTACGGCTCGCCTTACAGCATTCAAGGACAGCCTGTTCTTGTGCCTTTAAGATTTTCATCTTGAGCATCCAGGCTTCCTGGACCCCTTTACCCTTAAGGGGTGACTCCCAAGAGACCCCTGCAACAAGCGTCCTGAACAGGTCAAAGTCCGCCCTCTGGAAGTTCAAGAGAGTAGTTTTGCTAGTCACCCTTCTGACATCTCCAACAACTAAGAATTCTACAATTTCATGGTCGCTCTGCCCAAGACAGTCCCCAACCTTCGCATCACCCACCAGTGAAGAGCAGGTCTAGCAGGGCACCACCCCTGGCAGGCAGGGGGAGCACCCATGACGCCGAGTCAGGACTCTCTTCCAACCCTCCTCATCAGTCAGGTCTGTCCTGCTTTGATGGGGTCCACCACTTTTCTGGGGGTATCTCCCTGGCCCCCTTCCCTCCAGCATGTCAGAGAGTCACTCCACCAGTTGATCTCCCTCTCACACTCCCTGATGGTCCTTAGCCTCTGCATCGCCACCTTGAGCTCCACCACCAGGCTGAGCAGCTCATCCACCTGCTCACACCTCATGCAGGTGAAATCCCTGCCACGCTCCCCAGGCAGCAGCAGGCTCAGGCACTCCCTGCAGCTGGAGACCTGAACCGCTACATTTCTGGGCAGGCCCTCTGTCTGGGTCGCCACAGTCTTCTTGGAATAAGCCCACTGTCTGGTGGAGACCACGTTTAGGCCTGCAGTCTCAGAGACCACCAAGAGGAAAGTCTCCTGAGCAAGAGCAAGGAGGGACAATACTTACAGTCTGCACCACTTGAGCCACCTCCCACACCAACAGCTGTATCACTGTACGGACAGCTTACTCACTGAACCACTCTGTTCTCGGTGGGCAGCAAGATGTTCTGTGGGCAGAAGCTATTTAAAGCTTATTGCCAGGTGCAGACGTTAAGGGCAGGTAATGTTCACAGGGTGTTCAAACTGCCGCTAATGTGCCAGCTCCACCCCTGCTGACTCAGGAGCCTGCCCACAAGCTGCCAGCTGCCTAGCACAAGCACAGCACTGTTGCTGGCTTCAAAAAAGCCTTAAAAAAGAGCTTTTCTGTTGGCCTTTTTTACTCCAGATCCCTTGCCCAGTGCAGTCTTACCTGCTCCGAAGCTACTCTCCGCAGTAAAAATACATATCAAGCCTAGGAAATAAGCACGAGTTATTTCCAAGAATAATCAAGATTTACAATGACCTCTTATTCTAGACAAGCGGTGTGATGGGTACAGAAAAGAAATCCTGAGAAACAAAGGAAATCTGCATCCAGCAGCGGCAAAGGGGGCACAGAAATATGCTCGCTTTGCACAGAGGGCTATAGTGTCACATTATCACAGGCAAACGAAGGGCTTGTATTAAAAATGCATAATTTAATCAAGAGGAAGAACTGCTGATCAGATGGAACTACAAGACCTGACATTGATTTTTTTAATATTAGTGCTATTAAATTCTGCTGTAATTTCTTACTGAATCATCTAAATGTAAATTAATATAAGGAGAAACAGTTAACAAAATTACAGGACCAGATCAAACATTCCTGCTCATTTGCGAGCATCCCACTCACTTGCGCTACCTGGGATGGCATGAAAGGCTCAGCACAGAACACTACAGGTGCCAGCTGAGTGGGTTTCCCCTGGGCAGAGCAGCTCGCAATGGGCCCTGACGCAGTTGTTCGCAGAAGAGTGGCAGCCGAGGGCCCAGTGCAGAGCCATAACCTGAGCACAGGCTGCCAGCTCTGTTCCGTGTCTCACCACCAGGACTGGCAACGTTCTCTTCAGACCTAATCAACTTCCAGAATTAACACCTGCCGTGAGAAAACAGGTGGGCAAAGCAGCTGTGCAGGAAGGGACTGTCACTTGCCAAGGGAAACAGCCCCTTGGGGTTAAAGCGAGAAGACCCCAAGTCCCTTCTCTCCTTTGAGCCTTTCCGATGTGGCAAACCTCAGCAGAGAGAGATGTGCTTGTCTTGAAACTCTGCCAAGGAACTTGGAGCTCACATTTCAGACCACAAGCCTGCCTCAGCCTGCTCAAATTACAGCAATATAGTCAGTCTGCAACACGCTCCTTCCAGAAAACAGAGAATTATAAACACTGACTTATGACAGCACTTCAAGCCCTGGCCCCACTGTTTCAAGCATCACAGAAACACCAGAAAAAATTACACAAGGGCGCTTTCCCTTTGTCAATTAGAACACTGTAGAGCAGATATTACTTAATTTTGTTTCTACAGCACCTTGTACCAAAAGGTCCCAGTCTTTCGGGCAAATCTGAATGCACACACAAACAGGGGAACATTTAATGTTAAAAATTGGCTCCTGATGACACTTCATTTGATTTCCACGTATAAGACAAAGAAGATGCACAGTGGGAAAGCAAGAGAAAAACATAACATGCGTGACCAGCAATAGATGAAATTGCTTATTTTGCAAAAATAGCTGTATACTCCTCAATTAAAAGCTGATGTCCGCCACACTTCTTACTTCCTTTTCATTTTCTGCTATTTACCGCAGGAGTGTTTGTGACACTGCTCACATGAGGAGACAGAAAAAGCCGAGCCAGATTTCCTCTGCTTCATTTTTCTCACTGTTTTTACCCGTTGGTACCACTCTCTGATAGCAGGTCCTTCATGAGTGTAACACCATCACACTGCACACACACAGCCACCGGCAGCAGTGGGTAATGGCCAGGAAGCTGCTGCTGCTGCTTGAGACTCCCTGCTATGTTACAGTGTTAGTGAAGAGTAAACAATAATAACGTATCCACTTTTTTCAGCTTATGGTAAGGCACAAAACACTCACTGCAGCCACTGGCAGCACAGGGTCGGTTTCCAGAGGCATTTACGTGGCAAACTGCAATACTGCAAACTCCGTATTCTTGAAGAACAAGTGTGAGGTATGCACCTCGCAGCTGTGTGCCAGGGTTTGTGGGTGCTCTTGCTAAAAGCAATGTGTTAAACCAAGCCACCACACATGCCCTGCAGTTCACACTTTGATTAAAGCTGGCAGGGAAATGTTCTTCTGAGCTGCAAGCATACCCTGAGAGAAAAAAATAAAAAGGGAGAAGCCTAGCTGCTTCTAAAGGCAAATTCACCATGATCTTCAGAGCAATTTCACAGGTTTAGGAGAGGCAAGCAAACCACAGTACTACAACCAGGCCCAGGAATAAGGCAACAGGGATTACATATACATGAGACCCTTACTAAGCAGCAACCAAATCCTAAACATTTTGGTAACAAGAATTACAGAATCACCAACAAGGTTGGAAAATATCTCCAAAATCATCCAGTTCAACCATCCACCTACCACTAATATTTCTCCACTAAAACATGTCCGTCAGTACAACATCTAAATGTTTCTTGAACACCTCCAGGGACAGTGATTCCACCACCTCCCTACGCAGCCCGTTTCAGCATCTTAGGTTGGAAGGAACAACAAGGATTACCTAGTTCCAAACCCGTGCTGCAGCAGGCTTTTTACCCACTAAATCAGGCTACCTGAGGCCTTTCAACTTGGCTTCTTTGGGCAAATAATGCTTTTGTCATGCTGTAAATGTTTCTGATGTTAGGCAGAGTAATTCCTTGCTAATTTAGGAAACATGGGATAGCTCCCAGGCCAACAAGAGCTGTCCCAAACTGGTTCTTGTCTGCATCAGAGCTGCCATAACTTTCTTTGCATTTGAGAACTTCTGGCAGTCCTGAACCTCCTAAGTGCAACAGAGTGGTTCTGTTACCTGGGACTGAGAGAAGACCCAAGGAGCCAGGAGGCTGGAGCACCCAGACTGACTGATGACCAAGTGCGGATGGGCCCCCAACCTTCAGCTGCAATGGGATGCTGTTGGCTTGGATGCAGCTTGTTTGGGATGATCCCCAGAAAAATGGAGTAACTAAGAGCTTCAGGAAATGCTATGGCTTTAAAAGACCAAAGCACTGACACTTCCATTCTGTTTCCAGAGCCTTTTTCATGACCCACTTATTCTGTGGAGGCTGTTCCAGGGTTAACTAAGAACTGAAAATATGGAAAGAAAACACCAGTCAAGAGGGCTACTCTTAACTCCTTGAAGGTTTTGGGAACAAAACACCAGAAGGAAGAATTGGCAATTGAATTCCACTTTATTAGAGGGCAAACCATTTTTGAAAGAAGAAATTATTGAGATAAATACAACAGCCGAGCAGCAGGTCTGGGAGGGAAAAAAATGATGGGGTTTTCTGCTTGAAGCCTTGCAGCTGTCTTGTCTTAGACTTTATTAACCTTACTGGAAAACAGAAGCTATGTCCTGAGGTCACAGAACTTCATCTGCAGAGCACAAGGGAAAGAAATACCACTCCCCACGCAGAGTTTGTATTTATACTTGATTAAGGAAGCAATGCAGGCAACAAGAAGGGACGACTTGGCTACCTACACAAGATTGATATTGCGAACGTTCAGGAAGGATGCTGAGTTAAATGTTAGCTCTTCTCTATATATGTGACTGTTTCCATTTAGGTGTACCTTTTAACTGTCTGCCATAATACATTCAAATACTATCTCACTTGCAGATGCACTACCTTTCGCAGTATTTGTTCTGGAGCCATTGAATGTGCTCCACCGAAACATAACCCTTTTAGAACTCTGAGAGCAGCAGCTTGGCTGCTGTAGTCTAAAATAAGGAGTTTAGTTGCTATCACTGGTAAACACAGGCTCACAATATATGTCTGTATGAAACAGACAGCAACTGTGATAGCAGCGCTGCCTAGGCGTAAATTTAGTGACTAAAATTCCTTTGCTCCAGTTTCTGTGGATATAAAGAAGACAAGTCTCCTCAATCCATTCAAAATGGAATAATAATCAAAAGAAAGCACTAAGCATGATCACAGGAACAAACCTCTGAAAAAGCAGAGAACAGGATCTGTCACGGGCTACTGAACTAATCCAAAGAAACATCTGACTTGTTTATTCTGGTCAAATCATTTGCATTCCCCATTTACCTTCAAGGAGAGAAGGGAACAGACACCAACCACTATCCTGTTGATATTTTTGCCAGTTCTACCAACCTTATATGAATGTGAGGGAGAGGCTGAAATTTAACCAGCAGCAGGGAAACTCAAAGCAGTACCAGGCTGCATCTTGATCAAGTTCCCTTGGCTCTGCGCTGAGGACCCAAGTGACTTTTCTCCCCACATTTAGTAGAGAGCAACTTAAAGCAGCCTGATTTTTATGCTGCAAGTTTAAAATAATCAAACATAAGACTTCAAGCCTATGAATCCTCAGAGCTGGATGAGCTCTCTGTAAATTATGTTTTTTTCCCCTCATAAAGGAAACAAAGTCAGAAGAAACGCATTTAATCTGAGCTTAAAAAAAAGAGCTGCTCTCCACCTGCTACACAGAGTGGGACCTCAGACCACCAGCAAAGAGGTACACTGACAGCAGGACCAGTGGGTGATGGAACTTCACCAGGATGAGGTAGCACCAGAAGCAAAACAAGGTTACTGCAGCATAGGAGAGTTTTCCCTGGTGTCCAGAGAAGCAGATAGACAGCTTTCCATACCTTGTCCTTTGGCTTTCTTTGCACAACATAAGAAACCCAATCCACAGTTAATTTCTTAGGCTGCAAAGCATTTGCCCCTGCTTTGATGCATATCCTGAAGCATACATGCGTGTGGATAATATCCAGCTTGGAACAGAAAGGGGAAAATAAATACATAAATAAAATCGCACAAGCCTTAACAGATGAGTTTAAACTGCTTATCTGCAGAGGAGTAAGTCTTATTTTAATAACAGATGAATAACATGAGAAAGCAGTCAGTTCTACACCAGCAGACCACATACCAGCATAACCAGTTTGCTTCCTGAAGAAGCAGGATCAGGATCCTTGTACCTCAAGGTACTGAAAAAACCAAAAGACTAACATGGCAAAACCAATCCTGAGCTGCCAAAAGCATGCAATAAGTGTGACTTTTAATAACCTCTTCTATCTCTACCAGACAATACAGAACTTTTGAGCTCTAGATATAAGCATTTGCTTTTATATCCACCACATCTCAAGGCACAAGTATTCAGAATTAGGTAATAACAGAGCAACAGTTCTACAGCTTGTGCCACATTTGGTGCCAGTAAGTTATATACTGTACCTGTAACTGAGCCACAGTGTAACCACTCTAGACCACTGGATAACCTGTCCCCTTCCTTTGTGTGGCAGCACAAAACCAGCAGATTGGGATAATTTTGGACACTGGTACCACCGCCGTGACCCTGAGCTCTTCTGCAGTCTCAGGTCGCTTCTGTTGTGACAGGGGAGCTCTAAGTTCTGGATATTTCGAATTCCTGATATTTTCACATCTAGTATTTACCTGCCACATGTGCTGCAGCCTTGGAGATGAAAAGGGTTTAGTGTGAACAGTTGAGACAGTTGGTCACTCCTCTGTCTGAGGCACAAACTACCCTAGTACCTGTGCACTGTTGCTCAAGATGTGTTACTGCTTGAAGAATGATTTCCCTTTATGTCCATAAATGCATTCCAAGTAGCTTGTACTTCGGTTTCCATGCACAAAGATAAAAAGTGGAATTTTACTACTTGCAGAAGAAATACACCCTGTCACCTTCTCTCATGCCCTACAAACTGTCCACTTTACCTGTTTATTGCACCTTAAAACTTATGAAACATTTTAGACCTTCCACTGACAGGAATTTCATTTATGGTCACTGGAAAAATTGAAAAGACACCCCACAATCCCTCCCTCCCCAAAAAAGATAATCAGTACAAAGATATGAGACAAAGACTTGTTGCTACCTAAAAATTAAAACTGAGTCAATGTACAGACTTCACTGGAACTTCTATGTAGTTATGACTGAATCTAACAGGTATAGGAAGGACATGTTCTGATTGATTCATCGAGTTTAAGGCAAGTCAAAGAAAAAGGTGCATTACTTTCTGCTTAGCAAAACACAGTATGTTATACATGTGGTTATTGCTTTGTTTCTACCCAGTGCATTGATTTGATCCAATAAAAACAAACAAACAAACAAACAACGTTATAGATTGTTCCAGATGAAGGCATCTTTGCTCCTACTTACAACAGTGTGGAAGAGAAAAGCAGTAATGATTCCTCGTGTTAGACCACAAGCGAGCATGACCCTGACTGAACATCCAAGGGAAGGAAAGAGAGTCCTGAGATTCATTTCCTGCTCAAGGGACTCAACAAAGCAACCTAATCAGCACCTAATCAAAAGAACAAATCAGCACTTGCATCAGTTTTAGGCTCTCTGTGCAAATATAGCATCCCCTTTCCGCATCCCACACTAGTGGGTACATGCATGCACTTCCCACAAAGGCAAAAAGAGGCAGTATACAGAAGGAGTTTTATGAAGGTTTGGGGTCTTAATTTAAAGCCTGATTCTCTATCGCTTTAACTGCAAATACTGTCTGGAATTGAGACAGGGCATCAAGAACTACTAAAACTGCAGGTACAAAGTCTGACCTTCAACAAGGCCCATCCAGGCAAAATGCTAACTGGTGTTGTGAGCGCATGGTTGATGGGAGTTAACAGAACATTCCAAGAGTGGAAAATCCCTCCTGCTCTTTTTTTTTTTTTCTGTAACATTTAAATACCTCAGTACATTATCATTTGTAGCATAGGTCACCATTGCTCCGGAAAACATTTATTCTCACTCTCCCACCCTCAAATTTTTTTTCTCTAGTGCCAGAATGGTTTTAATACTGTTTCAAACTCTTAAGTTTTAAATGTCAGACAACCCTACAACACTTAGTTTATAATAAAAACAGCAAGTTGAGCTGTGGCAAAAGTACATTATAAACAAACAAACACAAAAACCCACACTAACTGCCAGGGCTATGCACTGCGTGCTTGAGCACAATCTGCATTTTAAATGATTCCTAGAGAAACCTACTTTTGCCACTGACATTAAGATTTCTGAGAAAACATCTGAGCTGCCGTGGAATTAATAACAGATCTATGCAGATTGAAATTCCCAGGAGATTAAGAAGAAAAAAATACTAAAAACTGACATTCCTGACAAATGAAAAACTAATGGACAAGTTCTCAAACATCAGATCTCAAGGGCACTGAAAGATGATGACGGTACAGCAGTTCAGCTCTGTTCGTGATTTACCTCTAAACTAAAAGATCCTACAACACTACAAGCTGGAGTTCCTGTATACCTATGGCAGTAACAGCAGTGATCTACACTGGAACCAAAGCCACTCAGTCAGGAACACTGTTTTTTGAAGACAATCTGAATTGGTATATTTAACTTTCAAACTACTTTTAGAAGTTTGAGCAACTCCACTGGAACAGTTAACAGATTCCACCAGTGACATTCTTGTAATCACTCCATGTAGCTCGCATTATACATATGTTTTTGTAAGTCAAGCTCCTCATTTTTACACGATTCCTTGCAATTTCAACCTTCCATCAACAACCAGAAAATTCACTTTAAATGATTTAGAAAGGCAAAGAAATCAAAATGGATTTGTATTATTTAATATTTATTAACAAGAAAGAAAAATTAATTTGTAATAAACCATATATTTACAATTTACAGACAAGGAAAACCTCTTAAGACCAATGAAACTACCTGCTCCCAGTACTGGGATACATTTCTACCTGGATGGCAGTCAGCAGTGTTCTTTCAAACTCTCTCCCATTAGACAATCTTCAATCTGCAGATGAACTTACGGGGAAGAGGGCTCAGACAACATGCTTCCTGCAATTGTTCTAAAAAACAAAAAGAACAGAAATAAGCTCATCCAAATTAACACAATCTTCAGTTAAAAAACAACGATGAAACATCTCTGTGCTATAACATTAGTTACTAGTCAGTAACAACATCCTATTCTATTCACAGCAGCAAAGATTTTAGAGCATCCACATACTCCAGTGGCAAATAATAAAAAAAAATTAGTGTCAAAACAATTATGACTTTAAAAAAAAAAGCACATTAGTCTAATACATCCATAAGGATCTGATGATATCCATTCTGCCATTTTATTCCTAAGAACTGAATCTCTCATGCAGGTCCCCCGACCTTCCTTTGTTTTATGGCAAAACTGGCTTCCAGAAGGGTGTGGATTACTTTCTTCCCTTTCTCAAAAACTTCCTCTGCTATGCAACCCCACATGATGATATCATCAATGTATTGCAAGCGTTCAGGAGCTTCCCCCTTTTCCAAGGCAGTCTGGATCAGCCCATGGTAAATGGCAGGGCTGTGTTTCCTCCTCTGGGGTAGCTGATTCCAGGTGTACTGGATGCCAGAGGGATTGAGAAAAACACACTGGCAACGTGAGTAACAGTGTAAAGCCAGTGATCCTGAAGGGCCACACGCAGCTTAGTCAGTCCAGGTTCCTCTTCAGACATCAGAGAAATCATAAGAAAAGAATTCTTGATCAGAAAAGTCAGGCAGTAACATGGTGGGAAAGGGCATATGATCCCATATCAGCCAGATACCACCAGTAGTAAAGTGTGCTGCCTCTCTTTGGCTCAGGTCAGGGACATTACTAAGAGACTTTCTAGTCTGGTTTGCCCCTCTGATCATTATCCTTTACTGATGGTTCAGGCTTGCAGCAATGAAGTAGCTGAAAGAAGCCTGAGAGCTATCAAAAAGGACTTCACGGGACTGGGGCTGTTAATGGACAGTGCAGGAATACAGGTGGTGTTTTCCTCTATCCCTTCATATGGCAGCGAGGGGGTACTGAGAGGACCAGGAAAATCCATGTGATAAATACATGGTTAAGAAGCAGGTGCCACCCCACAGGAATTTCAGCTTTTTCAACCACAGGACAGCTTACTCTGTGCCAGCCTGATGGCTGCTGATGAGGTCCACTTGGGTAGTGGACCTCTTCACTAGAGAGAATTCTGTGAGAAAGAATTCTGGCCCAGGAGCTGTTGGAGCTCATGACAGAGCTTTAAACTAGGTCTGAAGGGGGAGGGAGATAACAGTGAGCCTGCCCACGACGCAGGATACCGTAGCTAAGTTAAAAGGACAGGGTGGTACGATGAGGAAGGGAACAGGGAGACTGAAGGTAAACACTACAAAGGAATTAAGGAGTTATCCTCCAAGAAGTTAACAAGACCAGCTGCCCAGCTGAAGTGCCTCTACACCAACATACACAGATTGGGAAACAAACCAGAGTTGGAAGCCACTATGCTACTAGAAAACCACAATGCAGTTGCCATCACAGAAATCTGGTGGCATGACTCCTATGACCAAAATGTGGCTGTTGATGGTTACAAGCTGTTCAGAAGGGACAGGCAAGGAAGAAGAGGAGGTGGCATCAGCCTCTGCATCAAGGAAGGAATAAAACATGAAGAGCTTGTCTCTGAAGAATGGCCACGAGCAAGTCAAAAGCCTATGAGTGAGAGTTAGAGACTGAAGCAAACAAAGGGAGTCTTGTGGTTGGGGTCTACTACAGGCCACCTGATCAAGTGGAGCCTGTTGATAAAACCTTCCTCCAGCTACAGGAGGGTTCACATTCACAGGCTCTCATCTTGTTGGGGGACTTCAACCACCCAGGTATCTGCTGGAAAAGTAGCATAGTGAGCTAAAGGTGATCCAGGGGGCTCCTGTAATGTATTGAGGATAACTTCATGAAATAAGTAATGCTCCCTCCAGGGGGGAAAATGGTGCATGACCTCTTGCACATCAGTGTGAGGGAACTGATTGATGACATGAGGATAGGAGGCTGCTGGGCCATACTGACCATACAACTGTGGAGTTCACACTCTTGAGGGATATCAGGGAGTAAAATCAGGAAGCTTAACTTTAGCTCTTCAGGGAGTCAAGTCAACCCCTTGGGAATCAGTACTCAAGGACAAGGGAGCACAGAAGAGCTGGCAGATCTTTAAGAAAACTTTCCTTTGGGCACAAGAGCTCTCTATCCCCAGGTGGAAGAAGTCAGGAAGAAAGGCAAGAAGCCAGTGTGGCTGAACCACAACCTGCTGGTCAAACTGCAGAGCAAGAAGAAAACACAAGAAAATGCACAGGCAGTAGAAGCAGTGACAGGTGCCATGGTAAGAGTATAAGGAAGCTGCTAGGCTGTGTAGGAATGGGGTCAGGAAAGCCAAGGCCCAACTGGAACTGGACATGGCAAGGGGCGGAAAGAAGGGTAAGAAAGGCTTCTATAGGTATGTCAACCAGAAAAGGAGAAGTCCAAAACAGCATGTCACTCCTTAATGAGCAAAACAGTTAGGCTAGTAACAACAGACAAAGAGAAGGCTGAGGTACTCAATATTTTTGCCTCAGTCTTCACTAGTGGTTGCTCTACACGCAGCCCTCAAGCAGATAGTTCAGAAAGCAGAAACTGAGGCAGCAACAATCCTCTTGCCGCAAGTGATCATCAGGTTCACAACCACTTGAGGAACCTGAACATCTGTAAGTCTATGGGTACTGATGAGATGCATCCCAGAGTCCCAAAGGAACTGGCTGACACAGTTGCCAAGCCACTCTCAAAGATATTTGAAAAGTCATAGCAGTCAGGTGGAGTCCCTGTTGACTGGAAAAACGATGATTATAGCACTCATTTTTAAGATTAGTGGAAAGGATGACCCAGGGAACTACTAACCTGTCAGCCTCACCTCTGTGCTGGGGAAGATCATGATGCAGATCCTCCTGGAAGCTATGCTAAGGTACATGAAAAGAAGGGAAGTAATATGGGAGAATCAGCATGGCTTCACCCAAGGGCAGGTCCTGCCTAACCAAGCTTGTTGCTTTTTATGATGGCTTAGCTGCATCAATGGACATGGGAAGAGCCAGTGATGTCATCTATTTGAACTTCAGCAAGGTCTTTGACGTGGTGCCTCATAACATTCTTCTCAGTTCAATGCACAGAGAACTGGTTGCAAGACTGTACTCAGAGAGTAGAGGTCAGTGGCTCAATGTCCGGATGGAGATCAGTGATGAGTGGTGTTCCTCAGGGGTCAGTATTTTATACCTTCATCAATGACAGTGGTAGTGGAGTTGAGCACACCCTCAAAGCCTGCAGATGACACCAACCTGCATAGTGTGGTTGACGTGCCCAAAGGAATAGGATGCCACCCAGAGAGACCTAGACAGGCTTGAACAGTGGGCCCAGGTGAACCTTATGAGGTTCAACAAATCCAAGTGCAACGTCTTGCACCTGGGTGTAGCAACCTCTGCTATCAGTACAAACTGGGAGTTGTAAAGATAGAGCACAGCCCCGCTGAAAAAAAAAACTGGTGGTACTGGTGCACTGGAAGCTGAACACAAGCCACTAGTGTGCCCTCAGCCCAAAGAGCCAACTGTACCCAGCATCAAAAGAAGTATGGCCAGCAGGCCAAGGGAGGTGATCCTGTCCCTGTACTCTGAGCTGGTGAGACCTCACCTGGAGTACTGTATTCAGATGTGCAGTTTTCAATACACAGACCTGCTGGAGCATTTCCAGAGAAGGACCACAAAAATGATCCAAGGGATGGAACACCTCTCCTACAAATACAGGCTGAGAGAGCTGTACCTGTTCAGCCTGGAGAAGAGAAGGCTTCAAGGTGACCTGATAGCAGCCTTTCAATATCTAAAATGGGGCTATAAAAAAAGGAGGGGACAGATTCTTTAGCAGGGTGTGCTGTGACAGAACAAGGGCAAATTTTTCCAAACTAAAAGAGCAAACAGGCTGGATATAAGTTTTTGGGGTTTTTTTTTTTTGTTTTTTTACAATAAAGGTAGTGAAGCAGTGGGACAAGTTGCCCAGAGGTGGTGGATGCCCCATCCCTGAAGACATTCAAGGTCAGGCTGGACAGGGCTCTGAGCACTGGATGTAGCTGTAGGCGCCCCTGTTCACTGCAGGGGAGTTGGACTAGATGACCTTTAAGGGCCCCTTCCAACTCAAACAATTCTATGATTCTATGATATTTGTGCACACACAAATCTGCAGCAGTGGGCACATGCTTCCATGCTAGACCACTGTGCCAAACAGCATTCCCACAGGCAACAGGAATGAAGACATAAGAGCAGGTGAATGCCTGGTCTAGGCTGCCAATACAAAATCAGGACATGGCATGGTGCCTAAGTGATGGTGGAGCCACAGAGAAATTGTGCCAAGGCAAAAGATATCACCAGCATGCTGAATTAGTGCTACAAGAGGTATAGAAAGCACACATTGATGCTCTGTGTTATGTTCGGCCAGGTGAAATGGCATTTAAAAGGATTCTTTTAGCAATGCAGAGCCAGCCTCATGCTTGAGGGATGCGGCTCAAGGACAACCACGTGTGCCTGGAGAGGTGCCAATTCCACTCCCACAGTCTGAAAAAAGGCAGATGACAATGATAAACACCTTGTCAGTGATGTCCTAAGCCAACCTTCTTGGGAGTAAAACTACGAAGTCAGTCTTTAGGAGGACAGAGGCCAAAGGAAGCATTGCATCACCTCTCTCAGCACGAGAACTGGGAGCATTGCCAGGCCTTGTACAAAGCTTGAAGGAGAGGAGGCAGAGAAACACCTCTGAAATAATTCAAATACCTGGAACTGAATTGGAAAAGTAATAGTCACTGCAAACAGCACTAACGAACAAACAAACAAACAAACAAGGCCTTTGAAGAGGGCACTGGAAAACTCTCCCTCCCCCAAATTACTTCAGGCTGCAAAACAAAATATGCACAAAGAGAATATTCTAACTTGATACAGGAGTTGCGAGAATTGAAATGGTGGCAAATGAATGCCTCCTTACACAGCCACTACAAGGAGCAAAAGGAGACACAAAGACAAACCTTGGACAGACAAGGCGAGGTAACAACTGCCAGCTTGCATAGCAGGATACAGTGCATCACACTGGTAGCATGCATTTATAGATTTCCACAGAAAAAAGGAAGTTGTGATCAACACTTTTGTAATATATGTAATACTTTTCAGTTTCAGGAATAATCTGAATTCAAGAAAAGTCAAAAGAAAAACCTGGACACTTAAGCAAGTTCTTAGACCATGCATACATTCAATGAATTAAAAAACTGTATTTGTACTTCATCTGCACACACAGTTGTATGGAAATGGCCAAGGACAGGTGGAAGACTGGGGCATACACCTCATTTGCAACCCGTAGCATCTTGCCAGAGAGTTGAGCTTTGCAGCAAAACAAATGCAAGCTTAAAAACCCCTTCAGAAGAATAGCTAAATTATTTTCAGTAAAAACAGTATTGATATAAGCAATAAGCCCCTCTTCCTCTTTTTTCCCCTCCCATCGAGAAATACATCATGCAATGTGACAGCGTGGGTGTTGGATGCAAGCAACAGAAACCATTTCATGATAAGGTAATGACTTCTGTGAACTTAAGCGCTTGTAACAGTCAAACAAAATGGAGCTGTTCTAAATTCTGATAAGATAATCCACTCAAAGTAATTTGTTTGGAAAGGCTAAATAGGATGCTAAGATGGGACTTGGTACACTACTGAACAGAGGCATAAAAAGCAAACTTTTAGTGCTGCTTTTTCTTCAAAACATATTGAGGCTTTTTTTCCTAGCTAGAATTCTGCTCAAGTCAGGCAGCCATGTTCTAATTCCTTCACAAACTTCTGCAGTTTAAGTTACCTTAAGAGTGCACAGTAAAGCTGAGTTGCTTAAGAGGCAAACGTATGCTTCTAATATGAAGAAAAATCAGCCATAATCAGTCAGAGAGCATTTGCTGGATGCAGAAAGGCCTCCTCAATTATCATTTAATTGTCCTTTATGGGCCAATATTGGGAGTCTCATTCTTTCCCCTTAGGGTAGATCCCTCCTTCAGCACTTCTTAACTGGCTACTTAATTAGTCTTCCTTCCTGGACTTAATTGTAAATTTGTTTTGATTAATTAGCCTCAGAGCTGACTTGGCACTCACTGAAATATAGGAGAAGTGCTTAGTTCCTTCAGCTTATAGCCTACTGTACCCTATGCGAGCCCCTGCTTTGTCAGCATTAAAATTTCAAGTTCAGATTGTGGAAAAACTTTTTCATAATTAGCTTTCATTCCTTGTAATTACCCCCTCTGTAATACAACACAAAAATGGCGATAACATAAAGAAAGGCTAAGATTTAATAAGTTCATGTGTCTTGTCCAGAGGATTCTACTATTTCATGTTCTCTAGTTCAATCTTCCAATTCTAGTCAAGCTAAACGCAAGTGATCACAGCACCAACCAAATCCCAAACCAAGAGAGTAAGCTGCCAGCACAGACAACTGCATTCTGATGGCACCAACACCAGAAAGGTTTCCTTCCCCTTCAGAAAAGTCACATTCTGCTACTGAACTTCAAGGAAAACCCTTCATGCAACCCTAGACAAGCCAGTCTGCAACAACTTTGGACACTAGAACACTTACTTGAGAAGTACTGCAGCTCTTCATTATGTTCACACCTCTCATACCATTCCTCTCCCTCTTTACAGCATGTTGATTCCAGAAAACACCCACATGGTGATATTGTAGATCTCTGGTATCTTGATCCATTCTCACTTTAGCTATTGATGCCGGAAGCTCAGGAAAAGGCAATTTCCATACCACAAGCATGTAAAAACATTGAGATAAGTGATGTGCATCACCAGCTATCCTATGGTAACGAGTTTATTATTTATTTGAAGTTTTGTCAATTGAAAGTGTTTGGGGGAACAAAAAGGGTGCTGCAGGAATGGCCTCCGAGAGAGGAATGAGAAAACAGTGAGACAAACAACTCTGCAACCCGTGCAGGAGCAGCAGGCAAACCCTGACAGAGGCCACAGCCCATGGAGAGCTCCTGCAGGTGCAGGCCTTTGGCTGGAGCTGCAGTCCATGAAGGGGAGCTCAAGATGGAGCAGGTGATCCATCAGGAACTTTGGTTCTTGGGGGACCCTTGCTGGAGCAGTTCATTCCTGAAGTACTGCACCCTGTGGTATGGCTCCTGCTGGAGCAGGGTGGGGGGTTTGGGTGGTGCAAGGAGGATGGAGCTGGAGAGACAAAGTATAATGGAGCAGCAAAGCATTACTGTGCTGCTCAAAGAAGAGTGAAGAAGGAGTGGGGAGCAAAGCTCACCTTTCTGGGGAGAAGGGAAAAGGTGTTTTTAGTTTTAATTTTCACTTTCCTACTCTTATTTTTGACTTGCAGTAAATTAAGCTTCCCAAATTAAGTGTGTTTGGGCTATGATGGTAATTGGCGAGTAATCTCAAGCCAGGCAATTTTTCATCTTTCTTTCTCCTCCTGCCCTGCTGAGGGAGAGGAGTGAGAGAGCATGGCTGGCTACTGACCAAGGTCAACCCACTGCACCTACTCACTTTATAAACTTCCCACACACCTATCAAGAGCACTGCAATTCTTCAGTTTCCAAATTTAGAAGTCCTTACCTATCAAGCTGCAAAGAGAACTGTAAAATCTTACTTATCTTTTTCTGTGAACACTTAGATTCGCATCTCAATTCAACAGACTGAGAAAATAAACACTTGCTTCCTTCAGCTCATTTCATTTATTGTTTGTCTTGTGCTCTAAACTAGAAAAGACTACAGAAATAGAACGCAAATGGAGTTTTACAGACTTTTGTGTCTTTGCTTGGGCACAGCAGCTTAAATGAAGGAAAAAAGAAAAAACACAGGTTTGTTGGCAGGCTCAAGAACACTGAGCAACTCCTATAACATATTCACTACCCAGTGCTCAGCAGCCAACTGTTTTGACTGGTGTCAACTATTTGTTTTCATCTTCAAACTGAACCATAGAAATTAGTTTGATTGTGAATTTGAAAGGAAGGTTTTCTCATATAGCTGGAGAAACACATCACAGAGAAATGCTCTTCTGGCTCAGCCTGTGAGCACCCACGTAAAGCGATAGGATATTAAGGTGTTGCAGCCATCAATGCTATGAAAGAGCTATGTCCCACACCCTGCAGATGGATATATGCTCTAGAGTCAATCACTGCTTAAATGCTGTATTACAACACACATCATGTAGCAGAGCGTATCAGGAGAAATGCAAGAAACATTCCTTCATGCTGAAATGCCTTTTTAGCTATTACAAAAATGAGGAAATTGCTCTTCAGTTTATATTGAATTCCTCAGATGTTAATTTAATTACAGATAACTAATTCAGGTGAGTACTAGAAAAGTAGAAGGAATTGTGTACGCGCTTCAAAAGTTTGTTTTATCGGTGCTGTTTATTTCTCTGTAGTTACTCAGCTCAGATTCTCCTATTTTGTGTTTACTAATATAAATATGTATGCACACACCTGACAGTTTAGCAACCATTCTCCTGCATCCTCCTTTAAAATACAAAGAAAAGCTTTGTTCATTAAGACAAACAGTTTTATAATGAAATGAAACCCCCAAAACATTAGATTTTTCAGAAAAACCTAATAACCACTAAGTCCTTTTTCCCAAAGGAAGCCAAAGCCTTGAAAAATCTAACTTTTCTATTGTGGAGAGTCATTGCCAGTTAAGCTCCTTAACATGTGTTTCTAGTTACTACCAAAACACTCACCACAGGACACATTTACAATCTAACATTAAGTTTCAGCTCTCTCAACTATTGCTGGCTGAAAGTAATGAGTTAATGGACCAAACCAGATTTCCTCAAAGAACAGTGTATGTACCCAAGTAGCAGCAGAGGCATGATGATCATCCCAACTTGAGCTCACAACACATAATATCAGCTAACAATTTGAGCATAACAAGGCAATTGCAAACCTGGCTCAGATCCCTACTCTACTGTTAGAGATATTTACTGTATTCTACTTATAAATAAAAAGTGCTTTCTGAACTGAGTATATAGTAACCACCGAAGTGTAGGAAATAAGCACTGTTTTAAAAGCTGCAACACGGAAATAACATTAGAGAGACCCTAAAAATATATATTTAAGCTTCAGCCCACAACATGTTCTTCATGGGCTATTTCCTTAGCATTTTACCCAGTTCAGACACATCTGTTTGAGACCATCACAGTAGTCCATGGAAACTGGGTCACTAAACAAAGTAGAAAATACACCAGTTAAAAGAATCCCTCATTGGCAGGAAGAAAAATGCTAACTTCTCAGATTTCAGAGGGTTTTTTTCCCATGTTAATTTTTTTGCAATATCTCTTTTGATAAAGGAAAAACGTGAACTGCCAAAGGTTACCCGTAGTCTGACACACACAGCAATGTAGGAAGCAGGAGGCACAGCAAGACCAACCAGAGGTGAAACATCAACTTTTTCCTTCCAATGACCAGTTCTCATTTGTCACACTGTACAACTCAGCACCCACAGGAGCCCTGGAATGCAAACAGAACTTTGCAACTCAAGCTGTAGATTCTCCTGCATTTCCATGCATGACAAGACTACAAGTGTCAAGTTAAAATATAAAATGCAGTCCAGACAAAGAGTAAAAAAAGCTGGCTCAACTCAGCTCCTGCTGTGCACTACTATTTTTAAAAACAATCGTGTGTCTGCAACTAGTTCAACTCGCACGCTAACAATGAACTTTGCAAGATTCACCGCCAAATTCTAATGTTAAATGAAAACTGACAACAGAATTCAAGTGAATTTATCTGCATCTCTAACAAACTCTTCTTCCTCCCCTGTTCACAAAAGCCAAACCCTACTGAGTATAGATGCCAGTCAAGAACAAACGACTGTGCTTGAAGCACCATGTAATGGCAAATAGTGGAACTGTTTCTATAGAGAAGGCAAGATTAAGAACTTTGTTGTACTTCGTAAAAAAGTAAATTCTCTTTCCTTTCCAAAATAAGATATTTTTTCCTATAATTATAGAATATTGGAGCCACTTAAACTACTTTAAGAAATCATGATCTGTTTTCACTGCTGATTTTACTACTCAAATAAGAAGCATTCTAAGATGCTGCTCAACAGTGGAACTGTTTTCTGCATACTACACTGAACATTTCACACAAGAAATCAACTAGCTAGGAAGAAACCAAACCATCTAGCCTAAAAAGTTACTTTTCCAAACCCACAGTACTCCATTGACACTTTCAGTCACAGTTAAGAAGAGCAAACAGGCATTTGTGGCATTCTGATGCTGAACTTGCACTTGAACATCTGCCACTTTTCAGTCTCTGGCAAGAATCCATCTGCACACATAACTTCTACTTAAAACATTCAGGATGGATTTCTCATCACTTACAAAAGAAACAAAGAAAATCCACTCAAAACCTTGCTGCCAAGTTGAGAGAAGATAACAGCAAGGCAATGCTTCACCTCCATCTGAACCTACCAAACTAAAATGTACTCCTTCGAAGTGGAAAGCTGACTTCAGTTCTGTGACAACACACACCCACATTTTCCTTTAAGGCCATCAGCTGCACAGCCCATACACATTCACCACCTTTGCAAGACATCCTTCTGCTACCCAATCTTAGCAGACAGATGCTCTGGGAATTTTGTTCTGCATTTTCTCCTTTCTAAACTCCCTGGTGGTCTTCAACACAATGAAGTTTCTACTTTCCATTTTTCTACTTCCAGATGGAGTTGATGAGCAGTTAGGCTTGGTGATCACCACATTTGCTCCTTGACTAATGGGAGACATGCTTAGGACAGGAGCAGAGGTTCTTTAGGTTTAATGCTAGCCTTTTACTGTCTTCCAAGTGGCAAACTTCCAGATCTCTGTGGGCCTGCCTAAAGAGTTTAAAGCCTTACAGACAGAGAGCTTTATGGGTGGGATTCTCTCAAGCAGCGGAGAGAGCATGTGTCCATCTGGTAGCTGATGCGACTCCAAAACAGAAGGGACATTTTAATGTCACTAACCTTGAGGAGGCCAGCTAAGCCCAAAAACTAGAAGAGCTGCCAAAATCAAGTTATCAGCCACAACTGACTTTAAAAGGAAAAGTAAAAAACACCTTATTGTAAACCACTTACAAAATTTGAGGTTGAGTGGAAAATAAGTTGCTTCCCTGCAAACTTAACTTTGACTGCAAATAATTTTTAGCAAGAGGATGAACTAAATGGTAATTGCCACACTCCTGTTTCATCTACTCAGGAATTCAGTGAGGCCTAGTCACTGAATGCAAAGATGCTATCTAACTTCTAAGTATGTACAAAGTCAGCCTTTCTATACACTATTGGAAACAGTGCCTCAAAGAGAATGAAAATGTGTACACAAAATTTACCCATCTAAAGCATCTCTCACACAAAAATTGTAGCCTTTGATGTCTAAGCCTTTTCAAACAGTTTAATTCTCACCTGTTTTTCTTTGTTTTTTATGGTAAGCTCTAAAGCCAGTTCATCTTTCCTACTTTAATTGGTACTCTAGACTTAATACCAAGATCACGGTCATGGCTGCTTACTAGGTCAGTCCTCGATCCTCAAGTATTCAGCCCCTGAACAGTTTCCAATTCCAATTTAATTTTCTCTCTCTTCCTCTTCTAGAATTGCATTGACCTCACTTAGAAAACACTCTACCAGAGCAGGTGCAGCTTATCCTTACATTCAGGCAGAAGGAACCTTGAAGAGCTTAGGAGACAAATATGTATACCATCTGCTGTCTAGACCTGGCTTCTGGAGTATACAGCATAATTACAGTTTTCCTAAAGGTCATCATTATTATTTGTTAATATTTGGCAATGACCTATTGCTGTTACACAAAATAAAGCTATCCACAACATCCAGAGCTTTAATATAAAAAAATAGAATACAAATTTTAGATACTAATCATACACCTGCTAGACAAAGAAGAAACTGCTGCCATGAACATATTAGAAGGATGCTGGACCCTAACATGCAAGCATTCCAGCAGGCCATCTCCTAGACAACAATTACTGAAGTACAAGCGGTATGGTTCCACGTGCAAAGAGGGACTATTCTGAGTTTTACATCAGGCAGACAATTAGTCTAACAGATGTTAGCTGAGTTAGCTGATGATGTCAAAATTCATTTAAGTGCTAAGCATTTTTGGGAGATTAAGTATAAAAGTATACTTTGGAAAAAATATGTTTTTCCCACTAGTTTTCAAGTATATCTTACTGTCTTTGGATGAGAAAAGTGCCTGTCACAAAGCAAGGCCCTACGCTGCATCACTGAAGTTTGAGAGTAAACTTCTTAGTTGGTTTTGTAGCTCTATGTTGATTTCATCAGCTCTGCCTTAGTTTATAAAGTTAAACCGAGTGCACTTACACTTCGTATGCCAAAAAAAAAAAAAATATCAAAAAATACAAGACCTTAAAAAGTATTTCAAGCAATTTCTTGGGAGAAAGTTCTTCACCTGTCTTTTTTGAGTTGTGTGAAATGAAGAACACTTTCCTCATTCAGAAGATTACGCACGTTATATCCATTTCCTATCAATAAAAACAGAAGATTTTCTTTAGAAGCCACCAGTAGTTTTTGAAGTCCTGTCCTGACTTCAACAATTATATTTTCATTTTGTATATTTTACCAGCTTTACACTGTCTGCTGAATGAGCCCTGAAGCCAGCTCAGGTAAACAAGCAGCGTTTGTATCACTACATCTAGATTAGTTCATCAATCATGCCCATTGTTGGGCCACATTCCCTTCTTCCTAACGGTACTTCCCCATTCACTACCCAAACTTAATTCTCCCAACCACTCACCTTAGTATTCCTTCCTAACATAGTAATTTAGTCTAAGCTGTTCCCAACAAATTGATTTTTAAAGACATACACTTACCTGCTGGAACATAGAAATAATCCCCTGAAGTCAGGTAATACGATGTCTTATGCAAGGTGATAATAATCTGGCCATGGATAACATAGAAAGCCTTAACAGAAAGCCAAAAGATTCTAAGATCAGCAACATTTCCTTTGCAAAAATTTAAGAAAGTTATCCAAGAAAAAATACTGTTTTGCTCATAATTTGTAATGAAATAGAATAATAAGATTAGCTACAACTCTTTTCCCCCTCCATTGAACATTAAGATGCACAACTTGAAAGGTGGTTGGGGGACAATATTTATTTAATACTTCTACCTTGCTTGCAATCCATTCAGTAAGTACACATGGACATGCATGATTAACGTGAAAGAAAGAAGAGTAATGTGCATGCAAATTGACAGTAATTTCCTTTAGTTGTAACTGTTTAATTTCACAACTGTTACTATTTGTTTATATTTCCTATATATATCCACATTTTAAGGAAAAAATATGAAAAACCCATTAATTACATATGGTACTTTAACTGTTCTAAGACTCTGGTCTCAAAGATAATCAGAGGGCTGGAACACATCTCCTACAAAGATAGGCTGATGGAACTAGGCTTGTTCAGCTCGGAGAAGAGAAGGCTTCAGGTAGACTTGATAGTGGCCTTCCAATATTAAAAAGAGAGCTTATAAGCAGGGTGAAAATCAACTTTTTGCAGTGGTAGACAGCCATAGGACAAGGGAGAATCGTTTTTAACTAAAATAGGGGAAGATTTAGAGTAGATGTCAGAGTGGTGAAGCCCTGGCACAGGATGCCCAGAGAGGCTGTGAATGCTCCACCCCTGGAGGTGCTCAAGACCAGGTTGGATAGGACCCTGGGCACCCCACAATCTAGTGCCTGATTTAGTGTTTGACAATCCCGCCCATGGCAGAAGGAGGTTGGAACTAGACGATCTTTGAGGTCCCTTCCAAGTCATTCTATGATTCTCTGATTTTCTGCTTACGTGCAGACCATTAAAGTACAGAAAAAGTGTACTTACTATTGTATCCATGTGGACAAACTGGTGTCCCTTTTCTTTAAGAGGTTTCAAGATCAATTTACCAACAGCAAAATAAGATGTATTCAAACTTTTATATACTTTTATCGATTCATCTTCAAAGAAACATGAGTGACTGCTTCCAGAGTTAATGCACTCTGCAGGGAAAGTCCGCAAGATTAAATGTTAATACTAACACAGTCATCATCTTAGTTCTGTCCCTTTTTAAACAACATATACTACGTATTGTTTCAGTGCTACAACCCCACCAGTTACGCTTAATCATTAACTAAAAAAAAAAAAAAAAAAAAACAGGACATTTGATTCCCTCTTTTTCTGTCCCTCAAAACGTGAGCTGGAAAAGCAATGAGCATTTCAACAGCTCACCTTTTTATGCCCAAAAATGAATGAGCAGTCTTCTTCCTACAGCAGTCCACACCTAAAAACTTACTACATAATACTGAAAGTAATACTGAAAGGTCCTTGGTTACATCCCTTTATCTTACCTAGAAGAACTTCCTGATTTGTTACTGGGTCCACTATGCTGGTTGGCTTAGAAGGATCACCCAGGGGGATATCCAAGCATTCTGCTACCTCACTTCCTAAGGAGAAAAAAAAGTACAGGAGAGTAATCACAACTGAAACACTTATTTAATCACAATTTAGGATTTCAGACAAGTTATTAAGTTTGCTTTATTAAGTGACTAAACAGATTGAAGCACACTTTCTCTACATAAAGGGAAAAAAATATAAAAGTTCTTTGAAGATATAATTTTCATTAGAATTATTTCCATCTGTGATTGGTAAAGGGACTCTAAATCAGAAAGAAATTCTCAGGGTAATGCCAATGATATTGCTTGTGCTATTAACAGTAGCATTTATTCAAAAGTAGCTGCATTTTAGGGGAAGAACTCTTCTAGAAACAGAGAATATTAAGAAAGTATATAAATACATGCTAACTTAGAAAAGCAAGTCTTTTCCTTTTACAACTGCTGATGGGCATCAAAAGACTTAAAGAGGGAAAGTGCTCAAAAAGAACAAGTACATGTTCACTTTTCCTTGTCTCAAGAGACACCATTTACAGGAATCTCATCCTAAGTTGTAAATTAGGGAATAATTTCTACATTATAATGCATTTTTTCAGAGAAGACAATAGCCTAAGAGTTTATGACAATAATATGCTTTTCGAAGGGAAAAGAGACTCTGGAGAATTTTTAAGATGAAACAAATATCCCAGAGGTCTCTTGGAGAGCTCTTATAAGTAGGCAAGTTTAATACCTTAGTGCACAGGAAATCCCTCCAAATGTAGTCAGGAAAAGGACGTCAAAGGCGAACTGTAGCACTTTATAGGCACTCACGGCTGCTTAAGCACTATGCAGGGATAGTCAGGACTAAGAGACTGAAATAGTTTTGTTCAAAATAACACCTCCACAAAAAGAGACTGCAATAGGTGCAACTCTATAGCCCTAACCACAGAATTTTTGTTGTATCATTAAAATCCAGGAACTTATTATAGAAATTCAACTCAGCTAATGGGTCTTGTACACATTACTCTTCTGTTAACAACCTAGAATTTTAAATTTCTCAAAAACAATGCCTGGTAAACAGATAATGCATCACTTCTATAGGCAGTTCAAAGGAACATAAAGCAGCCAATGTTTTTTGTAACATACAGTATGAACAATCACTACCAGCTCAAGCTTCAATAAACTTGCAAATAAACTTAAAAGCTCAGATCAAAAGTGCAGATAAATTAAAATCTTGTCTCCTCCAGTGGCCATAAAAGCAGGCATGCCTTTCACCTCCCAGAATACTGTAATGGAACAATAGCTTCCACAGAATACCCTCCACCTCTAGTGCATAGGTCATCTTATTTAAGAGCTATTAACAGTTAAGTCTTCTATGAATTTACCCTGTTCTTGCACTGAATGTACAAAAATATTTCTCTCCACTGTATCCTGCGTCAAAGAGTACACAACATGCAGGGAAAAGAGCTTACTTTCTGTGAAAAACTCAGATCACACTATCTCCCTTTTACACTTTCTGGCTCTTGTGATAAAAGGAAAAAAAATGTCTGTTTCCCTTCTCCATGCCACGTGTAATTTTACAGGTCTCTCTCACACCTCTGCAGTTTTCTCAGGGTCAAGGAGCCTTCACCTATGTAGCCACTTCTGGTACATAAATCCTTCCATGTCTTCAGAAAGCTTTTTCTGAACCTCTAGTCCTACAAATTCCTTTATGTGGTAAAGAAACAAGTGCAGCAGAAATATGCAGCAGAAATTCACACCAATATTCTCTGTTATCTCCCTTCTTTCTCCAATGATCTGTTCACCCATGTTTTGTTTTGGAACTGTGTCAGGACCACAGTGGTCTCTCTCCATCTTTGTTACAATTTATTTCCTCTATAACTTCACATAGAAACGCAGCAGTAACAAACAAAAGCTCCAGTGAGTCCCCATACAGAAAGGCTTTTTTGCATTAAAATCTCTTCCAGAGAGAGAGAGCATACAAAAAATTAATTAGGTTTCCTGTCTCTGACCCTGCCTCCTTTCTGAGCACTACCTGTGCACTGATCATCAATTGGCTGTAAAAGGTCTAGCTTCCCATTCCTAAGTGTTTAAGCATAGATTTATTGCCTACTTTTATCCATCTCATGGGTTGTTTGTAAATCTCCATTCACCTAGATCACAATGCGTTTAAACATTCAGATGTGATATTACAGTTGGTAGCAGCAAAATAACCAGAAGTTTTTATACCTTAACTATGCACTATAAAACTGAACGTGTGAGTATCATTAACCAGTGAAGCAATTAAGGGCAGAAGTACAGCTTATTTTCTATCATCTCAGCTTTAAGGGCACCACAACACCTCAGGATCAGTCAATTCTCTCTTCCTTCCTGACCCAGTGAAATTTCAGACAGGTTGATACAGCATTGGTGCGCTATAGTAACAGAAATGCTTTTTTTTTTTTTTTTTTTTTTGCATCAGATCACTAACACATTCCATTACAAAAGGATTTTCAGATAGAGAATCTGGAGCTGTCACAGGAGAAAAAAATCTTAGAGCAAAAGAGCACTCATTACAGAAGGGGTTTTTCTGAAGTGTCAAAAGAAGAGGAATAAAGTCTGCATTTATACTTGTTTTAGCTCTTTTCTGCTTATGATGACTCTGGAGCTTATTCTTCATGTGAGGTTCTGCTTCTGCACCTGCTATTCCACTAATTAAAAGCCTTCCTGAAAGAAAAGAAAGTTGAGTGCAGCTCACTAACACATAATTATTTTGCAAGAACGAAGATTTGCACAATCTACAATCATTTCAGTTTGGTATACATTTCCTTGATGCTGAACTCCTTTACATAGCTTTGGAAAGCCAGAACAAAATCAAAAAGCTTCAGAACATCGAGTACCTGAGAGTGCAATATACTTTTGAGATTTTAAAGAAAAGAGTACAATGGTAATACATTCAAGGAACATTTCAAAAAGCCAGAACATGAGAGTTAAGTTTTAAGACAAAGCATTGACTTCTGGGACAAAAGGAAATACTATTTCCAAGCAGACTGATTAATCAGGAAAAGGCCAAATTAGTCTGAGTACAAGATGTACTCCATCACCAAGGTCATTTAACTCTGAGATTAGATAAAACGTTATAGTATCTGCTCTAGAAAGCAGCGCCCACACAATGAAAAATGCTCCTATGTATGATCCAATAAGCAGCTTCTGCTATCACAGAATGTCTGACATAATAAACACACTAGTGCAAATAAATCATTTTTTTTTAATTCTCTAAATTGTTAATGCAAGTTTATTTAACATGTTCTGCTGAAATTAATTCTAGTTTAAACAGGAGTACTGGGAGAAAGATAATCAGCTGAAGACCATAAATAAGTGACTTCTTTAAAGTTCCCAAATAGTAAGCATCTTAAAGCTTTCATAGCACAGGGTCAAACCATAAATTTCCCTTTACTACCCTGTCAGGGTCAAGGAGATGGGTATTTTGGAAACTCGTACCTGAAGGCTTCAATGTATAGGTTACTCGCTCTCCTCGCCAGTATTCCAGAGGTTTAAGTCGTATCCTTTTTGTCCGACGAACATTAGGTGTGTTGGAAGGCAACACTAATTTAAAGGATGAAATTAGTTCACGGTAAGCATGAAAACTTACTTAGAAATGGAAAACATTAAACAATCTGTTGTTGTTCCATCTCATGGGGTCAGCATTTCCCAGCTGATACTTATACCACTTTGCTTTCATGACCAAAAAAAAAAAAAAGGGAATGAGGTATTGCCAGTAGCCTCCTTTTGCATACATTACTATTTCACTCTGCTTTTTGTTAAGCAGTCACCATGCTAGCTTGACATTGGATTTCTTTCTATATACCTTAGTGAACCACCGATATATAGATATTAGTGGCTCAGGAATGTGGAGCAGCAAACATACTTCATAATTGAAGACAAATCCCTCAACAGTGACTAAAAATCTTCCTCAAATTTGAAGGATTCCATCAGCAAAAGTGAAAAGGTTTCACCTTGCTTATGAGGCAAGAGAAAAGTAACAGAGGGTGCCTGAGCTGCCTCTCTTCACCCAAATTCTTACGTTACATCTCCAAGGTCTGGAAAAAGAACAGTACTCTTGCCAACAGAAAATCCCATGCATTTCCAGGACTTCAGATATTTATCTTCTGACTTATTAGAATCTCAACTTCAATTTTTCTAAGCTGCAATGTATGAATATAGTAAGAATTTTACATTTTGTAAGAAAAAAATAAAAGCTCCCATAAGAGTTGAGAACAAATTAGTCAAGTATATTTAAATGCTAAAAATAAAAGCGGTAAAAACAACAACAAGCTTTGCCTATAGTATTTTGTGCACAATATAGTTGTGTGCCTTCAAAAATTATAATGAAGGAAATAATGAAAACAGATTAGTGTGGGATTACAACCCACCACATGCCCATTGTGCTACCCTCTCCCATACGACCAACACAGATACCACAGAAGGCAGCTTACCTGCACCCTCAGTTACACTATGCAAGATTAATTCAAACCCTCTCACTGAACCGTAAGCAATGCATTAAATGTGGCAATTAAAATGGTAACTGTTGAATATACAAAAAAAATTTCAAAAGTTAAAAAAAAAAATAAAGAGCAGGGTTATATAGTCCTCGAAAGAGGAGTTAACAAATCTTGTCTATAAACACACTCCATGTATTTTCCAGATTGCTTTCCAAATTAAGGTTTTGAGTATACTACATTTGCATGAAGTACTGAAGATGCTTAGTGAATTAACAGATTTCTGGGTGCCTTCCTGTGTTTCCTTCAGCAAAAGTTTACATCACATTGGAAATGTCTTTGTATTTATGTACTTACATTAAGGCATTTTAAAATAATCTTACCTATTTTTTGCCTGCCTATCTCGTCTGACAGTAGATTTTTTATTTGACAATGCAGGTCTTCCGAACTATCTGAAAATACATTCAAAAAGCCATCACAATAGACATCATGACTCTTATTCAACCTATCTCTAACATCCACAACTCCCAACGTTAATGTTCCCTCTAACATTTTTTCTTTAAAGATTCACAAAACCCAACGTAGATAAAAATCAATGTGTAATTTATGTATGCAATAAAAAGCATAAGCTTGAAAGGTACAGGAAAACTATGTATTCAAGTAAATATTCCTCAGACATCTCTCTCTAAAAAATCAAATATTGTAATGACATGTACAATTTTACTGACTGAAGTGTGAGATCATTCAGCTTTACACCCTCCAGTATAACTTCATACTTATTACTAGAACAGCCACTAACTAGGTCTGAAAAAAAAACATTACATGAACTAAGCAACACTTATAACTGGCTTTAAAAGGAAGGAAAAGACTTTCTACCTCCAGACTTCACATGCATTACAGCAGTATGTTTAACTTGCATAGAGCAACTTAACATAGAAAACCAAGATATTTTTAGGTGAACAGACCATAGGGTGGGAAACTTAGCTCTACAGTGACCCCAAAGCAATTAAACACAGTACCTCTGCATAACAATGCATCAAATTGGTACAGACTTGTTCTGCTCACAAAGAAGCAAAATTGCATCTAAGAGGTTCTTGGCAATACCAGGCAAAGCATTCAGATAGGCCAGCAGTCATATACAGAAAGAAGAGTAGAAGGGGCTCTCTGGCTATGCAGCACTCCTTCCAAGGAAGCAGCCTCAGTGCAGCAAATGCTTTCCCTTCAGTGCCTGGCCCTGAAATGAGCCCAGTGTGGCTCCACCCTGGGTCCACCCCTCCTGGTCATCTGGGAGCACAGGTGCAAACAATGTCCCTGTGCCTCCTCAGCCAGCCACAGTCATTCACCAGGTGCTCAATCACCAGTTCAAGCTGTGACCTAACAGTTCCCCTACAAACCTGAACCTATAAAATTTGTTCTGAGAACTGTGCAAGGACAACTGTATCCTGAAAAGCTTGATGTGAGACCATGCAGTGCTTGTCCTTACACAGCTAACAACATTAAGCTGGTGCATATTGTACCATATACTTGGGCGGAACTGCAATTACAGCCAATTCAACCTGTATTTCTTATTCTGAAGAACAAGTGCTGAGGATACAATAGAAATTACTGCGCAATCACAGCCTAAGCAGCTCATATATACAATGCATGAAAATACCAACTTCAAATAGTACCTGAAGATTCATTATTCTCTTCAGAATGCTTACTTGGCGAAGTATGTTTCTCAGAATGTTCCAGAACAAGCCCACTTCAAAAGAAAAGAATAAAAAGACACCTGCTCAATGTGTCGCATATCGAAGAAATGTTACAGCAGTAGCAGAAACAGCAAAATCAAGTTTCTTTGAGAACACGTATGTAGGTTTTTTCCTTCGAACCACCTGTCTGCACTTGATTCAACACTGAAGCAAATGACCACTGTTAGAAATCACAGGTCTTTTCATCAGTTGCTCCTCTACTGAGTTATGAGGCAGACAAGCTGTGCTCACATCTCTCTAACCAGGCCTCATAAAATTCTCATGATATTTTTCTCTTTCTCCTGCCTTCCAAGAGAAACAGACATTCTCTCCTCAGTAGCATTACAGAAGTAGTTTAAAGAAATGTTCTACATGCTGTAAGCAAAGGACAGTAACAAAGTTTAAGATTTCAGCTGCATGTATCCTGTCATAAAACTATCCCCCTGATATAACAGTAATTATCATCCATATGCACCTCCAACAGATGCTTTATAGACCTTAACAGGTTCTTTATAGACCTAGCATGTTCTTTACAGACCCAACCTTGCCTCCCTTCCGTAATCATGACTGCATCCCCCTGCCACTATCATGCCAATAAAATTGAGCAGGGGAAGAATACAGTTGTACCCCACCTAATCCCCAAAAAACACATTTCAATACGAGATCTTCATGCCTACATTTTGCTGCATCAGTTTGCCCAACTGACGTCTGCATTAAGCTCACTTCAACTAAAGCATTACAGTTTTCAGTAGAATTATAGTAAAAGAATATTACATTCACAACTTGCCTCTTCTATTTCATTAAAGAGCCCACTGCATAAAGAAGGTATCTGCATATCTATAAACACAAACAAGGGTTTGGAGTGCGGATAATGCTGGATACCTTACTCAGCAGGTGTGACATTACTGGTGGCTCCTTACTTACGACTGAAAGTACAATTAAGAATCATAGAATGGCTTAGGATGGAGAGGACATTAAAGACTGTCCAGTTCTGATCCCCACTGCCATGGGCAGGGTTGCCAGCCACTACTTCAGGCTACCCACAATAATCCCATACAGCCCGGCCCTGAATGCCTCCAGAGATGGAACATCCACAACCTCTGCACAACTTGCTCCAGCACCTCACCACCCTCTGAATAAAAAAAGACCTCCACTCTTTCAGTTTAAAGCCATTCTCCCTTGTACTGTCACCATCAGACCATGTAAAAAGTTGGTTCTTCTCCCACTTGTAAAGCTCTCTTCAGGTACTGGAAGGCAGCAGTGAGGTCTCCCTGCAACCTTCTGGAAGCGAAACAAGCCCAGCTCTCTCAACTTTTCTTTGCAGGAGAGGTGCTGCAGCCCTCCAATCATCTCCATGCCCCTCCTCTGGACCCACTCCAACAGCTCTGCATCCCTCCTCTGCTGGTGGCCCCAGGCCTGGACACAGTACTCTAGATAAGGCCTTTCATGGCTAAAGTAGAGGGAAATAATCACCTCCCTTGTCCTGCTGGCCTCCCCTCGTTTGAGGCAGCCAAGGATACCTCCCAGGATGTAAGAGTACACTTCTTGTCATGCTTTTCATCCACCAACACCCCCAGGTCTTTCTCTGCAGGGCTGCTCTCAGTTTGTACACATATCTGGGATTGCCTCAATCCAAGTGCAACACTTTTTAGATTAGTTTACTATGTTAGCTACATGCCTCAGTTGTGAGTTATGATTCATTTCTACCGGTTTCTATACTAAGACACCACAGAGCACAGTAACTGCACCAAAGAGCTGTGCCTTCTCAGTACAGAAGGAGCAAGACTAAATGCAAGTTTTACAGACAATACAGAAAATTACCTTTCAAGACCCATAGCTTTCCCAGCTGCAGTGGAATGTCTAGAAGAGAAACAATTACTGTGCTTACTGTGAATCAACAATTTTACCTACTGCAGGGAACAATTTAAGAGAGAGAAAATAAAAAAAAGCAATGCAAAACCAAACAACCAAACCACCAAACACTGGATCTGCTATTCAATCTCCAAATCACACTTCAAAAACTCCAAATTTCCTTAGGTGCTTACAGACATTAGCCCTAGTACCCACCATTGATAACAGAATGATTACACAACTTGGTTTCTCTATTAACTATTTAACCACCCAAAACAGTCGCTTATTTCAGCAATGTAATTAATGCTCAAAATTTAGCTGAATATACCAAGTCGCATTACATTTTCTAAGGAAAGGAATGAATAGCTTACTGCGGTCTCTGGTGCCTGTTACTTTTTCTTTTTCCACTTGTTTTCACAGCTGACTGCTTGTGTCTTTTTCTTGCCATGTCCTGTGCAGAAGAACTGTCAGAATCTGTTGTATTTTGAGGCTCAGAGTCTCTTGTGATTGAGCAAGCTCTTTTATGGGCTCTGTGATGAATCCTTTTGAGCATCTTTCCTGAAGACGTAGCTGATGATCTTTTCTTTTCAGAATTCTTCATACTGTCTACAAGATGCTGCAGTAACTCTGCAGCTTTTAAAGGAGTTTTATTATTTACATCAGTAACTGATTCCAAAGCATGCAATACTTTCTCAGCTTTTTCACACTTAGCCATCTTCCGAAGGACAGAAGTCTGTAATTCCTGATGCGGAGGTGAGATAAACATTTCGTTTGATCCTAAGGGCTCTCTTTCAAGTCCTTCTTCATCAGGTGCACTGTCAGAACTCTTCCATCTCTGTGGCTCAGGATTTTTATTATAATTCCTCTTTCCAGATTTTTTCAGCTTCTTCCTTTGGCTCTTCAACAGCTTATCATTTGCAAGTTTCTGCTTAGTTTGTTTCTTGTGAACTGAATGCTGGTAAGCTTTTGAAGCAGACTGCTGGTACTTGCAAGGAGTGAGATTCTTTTTTGGAGACAGCATCTGCTCTTGCTGATGCTCAGCTGAGGGCATTGGCAAATCCTCCCTTGGCATCACCCTTCTTATCTTTTGTTCTTCATCAGATGCTTCTGACTCCAATCCAGACAGCATCAGTTGTTCAGCTTCTGATTCATAGGACATCTTCTTTCTATGCTTGGAAGAGCCCTTAAGTGCATCCTTCTTAGATTTTCCTAGGAATACAAAAACACATGGACATGAATCCCTATTCCCCATAAAACCCAAAGAAATAAGTTTACACCTAAATACAAAAATAAATAAAAAAAATCATGCAAACATTCAATATCACAAGAACTGATTTTTCCCTAACATTTGAAATAAAGCTCTAATTCATATCATTTCCTAGCAGCAAAAGAGCAGAAATGTTACATTGTATGTGCTTCCAGTTTTCAGTGCTACCTGCTAGAAAATTCTCCCCAAATAATTCATAGAATCATAGAATCACTCAGGTTGGAAGGGACTTCAAAGATCAAGTCCAACCGCAGCCTAACCATAGTACCCTAAATACTTACCCTTTCATAAAAACTGACCTCTCCATTTAAAGCACATATCTTAATCCCCTTTCTAGTGGTATAAGAGCAAAAGCTTGTGGGCACCTGCCTATTTGTCAGCTCGTAGGAAAAGACAGAACTGCTAACTTAATTTTTTGGACTCCTAACAGGAGAGGATAGGGCTGGGGGCAGAGGTGAACCTGTGTGAAAAAAAATATAGATTGTGGCCTGAACAGGCAACTAGCCCATAAGAAAGCACTTGTGTTAGCTTGGGAACACAAGTCAACTGCCTCTAGCTTCTGCAAGTAGCTGGAAGAAACTTGTTAGTGAGAAACTGCTTTGCAGTTATAACCAAGTATCCCTGTTCTCAGTGCATGACCTTACTAATCCTGATACTCCATGCTTTACTGTCTCCTGCCTTTACAAATAAGGCCACAGTACTAAGGGGGTTGTGTGGTCATCTTGCTGGCCAGCCACCAGTAATGAGGACTTGGCAGAGACAAGCCACCCCCAATAACATGGGTACTTCTCTATCAAACTGAAGAATAACAACTTGCTTCCATGTACTTTTCTCAAGATTGGTAAACCTAAACAGAAGTGCTGGCACTTTTGCATTACATAATCCACAAGTGAAAAAACCACAGACTCACTGCCTATATACACCCAAACGTAACTGCGTACCTGGAACATCAATTAGGACTCCATTAATCTCTCTCATCTCCTGAATCCCCAGCTTCCAAACAGCCCCCAGAAAAAACACCCAATAAGGTGACATGGAAGGGCAAGCCTGAAGATGGGTTAACTGACTTACCCACACAAGTACTGCTTTGCATTTGAGATTTAAGGACCTTTCCCTCACTGTCAGAAGAGACCGGATGGGATTCTGACGTTCTTTTCAAGTCACGTTGCACTCTGACATTCTTCCTTTTCTGTTCACTGTGTTCTTTAACCTGTACCTTCATGTTCTTGCATTTCTTATCAGCTGTCTTTTCCTTTTCAGAGGACTGAGATTTCAAAACAGGAGTTGCAGAGCCATCTTTTTTTGACTTTCTGTTCTTGCGGGGTATTGAAAACCAAGACTTAAAAGACAGACAACCTGATTCATCAATTAAAAACTCACAATCGCTTTCTATTTCTACATCTTGATCTTTGACAGGAGGAGGTGATGATGGTGCTTTTGGGACTGTACACCTAAAGAAAGGAGGGACAAAGCGCTTACATTACTTGGGAGAACAACATGAGCATCAATCCTGAAAATCAGCTGATTACCATAAAGCACATAAACATGCTGCAGGACATTCCCAGACAAATGATCCTAAAGCCCATCGTCCATTGCTCTTAATCTTCCAAAATGATCACACTTCTGTTGCTTCCTTGATTTGGCCTCAAATATGTGCCTTATTTTTCAGGTGCTGAGTAGTCAGCTTCTTATCAAACCACAGTGATTCACACTAACTCTTTCTCAGAGTCTCCTTTGATCACTGCCATGCTTCAGAACCACACAAGCCTTTCCTGAATCCTCCAATCTACGTATCAAAACGTCTCAAGACCAATCTGAAGCACGTCTCATTAGCCTGCATACAACTCTGCAGACAAATGCAAACACAAGGTTAAAAACTAAAAGCATTGTTAAATCCTACCTTCACAAAAGGTTTTAACTAGTTAAACCCTTTCCCAAAAGAATCCCAGGATTGGATTATTTTGCAAGCAGACTGTTCTACGTTAAGCCTCAAAAGAAACCTTTTCTCAAGTGTTCCTGTTGTTACAGATGCTTCTCCTCCATACAGGAGACAGAGCAATACGTTCTGTGCTTTGTATAATATCCCTATTTTCTTTCACAATTTGAGATCATTCCAGATTTTCATCTTCCATATGGCTCTCTACATTTTGGTCATCAAAATGTAAACTACATGTGACAAATAGCATTTAAGTATGATGGCATACTTAATGTGCACTCAATTTAATTCTGTGGATGGACAGATGCTCTCATTTTCTCCTGCTGACAGCGTCTCAGTTTTTACAAATAAACTTTCATTTGGAAATGGAATGGAATGTGGGTAAGCAGTACTGCTTCCCGGTGTAGTAGAAAGCATCCACACCAATAATGCAACGTGGGGTGAGACCATGACCCTTGATCAAAGTATGGCTCAACAAGGCAAATCCCTTATTTTAGGAGAACGTGCTTCACAACATGTCAGATTTCCTAGATCATTGGTGTATTCTCTTCCCAGTCTCACTTCACCATGTGTCACTGGGACTGCTGTCGTTTCCTCCTTTCCATGACCTCCAGCGGAGGCTCAGCCTGCTTAGAAACAGAACTGTGGCTGGGACAATCAGCCACTATTGCAGCTGGAATTGAAATTTTCTGAAAAGGAGGTTGTGACTGCAACTGAAACTATCCTACTTCGTATAAAATATTGACATATTCAGAGTGAGGGTAAGGATGACAGCTCACCACTTCTTTAACAAAGTTTTTGTTATGTTTAAGACCAATGCTTCCAATAGGATTCACTGAAAAAGCCCAGATTATCCATGTAAGAAACTTTCCTGGGAAAAAGGAGTTCACATTCATTCTGGAAGTCTTAAGTACTGCGTTTCTGGGAATTAACCCTTATCACCAGAATACTTAATAAAAAGCAATGATGCCCCCCTTCTAAATCCAGACGTAGAATTTTTTTTTCATCTAATCTGGAATTATTTTTGAACACAAAGTCATCAACTGAAATCGCTGTATTAATTCACCTTTAGAGTCTAAAACAACATTCACCTCTACTTACATTTGTACAGGAGAAGTTTTTGCTTCCTCCACAAGAATAGGTGTTCCCACAACCCCGTGATCATCCTCAGGATCTGATAACTTAGCAGGACTTTCACATAGTCCTTCAACATCCTTGACTGTTAACACCTGTGTTTCTCCTCCAGGCACAGGACTGTCTGTTTTGATAGAATCAGCTATGCAACTGTTTTTTCCAGACTCCGGGTAGAACACACATGGCTTCCCTGCCACACATATTAAATAGGTTTAGTTGTACTCAAAAGCTCATAACGCCCCTAGGAAGAGTTACCCAGAAAACCTTAAATTCAAAGATAGCACTACTAACCTTTGCTCCTGACTGTCTCAGCTGGTGTTGCAAGTAAGGACACTGTGGAATGATGGGTTCTATTTCCTACCGCGTTAGTTAACCCTGTGTCTGGCTGACATATTCAACAAAGAATGAGACGATGAAAGAAAAATGTTTCACAAAGCCGTGATATTTTGACAGGAATATAAACTTCTACAGAAAACAATACAGTTTCCTTACTTTAATTCTTACAAATTTGAAGCTCGGTTCTATTTCAACAGAACACTTCAGTTTTCTATAGACTAAGACTTTCTAAAACTAACTGTATATTTCAAACAAGTAAAAGTACCGCATACATAAACATCAATCTGCAGCTTTGAAGAGACAGACTGCTATTCCACAGGCAAGCTACGTTCTTTTCATTAAAACAAATTGATTTAAACCAACTGATTCACCCACAATTATGTCAGGCTGAAGTTTTGCAAGAAAAACTTGAGATTATTCAGTAGTCTAACATCAGACTGAAATAAATAAATGCCAGTATAAATTTTGCCCATTTTAATGCTATTAACAGAATATCCTATTTTCACATAAACACTAGAATCAAGGCATCAAAACTGGATAGAATGGGCTGCAGAAAAACTAGATGCGCGCTGTTTTTTTTAGACAATGAATCAACAAGTCTATCCACTCCTCAAAGCTACAAAGTTATTTTACAGATACTGACTGCTTGTTAGGAGCTGACAAGTTCCTTTCATAGGAGAATTGTCTCTCAGTGTTGCCCTCTGCCTGACAGCAAAGAGCTGCATCCATACATCTGGTAAAGTGCCTGAAACCAACCCCAATGGAGTCCACGACAGCCATACCCACCATCAATTATAAAGCAGTGTGCTTCAGTATGAGAGCACAAGAAATTTAACTACTCCAGACAGAAAGTCGAAAAAAAAGTTAGTAAAAACCTGAAAAAAGCCATTTAATAAGTCTCTTACAAGATTATTTACTATTTCAGTATAACAAACTAAGGAAAAGCATTACCAGCAACTATTACAGTACATTATAGCCTATACATTGATATTTTTGACATACAGAACTTATTCATTCAATGAAATCAATTCAGAAATCAATCCTAGCAATCCAAATACATACCCAAGCAAAGCTGTACCCAGCACTCCACTGTGATAGCACCGTAACCAATCCGAATGGCTTAAGTGGGAGGGGATCTTAAAGACTGCCCAGTTCCAACTTCCCCTGCCAACATGGGCAGGGTTGCCAGCAACTACATCAGGCTGCCCAGGGCCCCATCCAACCTGGCCTTGATTGATCACCTCTCCGGGCAGCCTGTTTCAGTGCATCACCGCTCTATGAATAAAAAATTCCTTCCTAACATCTAACCTAAATCTCCCCTCTTTTAGTTTAAAGCCATTCCCCCTTGTTCTGTCACTATCAGATCATGTAAAAAGTTGGTCCAACTTACCCTAGGGCTCTGTGTTGAAGTCCTCTCCTGGTTTCTGACAAGGGTTGAGGAACAGGTTGCATTTGGAGAGCTTATTGTGACATCAGTATCATCACCTACAAAAAAAAAGCTGTAAGGGATACTTGGAATCATACAGGTTTTTCTCAAACTACTATGGTTTGTCAAGTTTCAGTAAATCAAAGCATTGTAGAAACTAGACCTCTGTAAGACAGCTTAGACACGGTTTCAAGGGGCTTCAAAAGGGGAGCTGTTAAAGACTAAGAAAAGTATTATCAACTTTTTTTTTTTCCATTTATTTATTACTACATACAGTACAAGAAAGAAAGGACTCTCTAACCAGCAAATTAAGCACAGCACCAAATAAAAGCTTACATTCAAAACAATCCTGTATGTATTTCAGTACATTTTGACCAGGCTGTATATTGATCTTCTTTCTAGAAAGAAAAAAAAAACACCGTATTTTTAAAATAAGAATACTAAATACGCCTATTCCTGCAAGCAACTTATTACTACTGATTTACACTGTGATTTCAGGAGACAAAAAGCACTGTCATGAAACACATTGGGAATGAGGAAATAATCCCCCATAGAATAAAACATACAATTACTGCAATAGTCTTCAGGTAAAGAGCTCTGAGAAGTGCATGGCAGGGATGGGTTAACAGTAGGACTGGGTGAGCAGAGGGGTCTTTTCCAATCTTAATGATTCCATGAATAGAGATTGTTTTAAAATACATAAATTAAAAAAAAAAAAAATCAATCCTGACGTAATACTGCCTGTATGGTGATCCAGTCTCAGCAGACCCAGGAATGAGATGTGTAGACTGAAGTCCATCCCTTCAGACAAGAAGTCACCCTTTGCTTCCCTCCTACCATTTACCTACAGTTACTCTACACTCCTACAAAAGCTCTGGAAACAGGAACTGACTTAGGGCATCAAATCTGCAAGCTACAGAACAGCTTCAATGCTTGGATATCATTTCAGATCCCTCCCAGGACAAATAAAAATAGCAGAAGCAATCCAACAACTGGCCCATGTAAATCAAAACCAAAATGAGAAGAAAAACATCACATGCTATTTTTCTCATAATAATTTGATGTCTATAAGAACAGGAAATTTAGTAGATCTGGCAAGCTCATGAAATGCGTACCCAGCAATAGATTCCAGTAACAAAAAGCTCAATGACTTCAGAAATGTCTGAAAAAAAGAGTGAAGAAGCACTGCAAATACCCAAACTCAGGTGCTGCATTTACCAGTGAGGACCAAACACCCTGAGCTGGAATTTGGTGTGGTCTTCATTTCTCAGCCCCCTGAAAGTCAAAGCACTTACAGATGGCTGCATCTGGACTCAGGTAGCTCAGTTGGGGTATCTTAAGATTCACATACTCCACAGCCCACCAGTGCAGCAGAGGAACACTAAGGAAATCCTTTGCACTTTGCAATCCAGAACAATTTGCCTCTCCCACCAATAAGAAATACAAGAAGGCTGAAATCAGTTCAGTTTATTAAGGTTGGAAAAGACCTCTAAAAGCCCATTTAGTCCAACCAGCAACCCATCACCACCACTCCTCCTAACCACATCCCTAAGACACACCATTAGTTCTGGCGTTACGCTTAAAGACACCAACATAACTTTTCCAAACAAATATATCTAAGATAAAAATCATAAAGGGAAATTACCCTCCTTGCCCGCAGAATCTTGCTCGGTAGTATTTTTTTAAGTGATCCTGTTAGGAAATAAGAATCAGCTGTTACTAAGCATGCTGCTGACAAACAATGACAGCCTCCTGGGTGATGCATAAACAAGTCTCAAAGATCCCTGATTTATCTGAAACCAGTACCAGCAAGTCTTATAAGCATCAGACAAACTCCAGCCACATTTCTAAGCAGCTTTAGATGTTACTAATGATAATCAAAAACAAACAAACAAAAAAAAAACCGAACAAAGTAAGATTAATAAAGTAAGAAACACCCCACTGCCACCATTCAGCATATGGTTAACACAGCAGGAAGAACCACTGGGTCACTCGGGTAACTGACTGACAAGATGCTGTCAGTTTGGAGACACTTAGTGCAAAACTGCCTTTTCCTGCTCAGTCACAGAACTGAGTTCCTCATAGCCCATTCACCTATAAAGGTCTTTTCAAAGGTAACCCCCGCGCTCCTCTGACAGGGCCGCAAGATGAGGGACAGCTTCAGGAAGGAAGGCTTCAGCGCCGAGCGCAGTTCCCACTGCGGGCAGCCCGAGAGGAGCGGGACTGCTGCCACTGAGGGATGGCACTGTGCTTCCACGGCCGCACCGCGCGGGTGGGGCGGAAGCGCAACACTGCAGGCCGGCCGGCCCGCCCGCCCCCTGACAACGCGCTGAGGAAAAGACTGCATCCCGGCCCTGAGAGATGGCCCCGTTCCTCCCCCCTCAAACAACGCGTTCAGGGGCCGCCGCACGGGCCGCGCTCCCCCAGCCCTACTTACCAAGCGCTCTGCCATCCCGGGCCGCTGCGGCCGGAATGCTCCCGGCACCCATCCGCCCCCGGCCCCTCAACTCCGCCGCTTTCAAACCTCAGCGGCCCCGCCGCCTCGCCCCATTGGCCAGCACCCGTCGCCCCGCCCCCTCCACCTCGCCCTATTGGCCGGCGACCGCCTCGCGCCAACCAGGGCGGTTGCTTCTAGCGCGCGCGGCCCTTACCTCCCGAGGGCCGTTGCTGCGCGTGCGCAGAAGCTGTAGGGCAGCCTCCTTTACGTCCTCAGCGGCTTTCTGTTCCCTGAGGGCAGGGAGCGCAAGGTTTTATTCTTGGTTTTGAGTTCTCTTGGTCTACGAGAATTCGAACGTGTGGATACCCATTTTATCTTCTGCATCATTTGGTGGTGAAGTCACGTTCTGCCATTTAAACAAAACTAAAAGTACAGCAGTGTGCTCTCTGACATTTAGCCAAAATCTGAGCCTTAAGCAAACTGAGGTTCTGCCTAGAGAGAGTTGCTTTTCCTGGATAGCAGGACATCTGAAGCCTCACAGCAGTCTCAGTGTTCCACAAGCTGTGAGGAGGTACACCATATCTGCTAGGGTTGAGAACAGGTTGATGAGATAATTAAAAACTAAGGAGGATTTTTTGTAATTTTTTTTTTTTTTTTTTTAAACCAACTGAGGGACCTGACCTACTCAGCACGTCACCTTTGGGCTGGATAAAAGTTTGTTTTTAGCAGCAACAAGCAGGAAATGCCAAGTGTAGTCATCCCTCTTCTTCCTAAACGCTATAGAGAAGGTCAGAAGCAAGTTGAAACATAAAGGTTCTAGGAAACTGATGGAAATGTCACCCCTCAGTTCAGCAAGGCCAACATTTCACTCCTAACCTACCGTTTTTTTTTGTTTTTTTTTTAAGGCTTTGATTTATCACCTCTTACAGAAAGAAAAAAAAAAATATTTTTCTCACATGCACATTACAAAGTTGATTTATCCTGGGTGGCTATACACAACTGTAAGCTTATTTCCAATATTACTTTTGGCATCCCATATCCTATAGAAATTCCAACTCTGATAGCTTCAACGTTTTAAGACATTCACAGAGGAAAACTTTAAAAGCCACTTAGAAAGCGTGTCTCCCTGCCTGCAGGCCTGGTCTGCCACCACCTCCAGCTGACACCGCTCACAGAAATGATGCAGTCTTGTGCCGTTGTGTGGTACCATCTGAATGCTTAGCTTCGAGCAAACCAAGAAACACACTCTCAAGAAAAGATCCTTTCAATCCACTTGGTCTGGTTCCCCTGACAATTACACACTGAGCGTCTGCTGACCTAAAAGCAAAGCACTGAGACTTCCTCTTTGAGGCGCTGCTTTTTCCCCCTTTCCTCAGCAGGATGAACTCTCTGGCTGAGGCTGACACAGAGCAAACAACAACAGGAGCGGAAGAGGGGTTTTAAAAAAAAATTAAAAAGCAAATAACAGGCAGAAGAAACCAACAACCAAACAGCAGAATTGATATCTAGAGGCTGCTGAGGAGCAACGTGGAACAGCCTGCAGAAGCCCCTCAGGAAGCACCCTGGCAAATCTCCCAGGAGAGACAGAGGCTCACAGGTCTGCCCTTGTACTTCCAAGGTTACCTGTCAGTCTGGCGCTCGCAGTGCTGGCTAAGCTACACCAGCCCACAAAGCTGATGTGTTCGGGCATTTCCTCAGAAAACTACCACTAGGCGCTAATCCTCTGCTGATAGTGGTGGGAAATGCTTCTCCGTGCTGGCCGATGCAAATAGTTGTGCTGAAATAATGATATCTGGCTTAATTTGCGCTTTCATCTCATTTCTGTTCAAATTACTTGAGAAAACAAACAAAAAAGTAAAATAAGTTACACGAGATAACCATTAATATCTCCAGGATCCCATTATAATTTACCTACCGAATTATATTACAGTGATCACATACTTGCTGAAATATGGATTGATTTTAAGCAATTTCATAGCTACCACCACAGAGAAAAATCTCTAATGCGATACGTTAATACCAAGGCAGTTTGGATGGTTATATTGCTTCAATGCATTATCTGTTTTCTGGAGAAGCATATCCATCCTGAAATCTTCAGCAACGCACCACCATGATATGTATTAGCTGTGCCTCTTTACCTGTTGCAATGAGCTGATGATTCCACATAGGTGGACTAGCTTCAAAACATAATAGTGATCTGCTGAGCCAGGATAATTATTTACAGCCCAAACTGATAAGTGCCCACATGCTTTTAATCAGTGCAACCATGTTCAGAGCATGTACTTAATCAAGCTGATTGCTCTTTTTTAGTACTTGATAATGACAGTCCCAACATTTAGGGACCATACCTACACTCACACCTCCATGGAAGCAGATGCACAAAGTAGAGAAAATTAGTTGTGCATTGCGAAAAGGAGATATAATCAAGAAACCAAAATAACACTGTGGGTCACAAATACAGGAACAAGCTAGTAGCAGAGAAAGCAGAAACTCCAAGAAACAAAAAGGAGACGATTGGTGGTTCATTTTTCTGCAGCACTAAAAATTATTCAGTGCCCTAGTGTAGCATGGAAATACCCTCACATCTAAATAAAGCTCCTTGTTACAGTCCTTTATTTATATCCCTCTATGTAAAAGCTCCTTATTCCATGAAAAATCCCTCCCTCTGAAATATGGTTAACTACCATAATGAAATAGCAAAAAGTAACAGGGCATGTCAATAATACAGACCAGCCTGAGGAGACTCACGTGAGATAAGCAAGGTGCATTATCATTCACGAGAAACCAGACACCCAAGGAAAAAAAAAGTATGAATACATTTTTTGAATGTGTGAAACAATTGGAAATGTTCCTGGGCAACTGCTACTCCATCTCCATAGAGCACAAAGTCTATAAGGCGCAATCCAAAAGCTTGACGTGACACCCAGCCCCAGCACACAGCATTCACTGACTTCATTAACTTGCTTGGGACAGATGATTTAATGAGGACATTTGCACCTTCGCAGCACACTGCAGTGCTCAGAGGATGGGGTCCAGAGCCTGAGTGCTATAGAGAACCTTATGCTATTACTTTGACAGAAACCACCAGAATAGTTCGGGGCTGCAGGACAGGGAGCAGGGATCTCCTGCAGGATACTCCAGGGCATATTTGTTCAGTGTAATTCATATGACATAGCAGATTTCACATGTTATTTCTTTCTCAGTTTTTGTGAATATCCCCAACTTTGTGCCAAAGAAAATCCCCAAACAACATCCCCCAAATAACAAGGAAACTGAACACTAGAACAGTGTTCAGAACTGTGTTACATTATGTGTTTCCAGTCCCATGAGAGCTACTTTTCTTCGAGTGTTGGTCACAAGAAAATGGAGAAAAATGCAAAAACCTTTTTCCTATTGCCTCCCCTCCCACCCTCTCCTCCACCCCCGAAGCTGGCCTTGCCGCTCCTGCCCTCCTCCTTGCATCTTTGCAGCCTGTATGTAATTGGGATGAATGCAGGAAAGAACAGTACCGAGGTGCAATATTACAGAGTGGGAATCCCTACCTTATGAGGCAGTACAAGAGCTAATCGTGTCTCTCATGCAGTACACTGCGTTTATGATTGGATAGTGAGATCAGGCTACCATCCAGATTATGAATAACTTGACTGACTTCACTCTCTTTGAGAGGGGGGGAGAGGGTCTGGGCAACACCTCAGGCCCAGGCACAAATGGACAAACAATGCCTTGAACAAGTTAAGACTTTGGTGTTACATGTTATCTTTTGGATACCTGATACTAATTTGTCTAATGCCTCAATTATGTCAGTTAAGCAGGAGGCTGCCCAGCCCTACATTACATTTCTGGGCTGTTTTCCGACTCGATGCAGGAACAGCTCAAAGAATGAAGTGCTACAATTCTGGGGGGCTTAGTCATGTACAGAGGGACTGTAAACAACCTGAATGAACCTGCTCGTGCTATTCTAGATCGACCCTGTCTCCAGTGCAGGAGGGGGTTGCATGGGGCGAGAGAATGCCAATCCAAATTCCCTGTTGCTGTATGGCCCTACGATCTGCTGGGAAACAGGAAGTGGAGTGCGTGACCGTGCGCTATGACAGCATGACAGCAAATACGGTCCTAAATCGGTCAGCCACTGCCTGGTCAGCTCACTCAGACCAGCAACCGCCAGTAGTGCAGGAGTGGATTTGGCCAGTGCCCAGTCAGTGCCGCAGACTGACAGCACCGTGACTCTCATTCCAACAGGTGTCACGGGCCCCCTTGGGGACAGGTGTAGCTTTCTTATTAGGATGTTCTTATGTTACATGGATAGGACTTTTCTTTTACCAGGACTTATAGATGTTGACCATGCTGGGGTGATTAACATAATGGTTTGGTCACCCTCACCTTCTGCGTTATTTCCAAAAGTCAAAAAAAATAGCACTATTAATCCCTTTTCCATTCTTTGACTAAACCTGGCATCGAGGACTAAATTGGTGGACTTGGAAGTGACAATAGACAAACCATCGTTACCATGTTTAGGAGGCGGTTGACAGTTATTAGGCCTAGTAGATACCGGGGATGATGTTACCATCATTAAATCAAGTGATTGGCCATCTGAATGGCCATTAGAAGACACCAATTCTGTTATTACAGGAGTTGAGGGGTACGCTACATGCTTGACATCCTGTACAACAATACCAACCGAGTGATTGTCGAACGCACTAATCAGACGCTGAAATGGCAGCTAACGCGATTAAGGGAGGGGGGAGACAAGGGTGGTCTGACCATGATATTGTAATAGGCACTGATAGTGCTCAACTAGCCAGCTACAGTGGTGTCTCTTCTTGGGGGTAAGGCAGTCCCGAAGGTTCGCTTTCGGGCGCCTGAGTCAGATAAATGGGAGGGTCCTGCAGATCTCCTCACATGGGGCCGAGGTTATGCTTGTATTTCCACAGGAGCCGGAACCCAGTGGATTCCTGCCCGTCTGGTCCGGCCATGGCTGCCAGCTACTGCTGCCTCTGCTTCTGCTCCTGCTGCTGGGAGTGACCCTGCTGGAGAGAACAACACAGGTTTCGACTCTAACGACCCCCAAATCATTGGGGAATTTTTGGCTGCAGTATGCGAAACTGACTAACTCTTCCACAGTGTGTTTGGCGCTCTCGGCGGTAGGTGATCCATTCCGTACCTGTGCTCTTGCTATACGTTATGCAGAACTTCCTCGTTTCAACAGGACAGCTTGTGCCAATGATGATATCCTGAATCGGATCAGGGTGGTGAACGATAGAGGTAATCGTCTGCCTCTTGTTAGGCGCATGTGCGAAGGGATTTGGCACAGCATAGGACGATCCAGTCGAGGAAATGGTCTCCTGTGGCAAAGAGCAATAGCGACGGGGTTACTTGTTCTCCAACAGCCCCAGGGTCCTCGAGCAGGCAATGTTCAATGGCAGGCCCTGGCCACCGTGGGTCCCAATGCGTCAGCGGTGGGGTGGGTTTGGTTTCATTCCGACTCACCTAACGCAAGGCTGCAAGGCAGCCGGGACTATAATCCGCGGGAAAGTGAGACCTTCCCCGGAAACAACACCACGGTCTATGTGACGATCGAGTTGGAGAATGATGCCCCTATACACCTGCCCCCGGGTATGGTCTTGATCTGCGGGTCAGGATATGTCTATCCGGTTATACCCATTCGACCCAAGGGTGGTCCTTGCAGTTTGGGCAGGCTAGGGATAGCACCTACTTCGCCACATGACATTCAACGGTTCCTCGCTGAGGACTCGCGACGGCAACGGGATATAGAGGCGCTGACACAGGACTGTAACGATCGTGTGTATCTCGATGGGAAAGTACGCCAGATTATAGGTACTATCTTTATCTGGCCCCAAGTAGTTCGTAATACACGCGCGACTGAGCGGCTTGCTTGTTGGGCGGCGAAAAACGCGAACCGCACTTCTCGTGCGCTGACTGACATAGCCGATTCGCTGAGCTCCCTTGACACCGGACTGACTCAGACTAAGATGGCGGTAGACTTTCTGCTCGCTCGGACTGGTCTAGGTTGCGCTGAGATGGAACAACACCTAGGCTTAAAAGGGTTTTGCTGCCTGGACTTCAGCATGAATGCGTCGTCAGCTATAGAGAAGATCCGATGAGAGGCGAAGGACATAGCCAACTCAACATTCAAGATAATTAAGGACAATAACTGGGGCTTCTTTTCCAATCTGTTTGGCCTTCCTAGCCGATTAGAGAATCTTCTCACTTTGGGTGTGACTATTTTAGTTGTTATTTACTCGCTGTCTGTGTGATTCCTGTTATAATCCGTATTGTCCGCCGTGTGTTAGATCAGGCGGTGAATCTTCTTACAGTTAACTTAGTTTTAAGTGCACCACACGGAGATGGCTATCAACCACTGTTCACTTGTAATTCTGAAGTTTCACATTAGCAAAGAAAGGGGGGAGATGTTGGGGTACTTAATTGCCTATGTAAGGATTAATGAGTGCCTCTCTCTCACCCGGGTGGTCGAGGCCCCGGGCTAAGTCAGGTTAATTGACAGCTACGTCAGTGGACATCTGCTCGACCTTGGATAGAGAGAAGTTTGCCAACCTTTTAATGAGATACACTGGGGTGTTAGCCTGTCTTTTATATATATCTTGATATGTACTGGGGTGTCAGAAGATGAGGAGAATAGAGGGGAATATCTTGGCGTCTGCCTGTTACAGCCCAACCTAACCCCAGGGTGAGACAACTCAGCCCTGTGTGGAGGCCCTGGCTACATTATTGCGTTTCTTTTGCTGAAGGCCTCTTGTCAAAACAGAACAGCCGTACAACACGCTTCCTAGTCTACGGTGCTGCATCCAGAACTATTTGCAACATCTAAAAGCGATTACAGTTTTGCAAGCAAGAACTAATCACACAGTACAACAATTCAACAACTGTATTTCTAAAAATACGCAACATACAGCACATCTACTTCTTCAAATCAGCTATTTCTAAAAACACGTTACAAAATACACTGACGCCTGTTTCTTCAAATCAGTTCCGCTCTCTTCAGTCAGCTTGTGAATGCTTTGGCAGAATCTCATATTGCTCACGCTTCGTCACTGTTGGCACTGCCCGAACCTTCTGGATTAGTCTCTGAAGTTCATACCAATAGAAACAGTTTGCAATTGTTGACGTCAGAATTGTCACCAATAATGCAAATAACAGGCAGGTTAACATGTCCAGTGCATTTGACATCGTCGGAGAATACCCTACAAAGATGTCCCACCAGTGGCATGCCGTCTCTGCCTCAATTTGCCCTGAGATTCCTGTTAGTTCATGTTGGGTGATTATCGTCTTCACCGGGGATTCACGTAGGGTTTTGTTACGCTTTTGGACGTATTCTTTAAATGACTTCGTCTGATTCCAAATTTGAACCTACTACTGCTGCACCGCACTGCCCGGGCGGATGTGAGGCACCCCCAACGAGGCCCCCCTTCTTTGGTCAGCTGTGCCCGGTCTGCTCTGCTCCGCCCAGCCAAGCTGGACCACTCTGTGTGCGCGGGGGCTCCGCGTGGCCGCTGCTGGAGTCGAGCAGGTTCCACGCACGGTGCGTGCCGGCGGGTCTGGCTGATCCCTTCCGCGCAGGCAGGGTCCACCCGGAGCGGAGTTGCAGCACTGCTCACTCCTGAGTGGAGCGTTTTGATCACCTGTATCAAAGAAAGTAACTAAGTCAGGTTTCAGATCTTTCCCCCTGTTGCTGTTCAGCTGCCGTTCGGCAGCACCCATCGTTCTTGGAGGTGATATGCCGCCTTACTTGCTTTAACGTCTCTGTGTCGGTGCTGACCCGGCAGCAGGTCGCGGGGTGGGTCCGGGCGCTGCAGGAGCAGGGGGCCCGGCCCAGCCTTTCTGCCAGTCGCAGCGCAGGGGTTCGTTTCCAATTCCATTGTGCTTTTGAGGGCAGCTGCGTGCAGGTGGAGCGCTGCCATCTCTGCCCAGCTGGGCAGCATCAGCTCACCCGCAGCCACCCCTCGTGCGGCTGTGCGTGCACGGGAGGCCGAGCTGCCCGGGACTGGGAGGAGAAGGTGTGTGCCCTGTCGGTGCTGCTTGGCTCGGCTTTGCTCCGGGCGCGCTCCAGGCACCGCACGGATAGGTGCAGGGATCCGTCACACAGCACAGAGTGCAGCAGCGAAAGAACGTCAGCTGAGTAAGCAGTGGCCTGTATGTTGCTGTCAGCTGTTTTGCCCTGGACAAACAAAACTCTTTTGGTCCACTGTTTAGTTCAATTAGCGCTTCAGAGACAGAACAGTAGGTTTCTGTACTTCCAGCCAAGACTCTCTCAGCTCCTTTTGCTTCCTGCCGCTGCCTCGATGACGCTTCTTCACCAGTTTCAAACGCTCCGCATACCTAGCAGTGCCCTTCTGTGCACCACAGAGGTGTCAGCTGGAGGCTAGGCTTTGGAACTGCTTCCGTTTCAGAATTTCCAGTTCACATTTAACCTCCTGAGCGTGATAGTACTTCAGCATAAGTTTCCCCGTGGCCCCCCCTGTACCAAGCTAAGCCTGCTGAGGCTGCAGGAAGGGTGCACTGTGAGGTGGGGAGGATTAATTCCTGAGGTGCTGTCCTGCTGTGTCCCGTGACGATCGCTCAGGGTGCTGCACAGTTTCTTGAGGGCCAGCGACCAGCTCTGAGAAGTCGCCTGGTGCTGGTGGCCTGACACCACTACTCTTCCTGTCTTGTGATGCAGCAGCAGCAGCAAACCCTGAAGAGACACCCAAGCGCCCTCCTGAACAGAGCACGCCGTGGCTGGCGCTCACCGTGAGTCCCCCAAGCAGGCGGGAGAGATTCTTGTTGGCCAGCGGCCTCGGGCACAAAGGCCTTTTCCCTTCCTCTGCCAATAGAGGCAGAGGCTGCTGCTTGCAGATCAGGCAGCTCGCAGGTGCCGGTAGCAGATGTTGGTGTCTCAGCTATGGGCACGTGCTGTGGTGCAGCTGCCTGAGCCACTGCCTGCTCTGGCAGAGGTGGCAAGCTGGGCACGCTGGCCGTGTCTTCCTGCAGGACCCCGTTGCCGGGCAGTGTCTCACTGTCTTCCAGCTTGTTCGTCTGCAAAAGAAGGCAAGGAGAAAGAAGTTACTTGGGACATTTCCCTGTGTTGCCTTCCATGGCCCCGCTGCAAAAGCTCCTGCAACCTGGCCTTGTGGCACGGTGTCACGGGCTGCTGGCACCCTGCTCCACAGAGCTGGCTGGGAAGAGAGCAGCTCTTCCTGTGACGCCTGCTTGGCCTGGGGTCTCCCTGCAGCAGCGTCCACCGTGCCCCGACAGCCGACCACGCTCAGTGCGGCTCAGTCTGACACAGGGTCAGCCCACTGTGCTGTTTCTTCCAGCACGTCCTGCCAGCTGGACTCACCAAGGCCTGGGCTGTGTCCTCCACAGAAATGGCGCAGGCTGCGGGGTCATGCAGGCAAGGCCTCCGTCTCTCGTCCCTTGCAGCTGTGCTCCGTTCTCTCAGGAGAGGTGAAGCTGAAGCGTTCTCTTCTTCCAGTGTTGGCGTGGGTGCTGGTGTCCCATGGCCATCATCCCAGACACCTCCAGCCAAAACAGAAGCTTTTGCCTCGGCATCTGTGTGCCTCGACACAGGAAGAGCTGTGCTCTGTGCCTGGCCATCTGACTCTCCTGAAGCCTCTGTGTCCGTGATGCTGGAAGAGCCAGGCGTTTGCTGAGGAGGATCCTGCGGGTCCTGGCAGAAGCCTGTGATCCTGGGGTTGACCCAGTGGTTTTCGATTTTTGGCTCTTCATCATGACCACGGTCTCCCAGCTCATCCTCCTCCACCATGTCCCGTGGCTCATCCTGTGAAACACACGGGACTTCCTGCCCTGCTCTCTGCTTCCGCAGCTTCCTCAGCTTCCTTGCCTGCCTGGTTATTTCCAGGAAGCAGTCTAGGCTTTGCCCGATATAGGACACGCAACTTCTACCCATCTCCCTCAGAAGCTCTTCCTTCGATAACAAGATCTTTCGACACGACATTTGAGCCTCATGGTGCGCCCACAGCTTAGCACCTATCACTTGGCACGAGATGCACGGCTCCAGGACTGCCAAGTGCTGACCAGCCCAACTCCTTTCCTGGTGTCCCGGAGCGTAGCCCCTGCCTGAGGAAGCGGGCACAGCTTCTCTGTGGGCAGCCGTCGCTGCTGTATGCACTTGGGGACCAGGCCCTGATTGAGGAGTGACGTGCACTCTGTTTGCGGCCTCCTGGGCCTTGTCCGCTTTTTGTTCTCCCGCTGCTTGCCGGGCTTGTTTCAGGTCCTTCTGTCGGAGGCATACAGCCACAGTTTTTGCCTGGACTTGTGGCAAGGGGGATTGCACAGTGTCCTCCACTGCTGTGTCACTGACGGCTGGGCTTGGTGGAGCACGTTTCTGTTTGCCTGACCTCGCTGGTTTGTCCTGTTTGCCAAGGCTGCCCGGAGCAGTTGCGCAAAGCTCCTGATGGCCCGGGGCTTCAGGCATAAAGGCCTTTTCCCTTCCTCTGCCACTAGAGGCAGAGGCTGCTGCTTGCAGACCAGGCAGCTCGCAGGTGCTGCTAGCAGACGCTGGTATCTCAGCTGTGGGCATGCTGGCCACATCTTCCCGCAAGATGCTTCCGTGGGACAGTGTCTCCTTGTGTTCCGCATCGTTTGCCTGCAAGAGAAGGCAAGGAGAGCGACCAAGTTACTTTGGGCACTTCCCTGCGTTGCCCTCTGTGGCCCCGCTGCGCTGCAACCTGGCTTTGTGGCGCAGCTGCGTGGGCCGCTGCTGCCACCCTGCTCCACAGAGCTGGCTGGGAAGAGAGCAGCTCCTCTCTCTCCTAGCTCAGTCTGCCATGGGGACAGCCCAGCTGTCTCCTCTAGCATGTGCTGCCTGCTTGTCAGCTGCTGGCAGGGCTGCCAGAGCCGCTCCACCTGGTCTCCCTGGGTCTCCCTACCTGTGCCTGGTGGCTGCCATGTGGATATGGCAGTGGCAGCAGCCTGTCCTCCTGGAGGGTGGATTCTGGGCTCCGGCTGCCCGCTGTCACTGTGTGAGGTGTCCTGCGGATCACCTGCGGGGAAGAGAAGGAGGGGGATTGAGGCACCCATACCGGCCCGACAGCACCCATTGCGCTACCGGGCCTGGGCCCGACGTGAGGCCAGGCAGCTCCTGGCCATGGATGGCAAAGCTGAGCATGGCCAAGCTGCTCTCTGCCCTTGAGCTTCCGGGGCCACGTGGGCCTTGGCTTTCCCAGGCATCATGGGCTCTGTGTGGAGATACTCCCAGGTGTCGGGAAGCGCGGTGCTCAGGCTGTAGGTACTCAGGGCCAGCTGGCCGACTTTCCCCAATGCCATGCCCCTCCTCCTGCTGCTCTCCACACCATCCTGTCACGCTGCTGGTCTCTCCCTCACTCCCTGAGTCTCACCTGGCGGTGCTCCTGTACGCTCGGCAGCCCTTCGTTGGGCTGGGACTGAGCCTTAGGCTCCTCTTCCTTTGGCATCTCCATGTCCTCATCCAGAGACCAGAGAGAGGCACCCAGAGGAGCTGCTGCCTCCCGGCAGAGCTGCTCTCCTCGGAGTGGGCACCCCAAGGACTCTGGCCCTGCTGGGGATGTCGTTGCTATGGCTACCCTTCCACGTCACAATGGCCTTTGGGTGTGGTGCCGCTCACCCATCACAAAGCCCTGGCGGTGGCTAGAGGCCCACAGAGACCTATGTGCAAGCAGCTGCCCTAGGGATTGCAGCTCGCACGCCCACAGGAAGGCACAGGTCAGCAGGGCCCCCTGTATTATTCTGCTACGCCTCCCCTTAGTCAGCCCAGTGGTCCTCTGTGGGCGCTCTCCCGTAGCTCCAGCACTCTCGTGTGCTGGGCACCTGAGACCGGGCACAGCTCTTGTGGCAGGAGAGTCACGGACTCCATTGCTGGTGCAGAACGAAGGACTTTTACCGTACGTGTGTATAGTCGTAATTATACAAGGCGCAGTAGATGGATAGTCAGAGGTTATATAGGAATAACTCACCAATGCTGAGGCTCACGGTCAAGATGGATGCTCACCAACGTTGAGCGTTACTACAAAAACTCCACACAGGAGCAATCTCCAGAAAGAGATGCTGCCTTAGTGGTGGTCAGCCCTTAAATGGGATCCAGGAGAGGTAGAGTCAAGCTCCACCCCTTCCGGGAGCACAGCTGAATTACCTTCACCTGTGCTCCCGCAGCTGACCCGTCACTTGCCTCAGATGGTTAATCAGAGGTTCAGGCTGTGATTAACAGTTTCCCATACAATGTGTTTACAACCTTTTATACCCGCACAGCAACCCCTTGGTCACATGTACCAACCAGGCGCCTGGTGCTTGTTTACATCTGGCGCAAGTAGCTACCGAGCTTGTTTACTTTCTTTGTCCCACAACTCCCCCTTCTTTATTAATTTGAACAACAAGCATTTGGTATTAATATAAAGAGTATATATCAAGAAACATGCAACAACCAAAGAACACTTGACATCACAATCATAGTGAGGCGCTGCCCCGCTTCACAAAGCCTCACAGGGCACCTGTGGGACCATTGCAGGTGGGTGAAGGTCGGCTGCGGACACGCTTTCTTCCCATCCAGACCAGACAACATGCCAAACACCGACGCAGACAAGAAGCTGCTCCACAAGCTGGGTTTCACGCTGGGGGAGACCTTAGGAGAGGGTAAATTCTCCAAGGTGAGGGCGGCCACCTCCACCAAATACACGGTCCCCCTAGCTATCAAGATGGTGGACAAGCGACGGACCTCCGCAGAATTCGTGCAGAAGTTTCTGCCCCGGGAGCTCTCCATCCTCCGCAAGCTTGATCATCCCAACATCGTGTTCATCTTTGAGATCCTTGAGCTGACCAACGGGATGGTCTACATCGTCATGGAGTCAGCAGCCATGGACCTGCAGCAGCGGCTGGACCAGCTGGGCAAGCTGCCCTGCGTCCCCGACGCCCGGGACATCTTTGTGCAGGTTGTGGGGGCTGTGCACTACCTCCATGGCTGCAACATCGTGCACCGCGACCTCAAGTGTGAGAACATACTGCTCACTGCTGATGGTCGCCAGGCCAAGATCACTGACTTTAGCTTCAGCAAGGAGATGAGCAGCCACCCGGAACTGAGCACCACCTTCTGCGGAACAGAAGCCTACATGGCCCCGGAGCTGTGGCTGCATTACCCCCATGACGCCAAGAAGGTGGACGTGTGGAGCCTGGGTGTGGTCCTTTTTGCCATGGTGACTGGCTACTTGCCCTTCCACGGCTGCCTCTGCAACATGATCCAGAATCAGGAGGATGGGGTCCTGCACCTGAGAGGGGTGTCCCTGCTGCCGGAGCCCTGCCAGGCCCTCATTGTCCAGCTGCTGCAGTTCTTCCCATCCTCCCGACCCAGCGTGGAGCAGGTGGCCAGCAACAGCTGGCTGAAGGGGGATATCTAAGAGGGGATCCTCCCCAGAGACTGTGTTGGGACTGTCACATTTTGGTTCAATAAATGCTGTCGAGAAAAAGCTCTCGAGCGGTTTGAGTAGCAGGCTGTGGGTGGGATTAAACTTCAAGTCCTGGCGAGACTTGCTTGAGAACTTGGTCAAACCCCTTAGCAAAGAAGATGAATAAACCTGCCATTGGTTAGGCTTCAGGCTCTGGTAACTGTGTTGAGTGAGGGGTTAGAGCACACCACAGGGCTGCTTGCACTAGAAGTGGCTGTCTGAGCAAATGCGGGGGCCAGGTCCAAGCTCTCCCACTGATCCAGCTTTGGTAGCCACCAACCTGCGTTGAGCTTTAGATCATGCAGGAATACTCAAGCAAGCAAGCAAGCAAGCAAACAAACAAACAAACCCTCACAGCAGAATGTTTACAGGCAATCCAACAGCATTACATTACTGAGCCAGAAGTTTTGAGGTGGCTTTCAGATCCACGCCTTAACTCCAACCACATCTCGCAGACATGGCGTTATGACAGCATTCAAAATCTCCAAGAGGTACCGGCTGAGAAAGAAACATCATTGGCCACAGAGGCAATCAACCTAGCAGTCACGGTCACCCCTATGGCTCTGTCTTTTCAGGTGCTTCTGTTGTGAAGAAGTCAACAGCAGCCCAAATGTAATTGCCACGTACATGCGTCGCTTGCTGTCCCGTGTTCTCGTGGGCCTATGCTTACCCTTGCAGACTCAAACTCACTGCGAAGTCTGTGTGTCTGCAAGAGTGAAAACAGCAGTCATCTCAGTAGCCTGGAGGCCTCCAGCCCAACGTCCCTGCTCCAGGCAGAGCCAGCTCTGGGAGCAGACCATGGCACTTGGGACTTACTTGCTTGGGATTTTGCCGTGTAAAAGCTTGGGAACCTCCAGGGGTGGGGCTAGCACAGCTGATGGGGGCAACCGTGTCATGGGGCGTGGGTGCCCTCTTGTCTGTGTTAATTGCAGTTAGGTAATTTGGATCCTCTACTCAGAGCTGGGAAAGAGCCTTCTGCTTTTTTATGTTCTTGTGAACTCTCGCGCCAAGTTCTTATCAATGCGTGAGACAAGGAAGAAGTTGGAGAGAGAATTCAAATGTCTTTCCGGGCCATTAAACACTGCTGAGTTTATTATCAAGCCAGAGCCACAATCTGATCCAAGGTCTGAAAGGTCTGAAAACCAGAGAAGTTTTAAAGCACAGTTGTGGAATCACATAGGATCACAGAATGGCTTGGGTTGGAAGGGACCCGACGCAGATCAATGCATATCTTGCCCCCTCAGACTGAGGGAGGAGCCCAATGAAATCGACCCGCCATCGCTGGAGAGGATTGTGTCCTCTGGCAAAATGGGCTGTTGTCTCAGGCAAACGGTCTCGGTCTCAGAGCCAGCGCTGCAGTCTTGGCATGCCCGGACAATATCAGATAGTTGCACGGGCAGCCCCCCTGCGTTAGCAGCTGCCCACATGGTCTTTTGTCCGGCACGCCGCAGCTTCTGATGTAACCAGCAGGCGACGTTCTCGGATGGTGAATCCTTAATCCATCGGACTCCAGCCAGCAGCTCAGCTTCATCGTTTCCCGGTGACTGTGGAGGTTGGTGGCCAGAAACATGGTAGACATGTATGGTCCATGTATGGTCCGGTTAAACATGTACGTTTAACCACATTCCATATGGCTAACCACATAGCTCTGCCCCACACTGGTCAGGCATGAGTAGTCCATTCCCGGGTGGCCCACTGTGCAATTCAAAGAGTGAGCAGGGGGCAGAGCCCTTGCTACAAACCGTTGACATATAGTGGGACTATTTTTCATTCCCTGGGTTAACATTGTCCAGTGGTACCGTTTAGCTGGTTCAGACTCATTAATGGATGGAACTGAGAATGCAAATTTAGGTGCATCATGAGGATCCAGCGGAATGGTGAAGCAGCAGTCCCTTAAATCAGAAACAGTCAAACACCAGTCCTTTGGTATCATTGTAGGGGATGGTAGTCCAGACTGCAATGGTCCCATTTTTTCCATGACAGCATTAATTTTTTGTAAGTCTTGCAACAGACGCCATTTCCCATTCCTCTTCCTAATCATGGACACTGGAGAGTTCCACGGGCTGGCCGTAGGAATTATGTGGCCAGCTGTCAATTGTTCCTGAACCAGCTCATGCAAGTGGTGCAGCTTTTCACTACTAAGAGGCCCCTGATCCACCCACACAGGATCTGTTGTCTTCCATACGAGTGATAACGTATACTGCACCGCAGCGGCCCCTGTGATAAATTTGTCCTCAAAGCAGATCCCCACTGAGAGAGGCAGTCCCAACCCCAAAGAGACAATGGTGCTTGGAGAATGTGAGGACGAATACAGGCTCTTCTGCCTTCGAGGCCCACTACTGGAATCACACGTGCACTTTGTACAGGGAGAGTCTGTCTTCCTACACCTGTTAATGTGGTATGAACCTGTGAGGTGGGCCAATGTGATGGCCAGGCACTTTGGGCAATTACTGTTACATCTGCCCAAGTGTCCGTGATGCCAGACACTGCAAATTTCTCTGATGGACTCCCTGACTCTAGCGTGCAAGTCAGGGTTGGCCGAATGTGTGACACCTTCTGAGCCCACACTATGTGTGGGGAACCTGTATAGCCAAACCCCTCGGCCCCTCTCTCTTCGTCAATCGCTGGTACCTGTTGTGCCTAAGAACATACCAGTTGTGCAAGGTGGGTGCCTAATGGCACATGACAAGGAGGCATTGGCGTCCACGCCATAATTTTAATCTCCCCTAAGAAACCTGCATCTATGACCCTTGGTAGTACAAAGAGAGCTTGCATCGTAACAGAAGGTCGTCCTATCAACAAAGCACCACGACCATATCCTAAAGGTCCCATGACGCCTGTCGCTACTGCCCTCACCTGGTTAGAATCTAAAGTCACCGGCTCGGAAGCGGCCAGATCCACTCCGGCAGCATCGCAATTTCTTGCATACAAACCTGTGGCGCTGGAGCCGATTGTGGTGCCGGGGCTATTTGTGTCATCGCGTGCCCCCGCCACGCGCTCCGGCCCCCCTTTCCCTGAAGCGGGAGCCCTTCCTTGCCTAATCTAGTGTGGCATTGATTTGCATAATGCCGACCCTTGTGGCATCGGGTGCATAGCCTCGGTCCAGGCAGCCGCATGGCCCTTCTGTTTGGGCAATTTCAGTGGAAAGGACCTGGCTGACCACATGCAAAGCAATTCTGAAAGTCTAATTTGATCGCTGCGAACGTAGCAGCCGTCATGTTGCACTGATGATGCATAGTGCCCACTTTATTACCAGCGTCTATCGTCTGGAAGAGGATAGGTTTATTCAGAGGCTGGAGAATTTTCTGACAATCCTCGGTAGCATTTTCTATAGCCATCTTTTGTAGCAATATTTCCCGTGCCTCCTCATTTTCCACCTGTTTGTTCAGAGTATCTTTCAGTTTGTCAATAAACCGCATGAAAGGTTTGCCCAGCCCCTGCTTGATGTTGCTAAATGAACGCTGGGGGCTTACCCACATCAGGGACCTTTAGAAAGGCACCTAGGGCTAAGTCTTTGGATCGGCCTAAAGCCGCAACATTCAATTGTACTTGAGCAGTTGTGGCAGTAATTGCCTTCCCTGAGCAAGGCTTCTGTACCAGTGACTTGTAAAGGGTCCCCATTTGGCCTACCCAGGTTCTCTGTTGCCTTTTGTTGGGCAGATTCACTCCAAAAGCCCATCCACGTCGTGTATTGAGTACTTGTTAAAATCAATTGTGCTAAGGTCTTGCAATCACGAGGACAAAGAGTGTAACTTTTCGTAACAGAACTCAACAGATTACCGGTAGAGGTGGAGCCCAGCCCAAAATCAAGAACCGCTTTCCTGAGCTCTTTTATTATTTGAAAGCTTATACCCTCCTGTCTCAGGCGCTTATTAGGTTCGTAAATTACAGGGCAGGCGAGTGCCAAACGCAATCTCTGAACCACGTCAAAATCCTGCTCCCACTCCGCTTCTTTGCGGATCACACACTAAACATCATGTGGATCGGGGGGGTACAAGTCTGGTTCCTTCCTTGGGCTCACTAGCCTGAGGTCTGAAGGGTCACTGTCCTTATCATCACGGCCATTTACAGTGGCCCCCACCACAGGGGGAGCGGTGGGCTCTATTGGGACGCTGGATTCCGATTGTTCTTAGAGCGATTCAAAAACCAATCTGCAGGGACCCAAGAGGTCCTTAGACACAGAGTCAGAGCGCTTAGCTGCGTCCCACAGCCTCACTCCCACTTTGTCCCACATCTGTCACAGATCGTAGTCCCATCTACTCCTACATCACGAGTGACCCACACCAAAAGTCGTCTTAAATCAAAGCTTTCCACTTTAGTGTGGTGGTTCTGCAAAATCGTTTCCATTATTTTGCAAGCCGCCTCCTGCACCTTTGTTATACTTGTTCCCACTGTTCCCCGTTGCTCACCTCCGTCCTGCAGAAGTGCTTGTGGCTGTGCAGCCTGGTCCTGCTTCCTTTCAGCAGTTTTTGGGTCCAACTTCCTTTCAGTGGCCCTTGGGTCGTGCTTCCTCTCAGCACCCCTGATTTCTTCCTTTTAGCTCTTTTTTGGGTCCTGCTTCCTTTCAGAGGCCCTAGTTCCTTGCCACTGGGGTCAGCTTGATAGCCGATTATCTCCAGAGGCTGACTCTGATACAGGGTCCCTGTTCGGGCGCCATTTGTGGCAGGCGAGTCACGGACTCCATTGCTGGTGCAGAACGAAGTCCTCTATTGCAGGTGCTTACAACCTTTTATACCCACGCAACAACCCCTTGGTCGCATGTACCAACCAGGTGCCTCGTGCGTGTTTACGCCTGGCGCAAGTAGCTACCAAGCTTGTTTACTCGTTTGCAAGGTAATGACTTTCATTGTCCCACAGGCTCTCTCAAGGCCACCCGTGCAGGTGAAGGCTTTCCACCTAAAGCATGCCCTGTGTCACCAGGGCGCTGTCCTCATCCAGCAGTGAGCCTCCAGTGGCACTCCTTTCCTATATTTGGAGCTGTCGGTTCCCACTGTCCTGGGATCTGCCCCCCCGTTCGCACTAGCATTCACCTTCTCAAGCCATCCCTTGTCATAGAATCACAGCAAGGCCTGGGTTGAAAAGGACATCAGTGATCATCCAGTTTCAATCCCCCTGCTATGTGCAGGATCGCCAGCCACTAGACCTGGCTGTCCAGAGCCGCATCCAGCCTGGGCTTGAATGCCTCCGGAGATGGAGCATCCACAACCTCCTTGGGCAACCTGTTCCAGTGCGTCACCACCCTCTGAGTGACAAACGACCTCCTAATATCTAACCTAAAACTCCTCTGCCTCAGTTTAAAACTATTGAAACATAAATTGTAACATCTGCTCACTCAGCACTCAGACATTACTGGTGGATGTTGGGGTACTTAGTTGCCTATGTAAGGGTTAATGAGTGCATAGAGAGTAGCTTTCTGTAGATGGAGTGTTCTGGAATAGTTGAGATAGTGGGCGGGGGTTTAGGTAGGTGTGTGGCTAGGTATTCTCGGGTGCACTGGGTTTTCATAGCGGGTGTACGCGTCTGCGCGGGAATTAGGATGGTATATAAGGTGTGTGACGCAGCAATAAATTGAGAGAAGATTTCATGGCATCCATGATTATGTCTCTCTCTCCCCCGGGCGGTCGAGGCCCCGGGATAAGTCGGGTTAATTGACGGCTACGTCAAGTGGTGACCCCGACGTGATAGTGTGCATGATTTGCGATTGTGGAGTGTGCTTGTTTCGTGCTTGTGGAGAGTGCTTGTTTTTATTCTTTCGTAGAGTTTGGTGCACCAGTAAGCAGAGTGATACGCTGCGCAGACGGGTCCGGGAAGAGCGGACGGGTCTGGTGAGAGGTTGCTCTGGAGGCAGTGGACGGATTCAGAGGAACGGGTCCAGTGGACGGGTCCAGAGAGGGACGGGTCCAATCGATATCGATCTCTACTATGGCGGCGGGATCCGTCAAGAAGACAGTAAAAGTTTTAAAGGTGCTGGCGAAGGACGCGGGGGGCACATTGTCCTCTAATAGCACAGAGGGCCTCATCCAATGGATGATTCAAGGGGGGCTGATTGAGTCAGCGGCACAGGCGATGGACCTGGATAAGGTTCAAGCTGCGGGGATGAAGCTGTTATCATCCGCTGGAGCAGGAAATAAGTCTGCTCTTCAGCATATCCCTGCTTGGGGGGCGTTGCAGGCTTGCCTTCATAAACTTCGTGAATCGCGGGGTGTGTGGATGGCGGCTGCAGGTGCTGTTTTTGGTTCACCGAAAACAGTGGAGTTAAAAAACCCGAGCTCTAACAACTCCGGGGAAAGCTTCCAACTGCTTTCTGATGCCTCGCCTCAGGAATGCGGCGAGGAGATAAGGGAAGAGAAGAGGGGGGAGGATTGTGAGGATTCTCGGGGGGTGACTCAGGCTTTCCCGGTCACCGAGGGAAAAGCCTTAGATTCTTTGTTTGCAGAGGAGGGGCCATTTGCCCCCGGTATTGCGGTCGATCCTGTTCAGGCGCCGGCCCCTTCTGCTCTCGCCTCCTCTCCTGCTTCACGCCCGACCCCTGTGAGCAGTTCGGGCGTCTCGTCAGACGTTAGCATGCCATCAGCGGCTGTTGGTCCCTCGGTGGTTTCTGGGGGGGGCCGCGGGACTGTTCGGAGCGTCGGAGATCCTGAGGGGGATGATTTGCCTGAAAGGTTGTTGAAAGAACTTCGGCGGCTTTCGGTTAACTCTAGGTCGTTAGCTCAGGCAGTGCAAATTCTAGCTGCGCAACAACAGCAGGAACGCAGTTCAGCAACACCCCTTAAAGATCCGGTGGGCCATTGGCACATGATTGCGCACAAGAACTGCGCACTTCAAGGGGATGTTATCCCGTAACCGTCAGAGGGGGGAGGACTGCCCCGTAGTACAGGATCCTCAGGGCCAGCCTGCTTGGGAGTCTTTTGATTGGCAGCTAATTAAGAAGCTAAGAAGTTAAGTCCGGCTTGTAAAGTCCCGCCTGCCAAGCCCTATTGGACATGATACAGATGGAGCTCACCACCCCCTTTGATTGGCATAGTCTGGTCAAGGCGGTCCTATGGGTCCTATCGGCCCTACGTGGGTCCGAGTACGATATGTTCAGCCTTATCTCAAGGCAGAGATTAGCATTCAGCTCTCATAGTGACTTGAATTGTGTGCTTCTTACTTACTGGTACTGCTTTGTAACATGTACTGCAAATAACAGTGGTGTGACATAATAGGAGAATTTTACCACTGCAGGTCTCAGGAATTAGAATTATTAGGCATTGTCTAGGTTATTGTGTGCTTCTTCTATTTTCGTAATAGATCGAATGTAACTTAAGCGGAATTTGATGTTACCAATGCTGGAATTTACGGGAATTGTTCTTTCATGTATGAGTAATGTTCGGTTGTGATGTTATTGGCCTATCAATTAGCTTTTCTTAATTTGCAAAGACAAAACCTGGAAAGAAATTCCAAGCGAAGGGGATGACCCTATATCGTAGAGTGATTGCCTCTCCTTCAACCCACTAATCAGGATTTTTCAAATATGACCATGCATCACTTGAGACAAAGACTCACACTAAAAGAGTTGATCTTAATAGCTTATTATGTTTCTGAGCAGGTGTTCCACTTGGGCTCTGTATCTCGCACTGGCCACGCGGATGCAGTGTACAAATTGAGAATACCCTTCAGACTCTGAGAGAAATAAAAGCAGGAGAGAATCTGTGATGGGTGAGAAAGGTAAAGTGCACTCTGAAGCAGGGGACGCCCTGCTGGCACTGCCTATCGCATCCACCGCAAACACATTTTTGGCACATTTGCCCACTAATAATGATTCTATCTGACATGCAACTTCATAAAGTTGTACGACCATTAATCATCTATTAGTTTAAGAGCATGGTTGTGGGCACTCTTAAAGCATTTGCTGCACAAATTTTAGTGATCCTTCAAATTGATATATCAGAGTAAAAGTCGAAGGCTTCTTTCTAATTAGTTGCTGACTAACACAGAATGGGACCCCTTTGGGATTTATTTCCAGGTTGCAGTAAAAATGTTTCTGAATTTCCAAAAACTGGGTTCTCTCTTGATGGGGAGCTTTGGGATAAAATTGGTATAAAACTCTGGGAGGCTTCTATTGCTGACGACAGAACAGCTGCTGAACTGTTGTCTGTTTGCACTAAATAATGCAAGGGCTTAAGCAAATTCGACAAGGAAGAATTTCTTCTAATTGTTTCCTATTGCCTCCCCTCCCACCCTCTCCTCCACCCCCGAAGCTGGCCTTGCCGCTCCTGCCCTCCTCCTTGCATCTTTGCAGCCTGTATGTAATTGGGATGAATGCAGGAAAGAACAGTACCGAGGTGCAATATTACAGAGTGGGAATCCCTACCTTATGAGGCAGTACAAGAGCTAATCGTGTCTCTCATGCAGTACACTGCGTTTATGATTGGATAGTGAGATCAGGCTACCATCCAGATTATGAATAACTTGACTGACTTCACTCTCTTTGAGAGGGGGGGAGAGGGTCTGGGCAACACCTCAGGCCCAGGCACAAATGGACAAACAATGCCTTGAACAAGTTAAGACTTTGGTGTTACATGTTATCTTTTGGATACCTGATACTAATTTGTCTAATGCCTCAATTATGTCAGTTAAGCAGGAGGCTGCCCAGCCCTACATTACATTTCTGGGCTGTTTTCCGACTCGATGCAGGAACAGCTCAAAGAATGAAGTGCTACAATTCTGGGGGGCTTAGTCATGTACAGAGGGACTGTAAACAACCTGAATGAACCTGCTCGTGCTATTCTAGATCGACCCTGTCTCCAGTGCAGGAGGGGGTTGCATGGGGCGAGAGAATGCCAATCCAAATTCCCTGTTGCTGTATGGCCCTACGATCTGCTGGGAAACAGGAAGTGGAGTGCGTGACCGTGCGCTATGACAGCATGACAGCAAATACGGTCCTAAATCGGTCAGCCACTGCCTGGTCAGCTCACTCAGACCAGCAACCGCCAGTAGTGCAGGAGTGGATTTGGCCAGTGCCCAGTCAGTGCCGCAGACTGACAGCACCGTGACTCTCATTCCAACAGGTGTCACGGGCCCCCTTGGGGACAGGTGTAGCTTTCTTATTAGGATGTTCTTATGTTACATGGATAGGACTTTTCTTTTACCAGGACTTATAGATGTTGACCATGCTGGGGTGATTAACATAATGGTTTGGTCACCCTCACCTTCTGCGTTATTTCCAAAAGTCAAAAAAAATAGCACTATTAATCCCTTTTCCATTCTTTGACTAAACCTGGCATCGAGGACTAAATTGGTGGACTTGGAAGTGACAATAGACAAACCATCGTTACCATGTTTAGGAGGCGGTTGACAGTTATTAGGCCTAGTAGATACCGGGGATGATGTTACCATCATTAAATCAAGTGATTGGCCATCTGAATGGCCATTAGAAGACACCAATTCTGTTATTACAGGAGTTGAGGGGTACGCTACATGCTTGACATCCTGTACAACAATACCAACCGAGTGATTGTCGAACGCACTAATCAGACGCTGAAATGGCAGCTAACGCGATTAAGGGAGGGGGGAGACAAGGGTGGTCTGACCATGATATTGTAATAGGCACTGATAGTGCTCAACTAGCCAGCTACAGTGGTGTCTCTTCTTGGGGGTAAGGCAGTCCCGAAGGTTCGCTTTCGGGCGCCTGAGTCAGATAAATGGGAGGGTCCTGCAGATCTCCTCACATGGGGCCGAGGTTATGCTTGTATTTCCACAGGAGCCGGAACCCAGTGGATTCCTGCCCGTCTGGTCCGGCCATGGCTGCCAGCTACTGCTGCCTCTGCTTCTGCTCCTGCTGCTGGGAGTGACCCTGCTGGAGAGAACAACACAGGTTTCGACTCTAACGACCCCCAAATCATTGGGGAATTTTTGGCTGCAGTATGCGAAACTGACTAACTCTTCCACAGTGTGTTTGGCGCTCTCGGCGGTAGGTGATCCATTCCGTACCTGTGCTCTTGCTATACGTTATGCAGAACTTCCTCGTTTCAACAGGACAGCTTGTGCCAATGATGATATCCTGAATCGGATCAGGGTGGTGAACGATAGAGGTAATCGTCTGCCTCTTGTTAGGCGCATGTGCGAAGGGATTTGGCACAGCATAGGACGATCCAGTCGAGGAAATGGTCTCCTGTGGCAAAGAGCAATAGCGACGGGGTTACTTGTTCTCCAACAGCCCCAGGGTCCTCGAGCAGGCAATGTTCAATGGCAGGCCCTGGCCACCGTGGGTCCCAATGCGTCAGCGGTGGGGTGGGTTTGGTTTCATTCCGACTCACCTAACGCAAGGCTGCAAGGCAGCCGGGACTATAATCCGCGGGAAAGTGAGACCTTCCCCGGAAACAACACCACGGTCTATGTGACGATCGAGTTGGAGAATGATGCCCCTATACACCTGCCCCCGGGTATGGTCTTGATCTGCGGGTCAGGATATGTCTATCCGGTTATACCCATTCGACCCAAGGGTGGTCCTTGCAGTTTGGGCAGGCTAGGGATAGCACCTACTTCGCCACATGACATTCAACGGTTCCTCGCTGAGGACTCGCGACGGCAACGGGATATAGAGGCGCTGACACAGGACTGTAACGATCGTGTGTATCTCGATGGGAAAGTACGCCAGATTATAGGTACTATCTTTATCTGGCCCCAAGTAGTTCGTAATACACGCGCGACTGAGCGGCTTGCTTGTTGGGCGGCGAAAAACGCGAACCGCACTTCTCGTGCGCTGACTGACATAGCCGATTCGCTGAGCTCCCTTGACACCGGACTGACTCAGACTAAGATGGCGGTAGACTTTCTGCTCGCTCGGACTGGTCTAGGTTGCGCTGAGATGGAACAACACCTAGGCTTAAAAGGGTTTTGCTGCCTGGACTTCAGCATGAATGCGTCGTCAGCTATAGAGAAGATCCGATGAGAGGCGAAGGACATAGCCAACTCAACATTCAAGATAATTAAGGACAATAACTGGGGCTTCTTTTCCAATCTGTTTGGCCTTCCTAGCCGATTAGAGAATCTTCTCACTTTGGGTGTGACTATTTTAGTTGTTATTTACTCGCTGTCTGTGTGATTCCTGTTATAATCCGTATTGTCCGCCGTGTGTTAGATCAGGCGGTGAATCTTCTTACAGTTAACTTAGTTTTAAGTGCACCACACGGAGATGGCTATCAACCACTGTTCACTTGTAATTCTGAAGTTTCACATTAGCAAAGAAAGGGGGGAGATGTTGGGGTACTTAATTGCCTATGTAAGGATTAATGAGTGCCTCTCTCTCACCCGGGTGGTCGAGGCCCCGGGCTAAGTCAGGTTAATTGACAGCTACGTCAGTGGACATCTGCTCGACCTTGGATAGAGAGAAGTTTGCCAACCTTTTAATGAGATACACTGGGGTGTTAGCCTGTCTTTTATATATATCTTGATATGTACTGGGGTGTCAGAAGATGAGGAGAATAGAGGGGAATATCTTGGCGTCTGCCTGTTACAGCCCAACCTAACCCCAGGGTGAGACAACTCAGCCCTGTGTGGAGGCCCTGGCTACATTATTGCGTTTCTTTTGCTGAAGGCCTCTTGTCAAAACAGAACAGCCGTACAACACGCTTCCTAGTCTACGGTGCTGCATCCAGAACTATTTGCAACATCTAAAAGCGATTACAGTTTTGCAAGCAAGAACTAATCACACAGTACAACAATTCAACAACTGTATTTCTAAAAATACGCAACATACAGCACATCTACTTCTTCAAATCAGCTATTTCTAAAAACACGTTACAAAATACACTGACGCCTGTTTCTTCAAATCAGTTCCGCTCTCTTCAGTCAGCTTGTGAATGCTTTGGCAGAATCTCATATTGCTCACGCTTCGTCACTGTTGGCACTGCCCGAACCTTCTGGATTAGTCTCTGAAGTTCATACCAATAGAAACAGTTTGCAATTGTTGACGTCAGAATTGTCACCAATAATGCAAATAACAGGCAGGTTAACATGTCCAGTGCATTTGACATCGTCGGAGAATACCCTACAAAGATGTCCCACCAGTGGCATGCCGTCTCTGCCTCAATTTGCCCTGAGATTCCTGTTAGTTCATGTTGGGTGATTATCGTCTTCACCGGGGATTCACGTAGGGTTTTGTTACGCTTTTGGACGTATTCTTTAAATGACTTCGTCTGATTCCAAATTTGAACCTACTACTGCTGCACCGCACTGCCCGGGCGGATGTGAGGCACCCCCAACGAGGCCCCCCTTCTTTGGTCAGCTGTGCCCGGTCTGCTCTGCTCCGCCCAGCCAAGCTGGACCACTCTGTGTGCGCGGGGGCTCCGCGTGGCCGCTGCTGGAGTCGAGCAGGTTCCACGCACGGTGCGTGCCGGCGGGTCTGGCTGATCCCTTCCGCGCAGGCAGGGTCCACCCGGAGCGGAGTTGCAGCACTGCTCACTCCTGAGTGGAGCGTTTTGATCACCTGTATCAAAGAAAGTAACTAAGTCAGGTTTCAGATCTTTCCCCCTGTTGCTGTTCAGCTGCCGTTCGGCAGCACCCATCGTTCTTGGAGGTGATATGCCGCCTTACTTGCTTTAACGTCTCTGTGTCGGTGCTGACCCGGCAGCAGGTCGCGGGGTGGGTCCGGGCGCTGCAGGAGCAGGGGGCCCGGCCCAGCCTTTCTGCCAGTCGCAGCGCAGGGGTTCGTTTCCAATTCCATTGTGCTTTTGAGGGCAGCTGCATGCAGGTGGAGCGCTGCCATCTCTGTCCAGCTGGGCAGCATCAGCTCACCCGCAGCCACCCCTCGTGCGGCTGTGCGTGCACGGGAGGCCGAGCTGCCCGGGACTGGGAGGAGAAGGTGTGTGCCCTGTCCGTGCTGCTTGGCTCGGCTTTGCTCCGGGCGCGCTCCAGGCACCGCACGGATAGGTGCAGGGATCCATCACGCAGCACAGAGTGCAGCAGCAAAAGAACGTCAGCTGAGTAAGCAGTGGCCTGTATGTTGTTGTCAGCTGTTTTGCCCTGGACGAACAAAACTCTTTTGGTCCACTGTTTAGTTCAATTAGCGCTTCAGAGACAGAACAGTAGGTTTCTGTACTTCCAGCCAAGACTCTCTCAGCTCCTTTTGCTTCCTGCCGCTGCCTCGATGACGCTTCTTCACCAGTTTCAAACGCTCCGCATACCTAGCAGTGCCCTTCTGCGCACCACAGAGGTGTCAGCTGGAGGCTAGGCTTTGGAACTGCTTCCGTTTCAGAGTTTCCAGTTCACATTTAACCTCCTGAGCGTGATAGTACTTCAGCATAAGTTTCCCCGTGGCCCCCCCTGTACCAAGCTAAGCCTGCTGAGGCTGCAGGAAGGGTGCACTGTGAGGTGGGGAGGATTAATTCCTGAGGTGCTGTCCTGCTGTGTCCCGTGACGATCGCTCAGGGTGCTGCACAGTTTCTTGAGGGCCAGCGACCAGCTCTGAGAAGTCGCCTGGTGCTGGTGGCCTGACACCGCTACTCTTCCTGTCTTGTGATGCAGCAGCAGCAGCAAACCCTGAAGAGACACCCAAGCGCCCTCCTGAACAGAGCACGCCGTGGCTGGCGCTCACCGTGAGTCCCCCAAGCAGGCGGGAGAGATTCTTGTTGGCCAGCGGCCTCGGGCACAAAGGCCTTTTCCCTTCCTCTGCCAATAGAGGCAGAGGCTGCTGCTTGCAGATCAGGCAGCTCGCAGGTGCCGGTAGCAGATGTTGGTGTCTCAGCTACGGGCACGTGCTGTGGTGCAGCTGCCTGAGCCACTGCCTGCTCTGGCAGAGGTGGCAAGCTGGGCACGCTGGCCGTGTCTTCCTGCAGGACCCCGTTGCCGGGCAGTGTCTCACTGTCTTCCAGCTTGTTCGTCTGCAAAAGAAGGCAAGGAGAAAGAAGTTACTTGGGACATTTCCCTGTGTTGCCTTCCATGGCCCCGCTGCAAAAGCTCCTGCAACCTGGCCTTGTGGCACGGTGTCACGGGCTGCTGGCACCCTGCTCCACAGAGCTGGCTGGGAAGAGAGCAGCTCTTCCTGTGACGCCTGCTTGGCCTGGGGTCTCCCTGCAGCAGCGTCCACCGTGCCCCGACAGCCGACCACGCTCAGTGCGGCTCAGTCTGACACAGGGTCAGCCCACTGTGCTGTTTCTTCCAGCACGTCCTGCCAGCTGGACTCACCAAGGCCTGGGCCGTGTCCTCCACAGAAATGGCGCAGGCTGCGGGGTCGTGCAGGCAAGGCCTCCGTCTCTCGTCCCTTGCAGCTGTGCTCCGTTCTCTCAGGAGAGGTGAAGCTGAAGCGTTCTCTTCTTCCAGTGTTGGCGTGGGTGCTGGTGTCCCATGGCCACCATCCCAGACACCTCCAGCCAAGGCAGAAGCTTTTGCCTCGGCATCTGTGTGCCTCGACACAGGAAGAGCTGTGCTCTGTGCCTGGCCATCTGACTCTCCTGAAGCCTCTGTGTCCGTGACGCTGGAAGAGCCAGGCGTTTGCTGAGGAGGATCCTGCGGGTCCTGGCAGAAGCCTGTGATCCTGGGGTTGACCCAGTGGTTTTCGATTTTTGGCTCTTCATCATGACCACGGTCTCCCAGCTCATCCTCCTCCACCATGTCCCGTGGCTCATCCTGTGAAACACACGGGACTTCCTGCCCTGCTCTCTGCTTCCGCAGCTTCCTCAGCTTCCTTGCCTGCCTGGTTATTTCCAGGAAGCAGTCTAGGCTTTGCCCGATATAGGACACGCAACTTCTACCCATCTCCCTCAGAAGCTCTTCCTTCGATAACAAGATCTTTCGACACGACATTTGAGCTTCATGGTGCGCCCACAGCTTAGCACCTATCACTTGGCACGAGATGCACGGCTCCAGGACTGCCAAGTGCTGACCAGCCCAACTCCTTTCCTGGTGTCCCGGAGCGTAGCCCCTGCCTGAGGAAGCGGGCACAGCTTCTCTGTGGGCAGCCGTCGCTGCTGTATGCACTTGGGGACCAGGCCCTGATTGAGGAGTGACGTGCACTCTGTTTGCGGCCTCCTGGGCCTTGTCCGCTTTTTGTTCTCCCGCTGCTTGCCGGGCTTGTTTCAGGTCCTTCTGTCGGAGGCATACAGCCACAGTTTTTGCCTGGACTTGTGGCAAGGGGGATTGCACAGTGTCCTCCACTGCTGTGTCACTGACGGCTGGGCTTGGTGGAGCACGTTTCTGTTTGCCTGACCTCGCTGGTTTGTCCTGTTTGCCAAGGCTGCCCGGAGCAGTTGCGCAAAGCTCCTGATGGCCCGGGGCTTCAGGCATAAAGGCCTTTTCCCTTCCTCTGCCACTAGAGGCAGAGGCTGCTGCTTGCAGACCAGGCAGCTCGCAGGTGCTGCTAGCAGACGCTGGTATCTCAGCTGTGGGCATGCTGGCCACATCTTCCCGCAAGATGCTTCCGTGGGACAGTGTCTCCTTGTGTTCCGCATCGTTTGCCTGCAAGAGAAGGCAAGGAGAGCGACCGAGTTACTTTGGGCACTTCCCTGTGTTGCCCTCTGTGGCCCCGCCGCAAATGCTCCTGCAACCTGGCTTTGTGGCGCAGCTGCGTGGGCCACTGCTGCCACCCTGCTCCACAGAGCTGGCTGGGAAGAGAGCAGCTCCTCTCTCTCCTAGCTCAGTCTGCCATGGGGACAGCCCAGCTGTCTCCTCTAGCATGTGCTGCCTGCTTGTCAGCTGCTGGCAGGGCTGCCAGAGCCGCTCCACCTGGTCTCCCTGGGTCTCCCTACCTGTGCCTGGTGGCTGCCATGTGGATATGGCAGCGGCAGCAGCCTGTCCTTCTGGAGGGTGGATTCTGGGCTCCGGCTGCCCGCTGTCACTGTGTGAGGTGTCCTGCGGATCACCTGCGGGGAAGAGAAGGAGGGGGATTGAGGCACCCATACCGGCCCGACAGCACCCATTGCGCTACCGGGCCTGGGCCCGACGTGAGGCCAGGCAGCTCCTGGCCATGGATGGCAAAGCTGAGCATGGCCAAGCTGCTCTCTGCCCTTGAGCTTCCGGGGCCACGTGGGCCTTGGCTTTCCCAGGCATCATGGGCTCTGTGTGGAGATACTCCCAGGTGTCGGGAAGCGCGGTGCTCAGGCTGTAGGTACTCAGGGCCAGCTGGCCGACTTTCCCCAATGCCATGCCCCTCCTCCTGCTGCTCTCCACACCATCCTGTCACGCTGCTGGTCTCTCCCTCACTCCCTGAGTCTCACCTGGCGGTGCTCCTGTACGCTCGGCAGCCCTTCGTTGGGCTGGGACTGAGCCTTAGGCTCCTCTTCCTTTGGCATCTCCATGTCCTCGTCCAGAGACCAGAGAGAGGCACCCAGGGGAGCTGCTGCCTCCCGGCAGAGCTGCTCTCCTCGGAGTGGGCACCCCAAGGACTCTGGCCCTGCTGGGGATGTCGTTGCTATGGCTACCCTTCCACGTCACAATGGCCTTTGGGTGTGGTGCCGCTCACCCATCACAAAGCCCTGGCGGTGGCTATAGGCCCACAGAGACCTATGTGCAAGCAGCTGCCCTAGGGATTGCAGCTCGCACGCCCACAGGAAGGCACAGGTCAGCAGGGCCCCCTGTATTATTCTGCTACGCCTCCCCTTAGTCAGCCCAGTGGTCCTCTGTGGGCGCTCTCCCGTAGCTCCAGCACTCTCGTGTGCTGGGCACCTGAGACCGGGCACAGCTCTTGTGGCAGGAGAGTCACGGACTCCATTGCTGGTGCAGAACGAAGGACTTTTACCGTACGTGTGTATCGTCATAATTATACAAGGTGCAGTAGATGGATAGTCAGAGGTTATATAGGAATAACTCACCAATGCTGAGGCTCACGGTCAAGATGGATGCTCACCAACGTTGAGCGTTACTACAAAAACTCCACACAGGAGCAATCTCCAGAAAGAGATGCTGCCTTAGTGGTGGTCAGCCCTTAAACGGGATCCAGGAGAGGTAGAGTCAAGCTCCACCCCTTCCGGGAGCACAGCTGAATTACCTTCACCTGTGCTCCCGCAGCTGACCCGTCACTTGCCTCAGATGGTTAATCAGAGGTTCAGGCTGTGATTAACAGTTTCCCATACAATGTGTTTACAACCTTTTATACCCGCACAGCAACCCCTTGGTCACATGTACCAACCAGGCGCCTGGTGCTTGTTTACATCTGGCGCAAGTAGCTACCGAGCTTGTTTACTTTCTTTGTCCCACAACTCCCCCTTCTTTATTAATTTGAACAACAAGCATTTGGTATTAATATAAAGAGTATATATCAAGAAACATGCAACAACCAAAGAACACTTGACATCACAATCATAGTGAGGCGCTGCCCCGCTTCACAAAGCCTCACAGGGCACCTGTGGGACCATTGCAGGTGGGTGAAGGTCGGCTGCGGACACGCTTTCTTCCCATCCAGACCAGACAACATGCCAAACACCGACGCAGACAAGAAGCTGCTCCACAAGCTGGGTTTCACGCTGGGGGAGACCTTAGGAGAGGGTAAATTCTCCAAGGTGAGGGCGGCCACCTCCACCAAATACACGGTCCCCCTAGCTATCAAGATGGTGGACAAGCGACGGACCTCCGCAGAATTCGTGCAGAAGTTTCTGCCCCGGGAGCTCTCCATCCTCCGCAAGCTTGATCATCCCAACATCGTGTTCATCTTTGAGATCCTTGAGCTGACCAACGGGATGGTCTACATCGTCATGGAGTCAGCAGCCATGGACCTGCAGCAGCGGCTGGACCAGCTGGGCAAGCTGCCCTGCGTCCCCGACGCCCGGGACATCTTTGTGCAGGTTGTGGGGGCTGTGCACTACCTCCATGGCTGCAACATCGTGCACCGCGACCTCAAGTGTGAGAACATACTGCTCACTGCTGATGGTCGCCAGGCCAAGATCACTGACTTTAGCTTCAGCAAGGAGATGAGCAGCCACCCGGAACTGAGCACCACCTTCTGCGGAACAGAAGCCTACATGGCCCCGGAGCTGTGGCTGCATTACCCCCATGACGCCAAGAAGGTGGACGTGTGGAGCCTGGGTGTGGTCCTTTTTGCCATGGTGACTGGCTACTTGCCCTTCCACGGCTGCCTCTGCAACATGATCCAGAATCAGGAGGATGGGGTCCTGCACCTGAGAGGGGTGTCCCTGCTGCCGGAGCCCTGCCAGGCCCTCATTGTCCAGCTGCTGCAGTTCTTCCCATCCTCCCGACCCAGCGTGGAGCAGGTGGCCAGCAACAGCTGGCTGAAGGGGGATATCTAAGAGGGGATCTTCCCCAGAGACTGTGTTGGGACTGTCACATTTTGGTTCAATAAATGCTGTTGAGAAAAAGCTCTCGAGCGGTTTGAGTAGCAGGCTGTGGGTGGGATTAAACTTCAAGTCCTGGCGAGACTTGCTTGAGAACTTGGTCAAACCCCTTAGCAAAGAAGATGAATAAACCTGCCATTGGTTAGGCTTCAGGCTCTGGTAACTGTGTTGAGTGAGGGGTTAGAGCACGCCACAGGGCTGCTTGCACTAGAAGTGGCTGTCTGAGCAAATGCGGGGGCCAGGTCCAAGCTCTCCCACTGATCCAGCTTTGGTAGCCACCAACCTGCGTTGAGCTTTAGATCATGCAGGAATACTCAAGCAAGCAAGCAAGCAAGCAAACAAACAAACAAACCCTCACAGCAGAATGTTTACAGGCAATCCAACAGCATTACATTACTGAGCCAGAAGTTTTGAGGTGGCTTTCAGATCCACGCCTTAACTCCAACCACATCTTGCAGACATGGCGTTATGACAGCATTCAAAATCTCCAAGAGGTACCGGCTGAGAAAGAAACATCATTGGCCACAGAGGCAATCAACCTAGCAGTCACGGTCACCCCTATGGCTCTGTCTTTTCAGGTGCTTCTGTTGTGAAGAAGTCAACAGCAGCCCAAATGTAATTGCCACGTACATGCGTCGCTTGCTGTCCTGTGTTCTCATGGGCCTATGCTTACCCTTGCAGACTCAAACTCACTGCGAAGTCTGTGTGTCTGCAAGAGTGAAAACAGCAGTCATCTCAGTAGCCTGGAGGCCTCCAGCCCAACGTCCCTGCTCCAGGCAGAGCCAGCTCTGGGAGCAGACCATGGCACTTGGGACTTACTTGCTTGGGATTTTGCCGTGTAAAAGCTTGGGAACCTCCAGGGGTGGGGCTAGCACAGCTGATGGGGGCAACCGTGTCATGGGGCGTGGGTGCCCTCTTGTCTGTGTTAATTGCAGTTAGGTAATTTGGATCCTCTACTCAGAGCTGGGAAAGAGCCTTCTGCTTTTTTATGTTCTTGTGAACTCTCGTGCCCAGTTCTTATCAATGCGTGAGACAAGGAAGAAGTTGGAGAGAGAATTCAAATGTCTTTCCGGGCCATTAAACACTGCTGAGTTTATTATCAAGCCAGAGCCACAATCTGATCCAAGGTCTGAAAGGTCTGAAAACCAGAGAAGTTTTAAAGCACAGTTGTGGAATCACATAGGATCACAGAATGGCTTGGGTTGGAAGGGACCTGACGCAGATCAATGCATATCTTGCCCCCTCAGACTGAGGGAGGAGCCCAATGAAATCGACCCGCCATCACTGGAGAGGATTGTGTCCTCTGGCAAAATGGGCTGTTGTCTCAGGCAAATGGTCTCGGTCTCAGAGCCAGCGCTGCAGTCTTGGCATGCCTGGACGATATCAGATAGTTGCACGGGCAGCCCCCCTGCGTTAGCAGCTGCCCACATGGTCTTTTGTCCGGCACGCCGCAGCTTCTGATGTAACCAGCAGGCGACGTTCTCGGATGGTGAATCCTTAATCCATCGGACTCCAGCCAGCAGCTCAGCTTCATCGTTTCCCGGTGACTGTGGAGGTTGGTGGCCAGAAACATGGTAGACATGTATGGTCCATGTATGGTCCGGTTAAACATGTACGTTTAACCACATTCCATATGGCTAACCACATAGCTCTGCCCCACACTGGTCAGGCATGAGTAGTCCATTCCCGGGTGGCCCACTGTGCAATTCAAAGAGTGAGCAGGGGGCAGAGCCCTTGCTACAAACCGTTGACATATAGTGGGACTATTTTTCATTCCCTGGGTTAACATTGTCCAGTGGTACCGTTTAGCTGGTTCAGACTCATTAATGGATGGAACTGAGAATGCAAATTTAGGTGCATCATGAGGATCCAGCGGAATGGTGAAGCAGCAGTCCCTTAAATCAGAAACAGTCAAACACCAGTCCTTTGGTATCATTGTAGGGGATGGTAGTCCAGACTGCAATGGTCCCATTTTTTCCATGACAGCATTAATTTTTTGTAAGTCTTGCAACAGACGCCATTTCCCATTCCTCTTCCTAATCATGGACACTGGAGAGTTCCACGGGCTGGCCGTAGGAATTATGTGGCCAGCTGTCAATTGTTCCTGAACCAGCTCATGCAAGTGGTGCAGCTTTTCACTACTAAGAGGCCCCTGATCCACCCACACAGGATCTGTTGTCTTCCATACGAGTGATAACGTATACTGCACCGCAGCGGCCCCTGTGATAAATTTGTCCTCAAAGCAGATCCCCACTGAGAGAGGCAGTCCCAACCCCAAAGAGACAATGGTGCTTGGAGAATGTGAGGACGAATACAGGCTCTTCTGCCTTCGAGGCCCACTACTGGAATCACACGTGCACTTTGTACAGGGAGAGTCTGTCTTCCTACACCTGTTAATGTGGTATGAACCTGTGAGGTGGGCCAATGTGATGGCCAGGCACTTTGGGCAATTACTGTTACATCTGCCCAAGTGTCCGTGATGCCAGACACTGCAAATTTCTCTGATGGACTCCCTGACTCTAGCGTGCAAGTCAGGGTTGGCCGAATGTGTGACACCTTCTGAGCCCACACTATGTGTGGGGAACCTGTATAGCCAAACCCCTCGGCCCCTCTCTCTTCGTCAATCGCTGGTACCTGTTGTGCCTAAGAACATACCAGTTGTGCAAGGTGGGTGCCTGATGGCACATGACAAGGAGGCATTGGCGTCCACGCCATAATTTTAATCTCCCCTAAGAAACCTGCATCTATGACCCTTGGTAGTACAAAGAGAGCTTGCATCGTAACAGAAGGTCGTCCTATCAACAAAGCACCACGACCATATCCTAAAGGTCCCATGACGCCTGTCGCTACTGCCCTCACCTGGTTAGAATCTAAAGTCACCGGCTCGGAAGCGGCCAGATCCACTCCGGCAGCATCGCAATTTCTTGCATACAAACCTGTGGCGCTGGAGCCGATTGTGGTGCCGGGGCTATTTGTGTCATCGCGTGCCCCCGCCACGCGCTCCGGCCCCCCTTTCCCTGAAGCGGGAGCCCTTCCTTGCCTAATCTAGTGTGGCATTGATTTGCATAATGCCGACCCTTGTGGCATCAGGTGCATAGCCTCGGTCCAGGCAGCCGCATGGCCCTTCTGTTTGGGCAATTTCAGTGGAAAGGACCTGGCTGACCACATGCAAAGCAATTCTGAAAGTCTAATTTGATCGCTGCGAACGTAGCAGCCGTCATGTTGCACTGATGATGCATAGTGCCCACTTTATTACCAGCGTCTATCGTCTGGAAGAGGATAGGTTTATTCAGAGGCTCTGAATAGGGTCCTCTAAACCTGGCATCGAGGACTAAATTGGTGGACTTGGAAGTGACAATAGACAAACCATCGTTACCATGTTTAGGAGGCGGTTGACAGTTATTAGGCCTAGTAGATACCGGGGATGATGTTACCATCATTAAATCAAGTGATTGGCCATCTGAATGGCCATTAGAAGACACTAATTCTGTTATTACAGGAGTTGAGGGGTACGCTACATGCTTGACATCCTGTACAACAATACCAACCGAGTGATTGTCGAACGCACTAATCAGACGCTGAAATGGCAGCTAACGCGATTAAGGGAGGGGGGAGACAAGGGTGGTCTGACCATGATATTGTAATAGGCACTGATAGTGCTCAACTAGCCAGCTACAGTGGTGTCTCTTCTTGGGGGTAAGGCAGTCCCGAAGGTTCGCTTTCGGGCGCCTGAGTCAGATAAATGGGAGGGTCCTGCAGATCTCCTCACATGGGGCCGAGGTTATGCTTGTATTTCCACAGGAGCCGGAACCCAGTGGATTCCTGCCCGTCTGGTCCGGCCATGGCTGCCAGCTACTGCTGCCTCTGCTTCTGCTCCTGCTGCTGGGAGTGACCCTGCTGGAGAGAACAACACAGGTTTCGACTCTAACGACCCCCAAATCATTGGGGAATTTTTGGCTGCAGTATGCGAAACTGACTAACTCTTCCACAGTGTGTTTGGCGCTCTCGGCGGTAGGTGATCCATTCCGTACCTGTGCTCTTGCTATACGTTATGCAGAACTTCCTCGTTTCAACAGGACAGCTTGTGCCAATGATGATATCCTGAATCGGATCAGGGTGGTGAACGATAGAGGTAATCGTCTGCCTCTTGTTAGGCGCATGTGCGAAGGGATTTGGCACAGCATAGGACGATCCAGTCGAGGAAATGGTCTCCTGTGGCAAAGAGCAATAGCGACGGGGTTACTTGTTCTCCAACAGCCCCAGGGTCCTCGAGCAGGCAATGTTCAATGGCAGGCCCTGGCCACCGTGGGTCCCAATGCGTCAGCGGTGGGGTGGGTTTGGTTTCATTCCGACTCACCTAACGCAAGGCTGCAAGGCAGCCGGGACTATAATCCGCGGGAAAGTGAGACCTTCCCCGGAAACAACACCACGGTCTATGTGACGATCGAGTTGGAGAATGATGCCCCTATACACCTGCCCCCGGGTATGGTCTTGATCTGCGGGTCAGGATATGTCTATCCGGTTATACCCATTCGACCCAAGGGTGGTCCTTGCAGTTTGGGCAGGCTAGGGATAGCACCTACTTCGCCACATGACATTCAACGGTTCCTCGCTGAGGACTCGCGACGGCAACGGGATATAGAGGCGCTGACACAGGACTGTAACGATCGTGTGTATCTCGATGGGAAAGTACGCCAGATTATAGGTACTATCTTTATCTGGCCCCAAGTAGTTCGTAATACACGCGCGACTGAGCGGCTTGCTTGTTGGGCGGCGAAAAACGCGAACCGCACTTCTCGTGCGCTGACTGACATAGCCGATTCGCTGAGCTCCCTTGACACCGGACTGACTCAGACTAAGATGGCGGTAGACTTTCTGCTCGCTCGGACTGGTCTAGGTTGCGCTGAGATGGAACAACACCTAGGCTTAAAAGGGTTTTGCTGCCTGGACTTCAGCATGAATGCGTCGTCAGCTATAGAGAAGATCCGATGAGAGGCGAAGGACATAGCCAACTCAACATTCAAGATAATTAAGGACAATAACTGGGGCTTCTTTTCCAATCTGTTTGGCCTTCCTAGCCGATTAGAGAATCTTCTCACTTTGGGTGTGACTATTTTAGTTGTTATTTACTCGCTGTCTGTGTGATTCCTGTTATAATCCGTATTGTCCGCCGTGTGTTAGATCAGGCGGTGAATCTTCTTACAGTTAACTTAGTTTTAAGTGCACCACACGGAGATGGCTATCAACCACTGTTCACTTGTAATTCTGAAGTTTCACATTAGCAAAGAAAGGGGGGAGATGTTGGGGTACTTAATTGCCTATGTAAGGATTAATGAGTGCATAGAGAGTAGCTTTCTGTAGATGGAGTGTTCTGGAATAGTTGAGATAGTGGGCGGGGGTTTAGGTAAGTGTGTGGCTAGGTATTCTTGCGTGCATCGGGTTTTCGTAGCGGGTGTACGCGTCTGCGCGGGAATTAGGATGGTATATAAGGTGTGTGACGCAGCAATAAATTGAGAAAAGACTTCATGGAGAGAGAGACATAATCATTGATTATCATGGATTTCCATGATTATGTCTCTCTCTGACCCGGGCGGTCGAGGCCCCAGGATAAGTCGGGTTAATTGACGGCTACGTCAGTGGACATCTGCTCGACCTTGGATAGAGAGAAGTTTGCCAACCTTTTAATGAGATACACTGGGGTGTTAGCCTGTCTTTTATATATATCTATCTTGATATGTACTGGGGTGTCAGAAGATGAGGAGAATAGAGGGGAATATCTTGGCGTCTGCCTGTTACAGCCCAACCTAACCCCAGGGTGAGACAACTCAGCCCTGTGTGGAGGCCCTGGCTACATTATTGCGTTTCTTTTGCTGAAGGCCTCTTGTCAAAACAGAACAGCCGTACAACACGCTTCCTAGTTTACGGTGCTGCATCCAGAACTATCTGCAACATCTAAAAGCGATTACAGTTTTGCAAGCAAGAACTAATCACACAGTACAACAATTCAACAACTGTATTTCTAAAAATACGCAACATACAGCACATCTACTTCTTCAAATCAGCTATTTCTAAAAACACGTTACAAAATACACTGACGCCTGTTTCTTCAAATCAGTTCCGCTCTCTTCAGTCAGCTTGTGAATGCTTTGGCAGAATCTCATATTGCTCACGCTTCGTCACTGTTGGCACTGCCCGAACCTTCTGGATTAGTCTCTGAAGTTCATACCAATAGAAACAGTTTGCAATTGTTGACGTCAGAATTGTCACCAATAATGCAAATAACAGGCAGGTTAACATGTCCAGTGCATTTGACATCGTCGGAGAATACCCTACAAAGATGTCCCACCAGTGGCATGCCGTCTCTGCCTCAATTTGCCCTGAGATTCCTGTTAGTTCATGTTGGGTGATTATCGTCTTCACCGGGGATTCACGTAGGGTTTTGTTACGCTTTTGGATGTATTCTTTAAATGACTTTGTCCGATTCCAAATTTGAACCTACTACTGCTGCACCGCACTGCCCGGGCGGATGTGAGGCACCCCCGACGAGGCCCCCCCTTCTTTGGTCAGCTGTGCCCGGTCTGCTCTGCTCCGCCCAGCCAAGCTGGACCACTCTGTGTGCGCGGGGGCTCCGCGTGGCCGCTGCTGGAGTCGAGCAGGTTCCACGCACGGTGCGTGCCGGCGGGTCTGGCTGATCCCTTCCGCGCAGGCAGGGTCCACCCGGAGCGGAGTTGCAGCACTGCTCACTCCTGAGTGGAGCGTTTTGATCACCTGTATCAAAGAAAGTAACTAAGTCAGGTTTCAGATCTTTCCCCCTGTTGCTGTTCAGCTGCCGTTCGGCAGCACCCATCGTTCTTGGAGGTGATATGCCGCCTTACTTGCTTTAACGTCTCTGTGTCGGTGCTGACCCGGCAGCAGGTCGCGGGGTGGGTCCGGGCGCTGCAGGAGCAGGGGGCCCGGCCCAGCCTTTCTGCCAGTCGCAGCGCAGGGGTTCGTTTCCAATTCCATTGTGCTTTTGAGGGCAGCTGCGTGCAGGTGGAGCGCTGCCATCTCTGCCCAGCTGGGCAGCATCAGCTCACCCGCAGCCACCCCTCGTGCGGCTGTGCGTGCACGGGAGGCCGAGCTGCCCGGGACTGGGAGGAGAAGGTGTGTGCCCTGTCCGTGCTGCTTGGCTCGGCTTTGCTCCGGGCGCGCTCCAGGCACCGCACGGATAGGTGCAGGGATCCGTCACGCAGCACAGAGTGCAGCAGCGAAAGAACGTCAGCTGAGTAAGCAGTGGCCTGTATGTTGTTGTCAGCTGTTTTGCCCTGGACGAACAAAACTCTTTTGGTCCACTGTTTAGTTCAATTAGCGCTTCAGAGACAGAACAGTAGGTTTCTGTACTTCCAGCCAAGACTCTCTCAGCTCCTTTTGCTTCCTGCCGCTGCCTCGATGACGCTTCTTCACCAGTTTCAAACGCTCCGCATACCTAGCAGTGCCCTTCTGCGCACCACAGAGGTGTCAGCTGGAGGCTAGGCTTTGGAACTGCTTCCGTTTCAGAGTTTCCAGTTCACATTTAACCTCCTGAGCGTGATAGTACTTCAGCATAAGTTTCCCCGTGGCCCCCCCTGTACCAAGCTAAGCCTGCTGAGGCTGCAGGAAGGGTGCACTGTGAGGTGGGGAGGATTAATTCCTGAGGTGCTGTCCTGCTGTGTCCCGTGACGATCGCTCAGGGTGCTGCACAGTTTCTTGAGGGCCAGCGACCAGCTCTGAGAAGTCGCCTGGTGCTGGTGGCCTGACACCGCTACTCTTCCTGTCTTGTGATGCAGCAGCAGCAGCAAACCCTGAAGAGACACCCAAGCGCCCTCCTGAACAGAGCACGCCGTGGCTGGCGCTCACCGTGAGTCCCCCAAGCAGGCGGGAGAGATTCTTGTTGGCCAGCGGCCTCGGGCACAAAGGCCTTTTCCCTTCCTCTGCCAATAGAGGCAGAGGCTGCTGCTTGCAGATCAGGCAGCTCGCAGGTGCCGGTAGCAGATGTTGGTGTCTCAGCTACGGGCACGTGCTGTGGTGCAGCTGCCTGAGCCACTGCCTGCTCTGGCAGAGGTGGCAAGCTGGGCACGCTGGCCGTGTCTTCCTGCAGGACCCCGTTGCCGGGCAGTGTCTCACTGTCTTCCAGCTTGTTCGTCTGCAAAAGAAGGCAAGGAGAAAGAAGTTACTTGGGACATTTCCCTGTGTTGCCTTCCATGGCCCCGCTGCAAAAGCTCCTGCAACCTGGCCTTGTGGCACGGTGTCACGGGCTGCTGGCACCCTGCTCCACAGAGCTGGCTGGGAAGAGAGCAGCTCTTCCTGTGACGCCTGCTTGGCCTGGGGTCTCCCTGCAGCAGCGTCCACCGTGCCCCGACAGCCGACCACGCTCAGTGCGGCTCAGTCTGACACAGGGTCAGCCCACTGTGCTGTTTCTTCCAGCACGTCCTGCCAGCTGGACTCACCAAGGCCTGGGCCGTGTCCTCCACAGAAATGGCGCAGGCTGCGGGGTCGTGCAGGCAAGGCCTCCGTCTCTCGTCCCTTGCAGCTGTGCTCCGTTCTCTCAGGAGAGGTGAAGCTGAAGCGTTCTCTTCTTCCAGTGTTGGCGTGGGTGCTGGTGTCCCATGGCCATCATCCCAGACACCTCCAGCCAAGGCAGAAGCTTTTGCCTCGGCATCTGTGTGCCTCGACACAGGAAGAGCTGTGCTCTGTGCCTGGCCATCTGACTCTCCTGAAGCCTCTGTGTCCGTGACGCTGGAAGAGCCAGGCGTTTGCTGAGGAGGATCCTGCGGGTCCTGGCAGAAGCCTGTGATCCTGGGGTTGACCCAGTGGTTTTCGATTTTTGGCTCTTCATCATGACCACGGTCTCCCAGCTCATCCTCCTCCACCATGTCCCGTGGCTCATCCTGTGAAACACACGGGACTTCCTGCCCTGCTCTCTGCTTCCGCAGCTTCCTCAGCTTCCTTGCCTGCCTGGTTATTTCCAGGAAGCAGTCTAGGCTTTGCCCGATATAGGACACGCAACTTCTACCCATCTCCCTCAGAAGCTCTTCCTTCGATAACAAGATCTTTCGACACGACATTTGAGCTTCATGGTGCGCCCACAGCTTAGCACCTATCACTTGGCACGAGATGCACGGCTCCAGGACTGCCAAGTGCTGACCAGCCCAACTCCTTTCCTGGTGTCCCGGAGCGTAGCCCCTGCCTGAGGAAGCGGGCACAGCTTCTCTGTGGGCAGCCGTCGCTGCTGTATGCACTTGGGGACCAGGCCCTGATTGAGGAGTGACGTGCACTCTGTTTGCGGCCTCCTGGGCCTTGTCCGCTTTTTGTTCTCCCGCTGCTTGCCGGGCTTGTTTCAGGTCCTTCTGTCGGAGGCATACAGCCACAGTTTTTGCCTGGACTTGTGGCAAGGGGGATTGCACAGTGTCCTCCACTGCTGTGTCACTGACGGCTGGGCTTGGTGGAGCACGTTTCTGTTTGCCTGACCTCGCTGGTTTGTCCTGTTTGCCAAGGCTGCCCGGAGCAGTTGCGCAAAGCTCCTGATGGCCCGGGGCTTCAGGCATAAAGGCCTTTTCCCTTCCTCTGCCACTAGAGGCAGAGGCTGCTGCTTGCAGACCAGGCAGCTCGCAGGTGCTGCTAGCAGACGCTGGTATCTCAGCTGTGGGCATGCTGGCCACATCTTCCCGCAAGATGCTTCCGTGGGACAGTGTCTCCTTGTGTTCCGCATCGTTTGCCTGCAAGAGAAGGCAAGGAGAGCGACCGAGTTACTTTGGGCACTTCCCTGTGTTGCCCTCTGTGGCCCCGCCGCAAATGCTCCTGCAACCTGGCTTTGTGGCGCAGCTGCGTGGGCCACTGCTGCCACCCTGCTCCACAGAGCTGGCTGGGAAGAGAGCAGCTCCTCTCTCTCCTAGCTCAGTCTGCCATGGGGACAGCCCAGCTGTCTCCTCTAGCATGTGCTGCCTGCTTGTCAGCTGCTGGCAGGGCTGCCAGAGCCGCTCCACCTGGTCTCCCTGGGTCTCCCTACCTGTGCCTGGTGGCTGCCATGTGGATATGGCAGCGGCAGCAGCCTGTCCTTCTGGAGGGTGGATTCTGGGCTCCGGCTGCCCGCTGTCACTGTGTGAGGTGTCCTGCGGATCACCTGCGGGGAAGAGAAGGAGGGGGATTGAGGCACCCATACCGGCCCGACAGCACCCATTGCGCTACCGGGCCTGGGCCCGACGTGAGGCCAGGCAGCTCCTGGCCATGGATGGCAAAGCTGAGCATGGCCAAGCTGCTCTCTGCCCTTGAGCTTCCGGGGCCACGTGGGCCTTGGCTTTCCCAGGCATCATGGGCTCTGTGTGGAGATACTCCCAGGTGTCGGGAAGCGCGGTGCTCAGGCTGTAGGTACTCAGGGCCAGCTGGCCGACTTTCCCCAATGCCATGCCCCTCCTCCTGCTGCTCTCCACACCATCCTGTCACGCTGCTGGTCTCTCCCTCACTCCCTGAGTCTCACCTGGCGGTGCTCCTGTACGCTCGGCAGCCCTTCGTTGGGCTGGGACTGAGCCTTAGGCTCCTCTTCCTTTGGCATCTCCATGTCCTCGTCCAGAGACCAGAGAGAGGCACCCAGGGGAGCTGCTGCCTCCCGGCAGAGCTGCTCTCCTCGGAGTGGGCACCCCAAGGACTCTGGCCCTGCTGGGGATGTCGTTGCTATGGCTACCCTTCCACGTCACAATGGCCTTTGGGTGTGGTGCCGCTCACCCATCACAAAGCCCTGGCGGTGGCTATAGGCCCACAGAGACCTATGTGCAAGCAGCTGCCCTAGGGATTGCAGCTCGCACGCCCACAGGAAGGCACAGGTCAGCAGGGCCCCCTGTATTATTCTGCTACGCCTCCCCTTAGTCAGCCCAGTGGTCCTCTGTGGGCGCTCTCCCGTAGCTCCAGCACTCTCGTGTGCTGGGCACCTGAGACCGGGCACAGCTCTTGTGGCAGGAGAGTCACGGACTCCATTGCTGGTGCAGAACGAAGGACTTTTACCGTACGTGTGTATCGTCATAATTATACAAGGTGCAGTAGATGGATAGTCAGAGGTTATATAGGAATAACTCACCAATGCTGAGGCTCACGGTCAAGATGGATGCTCACCAACGTTGAGCGTTACTACAAAAACTCCACACAGGAGCAATCTCCAGAAAGAGATGCTGCCTTAGTGGTGGTCAGCCCTTAAACGGGATCCAGGAGAGGTAGAGTCAAGCTCCACCCCTTCCGGGAGCACAGCTGAATTACCTTCACCTGTGCTCCCGCAGCTGACCCGTCACTTGCCTCAGATGGTTAATCAGAGGTTCAGGCTGTGATTAACAGTTTCCCATACAATGTGTTTACAACCTTTTATACCCGCACAGCAACCCCTTGGTCACATGTACCAACCAGGCGCCTGGTGCTTGTTTACATCTGGCGCAAGTAGCTACCGAGCTTGTTTACTTTCTTTGTCCCACAACTCCCCCTTCTTTATTAATTTGAACAACAAGCATTTGGTATTAATATAAAGAGTATATATCAAGAAACATGCAACAACCAAAGAACACTTGACATCACAATCATAGTGAGGCGCTGCCCCGCTTCACAAAGCCTCACAGGGCACCTGTGGGACCATTGCAGGTGGGTGAAGGTCGGCTGCGGACACGCTTTCTTCCCATCCAGACCAGACAACATGCCAAACACCGACGCAGACAAGAAGCTGCTCCACAAGCTGGGTTTCACGCTGGGGGAGACCTTAGGAGAGGGTAAATTCTCCAAGGTGAGGGCGGCCACCTCCACCAAATACACGGTCCCCCTAGCTATCAAGATGGTGGACAAGCGACGGACCTCCGCAGAATTCGTGCAGAAGTTTCTGCCCCGGGAGCTCTCCATCCTCCGCAAGCTTGATCATCCCAACATCGTGTTCATCTTTGAGATCCTTGAGCTGACCAACGGGATGGTCTACATCGTCATGGAGTCAGCAGCCATGGACCTGCAGCAGCGGCTGGACCAGCTGGGCAAGCTGCCCTGCGTCCCCGACGCCCGGGACATCTTTGTGCAGGTTGTGGGGGCTGTGCACTACCTCCATGGCTGCAACATCGTGCACCGCGACCTCAAGTGTGAGAACATACTGCTCACTGCTGATGGTCGCCAGGCCAAGATCACTGACTTTAGCTTCAGCAAGGAGATGAGCAGCCACCCGGAACTGAGCACCACCTTCTGCGGAACAGAAGCCTACATGGCCCCGGAGCTGTGGCTGCATTACCCCCATGACGCCAAGAAGGTGGACGTGTGGAGCCTGGGTGTGGTCCTTTTTGCCATGGTGACTGGCTACTTGCCCTTCCACGGCTGCCTCTGCAACATGATCCAGAATCAGGAGGATGGGGTCCTGCACCTGAGAGGGGTGTCCCTGCTGCCGGAGCCCTGCCAGGCCCTCATTGTCCAGCTGCTGCAGTTCTTCCCATCCTCCCGACCCAGCGTGGAGCAGGTGGCCAGCAACAGCTGGCTGAAGGGGGATATCTAAGAGGGGATCTTCCCCAGAGACTGTGTTGGGACTGTCACATTTTGGTTCAATAAATGCTGTTGAGAAAAAGCTCTCGAGCGGTTTGAGTAGCAGGCTGTGGGTGGGATTAAACTTCAAGTCCTGGCGAGACTTGCTTGAGAACTTGGTCAAACCCCTTAGCAAAGAAGATGAATAAACCTGCCATTGGTTAGGCTTCAGGCTCTGGTAACTGTGTTGAGTGAGGGGTTAGAGCACGCCACAGGGCTGCTTGCACTAGAAGTGGCTGTCTGAGCAAATGCGGGGGCCAGGTCCAAGCTCTCCCACTGATCCAGCTTTGGTAGCCACCAACCTGCGTTGAGCTTTAGATCATGCAGGAATACTCAAGCAAGCAAGCAAGCAAGCAAACAAACAAACAAACCCTCACAGCAGAATGTTTACAGGCAATCCAACAGCATTACATTACTGAGCCAGAAGTTTTGAGGTGGCTTTCAGATCCACGCCTTAACTCCAACCACATCTCGCAGACATGGCGTTATGACAGCATTCAAAATCTCCAAGAGGTACCGGCTGAGAAAGAAACATCATTGGCCACAGAGGCAATCAACCTAGCAGTCACGGTCACCCCTATGGCTCTGTCTTTTCAGGTGCTTCTGTTGTGAAGAAGTCAACAGCAGCCCAAATGTAATTGCCAGGTACATGCGTTGCTTGCTGTCCTGTGTTCTCATGGGCCTATGCTTACCCTTGCAGACTCAAACTCACTGCGAAGTCTGTGTGTCTGCAAGAGTGAAAACAGCAGTCATCTCAGTAGCCTGGAGGCCTCCAGCCCAACGTCCCTGCTCCAGGCAGAGCCAGCTCAGGGAGCAGACCATGGCACTTGGGACTTGCTTGGGATTTTGCCGTGTAAAAGCTTGGGAACCTCCAGGGGTGGGGCTAGCACAGCTGATGGGGGCAACCGTGTCATGGGGCGTGGGTGCCCTCTTGTCTGTGTTAATTGCAGTTAGGTAATTTGGATCCTCTACTCAGAGCTGGGAAAGAGCCTTCTGCTTTTTTATGTTCTTGTGAACTCTCGCGCCAAGTTCTTATCAATGCGTGAGACAAGGAAGAAGTTGGAGAGAGAATTCAAATGTCTTTCCGGGCCATTAAACACTGCTGAGTTTATTATCAAGCCAGAGCCACAATCTGATCCAAGGTCTGAAAGGTCTGAAAACCAGAGAAGTTTTAAAGCACAGTTGTGGAATCACATAGGATCACAGAATGGCTTGGGTTGGAAGGGACCCGACGCAGATCAATGCATATCTTGCCCCCTCAGACTGAGGGAGGAGCCCAATGAAATCGACCCGCCATCGCTGGAGAGGATTGTGTCCTCTGGCAAAATGGGCTGTTGTCTCAGGCAAATGGTCTCGGTCTCAGAGCCAGCGCTGCAGTCTTGGCATGCCCGGACAATATCAGATAGTTGCACGGGCAGCCCCCCTGCGTTAGCAGCTGCCCACATGGTCTTTTGTCCGGCACGCCGCAGCTTCTGATGTAACCAGCAGGCGACGTTCTCGGATGGTGAATCCTTAATCCATCGGACTCCAGCCAGCAGCTCAGCTTCATCGTTTCCCGGTGACTGTGGAGGTTGGTGGCCAGAAACATGGTAGACATGTATGGTCCATGTATGGTCCGGTTAAACATGTACGTTTAACCACATTCCATATGGCTAACCACATAGCTCTGCCCCACACTGGTCAGGCATGAGTAGTCCATTCCCGGGTGGCCCACTGCGCAATTCAAAGAGTGAGCAGGGGGCAGAGCCCTTGCTACAAACCGTTGACATATAGTGGGACTATTTTTCATTCCCTGGGTTAACACTGTCCAGTGGTACCGTTTAGCTCGTTCAGACACTGCCCGGGCGGATGTGAGGCACCCCCGACGAGGCCCCCCTTTCTTTGGTCAGCCCTGTCCGTTCCGCTCCGCTCCGCCCGGCCAAGCAGGACCGGGGCGGGCACGGCCTGCGGCCCCGCCCCCACCGAGGCCACACCTTTCGGGCCGCGACGCTGCGGAGCCCCGCGGGGGTCATGGCCACCTGGCGGCGGGACGGGCGGCTGAGCGGCCCTCAGCGGTTGTACTGTGCGGGACTGGCGGGCGCGCTGAGCATCAGCCTGACGGCGCCGCTGGAGCTGCTGACGGTGCTGGCGCAGGTGGGCACCTGGCACTGCGGGCGGGGGCTGCTCGGTGCCGGGCGCGGCCTGTGCCGCACCGAGGGTGTGCGGGCCCTGTGGAAAGGGAACCTCACCGCCTGCCTGCGGCTCTGCCCTTACAGCGCGCTGCAGATCGCCGCCTCCCGCCGGTAAGTGGGGAGGGGTCCCTGGGCCGGTCCGGGCCGCGCTCGAAGGGAGGGAAGAGCGGGGGCGGGAGGGGCACTGAGACCGCTCTGTGCGCGCGGGGGCTCTGCATGGCCGCTGCTGGAGTCGTGCGGGTTCCGCGCGGTGCGTGCCGGCGGGTCTCGCTGATCCCTTCTGCGCGGGCAGGGTCCACCCGGAGCGGAGTTGCGGCGTTGCTCACGCCTTAGTGGAGCGTTTTGATCACCTGTATCAACGAAAGTAACTAAGTCAGGATTCAGATCTTTCCCCCTGTTGCTGTTCAGCTGCCGTTCGGCAGCACCCATCGTTCTTGGAGGTGATATGCCGCCTTACTTGCTTTAACGTCTCTGTGTCGGTGCTGACCCGGCAGCAGGTCGCGGGGCGGCTGCGGGAGTGGGGGGCGCGGCCCGGCAGTTCTGCCACTCGCAGCGCAGAACGTTCCTTTTTGGTTTTGATAGTGGCTGCGTGCAGGTGGAGTGCTGCCATCTCTGCCCACCTGGGTTGTGCGTGCACGGGAGGCCGAGCTGCCCGGGACTGGGAGGAGAAGGTGTGTGCCCTGTCGGTGCTGCTTGGCTCGGCTTTGCTCCGGGCGCGCTCCAGGCACCGCACGGATAGGTGGCAGGGATCCGTCACGCAGCACAGAGTGCAGCAGCGAAAGAACGTCAGCTGAGTAAGCAGTGGCCTGTATGTTGTTGTCAGCTGTTTTGCCCTGGACGAACAAAACTCTTTTTGAAGTTCTAATTGAACTGTTTAGTTCAATTAGCGCTTCGGAGACAGAACAGTAGGTTTCTGTACTTCCAGCCAAGACTCTCTCAGCTCCTTTTGCTTCCTGCCGCTGCCTCGATGACGCTTCTTCACCAGTTTCAAACGCTCCGCATACCTAGCAGTGCCCTTCTGTGCACCACAGAGGTGTCAGCTGGAGGCTAGGCTTTGGAACTGCTTCCGTTTCAGAGTTTCCAGTTCACATTTAACCTCCTGAGCGTGATAGTACTTCAGCATAAGTTTCCCCGTGGCCCCCCCTGTGCCAAGCTAGGCAGCAGAGGCAGGCACGGGGCTTCTCAGAAGGCCCTGTGATGAATGCCTTCCTCGAAAAGCTGGAAACCCATGTCTCTGATGGACAGCTGTTGGTAGAGCTTTTCATGCAGGCGTCTTCCCCGTTACAGTGATTTTCAGCCTGTAGATAAACGGGGGTTCCGTGGAGGAAAAGGACGTTGGAATTTCCTTGCCAAGCAAAGAAGTAAACTGGGGGAAACGGTTCCTCGCTGTATCTTTGCAGATTTTGTTTTTGTTGTTGAATTGGTGCTCTGGACCTCCAGCACAGGATTGCAACTCAAACTGTGTGCGTTCCATGTGTGCTGGGAATTGCGGTACAGGTGGAGCTACACAAGCTGCCCCAGAAAGCTCGTTGAGGTGCTGGAAGCATCTGAGCTCATGAATGCTGCAGGTAAAGCAAATGGCACATGCGGGGCCGTGTGCTCTGGTCTCTGACCTTGCTGTTGATTCCTGTGTTTCTGCGTGTGCTCTTGGGCATGTTCTTTTTAGTCCACTTATGTTTTCCACCCCTATGTTCTGATTCACAGAGACCTGCTGCTTGTATGGTGTTAGTGAATACAGGGTGGTCTTGGATTCAATACTTATAGAGGTTTCAACTCCTGCTACTGGAGGAGCTTGTGAGCAGAACAATTACATAGGATTGTATTCTATGATTCTAATTATATCAAGAACAATTTGCCTTCTTATTTTATGGTGGGGTTTTTTTTCTTTCTTTTACCATTAATGATATATCTTTTATGCTTTTACTGTAGACTTGTTATACTTTTCATGGATGAGCTGGGCCATATTTCCCACTGGAGAGCTATCATAGCAGGAAGTCTGGCTGGCATGGTTGCAACTGTTGTGACTTACCCCACTGATGTAATTAAAACCCGGCTTATTGTGCAGAACCGACTGGAACCATCTTATGAAGGAATTCTTCATGCTTTTTACAAAATTTATCATCAAGAAGGACTTCTTGCACTTTACCGTGGTGTTACACCAGCTATATTAGGTAAAATAATAATGGGGGAAATGGCCTAATTGCACATTGTTTATTGTAGCTATATCATGCGTTTGCTTGCTCACTTGATTTCAAAACAAATGGCAGTGTTGTTCCATGGAAGGTATGTGGGTTTACAAGGCAGAAAAATACTGATCTTTGCTGCTGTTTTATTCCTTCAAATTATGACCCAAATCCTTGCATTTATGTATGGTTAAGCGTTCATCAAGATGCTTTCTTTTTGTAGGTGATGTAGTTGTGCTCAGGTGCAAGATTTCTCTTGTTTAACTCTTTAAAAATGTAAGCATGCCATGTCTGTGATTCCTGTCAGGGTTTGTCTCCCTGGCTGCTTAGTGAGACCACTGTGAGCAATAGCATGTAATCAGCCTAAAGATTAGTGACAGTCTCTCTTTACATGAAACAACTTTTTCTCTCGATAACTTTTTAAAATGCCGTTGGACTTCATCTGCTTTTTCACAATGTAATGTTTTAAAAATATATCTGTAGTAATAATGTGGAATTGCACTATGAAATTTAGGAAATTTCATCAATATCAAAGCAAGCAGGAGAGGACAGAAGCATTCCTTATCTGCTTGACTGTAGAGGCAGCTCTGTTTACCCATACAGGTGCTGGGGTTGGGTTGGACCACAGAAGGAGCTTGTTGGAGAAGAGCTGACCTGTTGTGAGACTTGACAACTTTAACATGCAAATATGTGCCTTTGTCACCGTGCCTAGATGCTAAACTGTGAGGGTTTGATGGCAAACTGGCTGCTAGAAATAAAAGTTTTTCTAAATATTGATCTAATTTGAGCAGTGTGAGAAGTAAGCTGGCAGCAGTCTGTACTGTCTATTTAGGCTACATAATGAGAGCTGTTTTCTTTGTGCACAGTGCGCTAATATAAACCTCTGCGTGGTTTGCTTTCTAGGTGCTGTCCCATTTTCTGCGGGCTCATTCTTTGTTTACATCAATCTGGACAAAATCTGGCAAGAACCCATAGTTTGTTTTACTCCTCTTCAGAACTTCATAAATGGCTGTGTAGCAGCTGGTGTAGCGCAGACGCTTTCTTTCCCCTTTGAGACTGTCAAGAGGAAGATGCAGGTACAAAGCGCTGATGTTGCTATACTTTGTTAGAGGAGCCTGTTTCGGGAGCTTGGAATGAGAGTAGCCATTACTGCCTTGTTTCTTGTACCACATAGGCTACAGAGGCTCTGGTTTAGGTGGGTTGTGTTCTTGTCTTTTCTTTCTTTTTAAATATCTGAAAATTCATTGTTTTAAAACTGTTGTTACACTTTGAATGGAGGTTCAAGTATGCTACAGGATTTGTGTTTCCTTTCGGACTCTGTCATTAGCTTTATTACTTCTTCGTATAGTTCTGACAAATTCTCACCGTTCAGAACTGTCAAATCTTCTGTCAAATACAACCATTCAATTCATTTGGTATTAGCTAGGATGAATGAGATCCATGTCATTTGCAGTGCTGATGTGTGTGCTGTTTATGCCTGTCATGCATACTGGTAATCAATCACATGAAACTTGCTTAGCACATATTAAATCTGAAGGATCAGAACCATCCTGACTCTTCTTTCTGACTCGTGTAGGTAATGGGTGACTTCACAGTTGCTCCCATTATCTTGCTGCTTCTTTTTCCTGAAAGTTTTGTCATAATGGTTAAAAGCCAAACCAAACAGAAAACATCACACCCTACAGCTTCTCTCTCATTGCCATAATTCATTTGATGTTTTCATCTTTCTCATCTTTTTGTTAGAGCTTCACCAGTAGAGTGACAGTGAATTGTTGTCATTCTTTGGTGGCTATTTGGCTATGGCATATGAATTCCTTCTTTCAGCCCAGTTCATGGAACTGTAAACTTAACAGGAAGCTTTTGTGATCTTACCCAAAACAATGTCATTTTGTGTGGCAGCATTATAGAAATCTCCCTTCCCCCATCCCCTGGCGGTTAAGTCACAAGCTAGCAAAAGGTCATGGAGGCTGTGAATTCCCCTCTTCTTCTCCAGGGTTCCCTTTTTTGGACTCAGCATAGATCTGGTATCACAGAAGCATTCAGTGCCCTCTTTCTACCTTGTAAAAAAGGACTTCAGCAGAAGTGTCTTTTTGAGACCAGCTCATGTAGCTGATGTGTGCAAAAGGTAAACTTTAAGCTGAGCTCTTTCATTGAGTATCTCGTAAAACATCTCAGGTAAGAAGCAGGTTCTGGGCATGAAAACGGGTTATTTTTTCAGCTGTATAAATAGGTTTACAAAAACCAGTTTCCTCCTTATTTTTCTCTTAATCCTTGGGCTCACAGCAATATTGTTGCCTGAAGATTAAAGAAAACATGTAACACACTGTTTCCCTTTTAATCTTTTTCTATTGATGTGTCAGTTACTTAAGCGTTCAGTTATTCTGTTTTCATAATCAGTTCAGAAGTAAGATCCGGGAGTGAATGGGGTGATGCTCTGTATCCAGCTTTGTCTTGGTAGGCAAGGAGGAAATCATTCATTTTGTTGCCACTAGGCTGTGCTCTTTTGCCAATGGGATGCTTAGAACGCCTGACGTTTCCAGAATAAGGAATTGGATTAACTTCCTAAATATGTAGGAAATAGGTATGTTACAAACGTGTCTGAAGCAAAGAAATGCTCAGTGACGGAGAGGATTTTTTTTCTTCATGGATGTGTTGCAACAACTGAATAGTGATTTCCCAAGCTTAGAGAGGCAACGCTTGTCCAGCAGTTTATTCTGACAGCACGGGAGAATGCAGCTGTCTAGATGTGACAGCCCATAACTCACCTAGTACTGGAAGTGACTCACGTAGGCCTGTCTGGAAATGAGATATTTTGAAAATTGCGCCCAAGCTGATATAATGCACGGTATGGATCTTGTGTAATGTGATCCAAGAAGTGTTTTTCACAGTTAGCGTCAGTGTGTTGCTCAGCCTTGCAAGGGTCATCTCTTCAGCGTGCATGCTTGCTGGTCTGCTCAGCCTGACGCGTGATGGTCAGAAGACAGGAATGATCAGATCGGCACCAGAGTGGGTATCATGCAAAGGGGCATGGGAAAGGAGAGAATAAAGCAGGGAAAAATAGAGCTCTGAGGCATTTCAGTGTTCCATAGAGAACAGAGGAACACATATCTGAGTTTTTGTTTTCCTCAGCCATTTTCAGCTGCTCAGCTTCCATTCAGCGACTCCGTTTTCTAGCTGATAAAAAGAGGGGGGTGTCCCAAAGCCTTTAGCCGCCATTGAACCTCATATGAGTGTCCTGCTTGGTTTTGAAGCCATAAACACTAGTTTTGTGTATGGAGAAGAACCCTGCATGTTGTAGAGGTCCGTATCAGACGAAGGCAGTATATAGCCAAAGATCACTTCCAGTGAATCCACTGGTGATGGAGAAGCAGGGAGTTACAAGGTAGTCTCAGGAGCTTCAGAAGCTAGGCCCTCTTCTCTGATACTGGCACTGAGCACAAGCCTGAGCCCAAAACACGCAGTTCAGATCTTTACCTGGCATGCTAGGCAGTCTTGGAAGAGTCAGCTACATCTGTCTCCTCGTCTAGAAAAGCATGAATTGTTTGCAGAGATGCAGAATAAATTTTGCTATGAGAGGAAGCATAAGTACTATTTCTAGTCTCTGTTGTAATCATTTTGTTTCATCCTTTCTTATTTTACGCATCTGACTCCTACAGTCCTTATGTCAGCAGCTTCTGTCATTGGCATCTGTGAGAGCAGGATCAGCCTGTCAGTGAACAGTTCTCCCTCTTTGCTTTGGTGATGATTTATGATGTCAGATTTTCTCTGTAACCATTGTTTCTTCCTTCTCTGCTGCTAGAATTATCTTTATCATGTTTATTTTTATTTTTCCCAAGGATGTTTTGCTTGGTAAATGAACTTGAATGACTTTCTTAAATGAGACATTAAATGAGACATTAATTAATGTGGTTGAGTCTTACTGAATGTGAGCGCTTGTTGTTGTGACTGTTCTAATTTTACTTCTTTGTCTTCCTTTTTTCACTTTGCTCCTGATTGGCATGTTAGAGATTTAAGAGGTACTGTATGCATGTTTCAGCATGGACATACGGCTGTTGTTGTGCATCTGTAGAAGGGGAATATGGAAGAAGAGGGTTGTTCAGAGGGACATTCTGCATTAAATACTTTCCTGACTCCCTTACGCTTTCTCAGCTTCTGACCAAAAACTTATGATCTGTGTATCCTTCTGACTGTATGCTATTCTTGCCTTTGCTTTTTCATCTCACAGTATCTAAATGCTATTCAGTTTTATCTTGTCAGCTCATTTAAGTGCATACAAGAAAACTTTTAAGCCTGGAAATACCTGCCTGTAAAGGAGCCTGTGTCCAAAGGAAGCAATGGTAATATTCTCCTTTCCCACATCATCTTTTTGTCTGTGACGGCCTTCTGGAGTGCACAGTACACTGAACTCTGGTATTTCAGCCAAGAAGGTTGGATTTAGAGCTCTTTATATGCCATACAGAATATTATTAGTAGACTGACACCAGCCCTAGGTGATGTGCAGAGCTGAGTATCTGTAAACATGCTAGAGGGCCGTGCGAACCTAATACTCAAGTGTGGCCTTTCCCTCTCTGCATGTGGCCTCAGCGGTAGGCTCAGCTGCCTCTGCCTGGCACTTCTCAGCTTTCACTCCACTTTGGTGTGTGACTTGGGTGGTTTGGGGAGGTAAAATGCACAAGGATGGCCCTAAAGTCTCACAGATCAACTGTTACAGGTACCTCTCATATGCTTATGTGAACAAACTTTGCATGCATTGCAGAAGTTCTGTCCTGTGCTCATATTTTGCTGGTATTGCTTGTTTTAATTTCTTTAACTAAAAGTTGTCTGAGTTCTCTTTTTCCAGTAGGTGTTACTCAGGGACAGCCATCAAACTCTTGCAAAATAAAATAAACATACTTATGCTGAATCCTGTAGTATAGTATGTTTTTGGTGTTGACTGCATAGCATCCTTAAGTTTTGAGGACATCTCTCAGAGTAAGGCGTTGTTCAGTATGTCTCATCCTCCTGTTTTAAAATCCAGGCTATGAATTCTCTCTGCTGCCTGTAAATGTGCAACACGGGAAGAGAGGTTGTCAATGGCGAGGGTTTGGCTTATGGTGTTTTGTTTTTTTTTTTTTTTTTTGGTCCTTTGGAACACAGGATGCTCTGTAGGTGTGGAATTTATTGTAAATCATGTAAATGCTTTGAGTTCTTCATAACCTAAAGAATCAGTAGTGCTGGCATAGCAGCCTGAGGAAGCTCACAATCTGCAGTATCCCTGCTGTGTGTGAGATCTGTGGTGCTCTCAGATGGGAATATGTTATTGGAGCCATGACCCAGTTTAAAAATAAAAAGTGCCTTTTGGGTCATGTGGTTCACATGACATCTCAGAAGCATACGTGCTGGGAGACTTTGTGCAGGGAAACCGTGTAGCAGTGAACTGCACAGGAGCCTGAGTCTTGAAAATGTTCACAGATGGATCCATTTGGCCACCAAGTGGAGCAAATTCCATAGTATGTGAGACATCAAGGAGCAATATTGGCACTTCTAGTTACAATTTCCTGTTGAAGTAAGGTTTACATGGTTCCTAGCTGTTGGTTCTTGCCCTCGGTTGTTTTTGATTCTGTTTGATTTCAACTCAACAGAGGTTTGAGTGATACTGATTTCCTTCAAATTATGTGAAAGCGAGTGCACAGATAGAAATCAAACTCAAAAAATATTCTACCTGAGGAGGAGGTGGCTGTGTGAATTCCTGCTTTGTTTTGCTTCTCCCCATGATCTCACGCTCCCCTTCCCCTTGCTGCCAGGGTTCAGGACCATGTGTTCCTGGTGCTACTTCAACTAAGGACCTGCCTGGCTCCTCTATTAACCAATAGTTAATAAAAATCAGATTCTGGTTTTGGTAAAATCCCTTCCTTTGTACCTATTTCCTTCTACCCCTATCCCTAATTGGTTTCAGCTTCCAGCATTTTTATTATTTTGGTGTTGCAGCAAAGGTATTTCATAGCGCAGCCTTTGAGGGTGTTGCAGGGTTAGTGCCCTGCTGCTTTGCGAAATGCTGGTGGGAATACACGGCAAGACAGTGCCTGAGAACAGCTACATGAGAGCACTGTGGGCCTTGCATTCTGTAACAGCTTCAAGTAGCATTCGTACATCTGAACTAACCTCCAACACTTGGTAAATAAGGTAAATATGGTAAATAAGATTTAGAAGTAGAACTGCATGGATGCAATATCCAGGTCTGCCCTGGGCCAGTCTGCTGCTGCGGGTCCTTAACCCTGTTCATCCAGGGAGCTCTGCTGTGCTAATACTTACTCCGAGTTGGATTACAGCAGGAGCTTAGCAGTGCAGTGCAGTGGTCTTCCAGAAAGAAGCAGGAAAACATGCTGTACCCAGCTGCTTGTGGGAGGAAGGCAGGGTTAGGGCACCCTGTGGCTACTATGGCCCCATCCCTTTCAGCAGGGAGATGGCCATGTCTCCAGAGCAACAGCCACCACTCTTATCCCCTGATATGAGTGCTGTGTATTGGTTTGCAATGTGTCTGTGCTCAGAATGATACAGGAGTTAAAACTTTGTGGATACTCCTCTTTTATATCTGATTTATTCTGATGCAGTGTTGTTCTGTACCTCATCCACATAATGAAAATATGTCCACAGTAAAGCCCTAATCCTTTAGAAACATTAATTTTCTCCTGAATTCCTACAAAGGCAGGGGGAGATGTGGGAACTCATGTTGCTTTTTGCTGTGTGCTTCATAGAAACAAGCTATCCTGCCTGCAGATTTATGCCATTTAGAAAATCACTGCTCATGTACGTGAAATTTGTGCTCCTATTTGTAAGGCTTGAGCTGAATCATCACACGTTTGAAATGACCCCAAAGCCTCCATGCAAGCAGTTTGCACTGCCACCTATAGGAAAAGAAGCTGTGTATTCTTTATCTAAGATTTCTTTGTAGCACAAGTGTTAAGAGCAGGGGAAGTTCACATCCAGTAGCAAGGAAGGGATTCTGCAACAGAGCACAGAGCCTCAGGATACAACAGGCTTGGCAGTGGTGTATTTAAAGCTGGGGCAAACTCTTTTGAGCAAACAGTAAACTGTTTTGCACCCTCACTGCCAATAATTTCAGCAAGGCAGAGAGATTTGGCCCCAGTTCAGGTTGGAGAGGAAAGAACAACATGTTCTTAGAGTGCAGGAAGCTGTCAGTCAGCTGCTTTGCTGTGATGTGCTGGAAACGATTGCCTCCTCCTAGCTGGTCATTGTTTGCCTTATTGCGTGCCTGAGGACCTTCACCGGTGCAGGGGTTAGTCAGTATTACTAGACCAACAGTACAGAAAAGACTGTCACACCCAGGTAAGGCTGTCTTTCAGGAAGGGAGATTGGCTTGCCTGGTACTTTACATTTTTTCCCCAGTATTAATACTTCTTCCATCTCAGTTATCTCTTATTTGAGTTGTTTCTGATAAGCATTCAGCCTTCACTTGAGTGAAGTTTCTGTTGACTGCAGTAGCATTAGCCTGAATGAAAGCTTCCGTATTTGTCCTTCAGTTTCATTTGAACTGCAATTACACTTGCCTCTTACAAGTGTCCTCATTAATGCAGGCTACAAACACGAAGACTTCTTATTTTAGCTTCCAGATTAAGAGCATAAACTTGTGCTGCGTTATAAAATGCTTTCCTGTCTTTTTGAGTTTCTTTTGGTAACGGATCAAAAGCATAGGACTCCAAATCTTTTGAAAATGTATAAATACCAAACATTTTTACTGTATCTGCCTCAGAATAGCATTCCTCCTGTGGTAGCTATAGTACTGTGTAGTACTGCGTAGGATGTAATAGTACTGCTATAGTGTGCCATCAGCACTGCACAGTCAAACGGGAAGAATAACAGCTTTGTACCAGTGAAGTTTTTAGAAACAGAAAGGGGAAGGGGAAAAGTATGTTAAGTAGAAGTATACCCAAATGATCACTTTTAACATGCAAATTCAGATAGTGGCAAACCAAATAGTCCTGGGAGGGGACCATATGTCTGCTTTTTGCTTTGTCCCTCTCTTGCTCCTGAGAGCCTTGGGAAGATTAAAATGGTTGCTCTTTGAGTGGCACAGGTCTCACTGCAGCGGCGGTGGACTACATCAGCGGTAATCAGTGCTAGGATGAATAGGAAGTAGGGGGCTGGGTAGCTCATGGAGGTAGAAATCTTGAGAAAGGTGTGTGAGATTAGTTCCCAATGTGGCTGTTGTTCTGGCACTCAGCTCACGCTGCTGACAGTGGGAGAGATGGGATCTGAGAAGTCTGTAGGTAACCATTAACTTGAACTATTTTTTCACAGGGCTTCCCCCTTATTTAAATGGCTTTTTTATATTAAAAAAATGTTAGCCCAAGTGCAGGTTGAAGGGTTTCTTCATGCACGCCTCTGGCTCATGGGTTGTCAAAGCAGAACAGACTGCTGTCTTTGACATTGATCACAGTGACTCCTTAGACTTGGAGGCCTCTGGATACTGAAAGAGCCTGTTTCTGAGAGCAGATAGAGCCAACTGTGCACTAGATGCACTTTAATCACTAGTGTAACCCAGCATCCATCGGTGGAACAAGATGAGTAGCTTAGTCCTGTTACTGCTCTGCCCGACACCTAAACACTCTGCTATCAGTGCAGTGAGCTGTACAGTGTCTCCCACCTTCTGCAGTATGAGACAACCATACCTGGATCAGAATGAAGTCCTTGGAAGTGTTAGTAACAAAAAGCTCTCTGTTCGGCTGCCCCTAGTGCCAAGTGGTATCAGAAGAGGGAAAGGAAGCTGCTTTGAGGTGCCTGATTTGAAATGTCTCTGTTACAAAGCTGATCTTTTTGGAATGAGATTTGTTTGATGTGTATGTGACAGTAGGTTTCTGAGAAAAGGTGGATAAACTCATCTGATCTGTTTGGTTACTTCTGTTTTCCTGCTCTGGTGCCATAGGGAAGTTGTTAGGATTGTACTGTTGCAGACACGCTTAGGTGATACAGATCCACCCAAAATCCACAGCCATCTTTTTTTCCATTAAAAACAGTAGCAAATTAAACATCTTCCCCTCCCCCCCTTTTTTTGGGGGGGTGGTTGTCTTTTATTATTACATACTGAGTTTATTTAGCTGTGTTCCAGAATACTGAATCCTTAACCGTGCACTAACGTAACTTTTAGATTTTCTTTTGCAGTAGATGACTGCCATTCTGTGGACAATTGCCGCTTACGTACTGTATCTGTGGTCTCAGAAATACACTGCTCCCATAAGGCAGAAAGCCTGGTAAAGCATGCTTTGCCCCACAGCCTGAAGTGTTAAAAATGGCTGTAACCATAGTGAACATTACTCTAAGAGTCTTTCAGTAAATCTCTTAAGAGGTCACACCCTGTGGACAAATCAGAAACCAGAGGCTTTGGCTTACCTGTTCCTTTTTAACTGTATTGTGTATGCTGCACGCAGACCCTTTCTGAATGCCAGCAGTGGTTTTGTAGGCAGGAATACTATCACCAAAATCAATCTATATATGCCTTTGTGCTGTACGCAGTAACTAAGGAGATTAAGTTAAACTCCTGCAGTTAATTCTGGCAGGTCATGCCCTGTCTACCACAAAAGGACTTAAAAAGGAAGGAAGGTCCACATCAATAGCATTCCTGCTTTCCTGAAGTCTTTCAGAAAATTGTTCCCCTTCACTGTGTTGCTGCCTGTACCTTCCTTTACCATAAAAGCTCGTGGACACTGGCTCATAGGCCAGAAAAAAAACAGGATTTTGATTCCAGCTCTCCTGTGACCACTGTTGCATTATTACAGGTATCTCCATCATTTGGGCACTCACGTAGGCATCCCTGGTGGTAATGTTACCATCCTTAGTGGAACTGGTCCCTGAAATCTCAGTTGCAGCGGTCAGCATTTTGTACAGTACAGCCATAAAAGTCTTCATAGAGCAGTTTCTCAATTACTGTCTTTCTCTCTGTGGAATTTAGCTATTGCTTTGAAAACCCTTATTACCCCTTAAGTGAAAAAGCCAAGAAGACAGCTTCCTTGTAGCAAGGGAGCAGAAGTGAACATGTGCATGACCCTTGGCTACCAACATAGGTAGCTCTTTTACGTTGATCTTTCTGTAAAGGCAGGGCTGGTAATACTGTAAAGTCCAGTCAGTTAAATCCCATCACATCTGCTTCTCTTAGACATAAACCAGGAGTCTGTGGGAACCTGCACCAGAGATGGGAATTGCAGACACAATGATAGCCCTATGGAATGGGAAAGACCAATGTAGACACAAAGGGGATAAGTGATGAGAGCAGTTCAGCTGCTCTTTCCCCAGAAATGTGAACCCTCTCTTGCAAATTAGGTGTACACTGTTGAAAAAAGTTCAGAGAGAAGCAAATACCTCTGCATCCTTTTGCTTCAAGACCACAGATCAATCCTCAGCCCTACTTGTGTCTGGGATAAAAGAGCCAGGGTGTGACCAAGGAGATCCAGAAGCCACCAGATAAGGACGTAGTGAAAGCATGTTGCCTGCTCTCTTACTACAGACAGCTGCTTTCCTAAAATCACCTCCCAAAGTCCTATCGGTATAATGGTATATTTTCACCTGTAACCTGCTGTCAGGAGCATTTCACATGCATTTCAATTGTATACAGAAATATCAGGGGGTAAAAGAGAAGTCTGAAGAAGTTTGTGGGGGAGGCCATTCAGTTTTGGTTTGTTTGGATTTTTTTTTTCTTTGTTTTATTTGCTTCTAAAGTTTAGCTGTAGACTTGCCAGCAATGCAACGGGATACAATAACCTTTAAACCATTTGATTAGCAGCTTCTCTGGTATATCTGGAGCACGAGTCTTGATCTGTTTTCAGTTTTGCCATCTAAGTTGCCAAGTGTTTGAAATGCTATAGCTTAGGCATGTAGAAAATGTCATCACCACTTGTCAGTTAACAAGAGGCTTGTCATCACAGGGTTAGCAACTGTGAGAAGTAGTGGGTTAGTTTGACCAAGCAAGGAAGAAATGCTGTATCATGTGGTGTTTCAACTAAAAGAGAAGATAATAATATCCGTATTCACCAACTGGTTAGCGGTACTTGTCCTCTTCTTATCAAACTTCTGCCCTGTGATGGTCGGCTGCATGTACCAATCGTCAAGTTGTATCCTGGGGTCCCCTCGCGCTCCTGACTCAGAGTTGTTACTTGATGTGGGTATGAGCGAGGCCCTGATCGTAGAATCATAGAATCACTCAGGTTGGAAGGGACCTCAAAGATCATCAAGTCCAACCGCAGCCTAACCATAGTACCCTAACTCTAACAACCCTCTGCTAAATCATATCTCCAATATCTGATGTATTGGTCTATATGAGTGTATATGATCTAAATCATATATCCAATCTGATGTGCCAATGCATAACAAACCCACAGCTTGCTGCATGTGCACGGATGGGTGAGGATGGGATTATTCAAGGTCATGTTGTCCTGTCTGTGCTAACACAGTGGGAGATTAATGAAGGAAGGATTTTGCTGTTAAAAATGACACACTACACTTCCTCCGTGTGAACCAAGACAGTCTACGCTGCAGTTGGAAATGTAGCATCAGTCCAGCAGGATGTTCCCAAGCTGACGTTAACTGGTTTGGACGAACTGAACATGTAGCAAAGATACCAGAGCACAGGCACCAGCTGCTTGCCTGCAGCCTTTGGTGGGCTTGTACAGCCTGTGCTGAGGTGCGGTGTTCCATCTCTGCTGTTGCTCCTCAGTGCATAGTGCAGTTTGCTCTTCTCACTGCAGTGTAAACATGGCCTGAGCAGACAGAGTCAAGGCAGCATGCTCCTGTTTTATCAGACTTACAGGAAGGGCCAGTGGTGTGTGGGGCCAAACCTGGGCTTCTCGCCTGCTGGTGCTCCACTGCCAGGGTTCTGAAATGCCTCTCCCAGATGTGAGCAGTGACATGGCGCAAAAGGAAGTCCTGGTGGAAATTACTGCTCCCTTTCATACCTCTGAGAGAGTGAAATCCCTCTCCGTTCAGTTTGTGAAGAAATAGTTGATACTTCTTGGTTAACAGAAGAATCCAGATCAGTCTGTTCCTTAGCGGAATGGAGAAGATATTTGTTTTTTCATTACGGTCATTTTCCTCTGCTTGCTGTGAACCCCTCTGGATATGTCTTGAACAGGCACAGAGTCCATGGCTCCCTCTCTATGGCGCAGTGGATGTCCATTTCACAGGCATGGCTGACTGTTTTCGGCAAACCATGAAGAACAAAGGTGTGCTTGGACTTTGGAGCGGCCTCACACCCAGCCTGCTCAAGGTGAGCTTTTGTTTTCATCACTGAACTAAGGTGTGCTCTTGCACAATTGAAGTTATAAAGTATGTGGCATCCCTCCATACTTATTAATGGCTTATAGACAAAGGCAATCACAGCGCAGGTATAACCTCAGGCAGCTGTGATCCAGCTTTGGATCACAGGTTTGGTTATATTTCTTTAGGTGCGAGTTCAGCTTCTATGTGACTTCTTTCAAGTTCATTTGAATGCCCTTAGGAAAGGGAGTGTTTCTAACATGCAAGCCAGAGTATGAATGGGGAACAGCAAGTGATGCACTTAAAGCAGCTTACCAAGTTCTGCTTTTCATCCGAGCTCCAGTAATTTGACGGATTGTACCTAGCTATAACAAAATTAGCTCTTGTATTAACCACTTCCACAGAAGTCAAAAGCTGCATTTTGCAGTGAGCTAGTAGTACGTGCGTATCAGTTACTGCGGCCCTTAAAGAGTTGAAAGCATGAAATAAAACATGGTAGCTTAATCATAAGGTTAATTATTTAGTGCAGATATTTTACATTTTACAGTGCTGCATTGAGGATTACCTGTACAGGATACTACTGGTCAGCTGTTGAGTGGTAACTGAGCGTGACTAGTAGCAATGGTCTGGCTATGGCTGGCCCTGCATTGGCTGGTATACAGGCATGCAGCACCAGCGTTGCTCATTTTGCGCAGGGAAGAAGAAGAAAGTTGTTCAGTCATTCTGCTTTACGGAGAGTAAAGTCCGTGTTTCCTATTAGGATTTGCTGAGGTTGCTTAGTATTTGCTTAGATATTTTAGAAGTCGTGATAACCTACAGGCTAGCACAAACTGTGTTTCTCATGGTATTGCTAGAATTAGCTATGTACTAGTAACAAACTCCTCAGCATGATGCAGATGCTGGCTGAGTCTGAGGAGACTCTAACTTCACGTAAATGAGCACAGTTCTATTAGCAGATCACATCAAACCTGAAATTCTAGAAGTTTCCCTTTATAAAAACATCTAGGAATACTATTCCTGAGTATAACGTGCTGCTTTTTCTTTTTTTCTTTTTCTTTTCCTTTTCCTTTTTTTCTTTATCCTTATCTTTTTCTTTTTCTTTTTTTTTTTTTTTTTTTTAAAATCAGATTGTCCCATACTTTGGTGTTATGTTTAGCACCTTTGAATTCTGCAAGCGGGTCTGTCTGTACAGAAATGGTTATATCGAATCTCCTTTAAGTTACAAGCTGACTCCTGGGGTGGATCAGAGTTTACTGCCACAAGAACTGAGAGAATTAAAGCGCCTCCGAAGAGAAAACTTCGAGCCAAGGAAATCAGCTCTTAAAAACTGACATGAGAGCATCCATTGGAGAAGCTTTTACTTCAGAAATTTTGCAAGAAAGATATGCTGAACCGCAGGTACCAGCGTCTCAGCAAGTTGCATGGCTTTAGTGCTGAGACTGCAGGATGCAGGGGATGAATAAACCTTTTATCTCATTTGCTGAATGGATACAAACAATGAAAATAGTGAGCATACACCAAGGAGGAGAAGAGATGCAACTACTCTGAACACACTGTATGCTATTGCAGCTTGAACTGATGCAATACTAGGTGCTTTTCAGTGCTGGATAGCCACTTTAAGATAAACCACTTGCAGAGAGAATGAAAACTGAGACAAGTACAAATTACATCTTCGAAACGTTAAGAGAGCTCAAACTGGATTTTTTTAAAAGGAACTTGTGATAAGAAGTCATCAGAAAATGGTAAGCAGACTAGATAGACAACATGCAAGCGTTTCTACTGGAATCTCCTCTTTAGTGATAGTGTGTGGACGTGGCATTCTGCAAATGCAGAATTAGCCTCAGTTCATTCACACTCCAGAATCCGCTCTTCCATTTTTGAAACTTACTTGAGAGTAAGAATTTTGTACACGTCTTTGGCATAGCAATGAAAATATGCTGCTGCAATTGTGGTTTTGCTAATAGACTGTAATACACTGGAATGACAATCTTGTAAACTTAGGTGCTTGCTGGGAATCTTTCTCCCTTTCTCCTGTGTACCTGAGTTATTTCAGGCTTAGAAAAAAAAAAAATGTTTTCCTGAAAACCTCTAACTGAAATATCTTCTGAAAAATGCCGTCCTTAAGTGTGTCAGCTATTTCAGAGCCACGAGCCTTACAATGTTTTTCAGTATTCATAAAGTTCTATTTTTATGTTAAACTACTTCTCAGTTCTTGTTCACAGACCCTTGTGCTGCTCAGAACTTGCCTGCAGAAGAGTACCGTGCACACATCCTCTCACTTTCCCTCTTGAACTTCTGCAGTCCAGGACCCACAGCACTTTTAGGTTGGAAACTTAGCACAACCACTAGGTTCTCGCTGGTGCTGCTGCAGTTAATAGGCCTCTCACCAGGCTAGGGCCCTTTCAGGCAACGTAATACCATTACCTGACATAATTGTAAGACCTGCTTTGCACCTAGCTCTTAACATTGATGTACCCTACAGCTGAGGTCTTGTGGTATCTCCAGTAATGGGCTTGCTGAATACTGCTACGATGGCTGGTTTTCTTCTCACAGAGAAGCACAGATATTAATTGCAAAACTCAGGATGGTAGGGAGCAGTCCTTGTGGCTTCTGAGTCACGTGGAGGCTGTAAGTATTTCTGGCTCTCTCATCTATCTGCCTAGTGAAGGTGTTTCTCTGCGCCTCGGTTTCCCTATCTCTGCACAGTGTCAATAACAATAGTGACATTTATTTGATGTGTATAAATAAGGAAACACGACTTGTGAGCAAGTTGGGGAAGAACTGGTTTCTGAGCAATGCTTTTACTTGTTCAATGCATACTACATGGATTTTTTGTGTTTATTTTTACTGATGTTGTATTTCTAAATAGATGCTAAAGATTGAATGATAGGTGCGTATAAATGTTCGCTCACCTCTTCAAACTTCATGAGACTCAAGCGAGTCAAAAAGGTACCTCTAACTTGTTTGTGATATGCCACTGACCCCTCTGTATTACAGTTTACTCCTGAGGCCTATAAACCATTCATTAACTTTGTATCAGCCAAGCCTCTCCATTGTGTAATTACATCTACTTAGAAGGAAGAGCTGGGCAACTGCAGGCTGGTGAGTCTGAGAGGATCATGGAGCAGGTCCTCCTCAAAGAGATGTTAAGGCACGTGGAAGATGAGGTTGGCCTCTCCTATGAAGAAAGGCTGAGGGAGCTGGGCTTGTCCAGCATGGAGAAGAGAGGGCTCTAAGGAGACCTCGTAGCCTTACAGTGCTTGTCTCAGGCATTGAGCTGACAGCGATAGAACAAAGGGCTTTAAACTAAAGGAGAGGAAATTGCGGTCAGATGTCAGAAAGAACTTTATGCAGGCCCTGGCAGTGCTGCCCAGAGCTGTGGGTGCCCACCTCTGGAGGTGCCTAAGGCCGGACTGGGTGGGCCCCGGGCAGCCTGAGCTGGTGGGGTAGCCAGCCCCACAGCAGGGTTGAGGCTGGGGGGAGCTTTAAGGTCCTGCTGCGATTCCGTGAGAAATCCCTCCGAAAGGTAACAAAACTATTTCACGGAGCACTCCACCAACCTGCTTCCACACTGCTCTTAACGTGGTGCGGGGGAACGGGGACGGAGGTGACGGAGCAGCCCTGGGCTAAGCTGTGGGTGCAGCGCGGCGGCGGCGTGTGCGTGTCTGCCCGCCCGCAACTCGGCCCGCCGCCGCCACCGTGCCCGAGGCTTTGTGACACGCAGAGCGGCGCGCCGCAGGTGTTGATGCGGCGGAAACTCTCCGAGGACGGAACCGTCCTGTCCGCGGCTTCCGCAGGCTCCGAGCCCGGCTCCCGCCCCTCCGCACCGCTCAGTGGTCCAAAGCCCCGCCCCGCTGCGGCGGCCCCGCCCCCTCCCGCAGCCAATGGGAGGGTGGAACGCGGCGGCGCGTTGCCGTGGCGCGCCCCCGCCCACGTGTCCGCCGCCGCCCTTATATAAAGCGGCCATTTCGGCCCCGCGCCCGCCTCGCTGCCGCAGCGCCGCCTCCCTTCGCCTTCCGCCCGGCCTCGCCTCGCCGCCTCCCGCCATGGCCGACGCGGCCGTGTCCTTCCTCAAGGATTTCCTCGCCGGGGGAGTGGCGGCCGCCATCTCCAAGACCGCCGTCGCCCCCATCGAGCGGGTGAAGCTGCTGCTGCAGGTGAGCGGCGGGACGGGGGCGGCGGGCGTTCCAAGGTCGCCGCAAGGAGAGGGGGGCGGCGGGGAGGCGGGCGGGCGCGCGGAGCGGCGCTGATGGCGCTGTGGGCCTCGCAGGTGCAGCACGCCAGCAAGCAGATCGCCGCCGACAAGCAGTACAAGGGCATCATCGACTGCGTGGTGCGCATCCCGCGCGAGCAGGGCGTCCTCTCCTTCTGGCGCGGCAACCTGGCCAACGTGATCCGATACTTCCCCACCCAAGCGCTCAACTTCGCCTTCAAGGACAAGTACAAGCAGATCTTCCTGGGCGGCGTGGACAAACGCACCCAGTTCTGGCGGTACTTCGCCGGGAACCTGGCGTCCGGCGGCGCTGCCGGCGCTACTTCTCTCTGCTTCGTGTACCCCCTCGACTTCGCCCGAACCCGCCTGGCAGCCGATGTGGGCAAAGCCGGGGCCGACCGCGAGTTCAGCGGCCTCGGTGACTGCCTGGTGAAAATCTTCCGCTCGGATGGCCTCAGGGGCCTGTACCAGGGCTTCAACGTGTCTGTCCAGGGCATCATCATTTACAGAGCTGCCTACTTTGGCATCTACGACACTGCGAAGGGTAGGTGGGGTGGCACGGCACTCCCTTGGAGGTGCCGGCCTGCAGACCTGCACTGTGTGTGCTGGCGGCTCACCTGCTGCTCTCACACAGAGCCTTTCTCCCGCAGGAATGCTCCCTGACCCAAAGAACACCCACATCGTGGTCAGCTGGATGATTGCTCAGACGGTCACCGCGGTCGCCGGTTTGACCTCGTATCCCTTTGATACAGTTCGGCGCCGCATGATGATGCAGTCCGGCCGTAAAGGAAGTAAGTCGCTCCCTCTCTCCTTGTGTTAGGAGCTGGTGGGCATCCCTGAATCAACAGCTGACAGCAGGTCTGAGCTGGGGGCAGGAATGGCGCTGCCCTTCACCAAGGCCTTTAAATTTCTTCTTCTCCTGTAAACTGCAGGATATGAGGGGACTGCAGAAGCAGGTGTTGTGGGGGGCAAACAGATTGGCTTCTGTGTCATCCCTGTAAGGGGAACTTGCAAGTTGGGTTTGTTCAGTAGGTAGGAATGGCAGAGCTTGCCCGAGGATGTTGCAGACTTATGTCTCTGGGCCAAGAAGGGATGTCCTTCAGTGCAGGCACAGCCTGGCTGACTGTGCAATAGCTTTTGGGTCTGGAAGTTTTGGTGTCTAGCAAATAGTATCTGCCTTCTGCTCAAACTGGTCCTTCCAGTGTCTCCTGAGGGTAACATAGGCCTGGGTGATCTCATCCTCTAAAAGTCCATCAAGAAATGGATACTTGAGGTTGTAAAACTGCCAGATACATTAGGTGGGTTCTGACTTGGATTTTGGGGGTCATAGGCACCAGGTTTCTAATGCTGTCTGTTCCCACAGCTGACATAATGTACACTGGCACTATTGACTGCTGGCGGAAGATTGCCCGGGACGAGGGCTCCAAGGCGTTTTTCAAAGGTGCATGGTCGAATGTACTCCGAGGAATGGGTGGTGCTTTCGTCTTAGTTCTGTATGACGAAATTAAGAAGTACACATAAGTTATTTCTTGTTCTGAACTGGCATGTTGTATTGTTATCTATGACCATTCATGGACTTGTATGAAAACTGTCTAGTTACTAACAGTAACGGATGATATTTATACAGGTTGGCATGGGGCAGGGATAACGTCCTGCCTCATCTATCAAATCATTCCCACTGCTGGGACTCAAACATGGTTTCTATTTCAGTCACTCCTGTTTAAAGAGTACGAAGAAATAAAAATCTGACGCCAGTTTTCTTAGTCTCGTGGTTGTTCTCACAGCAGCTGCAGTGTGAGGGGCAAGGGAACGTCTGTGATTGTAGAGGGGGAAGACAGAGCCCCGCATGACCTGCTGACTGTGGGCTCCAGCATGTGAATGCGATGCAGCCTGCCGAGAAAGTGTTTCCACCCTGGTGGAGGTCAGCAATGAGTGCTGGTAGTAACTAAAGGGCATCCACTGGCCCTGTGCTGCCAGTCCTCCCTTGGGGCTGTCTGCTCCCTGGCGCTAATGAAAGCTCTTTTTGGAAAATGCCAAGTGCCATAACCTTTTCCTGCAAGGCACCAACTGGACTAAACATCTGGGGGACCAGAGGAATGTCTTAAGGAGTATCCATAGCAGCCTGGAAGAGCAGAGCTGGCATCACATGTTCTGGCTTAGAAGCTGAACTCCCTACTTGGGCATGTTAAAACCCAGCCAGAGAAAATAAGTGTGGGTAATTGCTGCTCTTTCTGTGAAGCCCCTGGCTAGACTTGCCCTTGCATAGAGGTGTTGTGCTGCTGGGTTGAAGTAAGATGATGCCTGTATACCTGCTGGGCCTGCTCAGCTGGGAGCCAGCTCTGCAGGTGCGCAGCCTGCTTGCCCTCTGAGAGCTAACCTTCTCCCAGTCTCAAATTTGGGGGAAATTCCTTCACGCTGATGGGGCAATTTGGGGAAAACACACTGAGACTCGGATATGTGTGGCTTGGCCTTTGCCCAGACTTGGGGGACTGCAAGCCACCAGAACACAGCTGTGAGCTCTCTGTGGAGGCTGCACTGGGCTGACCGCACTGCCTGCTGCCACTGCTCTTTGCTTCTCTGCCTGTTTGGACCTGCTCAAAGCGGTTGATCCCAATCACCAAAACTGATCTCAGCTGCTGTCCGAGGCAGGTAAACACACTTGTGTGGCAAAGGGCAGTAGTTTTTGTTGCTGAAATAGGATTGGGGCTGCTGGGCACAAGTGCAGCACCAGCTGCTCTCAGCCAGCATGGTTGGGTCACTGTGAATGGGTGTGTGGTGCTGGGGGTGTGAGAATGGTGGCACTGGTTGGCGCGGGGTTTTGCGTGCCAGTAGAGATGCAGGTCTGCAAGAGCCTTGCCTGGTGCTTTCCAGCTGTCCTTGAGCTCCCGAGGTGGAAATGAAATGGGCTGGAGCTTCCCCATGAGCCGTGCCACCCGCTGCAGGCACTGCTGGGCCCTGGCAGGCTGCACCTTCCAAAGCGGGCAGCCGAGCTGGGGAACCTCTTGCTAATTAACAAAGGGCTCGCTGAGGTTATTGCTGTGTGCTGCTGAGCCCCTCTGGATCTTTTGGAACACTTTCTTTCCTGGTGGCAGGAAGCACAGGCCTGACCTCGGCCTGCAGTCCTGCGGGCAGGTGGGCTGGAAGCTAGGCCCTGCTTCTGCCACCCACGGGAGCACATCACAGGAGGGTTAGGATCTTTGCTCTTGCAGGGATTCTCTTTATAAACAACATTTTCCTGTGAAAAGTGCTGTTCTGCTTCCCCTTTGCTGGTGGCTCATGGTGGCTGAGCTCCTGCAGGGCTGCTTTCCTCTCAGCTCTTCCACCAGCAGCTGTAAATCCCAATTTATGAGCTGTTGACGCAGGCAGGCTGCCCACAGGGTGGTGGTAAATATTTGCTAGCAGCTGGGGCGGGTGCTGCATGGCACAGAGGGCTGGCAGCAGCTCAGCGTGGCCTGTCCTGGACAGGGAAAAGAGGCACAGGAGCTAGGGAAGAGGTGGCTTTGGGTCACGCAGAGGAAATCAATACCATGACATCCACCCAAAGCCAGCGTATTGTGGGCAGAGATGATGAGCAAGTCAGGCTTTACTATGCACAGCAACAGCCAAGCACTGGTGACATAATGGCAGGGCTGGCCTCAGTGATGGGATGGCTGCCACAGCCAGGCTGGGGGTTGCCAGTGCAGCCCAATGGGTCTCTTTCAGGTAACAATGTCAGAAGCTGAATCCGGTTGGGCTTAGGCTATTCTGTCAGTGCTGTTACACAGCCACTTGCCTTATCACCCCAAAAAGAGTTAGTGTGCATTTATTAATATCCACTGCTACAGTCCAGGGAGTCATAGGAAGCTGTCTGTGTGCTGGCTGCTGTACAGCCCAAGGTGAACTTTAAAGGCTCCAGAACCATTTGCCTCCTTCAGGCTCTGAGGCCGAGCTTTGCGTGGTGCCCAGCCCCATAGCTGCTGCTGGGGCTGCGTGTGGGGTGAGAAGAGTGGTGGCTGTGGCTTGCTCAGCTCACCAGTTACTCTTTTACCTCCTGTGGAAGACACTGCCCATGTTTGGCAGCACCACCCCAGCACGCCCACAGTGGGCACCACTGCTGCTCAAACCCAGCAATGCGCACACAGCTTTTGCCAGCTGCTGAATAAGTTTGAGTGCTGCCTGGCACCCCAGCATGCACAGTGGTGGCAGGGGGACCCTACATCACTCCCAGGTACAGCTGCAGTTAATACCAGCAATTCTGCTTACTGTCTCTGCTCAGTACTTACAAACTTGGTTAGGGGGGTTTTGTTTCACACATTATAAGGAATAAGGCAGCATTACTCCACACAGAATTATTCCAACATGGCAGTTTCAGACCATGTTGCTCCTAAGGCTCTTGGAAACTGGACTGGACCAACCCATGAAACACATTAACATTAAAATTGGCCAGGTGTGACATTATTTTTGGAACAGATTTGCTCCTCCACTTTTAATTCACATGCTGCCTTGCTTTGTAATACTTCCACATCCACACAAGTTCTTACAGAAAAGCTCAGCTAAACAATAACAACAACCAAAACAGAACACTGTTACCTACCTATATTTACACAGATATAAAGACTAAGTCTGGCTTCTATGGGAGCACAAAATCTGCCCTTTGTCTGATCTCAACGCTGCCGCTTAAGCAGTTACTACTTAAGAAACTCTACAAAATAGCTAGTTTTATTTAGTCTAATAAGAATTTGAATTGAGGACTTAAACTAGGAGCCCCTGCTTCCTGTTGCTGTTGTCAGATAACATCTTTTAGCTCATTTAGCTCAAGAAATGAAACTCCAACTTGATTTAAATCATGACCTAGATCTAGTTAGACTCGTTAAGAAATGCATGCTTAATAATGTACTGTGTCAGAGTCTCTGTTCTGAAGATGTTCCAGCCGTACATTGCCTAACTAGCATATTGAAAATATCTAAGAGATGGTGAGGTTGGCAGAATACTTATTTCTCTTTTTGAACCTGTGAGAGAGTCCTGAGATGAGGGAGGCATAGCTCTCTTTACAAAAAGGCAACAAACACCTGATGCGCATGGCCTGGTATTTTAAAAGCGAGAAAGAAAAGAGTACTTTTGTTCTGCTGCTAACACTGCCTGAAGGCTTAAGATTTGCAGCTGAAGAAATTGATGACAGTGTTAATAACCACTTTGGACAACTCGCGCTGAGCCACGCGTTCACCAGGTTTTATTTGTGCCTCATCAAATTGCAGACTTTCCCAGCCCTGCCAGCAGCTCCTGCACAGCCCTGCTTCAGCTGAATTCCTTTGTCACTCCCAGCCTTATCCCTAAATCTAAACTTTACCTAACTGTTGGCTGACTCATAGCCCAAGACTTAAAACCATTATATTTAACAGGTTCTTAGGAGAGGGTGGCTTTTTTTTTTTCCCTGGTTTTTTTTTTTTTCCCCCTGCTGCTTACCTGGCTTTGGCAGCCCCACTCCCACTGGCTGTTCTCCACTCCCAACCCTACCTGACCAACATCCCAGTCATAAGTCTAAGAAGATCCCAGGGTTAAGAGTTGGTACGCAAGCCAACAACACACTCGAGCAGTCAGCTCCTGTGTTTCTGGAGGAAAGTGCACAAGTAACACTGATCTTCAAGTGGGCTTTTTTCTTGGTGTCTCTTGAAGCAGGGCCACACTTCATCTTTTACAACAACTGCAGACAAGGAAGTTTGCATCCCAGAAGACCTCACTGTTCAACACTGATTTTCAAATTTCAAAGCTAGATTCCATCCCTGGCTCCTACTTGGAAAAAAAAAGTCAGATTTATAAAGACATTCAAATAGTGATGTTAGCTATAAAGTAAACCTAGTTCCAAAGGAACAGGCAGATGAATTCAGCAGCACTTCATGCAAGAATGAAATCTTTCTTCTGCCCTTTCACTGGGTCCTGGGAAAAACATTTCCTTGACTGAGGAAGATCAGTTTCACATTCTTTAGGGCTTTGGCAGCTCTAGGGTTCCGCTGTACTCTCTCACCCCCTTGCCAACTATTATACATCCACTGCCTTATAGGCCATATAGGCTCTAGAAACAGGCTTCATATTAGCTGAAGATCAAGCAGTGAATAAGGTCAACACTGCTCAAGTTAACTTGAATATGTGCTTACCCCACCTGGCATTAAATCAGCACGCAGGCCTCTGCCATCCAGTGCTGACCAAGACATCCTGCATCCAGGCTGCCTGCTCTGGGGCAGCTCTTTCCCACTTTCACATTATATTTTCCCAAGGAGAGAGGTATGCATCCTTAATCTAAGCAGACCTAAGTTTCCCCATTTAAAGTTATCAAGTCAGATGGAAAACCTACACTGATTATACATAATCCTTCAATAAGAAGTGTGTGAAATGAAGCATTTTGTATATTGCTTACCTGTTATATTATCATACGCAGGAGAGTAAGAACACCCCAGGAAAAGTATTTTAGTTCAGATCCATTAAATGGCATTTAATCCCAAATTACAGTGAGATGGGCTAGGGAGTACTGTTATTACATCACATAAGATAAAAAGAATAGTATTTCCCGAACAAGGTGTTTTATGCACCGATTCTTAACACTGTCTTTGTCTAAGTCCGTAAGTATCAGTGTACTGAAAACGGTTTTCTTCATGTTCTACAGCTCCAACGGCTGGTGAGTTCAGAGATGCAAGTGAACTCTGCTTTAAACAATCAGCAGTCACACCCGCACTTCCCAGCAATACATTTATACTCCTTAGAGGTGTAACACTCTGGCAGGTTTTGTTTTCAGAAGTATAAAGCAGGGCTGGATTTCACGTTCTTGTAGCTAGCAATGTCATTCCACACAGCTGCAGTTTTCCAATGTTCAACAGTGGCTAAGAATTAGAGCCATGGCCAAGCACGTACTGATTACCTGCAACAGCCTGCCTGCTGTTCACACCCCCAAACCTCTGGAGCCATTCCAGCCTGCATTGAAACGGCGCACCTCTAAGAATGCTGCATGTTTGGCACACATTTTAAAATATCCCTATGAACAAAGCTTACTTTTGTAATGATTTTGCTATACAGTTGACCTGTCTAATGCATTTATGGGTTTCTCATACATTTCAAAACCATCAAAATGAAAAGACAGGTATCTAAAGGTGCACTGAACTCATAAAGGCACCCAACAAAGATTTTCTGACAAGTAAACGTTCCGGCTGCAACAGCTTGCCACTGCATAGAGATTCAGTTTCCACAAAGTTTCCAGTGCTATTTCAATTATTAAAATTCATAGCACAGTACCAACTACAGAGAGGTAGTCATCTTCCAAGCTGGTTGCACACTGATCTTGAATGTTGCCTTTGCTGACAGACCTGCAATAGTCTCTGGTAGTTTCCACTTGTCTCCAAAGACACAGCAGATGTGGAGTGCTTCATTTGAACTGGTTGTCAATCAGTGTTCCTTTCATCTTGGCTTTCTTGGCTTCCAACTCAGCCTAAGAAAATTATGACATAATATCTGAGAACATTTCCTTTCAGTGCTCTAGTGAGTTGTCTTTCTTATCCTAACATCACAAGCTTCTCACATCAGAAGCAAGAGTAACTCAGTCCTTTATGAACCCCCTCCTCCTCTGCAGTACAAGGGGACTGCCTTTAAAGTCGTAAAAAGCCCAAGTCTAACTGCACAGGTGACCATTTCGTAGAATCACAGAATGGTTTGGGTTGGAAGGGACCTTCAAGATCATCTGGTTCCAACCCCACTGCTATAGGCAGGGACACCTCCCACTAGAGCAGGCTGTTCACAGCCCCATCCAGCCTGGCCTTGAATGCTCCCAGAGAGAGAGCATCCACAGCGCCTCTGGGCAACCAGTTCCAGTGTCTCACTACCCTCATAGTAAAGAGCTTCCTCCTAATATCCAGTCTAAATCCACCCTCTTCCAGTTTAAAACCACTTCCCCTTGCCCTGTTGCAACCTACTCTTACAAGAAGTCCCTCTTCAGCTTTCCTGTAGGCCCCCACCCTGAGATGGAAGCTGCACACTTTTCTCTCCCCATTTACTGCTCTCCTGTCACAGCAGGTAAAAATCAATTGTGATGTTCTTACTGCTAATTCTTCAAGATATCTTTGTGCTGGTAGCTGAGCAGGCAGATCCTCTGCTGCAGCATTAGCCTGCCCTGACACCTCACAGTAAGGACCTGATCTGTCAAGCGGGCTTGGCAGCACAGTGTTAGAGATGCTCCAACTGGCTGAACCTCAGCATGGTACTCCCCCAGTCTGTGTTCCCTGACCAACAGGCTGTGCAAATCTCTCTGCAAAAACTCTGCTGTCTGCTTTTCATTCAGTTCTGTAGGTAATTGTACAATTTTACACTGAAAAAATCTAGAACATCTTTATTCAGCCTGTAAAGAAAAAGAAGTCTTCACAAAGCTACTTGCTACCCATGACCTTACCAGGACCTCTCTACCTACACCCAGAGTTGGACCTGCAAATAGCTTCTGTGTGCAAAGTTAACAGTTCTAATGGACTTGTGTCCATCACTAAAAACAAACCACTCACCAACTCCTGTAGCCTTCTTTTGCTCATTCCTTTGCGTTCCAGCTGCTTCTCAATCACTTTTGCATTCTGTGCATAGGAATCTGCAATCTCCCTCTGAAAAACATACAACATCGCTTTGCAATAGCAAGCCCTGAAGCATCAACACCTCATCCAAACAGTGAGGTAACTGTCAGCTCTGAGCACTGGCATGACTGCCACCAAGGGCAGACAAAACTCACTGCTTCGATCTCCTCCTCCTCTTCATCAATTGTGGAAACAGTAACAGAACTGAACTTGCCCATGTCTTTGGTCCGTTTGGTCATCATCACCTAGATGAAAGGCAAAGCATTTCATTAAAACTTGGGAAAAGTTGTGCCATAACGGATTACTTCCTCCTCCAAGGCTTTTAAGGTTTCTTATGCAAGTCACTAAGATTACCTGAACTTGGCTGGTGGCAAAGAAACATCCTCAACAATTTCTGGGCTTAGTGATGTGATTATCAGAATCAAACTCACTGACACTTCTAGCCAAATTTTGAGAACTACCACACCTATTATCAATCTGACCTATTTACAAATGGAAGCTTTCAGGTGACTAAGTCTCAAAATAAGGCAAAGTCCAGATTGCCAAATTTATCTTGCTTTTCTTGTGCCGGGACTTCCAGTCTGCAGTAGTAAACTTAAGGCAAAGAGGGAGAAGACCCAGAACCGAGTTACTGTTTACTGGTCCATTTCTTTCTTCTTCCTTCCTTAATACATAACTTTACTTGCACCATGTTGAAAAGCAGAGACAGCCCTTTCACTTCTAGAGCAGGTTACCTTTTTGGGAGGTTCTTGCTTCTGAGTATATATGTTGGTTTTCCCAAAGCCTTGTCCAAACTTGACCACAGCACCATCGACAATGAAGGTCACCGGAGCGTTCTTCTGTTGGTGCTGGTAGAAAAGCAGTAATCCACACCTGGAATTAAAGCACATCCTGCCGTGAGCAACCCTGGACTCTGGGCTCTTGCAGTCAGTAGACTAGCTAACAATTACCAACAAAAACCACTGCCACCTCCTACTCCTGAAAAAAGGCAGGACAAGGAGGGACGTTTTGTAATTACCACAAGGGATAAGAAGACTAGTTTTGAGGAGGCAGAGCAAACAGAGGGGAACTTTAAAAAAGAGAAAGAGCAGCATTAGCCCCCCACTCCCGCGCAGCAGGCAGCACTCACTCACTTGCCACACTTCTTCCGGAACTGCCGTTCTATGCCTTCGGGCCTGCGGGAGAGAGACAAGAGATGTCACGGCCATGCTAGGCTACCCAGGCGGGTCCCCCCGTGCCCGGCCGCTCCGTGCCAACCTGCGCAGGAAGACGGTCTCCTCCTCCTCGGCATTGCAGAACTTGTGCGCGTGCTTGGCAGCATCGATAACCCGAGCGCGGTCCCGCGGCCGCATGGGCAGCTTCTCCAGCTGGCAGTCTGCGGGCGCGGAGGGTCAGGCGACCGGCACCGGCACCAGCACCACCCCGCGCACCTCCCCCGGCCCTGCCCGCCGCCTCCGGCCGCCCCGCTCACCCAGCACCAGCACCATCTGCCCACACAGACAGTAGTAGACGTGCAGCGGTTTCTCGCCATCATCATACTCCTCGCGGTCGCGGGTATCGGAGCAGACGACGGAGCGCGACACCACCTTCGGCATGGCGACGGCGGGGGAGCGCTGACGCCAGCGCGCAGGCGCAGTCCACGCGAGGCCGGAACTTCTTCCGGCAGCTGCACCACGACTTCCGGTAGCTCTGGCCCGAGTGGGCGGGACTCCCCACTGTGCGGCGGGAGTGGGGAACGGGAACTGGAATGGGAGCACGGGGCAGGGCCGGCCTTTCCCTTAGCCCGTCCGCAGCGCCTCAAATTAAACGTGAGGGTAAACCTGAGGAAAATGGGACCCACCTAACACATCCACCGGCAGGGACAGAAGCCGTTTGCTCTTAAGCTTTATTACAAACACAGCAGAGCCCGTTTCCCCCGGAGGCCGCCGTGTGCAGACAGAGCAAGACCGCAGCTCCACCCCAACGTACACCCACCAGGCCCCGCCTGAGTTACCTCCTCACAGCCCGGCCCACCAGCGCCGCCGCCGGGGGAAGGAGTTCCATCTTCCCCATGACGTCACGGGCCCCGTCACCCCCCGCCCGCCGCGGCTGTTGGTACGGCCCGACGCCTCAGGCCCCGCCCTCCGCTCTCCTCCCACGGTGGGAGCGGCCGGGCCGGCAGCACGGCGGCATCCGGCTCCGCCTCTCTCCCCCCCCCGCGGCTGTTGGTACGTGCCGGGATCGCCCGGCAGCAGGCGCAGGGATCGGTGCGGCCCGGGGCTTCACCCCGCCCCCGCCTCAGTGGTAGAGGCCGTGACCGCTCCCGTTCGCCGGTGCTGCTGCTGCTATCTCAGTCGGAGTTTGCTGCCGTTCCCGGGCGCCCCGTCCTCCCTCCGACGGTGTATGAGTGATTCGTAACCCCGACTCGCCATGTCCACTCCGGCCCGTAGGCGCCTCATGCGAGACTTCAAGAGGTACCGAGGCTGCCGGCGGAGGGCAGCGGGGGGTGAGAGGGCGCGGGGCTCGGCCCCGCCGGGGGCGGAGAGGGCCGCACAACATGGCGGCGGGGCAGGGCGCGCTCCGCCGATTGCGTAGCGCCGGGCCGCGCCGCCCGCCGCGGGTTACGCCGTTTGCGCAGCGGCGCCCGGCTCCCCGCCCGGGCTACGCCGAATGCGCAGGGGCGGGCTGGGGGCGGCGCCGCGCTGAGCCCGCACCGCTGTGCCCACAGGCTGCAGGAGGACCCCCCGGCCGGGGTGAGCGGGGCCCCTTCCGAGAACAACATCATGGTGTGGAACGCCGTCATCTTCGGGTGAGTGCCGCGCGGCGCGGCGGGAGGCGGGCGCGGGGCCGGCCGGACGCCGCCGTAACGCTTTGCTCTGCTTCTATTCCCCCGCAGGCCCGAGGGGACCCCCTTCGAGGACGGTGAGTGTGGCTGCGGGGTGGAGGGTGGGCTTCGCGGCAGCAGGAGGCGGGGGATGGTAGGGGGCGCGAGGTTTGAGGGAGCGTCCTGCGGAGGTGTGAACACCGCTCAGTGCCCCAGGTTGCGTTGAGGAGGGGGAAGTACCACATGGGGCACTACTCGGAGCCCAGCATAGGGCTGCTGTATGCAGAACACTGCCTGAAGCCTGGTGTAGAGCTGCTGTCATACTGCATTATTTGAGATACGTTCCTTCTGACATTTCAGTGCTTTGCCCGTAAGTCCCGTGCAGACAGAATTCTGTGTTGGCATCAGTCTTGTTCAGCTGCAATCAGTGGTACCCAGGGTTAAAGGTTAGAAGCAGCTTTTAGCTTCTATAGCTGCCTCCGCAGACCCTGACCCAGGCCTTCTCTAGGCAGCTTCTGTTTGGCCTTGATGCCTCTTGATGCCTTATTGATGTTATGAACACTTTAGCATCACTGTGAAAACTTGTTAGACGTGAAATGCTGTCCAAATGAAATCGAGGATGCATTTTTTAAGATACTTCGGGTGCAGGCTGTAATTAATCCTAGGTCTCTGTGACTCATGCCAAAAATATAAGCAAAACTTCTCTTCCATCGTTCTTGGCTAACTACTTGTTTATTTTTGAGTGAGCATCTGAAGTTCCAGATGTTTTCTGTGAGGATTTAATATATTTTAAGTATTTGAGGCTGAAGGACTACAAAATCTACAGTTATTTCTTTTAATTGATTAGTTAAGAATCCTGCTGGAGGAGCTGTTCAGGACATTAGTGTTTGGAACTTCAGTATTCCGTAACACTGTACATAAAGCTGGTAGACCAAATGCATTCTGTTATCTTTATTATAGAATCCTTTGAGTTGGAAGAGACCTTTAAATATCATTTAGTCCAACCTCCCTGCAATAGACAGGAAAGCTTAGGATTAGGGGCTCCCTTAAATTTCCCTGAGGGTTGCTTCTGCTGCCTGGCCTCCTGGTGCTCTGCTTCTCCCAGCGATCTGCTGTCTGGGTGCAGAGAGGCCTCTCTTTGCAGTGTGGTAAAGCACAGGTTGTTGATCTGTTCAGTCTCTTCCAGTGCAATGTGAGTTTAACAGATGATATAATAGCTTTTTTTCCCATATATTTCCAACTAGTTGCAGAAGGTTGGAGGCCGCTTTAGAGATTTCATGCTGGTTTGATTTTTGTCTGTGTTTGGGTAGCACTGAGTCATTATCTTGAAAACTTGGGGCACCTTGTGCTCACAGCAGCCTGAAGTCCAGACAGACACCTGAGTATGCTACTGCTGTCCTGTTGCTTTGGCTGATCTTATAATCTTGGTGTGTGATGGACTGCTGTTTTCTTAGCAGAGTGTGTTTTTCACAGTGCACTCTCAGGAAAGCAGATCATGTTTATCACTGTTTCTCTGGGACATGCCTTACGTGGCGCTAGATAACGAAGTGCTGGATGGAGCCTGGAGATACAGCACTGCTGGTGCCTGCTCTGCACTCTCCCTTTGGTGAGAAGACTGGAGGTAGCACAGTTCAGATGCAGTTGAGCTTAATGTAGTTAAGATTCAGAAGACTTATTTATAGTATGCTGTTATTTGGGCTTGTTTTGTTCATGCCCTTGCGGATCCAAGGTACACTGGAGTTCTGTAACCCTTCTTTATCAGGGCAGTGCACTTCTGTATTCTTGTTTTAATCTCTGTCCCTCCTGGGTGCTACTGTAAGACTTCAGGTTGTGAAAGTAGGCTATCAAAAATGTCAGTTGTTCTAGCTTTAATAATTTCAACATTGTGGGAATTGCTGTTCTTCATCCTTGCTCTGGTGAGTCCCTTTTTCAGTCTTAGCTTCTGAGGTTTCATAGCTTTGCCTGAACTGAAAGCCCTAAGCTCAGATGCGTGTTTACATGCTGTGCAAAATGCTGATAACAACCCTCCCTTCGTTCCACCTCCAGACATGTGAGGTGTCTTCACAACTGAAGGATGACTTGGCCTGTGAGCAACTGCTAATTTAGATCAGTGGCAAAACTTCCATCTCCTGCTTTGAAAGCATTGAGTTGCAGATGTCTGCAGTAGGACTTCAAGGATGTTTATCTTGCCTTTACCGTATTTCTTAGAATCTGTGTGCTTGTGGCACGTGAACTGGTAATGTTGACCCCGTCGTGGAAACCCAGGCTCCCCCAAGCCCTACGGACCCATTTCTCTGAAGCTGAATACTTGATACTGTGGTTAGCACAGGATTCCTGGCTTGAGGGGAGTTAAGTAACAGCTGTTGCAGTATCCTGTCTTTCTGCCATCATGCGGGCAGCTTGGACAGAGAAAGCAATGTGTTTACCCTCGGTATGGCTTGTTCGTTACCAAAGGAATATGGGTTCAGTATCCTCAGTGGGAGAGGCTGGGGCTGGTGCGGTGTTATGGGCACTGATGTGGAGGGGCTTGGCAGGGCTGTGGGCACTGCAGGGCAGGGTATGCGGCTCGGAGGAAGAGCCTCCTCTGAGGTGAGGCAGGAGAAACAGACGGACGAGGTAAGTGCAGAACAGACATGGGAACATTCTGGGATCAGGATGATCCCAGCATTTGTAGGATGACAGTGAATTCAAAAATCTTTGTTCTAAAACTGGCTGTCAGGAAACAGTTGGAAGGGTTACTAGTTGAAAGCTGTGAAGTTACTGACACTGTGGACAATGAAGGAGTCATCCTGGCAGTGTGCTGTCATACCCATTCCACTTGTGTGAGTGACCCCAGACTGCCGTTCACTGAGTCTTTGGAGCTGTCTGCTAACGGAGCTCAGCAGTGAGCTGTTGCATGCTGCAGGATTTCTTTCAAAGAGCCACTGCTGCTTGGAATTGACTTTGAGTTGGGAGGTACTCCAGCTGGAAACCGTCCAGTCGCTCACATGAGTTGGCATTAAAAGTAATGCTGTCCTATCCCTAGCAAGATGGATGGCTTCCCCATTTTTAGTTGTTTTAAATGGATTTTTAAGACTAGACTGCCCTTGATTTGTTCTTTGGCCATCTTATCTGTCTTCTCTGCATCTGCTTCAATGGGTGTTCTAAAATAACATTCATTTTCTTGAGTAAATTTACTGAACTTTGTTATTTGATGGTTTGAGCTTGATTTTTACCCTACTTGCTTAGTCGGTCTTCTGCAGAAGTGCCTGCTTTAGTACTTCCTGAAGAGGGTACTGCAAACCAGAGCTGGGACCCGGTACTTGGGAGTTCCTCTCATGTTTGGTTCTAAAGCTCTCATGTCACCAGGGTTGTGCTGTGTGGGGAAGGGACGTATGAGGGATGTCTGCAGCTGGCAGGTTGTTACCGACTTTGTAGCCTGTTTTTCAGGCTGGTCTCAAATCTCTCTCTGTGCCTCTGGATTAGCGAGAGTAAAACTTGAAAGCCTCACTGCAGGCTTCCACTTAATTGAGTGACCTTAATGCACAGACTTTTCCTGTTTGGAAAACTGTGATGTTCTTATTGTTCCTTTTGCTTTCCAGTAGGATGGCGTGCTGTTGGCTCTGTGCTCCTATGTTGTTGGGCTGCTAATAAAAATAGCAAACAGGCAAAAACTTGTTTTTAGGCAGCTGAGACTTCCCACTGCACAGAAACTGTTCCACTTTGAGCTGCCCAGAAAGCTCTCGGGCATCTGTACAGGCTTCGTATGCAAACTGGAATGTCAGAGCAATGACCTGTGTTATAGTTTATAGCCTTACAAAGGAGGATTTCCTAGTAAATCCTGCAGTTCCTTACTGATCTGTAAAAAGGGAAAGGGGTCAAAGATCTGTTCTTTGGCCACCAGCCGCTGGCACGCTTGCCAGCCAAATGAGGGAATAACCACAGTTAATCAGTGCCAGAAAAGTCCCTCACAGCAGGAAACAAGGATGAGCTTCGTAAGTGAGCCCCTGAATTCTCTTTTGAGCACTGTGTGGGGGGCAGGGAAGCTGTCCCTGATAATGTCAGACCACCTTTGCAAAGCCAGGTGGTACATCTGCTGGGCAGCTTGCCATGGCTGTTACTGTAGGGTCTGGTGTGCTCCTCTTACAGGAGAGCTGTGTGTTTGTACAAAGGTGCTTCGGGTATTCCTGGGCGTGCACAGGCACTTCGTATTCTGGCGTGTGCAATGAGATGGCATAGTGAAGAGAAGGCTGCACTTTCCTTAGTTACTGATGAGGGTCACTAGCAGTGCTTAGTCCTTCAGACCCATGTTTGGGCAGTTTATTTGTCAGATTTCTGATCGTCAGATTGCCATAGTCTGAAGAGAAGGGCTAAAATCAGTCAGGTTAGTGCATTGCTAAGATTGGTTGGTCTGGGACTTAATCAGCCATTCCCAAAGAAAGGGTAGCTAACCTGAAGTAAATAACCAGAATGTTGTTTAGAATGTCTAGTAAGAATGCTGCTTGCAGTACTGCTTGCTTAGCACTACGATCTCATTACCTGATTAGGAAAAAAAAAATCCCTCAAATCTAAGCATCTTTTAGCAGTGACAGGAGGAACTCCCACAGCAGAGAGAAGTAGCAGTCTCATTCTGTGCTCAGCAATAGATTTACAAGCACAGTTGTATCAGTTTATGATTATATAGGAATGATTCTTGATCATCTCGTGTAAATTTGTTCCAAATAAAGCTAATGTATTTCTCTTTCAACTCCAGGAACATTCAAACTTACAATAGAATTCACAGAAGAATATCCAAATAAGCCGCCTACTGTTAGATTTGTCTCTAAAATGTTTCATCCAAACGGTAAGTATTTACACAGTACATTTAATTGTAGTTTTCTGTAAGAGCTGCAGAAATAGACTATTTATTATAAAAGTTTGTACTGTCTAATAAGCACAATTCCAGTGTGCTTCTGTGCAGTTCCGATGAAGGTGACTGTGTGAGCTGTGCTCAGGCTTGAGATGAGCAGAAGATGCCTCTTAGCCTGCAGGTGGTGCAGCACTGTATTACGAGGCTCCTCTTTCAGCTGTCTGCTGATGCGTGTGACAGAAGAGAGAACTTGAAAAGTTCAAGATATTTGCTGTTCTCTATACGTACCGTGTACATATAATTACACTTCCGATTGCAGTTGTCTTCTGTCATATTTTTTTGTAGAACTGTGGGCCTGTATGAATGCCATACCTTGAAATGTAGCACTAGGTTCCAACTATAGCCAGTAAGATCGCTGAATCAGTCCCTTCCGTTGGTCATTAAAGGTTGGTTCCTTGGCTCAAAGAAATACTAGCTTCATGAATACCTGAAACTTAGCAGGCATAGCTAAGTAAGCTACATACACATAGCGAGTGAGCCTGCGTGGGCTAAGCGCGCTGAGGGAAGGCTCTTGTAGAGCTGTCATGAGACTAGGCATTGACCGCTGTAGATGTATTCTGGGGAAACCTTACATGTAAACAGCTCTTTTTTTAGTGTTCCTTATTTGGATCACATGTGGAAAGCTTAAAATTTTTGCCTTCAATCTCTTGGTGGTTTCATCTTTCCATAGCGGTGGCTGCAGTGTCACGGAGAACCTTGGCATTGAAGAATAAGCAGGGTTTGAGCTTGAATACTGGAGGCAGCTGCCAGTGACAAGCTTCATCTCCTACATGCGGGCCTGTCTGTTGGATTTCAGTCTGTCACACAGTACTGGCTTCTGTCCTGTTTGTCAGTATATGGGTTTTCAGGATCAGACAATACTGGGAAAAACTGAGAAGCTATACAATATACAGTTCCTGTTTTAAGCCATTCTTCTTGAACCTTTTCTAGTCTATGCAGATGGTAGTATATGTCTGGATATTCTTCAGAATCGCTGGAGTCCTACTTACGATGTCTCTTCCATCTTAACATCCATACAGGTAAAAAAGATTTCTGCATGAAAAGGCAGAATGAAATTGGGATGCTTTTTTTTTTTTTTTAAATAAACAACTCAGGAAAAGCATTGTTGGCTGCTCAGAGCCAGCAAAGGAGCTAAATGTTGCTATTTTTTTAAGTGTGAAAACTTACTCTGTGTAAATTAACCAGCCTTAGAGACGCACAGAGGCTGCTGAAGGTGTCCAGCTCCAAGACTGAAAGCTTGCAGTAACTTACAGCTGGAGTAATGCAGTGTGCCCTACCTGTATCTAGATGAACTTCTGCCCTCTTACTAATATGGATGGTTTAGAGAATATCACAGGATCACCAAGGTTGGAAAAGACCTACAAGATCATCCAGTCCAACCATCCACCTATTACCAATTGCACTCCCTAAACCATATCCCTCAGTGCAACATCCAAACGTTTCTTGAACGCCTCCAGGGACGGTGATATATTGCAGAAAGCGATGTGTTGCAGAAACTGTACTTCCACGTGTCTAAGCGTCTTTTTTCTTTTTGCACAGTCTCTGTTGGATGAGCCAAATCCTAACAGTCCAGCGAACAGCCAGGCAGCTCAACTATACCAAGAGAATAAGCGGGAATATGAAAAACGGGTTTCTGCAATAGTAGAACAGAGTTGGCGTGATTGTTGACCCAGGATGATGCAAATGAACACTCTGGTGATGAGGAAAGTATATGAAGTGTCTGAGTCATCTTCCTCCTAGCATCACTGCATTTACTTTGAAAGCAGAATAGCTGTTGTGCCGTTGCCACCCTCCCTTGCTGAAGCTTCTTCTCCTTGGACATAATAAAGCACCCACTTTGAAGTCAAATGTACTGTACTTGGGTTACTTGCAAAAGAATTACTGATTCTGAATTCATTTTCTGTGGTCCCTCTCCAGTCTTAGGGCAGTATTGTGCATTTCTGTAGTGTACACTAAGCTTTTAATTGTAATTGTGTTATACACAGTGATGCTTATGTGTAGCTTGACAAAAGGGATGTTTATATACATACACATTTTTTAACTGATATTACTAAAGTGCTGATCTGTCCAGGCTGGTCATTTACTATTGGTTTAGACTCCACTGCATTTGTAAGTACCGAGTGAAGAAGTAACGCTTCTTTTCTTCATTTGTACTGGTTTACCAACTCTTAACTAGTTTGTAAGAATGGTAGTCACTTCTACACTTCACAGGTGAGATTTATGTACAGGTATACATAAATCACTTCAGGTGTGGTACTTTGATCTTTACTTGGGGTGAGAAATAAAACCTTTTTTTTTCTTTTTTTCTTTTTAAAGTAAAGTAGTATGTTAAGGGACATGCCTATGGAGACTGCTCCACTAAGTTTCTGTAGTCCTGTCACTGAGGCGTTGCTGGACAAAAGCAGGTAGAGCTGCGGTACTCTTGAGTTAAAGCCCTTCCGTATTAAGGAAGAGGTAAAACCCAAAGCGTTCCAGAGGTGGAATTATTCTCCTTTTAGTGTCTTTATTGGAGAAAGATAAGTTCTTTGGTATCCAGCTTTGCCTTGTGGAAAGTTTGAATAAAGTATGGGGTAGGCACTTCAGTCTCTGCAGTTCCCGATCTTTGTAGTTTACTGTGGTTTATGTGAGCTACTGCTGCATGCTTGAGTTAGTTTCTCTTCAATTTTATCCAAGTATTTTTTCAACTCTGAGAAAACAGTTGTTAAGTCCAGACTCACTTTTTTGTACGGCTAAGTTTGTACATTTGGATACAGTTCCTTAAGCAGCAGTGTGGGATGAAACCTACGATTGTGTTGTCCAATGTTCCAGTGTCTTTTGTGTGCACATTGGTTTGTTAGTTAAGAAGTATAACTTTGCACAAGTAACCCATGTAAGAAACTGTACATTTTTCAAAACTTGTAAATAAAAAGTGTAACCTTAATGCTTATTGTATAAATAGGCAAGAGGTGTGTAACTGTGGTTATTCTGAGACAGCAGGAGGGATCTCAGGCTGCACACCAACTTCTACCAGCAAGGCTGGGGCAGGAGCTGCGCTTGGGCTGAGCTGTATGTTCACAACGCAGATACAACTTGAGCCATTCCAGGTGGAGGAAGAACAGGCCTGGGTCAGCTCGCAAGATGGAACAACAGAGACCTGCAGAAAGCTCAGGACAACATCACTCCTAGGGATAGGCTGTTGCAAAAAAAGTCTGTAATAATATGTTAGTAATAGTAGCTTACGAGGCTCGGTAACTGGCATGAGAATCATACTTCTTCTCTGCCCGTCTCATGAAGAGGAGAACATGATGAAAATGAGTGGCATCTAACAAAAGCTAGTACTGCTCCTCAGCTCCACAATTAAGACAGCCTGACGGGTTCTTAAAAATAAATAAATCAGGCATTAGCCCATCTCTGTGACAACACACGCTGAGCAGGCCTTCTGCCTTGCATAGGGCAGCCTTTCACCACTGCAGCTGTGCTTAGTCATGCTTGCTAGCTTTCCTAAAGGACTGTCTAAGCTGAACCCTTGTAATTGCTTCTTACTTACCAATGTCAAGAAGCCAACTACAGGAGGTAGAGATAGAGGTTATTAGATTCCCTGCGTGGGGCTAGAGCTGATAGGCCCTTAGGAGTGTGCATGGACAGAGTATATTTGACTCGACCAATCTTGATTCTTAAGCATCTGTTGTGCAAAACTCACCCAAATCAAGAGCCAGTCAAGCAACAACCATCTAGTTACACAGACTAAGCTTAGCACTGGTGTGGAATACCCCCAACACCTGGGAAGACAAGCAAAAGGTATGAGAGGGATCTCAGCCATTTCCCTGTACCCTGTGTAACTATTTCTGCCTTTGCAAGCAGAAGCCTTTCTGAATGGCTCACGTTAATCTCATAGTATCACCTGCACCACTCCCTCTATTTTTGTACGTCTTGCTACTCACTAAAAAGCAGGATGGCATCAGCCCTAAGGCAGCCAGAAATGAAAAACCTCACCTTTTACCGTTTTCCTATGCAAGTTCTTAATCCACTAAATTTCAAACCATGTAATGCTGGTTCCGGGAAGCTTACAAGCCTTATATCACCTTGTACTGCTGGTAACTACCCCTGCAGCAGTACCACACATCCCGCGCCCCCTCCCACGCTGTTCAGCAGAAAGACTTCTCAGCCCAACACTGCCCTGGGGCTCCTGCTACTTTTCCCGGTGGCACCAAGCTCGAAGGACCTTTTGCAGAACCAAGCTAGGGAAAGGGAGTTGCACTCCTGCCCACAGGAATACTTGGAACTACCAGGCTTCTTCCACACTCCTATGCTGCCACCTGCTATAACCCAGCACCCCTGGGAGCAGAATTCAGAAGCAGAATGCACAATGCACGAATAAAAGAAAACCCTTTCAGAATTTTCTGCCACCTTATCCTTCAAAGACAGCAGCAGGTTTTTATTTCAGGCACCCAAGCTGAAACCACCTAGTTAAAGATAGGAAGAGATGCTCTCTCTGTCCCAGGAGTGTCTTACCTTTAAGTGAAGTCTTCCAGGAGAACCTCCTCCTTCTCACTGTTTGGCTGAAAAATCCCTCCCAATGCACATCTCTAGGATCTTCTCCATCAGCGGGGGTCAGTCACCCAGAGCCAGGTATTAAAAAAAGAACAGTGTAAGAAACGAAAACACAACGTAAAGAAATGAAGAGGTAAATACTGGAAGTAGATAAAAAGCAACAGCTGAGACGGCATAAGCCAACAGGAGAACTGGCGAGGAATTAAAGTACTAGGATTGGTTTTACCAGTCGTCCTTGCACAAAGAATCAGCAGGCCCTACTAGTGACAGAAGAACAGCATCTCTAGACAGATCTCCCACTTAGCTCTTCTAAGGTCCCTGCCTGACCTCCCTGTTTTCCAGGCACAATGTGGGTGCTCCCCCGAGGCTCGCACAGCTCTATTTCACAGCCCCGCTGGAGGCACGACGCAGGCAGCAGCACAGCCTGCTTCCCAGGCAGGAGGAGCACTCCAGACTCCAGCACCAACGAGATCCCACACTTGCACCGCGCTTCAGAGCAATGCGACCATTTGCTTGTGAATTGCCCTTGACATAACACAAGCAGAGATACATTAACAGAGCAGAGAAATAATTAGGCACAGATTAAATTTTGCTTGGGTTAAAGAGCTTATATTCAAAGTAAAAAAATAAGTTATATAACATTCCCCACAAGCTACACGAGCATCTCTGACGCGTGGGCTCCGTGTTTACCTCCAGTTTTTATATTTCACACTTCACTGTGGTATGTACATACGACAAGCAGTGCTTCAAGGTAAAAATCCACTGGAATTAGCTGAGTCCAATACACTGATGAGTAAGGCGCATTCAGTGACTTTCAGTATGGGAGGCTCAAGGTAAAAGCCTATGAATAAAACCGTACCGTTACACCAGGTAAGGACATTTCTCCACATACGTACACAGCAGAGACAAGACCTTGCTATATACACGTTTCTTAAGAATAAATGCAGTTTTCACACATTTCTTTTTACACAAAAGGTGACAAAATCGTTCGGGTTTGTTTGTTTGTTTTTTCCAGAAATAAAGCTGTATTTTTATTGTCATCAATACCAACTTTACATACAGATTCATTCCTCCAAACTGCATTTCCTTTGCTTTTTATCCTTTTTGTTTTTAAAACAAGGCATTTTTTCCTTTCTCAGTCAAAAAGGTTAAGAAGAATAAAGGAACTATAATTTTAAATGGTGTCAAATTCTTTCTGGTTGGACGTGTTTTCGCTATTACAAAACTATTAAAATGTGAAGGAACAAGTATTATCAAAGACATACAGTAACAGCACTACTGGTGTTGGGTTGTGCTACTATGCTCGAATAGAACTTGGTCAGTCCTAATTGTCTAGCAACATTTTAGAAACCATGTGAGCAAAGTAAACGATTTTAATGTTAACATATCACGCAACAAGAAATGCAGCATCTCTTTCTTCAACCAGGTATCTAGAAATGTCATTTCTAACTTTCACTGGTAAAATCAGACACTGAACCTCAATTAGCTTGAGGCATGATAAGCTCATAATGCCCAACATGGCCTTCTTGCTTCAGCTGGTCCAACAGATCCTCCTTGCGCCGCTTTCTGCTTACCACCAAGTACCTATCATGGCCCTGGCCATGAGATTTACTTTTAAGACCGTATTTTTGGGCAATCTGATGTATCTGCTTCCGTTCATCGTTGGTCAGTTCTGTAGAGAATGTCAAGTCCACGTGACTTTCTGAGTGGGCATAGTTTCGAATGATCTGTTCAATATCTCTTTTAGCGATTTTATTTACCCTTTCCACATCAAGCCCAAGTCCTTCCCTTTTAAACTGCTCCTTCACTGAAATAGGCTCTCTGATTCCTTCGCCGTCCTTCCCTAGGCCACCACCTGTCCAGCCCATCTTCCTTAAAATTTGATTCCCAATGTTGTCTTCTTTGATCTTCTGTTTCAAAGCATCTTCTGCTGATCGCCCCCGAATCTCATTTCTGGAGATGACGTCTTCAATGGTGCCTTTTTTCAGATTATTAACAACAGTTGGCTGAGTCTTTTTGAGGATTTTCACAGCTTCCTCTGCTGCCTCATGCTTGACAGATTTCTTCACTCCAACTGCTTCTGCGATGAATTCGTTTTCAAGCAGCACCTTGCATTTCCATCGCATGCCAGTCATCCTTTCGAAGACGTACTCAACCGTCATCTTGTTGAACTGAGCGGTGTCATTCAGTGTGCACACTGGGTTATCGGAGTTCTCATAAACCACGAGGTCCTTCAGGTCCTTCTTTCTCCCAGAACCTTGGGACGAGCGGCCCACTTTCTGAACCTGGGTCATTTTGATGGCTGTTAGGTTTGACTGCGTCTTCTGCAAAATTTTCAGTGCTTCATCAGCTGCAGCATGCTTGCTGGTCTTCTTAGTGCCATATCCCTCAGCTAAGCAGTGATCTTGTAGATACACTCTACAACGCCACATGCGGTTGGGCATGTAGTCATATTTGTATTCAACAGACATTTTGTTGTACGAGGCAGAATTGTTAAGTATTCCTATTGAATCGCTGGCATTCTCTGTGAGGACAAAACTAGTCCAGTGTTTGCTGGTGTTAGTGGAACCTTTCGTGGATTCAGTACCTGGCTGTGCTGGGACGCAGTCCCTGTTGGCTACTACAAACTCCTCATGAGGTTTGAGAGCAGGAGGGAAATCTGGGCAACTCACACCTGCCTGGCACACCACCAGGTCTTCGCGATAGGTGTGCTTGAACTTCCGCTGCACAACCCTAACTTCTACAGACTTCTGCAGCAACTTGACTGCCAGTTCTGTGGCTCGATCCCTGGATCCATTTTTGCTGCCCGCGTAACCAGTGGTCAAGTAGACATTCTGACATCGTACTTCACAAGCAAAGCCATCCGTTAGGAGCTTCTTACTCTTAGGGAGGTCGGCAGGGGCAATTTCTTTCAGAGGAACGTAAATATATTCAGGATTTGTCTTGCATGCCTGAATTGAACGTGTCAAGAGATACGTATAGTTAATTTTATCAGTCCCAATGTTTGCATCTGGGTTAGCAAGATTTTTCCAGACAGCTGCTGACAGTTTCTCAATAAAACTCTGCTTCAGCATTATAGCTGATGGAGGGAAAGTCTCTGATACAGACTGGACAGCTGAGGGAGGAACAGAAACCTGCAACACGCCACTTGTGGCAACGTCCGTACTATTCACAGCCTTATTGGGAGCTGCTGCCTGGCTTGCAAAGCCAAACCCAGCTGAGTTGGAGATCTGGGAATCCACTCCCTGGACATTCTCAAAATGAGAATCTATGCAGTTTTCAGCTGGCTGTGTTACACTGTTTGTATTTGCCTCCTGTTGCATTTCCTGTGTTTGGCTGTCCAGAGAATCTTCCTTCTTGCCATCCTTCTCAGCACTGGTTACAAAGTGGATGGGTTCAAAACGTGGCCGCACACGGAACCTAGGGGCCACCTTTTTTGGAGGCTCAGGAACCTCTTTCCGCTCTGGACCTACGGTGTGGAAGAAAATTACAAGATTACCAATAAATACATACAATGACAGAGAGAAACGCTTTTACAGGCTCATTTCCAGAAGGAGCATGCAGAATTCATGCATAGAATTACCTCTGAGACACAAACCAAAATGTTTCCTTCTTAATGTTCGCAATTGATCAAAACAGAACGCTCATCCTTATGCAGGTCACTCTGCGGTACCACCAGCTCCACAACCAGCATACAAAAATCACTACATCTTCAATTAAAAGGATTTTAGGTCTGACTCACTTGTTCTGCCCCACAGCACCGCCCACTGAACCCATCCACTCATTTCTGAAGTGAGTCCACATTAATGGTAGACCCCATATATTAACCAGAAGAAATGCAAACGAGGCATAGTATCCTGATACACAGAGCTCCTGCAGAAAATGACAAAGAACTGATAAGCAAAGATGCTACATCTAAAAGATAGCTACACAGCATTTCTACTGTGAAGACTTCTGCCACCTCAGGAACCTGAACATTCCTAAGTCTACGGGTTCTGATGAGATGCATCCCAGAGTCCTGAGGGAATTGACTGACACAGTCTCCAGTCACTTTCGATGTATCTGAAAAGACACGTCATCAGCTGAAGCCCCTGGTGACTGGAAAAAAGGCGGCATAGCATTCACTTTTAAGAAGGGTAGAAAAGATCATTAAGGGAGCTATCAACCTGTCAGCCTCACCTCAGTGTTAGGGAAGATCCCGAAACTCCTGGCAGCTATGTTAAAACACGTGGAAGAGAGGGAGATGACCAGAGGAGAGCCACAACAATGATCCAAGGGATGGAACACCTCCCGAGGAGGACAAGCTTAGAGCTGGGGTGTGCAGCACGGAGAAGGGAAGGCTGTGGGGAGAGCTGAGTGTGTTCTGTCAGTATCTAGAGGGACTGTAAGAAGGGAACAGACTCTTGAGCAGGGTAAACTGTAAAAGTACAAGGGAAAATGGTTTTGAATTAAAACAGGGGAGATTTAGATTGGATGTAGGAAAAAGCTGGCTTCTTTTAAGAGTGGTGAGACACTGGCAAAGGTTGCCCAGAGATGTGGTAGATGCCCCATCCTTGGAAACATTCAAGATGAGGCTGGACCGGGCTCTGAGCAACCCGTTCTAGCTGTAGACATCCCTGTTCACTACAGAGGAGTTGGACTAAATGACCTTCAAGGGTCTCTTCCGAATCAAATAATGCTAAGATTCAAAGATTTTAAGATTGTACAATGCAGCCCCCTCCCTCCGCACTGAAGTGGCACATGCATGCAATTCCACCGGAGGAGCAAAGGGCCACCTCAGTGCCTTGGAATGAACCACCTGATCCAGTGCCAATGTGTGCAGCTGTAATACAGGTCTGGGATCACCTGTCTCGTCATCACACTATCATAGCACATTTATCATAAACTAGTTCACTGCTGTTGCAAAAGAGTACTTCGCATACAGACACTCAAATCAGATGGCAAAGCTCTTATGCGTATTAAATCCTTCAGTCATCATTGTTTTGATGAATTATAACAAAGATTACATTCCTTGCTCAGCTTGGTATTTTGATGATTGCACTGCAGCAACACCTAAAGGCCCTCCCCAGTACAAGAGCTCTTTGCTGTGTGTAGCACGCAACAGGGAACTTACCCCCCAGAGCTGCTGCCTAAAAGAAATACACAGCATAGGATAAAGCAGTATTTTTCTCTATTTTGCAGATGGGGCAGGGAAGCCCAGAAAGATGACTGGATTATCAAAGTAAGAGAAGAAACTCTGGCAGAGCTAGAGATTACACCCAGGCCTAGAGAGGAGTCCTGTACTGTCTGAGCATCTGCATTTTAAAAAGCCACTCTATTAACCAACACTGCCCCACAGAGCAGAGGCCTGCCGCTCGCATCCACAACCCACACCCCCAAGCACAAGTGGCTCCCCCAGCCCTCCTTCCTGAGAAGGGCAGGGAGCTCTGATGACTGGAGTGGAGTAGTCAGCGGAGGAAGCCACCAGACAGCCAGCCCACTTCGCCTACTGCATTTCCTCTTCTAGAAGAGCTATCGCTGGAACATCTATCCCTGAGAGCAAGGGCTGTGCTGAGCTATGTGGGACTCCTCCAGGCCAAGTAGGAAATAAAAGGAAAACACCCAACATCCATGCTCCAGGCAGGTCCTATCTGAAAACCAGTATCTGAAAATAACTGCTTCTCAGGTCAGAACATCACTTCACTACATTAAAGAAGGACAGACAGACAGAGATTTTTAATGACACACGTCCAATTTCCTAATGCTGTAATTAGCAAAAATCTATTACACAGCAATTTCAAATAAAAATTATAGTTTACTTAAGCAAAAAACTCTGCCTGAATTACATGTGCCTGATGACGTAGTAGAGGAAGAGAACAGCTGCAGTCCAGCAGAGCTCACCTTGGCCACTGCTCCCCAGCCTGCCATGCTACCCTGCAGTTCCCAAGCTCCCTGCAGCCCACCCTCTACCCCAGGCCCCCATGACACCCAACCAATGCACTTACTGTCAGGTTGGGACCGTTGTCTCTTCAGCTTCTTGCTAGGGACCAGTTCGAACGTCTGCATCTCCCCGATGTCGATGCCCTCTGCCATCTTGAGAACCTTTTCCATGACCTGTGAGCCATACCTGTGTGGATCCAAAAACAAAGCATGTCAGGAGTGCTCCCACAAGGGGCACTTGGCCCCACCATCAACCCCCCTGCACCTGTTCCAAGCCTAAATCACTCCTACAGTCTCTGTGTTAGCTAGGATTCCAGTACCTCATTACCTGCCCCAGGCAGACAACTCAGCCTCACACACACCACAGAATAAAGCCAGGTCATTTATGTTTGACATGCTGAACGTGGTCCAACAGAAGAGCAAAAGAGGCCCTCACCCTGCTGCTGCTGAGATGCTGGCACAGGACCTGACTGAATTCACCCCTCCTGCCACCCCTAGTGCTGGCAGGTGGCTCTGTAAGGTTGGAGCAGGACACTGCTAACAAGTCTCTTGACTCCAGGTGAACCTATCTGTGAATGACAAGCATTGCAGCCACCAAGCCCAGAGTATTCAAAGCTTTAACATGCGCATGCTATCTGCTAAAATGCTACATTTGGCAAGGCTGCTAGTAACACAGGGGTGTGGAGGAAGCGTCTCATGAGGCACCACAGCTCCTGGACTAACTACTACAGCGACTTGCCAGCACTGAACCTCTTGCCTGGGCCACATGTAACCAGTACTGAAGTCACATACATCAGATGACAAGGACACTCCTCTGCCTTTATTGACCGCTCTCTAAAAAAGCCATGCTCCTTTTTAGCTTGGAAGTTGTGCATGAAAGTTTTAAATCCCTGAGCCATGGAAGAGGTGAGGTGGCTGCAACCATGTGGGCAGGACATACATGATAAAACCCCATCCAACTTGGCTGTACAGCCCTGACCATCTAAGCTTTCCATTGCTCCTGAGACCTGACACGTTTTCAAATGATTTGCAAGTCCAAAGCTGAACAAGAAATAAAACTTACAAATAGGGCACAGAACTATATTCTGACAGCTCTGCACTGTGATTCAGAAAGGAGAAAAGGCAATTTTGCACCTGTACTGTGAAATGCTCATCTTCAAAAGACAGCGGCCAGTGAAACAGTAACCTTAATTAGCTTTTAAACACTCCTGTTCCAACAGCTCTGTCAATCTATTCACTCTTCACTCAGGAAATGCCCTTCCCGTTCCTGAGAACCAGACAGGAATGAGACCTACGTACAATTCTGAGAGATCTGCACACACACCAACACAGTGTTTGCCTCACCCACCGACACCCAGCTCTGTGCCACTCCCCTGAGCGCAAGAAGAACATGCTGGGACAGATGGGAGGAGCCAGACAGGAGCCCGGATGGCTCTGCACCTTACAGAGGGAAAATCACGTTGCCTTGGACAGCCACATCAAATGTGCTGCCCTTTTCTAGCAGGCTTCTGAACAGCATTAGATTTGGTCTGGGAGTATCATTCTTCTTCAAAACAGATGGTCTTGTTTGGGACACAAGTTCCTGCATGGAGGAAGACCAGCCTGTCCCGGTATGAGCTTGTCTAACCTGGTCTTTGAAACCTCACCTCGTGGAGGCTGCTCATGAAGGCAGAGGACACCACATCTCCTCTGGTTAACTGCAGTCCCCCCAGTGCAATTTAAGTTTGTTACCTCTTCTGATTCCAGCAGCTGCGGAACATGCTGTACTATTTCCTCCTCATTTTACAGATACCTTTAACATATCTGAGAACGCACATCTTCCTTCAGCAACCTCTGAACTAATTATACCCTGTTATTTAAGTCCTTCCTCACAGGTCATGTTCTCTAGGCCCTCTGGACATTCTGCAGGCAATCTTCCAAATCAACACTCTGTTGGGTTTCATCAAAGGAACTTTTAGGGCTACAAAGATGGCGAAGGGTATAGAGGGGAAGATGAAGAGCAGCTGAGCTGTGCGTTCCCCCCCCTTCCCTTCTCTGTGTGAAGCTCCCCACTGCTCTCCAGCATCATGCTCATGCTGGAGCACAACACAAGCTTTGGGGAAACAGCCTACCAATAACAGCCCTGCACATCATGCCTCAGTCTACTGCTTGTGTCTTTCCTCAGAGGTTCTGCTGAAGATGTTCATCAGGAAAACTACGAGCACTTACAGGCTTAACTTGCATCATTTGTAGGATCTGAGATATTGTCACAGAGCTCTTTGCTTCTGTGATCAGCACCTTGTATCAACACTACAACACTGCAATTCCCAAAAGCACCATCACAAATGCCCTCTGTTAAGAGATGGCATAAAAGCTTATACATGGTCCAAAGAAACTATAACAGCTTTGATTTTAAAACACTAATCCATGCTTTAGATTTTGAAGTTACTTTAAAACAAGCTCAATTTTGATGCTCATAGAACAGAACAGTTCAGTACCTGGATCAGAAAGAAATAGGAAAACATGCAAGCCTACACCTAAAGAAGTTGACTTGGATCTATACAGATAATGCAGGATATTCCCTTAAGACTTTGGGACAGCAATGCTACCAAAAGTAAAGCCACATGCCACTCAGGGTTTACAAGTTCCTTCTGGCCACAGCACAGATTAGTGAAGTTACTCAGTTATTTGGCAGCCGCTCCTGCCTTTAGAGCGTCGTGTCCCATTGAAAAACGGTCCCGGCACCAGGTGGGTCAGTCGGGATGCGCCTGAGACTCCTCCCAGCCCTACAAGTCCCAGTGCTGGCAGCAGCGATCTGATGGAGGCTGGAAACCTCTTCCATTCACCCGGCCGTTCTCTCAGAGAACGCAAACCCTGAGTTTTGAAGGGAGTGCAAAGGCTGATTTACGCTTAAAGGGACACTTCCTTCACAAGTAACTTACAGAATTCAATACCACGTGCTTAAAAAGTTCTCGGGAGAAGAACATCCAGAACTGTTCCCAAAATACACACCCACCTTGCAGCACCTCGCTCCCCTCTCCTGCTGCCCCCGCACACCCACCTTTCAGCGGGGACCCTCCTGCACCCGTTCCACCTCGCCGTCCCCGGGTCACTCCCCAGGCAGAGCCCCCCCCTCTCAGGACTCCCCAAGTCCTCGGGGTTCCCCACTCCATCTCCCCACGCCCTCCAGGGCCTCACCTCGGGCGACCCCCCTCACCTCAGCTCCTTACCTCCACACCTCAGCAAGCCCCCGCCCGCGGCCCCGCTCACCTGCAGCCCATGAAGATGTGGTTGCTCCAGAGGACGGACAGTGCCAGCAGCTGGTCGATGGCGGCGCCGGGGTAACTGTGGAGGTGGCGGAGGATGAAGCGGCGGCGCACAGCCCAATGCCGATCGCTCTCGCTGTACTGCCGCCACTGTTCCAGCACCTCTTCGGGCACCGCCTCCGGCGGCGGTGGGGACATCGTTCAACGGGCAGAGGAGGCCGGCCCCGCCCCGCCGAAGTAGGAATACAACCGCCGGGCACGGGGACGGCCGGCGGCGAAGGCGGCCCGGGCCCCAGAGGTGAGCAGGCCCCACGTGCAGCCCAGGCCGCGCCTCGCCGCGGGACACCGGGGAGCGCCGCCTGGCCTGCTCCGGCCCGGCCCGGCCCGGGCCCGCCGGCCCCACTCCCCACGGCGCGGCTCGGCCCGGCGCGGCTCGGCCCGGCCCGGCCCTGCGGGAGCGCGCCTTTTCCCTGTCCTCTCCTTTCTCCACACCGAGCCGTGGCACGGTTCTCGCGGAGCGCACCGGCGGCCCCTGCGTCACGTGGCCGCGCCAAACATCGCGAGACGGCGCGAGAGACTAGAGTCCTCCCCGTGGCGGAAGGGCGCCGCCGGGCGGCAGGAAGCGCGCAGCGCCTACACGCAGCGCATCGGGAACGGCCGCCTCTCCGGAAGTGTCCCGCGCCACGCGGCAGCACCGCGCCTGGCTCACCGGGGACACCTTCCTCCGTGCGATGGCAGAATATAGCACAGCACAGGCTTTCGTAGTTGCTGTTCGAAACCCCACCACCCACGTGGGAGCAAGGCCGTTGGGTCAGAAAGGGCACAGACACCAGTGAAAACACACAGCTCTGACTTTATTTCTCTGTTAAAATTAAATACTTTGTGGCTGCCAACATCACACGTTGCACCGTGTTTCTAATTCCTTTAGCTTTGCACAGTTCCCCAAACCAACCCAACAGCAGTATATTGAAAATACTCCCCAGCTCCAAACCCTATGGAAGCCCGCAACATTTATATTATTAAGGACATAATTAGGAAGAAAAAAAAAAAAAAAAAGCTCCTAACAATATTTGAAAATGTATTAGCTACATCATTAGTCCAAACATCACATTTGTGTTCTCCAAACCCGCGGGTAACCCACCAGCCCCCCACTATCCTGCCACACAGATCACAGGACACCTCATTTAGATACCATGCAAGTCAGTACAGAGCTTCTTTCCCCAACACTAACACTGAAATTTGTCCCCCCCACCCCAGCCAGAGGACCCCTAACCTCTTCTAGAAGTGGCAATCTTCTCCCTCAGACCCCGTGCAGCTGGCGAAGACAGATTAAAAAAAGCTACAGAGAGAGAAAGGGAAAAAAGAGAAAAAAAAAACAACAGAAGATTAGCAAAAAAGAGGAAGACATTCAAAAAGCAGAGAAAAGAGATGCAACATGAAAACAGCTGACAGGAGAGGTGGAACCTCCTTCTGTGAGGTTATGTATCTCATGGCACCTTCACGGAAATCACACAAGTAAAACACTTTTTTTCTTTTAAAATACTTTTAATTACATTCTAATAAGGCAAATGGTCAGGAAGAACAACCAGTGACTTGCAGTATGGGTTAAAGAAAAAAAACCTGCATTAAATGCTTATTCTAACCGATAATCTTGAAACCACTGACTGGTTTTGGAAGGAGGCACTCAATAATATAAGAATGAAGCAAACCACTCAAATTATTTTAACTTGCTTTAAAAGGAAGAAAAAAAACCAAACCAAACCAACAACACAAGAATTGTACAAGAAATAAAACTATTCATAGCAAAACTGAGACAACACACTGCAGTCAAGAGTTCTAGCTGCCTTGATTGCCCCAAAGGAATAGGCCAGGCTACGGCCTGTTAGCATGGGCAGCCAGCCCGCTAACACAAACTGAAGTCTGTGAGGTTTTAGCACCATCCCAAACAACACCTTCCTAGAAAAATCCTCAGCAGTGGCTTGCATTACCTATCCTGGCTAGCTCTCACGCATGCTTCTCTTTCAAAAAACTTTGGGTTTGAAGGGTTTTTGTTGGAACTGTTTGCCAGCACGCACCCTGATGTTTCAGGACATGTGGATTCACCCTGCCTGCACACACAGTGCAACTGGAGGATCAGGGTCACAACTAGCAAGTCTGAAATGGAAACGCATATTAAATGCCAGTCTTTTCGTAGCATTATCCAAAAATAAAAATAATAAAAATACAAGATAGATGATGTCATGAAAACGACCCCAAGTATGAAGAAAACTTTTTAATCTCTTGACTATTTGATAATCAAACCGAGGTGGTGGTGTCGTCTTAACGTCACCAATAAATACACTTAAACTGCATTGTTATTTTGCCAGCAAAAATAACTCTCACAGAACTTATTTTTACGTTTTTCTGGATGGAGAGGGACTGAGAGAAAGGGGGAGCTATTTTAACTGCATGGGGGAAAAAAAAGAGAGAGAAATTAAAGCTACAGTGTCCCAAACTCGTTAGGACTCATTTTACATTATTTAAGAAAGCAATAACCACCAGTACATAGTAAGACAAGTTCACAACAAGAGTATAGCAGAGAGCAAGAGTAACACCATGGAAAGGTCACAGCTGAAATGCTGTCACGTTTTATGAGACCCTGTGATTTAACAAGTAAATGAAGGTCCATTCCAGCTCATTGTATTCAGGGATAATTACTCAGTACAGAGCCATGGGTTACTGTAAAAGAAGGGCAAAGAAAACAAAAAACAAAAGAAGTAAATGTTAACCAGAATTCACTGTCTGATGAAGGCTTTATTTAAAAAACAAACGAACAACTCATCCAGAAATACACAGAAATGACACCTGCAGGCAAACCACAGCTGCACTCGGCCAATGGATGAACTCCTGGCCCCAAAGAGCAAACACCTTCCCTTTTAGTGCAAATCTTGCATTAAAACAAGGCTTTTGCTGAATAGAAAAGAAGCAACTTGCCAACATCTGTACTCTTCTAAACAGATGTCAAAAAAAAAAAAAAAAATTAAAGGTGGTACTTTTTGCATTAAACCGTGAAATTTTTGGAATCACTGAGAAGAAAGGCAAAGAAACATCATCATCTTTCTTCACAGGCACTGGTATGTACAGCAAGGTGACCAGCTTTCCCTGAGATTGGATCCAGGATGTGCATCCAGCCCAGCACACTGAGAAGGAGACAAGGCAGGAGATCCTTCGTGACCCCTGCAGCATTCAGAGAACACTTAGTTTCAAACCGTGGATCCAAGTTTGAAAAATCCCCCAGGCTTGGGGACTGAGGTTTGGATTCAGGCCCTCATGCCTGTGAGGACGTCAAGTTTGGCAAAAAGTCCTTTAAAATGATTTGATTTGCACATGACAGCACAGCAGGGTAATGATAGGTTAGCGACTGCAAACTAAAAAGGTGAGAGGGCAGCCAATCTCTCGAGACCACTGCACTGGGTTGCATTTACAGTTGACCCCTGGGAGGCAGGAAAAGCACGCTGCTGAGCAGCTGCTGTCATCATGCAGCTTCGCACAAAACGGAGGGAAGAGACAAAAAGCTGCACAACTGAGAAGTGGGGATGCTACAAGCACTTGGCAGCCTGCTATTGACCAGAGGGGGAGTAATCAGCCACAAGCATCTCTTGCCAGTTCCACAGAGGCTGTTGCTGAGTTCTTCACAGAAACAACTGTAACCCAGAACAGCCAAGGGTGTGGACTGTCGCTTAGAACAGACTGGTGAGCACAGTAAGGGAGCAATGAGTAAAGGTGAGCAAAAAGGCACAATGGCATGGCTGGGTGTTAACCGAATGTGGGGGCATTTGCTTCTGGTGCGAAGGGAAAGGTTCTACAGGAAACCCGAACTGAAAATGAAAGAAAAAGGCAGATTAATGGTTTTATGGATTAAAGACAAAAAACAAAACAAAACAAAAAAAAGAACATAAATACGCTTCCTAACACACACACACAAACAGGAAATGTTGCTATGTGTTAATAAAGTTTAATTTGACTACAAAACATGCTTTATGCAGACACACACACACACTCAGCAGTGGGATGAACCACATTTCTTCTCTAATACAATCCTTTCACAGTTTTGCAAGCTACAGAACTCCTCAATTGTGACTTATTTATATCCTTGCAAAACACTGGGGCCCTGCAATACTTTCTGGATCAATATTGAGAGTATTATTCTGAATTCTGAAAAAGTACAATGTATACATATTTAATTTAAGAAGGACAAATGCCCATTGAAAAAAGCACTGTCTGCATTTGTATAGCAGAAACAAAGAAGTTTATTTGATTCAAAGCCTCACACACAACAGTGTACAGTTACACGGACTGCCAAAAGCAATCCAATCCCAACAGAAATCAGTAATGTTCACTCTCAACTGCTCTTTAGCCGTGCCTTCACACTCAGCACCAGAATGAACACTGTTGTTGTTTGAGCTTATTTATCCACATTCAGATCCTGAAAAGCACAGAATTGGCCTTTTCATTGTATTACAGTTACTGCTGGCAGCAGAGGCATTCATTCTACCAGACTGCTCAAGACAACTGCAGTGCAGGACCCTTCTGAAGCTCTTCTGTTAGTGGGATGCCCTATTGAAATTAAACTCAAACACCTCTCACTGACAGCGTACTGTGCACTTGCTTTTCCACGTCTCTTGGTGGAGATAAGAGGTAAGGAATTTGGTAATTACCTTTTCCCTACTTAAGGGCAGGCCATAAGGTGGTTAGGATTCCGTCTGATAGAAAACATGAATCCTAGGTTTGTGTGCAGGGAAAGGTGGCCTAGAGGCTGAGTTGTTAGGATGTTTTATAGTTAAATGCTGCCGTTTCAACATGTCTCATCTCAGGGAAACCTGTGCTCAGGCTGGGGGTGCTGTTGTCCTCATACTGGATAACAGATAGTGTTGCTCTGTCAAGAAGCAAGACCTTCCCTTAAAAGCTTTCCCTTTCCTCTCACCAGAGAATCAACAGCAAATTAAAAAGGCTCATTTAAAAACACTCAGCACAGCTGCAAGTAACCCACTGTCATTAGCAGTTTAGCTAATAACTGTAATGATGCCCTCCTACCAGGAAGGTGCATTTCTTAGACATTTTTGTTTAAATTAGCCTTCACTTTACAATAGTTGTTGACACTTCCCACTGCAGGCACTTATTTATGGCAAGGTTTGTAAACCCTTTCAGACATCCTTCTCTGTTCGACAAGCCTGCCCACGACTATCTAGCTATTTCATATCCCTACTAATGTGAAGACAGACACTCTGGACAGACTCACAGTGGGACACTGCTGACAGAGCTCTGCTTCAGTGGGAACCCTCTGTGTCCTGGCAAAACTCATCAGAGACTCAGATGCTGGCCTTATTCAGAGGCAAAGTGCTCTGCCAGGCTTTCTGGCCACAGCTTGAGCACAGCCCTCTCCTTCCACTAGCCTTACCCAAAAACCCAAGCACACACTTGGCATGGCTCCCAGACACGTGTCTGCTACAAGTGAATATCCATCCACGGGGCAGCCCACTGGACTATTAAAAATGTCATAAAGTGTCTTAGTCTATATTCAGAACTTTCTGTTATCTCCTAATGCTCCGCATTTCTCATGATTTTGGAAAATCAACTTAGTCAATTGACAGTACTCACACACACCTTCTCTGGTGCTTTAGCATAAATGAAAACTCAACTTTGGGCAGACTTTACCATCTGTTGGGAATGGAGGAAATAGAAACTAGTTTTGTATCCTGCACTGTAACCAAGTTAACCCTGTGACTTGAAGGGGTGGGAGCAAAGGAAGGAGAAGAAAAGAAAGATTTTCAGGCTAGCAGGGCTTCATCATCACATCTCCATAGCAACTGTTGCCATAGAATCAACATAGCCTACGTGATTAAAGAATCTCATTTATTTCTGAGGGAGTCAGAAAAATACACAGAACCAGCAAACTGCTAGAAACATTTATAAGGAAGAGGACCTAATCTTTGTTTTTCCACATTTAATGTCCAAATATTGACTCCCTCTGCATTTTACTTTGCAAAATTTTTGAAGACACACTTCACGGTATCCTTTTTCTACAACTCTATAGAGAGACAGAGTGGAAAAGCCCGTACAGTAAGGGTGAAAGTAGAATAAGACAGAGATGATAACACTTAGAGGTTTCTGGACTTGCATAGGGTCTGCTTTTTCAGGAACTGTAACTGATCCCACTGTGAGGTCTATGTATGTTAATGACGCTTACCAGGACAACGTGCCTCATGCACCATGCAGCCAAACAGCAGTTAACTGTAAAACAGCATACATGTAAGAACTAATAATGATGATGATGATGTAAAAATAATAAAAAGAAACCAAGCCATAATTAGTGCAAACTACTGAGCTTTGGTCTAAAAGAGTAATCTGTGAAAGAAAAAGACTAGTGTACTGCCAGCCACTATTAAACAAGACACTGTTAAGCTACTGGCTTGTGAAATTCATGGATTGTTATAGAGATTTATGATATAAACACCCAAATGAATCATTAAGGACAACTAGAGAGGTTAGAGTAAAGAAAGCACTGCCATTTTTAACACTGTTGTTTTCCTGGAGGAGGGAGGACAACCTAATTTCTTCCCAAGCCTGAATCAACCACTGATCTACCACTTGCACAGAGTTCACCCTGCCCCAGAATTAACCAACAAGGATGGTACCAATGCATTTTCATAGGAGTACGTTTCATGTTAAGAGTGCTTCTGAGATCAGAACCGCTTCTAGGAACAAGTATGTGACTTGGACCACAGCTACTAAGTGCTCATAGTACAGGGCACGTCCTCTCTCTTCTTGGCATTCCTGGCCTGGACAAATCTCAGCTCAGAAGTCTGCAGTCCTCAGCATGCAGACATCTGAGAGCTGTAACCAAGAAAGAAACTCAGCTGTGTACTCCTCACGGAGGCTGGGGAGAAAAGTCTGGCCCCACTTAGTCTCAGGCTCCTCAGTATGAAAACACATTAAAAACCCCTGAAGGTAATTCAAAAGGGCAAATCAAAATACAAACTGGAAAAAGGAACGGACAAGTGAGAAAAGGGCAGGAGCACTAATTGCTCATTGCAAAAGAATGTTGACATTGTAGCAGTTCCAGCTCAAAACTAAAATGACTAAAACGGGATCTGATTCTGGTTACTGGGTCTTTCCTCTCCTGTCTCGCTTGATTCCAAGTTTAACGGTTAAGGGTTATTTTTCTTGACAAGCAGTCCTCTCAGCTATCCGGGCACATGCCATATTCTTTATATCAACAGCAGTTCCCCATGTACTAAAACTGCCTTGTGCAGGCAGGATTTACTATGGATTTGCTTCACGAATGTGCAGAGAGGGGATTATACAACAACGGTATAAAAAACAGACACTCATCTATCTGCACACTGCTCTTTGTATACATGCTAAGGTGGGACAACCCTCCATTTCAGATTATGTACCGCTTCTCATTGCTAGGTGGATCAGGAAAACTGTTTCAGCTGCATAGCTGGGTTGCTATTGAGGAACTACAGAACATTAAGGCACTGCTGATATTCCAGAGCATGAGACACTGACAAGGGGCTGGAGATCCTGTCACACCATTCCCTTGCATGGGGAACCCTTCTAAACCTGTGCATTATCTCTCACTGCTTCTGGGGAGGTCAAATTTTGGTACAAGGCTGTAGAGACTACTAACACTTTCAGAGACTTCTATTTTGCAGATTCAAGAATTCAATACTATCATGTTCCCTGAATAATTTCCAAAGCTTTTTCTAAATCTAGCCAAGTCTCTGAAATAAGACGCACTCCCCTCTGCGGTAGCGGGACACTCCTGCTAACCACACCCTAGCCGCCTTCTTCATTAGAGACACCGACAGACCAAAGGAAGGGCAAGGAATCTCAGCCAGTGGAACCAAGTTCATCCTCTTCCACGCTGTCAGCAGCTAATAGGGGAGGCTAGTACTGTGCTCACTGCTCCTGAGGATGACACGTAGAGCTAAAATGCATCCAGCTACAACTCAGACTTATTAGGGATTATATCTGTCTGCAGACCTTCCCCTGATAAGGACTGGCTAGGTTAGGAAAGAGATATGAATATCCAGAAAATATTAAAAGAGAAGCAAATACCATCAGGTTAACAACTTACTTTTTTCTTTCCTTATCTCTTTTAAGAGTTTGTGATCCTCCAGCCTGCTGAGCCTGAGATTGGAGCAATTCAGCTGCTGTCTTCCTTTGTTTAAATGCATTAACTTCATCATCCAAAGATTTCTTCTTATCCTCCAGTTTCTTTTTTTCATCCTGATGTAACTTCTTCAGACGATCAAACTTCTCATGAAGCTAGAGAGAAAAGAAAGAAGTGAACGCTACCAGATACTCCGTTCACAGAAGAGAAAGGTGGAAGATTCCCAAAAAATCTCAGCCCACAAATCGCTGTTGGACTTTACATCATTTCTTACACCTTGGCCTGACAATGTGTAGACAAAGGGCAGGAAAGTCTTCTTCCAAAGCAGCCTATACAACAAGCACTATTCTAGTGAGGAACCAGTGCACAGACTAACAATAGAGGACTGGGAGAGTATAATTGCAAACAAATAGATAAATAATTAATACACTTCATTTTCATACCAGAGTTGTTGGCCTTGTTTCTTTTTAAAATGTATTAGTGGGTTTTCATGCCCCTCCCCAGCACTAAGAAAGTTGCACGGGTATAATTTTTATATAACAAGCTTACATCAGGAGTTCTGTTTCTCTCCTTGAATTTTGGCATGCCAAAGCTGTCGGTCAGAATCAAAGTATATGGCACCTTCATGGTGCAGTAAGCTGTACAGGCAATCGCTGCAATTTAGCTCTGTCCTACAGGACAAGTACCTTAACGAACCAAATTAAACTTTAGTTGTTTTTTTTGTTTGTTTGTTAGTTTAATAAAGTCCTAAACCACACTGCAGGAAGTATGTGTGGCAGCAGCAGCCTACTTGGAAGTATATCACACGTAACCATGAAGAGACAAGTAGTCCTCACCTCTTTTTCAGCCTCCTTCAGCTCTGCTTCTTTTTCCTTGACCCTCTGGACAAACATTTGCCTCATTGCCTCTTCCTTTTTTTGCAGTTCCCCCAGAAACTCATTTCTTTTGGCCTCATAAGTTTCTTGTAAACTAAAGAGAAAGAAAAGCCCTGTGATACAACTGAGGATAAACTCTCCCCAAGTTTCTCAAATCAGGCTTTCACCACGAATACTGCTTTCATACCATCCACCCATGTGTGCTCAGAGTCATCTTTATCCAATCATTTCTGAGGTCTGTAAGCTATTGTACTTCTCTATATGCTGAATGTTGGGCAATTCAGAGAGACCAGCTGGCAACAGGCACTCGTTCTGATGGACACCTCTGTACCTCTGCAGCACTGACATTTTTACATCTGCCATTTCACAGTCAGTCCTGCACATACTCACTGTGCTTTCACCTTCTCTCACTCAACACCTTTTGCTGAAGTCTAGATTTATCTGACCTGGCAGGTTTTCTTGCCACATTGGCTCTTTATATGCTCTCTCGAGGGCACACACGTACACACAAACACTCAGTGCATCCAACGATGCCTCCTCCCTCAAGCTCTCCTGTCTACTCCAGGGATCCCACCTGAAGGGCTTGCTGTCTGGATCAGTGTCCTTGAAACCCATCTCTTCCAGTTTACATCGCCGGTACAGCTCGTAGTGGCGTGTGTGGGTCTGTTCACGAAGGTCTTCCATGTTCACACGGATCAGCATCTCCCGCAGCTTCACAAAATCACAGTGAGCTTCATTCTCCACTGTAAGAAGACATTAAAGGTAAGACAGGGGTAGAAACAAAGGTCTCTTCTCACAATCCTCACCGGGCTACTCCTCCAATAGATTTAACAGCCCTTCTGAACAGAGGACACTGCTACTATTGGCCTGACACAAGGATTTATTATTACAAGGACACAGAGGATAACCGCCAAGAAAAATTCAAGTCCAGCAGGTCCTTGCTCCTCTTACGAGAGTGAGTCCATTGCCTCCTGGTGGAAATGTCACCATTCACGCCATGAAATTTTCAGGTCTTGACTCACCCTGCACTGTGCCCCAAGGGTACTGACGAGCTTTCATCATTTTGTTTCCTATTTTCAACTCCTCCGTGCTCCCAATCACTGCAAATGGCAAATGGGCCTGGAACACATTTAATGCAACCTTTGTTAGTCCCTCTCAGCTCTGGTTGACTTGATAGCACACAGAGATTAGCACAGCCACTGTGCAAGACATTCATTATGCACACACTAATCTCAGGGAGTCTAGTCACTGGCCACTAGCCCAAGACAAGGGGAAAAAGGTTTTTGGAAACCTTGTTAGTGCTACCACTCTATGTCCTCTACCTGGCTGATCCTCCCAGCCACAGGGTCTCAGGTGAGATGAGCCAGTGCAAAACTAGCATCAGAGTGACAACTCGAACAACACGCTGTGTGGCTCTGCCTGCGGCGCTGTCCCAGGGGCTTGCCATGGCTGAGGAGAACATCTGCACAAGCACAGAAGCAATAAACGAGCCTTCCTGGAGTCTTCTCGATTTTATCCCCCTCCCACTCCCTCGGCTCACACCAGAACACAAGATAGCTTGCTCTATCAGATCAGGAGACTGAAGTCTCTCCTACCCAGATTAAAAGGTTTCCTGCCTGCTTGCTTCGTCCCTGCACCTTATCAGCTTCTGCATCCACTGTGCATGCCCTGAGGTCTGCTGCTGGCTGAGCTGGGAAGGACACTGCATTCACTGGGCTGCAGTGAGCCTACCCCATACTGATACTGGCTGGTGCTGCCTGTAGCATGTGCTGGGGCTCACCCTCACTGCTCCTTTATCAAAACTGCATATTTTCTCAGGTTCTAAGGCATGTTGATGGCTTATAAAGTCCTTGTGATGCTGATGGCTGAGCAGCAAGAGGACAGAGGAGGCCGAATCCAGGGATCATGACCACAAGGAGGGACCCTGAAGAAAAGCAGAGCACAGTTGGTACTAATTCGACCGTGTCTCGCTACTCTCTTTAAGCCAGGACACACATTCCACAAGGGATAGTTGTTACCAGTACCTGATGCTTAGCTAAAAACAGGAATTTGCTTGTTGTGACCCAGACACACAGAATAGTCACTTCTGCGTAAAGAAGGTTCTTTTTGTGTTCTGTAGAGAGGTTAAGAGACTTTCCCAGTGCAAATTCAGCCAGGTTGGAATAAAACTGCTCCCAACACCTCAGCAGAGCTCACCCCTCGTTTCCCAAACTCAGATAGGCAAGAAAACCCTATCTCTGCTATCTCTGCTGCATTTATCTGTTGTGAAATGAGTGAGATCTCTCCCCACCTCCGCTGGCTCCTGGGAACTATACAGCTTTCCGCCAAGCTGCAGAGAAGTTGAGTGCAAGGTTTCAATACTTAAAAATAAAGCTGCCAGCTCCATGCACTCACCCCTTCTGCTGAGTTCTGTGCAGAGACATTTTTTAGCTACAGCCTTTAAACTGTGCTTGGTTCCGGGCAATTAAAAGTGCCTCAGGGTGCCAATGGTATGGAAGATCAGTGACCCTACATTGTTTACAGAAATAGGTAAAGAAGTTTTAATTTCACAGGTTATCTGAAATTGTGGAGAAGTGAGTAACAGTTAGGACAAGCAAAAGACTTCAGGGATGGTGTTTTCTACTTGCAGAGTGTGGTTCATACAGTCAAATAGCAGAGCTGCCTGCAAGCACTCACAAAGATGGGCTTTTCAGCTTTTATTCCCCGGCCTCACAACTCTCTCATGAGAGACACAACAGTACAAGTGGGGCTTAGCATTCAGTCTGGAGGGGCCATTCTAGGTTGTGAGGAGGCCCTGAGCACCACAGCCTCTTGAGGCACCCTTCACACAGTTACTTTCAGAATCGTGCTGACATACCAGCACATGGAAGGATGCATGTCAGCACAGAGCTAGGCCTATTCTGCCAGGGGTTCGCCTACCAGTATCAACTGTTTGGCTGCTGTTTTTGCTAGGGAGAAAGTGCTGGTGATTTCCTTTTTCCAAAAGTAAGTTCCAGCTCCCACCATGTGGAACAAACGGGTCACATAGTTGCACATGGCTTCATTTAACTACCAGGTGTAGGGAGAATACATTCTGCGGTAATTAAATTGATTCATTCAAAATGGAAAAGCCAACTGGGCGCTGAAAGAATAGCAGAGATCGCGTTTTGTATTATGATTTAAGAAAACAACCTGGATGGGAGAAGATCCAAAGAATTCTGGGGAGTATTTTCAAGTGCTCTCTACATCTCTGAACTTGTAAACATATGCACAGTGGGATTCTCAGAAAGACCAAATTGATTTGAAGCAAAATCAGGCATCTTGTTCTGAAGATTTGTTTAATCCAACTGGTATCTAAATACTACACTTGACACCTTTGTTCATGGCTAAATGCTTCTTCTGATCACAATGGCAGAGATTTTATATCTTCAGTTCATTGATTTCTGTTGCATCAGGCCATATTCTCTTTGTTTAGTAAGTCAACTCTGAATGCAAAATACTCTGAAAAGAATTCCTCATGCATCAATACAATAACCTAAAATGCACATTAAGTAATGAGTTAGCATAACATTAAGTAATCAAGAGATCAGTCTCAATTTTCCCTGTAATTAAAAAAAAAAAAAAAGAAAAAAGAAAAAGAAGAGGTAGCTGATCTAGAATGTTTGCTGGTCAGTAAGAAGCACAATTTGAGCAGGAAGACTACACTTATAACCTTTCAAAGATGTTGATCTGTAACAGACAAAGACAATGAATCTTTCTGTAGAGAAGCACAAACACATAGGTGAGGGCAACCAAGAAACTGAAGTTTCCCGTTCCTCAATTTCAAGCATGATTAAAACTAGCAATGTAAGTTACAGACCTCACACATCCCATTCTGGCTCTTTTACTGGTCTCAGTCCCTCCACAAACTCATAATCTTACTGGATCAAGAAAGGACACAAAACATGCTGGCTGGATCTGCACTTCAATAGTAAGACAGCAACTTTCCCTACTTCTTTTTCCTGTAAAAAGCTTTCTGTAAAAATAGAAGTATGGGCAGAAAGCATGTGCTGAAGGGCCATGGGACAGCTTGCTGTCTTTAGGAAGTCACAGATGCTAGGAACACCAGAGTAAGTAATTGCAGATGCTTTAAAACATGTTTAACTTGAGTTGTGTACTCTGTTCTTTTGAACAGGTGGTTCAGCTGTGTGATTCTTGCCACAGGATCTGGGAAGTTCACTGATGGAAGAGCATCAGGTGGGACAGAAATCCTTGATTTGAACGTGGTTGGAGACTGAGGAAATATTTGAAGGAAGCATCATATACATTATCTCTTCTTACTCTGAGAGTGACCAAAAGCAGACATTTGGAAAAGAGAGAGGCTACTGGGCCACCCTGGCACAAACTACGTCTTTTACGACTGGACATCTCTCTCATATCAGCAGTTAGCTGTACCTCAAATGAAGGTGTTGTTCTAACCAGGGCCCACTCCAAAAGAATGAAAGATGTAAATCTTTCACCAGAGCTGCAAGGCAAAACCAGACCAAGGACCCAGCTAAATAACAGCAGATCAATAATAAAATAGCACTCTGTGCACAGGAGCAGCAGAGCTGGTAAGGTGAAGGGGCTCCACTGCAAGGATAGCCGCCAGCAGGAGGAGACACCTGCAGAGGCAAGGCTTTACAGGAAACACCCATCAAGGATAGCAAAGCTGTTTGGTGTGAGAAATGCAGAGCTTGCTGTAGACAGATAATACTCATCTGATTAATTCACAACACAGGACTGTCCATGCCCAGCATGGCCAGACTTTACCATCTGTCCAATTCCCTGCACATACCTCAACACTTACGCATTAAGACAAGGAAGTGGTTAAACTCCATCTGCTTTCTGACTAGAAAAGCCTGCCAGAGAGGCAGTAGCCTTCCTCAAGGCTCTGCTAGCCTAAGATGACACTACAAAAACAGGATCCTCTGTTCTTAAGACAGAAAATAAAAGGGAAAGTGGATTTAAGAAACATTCCAACATAGGCCACCACCCCTACAGTGACAGTACTGTTCTGAGAGAGCAAGAAGTGCTAAGTCACTTACATTCATTGTTCCATTTATCTCTGCCACTGATTCATCATCTGTTGGGAACTGGTAGATCTGAACCCCATTACTGACCAATTCACTTGTGATCTTGATTTTAAACTTGGTCAGCTCACTTTTGGAAATGGCATCGGATTTGGCAATTATAGGAATGATGTTGACCTAGACAGAAACAGAGAGGTAAGTCCTAAGGTTTGCTCCAGGTAGTTTTTCCAAGTCTGCAGTACAACTTACAAAAAACTTAAAAGCACTGAGTAAGTCTAAAGGATGCATCTGCCAACTCTACCATAGCATAAGGGGTATGCAAGTGGGGAGACGTGCCCTGGAAAAGCAGCAGCGTTTCCATCATGTGCAAAGTGACCTGCACAGTAACAGTTAAAATTGCCTACCTTGCTGTCAAGTTTCTTCATTGTTACCAAGTCCAAGGATTTCAGCGAGTGGCCTGTTGGAGCAATGAAGTACAAGCAAGCGTGGATGCGGGTGTCGTGGTAATTGTGCAAGACCCTCTTTATCTTCAGTTCTTCTTGCAAGTAGGCTTCAAACTGAGCATCAATGAACTCAACAATGGGCTTGTAGCTTTGACGAAAGGAAAAAGATCATTACATCTCACAGAGGTAAACCACCTCTACTCCTTTGCTAGCTTTTTAAAAATGAGCTGCTTCTTAGCTATTCATTTCCCGGGACCAATTTTTCCGAATCTCCCCTCCTCCTCACCCATAAGAAAAAATATAAATGTTGCACCACTGACAAGAAGATATGGTCTTACATCACTCTAGCAGCCTGTTTGACAAAAATAGTTCTGACGATTCAGCAGAGAGGAGAAATGCTACTAACAGGGGCTACAGAGGCTATAGATTACTACAGATGAATTTTCTCCAGAGAAAGTGGCCTCGTCCTTCAAAATGTGAGAGGGAGAGAAGCTTTTAAAAGGAAGGGTAATGTAGACTCATTGGCAGCAGTTTGTAACTCTCGCTTGTACCCAGGGAACAAATGGCTTGCTGCTCTCACAGTCCCAATTCATGCAGGTGAGAGATGCATCCCCATTCACTTCTACCTTTGCCTGGTGTTCTAAGGCAGAAAAACCCTGCAATTTCTTTTCCAAGTCCATCTCAAATACAGAGCCTGTCAGACTCACAATGCAAAGGACATCAGCGCATCTTAAACAAAACCAAAGTGAAAATCCAATAGACCCACAACAAAGCAAACTCCATCACAATGCCTCTGCGAAGATGCGCGTTTGAGAGACCCTAGTGGAATTACACCTCCTTCACCACCATGCTCTGGCCCTACTGGGACATGAACTGCCAAAGATACTTCCCCAGATTACATTTCACAGACTACTAATCATGCTTCCACAGGTGAGATGGAAGAGCCCTGCCAGAAGTGGCTGTTAAGCCAATTGGTCGCTAGACTACATTAGATGTTTGGTTGCAAGTTTGCATTCAGTACAGCACAAGGCAAAGAGCACAGAAATGCCCTGCAGCATTTTAGCAATCCCCACCAGATGAATTTGGGCAGAAAGCTACCAGCAGGCTGGATATTGTTCTGACAGAATAACAAAAGCTGCTCTGATAGCTGTAGCAGTGATGACACACCATAGCGTCTCTCCTCTTTTCTCCCTGTCCCATCCCAAAAAGATGACATGGGGAACTTGTAAGAAGGAAAGAGGAGAGCAGAGTCTGGCCCAACTAGGACACAAAAGGAAACCCTGAATGAGTGAATCAGGTCAGGTCATGCTGCAGCCTCTCTGCCTCTTCACTTACCTGTCCTCTTTGTTGATTTGATCCCCAAAGCCCACTGTGCTTACAATAGTCAGTTTGAGGTTGACGTTGCTCTCTTGCAAGTCATAGGTACTGGATTTCAGCTGGACCCCAGGCTGTGAGTGAGATGCTGGGTCACCTTCAAATTTGGTGTTGAAAAGTGTGTCCATGAGAGTGGACTTACCAAGGCCAGTTTCCCCTATTGGAGAAAAAGAGAGTCAGAATGTTTTGTTGAATATTAACACGGCTTGCCCTTTCAGCAAACCCTGTTAATTCAAACACTAACAGGGGTGAAACTGTAGCAGATGAAAGCAGATCTCATGCTCCAAAGGGATCGTCTGGCAAGCAGAAAGGCATGTACAAAGGGAGGTCTGTATTCTGGGCAAATTACATTTCATATTCTAATGGCTATTAATATCATTAGAAGAGAGATTTGAAAAGAAAGAGTTGAAAAGGCAAGGGGGAAAAGCATCAATCAAATCCTGCAGATACCCACAATACACTATAGAAGATGCTGCTTTCATCAGTAGGCAAGGAGAGGAAGGGAGAAATGGGGCCCATTGCCTCTTCCTAAAATAGATGCTCCAGGTTAGTATTTCTGTAATTAGCAGCCACTAAAATAGCTGACTTCAGTACAGAAACACTGAGTCGGTTTCTATCCTACGGCAAGCTGTGTAGTTGGTTTCTTGTACCCACACTATACTGAGTCGGGGGACAGCCTTCTAGCCTGTTGAGGGGCATTTTCTCTTTTATCTCATTTCCATATACCTAAGGGCTGCACAACTTACACTCAAAAATCTGCTTCCAAAAGCTCTGCAGCACTGAACTGTTACTTGGATTCCATCTATCACCGGAGAGCTGTTTCCTTATCTGGCGTGAACAGACAAATCTGAGAGACCAGTCATAAATTTGTTTTAGATACATCCCAGGGAGAACAAAACAAACCTCCATGCGCTCATTCCACAGGGTGACCTCCCTTGCTACACTGACAACAGAGCCAGCTCTCCAAGTCTGCAGGATCTGCCTTTGCACTGCACCTATCAGCAGGCTGTCCTGCTGCCCTGGGAGGACCACTGTGTTTTGGGGAAACAATGATTTCTGGGCTGCTCTTCTGGCTTTTGCTGTAACTTCAGCAGGCAGCTGAACCCCACCCACTGCGCAGGCTGCTCCAGGCCCACCAGGGGACTGTGTCTCACTGAAATAGCCATCCCTCCTTTCCCTAAGCCCTTAGATCCCAACCAAACCATCAATATTTTCCTACTTCACCCAGAAGAAAAGAGCTGTTCGTTTTCATAGGTTTCAAGATCTGCAACAGATCCAAAATTGCATGAAATGCCCAATTCAATAAGGGGAAGCTCCTCCCCTTCCTCCTCCATCCAGATCTCTGTGCCTCACCCCTGCAAGCAGGCAAATTCCTCTCTGTTGGCCCGAGAGGAGACTTTTCCAGCCCCAGGCTGAAGCACAAGGTAGGGCAAAACTCCACCGCTCTGGGAACTGCACACTATCTAATTGCCAGGATTGTGTATCAGTTATCTTTCCAGAAGGCAGCAAGAAAGTCAACAGACACCTCGAGCTGCAAAGGTGCCTGGGGAGCCAGCCAGCAGCCAGTGCCACACCATGCTAGGTGCACAACTTGGTGGCTCCTCACACTGACCAGTCTGCAGCCCCAGGGGGAGAGAAGAGTCAGCACCAGTAGTGTACATATTTACAATCCCACCCTATTTGGGATGTAAGGGTACCACTTTCCCCCAGTGGGTGCACAAAGCATGGAGCATTGCTGTGGTTTGGCTAAGGATTTCAAGAGTTAACATGAGAAAGCCTGCATGACCTCACCAGGCCTTTCTCAGTGATTCCAGGAAAACAGCAGTGTTAAAAAAAAAAAAAGACAGACATTAAACAGCTTGAGAAGGCGGCAGCATTTCCAGAGCTCCTGCCAAGGGTTTCTGCCTGGGCGGGCGGGAATGAGCAGGGAGCCCGCTGCATAGATCCTTAGCAGGCTCCTGGGGACAAGGGAGCTGCTTCTGCCCCGCACTCCATCCCACAGGCAGCAGCCCCATGCCCAGCCCTGTGGCTGCCAACAGCATGACAGAGGAGCAGCATCACAGAGCGGGGCTGGGAACTGCCCTCCGCAGCCAGTATGTCCCTGTGAATGGTAGGCAAAACACACCAAAAACTACCCCTTATTTCTGCCTCCCTCCTTCTTTAAGGTGCAAAGCATCCACCTGAGGACAAGACCATTGTTCAGATACATCTCCAACCTCCAATTTCACACCTGGTTTTCAGCAGCAGCGGTGCAGAAGAGATGGAGGCAAATGCTGAAGACAGAGGACATCTTTATACTCCATCTCACGCATGCTATACAGGGTCAGCAAAGGCGACTTCGAATTCATGATGAAGTTTTCTTTTTCAAAGGGGAAGATCTAAACTGCTAAGACGTAATTCCAGAGGCAACAGTTTCCCACCCAAACACCTACAAATTCCATGCATAGAAAGCAGAATGCCCAGCCATCACCACAGCCTGGTCAGCATGCATGGGCAGCGCACAAAGCAGGCTCTGCACTGTGTGCCCTGCTGCCCAAAACAACTCAGCCACAGGAACCATGGCACTGGCTCTAACAGTGTGATGTGAGATGTTATCAGGCTGAATGAAGTGCTCTGCTACATGAAATGCCACTAGAGCAGTGCTACTCTGAAGGGCAAACAGACAGAACAGAGCATTTCTGAGTCTCCCACGAGTTTCTGCCCGAAACAGAGGCAGCTCCCTGCTAGCTGGGAGATGTAACCACTGCCAAGTGCTGCTTGGAAGGATGGGAGTCCAGATGGAACAGATGGGCTGATGAAAAGGACAAGGCGGCTGCACTCACTCCAGCCAGCAGCGCGGGAATCTTCTCCAAAAACCAGAAATGATGAATGGGGATTAGGGGAGGCAGAATTACCGTGGAAAAAGCAGCAGTGTATGCAAATCAAGCAAGTGGCGTCCTTGGCAGGGAGATTATTGCTTGATGTCAGGCTTAGATTTGATCTCCAAAACTGTACTTAAGCATTATGCAACCTTGCAGCGGTCTGCTCTCCAGGCTGCCAAAGTGCTGAGGACAGACAAGGTAGGAATGGTGAGCATTAGTGTTAACTCTGAGCCAGAAAGCTCTGACAGCCACTGAAACCCAGCAGCATTGTGCCTTTCAGCATGGGACAGATTTTAGGGCAGCCAAGCTCTGGACATGGGGCATAACCACTGCCAAAGAACCCTGCAAGCTAAACACCACAGCTGCAAAAGCCAAACCTCTTTGTCCTCTTTGAGTCTGGTGATTCGATCTACTTTACCCCAGCATGCTTAAGGTGAACCAACGAACAACTGCCTGCTGCCCCTCCACCTCCAGGCCTCAGAGCCCCTGTTGTGTCATCCTCAGCCCGCTCTCCACGAGCACGGAAGAGCCCTCAGAGCACTCAGCTGTTCAAAAGCACGGAGTGTTTGAACCCCTGCAGAGTTGCAGAGTCCTTTCAAGAGAGAGCAACACTTGCTCTTCCCCAGATTGACAACCACAGCTCCAGACATCAAATAATGCCATCTTAAAATGTCTACGTGTGCAGAGCCCTTTCATGTGAATAAATGGGAGCTAATCCAATGTAGCAGGTTTGTCAGGACGAGCCCTGAGGCAGCGCAGCTTGATAAGGCTGTCTCTCATGGAAAGCAGAAAATAGTTCTTCTCATCTGACAGGCAGAATGGTGAAGAAAAGCCAGGCTGCCAGGGGCAGGGGGAGGAACACGGGTCCACAAATTATGCTGTAGAGCTACAGAGGGCCCTGCAGCCTCCCAGCCGTGCTGCTGCCACATGGACCTGTGGCTCCTCAGCTGGAGAAACCCTGTATTCAGCTGGTTGCACTACTGACCACAAAACCAATCACTTGGCAACCTCCAAGATTCCATCTCATCACCCCACAGTGAGCTGCCGCTGGAGAACAGATGGCAGTTCTGCACGAGGAAATCCGTGCACAGCCCTCCTTTTCCCAGCCAATGAGCACTCCCACATCTCCAATCTCCTCTGGAGACCCAGCACAGGGCTGAACTTACTGCATGGTGAAACAGTCCAGCTGGGGTGTTAATTCCAGCACAAACTGAATGCTGGGAAGTAATAAGCCAGAAGCCATTGGGTCCAGTTTGGGAGCTACTGAATATGCAAAGGAAAGAAGAAGAAAAACAGGAATCATTCTTTGTGAGAGCCCTCGGAGTTGTAGCACATCCCTGGGAAATGAGAAGGTAATTTCTACAGCAAAATAGTGGTTTCTCATTGCACTGAGTAGGCTGCTTAGGACAAATCCCTTGCAAAACCTGGAAGGGAGGAAGGGGGAAACTCCTGCCTACAATGCGATGCTAGTCTAATACAACTATGATCTGGCCAAAAGTGAGAAACTTTAACAAATAAAAACCGCAGCTTGTTGTTCCCCTCTCTTTCCACCATCTCACTGAGCAACACAGCCAGCACAGAATGTCTCAGCCATCGAAGACTTCCCCAGCCTTTGTACTGAACTAACACAATGAACATTTCAGCACAGAAGCTTCAGGAAGAAAATGGCTGTGCTGAGTAGTATCAGAGAAACCATCCACAACCCCTAACTTCTTCTGAGAGCTTTGCTCGGTTACACTACCTTTGGCTCTCGTCTGACAGAGGAGACAGCTTTCAGCAGGAGAACAGCTAAAAATTGCTCTAATCTGGACACTCTGCTGAGAGCCATTTCTGCAGCTTTCCTTGGCTCTTCCAGCAGGAGCTGGAGGAATCAGTGGCTCAGTTCCAGCATGGCGCAGAGTAAAGCTGTCACTGGATTTTTCCTCTGTCAAACACCACACACTGCTGAAAAATGGGGAGTACCGAAGTGCCTTTCTGTCACACTCAGCGGCCTATGTCATCAGTTCACCTATCTGCTGTTTTCTTGGCCTTGAGCCTCATTTGCTTTCTGTTCTTTCAGTTCTTCACCCCAAATTCCCACTCCATAAGTGAGACCCAACAGTCTAAATAACAGACAGACTTTGGGACTGCTTTTTTCTTTCTAAGAGTTTAACTTTGTTGCCACAAGTTCAAAGAGGCTCTGCTAAGCCATGTTATAGTAGTAATTTGTCAACTAAATATTTGCAAATCTTTTTCTAAGGGAGTTTTTTTACATTTTTCTATGTAATAAACTCTCTTCTTTATTTCAGGCTTAACCATGTCTGTGTTGCTACTATTCATAAGACTGACATTAATAACTAATGCATATTGATCTTGGCAGGACCTTGTTATTCAGAGGGACAAGCAGTTACTGCACTCCAATGCTGTTCTGCAAAGAGGAAAGCAGAGGTGTTCGACTGCTTTCCACACATCAAGGGGAACCTTTAACCACAGGAGCTGTCTGCTGCTGCACCTATAACTTGTAGAAAAACAAACAGCAGCTCCATGTGTGCAAAAGGAAATACTGTCAAAGTTCAGGCTCTGGGACACAAGAGTTTCACAAGGTCGCATCTCTTTCCCATACAGTACAAACCACCTACTGACTCAGCCTGACAGTGACCTCTACTTGTCAGCAAAGTTTATCATCTCACAGGAATGCCCTTGTCAGGGAAAGTTTTCCTCACAGCTCCATTTAGCAGGGCTTTCTCTGCACTTCACTCCACTCATCTCAGACTTAACCCTGCCCTGGGCACACAAGACCCCGGCCCTTGGTCGGCACCCTGCGCCAAATCTACGTCTTATGTCACTTCCATATACAAGAAGGGGAGCAGGGAGGACCTGGGGAACTACAGGCTGGTGAGTCTCACCTCTGTGCCTGGGAAGATCATGGAACAGATCCTCCTGGACAACATGCTCGATCACATGAGGAATGAGCATGTGATCCGAGAAAGCCAGCATGGCTTCACCAGGGTAAGGTCATGCTTAACCAATCTTGCGGCCTTCTATGATGGAGTGACAGCATTGGTTGATGAAGGGAAGGTGACCGATGTCATTTATCTGGACTTGAGCAAGGCCTTTGACATGGTCCCCCACCACATCCTCATCTCCAAATTGGAGGGATGTGGATTTGACGGGTGGACCACCCGACGGATAAGAAATTGGTTGAAAGGCCTCAGACAGAGGGTGGTGATCAATGGCTCTATGTCCAGGTGGAGGCCGGTAATGAGCAGTGTCCCCCAGGGGTCTGTCTTGGGACTGGTGCTCTTTAACATCTTTATCAATGGCATCAATGATGGAATCGAGTGCACCCTCAGCAAGTTTGCTGATGACACCAAGCTGAGTGGTGTGGTTGACACGGAGGAAGGAAGGGATGCCATTCAGAGGGACTTTGACAGACCTGAAGGGTGGGCCTGGGTGAATCTATTGAGGTTCAACCCGGCAAAGTGCAAGGTTTTGCACTTGGGCCGGAAGAACCCCAGGCATCTGTACAGACTGGGAGGAGTACTCCTTGAGAGCAGCTCAGCAGAGAAGGACCTGGGGGTCCTGATGGATGAGAAACTTAACATGAGCCAGCAGTGTGCTCTTGCAGCTCAGAAAGCAAATGATATCCTGGGTTCCATCAGGAGAGGGGTGGCCAGCAGGGATAGGGAGGTGATTCTCCCTCTCTACTCTGCTCTTGTGAGGCCCCATCTGGAGTACTGTGTCCAGGTATGGAGCCCTCAGTACAAGAAAGACAGAGAGCTGTTGGAAAGGGTCCAGAGGAGGGCCACGAAGAAGATCAGGGAGCTGGAGCACCTCCCCTGTGAAGACAGGCTGAGGAAGCCAGGCTTGTTCAGCCTGGAGAAAAGAAAAGGCCAATAATAGCAGGACAAGGGGAAATGGTTTTAAGTTGAAAGACGGAAAATTTAGGTTGGATGTCAGGGGGAAGTTCTTTACTAGGAGAGTGGTGAGGTCCTGGAACAGGCTGCCCAGGTTGCGGATGCCCCGTCCCTCGAGGTGTTCAAGGCCAGGTTGAATGGGGCCCCGGGCAACTTGATCTAGTAAATGTGGAAGTTTGGTGGCCCTGCCAGGCAGTGGGGTCCAGCTCTTACAGAGCTGGACAAGCAGCCTTTGTGTGGGTGTGGGGTTGACCCCAGCTGAGACATGTAACACATGGCAGCATAGACAATCGCATCACCAGCCACAGTGTGGCCAGGCACTATTTTAATTCAAGTATGTACTGAAGGGAGGGAAAAACAAACAAACAGCTTTTAGTGCTTTTAGAGGCACATGACTGGTATTTTGTTAAAATAATTATGATAATAATTCCATATCTAACCACATAAGACCTCTGAACAAAGTTCTCCAGCATGAGTACCTATTTGCTTTTAGAAATACGAAATTGAATCATACCAGGCAAATAAAGATCATAATAAAAGCGTGGGATTTTAGGCATTTTATTCCTATGGTTCACTGCTTGGTAGAAAGCCATGTTCCATAACCCCAGCAGAGATTTCCCAGGACACCAGTAAATCAGGTTACTTAAAACAGACAGAACAGAGGGATGGAAGTTTAAATCAAAACTACTTTGTTAACTCAGTTACTTGTAAGCTACACCCAGTTGCAGAAAAGCCCTTTTCAGCAACAGAACTTTGCCAGATGGAAATACTCACCCACACACAGGATGTTGAAACAAAACCCATGATTAACTGACTTATTAACCAGCTGGTCAGGCAAACTGTCAAATCCTACGTGTCCAGAAAGGGGGACAGTACGACAGCCTTCACCCTGAAATGCAAGGAAAAATACACAATTCGTGTGATTTTCATGCAAAATACACTTCTCTCTCCATACCCTGAAGGCCTCCCAAGTACAGCCAACTACACAGCCTGTGCACAGATTTGTACATGCACTGTAAATCTTGCCTGTGCACGCTGCCCTTCTCCAAAACAAACCCAGACAGCACACACAAAACATCCCATCTGACTTATACGAGATGGTAGCCATGTCAGAAAAATATTGACCTGTGCAAAGCGTTCAATACTCAAACACGACGGCCAAAAGTGAGGTGGAAAAACATCTGTTTCCTGAGAAATTATTGAGAGACTCAAGTCTCACCTTATGCTGAAAGCAAAAATAATCCCCAAGGCAAAGGAACGTATTAATGATGCCTCCTCATGTGAGCCTATTACAATTCACATTACAGCTTTGATTACAGAAACAAGCTAGCAACAACGAGGAAATCTGTACCTCCATCTGGTATCTGAACAGCCCAAACACGGCCTCTGCACAGTTCGCTGCTGCAGCACACAGCAACACAGAATGCAGCCTTTGAGCTGCCAAACACAGCAGTACCCTCCCCCCAGGCTGCAAGTCCGAGCCTGTTCAGATTCACAGAATGGCCATGAGAACCAGAAGACCTAGAGACTGCCAAAGGAAGTACAAGGGGGATGTCTGCACGGCCAGGATCTGTGCATGCTGCACGTTCCACTCCTGCAGCCCCCAGAAAGGTGTTTCTCTCTCCAGATCAAAAGCTTTTTTCTTAATAACCTATTCAGGAGCCACACACAGAAAACTCCCCTCCAGCCGCTTAGGCACATCATCAGCTCATGAGAGATACTACAGCCATAAGGCAAGTGTTCATAGGGGTATAATTCTCAGTTTATTCCTTCAAAACACTGCTTTAACGTAAATAAGCCTGTTTGTAGGGACAAGTGCACTGTTTTTTCTTTGCTAACTACACCAGTGTTTCAGGCTAGGAAAACATCTCCAGGGACTGCATTACTCCAGCAGGCTGTCAAAACTCCATTCCTTGTGTAGTTGCTGGTTTGCTGGTGCAGCTTTATTCCCCCAAATGCGAAGATCCAAATAGATTTCTGCCATTAACCCTACCTACAGTCCTGCAGTGTGTAAGTATGTTTCCCCACAGCCATATTTTGTGTATCAACCTGATTCTTCCTGCTAAGATGTTCAACCACCACCAGCACCATGCCTCCAGACCTTCCTGAGCAGTTTTCACCCAAACGACGCATCACTGGAACACGTGTGGGGCTGTTTCCTCCCAGGGAAGGGATTACACTACCCCAGTGAAGGAGAAACAGGAGGACAGGGCCCGCAGACAGCATCCTTCCTGCGGATGGAGTGCCAGCATGGGTATCTGTAACACACAGCCCTCAACCTGCATGCTGGAAGATGGTCTGAACACTGTTCTCCCCAGGAAGCGTGGGTGGGTGTGTGGGCTCTCATTAAAAGCAAATCTTCTCCACAGCCCTAAATATAAGCGCCATCCAGATGGAAAAGAAAAATAAACAGTCAAAGTTAAACTACTCCGGCTCAGAGGAGGCATCTACCCTGCGAGTCATTTCCTGTGCACTCCTCATCACCTGTGGTTTTATCACACAGTTACACCACGTTTCACATTTGTCTCAGGCCAGGAAACGAGTGCTGTAAAACGCAATTTTCAGTTGCAGCAGCTGAGCCACCATGTCAAACACGGAGCCATGTGGCACACGCGGCTGTAGTAGACCCAGCCCAAAGCCCGCAAGGCCAGGACATTGCTGTGTACTAGAAGCAGATTTGGAGATGTCACTGCTGTCCACGCCCCACTGAGTGCCAGATGGACAGCCAAGAGCCCTTGCACCTCCTCTGGCTTTGAGCTGGCATGGCTGTGCACCAAAGGCAAAGGTGGGCAGTGGGAAGGCAGTGTGAGTGCTGGCACTGCCCCAAGATGCCCAACACTGTGTTTTTTCCACACATGCAGAACGGCCTCTGAGGAGAATAGGCTGTTGTTGCTGAGGAAGCAGCAAAGCATGTTTGCCACAAACAAGATTAAAAGGACAAAAAGAGCAACATGTGCTCTTGCTGCACTGCCAGGCAGGGCTATCTCAGAGCAAAAGTAAAGGCTGGCCTTGTGAAGAAGTTGTTTCATTTCTCCATCCTGGAGGATTTTCACACCTTTTCTGAGGGCTCCTCCACGCCATAGACATCACTGCCCCAACTCCTACAGAGAAGTACCGGAACAATACAGAAAATGCAGAGATGCTATAACAATTTACCCCAAGCCTAACAGCACCGCACACTAAATAGTAGTTTACATGAGGGGCGCAAGGCTCAGACTGCAGCTGTCACAGGGCCCTGAGGATGAACGGCCGTGAGAATCGCACCCCAACCCTCCTGCACCAGGGGGGTCCCACACTAATGTTCCCGAGCAGGACAGAGAGACTTGCCACGTAGAGCTGCCCACGGAACCCCACTGCCACCGCAGCGCTCAGCATGGCTGCCGCTGCCTCTGCTGAGAGCCAGGCCGGGATTTCCTGCACTGCAGTGGGGCTGCCCACACCAAGAGGCAAGCAGCAGGTCCCGAAGCCAGGAGGCCCCACAGCCCGCTGTCCACACCACAGCTTTTCAGATCGCATTTAAACAAGAACAGCACCAGATCCCTTCCCCTGACGTCGGCGTTGTGGCATCCTCTTCCCCAAACTGCATTTGGCTCCAATTCAACAGCAAATTAGAGCAACGCTCGTACCAATTCGTTCTCTCTTGTTTAAGTCAGTAATTCTCTTTTGCAATTATCCAGCAGACAGAGATGACACTCTCCGTGAAACAAACGCAACGCACGAACGCCAAGCACAGGTAAAGACTTTGCATTTCTTTCCCTCACTCAGCTGATAACAGACCAGCAGGACGAACACAAAGGAAGAGCAAGAGAGAATGGGAGCAATGGATCGCAACCAGCCAGCCACCAAAGGGCCGAGCACCGCCCGCTCTCAGGCACTGCATCACCCCTGCACGCGAGCGCTTCCGAAAACTGCCGTTCCGACCGCTCTTGGTTCCATTTCTTCACGCCCGTGCCGAAGGGCCGCGGATCACTAGGCGGTTCGGGTCAGCTCCTGGGAGCGGTGTCCCCTGGCGATGCCGGCACACGGACCTGCCCCGCCGCCCCGAGCAGCCGCACGGCCGGACGCCGCTCCCCCCGCACCGCACCGCGTTGCGGCACAGGAGACAGCGCAGCCCCCCGGGGCTTCCTGCGGGCGGGGGCACAGCTCCGCGGGACGAAGCCCCTCCGCCGGCCCACGGCCCCCGCACACACACACACGCGCGCGCAGTCAGATGCTCTCCGCACGCGGACTCTGCGGAACCTCGCGGCGTTCCCCGCTCCCCCACGGGAAGGCCCTCCGCAGCAGTAAGGGCGCGAGCTGCGCAGGACCGCGGCGAGCGCCGCTCCCCCCACAGGAACCCCGAAGCCCCCGCGAGCCGCCCCGCGAGCCGCCCGGTGCCCGCGGCCCTGCCCGGCCCGACCCGCTCTCACCTGCCGCGCCACCTCGGCCGCCGCCATCGCTGCGCGCCCGCCACAGGGCCCGCCCCGCCCGGCCGGGCGGCTCCGGACGCGCCCACCGCGCCGCCTCACGGGGGGGGGAACCACCTCGTCGCCCCACGCCGCGAGCTCCGCCCGCGCCCCGCCCGCGCCGCGACCCCGCGCCGCTCCGCCGCCACTTTCCTGCCCGGTGCCGCCGGTCCCGGCGCCGCCATTACGCTGCGGGAGGCGCGGGGTTACGGTCACCCCCCGCGGCCGCTGGAGGTGGTGCGGACCGGGCTGCGGGCGGGGCCAGGCGGAGGGCAGCGGCGCCGCGGTTGGACGCCGTGGGGAACGCTGTTAGGGCGAGTGAAGGCGGACGCTGTCGGCGTTTTCTGTAATGGTGTATAAGAATAAGGCCGGTTATCCGCAGCGTGCTCTGCTGGAGGACAGGGATGAGGAGCGGAACAACTCCCACAGTTCAGAAGGAAACAGTGAGCGACCTGCTGCTCCAGTTGGGCTGTCACACGTCCGGGGGCTGCGGGGGATCCACTGCAGGGTGCTGAGCGAGCTGGAGGAAGTGATTGCCCAGCCACTTTCCACCCATCTACCAGCGATCCTGGTCAGTTGGGGAGGCCCAGGCTTCTGTAGACTGCTAATGTGACACCGCTCCACAAGGAGGGTCACAGGGAGTATCTGGGGAACTGCAGGCCTGCCAGCCTGACCTCAGTGCCAGGGAAGGTCACAGAGCAATTTGAGTGCCATCACACTGTGCATGCTGCACAGGACAGCTGGGGAAGCAGGCTCAGCCAGCATGGCTTCCCAAAAGACTGGTCCTGCCTGACCAACCTGATCTATGACCGACTGACCCACTTGGTGGATGAGGGAAAGGCTGTTGACGAAGTTTACCTATACTTCAGCAAAGCCTACGACGCTGCCTCCCACAGCATTCTCCAGGAGAAGCACCAGCCTGAGGTATTCTCTCTGCTGGGTAAGGAACTGGCTGAGGGATGGGTCCGGAGAGTGGTGTTGAAGGAGGCACATCTAGCTGGCAGCTGGTCACAAGTGTGGTTCTCCAGTGGGTCATTACTGGGGCCCAGCTTGTTCAACCTGGATGAGGGCACTAAGTGCACCCTCAGTTAAGCGGACAGATGACACCAAGTTGGCAGGAGGTGGTGATCTGCCTGGGGGCAGCAAGGCCCTACAGAGGGATCTGGACAGGCTGATCGCAGGGATGAGACCAAGTGCTCTTTCATCACAACCCCAGGCTACACTACAGGCTCGGGGCAGAGTGGCTGGCAGGCTGCACAGAGAGAAAGGATCTGGGAGTGTGAGGTGACAGCCAGCTGTGAAGGCTTGGGGGCATTTGATGTGTGGAGACTTGGGGGAAAATTCAGCCCAGCCGGGCACTCACAACTCTGAGAATTCCACAGAAAAGTACTGCATGGATGTCGTAGCAGCCTCACACCCCTGCAAATGGCTGACTCCCAGACTTTGTCAGACAGGCATTTGCCTTCTTTGCAGCACTTGGTGGCAGGATGGGCTTTGCTAGACACTTCCGGAAGCACTACACCGATCCTACCTGCTGAGCAGAAGTGATGGCTGACCACAGGCCTACTCTGGAGAAGGGGACAGTACAGCACATGGGCTCAGTGCTAAGTCACAGCCTCCTTCTGCAGTTCCCTGCAGTAAGTTGGCAGCTATCAGAGGCCCTGGTTGAGAATGCAGGATTTGGGGAGCTTAAGTGCTGAGTTCAGTTTAATTCCTTCTCTCCCCTCTCCTTTTGAGTAACTTCTTATTACCATTCTGCTGACAATGTTTTAAATTAAGCTGCACCTGTGGCTGGCATCAAGACAACTTCATCAAGCCATAACAGCTCCAAGCAACATGAAGCAGGTTGTTCCACGTTCTAGGGGAATACACAGACACTATGCATTACAGTCTATACACAGAGTACAGGATTTTCTAGGAGATACATCTCTCCACTGTCCTTGATGTATTCTTCCCTCTTTCTCCTTTCCAACCTCATAAAAGAAACTCAGCTATGCTGAACCCACTCTCCCACCAGGATCCAAATCTCTTGCTCCAGGAGCTGCTTTGCTCTGCGCTGCACCCAAGAGCAGATCCTGGAGCCACAGACACTGCAGGTACAGCTGTTTCCTCTGGGTGACTTGTGGCACGAGGTGAGATCCTTGTAAGTCTCACAGCTTGGGCTCCCAAAGAGCCACCTGCAGCTCACATGGGTGCATGTTCGGGGCAGGTTTTGCAGGCGTACTGCCCAGGCCCAGGGTAAGCAGTCAATATGCAAATCTCACTGACCAGTCTCAGCTTCACACTCACACTGCCTGAACAAGTGCTTTCATAGTACTTCTGGGAATGTGGCAGTTCAGCATCTGACCAGTACTGACTGCATGACACTTCCTGTTCATATGTGCGATTTCATCAATTAAAAAAAAAACCAAAACAATGAAACGAGAAAAGCCACCAATCTGAATGGCCAACAGGACCCCACTACGCATTACTATATGGTCTACCCACAGATGTTCTAAAGGGTTATGAGGGAGGTAACAGCGGAGTTGGGAAGAAGCAGTGGCTGGCTTCTGTCACAGGGGACATCCCTACATCCAACATGTCAGCATAAATAAACTGAGAAAGGGAACTGGAGAGCTTCACACAGGAAGCTACCTTATCCCAGAGGAACCTTCTCAATGTGCTTTGCAGCTCCGTAACACAAAACCAGTGGAGGCAAATGAGCACAGCTTCAACAAATGGTGACGGTGCTACTTACTTTTCATAATGACATTTCCTAAAACTACCCAAAATGTGATCCCATCTTCCCCAGTCAACAAGTCAGAGACTGACACTGCACTTACTTCAGCCACAGCAGCAGTGGGGCATGAAGTCTTTTTCAAACCTGTGTATGTCCTCTGCCTACAAAAGCCTGTATTTTTTTCCCCATTATTTGCCTAACAATAGATTTTCTTCAGTCTGCTGAACTACTATAAGATCACATTTGTTTTTACTTCTTTTCTTTAAGAACTGGTGTGTTTGGTGCACTACAGTTTACAGTAACTGAGAAGACACAGCCTCACCTGTCTGGAAAGAGCTGCCAAGGTTTCCCACACTAGCTAAGAACGTATCTGTACCTTTCTGTGCTGCTAACCCACTGTACATACATAAAATCAGCCAATTCATTCAGGTCCATATTTATTAACAAGCCTGTACACTGTTAATACTTATGATGCCTGAAAGAAAGAACACTAATAGAACACAGTCTTCATGTTTCAGATGCCAAATGCTTCAAGATTATTCCTGTTAATATCATGAGCCTGAGCTGGCTCACGGAACAAGAACTGAACACTGCAGTCCAGCACTACAGAAGGAATGACTTGAGGGTTGTTGATCAGCGTTTGGGGGTCTATCAATCTGATGCAGAAAGACAAGTGTTATCAGAGCTCCCAGGAGACAGTCTCTCTTACAAGCCCAGTTTGGTCCTTCTCCAGTGTCTCCTTTTCGAGTTGTACCTAAGACAAAAGCAGCGTCAGTTAGCAAAACACACACAATTGACCATCCAGGTGGACTGAAACCACCTTCAATTAGTTCATCAGTAAAGGATTTCCATCATGCTACAGTGGCAAGCTGCCAACAGAAATCAACTTTGTACTTTCTTTTAGCTTAAATTCCCATTGGTTTACTTTCTCCATTTGCCAACTGATTAGCATAGTACTGCAGAAGAGCCTTGAGAAAAGTGTCTTAGAAAAAAATGCATTAGCACTAGCATGTGAATGTTCTCCCTCCTCTTCTGGAGACAAAAAAAACAACCCATGTACAGCCTGCCCAATGATCATGAAAGCTATTTCCTACACACAATTTGTAGTCTAAGACAAAAATAATCATTTTTGATGATGAGCAGCGTATGGAATGTACACTTTTCTGGGAAGCTATATTAATTTATTCATAACGTATATTCATTTATGAGCCACGGGCCATGTTCATGTTAAGGACAAACAGTTCACCAACATTACAGGTGAAACCAAAGACGGCATTAACAGAATTACTCTCAGCAGGAAAATGGCAGTACTCCCACAGAATGAAGCACTGCAATTGCAGCCTGCTATAGCACGTAGTTTGGAAGATAAATGAAACACTTAAGTGCCACAAGACAAAAATGAGAGATTTTGCTGCATGATAAAATATTACAAAGCACTGTAATACAGCAAAAACAGAAGCTCTTTTTATGCTGGTAACTGAAAGACAAGGAGCACACAATGCTAATTTTCCTAAAACGAGAAGAGCTCACAGAAGCAAAAGGAACAGAACTCAGCAATTCTGTGCTGCCTCACTGCCACAGCCAGCTGCTGGCACTGCCATTCTCTTCACTACATATGAAGCTCGCTACAAACAATGAGCTGACTGCACAGTGACTGGACAGTACTGGCTGGCAGTTTCAAACCAGAAGGCTCACAATGGCACCATCTTTTGCACACCTCACATTTACCTGGTAGGTATGCTGCAATACTCCCTTACCATGCTTTCTTGAGCATAATGCTTGGAAACAAGTGCTATAGGCAAAGAAAAGGGAACTACTGCAAATTAATTTCAGTCACAAATCAAGCACCTTTTATTGTCAATTTCATCTCCCCTACACCCAAGGAGACCTTTGGTTCTGCTCCTTGAGAAGGCACCAAGAAACAGACAGCTACTGGAGAGAGGAGGAGTTGGAAAAGGAATCCCAGGAGCAGAATGGATGTTGATGTAACGTTCTGGAATAATTCTTCCACAGGTACAATTTATACTTTTAGTTTCGATGACTGAGCATTAATTAAAGCTGGCTCATCTCAACAGTTAATTTACACCCATAAATACTTACAGAACACTGAAATGAACTCAAAAAGGAAAAGCTGGGAGCCCCACACTCAGGAAAACAACGGGCCAACAGAACCTGGGGAGATCTGCACCAGGCATACCCGTGTGAAAGTTGCATCCGTACATCACTGCACTTTTGAGAACACCGTTACCACACGAACGAAGTTCTCCAGCCTTCAGGCCGTTCTGTACGGGAATGTGATGCCGAGCCTCCGCAGTGCTGGGCCACAGCTTCTCAAAGAGCAACAGCTGATCCCATTACCTGATCTTATTGCCCGTTTTCATGCGAATCCATTGCGGAATGGGGCGGTTTTGCTTCTGCTTCTTCGCAAGGAAGCGTTTGATCTTGAAGGTCTTGTGAGACGACTGCAAGAGAAAGGGGCAGTCAATGCCGCGGGCTCGGAGAGCTCGGCCAGGCCCAGGCAGGCCCCGCACCGACTCGGGAAGGTGATAACCAGCGCCCTCCCGCCCCGCCAGGTCCCTGCCAGACCGCGCCGCGAGCCCCAAGCCAGCGTCCAGCGGGAAGCGGGCTGGGAGCGGCGCGTCCCGGCGCCGGATGGCAGCCGATCGCCTCACCATAGCGCCGCGCGGCTCGGCGTCCCGACGATGGCGGCTGCGAAAGAGGCGGAAGGGGCGGGGCGAGGGCGGGGCGGCGGCGCGGGCCCGTGGGCACAGCGCCCCCCTGCGGCGCGGCTCTGAGTGACGCACTGCGGCAGCGACAGTTTGCGGACGTTTATTGGGCTTAGTACAAAACCGCTACGGCTAAAAGGCGCTAGCTTAAAGGAGCCGCTACCGGCGAAGTCTCTTTCCGGGCTGTAAAACAACACCTGAAAACAGAGGGAAGATGAAGCACAGACCGAGGGCAGCAGCTGGGAAATGTTTCACACTCAAACAGAAGGGGATGCTCTGTACAACTACATTTGATCAAAATAAGCATTTCAGTGTTGGTAGACTTCAGAAAAGAATTTCAAGCAGTATCCCATATTAAGCCAGCTTAGTCATACACTCCAACTTAATTCTTTCTTGAGGAAGGGCTCTCCCCTCCTGAGGTCAATGTGCAATTCCAGATGTTCTCCCTTCCAGAACCAGAGCGCTCTGCTCCACCCCTACCTCACCCACCGGCAGACCTGGCTCGGTGCTACTGCTATAAAGGAGCTGTCGTTGCTTTGGTTGTTGCTTTTGCAACAGCCCTGTTAACAGCACACCACTGCAAGCTTGCTCTGCTTGAGTGCATCGTACAGTGGCTCCAATGGCTCTATAGTAAAGCTCTGCATTAGATCCAGGTGTCATCTCCTCACGACTGCGGACTCATTTATTATCACACTTAAGGCCACAAAGTCTTTCTACTTTGCAAAGGTTCTTTTCTCTGTTGTAGTTAGATGCTAGGAAAATAAATTCAAATAACTGAAAATACAATGAGAACATTTCAAATTCCAAATCTACAACTGAGGTTCTTTAGCCAGAAACATCCAACAGCGCAATGCCCCCTCTTCTTCCTTCGTTCCTTCTTCGCTTCGAAGGCACTTCTGGATTGCGTAGTACAAGCTCTTTGGCTGCACAGACAGTCAGAACACATAAGGCCTGCATGCTGGTCACTCCTCTTCCTTCACATTACTGCTCTCACTCTCTTGTTTCTTCTCTGCTCCCTGATCTGTGGACTTTGCAGCACTGTCTTCATACTGACACAATCTGCTTCGGCTTCGGGCTCCAGGCTGGTAGAGCTGCATTGCTGGACGATCCTGAAATAAATCAAAACTATTTAGACCCCTTCAGAGCCCCAGCACTCTCAAGGTTATAATGACATCAGTAATATAACAAAAGGCTCAAATTAAAACTCCTCAGACTGTTCTAAAATATATTATTCCACCAAGGTGGCAATGTAACTTCAACTGGCTCAAATCAAGGTTGCCCCTGTTCAAGCCACAAAGAGCACTGCACCTGCCTGAAGTTATTGGTACTTTACTTCTATTTTTGAGAGACTAGTTCAGCTCTTCTGCTCACAGAATACAGACCAACTGTGAAGTTCCTCCAAAACCTCTTCTATTTGTATCCAACAATGTCTTAGGTGACACATAAGTCTTACGTACTGGTACCTCATGTACTTGTACTGCAGAAGCACACCTGCAGAGCACATAGAACTGAACTGAAAACACTTCATCAAGAATTTATTCTTAGAATCTTCTATTATATTTGGCATGTAGTAGCCTTGTCCCTGTTTTGGAGGAACCTGGTCAACCGCTCTCCTACTCCAAGATAAATTTTCAGGCACATACATCAAAAGATGCAGATTAGTGATGCTGTACCAACACCCACCAATGGGCTGGATCTTTATCAAATGAACCGGGATCAAAGTATCTACAATTCAGCCCACTGCCTTGGCTTAATTCCCGTACAGTGACAAGGAAAAAGAAAATATCAATGTATAAAAATTTAGTAAACAAATGGGCAGTCTTTCTAGCAGTTTGTTACATTAACAGGGAGAACAATGACAGAAAGAATATGGTTCTTTCCTCAAAGCGCATTTATCCTAAAAACCCAAACTGGTCCCTATGAATTAACACATGAAATTGAAGAAATACAGCACCTTGTTTCTGATACGATCCCTCTTAATTGTATCCTCTTTTTTTTCATCTTTGGTTACTTTCTCAGATTTGTCCATGCCGCAGGTAAAGTCTGTAAGATCACTTTTCTTTCCCTTATCTCTGAGCAAGTCTCTCTCCTTTTTCACCTCTTCCTCTTTTCTTCTAAAAACCTTTTCTTTCTCAAAGCGCTCTTTCTGCCTCCGACGCTCTTCTTCTTGGCGTCTCAGTTTCTCCCTCTGTGCTCTCTCATATTCTCTGTCTCTTTCAAAATCTCTATCTCGATCCCTGTAGTCCTTTACACACTCATCTTCCGATCTGTATGAAAACAAAACTGAAGATGAAGCTCAAAAGATTCACCAGAGTTGGGAGATCAACGTAATACTGGTGTAAATTTGCAAATATGAAGACGACAGACTGGTAGGTTCTAGTTTTGGGAAACTGTCCTAACCCAAGTCATGCACGATAACCAGAGATGGCACCAAGTGCTGGCATTTCTTAACCTTCTGGTCACATAGCTGGCCGAGTCTCCTCTGGCTTCGAAAGCATCTAAAGTTCTCTGCCACACATGGCAGAACTGTACCCTGATCAGATCATGAAGCTGCTGAGTATTAGATTTCCACTTTGACCTTCTACAAGACTTAAAGGTACTAGTAACTGCAGTATGCCTCTCCTCTTGCCACAGTTATCACTCTTTCATTGCAAGGATTGTGCTCTCAGCCTGCTGTAGGTCCCCTACACCTGGGCTTCTCTTGTGGAGTTCCTAGAGAGAGATGCAAAAAATCTTAAAGTTTGTCCACTAGTGAAGAAATGACGTAACTCACACATCTTCTTATAATCACGGGGATGTTGCACTGCCACAGGAAACACATCCCACACCTTACATCAGAAAAATCATTTGAAAGGAATTTCAAAGCATGGTCATGGCAGAGAAGCCTGACCCTTGGTACGATCAGGAAACACGTTATATATACACATAGATATTTATAGCAAGTACTAAAATACTTTTTTGCCTTCTCTTCTTTTGTCTCCCCATCAGATCGTTTGGCAGATGCACTACTCGCATTTTTTTCCTCCCTCAGAGTCTCTTTTTCCAGTTTCTTGGATTTTTCTTTTTTCTCCAAGTCTTTTTCATCTTTTTCAGGCTTCTTAAGTAGCTACAAAGAAAACACAAGTCTCAACTAAAAAGCTCACTCTAATACATACTCGTCTGGCACAACACTGAAATTGCATCAGGGGAGCCACAGCCCAGTAAGAAATACACATTAATTTTACTGCAAATTGCAGTACTTTAAAAGCTGGAGTGTATGAGTAAGCATAATCCACACAACATATTGGATTTTTTTTTTTTCCTAAAACACACGTTAGAAAGCTTAAAAATAAGTCTCTATTTCATAGTAAATTCACGATTTTGTTCACCACAGCATGTACAAGTCACGTGACAAAAGCTTTAAGTATTACTATGAAGCGTTACAGCACATGAACTTTTACAATGCCTACTATTAAATATTACAAAAGAGTGGTAATTTACGAACACCAAACTCATGTGATTCTTCACACAGAGCACATTTTGAAAGACTTATATACAAATAATAGGGGAAAAGGAATGTAACAGTTTATAATAAAGAACTGTTCTAGACCTTAATCTTTGGTTCTTCTTTTGATCTGTCTCTTTCTTTTTCTGGACATCTGTCTACTTTCTTCAGTTTTTCTGCTTCTTTTCTCTTTCTTCTCTCCTCCTCCTTCCATTTTCTTCTTTCTTCTTCCCTTTGTCTTTTTCTTTCCAATTCTCTCCTCCTCCTCTCCTCTCTCTTTTCCTCTCTGAGCCTCTATGTGTGTCAAAAAAAAAGAAACAGTGTATCTCCAAACTAGAAAACATCCCTTTAAGCCCAACAGGGTATTTTGTTACTTTCTGTTCCATCAGAAAGTAACTCATCTCAAAACTCTCCCTATAACAAAAGCACAGTTTTCTCTATAGTACTATGGTGAACCTGAATACATTACAGCAGCAACTTTTTAAAGCACAGTAGAAGATTCATGGGAGGAAAAGACACTGGACTCAGCCTTTTTCATTCTAATTTCAATTAAATATGTTTCATCAGTAATTTTCTGAATTGCTAGACATTAAAATGAGATTATGTGCTAGAAGAAAGATTATCTACAATGACCTCAACCAGAACTGCATTAAAACACAAGCATTTAAATGGGATCTGGTTTGGCAGTGCCACAGAGATATCCAGCAGGTTGCTGGCTGCGACCAGAACACACAGAAAACATCACTGTTACTACAAAGGCCAGTGTTCTAATAGTTTAATATATGTGAACTACCTATGAGCAAGGAAATCAGATCAAAAGCTGCTTCTTCAAAAAGAAGAGCAATAACATATCAATAAGTACCCTGCAATATACACACTCATGCTCTAAATGAGCAAATTATTGCATCTGCAAGCAACAAGAAGATTCCGGGCAGAAGTCTTACCTGCTTATTTTTCAAGAAGTTCAGTAAGGGAGTAGTCTTTTTAGCTAGAAAATATACAAAAGCTAGTGTAAATAGTATTTTATCTGGTGCTGCAATACCTGTAACAAAATCCTATATAAAGTGAAGAAGCCTCATGGACTGTGCAGTCTACCTCCTCTTCTACCCAGCAATACAGCAGTGAAACAATTATTCCAATCCTACTTCACAGCAATAATTACAATACTAAAATTTTGTTAGAACACTAATAAGTTACCCAACATACCTATCTGTAAAGGGACATTTACCCTGTATTATCTGTTTCTCAGCTTTCCTCACTGATACTTGTAACATGCTCCAAAAAAAGACCATTCTAGTCCATTTTATTCAAGCATAACAGAACATCACCACACCTCACCAAAAAGCAGCCACTCCACAGCCAGCTAATAAACCATCTGATTAGCAGTTCAAAACCCGAAGGAAGATTAGCGTATAAAACTTAACCAAGTAGTATTAGCCTAAAGGTTTAACAACACCAGGTGAACACAAAACACAGACTCCTCAAGGCTGAGAAATCATAGCTTGAAGACACACCACATACTTTGCTTGGCGCTTTAGGAAAAGCTAACTATAGCATGCAGATTTCCGTACCGATCAGCTCTTTGTTTCTTGCCTCTATTTCCTCCAACAAGGTTTCAGGAGTGGAGGTTAACTTCTCATCATCCGCACTGTAACTTTCCAAAAACTTCTTGTACTCTGGATCTACAGAGGAAGTGAGAGAAGAAAAAAAGAAATGTATTGGAGAATGAAAAGAATCCACTTGGCCATTGCTGGAAGTTTGTAACAGACTAGTGCAAGTTGCACTGTTTACATGTTGTCTTTTCATGACCTGTCCACCCTCAAAGAATATGCTGTAAACATGACAGCTATACTTAACAGATCCGCAGCCAATAACACAGCAGTAAGAAGGTTTGCATGTAATTAAACATTCTATCAATACACAAAATACTGCATTCAAACCACTTTTAGGACTTTAAAGTCTCTAGGCATGCAAAACAAGCTAGCCAGCTTTTATACCATCTTCAATTGTCCCCGTTTTGGCATCCTTTTTCTTGCTCTTCTTTTTCGCAGCTTTCTGGAAAGGTGCAAACTCTACTATGGCAGCATATTCCTGACCTTTTAAGAGAGGAGAGGAAAAAATGCATTAAGACAGAAACGAAACAGGCATTAAATAGAGTACATCATGCATGTCTAGAACAGAAAGATGAGCTGTGCCAGAAACATGCAATGCTAGAAGGGACAAATGGAACAGCATAACAAATAATGTATTTTCAAAGCTATTTAATTAAATAATGCTTTTAGAGAGAGCAAAATTCATGAAACAAATCATCTTGCAATGTTAACAGAATACCAGACTTGCAGAACATGAACAAGAGGGAAATGCCAGATGTACAGCTGCCCACAGCTGCACCACCCACATCCTACAGACCACATCTGTGTTGTGCAAGCAGCAGGGAACATTTCATCTTAAGATGATTGAGGTAAATCTCACTTTTTGACAAAATGCAATAGAATGTAACATCCACACACTGCAAACAGGCTTTGGAGTTTTATCTTCCAACAGGAATGCTGCATTTGTGGCAGCATTAATCTAGCACTGTTAAATAGCACTGGTAAATACAATGAGTGAGTCATTACATTACAAAGGAGTATCTTCAGAAGATATCTAGGCGTTATTAGAACCCAATTATGCACCTCCTAAACAAAAGGTTTTCACAGGCAGAGATGTGAGTCAGGTAAAACACCCAGATGGATTAAAAGAGTCCACACAGACTTGAAACAAAGCTGAAATTCTCACTCTAGCCCAGAAAGCCCAGAAGACTTACTCCTGTCACAGCTTCCATTCAACATGGGATTTTAAGGTCTGACAGTGAGAGAGTAGCAAGGATTGGTGTTACACAATGCAAGCAGTTTTTTTTAATGTGAAAGGATGAGAGATGTACTGAATATTTAAGGCGCAGTTAGAACAGAGCTAAGTAGCACTCAAACTCCTGGAGAAGCACCCCAAGAACAACACTTGTTTCCAACAAGATCAATGTCTCTGGAGGGCAGACAACTCCACAATCTGGGCTGTAGGGAAAAACCTGCTCCCTGTACCAAACCAATGCAGCTCACCCTGTCGTAAGCAAGACAGGCATTGATAGGAACTACACCGTGACCAAAAGTATGTCACATTGGAGCAGAGAGAGGCGGAACGAGGTGACACCACTGACCTCAGTCTCCACCCAGTGGGAGAAGGACAGCGCCCAGCACTCTGCTTGGCTTTCATGCAACAAGTGTGCACACGAGCATTAGCCATGCTGACACGACCCTTGCTTCTATAACGGCTCCAGCACTACCTGAGCTGAGCACACCCACATTTGACATGTGATACCTACAATTAACCTAACTTACTTCCCACTGAGTGTAAGTTGCTATTCTTGTTTGGATATCTTCTACCACATTCATGATGCAGCCAACAGGCGGAAACGACCCACACGCCACGCTCCAGCCCCCAGCCCAGCCCCGGGGCCACCTGCCTTTGTGATCCACGAATACATAGCCATCGAAGCGGTCTCGGAACAACACGATGTCCTCCTGGTTCCTGAAGTTGATGTAGGCGCGGGAGAAGACATACGGGTACAAGCTGCGGGGAGAGGTGGGGAGAGACAGTGAGTGGCGGGCAGGCGGGCCGCGAGGCGGGGAGCAGCGGGCTGGGCCCTACCTGGAGTCATTAGCGAAGAACTCGAAGTAGTCGTGCTCGGGCAAGGGCTGCAGGTGCTCCTCCAGTTGCTCCCGGGTAAGGCTGGGCGGCAGCCGCCGGATCACCACCTGGAGTACGGCCCGGAGTTACTGCAAGCGCCGAGGGCCGTCCCCCACTTTCTCCTCCTCTCCTCATTCCTTTTCCACCCCTTCCCCGAGGCTGCCCCAGCCCCCTCGCCGCCGCGCCAGGCCCCGCTCGGGCCGGGCCGCACCTTGCTCAGCGTCTCCTTCTTGTCCTTGGGCCGCTCCAGCCGCTCGAGCTCGGCGGCGCCGGCGCCGGTCCTCCCGTCCGAGCCGCCCGCCGCCCCCGAGCCGGCTCCCGGCGCCGTTCCCAGCCCGGCAGAGGCCCCGCGCCGCTCCTTGGGCCTGGCGTTCTCCTTGTCCTCCTTCATCCCGGGCCGCGGGGCAACGCCGCGCACCCCAACGCGCCCATTGGCCGCGAGCCTCTCGCGGCTGCGCCTTAGCGGACCGCCAACCGCGCCCTCGGCCAAGGCCTTCCGCCCCCGCGCGGCCTGGAAGACTACGACTTCCGGCGCGCGCCGCTCAGAGTGGAAAACTACAACTTCCGGCGTGCCCCGCGCAGACTGGAAAACTACAACTTCCGGCGTGCCCTGCGCGGCCTGCAGCTCTGCGGGTGCCGGCGCGGGGCGTGCCGGGAGTGCCCTCAGCCGAACTGGGAGCGGAGACGGTGGTGGTGTGTGTTCCCGGCCCGATGTGGTACGAGATCCTGCCTGGCATGGCCATCATGGGAGTCTGCCTCAGCATCCCCGGTCTCTCCACGATCTACATGCACCGGTGGTGCAACGGCGGCAAGGTCAGCGTTTCCGAACTACCTCGACCCTCTGAGGCTTCTTAGGCTGCGGCCTGGCTCCCAGCCCCCTTTCCCGTCGCCCCTCGCTTTCCACTTTCCCTGTGACCCTCCATAACGCGCAGCCCTGCATGCCCGCAGGACAAGAGGATTGCCCGCTATCCGTACCAATGGACGCTGATGGAGAGGGACCGGAGACTGTCGGGGGTCAACAAGTACTACGTGTCCAAGGCAGGTGCTAGAGCCACAGCACTCTGAAGGGCCGTGTGCCCTGAGCTCCATGCTGGGCATGGGTTGCTGCTGGAGCTTGCTCTGGGTGCTGCTGGATGGGTTGCGGGGACGAGGGTTTTGTTATGATTTGGGTGCATGAGGAATGTTCGTTGAAAAGTGGCATGTAGAGCTGCGTGTCTGCCCAGCAGACATGGTTAGGAGACAAGAGTTGTGCATATACTGCTGTTACTTGTTCACTCTTTTTTTCCAGGGTCTGGAGAACATAGACTAAGGCAGCACACCTCAAAGAAGCCACAGACCTGTATACAACAATCTAGGTCTCTAATAAAGATACACATGTATTTAACCATTGTATCTGTGTTGCTGTAAGCTTTGGATGGAATTAGTTTCCTCTGGAAAAGAGAAATTGCTAGTTGCAAGGTGTCAGATGTGGAAGTGAAATGCAGATTTTGTGTCACTTGTCGCAGATGAAAACAAATGATATTATACGGCACTCATAAGAGAGAAGCTAGAATATATTTATGTAATGTAGGTGTAACATAGTGATTTAACAGCAACTTAACAAGATTTGAGATAACTGGATACATTTGATTATTTACTGCATAGAGAGTAGGGCAAACATGTTGGAGGCTCTTCCATTGAGTCACAAGGTTCACAGTGGACACCCTTGCTTCTTGAACAATGAAGGTAAAGAGCCTGAGCACAGCTGGATCCACTTCTAGTCCTAGACTTGGTCAACAGTTTATGTCTAAAGGATTATATGTGCATAGTCAATCTAATGTATAGTCTTAGTGAAGCTAGTAGAGCTTACAACCAATATGAGATGCGATCTTAGTGAGGCTAACAAAGCCTAAAATGTACTATTAGTCACTTACCATGGATCTGTGTCAGCATGGTGGCTTGACATCAAGAAGTACGAGATCTCTGCACAGGTGTAACCTCAATAGGTTTTCCTACTCATGGGGAGATCCTGTTGTGCATCCAGCTGCTGTGCACGATTGCTCAAGGTAGGCTCTTGGGCTGACTCCCTGTTTACGGGGTAAGATGATTGTCTCATAGCCATAAGTTTGCTTTTGAGGTACATGCTCAATTGGTCTTCAGCTGTTGAACAAGGTGTCTGCTATCAGCTCTTTCAGCCCCCCAAGTCTGAGGCAGATCTGTGGTTAATCTACCTTAGCAAGACCATTATCAGTACTGTTGCTCATTGTCTGCCTGTGCAAGGCCTTGTCTGTAAGGTCAGGTCTAAGGAGGCAGTTGAGGGAATGATGGTGGTGGCTGGCAGGGAGCATACTGTCACATCACCACAATGAACACCGAATCAAATGTTTCACTGTGAGGCACAGAGATGTGGAACAACCAGAAACAATCAGATATTGAACAAGGCACGGTCATGTAAATTAGAAATTTCTGAAACCACTGTGGCTGGAAAATTAAGCCTTAGCTACACAAAGGCTACAGAAATAGGACCAGGCTGGCAGCAAACAATCCTTATACTGAGGATGTCCAGCACTAGAAATCATGTGTTAACTGCAGCTAAGTTTGTATCTTTGTTCTACAGAAGTGTCTTGGCAATACAGTTTCCTTTATGTGCTTGTAGCCACCTTGAAAAAGTAACAAATACTGTGGGAACAGAAAATACATGGATGTAAATAGAGTTCTGAATTTACACCAGCATAAATGACAGCAAGGTTAGACACAAATTTGCATCTGAATTCCTGCAATGTGTGGTTGGGATGTGTGACCAAAGAGTTTCTCAGTCCTCCCAAGCAATACATCCGTCATAGTTTGTGTCCCTGAGCAGGGCCAGAAGCACCTGACACTTCTCTGGGGGCACTCTGTGCTCAGGCTTGATGAAGAGCTGAGTAAGTCAGGCCTTCCAGCTGCTCAGGCTTCCTAAATATCATCAGCCTTGCATTTGGCCCAGGACAGGCTTGTCAAAGCTGCCTGTTTGTTCCTGTGATAACATCGCCTTGTCATGGAAGAGTGGCTGCTGGGGATTTTGCACCCGGAAGTTTTGTGAAAATGTCTGAAGCCTTTTCCATCAGCAGCCCTCAGGCTCTGAGGGGCTCTGTGCCAAGGCACCTCTGTGCAGCAGGCCAGCCTGGCTGTGTTTGCAGAGCGTGGAGCTGCAGGCAGGTTCCGTTTCCAAAATGTCCTTGGGCAGACTGTTGGCTCATGGGTTGCCATGCCAACAGAACACAAATAGCGCTGGTGGAGCTCCTTCAGACACTGCCAGCCACCACCTAACTACACTCCCCCAGACCTCCCCCAGCCTGGGAAGGGCATTTCCAAAGTAACAGCTTCTCTTAACAGAGGTCAAGACAATGGACAAGGAAAATGAAAATGCTGCCATTGAGAAGGTAGTGCACATGATTGTGAAAAAGGCGACACATGCTGCACAAGAATATTATCTAAATAATGTACAGAAAGAAGAAGGTAGGTGCTTGCTCTAATTTGCCATGTCTTACCGTGTGTCAGAGCTTTCCCAGAAGGATTTTCACAGCATTTTATCCTTTTCAGAAGCTGAATACGCTGCCAGAAACATTCAGTGGACAACATGTGAAAACTTCTCAGTGGAGAGGGGACAGCAGCAAATTGAAGAGTACATTTCCGTGAGTGACAATTCCAACCACTCAGTTAGATTGCACCCTCTTACTGCTGAACTGTGTGCAAAATGAAATAAAAGCACCTCAGTTCCTTTTAGCACCTCTCTTTGGTTATATCTGCCAGACAGTGTGCTGTGTTTGTTCAGCAGACGTGGGAGCTTCACAAGAGCTGGCTTCATTGCTCAGAGTTTCTCTGGGAAGAAGATCTTCAGTGCAGCAAGAAGTACCACTACAGAGTTCTCTGGAGCATCCCAACACGCAGAAAACCCATCCCACTAGCAACAGCAAGCACCTATTTCGTGATAGAGATCTCAAAAATCAAACCTGTAGTAAGTATTCAGAAGTAGCGCACAGCAATCCTTTAAGGAACAGCAGTCAAACACTAGCTTTCCTTATCTTGAATAGAGGAAGCAGTAATTTAAACAGTTCTAGCCTCTAACAACAGATCTTTGGAGTTAAAGTTTGTAACTACACTCCAGAAGGACCAATTTTATCATCGAGGCCATATTTAAGATTTTTGCCTTGGTATCGTATTACATAATATTCTAGAAAAGGCTTGAGAATACTAATCAGTAAAGCATAACATTCTAAAGGTATTTCCTCCTTTATTACTTTTTCCTTTAAGTTTCCATTGCACTTGCTACTAAAATTCTTCAATGAATCATATTATGTACACTTCCATGGCTCAGTATTCACCTGTACTTGGGTATTTTGTGACTCAAGACCAAATCAAACCTGCACAACGTAGGCTTTGATGTCCCCCTTCAGAACCTACACGTTGTTGTACTGTACCTTAGCCTTTCTAGCTTGTGGCTATGGACCCCCAAGCAGCAACTCAGAAATCACTGCCACTGCTCACAAATCCTATCCCAGCACAAATGTAACATTGGAATTTCCAAGTCATTCCCTTTGGAAAAGAAAATTTAGAGGCCGTAAACCAAAATTTAAAATGTTGCTAATCCATATCGGAAACGTTGCACAAACACAGAGTTGTTTTTAAAGAGGTAGATATCCATTCTCATCTTAACAAAACATTTGCTTTTTTTGGTCCTGTAGCTCAGTATGTGAACTTCATCCTGTCTCTCCTCTCTTGCAGACCCTGCCTGTGGAAGTATTCTTCTTTCTGGAGTCCAGCAGGCTGATTCACAGGTACGCACTGTTACTTTTCCATCACTGCCTTTACTGGGGAGGTTCTAGCAAGCTGTTCCTTAGCTGTTCCTTGCCAAAACAAGCAGGAAGCCTGTTGTAAATGAGGTGTTCACGCTTATATCAGAGAGGCAGAGGAAGATGTCAAAATTTTGTTAAGCAAAACTAAATGACCCTGCCTTCACTCCACCACGAGCGTGAGCAGCCACATCTGCGTTCTACATAATGAGATTTTAATAGCTTTGTGCAGTTCTAGCAAGGATTTATTTTTTAAGCAGATAGGCATTATGCTTGCTATTTACCCTTTTTACTTTCTCCTCCAGACCAGAGCACTGTCGATTTAGAGAAAAGTGGTTGAAGGACATCATTGAAAATAAAATCATACTCAGGGAGAGGCTTAAGTTACCATGATCACCTCCAACTCGCCACCACTCTGTTGGTATTTCACAGAGAATCAACGCAAGGAAGGAAAAACGGTTATTTATTCTTAACTTGTGGATTACCTTGTAGGTGTGGAAGCAAAATTAAATCTGTATTACATCAACTATGGGCTGAGTAGGCTGTTGGTTTTACATGACAGTCCCTTGCAGATATGGGTGAGTGCAACAGGTCAGATAGAATCAGGTTCCAGAGTGCAGACAGGAAGAAGCAGCTGGGCTGGGTTTACCTTTTGTGAATGCCAGACCTGCAGAACTCTAGGGCAAAAAGAAGTTACTGGGCTTATCAGGGCAAGGAAGCAGTTGGATGGTCACAGCCAGAAGGTTGTGATCAATGGCTTTACGTCCAGGTGGAGACCCACGATGAGTGGTGTCCTCCAGGTATCCATCTTGGGACCAGTGCTCTTCAACATCTTTATCAGTGACATGGATGATGAGATCACCTGATGACACTGAGTGGTGAAGCTGACACAGCTGAAGGAAGGGATGCCAACCAGAGGGACCTGGACAGGCTTGAAAAGCGGGCCCATGAGGAGCTAATGAAGTTCAACAAGGCCAAGAACAAAGTCTTGCAATTGAGTCAGGGCAATCCCAGGTATGTACACAGTCTGGTAGGAGAACACATTGAGAGGAGCCCCGTGGAAGACTTGGGGATTCTGGTGGACAAAAAAAGCTGGACATGAGACAGCAGCATAGCCTTGCAGCCTGCAAGGCCAACAGTGTTCTGGGCTGCATAAACAGAGGGATGGCAGCAGGGCAAGGAAGGGAATTGTTCCCGTCTGCATTGCCCTCGTGAGGCCCCATCTAGAGTACTGCATCCAGGCCCAGGGTCCCCAGCACAAGAAGGATGCAAAGGTATTAGACTGGGTCCAAAGGAAGCCACAAAAATGCCCAGATGGCTGGAGCACCTCTCCTTTAAAGAAAGGCTGAGGGAGCTAGGCTTGTTCAGCCTGGAGAAGAGAGCGCTTCAGGGACACCTCATTGTGGCCTTTCAGTACCTGAAGTGGCCTATAGGAAATGTGGGGACAGATGTTTTATCAAGGAATCTTCCCAGAGGTCATGGCTTTAAATTTAAATAGAGATTACGTTAAGATACTTGGAGGAAATTCTTCATTCAAAGAGTGCCCTGGCACTGCTGCCCAGAGCCGTGGGTGCTCATCCGTGAAGGTGCCCAAGGTGCGGCTGGGTGGGCCCTGGGCAGCCTGAGCTGGGGGGAGCAGCCAGTCCATGGCAGGGAGTTGGGACTGGATGATCTTCAAGGTCCCTTCCAACCCAATTCTGCCATTCTGTGATTCTACTATTTTTGTTACACAAACATTCAAGTCATCTCTGCTGCCAAAACTACAACACAGATGCGAGAAGAAGAAAAAAATACCCTCAAGAATGCATTCTGTTTTTAAACACATTTCAGAACAAATAACTCCCTTCTTTTTGGAAATATACAGTTGAATCAAAGGCAGCCACCACAGAAATAGCCTTCTGAGTACATTTTTAAACAAGCCATGTCATGCTATTGAAATAGACCAAATGAAAATAACACAGAAGTTAAAATAAGACTTTAATCTAGAACATTTCCATAGGCAAAATAAAATAAAATAAATTGAAAGATACTTCTTTGTTACCACCTGTCTACAACCAGGTTCCAATCACGGCACCTCACTGCTCCAATACCTATGTATAACATAGTAGAAATAGAAGCAAGCAACTTATTTGTTTGCCATAGGTAGAATCAAGACCAGACCCTGCTACTACTGTTACTGTCATCTTATACCCCAGTTGCAGTCCGCTTCCTTTAAAGTAACTGAAGGTAATCTATATTAAATTAGAAACTTATTTCTATTTACAAGTGTACTTGGAATCACAAAACAAACTCAACTTTGTTTTGAGAAAAAAAAAAAAAAATCTAAGACATATGAAAAATACATAAACAGGAATTTAAGAATTCCTTAATTTTCACAACCATCAGTAGCAGCTTGCTTGTGATGGCCAACCTACTCTCATTAGTGAGAAAAAAAATGCAAAACATCAGCATCAGCAGCATGTCCCAGAGCCCTACCCATGGAATCCACCTGCTTGTCCCATTCTAAACGAGCGCAGCATGTTACTACTTCCAAACTTCCTTGCCTGTTCCTTCCCTGCAATCTTTCAATTTACAGGGATTCCCTGCAGATGGTAAGCAAATCATCCAAGAAAACCTGATAGAAGTAATCCTGTTTTCTTGATACAAATCATCAGTTCCTGGGGCTTGGTCCTGTTGGGTGAAAGGCACTGCAACGCTTGCAGGTTTTTTCAAATCATGGCTGGAACAGGTCAGCTGCTGCTTGACAGCATCTATGGCCTACAGTTCAAATGGGGAATTATTTTTCTTCTTTGCCCTTAGTCTTTCTGTAGACCATCTCTCGAAAGCTTGCAAGGATCTTATTCTCTCTTTTTCTCCTCTCTTCCTGGTTGAAGGATGCCAGAGCTCTCTTTTCATCTGCGCTGTAAATTTGGTTCTCTTTACGCAGACGCACAGCTTCCATTCGACGATGTCTGCGGAAGAAAATATTGTATACATAAGCACGGGCAGAAAGATGTAATGCCCCGTGACAGCTTCCAGCCATTAACTAACCTGAAGGTTTTGAGGGGCTAATAAACAAAGACACCTAAACCAGGGAACCTAAACTGCACAAAAACCTCCAAGGAATGCAGGAAGTCCCTCATGCTCCCAGGGTGTCAGGGTGCTAGCTTGCCAAAATACAAATGAACCTCCCTTTGTACTGGTAGAAAAAAAAAGGTATGGTGAACCTCTCACACTAATTTGTCTCATACCAAAGAGCCAGCACATAGCCTCTGCTGTCCAAACACACAACCCTTAAGCCATCAGAGACAAGCATCTAATTTGAAATAAAGAGAATTAGAAGCATACTATCTGGAAATAATTTTTATATTCTTCAGGAAAAAGTGACCTTAAAAAACTATGCATCTATATATAGCAGTAGAGTTCAGCACATGTCACTGGAAGTGTACAGAGCATGTGCTCTTCAGAGCTTTCAGCTAGAGCCTGGAAACAGCTTTTCAGCAGGCCAACAAAGGAAGCAGCTTTGGAAAACGTTACTGAAACATTACCATCATCAAAAACATACCTGCTGCCACTCATTACATAACCGGAGCTCTCAAACGATGCGATTTCTTCACTAGTCAAGCCAATCTCACCTCTCCGAGGTATGCGTTTTCCTGCTTTTACATACTCTGCCATTGCTGCACCTTCACCCGGCAACAGGGCATGCCCATAGCTAAATAAACAGAGATAAACAGCAGGGATTTTAATCAGTCTCAACTAGAGTCAGTCTGAGCTAAAAACATCCAGCTTCCCTAATCACTACTGGCTACAGCTACATTTTTAAGGACTTTCTTACTCTTTCCCAAGTACGTTCCCATTTCATACTTACGGCTAATCTTAGCAAGAACATTTTAAGTAACCAGTTTAAGAACTCTGGTTAAACGGTAATGAAGGCTGTCTAAAGTCACAACACTGCAGAGCATTAGAGTAAAGGCACTTTACTGAAGTAAAGACCAATCAATTTTTAACGAATCCAGGCTTAAAACAGACTTTCCTACTTGAACTCAGGTCAGAGTAAAGACTAGCAACACTACCACTTCTGTCCTCATTTCTGGTACAGCATCCCTCTCTGATATAAATCATATTATTCAAAGTCTTTTTGAGCAGAAATCTTCACACTAGATTTACTTGACTTGATCAAGGTACCATTTAGAGTACTCACTTCAAAGGCCTATCATCTTGAGACGCATGTGTTTTGGGAGCTTCTGGTCCAATCAAGCTATCAGCTTCTGTGTTTTCTGCAATGATCAAACAGTGAAGCAGATTAATACTGCGCCTCTCCTTTGTTATCAGAGCAGTCAACAGGTCAGCAAACACCTAACAAAAAAAAGCATGAAAAGAACACCAAGAAGTTTCAAGACAAATCTACAGGATCCTACTTGATCTCTCAATCCAGAGATCTTCCCCTTGAAGTGTTTCATCATCAGAATCTTCACTGCTTGAATCACTGGATTCCTTCCGGCTCTTTTTATTTTTCTTTTTTTTATACTTCTTCCTGCAATAAAGTCAAAGTTATCCACCAAAATTTAAGATGAAAGAACATGCTAGGAGTCACACTCAAGTTATGAGTTTCTCAAGGCACCTTCCACCAAGGACAGCCTACATTTACATTGTTGTTTGATTGAAAACAACCGATAGTTAAACAAAGACAACATATCCACCGTTACGCCTTTCATACAATGCTAGAAAGCAGCTCCCTGTGTTTCAAGGATCCCTCTGTGATCTGTGATTCTGTGCATGTAAAGCCAGTCAAATTATGATTATCCAACAGCATTTACAGCTCTAACTACAGGAGTGCTCAGCCTCCCTCAGTTCCTGCTAAGACAGCACTTAAAGGCAGATGCAATTACACTTAACAGCCTGGAAACTTACTTCCTGTGCTTCCTTTTCTTCTTTTTGCTTTTCTTTTTATCTTCATCTGGGGAAAAAAAAAAAAAAAAGGAAAAAAAAAAGGCAGATTATGCATCATCAAGAAGAGTACACTGTGAATAAATTAATGCCTCCACCAGAACGCCTTAGTACACATCTTGGACATAATTTCTTTTTTCTTACCACTGGAGCTCTGGTCGGACTCTGACTCACTGTCACTGTCCTCAGAATGTTTTCTGTGTTTTCGTTTGGATGCCTTCCGTTTTTTCTTCTTTCTTTTCTTCTTCTTTTTCCTTTTTTCCTCTGGAATGTTTTCAAAAGATAATGTTAGAAGAAGATGAAGACTTAGTTCCGTATAGACATCTGGACATTCCCAAAGCAACAGGGCCTATCACACTCACTTCAACCAAAGTCAGTGAACTTCCTGACAGCAACAACAGCAGGTTCTAGGTAGCGACTGGTTATCAAAACGAGTTGTAAAAACAAAGCCAAATACCTTCCGAGCTGGAATCTGAAGAGCTACTCTTGGATTTTGCCTCTTCATCTTCTACTGGTGTGTGCTCATCAGAACTGAAGAAAAATAAGTTTGCTTTTTAAGATCTATTTTGTAGTATTTAGTAACTGAAGATCAAATGCACGCATACACTGAAACACACGCTTGCAGATTTTGAACGAATACTTGCAACAGAGCAAACTGTGCAATGGCCAGTGTGCGAGAGAGCAACTGCTTTCGGAACCACAGTGGAAAAGGCACCCAGCATAGAATGAACCACACAATGGCCTGGGTCGAAAAGGACCATAACGATCATCTAGTTTCAACCCCAAACCACAGGAAATCACGTAATTGTGTCACGTCTTGTGTAACTGATACGCTGGGATTATTTGAATAATGTCAGTTTGCTTATGTTGGTTCAGATGCTTCAGACCCAATGAATTGTGGCGACTGGGGCAGTGGAGGGCTAATGCATTATTGTAAATTCTTCTAGAATTGGTATCATAAAAAACAGAGAGTGAGAAGTAAGACTGTGCCTTACTCAGGGTCAGGAACCTTTGGTGAAAACCCCCAGACTTCAGGAGCGCCCAGCTCTCCAATTCTCTCTCTCTCGTTCAGTCTCCTGGAATGAAGAACACCATTACTGGAGGCTGACATGCTGCACCCAGCAAGCACCTGCTGGAAGTCTTACACTTGAGGGCATGTCCGACTTTCTATAACAGCGTGAGAAAGGGAGTTAAAAGCCAACCCCAACCCACGCCCGCAGGCCAAGCGGGCAGAGGCCACCCCGGCACCCAGGAGCTCAGGCACTGACAGCGGCTTCCAGCCGGCAGCAATACATGCCATTCGGCGCCTGCGCCCGCAAGTAGAGAGAGACTGCAGCCCTGCCTGGCCCGCAGTTCCGCGAGCGGTACTCACCTCTGCCGCAGGATCTCCTCCTTCTCCTTCTCGTAGTACTCGGGCCAGGCCTTGCCGTGGTGGTGCCCGTGGTGCGCGGAAGCACGAGGCCCGCCGGGGCTGCGCTCCCGGGAGCGGGACCAGCTGCGGCTCCGCCGGTGGCAGCCACGCCGCGAACCGTTGCGGGAACGGGAGCGGGAGCGGCGGCCGCGACGCTCAGGGCTAGCGGCGGGCGGGCTGCGGGAGCGCGACACCGGCGCCATGATAGCGCGGCGGCACTTCCGGCAGGCGCGATGGCACTTCCGGCGGCCGCCGCGCCGCGCTGCGCTGCTCTGTCGGGGGCGGGCGGCGGCGGCGGCGGCGGGGCGCAGGACGGAAGCGGGGCAGCCCCGCCCGCGGGGCGCGTTGCCCCAGCCGCCCGTGCGGCAACACGGCGCCACGGCGGCGGCGTTTCCGGCAGCGGAGGGGCTGCTCTTTTGTCACCGCCCGGCAGCATGGAGGCGCGGGCAGAGCCGCGACCAGGTAAGGCGGCGCGGGCGGCGGCGCGGCGGACAGCGCACGGCCGCGGGCCTGGAGCAGGGCTCTGCGGCGTTGCGGGAGCGGCCGGGGGGAAAGCAGTGCGGATCCGGATGAGGAGGGAGCGAGCGGAGGTGCTCACCAGGCCGCGATCCCCGGTGCCGGCTGGCTGCTATCCTCGCGCTGCTTTCGCGGCGACCCCGAGTCGGTCCGGCCCCCGCCGCTGTCAGAACAACTGTCATCGTGGGCCGGCCTCGTTCCCACACACCGGCTGCCACTGCAGGTCCGTACGGAGGAGGAAGGCCGTTTACACGGCGTGTTAGCGCGGGTGCGTGTGAGCGCATCGGCACGGGGACAGGCCGGATGGCGCCGGAGGTTTGCAGGGAACCGCTGCTCCCTGTGCCCGAGCACAGCCCGCTGCCGCCGTGCTGCGGGTGTTTGGAGCGCGGGGCATTGCTGCCCGCCCAGCTCAGGCAGATACGGCTGTTATTTACGCGGCTGCTGCGTGGCTGCCGTTTGCTCGCGGCAGGGTCATGTGAATGAGACAGGTGGAAGCCTGCAGTGGTTGTCATTTTGCCAGCTGAGTCCGTACTGTGTGAATCCACGCTCCGTGCCTGTGTTTCCCATCTCGGGAGGAACCCGGAATGCAGCCCTGTCCCCCTCCACCCGGGCCCTGCGCCCCCAGCACGGCACGCAAGGTTACGTCACCAACAGGCAGAGCTGGTTTCTGCTAAGCCAGATTTCTGGTGCTGGGACCTGTCCCTGTGGCCACTAAAGGCACCCAGAGGTGCAGGCAGCCTGCCGCCGGGGCTCTGGCATCATGGATGCAGCCCCCAGCTCAGCGTGGTGCCCAGTGCTGAGGCAGCTCCTGGAGCGAGGAGTGGGTACCTCCATGCCAGCACCTGCTCTGGCAAAATGAGGACTGGGATATGTGGAGTACTGCACACCTCTGCTGCTCAGCGCTGTAAAGTGAAGCGTTTTTACACACAGGTTATACAATCCATGCATACACAAGCATGTAACAGCATCTGCAATTACTGCTACGGCCAATGAAAAATGTCACCGGGCTCTAAATTCAGTTGTGTGAGGCTTTATCTAATGGAATTGTCAGGAAAAACGCTTTCTGAAAATCCCTTGAAAGATGACTGATGGAAATTGGCATTTTAGACTCCTGCAGAAGCATTTGAAATTCCACGGTGAAATAATATTTCTGTTCCCGAAAGCAGACTTGGCTGGTTTACTGGCTGTTTTAACATGGATTTTATATGAAGTGTCTGAGCAGAAGTTAATTGGCCTATCCATCCAATGTGATTTATTGTAACGTAAAACACATTTTTTCATGACAGAGAACATTTCTCTCTCTCTCTGTCTCTCTTTAGAACAAGTCTTTAAAACAACTTTTTGTTCCCACAAACTTCCGTTATTAAAAAGAAAAAAAAAACAAAAAAAGAGGCCTCTTCCAATTGCTTAACTGAGAAGTTGGTGCTGAACTGTGGACCATTCCATTTTCCCCTCACAAAAGCTTACATATCACACACATCTTCTTTTTATAGTGTTCCCATCCTGGCGCTTTTGGATCATTTCCATGCATCAAAATAAGAGTTGCTTTGTAATTCTTAACTACTTTACATGAACACTACCTTATGTTGTGTGCTCTGGATGTTGCTCTTGTCAACATCTTAGGAAAAAATGCTTCATTTAATTTGTCACTGTATACATTTTTATGCAAGTTAAATCACCAAACACTTTCTAGGCTAATCTGAAAGAGGCCTTGCTAGGCCAAAGGGTAAGGAGTTCAAAGCTTGTTTTTGAGAACTCCAGAGCACTGTTCCTTCCAAATCAGTGCTTGTCTTTATCTGTACATTCTCCTGTAAGTTTTTAGAAAGGGGACCGGCAATGAGAAGAAACTCTTTAAATCTGAAGGATGAAAGGCTAAAGAATGGTTTAATTTGAACCATCAGACATTTTTGGAGGAGAAAAAAATGCTTATGGCGTTATTTTCATCAGATATAACTTCCTGTATAAAGATGACTGAGAACCTGTATCAAAAGAGACAAATCAAAGGGAGCGTTCCATGAGGAAGGAGAGCCTGCCTTTCCCCCTGGTTATTCTTTCCTGTTATTCTTTTTCCTTGCTCAGCTCTCAGGAAAAGCCTAGAAATAAACAGAAACTGGTTTTGTAACATTTTGATCTGAGGCCTCTCTTTAAAGAGGCAGCTCTCCTGCAGGCTGTGCAAAGGCAGGGAGCAGGCACATTGCAGGGGTTTTCTCCCTAGAAGGGCTCTGAAGGCCGGGCAGGACCATTTCATTGTAGATGTGTGCCAGGGACTGGGTGTGCCAATGGTTTCGGTCAGAGTTGACAGACGGACGCTTGATCTTGGCAGATCTGAGTCTTCAGAAACATCCAGAACCCCATGGTTCGAACCCACGAAGTCTGTAGGAACAAAAACGAGGAACAGATCAGGAACTGCAGAGAAAACGCAGTATGACCTCGGTTCTCTTTGAGAACACTCAAGACCACTCACAAACACTGTCTCCAGGAGACTTGCAGGGCGCCGTGCTGCTTGGATGGCCGCCCGTGGCATGTGCCTGGGAGCCACGCTTTGTCTCAGGACGCTGAGTGCGGCTCCTCCATGGCACACGGCAGACAACGCAAGCGGGGCTTGCAGCACGACCCCCTGGCTCCTGCCAAGATCCCGGGGCTCTTTGCAGCACACGTGCCTCCAACGCAGGGCAGGGACTGGGGAGTCTCCGAGCGGGCAGTGGGAGCGCAGCGTCAAGGCCGGAGCGAGGCCGACATCCGCCCAAGGCCTCGATGGAGGCGGCGGCTCCCCCCTCTCGCGGCCTGCGTTCCCCGCGGCACAAGCGCTCCCGAAGGCTGCCGAAGCCGCTCGGGTCGGGGAGCCGAAGGCTGCCGAGCGCGCTCGGGCGAAGCGCCGGGCCCGCAGGGCAGGGCAGCGCGCCGCAGCGCCTCCTGCCGGCCGCGCTTAGGGGGCGGTGCCCGAGCCCGAAGAGCGGCGGCTGCGGCGGGGGCCGGTCGGTGCCCGCGAGCGTAGGGCAGGGCGGCGGGTGCCAGGTAACGCGGGCCCCAGATCCGCTCTTCGCGCCGCGGGTCTCCCTTCTCTGCTTCGCCCGCCTCGTCTCGAGCAGGAAGCGGCGGCGGCGGGTACGGGCCGGCCGCGCGGCGGGGCCCCCTCGGCGCCGGGCAGGCCGCGCCCCGGGGCCCGCCGCCTGTTAGCGCGGCCCGCAACCGTCCGGCCCCGAGCTCGTGGGAAACTTGGCCGGGCCGCAGGGGGTCGGGACCGGGCGCTTGGGCAGCCGTCGGTCCGCCCTACGCGGTGCGGGGCGCCGGGAGTGGGGACCTCCCGCTCGTGCCTGCTTGCGGCCTTTGAGGCGCCGAGGTCAGGCGGTGCCCGGGCCGGTTCGGCACCGCGCTGCCGCCGCGCCGCGGCCTCCTACAGGAATGAGCCCGAGCTGCGTGAGCAGGGGCGAAATTAATGCTTGTGGGGGACACGGAGGTGAAGGGCCGGCGGCGCTGCCTGCCCCATCGGGGGTGGCTGCCTGCCCCACTTGTGCGGCCCTTAGAAAGCTGGGTGCTCCCGAGCTTCTCGTAACTGTGTATGGAATATTTTCATAATGCAGTGTCTATTAATGTTCAGCCTTTCAGAGGAGCCCAGTCTCGCATCTTCATGCTTCTCAAATTTACCTCGTTTGCCGCTGAATCAAAAGCAGGTTTTTTCCCTGGTATGAACAGAGAGTATATTTAGGACTGCATGTGCCTCGTGTGGACAAACACTACCTCTGCACTGTGCTGTGACACATGAGCTTATGAATAATACCTCACGTTGAGATTTGGTTTTTCTGAGAATGGAGTAAACTGAAAATGCAGAAATGCTGTCATACAGTTAAAGCTCTAAATCTGTGGTTTTGCTTGATCCCTGTTACTTTCTTTTTACAGGAATGGAGGGGGAAAAACTGATTTCTGCAACAGACACACAGTACTCTAGTTCACTCCTTCAGTCTTTGAACGAACAACGCGGCCATGGCCTTTTCTGTGATGTTACTGTTATCGTGGAGGACCGGAAGTTTCGAGCTCACAGAAACATTCTTTCTGCCTCAAGCACGTATTTCCACCAGCTTTTGTCGGTGGCTGGGCAAGTAGTTGAATTGAGCTTTGTGAGAGCTGAGATTTTTGCTGAAATACTTAATTATATGTATAGTTCCAAAATAATCTCTGTTCGAGCCAACTTAATTGATGAACTGATTAAATCAGGGCAACAGTTGGGTGTTAAATTCCTAGCTGATCTGTCCGTAGCTCCATCTGATGGAAGAAGCGTGCCAGGCGAGGTCAAAGGCGGTGCTTCAGAAACTTCAGCTTCTGGCCCCACTCAAAAGGATGCTGAAACACAAGTACCTGCCATCAGGCAGGAGGGTCGAGAGGTGACAGGTTGGATGCCGGTTATAACTGAATCGTTCTCTCTACATGGCATAGCCTACGAGACTCCAAAAATAACAGTGACTGATTCAGATGATGATGATGATGATGATGTCATCTTTTGCTCTGAGATTGTTCCCCCAAAAGAATGTACTAAAGATGCAAGTGCTGCGATCCAGAACCAGCCTTGCCCAAATGCACTTGGAGTTTCTGACCAGAAGTCATGTGGCAGTGGTGGCTCCCCGCTTTTGTCTAGCACCACATCAACACAAAAACTTACTTCCTCTGCTAATCAGCTGAATCCAAACCAAACACTGTCAAGTGCTGAATCACTTGTCCCTGTGACACCACAGCATTCGACAACTGAGCTCATTTTGCTGAATCGGCCCCCAGTTAACCCCTCACCCAGTGTCAGCTCCTCGCATCAAACGCACGTGCCCCCTACGATTAATTTGGTTGAGGACAGCCGGAAGCCATCTGATAAAGGTCCCTCAACTGAAGTGGAAACTGCTGCTGTTGATGTAGACGAGGCGGTTGAGGACAGTGATGATGTCATCAGCTCCTCTAGTCCCATTTCAGTCAACAATAGCTCTTCGGTTCAGCAACCTTCTGTACCCAAAGCAGCACCCTCTGAAGGATCAGGAGTACAGAAAAAACAGGTTGTTACGTTTCCACAAGAGCAATCTTCTAAACCCGGGGAATTTAAAATAAAAATCTCAGATGTCCTAACTGGAAACAACAAGGAATTTGGTCCAGGTATAGCATCGAAACACGCGGGAGAAGGGCAGAAAATCATAACGTTAGATACGGCAACTGAAATAGAAGGCTTATCCACAGGCTGCAAGGTTTATGCAAATATTGGTGAGGACACTTATGACATAGTCATTCCGATTAAGGATGATCCTGAGGAAGGAGAAGCCAAGTCTGATGAAACCCCTAGAACATCTGATGGCGATTCCTCAAGCAGGAAACGCATGAAAGTAAAGCATGATGACCATTACGAGCTGATAGTGGATGGAAGGGTCTACTACATTTGTATTGTATGTAAGAGATCGTACGTGTGTCTGACGAGTTTACGGAGACATTTTAATGTTCATTCCTGGGAGAAGAAGTATCCATGTCGATACTGTGATAAAGTTTTCCCTCTTGCAGAATACCGTACGAAGCATGAAATTCACCACACTGGTGAGCGGAGGTACCAGTGCTTGACGTGTGGCAAGTCTTTCATCAACTACCAGATTATGGCCTCACACATAAGATCAGTTCATAGCCAAGACCCTTCGGGAGATACCAAGCTTTATCGACTGCATCCTTGCAAGTCTTTGCAGATCAGACAGTACGCGTACATTTCTGATCGCTCAAGCAGCTTACCGGTAATAAACGAGAATAGAATCGTTTATCGTGTTGACGCAGCGAAGGATGGCACTGAAGGAACAACATCTAATTCTCCAGGCAAACAAATGAGCTGGGATGATATTTTTGTTCCACAGGGAAATGATGCAATTTTTAAGCAAAATCAATCAGAGGGTAGTACTGAATTTGAGTTTGTAATACCGGAATCTTACTGAAATGCATTACGTGCTGGGAAAAGGCTTCAGAGAGTATATACTGCAGCTTTTATAAAGGAACCATTAAAGTAATTGTAAAACAGATTGTTCAGAGTGAAAACATGTGAACTTGTTCAATGAAGTCATCAACTGGTAGTACTTAGATGGATTGTTAGTAGCTGCAAATAATCTGTGGAAGCGATTCATTGGAAGGTTTACTTGAATACAGATTGAGACATTTCCAAGGAGCTGGCAGTGTTTGCAAGTATGTTCATGTTGATCAGAACATGGGGATTTGTGGCTGGAAAAAGGTGCAGCTTTCTCCTAAAGAGCGAGAAATCTAATTTCTAAAGTAATTCAAGGTATTTCCTGTACCCATACTTAGGTAAATCCTTTCTTTCATGTTAGCACTTTAATGCTGAATTGTGCTTCATGATTCATGAAGAAAACAGTAAGATTTTCTATGGTAGTGTTTTCAGTATCAAACCACTAAAGAGAATCATAGGCCTTGTGTTATTTTTCTGAATAACACATTACTGCAAGGGTCCAAAATGACTGATCCAGCAGTTTGGAGCAGTGCATTTTTCAACTAGCATCTTAATTGTGCTTTTATAAGCAATATGAATCATCTGTCTTCATACAGGTATTCTTGCTGATGAGAGATACTCAGTTTGGTTTAACTTGAACACACTTTTAATTGTGCTAGGCAGTATGGTTAAGTGGGATAGTCAGTGTCTGGACCATTCTGTTTCACTCTCTGTATCAGGGAAAAAGTCAGTGCTCAGTAGTGGAGGAATCAAGAACACAAACTTTATTTTCTTCTCCATTAAGAAAGGTTTCAGTGTGGTATAAAAAAGAAAAAGTAATCCCCATGGTACCCAAAGGCTTTGAAATTTACTTAGGATGGAGAAATCCTCTGAGTGCTGCATCAGTGCTGAGGCTGCTGAGGATCTCCTGTATGTCTTTGGCTAGATCTTTTAAGTGGAACAGGAATTTCGTTTTTTTAATTCTCCCATTTCTGGGGGGCATAATCTTATGATAACGATGTAACTGACGTTCAGAAAATGCCTGCCATCCCTCATGCTCCACTGTATCATCTCTACAATTGCCTACTTGTCATCTGTTTTCACTTTTAGGCTGCTTCTATTGCTCCTTTTTTTTTTTCTCCTTACATTCTTGGACAGTTAGAAGATAATTAGGAGAAATCCAACAGGAGCAAGAGATGGTAGACCTGAGAAACAACAGCAGTTGTAGTCTAGCACTTCAGATTTAGCGGCTTACTGCATTTTTCTAAATGGTAAGATGAAAGCTGCTCAGAAATTCTAGCGGTTACTGAGAAAGACCGTTGTGCATAATACTAGTTAGTTACCGTTGCTCTCATCGCTTAAACCTTTTTATTTTCATGTTTCACGTAAGCACTTGATCCTCTGACCTTCAACGTTAAGATTTTAGACATGCATTTTAGACATGCAAGGTATTTAAATAGTAAATGGTTCAAATACAGCTTGAGCCATAAGAAAGGGTGCTGGAAAGGTGGGAGAAAGAGGAGAATCTCTTTACATGTGATACTCAGCACTTCTGTTTCATAGGCCAAAAATGTTACATGTGTGGTTGTTTTCCAGAGCGTGTTGCAACCCCTTTGAATGTAAGGGGGTACGCTTTCAGATGTTACGTGTTGGATGTAGTCTGAGATGGCATTTCAGCAGCCTCTCAAGAATAACGTACCGATTGCCCCAGCGTAGCTGGCCGTGTGCTACATAGGAATGTTTTGAACTTACCGTCATGACAAATGCAATGGTTTTGTTGTGGACACGACACATGGAATGAAGCACACACTGCAAAGCGTGCATTCGGTTGTACTGAAAAATAGCGGCTACAAATATTTGCTGCTGATGTACTAAAAAACTTAAACTGTGCCTACTATAGGTCTCTTTTTGGAGGAAAACTGGAAAATTAGGGCTTTGTAACTGTAGTTCTGCTAGAAGACTCGTGCATGCGTATGTCTCAGGGTCTTCAGTTTTCCTTGGAAGTGATATTTGGTATCCAAAGTCCAGAGGTCACATAAAGCATTTTTGTTTTAAATTCACTATTTATTCATTTGGAAACACATCAGATCCCTTTTTAAACTTTCTTTTTTATGGGGCCATGAGTGTTTGTATTTGGATTTCTGGCTATTGCACTTGTATTTGTTTGTTTTTAACATTAAGCTTCCCAATTAATGTCATGAAAGGCGTTACGTGACTAAGAAATTGGCCTTGGGGTAAGGAAAGGAAAAGACTGAATCTGAAAAACTGCTTGCATAAAACTTGACCATTTCAGAGGCGTATCCAGCAAACCTCACGGCCACTCACACAGCTAACAACCCAAATGGATCTGCCACAAAATGTAATAACGGGGATGGCGTCGGCCCTGTATGGTTTCTTTGGAGATTCATACCGTAGCATTCCAGTAAATGAATGAAATAAAAATGGAGAATAAAAAAATTGGCTGCTTATTTATTTTATACCGTTAAGGCATGCAGCTTAGGAAAAGATGCAGAAGCTAACAACTACACACAAGCATTGAGTTCGACAGCTATTACCTATGAACTGTTCCATGTCAAACACTGCTAACTTTTGCCACGTCTGTAATGTATATACTTGTACATACTTTATAAAGTTGCTTTCTTGAACATACTTTTTAAAGTTGCGTTCTACTTTTCATTAATCAATTCTTGATATTAGTTCTTAGAGCTTTCTATGGCAAAAATAAAAAGTTTAATTCTAGAGATGTGCAGCATGCTTCTTTTCAGTCACAGATCAACTCCTCAACATGTCAGAGGACCAACAGTTCATACCACCGTGCTCCAGCTCCATCTGAACAGCAGGGCATGCCCTGCAGGCTGGTTCTGGGGAGAATGCTTTGTTTTCTCGTTTGGGTAGGGCCGATAAACGATGAAGCTGGGGGAGCACCAGGGGCTTAACGGAATCAAAGAAAAAACACCAACGCTGTGGAAGAACCACCAGTTTCCCAATACAGCAAACACTGTTTGTTGTTAAAGAGATGCAGTTGTACCGAATGCCTCCATGAACGCTGAAGGTGCTCAGAAAACACGAAACTTGCTAGAACATCAAATGCAGCTTATGAACGCTTAGAAAAGTCACACCAGTTTATTTGACCTTGGTAAAGTAATAAAAGGGTACAGATGGTTCACAGTTCTACATTCCTGTTAGAAATGATGACCACAGTGCAGAAGGTTGCATTCACATGAAACGCTTATTTTACTTGAGCAGAAGGAAACACGTAATTCAACAAAAAAAATCAAACAGGTAATTTTTTAAATGTGACAACGGCCTCATCATATTGCAGTGAATTTAAAGCAGCAATGTAATTTTTGCTTAAGTATTCCTTAGAAAACAAGAATTCTGATTGATAGTTCCCTAAGTTTAGTGTTTCTGTCAAGTTGAACTCGATGACACAATTGTTTCCTTATTGTTTCTCTGCCACTCAGTTCTGTTCCCCTCCAGAACTGCCTCTGTCCTGCCCTGCGGTGCTCCGGCCCCCCGAGCCCTGCTCAGTAGACAGGCACAAATGGTATCATGTGTTTGTTGGCACCGGGACAGGACTGGGACCTCCCATTTCAAAGATGCAGCAATACCAAATTTTCTGATTTAAGTGAATGTGGCCTTCAAATTCCAAGTTTGTGGGTAGATTTGAAATCGCACACAATCTCTTTAAAAAGATTTCATTCAGAAAAATGTAATATAAAATGGATGAGACTCTAATATGTTGTTTTCAGTATGCAGATTTCCAAGAGCTGCACTTGAACTATCCGCAGTAAAACAGAACGCCACCAGGATGTGATCTGCACACTACTGCTTTAAATCCCATGATTGTACTCCTTTCCCCAGCTACTCTTTTCACTCGTTGCTGGAGAAAAGCTACGTTTGTTTCCGGAAAAACAGTGCCATCCTTGAGCTGGCTAACACACTGACTAGCAGTGGACAGTGGAATGAGAAGGTTAACACGCGGCCTAGCCTAAAGGCTTTGCAAATGCATAGTATTGAAAACAGCATTATAAAGTGTGGTGTACTTTGAAAAGTGAGATCAGGGACGTCAGCGTTCATTTTCCATGTTGACAGCATTTCATTTTTTTTTTTTAGTTTAAAAGTAGAGGCCACAGCTTAATACGTAGCTGTTGATTTTTTCTCTGGCACGTGGAACAATTTTATATTCTGCACGCCAGATTGAGCTGTTGGGTATCTTCTTGTCTGCACCAGAGCTGAATGTAAATGTAGGCAATTTGGGACTGGGGCCAGCAATCTGATGCAAAGGAAAGTCCATTTTTAGGAAATAAGGAATAAAATGTCAATACCTTACTTTTTCTCTCTGAAGCGAGCAGCTGGGAATGCTCAGGCTGAGCAGCTCAGATCTAAAAGCCGTCATCTGAGGTCACTTACTGGAGTAGAACCACACCTTACAGGACACTGTGTCACGTAACAAAGCTGACCTTCTTTTGTTATGCAGGACGCATGCAAAATCTGTTGGAATCTAGATCAATCAGCACAGTCATCAGCTGAAGATTAAATGAAAGTCACAACGATAATTGCAAATTCCTATCAGCTTCATCCTATATTACACGGTGTTGAATTTTATCCATGTGAGACTTACATCTTGGAGAACTGGTCATGGAAATTCCGTATGGGCAGCCCATAACACAGCTACTAAGACACTCCTTATTCAAGGTGCTGATTCAACCCGTTAAAAAAGACATACAAGCTTAAAACAAATTCCTAACCAAGCAGAAGGAAAGTGTTTCCACTGCACTGTTTCAGAGACTTGTGGGCAGTTTCTGAAGATTTAGGCAGTGCAGCCGCCCAGATGGTTTGACTTCAGCATCATGGCATAGAATTTGGAAGACAGACAACTGCATTTTACCTTCTATCTTAAGAAATGTCCCAAAATAAATCGGCTAATAGAGCTTATTAAAGCTTTTGCCCTAATAAATAAATAAAGAAAATCGGCTAATAGAGCTTATTAAAGCTTTTGCCCTAATAAATAAATAAATAAAGATTGCCATTGTTCTGCTAGACACATAAGAAAACACCCTATGAAGTTACCTCTATTTATTAAAGACATCGTCCTGGCTCCTCACTAGGGTTTCCATCCCGTAGACTGTAACCAACAAGTGACGTGAGCCAAGCTCTGCAGCCCCACAAAATCTCCAAAAACTGGTGGCCAAAGGCCAAAGAAAACAAGCATCAGGTTGAGCTGTCTGCAAGCACCCTCACCTCGAGCAGAACGATACTCCTGGTCAGCTGTGGATCCTGGCTACCCTTACTTCAGCTTGGCTCAAGATGAAGTAAGGCAGACCACAATCTACCATCTGCATTGTATCACTTTATTAAAAACCAAGGACTCCATGACCCTCACTACAAAATGAGAAGGTTGGAATTTAGGTCCCCCGCAAAACATCAGCAGTATGTCCCCTTCCTCGCAGCCCACAGTTAAACCTCTGAAATAAGTCTCGCAAGAACGAACCGTCCCATCAAGTATTCATGTTTGCAATTATCTTCTGTATCTATTCCCCCCCTTCCTCCCACAGTAAGATATAAACACAAAATGTTCACAATCATTTCAATAGCAAGTATTTAGTTCTTCTTTCTCCTCGTTCTTTACGGTGTATAAGGTGGTGGCTTTTCAAACGGTGGAAAATACGGAGGCGAGTACCGAGGAGGAGCGTTGGAGGACCACATGTAGCTGGGAGATGGTGACACTGACTGCGGGTCATCTGAGAGGCCAGAGGGAGTGGAGGCCGGGAACACGCTGGAATGCTGCAGGGAGGAAGCAAGAATGTTGTAACATCTCTGATTGTGAAGGGCAGTGGTAAAGCAGGATTACATTACAGAGCAGAGGAAAATTAATATTTCAAGACTCAGTTCTGCAAAGCGTACAGACATACACGCGAGTAAATGAATCACTTGTTGCGCTCACGGTAAGCACAGTAACAGTGCTGCATAATGAAACTCCTGAGACCTGAAATGGAAGGAGCGTTCTCGTTCTCTCTCATCGCTTCAGCTGTGTACCTACTTGCATCTCATGTAGCCTGGACAACCAAAAACCGATGAGTCTCTTTCATAACTCAGCTTTCATGTATCAGCCACTGGCAACAAACAGGCTGGAGAGTTTCTTTTTGCCCTAGTTTTTATCATTAATTAGAATAATAATAATGGCAGCAAACAATTTATTCCATCAGTAAGTAAAAGACTTCAAAAAGTTTTACATAAGAAATCTGTACATGCCTGAAAATTACTTTCTGTTCTCCAGAATACCTTTGTTCTCCACAATACCTTGGGTCATATGATTGCTGGCACTGCCACAGAGCTGTGAACATGTGGCATTCTGTCCAGAAATAGGCCAGACAAATTAATTCTGAACAGGTAATGAAATACTGACACTTACACTTGTTCTCCTGGCTGTAACACACCACCATTTTACCCCTGACAAGCATGTTCTCAGGCTGAACCTTGTGTTCCTGACTGCCACCTGGCCCATGCTAAGACAATGCTCACCGAGCAGCCTGGGCAAGGCGCTGGGCCCTGCTCCCAGCACTCTGCACTCCCGAGGAGAAGCACATTCCTGCTTAGTGCAAAGCACTGAGCCCGTCGTGCTGCCCTGGAAGTGGTTCATCCTTTGGGTGCAGGCATCACTGCCAAACCTGAGCAGGAGGCTGCAGCAGGAAGGATGCACTGTTGAGGGGCCCATGGCAGAGCATGGTTCTCATACCCGCCAGGCTGAGCTGCAAAGAGTGTTCAAGGTCGGATTTTATCTCAGCAGTGTTTTTTTGAAACCCTGTACCACTTCTCTAAAACTGACCCATGACAGCTTATTCTGTGGCCATATAACCCACAAAAACCAGCTTGGTCTCCTAGAAGCCCACAGCAGTTCACACTGATCACTCCTGTTTGAAATAACATGGCAACTTTTTCAATGCATGCTCACCCCACCGGCGTGGAGATGTTTGTTTGGACAGAGACTGACACAACAGCACAGTGGGCACCAGCCAGCAAAGCCAGCCCACCAAGCATCTGAGCACTGCTGCCTGGCAACAGCCCGGGGCTGGGAAGAGAGCTCCTTTTGTTGCCTCTGCAGAGCTGGCCTGGCTCTGGCATCAGGTTGCTGCCTGGCCCTGCTAACGCATCCAGCCACTTGGAAGACAGCGCTTATTTCCCTCTGTCAATGGGAAATCTGGGGCAAAATGTGCCACTGGTGCTGGGGTGAAGCGAGCCCCTGTCTGCACCCTCTCACAGAAGGCAAAATGCCACGAGGCAGAGACGTGCTCAGCTAACTGCCCTGGCCACCGAACCACACAAAGGGAGGCACAGCATGCAGCCTGCTGCCACCCCAGCGGGTTTCCTCCTGCCCAGTTCCTGTCCCCGCCCATCGCAAAGCCGCTGTCACCACACAGCCCTCAGCCAGCAGATGACACCTGCCACAGTGCTGGCTGTTGCTACCTCCCATCGACTTGTGCTCTTCCAAAAACCAGAGAGCTAGTTCTGCCATCTTACTGTTGTGTGAGAAAGCAGAGATGCAGAGGCACAAACGCTCTCAGAAATACAGGACTTTTTTTTCTTGGAAAAGATGGGTGAATGACTGGGAAGTGCTGAATGAGGCAATTCTTGCACCAAAGGAAATGCAGCCTCTGAGATGGACTGGAGAAGCAAGGAAGCGAGGCTGGGCCTGCTCCGTGCGCCACCACAGGGACAGCAGGGCAGAAGGCATTAGGGTGGCAAAGACACTGCTCAGATCAGACAAGAGAAAGAGCATCCACTACCAGAGGCCTCAGCTGATGTTCCCATGTAGGTTTCCAAATTTCCTGGAGAAAAGCAAGGCTCAGAACAGCATCTGAAAGTGAGACCCAGCTATTTTAAATTTAGATTACCTTTACTGATGATCAGCTCCTAAGCCAATACCTGTGATATCATAGCAGTGAGACATGGGGGCTTTCATCTGGTGGCTGAGATGTGAGCGCTAGGAGAGCCCTAGCAGTGCTTTTGGTTGAAAAGCAGGGCAAATCCACCCACGCTGAGATCTCTGCTGGTGGGGCTGCAGCAGACAGGCACAGAATTAAACAGTGCTTATTATCAGCTGCGTGTCTGGCAAATGGACTTTGCAGAGAAGCTTGCTTAAGTAATATGCTGAGGTTAGAATCTCTACAGCAGGAAAAAGTTACACAACACTGCTGGCTGCCTTAGGTTGCACTAACTTCAAAAATGAGTCACAAATCTGAACAGGTAAGTCCCAGAAATTCTGATGTTCAAACATTTCTGGGATGTTCTGACAGCAGCGTTGTTCAGTGGCCCTAGCAATAAAACCAAATCTGTTTAGATGCAAGATACCTTCAATGCACAGCTCTGATGACAGAGATTGTGGCTATTGCAGACCGCATCTCATAGCTGAAATCCAAGAACTTAAGCTCTCATTAATTAAAAAAAGTCCCCATCTGTGATAGTTGCAAAGAAAATGTAAGACATGAAAGTTACCACTACCACTCCGGTAACATCCAGTTGAAAGAAAAGCTGAGGTGAAACAATCTCATCTGTTTCAACAAGTGAGAACTGACACTGACAGCAAGATTCAAATGAAATCACTGGTTCTAGCACCACAGTTCCGTGACTCAGAACAGAGAGAGACTACAGCAGCAGTGAAGTCTGCAGGGACTGTTCTTAGACCAGCTGAAGCGTGTGGGAAAAACAGAAGAGCTTTTCAGTCAACACTTGATTCTGAGAGCTCAAAGACCTTGTTTCCAAAAGCTCATCTATTTCTCTCAGGCACAGCAGTTAGCCTAATAAAAACTAGCACCTGAACGTCTCGCTTTGTCTCTATCCTCAGTGCACAGCAGGTGCCAGAGGCAGTGCCTATTTTTAATGTAGCCTCTACTGGTGAACGACAGGGGAAGCAGGCAGCATGCCCTACTGCCTTCTTTTCAAGGAGAGCTTTCAGGAAACTGTTGTCTTAGTAAGAGAGAGTGCTGCCAAGCACCAGTGGCTAGAAGGAAAGCTTTGGTACTCTTTGTATGAACAGGAAAATTAAATGGTGTAAATGATTGAAAGACAGGCCTCTAGAGTCCTGCAGACTGGGCTGCATTTAACCTTCTAGCCAAAGAAGAAAACAAACTGTAATGTTCTGTACCTGAAAGTCATATGCAGAGTAGGGAGGCAGGTGAGGAGTGCTGTGGTAGTAGGTGTTGTAAGATGTCACCTGTGGCCTTGAGTAATAGGACACTGTAGGATGTGCATTTTCAACCGTGCAGTTCAGCGTAGGGAGGGAAGGAGTCTGTTAAAAAAAAAAAAAAAAAAAAAGAGAGCATCTCAGCCGCTAACCCAGACAACTTCAGTCACCAAAACCAGACAGCTGAATGAACACAGGAATATTTAGAGGAGCAGAGTGTGCCTTTTAGATGGAGCTCAACTCTGCCCCAGAACAAGCCTGGCAACAGCTTGGTGTATGCTACTACTAAAGTAAAATGACCGTTCAGACTGTATCTTCACAATCAGGAGGAAGAACCCTAGTAGTGCTACGAAATCAACAGCTCATGAACAAGCAGCACACATGTCCTTGTAGAAGGCCAGTGCTATGAAAAGGAAGATCTGTTCTAAACAAAAAGTTCATTTTCACCCTGGTATTGCAACACCTGTGAGAAGGTTCCTTTTGAAAACAAAGTCTGTATTTCTGTTCACCTTTTCTAACTGTATTCAGGTAGTGACACTAGATCAGAAAAGTGACTCATTTTCACTTTTTCCTCACAGTTCTTTCAAGCCCTTCTTCCTGGCCAGATTGCAGTGATGCAAAGATCATTTGCACAGAAATATCAACAGTTGTTTTCATGACTGTTTTAAAAAGGCAACTTGATTTATTTATTTTAATGCACAGAGAAATTGGTATCATCTTACCATGTCTTTAAAACCTCCAAGTATCGCTGCTGTAATGATCCCCAGGAACAGCCCCACAATGTTCAAAATTGTTGCTGACCAAAGCAAGTGGTAAAGGTGGATGATGTCCTGGCAGCTGCTGACATCAATGTATTCATAGTATCCTCCTGAAATCTCTACTCTGCTGGATAAGGGGGAAAAAAACAACAACAAAAAAGATTAAAAAACGCACCACACAATAAAACCTAAGCACTTCCAATGGACAGTAAAACACTATCTGCAATTTAATGATAGCCTGGACCTCACCACTGAGATGGGAGCAGGGATAAAGCTTGCTAGATCCCACTCTTGTGGCATCTAAGATCTCCCTGCATGATAACAGCAGAAGAGATGGCCTGATATGTTGTGAAACGAAGAAGCCCTGCCAGCCCTACTATCAAACTGCCCTTGAGTCTGGATCTGCCTCTTATTTCCATCACCTGAAATCTCCAGAGCCAGCCCTTCATCCTGGAGGCTTCCCAAGGACAGATCTGACCTGGAATCACACAGAGAAACCAGTCCATGTCCCAAGGAAGGGCCACACTGGAGGCTTCTCACAGCCACACAAGCAGCTAGATGGGAAGAATGCAGGACAGCGTGGCTGGCTTCCAGCCACCAAGTGCATCTGTCTCAGCCTCCCCTACACAAGTGCTGGTCTTTTCCATCTCTACTGTGGCATGGGCTGGCAGGATTCTTCCGCAAGAGCCATTCTCCTTTCCTCCTCACTCACTTTCAGCTTCTCCTTTTCTTTTTTCCCAACCCTCGCTGTAGTGACTCACTGCAGAAGAGACTGCAGTGGGAGAGACAACGATTTCAAGCAGAATCGAGGCAGAGGTTAACCAAGTGGCTTGGCTACAAAGCCCTGCATGTTAGCCTGAACTTGAACTAGGTAAGGTGAGCACAGACTGGGGCAGTCTTTAACACCACAGCCTGTAAGTACTGCCTGCAGAGCCCATTCTTATGCAGATGAGTAAGAGTGTACTGTTCTCAGTGAACCCTGCTTCATCATCAAGGATATTCAGCACCAAAGATCAAAGGCTTTGAAAAATACTGTTAACGACGAATAGCCCTGTGCAGGGTTCAACATGAAGGGACTTGCCCAAGGTTGCTGCAGCTGGGGCACTCAGCATCAGGAGGCACGAAAGGCTGCTGTCACTTCTGCAATTTCCATCCTATACACAATAAAGTAGCTAACCAGCCTCGAGTGTCTGTGCCTTTTCTACTGAGATCCCAAAAGGACCAGCACCTCCTCAGTGCAAAGCACTTGCGTGGCACCGAGCAACATTAAGTCTGAAACAATTGCTTAAAATAGGGGAAAATAGGTCAGAGGCAGAACCCTCAACACAGCTAACTGGGAAAAAAATCCACCCAGTAATACAGAACAGTTAGATTTTTCTGTTCCAATCACTTCTGTGTCATTCACCTCATTTAATAAAAACAAATTATGATCTGCAAATTCTCATACAGAAACATACTACAGAAACCAGGGATTACCCTTCCCAGCACCCAAAACCACCCTCTCCTAATAGAATCTTTTGATCTCCCACCACCACAGTCAGTGATTTAAGCGGGGGCCAGCCCATGAGAAACATTAACCCTGAAACAGCCCTAGGCAAGATTCAGTACTACAAAAATCATTTATTCTCTGCTGACACACACCAGGCACTCTAAATTACTTAAGCAGTATGTGTGCTGAGGTTAGTTCAAGCACAGCAGCCCTATCTAACAACAGCAAGATCACTGTGCAGGGGTGCTCTATTGGTAATCACTCTTCTGACTCATCCTTGCACAGTGCTGTGACACTTATTTATAAGCACGCAGGTAGCACTAGCTCGTGAACACTCCTTCCTGCTACTGGAATGGAGAACAAAACGATGAGGAAAATGAGGAAGAACAGTGTCCCAGTTTTCATAACTATCCTCTAAAATTAAATACAACCCAACAGATAAGGAAGTGCCAACAGATTAGGAAGGCTAGGATGAAGTACATAAGGGAAAAAAAGGGAGGAAGACCAAGAATGGAAGTAATGGGAACTCTCACCCACTCTTCCAGCTGGGCTGGCCTGAAGCATGCTTACACGTAGTTGGCATGGCTTTAGCATACTTCACGTACCCCTTTACTCTCACTTGGCCCCTTTCTGACTAGGAGTCCTCATGGCAAACAACTATCACTTTGGTTCCCCTCCCACATTAATCAGTACTTTGGTCCAGCATTATCTTCGCCCTTCAGAAACCCACAAACCAGCACGACCATTGCTTGCCCTCCCCATGCCAGGAACGGTATTTCTAGCTTACTCACTTTCCGCAGTTGTACAGGTCACAGCAGAAGCAGGTGTTGGTTTTTATTTTTGGTGTGCATGGTGCACGACGTTGTGGGTGACAGACTGCCTGTGTGAATTCAGAAGAAACGCAAAGTACACATGGCTACAATCACCAAACAATTTCTGCTGCCATTTAGCCTACTCTACGTGTAATTTTGCACTGATCCCAAGATCAGCCCCAGGGAGATCTTTCTTTGCTTATCTTGCAGCACAGCTCTTACAGTCTGGAATAAAGATGCATGGGACCAGAGCAGATCAGCCCCTTCCTTCCACCATGGGGAAGTCACAGATAAGCATGCACCTGCGTAGGAAGTGGGTTGTGCAACTCCTGCAAACAGATAAGGCATTGCTAAAGAAAGGCTTCCCCAGATGGCAAATTAGGGCAGGGAATTGTCAAGAGGCTGACACTAACTGAAGGAAAGATTCCCATGCTGGAAAATAAATGAGAAAAGAGACTGCCTGTGGGTGGTATCACCGAAGCTAACCCAGACAATCTTTTGGCCAGAAAGAGAACAGACCCCACCAATACCATGGCATAATACTTTATTTGCACCTCAAGTATTTTAAGGTGAAACACAGTAGTTATTCGTAACTCCTCAGAAATGTAGGGGTAAATCTAGAGGGACTCTCAGCACAGAGCACAGGCAGCCAATAGCGTCCATATGCTCTAACGTGGTGTGGCATGAACACCCACCCTCACAGGGCTCTCTGTGGAGAAGACACAAGCAGGAATTACTGCTGTCTGGACTCAGAATCCACATTCTGTTTTGGTAATTTGTGTGCAGCTGAAGATAAGATAGAAATCAGTGTGTCTTCCTCTCCCATCCCCCTCCTTTCTGCCTGCTCCTTTCCAGGCACAGTACCACTGGCAGAGGAAAGCAGCCCCAGCTCCCAGCTGCTGCTGACTGCAGAGCTCTGGAGGTGGTGGCAGCAGCTTGGTGGAAGGCTTCTGCACCAGCAAGGTTAAGCCAGCCCTGAGAGGAGGCAGCACAGCCCAACCTGCTCTCACCTCTGGTGGCGTGGTGCTCTTGGAGTAGTACTGGCATCGTCCTGCATACAGTGGCCGCAGGTCCTGCCAAAAGAAGAGGACCAGGTTTAATTCCACGACAAAAAACAATCCTGCTGGCCTCTGGGCCAGGGGAGCGGGCCAGGCTTCAGAGAGGCCCTGCTCTGCCTCAGCGCCCAGCCATGGCAGCCACCACCCCAGCCCCCAACAGCTTCTGGTTGCAGTGCTGTGGGGTGCATGTCTGTGGCAGCTACATGGGAGCAGCAGCTCTTAAGCGAGCCTCACCCAGAAAGGGCTTCTGCTCTGCAAGGAATTAATTATTCATTTATTCCTCATTTCCCCAGAGGTCTCCCAGGGCCATCTGACATGTTTCCAAGGGCTCTTCATACTGAATCATTACAATTTATCATTGACTTGTCGGGAAATCTGTCCTTCTGGGCTCCTGAGTGAATGGTGGGAAACCTCTGGAGAATTAGGGACGGCTCAGCCTGCAAACAAACATGTTACCTTCTCGCTCATGGGCAGCCTGGTTCCCAAAATGCAATGCTGAATTCCCACCACAGTGAGGGCAGGCGGTGGCAACTCCCTCATTTGCGCACACCAGCTGTGGGGACACACTGTGCCCCAGCCATCCCATAGGCAGACGGGCCTGCTCTGCGGTGTCACCCAGCACACCGGGCCCCAGAGGGAACGCTATGTGCTCGGGTGCTGGGAGCACGTCTCTGGCCAGACAGCAACATTCTTGGGTGGTTAGGAGGTGAAGCGAGGCCAAAAGCACACCCGTTAATCAAGAGGCAGAAACCAGAGCCCTCGTCACCCTGCCACAGACGCACAAGCATGCTGGCAGCGGGTGGGACCGAGCACCCACTCACATCATCACTCAGCCTGTCAGACCAGCGTCCCCAGTCTCAGAGCCAACCTGCGGGACTCCACCCCACATGGCCAGGATCAGCCAGGAGTTGGATGAGACTTGTTTTATCAGTGCTCACAGTTCACAAGCCCCTGAAAAGGGTCAGAAGTGGCCACAGCTTGCTCATCACCAATAGGGACTTAGCACACACCTGCAGAGCTCCATCTGCTCTGCAAGCAAACCTGGCCATCCCGCAGTCTTTCTACTGTTTGAATGAATCGAGGCAGGAAAGGGGAATCTGTTTTACCACAAAGAACAAAGAGCCAGCTGACATGGAGTTTCCATCGATGATAACTGTGACATCCTGACATTTCTTTCCATTCTGATTACAAATAAACTCAAAATGAGTCTCTTTAATCTCATTTTGCAAAAGTAAATTATTTTTTAAGAAAAGCCATCAAACACCAATGTTGTAGGGCAAAAAAAATCTGCAGTTCTAAGTTTCAACTTAAAACGGGATTGTGTTTTTTTTTCCATTGCTATACTAATAGCTGAAGTACTCTGTACTAGTGACTGGTCATGACTGCAGTAGCTTCTATTGTTTCATGAGTCATCAAATGGAAGCTTGGAGCCCACTGAAACAATTTCCTGTTTGTACTGAAGCCCCTCAAAAAGCGTCATACCCAATGGCTTCCCTCGACTACAACACCCAGCACTTCAATCAGCACTAGGAGCTCCTGCTAACACAACATGCACAGTCAGACACGCAACTGCCACTACCTTGTCACCTGGCACCAGCTAATTCAGTAAATGCATGAAGTATACACAGAAGACCTAAAGCAACGTTTTAACATCTTAATGCTTACTGCTCATTTCAGGATATGTTTGTAAAGCTGACACATTTTTCTACATTTTATAATTTAAACCGGTATTCAGCACGTGGCATGTATTTATAGAGTTGGATGTGGTCCGATGTGGGATGTGAACACATCACCTGTTTTCCTAGAGTACTGCAGGATTCTGGTTTCCCTGGAAGCACTTACTATGTGTCTGGCAGCAAAGACACCATCTACTATGGCACAGCAGAATGCAGCAATGACGCCAAAGCTGATGAAGACGATCGATGCAACCAGCTAAGGAAGGAAAACAAAGCAAAGCGTCATGTGCTTCTCCACAACCAAACATTTTGCGTCCTTTCCACACGGATATAGAAACCACAGTCAATAAGCCCTCAAGCAATCAATGACCCAAATGTTTGCCCAGGCTGCACAGACTGGTCTCATTGAAGTCAATGGGATGCGTGTCTCAGAGGCACTCGTTCTCCTACAGAGGTAGAGGCAAGGCAGCGGGAGCAGCACAGTAGTGCCAGACAACTTGATATTGTAATGTAAGTTCTTCCATGACTCCAAAGCGCTATACTTAGGCTGAGCATACACCTCCTCTTCTGGCTGCTGCTTGTCCTTAACTCTTCCCTGCGGAGAAAAGAGGAATTTCTTTTCCCTGCAACCCAGAGAGCTGCATGCGATCTGCTCATACGAATGCTCCAATGACCATCTCAGCCCAACAGCTGCAGTGGCTTCTGTTTCTGGTACTGTCAGTTAGTTACAACAGCCATGATGTTTCTCTGTCATAAGCAGTGAAACCACAAAATGGGGAAAAGCGCAGCTTCTTACAATCGCAGTAAAAAGAATGCTTTTCTACAGCTTTGGTTATTCTGTAGTAAGTTTCCCTCTGTTCTTTCCTGCATTTCGTGCATACATGAAAGGATATCCTCCCTTAAAAGCATAACCCTTGGAGATGGGAAGTGAGCCAAACACTTTGTACACACAATTAGGTTATTTGTCCTCTCCACTGGCAGATAGGAACTGCTAACATGGTTATTTAAAATGATACAAAGTTAATTATGATACTTTTATAACAGCCTCATTAGGATCCAAGGATCCAGTGTCAGAAATGGGTTTGCTGCCCTCACAAATGCCAATTTCCTCTCCCTGAGCTGGAGAAAGAGAAGCCTGAAGTCAGCTACACTGAGTAGAATTCAGACAAGACAAACTGCGTAACGTAGGAACCCTAAAATAGGCATGTTCTGCTCTGAAGTTGCCTTCGGGCAACGTTACAGAGACACAAGATTTGTGAAGTTGGTGGTAATGACTTTCCTATGGCATGAGCGGCTGTCACACAGCATCATAAAGCACTGAGCGCTGACCATGCAGCTCCCCAAAAGTCAGGGCTGCCCGCAGTGCTGGCACCACCATGCTCTCCCTTGCTCTGCTGAGTGCAAGGCGCAGACACGCGGCATGAAAGCCAATCCGCTGGGGTGGGAGAAAGGGGAGCTGGCTATTTCTGTCTGCAGACTGGAGAGAATTCAGGCTCGGGCCAGTTCTCCCTTTGGCCAAGTTGGCACGCTCAGGTCCTCATGCTCCCCAGCCACCTCCTGGGCAGAAACAGGCAAAGGAAACATGGCTGTAGAAGTTGCTTTTAGCTCATCCTGACATCACCACGAGGGACTGAGTAATGAGCAACACACTCTTCTTAGAGTAAAGGGCTCTGGGGAAGTCCACAAAAAATAAAAGCATCCTGCACCGCCTGTGGTATTATGGAAACATGTAATGGGCAAGACTGCCACTGTAAAATTAAGCACCCCTGGGTGAGACAAGACGTGAATAAGGTATGGAGACCACGACCAACAGCTACTGCATGTCCTCTACAGTCAGGGCAGACTCACGCCAGCCTGCAAACAGGCAGCAGTGATGCAGTCCTTGCAAAGCTGGGTCACACATGGTTTTTAGGACACAACGACAGAGATGAGAATGACAGACACTGGCTATCCAGCACCCTTTGGAATAAACAAGCAAGCCAGGTCAGAGCCACGATGTCATTTACTGGCAGTTCTGTGTGAAATGGATTGGTATAAAGTAACGATTGCTCAACCAGGCTCTGGCCTGCTGCTACTACATGATAAGCAAGAAGCTTGGAAACCCTACAAGGACAGATGGAACAGGACGTTCTTTTCTTGCAGAGTCGGGGTAAAACCAGCAAAAAGTAGCCATGGGGAAGCCCACCTAACCTTCACCCTGTCTGACTCTAGGAAAGAAAGGTTTCCTCTCCAGCAGGGTCTGTCCCACCCTCTCCCTGCTGCCAGCACCGTGCTCTGCAGGGATTACATTTCTAACAAAGCAAAGGGCAGCCCAGTACATGCAGGAATTTTTCCAGACTCCCTCAGCCAAGCTTGCCTTGTCAGCAGCACACACTACTAAGCATCCATGAGCCCCCCTGCAGAGGCAGTTTCACTGCTGCAAAAGCAGGCAACACTGGTGGGCAAGCAGGACATGCTGCAGGGTCAGACAGCCGCAGCATTATCCCCGTGAGATGACACAGGGGGATGACCTGCAGGAAACCTTGCCACTAAGGTCTGGAGCAGAGTATAGACGGAGACTGCAGCTGCTGATGCTCCATGTGCTACAGCTGCGGCTTTCAGCACAGGTGAGAAGAGAGAGGGTTGTGAAACAGCACCTGCAAAACATGGCTATATCTCTGATGTCCCCTAAAGAACCACACACAAGTTTCCTGAGCTTATCAAAGAAGGCAATCTGGGGTGCTCTGTCCCCACTGCACAAAGATTCTCAGCATAAGAAACCCTCCTTGCAGAGTAAGGAGAGAACCAGAGAGTTGTGGTTTGCACACGTGGTGCCCCCAAAAATTTCCTGGTTTTAATTCCTGCTTCAAGAGGTGTTTGAAAACAAGGAATAGAAACACACACATCAATTAGCAACACTGGAGATGTTGGCTGCTTTGCAGTATTGATTCTTTTTGTTGTGCCAACATCTCAAGTCATTTGTTCTCCTGGAGCAGAATCTTCTATTCCAAGCAGAGAGCTCTGAGCAGTCAGCATCAGACCTGGCTTTCTGATGGGCCCTCTGCAGGCTTTCCCCTCCAGTCTGCGTTGGCTGTTTGATCTCCTTCTCTATCCTTTCCTTGGATTAGAATGTGGCCAAAAGCAGTCTTCACAGAGCTTCAGGCCTCTAGGAATTTATTTTAAAAGATTTTAAATAAATGTATTATACCTAGACTATTATGTGTCATATACTGTGACAGCTCAACATAAAAAGTGCTGGGCATAAGTCTGTGAAGTGCCAAGTATCCTGAAATTTCCAAACACACTATTTCAAGCACTTGAAAAATCCCACTGAGTTCAATGAGACTGTCTATAGTCACTTTGTGCTTCTTTGAGCATTTTCTCAAATTTAGAAAAGTATCTGGGTTAACAGCCTTGTTCTCCTGGGCTGCCAGGAACCATCTATAGCTCTCAAGAGGTATGCAACGCTAGCCTAGAACGGTTAGGAAAACAAATAACATTCTTTACACACAGAATTGGAATTAATCTTTAAACAAACAAACAAACAACAACTGCATTATGAACTTACCATTTGCCTTTTGTTTTCTATCAAGTTTGATCCAATTATTCCAAGGAATGACCCAAAACCAAGCTGAAAGACAACATATTGTTAGCATTTAGATCAGGAAGACACCCAACGTATTTCACATACAGACAGAACATAAATCCAGAAGCAGAAAAAGAGCACACTGAATTCACGAGCACTCTTCCCTCAGCAAGGAAGTTAGTGGAGTCTCCCACTAGCTGGGATTGTCAAGCATACCCCTCATGTAACACCAAAAGCATGTGTAAAAACCAAAAGGATGAATACTGCCTCCAGCACCCTCCCTGGTAATGCTCAGAAATGGGTGGATGAGGACATGGACTGCTGCCTTAGAACTACCCTACCAACATTCAGTAGCCTTCAGATGCAGACCTAGCAGGACACCACTAGCAATCTCAGGACCAGACTCCAGTAACCTCACCAAGGGTGTGAGCAACCACCTAGGTTTTCGGCTCACAGTTTCTTAATACAAAATATAAAATAAGAGAGAACTCATACTCAGGAAACAGTTTTTTTTACATCTTCTACTCCTCCTACAGTTGTAGGGGTGACGTTTCATCAGCCTGGGTCTTTTACCAAAAGTTCACACCAGCCCAGCTAACAGAAGGAGCTACTCCAGCAAAAGCATCTCTTCCTCTTGCTGACAACTCTGCTTTCATTTCAGCTCAGCAAAGCCAATTAAGAGCAGCTTCCCACCCCATTTCTCTATGGCCATAAGCTATTTAGCTATGGAGCAACTTAGCTGGAGAAGCTTCTAGGACACAGCACACCTCAACCAGGCTAAAAACAGGGAACTGTGCACTACGGATGAAGATCCAGAAGTGCTTCTGTAAGGGTCATAACCAGAAAGGTCTTTTACCAGTGCGTAGCAGAAGAATTCTGGGTTGGCAAAGAAAAATGCTGGGAAAGTTGTACAATTGCTATTGCTCCTATTCAGTAGGCTACAAAGCCATTTGATAGACAAGGGTGGTAAAGACCTGGATGAGAAAGCTAAGTAACCGCACAGCTCCCGAAGAAGCAGAGTAAGGCACAAAATAAGCTGCAGCGACTCAAGAACAGGCCAAGTAACCTGGACTCGATATTTAAGATGTCAGAATGGAAAGCAAAGCTTTAACAAATCAGGTACTAACAAGGAGAGGCACAAGCAGAGCTTAGCAGGTACAAACGCGATGAAAGTTGGGGTCAAATCTTACCCTGCTCTGCTTAATCTCTGTAACATTTGGTGCCGGCATCGGAGGCAAGAAGGGCTGCTGTCTCCAGCAGCAGGGGATTAAAGTTAAGCAGCTGATCTGGCTTCTGCTTCCCATCTATCCTGTCTGTGCTGCACCCTGAACTCTCAGACTACTGTCCCCCCATCAGAGACCAGCTACCATGGTGTGAAGCGCAGCAATGACGCCCAGCACTGCTCAGTACCCTGGCTGCAGGCAGGTGGGGTAGAGAGCTGGGGGGCTGCTGAACCGCCCCAAACCGATCTGCCGACGCTTCTGGGTTGGTCCCTTATTTTATTCAGTCTGAGCAAACAACCATCCTCATCTTCCCCAAGTAAGGGGAGCTCTAAAGTTCCATTTCTAATCCAGGCATTACAGAAAGATGGATCCTGGTAATATTTTCAGTCTGGTGATATCCAGTAGCAGGCAAGTTGTCTGGCAATGCAATCCTAATGCAAACACTCAAGAAAACCATTCTGTGCCTTTTAAACTTGATCCAACACATTTAAGAGAAACGTGCACGTGGCACTTCAGAGCAGCCACAAACCAAAAGGTGAAAGACTTGAGATAATTTAAGATAATTCAAAAAGAAGAAATCAGAGTGATCCACTACATCCAATGGGCAAAGATAAATCAGTGGATTCTCATCCTGAATTAATGGAGAAAACAAACAAAACAGTTATTCACCAGAGACCTTAGTAATGTGCATCAATTACGTCATTGTTATCTGCTGGTGGATAGGACTGTCTGAAAGGAGAACAGAATACAAACGAAAAAGCTTTTCCAGAGGAAAGCCCCAGACCAACTTGCTTGACAATGGACCACTAGGGAAGAGGTTTTGCCAGTTAAAGCCTAAGAAAGGTAAATTATTTACACTGACTCTTGAAGCTGTTCTAACCTGGGGAGAGCACATGTACCACATGGATGGCCTTTAGCAAGGAAAAGCAAAGGAGATTTTTGAGAGCCCCGTTCTGTCTGCAGCCTTCACAGAGGCATTGTCCCCTTCCTGAATGTGGCTGCCTCACACAGAGTTGTGCCAGATGTGGCTGCTACTGGGCACTTGCCCTCTGTGCCTGTCTGACTGTTACTCCTGCCTGCTGAGCATTACTGTTGCAATCCAGGCTTCCCAAGCCTGGATCAGTCATCCACAGTTGATGCTATTTCCCATGGAGGAACAGTTGAGGGGTTCAAAGAAGTAGCTGCGAAGGGATCGGTGGTTAGGCTTGGGGGTGACAGCTGCCTGGCTATGGACATGCCATCACATCCTTGGCTCCAGCTCTTCCTGATGCAACAGTGAGGAACTGCACTATTTCTGGGGAAAAAAAAACAAAATCCCCCTGAAGAGTGGAAGGTCTCCAGTGCCTGTTTCGGTCCTTCCTCAGGAGCAGAGGCCAGGGCGATCCTATCTCCCTGCAGACAGATGCTTCTTTCCTTGGCCAAGGCAGGAGATCAAAGCAGGGCAGGAGAGAGCATCAGGCCAGGAGCGCCCTGGAAGCCAGACCGGCACAGGACAGATCTACTCTTTGAGAAGCCCGTGCCAGTCAGGTGACAGTGACAGCATGTACATGGAGCCATCACATCCAGGGCAGCTGCTCACCACCTAGATTGCCATAGGGATGCTGTGTGACTGCAGATGGAGCCTCCTGCTCTGCTCGGTCACTCACTTTGTGGCCCTGGGCTGTGGGGCACTAAGCTAGCCTACACCACAGCGTTGCAGTTTCTTGGTTCCTTCTCCTCACCAATGCAGTGTAGCCCCACTGGTGGGGCACAGAGGCCCCTGGGGTGGGCATGCGTGGTCCCCACAGTGGCACAGAGCTGCTGCACGCTGCAGAAGTCACTGCTCAGGGACATCTCCCCAGCAGCCCACACAGCAGCGGGCCCCCTCAGCACAGCAAAGGAAGAGGGCCCAGCTCGTTACAAAGCATCAGCTGCTTTCAGTGCCTACTGAAGCATCCAGTAGCAAATGGGAATGTTTTCCTGTTTGAGAAGCCAGGCGAGGCTGTCATGCGTTTCCACACAGCAGATTAATGGACTGACAGGGAAACTGGTGAAGGGCCTACACACACAGGCAGGCTGCCCCCACATAAAGCCGGCAACCTACTGCCCTGCCCAAGCGCAGGAATTCACAAAACCGTTGAGCAGACAGAGTTTCACGAAAGACGTAAGAGATGCTGACGTTGCCGGAGCATAAATAGCAAGGGAGATGTCATGGGGCTGCACACACCAGCCCGCCATCTGCGGCGCTCCCGGGGCTGCTCCAGGCACGAGGCCTGCGCACTGACAGCACGGGGGCTGCATGGGGAGCTGGGAGCCAGCCTGCCACCCTGCTCAGCACCTTTCCTTGCTGCTTCCCTTTTTAAAAGATCAGGTCTAAGTGCGGGGTTACTGGGACAAACCAGAAAAACAATCCTAAATCAAAGAGACTAAATGCTGTTGGTAATAACATTCCACACAAAGGGCTGCAGAGGGGCTTTCTTCAGTCATAGAACAGCTCGTCCACAGAGAATTAAAAGCTTCACAGAGATCAGCTGTGCACAGAAAATAAACCAGAGAGAAAGAAGGCAAGAACAGCTCTCCGTCTATCTGAGCTGGCTTTAAGCCTCCGACTTCGAGGCTCTGAACCCAACCGTGCAGCACCCACGGCTGTCACACCAGAAGCTTCCAGCTGGAGGGCTGCAGCCACGCACAGCTCCCAAGAGACAAAGGTAGATGCAGCTTGGTCCTTTTTGTGCTCCCTTACAAGATGCCTCAGACATGCACAGCAACAGACCAGGATGCGCTGTCCAGCTCATGCTGGACCTCTGCTCAGGCAGCAGAGCACATGCAGTGCTGGGCTGAGATGAGCACGAGGTACTCTCCCCACACGCTTCTGTGGAGGGCTGTACTCTGCTGGCAAGAATGCTGGGCACCAGTGGGTTTCCGTGGCTTAAGCTATTTGAAGCTACAACAGTGCATTTTCATTTGCTGATTTAAAGAAAAACAAAAATCAGTGTGTTAGCTATTTTGATGTGGATGCTCTGCCCACAAGTTGCCAGACTCTGCCCACAGTTCTCCACGGGGAGACTCGCAATCACTGAACACTTCTGCAAGGGAACGTTATGACCGTACGTCCACATGAGCAGTATCTCACAATTGGACTTGACAATCTTTGTGGGTCCATTCTGACGGTACTCTTCCATTGTAAGATCCAGACTTCCTGCTTTTCCTGGCACCTCTGGTCCTGTCTGGCTGGGGTTAATCTGATGCCTCCAAACAAAGCGCTCAGGTTGCTCTGACTGATGTAAGGCCTACTTATCTGTCTCACTTCTAGATCAAAAGCATGTAATTACCTAAGCTCTGGGGAAACTGCCACTTGACTGGATGGGATTTTTGCATGGGAATGAGCAGCAGGTGCAAAATAATAATAAAACAAATAAATCAAATGGCAATGAAGAAGCTGGGCATACATTAATATTCAGAACAAAATCACCCTTTACAACATTTGCAGCATCACAAGGGACTTTGTAGGCAATACGTTTTCTAGACCTACCTAGGAGTTCTATACTTACAATAACCCCTGGGTAATAACCTCCAACAGTCACATTTTGGGTTCTTGTTGTAGCAGCTAGGCCCACCGTTAGAATTAATACTGACACAATGAGGAGAGTCACAGTTACGTAGAGGGAATTTCTTTTTCTTCTATTGAACGACCCTAAAAACACACATATACAACAGAATTTGCTAATTCCATCTGGGGACAGTCACGGTACCACAGATTTTTTCCTCCCACCACCAACCACATCACGGTGAATTTCTTTTCTTGGTTTTGGCTGCCTCTTTTCACCTCCACTAATGTGCTTTATCAATCTCTACTAGCATACCCGAGTGTGTATTTACATATCATTGCTCGGCTGCGGATGAAGAGATCCTTAAGAACCACAGCTTTGCAAAGCTCTTTTAGACACAGTAGAGCCTCCTTGGGACAACCGAGCTAACGAGAAACACTACCACAAGGCACTCATTTCTCTTCTGGTCTATCTGCTTACTTTGAGTCAAACAGCTACACTATATGCCACCTATTTTGAGGAGGGAAATCTTGGCTGTAAACATGTCACAAGGTGTCCACAGTTCTCCAAATAAAGTCAGAGCCACTCCTCCTGCGGCAGCAACCTCTACTTTCAGCAAGGACCAGGTATTTTTAGATGTTTGAATAATGAATCGTGGATTAGGGCAAGTCATGTACAGCTGCCTAATTCTGGCTTCCTCTTTTTTTTTTTTTTTTTTTTTGTTTAACGTATTTATAGATCTCCCAAATGAGCATAAATATAAAATAGTGATCCCATCAGCCAAGAGAAAAGCCGGCTTTCATCTTACGCTCAGCAACATCTGCAGGGGTGCTTGTTCAGTGCATATTCTGCAACCTTTAAATCACATTTTGGAACAACCCTTTTTTATTTTATGTCATACATTATGTAAACACAACCCAGCAGAAGTGAGCAGCTGGCACAACAAAGGGCTGTAATGGTTCCCTGCCGCTCGGGGCCACGCCTGCTGCTGGGGCCACTCCAAATCACAGCCCACAGCATGGGGCTCCCCAGAGCACCCAAGGAGCAGGCAAACATATTTCCCAATTCCAGAGGCTCCCAAGTGGTGTGCACGTCACCAGCTGCACCTCACAGGGTACTTTGAAGCAGGTCAGAAATGTGCCCTGAGAGAGCATGGGGCTGCCTTTACTCCTGCCAAATATATTCCCTAAAGCAAGTCGCCCACGGGACACCCCACCTGAGGCATGCAGGCTCCTTGGCAGCTGCAGAGATGAATCCATAACTCAGCTGGGTGAAGGACTTGGCCAAGCCCAACACAACTGCCCTGCTCACATTTGTCAAAGACAGGAGCCCCTAAGGCCCCAAAGGCAGCTTGCTGTCTTGAAGATGGACAACCCAGGTGTCTACAGGCTCTTCCTCGGGGTGTGAATATATCTGCGGCAAAGCTATCATTTGCCTTCACACAAGCAGCCATACTGATACACCTGGGCACAAACCAGTTCATTCTCCATGGGGACGGCTCTACCCCCACACAGTGCAGGCACAATGTCTGCTGCAGGATGCCCTCATCAAGCCTCTCCACAGGCTGCACAGCGCCATCAGTCACACAAGGCAGTGCACCGGGAGGTACAGGGCAGGAGGAGCGTGCAGGGCATCCTGCTGACCCACTGGTGTCTCCAGGAGGAATTACCCCTACAAACCCCCTGCTCGTGTCCCTAAGCACAGTTGTAACTGCAGCATGGAGACATCGCAAGGGCCAAAAGCAAGGAGCTCTTAGCTACAATTAATATCTAGGCTGCTAAATAAGTAATGACCGGAGCAGCCCAGACAGCACCTTTTATCAGTACTCTCATTTTATTCTCCCAGATCTGAAAATAAGCCAGTAATACAAGACCTCGACTTCTCTGTGCTACAACCCATGAAGATATCCCGCCCTTCAGCTGCCTTCCAAACACCAGCACTCCTGCAGTGCTCCAGGACACCTAAACACACTGCCATCACCGACCTGCCGACCCCCATGACGTGAGCTGCAGAGCTAAGCGCTCCTCGCACAGCCAGGGTCCTTACAGAGGGCCATGCAGGGCGACCCTGTGGGGCAGGATGAGTGCGAGGCGATAGCAAAGACTTAGCCCAAAGCACGCTGCCTGTGCATCTGGAACCTGTTTCGCAACAGCCCTGCTTACCACACTGACATTTTTACATTATTTCCTAGCTCACAACTGAGACGCACGAACGTGCAATGAGGTGAAACGAAAGGCCTCCTATCGAAGCACTTCTAACAGCTTCTGATTATTCCTTATTGCAAAAACAAATTAGTGCTTTCACTCCAGGTGCACAGAGAAACAACCGCAATCATTTAATGCGGAAGCACTGAAACAGCGTGACCACCGAACTCCGGGTCCGTTCTGGGGCATCAGTCCCGCGGCTTCTCCCTCCGAGACGTTTGGCCTCAAGTCCGTTGATGAACCGCTCTGGCACATCCAGAACACCGACCCGCCTCCCGCTCCGGCCGGCGCAGCCGCGCAGCCCCGAGCATCTCCGAAGCGCAGCCCGCGCCCGGTGCCCCGAGGCGGGCAGTGCGGGCTGCGCGCACACGCAGCGCCGTGCCCGGCCGCCAGAACGGTGTCACGCAATCGGTGCCGCGCACACCGCTCCGGCTCCTCTCGCTGAAACGGCGCTCAGAACGCGCGCCGGCTTCAAAGCGATCGTTCCCGTGTCAGACCTCCGCAACGCCCTTTTCGCACGGCGGCCGCAGGCGCTCCGAAAGCGAGCTGCCAGCGGGACTTCCCTGTACGGCTCACCAAGTTCGGGACGGCGCACACCGCCGTGCCGCCCCGACGCGCCCGGGCTCTGCCCCGACCGCCCGAAGCGCACGGGCACGGCGCAGCCCCCACCGTGCTCTGCGGGGACGCGGCCCCGCACCCCTCCGCCCCGCCGCACGACGCGGCGACCCGGCCCCGGTCCCGGTACGGCCCCCACTCACCCACGGAGTCGGGCAAGGCGATGCCGCCCGGCCGCTGCTGAGTCAGGGACTGCCGCATGCTGCCCGCCGCAGCCCGCCGGGCCACGGCCGCGGCCACAGCCCGGGCAGCGGCGGAGCGGCGCCTGCGCGGCGGCAGAGGCAGGCGGCGGGCCGGGGGCGGGCTGAAGGCGGGGGGCCGGGCCGCGGGGCCGGGGGTGTTGTCAGCCTTGTGCCGTACTCGGAGCTGTGGCGGTCGGCGGCGTTCAGGCCGAGCGGGAGGCGTGCATGGCGGGCTTGGGCCGTGGCAGGCAGTCGGTATCTGTTCCCCACGCCGGCTTTGTGAAATGGGGCTGTAAGCACCTTCCTGGCAAGCTCCGTGATTGCTTGTAAATCACCGTAATGCCCCGGGCTGAGAGGCGCTAAGTGCCAATCGTGTCATTATCTGAGGCTGGAGCATTTTTCAAGTTAAAAGGAGAGAATTCTCTCTCTGCTTTAGTCCCTCCCCCTCCCCCCCTTCCATCGGGTACCAACCTAATTATCAGCCTCCCGTGGGAGCAGAGCAGAGAGCAATTAGTGGGGAAGACAGCGGCCGTTCGCCTCGAGTGAACCGGCACAGCCCCGCGTGCAAGCGATGCGGGTGTCTGCACGGAGGCCCCGGCTCCCCGCGCTGCCGCATGCCCGGCAGCAGGCAGGTCGGCCCTAGCAGCTCGGCACAGCCCGGGGCTGCTGCCAGAACCCTTTCCTTCCCGCTGCGCCCATTTGCTCGCACCGCCGGGAGCGGCTCTCTGCCACGTGCGGGTGTGAGATGGCGCACAGCCTGCTGGACCCTGTTGCAGCCCCGGGCCTTGGCGCAGCGCTGTGGCAGGGCGGCATTCCCCCGCCGCTAAATGGGGCCTGGCGGGAGAGCGGCTGTTGGCCGTTCTGGTGGGGTGCCTGAGGATGAGTGTGTAAGACACTGTGCCGGTGTCTGGTGCCGCGCTTATGCCGGGCCTAATGGTGTAAAACAAGCCGCGATGGTGTAAAGCCGCCCCTGCTATTCCTTGAGAGCTGTGCAGAGTGCTGCTGGGCTGGCCGGCACCTGTGTGCCACCTGCACGCTGCTGGGGCTTCTCCAGGCCGTCTGGCAGAGCTGTGTGGGTCTGGCCCTATGGAAGGGCTGTGCCCACACCCCTCGCCCCTGCTTCCCCCCACCAACCCCACTGCTTCCAGCACGCTGATTCTGCGCAGCAGTGGGACCCCAGTGCTGTACCCCCAGTGCAGGTGTTTGCACCCATAATTCATTGACAAGGGAAATGTTGACCCCTCCCCCCCAGCACAGTGCAGGAAGCCGATGCTGCGCTCCTGGGTGCGACGGGATAAATATCACCCTGCCCTTCTGCTGCTCCTCTCTACAGCAGGAAGGGTTTGCAGACATGAAGCAGGATCCCACAGCGACTGACAGGCACACGTGTGCAGACACAGAGCCCTAGTGATGTGCCGGTGTTTGTGAACAGAAACTCCTCTCCTCGCAGTGCCCGCATTCCCTTGTCGGATGTTTGCTGCTGCTGGAGGCCCTCCAGCAGTACAGTACACTTGCAAAGGGCACCAGGTGGCAAGGCCTTGCACTCAGGATGGGATCCTGTTGCATTGAGCTCACCCCTCTTATGAAAGCAAGTTATTTTTTGATCTGCTGCTGAGCACCAAAGTCTTCTGGGCGAGTGAGCCAAAGCAGTGCAGTTCGCTGGCTGCAGCAGGCGGGGGTCTCCTGGCCTCATGGGTCAGCTGGAGCCAGTGGCGGGTCTGGGGGCTGCGGAGGGGAGTGGGGGCCCCGTGGTGAAGCTGCTGGGCTCAGCCCTGCGCTCCTGCGGTGCTAACATTTGCATTTGTCTGCATTTCAGAGCCGGGGATGGAGATGAACGCTGCCTCCGAGGGAGGCGCCCGCCGGGGGCCGGTAAGTGTCGAGGGCTGCAGCCGCAGCTCGTTTCACAGTGGGGAAAGTGGCAGCTCTGCTTTTGGAAATTTTGCTCAGTGTTTCTGCAGAATGCCAGCACTGTGCCCTGGGCAGGGGGCAGAGGCTGTGAGGCTGGTGGGGCTGCAGCACAGAGCTGGCTTCACCCATAGCGGCTCTGTGCAGCTCCCTGTGGCTGCCCATCAGTCCCTGCATGATGCCCACCCTCAGCACCCTGCAGCAGGGATGGCCTGGCCAGCTGCCCCCTCTGCTTGCTGCCAAGTCAGCAGGAAGGGTCCTTCACTGGGTGCTGGATCTGCAGCACTGAGCCCTGCGTTCCCTGTGCCGTAACTCTTTCATTTAGTGAGGAGGAGAGCGGGAGGAGGGAGACACTTTTCTCCTCGTCCTCCTCCTCTTCATTGCTTGTCCCTGCAGGTGTCCTGGCAGCTGCCTGCAGAGCACACCCATGTCTCTCCCTGTTTCTCACTGCCTTGCACTGTCTGTATATATGAGCAGAACTCAGTCCCTCCATTTGGAGGCATTTCTGTGCCAGAGTTTCTGTTTAGCCGTTGGCTGTGTCCTGAGGCAACCTGCAGGGTATAAATATGCCGCTGGGCCAACAGGTGCCCACGGCCAGTGGGTTTCCATGGCCCTGAGCACAAACACAGTGCCAGTGCCAGTGCAGCTGCTGCGGGGCTGCACTCACAGTGGGCTTATGGAAATGGGCACGGTCAGAGCCAGCCAGCAGCACTGAGCCCTGTGCTACTGCACAGGCAGATGACAGACTGCATCCAGATTCTGTTTTGTGTGCCGTCCATCTGGTGTCCTAAGCCAGCATCCGACCTTGAAACAAAGACCGCTCACCCGAGGCTGGGCAGCTTTGGGGAGAAACGCATCCCACTGCCCAAACTCTGCCCTGGGGTCACACCGAACTCCGAGCTGCAAGCAGTGTCTGCACCCTGCTGAGAGAAATAAAGTGGATGGTCTCTTAAACAATGCCTCCTGGTGTCATCTGCAGTAATATGGAAAACATGGGCTTGTGATAAGAGATGGTGTAGACATGTGGGAACAGCCCCAGCTCTCCCTCCTCGCAGGTTGTCCCTTGGCCGTGTCAAAAAGACAAAGCTCTGTACCTTTGAGGACAGGGGGGGTGGCATGTGGGGTGGCGACGGTGATGTTGTGCCATGGGAAAATGAACGCTGGGATCTCAGTGAGACTCAGTCAGAACAGCCCAAAACTGCCTCTCCTTAAGTCAAGAGTGATGATGGGAAAATGGAAATTTGAAACATTTCCAGCTATTAAGTGCTTTTGCATTTATTTTTGGCCAATGAGATGCTCAGGCTGCCTGTGGGGGCTGTGTTCTGTAACTCTTCCAGGAAAATAAGCATGAAGAGAAAGTGCAGGATCCCGACAGAGGGGAGGCAGAGACCAAGGCAGAGATGGGGAACAAAACATGGGCAGAGCTGGCCGGGGAGATGAAGACTTTCCTGTGGAACCCAGAGGAGAGAACCTGCATGGGGAGAACAGCCAAGAGCTGGGGTAGGTCCTTGTTTGAACCCCATTTTCAGCAGCCATTATGTTTTCTGCTTCACAGTGGATGCACTTGCCTGGGAACGTCCTTGCTAGCCCTGACCACTGCTCCATTAGAGCTGTTAGGGCTGCACATTTGATGGGAGCAATAAAACCAGTGAGTGGGGGGTGTGAGGGTGAGCAGAAAATCATCCTTGGTCTGGATGCCAGTATTCATCCAGAACGCATAAACAAAGACTTCAGGCTGCCCAGAGTACATCCTGGGAAGGTGTGAAGAGTCCAAGGGAGCACAGGACCCGGCCCTGCTGCAGCCACCACCTGGCTCCTGCCACTGCAAGTGGGGAGTAACCCCTCACCTGGCAAGATGCCTGGGGAAGGTCTGTTTCTGTCCCATCCTCATCCCTGTCCCCATCTTGGTCCCTCTCCCCATCCCCATCCCCTTTCTGCTCCTCAGGCACCACACAGTGCCCGCAGCAGAGCATCGTGGTGGGGCTGGATGCAGCCCCAGGAGCGGTGCTGCATTTACAGGCATGGGGAGGGCACAGTGAGCTGCTGATATGTCGCCCAGTGCCCCACGGCTGGGCTTGCATACATTCAGAGCCTTGGAGGGCCTGGGAGATCACCGGGAGCATGATTTAACAGAGAACAGAGCTGTATTTCACACTCTGGTGTCACAGGTGATGAGGTGGATGTTGACCAGCCTGGGATGCCACATCCAGCCATCAGAGCTCAGTGCCCTGGTGGCACCCCATCCACCCAGCACATCCCGCAGCAGGACGCAGGCCTGTAGCAGTTCCCAGCCCCGTGTTTGCACACAGCTGTGTTCCCAGGGCTCCCCCTGCGCCGCTGTTGCGTTTCTCCTGGGAAATGTTTGGGTTAGGCTTTGCTTTGCTCGGAGCCTGGGGGTGTTATTCATAGGCTGCAGCCTCATGAGACATCCTCGGCCGTCAGCCTGGCTGAGAGGAAAACAAACCCCGGATCATGGACGTCAAGGCTGAGGCAGCCCAAGTTGTGGAGGGAGCACCTCAGTGCCCAACCCAGCTCTGGAAGGGCTGTGCCACAAAATGGACGGCAGCTGTCCCATACCCAGGGCTTAGGTAGCACTGTGTCCGTTTGGCAGTCCCAAATCCTGCGATCGGGGTGCAGGGGCTGACAGCTCCCTGCCATGGGCTTAGTGCTCTGGAGCAGCTGTGCATCCCTGCAGGCAGTGCTCTGCTTGCACTGACAGCCGTGTGCACTCTGTTCCACAGGCCTGATCTTACTGTTCTACTTCATCTTCTACACATGCCTGGCGGGGATGTTTGCCTTCTGCATGTACGTGATGCTGCTCACCCTGAGCCCCTACACACCCACCTACCGGGACCGTGTGTCTCCACCAGGTATGGCCCCAGTTCCCCACTGCCACATGGGGCAGGTGTGATGGAAGGGCTGGGGAGGCAGGAATAAACAGTATTTCATTTGCTGTCAATTTATACCTCAGATCTTCAAAGTGCCAATCAAGAGTATCTTTATGTAATATTATTTGGAGGAGTGGATGTGAGATAAGGTTCTAAACCTCCTTTCCCCATGGCAGAAGGAGCATTTTCCCTGGGCTCTCATGTTGGTGGGAAGGATGCAAGACCCAGCCTTGCTGTGGCTGGGAGCATAGGGGGCCCCCAGCTGTACCGTGCTGTGAGTGGTGGTGGAGGAGGAGGATGGCTGTCTGGGAGCTGGGGCATGACCTACCCACAGTGTGCCTGGCCCTGCACTGCTGCCCCAGGCCCATGGCCAGCCTTGCCCCACTCTAACAGCACCTGTCTCACCCCCAGGAGTAATGATCAGACCATACCTGAACGGCTTCACTATTGCCTTCAACGTCTCCAAGCCCAGCACGTGGCGGCCGTATGTGGACAGCATGCACCAGTTCCTAGCAGGTGGGCAGGGGGCTGCAGTGCAGGCAAGCTTCGTGCAATGCAAGGCTGTGTGGTGTAGCACATGGGATGTGCCGTGGAGGGCTGAGCTAACATGTGGGGATGGTGCGGTGATGAGCCCAGCTCTGGGGCTGGGCAGGGTAACAGCAGCCCCATCCCCTGTGCAGAGGGATCCTCACAGGGGCTCTGGATGTCTCAGCTTCTGCCTGGAAGGGAGGCTTTGAGAGCTGCAGCAGAGGAAACCATCCTATTCCATGCTTATTCCTGGGTGTGATCCTTAGCATCTGGATACACTCAAAACATGGATCTGAGCAGGTCTTGAGGAGCATTAACGAGCTTTTTGATCCCCACCAGCTTATGATGACAAAGTTCAAGAAGAGAAGAACATCAAGTGCATCTCAGGGCAGTACTTCATCCAGGGGGGCAACGACAGCGAGGAGAAGAAGGCCTGCCAGTTCAAGCGCTCTCTGCTGCAGAACTGCTCAGGGATCGAGGATCCAACATTTGGCTTCTCTAAGGGGCAGCCCTGCATCCTGCTGAAGATGAACCGGGTACAGAAAAGTCTGTCTGTCCTTGTTCCTCCCTTCAGTGTACCCCATCGGACAGGATAAAACAGTGCAGGGCCCAAAACTCAGCCTCTTCCCAGGTCCATGGAAAAGGGTACGAGAAATCCAAACCTGCTCGTACCTGCCAGAAAGTATTACAAAGAAGCACTACAAAACTGGCTGGGTTTGATTTGATGAAGGGCTGGGAGCTCTCAGAATGTGTGTCACACTCCTCTCAGGGAGGAACCAAGCTTTAACACTGCACCCCAAGCTGTCTCTTTATAATGGGTATTTTTATAGAACCGAATTCATTTGCAATCTCCTCCTGAGCATTGTGGCCAGCAAGAGCAAGAGCCCTCGGAAGGAAGGCAGCACATGCTTGGCACTGTGCTACATACAGCTGTGGATGTCTTTTGTTTCTGCAGATCATAGGCTACCGTCCTGGTGCTGGGGTCCCTGTGAATGTGGACTGCAAAGTGCAGGTACCGCTGTGCCCGTGCCCTCGCTTCAGTTGTGTGCGCCCCTCACAGCCCCTCCTGTTATCCCGCAGTTAGGAATTGGGAACAGTTGCGCCCCTCTTACAGCCCCCACCCCAAGAGTGCTCCACAAGCAGCACAGGGGGAAGGAGCTGCTCTCACACAGTGCAGCTGGTTTATACCCTTGTTGCAATAGTGAAATAGCCAGGCACAGAGAGCAGCAGGCAGCACAGCACATGCTGCAACCTTTGCCTCTGCCCTCCAAGCACAGGTTTCTCTGGCTCGCTGCAGCAGGGGTGGGGAGCTGCAGGAGATAGGAGCTAAAGTTCCTTCACCTCCCTGCAAGGGGAGTGCATTTTGTGTCCCACACACTGTGCACATACCTTTGTGTTGTTTCTATCCCAGAAAGGCAATGAGAGTGATCTGAGGTCAGTGGACTTCTACCCTGGGAATGGCACATTTGACCTCATGTATTACCCCTACTACGGCAAGCTCACGCATGTAAGTAAGGACGCAGACGTCCCAGCATTTTCCCTGGGAAAGGAGCGGGTACACAGAGGTGTTTCTGGCTATTTTGGGCAGGTGCAGGAGGGAGGCTGCAGGCACTGGGATTACAGCACTCTATTTCCATCTCTGACAAACGAGAGGAAACCCTCAGGGACACCCTTTTCCCCTTCCAGCAGCGGGGATGGTCACATTCAGCTCCCGCAGCCCAGAACAGGCTTTGTTAGGGCCCCAGAACTCCCAACAGCTGGGTGCTGGGGCAGGGTGCACTGGGGTGGCATGGAAGGAAAGCCCCCCAGAACCTTCAGTGGCAGATGTGCCAGAACCCCTGCAAGGCGGGCAGTTGACACAGGGCAGTTGAACAGCAGCAGCTGTTCCTGACAGTGACAGCCTGCACTGCCAGGGGTTTTGCTTTGGTGCTTGGAGTGATGATGGGCATAGGGAAAAGCAGTGAGCTGCCCCACGGCGGTGAAGCAATTACTCAAGGTATTCACCAAACACAGCACAGCCTTGCCTGCTTTTCTGCTCCCTGAAGAACTGAACTCAACGCATCTTCCTCTTTTTCAGGTCAACTACACGTCCCCCCTGGTGGCCATGCACTTCACAGACGTGAAGAGGAATAGTTTGGTCCCCATTCAGTGCAAGCTGAATGGGAAAGGGATCATCAATGACGTTAACAGCGACCGCTTCCTGGGCCGGATCATCTTCACACTCAGCATCGGAAAGTAGCCAGCAAACACAGGGCATGAGGTTAAGTCGGTCAGAGGCTTTTCCTTTCTAAAACATAAAGACAGCTTTTTTTTTTCTGGTTTTTTTTTTCATCTCTTTCTTCCGCTAGGAAAACAAACACATGGAAATTTTTGTTAACTTATTTTCTTTTTTATAGTTAGGAAGCAAATGAGATGCAACAGCATGGAACCACATCTTTCAGCATCTGATATAAATCACAGTTAGTAAATATTAAAAGTTACACCTTGGGCAGAGGACTTGCAAAAGCATTTCAGTCTTTATTGGAAGAACTCCGGTACCTGAACATTGTTTCCATCTTTTACATGTGACCTCTGTTTTAATCTTTACAATAGTTTTAGGTGCACTTCTCAGGCAACAGCTAACGAGATGGTGGTTTATCAGTACTATTCCTGTTCAAATACCAAACAGCAAACATTCTGGATGTTGCTCGCGATGACAAGATATAATGGCAAACCTCAAAGCACCACTGGGACTGCTGGCAGCAGCAGCACCCTGCCTGCAGCTCTGCCCGCCCAGCCCATACAGGATGCTGCAGCCTGGCCCCATCCCCAGCTCCTGGGCCAGCAGTGTGGCTGTGCCAGCCCTGAGAGGCCTCAACAAGGCTTCCTCCATGTAAACGATGATCACGTTAACTGCTATCTTTGTTCCCTAGGACAGCAAGGCACAGCGGTGATTCCAGCATCTAGACAAATGCTTTGTTTCTACAGGCACTCAGACTCACTTTAGTTTTGATTATTTGGAAAATGAGATCTTTTATTATACACGCCTTCATACTTAACATACAGAGGGTGTATTTCACCTCTCAGTTACAATCAGGACAGGACACCTTAGGACCATGCACTTAGGAAAGCACACTTACTAGGACTACTGACTGAACAAGAGCATTGTGGTATGTTTGCCGTACATCCTCGTCCAGATACTTAATCTGTCATCACTGCTGATCTATATAAGTCTCTAAGAAGCCCTTTTTTGTATTTATTAAAAATAAAGCGACGACAGTCTAATTAACTCTATGGTATCATTCTTAAAACTCAAGTGGGATTTGTGACTTCAGCCCCTTCACTGCTCGCAAGGGACCAACCTTCACAGCTGCGAGTACCGCGAGCAGTGAATCCCGAGCACTGGTAAGCTCCCAGAGCCAAAGAGCTCGGAAGCTCAGTGCAGGGAAGTCTCATGATATGGTATCACAGCCGACCATTCAGCAAAAGCTGTTTCTTAAAAACCATCAAAAATATTAACCAGAGAATAGCTTCTGCTGACAAAGATGCTGCAGTGGTGCTGCTTTTGGCATCAGAAATAAGTTACAACCACAGGTATCACAATTGCTGTAGGTCTGTTGAAGCACTCTTGCTTCTGTTGGATTCCAAAGGGAAACAACCCCCATAGCTTCAGGCCACTCCACAGGGCTGCTAAGAAGCCCTGGGAAACTGCACGCATGTCTGCTTACGCTAAAGCAGAAGAATGGCACCACCATCAGAGTTCACCTTGTTTTCCATACGCATGTTCTGCACTCAGCAGGTTCAACATCTGGAGAATTGTATACACCATTCTTCATGCTACAACCTTAAAGTGCTGGTTCAGTTTCTGGCTTCTACTGAAGCCCAGATTAGTCCTTTCTACACACACATATATGTATAAAATGTGTGTACATCCAGGAAATTGCCATATTTTAGCAAAATAATGCAGTAAGCAATGCTAAAGTGGTGTGAGACAGTTTGATCTACAACCTGAGCATGGAGCCACAGCTGGAATGCACCTGCTGCAGCAGAGAGTGGGCATTCCGCAGTGGGGCCCATTGCTGATAACTCCAAGAGCCACTTCCATCTGACCAACACACACCAGTGGGAGCAAAGCAGCACTCAGCCACAGACCACAAGCTTCTGTTTTAGTACAGCTCTGGTATGGAACACAGAACTGGAAAAGAAAGAACATGGAAACAACTTCTCTGGACAAGTCAGGTGCTCTTTTCCTTTACAAGTCACTTTCCTTACTATAGAGTCTCTGCTTCACGCTCACAATTTCTCACACCAGAGGTCTTGTGCTCTTACCCTGATCAAAATTTTGTTTGAGAGAATAATAATTAGGAGGTTAAAGCCAGATTAATCCTATAAATAAATTCATAGACTGCAGCTTTTCAGCGTTCACCTTTTTGCCTGTGGAACTGCAGGGATCTCTGCACAATGCGCTCTCCATCCTCAGAACACCCAAGCCTCTTGCTGGGGACCGGTGCTGCCTGCTCTTCTCACAAGTCCTTTTTAGCACAGAGCCAGAGCCGAGGCAAGCTGCTGCCAGTGAGGTTCCACCCTCCCATCCTCGTTCCACAATTGAGTTCCGAACAAAAAGAAGACAGTCAAAGAAAGCAACACAAAACATGAGCTTTAGTTGACCACTGGCTTTCCTGAGCAGAGAGAACTCTCCAGCACTGACTCTCATCTTAGCAAATAGGGGAGTTACAGGCACACTAGTGCAAAGCAATTGCACACACATTAGCAGCCAGCCTCATACTCATCTTAAACACATGAATTTACTAGAAGAGTAGATGTTCTCCTCATAGTAGGTTGATTTATTAGTGAGGTACTATCTTTACATTCAGAAGGAGGAAATTCAGACCGGTTCACAGGAACAAGCTGCTAAACGATGAAAGAAGACAACAGCCACAAGCCAAGTTCCAGACAGAAGCACCACAAGCTTTGTTTTCATCTTCCCACAGCATGAAAAATCCTTCTCAGTGCAGCATTCATACCTTTATCACATGGTTTTAGCTTTATCAATATCTGATAGCTGTACACAACTAGAAATTTTCTCATATAAAAGGACTAAACAACAGAAGGAAGGTCTCTCAGTGTCATCTGTAGTCAATCACGTCTCTCACATGGACACACGTAACCCCTTCTATGGGCTCGCTTCTATGGTCCTCAGAACACTTCCTCCAAAAACCACACGGTAGCTTCAAGTAAATTTCCATTCATCTCATGCCGTATTATTTTGTTGTGATGTGGTTTTTTAGTTTTTAATTAAAAAAAACTATGAACGTTTTGTTTGTTTTTAAAGGGACGGGTCAGGAGAAGAGCACAGGGGTGGCAGCAGAGAAGTAATTAAGAGATTATACAGACTGATAGCCAGTACGACTTTTTCTTCTTCCAATGATATAAGATATAAAGACAAGAATGATAAGGAAGCCAAGTGCCATGCCAACTGCGATTGGAATAAGAAAGTTGAGGTCAGAATCAGCAAAGCATTCTTCAGCTGCAGAAAGAACAAGAAAACAAAAACAAAAAACAAAAAGGGAAGTGAGAACAAATTAGTAAAGGAAACCGAGCATCAGAAACCAAGTAAAGCAAGGAGCAAAGACACTTAACATTTCTGAGAACGTTGTATTACATACATATCTGAAATCAGTATTGAGCAGATTCTTTAAACATACTACACACGTCATTTGCACTGGCAAAACTCTTCTTGTGATTTCTGCATTACCTTTCATCTTGCTCTGCAGCACTCACAGGTGCATTAGGGATGTACGGACAAGGCAGCAGGCTGAGCACATCGGCCACTCACAACTCAGTTAACAGCAATAAAGTGACATGAAACACAGGCTGATACAGTGCTGCCTTACCAAAAGACTCCCCAGACCCCCTAGCCACCACCATTTCTCAAGGCTTCGGACATGCAGACGGCTAACAAGCATCAAACCAACTCCTGAGGAATCCAAAGGGCAGCCCAGGGACATGTGCTGAAAGCATGGAATGGAAAACACCGAGGGACAATCTTTTGGGTGAGTAACTTTATTTATTTTCAATACAAATACAAGAAAAGTGTTATCCATGTCAGCAGAGAACGATGCAGGTCTGACTGAAACCAACAGAAGAGAACAAAGAGGAGACAGCTGTAATACTACAGTAGCTTTCAATACACCAGTTGGAAAGGATGCAATGAAATCCTGAGTGATGCAAACACTCAGAGCAAGCATTAGTGACCAACACTGGGAACTCATTCCAACTTCATGGTGCACCGTGAGCATGCACAGAAGCAGTGCTTAGCACTCTGCACCCATTTCAAGACAGAGCAGAGCTCTGTGTGCACAGTGCCGAGAGTAAACGCTCTATAAGTTGAGATACCATGTCAGCACGCTGCTCCAGCACTGCAAAGGTGACAAAGGTGCTTGGCTTTCTGCTTTTACAGCAGGTTTTTTTGTTGTTGTTGTTGGGTTTTTTTTGCTTGAGTTTACAGTAGAACAGAGTAAGTATCACACTTTGCCAAAAGTTATTGGCTGTTAAGTGAGTATTTAAGCTATCTGAGCATCTGAATCAGCCTTGGTGATGGGAAGTTTACAGTCCAGCACCACAGCTTTCCAAGAAAGGCTGTGTAAGGCCTTTTGTTTGGAGGTAGGAAAGCAAGAGCACATGGAAACTCAGCACCTACGAACACTGAGCTCTGGCAAAGCTGAAGGCACCTACTGCCAAGCTGAGCAATGCTCCAAAGTGGGGAAAAAGAAACAGAATGTCTAACTTACCCCATGAGCTAAGTGAAGTCATTCCGACTGCTGAAAAAAGTATTGAAGCACCTCAAAAGAGAAACTTCAATTGTGCTATGCGTTCAGGCACCTCGGATCACTGGAGATCAACATCCGCAATTGAATTACTACATGCTGGATAACGGGCTATTACTACAAAATAATTTGCTAGGGATGGAAGGTGCCCAGCAGACAGCAAAAGAAATTCCCTTTTTCTCTTCTTTAAAGGAAGGTGATTGCTGTAACATGTATTACAATACAGCACTGTTACAAGACACAGACGGTACAAAAAGGGTTTAATGTTTGATACCAGGAACATCTGTCTTTCACCTCTCTTAAGTTTGCCACTGCTGTTGGCTCACACCTATCCATGTGTTACCACTGCACAAGCATTAGAAGCTTCTGAGAAGCATCTGCAGAGACACCACTGGACAACTGCACATCACCACGAGCAGACTCCATGTTTAGGCTGTATGAATGGGGGCCGAGAGTTTTAGCCATTTAATTGAACGGATGTTCAAAATAACCAGAAATTTTGGCTACCAAGATTTTTGGGCCTGATATGAAAAGCCGCCTTCCCTTTTAATTACGAGATGCAACTAATAGCCTTTTTTTTTTCTTTCTTTTCTTTTTTTTCCCCCCATTTAATCTATACCATAGAGAAAACTATGATAAGATTTTAGTTTTATTTTTCAAAAGGAGGCGTTCATTCACTGGCTGAAAGAAATCATGAGGACTACTACCATGGCATCTTTAAGCTAAAAGACCAGAAATCTTGGTATCTCAGAGCACGGTGATAATATTTAGTAAACTGTATATAAGGCACAGTCAATAATCATTAAAACAAACTGCACAGTATGGCAGATTATATACATTAATATTCAACATCCACAAGCACACATCAAATGCAGTTTCCACAGTCCAGAACGAAACCATGTTTATTTATATAATGCCATTGCATGTCTTTACGATGCTGAAATTTGATGTGTGGTATTTCAGAGGAAAAGCAATCAGCTCACCAGTTGATTATGAACACGGATGTACTTTGTGCTATTTGTAAAGAAATAAATATAAACCACAACAATGAATTCCACATCAGTTCTTAGCCAGGTGCTAGCTTTAGTAAGCGGTCTGACTGGGCAGAGCTGCTGCTCTGAGTCTTTTGAGTTCAGATTTAGTAACTTACTTCAAGAAAGTTAAAAACTTTCCCATTTCAAAACTGCTCATATCCAGCATTATGGTGCTTCTTGTGGCCCAAAAAGTAAGCCATAATTACTAGGACAACTAATCCTCCCAAAGCTGCTCCTACTGCTATAGGTACAATGAAGTAGTCCACCTCTGGGCTGCAGTCTTCAGCTAAATAGAAAAAGGGCAAGTTTGAAAAAGAAATGCAGTGTAATATACTTAATACCATGATCATGCTCTACTTATTTAGAACAGTTATCCTCTCCCCACCAGGACATTAAGACACTCATCTTGCCGTTGTCCTCCTCCCCCTCCCCAAAGTACAGCAGCAATAGCCCCCCTTCCGGAACATCATACAGAGTCCTAATTCTATCACCTCCTTTGCTGAAAAGCTGGTAGCTGTATATTACTGCACATTTATTGCTATTGAGTATCCCTACCACACCATGATGTGCAGGCTTCCCTTGTGTAGGCACCTGTGGGAGATGGAGAGGTCAGCTCGGCCTCTGTGTTGTGTTGCTAACTCGTGACGCCTACTGCAAGTCTCCAGGATGGAGACCAATGTTAGAGATATAATTAGTCAAAATAATAATGCTTTGACTAAAAAATGAGATTTTAAAGTTACCAAGTCATCATGCTTATTGTAGGACAACAGTAACTTCTGCTCTGCTACTACTTTCAAGTTTTGTCATAGACTCATCCAGACTGGCACGTACCAACCAATGAGCTGATGGCAGCTTGACACGTGCAGTCCCACTAGATTTACAACCTTAAGAATGCAAGCTGTTATGATTTTTATATCTGTTAATCTTCATTAAAAAGCTTCAGCTGACCTCAGCTTACATTTCAGAAAGATAATTATTTTTTCTTTGGGTAGCAAACAAGAAGGTAAGTATAATTTAATGATTACATATGCAGTGCAGACTAGAATCAAGGAGGAAGGTATACCATTAGATGGCACTTGTTCCTCCTGCCTCATCGCCACAGAGTTCAAAACACAGGTAATGGTAAAGGGAAGACTTATGTCTCTTGCTGCAGAAAAAAACAAAGCACTGAGTAGTACTACTACCAGAAGATCTGGCAGCACAGCCAGGATCGCACTGCTTCTCCCTTGGAGGATGAAGCTGCTAACCAGCTCCCAGAAGGCCCCTAATGCTTTCACACTCTCGCTATGCAGGGACTTGCTTTAGACAGCTTGCAAAAATCTCATGAGAAAGGTATCTTGTCTGGAAGGAGCTGCAATTGCCAAAATAGTTCACAAGCAAATTTCTAATGATGAACCAGTCTTGTAGTGTTTCAATTAGTTCTCAAGTTGTCTTCTGTTAGATGATTGCACCCAAGTACACTTCAGAATGTGCTGAAAAGCAAAACATTTAAGACACAGGCAGCCGAGGACTCTCTGAGAAGTACTTTCACAAGTTATACAACAGAATCTCAGGTATAGACTGATTAAAGTTGGCCTTGCTCATTTATTTTCTTTTAGAAAAGATAATACAAGATGTCTGCTTTCAAATCGGTTAAAAAGTATGAACAAGTTTCCTTAAGAAACAGAACAATCTTTATTATTTAGAGCACAGGTTGAGCAGGTTGACAATTCCCTATGGAGCAACACAGACAGGAAAGCTGGTAGCTTTATAACAACAGGCAGTCAGGTGAAAATGAGATGTTTTAGAACCAGGTAACTGCACATCGGTCTAGGAGTACTTTAATCTTGGCGCCAATACACTCGCAGATGAAGATCAGCTTCCAGGTTTTTGCAAGGAGGCATTTAGTTTTGTTGAATTTCTACTGCAAAGCACTCCCATCTTCTATTTCATCACTTAAGAACCATACAGAGCTCAAAAACTCACAGGATCAGATGAGGACAGTGTGGTGACTACTCCTTGACACAAGTGTACGTATATCTGGTGACGCTGAACATCAGTCAGCAAAACGCTAAAAAAAAAATCTACACAAACTTCTGCATTTAAGGATATATTAATATGAAAATCATTAGAGCCACTAGCTGACGTATTTGTTTAATTAAAAAGTAAAGCCTTGAAGTCTGTTTTGAGATTAAACTTACAGTCATTCTCCACTTTCATTAAAATTATTTTCAGTAACTGATGCAAAATTCAAGCTGTAGACTACAAGCTATAGCAAGCTTTATCCACCCATCCTTGCTTCCCTAGCTAGTGGTAAGATGAAAACTTTCACCCAAAAAACGTTACTGAAAGAAGTGGTTTGTATACAAACATGTCACAGACATCTCTACAACCCTAGAAAACACTAATAAAACATGAAACCAGCTTTGTTGCAGACTAAATTCATTCTAACGGAGACAACTATGTTTGTTAAATGACTAATTTAAGCAGCTTGTGTTACGGCATAAGTAAAAAGTCACACGTTGTTTAGAAAAGGTTTTTTTTTTTCCATGCAGTAAAAACTATTACAGCACAAAGAGGACAGAAAAAGGTTGCAGCAAGGGTTAGTCTCTACAGAGCTGCAGCTTAAGGACAGTCCACCTGCACTGTATATTTAAACTAGTCAGCCTTTCCACACAGCAGGAAAAATAGGTGTAGTGGATCCATCTCAGACTTGTTTGGCTTTTGCATTCTTAACATTGATAAAAGCTACACAGCACACAGTCAAACATAAAGTACATTAAACACTGAGAACGCCAATGGCAGACAGTTATAATGCGGATTTCAATTAGCAGAGAACCATTAAAGATGAAGACTTAAAGACAGCTCAAGTTGCAGCAACAGATACTGGCTCATTGAACAAAAGCATCCTTGAAGTTACAATGGTCATTCAAAGCAATAAGATAAGATAGACCAGTTCTGTGCAAAGTATAAAGTTAAGTGCACTTCAAAGTTCTGGACTACTTAGAACGGTTATTCCCTTTAAATTGATGCCAGCAAAAAAACCTGCATGAATTTAGCAGAATTCTGCCTCGGTTGAATATTTCAGGGGATTGCCACGATGAAGAATTCATGCCTAATAATTCATTAAAAAAAAAAAAAAAAAGCCCACATTTTTTTTGAAAAGCATTTGGAAACTGCACAAAATTCTTCCAACACATCCTCCACCTGGTAGGGATAGGTTACCCTCTTTGTTTGTACGGCCATGGTATGGGGATGGCTCCCAAAACCACTGAGGCAGGAGTAAACTACTCAAACTCCATCAGAGCTAAGTAAGTTACGACTGCCACTTCAAAAAAAAAAAAAAAAATCACTAAGACACCAGTCTGAAGTTCAACTGTATGAAAAACAAAGCTGTTACTGGGCATCATACAATCCGTGGTAAGTACTACATGAGTCAACATGGTGACTAATGCTGCCAACTTAACCCACAAAAATGACAACAACTAAGGAATGCAGAGAAGAGAAGCAAGTACAAATCCTATGCAATTCTGGGATTTGCCCAATGAAGACCAGTTTAGAATGTGCTCTATTTCAGGCTACAATTTACAAAAAGAAAAAATAAATCCTAAACATTGCAAGGTTTTGTTCAAAATAAAATCCTTAGCCTAGTCATTTATGCAATAGTGATATCTGCCATCTTCAGAACAGCTATGAGACTCACGTCATCTTCTTGGAGCTGGAAAACTAAAAACTAAAAGTTCTGCTTCATTTGAGACAAACATTCTCCCTTTGCTTCCCAACTCCAACTAGCTGTGGCTAGTATTTAGTTGTAAGTTTTGGGGCTTTTTTGGACTTCGGAACTTGCACTTGCTTCATTAAGGGTGAAATCAGAACAGTGATTACATTTTGATTCACAAAGTTTGATATCCAGCATAGCTTTTCCTTCTGCCAATTATGTAAGCAATCACTATAATGACAATCAAGCCAGCAAGTGCAGCACCAACTACAATTGGGATTAGAATGGTGTCATCATCCAGCGAGCACTCCTGGGCTGTAGATAAGAAAAAGGTTGCAACAAGGAATAAATAAAGACAGAATACTTGCCAAGCATGGTATAAAAACCTATTTTCCTTAACATGAAGATGAACAAAATCAAGTATTTTTACAGGTTTATACTAAGAAAGAACAAACTGCAGAGTTCTCACGGGTATTTCTACCATATGTTAAGGATTATAATCATTCTGTACATTTGATAATCTAACAAGCTAAAGGTACTGTCCTGGTGTATGAGCATTCATGTGCACAAAATCTGTACAAGACAAGGGAGCAGCTATTCTTCTACTGCTAAGCCAGAAAAAGGCTCAACTATTTCATGCTTAAGGCAAGGTGCATTTACTGATTAAAAACAAAGTAGCCTGGATTCGGTGCTGAGATATCAAGAACTGAGATATGTTACAGTGAGACCATTAATTGTGAGGAAGAGGAGGAAGCTAGCTGCAACTAGAAATGCAGGGTAAAACGGTAATGTAACTCCTCAGAGCATTTCATGATAAATATTGGTCACCCTGCACACAATCTGGGGAGTCAACTTACCCACTCCCCAGGAAAAAAAAGAGCTCAAAAATCCACACTCAGACCATCCGCCTACAGATTAACCTGCAAGTACTGTTATGAAACACAAGGACTATATGCTAAAGATTATTAATAAGTTCATTTAAATCTTTCCACTTTTCCCCAGACACAACTAGGATAAACGAAGCAAACAACATCTTAGAATGTTTCTTTGGTCCTAGATATACAAGACCGTTTCCAGAAGAAGCTGTTAGTTCCTTTTTCCACAACGCTGCTATACTCTAGGAATGTTTAGACCATTTTCAGACCAGTAGGTCTAAAGAATTGCCTGAAGTTGTTAAAGTTCACTTTTATTTTTTTCCCATTTTCTTATACATTCAATATTCTATATGTTAAGATGTCAGAAGTCTTCTAACCCATTATGAAAGGCAATGCTAAGACCCTCTTCAGCACCTCTAGCTCCTTCAAGAGGGAAACCGGCATGCTTGGTCGACCTGTTCTTTTTTTCTTTTTTAACATATTCAGAATAAAGCTGACAACCTTCCTTGAACCTGAATGTCAGCCTTAATTTCATGTATACAAAAAATAAACTGGGGCAAAAGCTTCAAAAAATAAAAAATACTTATGGCCAACTCCAGTACTTTTTAGCAAGTAAGAATTTTACAAGCATTTCAAGAATTAGCGCACAAATAACTTACCTATTGAGAATTTATTTTCCTTCACAAGGAATGGTTGAACCCATAGGTTAAAAGTATGTACTTGAAGATCTTCATTAATCTCAAGAGTTTGCTCCTTACGGCACATATAAGAATTACCAAGGGAAGCATCCCATTTGCTGAAGTTGTTGTTATCTGCACTTAAAATGACTAAACAAAGGAAAAAAAAGAAAAAAAAAAAAAAAGGAAATTTCCATGCCTACTTTAAGTACAAGAAACATGCTAATACATTCATGGGACTGAGGAGCTGAATCTAGATGGACCACCTTTTCAGGTTTGGCTACTCTAAAATACAAACCAGTCTTAAGTCTTATTGCTTACTTTCACTGCCTGGCTTCTTTCAGATATGATAATACTTAGCAGTAGCCTATCCTCCATATAAATATGACATTAGGCTTTTCTCATACCTTCAGTCATCCCAACACAGAAGTAGTGCAGGCACTTTAGTGCTCTTTTAATTGCAGTAACTGTGACAACTTAAGTATATATATACATATTTCTGATTTGGAAGAAAAACGTATGCTTGAGTTTTTGAAGGACTGGACTCCTCTCCAGTGTTGAGCAGAAGTGACAGGAAGATACTATACCATTTTCAAGCAAAGACAACAGCTGGTTTAGGAAAAACAAAAAGCTTCAGAGTTGACAAAACTTGTTTTGTACCTCAGGATATTATGTTACTGAGAACTGTAAGGTAAGAGAAGCCTTCTCAGCTTATGTTTATCAAAAAGAGATTCCATTGACAGAAGTCTCAGCACAACCCTACGCTGCTGTTTCAAATAACCCCTGCAATCATTTGTGCTTGTTACTCTTGTTCATATCAGCTAAAAGACTTAGATGTAGGAAGTAACAGTAAGCATGAGCAGCATTTTTATCAGAAGTATTAAATATAGATTAAATATAGAAATAATAAAAAAAATAAAAACGATTAAATATAGAAATAGACGTTTACATTCACTTTAAAGGCATGCATTACTTACCAGAACCATTCTGATGGTTGAGTAGTGTAACATTCACCTCTCTCAGATAAAATTTTTGTACGCTTGCACTTGCATTCTGTTTAACAAGCAAGAACCAACTGTCAGTGTGTCATTCTGCATTTTCAACGTTAATAACATGTTTCCAAACTTTAGTACATTTACCGCAGTCCTACATTTCCCCACAGCTTCATCCCAAATACCCTTTTGCCCTGAGGCAAACAGCAGTCAGCTAGCCAGTCTCACTTCCTTTATGGAAACAGCCTATCAGCAGCAGGTTGCAGGATTTTACCACAAATGCTCATCATGCAATGCTGTTAAAGCAGAAACTAGTAGTTACTAGTAGAAGTTACTTACAACGATGAATGTGAAATCAATTAATGTCCTATTTCCATCATTCAATTTCAGAGTAGCTGATGTGTTACCACATGTCCCATCTGCACTGGTTGTTTTCGGATCAATGTTGATCAGAAGAGGCTGAAATACATACATACCATGTCAAAGGAACTCAGCTAATTTGCGTCTATCATGAATCTATTACATCATTTAGCAGCAGTCTTAAGCTTGAAGTGCATGTAATACAGGAGAAGACAGCACCAAGACCAAGTCTAGCTACTACCTAACCAAAGCTTCTTGAGTTACTTTACATGCTGGTAACATTGAGACAAACTGTCCTGTGAAGTTTCACTTCCACTTAATAAACACATAAAAAGAAAGGTCAGGGCATTTTTCCTTTGTGCATCTAAAAGAAAAGCTTAGCTGCTTACGTCTGGCTCCCTCTGTGGGAAAAGACAGTAATTGCAGGCCCCAACAGCCTAAGAAAGTTCCAGTCTTTCAATGATCTTACATGTACTCCTAGAAACCAGTTACATTCGATCAAGGTAAGGGTTTGCAGCTAACTAGGTATTAGGCCTCAGAATTATCCCATGGTCAGAGAGGTGTCTTGTACACTTGGAAGCAGTTCTGGACAGCCAGCAGTGCACCAAGCAAACACTCTGCACTCACATTTCACACACACACACACACACACACACACACACACACACACACACACACACACACACAAAAATCCCCACAGCAACCTTCCTGCTCTTCTTCATCAACTCCATCATGGCCAAGAGGTGCTGCACCTAGGTCAGGGCAATCTAAAACACCAGTACAGACTGAGGACAGCTTCTTGGAAAAGGATGCGGGGGTACTTATGAATGAAAAACTTTAAATGAGCCAGTAATGCACAACTGCAGTAATGTATTTGCAGTAATTGCAGTAATGCAACTGGGTTGCATCAAAAGTCCGGCCAGCAGGGCAAATGAGGTGATTCTTTCCCTCTACAGTGCTCTTGTGAGACTCTATTTGCAGTACTGTGCTGCACCTTGGGGTCCTCCAGCATAATAAAGACATGGACCTGTTGGAGTGAGTTCAGAGGGCTATGAAAGCAATCAGAGGACTAGAGATACAAAGACGGACTGAGCTATCTGGCGTTGTTTAGCCTAAAGAAAGCCTGAGAGACCTTACTGCAGCCTCCCAATACTCAAAGGAAGCCCATAAGAAAGATGGGGAAAGACTTCTGACCAAGTTGTGTAGCAATAAGACAAACGGTAACTGTTTTAAAATAAAAGAGAGTAAGTTTGTTCAGATTAGATGCAAAGAAATTCTTTACTTTGAAGGTGATGAGGCATTGGCACAACTTGCCTAGAGAAACTGAATGCCCCATCACTGGAGGCATTCAAGGCCAGTCTGGGTGGGGCCACGGGCAGCCAGATCTGGTGGAGCTGTTCCTGTCCATGGCAGGGGAGAGTTGGAACTAGATGAGCTTTAAGGTACTTTTCAACCCAAATCATTCTATGATTCTATTCCAAATTTTAAAAACATTAAGAGAGGTACCTTGTCTTGGGAAATATTCAGCTGCAGCCCCACAGTAGCCAGAAGACAAGTTTTATTTCCAGTTTTAAGAGAATAGTTTCCTGTGACTGGATTCTCAGCAGGTTTGGGAGCAGTGGTTGGAGCAGGTGAAGTGGTGGTAGATGCAGTAGTTACATTGGCGACAGTAGGCAGAACAGTAGGTGCAGCAGTAGGTATATCAGCACGACACCTAGACTCTGAAAAGAAGGTTTAACCACCACTTCAGTGATTAAGTTTTTATTAAGGCCTACAGCTGAGAGGTCAGTTTGATACAGATACCCATTTCTAATTTGAAATCTAAGCTCAATGGGAATCTGCTCATCACCAAGTGAAGAGTCTCCAACTCAGCACTATGGCACAGTACTCCAAGTGATTAACAGCTGCAATTTATTCTAAGAAATTCTACGTTACTCACCGTTTTAAATCCATGTACCACAAACAATGCTACTTCTCTAACACACTGAAGCAAAACACATCCACAAAAGTAAATGTTAGTGCTTATAAAACTGCGATATACATTGCAATTTAAGTAAACAATGTCATATGTAACAGGATGACATGCTGGTCTAGTAGAACTACGAGACAACAAACTACCACAGGCTTTGTATTATTTAAATGAAAAAGCAGTGAATTTTCCACTGAAAACAGAAAGCAATCTGTTGAAAAACCTGCAAGCTCAAATGATCTAGTTTGCAGCTGCACTTCTGGAGCGTCTTATACCCTCAAATGCACTCTTTATTAGAATACTGCCGGGAACACTACTACACAACTGGATGTGCTCTACTGATATCAACTTCTTTTCCAGGAACAAGGAAAGACATAGTTGAAGATTTTTTTTTTTTTAAATAAATATATATATATATTCAATATATATAATTTATATAAAATATAATTCAACATGGCACATCTTAGAACTGTTGGATTTTTTTTAATTACTGGATTTCACCCCTGCACTAGGGTGCCATACAAAAAAAACCGAAAACATTTACAATTTGAAACACTCACCTTTTTTACCAATTGTGCCATTCTGAACAAAAGGCTGCATAGTAACGTTCCAGAAAATCTGTGTTACATTTTCTGCCTCGAAAGAGGTGGTATGATGACACACAAAGACATTATTCAGTTGAATTGGGTGCATAGCATCCTTCACAACAATCGTAACTGGTCCTAAAATTAAAACAAATATTTTAATGTCTTGTTTACCACAAGAACATTTACAGGTAGCGTTACGTTTTCTATCATTCATAAGACAAAGAAATAACAGGAATTATGTCTAACAGTCCTAACCTCTCTTGAATGTTTTACCCATGTATTCTGACCTGACGTGACACAGAGAAGTCTTTAGAAAGGAGAACACTAAGTCTTTGTTCAAGAAGGAAACCATACTGGTAGGACTAAGTATACACAGAAACCCTAACACTTTTTGTTTTGCTACACAGAAGGTGAACACACAGAAATCAGCTTTACGTTTGCCTCTTACGTGCTAGCAGCACCCTCCATCAAGACTGTTCAAATAGTTAACCTTCCCCTTCTGCTCCACCTAAAGGCACTAATCAAGCTAACTTAAGGCACTAGTTAACCTAACTAGTCCGCACTCTTATCCAGTACACAGGTACTACGAGTGACAGCAGCATATGCACTGAAGTTGTTAGATACACTCTTAGTACTTCAAACTTTGGAAAAGCCAGGCGAGGTCAGGGACATGAGATAATGCTACCTTGTCTTCTAGCATCAGGAAAGACTGCGGTATCATTGGTGTTGTAGGTAAATGTGATAAACTCAGCCCGATACGTTTCGTTGTTTTTTGTGAAGTTAACGCTCCAAGAGTGACCATCTCCAAACTGCACTGCCAGAAGCGCAGCTTGTGTGTCACTGCCACAGATGCTTCCGTTGTGTGTCACAGTGGATGTCAAATCCAAGCTTGCATTTTTCTAAAAGAAAAAAGTTTGCACTATTTTCAGATACCCATTCTTCCCCATGGCAGCCTTACAAACCTGCCAGAGTTAGATGGAACCTTGCACAAGATCAGTAAGATTATTTTAGGCTTTTCCACAGTTCTGTAGAATAACCTACCCGACGCCTGGCTCACAATGGAGCCACATCAGATCCGAGAACAAAATTACAAATTTAACTTGGCTGATGAACTCCACTACGCCAAAGCACAACTAACATTCACTGTTTAGCCTCAGAATACTGCTACATTGATAAATAAAACCCACCAAGTTAGACCAGTATGTCTTCTAGGTGCAGTACGACACCTGTATTATTAACTGAGAAGTTATGCTTTGTTTTAAAATGGACGTTTAGGAATACTCTTAATGATTTCCCTTATCAAGAAAAGCAATAAAATAAATACAAAATGTATCAAATTGTTTTATCCCAGACTAAATGCAGTTCTCAACAAAAGCTGCTCCAAATACTTACATAATCACTACTGTTTGTTTCATATTTTATCAAGAATTTCATCATCCATTGTGCGTACAAGCATGTAACATTAGAGGCATCCTTTACATCTACTTCCACTGCATAGGACTGGAAAAAACCTGTAAGATACAATTATTAGCTATTAAGACATAGACTTTACACTCATTACAAAGTAGTACATTATTTCAGACTGGATTCTATTTGTCGGACACTGAACTGATAGCTAGATATCTAATAAATGTTAAAACTAGGAAGCCCATCATGAGGTTATCTAAATACTAATTGAGAGGATAATTTATAGCCTACTTGCCTGACCAAGGCCAGCAAATTGAATGAGCATTAGCTTTCTGCTGACTGAAACTGAGTACCAAACTGCACAAACGCATCATTTAGAACAATGTAGTGCCTGTCGACCAGAGTCTCCATGTTGTTTCATCAGTGGCATGACTCCAGCTGACCTCTAAGATCAGTGTGCTTTCATTGCACCTCTACAATTTCTGTCTCAAAGGACACAAATGTTAAATTTCATTCAAGGTTTTAGAGAACTTGTTACAGTTGGATTTTTAACCCAGCCTGACTCCCAACAGAGACTTCCCCAAAACCAGTTCTCCTTTGGTTTTGTTCAGCATTCCCAGCCTGCCACAGTTCCCTAAAACAGACAGGATTGAAACATTAGAAGAATCATTCCTGACTAACATAATGCTGATGTCTATCAGGCTTATTTCCCTAAAGTGATGGTAACTGTGATTGCACAGTTCTCTTTGATAGCCATTCAAGTCTTCCACCCCTCAACACACAGAATCCACAGTACTTCACACTCTGCATCACACTCTACCTTGACATTAAGAACTTCCTCCATGTCCCATACCAGTTCTCTTCCACCAGCAACACAAACCTCAACACGCAATACAGTTGGCTGCAATAGCACTCAAGTACAGCCTGCATTGTTTATGCTGTTTGGAGTACCTTCTGTAAGAAGCATCCAAGGTAGAGCCAGGAGAAGCTTGACTGTGTTAACTCTGAAGCAAATTGTGCTCAATACCGCACCATTAATTTATCAGTGCTAGAACCCTAATATAACTATTATGTAGTAAGAACACTTCAGACTAAGGACAAGGCAGTAAATGAGGGTTTTCACATGGTTTATCTAAACTTGAAGCAGTAAACCTCAAGAAGTTCTAGCTTCAACAATGGCAGCAAACACATCGCCCCACCTAACCAAGCGTAATACCTGGTAATGTCATTTAAGCATCACGCTCAGTAACCCAGGCCATACTCTGTTCACAGGAGGCACATTAACGTGCACCCTGTCCCCAACAGCTCATGGAATGACTTATTAAATAAGCTCTAAGAGTCTTGTGGTAACAGCCACACTTCTGTTCTTCTGTTACTGATTCTCAGCAAGCAGGGTAACAGATACATGCAGTACATCTCATGCCTAAGCAAAGCACCCGCGTGTTGTTAAAGCAACGGCGCAGCATGGCTTTTAAAAGTTACTGTTTGTGCAGAGATGTATGGTGCAACCAAGAGATAACAGCTTTGCAATCTGCTACCACATAGCACCGGAACTCGTTGCCAAGAGTCAGTTTGGAGTTCCAGCAACACTAAAACTCCTTCCCTTCTGACTTGAGGAGGGATTTGATACTGCACCTGTGTACCAGTGCTTCTCATTTCAGAAAGAACATGGCCAAATCTGAAGTTTTGGGCAACCACTGCAACCCAGACAGGCCAGCTGTGGTGCCTGTATACACACACACCTGCAGGTCACGTCGCCTGGCACGCCAAGCGACTCCACTGAGCCATAACACGTGCAATACAAAAAGAGTATAAACCAAAGAGGATTTTGATATTAATGCCTCAGTAATTTGATTTGTAATGCTGTGGTTTTAATTTATTTAACTTTTCAGTGCCATTTTACATTAGCAAGGCTCTTCCACCTTCATAAGAAAAAAAAAAAAAAGGAGTGTGAAATTCTGTTTTTGCTGGGAGTTAGTGGGGAACAGAAGGGAGCTATCTTACTGTCTGGGACCGAAAAGGTCTTCAGAATGATGCAGTATCAGAAGCAGTGGGTTCAACAGTACACAGACTGCTCTCTTTGCACGGAAAACAGCTTGAAAATCATTTCTCCAAAGGGGATATTTCAGCATAGGTGCTACTAGATACAACAGCAAAGAGAAATGCCACACCAAACAAGTTCATAGGGCAGACCAGGCACACCCTGACCTACTTAGTTACGCTGACGGCAAGTAACTGCAACTGTAAAAGCAGATATCGGCTTGTTTTCTCTCCAGTAGGGCTTCCTTCCAGATGACATAAGAAAACACACGTTCCCCACACTCCAAAGCATTTGCTCTACCTCTAAATAACTGAAAACACACGCAGGCAGAGGTGAAGACCGAGCCCAGATGCACGAAGCACGAGCACAGCAACGGGCTGTGTGAGCTGCTACATTTACGGCACAGAATTTGAAAAGCAGAGGCCCTGAAGCCTCGCCGCACGGAGCAGCAGCCCAGCCCAGCCCACCTCCTCTCACGCTGCTTGCATAACAGCGCCGGAGACAGCAAAGCCCACGGTCACACGGCAGGTTATTAGCAGAAAGGCCCCGGCTTTTCGCAACGCCCGCTCAGCGGATGCGTTTATCGGGAACGCGCGCGTAGGGCATAAAGGAGCGGTTTTGCTTTTTCACGCTCTGCCATCGTTGCTTTCACCACGGCGGCCGCGCGCTGGGCAGGCACTCGGCGGAAGGCTGCGGCACGACCTGCTGCGGAACGCGGCCGGAGGAAGTTGCCCAAGTTGGCGGTTCGGATGGAGCGGATGAAGTACCGCGAGCGCACGGCGGGGCCGCGGGGACGGGCAGCGCCGCTCTCACAGCGGCGACCGAAGAGCACGGTCCGGAACGCCCCGTGTTCCCGGCGGTTCCCGTAAGGGCGATGCCCCTCCGCGAGCGCGCGGCTCCGCGCTTCAGACACAGAGCTTGACAGCGCCTGCATGCCTCACGATTAAAGCTTCGTTGTTTCCCTTTTTATTTTGCCCCAGAAGAATGAAAAGCAGGAGCCCCGTAAGGCACTGTTTCCCTTCTGCAAAGGCAGGCACGGGGCTCCACAAGGAGGCCGCAGGCAGCAGGCTCCCCGCCCCGCTCCGACCCGGGGCGGCGCCGCCCGGCACGGCACGGCTCGGCTCCGCTGGGCCGTTCTGCCCCGCACCGCGCCGCTCCCCCGCGAGCTGTGCCGACCCGGCTGCGCTCCCCCACGGCCGCCCCCGCGCGCCGGGCCCATCCCCAGCTGGCCCGCAGTACGGCAGCTGCCCGCGGCCGCGTCACGTGCCTTAGGGACAGCGGCACGCGCCGCCAGCACACCCACCCCCCCAAACCCCACAACGCAACGCCGCCCGCCCCGCTCACCGCAGGTGCCGAGCAGCAACAGCAGCGCGAGGCCGGCGGGGCAACGCGACGGTGCCATGCTGCCAGCCGAGGGGCTCTTCCGAGGGGCAGGCGGGCGCGGCAAGAGCATCGACATCGGTCATGTGAGGGGAGGGGCGGCGCCGCCAATCGCCGCGGCGGAGCTCGATCCCACGGCTCGCGGATCGGGCGCCCCTCGCGGTGCCGCGGGCGGGCGGGTTTTCCCCTGCAGGCAGGGCTGGCGGCGGGGCCGCCCCGCTTCCTCCGTCTGCAGCGTCCCTGAGGGATGTCTGTCGCCTTTGGAACCACCACCTGAAAGCAGCAGTACTCCTGTCTTTCTCCTTCCCACTGAGAAGGATGGGGCGTTTCAGAGGCTGGCAGAGACCTGCCTCTGCTGCCTTTACATTCGCTCATGGTTCTCCCTTGCTTTGCTGCAAGGTCCCCTTTGTTGGAAATATCCAAATAATTTCTCAGGACGGTATCTCCGATAAAGCAGATTTTATTCGCAATTGCAATGGCGGGTGTCCTGCAAGCAGGAGCGCCTGCAGAAAACAGCATTACAGCTTTTATGCCCTGTTACCCGACGCTTATGTCTTCCTCTCCTGGTTCCTCATTGGCTGACTACTTGAGGTTCACAATCTTCCTGACACTCAGCTAAACATGCAGATACCGGCTAAACATACATTTTTGCTAGCTCATCATAAATCACTGATTATTTAACTTCTAGCGTTTGCTCACCCAGCACTTGGTCGTTATTTCTGGACGTCTGCTTGTCCTTGCATAGAGATAAGTTTGGAAGGAGGATAGGGGGGAGTCCCTTGATGCCTGCCTGCTGCATCCCAACCTACCCACACAGCGAGGCAATCCAGCCTTGTGAGGAGGCCCTGCCTGCTTTGGTGTTTGTTAAGTCTGTTTTTCTGTTGCTGAGGGTCTCTTATCCAAACAGAGTAGCCTTACAATACGCTTTCTAGTCCATAATACTGTACCCATACTATTTGCAACATTTAAAAACTACTGCAGTTTTGCATGCAAGAATTGATTGCATAATTCAGCAATTATATTTATAAAATATGCTACTAACATATATGGTATTTCTACTTTTTCACATCGGCTATTTCTAAGGATGAGTTACAAAATACAAATACGTTGTGCTCCATTTCTTCAGATCAATTCCCCCTTTTTGATATCTAATGCAGAAATAACATTGCATTCCTACATCTTCATAAAGAGTGATCTCTGAGAGAGTTAAGAGCAATTACATCAAGAGGATTTCAATATTTGGACAGAGACACTGAAGTGGGCATTAATTAATGGAAAGAGAATAAAATGTTTGGTATGTTCTAGGCACTTTGTGTTCTAGAATATCACATTTTGCACTAACTGGAACATTTACTTCAGGACGCGTAGCTTCATTTATAACCATTGGTATACCCAAATATCCCCTTGTTCTGAGTGAGGAATCCTGACTGTTTTGATCTCTCACTTCTACACAGGAAATGGACTGTGAAATGACGAGACCTTCTGCAGAAGGAAGTGGCAGCCTGACTACCTTATCTGCATTATGCTGACTTAGTGGAGTGTGAAATGAAACCAAATGGCAGATATCATAACAAGCAAATCGGGTTCTGTTCAACAGCGCAGAATGAAATTAGCATCTGGTGTAGGACTAAAATAATAGGACAGCTTACAGTGTAGTACAAGGAAAAATGGTGGGAAAAATCTCCCCACCGGAAATATCTTCATTAATATTACCCTCTGTTTGTTTGTGCCTGATTGCTTCGCCTTCCCTGTATTTCCATCCCTGCCATATAACTGCTTTCTTGTTTTGTGCTGTTACATCATTTTACTGTGATGCGGCTCATGCAGCTTTTATTCGGGGGTTGCTCTATCAATTGAGATAAATGAAAGTTCCTCTTTGGACCAACGGACAACAGAGTGTGGGCCCAGTCCTGCCTGCAGTAAGGTCAGCACCAAACTGGCTGTAAGAGTAGCTAGCTGAAAGCTGAAGCCTTGGAGTTTGCCCAGCAAAACCTACATGCTTCATCCTTCTGAGCCTGGTGGCTCCCCACGGAGGCTGGCTGTGGTTCTGAACAGCAGTGTGCCCATGCACAGTGACGCTCTCCTCTGGCCCAGCCAGCTGACAGAAGCTTGTTCGGCAGCGTTCTCCTTCAAGGGAGAACAGGAGGGCAGTTCCCAAAGCCTGTCTCCTGCTTATAGCTTTGGGAGAGGCAAAGTGAAACTGTGCTCCGCTCCCTCTGTTAAGAAATCCTCCAGTTTTCCTCAGGAAAAAAAAATGGTGCTGGCTGGGGTTGGTTATTGTTTGGTACCTAGTAAGTCCTGTGAAAAGCCAGTATGTTCAGTACTGGCAGCTTCCAGACTCTGACAAATACCCATTGTATCTTATTTATCATGAGCAATTTATTTGCGCAGTGTTGCAGCTTAAAGGTAGCAGCATTTGTGTGCTAGCAGGACTCCAGTTGTGTAAGATCCATCTCCTGTGGTCAGCTGTTTTCCCCTAACAATAGAGGCCCAAATGATTGTGACTGTGATGCAGAAAAAAATGCCTTCCCTTTTGCTTAGAGAAGGAAATTATTTTGCATCTGTCATGGTTTTGGGATCCACTGATGCTGTTTTCCTAAGACACTCCTTCCATTTTCTGCTGGATTTGAACATGACTGGGATGTTTCTGTACAGCATTACATTTTTACTGCATGTTTGCTGTCACTAATTTCAACAAGGTACTGTCATGTACAGGACACAGGTCTGCGACACGTTCTGATTTCTTATTTAGGATTTGGTTCATAAATTCATGCCTAATTTCAGATAGATGGGCTGTTCTATGGCCTTCACAGTATATGCTAGATGTGCAGCACATGCTTAATTCTGTGTGAAGCCTTCAGCTAGTTGGATGTGATGTCTGTAAACAGACTCCTTAATCCAAAGACCTGCAAAAGGCAATGGATGTCAGAAGCAAAGCGTTCAGTCCTTAATGAAGCACCGAGAATCCCAATGTTTCTGATGTGCAGGGCAGAGGAGTACAGCTTATGAAGAAAAGACAGAGAGAATACCAAGGACATGCAGAAGTTACCACTTTATCCCAATTGTTTTTAGGGGTACCGACGCTCACTGAGGTTCTCCCTCCTCATGCAGCTCCACTTGTCAAGCCGTGCAGCGGCACGGGGATGTGCTGAGCCCTGGGCACCTGCATGAAGAACGGCATTGCCCAGCACAGCCTGGCAGCGGAGTGCTTCAGCTGCGGCTGTCACTGGGGAAGCACGATGGCCACAGCTCTAAAACAATCACTTTCTATCCAAACTGTGTGAAAGCTGCGCTTCACTCTCTCTCCGAGCAGACGGCGGCGTTTGTGAGCTGCTGCTTTTCTGGAGGGGGTGGTGATGGGAAACCAAACCATTAAATGCTGCTGGGCCAGCAAAGTGCTGAGTCAAGACTGGGGCAATCACGTGGAATGCCAAAAAAAGAAACCTTTGTGCTGAGGTGAAGGGATCAGAGCCCAGGCTGCAGCAGGCGGCTGCAGAATTTCCTGCAAAAGCCTACCGAGAGCTCACGCTGTGACACAGCTGGAAAAACACGTTCCCAGCCTGCAGGCAGAAGCAAAGGTAGGGAGGCGGGGCTGGGCCACAGGCGTGTTATACAAGCATGCTCAAGATGTCATTTTAACCACATGTTGGCTGGGATATTATGCCTGTAAGCAGACCTCTGTAAGCAAGCAGCGTGGATCAGCAGGTCCTTGTCCGTCCCACTGCCGGCAGCCCTGCGAGTTGTGGGTGACGCCAGTGCTAATGCTTTGCAGTACCTGGTGATGCTCAGGAGCAGCCCAGCTGCTGTGGGACACGACATGCATTGCAGGGATGAGCGGTCAGGCAGCTGGGCTAACGAGCAGCAGCAGATGAGATTTGGGCATTTTGTCAGTTATGCCAAATTGCAAGAGTTAGATCTGTTCCACGGGGAAAAAAAGACAACTATTTTTCAGTGGGTAGGCTGACAACTCAGTGCATTCTGTAAGCTTGCAGCAGCACAGCAGAAAAATATCAGTAATCAGAAATTTGTATTTTTAGCTACATATAAGCTGGCTTCCTGGGGATACATGTCAGCTTCGGAGTGGAAACTGCCTTGTGAAGGTGCTCAGCTTCACATACCGGGCACCTCCCACTTACGCTCTTATGAAAGAGTATTGACAGTAACTTGTTTGGAGAAACTTTGGCAGGGAGCTCCATACTCAAAGAGAAAGCTGTGTCTAAAAGCACAGGGGTGGAAGGGAAATTGCATGGGATGTAACCATTATCTTTTTGGGATGCTTTACTGCAGGGCTGCAGCACTCTCCTGTGACCCAGCACACCAGCGCGACGCCTCTGTGGGCAGCCCCCAGTCACACGCTGTGTCCAGCCCTGAGCCAGTGCTTCTCTCTGCCTTGTCCTAAACAGCAGAACTCGTGTAGGCAACAGCAGCTATCCTGCTTGGGGCTGTCAGTCTGCCAACATGCTTTTGGAGATGGGACCTAAGGAATAAAAAGCAAGAAACAAGAGGCAGTGCAGAGTGGCAGCGGCACAACCCCATGTTCCCAGAACAGGCTGGCTGCAGCCTACAGAAAGGCCTGGCCCAGCTCCACATAGGCTGTGCTTGTTCAATGAAGCAGAACTGCTAGACTCGTGTCTTTGAAAGGACAGCTTTTTGTGGTAAAAGATTACTTAAGCGTTTTAGCACTGAAATACTTCATGATATTCCTCTCTTTTCCTCCAGCTCTAAAACAGAGGAGCTTCAAGCTGACGAAGAGCCCCGATTTAAGGAGTTAAGCTGAAGAGCAGTCATCACTAAAAGCATAATGTCCGCTGTGTGCCAGCTACTTTCCCTAAGCATAAGAGAGCTTTAGTTATGGCATTGCCATATGCTACTTGACTTTAGAAACACAGCTTTGAAAGTTACTTCTTTCGTGTATATCTTCATGCCTCTTGTGGGATACAAACAGCAGCAGGACAAGTTCCAGTAGATACCTGCAAGCCAATCTTGTACCAGACATCAGTTACTTAACCAGAAAAAATAACCGCTCCCCTGCAGGTAGACACATTGCTCCTTTCCCAGTGCTCAGTGTCTGCAATAATGGCGCCCTCTGCACAGAATCCATCTCACTTGGATCCAGAGCAGAAAAATAAAGGAAAAAAACAAAAACAAAACCAGATCTTAAATTGATTACTTGATTTGGCACCAGTTTCCCTTCAAATCAAGAGATTACCTTATGAAATGCAGCACACCTTACTGTAATGGAAATTCTAAGTATTTACTCCAACTGTTCACCTAGTAGGATTTAAAAAAAAACAAAACAAAACAAAATTCTGTAGGATTATGGAAAAGGTAGCAAGTCAGCAATATTCTCTTGAAGTAGGAACTGTTAGTAGAAAGTCATCCCACACACCTGTCTGCAGGCTGTAAGAGCAAAGAACACCTGAGCAGCACAAGCAGAAGCCACCTGCTGTGCCCTACTTTGCAGCGCTGCCCACCTGACAAACGTTTTAGGATCTCCCTTGCAGCACGGCTGGTGGGAGGAATCACTGCTTCCCCTCCTGCAGCTCCCTGTGCTTTCAAACCCTTTCTCCAGAAAGAAAGAATAGAAATAATTCAGGAATGGAAGCTGCTTAGAAAACTCAAGGGATTTTAATGACTGGATGCAAAAGGAACTACTCGGATTCAGGTAGCGAACAGGTACTTTGCTAGCAGAGCACAAGCCGAAGATTTCAAAGAAGCCACAAACATGAGAAGCCCAACATACAGCAGTCTGAGGAAGAAGGCATTTTACACGAGAGTTTATCAACACAAAACTGTTTAATATTTATTAAATGACACAAAATACCTAGATAACAGACTCACTCTCTGAAAGGACATGTATTTACATTATTTACCAACTTTAAGAAAGACTCTCTGTACCCATATCAGACTTGTTATGAAACATTAAAAAGGTTTTGCTGCTCTTTGCATCAACGGATGCAATGGTGACACATGCCCTGTTTGCAAGTCTGCATAAACTCTTAACTTTTTGATGCAGTGAAAAAGCACAACTTTATATTCTGGCAGCCGAGTGAAGAGGCTTCTGAGAAGTAACAGGGTTAGTTGTTTTCTTCTTCCCACTCCAGACATACTCTGAAGAATCGTTATACAAAAAGTATATTACATTTTTGAATGCTGCTGGACTCTTACAATTTTAGTGTAACTTTCCAAAGAAAATATTCTTCCTACTGTATGAAATCACTAAAAACCAACCCAACAAAGTGGTATCTGGACATGTAGAAAGCATTAGGGCAAATGATATGCTTAGGAAAAATCAACCAGCTGACTGATAAGAAAAGAGCAGAGACCAAAATATGAAGCACAGCTAAAGCAACTTAATTTGCTAGGGTTTTTTTTTTTTTTTTTTTCCTTTTTATTAACTATTTACTTTGGCACCTTTGTGTAAACTATAGAACAAAACAATGTTTACAACACATTTGCAATTACAGCATTTAAACAAAATGGTCACTTTTTAAACCAGCCAAGACAAAAAAAAAAAATATTCCATTTACGGGTATAAAGATTAAAAAACTTAAAATATATATTTCTAAGAATAAACTGCAATTTCTTATGAACAAGGTGCTATAAACTGCATGCAAGAGTCAAGATTAAAAATGTGTGGCCAAACAGACGAGCTGCGTTATAGCCAAATGAGCAGTGGTCCAAGCCCACTTGTTTTTTCATACAGAGATATATATGGCTCAATAGGCAGGCACATGATCCCAGCAAGAGGTTGCAGAGTTGTACAGCCGGACAATAAATCTTGGCTGCAGCTTTGTCATGAACAAGGAATGAGTGAGAACTTAGCAGAAGAGAATGAGTAAGTTCACGGGGAAAAGCCATGAAGAATGAGAAGCCTTCTCCCCTCCCTCTTACTCTCTACTCAGCCCAGGCAGCGTTCTCAATGTCTGCTCTTTGGGTTGCTTTAAATGGGTTGCCACTCAGGACTGCCTCGGATCACCAAGTCTTATGAGAGCTGAGGACATTTTAGTGTAATAATTTCTGCGTTTAAGTTACTGAAGTGGATGGGATAAAAGTTAAATAGGCCCTTGTACCTGTCTGCTTAGCCTGACTGACTGCAACAAGCTTACCCGATGAGGGAGGATTTTACCAGAACAGGTATCCTTAATGTGTGATGGTGTTTCATTGATTTGCTACAACCAAGTGAAGGGAACCAATTCAACAGCAACTTTTATAGTCTCCTGTCTCCCAAAGACTTTGTTCCTCCTCCAAAATACCATTTTAAAAAGAATCTTTTATTGGCTAAAAATACAAAACACATACAAGAAAAAGGAACGCTGAATGGAAAACACAGAAGGTTTTTTTTGGGGGGGGTGAGGGGGGTAGGGCATTCTTTTTCAAGTGGTGATCCACTGGGGAAAATAACACTTAAAGACTTGGCTCTGTTTGCAGGAGCAATCTTCAAGCTTTTTACCAAACAATTCTATTAATATTTTTCTTACAGAGACAACGGTGGCCCTGGATGCCTGCCAGTAGTTATGCTGTAACAGGGTCAAAGGTTAAGGCAGATTCTCTGCAGATCATGTAAAGAACTGTATTACAGTTACTAGAGGGTGACAGGAAGTAATTCAGTAGGAGAAAAAAAAACACCACCTGCTCCATCTGTCAACTGAGGACTGCGTACAAAAGAAGCCTGAGAAAACACACAGCTGAAGAAAATACAGAATTAAACAATGGACCGAAAAAGCAGTAAGGATGGGACGCGTTGGATACAAAACAGACACACACGCACACACCCTCTCTCACCACACACCCTCTCTCACATGTAGGCCCCTGAAAGTGGGATCACAGTGATAAAAAGTTAGAGATCATAGAGCGCTAAGTTACACTGTCACTAAAAAGAAAGTAACATTTTGCTTACAGGAAATATCTGGTATTCCCCAGGACTGTTAGTGCCTGAACAAAGATGAGGTTTTTCATTGTGCTCTGCAACACAGCTGATTGTAGGTCTTAAGCTTGGCTGTAAGGAAGAACTGGTATGTAGAGGAGTTACCTTTTCTGTTGACTTTTTTTTTTAACCCCATGTATTCCTGTCATGCTGCTACAGCAATAAAAAACACCACCTGTCGAACAAAAGCTCTACATTCAAGTGACTTATTCTCCCGCGTATTATCAAGGTGTAAAGAATGCTCTCTGGTCACCGAAGACGTTTTTAGATGCCTTACAACAATACTTAACTATCTTTCTGTATGAGAGGTAGGCTTCTGGGTTCTCGGAGGCCTGCCACATCTAGGGCTGAGTTCTTAAAGCTTTAAGTTAAAGCAATCCAAAGCAGGGCAGTCTTGCAAGTGCCCTGTATAAACCTTGAGGTTTGTTCAAGTTCAGAATGTTGCAAAGCAAAACAAGTATTAAAATTAATTTGTAGCTTTTGTTCTTACAGCTTTGCCACAAGAACAGTGTGGCTTCTCATAAATACCTTTAAACAGATTCTCTTTTGTAGAGTATTGCTGCCAAGAGGTGAAGGCCTCCTACCCATGTCCAGTAAAAACTGTCACTTTTGTTTCTGTTATGGCTGTTTTATGCTTAAAATTCCCAAAGGTGAACACTAAGTCTTACAGGCAAGCCATATAAATACAAATCTGAACTTGTTTTGTTGTAGCAGTTATTTAAGAATGATATTTGTATATATATGCCCACACTACAAACTTTCATAAATCATTTTATATTGGTACCATTTTGCCTTAACTGCAACCAAGAACGTATTCCACTAGATCAGCAATAAGCGTAGCTTGGCTTATTCCCCATTTCCCCTCCCCTTGAGAAAAATCCTCACGTGGGTATCATCCAAACCAATGGTATGTTGCTAACTGAAATGCATCCTGTACAGTAAATTAAAAGTTTGCATGCAGTTTAAGCATTTTAAAGGCTATTTTCTTATATTAACCTTCTGTTTCCATTTAAAGGTGTGAAAGACATCTGTCATATCAAGGGACTCTCCTCTTCAGACCCAGAGTCAAATGGAATTACGAAGACCAGATACTTTCTTGCAGCTTCCTGCACATCTTACTAAATAACATGCAAAGAGTTCAACAGCATTCTTCTTAAAATGTAAATAGTACTCTTTAAATGGGCATGTTAACCACTGAAAGAAGTCCACTCTACTATACTCCTCCTTTACACTGCTTTCATTCAGTCATCGGTAGTATAAAAAGTCAATTAACGGGATTAACAGGCTAGTTTATCCACTGGCAACTGCGTATGACACCAAGTGTGCAGTAAAACAAAGGCCAACATATGTTTATGCAATATAGTTGTACTGATTTGGGTTTTCTTTATCTCTTTCCATGTAGTCTCTGTCAATTAAGGATTCTATTCTCTTCTTAAGGTCAGCAGGCTGTAAATTAAAGCAGATGTCAGCATTATTATTTTGTAGTCAATGCTTCTCAATTCTACCTAAACCAAATACCCCATACAATTTGAGACGACCGATGAAACAAATTATAATTTACATCTCTCAACACATCAAAGCTTCTTAAACTTGCAATGTGCAATTAAAGAGAAAGCTGCAACATTAGATAGAATGCACCATGTTCAGACATTATCACAGAATCATAGAATCTACGGTGCCTAAGTTATGCCACTGTCTTTTGGAAAATCAGTCTGCACTCAGACACAGTAAGCTATTCTTTCTCATACTGCATCTGTGGGCCACTATAACTTTGAGACACCAACATGTAAATTCCATTCCATAATTTTTTTATATAACACAATCTGTCTGGATAAAAACACTGTACGTTTACTAGTTACTGATTTATTCATGATATTAACCAAATTAAGTCAAGGATCAAAATTATTCCCGCGTATCTGAACCGGTTTTCCCCTTACTCTCAAGGCTGCATTGCCACAACACCTAAGAAACAGACGAACAACAACATGCAAACAGACAGTTTAGCTTCACCATTACTACTAACAAACTCTCACTTCTGAAAACCTTTACTATGTTGTACTAATTTAGAGGTAATATTCCGATAAGCTAACAAAACTGGCCCTTTAAAAAATCCTTAACTCCTGTATTTTTTGTTCCTCCTATCAGGAAAGAAGACACACGTTTCAGATAGAAGCACTGTTTAACTGAGGACAGGTCAAGGAATGTGAAAAGAGGTAACAAATTTTAAAAACAAAATAAATCAGTACTGCACCTTTACTGGGAATTTAAGCTGGTTGTAGACCTCTGACACAAGCAAGTTATGACTCAGTGTCTTTCGCATCTTCATAATTCGTACGATAGCGGCATCGATCTGGTACTGCCGGTCCTGGAATACCCTCTCTGTAGTGCTTGCCTGCTCCTCTACCTGATGGATCCATTTAAAAAGAGTTTTAAAGAGAACACCAGAACTGTTGAATCCATTCTTCTTCATATCTAAGACAAGTCTTATAGTAGACCTTTTAGTGTCTCACAATAAAATACTGGACATAAATCCTACAAAATATGGAAGTCCACTGTCTTAAGAACTTGTACCCGGGAGTCAAATCTTTGCACAAATCTTACACTGGCTGACAAATTCACAATGAATTTGTTTCTATGTTCACAAACCAGTAAAGCTCTAGGGAATTATTAAGGGCGAACAGAACGTTCACTATTTGGAACCTCTGCTAATCAACCTTAGAGATGTCAAGGATGATCGATATCTAAGTTAGCACAGAAGCTCATGTTTAAATCTCCACTATTAAGTTTGTGCTATCATCCAAAATATATGTGCATCCTTCACGCAGATACCGTTATGTACATTACAACTGAGAGGAATAAAGCTTGTAAATGGGCAACAAGATACTTAACCCAAGAATAAAAAACCTAGAGTATTAGGAAAAAACAACAAAAAACATACCGTTTCTTTCATCTGAATTTGGTTGATTTTTATCCTGAACAGCTTATGTCTGAAATCATCATTGCATGTGAATTTATCACCATCTTCCACATCTTTTCCTTTGGGGCTCTTAGTCAGTACTCTAGCTTTGCCGCAAGCCAGAGACTGAAGCGTCCTTCTCAGCTCACCATCCTCTAAAGCAGAAACAAGTTGTTTAGTATTTTCACTCAAGAACACACTTGAAGCAGTCAGTGTTTTTAGTACCAACCTATCCCAGTGGCTTGCTTTATCTCCTCTAGACTGAACTCCTCTCCTTCATTAAACATGAGCAGCACTAGTGTCTGGAACAAGGAGACCTGAAGTTCTTTTTTGCCCTATCACAGAGGAAATAACAGACGTCATTAGGCTGTTTTTAGGGGGGGGATCAACTCACTCTTCTATGTAAATTATTTCACTTACAGGATGCAGTTCCTTCTTACTCATTTTAGAATAGGAAAGAATAAAAGTTATTGAGCTCCTCATGTTTACTATGAAATGCAGAGCAAAACAGGTCAGATTAGACTACCACACCCACTGACAAAATTTGCTAATGTACGTATCAACTTTAGACAAATTCGAATCCAAGGTGTGCTTAAAATTACAAATTGAAAGACCTTTAATCCAAAGTGTAATTCAAGCATTAGTTTAAAAACATAGCTGCTATTACTATCTCTTTAATAACTAAGTTGGATAAAACTTGTTTTATCATTAACATTATGAAAAATAAAACTTAGTAAACATTCCCAGCTTTCAAGGGAAATCTTCCTAAGATATATTCATGCCCATGAAGAAACAATAATGGGAAATACCTGGAAACTCTCTAAAACCTGCTATGTTCTTCCAAAACTTGTTTTTAATGAAAAGGCTTCTGCATTTGCCATGAGAGAACAAAAAGCATCTCTATACATTCCTAAGGCACACCCATATTTGTATCTGGCAAAGCCAAGGGAATAAGAGAAACAAGATACTCACCTCTTTAAATTCTGCTTTTAGCACACAGTGTCCTAGAGTTGATTGCCACTGAAGTTTCCTACCACTGTGTTTTCCTAAGTAAAAGGTTTTGAAAATCTCCTGCAGTTTTACCATCTAAAAAATTGAAGAAAAAAAAAAAAAAGCCATGATACCAAACCATTTCTACTTTAAAAGCATTTCCCTCCGCTCTGCAATCAAGTAAGACAAGTTGCAGATGATGTCAAGGTGCAGTTCTGTTAGGTTGCTATTTGGTATAGTGTGTGTATAACCATTACCTCTGGGGGCAGGTGGACCTCCATAGGCACGTAGGTTGGCCAATAACCCATAGTCAAGATATTCACTGTTAGTTCAATATTGCCAGGTACATTCTGATTTTGCATATACTGCAGAAGGAAACACATTGAGAGAAAATGTTTGTTACCTGTGTTTTCAGCAGAACTGAAAAGCTAGCCAGAGCAGGCATAACAAGAGCACAGAAGGCAATAACCCTGTGATAGCTTTGCTACATAAAATGCAGGTTATGTAGAAGAAAATTAGAATACAAAGAAAGCACTTTTCTGATATTCTAAAGGTGTTTTATAGGTCAATAATAACAAGAGTGCTTTAGCAGGCTGATGTGAAGATGCACCTAATTACATGCGAATTGAGGAAACTAAGTTGAACTTTGCTTATAATCAAAACTGTACAGAACTGCCATAAGTAATGGCCAAAAGGCTTGTCCTAGAGGCATCATTACCTGCTTAAACGACTGAACGTATGAGACAGTCCCTTCAGAATAGTGTTATTAACCAGCATTAAAATGTTTTTAAGTTTACAATTCTTCTTGCATTACATTTATTTTCCCTTCGCTTTTTTTCCCCCTTTTTAAAACTACTTCTGCCAGTTTCTTTCCTGCTTTATTGGTCAAGAAAACCACTAATAAATTCAGCAACATTTTCAAAAAGTACAGAAACAAGAAACTCCCACTGATTTTCAGTAGGGACTGCTTTCTGTGTTGGACATTTGGGCACTCCCTTTGAAAGCGATCACTTATATTACAGATAAGTGGAATAACCCAAAAGGAGTTTAACTCAAATTACAATAGAAGCGTTTACAATGAAAGACATTCTGCATCTCTTAATAGACTTTTTGAGAATACCTCACTCAAAACACAAGTAAATGAAGGAGCCACGGCAGGCTTTCCAGCAGTACCTGTTTAAATTGTATCATTATGTCTTTTGAAAGCTCCATATCTTTAAACATTCCTTCAAGTTTGCTCGTGAAAGCAGCTCCACATTCTATATTAAAAAAAAAAAAAAGACAATTCCATTCTTAAAAATAACTTTTTTCAAATACTATAGAATAGCTACGCTATATATAAGAACGTATATTGAAGCAGGATGATGTATTTCATCAAGTGTTCTTAAAGAAAGACCTGGATTTAATTGAGATAATAAGGATACAAACAACAGGAAGGAGGGAATGTTTTAGTATGCCAGTTACTTTGCAACCCAATTTTTTTCCCCACATGGAAAACAGACCATTCTTCCTCAAACTGCACCGGCAATTTGTCACTCAGACTTTTATTCCAGTCTTAATGAGCATCCTGCCAAACTGTCTCAATGGTGGAGCAACTCCCTGAGTTATAAAAATCCTGCTCCTACCACCCACAGTCTCCATTCTAAACCAACGAAGACCAGACTACAAAACTGGTAGCTCACAGCTTTATATTACTGACCTTATATGGAATAAATAATAACAGAGGCCATCCTCAAGTTCTCTGAACACATCACTGATAAACTCTGCATGGAATGTCAACTCTATCCCACAAGGCAAAACACAGAACGAGCTTCAAACTGTTGGGTTTTGGCTATTACTGTTACAGTTACTAAACTTAAAGCAAATGATTCTCCTCAAAATCACCAAAAGATTTTTGCTGTCATATAGAGTGGAAAATATAAACAGTACCTCTGAGTAGTCCCATTAAAGTGACTATTTTCAAAAGAAAGCTGAAAGAACCACGGATATTTACCATGTTTGAGTTTAGAAAGCATAGATTTTTCAGCATCTACTGAAGCACTCTTCCCAACTAATAGTCTCTTTGCTAGATCTTTTTTATAGAAGGCCTCAAACACATCTTTTCCTGTAAGAGATGAAATTTGACAGTGATCACAAAACATTGGGAGCTTTTATATCAACATTTAGGCTATTAAGGGGCCTAATTCAAAGCTCAGCAAAACCAACAAGGACCTTGACATTAATATTTCAATAGATTTGGAGACAAATCTCATAGGAATTTTAACTCATTAAACAGCACTACACTTAACAATGCAGAAAGACTGCAAAAGCGAATTCAGTGTACCTTTATGTTGCTGATTAAACAACTGTAGCCACACAAAAAAGAACACTTACCATATATGAATCTAAATATGATCATAATTTTATCCAGCATTTTTTCAAGTTCTTCATCAGTAGCTTCTTTGTTGCCTGCCCGAAGCTTTGAATCTACATATTTAGCTAAAAGAACATTAAAGAATAGGTTTAGCACACGCCCGGTGTCAAAATGAAACAGTACCTTGATGTTTTTTGTTTTTATATCCAATATCATTAAATCTTTTGGAAATTAAAGGATCTTGAAGTTGCTTTAATCGCAGCTAGCTACAGATGCTACAGAGTTATAAAACATTCAAGTCTAATCTCTTTTCAGATAAGCAATTATTGCACCTTAACTTTAATAGAGTTAAACAACATTTTTGTGCATGCATGAAATTCTGTCTGTATTACGATCTCTGTGTAAAAAGCCAACAGTGCTATAGGTTAACATGACTGTAATAGTAAAGATCACGATAAAGAAAAGAAATATGTAAACTAGTATTTAAATGTATTGGCTATGCCACCCAATTTCTAACAGATTACAGTCTAACTTCCAATTGTTTGGTAAGCAAGTGAAAAAGAAGGGCAGAAAGCATCATGCCAAAAGCCTGAGAGCACAACAGGCAGCAAAGCAAGTATCCACCCAGGCAAACCGTTAAGGTATTCCCAATTGCAGAGAGCTAGACACATAACACAAAGATGTAAGCAACCTTTTTTGTAAGCTACAGAGGCTGTTTCCAAGGAGACGATGAGTACAGTGCATTGCCATCTCTCTCCACTTTTATAATTAAAAACATAAAAACAAATATCTATGTGGAGCCCCAACTGCTCTGTGCATGTGATGACTGCACAGTTACATAAGCTTCTGAAAAAGTCAAAATTACTAGCAGCATTCTCAAAACTGGAAGCCAGTCAATTGCTGGAATGCCTAAGTGCTAATAGCTTTTGCTTTTCTATAACCTTGCCAATTAATTGTAAAGCTTAACGGTAACCTCTGGAAGAATTCACCAGCATAACAAAGTACAAGAGATCCCACAGTCTGAGGATGCACTGTGTGTTAAGGCACAACACACAATTCCATCCCATCACACCTCCTTAAGCTGCATTGGCGACTCCCTCCTGTCCCTCCCACCAAATCCTCACATGGGAAGAGATAGAAACAAAATACCTATGAGTTCAGCTGGCTTATTTGGTCTTTTGTTAATGAATGTTTCAAAGGCTTCTTTCATGGCGTTTACAAACTTCTCATTCTTGAGAAAGCAAACATCAATAATATGGTCAACCTTATCTTTAAAATCAAGCAGTTCTTGGACCATGGTTTTGTCTTTTTCTGGATTAATTACTATGGTGCTACCAAACGCCTGCAAAATAAAACACATCTTTCAACTAGCCTGAATAACGGAAGTAAGTGACAACATTTCTAAAGCCTAAGTTATCTTTGTAATACTTTGGTTTTGATATTCACATTAAGTCACACTAATACAACAGAAGAAACAGCATCATAAATGAGTTACTCCATCATCATTCTCAGAACTTGTATGTCGATTCACAACCAAATTAACAAATTCAGAACTTTTTTTTCTGACAGCAAATTTTAAAATGGTGATGAGAGAAGTGTTCTGTCACTGTCAAACAGCATATGGCTAAATACAGTTCTCTCTCTCACAACTAGCCATAAACAAAATAACTCCTGATTTGTTTACAATTTGGTAAGTAAACGGTTGATATTTTCTGCAATATGACTTGAACAGTTACCATTCTTCACCCAGTAGAGTTTGAAAGGCCATACATTAAATGTTTATCAGCAAGCATTGTTTAATTCTTACAGAGATGCAATAGTTTCCAGAGATCACCGAAGCACCTCTGTATAAATTCCGCCGACACCAGAGTTCTAAGAACAATACCTTTATGTACTCAATCCAGTGTTGCAAGAGAACTTGCACTCCGCCTCTCACACGACTGAATAACTGATACAGAAGGGACAGGTCTTGAATTCGGTTTTCATCCAGAAGGTGGTTTAAACCTGCAAATAAAAGAATAGTAGAAGTTAAAAACCTATACTAATTCAAAGAGAGCACAGCTTATAACTACAGTAAGGGACCTCCTCAGTGCTGGTATTTCTTATTAGTCAGTGGGTGGGCTGTTTTTTTTGTTTTTTGTTTTTGCCCCCTCCCTGGTTTGGAAAACTATCCTGCTAACAGAAAGAGTGAAATGCAGAATAGCTACCTGAGCTGATTCTTAGGCTACTTCACATAACGTATCACACCACTCTTGCTTACTTCTGCTTTACTATTCCCTTAAAATTTGAGGAGTTTGTGCTCTAACGATTAGGAAGAACAGTTTCTTGGTAGTCCCAGCTGAAAAAATTTTACAGGTGTGTGAAGGCAAGCAGCTTCAAGAAATAGCTTCACCTTCCACTTTAAAGTTTTTGGCAAAAGGCCTGACGCTCAACAGAAAGGCTCTAAGAAAAGTAGCTGGGTAAATACTAAACACTTAATATTCCTCTGAACAAAGAATTGGCCCCAGATGTGCAAAAAGATGCTCACACACCTCTTTCATCCAGAATCTGGCAAGCAAGAACCAGATTACTTTGTTACACAACTTCTGATGAACCCATATTTATCTCCAGACCATCTCTCAGAGTAAGAAAGGATCATTCTGACTCCACAGATACTGCTGCAGAGCTGTGGCAAGGTTCTTTGCAGCTCATCAAGTTTATTTATTTATTTTTTTAAAACAAGTTGCATTTTATGAGTAGCAAGTAATCATTATCACCCCTTTCTGGTAAAACTGTAATTCAAAGGCTACTCCCTCACCTCTAGTCTCCAAAATGATACTTAGCACGTTGAACTGAAGCAAACCCTATTTCGCTTTGGTTTTGTTGTTGTGCATCTGAAAACCATCATTGTGGCCCTGACAAGAACAGTACTTGCCTACTCACAAAATGGTCAGTGCTGTTTCATGAACTGAGTTGCAAAGAGCATTACAGAACAATGGAAGCTTGTGCCCTCCCCCAGCATCTGAATCCGTCACTTTTTTTTTCCAGCACAAGAACTGAAAGCCCCAAGCAATAATTAGAAACATTTCTATAAAGAGGAGAGATTACCTTTCTGGAGAATGGCTGTTAAATGTTCACCTAGAAGTTGCTTTTCTACAGTAGCAATTAGTGGCTTCCTATAGAAGAAAATGTTTAGAATTACTTTTCTTTTTTCCAGTACTGACAAATCCATTTTTTGAGATGATGTTAACTAGACTTGTCATCAGGAGTGCTCTTATTATCTGTGGCCAAGGACCTAAAATGGGAATATACATATTTATCCTTTTTCCTTCTCAGTAAACGTCTTTTTTTTTTCTGTTTGTTGGCTGAGGAATTAATTCTCACATTAAAAGCATGCAGTGACATCTAAGCAGCTGAACAATGATTCCACCAGCGAAGAAGCTGGGCAAGAAGTCTATCAAAGAATACACCTTTTCCTGCTTTGTGGGAGATTTGCCTCGGGAGCAGGAAATAAAGACATCTCAAAAGCCAAGAGGTATTCAAACAAAATAAGGAGGCAGCCACTGTTAACTGCGTGGAAGAAAGAAGCCACTAAATCAGCCCAAGTTTTTAACAGCTTCAGGAGGTAAGAAATCAAAATTTAAGTTGGTAGCAGCAAAGCACCTTCCTCACTGGAAACCTGCTGTTTAAGAAGTTGCTAATAATTGCTCATAGTTTTATTACAGTGGTGACCACAGCAACCAAGGCTTTATGTTAGAAGGACATTTCTCCTGCCCTACAGTGATGACTTCCACTTGGTTTACATTTAGGGGCAGGATTTCCTCAAAAACTGGAGTGATATTAGTCAGTATCTCACACTCCATAACATACAAATTTTCTTGTGTGAACATCAAAAGATTTTTCACTCGAGAATTCTCTCAAATAAATTGGCCCTGTCTTTTTCAGGTGAGATTATAGCTGATTGTTTGCATTTCAAGAAAACACTTAGACTGTGAGTGGCAGCCTCTATTTCTCCAAGCAGATACCCAACAATGTTTAAGTCAAAATTAATAGTGGCTTAGGAAAAAAGACTATCAGATGTGTCAACCAAGACAGTTTTCATCATAACCAAGAAATTTTGGGGAACAAGAAGCATTTGATAGTCAGTCAACAATGGAACAAACGGATGGTCCTCAATAGAAGAGCCAAACCAAGCAAAGAGCGATTGCACTTACTGCGTGCTCTGATCCAAGTAAGTGATAATCCTGTCTGCTTCTTCTTCCAAGCGCTTGTTGACATGGTGAAGATATTCTGGAACCTGAAAATGCCAGCATAGTTTTGTATGTTTTAAAAAATCAAGACAGGAAAAAATGGGTAATATTGGCTGACAGCAGCAACAGATCCAGTTCTAAGGGGCAACTGACAGCATGCTGAAGACAACTCCAAGCAAATTTGCTTTTCAGACTATGATAAAACATATGAGGCACATTATGGCCCAACACACTAAGTAATGCAGCAGAATAGTTCCTCTCCTTGAAAAACACTCAATTATTAGGTATACCAAAATACCATTAAGCATTCAAAATACCTCGCGTTCCTGCATAAGCCTCTGTCCTTCTGCTGCATACAGACGATTAGTCTCTTCCAAGAATCTGTGCTCAAAAGAATCTTGATAAATCTAGGGAAACAACACAACAACCCACGGTAAAGCTTACCAAACACTAAATAAATCAATAAATAGCTTATTCTTAAAGTTAACACAAAAGTTTACTCACCTGCAAGTCAGAAAGCATGCTTAGAAGGCTTCGCAGTAAGCTCCTATCAATAGCCTCACCATTTCTCTCCCTCTCAATCAGCAGAAGAATGCCATCTATAGTTTTGTTCTGAACCTTCTGATCACTGATTATATGAGTCCTGAACAATTCTAGCCCCATATCCCTAAAAGAAAATAAAAACTATTTTAATGGATTAAGAATCACCTCTAAATAATTCATTAATAAAACATGACCAAGATCTAACAGAGAGCCCAATAGCTTTCTCCAAATCCTCAGTCCTCTTCCCCTGTATCACTTAAGGTGCATAAACATATACATGCTAAAATAAATAACGATAACACACCAGCAGCAGACTACAGATTTTGAAGACCAATGCACACATTTTTCCTAAATAATCACTGAACTTTTGCAGCACTTTCATTTGTACTTGGCAGATAAAATGTTTGAAATGTTTTTTTGGCAAAAAACTGTTTGAACAGCAGCCTCCACAAGGAAAGGAGAATATCATCCTGGGCCTCACTCCCATACTTAAGTTGTCGGGCAATATTCCTTTTTGTCCATCATTTCCTAATCTTTATTTCTTTTCAGCAGCTCTTAGAAGAACTCGGTGATTTGAAAGACAAGAACGGATCACAGCTTTAGGCATGCCAGTTCAAACATCCCATGAATTTGGAAATGTGATTCTGAACGCTTCTATCCATCATTCTTTTATTCTGTGCCAAAGTAAGTCACGTAGTTTAGCTCCCAGTCAAGAGCCAAACTCAGTATGGTAACAGCACGGAAGGGCATTTGCTTAATTACCAGAACAAGAAAGGGAGAATAACTTGTTCTTATTTTAGGTAACTTTTCGCCTTCAAAAACATTCAAATAATTCAAATAATACTACATATGTAAAAAGCAATAACCAGACAAGCCAAATGCTAGCACTTCAGTTGCTGAACATGCCCTTTCCTTTTTATTGTGCAAACTGGATGCTGATATCTACTTAGCTGAGACTTCCTATCAGTTATTCCAGAAGAATCTGCAATTCACGGTAAGGACGTTAAAAATGCAAGAAGGTAAGTATTCACCATCTAATTTACAGGTCAATGAAAAGTACTTCACCAGACAAGTGAATTCAAGTAACCCCCTCATAATGTTATTCTTTGTGCCCTTACCAAATAGACGGCAGCATCGAATTCTGAAGTACGTAAGTTCGGTCCAAGAACAAAAAAATACTTCTAATCATAATCTGGGACGAGAAGAAATTAAAAAAAGCCACAATTATTTCGCTCTTGAAACTGAAGAGCAAAACAAATTATGCTCAATGACAACACAAAGAAATCCGCAAGTGAGGTTTCAAGCAGTTTGTGCAGAGCGCGCTGCCAATGCAAGAGGGACATTCAACGTGACACTTAGCATTGTTCTCCAGAAAAGAATAGCTTCTTTCATAACAGGTATAAATAGAAAAAAGTTTGCATGGAAATAACCATTCTGAGTTGCGTTGTCCTGCTCCCTGCTCCAATGTCACACCATATCAAGAAATACACTACTGTATTTTCAAGGCTCTATTTCTAATGTACTAGATACAATTATTTCACAAAGAAGCCTTATCAAAATATAAGACAATGTCTCAGAAGCACAGTGCGTTGGTAAAAGGAATGGAATGAAGTCAAGCACCAGCTGGACTAGTAAACTGCTTTTCTTCACAGAGAAAAAAAAACTTACCATTTGTCTGCAGTGATCTTGCCAACATTTGTCTATTTTCTTTAGAAAAAGAACACTATCCAATGAATCCATGAAGAAATCATTAAGAAAATTATGATTAATAGGTTGTATTAGCATTGAATTTAACTTAAAAAAAAACAAAACAACAAACAAGAACACTTAACAGCACAACAAACTCACCTATTACCAAGTAGAACCACCTAATTTCTTTCAAGTTGTTTATTTTTAATGAAGGCCATAGTATAAACATACTATTTTCAATAATGACAAACCCAAACAATTCTAACTTTTTTTTTTAAACCTAAATACTTTTGAATGTTTTGTCCAATGTCACATCTTGGTGAGGACATGTGTAGAGAACACTGAAAACCCACACACTTGAGACCCCAATAATCCACAACATACACAAGTTACTCCAAAAGTAACGCCTCCTATTTATTTCCACAGAAATGACCATAAGGGGCACAGCAACACTAGCTGATAGCAAAGTCACAGCTACAAAACACTGTTTTTCAACAATCACCACCACTAGCTCTGCATTTGCACCAGCCATGAACAGAAGCCTGCATGCCACTCTCATAACTATCTGCACCAGCCCTCACTGTGCTCACATCCACTGTTTGGTCTCCATCAGTGTTCAGCAAGTATCAATGAATGTCAAGTCGTGCATTTTTTCCTGCATGAAAGAATTCAGTTCCAGCCCTTTGCTCCTTACACACTCCCATGTCAGATATCGTTCTGCCAGGGTATCCCTCTGCTGCTACCTGTCACACGGCCACACAACATAACGGGACACTGGTGGGAAGGTTCAGCCTCTATTGCTGTACCATCACCATCATAAAATAGGAGGTGTTACTTTTAGAGCAGCCCTCCTATGTAAGAGCCCACTACTACATACAGGTACTGTAACTTCAGCTCACATTAACAGGTAACATCAGGAGATAAAATTTGTCCTCAAAATTCTACTTGTACTCAGCTTGCAGAGTAATTCTGGTACCAATCAAAACCCACTTAACAGGATCTCATTCTGATGCAACTCCAGACTTCTCCAGATAAAGCATTTTAACCCTCAGAACCAGCACCACCGTACCTCCCCAGACTGGTAGGACTTTTCAAACAAGACAGGAACTAGCTGCTCCAACTTTCCTATTTACCTGAACAAGGCAATTTGAGCATGTGATACAATGAACTGTCTTTCAACTCTTACTCTGAAGTCTAATCTGAACTTCTATAAAATGTCAAAATGTTCCCTAAGTACTAATGAAACCTTCTCAACAAGTTCGCAGATGGTTTCAAAGGAACCAGAATTGGTCTTCATGAGGTCCTACAAAAACACAAACAGACCCAACTATGCAAAAACCAGGAATTCAGCTCACCATAGCTCAGCGTCATGAATTACTTAGAGAAATCCATCACTACAAACTGGCAGGTAAAAACATTATGGCCTGTCAACAGCTAAAAAAGGATATTCTCTGAACTGGTGAATTTGTGCTTTAATGTGGTCTTCACAGATTTGCCTCAATTGTTTGTACAAGTTTGCTGAAATCTTGTAGGAGCAGAGATTTTCAACAGCCTGAAATAAAGAGAAAGTGATCATTAAGAAGTTTGTCTACACTCTCACATGTGGTTTTACAAGGGAAAAAAAAAGACATGGGATTCTTTTGCTTCTCACTCGAAGTCCAACATCTGATTGTAGCACTTAACATCTGCATGCCAAACACCAGAGATATGCGATGCTGCAATGGTATTAAGAGACAAAGGAGAGCTGTGCCCTGAGCAGCTTAGAACATAAGGGCTTATTAATTTCAGTGTACAGAGCACGCCTATTCCATCACACTGAAGCCCCCTCAATACTTGCTAACAGCTCACACAAACTGTTCATCAGCTAACAGCCACCGTTACAAACACAGCAATAACCAAAGCAGTTAAACTGGTAATCACTCTTGGGGTACACAGCACTTCTCGATGTAGACAGAGCAAGTGCAGTCAGTAAATATGGGCTCTGTGACACAGCAAAGCTGGAACAAAATAAAACCCAGCCAACAAGAAAACCAAACTTGCATAAGCTCAACAGAAAGAAACAGGTATAACAAGAGTAAGCACGACAATTAAAGCTGAGCCAGCATCTTCCGAGCACCAGTGTATAGAAACATGAGCCAGGTATGTGACATCTGAATTAGGATTATTAGAAAAGACAGAAATTGTTGAAATACACAGATCTTAGCATTTGTAAACAGCAATACATTCAACTCTTAAAATGTAAGGAATCCCAAACAAATACAACAATACAATAAGAATACATTCTAGATTACTGTACAGAGAAGGCTGTGAAGGATAATCAACTCTATCGCACTGTACCACCCATAGGGATAGGCTCAACATTAATTCCCAAGATCTGCTGCTACTTAATTGCTACTTCGATTTTAGAATAAAAAGATGATTGAAAACACCGAGTTTAAAGAGACTGATTAAGTTCCACTAAGTGCAATAAGCAGACTACTACTTCTCTCGCTTATTTTGGAGAAGTCAACAAAGAACAAGAAAGATGGATGTTTCTGACTTGCTAGTTGCCTGCATAGCCCCATCTGCCTCAGTTCTAACCAGCACTCTGATCCCAGCAGCTATTTTGCTGTACTTCACCAGCAGCTGAGAGCTCCTGCTCAGCTCAGCCACTTCAGCTGAGCATCCTCCTAACCGCTGCCTATCAATCCAAGTGCTATTTAACCACACTGCCACAAATCCTTAGAGAACTTGGCCTTTTCGCTGCAGACAGAAAAACACACCTATTAACATATATGAGCATGTGCTTGTTTTTATATATCGTTCATATAAAACTGTGCTTTCCTATTTGTGCATCAGAAATCCCAAAATCTTAAACTCAAGGCGTGCACTAGAGTACCAAATACAAAACTTCTGCATCTTTGTCGGCAAAATATTTTTACGGTTGTTACCAATTCTGCCCAACTTACTGGCATTATGATGATGATTTTTAAGAGGACAAACTTTCCAAGCACACAAATAAAAGTTTTACCAGATTTGCTCCATGAAGCACAACGCTGCTGCAACGCTACTGTCAATTTTATTGCTAGAGTTACAAGACATAATTCTATAGAAGGAATTTCGGATAACTTCAGTATCTGTAACTCATGAAGTGGTTTTATTCTGAATTGCCAAAATAAAACTTTCCATCAAGACATCAGTGTCTTACAGATGGTCAAAACATCTGAATCTGTGTTCAAGATGGATTCTAGTCTTTAAAGCATTCAAATCAGGGTTCGTGTTAGGGAAAGCAGGAACAAAACAAGCACTGCTCTGACAAGGGAACCTCAGAACTTCCCAGAAGTACTGTGATTAATTAAGGAAAAAAAGAAATTATAGATATGGTACCAAAGATCTAGATCTTTACTTTCTGGTATTAACAAAAGAAGAATCGTTCCCACAAAGCTGCAGTCAATTCCACAGAATTTCAGCTACTCACAACTGTGTTCTCTCTCCTCTTGAAGGGGGAACAAAGTAAGTGCAAAACTAACAGCCACAAACTAACAAAACCTCAGTGTTTGCTCAGCGAGGTTTTCCAACACAGACAAGAGTTAAACTAAACAATTTAACTCCATTAAAAAAAAAAAAAGCATCCTATTTTGATGTGCGCAGCAACAACTTCTGCAGACTTCCGCAACTTCCTCTATGCTTGGATAACGGTGTCTGCCAAGGCAGATTTGGAATCAGATCCCTTTACCAAACAGTTGTTCAGAAATGACATCAGTAAGCACTAAAAACCCCAGTGATTCCTAATCGTTTTAAATCATGACATTTTTAGATCTATAAAAAGAACAGGAGAAAAATCATACTTGATTGCACACTATTTTCTTGAAAGGTATCTCCATTATTATGATGTCAAAACAGATTTAAAAGAAAAACCTTATCCTTTTCCATTAGCACAAGTGTCATCAAAAACTAAGGCTGTGAGAAAAACCAGCAGGAATTTAAGTAGCATCTTTAAAGCACAATACAAAGTTGTATTAACAACCTTGAACCTTTAAGCCATTTTGAATACAGTGCAGTACTTGAATGGCAGTTACTTGCTCTGTTGTTCAGTCTAGAGCAAGTAATTCTAAATATGAGCTAACACAGCAGCCTGTACTTTGTTATTAGTTTCACCACTGAGCATTATAAAAAAATTATAATAACCTTAAAAATGCACCAGACCAAGGAACTTGGCCTGGGAGGACCCAGGTTCCACAAGGAAAGCAACTTATTTTCCCCTCGATCTGATCCCAAACCTTGTGCAAACTGCATTTTTGTCCCCAGCTTTTCACAGAAACCAGGCAAATCTAATACCATGTTTACCAAGAAGGGGAGGGAACAAGGAAGAACAAACTCAAAAACAGATGAACAGAACCATACATACAGAAACAGAGAGCAACCAACAAGGTAACAAAAGCTTTCAAAACAATTCAAGTGCTTCCCCACACGTAGCTTAAGCAGTAATGCCACAAAAACCATAAGTTCATAGTAGGTGAGGAGGAAAAGAAGGCTCCCTATCACATTTGCTGAAAAAGAAGTTGAGTTTATAAATAAAACATTACGAGATGCAGTTTAAGACTGATCACTTCCTCAAAGGTTTAGGGCAAAACAGTCAGAGCCGTTGCTGGAAACAGATGCTAGTTCTCAGTTAGACATAATGCTGAATGACAAGCAATTACAGACAAACCGAACCAGACAGTATTATATTTACTTTTAGAAAGGCAAACTAAAAATATTGGTTTTCAAATGAATCACCTATAAGCCTCAATCAGAACTATAAGTAATCTTTTTCTTACCTAAACACCACCATTTTAGGATTTTCATATTTCTCCTTTAGCAGCTACATACCACAAAGCCCAAATACAGCCACTTGCCTTATTTGTCAACAAAATATCACATTCCTGCCATTGCTGTAATATCAAACGATGACAGGAAAAGACACCAAAAAAACCCTAAACCATCAGAAAATCCCTCACCTCAATGCTTCTACTTAAAGCACTCACCTGATAGAGCTCCTCTAAGTTGTACTTAATGGAAGTACTGTTCTGGATTGCTTCCACAGCTTCTTTCAGTTTCTGCCAGGTTTCATCTGTGTAGTTTTCAGGCAATTTGGGTTTATCTTGAAAAGAAATTATTTTATAGTTTGAGAAAGCATTTAGTAAGAGCAAAACATTTCACCTTTTACCAAAAGCACAAGTGTAACTCAGAGAGGAGAAATTGTAGGTTAATGTTTTAGGTTTCACTTCACACATGAAAAGAAAGCAATAAGGCAAAAGCAGTTTCTTACATTTGAAATGGTAACACATTAGAAATCCAGCATTACTCTTCACGTACACACAACAACATTATCATCCCTAACAGTCTGTGATTGTATTGAAAAATACAAATTAAAAACAATCCAAATAACGTGCCTATGCAGCTCAGGAAGACTGTTGTGCATCTTCATTACACTCCCTTCTAGTACCAGAATGGTACATCTAACAGAGGGAAAAAAAATCAAACAAAACAACAAAAGCGAAAATGATGGATTAAGGGATATGGGGTTGTGTACAGCATATTTTTAATTAAATATATTAATTCAACTCTGCATTAACACTTGGAAAGAAACTCCCAAGAAGTGTGCATAGAAATACTTAGTGTAATACAGGCTTTATGGCCACAAGGAAAATCTCTGAATTTTGAACTAATCTATGTTTCACTTGGGTTTGGCCAGAGGATATTTGTAGAGTTAAGGCCTCTACTAATGCTCATATAGCTCAAGTGTTTGCAGATTTTCCAGAGAGGCCCTGCTACGCAGTGCGCACAACAAGACCAAAGCAATTACCACAGGATGAAAAAGATTACCCGTGTCACATTCTCAGAAAACCAAGACTATTTTAAAGTTACGTGTTTTCAAGCTAGCTCAAGTGACCTCTTTTGCTGGGTCATGGAATTTCCCAAATAGAGATGGGAAAAGGAGAAAAATTAGGAAGTCAGATGCAAATCCATGCCACCAACAAGTGAAGCCGACTGCATTCAAACGGACTTCTGCAAACTTAAAGGTAAAAAAAACCACCACCAACCCCCCAACAAACACCTCAAAGCTTTATGATTTCTCTTTGAGATTAAAAAAAAAAAAAAATCCTACTTCTGTTTACTTTCCCCCCCCCATACATTTCCTTACAGTACTGGCAATATCCCAACACTGACTGTACCATACAGAGACAACTCACTACAACTGGGACTTGCTCATTTTCACTAGCCTGTAATGAATAAGACATACAGGAGTAAATACCAAGATTCTGAATCTTAGGAAGTCGTAAAGGATGTGTATTGCTATCGCAGACAAAAGCACACTACGATTATCAGTCATCTTGGTATGTGAGCATAAATAAGAACTAGAGATGCTGATTCTCAAGACATTCTTTTTAAGGAAGTGATTCCAAGACCAATTTAAAAGCAATGATGATTGCAGCACCATGCCATCCATGGCATGCAGTCAATGTCTTAAACATGAAAAGTTGCCTTCTCTTAAAAATAACAGAGTACACACAGCAGTGGCGTTTATTTTATCATGCATCCTAAGTACAAGGTTTTAAAACAACCAAATTAACGGTGACATGGCAGCATGGGAAACAGACTGGGAACATTCTTGAGGATTAGGTGGTCCTCAAAACAAGAAGTCACACTGGAACATTACCGTGGCTCAGGTAATCCTAATCCTCACCTTCTGTGCTATCCCTACAGCACATTTGTATCAACTGCACCTTTAGAAATAAGTTTTAATCTCTGTAAGATCTTTAAGCCCTCTCTTCTCCCACTCAAACATAAGAAGAAAACCAAAAACACTCAGGAAAGTTAGTTTTTGAATTACTGTAAAAGAGAAGAATGGGCTAACAAGAAAATCTCACAATTTTCAGATGTTTTTAGAATAAAAACTACAAAACTTTAGCTAGGCTCTCTGCCCTCACCTTGTTCAATTATGTTCATTAGAGTATCATGCAGCATTCACATGGGAAAGCTGCAATTCTCTGCTTCAGTTGGTCTCAAGTAACAACACGGGAAAAGCTCCACCATGTTGGTTGAAAAATTACCAAATAATGTAAATTTGAAAAGAAAAAAAGGAAGAGCACATTAAAGTAGAAAAGATGCTAAAAAAAATTAAGCAGTAAGTATGGCAGTGATGAGACCGCAAGAAAAATAACCTGCAAGTCTGAACTACCTACTCTGAAGACAAGTAGGGGAAGCAGAAAGGAAATCCGCCTTAATAGCTAGATAATCACCTTAGTTTCAACATTTAAAACTAAGCACAAGCAGATTAACCTACAAACAGACAAAATACACATGGGCAAGGCATGTAGATTCAAGTCTACTTTTTTTTTTTAAAGCATATTTTGCAAAGACTTACCATAAATAAGGCTAAAATATACAGTATACCCTTAGTAAGGATTACTGGAAAAGCGTTTTCAAACCTCAGAAGTTTGATCAAAGGTGATTTACACACTTAGGCAGTAAAACATTTCCTTCAACATACTAAATAGGGCCTTCTCCTCAACAGAGTGAATGCAGTCAGAACAATAAGCCCAGGCAGGGAAGTCTGGCTCAGGATGTGCACGTGATCAGGCAAGGATGCATCATCAACATAACCCCCCCTTACATAAGTCTAAGAACGTTTACCACAAAAAAGCATTTCCTGTAAAACCTGGAGCTATTTGAAAGCCAACTGGTTTTCATGTTGAAAACAAAACACAAAGTTGAGCGCCAGCTCCGCAGAGATTGTGAGGAATTACGGTCTGTTACCTTTAAAGTTCTTGATCACTAATTTCTTAGCGGAGCCAGGTTTACTGTTGGCGAAACTGGACACAGTAGAGGAGGCAGCTTTGGTCAGGCCATTGGCATGGTGCCCTACAGCCACTGAAGAAATTAAAAGGCTTTTATTTTTGAGCTGCTGTTGGTGCTGCTGTTGAGAAGAGGCAGCGGGAGAGGAGGAGGAAGAAGACTCTTCAGCCATCTTCACATCGAGTCCGATAAAATCCAAGGAGTCCTCAAAGCGCAGCTTCTTCTGGAGGTGATGGTTGGAGGAGGCAACCCCTGAGGAGGAGCACGAAGAGGTGGTGATGACCAAAGAAGACGAGGATGAGTTGTTTTTGGAAGGAGATGAGGAGCAGGAGGAAATGGAATCGAATTCCTCTCTTTCAGAGTTGCTGTTATTTAACTTTCTTTTCTTGCAGGAGGAGCTGCTGCCGCTACTACCATCAGTGGCAGGCCTGACCTCCTGAGCTGCAGTGGAGGGGTTGGGGGAAGAGAAACCTGTGGGAAACATGAACACACAGAAATGAGCAGGCTGAGGGGCATCAAATCCTGGCAGTGCGACAAAGAGGAGAGAGGTTTTCTGTCAGCCTCTGGTGTCTCTCAGCAGAGTCTTTTAACTCCTCTCTCCTTATCAACAAAGTCCCTCGGTATTCCTCCTCCTTCGCCTTCTTATTCCTCGGAGGAATCACCGGATTTCCTTTCTTCCCCTTCTCTTTGTGACTTTGTTTCTCTTCGCGGCTCTCCTCCGTCTCCCGCCGCCACTCCTCCCTCAGGGCAGCGCCTCCGACCCCACCTCTCGCCACCCGCGGGCTCTTCTCAGCGCCGTTCTCCAGCCCCAGCGGCCCCCCGCTGCCCCACCACCTCTCCTCCGCCGAGCGGCAGCGGGAGAGCCGAACGCGGCCCCAGCGCCCCGGCCTCAGTGCCCTCAGCGCAGTCCCCGCCGCCCGTTCCCCGCGCGCTCCGCGGGGCTCCCGCCCGCCCCTCTCCGCTGCCGGGGCGCTGCCAGGGCGGCCGGGCCCGGGGCTTGTTATTGTCAGTACAGGCGGGGAGGGAGCCTAAAGATGGCGGCGCATCCGCTCGCTGTGCATGCCGGGGCGCGACCGCCCGACGGGCCCCGCGTTGGCCTCGCGGCCCCAGCGGTGCGACCCTGCCCGCGAGGCCCTTCCTCCCGCCCGCCCCTCCTGTCGCTCCCGCGCGCGGCCCCGCAGCCGCCGCCTCTCCCCGGCCGCCGTCTCACTGCCCTCTGACCTACCGGAAGTGATCATGGTTGCCGGCCGCTCTAACGGCCGCCCGCCGGACCCCCTCGCGCGCCGGCGCAGGGCGTGGCGTACAGAGGGCGTGGCTAACGCCCCTCGGTGGGCTCCGCAGCGGAGCGATTGCGGCTGACGTCCGGTCCGCGCGCGGCGTTGTGCGCAGGCGCGTGGCGACGCTGGGGCAGGCGCTGGGGCAGGCGCTGGGGCAGGCGCTGGGGCAGGCGCTGGGGCAGGCGCTGGGGCAGGCGCTGGGGCAGGCGCTGGGGCAGGCGCTGGGGCAGGCGCTGGGGCAGGCGCTGGGGCAGGCGCTGGGGCAGGCGCTGGGGCAGGCGCTGCCGGCTGTGTCCGTCCAAAGTTCGCGAGGAGCTCCTTCGGTGTGAGACGCGGTGTGGAGAGAAGGGCCCCGCCGGGTGGGAGCTGGTGGCGGCCCAGTCGGGGCCGGGCCATTCTGGGTGGGGACTGCCGCGGTGGTTTTGCTATTTTCCCAATGAGACACGGGGGAGGAGGTCTAAATGTTTGTTGGTTACGTGCCTGAATATTGTATCATGTTTTAGTTCTTTCCTATTTTTTTTTCTAATACTGTGTGTGTTCCTGACTGTAAGGAGCGATACAATCAAGCTCCTTTATCTGTTGTATGTACTACAGAAGGAATTACCGCAGTTGTCACCAAGCAAAATGCTTTGATTCCAATGAACTGTATGCGCTGTTCTTGTCTTCGCTTGGGTCCACCGCCTGCAGAAGAGAAGGCTGACGGGGCATCTCGTCACTGATCATATGAAGGGTGGGTCTGAAGTTGGCGGGCATGGGCCCTTTTCAGTGGTGTGCAGCAACAGGACAAGGGGCAATGGGTGCAAACTGAAACTCAACAAGTTCCATACAAACATGAGGAAACACTTTCCTGTAAGGGTGCCACAGCTGCCCAGAGAGGTGGGAGTGTTCTTCTCTGGTGATACTCAAACCCACCTGGACGTGATGCTGTGCCGTTGCTGCAGGGAACTGCATGGGGGATTGGACTGGGGGAGGTCCTGAGGTCTCTTCCAGCCCTTACGGCTCTGTGATTCTGAAACACCTGGGAAAAGAGCGCTGTGTCAGCATGCGACCAGCACATTGCTCTTTTGGTGAGCGCGACCCTCGCTCGGCCGCGCTACGAGGCACTAAACGAGGCACTGCGCAGCGCGACACTAGCAGCCCACTTTGCCGTTCACGTGCATGCGCAGAGGCGCCGCGTGGCCTGCTGGGAGTTGTAGTACCGCCCTGCGCACTGACTGTTCTATTGTCATAGAACGGCGCGACAGGCCGTAAAACGCGCGGCGCTTCCGGCTGGCGCGGAGGGGGAGGGCCGGGACCTCGTGTGAGGGAGCGCGGAGGCCCGGTAGCCCGCCCCGCGCCCGCCGGTCCACGCCTGGCCCAGGCTCTCACTCGCCCGGCGCCCACCGCCCCAGGATGTTCAAAAAGTGAGTGGGGGTGGGTGGGGCTGGTTGTAGGAGGCCGGTATGGGCCCGGTGGTTGTGCTTGGCCGGGCCTGTCGCTCCGTCCGCCGCAGCAGTAGGGCCGGAGCGCTGCGGGAGGGGCCTGCCCCGCTCCTCCCGGCCCCTGCGGCCGCCTTGGGTGTGTCTTTAGTATTCATCCTGGGCTCTGTCTTCCAACTCTTTGGTGTCTGAGGAAAGGAAAATATATATATATATATACACATATATATATATATATGTTTGGGGCGTTCCGTTGTCGAAACTTTGGGGTAATGCACAACGCAGGCGGGGGGCTGTGTAAACGTGCCTGGCCAGGGCTGTAAGCGGTTCTGCTGTCAGCGGAAGCTGCCCCACGAGGCGGTGAAAGGTGCCGCGTGGCTGTGGGGCGCTGGGAGCCCCGTTGGCGTGTTCGGTGCTCCGGCTGCTGGAGGAACCCTGCCTGCCCCCACCCAGGGCTAGCGTTATGGCTCGTGTAAGCCTGTACCTCAAAGTTGGGCACGTTACGTTGTTAACTTTTTCTAACCAGTGTATATTTAATTAATAATGCTCTGTAAATGCTACATCGTTGGGCAGCAAATTCTGTGTTTCTGAAATGTTTTTGCTTGGCAGATTTGATGAAAAGGAGAACGTATCAAACTGTATCCAGCTGAAGACTTCAGTTATTAAAGGTATTAAGAACCAACTGATAGACCAATTTCCTGTTATTGAACCATGGCTAAACCAAATTATGCCAAAGAAAGACCCTGTCAAAATAGTAAGATGGTAAGTTTCTTTTTGTTTAACCTCTGTTTCCAACATGCTTGTATTGCTTCATGTGTATGTTTACTTTCTATAGGAGAATGGCCTAGGGGTTTTAAAAAGCATGTATCCATTCTTGTAGATAGAAGTGCTTGTTGTAACTGAGCCAGAAATTTTGTGTGTGCTTATTGTGCTGTTGAAAGCATGCTTGTATGGTGCTGGAGGAAAATGAGAATGCCTGATGGCAAACATCTGACCTGTATGGTGACTCTCTTGGGATTAGCTTGTTGAAGGGAAGCGTTCAGCTTTATGGTTTCAGAAGATCAAACTTGTTTAGATATCTTCCAGTTTTTTTTTGTTTGTTTTACTACTATTACTGATTTTGGATTTCCATATATTGTTTGGTTTACTTATCTATTTATTTTTTTAAATAGAGGATAGGATACTTTTGCTGGCTTTTGTGAACAGCTGTCTGTCTGTCTGCAGAACTCTTAAGGAGAGGGAGTAGTGCATGAGGCCAATACTGAAGAAGAAAGCATCTGGTATTTTTAGTTTTAAAATTTCCTGATAATTGACTGCCTTAATTATCCTCAGTTGCTAAGATAGATCAGAATATGTGAAGCCTTTAATTTACGAAGGAGCTAAGTAGTTGTTAAAATTACATTTATTTTATTTTGCAGTCATGAACATATAGAAATCCTCACTGTGAATGGAGAATTGCTGTTCTTCAGACAAAGAGAAGGGATTTTTTACCCAACGCTAAGGTTACTTCACAAATGTAAGTTCCTTGAGGACCGTGGTGGTGGGAGGCAGAGGGTTGAGTGTGTGAATCAAGAAGACTTCTGTACGACTGAGTTAAAAAAAAACAAAACCCTCTTAGTATTTATATGTATACAAATATTATATGCACATATATTTTACGGATCTTAAAGATTTATATTGTGTTTCTGGCTGTACTTGCATTGCTGTTTCAGGTATCTACGTGGCTTGTTTTCTCCAGAATAAATGTAATTCTCTATGTTAAGTAATCTGACCTTTGATTTTTAGGTATTACGTTGCAAAATTCTTGTGGGGCTTTGTGTGATTTTTCTATCAGAGTCTGCATTTCTTGTTGTTAATCCTGTTACCCTATCTTTGTCGTTTCAAGCCTTTCTTTGAACCCTTCTTGCTGCCTTTAAATACTTGTAGGTTCTTACTGCAAAAGTAGTCTTTAACCAGGTGTTCAGTGACGCAAGGATGCTCTTCTCCTTCCAGAACTTACACTGTGTGGTTTTTACTTCTTAAAATATAATCTTTTGCATTACTTTATCTCTGCTCTTGCTGTTCTGCTCCGTTCTGTTACTGCTTTGGATGGTTTTGGCTGTCCATAAAATGTTAATCTGTATTTGAAAACCATGTTTGAAATACTTGGTGTTGCACAAACTTGGAGAATGCCTTTGAGAGCTGACATTCACAAATTTTGTCTGCCTTTGCCTATTTTGGCCTGTTACTTCTGAAGTGTTTGTTTGTAGTGGAAGAAGTTACATGTATGGTTGTGGGTTTTTCTTTTTTTCTTTTTGAGGGATTTAAGATCCCTTAGGATGTAGGCGCTTCAGTGATTGTTTTGTTTGGGGAAGCTTGTTAGAGTTTTTATCACTTTTATGAGGGCTGTGTGCACATGCAGGAAGGATAGGCCTAGTATTTGGTTCTGAGATTCCCTGCCTTTGGCTCTCAGAACAAAGATTTAATCAGGAAAAGCAGTACCTGTGTTTTTTCAGGACAGCTCTGCCCAGCAGGAGTGCTGCTAATTATTTCTAAACCTTCTTGCCCATGCAGCACCTTATACATCTAATTGACCCAGAATGGTAATGAATTACTCATATTGTTATCTTAATGTATTAATTGTAATGCTGTATCTTTCCCCTCTTAGATCCATTTATTCTACCGCATCAGCAGGTTGATAAAGGAGCCATTAAATTTGTATTAAGTGGAGCTAATATAATGTGTCCTGGCCTGACGTCTCCTGGAGCAAAACTTTACCCTGCTGCCGTTGATACTGTTGTTGTATCCTTTAATTATGAATTACTTCTTGCTGAGTTAAATTTGTATGTGTGTGTTCTCAGCTGGTTAAAACTTAATTACTTTGGTGTTGAATATTATTTCATGGAATTACTAGTAATCCGAAAAGATTTGCAAAGCTTTGAATGTTATTTGGGGAGATTCATATTGTTCTTAATTCATTTTTCCTGTTGTGATGTTTCAAAGCCCCCCCAGAATGAGCTATTCCTGCTGTGTTTGGTTAGATGGGAAGCTCTTCTGTTAACGTAGTGGGTAGTGGGAGCTCCTCTGGTGTTAGGCAGAACTGCTGAAAGAGATGAGGTACGACCTAATTTTTCCCCCTGCCTCCTTAAAACAATTATCTCCTTCAGTTATAGAAGAACACACTTCATTTCTTAGGGAATGAATATGTTACTGAGAAAGGTGCTATGAGCAAATTCAGCATCAGTGCCAACCTCTACAGCTGTTGGAGAAGATGCACACTTAGTATTACATGCTGCCAAACTTCGAGGAGGATGTCTGATTCCATTATCTTCTAGATTTCTTCATATATGTCTCAGTTCTTCTGTACAGTGTTACGTAAAATGGCCCCGTGTGTAGCTGCAGCACCTGTGTTAGGTGTAAAGGAACATATGGAGAGTGGTGTTGGGATATTGTTTTGTAATTGCTATTTGAAGTTCATTAATATGTGCTTCACATTCTATGCACTGTGATTCAGCTGTTAATTTTGCCTACCTTCAAGAGCTAGTGCTCTGCAATTACTGGAGGGACAAAAGTTCAACTAGGGAGTTTGATGCTTTTTTATAAAGTGATTTCCTCAAGTTACTTGTTACTGCTTTTACTTTTTGGAAATAACTTAAAAAAACAAACAAACAAAAAACCTAAAAAAAGCCCGTTTTCCTTAGCGGTAATTTTGAGGCAATAATGGCAGAGGGAAAACAACATGCATTATGTGTGGGAGTCATGAAGATGTCAGCTGATGACATGTAAGTGTTGTAAAAAATGACATATAACTTGTCCCATATCGTAATTTCTTTTTTACTTCATAATTTAAGCCCTACTGTCAAGGTTATTGAATCACTGTTGCAATGTGTTTCTTTTATGTATAGCGTTTATTTAAGCTTTCATTTTTTTTTTTTTTAATAAACATTAAGCTGGGAGAAGGAGGCAAGGAGTGTCTTTCCTAGTTATTTATTCACCAAATGGAGTCAAAATAGTTACTTTATGTGAGTATAGATTCTAAGACAAACAACTTTGGTGGTGTCTCTGAATGTCAATATTTCTTACGCTCTGGTAATACTTTCTCAGAGATTTTGCTGAACGAAGAAATACCTCTGAGTATTTACTGCCTGTGCTGGGCAAAACATGTAATTTGGATCTGAGCAGGCCGAAATGTTACTTATTTATTTTCATGTAAGGGCAGCAGAGTTTGAAGTCCTACTGGTACTTGCTAGCTAAGCTTCTCGTGAGATATAGAGATCTGGTTGGGGGTAAATGCTGAGTGAAGTGAAGAGGAGGCATAAAACTGAAAAGAATGTTGGTTATTCTTAGCATTCTGATAATCCAAAATTAGGAGATGAGACTATTTTTTGTCATCTGAAGTTCTGTGACATCTTGCAGCGTGATGATCTTGCAGCCATCTTACGAAGCAGCCCAAGTAGGTCTGGGCTGCTTTGGTTCCAGCCCTGCCTAGCTGTAGTGTGGGTGACAAAGCTGGCTCTGATGAAAACAAATCACACCTTCTTGTGGGGATAATTCTCAGCTGGATTGTCATCTTCTGTACCGCATCACTGTGCGGTTATAAGCAGTAACGAAAGCACAGGGGAAAGGTGGGGATGTGTTCGAATGGACAGGGGTAGAATGGCACTGCAGCAACCTGGTTTTGGACCTGCTCTAGTTGGTGGATAATTATTTCTCTGAATTATTTGTGGTGCCTTTGATGCAGTCAAAGAAAAGGTTGAGAGAAGTAACATGTAACTACCCATGTCCCATCCTACATCTTCAGAGATTTGCTGTGGTCATTGAAAGCCTGGGTATTCCTAATCTTTGCTTCAAATTCACTTGAATATTGTATTCCTGTGGGAAGTAACATAAACTGCAGAGGAAAGGGAAATAACATTGCTCTGTGCAGCTGCATGCTGTTTTCTGTGAAACTGTCTAAAACAGAAAATTGAGAAACAGTAGTATTTAGATCGTTTTGCATTATGATACTTGATGCATTAACGGAATTAACACAGGTATTTTCCTTCTTGATTCCCAGGGGATTTAAGCTTTTCTGCCCTAGAATGATTAGTTTTGTCTTGTTCATTGTGATAGAAATAGATCTTTTTTTCCATGGAATTCATCAGCTGGAGAGAAAGATGAGCAGAAAACCAGTACAGATGTACAAAACCACCATTTTTAGCTCACTTGACTCCTATTATATAGGAAAAATCCGTATGCAAAATGCTGCAAGTTCTTGTCACGTTATTTTAGCATTTGCAGTCTTTTGTTAATAGGTAGGTGTCTTGCATCTAGAAGCAAAGCAGCTCACCTGCATTTGATTCTGTGACACAGTTGGAACCATGAGGTCAAATTCTGTATTCCTGACGTGTTTCCTGTTAGCCCATTCTGCAATTGGACAAGTCATTTACAAGCACAGTTTGTACTTTCAGTGTGGTGTTTTGTACTGCTCTAACATTAACCTCATGCTTCTGTGCTTTTGTTCCTCAACAGTGAGAAGGTCAACAAAGGGATCGGTATTGAAAATATTCACTATTTAAATGATGGCCTTTGGCATATGAAGACATACAAGTGAAACAAAAGGAACTGTGTTACTCCAAGGGAATGCACTTAGGTTAAATGTGGACTGCTTTGTAATTCCTCGTTTTTAATGTGACTGAATGTACAAATTATTTTGTTCTGTGGCAATGCTAAATAAAACAAGTGAATGCAAAAGTACTGATAGGCTACGATAGTTTTCTAGATTTCTTTTTATTACAGTTTTTAAATGGTTTGTTTTAAATCCAAGTCTTCAGTCACTGAAGGTATCTGGTGGGAAAAGCCCTGCACAGACTGTGAGTAGAATTTCAAATGAAGAGGAGGAAAAAGCTGAGGAATGTTTACGTTTTTATGCTCCTCTAAAACAGTAATGTAAAATGTATGTGAAATATAATTAGTACAGTTTCTAAAACCTCCATAACACTTCAGATTTTTTTGCTTATGATTTAACACCTCGCTAGCCTATCTGTTTATTGAATATGGAGGAATATATATATATATATTTTTTAACTTAATTTATTAACAGCATTAACTTTAGTGTTTAACTTCAGGAATACTTCTTTTTAAGAAACATTAATCTATAGGATTTAAGACCATAAAGTCATATGTGGACTATAAAGTCTTCTATCTTAGATCATAACTTAAGAATATATATAAGCTCAATTTCTACCTACTGACACTGATACTGCTCTCCTTACCGTGGCATTTACAGCAGTGGTGGTCATGCTCCAAATGGAGTACGTGCCAGTTGGTGCCTGATGCGCTGCTCCCTGTTTGTGCCTTACTTTAGGAGCAGAAACAAAATTGCTGTTCAACAGAGGCACGATAGCAAAACATAGCTCTAGAGCCAAGTGGAGCTTCAAAAGGGATGTCAGCTTCTGGACACTGCTACACAGGTACACCTGCACAAGTGGATAGCACTGTTTGTCTTAGTAATCCACCACTTTGTTCAGTGATTGCATACTCAAAGCCGTGTCTATGAAAAACAGACTGTGCCATGGAATTATTTAATAAACTAAGAAAACATTAAGGTCTACTGTTCATAACTCTGTCTCTGGAAATATTTATTAATATTTTAAGTCTAACACTTGTATTTCACTAATGGTAGGGCTTGATTTTGTGTGCAGTGCCCTGCATGTTTCATTTCTGTGACCTTTACAGCAGATAGTGGCAGAGGTGTTCTCAGCCTAATTCTGAAGTCAAATTACAACACAAGAGATTAAAGTATTAACATGTGCTACTCTTAAATTACTTCTGTAAAATTATTTACAAGACTGCTTTTGAAAAGGATAAGGTATATCTGAAAGTATACATGTAATTATCACCATAATTTTTGTATCCTGTGTCACTATGTTGCAGAAGTTGAGTCAAACCTCGGACCTTCAGAGTAATGGTGGACATTAATACACATCTTAAAGATTCTGCCGTAACATTACTAATTTGTTAGTACTGTGGGGAATCAGTTTGTGCCTCAGTGGTTCCTTTGCGTATAAAATGAACTAGTCAGTTCTGTGGCTTTTTCTTCTTCCATCTCGTCCCTGATTCTCCTCTGAAACAGCTGTGGTAGCAGCCTTGGTGCCATTCTTAATAAAAAACGTTGCTTATAACAAAGTACTACTTACCAAAATGCTACTTATCAGCTCTGGTTTAGCTGTTTCACAACCCTTCCTCCCCCACAGCAGCTAAAGCTAGGATGAAATATTGCAGTTAGAGCTTTCTTCAACAGGCTAACCTTGTATCTTCTAAGCATCTTCTAAGCTCTTCTATAGGTAATGTAGAACCAATGAAGTCCAAGGCAGTACCACTTTAAGCCTTTGCAATGTCTAGGTCAGGTAAGTGGATTCTAAACGGAGTAAACACACCAAAGTGCTGTTTATTGCCACTTAACTGTAACTGGTGGAGGAAAAGAACTTGGCAAGGTGATGTGTAAAGCTTGAGATTTCAAGTATGCGTAAGTGGATTTTTTTTTGGTGTGCGCTTAATGTGTTTGGCATTGTGAACAAAGAAAGGCTGAGTGTGGAAGCACATTGATCTATCTGCACCTTAGTGTTCAGAAATGTCTGTAAATAGAGCTGTACTTTATACTTGTATTCACAGCTAACCAACTTCCGTGTAAACATTATTAGCACCTCTAACACTGAAAACAAATAGAACTTTTATTCTAATGTTCTTATTTAACAACTTTAAATGAGCAATTACTTCTGTGCTAACAGGCTACCTGACCATACTAATATTTACGTAATGCTAATATTCAAACGTAGTTATCACATTCTTTGTGAGATTAAGAAAGGCAGTCTAAAGGTCACTTAAGAAGTCAATGCAGAATAATATTAATAGATTTCTTCTGTCAGTTGCTTCCTGCTCACTTGTTTCTGAGTTAGATTGTACATAAAGCAACAGGTGCACCCTGTGGGCTGCCTAACCAGTATAATTCAAGCTGCTCTATACTTCAGCGTAAAGGAAATCACATGAAGATTGGTCTTTCAGACTGAATCTGTAGTCAGTTTTATTGGTACATCTTAAAAAGATATAAAGACATTCTGGAAGTGTCCGGAAGAATTGAGAGAATCAAAATCTTGCAAAAATATATTTATAGCAGACTAAAGTTCTTTTGACTTTTCATTAATAAATACTTAAGATATACAATCCCCTCCCCCCCATAAACTTAATTTCCTTTTATCCCAAACAACTTCTTTATCATTCATTCTAGCACTGTCAAAAAGCCAGAATCATTCCTGTATAAAAGACTTAGAAAGTTCTTCCACTTTTAAAATTAAGAGCTTTACCAAATCCTTGTGCAAAAAAGGTACACGAGTATGACTGGATAAGAAAACTGAGCGTGTGTACAAATGCGTGTCATGAGAACAGCTGCCTCCTTGGTCCCATCTCCGCTCTGAAGGATGTCAGTCATTTTCTGAACCTGCAGGGGGTAGGAAGACAAGTGCATCGCTGTAAGTGTGGCCGTACGGCCGCAGCCTGTAAACGCCGTACATCATCACGTGCATGTGGTTGGGAGACAGTCCGTTGAAAGTGATGGCCATATCTGAGCAGCAGCCGTCCACCACCTGCTCAGGCCGACTAGCCATTGCCTCTTTAATGAGAGCGTTGACTGATTTGGTGTTAAAAACATCCTTTCCTTCGGAGTCCTCTGCGTTTTCAGCAATCACTCCAGTATACTTCAGGCATACTGCTAGTTGTTTATCCTCAGAAAGCTTCCAAATCATACCACCTTGTTCTGGACATTTGTCAGAGTCTTCAAAAACACCTGAGAGTCGTCTTAATGATTCAATGCTCAAAACAATTCCTCCCTCACCATCTACGTACTCCAGGTCACCAGATTTCATAGTATGGCCTATATAAAAAGGCTGTGCAGGGTCTTTCTTCAGTAAGAAATACTTGAGATTTTCAATAATGGCAAATGTTGTTGGATAGGCAAGGAAGAACCAGTTGAATTCATCTTTATAACGTTCATAGGTTATCTTGTAAGCTTTTCTCATCATTGTCCACATATCGTTTGTGTTGAGGACTACAGAGTTGAACACTTTAACATTCTCAGAGCTGTAGAACTCTGCCTTGTCGCAGTGCTTGCTCCAGGTCTCCTTCACTGCAGCCCAGTGACCAATGTCTTTGGGTTTGACGAGGACAATGCAGTAAATGCGGATGCTCTGGCTGAGCTCCAGTCGTTCATCTTCCGAAAGATTTAACATTTCTTCTTTGTTGGGAGCCTGAATGTGATGGTGTTCGTGATGATGTGCTCTGGTCCCATGGCCGATCTTAACGTGTCCAAGAAGTGTGACCACTACGCAGAATATTCCTCCCAGCAGCACACCCTTCATGAAAGAACTGCTTTCGGAAAGCATTGTTTCTGGAAAGGAGACGCACTTTAGGAACTTTAGGATAAGTGCACCTCGCCGTTTCCGTGTGTAAGCGTGGCGGCAGCTACCGGGCAGCCCCTCCGCAGGCAGCGTGCCCACCGCAGCTTCTGCCGTCATCCGCGGCGAACGCGCGGCCCCACCGGGCTGCCGTCCCGGGCCGAGCCCCGCGGCCCTCGCCGCCCTCAGCCGCCGCGGCCGTGCCCGCTCCCGTTTTCCCCCGCGTCGCCGGTAACCGGACTAGGCCCGACTCCGCCGCCACTCACCGGCGCCACCAATGCCGCCCGTGCCAGAAAACCGGCACCCCCCGCGTCCCGCCCCTTCCGGCTCCTGTTCCGGTTCCCGGCGGAAGTGCCGCGCGGATCTTCCGCTCCCGGTTGCCCCCGGCTCCCCTCGCGGCTGTCGCTGGGCGGCGTCGCCGTCTCGCAGGGCAAGCGGGGGGACGAAACGGATGAGAACAGCAGGTGCCGTTGCGTTCCCCTGCGCTCACCGCGCCGAACTGCCGGACCCGCGTCTGTCCACCATGTGGCAGCAGTGGTGCCGCACGCGTCGTTCGGTTTGGGAGGGCCTCGTTAAAATGAAGGCGAGATCTGTCCTGATGTTTTGTCCCGGTGTACTTCAGAAATCTGTTGCTCTTCTACAGGTGTACTCGTGACGTGGCCGGCAGGCTGCCCGCGTAGCGTGGCTTCTTGCTTCAAACGCAGATTTCTCGTTGTTTTCGAGTATGAATTGAAGTACGCAGACCCGTGCTTTGCTAATGTTCTTTGAAACTAGGATCCTGCCTCCTAAACGGTAACTGGTGGATAAAGGGAGGAGTGCATCGCGCTGAGGAGACCCCCATGATATGTTGGGCTGCCTTGGGTGACTGGCAGTGAATCGGTGGGGCTTCATGCTGAGCTGAGCTGTGCTGGTTTCTCTTGCACTGACAGGCATTGGGCATGAGGTGCAGCCGATGGGTGTCATTTCTGACTGGATTTTGTGACTGTAAGCTTGTGACTAAAGAAACTTTTTATCTTAGCATGTCTACCAGGATGAGCTATGCTTCTCAATTTATAATTAGGCACACAAATAAATTTGACCTAATTTTAGCTCACCTGCAGTTCACCTTCACCTTCAGTAAAAAGTGAATGTGACATGTTCCTGTGTACTGATGTGGGCCCAGCTTATGACCTCTGTAAACCTTTGGTAGCCTTCATGGGTGCTTGGTAAAGTCTGATGCTCCCTTTGCATAGATAACGGTTTGCGGTTTTGTATTTTCACAGGCCACATCTGGGTTCTTTTTACTGACCAAAAATAAAGATCTTTGTGGATCAAAACTCCAGGAACATCAAGTCAGAAGTTCCATGGGGAGATGTTACCCACGTACCCACCAGCTTCCACAGTGACAACTTCTTTGCAGTGCTTCTCAAGGAGGTTGTTTGCAACTTCATAATATAATCACAGGGATGTTTGACACGTAGCACTATAAGGATGTTGTACTCCTTATCCTGTAACATCCAGTCACAGCAGTTAGCCTGCAGGCTGGGCGCGCTATTTTTGCACTTTGCCAGATCTGCAAAAACTTTGATTTTAAACTCCTGGATCCAAATGAGAACATTTGGCTGATTATTTGCTTGTGAACATCAGACTTCATTTTCAACTGTAAGCTTTTTAGGATTAGCATTTTCCATTAGTAAAGTGATTGTTAATCTGCTTCTTATGCCTTGCATTGGTGTTCTCCTTTTTAGCTTCTTATATATTTCTTCCAGAGACCCCAGAAATACTTCTCTGATGCTAGGAAATACAGGAGACAAACTGATTGCCAAGGTGTCCCACTGTTTCCTCTCAGTGTTTCCACCTGCAAATTGATTGGTCCCAGGGGAGGTCCTCTCCTGCACCCACAGCTTGTCACATGTGAGAGATGTGATCTGAGGCAGGAAGTATCAGTGCCAACCAATGTAGGCAGGTGCTCTGCCAGCAGGGCCTCCTTTCACAGCGGGCAGTAGGGCTGCTCCTGGAATGGGGGCATGGGAAATGAATGTGTCTGCCCAGAGAAAGAATGCCACAGCTGTCTTTTGAGGAGCCTGTTGATTGCTGCTGTGTCTGATAGCAAGGTGAGATGGATGGAGAGGAAGAGGAACCCTCTTATACAGCTCTTGGTACTCAAAGAGAAGCACCTAACAATCACAGTTACCGCTATGCTCTGTCTTTTCAGGTGCTTCTGTTGTGAAGAACAGAAGTCAACAGCAGCTAAAATGTAATTGCCAGATGCATGTGTCACTTGCTGTCCCGTGTTCTCATGGGTCTGTGCTCACTGTTGCAAACTCAAACTCATTGTGAAGTCTGTGTGTCTGCAAGAGTAAAAACAGCTGTCATCTGGTAGCCTGGAGGCCTCCAGCCCAACGTCCCTTCTCCAGGCAGAGCCAGCTCAGGGAGCAGACCATGGCACTTGGGCTTGCTTGGGATTTTGCCTGGTGAAAGCTTGGGAATCTCCAGGGGTGGGGCTAGCACAGCTGATGGGGGCAACCATGTCATGGGGTGTGGGTGCCCTCTTGTCTGTGCTAAATTTAGTTAGGTGATTTGGATCCTTTATTCAGAGCTGGGAAAGAGCCTTCTGCTTTTGTAGTGTGTTAATTCTTACGAATTCACGCAATAAAATGAGATGGATTTGGAGGCATTTAGAGAGGGAATTCAAATATCTTTTCAGGCCATCAAATATTGTTGTATTTATTATCAAGCCAGAGCCACAATCTGACTGAGGTCTGAAGACCAAGGAAGTTTTAAAGAATAATTATAGAATCATACAATATCCTGAGTTGGAAGGGACCCACAAGGATCAAGTCCAACCCCTGGCTCCAGAAAGGACCACCCAAACTCAAGCCCCGTGTCTGAGAGTGGTGTCCCAATGCTCCTTGAGCTGCAGCATCATAGAATGGCCTGGGTTGGAAGGGACCTTAAATTTGTGTACACATAGGCCCCTGCAGTGGGCTGGTTGCTGTCCACTATATCACGCTGCCCAGGGCCCCATGCAGCCTGGTTGTGAACAACTCCAAAAATGGGGCATCTACAGATTCTCTGGGCAGCCTGTGCCAGCACCTTGCCACCCTCTGACTAATATGAAATGAAGTACTCTTGGCTTGAGGCGATCCACTTAGTCTGCTCTCTATCACGAAGGGAGAAAAATATTTACCACTTAGTGCTGGTGTGGGGATTAATGTTTGCTTGGTGCTGCAAGAAAAAAAATATGGTTCACGGAAAATTATGCACATGGGGAGCCTCTAGTTCCTGTTCTTTGGTGTGAACCTCATTTGCTTTTTATTTATTATTTTTAAATTATGCTTGTTTGTAATCTAATGGCTAAAGACATGAAAGCGTTTGTCCCTTTCTTCTTTCTTCTCTTCCAACAAAGGTAAAGACACATACAGAAGCATGGAGACCCATCACTTGGTGCAGTGTAGAGTTTGAAAAGAGTTGAGGAAACCAGGTAGCTAGGAAAGAGGCTACAGTTACAGAAAGGTTAATGTGTGCATTAGTCAGGGTGAAGTGTATCTGTTTACTGATTTGCCCACTAAACATTTTGCCTTTGAGCAATGCAGGGTCACTCATGTACATCTTGCCTGCCTGCACTGGCTCAGCCAAGGATGATGGGAGCAAGCATGTCATTATCTGCAGGGTGGGCATTATTTGCAGGTTGGCATCTGCAAGTTGGGCATTTGCTGCAGGGTTGGCATTATCTGCAGGTTGGCATTATCTGCTGGCTGGGCACAATGGGCAGCCCAGCGCTGCTGCAGGCAGAAACACGTAGCCCTGAAAGCTCAAGAGCTAATGCAGAAATACCCAAGCTGTTTGATTACCTGGCAGTATTTTCCCACAGTTCATGAATACATTTATCTCTGGAGTTTTGTGATGTGTGGGCTTTTAAACAGCTGAGTCCTAAAGCTTATCAGAAGCATCAGCTATTGCCTAAAATCTTGAAAGAAAATTTTGCTTAGCTGAAAAGGGAGATTTAATGCCCGTATGTGTTGTGATTTTCTCCTCTCCTTTTGTGTGAAATACAGTGTGTTTCAGGCGAGGTGCTGCTAAATTTAAAACATAGAGCACTGGGAGCAAAGCTAGATGATGTCTTTGAACAATCTTTGTTCTCAGATTACTGGGGCAAAATGGCTTTGGGATGCCTGAGGGTCACTTGCAGGGGTTCCAAAACATAGGTCCCACAGCCTGAAGGCAGAGCATGGGTGAGGCATAGTAGCTGCATGAGCCTCCTGTGGCTCCTTCCAGCTTCTTGCAGTCTGAAACCCACCGCTTTCCCAGGGCACTCAGACACTTGTTTTCAAAGCATCGGTCCTTTCCCCACTTTGTGTCCTCGACAGATGTAATTGTTTAGAAGAACGTGGTGGTGGAGAGAGATTTAATAGGGCCTGGGATTTACGACTCATTCTGTATTAGCTTTGTCTTTGATGGAAAAAAAAAATATAAAGCAAAAGGAGCAGCCAGCCATACAGCTGCTCCTGGGCTGGCAGAATTCAGAGGAGACTACCTGAGCATAACCCTGTGTGTGCACTGGAGTGAAGAAGGCAATGTGTGTCTTAAACGTCGGAAGTGTGTAGTAGAAGATCTCTGAGCCCACCTTGTGGAGACTTTTGAAAGCTCACAAGATGACAGTGCCTCAGACCCAGACATTAGTTATTGTTTGTAAATGTTAGTTTCATGGTCAAAACCAAGAATAAACTCTTATTCACTGTTCTGTGATTCTAGAGAAGCTTTTGTACTCATAGATTCTCTACCTGTACCCTCCTCGCTGGTGCTTGTGTTTCACCATCACTGCACATGAAACTGATTTTTGGCAGGTAGGAGCAATATTCTCATACTGAGATAAAAGATTTGTTCCTGAACAGCTAAAAAGACTTCTATGAAAGTACAGTGCATCTGTTTGTGTTAATCTCAATTTGCGTACATATTGCATTGCTGTTTTTTTCTCAATTCTGTGACTTCCCCTATGGAAAAACCCTCTGTGTGTGGTCTTGAAATGCGTGAGGGCAGAGTCACGCTTGCTCTTTAGCATCTGGCAATATGGTTTTCATATGTGTGAAGAAAATGATTGCTCAGTCTAGAGAGCAAGCAGTGACTGTTTTTTTCCTTTCCCTTTCCCTTCCCCTCCCTTCCTTTCCCTTCCCTTCCCTTCCCTTCCCTTCCCTTCCCTTCCCTTCCCTTCCCTTCCCTTCCCTTCCCTTCCCTTCCCTTCCCTTCCCTTCCCTTCCCTTCCCTTCCCTTTTTTCTTTACCCAGATTGGAATGTTTTTCCTATTAAAGAACTACAAATTCCTGCAGATGGTAATTGAACTGAAAGAAAGGCAGCAACCTCCAAGGTGCTTCCACTGATTCAGAAGTCTTTTGTGAGCTTGAAAAGTGAAAGACTGGGCTCTGCACTGGCCTCAGGAGTTAGCCCTTTGGCACAGCTTCAGCATTAGGTGGTAATGATGCTACCATTTAGCTTTCATCTTCAAATGGCTGCACTAGCAGTATCTATGTGGTGCTCAGACCCCAGTCAACAGGAGGTAGCCCTGTTTCTATCAGTACAGGTCCAAAAGGTTCCATCGGGAGGGAGATGTGCAAAACCAGAGGTAAATGGTCAAATGTCTGCGTGAGCATAAGGTCCCTTATACTGTATCTGTGTTGACACTTCATGTGGAAACAGCATCTCAGCCCTTTTATTTAACAACTGCTCCTTGACCATGCTATCACCTTGCACAAGAAATTTTAGTTCATGGAGGAGTTTGACATCACATGTGGATACCGTGACCTCACCAAACAATGGGCATTTAATTCCACAGATTTTTACAGAACCTCCCGTTTGGCTTCATCAGTTATACGTAGCGCCGGCCCCATTGGCTCGAGGAGTCAGTGCTTCCATCTCTGCAGGACGAGGAGATAGAGGAAGGGGGCTGGAGGCACAGGACCTGCTATACTAGCGGGGAGACCCAGCGGGGTGCGTGTTTTTCAGTGTTCTCCGTGGCCAGTGACATTTTTCTCATCGGGTATCTCTTGACAGAGATTTCCAGTACAGTCATGATTCCACATCTGCAAGATTTGGTTGAAGTTAAGGCATGGAACCAAACCTTCCGGCTCGGTAATGCTGTTCGTCTGCCCCTTGCCGCCCGCGTCCCGCCCCTTCCGGTTCCCTTTCCGGTTTTCCGGCGGAAGCGAGGCGCGGCCCTTCCGGTTCTGCCCCTCTGGGCGCGGGGCAGCGCAGGAAGCCCAGTGCGGAGACCTGACGGGGACGGGAAGGCGGGGTTTCGATACTGCCGCAGTCGCTCCCCCTCCCGCTGGCTGAGGCCTCGGCCGGTGGGAGCGGGGTTTGTTCGCTGAGGGGGAGCACGTGGGTTCAGACTGCTTGCCGCTGACCTGGTGATAGACTGACATCTCCGGGGCAGGGGTTTCTTGTGTGAGTGAGCGCTGCTGAGTATAGAGTGGGCACAAGCAGACCAAAACATGCCTCGATCCTCACTGATCGTCAGGTTTCCCACGTCTCTCACATCCCCGAACCTTTGGGCAGGGTTGGGGAGAAGAGTCCCTCCTGTAAGAGCAGAAAGTTAAAGACTGCCTCATGGAACAGCGTGTACAAGTCTGTGGGGCCTGATGACATGAATCTGGGTCCTGAAGGAGCTGGCTGATGTGGCTGTCAGGCAGAGTCTCTGGTGTCTGGAGAAAGAGAAATATCACTCCCATTTTTAAGAAAGTGAGAAAGGAAGACCTGGGGAGCTGCAGGTGAGCCTCACCTCTGTGCCTGGGACGATCATGGAGCATATCCTCCTGGAAGAGACATTATGGCACATGTGAGATGGGGAGGTGGTGTGAGACAGCCAGTACAGCTTCACAAATGGCAGATTGTGCCTGACTAATCTGGTGGCCTTCTGTGATGGAGTGACAGTATCAGAAGATGAAGGGCAGCTGATGTTTTCTGCCCAGACTTATGCAAGGCCCTTGGTGTGGTCCTGCACCACATTCTTATATCTAAATTGGAGTGAGATGGATTTGAAGGCAGTTGTTTGGATGTTTGCAGCCAGAGGTTGTGGTCAGCAATGCTATGTCTAGGTGGAGGCCAGCGATGAGTGGTGTCCTTTAGAGGGGTCTGTCTTGGGATCAGTGCTCTTCAACATCTTTATCAGTGGCATGCAGTTCAATGTGAGTTCAATGCATCCTCAACAAATTTACTGATGACATCATGCTAAGCAGTGCAGTTGACACAATAGAAGGAAGGGACGCCATCCAGAGGGACCTAGACAGGCTTGAAAAGTGGTCCCATGAAAATCTAGTGAGGTTCAAAAAAGTCAGGTGCAAAGTGTTGCACTTGAGTCAGGGCAATCCCAGGTAGACGTACAGATGGGGAGAAGAACTTGAGAGCAGCACTGTGGAGAAGACCTTCAGAGTCCTGGTGTGTGTAACGCTGGATATGGGCCAGCAGTGAGCACTTGCAGCCCAGGAAGCCAACAGTGTCCTGGGCTGCATCAACAGAGGGGTGGCAGTGGGCAGGGAGGGGACCGTCCCCATCTGTTTTGCCCTCATGAGGCCCCACGTGGAGTACTGTGTCCAGGCCTGGGGTCCCTGGCACAGGAAGGATGTGGAACTGCCGGAACGGGTCCAGAGGATGTCACGAAGCTGCTCATAGGGCTGGAGCACTTCTGCTATGAAGACAGGCTGAGGGAGCTGGGCTTGTTCGGCCTGGAGAAAAGAGCTTTGGGGAGACCTCATTGTGGCCTTTTAGCCCCTGTGAGCTTATAGGCAGGAGCGGGACCGACATTTTACATGGTCAGATAGTGATTGGACAAAGGAAAATGGTTCTAAACTAAAAGAGGGGTAATTTATATAGATGTCAGAAAGAACTTTACCCAGAGGGTGCTGAGACCCTGGCACTGCTGCCCAGAGAAGCTGTGTGTGCCCCAATCCTGGAGGTGTTCAAGGATGTTGGATGGGGCCCTTGGCAACCTGCTTGGGTACCTGATTTAGTGGTTGGCAACCCTGCCGCCAGGAATTGGAATTAGATGATCTTTATATCTTTTCCAACCCACTCCATTCTAAGATTCTATGGAAATATGACCACTGTTAATGCAGATGGTCTAGAAATAAGCAAAGTTTAGTTTTATACCTTATGCCATAATGCTGAAAAATGTGTGGAACAATACTGGTACTTACATGTAGCCCTTGAGCTTTGTTTAAATACCTGAATTTCCATACAAGTAGAGATATTTTGCCTAGAGGCTGTAACATTCAAGTCCAGTGAAGTAATTAGTAGGTGTCACACTTTGTGTGGCCAGTCTATAACAAAACTGAATATGGGAATGGGAAAAGAGTTGCACAAGAAGTAAAAATAGGTTAGTATTTTTGCTTGACTGCCTTGTTGTAGATAAAGCAAGGAGTAACTACAGCTTTTCTTAGAAGACAGTGAAGCTACTAAGATCTTCTTGCTAGGAATGAGCAAAGAAAGCTCTTTAAACATTAGATTCCCATGTTTTAATCTTAGTTTGATTTAATTTTAATTTTAATTTTTTTTTACTGTAGTTGTTTTATTTTCACAGAGTGCTTAGCAACCTCCTTTTTTTCCTTCTACCTGAATGCTTTGGAGAGTGTTTTCAGGTTCTTGAAACTGTCGCACATTTTGCAGGCAGGCATTCCTCTGTAGTACATAGAAGCTGTAATGCACTCTCTAGGTTCTAGCACCAGAGGGAACAAACAGAAGTGATGCTGTCTTATAACAGGTACGGACATTCGGTGAATGGGCTGTAGCCAGTAAAGAACGTTACATGATTGACACATGCTCTCATTTTGCTAGTGATACAATTTGCCCCTCACTTGTTAAGATCTGTTCAGTGAGATGTTTAAAGGTAATTGATCTCTGGCCTGTGTGATATCTGAGCTGTTGGAAAAACGAAGCAGATCCCATGAAAAGTACACCAGACACAAGCTGTGCTGGAAGGTGAAATACTCTTGCTGCCCTTGATCCTTTTCTGCAAAATACAAAAGATTATTTTGGGTAGTGCTATTAAACAGATGTGGAAAGTCAAAGGAACAGAAGCAAAAGCAGCTGAGTACAAAGCCTGACCTCTGAGTGTTTTATGAAAGCTGCGTGTGTGCACACAGATCTGCAGTCTGGGTTTGGTTCTGGTCTCACAGCTCCTCATTGGCAGCAACAGCAGCGCTAGCAATTGAGAACAAAGTTGCAGGTAGCAAGTTGCACTTGGTGCATTTTGTTTTTCTTTCTTTCCTCTCTCGTTTCAGGTATTGGTGTTTGCTATGATATCAAATACTATGATTTCCACCCCCCCCCCCCTTATTAGATAAGGGGATATAGTGTTTAGCAGTAGATACTATCCCTGCAGCTGTTTGTCCTCAGATCTTACCTATATCCTTGTATTCAAAGGGAATACATTTGTGAAGTTGGTTGAAGGATTAATGAAGTCTGCTAGAAATTCAGCAGGAAGAGATGAATATCGAACAGAAAACTATATGGGCATTGATTTAGTTAACTAAGGTTGTTTAGACACCAAAGAGAAATCTGAACCCGGCACTCCTTGTGTGCCAAAAACATCTCTTCCTTCAAAGGAGTGTTTAAACTGTGTGGGGGACATAAATCATGAGGCAAGCGGTTGAAGGGAACAGATAAATGGCAATGGCCTGCACCACCACCCTGATTGCCTCAGTAGGTGCTAGAGGAGGTTGTAGGATGGGACAGGATGATGGGCTGGTCTGCAAGCATGCTCTTGCAATTGGCATTGCTAAGCTTCACCTGCGAGTCTCAAGCCTGAAGGCAATCAGTGAGATTGGAGTGGGGAAAAAAAGAGACTGAGCTACTGGTTGCTTAGGCGATGGGAGGGGTTTCCTGGTTGGTCTGCACCGAAATCCTTTTTGGAAAGGGGGAGAAAACTGAGATTTTATGTATTCATTCTTGTGATAAATTGAAAGTCATGCCTGTCTTGTGAAAGCTAGGGAAAGCCAGATGCATTATAGAGTCAAGGTTTTTCTCTCTAGTATTGAGTAAGTCTGGCTGCATGTCACTCCCTAAGTCTCCTGGGGGGTTTATTTTGTCCCTGGTACACTGCTCTGTTTTGTGCACTGCTTCAAATGCGCATCTCAGAGTGTGTTTCACAGCAAAGTCATGCATTACAGTGGGTAGTAGAGTTAAGCAAACATACCTATTGAATAAATTAATAGAGAGCTTTCATAGGTCTGGATCTAATCAGAGCAGCATGGGATGTGAGACTTGGAGAGCACAAGAACTGGACACAGCCAAACACAGCAGGCACCTCTTGGGTTGGTGGAAATGGAGTTGGAGCTGTGTGGTGATGAGATGAAAAGAAAATTTGGGAAATTAGAAGCTTATCTTACCACGTCAAGTAATGACTGTGTTAAATCCAAATACAGTTAAGCTAGGAAAGTAGGTAAGTGTTTTGTGGTTTAACTGTCCCAAGTGAATGCCACCTCTCCACACTGCTTTACTTACCTGTCTGTGGAGAGCCTCATCACAGATCGTTAGGTATTCAGAAGGAGGTTTGCTTATCTGACATATATTGGCCATCTAGTCCAACTCCCCTGCAGTGAACAGGGAGACCTACAGTTTGATCAGGTTCTGAGAATCCCATCCAGCATGACCTAAAAACCTGTGCCAGTGGCTCACTGCACTTACTGTAAAATATATGTTTTTGTTATGTCCAGCCAAAATCTACGCTCTTTAAGCTTGAAGCCATTTCCCCTTCTGTAACAACAGACCCTGCTTAAGAGTCTGTCCCCTTCCATCTTACAGCCCCTCCAGATACTGACAGGCCACTCTCAGCTCTTCCCACAGCACCCTTCTCCATGCTGCACACACCAGCTCTCAGTCTGTCCTTGCAGGGAAGCGTTCCGTCCCTCGGATCATTTTCATGGCCCTCCTCTGGATGCACTCCAACAGCTCCGTGTCTTTCCTGTGCTGAGCACTCCCCATCTGGATGCAGCACTCCAGGTGAGATGTCACGGTGCAGAGCAGAGGGGCAGATCCCTTCCCTTGCCCTGTTGGCCGCACTACTTTGGATGCACCCAGGATCTGGTTGGCTTTCTAGGCTGTGAGGGCACAGTGCTGGCTCATACCCATCTACCAGTACCCCCACGTTCTTTTCAGCAGGGCTGTACTCCATCCTTCCATCCCCCAGCTTGTATCAATAGTGGAGGTTGCCACGACCCAGGTGCCAAGCCTCACACTCCACTTTGTTGAACCTCATGAGGTTCTCCTGGGCCTACTGCTTATCCTGTCTGGCTTTCTCTGGATGGCATCCTGTCTCTTAGGTGTGTTGGCCGCACCACACAGCTTAGTGTCATCTGCAAACTGCTGAGAGTGCACTCAATCCCACTGTCATTGTCATTGATGCCAAAGAGCATCCGTGTCAAAGAGCACCGGTCCCAGTACCGAAAGACATGGACTCTGCAGGTTATTTGCGTCTTCTGCAGGTGTGCACAGCCATGTGTGACACCATGTCCTTGCCATGGGGCTGGGATCTGGGCAAAGGATGAGAGCTTTAAACAGGAGATTTGTCTTATTTTAATACTAATTTCATGTCCTGGGTATTTACCTCTGAAGAAGTGTTCTCTCTGGATTTTGTACAGAATACCAGAATTACTGGATGGCATCTTATGGCCACATTATATAGGAGATAATGCAGAATGAGCTCTTTTAGCCTTGAAATCTTTAAATTTGATTAACCATGTTAAACAATGGTTTTAAATCACTTTCCTCTCCTCTTTTCTCCATGAGCACTGTCAAGGAAAGTCTTGACATTGTAATAGCCATTATTTAAATGATGCCCTCAAGCACAGGAGAATATAGAAGTAGCAAAATACTTGAAAGGAACTTAGTAATTTTGAACTGCTATATAGTTTCTTGTTTTTAGTACGTATAGTTGAATGAAAAAATACATCTTATTTACTGTCTGTGCTAAGTCAATCAAGTGGATGCTAACATCCTGCTTGCTGCAGCAATTCTGCTGAAATTAAACTGACATGCCACATCTTTAAGGAGCTTGCTTTTGCCAGTCTGAGCCCCCAGCCCCAGCCCCAGTGAAAACTGCGGGCTCAGCAGACGCTTTCAGACTGTGTAGGTTAGAAGAACCTTCATGAGCAGCAGTGACAGACAGCCCCATGGCACACAGACAAGACCTGGTGGGAAGCTGGCTTGTTGGGCACTGCCTTGGTGTGACTTACAGATGTGGGTGGTGTCTTGGCTCCCAGGAGCTGTGGTTCCTGTGAACGTCTGAGGCCTTGCCTCTGTTTGGTTACCTGCAGCCTGGGACTGCAGAAATGCTCCTGGTGTAGCATTTATTGACAGATAGAAAATAGTTATTGCTACTAGATGGAAAGATCTGGGAGGTTCTGTTAATGTTATCATATTAAGGGAGGAGGAGGAAGAGAAAGGGTAGAGATTGCAGAGCTTCTGGGAGGCCTGAATGATTACAGCTTCCATGAGATGCTTTCTTGAGCTACACATTGACATCCTTTTCTTTTGACAGGGACAGTCAGGTTCTGAAATAGCCAAACCTCCAAGCAGATGTTTGCTTTGCTGTGCTGATATAGAAGCGGGAGGCTCTGGAGCTGTGTGTGCAGAGGCCAAATGAATGTGTCTGCAAGGTACCTCTGTTTGCAGCAAACTGGTTTAGTGGAGAGGTGTGCCGGGAATGTTATGCCCCTGTTCCTGGGGGCCTGTGCAGGGCAGCCTGAGGGTGGTGCTGCCCTGGGACTGTCATCAGATGTAGAAGCTTCATGCCTTCTGGTGAAGCAGGGATGGGAACAGTGCTAATAGCGTGCATGCATGAGCAGGGAGTAATGTGCACTACAGGCAAAAGGGGAGAGCACAGAGGGGCTGAAGCTGCTGCGCTGAGATCACTCATATCAGATTTCAGCCTCTTCCCTTTCCAACAGGTGATGACACTGTTGTGTTCTTACATGGATTCTCGATTTGGCCAGTCCTAGCATGCTGTCTGGGTCCTTTCCGTTCATTTTGTATGTTCCAGCCTGCTGTTGGCCTGCTGGCTCACACAGCCTCATGCTGCTGCAGCTGCTGTACCACAGCTCTCAGTGGAGCCACTGCTGTCAGCAACCAAGCCACAGTGCTGCTGAGGTCTGCCTTTTGTTGGCTTTATGGGCACCTGTCTCATGTACAAATGCAAAGGTACTGCTCTGCTCCTTAGGGCACGGGTGGAAATGCACCCGGGGTATTGCAATCCCCCAACCCGGTGCTGCTCCTGTCCCCTGCAGTGCTGATGGATGTGGTGGATGTGGTCGTGAAGGAGCAAGAGGCTGTGCCACCCCTGACCCCCCAGCAGTCCTTTGTGTCAGGGCTGGTCAGGATCTTGACAGCAGGGACAGGTGGAATGTCACACTTCTGAATTCCCAGGGCAAAGGTTGGCGGAAGTCGGTGATGAGTACCATCCCCCAGGGGTCAGTGCTGGGGCTGATTTAATATCTTCATCAGTGACCTTGACAGTGGGGTGGAGTCCACTCTCAGCAAGTTTGTTGATGACATCAAGCTGTGTGGTGTGGTCAACCGCCCAAGGGACAGGATGCCATCCAGAGAGACCCAGGCAGGACGAGCAGTGGGCCTGGGAGAACCTCATGAGGTTCAACCAACACAAATGCAAGGTCTGGCACCTGGGTTGTGGCAATCCCCACTATCAAGATAGTCTGGGGGATGGAAGAATTGAGCGCAACCCTGCCAAGAAAAGAAGATGTGGTGATGGCAGCTGGACATGAGCCAGCACTGTGCCCTCACAGCCCAGAAATCCAACCAGATCCTGGGTGCATCCAAAGCAGTGTGGCCAGCAGGGCAAGGGAGGGGATCTGCCCCTCTGCTCTGCACTGTGACACCTCACCTGGAGCACTGTGTCCAGATGGGGAGTGCTCAGCACAGGAAAGACACGGAGCTGTTGGAGTGCATCCAGAGGAGGGCCATGAAAATGATCTGAGGGATGGAACAGCTCCCTGCGAGGACAGGCACAGTTTCACTTGTTGGTGTACTGGATTATGTGTGACAGTGCCCTCTTTTCCCACTCATCTCTAAACATCTACCTTAAGGTAAGAATCGTGCAGTTGCTGTTTTTACACCATCTTTCATTTAGGCTTAATTTTGTTATCCTGTTATTCTGAGCAAATCTTTGTGAGAACAAATGATGGACATTTGGGCCAATTATCAGTACAAGGGGCTGTGAAGGAACAGAAAAATATGTTTGGGAGTGTGAATTGTCAGTGATGTACAGTATCTATTCGCACTCTAAAAGACTGAATTCAAAGTGATAATTATATGCTGTTTTTGCTGTTTAAGTGGTTTAATGCCATTAAGACTGCTACTTAATGGAAAAGCTTAGAATCAAACTAGCATGGGAATGCTAAAAAATTTAATGGATTTCTGTTTAAGTCATTCTTCCTATTAGGAAACAAATCTACCAAAATATATAACTAGGTCTTTGGATTCAATTATTAATCCTCTCTTAATATGAAGAGCAAAATTATCATTTAACATTATTTCTCTGAAATAGAATTTTAATGATACCATCATCTTGTAGCTGAACATGATTTTTCCCAATTGGAATAAAGTTAGGGGATGCTTAGCACTGAATCAATTTCAGTTATTAACCCTAAGCAGTTACAGTATGCCATCAACAGCATGTCTTGAACACCTATCAAACAGAAATGTTGTCACTGCTTTCTCATGCATCATCTGGGTTCACTGTATGAACAAAAGGCTTAGGAACATAGTAGATGCAATGGGATTGTAGAAGCAATGTGTGGGAAGGGAAGGGTGCCATATACCTGGAAGGATTTTCAATGGTCAAATCCTGATATTCTGTAGCTCTAAAATCTGATGAGCTTCATCATGATGGAATCCTGCCTGCTGAAGAAATGTGCTGTAGTTTAGGTGAAGTGCTTGTTTTGAGTATGGGATGAAAAAAGGGAGCAGGTAGAAGACTCGTCTGCCAGCTGGTTGCCCTTTTTGCAGGTTGGTTCTGGAGCAAATGGATTGGGCTGTAGCTCAGGCTTCTTGAGAGGGGATGGCGACGGTGAATTTGTATAGGAAGGAGCTATTGGTTCTAACCATTACTGCAAAGTCAAACCAGGGATAATCCCTTGCAGAATCTCTGTGAGACTTTTCTGGGAAGAATCCAGGTAAAAGTAGGGAGATGATTCAGTTCACTTTTCATGATCAGTCGTGTACCTCCAGATGTACTTTTATCTCACTCTTCCCTGGGACTTTATACATCTCTTCTGAAGACCACATAAACTCAAGAGATCCAGGCAGATCTTTGTTCAGTGGCACTAACTACAACAGCTGCTTTGTTCCCGTTGTCTAACAGCAGCTGGTTGTGCTTTAGGATATATATCCTGGAAAACTAAAGTTAGGAATTATGCCACGTGATGCTGTGCTGTTCGGATGTTGGTAATTTGGCAGCAGCAGCTTCCTGACACATTTGAAAATCAAGCAACCTCTTTAGGCTAATAAGATGTCCGTCCTTCATACTGTAAATATTTTACGATTTCATGCAACATGACTCAAGTTGATACTGAAGAAGGGGCTTGTTTGGCCTGTTAGACATATTAAAATTCCGGTGTTCGTGAGAGAATACGCACTGTTTCAGGTCACCAGTATACTTGAACTATACGATGTTACATATTGCCTTTTCATCTTCTACTGTGATCCCAAATTGTGTTGGCAGTAGCTAGGCTAATTGTAGGAGTTTTCTGTCTGGAAGTCCATCAGGAATACCACCATGCCAATATTAACACAGGTTCTACTACCATTCCCCTTCCTCGGTTTGAAGCAAAAGGGAAGTTGGAGTACGGGATCAAGCCCCTAATTTGTTACTTACATTTGATGTGAAGCTTAGTGTCCAAGGTCAAGCTCAGAGGTTAGCGGAATAACTCACGCCTGAGAGCAACTCATCATGTTAGACAGAAAGCAATTTGGTCCAAGGCACAGCATGTTGGAAGACTGCCACTTCCTTTCTCTTTCAGTACTCTTCTGCATTCCCACTGCTGTAAACAGCCTCCTTCTTTCTCTCAGAGTGGAACTGGGCTTCCTTCCTGAAGCCTTCCCGAATTCAAATTGCATTTGGCAATAATTTTGTATTTGTGTTTGATACAAAAGTTTTCAAAGGAACTCCACAGACACTAATCAGGGTAAAAATGCAAATCTAAAATCAGTCTTATTCTAATGTTTCCTTTGGAAACCATTTAATTTCTTACAAGCGCACTTTGGCAGATGATGTGGCCCTTACGGTAATAAATCAAGGGAGCATGAGACACTTCACTGCAGCTGCAGCACGGCTAGTTAGGATCCTATTCAAGAAAAAGGCTTAGGCAGTGTATTTTCTTTCCTGTACTCGGCTGTACCATTACTCCTCCTTATAGATCAAGTGAAAAGACTCTCAGAATGCTCTTATAATTGTCTCCTTGGAGTTACAATCTGCAAATGCTTTTTCTAGAAGATAAAAATACCCAAATTTTAATGGAGCCTTTTAAAATGGCACATCATTAACTCTCCAACCTCCTTCACGGTTTTGTAAATCTCTTTAATAAGGGTGAGAAGAAGCTTAGAGAGGTCTCTTTGATTAAAGGTTTGACCTGGAATTGCTTTGAATTTGTATTATGGAGTCAGCAGGTTTACCAAGGTGGTCTGAACTGAGAATCTTTTGAATTACTTTGCAGGTAGATCTGTAAAGAGAATAAGTATTATATAAAACTTCCTAAAACCACAGCAGAACCAATTAACCATCAGAGCACTATACTGAAAAGCCGAATCCACAGAGCATGGGGAGTAAAGAACCTTACTAGCCTACAGCCTCAGCGTGCCATGTTTGAGTTCCTGTGGCAGAACCTCCAGGCAAGGAGGTTCAGTGCCTCCAAGGCCCCACCAGCCTCAGGGCTCCTGCAGGCTTCTAGTACTTTTGAGGAATGGCCCAATTCAGCAAGAAATAGGATCAAGACAGTGAGTTCCATGGACCTGACTGTGCTCAGTGCTGCGCCACCGTGCATGACTAGGCTCTGAGGAAGTGATCAAGGACCAGGTTGGATGGGGTCCTGGGCAGCCTGGTCTAGAACCAGATGTGGCGGTTGGTGGCCCTGTCTATGGCGGGGGTGTTGGAACTTGGTGATCTTTGGGGTCCCTTCCAATCCAAGCTATTCTGTGATTCTATGATGCACAAGCCTTTTAACCCCACTGACAGTGCATCTTATGGGTACAAGTTTTTTAGAAGGTGATATTACTCTCAAGGGCATCTCTCTGCAAATGCATATTTGCTGCATTTGTTGGTGGTGGCCCTGTAATTTTGCCTAATGGAAATATTTCTCTGCAGGATAGAGGTGGCTTGCTTCTCTCTGCTATAACCTTTTGTAGGATCTCTAAAGCTTGGGCAAAACTTTCAGCGTGGGGCAGTAACCCTACACTGGATTTGTTGCACAACATTCAGTGGCTGCATAGGGGCAGAACCATCCAACAGATACAGAGCTCATGATAAGCTGGAGACTCACAGCCAGAAAAGTCAGATTTTCTTTGTTGATATCTTTTTTCTTAGATTTTAGCTTTTGTGGCATGAATACACTGACAGCATCCCTGCAACCATCAGCTAAGAGCAGAGACTTGCAGCACACATAAATCAGCACTGCTGTGCAGGCTGCCTTTGCTCTGGAGTGTCCAAGTCTGTTTTCTTTGTAGACCCTCGTGTCAGGTGTCAGCATGATGGAGCATGCCTTGAACGCTGTTGAATTTGGAAGACCTGGGAGCAGAAACGCAGTGTTAAGAATACCATTGTGAAGTCAGCTGGGGAATCAGTTTTAATTCCTTCCATTTGTCTTTTTTTCTTGGGTTTTGGGCTGTGCAGAATTGCAAACAGCATATATAGAGCAAGAAGTGCTTGCACATCTGAACTACTTGTGGTGATCGGTGATGTCAGCTGAGCCTCCCACAAAAGCAGCGGAATCTCCTGAGCAGGGACAGCATTGCCCAGACTTACCCAAAGCCCAAGTGTCAGCATGTTCCTTCAGCTGCCCCCATCTCCTGCTGCTCTGCCTTTGCCAAGGTGCTAGGGCATATTCTTTGAGGCTTCCCTCATGCGGGAGGTGTGTGCAGTCCTGCAGGGGAGAGCTGGTTCTCCTTTCTTCTCTCCCATGCCCTTGATGCAGGATGTGCCACCTGTTTTGTAAAATGTCACTTGGAGCAGCTCTTCTCAGGCAGACCGGGCACCTCCAGTGCTGCTGGTGGGGAAGGGGGAAAGGCAAACAGGAGTGGTTTTTCCTCTCCCAGCTGCTGGACCAGCAAGGCTGCTCAGAGTGGGCTCAGGTCTGGAGCAGGGAAGCATGGAGGATCCATAGAAGGAGTGGGCAGAGTAGAGAAGTGGCATGCCAGGAAGCTTTTTGGCTTTAAAGTGAAGGTCTTCGTGGCTCCTGAAGGAAAGCCTGTTCAGTGGTATGGTAGTTATTTCTGTCAGTTTGGTGGGAATATTTTGAAAAGAACGATTTCTAGTGGTGTGTTCTGATAAAATGTTCTTTCTCCCCTGCAATGCTAGCTTTAAAGATGCTGAAAGTGAATTTATTGGAATCCTGTGTACAATGTACACATCAACTTGATGGCTGAATGCAGACAGATATTTCTGCAGGATGCTCAGTGGTCTTAATTCTTCCTGAAGTTGGTGACAGAGGAAGTTTTGGCTCTTACCAGGAACCCTTAGCGTTCCCTTAGAGTATGCCCCATTTCTACAGGCTTTGGGGAAACTCAGTGCTGATCTGCTCCATCTGATTAGGTTGCAGCCAGGCTGAAATGCTATTGAGGAAAGCATTGCTGCAGAGATGCTTGCAAAAGAAAAGTACTGAAGGTGATCCCTGAAGTAGCTGGTATTCAAAGTGCGGCTCAAGTGAGGACGTGGCACATCAGATGGGACAGGGCAGAGGATATGGCAGAGCACTTGCAGTGCTCTTTCAGACAGCTGTGCCAGATGCACTGAAAGCATCTGAAGTTTTTGAACATTTGAAATTTTGTTGCTGTTCCTTTTGAGGAATGATAGTATATATACATTCCTTAAACAGCAGCAGCTGGGTACCTGCCTCCATCTGTGGTCAACAAGCAATCTGAACAAGGTGAAGCACTGAGCTGATTTTGGTGGAACAGTGGGATGCAGCTTTTTTGTGACTCCCCAGCAAGCTGCATACCTCCTTCTGGAGAGAGATTTTTCCTCGTTATTCCTGCCTGTGATAGCCTGGCCTTTTTGGAAAGGCAATTGCAGCATTAAAATCTACTCAAAAGACAGATGATGGAGCCAGGACAAAACCTCAGTCTGTGCAGTGTGCTGTAATAGTGGGACAGTGGGACAGTAACAAGGTGGCCACTCCAGGCCACTGGCCTCTTTATCTCAGCGGGGAGTGCTGGTCATCACCCTGGCTTTGGTCCACCTGCTAGTAACATGGTGCACACGGAGCTGTGGATGGTGCAGGCTGGGGCTCAGGGCACTGCAGTCCTGTGCTGCACGTGGGGCAGCACCGTGCCAGACTGCCTCTTGTGTTTGGTGCTGAGGTTCAAGGCCATGGTGGAGTTTCTAAAGAGGCAGTGCTGAGACAAATCCAGCTGCTGTACAGGTGAGGGGTTTATCCACCCCTTCCCCGTGTTACATATGGAATCTTATCATCACCACCCCTGTTGGAATTGTCCCCCTTCCTCACCCTCAGTTTTCCACAGAGGGGAATTGGGGCTCCTCACTTTGAATACTGCTTTGAATGCCTAAGCAGGCTGTATGTGCCCCTTCGTGCACATAAAGAGGGAGGAGGAAAAATAAAAATATCACCTTCTATTCCTTGGAGCTCTGACATCTGTCTCATATTCTTGATTTCCTTACTATAGCATTTCCTCATCTATTTTGCTGGGTGCGTAGGAGCCTTTATTGCTTCCAGTATTTGGATAAAATGAAAGTTATTGGATATTAGCTATTAGAAGCTAAATGAATAGCTCCTGAAACTTTTCTTGCTGGGAATCATTAATATACCATATGGATTCAACTCATGTAGCTGAGCTAATATTGCACCCAGAATTGCTAAAGCTATTCCTTTTGAGCCCTTAACACCTTACTGGATGGGACAGGCAGGGTTATTTAAGTAGCCAAGGTTTCAAACATGTCTGTACTGCAGTCATTCAAAATGTCACATGTACATCAAATTGTCAGCAAGACTCACGAAGAGCTGAGAACGGAGCTGCCTCCTGACTGCCCAATGTGCTGGGCACCTCCTTACCTCTCTGTGCCAGAGGTCTGGAAAGAGGTGGGGCTTAGGACCGGGGCCACACAGTTCTCAGCTCACTGGGCACTGGGGGGGTGGGAAAGGCTGAAAGGAGAGTGGGAGGTGGAATGAGGGCAAGAGACTGCCCTGACTGATGGAGATTTCAGCACAAGCAGCTTGGAATGGCTGTCAGTGCTCTCTCAGCCTCATGCAAACACAGAATTAAACACACTGGCTTTAATTACCTTCCTCATGCCTTTCTGATGTTTACCTTCTGTATGCTGGGAAATAGTTATTCTGGCTAAGCTGACAAATAGTAGTTCATTAGGATATGGTAATTTGATTGCTTGTGATTGTTTTTCTCTGCTCTTAGCATCTGAGACTGTTCTAAGTCATAAGGGAAAGAGTCCTGATTTGTACCACAAAAAACCAACCAAACAAAAAAACACAACCCAAGGAATATTAATTCCAAGAAACAAAATTGTCTGTTACCATAAATGGCTGCTAGCTGCAGCGAGCATTAAACTTAAATGTATCCACCCCCTCCATGTGGCACCACAGCTTTAGATCAGAGGCCTGAGTGCTGGGTGAAGCTGAAGAGGAACAGTGGAAGTTTTATAGCTCAGCCCTGCATTGAAATGGTGCTGATTTGGAGAGCCTGATGGATGAGACAGGCCTCAGGACAACAGGTGGAGCTGTGCTGAAGTTCAGGAACCAACTCAATGCCAGTGCAGCCATTTCTCCTATGGTTTAGTAACCGCGTTTCTGTTGACTTACTTGCCTTACCTTGTCTCATGAGATGAGATCTGTAACAGTGACAGAGAGCTTCCTTCTGCACCTGTGTGGATTCACCCAACAAGGGGATAAAAATTGGATTTTAACCTAGCAGCTCTCATGCTGTCGAGCATCAGGACATTCTCAGTAACAAGAGTGCTGCTCTTCCCAAGGCTGTGGCGAGCCTTGGGAAGGCTGGAAGCCTTCACAACATGTGAGCAAACCTGATCCAAGAGGAGCTGAGTGTGCATTGGGAGAGAAGGAATGGTCTGAAAGCCTCTCCTTCGTGCAGGTACAGGTAATTCTACTGCCTGTCGTATTTTAACTCCAGATGCCCTTCAAGCACACATCTAAGCTTGTTCCTGCAAGGGACCCTATAGGCCATTTCATTTGGACTGCTTGAAATCTCATGTTGACGACTTGTGATAAAATTCCACACATTAAATTGGGAAACTAGTGGCATGATACAGAATAAACTGCAGCACTGTGTGCATATGGCTCTTGGCATGATATTAGTCTTTGTCTATGAAGAATGTTCTCACAAAGTAAATAAAGAAAGCAAATGCACAAAGCCTCTGCATTCAAAGCACTCATTCTCCAGTGACATGTTCTTTCTCTGTCAGCTCTGCAGCACCTTCTGAAAGATGTGCTAGGGGTGGTGGAAACCATCTCCATTCACGACACACAATGGAACACAGTATCCTATTTTAAGAACGAAAGTCAGATAGCTGTAGGTACAGCTAATGTACCAAGTGCCTGAAGGAGAGCCCACATGGGTCACCCAGTGGTGCTGAAGGAACATCAGCAGCCTTATTCCTTCTTAGCTGCGTTGGAAATGAGCTGTCCAGAATGCTTTTTGTCTTTGGGCTCTGGAGAGTGCCGGGCTCCATGCTGTGCTGTCCCAGCACACCAGTGTGAGAGCAGAGCTCCTCAGGAATGGAATGGGTGTTAGGGGGGCAAAGAATGGGCAGGGAACCCTCATTCTCAGCCCTCATTCTTTTCTCCCTGCCAAATCTGACCAGCGGCCCCGATGCTTGGGAATGCTGTAGAGAAAACAGCAGGTGTGCCTGGGCCAAGCCTAGCTATCCTAGTGGGAGCAGGGGCTGCCTTGTTTGACTCGTTTCTTTTTTCTTTTTCTCTTACAGATGGCTTGTTTCATCTTGACTCCAGTTTTATTCATGTCTGTTTCTGAACAGAGCTTTATGGATGGGAGATGTGGGTGTTTTTTTTTTTTAATTTTTTTTTATTTTTTGTAAGAAGATGAGTTGTACAGTGCTTAATTAGGAGGGTGGAGAGCATCTCAAAATGAGACCTCCCTGGTGTGTGACGGCCTTGCGTTTCAGCTGCAGAGGCTGTATTGATTAATTTGTGCAGCCTTGAAGTGCTGTTGTGCTGCTTACCTTCAGTCTAGCAAATGGTGTTTTTATAATGAAGTGGAAAGGGTCTGAAATAATGAGACACAAAAAGAACCTCTGTGGTGGAGCAATGGAAAACTTCATCTTCTTAAAAAATGGACAGTGCGCCTTCTGGGTGATTAGTTGGCCCGAGGATGGGGCAGCACATCATGGTGACTGCTCTGCTTTCTTCCATCTGAGATGATGGAGGGAAGGCAATCTCTGAAATGAAGATGAGAACACAGTGAGGGTGCTTAAACTGACTACAGGCTCCTAGATCGATGTGATGAGTAAACTTAGACAAGGAACAGTGCATCACAAAAGCACACAGATTATACTCTGCCTGTACAGGGATGAGAAGGAAGCTCTCACTTACACCCTGAGAAAACCCACACCAAACCCAAACCCCAAAGTTTGTCATGCTATTTCTTATTCTGAACACAGGCAACCTACCAGGCATCTAGGTCTGTTTTCAGAGAGAAAGGAAACCAAATCTCTTCATGTTAGGGGAGTGGAATAGTCCCATGGGTGTCTCTATCTTATGGTGCATTAATTGTAGGAAGAAAGGTGGGAGAAAAACAGGAGGGGAACATTTCTCCTTGGCAATATTCTGATTGCCTATATAAACGTAGTCCTTGTGATTGACAGTACGTATTTGAACTGAATGCAAGACAAGCTGATCAGTGCTATTGTATCACGGCCTGTGATGCTTCTACCAGTTCCAAGCCTCTTCAGTTTGCAGAACAACAAGAAGTACTGAGTGATATTTGCTCCTTACAAGTGAGACAGTCTCAGTCCCACTTCCTTGGAATTGCAGTCCTTGGGGCTGTTGCCTTCTTATGCTGCTGGGTGAAGGCAGGGGTGGCTGGAGAGGCGTTCTGCAGAAGGACACAACCATAGGGAGGCTGTGCTGCTGAGTACAGCAGTGGGGCTGCTGACCTCTGCCTGCACTTCTGTTTTCCCGAAAGCCCGGAATGACTTGCCAGGAATAGAATCCAGCTGTGTGGTGGTACCCATCTTTCTGCTCTCTGCATGTATTTTTGAGATGAATACATGTTAAAACTAACCCAGTAGCCATAAAAATCAGGAAAAAGTACCCTGCTTGTAATAAAAATGTCAGACCCGCTTGTTCTTATTTAAGAGGAAAGAGTCATTGTGTGTATTGGAGATGGGGCCTGTGGGAAAGGTTTTAGGAGATTCTCTATATCCTGTCTCACTGCAGCACTGATGGCTACTTTGGAGCAGAGCTACTTAAAATAATAGTTTGATGGCTTCATTAAACTCTAAGTTTCCCCAGTGCAGAGTATAGTCCAGAGAGAGGTTTTTTTTAGTACGCTCTTAAAAAAGTCAACAGTCCATCCCTCCCTGATGTATACCTTTCACTTTGAAAACAAATGGTGCTCTAACTACTCCAAGTCCCATCCCTGTTCAAAGCATTCCTCTAATTAAAATAAATAAATAAATAAAATAGGCTTTATTTGTCTAAACTTTTGTGTTACCTGAATTAGAGAACTGTGGATTTGGTCCCAGTGTAATATGAATGCAATTGCAAAAATCAATGCATAAAACGGGACCTAGAAGAGAATTATATTTAACGAGAGACAGAAAATCAAAACAGATTCCAAACAAATTAGAAATGAAGACTGCAACAGCTTGAGCTAAGTTTGCCTTATGGGGAAAGCGTATTAATGTAACTAGGGTGATTTTTGTTTTGTTTTTTTTTTGCCAGAACTCCCTGTCAGTAGTATTGGCCCATGTCACGTGTTCTGTGACTTGATACACAGTGAGAGTAGCAGGTCAACAGTGATAAAATGACAAAAAACGATAAATTAAAGCTTTACTTTACAAAATGTTGGAACTTGAAAGATATTAGAAGGTGCTGATACAAAGGCTGAGCAACTGAGCTGCAGTAATATCACAGACAACAGAAGCAATATAGTATTTAGTCTAGAGAAATATCCTGTATTTCCCTGATCTAATAAAGTTTATTGGATCCATAATTTATTTTAGAAAAGGATCCAAATGATTTGAATTTGTTTAACCTAATGCAGTCTTAACCTTGCTAAAATGAAAGGGCTCTGTCTCGCATGTCACACAGAAAAAGATCTCCCAAATATAAAGCTTTTGGAAGAAAACAGTCACTTGTGGTTACAATATTGGAGTTGATTGTGGACTCTACAGTCTTCTCCAAAATGAGAATTCCACCTTCTTTCATATAGGTTCATTTAATTTAAATAGCACTGGAAGTTATAACTCTTCACCATCTAGGCTGTGAGCAGGAGGATGAGGTTTGATGAGATGTCACTGCTGTCTGCAACTGCCTGATTGGAGAGCATGGAGAGGCACGATGATGGGGCAAGAGGCAATGGGTGCAAGCCATTCACCTTCCTGATCCTGTACCATTTCTGGGTGCTAGGATCAATTACTGTGGGGCACGTGCTCTTTTGTCTTTTCTGACTGGGATTTTTTCTGCCTGAAGGAGCTGAATGAGCTTATACAAGGTGAGCTGGCTATTTACAGCTGCCTATCATTCTGTCAGGGGTGCTCTATATGCTTGATGGCCATGGCTCCATTTGGATGGATAGTTTAGAAGCCTTCAGTGCACTAAAAGACCACTGTTTCGTTTCTCCCTTCAGTTACTGCAGCATTCTTTAGGCATCCTCTTTGTTTCATTCATCTTGAAAAAAAAAAGCTTAATGAGCCCCACTCCTGATTTTCTGATGGTTTGCCTGTCTGAAATGGTCCTTTCCAATGGTTTATATTAATAATGCTGTTATCTCTTGATCATGTCAATGTTAATGCATGTAAGTGCTGTTTCTGCCTCATTCTCACATAATTACAAGCCTGTGTTTGGAAAATGAGGATATGTTTCCTTTCTTGATTAAGAAGGTTCTAAGACATTTTTGCATGCCTTGTAGGTAATAACTTATGAAAAGAGCTAGGAGAGAAGCCCGGCGCATTTCCCTAGTACTTCCCTCTGCTGAGCAGAAAGCAGTTTGTGAATGCTAATGAAATCAGCTTTGCGTTACTCCTGTGAAGTAGCTGTGCCTTATTCCCATGAGGAGATGGAGGCACAGCATGACTAAGTGACTAGTTGGGATTCAGTATGTCTGCTGGGACTCTGCATATGCTTAGGTGTTGGCTCGCAGTACTGGACCCAAGGGCCAAACTGGGATACAGTACAGTGCCTTGGTAATTTTTTTATTTTTTTATTTTTCCTAGAAACTACTATCATGTATCATGAAAGTCTTGTTTAAATTAAAACGTCTCTACCCTTTATGGTTGAGAAGTCTATTCAAAGTGTGAACTGCATGTAATCAATATCTTATTCCTGCACCCTGCCTGAAATAACAAATATTGTAAAGAAATAGACTGCAGCCATTTCTACCATGATAAGCTTATTCAAAAGTTTGTCATGAAGACTGATGCCAATGAACAGGTTCACCTCCAATCAAATGGCACGAGAAAGGAGCAGGGTAGGCACATTAATGCTGTTGACGAAGTTGAACACACCACGTCTTTTCTCGTCAGAGGGAATGGATGTTGGGTTGCATATGTATCCTCATTTCTTTCTGCTGATTCCTACTAGCATCACAAAGTAAGGAACTGTTCCTTAGAAGTGATCAGTGATGTCCCATAGCTTGAATTCTGCTGGTGGAAGCCATCATTTTAATAGCTTTTTCTTTTTATTATGGCGCTCCTTCATAGCTGTTGCATAGTCAGGATCTGTGTTTCAAACTAACCTGTATGACTGTAGCATTTAAACAGGTTTGTATTAGTCTGTTCCACCCTCTTGCATACTCCTGATTATTCTCTACCTAAGTTGTTTGAGTAGCTTCTTATAGTTTTACTGTTATAACATAGTATTATTGTAACATTTGGCTGTTTGAGCTTTCTAAAGCTTTTCTGGAGGAACCTGGAAAGCTGAAAAGGGTTGGTTGTGGATGGCCTGAGTTGTTCCTTTGTGTATATTTGTGTATAGGTGCAGCCCAGTATTGAAACTGTCAGTGGATCTGCTTGGGCAGCTTTGCTGACATGTGAGGATGGGTTACAGTGCAGAGGTTTGTTGGCTGTGTGCATGTTCAGTTCAGGAAATTTGTTGAGGCCCTATACTTGGTGAGATGAAGTTGCTGTCTTGGATGCAGCAGTGCTGAATCCCAGCCAGCTTCAGGACTGGTACTCTTATGTGCTACACTGCAGAGAATGGCATAAATTAGAGCCCATGCAAGGAGGCCAGCAAACAGCTTTAATTTAGTGGCTGGTAAGTGCTGCTGATCCCCAGGATCCACTCTGGAGGTGATTCTCTAAGCATGTGTGTCAGGGAGGTGATTGCTAACCCCAGCTTGTTGGCAGCATTGCTGCATGTAATAACATGGGGCTGGAGCAGCAGGGAGGCACTTGTACCTCAGGTGTTTTTTGAGAGAGGCAAGTAGTTAAATCACAGTCTGGACTGTAATGCAAAATGGGTTGTAGTGTGAGGAACGTACACACAATTCAAAGAACCAGCATGCCAACAAACAGCAACAGGAGTTTGTCTCCTGTTGCTCAGTCTGCTGGTCTTCACGTGGTAGGTCAGATTCTGAAGCCCCAACTCGCATGGACATGTGCACACAAAAGCATTTAACAGAAATTGGGTCTTGTCAGTCTTCTCACTATTGTAACAAATTACCTTATTAGTATTAGTAAAAATTGCTTTTTAAAAATTATTTTATTTGTGGCAGAAGGGAGACAAAGGGCAGTTAGCTGTCTTAACAGCTTCACCCCACGGAATCAGCTAAGATGGAAAGTTACTGCAGCATGAAGATCAGAGCAAAGACCCTGATGGAGTGCAGCTGGCTCAAATCAGCCTTGATTAATCCATCATCTCTGACTGCAAATTGGTGCTATGGAGTTACCAGGGTCACTGCACACAGGACAAGGCTGATACTGGGCCTTTCTTGAGGGGCTGGTCGTTCCCTCCTTTGCACCAAACCCTGAATGAGTAGTACTGAAGGAATGAAGGGAGCAGTGGTGCCTAACAAAGACTTATTTCCCTCCTTTCTGTACTTGGGCTTAAATCCTCAAGAGGTGGTACCATTGGTACCAGCAGGTCCAAATTCAAAATCCTTGCAAGCTTGTTAGCCCCCTGATGACAGGTGTATTCATTTTCTGTTATTGAAGTGCCACAGGTGCCTTAAGTTCTGCTGTTTGGGCTCAGAGATAGATAAAGGACACCTGTACTGGGTGCACTAATTTCCAGCTGGGGCTGCAGTCTGTCTGTTTTCCCCATAGGTTTTATTTCTGCCTTTCCTTCCTTTGTTTTTAGAGATCTTTGCCAGTCTTCTAGGTGACTGGTCTGCCTGCTAGACTGCCTGTCTCTGGGAGTAGGGAGCAGCTGGCTGTTGAGGTAGGAAAGAGTGAGTATGATGTTCTGATGCTGGAGTTTGGGCACAATAAGAAGGAAGGAATTGGGAACTCTTATGTAAAATACCATATTGGAGGCTGGAAGGGTGGGGAAGGGCTGCAATGCAGGTGTTCTTTGTTAGTATACCTGTGTATTGTAGGTAGCAGAGACAGCCTGAGGAAACATACTGGTTAGCATGGAGTAAGTGGAAAAAAGTGCCTATGAAACAAGGGTGTTCATTTCAAGAATCTTTTTTCTTCTTGGCTCAGGAAGTCTAGGAGACTTTTCAAGGTATGTGGGAAAGTCTCTGTCTTTGTAGTTGAGAGAAAAAGCACTTCAGAGAAACCTGTGTTCTTTGTGTTTCCCACTGACAACCTTAAGAGGCTCCTGTTGTGTTCTTGAGCATTGCTATTAATTGCTACTGGAGCGAGGTAACAGCAGGTAGTTATGAACATCACAGGTAACTCATAAGCCATGGGGAGAGAAGAAACATAGGAGGGAGTGCTGGTGTTAATTTACTGCTGGGCTCCATACCGAGCAGTGACAACTGGTCTTGATGTGGCTCACTACAACTGAATTATGTTCCAGTGAGAGCCTTCTGCAGGGCTCCTTGTTTGGTGAATGGGCCTTTGTGGCTCATGGGCTGCAGCATATGACAATGTCTGTATGGCATAGAGGACTCTGGAAGCACAGTTCAGATACTACATGCTACTCTGTGGGGCTAAGCAACTAAAACACAGGGAGCTGCAGAACTCTGCTGAGGTGTTTTGTCACTACAGCTTTTGCCTCACAAGATTGAGGTGTACCATTCTGAATGAGTGTAAAATGCTATTAGATAGCTGTGCCCCCCCTTATTTTTCCCTTGTAACAGCCTAAACTTTAGTGTTCTGAAAAATGTGGTGCTTTTCTATCAAAAGGGAAGTTTATAATATTTCTTTTTATTAAACTGCATCCTTGAGGAGTAGTCCATCATATTGAATAAATTACCTAAATGTTTTTCTAGTACTTGCTTGCTTTAATAGAATCATTAGTACCACAATGACTTATAAAGCAAAATGTCAACTAACTGGAAAATGCTTTGCAGTTCTCCTGATGTTACTTTCCTGGGCTCTTCATATACGTATATAATGTTGCTACACATTTCATAAGCTAAGATCCTAGTGTATTTATTTTGAAAGCAGGTATGGCATTAATAAGCTGAAAGCCTCCTTAAAGCAAGGTTTTAAGACAGCTGGATCCTGCTGAACCTGTAATTGTTGTTTGCTGTCAGGATCAACGACTTTCTGATCTCAGCAGAGTACTGGATGGCTGCAGAACTGCAATACAAACTCAGCTGCGGATATATCACCCTCTGCTTCTGCTCCATCCACACATCATAAATACCTGGAGGAGGAGAACATCTGCTGAACTAGAAGATTCCTAAATGTGAACCATCAATAATTTAACCAATTATAATTTATTTATTCCTTTCTTACTTATTGCACTATGGCTAAAATTAATGTTTTGGATTTTTTTGGCTGTTTTCTAACAGTATTGCCATAAGGAAAGATTCCTTATTCATAAATTCCTGTGGATTCAGTGCATCTGCAGACAATTTATTCCAGCGGAATAACTAGTATAGGTAAAGGGGTGGAAGGCTGAGAATTGTCTGCTTGCAAATTCCATGGCCAGACAATCTCTAGAGCATTCAGGACACCATAACGCAGGGCAAAAATGCACTTTTAATTAAATAATTACTTGCTCTGGACATTGGTAGTTTTATTATATTGTATTTTCAAGCTAAAAAAAATAGTTGACCTAAGTCTTATACCTATTTCTGAGAAGAAGTTGCCTGGTTTGTGTAGGTCTTGAAAGTGGCTACTGAGCTCAATGGGTGTCATCATAACAAATGCAGTCAAGGAGAGCCAGCATGGTTTAGTTTCTCTCAGGAGCTCAGTTTTAAGCTTTTCTTATGCTTGCATATGCTCCAGGTCCCCAGTTATTCTGACAACCTCATGCTTGACTGAGTCCAGCACACCAGTATCTTGTACTGAGAAGCTGAAAACTAGAAATTCTGCTTTCACAAGTGGCAGAGGGGTGAATTTACTCCTCTGCACTCATGCTGATCCAGCCCAGTGTGTATTTGTCCTACTTTGTTCCATGTTGCTGTTCAACCTGTCTGTGAGGATCCCTGTATCTGTGCACACCTGTGTTGCTGCCTGGGGTTATGTCATTTCAGATGCAAGATTTAGTGTTTCCTGAGCTTTGTTATGTTCCCCTTGATTCATATCCGAGGCCTGCTGATAACCGCTGGTGGGGTTTTCAGCAGGTACAGCACTGCTGCTTGCCGGAGTATTGGGCATTCCCCTCAACTTGCTGTTGTTTGCTAAGCTGCTGAGAATATCATTCCAGACATTAAAAGATATTAAACAGCATTGGCTCCATTATTGATCTCTGAGGGATGTTACTAATGGTGCGTTGAACTTGTTGGAGTTAATGACAACATTAGGGGTTTTTACTTAAACCAGTCATGCTGTGCTTATAGGATTAGGGTAGCAGTAGCTGATGCCATGCGTGTTTTACTGTGTTGCACAGTGTGCCTGGATGCATTTCCTCTTTTTGGCAAACTTTTTCCACTCCCTCTCCATTTCAAAGAAGAATGTGTGCCACTTATGTTAGTCATGATTTGTGGCTTGTGTTTCCAAGTGCAGCCTCTGGAGCTCAGCTGTGCTGTGCTGAAGGGCTGTTTTGTTTTTGATGGTGTGCTATTCCCTGTGTTGCACTTCCCATGTTTTGGGGTGAGGTATTGCTAAGCTGTTGCTTTGCTGTGTGCTCCACATCAGGGGATCAGGGTATGCTGGACAGCTGTGAGGCAGGCAGTGTGCCCAGAATGCTAAGGGGACGTCCACAATACCACTCACTGTTTTGACTCATTGCTTTGATTGTCTCCTGCCTGAGTTCAGCTACTAATGATGGCCCCAGGGGCAGTGTTGGCTATAGAACATTGGCTTTGGGGATTGCTTGTATTAGCGATAATGGACTTTAATTACAAGTGAGTGGAGGTTGCTTAGATTCTATTAGTGTGAACAGTAACTTTGAATACCAGATGCCCTACTCCTGATAATAGGAAACAAGTTAGATGTTGGGGAGCAGCAAGGGCAGGCTGCTCTGCAAGAGAAAGCGATCTGGGAGTCATAGGTGACCATGAGCCAGGAGAGTAATGACCACCCTCTGCTTACGGACACCTTCTGAAACAAGGGGAGAGGCCATGACTAAGACCTTCCAGCTCACTGTTCCTTTGGCTTGTATCGCAGTTAGGTCAGAGCTGGCTTTGAGTAGTTGAACCCTGCCAGTGAGATGTTACAGAGCGCTTTGGTGTGCTTGGACCCTTATGTTACAGCAGGAGATGTGAATCTCTTTAATTTGTACATCCAGAAAGGTGGAAGTGCTACTGAGGATTAACTATGTCTGTTTTTTTTTAAAAAAAAAAAAAACACAACTTTATAATATGAGCTATGTTCTTATAACTGATGAAGGGAATTAGGACCTGAAGCTTAATGTCTTTTGTCTAGAAACTTAATCAGCTGTGAGATTGACCATGCAAAACAGATAACAGGTAGTTAATGAAGATTCCTCGGGTAAGTGTGAGATGCAAGGTGCATTGAGAACAGACAGGAATGAAAGGAAGAATTGTGTACTTTGGCAGCGGGCTTGATGGATGGTGAATTAGGGAGCAGTTCAGTCAGCCTGGGTGTGGTGTGATGTATTATGGAATCTGATGTCCTGATTACTCTAGTGCAAAAGAAGAGAGAGTGTTTACAGATCAAGAGACTCAAATCCATTGTCTTCTTTCCCTGCTTTAGAGCAGGACTGTGTTTCTTGCTTGTGCTTGTGTCAGTTTTTATGGCATTCCATCTTCCTTACTGCTCAGGGTAAATCACTCTCTAATTAACGAAGAAAACCTTCCAGGTTGTAATGACATAGATAGCTTTCTTTGAACCTTTCCGGCTTTAAGACCTGCCTAAAGTCTTATGACAGCCAGTACTTAACAAATGATGATTCATTTCATAAATACCTGTAATGTCCCCTGTGATCTTATCTACTCTGAGGAGAAAGCAGATGGCCAAATGGCAAGGCAGTTCTTCTGGTTTTACTACTTTTCCACTGTTTTTCATACCACAGGGCTTCCAAACCCATGCAACTATGGTTTTAACGAGTATGTTGCACTGCAGATGCTTTCATGGTCATACTTTCATAGAATTCTTAGTGTTGGAAGGGACCTTTAGAGGTCATCAAGTCCGATATTCCTGCAATGAATAGGGACGCCCACAGCTCAGTCAGATGCTCAGAACCTGGTCCAGCCTGCCATTGAGCGTCTCCGAGTCCTTTTTGGCAGAGCTGTACTCCATCCTTACATTCATTCCCAACTGGCTTCTCTTTGTTTAATGCAATTACTGGGCACAAATTTAATGTGCTACTTTTTTTTGCTTTCCCAAGAAAGTTATGTCAAATGGAGTCTAATGTTGATCTCTGTGGAAGCACACTGAGTTGCTTTTCCTGTTCAAAAGTACTGCTGACCGGCATCATTCTGTTTATGATTTCCAGTTAACTTGCTTAACAATCTGACAGTGCTTCTGTCTGAGCCAATCTCATTCAAACATCTTAATGATTTTTGTGAGGCGTTGTTGTGGATGCTTGACAAAAGTCTAAATATCGCATCCTATGTTCCCTTCAGTTACTATTTTTGTAATTTGATCAAACAAAGCAATCAATCTTCCTTGTCCCAGTTTGTTTTATTGGCTATAGTGTCACTGCAAGCATCGAGCGCATGGTGGAGTTTTCAGCCTGGATTAAAGTTGGATTGTTTTGGTGAGAGTTAGTGGGGCTGCTATGATTTCTGCCTGGACAGACAGGCATTACTGTGTGGGTGGTGAAAATAGGGAAGGCGCACATATGACAGACTATATCCTGTGCTGTGCCAGGAGCAAAGGTGCTGTGATGGTTCTGAGCCCAAGCTGCTGTGCAGATACTGATGCAGTAGGAACCATCCTATGGCTCAGTATGTGTCCTCCATCTCTATATTGTGAAGGATGAGAGAAGGGCCCCACAGTAAAAGAGAGAAAGGGACTTCACAGAAACCGGGACGGGGGAGTGAAAAGATAGTTTATGTAGAAGTTGTTAGAAGAATGGGAATTGCAGACACTGGGTCTGGAATAACAAGGGGGATGAAGGCCATAAAGATAAGGGTGCAAAAAACAGGTTATAGGTGCAAAAACAGCTCGAGGATAGTGAGGTGATTAGATGCCCACAGGGCAAGCTGGAACCAGTTTGGAGGGTGCCCTTCCTGCAGGGTCAAAAGTTTACAGACTACAAGACTTTGTGAGGAAGATGATGAGCCCTAATCCCAAAACCAACCCCATGGCTCACTATGCACATGCAAGAGGGGAGGGACCGCATGCTAATGGGGTCTTGGAAAGGTAATGAATATGTATCTGAATTCCTGCAAACTATTGATTATGTATTAGTTCAGCCTATATCTATAGCACGCTTTCTCCTAACAGTGCGCAAGTTAGGTGGAGCTATCCTCCTTGCACCAGGGCATATGCACATCGTTAATAAAACATACCTGCTCTATATCCTTACAGGCTGTGGGGTTTGATTTCCCCTTGTCCTGTCACCAGTGAGAAGAGACCAACCCCACTCTTGCTCTAAGCACCTTTCAGGTATTTGGAGAGAGCAATAAGGTCTCCCCTCAGCTTCCTCTTCCTCAGTCTGTACAGCCATGTTCCTTCAGTAGTTCCTCATAGGTCATATTCTCCGAGCCCATCACCAGCGTTATTGCCCTTCTTTGGCCATGCTCCAGCACCTCAATGTCCTTTCTGTATTGAGTTGTCCAAAACTGAGCACAGTACTTGAGGTGGGACCTCACCAGTGCTGAGTACAGGGGCAGGTCCCTAGTCCTGCTCACCACACTGTTCCTGATAGAAGCCAGGATGCCATTGGCCTTCTTGGCCACCTGGGCACACTGCTGGTTCATATTCAGCTGACTGCCCGTAAGTACACCAAGGTCCCTTTCCATCAGGCAGCTTTCCAGCCACTCCTCCCCAAGCCTGTAGGGTTGCCTGGGGTTGTTGTGACCAAAATGCAGGATCTGACACTTGGCCCTGCTGAAACTCATACAGTTAACCTTGGCCCATCGATCTAGTCTCTCCAGATTCCTCTGTAGTGCCTTTCTCCCCTTTGGCAGATCAACTCTCTCTCTCCCAATGTGGCATCATCTGCAAACTTACTGAGTGTGCACTCCAATCCACTTGTCGAGATTGTTAATAAAGATGTTGAATAGAAGCAGCCCCAGTACTGAGCTCTGGGGGACACCACTTGTGACTGGCTGCCAGCTGGATTTAACTCCATTGACTGCAGTTATCTGGGCTTGGCCATCCAGCCAGTGTTTCACCCAGTAGAACATACAGCCATCCAAACTATGGGCAGCCAGTTTCTCTGCAAGTTGTGGGGGGCATTGTCAAAGACTTTACTGAAGTCCAGGTGGACCACATCAGCAGCTTTACCTTCATCCATTAAGTGGGTCACCTTGTCATAGAATGAAGCCAGGTTTGTCAAGCATGTTCTACCATTCATAAACCCGTGCTGACTGGGCCTGATCCCCTGGTTGACCTTTAATTGATCCGTGATGGCTCCTAAGATTATTTGTTCTATAACCTTCCCCAGCACTGAGGTGAGACTGATAGGTCTGTAGCTACCAAGATCATCTTTCTGGCCCTTTTTGAAGACAGGTGGCGCATTTGTCAGTCTCCAGTCTACCTGGACATTTCTGGTTAGCCAGGACTGTTGAAGGATGATGGAGAGGGGCTTGGCAACTGCATCTGCAACTCCATCAGATTGGACTCGATGATCTCTTGAAGTTCCTTCCAACCCCTGCTGTTCTGTGTCCTTCACTTGTGTGCTTCAGCATCAGCACAAAGGAAACTGAGGAGATAGATAGATCTTAACATTAAATGCTCCAAGCTGTGAAATGCTGTAATGCATGGCAGAGTTGCAGGAGGACAGGGAAATGCTCTGGGTCTCTGCCTCTGGACTGAGAGGCTTGAGGGGGAGAGCTAGGTGAAGCCTGCAGCCTTGCCCTGCTCAGTGGGAAGGAGCGGGGTGCTGGTGGTGTCCAGCTGGTGCAAGTGCTGGGGTGCTCCCTGCTTTCCTGGCAGTGCTGCTGCGCTGACCCTGCTTGTCTGAATGGCTCCTGCTCATGGGAATCTATCTAACAGGGCTTGGAGTGCAGCCTTGCAGTGCTGGCCCAGCTGGAGCACTGTGCATGCACCTGAAAAACTTCCTGCTGAGGCACTCAGCATGCTGCTTCTAGCAGCTCTATGCCCTGGCTTCTGAGGAATCACAGCAATGCTCTGATGCCATGCTAAGTGTTATCTTTCTTCTTCCACCCCTCAGTGTCTCCTGAAAGACGAGGACTCTCGTTTGTGCCCTGTATGTGCTGCATAACAGCCTGGCTGCAGCTGGCACTTTGGACTCACACCACATGCAGAAGGTGCAGCTGTGGCTGAGGGATGTGCTGATTCTTGATACTGTGCTGCTTTTAGGTTATTTGGGGGTGGGGTGGGGGAACGGTCAAGATTGCTACAGCTGTTTTGGAAGCTCCTGCTGTCTTCCTCTGACTCCTAACTGGCTAAAACAACCTGATGTGCACAGTTTTCTGGAAAATCAGGAAATAACGTCAGGAACAATAGCATGTGCTCAGCAGTGTGTCACCCAAATAAATGAAATGGGTAACGTTGCCGTGAGCAAATAGGATTTATAGCAATTTCAGCATGTGGGTGTGGGAGAAAATGCAGACAAGTAAAATAAAAGAAATATTGGTTGTTATTTTTTCAAGTAATAGTAGCGTAAAATATTGTCCTTGGGACAGCAAAGTTACCTTGATTCTGAAATAATGCACTCAGGCTCTGGCTGTCAGTGTTATATCAAAGCCTCAGTAAATTTTTCATTCCCCCAGGTATTATTTCACAGCTATTGTCTTTCATACCAAATTCCATTTGTAACGTGTATTTATAGCTGGAGTGATCTTTGAGATTCTTCATAATATATAAAAATGAGGAGGCTGCCACAAAATGGCTTTTGGTTTCCTCACGGGTTTGCAACATAGATGTTAAAAGCAGATGATTTAAAACAGCAATTTTATTAAAAATGTATTATTGTCATCTGTAGCTTTCACAGCCATTCACCATAACTACACTGGCTTCCAAGGATGCCAATGAGAAGCTTTGAATCTGCAGCTGTCTTCTCAGTTTATTTCAAGCTTTGAGGCCAGAAATCTGCTGGACCATATTTATGCTAAATAATTGTGTGCCAGACTTGTGTCAATAGAGGCTCTGGTTCACTGTTTGAAAAAAAAAAATATCTTTCTATATGTATATATATATACACACACATTAAGCCCAATGGGCTGTTCTGCTATTCTGCAGACCACTTCCTAGGTGGGTTCATAAGCACTTGTGTACGTCACAGCCACTGGCTTTGGGAGTGACCTGCTCAGAGCTGCCCAGGCCCCATGTGCATTTAGGGAGATCAGCCTTGGGTCAACCCTCTTTGTCCAGATGACATGAGCAGCATGTGAGGCAGGGATTTCAGCCTGGCTTCCTGTGTTCTGGTGGGTGCCTGCCTCCATCTGGGAAGCTGGGATGTGCAGCTCAGCCTTGCTGTTGGTGTCAGAATTTGCTTATTGAGCCAGGTCTCATTCAGCCCTCTGCTGCTTTGAAAGGATCACCCTGCATCACCCTGGTTGGTCTGCCAAAACAATACAAGCAATGGCATTTAATTAAGAGAGATTAATTAGGCCAGACTGTGCGTTCAGCAGTTACAACTCAAGATTCAATACAGATATCTCTGGAAAAAGCTATTGGTGAGAGGAGCAGCTGTGTTAGTAAGGAATGAAGTGGTGGGAGAAGACTGATTCTTAGCGCTTGGCAAGCAGGAAGCATGTTGGTAAAGGAGTACTAGTGCACATCTGAATTCACGTGGCCACATTTCTTGAGCTGGGGGGCATCAGCACCCTCATCAGCAGCAGAAAAAAGGTTTCCTTTAGTGTAAGTGCTGCAAGAGATCACGTTCTCGCCTAACCACACATGCTTCCAGCAAAGGCAGAGTGAATGCATGGCTGTCCTGCCCCACTCCCCTTTGCGCACCTGTATGAGGGACAGCTGGGAGAAAGCTGTGTCTTTGCAGGCTGAGGGGGAGAATGTCTTCTGTGGTGTTAGCATTATGTTGTTTAGGCAGCTTCCTCTCCCATCTTCTCTAACTGTTGAAGAGCCAGATAAAATACAGGTGTGGGAAAGACTTTGACAGTTCGGTGCAGCCTATTGATTAAGTTGGCACTTATGTCAGCAATAGTGGAGAAAGCTCAGCTCGAGTGGGGTAATGGCAGTGCTACAAACCCTGCTTTTGTGAGCTGAGTTAGTGAGAGAAAACAATATTTTCTCCCTGAAGAAACAAATAAGATCCTCACTTGCTACATTATGGCATCAAGGAATTACATCATAAATTGCTATTTTTGTCATTAAACTGCAGGGCATTTTTTTTAAAGCTAAGTGTTCATAAACAAAACAAAGTGGAGACATTAAAGCAGACGGGTTATACTTCAAGGTAGTGACTCCATCACTTTTTTTCCCCACCTCCTGTTTTTATTATTCTTTGCTCCTGATAATAGCTTCTTTAGAGGAGGCTTTAAAAATGGATTGTCCATGATGTTCTTCAGTGTGTCAGATATAAATAAAGAAGTGCTGCGTGTTATTTTGTTGAAAGCTTCTTGTAGCGCTTTGTAATCAGGGCAATTATAACTTTGCCTGTAGTTTGTCTTGTGGGTTTGCTGTGCGCACCAATTAAATCAGTCAAGAATTGAACATAATTGCTTGGCCTCCTTGTACATCTGGAAACTTGCTTAGAGTGTAGTGATTTCTAAAGCTGACTCCCCTGGATCCTACATTATTTATGGCAGCAGTTTTTCTTATCCTTCCAAATATGCCTTGAGAATTTTCTGCATCTTTTTTTTTTTTCCCTTCGCTTCTTACTACTTCAGTGTGTGGATCACAGTCACAGGTAAATGAAATACACCTGAAAAGTGCAGAGCTACTGCTTTCCTGTCAGGGGAAGGCAGTGAGAAGAAAGGAGCAGCTGGGGTGGGCTGGGTGCAAGGCAAGGGGGGATGCTTATCTGAAGGAGCTGCAGAGCCTGTGGGCTTCAGTGATGAGTGTCCTGGTGTGAGGTGCATGCACTTAGGTAGGGAGGAGTAAGAGCTGGTGCCTTCAGATAGCAGCTTACTCTCTGCTCTTTCCTTCAATATCTGCCATTCTTATTATGTGTCCTCTTAATCGTAAGCTGACCGTATATGTTCCTTAGTGCATACAAGCTTGATTCTTCTCTAGAAACACTTTCTTTGCCAAAAAAAAAAAAAAAAAGTGAGTTTATTTTACACACTTTCTTCAGAGTACAGTCTGTGACTTGCTTCATGGAATGGTACCTCCAAATGATGACAATTCACCATACTGCTCTGCTCTTTCCCTTTTATGCTAGTATGTCCCAGTTTGATGATAAGGAAATGGCAGCTGAGCTGCAGATCAGGAGCTGCCTCCTGGGGCAGCACAGCCCAAGGCTCCTGCCTTCTTTGTGGGCAGCATCTTCAGGGAGCAGGCGGTGGCTGGGGGTGGATGGGTAGTTCGAGTAAAGTAGGACATCTGCTTTTCAAAGGGACGTTTGAAGCTCTGGATTATAAAATGTAATGTCAGAAAAAAAAAGAAAAAAAAAAAAAAAGGGAACCCAACACTGCACTGCTGAGGGAACACATCTAAACAGAAACTCCAAGGTCTGAGTCATTAAAGCAACCAAGCCCACAATCCATTCTGTTTAAGGAATTCCTTATGAACCTATCATCCTTCTTAGCACTGGGGTTGTAGGAGTGATAAAGGAAGTGGGAGTGCCTCTGGATGTAAAAATACTTATATTATGAACAGATTAATAAAGGACAAAAAGTCTTTCAAGGATGATTCCAACCTTGTGATGGCACAGCCCAAACGCTGAAGTTGGCATTGATCGAGTTTGTTGCTACAACTCTTTAAAAGCAGTAGAACTTCTAGTTGTTAGTTGTTATTCTTTTTTTTTTTTTTTTAATCTGACAAATCAAATAAATCCATTATCTAAATGCAGCTATATTTCTGTCAGGGGAGAGTGAGGATTAATGTCTTATTGGTTATCTTATGAGATCTGGAAGTAGATTTCTTATCTCTTTGTTCTCTTGGGTTTTGTTTCCCGATTGTTGTAATTTGTTCAGTATATATCTAACAAATGTATTTATTAAAAGTCTGAAAATGATGAGAGAGCATACGCTGGATTTGTCATAGAAATTGCTAAGTACTGTGCAATATAGACACTTTGAATAACACCGCTTTGCTGCCCAACATTTTTACTGGTTTGGTATAGAATTATTAGATGCTGAAGTGGCTATGGCATTGTGTAGATTTTTGAATGATATGGTTAATGATAGAGCTTAACAGCTTAATATCTTTATTGATGATCTGGGTGAGGGCATTGAGTGCACCCTCACTAAGTTTGCAGATGACACCAAGTTGGCAGAAGTATTGATCTGCCAGGAATAGCAAGGCCCTAAAGGGGGATCTGGACAGGCTGGATAGCTGAGCTGAGGCCAATGGGATGAGTTTCAGTGAGACCAAGTGCTGAGACCTGCTCTTCGATCACAACAACCCCAAGCAATGCTACAGGCTTGGGGCAGAGTGGCTGGAAGACCACTGTGGAAAAAAGGATCTGAGGGTGTTGGTTGATACTCAGCTGAACATGAGACAGTAGTGTGCCCAGTTGGCCACAAAGGCCAATGGCATCCTGGCCTGTGTCACAGATAGTGCAGCCAGTTGGAGCAGAAGGTGATTGTTCCTCTGTACTCAGCTCAGGCGAGGCTGCGTCTTGAATATTGTGTTCAGTTTTGGGCCCCTTGCTACAAAATCATTGAGGTCCTGGGGTGTGTCCAGAGAAGTGTAATGGAGATGTGAGGGGTCTGGAGGACAAGCCTTATTGGGAGTGCTGTGGGAACTGGGATGGTTCAGGCTGGAGAAGAGGAAGCTCGGGGGAGACCTATATTGCTCTCTACAACTACCTGTAAGGAGACTGTGGTGAGGTGGTGGTTGGTCTCTGCTCTCATGTAACTAGTGACAGGACAAGAGGAGATGGCTTTAAGTTGCGCCAAGGGAGGTTCAGGTTGAATATTAGGAAAATTTTGTTCTCTGAAAGAGTGGTCAGATGCTGGAATGGGCTACATGGTGGAAATGGTAGAGTCACCATCCCTGGAATTGTTCAAGAACCGTGGAGATGTGGTACCAAGGAACATGGTTAATGGGTAGTATTGGTGATATGTGAATGGTTGGACTAGATGATCTTAGAGGTCTTTTCCAACCCTACTGATTCTATGATTCTAGCTTATAGTCTGACTGTGGCTCAAAAGCTAAGCAGAAGCACAAACACATGAATAACCTCTGAAATATGTCATATTTCTGCTGTTCTTCTGTCTTCTTGGTAGTGGCCAGCAGGATTAGGCATCTCATACTGAGCCTTGAGTATGAGATAATTAAGTAGTAGCAGGTGGGGCTTGAGGGAAGAGAGAGCAGTTCTTGTGCTTCTGACTTCAAATTTATGAACTGTGGCATTCAGGTGTTGCTCAGTCTGGGTTTTTGATGTGGTCTGTCCTCTGTACTGAAGGAAGATATATTCTGAGGAATTTCTTTGTTGCCCTTAGTAAATTAAATGACATACTTGTATATAAGGTATGGAGACTTCATCTTTCAAATGAGTATTGAAATGTATGTCTTAATCATTACATATTCCAAGAACACTTGGTAAATTTAGGGATGCATGTCTGTTTGCTCATTACAAATTTTGAAATCACAGACTTAAAATAATCCTTGTGAAATATTACTGTATGATGTTTAATTTGATTTGATACACGTATACAATGAAATGTTGCTTTTGCTTTAATATGAGATGTGTTCTGAATAGTGTTTTTGTATAAAACACTAGTGTGAGGAGAGACCAAGGAAGGTGCCAGTGAGCTTCTTCAGCAGATGAGGTGGAAGAAAACGTCTGGTGTATAGCAAGATCATCAATGAAGAGATATGAACTGGAGGATCAAAATGGATTCTGAGGTGGTGAGGAAGGCTGGTGAGTTGACCAGAGAAAGGTATGTGTTTTGTGTTCCAGGATTATTCTCTTACACTTATAGTCAATTAAGAAATCTAAAAATTGATGCGGCCTGAAAGATGTCTTTTGGCTATTTGTAGCAGCCATGATAACAATAGTAATAGGGGGTATTACTGCCAAATATGCCTGCCATTGTCTCTTAAATACATATAAGAACTAGCAGATAAGTTTCTATTATCATGACATCAGTTTACTGAAACTAAACCTTTAATTGAGATAGAGGAATTATTAATGATACGTCTGAATGCATTAAAAATGGGCTTTTTATGGCACTGGGTAGAAAAAGCCAATGATTTTCTAGGCTATTTCTGACTTATGTCAGCACAATGATGGTGATGACTGTTGCTTTGGGGGAAGGGGTGCAGGTGAACTTCAGCCCTTGTACTGAATGGGAGCAGGCCTTGGGATGGTGTTGTGCCTAGCTGTCCAGCCAGCCCCTGGCTGGGTGCTGGGGAGAGCAGGAGGACTTGGGTGTTGCAGAACCCTGGAAATCTGTGTTTACAATGACCAGAGTTCCAAAAGAACAGGGATGTGTATGTTTGGCTTTAAAGTAATGATAAAGAAGTATTGCACAGTGTGCAGGAGAAGCTGGATTTTTTTTTTCCTTGTGAGTGTTGAGCTCTGCACCTAATAAATGTTTTAGAATAACAGTGGGATGCGAAATATCCTGTCAAGTTTTGATGGGAGTATTCTCCATCTACTGGCGGTTCATGATGGTGTGTTAATACAGAGGTGGTGATGGTTTTTGCCACATCTGTTCCAAGTGCATCTTATCCAAAGTTGATGCAAATAACCTGTATTCTGGAAGTGTCCCAGGTATCTTATCCTACATGCCATCTGTCTTAGCTTTTTCCTTTTTTTTTTTTTTTTTTTCCAGTGATAAAATGTTCATCATTAACCAACACGCTATTTTATAAACCTGTTTTAATGTTATGTTGCTTTTCTCCCTGCCCTTCTGCTTTCTCTGGTATTTCTCTTTTCAGACAATAGGACAGTTCTCTCTGGGTTACAGGTACAACTTCTGCATTGCTGCAGTGTTACGGCTGGGCACCAATTGCTCCTGGTCTAGTTGAGACTGAGCAACTGGTTCATTCTTGATGTGCTGAGAGGCTCAGTGATACAAGTCTTGCCAATGAAATGGAAAAGACTGCTAGCAGATCTTTCCCAGTAATGTTGTACCTCATTTGTTTGATCTGTGCAAGGAGATGTGCGTTTCCTGCTCATTTGAGTACCTTTCAGTGCTGTTGGGGATGCCCAATGCTGGGCTCTGAAAATTCCAGGGCAGGGGGAAGGACCCCTGGTGAAAAAGGATTAAAAAGAAAAATCAGTTAACGGGGATGGGGGGTTAAAAAATAGAGAGGGAAAACTCTAAATCAATTAGACCTATACCCTGGTCCCAATCCTGCCCCAATAGACAAGTGTGGATGGCAGTACCTGTGGGAAATGGGCAAAGCATCCTGAGATTTTTTTTTTCTCTTAGTACTGAGGCCTTCAATATAATGTAGTAAAATAATACTTAATAATAGTCCTCCATCTAGCATGATTTTTTTTTTTAGCTTTTAGAGTTGATTAAGACAATTACAGTTTATGAAAATGCTGGGAGAACTTGGTCTGGAAAATCTCCTGCCATCTTGTGTTAATTTGTGTGAAAACTGACCTTTTTGAAAGCCCTCGATTTTTGGCAACTAATTGAAAGATAATTAAACATGAGTTGCAGTAAAACACAGGGAGCTCGAGGCTTTTTGTCCTTTAAAATCTACCAGGATTTTTTTTTTCCCCCTTGTTTTCATTAGTGGGAACAGGTGTTTCCATGGGTGACTTGGAGTGTTGGGGAGAAAAACATGGGAGGGGAGATGTAATAACAGGCTTGCGATTGCTAGCTATGAGCTGGTTCAAGCTCTGTAATGGTTTCTTGAAACTTTTTGTATATACTTTTTGTATATAAGAGTAATCCAACATTGTATAATAATTATGACCCAAAGTGTGAATTTGTCATTTCCCCCCCCTTCCCCCCACCAGTAAATTATAGTGCTATAAAAACAGGGAGATGCATGTTTCTTTTCTCTGAAAGTTATGACAGAGTGAAAGAGCTGGTCTGGGGCATGCTATTAAGACTTTTCCCTTCTTTCATCATTTGATGGTGCTCTTTCTGCTGGCCTTAACTGACAATCTTTGTTTTCAATGAGAAACTCTGAAAAATAGCTTTCTCTGTGACAGGATAGAGTTTGGTAGTAAGACAGCTGAAAAGAAAAAATAAATGTGTTTTTCAGCTGCTTTTCTAAGCAAGTTGCAGTACTACCTTAATAAACTGAACTCAGTGTAGGACTTTGAAGAATGAATGTTCCAAACATTAAGATTTAAATGCATAAACAAACCAGTTGTTTTTCAACCCAAGTACTCTGTAACTGGTAGTTTAAAAGCAATCATCTGATTTCCTTGCAAGCCAGAAGACTTGCATAAAAGCTCTTCAGTGCTGCCATAATTGGATTTTACAGGCAGCAATTTGCATCATCCTTTACCTTTGCATTTTATATGTGGAAACAGACCTGCTGCATCTCCTTTGAGGGTGGAAGAACTGCGAGGCTGAGGAACTGTATCTCCTTGAGGTCTTTGCATAACAGTCTGCAGTATTCTAAGTACAACATAAGGAAAATTTATTTATTTGTTTATTTATTTATTTTAATCGAGGCGAAGACTGGAAGTAAGCTAAAACTTGAGCTCTACTCTGTGTTCTTGCTCTGAATTAATCCTGAAGTATGTCACGAACAGCCTGGTCTGTCCCTTTCTGATCTCAGAGGGCCTGGTGTGTCTCTTCCCCTATGCAGAAGAAAGGAGCAATCCCAGAGCAGTGTTTAAGATGGCACTCATGTACAGCAAGTGCTGTGTAACACAGGACACAAGATACATGAGTAGAAAGGGTATAATCATCTTGCATGACATCTGTGAAGACCTTTGGTTTTAAGCATGAATGTACAGTTGCTGAACTTAGAAGACAGCTTTCAGGCAAGTTACTTGCAAATGCAGTTCTATCATCAGATAATGAAAGGGTAACTGGATAAATTATAACAAACCCTGCCAGAGGTTGCAAGGATAAGCACCTCTGAGGAAGGAAAGAGTTTGCACCAGACAGGATCACCTAGATGTTTTTGGTGCTTGCTTGACTGTGGCTTCCTCTGCTAAGAGGGGTGCAAATTGCCATGAGAGTAGCAGTCATCCTGCATCTAGTCAATAATTATAAGGGTGCAACAGGTATATTATAGAGCAGCCTGGGACACTGGCATGAAGAGAGGCTGGAAGGATTTCCTGGCTGTCTTAGGCAAATCCAGCCTACCACTTCTTCTGAGAGGAAACTAAGGCAATGAACCACACTCTGATTAGTAGGTAAGAGGGAAGACAGTGAAGCTGAGGTTCTGAGAGAAAGGTTTCAAATAGACTTCCCTGATGAGGTGAATATTACCTGAGAGTAGAAGAGTACCTTTCATTCAGAAGAACTTAAAAGCTTAAGCTCCTTCTGATGAGAAGCCGCTGATAACAGCTTACTCAATTCTCTCCATCCACTTGCGTGTCTCTCTTCTGGCCTTCATGCTTGTCCCATGATCTCTTACCTTGTCAGGGTTCCACATCAGAATTACTGCTTTGTCCTTTTCAGACAGGAAATACTCTATTATATGGTGTGATATTTGTTCCTTCCTCTGTTAGTGGCTGTTGTTCATTGAGTGCATCCCTCTGCCCATGGCAAGAGTCTCACGCTGCATGTGCTGACTTTTCTTTTTAGAGGAATATTGCTGAGAGCATAACAGTGAGCTTGGGTCTCTTGAAGACAGTGCATCTCTGACTGCTTAAAATTAATGTGGCCGATCCTTTCAGTGTGAGTGGGTATTTATTAATAAAATCAATCTTATATGAATGAAGAGAAGGCTTGACTGTTAGCATACCAGGGATGAGCAGCAGTATGGTGTCACTGACTAGAGTTCAGCTGGGGTGAATCTGAGGTGCAGGACCCTTCTAGAAGTGTCTAGAGTAGCACGATCCAAAGTGAAGGTTCTGCATCAGCTGCACCTAGAGAACCTGGCACTAGCTGCTGCTTTGTCCCTAGAGCTTTATTTTTCCTGGAGATAATTATATATATCTATGTATGCATGCAGATACCCTGGATAAATACATGTGTGTGTGTGTGTATGTATGTACATGTATATTTTAATCTGAGAGGTTGTTCTGTAGTGATTGAACAGAAGATGAGTGGCTTGGAAGGATTTGTGCAGATCTGGGCCTCTAGTCTCACCTACGGGAAGTTCGAGTCCAGGATAGTGTTAATCACAATCTAATTTAAATATGTACTCTGGCCGTGAGCGTGATTTCTTTCCTTCTTTCTTTCTCTGGTATGAGATCTTATTAAATGTACAGCTGTCATCCAGTTCTGTTTGTTGGCACTCTGTGGCTCAGTTACTGTGTAAGTTATCAAATTAACTTTTTTCCTTTCCATTATAATTACTGGTCTAATTAACAGTACAATAAAACTCTACTACCCATTGAGAACAGCAGAAACTGCAAGGTGTTTCTTCTTGTAAGAGTGCCAGCAAAGAGTAAGCTTCAGTTGAAAGTATGGATGCTCAGCTGGCACTGAAAATATCAACTCATGGACCTGGCGCTGAGTCGTGTATTTTTTTTCCCTAACTCTGGATAGCAGTGGTGTTCTGCAGGTTATATTCTTTCATGGTTAATCATGAGTAGTAATTCTGGCCAGTCTGATGTGATGGTGTAATCCTTAATTTGCACAGTGGGTTTTGCCTACTGAGTGTAAGGGGCAGTGCTTCACAGAGGGTGCTGGTGGCGGTGCCGGATCCTGCTCCAGTCTTTTTCCCAAGATATGACTGTAGGTGTCAGTGTTTAACTAGTGCAGTGTTGCTGGCTGTTCTGCTGCATTAATTTAAGTCTGCGTTTGATTCTGGCTCTTTGCTGCAGTGGGGAAAAATGTGCTTTCAATCTGGGACTTGGTACCTGAAAAGAGCAGTCTCCTTCAATGAAACGGCACTTGATTCAAGATTCAGAAGCCTTTTTCCCTCATTCATAACGAAATTCCCACAGCGACCTTGCATGTTGCCACAAAAAAAAAAAAAAAAAATCTGAATTAGACTTGTATATGCTGTTGACTGCAAACTGTGGTTTTTTTTCTCCATGTGATAGGATGCCATACACTGTTGCCAAATGTTATTCGTGAGAAGCATAAAATAGTTCTGCATGTTTTTCAGTACATCCCAAATTTTTGATTAAGGATTTTCATCCCAGACTTGTATTGTTTGAGTCATGTTTTTAATGGGATGGCTGAAGCCTAGTGGGTCAGCTTGAAGGCTTCTATTGTGGCAGAAGTCTGTAATTGCAGAACCCAGCCATTCTTTGCACAATATATGCAGTTTTTACTGTCTTAATTGTATAATTTGAAGTCCTGATTATTATGCCTGATTTGAATGGCACCGATCCTTTGCACTATCGTTTTGAAAAATAAAAGTGGGGGGGAAATTACCCAGATCTTGGAGCATCTGACAAACTGTGGAGCTGAATTTCAAGCTATGTGAAGGTTACAGATGAAAAACCAAACTTAGCAAGTGTATATTGTTGTAGGTATGTTGAATATATTGCAACACGACAGGTTAATTTATGCTCCTGTGCCTGATTTCCAGCATAACAGGCGCTGCTTATTATAAAGGCCTTCCAGGCAAGTGCATCCATCACCACCCATGACATCTTTCAGCTAACAGAATGACGCGTAAATAGGACTTGAGTTCAGTGTGATCTGATTGTCTAGCGCCAGAAGTAAACCCTGCAGAACACTTTCTGCTATATACGTTAAAACGCTTCTTCAGCATTCCAGTTAAAATTTAAACAGACAAACAGCATCAGGTGCAGCTGGAGGAGAGAATGAATTCCAATGAGAAATCAAAGGGAAGATTCTTGCGAAAGAATGTTGGGTGGACAGGAGGGAAGAAGGTGGGGAATGGGGCTCCTGCAAGGGGACAGGTGGGGAGTGGAGAGAGAATGATTGTGTTTCAGTGAGGGCAGCTCCCAGCTGAGAGCATGGATGCTGCTTAACAAGGACCTGAATTGATCTCTTCTGAACCAGTGTGTGCAGTTCTGATGACCCGTGTCTGAGGAAAATAAACTGGTGCAAAGGACGCCTGCTAGTGTGGTAAGGAGAATAGAGAGCTTATTTTAAGAGAGGAGTCTGGAAGGGGTTGGCTGGCTTGCTTAGTGTAGTATAACAAAAGCCAAGAGGGGAAACATTTGCTTATAAATATATCAAGGAGATAAATATGAAGCAAGGAGAAGGCTTCAGCTGGAGGCCACTTTAAGATTAGATCTTAGTAAGGGCTGTTCCTGGCATGAGGGCAGGGCCATAATATGCCTGTGCTTTTCTTGCCCACAGGAGGGGAGGCGCTGATACAGCCCTCTGATGGGAGTGCTGGAAGACACGTCACTGTACTGAAGATGGTGACTGATGGGTCGAGGGCTGTGCTTCCTTACAGCAGGTTGTCATAGAATCCTTTGAGTTGGAAGGGACTTTTAAGGCCGTCCAGTCCAACTCCCCTATAATGAACAGGAACACCACAGCTAGATCATGTTGCCCAGGGCCTGGTCCAACCTTGCCTTGAAAGTCTCCAGGGATGGGGCATCAACTACATCCCTGGGCAACCTTTTCCAGTGCCTCACCACCCTCACTGTATAAGACTGAAGAGAGTCTCTTGGAAGAGGAGAGCACATTGGTCATGTTGCACAAGGACCTTCCAGATGGGAATCTTGTGACTTCATCCTGTACTCATGTTTCTATTAATGGTTATGGGCTCCAATGGAGCTTGCCACAGGCAGGAGGGTTTGCCCACGCAGATGTCAGACTAAAGCTTTTACAGAACCTTTTAACAGAAGGATTTCTCATTGTTTGCTTTGTGGCAGCCTGCCACTTCTAATCAAATCTAAACTCAGAGGGTTTTCTGGAGTATGGGAAAGCTCTGGGGTAGAGCTGGAAATAGCAATAACCCAGTTGTCAATCAGAGAAATGTAGAATGGTTGAACCCCCAAAGGCATACTGTAGGTTCAGCTCTTGGCCAGCCTAAACTGGGCTCCATCTTCAACTTGGCATCTCATATTTTGGGTGAGTGAGCTTAGTTCCAGCAGAGTCCAATGTTTTGCTCTTCTGATCAGAAAAATTTCTGTTAAAAAAAGAAAAAAAAAATGCAAACCAGTATTGGAAACAGACATATGCTAACGAGATCTCTGAGGAAAGTGTGTTGGAGGGAAAAGCTGAGAACAGTTTGTGCTTTGGAACAGTGCAGCTGGGTTTTGCCAGAGTCCAGGTGGTTGTTAAAGGTGCTCAGACTGCCACATCTATCTCCATAAATGTGAGGTGCAGGCTGTTTTCCTATATTGCAAAGTTGCATTTCTTTGCTTACAGACAAAGGCAGCTGCTGCTGGCTTAGCTGGTCTCTGAAATCCTCTAAAATCAGTTCAACTGTCACTGAACAAGTTGGGCATAAAGAGCAGTGTTTCCTAACTTATCCAAAGATTTTACAGAGTGCTGTGGGAAAGAACTAAATGGCTAGCAAGATTTCTTAACTTCAGATATTGCCATTCTTTCTGAACCTTTTTGTTCAAATGCATGCTAGGAAATGCTATTCACATCAATAAAAGCCTGAGGCTTTATTAATGTAAAACTCTTAATTAAATTGGCTAGCAGAAGAGATTTTTTTATTGTTTTATGTATCTCTATAGAAATACATAAAAGTCAAAGAATAAATGTATAGGGCTGAATCTTGCTGTCTAAATGTGGGCAGGTCAAGGGTTCCTGAAGCAGATGTATTGCATGTGGCTCAAAATGAGGAGTGTGGAAGACGCACAGACTTTTAACACTACACAGAGGCTATCCTCTTTCCATGCCACTAATTGCCAGTGGTTTAACTGGAGTGGCTTTGCTCTGCACAAGGTCTGCCTGCACCAGATTCTGTCACTGGGAGCCCTTTAAATTGAAAGCTGACTTAAAGCTTTGCACTGAGCAGCTCTCAGGGGAAATGCTTCAGAGCAAAGAGCAATAAAGAGGAAAAGTTTCCCTCTGGGAAGATTTTTCTGGATTATTGTCAAGCTAAGGAGGTACAGTGGTCCAGTTCCCTACAGGAAGCATGTGTCCAGTTTTCCTTATTGGACTGAATTTTAGCTATAGCTTGAGGCCCTTCTATTCTTTAGCATCATGTAGAACAGCCTTTTTGCTTTGTGAAGGCGTTGCCAAAGTAACTGTATTGCTGAAAAATATATCCAAATCCAAAAACATTAACTGCATCCTATTTGTGTTGGCGAATTTGTTCTGTGTTTGTGAATCACCAGCACCTCCTACAGTCAAACCTGGTCAGGTCTCTCTGCTTGCACGTTCCCTTTGACTACCTGCTGGCTGATCTTAGAGCTTCTGTCACTTGGAAGGAACATGCTGAAAGTCAAAGCCTGTGCCTCCCAGGGAACCTGGAGGTTCAGAAATCCACTGAGCTCTGCACTTTTCCTGCCTCTTACAGGAATTGGCATCCAAAGTCCAAGCAGGCTGCATTTTTATGAAGAATTTGCAGCAGGGAAAAATTTTGCTCCAAGGGTTTTTACATCAGCATTTCAGCTTGGATTAAGTACATTTGTTTACCTCATGGGACAGTCTTGGAGAGTATAACCACGGTTCCCTTTGGATTAAACTGAGCTACAAATATTGTCTAGAATTGTATCTAATATACTCCAATGACCACTGGGTGCTTTGTTCTGTGGGGTTAACTGGATTTTGCCTGAAAGTGGGTCTCTCAAATGTGTGTAATGCAAATATAGTCCTTTCAGCACCAATTGCGTTATTCTCTAGGTCTGCCCCCGCTGAACTGTGCTACTTGTCAGAGCAGGCATAACCTGAGCTCCTTTAAAGTTAATAGTGAAGTACCACTTTGATCCACAAATTCATTCAGTGTCAAGAAGATAATCCTATGGAATACACATGAATTGCCAGTAGACAGCCATTCTTTATAAGTTTGTGACTTGCAGTTAAGACTTGTGCATATCTTGGTGTTATTGGCATAAGTCGCACTGTAGCTCAAGGTCAGGCATTAATATTTCCTAACTCCACTTCAAAAGCAAACACTCCAGCAAACCAAACCCGATTTTGGGTCAGTCCTAAAACAAACAGCCCAAACAGTTGTCCTGGGAAGCCAGGCTCTTTGTGATCATTTCTAACTGGTGGGCTGCTCGGCGAAAAGCCGAGACTGGCATTTCTGGTGAAAGAGAAATGCTCTTCTGCTGAAGCACTCTGTAGAATGTGCTTCCTTTCTCCAGACACCTTGCTCTTCAGGTAGGACTGTGCTGCCCTTGGTGTTAATGCCAGAATTCCTTTGGATTCCAGTAGGTGAGGCTTTTCTATCAGTCAGCCTTTGACATCAGGGCTGTGTTGCAGGAAAACCTCTACCTGAATTTGCATACGCAGCATGTGGATTTGCATATTCCCCTCTGACGTACTGCCCACCTTTTGTTCCTTTTACTTCCTTATAGCAAAGCAGAATGTTACTGTAGGGGGTAGAATCTGGTGACAATGCTGACTTGAGGCTCAGTGCTGCACTGTGAGATGAAATAGTATCATCTCATGCTCTGGCAGTGGGTATGGGCAGGGGGAAATCTTGTGACTCACTGAGCCTATACGTGGCAAGTTCTAAATTATGATCCCTATCACTTTATGTGGGGCTTGGGGTCATTCTGGGCAGAGTGTTTCCTTTAACTTGATTTAAATTGTGTCAAGTCCCTGGGTTCTGGGGAGAAGAGGGAAGGTTGTATAATTGCAGAGTATTAAAATCCTCAGGCAGGGTTAGTTCAGAATATGAAAACTCAATTACTGGTTCTGGCACTTGCTGATACATCACAGGTTTTCTTGCCACATGCCGCACACCACACAGTTTGAGTCAAACTCCTGGTTCATTGCATGCTGAAGCTGTAGTCATCCTAAGTTGCATCCAGCTGGCTTATAAGAACAGCCCTGTTAGTAACTGGAAGAGTTTGCATCAGCCTTTACCTGTAGTACTGAGGTACAAACCATAGAGGTTACATAATGTGGCTTCTCAAGCAGAGTGAGATCATCTGCTTGGACCAGGACGGTACACTGTGTGCTGCAGCTTATTTCCATACATGCGTGTGCATATACTGAGTTGGCAATGGGAGCTGTGACAGAACGGTGAGCTGTATGTGGTTCCCTTGATTAAAGTATACCAGCACTGGGGCCTTTCTGTCAAAGGCTTGGTGTGTGGGGCTTCCTCAGGGTTTCTTAAGAAAGGCTTTTCAGTGTTTGAGGTATTCAGAACGCTGGGAACAGCACTGCTAATCCTCAGGAACCGTAAAGAATGGCAATAGCATGCTCAGCAGAATGCAACACTACAGCTTACAGGCTACCACGGAACTGGAAATTAGATCTAGTTGTAAGCTTTTCATTAATACAAGCACCCAAGTGACCTTGGGCAATTTCTTTCCCTTGCTTCTGTTTCTTTTTCTATCTTTTCTGTCCTTACTATCAGAACAGAGTGCTTTCCTGGCAAGAATTGCCTGTTATTTTGTGACCTCTAGCAGGAGGAGTGTGTACTCTTGGTTCACACCTCTAGACACTTCTGCAGTGTTAGTGAAAATAAGCTTTCACAGAACAGCATAATTGTGATTATTCAATATCCATTTAGTGTGTAAACAGTATTCAGGACAAACCTTTGAGGTCCTGTCAGGGAACTGGTAGGCATGTTACTCTCAGCTTTGCTGCTGTGTTCCTTGGTGGTGACGGACTTTCTCCATGAGGGCACTGACAAGCTTAATGACTGCCAGGTTCTTCTCCATGTAAGATCCTCAGGCAAAAGGCAGCATGCAAATATAAAACACATATTCAGAATGGCTTCAGTCTTCAGAAGTTTGGGTGTGAATAAGTGTGTGACCAACAGCAGCAGAGTGGCTGCAAGAAATTGTTTCTTGGTATGTGTTTTGAGTTCTCTGTTAATTGCTTGGAGTACAGCTAGTCCTGAAGGTGGGCAGGCAAGCCTCTGAAATCTGTCTTTTAGTGCTCAGGTACTGCCTCTTGTAACAAGTATGCTCAAATGTCTTGATGTTGTGCCAGTGCTTATCTGCTTCTGCAGTGAACGACTTCATCTTGAACTGGTGACAGCAGCAGTGACACACAGGCTGCCTGCTTATACCAGCTGTTTTGAGGTACCTACATTCTGGGAGTGGCTCAACAGATATTTGTCTGCAGATTTCGTGTGCAGTGAAGTTGAGCCGTGGTTTGAGTTATCCTTAACACTGCACATCTTGCACCCGGGAGAAGCTTTTGCTTCTGAAATTGTCTCTGAGTCTCCAGGACAGCTTGTGTAAGTGAACGTAGCAACAATGGGCTTCTTTAATGACTTGTGCTCCTCATTCTGATCTCAAATGTGTATTTTGAGTTCATATCTAAACTTGTTAATATAACGGTAATTCAAATACTATTATCTGTGGCCAGCGTTGTGGAAGACTATCTTGCTCACACCTATGGAGTATCTCTTTGCTACCAGGAACAGTACAAAGCATTTGCTTTATGACCAAAAGAAGTGACAAAGCTTAGAATGAAGGTAGCCTGTTAATACCTGTAACTACTACCTCCTGTTTTAGGATGACTTTCATATAGTTGAATAACTTGAGTTTGATTTTTTTTTTTTCTTGACCTTTGTTAGCATCTCTCTGCTGATATCTCATCTCTAATTTAGTGGTTCCTTGTGTGTCTTGTGGGGATGGTGCCTGTGTAACTTCAGAGATGTTCTGAAGGATTCTGATAGCTGCTGGTGTGTTGAGTCTTAACGCTGAGCCCTAGTGCAGGTATTTGTAATGAGCATGAACAAATGTAACAAGAAAAGCTCTACAGTTGTGTCATGCTTTCTTGGATAGATGGAGCATGTGGCACTTAAAGTGGCTGGGAATGTATCGGAATTGCAACTCTTCCTGCCCTTTCCAGGTGACAGGGACAGGGCCCAAATACAGCCTTACGTTTACTTAAATTGCCATGTCAACTCTGCTAAGCATGATGCAAAGTGGTATTGACTTGACTTCACATAACATTTTTGTCTCAGCCAAGCCTGGACAGTGTATATCTTCCACTTGAGAAAGCAACCTCTCTACCCCAAGCCCCAGACAAATCCCACAACTGGTTTCGATGAACGTGTTTCTATTTCAGTGACAGGCAAATGTCTGCTTTATTAAATGCTATTTTATTAGAGAACTGTGTGAAGATCAAGGAAGCATTAGTCCAGTAGGTCTTGAATTATTCACAAAATCTCCCCAGGTTCCTGAAAAACTGGAACAATAAGTAACACTAAAAGTTGGGTTGGTGAATAACTTCAAAGATATGCTAATTTGCATAAAAAGAACTGATAACTGCAGAAATAACTTGTTGATTTGGTTACTGATTCTGTCTGTGATATTTCTTTGAGCTCAGACAAATTTAGCAATTTCAAGTCGCTTGCTCTGACCCTAGAGTTTTTTCTATGTTGTACATATATTTGATGTTATTAGACTTGCTTGCAGTAATCCTTAGGGATACGTAGTCTTTCTTTCCATAAGATCAGTAGTGCTTTCTTGCTAACGAGCTTTTTTGAGGATAATATTTCCAAATATATTGCACTCAGTATAAAGCCCTGTAAGTGTTAATTGAAACAGATTGAGGTTTGCACCTTCTGTTAGGATTTATTCAGAATGATAGAAAATAAGCTCTATATAGGACTCTTTTTGCTCAGACATCACAAACACAAATCTTACCCACCACAGGCTGTAGTTATACAAGCTACTTTTTCCTTCAGATTTATAGCTGGCAGTGGATGTGGTACGTGTTGGTAATTGTTGGTATTCTAACGACAGCGGTGGTGAGTGAGATCAAATGCTGATATAATCAGTGTGGAGGATGATATGCACATGGAATAGTCCAACTTGGGTGTGACTGAGCCATTAATTTGAATGCAGTCGTGTTCTTTTGAGTCTGTTGGTGGCTGTTGGCTGGTATGCGTGGTATTGCGGGGACAGGAACTGTCTACCTGCTAGGTTACTGTCGCTGTAATTCCTGATAGAGGAAAAAAATACAATCAGGGAATTTCTATCTCTGACCACGTAAGCTAGTAATGTGTATTATGAAACAGACTGAAAATTGCTGTGAAAGCTTCTGTCTTGGAGACTTGTTATCTATCTCATGTAGTTCTTGAAAGAAAATCTATTGATTCCTACAGTTCTAACATCAGAATTAATAGATATACCAAGTTTCTGATCAGTATGCATTATACCTGAAGTGTTTGCATGTCTGGGGGGCTGGAGCATCTCTCTTTTGCGGAATGGCTGAGAAACCTGGCACTACTCAGTCTGGAGAAGATTGAGGAGAATCTTACCAGTACTTATCGATATCTAAAGGGTGGGAGTCAAATGGCTGGGGCTGGGCTGTTTTCGGTGGTGCCCAGTGACAGAACAAGGAGCAGTGGGCACAAACTGGAACACAGGAAGTGCCACAAGAAAGAAATTCTTTAAGGGCTATAGAGCATTAAAACCAGCTGCCTTGAGCGGCGGTGGAGTCTCCTTCTCTGGAAGATGCTCAGCCCTACTTTCTTGTGCCACTGCTGTAGGGAAGTGCTTTAGAAGGGTTGGACTAGGCTTGCTCCACAGGTCCCTTCCAACCCCTATGGTTGTGGGATTCTGTGAACTGTGGTGCCATCTTCTGTGCCCAGCTCGTGTTTCTTCATGACTACAAGGAAGTAGCTTCTAAGATAGATTGCAATGGAGGTTGTTGAAATTAAATTGCGTGGCAATGATTGTGGTAGATATAGTATGGGAAATTGTAGTAGTGAAAGCCCAGCTGGACAGTAAAATGGCCCAGCAGGAGGTAGCTTATGCAGGGCCTAACTCTTGCCTGTGAAAGAGTGAATTGTATGTAGGCTTTCCTTTGTAACAGTCAATGGAAAAGTTAAGACTGAGCCTTGACTGTCAAAAATTCATTAAGTAGTTAGAATACCTGCAAGATTTTATCTTTCTTTTTTTTTTTTTTTCTCTTTTTTTTTTTTTCCCTGCCAACCATTTGAATTGATGGTGGGTCATTCTGAATCATGCAAAATAGCCTCAGTGACTTTTTCAGAGGGTTGAGGAAATATTAGTTCTTAGAGTTGCATAAAATGCCCTTTAAGTACAGGGAAGCACAGCATGGCAAACGTCCCCTGCTTGGACACTGCTGTAGAAGAGCTCACTCTGACCTACTTGTTGCTTTGCTTGTCTTGTTAGCTGTGGCATGTGATATAAGCAGCACAAGGTGCTTGTTTCTCTGGTGTGCCCTTCTCTGCTACCACTGGTGTTGGGAGCAAATACATTACTGACTGCACCCCGATGGCTGGGGCTCCTGCACAGGAGCAAGGTGTTTGGCTGGGCTGCACCCTGCTGCTGGGATCTCCCTGCCAGACAACCCAGCAGATGCTCTGTATTCACCTGTGGAAGCAAAAGCATCTGGAAAGTTGATTTATTCCCTGATTATCTCCCTGCTTGGAGATTTTTTCAGCATAAGGTTGTATCCTTAGGTGACATGAAGGCAGCGTAGCTGAATGCACAAGGGCTCTGCTGGGAGCCCTACTGCTTGCTGGCCCTGGGCATGCTGAGATGAGCAGGGAGCAGTGAGCATGACTGTCAGCCTGCTGGGCTGCGTTAAGGCTGTAGAAATAACTCCCACCACGTTATTTGTGGCGGTCTGAGGGCTGTGTACCATGCAGGACTGCTGCTGTGTCCAGCCTGAAGCTGCAGTCTGCGACTGCTAAGTCCTCCTTTGTGTAAGAGTTCATCTGTACCAGGAAAGCACATTGCAGTGCACCTAGACAAAAACCTGCTGTGCTCTTGATAGCCTTTTTCTGTTGACCACCTGGAACAGGAAGTAAATCTTTGTAGCTGCTTATTAGTGTCTGACGGCATGGGTCAATGAGCAGGATGTATTTTTACATGGATAAGCCCCTTGAACTGGGGGTAAATATCTGACTTTCTAGCCTAAAAAGAGACCAAGGTAGTTTATTCTCTGAAAAGTGTTCATTTGTACAGTTGCCATATGACAATGGCCTGTAAGTGTTCAAGATGGGAGAGCTGTACCTGCTAAGCTCCTGGCTTGGAAATAACTGCTACAAGGCTGTGAGAAATGCAAGCACGTGGAAGCCTTGGTGGAGCTGGTGTTCATGGGTTACAGTGTAAGGGCCACCTCCTATGACTCTTGTTATGGTGCTGCAAATCCAGTGCTGAATTCACTTTCCAGCACCCAAAGACTGCGTACTCGTTTTAGAGTAGAAATGCAGCTTGTGATGAACTTTTTCCTTCTCCTGTACCTCTCTAAACCTTTGGGACAAAGTCATTTCTGCTGCAAGCTTTACGCTCCGAGAAGCCAGTCTGGGGACGACTCAGTGTGTGCATAATAAAAAAGGTTAAAAGGGATAAATGCTGAGAACCGTGGCTCCAGCTCCCTTTTGAATTCTGGCCTTCAGGATGAAAGGCAGCTTCATGAAACACCACCTCCTGACTTGTTCCAGCATCCATCCTTGCAGCTGCTGCGCCCTGTTGACACAGTATTGAATTTCTTCAGTGTGCAATGCATTTATCTGGCTGACGCTGTGAGGGATGGTGCTGCTGATGGCCCCAGGAGAGAACCAGTGCTGCACAGAAGCTCGCTCAGCTCAGGGTGCCACCAGCAGGCCCTCGTTAAGTAGATCTTGAATCTGGGGCTCCCAGTAGGTTAGTGCCGGAAGCCTGCATCATCCATCCTCCTTGCTGTGCTGCCAGGCCCAGGTTTTACAGCAGCACAGGCTGTTTATTATTCTTTGGTCACTGCTGACCTCAGTAATGGTCTGCACAACTTCTGGAGGAAAAAATAAGTATCAAAGCCATTTTAAAAGTGCTTTCTTTGCTCAGTGGCTTCTCTAAGCCCTGAGGGCTTTGCTGCCTTATCCTTTGCCTTATCTTTGGGACTGTTCGAGGGTACAGCATTCTTGCGGTCCTCACAGTGCATTAGTGGGTACGTGCATCCTATTGTTTCATGTGTTGAGAGGTGTAACATTGAAAATGCATAGCTTCTATCATGAGACAGTGCTATTTTTTGAGGGAAATGTGAGACAGTGTTTCAGATTTGCTTCTTGACCCAATGATAATGGATTGTCATTTGGTCTAGGTTCAGAGGCTCAGAATAGGAAAGCAGGTAAATGGTGGTTAACTCCTGGCACAGGTGTATCTTCCTAACACGCATGCCTCCTGAGAGATGGCTTTGTATTAAATGATGTATTAGCATAACATCTGAGTGTGCCGTGATTATGACTTCGCCTCAATCCTTTGTGTGGAGGTGAATGTAGAAATGCACATTATTCCTTCCAGTAGAGCTACATTTTGTTCAGCATATGGGGAGAGTTTGATCTCTGATTTCTGTGGATCTCTGACTTGTAGTGCTGAGGTGTCTCCTGAGGCTCCAGAAGAGGATGGCTGATGAGACTTCACTGGTGAAATACAGTGAATACCTCTTGGTAGCATTAATTGCTGTCTGGAGCAATCTGTGGGAGTACAGAGCAGAGCTGGTGTGTTATTGAAATGCTCCTGTTACAGCTCAATTTCCACAGAACTAACAGAGAATATTGTCCATTTTCTTCCGTAAGATTTCACTGTTTACTCCTAATTAGGAAGCTCATGCTAAAATGACAGTTTATTTTTCACATCTCATTTTCCTGTTCTTAAATAGCTTCAGATTTCTGTCATGCCTTTTAAGGACTTCTAAATGCAAGTGCTTGAGCCAAAGGAGAAGAACATGCTATTGTTGTATGCTGTTTTTATGTCAGACATGAAAAGAATTCTGGCAATGCATTACAGATGCACTGGTGTGGTCTGTGCTCAGTAGCAGTGATTTGTGCTATTTTCTCTCAAGAGGAATTTCATCATCAACTTCTTTTTGTCTTTAGAAGGAGTTGAATTTCAACTGTAACTGTATGTCCTTGATAGCCAGGTCATTATTTATGCCATTAAAAATAGTAGAGTACTTTTCCAGTGCCCAGAGCTGTGCCAAATGCAGAGATAGGCATGTTCTCACCAGTGTGCTGCGAGATGAGGGCTAAGTTTTTTTGTTTTGGAAGAACTGTTTGTGCTCAAACCCAGAAACTTCCTGATACAGGTCATCTTGATTAAATGTGAATTAAGACTGCAGAACTTGCAGGCTTGTATTATGCTCTTCAGAAAGATTGTTTTGGCGCACCTACCATACATTCAAGATCCCCGTTTTCAGGCCTGGCAGTGAAACAGTAGTTTGGATCCCTGCACATGTTTTCAGGATAGTTTATCCAAGGAGATGAATTCTCTCAAAAATAGCAATATGTGAAGTCCTGTTAGTCTTATTAGCAGTCTTACTAGCAACAAAGAGTCAGCATCTGGATCTGCAGTGACAGAGCATGTGAAGGTTGGGATTCATGGATGAGCAGCACTGGTGTGCTCTCAAAGCAGGGCCTCCACGGAGACTTCAGCTCCCTGAGTGTGATACAGATGATGATACTTTGTGCTGTACATGCTCACAGTGCTGTACAAACGTGTGGTGATTAATCCTCCTTGCTCCTGTGGGGAAGGTGAGTATTTTTGCTTATTTCAGTCGTAGCTCTGGAAAAATCACAGGCTACCACTTGCTTGTTATTGTTGTGCTGCTGTGATCCTGAGCAAATGCCACTTCATTTGTATCATGGTGTCATCAGAAATATACTAAATACTTCCAGCTGGTCCCGGTTCTTGAATACCTTCCCATAACATGACGTGAACGTGGCTAATCTGTGAGCTAGGCTCAGTCCCTCTCCTGCTGGCAGCTTTTCAGCAGCTCTGATCTACCCCCTGTGTTGTCCCCCTGAAGCTCTCACTAGAGCCCAAAAGAGAATGAAAACGCCTCTTTCATAGTGCTGAGTATAGCAGTGAAGTCCAGCTTGAGGCTTTGTTTTGGTGATGCTTATGCAAGTTCAACACTATTTCTATGCACCAGATAGGCTTTGAGATTTACTTTCATCACTGAATTCCAATGCTACTATACCTTCACACCAGGTTACCTCCCAAATTTGAAGCAAACTGGAAAAGCATTGTTCATCCTCCCAGTGCCAGGTCTGAAACATGCTCATATAATGCCCCTAGACTCACGGGCAGGCCTGCTGTCAGTGAGTGCTTGTTCTTGGTGGCACTGCCATCCTGTTTGCTCAGAGTACCTGTGTGGGGGTGCTCCACAGAGGTATCTTATTAAAATAATTTGCCCAAAAGTAATAGGAATTGAGTTAGCATTGCTAGCTCCTGCTGTTTCATTGTGAACCTGCTTAAGCCTTCTTATATAAGGGTAAGAAACACAAAGCTATTGCCCTTTGAAACTTGGTGCAGAGAATGTTTAAAACTGAGAATTTGAAAGATGCCTTTATAAAGAGTGGAAGTAAAATGGAATTTTCGGGGTTTTCTTGAGGGGGGAGACAATTTGGACTTGCACATTTGGTTTTGGTGGTACTGAACAAGATCAGAGCTCTTGGCATTGGGAAGCTCACTGTTTCCTGCTTGCTCCCAGCTTGGGAATGTTCTCGTTTTCTTCTGTGAAGAAGTGGGAAAATGTTGAGCCTTTATGTAACATTATTGGGTATTGGACAATATTGGGATATACAATATAATAATAATATAATATTGTAACATATTAAAGTATATAATAATTGGTATATACAACAGTATCTAAGGACACTGAGATGCTATGAGAATATTGACATGTTTTCCTTTTTCAAAGACTTGTTTAAAGTTTGAAGAGGAATATGTTTCACATCAAATAATCTTCAGGATCTAAGTAGAATTTCCTTGTCTTTGGCAAATTGTGTTCTAATATGAATTTGAAAATATAGAGCTATGCTCAGATTTGTTTTACCCGTGATGCAGTCAACAGGACAGTTCTTGTAAGGACACTTGTAATAATAATAGCTCCCTTACTGTCATTACGGGTTGTGCCTTGGCTTCAACACAGAGCCACATCATGCTGAGTGATGCTCAACACTCACCTTCTGATCTGCTCAAGGAGTAGTGGGGAGGTGCAGCTGTGTATTTCATTGGGTGCTCCTTGCATTGATGTATCAGCTCTACTGCAGGATTTGTGGAGTTTTGGTGGCTTTGATCTTACCTCTGGTGTCACTTCTTGTGGCTCAAAAATGAACTTTAACAACGATTTTGCTGTGAAGAGAATAATAAAAGAGAAAGACCAAGTGCATGCACAACATATTACTTGTTTGTGTTACTAGTCATTATATTTACACTTGAATTAATGCAAGCATGTAAGGCAAGGTATTCTGATCCTTTCCTGTTGGCTTGCATGTGTGAAGCCATGTGTACATTTGTGTATCTGTTGTCTGACGATTCTGCAGATTTGAAGAATGGCTGTTTTTTCTTTTATTTTGGTTGCATAAATACTTGGATGTTTGTTTCAGCTGCTCTGGAGGCTTCAGAGATTCTGCCCTAAAGGGAAGGAATTTCTAGCCAAGCTCTTTATTCAAAGCAAAGTTCTTTGGAATAGTTTCTTTTATCATATTCTGTAAATGAGAGAGAGGCCCAAAGGAAAAGGCTGTGGCTTGAAACAGAAGGAAAACATCAGCCTGGCTGCAGAAGCAGCTAAAAGATTCATTTCTAGTAGGCTGGAGAACAACATATGTTAGACTGGCTTGACTTTCTCCAGGTATAAACTCTGTCATGACATGCACACCACATGCAGGAAGAAAGGCTTCCTGAAGCAGAACATCGGATGGAGCGCTCAGTGAGCACAGGGTAGTGGATGCAGGATGGTGTTTGTTTAAAAGGAAACTGACATTTGTCAGGAGATATGGCAAATATGCCGTTATTTTTTATTTTCTACATAACCTGGGAGATATCAGACATATCCTAATGAGATTCTGAAATACCAAGCTTATAAATATTGATAGAGAAAGTTCATTCTCATCCTTAGAGAGATTGCATTTTGCAATTATACAGCTTCACTCATGTGAACTGTATTGCAATTTGTTCTTCTGTCTCCTTCACAGGAGAAGCTGCTCAGAGTTACAGTTCAATCTCTGTTCTCAATCAATCAGCCCTCTTTTGCCACCTGTATTTCTAAGCTGATGAGATACTTAAAATTGCCTAGTATTCAGATGCCAAACAAGGAGATTTCAAAGGCTTATGTGCAAAACTTATGTGGTGGTGGCAGCAGCTGTTTTCTGTTAGAAGGATATGAAAGTTGGCCACAGTTCTCCGCTTTAGAGGAAATGATGCGCTTTCAACCAAAGCTTTAAAAAAATATTGGCTTATTCATCATGTTCCAACCCCCCCCACACACAAATTCCTTAATTCCTTTGATTTCAAGGCTTTGTGAATAGATTCTGTCGAATGTGCTGTGGGTTGAGCCACATAGATGCATGTTCTTGTGGAAAACTGGGCTGTAACTCCAGAGTGTGCTATTGGTTCTTCAGTCAGTTGCAGTGAATATGTGTAAGACTTCACACTAATCTTCAGTTACTTCACCACAGTAAAACCCATCAGATTGGCTTCAGACTTGAGGGAGAGCAAAAAATCCACTATTAGCAAAAGAACCCAACAAAGAAACAGTCCTTCAGCCCAGCGGAGGGATTTTCACTGCTGTGTCTGAGTAGCATCTGCTGTGAGTGATGGCTGACAGGTAGATTCCCCCTGGTAAGCTGCAAGAGCTGTGTACATCATCTTTTGCTGCTTGAGCATCTTCCAAGCTGAAGACAAAGCTTTTGAATTTGGCTTGGAATTGAAGATATTTAAAGCAAAATGCTGTGTGGGGAGAAGTGACTGACCTTAGCTGCTGATACGTGGTCATACGACAGGGAAGCTGTCCACTTAACACAGTACAGGCTTGCTGTTGGTCTGGGGGTGCTCCATCGTGGGCACTGAAGCAGAAAGGGGAGAATCGAGTGACTTTTTGAAGGCATTGCCTTTCTCTGCTGGCTACAGGCTTCTTGCCTGCTGTCCCACAGTTTGATGGTATTTTCAAATCTGTTAACAGTAATCGTCTATCATTATGACTCCAGTCTTTGTTCTCTAAATAGAAAATAAGGACGGGCCATGCAGTGAATAGATCAAAGCTGCCTTAACAGTGTGCTTTCTGTCAAGTGTATATACTCTCAGCAGAGCTGCATTCAAACTGACTGCTGTTAATCTGTTGTTGGTACCCAGTGAGAGCATGTGAATGCATCAGATATTGAAGTAAATTGTATCCTAAAGTTCTTGCCCTCAGAATTATGCCAATATTTGATTTTTAGTATATACTGCAATTTGTTAATGCAGAACCATGATGTATTTACTTACTATCTAGTAGAAGGGCTTCTGAAATTACCCGATTCTGTGAGTGTGAACCCATATCAGTAATGACCCAAAAAATCAAACACAAGCAAAAATCTAAACCCCTCGGAGCCTGGAGCTCTATGTCCTGCCTCTGATTGGACAAACAGAGCAAAGTCATCTGGTTTAGCAGCTGTATTGGAGCCTTTGTAGAATTAAGTACCTTGTTGTAGTAGGTAATGCCTATTCAGGTGCCCCCTTTCCTCTATATGATAACACTGAGTCCATGTTGCAGAGATCGTTGGGGAAGGAACCAGGCAGGGGAAGATGACTCGCTTCTAACAGAGCGTATCTGCAAGATACAAGGGGAAGTTAAAGCAGCATGAGCTGAAGAATTGTTTTCATGACATGCAAACTGTGCCGATAAATGTACTGTGGGAGAGAGACTGCAGAAGATTACCTGTGGAGGATGGAAGCTCCCTCTGGGCTCCGTGCCAGCCAGAAGTCACATGGCTGTGGCAGGTACTGGGCTGAAGCTGAGCTGAAATCCTGTTGAGAGGCTGAAAAATGCTTTTGTTTTGGCAAGAATCTAGAGCACTTGTATTCAGTAATGCGTGGGGGTGATTGACTGTATTTGTTTTAGCTATCTTGGACCTATTCTGCATCAAGTGAATATCCCCTCAATATATCCCAAGCCAACATATTGGATATATTCTGGTAGATATTGGCCTGGGATAGGACTTGCCCTGGAATAGGTTTCCTAGCATTGTGCAAGCCAGCACAAGGTGACTTTGGCATCTTACTGGTAGAACAGCTGTGCAGCATGAAGTTTTTCCCACTATTGCCTCATTAAACTGGTACAGTAGGTCCTCCAAGAACAGACACTTTATCCCTTCTTAGAGAAATGACTTCTCTGCAGTTCAGTACAACTAAAGTATTTATTTTTTTCTCTGTTGCTAATTGTGTACCATATTTTTCTCTTTCTCTCCTTCATCCCTTCTCTCCCTTATACAGCTGCATTTCAGTGGCAGCTGTGGTGACCTGGGGGACTTCCACTTCATAGGTATGTTTGCTGCTTTGACCTGTCCTTCATGGCAATAGTGCTTCTTTCTGCAGATGACTTTGGCATCATCAGGTCAAAGCCTTCAGGCTCTCTGAAAGCAAGTGCTGTGAAGTGCAGTGAGCCTGAATTTAGCAACAGCTTTAGTTGCCTAGAATTAAATGTGTGTATAACTTTTTTCATCCTTTGGAGGAAAGACCACAGTGTTCAGTCATGGATGTAGAACTCATCAATCTTTCAGGCCGGTGCTGTGGCTTGTGGTGGTGTAGATGAATGCCAACTGCGAGGCTCTGCTTGATGCAAAGCAGCTGTGGTATGAACCTCTCTGTGCTTTGGAAGTCATTTAGTGTAAACAGCTTTTCCAACAACAGGCTGTGATAAGACTGACTGCAGACTTGTAATGTTCCCCCAACGCAGTGCAGCTTATACGAAGAAGTTAAATGCTTTAGGGTGGGCAAAACAAGAATATCTGTAATGGATATTTCCTGCTTATATTAAGGAAGAGTGAATAGGGCAGAACTTGTACAAAAATGCATTATACTTCATCAGGAAAGGCTGCATGCATAAATTCTCTCTGAACTATAACATTAAGGTGTGCTTCAAGGACACGGGCAGATCTGTTCTCTAGGTGTTTATCTGTGAAGATTTCTCATAAGTTGATGCATTGCTACTTTGCGTTTGTTCAAGGATGGCTCCAGTGTGGAATGAGTAAATCTCGAACAGCCCTGGGTAGTGCTTTTATTATAATTCTAAATTCGAGGAACCACATTTTTCATAATTAGGGATAAAAGCAGGAGCAGTGGAATGACTTTTTTATTAAAGAATAACTGAATATTTCTGGCAGATATGTGAATATGTACATGAATTAGTCTTTGGGATTATTAGTTATAAGATGGTGAATCTTTCTTGGTAATGCGGGAAATATTTCCACAGAATTGATTGCTTACCTATGGTTCAGTCCCTGTGTTTTAGGACAAAGAAAAATTTACACTGAATATCAATGTGTTTTTCACCATATTTTTATAGCCAATTTTGTCTCACATAAGTGACAGATCTTAGAAGAATGCTCATGAAACAAGCAGATGACCTGCTTGTTTTTGTTGGTTATTAACACTGCAGCCAATGAAGACAAAATGAAAGAGTGGAAAACCAAGGTAACGTAGCTCCAGTTGGCAGTGGAGATCACATAACTGCACAGTTAGGCAGTGCAATCAGTAGACAATAGGGAATCAGGAGGGAAAAATATCAGTGTATGTGCTGAATGATCTTCAGTGAGGCATCCTTAGTGAGGTCTTTTCTGCCTCTCTCCTTGGGAGGCAAGGCTGACTGGTTTTGAACTTCAAGATCAAGCTCTTACTGTTTGGTTTAAATACCAAAATGTTTGAGATCTCCTATTGACTGAGTGTGGGTAATGCTCATCAAAACTGTTTCCTCATAGAGCTTGCTGGCATCATGTCTATGCAAGAAAAATGTAAGTGTACTTGAGTACGTGGCTGAGATGTAGAGTAGCAGGGCTGTGGTGTGCTGGAAGAGAGCTGCGCTGCTGGCATGGCAAGGAGAGGTTGTACAGGGATGTAGAGATGTTTCCCTTTTCCATGCTGTGTGTTTAAGCTGTCAGGAGCAATTTCTTTTACTGGTTCATAAGTGACTTTTCCATTAGCAAGATGCTATTTCATCCACCACAAATCTGTCACTTCTTGCTGGCCAGAATAGGCGACTGCCTTCTTTGTGGGTTTTCACCAAGAGAACTGCCCTGCTAAAGGGGGATTCTCCATTAGCTGCTTCAAGAGGCAGTGTGTGACTTGAGTGGGACAAAGTATTCTTTGCAGATGGATGACTTAGAGAATCCCATGTGGGGATTTTCTGATTGCACCCCTTGGGAGGATTTCGCTTGCTGCTTTTCCCTTAAGAGCGTTTCTGCTATAGACATCAGACAGAGAAGCATTCGTTAAGGATGCTCTGAATGTAAGACAAGGATCCCTTATGCTATCTGACCCTCTGCCTGAAGGTCAGTTTCATTATTGTGAGGTTTGGTTTCATCTAGGCAAAACTATCATGAAGAATTAAATCTTGGTATTTACATTCTTATGCCAACTTGAATTGTTTTTAGCTTTGCTAAATACAAAGATGTGATCATTAAGCATAATAGATTCCTCTTCCCGTCTCTAATTCATTGCATGCCATCGGCCAAAATATGTACTTATTAGCTTAAGTTACTATTTAACCTATATTCATAGAACCATAGAATGGCCTGGGTTGAAAAGGACCGTAATGGTCATCTAGTTTCAACCCCCCTGCCACAGGCAGAGGTGCCAACCACCACACCAGGCTGCCCAGAGCCACATGCAGCCTGGCCTTGAACGCCTCTGGGTATGGGGCATCCACAACCTCCTCGGGAACCTGTTCCAGTGTGTCACCACCCTCTGTGTGAAAAACTTCCTCCTAGTATCTAACCTGAACCTCCCTTGTCTCAGTTTAAAACCATTCCCCCTTGTCCTATCACTGTCCACCCTCGTAAACAGACGTACCCCCTCCTGTTTATATGCTCCTTTCAAATACTGGAAGGACACAGTGAGGTCTCCCTGGAGTCTTCTCTTCTCCAAGCTAAACAAGCCCAGTTCCCTCAACCTTTCTTCATAGGAGAGGTGCTCCAACCCTCTGGTCATCTTAGTGGCCCTCCTCTGGACCCGCACAAATTGCTCCATGTTCTTCTTGTGCTGGGGGCCCCAGGCCTGGATGCAGTACTCCAGGTGGGGCCTCACAAAAGCTGAGTAGAGGGGCTCTTTTTTACTAAGCATCAGTTTCTAAAATGGGCGATACAGTTGAGGAACAAAAGTTATGGTCATACTGGCTGCTGTGGTGAGCTGTGCAGTGTGCTTTGTGCGCATCGGAGGAGTGGGGGAAACTGGTAAATGTCAAATTGCAGCAATGAGGCCATCATCTTCTGGGTGCTTCATGGCAGTTAGTTTTCCCTCCTACTTTCTGATCTTTGTTGCTAAGACTTTGATCAGATTATTTTCTTATTGTGCTTAACCAACTGTTTGGCTTACACTGTACCTTATTTAAGGCATGTTAATAACAGGAAATAGGCTTTCACTGCTCTGTGTTCTGAGGATAGGAAGGGAGGAGTTGCAAAGCAAAACAGCTTTGTGAAAGGGACTCACACCCAATAGATTTGGGTGATAAGAAAGGAATAAAGTGTCCTTTCAAGGATGAAATACTAAAAGAGGGCAAGACCATTTTCAGAGGTCTTTCTGTCCCCATTCACAGGTTGCTGCTGTAACAAGTCCTTGCAATTATATAGTTTTGGTAGCAATGCCTAGGTTTGACCAAGCACTTCCTGCCTGTGAGGAAGAAAGTGTAGCGACGCTGACTTCAGGATGTCCTCAGTGAAAGTTGGCATGGCTGCTGGTTGGAGCAATGTCTGTGTTTCAGTGGAAAATCAGCTGGTTTCCCCCTTATTGAGAAGGAATGTGTGTGTTTGTGTTAATGCTGTTTGATTTTGCATGTTGACCAGGATACTGTCCAGGGCTAGTATGGACACACTTCATCTGTCAGTGCTCTCATACGGAGAGGAAGAGGAGCCAAGCCTGTTCTGCTTGGTCGGGCTGCTCTGCGTGTGCAGCAGTCCTATCACATGTGTCTGTGTTGCAGGCCTTGTCCTGACCAGAGCTGGAGGGAGTAGCTGAGCACCACAGAGTGCACAAGTGGGTAGCAGGGCCCTACAATGGTTTTCTGGTGTATTCCAGCAAAGGGTGTAACTTGGTGGGGGATCTAGGAAGGGCAGGACCATCATTTGGGCCAACCAGAGTGAATGACAGCTTGCTCTGTGTCTGGAGCCTGGGGTAGGAGGCAATGGGAACTGAGGTGAGGTGCTGCTGGGGATCCCCAGCTCAGTGCCAGCTGCAGCTCCTGAGCTGTGCTCCATTCAGAGGCCTTCCTGATTTTCCTCAAGTGGTATCAGAAGGAAAACTGAATTAGCACCATTTCTACTGAGGGGAAACTCAGTGGGTCCGGTACAAATGTGGGGGGAAAGATGGTGTGAGCACTGCTGTCTCTGTTGTCTTCAGGTTACTGCAGATGCTAATGTAGCTTCCATGTTGGTGTGTTGGGGAAAGCAATCCAAAGATTTTCTAGAATTTTTTTTTTCCTGGAATTTTTTTTTTTCCTTTCATATTCCAAAAATATTCATAGTGCAGTGCTGCATCTTGCTCAAGTGGCAAGATCTGCTACGTTGCTGGCACTTTATAGAAATATATTCTGAAAAGGTGAGGCAGGTTCAGCAGCTGGAGATAATAATGATGAAGGGAACTTGGCCAGGATAAAAGGATGATGTTGCATGACTGAGAATCTCTTGCTGAAGCAGCTACTGGCCATGAAATGGTGAGAGTTGACAGGTACTGCACGGCACCTCTCATGGATATTTCCTAGAGATACTTGGACAGATTTGAGACTTGCACTTTGCAGTCCACTACTTGTTTAGGTAAAGGGAGCTTGAGAACAGAGAGAGGGAATAAACATATTCATACTTTTTTTTTCCTGAAAGCTGTAGATGAACTGTTACATTCATTTTACTGGAAGGAAAAATAGACAGTTGGTTTGGGCAGATTCACTGTTTTCTGATGTTTGCCTTGTAGTCTTAAATTATCATTTAGGTTTATGAATGTAACAATAATTTCCTCTTGGTTACTTTGAATGGAAAATACAGCATCTATGAACAGATCGTAAGGATAAAATAAAAGAGAGTGCACCTTATTGCATAAGAGTAGTAATAAGTGAGCACACAAGTTTTACACTTCATTTCAGACTCCTTGTTGGGAAAAAAAAAAAAAAAAAAAAAAAAGTATTTCCATGCAGGTCTTATTTCCCATTGAGCACCATTTTGTCTCTGTGTCCAAAAGATGATGCCTAGAGAGAGAATAAATGGAACAAAGTGAATGTACTCCAGTCTTCTGGCTACTGAAGATACTCTCAGCAATCAATACTTCAGGATTTTGACCCTCTGGGAAAGCAGAGGTTCTTTAATATATCTTTAGGAACCTGACAGGTTAAATCATGCTTTGGTTCCCTGTCAAATGACTATGCTGGAAAGTGAGCTATTCAATTAGAAAATGAGCTTTGAGAAGCAATATTAGGAGTTGCAAAACTCTGTCAAATCTAGGGATGCAAACTGGTGTTTTGGCAGGTGGGGATGACAGATAAACACTAACTGAAACCTTTTAGAAATGGAGAATTTAGAAGCACCTATCAAGGGACTAGGTGGCTCAGACTGGTAATAAATAATGTGCTATTTGCCTGTTTAAATTCAGTGTAGGCTTGCAAGAATGCTGCTTTCTTTGCTGACGACTGTGTTATAGCTGAAAATGCCACTGGACTCCAGTATTGTGTATCTGTGCTGCATATTCATTTGTTTTGTGCATGAATGAGTTTTCTACTTTGTTAGAATGATGGATTACATTTAGTACAGGTGGGACTGGTGTTGGCCAGGGTATCCTCATTAGTTTAGTGAGGAAATTCCCCTTGGTTTCACTGGGAGCACACTTATGCTGGTGCTGGAGGGCCTTTGAAGGCTGACTTTGGCCCATGGCCACTTGAAGGGCAAAGGGAGGCTTTTGTGCCAAGGCAGCAACATGTTCAGTATTTGCAGTGTTTGTTTGCAGATGAGACATGGGTGCAAAGATGCAAACTCTCAGTCCTTGTTAATGTCACTTTTCACCCATGATAATGGAATTTGGCACATTTCAATCCTCCTTGAATGTTCTTGCAAGAATGTGGCATTGCACAGCCTGTGAAGGTAGTTAGCCCTGGTAGAGCGCAAAGCACTACTGACAGTAAGTTCTCTGTCTTTCCAAATCACTTAAAAAACTGAAAGTCTTTGACATACAAGTAGAACAGTTTCTGATCAGCAAGACTTGAAAAAAACATGCTGTAAACGTTCTAAAAAGTGTGGAGGTGTTGAACTGCCTGGGAATTTGCTAATGAGAGCACTGTGTGGTCTTTATCCATTTTGTGCTGTGAGTAGCTGCCTTGCACTAAGTCTGCACAGCTAAAACTGCCAAGATATGTATCAGAAATTTCCCCAGACCCAGGAGTATCGAGATATGTCCTGCTTAATATTTTGATTGATGATCTGGATGAGGAGATTGAGTAAGTTTGCAGTAAGTTTGCAATGACACTGAGTTGGGTGGAAGTGTCGATCTGCTTGGGGGCAGCGAGGTCCTACAGAGGGATCTGGACAGGCTGATCACTGGGCTGAGGCCAACGGGATGAGCTTCAATGAGACTAAGTGCGAGTCCTGATCTTTGGTCACAACAACCCCAGGCAATGCTACAGGCTTGGGCAGAGTGGCTGGCAGGCTGCACAGAGGGGGAGGATCTGGGGGTGTGAGGTGACAGCTGGACGTGAGCCAGCAGTGTGCCCAGGTGGCCAAGGCAGCCAATGGCATCCTGGCCTGTGTCACAAATAGTGCAGCCAGCAGGAGCAGGGAGGTGATATTTTGCTGTGTGCATTTTGCTCTAGGTGTTGTGGCCAGGCACTCTCCTCTGGCTGTGGTTTCAGACACCTAGAGAGCCTAGATGGGACCTGTTTGGACTCTCACTACAAATCCCAAGCCTTTTCTTGCTGGTATTCACTGGAATCCCATTTTATATATTCTCTTTGATAGATAACGGACATCGTTTGAGGGCTCACAGATGAGCTCAAGGCTGTAAGCTTACTTTCTTGTTTAAGTTTTTTCTAGATCACGTCAGTACAAAGAGTTTGTGGCTGAGACTGTCTTTGTCAAACTCTCGCATATAAGGAAATGTCTGAAATATTGGAACAGAGAAGGACAGAAAATGTATTAGGTGATACTTTTGGCTCCTCTTCCCCCTCTGTATTGCTTCAAGAGGGGTATGCAACCCAGTGCTACCTACATGTTCACTAGAAGCATGTGAATTTTTTTTTTGCTATATTCTATTCTACTTTCATTCAATGTTTTGGGGGGATAAGATGACCCAAAGTGGGGTGGGCATTCTTAAAGTGACAAGCATCTCGCTTAGGTGTCAGGCTGAATGGTTCTTTACTTGCTTGTACAAGTCTGCCATCAGTGGTTCTGCCCTGGGTTTTGTCCCCAGAATTCTGGCTGGTCTGGGATCTCAGTGAGCGTGTGATCCTGAGTGGCAGAGCTGCCTACTCCTTGAAGTTCAGAGTGAACTGTGTTGAATGGAAAGCTGAACTTCCTTCATCAATGATTAAAAGATTTTTGTAATGGTAGATAGGATGTCTTTTCAAAATGTAGCTTGTTTTCCACAGTGTCAGACATTTGTGTGGCAATACTTGAATTAGAGGTGTTTCTATCGCTTGCTGAGGTTGTTCTATACATTTCTTCTGGAGAAGGGAAGTGCTTGGTGGAATATGGGACATATTGAGTTGATAAAGGACCAGAAGCTCATATCTCTCTTTCCCAGCCTTTTGCATTCCAGATACCTGTGCCGGGTCTGGTTAGACGAATACCAGAGCTTATGACTCAACACTGCCATTTCAGCTTCATAGAAACACATTCCAAAAATACACTGAAAAATAAAGCTGTTCGGCTGGTCTTTTCTAGCAGAAGAAAATGAGGCTTCATGTGATATAGCACTACTTATTGTGTAGTGATTTAGTAAGCATTTTAAAAATCCATTTATTCAGTGCTAGAGTTATATGTTTCTGTCTTGGGCAGCATCTTGTATTGTTGAATCCAGGCACTGCTGACAGCAGGGAGGTACTTAAAAGCCTGATGACTAATGCAAGGGTTTTATGTTAACGGTAAATATTTTTGCTGCAGCATTCTTATATATGTACATTACTAATTCTAGTAATAATTTTTATTCATTAGCTGGTCATCGATGACCTATGTCTTTGCCAATTTGCCTGAGCTGGAGCTTTTTCCCAGCTACTCGCAATGACATCCATGGCACTCGCCCACCAGTGGCTGTTCTCTGCCTGATGGTTGCTGTGTTTTAGTGAATCATTCTGCTCCACACCTCTGCTTCTTAGCAAATTGCCTTCTGAGCCCTGGCACTGAAATGCAATTGGTTATGCTTCATTATCTCATTCAATAGAAATTCAGTCTCCTGAAGACTGCAATTAAGTTTCCTCTTTGTCTGAAAGACACAGAATTCGACTGCAAACTTGTAGGTCTTTTTTGAAGCAGGGAAGGGAGGACAAGGCAGAAAAATACTGAACTGAACCTGAGACAACATGCTGTGACAGAATTGCTTGGGAGCTTTTCCTCTGTAACTTGCATGTGGAAGCTAAGAGCTGCAGACGAGACATCTGGCCTAGCAGTGAGGGATGTGGACCGGGCTGGTGGCTATCACCCTGCCTGGCCAAGGGACATTGGTGACTTCAAACCACACAGTTATCCTCAGAGCCTGATGCTTTGGCATACTGAATGTGTGTTGCTCATGTGATCTACAAACTCCATACTCTCCAGGCAGACCTCCTGTACTCATCGTGCATTAACTGTCATAGAAGGGCTTATAGGTACTGTGCTTTCTGTTCAGTGAGGATAGAGGTCCGGTCATAAACTGCAAGAGTTGGTCAGTTGGTCAGTTGGTCATAAATGGAGGTAGTTGTTACTGCCCAAACTGAGGATAAATGATTTACTGACACTTAAAGGAATCCTTACTTTACTGTCTTTAATTCCTGTTCCTGTCTTAAGATTGGCTGAATGTGTGAACGAGATTTCTAGCCTCAGTTTCCAGTATGTGAACTCCTGCTGAGACAAGGACAGTGACTGGTGGTGGAGGAATGACACACAGGTACAAACACTTGGCCAATCCTTTCTTTTTTTTCTTTCTTTCTTTCTTTCTTTCTTTTTTTTCCTGTGGAGTGAGGTAGTGGAGTGACTTTAACACTGTGCAAATCCAGTGCTGCTGTTCTGCAAAAGTCCAAACTCTGGGGCCTGTAAGCTCCTGGGTCCAACCTCTGTCCCCTTCTAGTTCTCAGCTCTGCCTCATTCTGCCTGCTCTCCTCAGGTTTGCTGAGTTATTCCATGTCAGTGTTGTGAGCTCAGAGGATTTTTCAGAGTGATGGCTTTATTTTTTTCTTTTTTCCTGTTCTTCAGTCCTGCCAGACAGCCCTGCAGCAAAATGCATTTCAGGTAGGAGCTCTCACTAGTCCCTCTAGGAATAAGTCACTGCTTCATTTCTCATCCGTAAAAGGGAAGCAATCACTGCCACAGTCTCATGTGATATAGGGATAGAAAGTTCATTTGTAGGTATGTGATGGTAGGGCTCCATAGACATAAGGCCGTCCAAGACTTTTTAGGAGAGCTGTGTAGCTGTGTCTTTCAAGGCTTCTCCTTTCCTTACTGGTTTGATTCTATAGGATCATCACATAAAAAATCATTAATTTAGCATATGCTTTTGGTAGAGAAAAACAACATTGTTCCTCAGAGAAGACAAGCAGCATGAAGAACAGCCTCCTTACTTAAGCTCTGTGACTATTAGCATCTGTTGGTTGAAGATGGACAGTTATCAAAATAATAATTAAAAAAAAAAAGTAAAAAGATTAGTGATAACTTGATGTTTTTGTGCATTTTCCTTGTTTTACTATTAGATTCCTCTGGATTTTTGTCACTGACAGCGTGCCTCTGGCTCCCCTTACCTGCCTGCTTCCATTAAAATGTCCTTATTCCTTTTTCTTGATAACCAAGGAGGATTACAGAAACGCAACCTGCTTTTTGGCATATTCCTTGCCATAGCCAAGTGTTCTCTTCCTCTGCAGACTGGGGCTTTATCTTGTGCTGCTATCCCTATTTAATAATGTTACAAGCAACCATCAGTAATCTGATGTCCCAGCTGTTCTTGGTTTGGGGAGTGAAATGTGCGACATTGTGCAGAAACCAAATATATTCCAGCTGCTTCTGCAATAATAAACAAGTACTTTTGTGATTAGCAGAACTAATGAAAACTGTTTTCCTATGGCTTTGTGACTCATGGTGGATTCTCTTCGTAACTAAATTATTCTGAAGCCATCATAGTGAGATGGAGCTTTATAATGCACCAGAGAATTGCAACAAGTGAGGATGAGTTAAGGAGAGAGTATTATGGTCAAGGGGAGAGCTTTAACTGAGCTCATAACAGTGAGCTCTGGAGGATTTGCAACAGTGCACAAGACAAAAGAAGTGGAATTTCTCACATCTAATGGAAAAATTTGAGAGAGATTTTCTGCAATTAGAAACACAAAATGAATCTTTCCCACCCACTGGATGTTAGAGTTAGTCAAGTTTAGCAGCTGTGTTTCTGCTGCAGAATGATTTTCAGGATGATGTATGTAGCACTGATCTGGCCTGAAGGTGATACCCTTCCAGCTTGCTGGCATCGCTGCCCGTGCTTGTTGTCAGAACACTGGGATGTGTGTGCTTGCTGAATGCATTTATAAGAAGTGTTTTGAGAAAAGTGCCATGTCCTACCCAAAGGAGTAAGAGTGGGAGGATATAGGATTCTCTTCAACAAACTTGAATCAAGTGGACTTTCTCAGACTGCTTCCTGTTAAAGTAGCCCTTCTCAGAAACAGAGCATTGTGCCTGATGTGACTGAAATCCCACCCACAAAGGAGTATTCCCAGCAGTCTCTGTGATTGCAGTTACATGTTTCCCCCATTGCTGGAACTGCTGGACTGTCATGCCTTTCCTGCAGGCTCTCTTTATTCGCTCTGCTTGACTGTGGTCTTCACTAGCTGTATGCAAACTTACTGGGAGGTAATAAAAAGATGTTTGAGCCTACGCGCGGGAGGGTAGTCAACTCTACACAAGGGTAGATAATGGCAGGACAAGGGGAAATGGTTTTAAGTTGAGGGAGGGAAGATTTAGGTTGGATATCAGGGGGAAGTTCTTTACAGAGAGGGTGGTGAGTTGCTAGAACAGACTGCCTAGAGAGGCTGTGGATGCCTTGTCCATCCCTGGAGGTGTTCAAGGCCAGGCTGAATGGGGCCCTGGGCAGCCTGGTCTACTATTAGATAAGGAGGTTGGTGGCCCTGCCTGCGGCAGCGGGGTTGAAGCTTGATGGTCCCCTGAGATCCCTTCCAACCCAAGCCATTCTATGATGGATAAGGGCTGAGCTCACTCTGTCTTATACTCTCTGTTCACCATAGCATCTTTCAAACTTCATGAAAAACAGACAATCCAGTAGTGAAAAAAGATTTGGTACCCTTGGAGAACCGCGTCCAGATGGAAAGCATTCAGGGAGTAAATTTACATGTGACTATGGCAGCAGGCAGAGAGAGTCTCAGGGGCCAAGATGATGCTTTCATGTAAAGCCTCACATCAACCCAGTCTAATTTAAAGGAGGCTTGTGTGGGCTTTGCTGGGAATGATTCTTGTGGGGGTTGTCTGTCGGGGGTACTCAAGACCTGAGTTTGCCCTGATGGTCTCTGGCTTTGCTATTACTTTTGCCCAGATGCTCTTATTTCCTTATTCTTTGTACAGTCCTTCCTTTGCAGCTCTTTCACTCCATGGTGTAGGTGTGTAAGAACCTGTCTGCTTGTAGCAAACTTAGCTGGAAAGGTAGCTTAGTGGCTTTTGTCTGATTAATGGTGCTTTACCCTATGGACTGAGACTATGTGAAACCTGCTCTCGTGTTTTATGAGGAAGATCTTTGGTTTACTGAAACACCGGGGCATTAATTGAACATTGTTTATATTTCAAGTCTAAAATGAAGTTCACAATTAGTGTTTAGTTGGCTTTTTTCACCATTCCTTAGCATGTTTGTCCTATACTTCACCCTTCAGGACTATTTTCCAAATATCTTTTTGTTCTTTCTCCTTGGCTTTTCAGTGATGTGTCAGCAGTTACTTATGTGAAGAATTTCCTAGCTGAGCTGCTATGGATGATGAAAAACATTGTTTTTAGTGAAAGTAGCTTAAGAAATAGAATGTGAAAATACCAATGTAGAACACCTCAAAATCCCAGCTGCTCCAGGGAGTGAAATGCTCTGAAATCCCCAGGAGAGGTGAAGATCAGCACAAAATGTGAATGTTGTCTTTTTTCACTTTAAGAGCAGGCAAGCTGCTGACCAGTGATGCTGGCATTGTTCTTATTCCCTCCGGTGTTTTGTTTTTTCCTGTTCATCGTCTAAAAATCATTAGTGCTGGCATTGTCTCCTACCTCAAGACAGTGTGAAGTGTTGTATAAATGTTGTGTAAAGCATTGCTGAATGCCTGCCTAGTATTTTCCTGAAAAGATTCTAGGCTCCCTGGCAGGCTTGCTTTGGCAGTCTGAATTGGATTGAAGATAAAGAAATACTCATGCAGCGTCCAGTTCAAGCACTTTTTTTCTCTGAATTATCATTGCATTGTGCTTAGATGTGCCCTCAGTACTGTTTTCACCTGGCTAAAGGTAGTTACAGATGGATGTGATGTTTCCCACGTTGAACCAGGCCATGGGCAGTCTGGGGAAGACTAAGCAGAGTGAGTCACTCTGGTGTTTCAGACAGGATTTAGGCTTTTGTTGAATAGTGTTGTAACAGGTGAAGCTCACCCTGAAATGTAAGTGCCTGACAGATGCACTCTGTGGTCCGGGCGGGCTTTAACTTATGTATGTGGAATCAGTCTCCTCCAAATACTTGGAAGTGAAAATTGGTTTGCCAAAATCATGCATTAGCCATTCAACTCTACCATTCAGCTCTTTAAAATTCTTGCTTAGCCCCTGCCAAACTAGAAAGACTGTGGTGTTTCCTTGGGAAGAAGTTCCTTTAGCTCTTGTTTCTGACCCAGATGCTGGGAAAGCAGGAACTATCGAGGTCTTGATGCTGGTGCATAGTTAGGAACATAACTTGCATCTTAGTCTATAACAGTCTGACCCAGGCTGGCTTGTATATATAGCTCAGGCTTCCCCCTACTTGCATCAATACTTGCTTTGATCTCTCATTGTTCTGGTTAATATCTAATTGTTGTGTACACATGGGACAGCTTTAGCACCTCAGATTGAGTGTGTCACATAGACACTGCCAGCAGAATTGCCCCGTGTAGCACACAACTTACTTTTGAGCAGTTATCTGTCACCTTAGTTCACAGTAAGTGATCTGCTTTGGACCAAAATAATAAGTTTGTACCATTATTCCTACCTCTTCTTCTTGGCAATGTTTCAGCTTCCTCCCTATGCTGCCTTGCCTTGTGCTTGGTTTAGCTTACAGCTGTACTTGTGCAACCCCAGGGCGCTGGTTTATTTTGAACTGTTGCCACCTGTTGGTGGGAATGCTTTCAGAGGAGTCCTTTTTCTGTTCGCCTCTGGTGAATTCACCCCCTGCTGTCAGCTGTCAGCCTCTCCCAGTCGAAAGCTTCCACGTGGATCTCTTTGAATGTTCTGGATATAATTATTCTTCTCAATAGCCGCACCTCCAGCCTCTTCCAGGGGAAGTCACTGCTGTCTAGTGTGGTAAAGAGCATGCTTTCCTCTTGAGATACTTTCAAGAGACCCTTCCTTGCTTATCTTCAGTATCTGCTTCCTTTGCTTATTCCTTTTCTTTCAAGTCTTATCTGTCTGGATCCCCCAGGTGTCCAAAAGATAGCTCTCAGTTGATGACAAAATGCCTTGCCCTTGACATAAAGGATCTGCTGCCTCATCCAGGTACTTCTGAAGACTTAACCACCTTCCTTACTAGCCAGTTATCTCCTACAATATCAAAGAATTGCAGATCCCCATGTAACCAGGGAGAAAGTTGATTAACAAAGGTAGAAAATTAATGATTGCAAACTAATTATTAGCTTGGCCTTTTCTTCTTGCTGCCCAAAGTCTTCTATAGGTAACCTTAGGAAAGGACAAGCATGGGGCACTTCACCTGCAATGCTGTAGGGTGCTCTCAGATGAACCCAGTGCTGGGTGGCTGCAGTCACTTCAGAGGTGGAGATGTGACCCAATAAGAAATACACATATATGCAGTTCTGTTCTGTGCAGTTGTGCTGTCCCACATGCACCAAACAGATCAATGTAGCGCTTCCACATTCCATCTTAATGTGAAGGAACGGTGTCAGGTAAGGTTTAGCAAACCAGGGATGGATTACTCCTAGGTCACGTAGATGGGGAGCTCACCTAGTCTTTGAAAAGACCTTCTTTGTCCTTTAGATAATCAGACTTGTAACTGAAGCAAACAGCAATACCTTTATGGTACCCTCTCAAATGTTTGGTTTGTTCTTTATCTCAAGTGTAAGTAGCTTTGTAAAGGGTGTTTAGTCACTGCAGTGCCGAGTCACGAATGATGAAGTTTCTGGCAAGCTGGAATGGGGGCACAAATGGTACAGAGTAACTGTTGTCATGGAGCAGAACAGACACGTTAATTTTTGATTTATTCATAACCCGGGGCGGGGGGAGGGGGGGAAAAAATCAACGTTTGCCAAAGGGGAAGAATAGAATCAGTAGAGAGAGAAATTTGCTTTTCAAGCTAGTGAGAAGGTATTAAAATATGAGTTAAAAAAAAAAAAAAAAAAGAGCCATAAAAATGTCTCAACAGTGTAATTTTAATCTTAAAATTATGAAAGCATACAAGTGGATTATCATGTTTTGCAGTAACAGGGAAATGATTGATGACTTGCATTTGGAGTGACTTTTTGATGTAGAGTACAGAGAATGGGGTAAATACATTTCACAGTGACAACACATTACTTTTCTCTTTTTTACTTTGTATTATAGCTCTATGGGACGTTTTTCTCCGGGGGAGAAAAACAGGTCAGTGTTAGGCAGAGAGATAGAAAGAGCTTCATCAAAAGACTAAAGCCTAGGGACAGGCAGAGAGAGGTTTATGTGAGGTTGAAAGAGATGCAGCAGAGCAGAAAAAAAGAAAAAAGATGAAGTAAAACCACCTATTACAGTAGAAGAACATTGTATGGGAAGTACTCTGGGTGGCTAACTTACCAATTTAGTTCCCGCATGCCAGGTGGTAGTCTAGAGTTAGGTGGGTTTTCCCATGTTGCTCAGAGCCCTAAGAAGTCTCTTTCCAGTCTTAGAACCAAGTCTCCTCAAAGAACAAATAGAAAAAGCTCTTGTTAGAAGCTTCGTACTCTTTTCCCTTAATAGTCACTCTAGTATGTGTACTTTTTAGGGGTTTGGATATGCTGCTCCTTAATATCCCTGTGCCTGCTGTTTTGGGTTAGCTTCTCTTCCCCAACATTTTCCATGCTGGCTGGCATGTTTGGTACTTGGAATCTCCTTGCTCCCGCTCTGACACAATTTCTGTTAAAAAAAAAAAAAAAAAAAAAGTATGCTTTTTTTCCAGGTATTAAATTGATTTATCCCTGAGTTCGTGCTCAGGCACATCTATGGGAATGGGAACATCAAATTACAGAAAACAGACCAACTCCATCCCTTTGGTACATGTTTGAGAAATGTTTGCAGCATGAAATCTTTTCTTCCAAGATTTTCAGCAGCTTTCAGCTTCCCTATGGGTGTAGCATGGAAACACTTGTGAGCTATGTGGATGTTTCATCTGTTTCCTGCTGAGAGGCAATAAGCAATAGTCCTGCTGGCAGTAATGACACCTGGTGTGCAGGAAGAAGGTATTAATGGCAGCCACCAATCAAAGAGCTGATTAAAGCAGATGGACGCAATGGCCCTTCCTGCTTCAGGCTGGATGGATGAGGCCATTTCGCCCTATGCGTGGTGGAAGCAGTAGGAAGCTTCAAGAACTCCATTGGGCCTGAGGATATATATATGGCAAGGCCAATGAAATTCAACTGGAAAGACTGACAGCAGCAGCCTAGGGACTGCATTTTCTGTGCGAGAGTCAAACCGAAGGATAAGGAAGCTCAGAGTGGTGAGCGCAGAGATGGAGCTTTTCCAGGACATAGGGCTTGTGGCACAGACTGGGCACATAGCTGAGTTAGGAGAGAGCTGTCTCCTCTTTGTTGTCCAGGCAAATGGGATTTGGGAAGTTCTTTGTTAATTGCAGCAGCACCAAAGGAAGCTTCTCACCCACATAATCCATTTTCACACTGAAAAAGAACACTCATGGGTCTTAAGAGTTTTACCTAAATAATCAATTTCTTAGCCATTTGCGTTTTGGAAATGATTTTGCAGTCTTGGGCCCCCAATCTTATTTCAGGCACGTAATATAAATCTTTTTAAGGCTGTATAATGGATTCTGAGAAGAAAGAGGAGAAAGTGGAGCTGACGGAAGCAGTGGATAAGAGAAAGCTGTTCCACACAGAGGCTCCAATTTGGTATTAGAATTCTCTTCTGGAGGTCTGAGACCCACAGAAGTCTCTGCCTCTGGGGAGTAATGTAGGCCTTCTGATATTCCGCCTTATATCTGTGCATCTTTGCTAACTATTGGGCATCTTGGAATGGAGATTCAGATATTGAATGTTTGCAAAGCATTGCTCAAGTCACAGAATCACAGAATCACAGAATCACAGAATTATCAAGGTTGGAAAAGACCTAGAAGATCATCCAGTCCAACCATTACCAATACTTCCCAGCTAAATCATATCCCTCAACGCAACATCCAAACGTTTCTTGAACACTCCCATGGTCGGTGACTTCACCACCTCCCCAGTGGTGCTGCCAGGTGCTGCACCACTGCTCCAGTCAGGTGCTGCCTGGAGAAAATGAACTATGTGAACTGCTGTGAAGTAAGCTTGTCTCTGTTCTAACACTGAGAAGAAATCAACATGTTTTTGACGTACTTGAGCCAAAAATCCAGAATGTTAATGGCAGGAATAAACTTTTATAGATCGTATGGCCTGGCTCCCTGGAACCAGTGTTTCCTCAATTAAGCGAAACACTACATCCTAGGTTTGTTTCCCCCCCCCCCCCATATACTGTGATTTCCAGACATGGATGGATAATTGCCAAAACCAGGGAGCTAGTGAGTCCACAAGATCAATAAAGAAGCACGTATTAAAAGTGCAAATAGAAAAATCTGTATCATTGCAGTTTTATACAGTTCTAGTGTTGATAGTCGGGTGACCTATAACACAGGCTAAAATAGCTTTTAATAATTTTAATTAACTTCATTTCTAAAGAATGCTGTAGTCATGAATAAGCCTTTGTTGAGGACTGGAATTGTTCAGAAGGTTTTGTCATCTTTTAATTAGTCTTGATAATGAAGACCTCATTTTAGAAGAAAACTTAATTTAATGGTCTTGGTATTGAATGACCTTGATGTGGTTAAGACACTTGTCTGTGTGTGTGGGAAATGCAAATAACGGGGGCTGCTTTGGCTTGCAGCCTTGGTGAGGTACTGGGTGTTACTTGAAATCTGCTTGCTTTGCAGGTCAGATTGAAGAATGCCTGAGATGAGCAATAAATTTTTTTCCTGCCGTTGGGAGGTTGAACCTGCTGATTAATGCACCTCTCATTTCTTATAGATGCTTGAATTCACCCTCCCTTTGAATTTTCTTTGTGGTGCTAGAGGCTTCCAACCTTTTTTTTTTTTTTTTTTAATAGATGCTAAATGAGAGCTGTGACTCATCAGTCTGATAATTGAATGCGAACATGCAATTTATTTTAACTACAATAGTTTTGAATGTGCTGTACTAAATTTCTGTAACAGGTTGCTCCTGCAAGTGAGAGTGTGCTTGAAGTAGAGAGGGCGATGGTTTGGCACCTTGCTTCATTGAGAGGCCCATATATTTTGGAATTTGTAATGTAGGGGAATATTTTATTGTACCTTGAGCTTGAGGCATTTATTTTTCCTGCTCTCTTTCTTTCCTCTTAGATTGAAAATCCCATCTGTAGTTTATTTCAGTGTTTGCTTTATATTATAATTTCATTTTTGATCCTAAACTTTCTCTTAAGCTACTGTGAATTGCTTTTTCAGAGTGAATAGGAGCTTGGACTGGAGCGTACAGCAGCAGTGGCTGAAACAGTACTGAGCTGCAGAGAAAGCTCCTCCTCGCATGGTCTGAGTTGTGAGAACAGAAAGCAAGCTGTGGTTTCACTGAGGGGTCAGTACTTGGGGCACTGGTAGGGCTGGGTCTGGATACCTGGTTTTGCTGAATGGTGCACGAGTCACTTTATTTCCAGGGTCTCTGTGGCGCCTCAAGTTGCGCCAGGATAAGTTTAGGTTGGATATCAGGAAAAACTCCTTTTCTGAAAGAGATGTTAAGTACTGGAATAGGCTCCCCAGGGAGGTGGTTGAGTCACCATCCCTGGATGTGTTTAAAAATCGTTTGGATGTGGTGCTCGGGGACATGATTTAGCGGAGGGTTGTTAGGGTAGCATGGTTAGGTTGTGGTTGGACTCGATGATCCTTAAGGTCTTTTCCAACCTGAGCAATTCTATGATTCTGTATATAGATACAGATATCCATCTGCTTATATTTTTTTCTTCTTTCCCCCTTAAAAAGGGGGTGATGCACATTGCCTAGCTCAGTGATCTTCTGATGGAAAGCTTTCTCTATAAGCTATTATTAGTGTCTAAGTAGTGCTAGTCAGGCACTGTAATGCAAATGATAGTAAAGACAATGTAAACGACCGCTTAAAACCGAGTAAAAATAGTGGTGACATGGCTGTTTGTGTGGGAGTGAGATGGAAGAATAGGAAATAGGATGGAATAACTGTAAGTAACTGGACTTTTCTCTACCTGGATTAGCAATTAGAGCCTGTGAAGAGCTTCGTGGCAGTGTCTCAGGTACCAATAATATCTGAGCCTTTACCGTAATTTGCTGTGTTTTTCCAAGTGCATGGTCATATGTGTCACCCCAGAAGTTGGTGGGCAGTGTAGCGCTAAATTTTGCCTTTTAGGATTACTCTGCTGTCCTGTTGGCTTCAACAGAAGGTACTTTTCTGCCCCACTGGAGCATGGCTGACTGGCACGCTGAGATGTGCTGCAGAACAGACGGATGTAGCTGGGGAGAAGGGGTTGTGTTTGGCTTAAAAATAGGCATTTAAAACTGCACAGGTTGTGGTGCATGGTGTTTTTATTTATTTATTTATTTTTTAATGCACTCTCTTCACTCTGTCACTGTGTGATTCCTGGCTGTGGATGAATGCTGATCAAACTTTGGTCATTATGTATTTGAACATCATCTGTCTTGACAGACTGTTGAGGACTATATAGTTATTAAGAATACAGCAGCTGTGAATCAGGATAGGACCCTGTCTGTTGTGTGCTCATTCTTCTAGATCGTCCTTGAGGGGAAAAGAAAAGGCAGGAGGAACCAAAACAAAACCCCTTATGTAATGATCAACCAAGTTAGAGCATATGCTAGGCACTGCACATGGGCTGTCTGTTCTCACAGCATCTCTCATTGATATGCACTGGTATGTTGAGACTACTGTCTATGAACTTGGGCAGTGAAGCAACAATGATGAAATATTTTTAGTTAGTGCTGTTTCAGTGCCCTATATATTTGCTTCTGCTGCAGCATATTTTGGGTATATTCTAAATATTGTGAAGTTGAATCTTTGTGTCCGCAAATTATGATGCTAAATTCAAACTTTCTTCCCTCTATTTCCGTAGCCTTAAATTTACAAAATTGTAAAACACTGACTATATTTCTTTGTGATTTGCATTTGACCATGTTTTTTCACACATGATACGTAAATGCAGTACATTGTTTCCAAATGACATAATCTCTGGAAACCTATAAAATCATTATGCGTTTAACTGGCTGTTAACGCTTCTGCCATGTTAACAGCTAGAATTTTATGGAGACGAATAGGAAGCTTACTGCTTATGTGAGGCCTGCTTTGGAACTGCAGTGCAAGCTGTTCACAACAGAAATGCAAATAGCTTGACAGTCTTGAGCCTTCCAGTCTGCTCTTTGCTCCTGGGTTACTGTGATGGCACGTTTACGTTTACTTTGACAACTCTACCTGCCACTGATAAAGAGGTGAGTCTGGAATTCAAGGGAACCATTTGAATAACATTACTGTATTTATAAAAATTGTCCCTTGGGGGCAGAGCGTGGCTACAGATGAGCAAAACCCATCTTCCTTCATGTAATCCACTATTGTTAATTATTGTTCACTTTAGGAGTCTTCAGCTGGCCAGTTGGAAAACTATTTCTTGTCTGTTTATGGAGCCCTCTGAACTCAAAAATGTCAAGAGTAAAATGGAAGAGAGGGGAAGCAACACAATCTTGCTTTAGAACTCTGCAGTTCAGCTTTGGCATCTGAAGGGCAACTCTGGGAGCTATTAGCTCCTGCCTATCTCAGTTAAGGAAAAATAATCTGTTAAAATGAAACCATGACAAGATGTTCAGAATTCTTTTGAGCTTATTAGACAGCGAGGCAGAGGGAGCCTTGATGAAGCTGATCATAGTGGAAAGCTCTGTCATAGGTCAGGGAGCTCAATCTGGATGAAAGTAGGACAGTAACGCTGGGAGAATGGATTGTGTAGTGCTGCTAATAGCCTGGTCCCAGTAATTGTTGTGGAGAAGGGAATTCAGAATGCAGTAGATGGGGAAGAGGAGAAGAATGTACTTACAGACTGAGGAGAAACCCATGCCAGATATATTGCTGGACATACAATGAATAAGATCTGTATTTTGAGGATTATGGCTTCATTTAAAATAACAGGTTAGGATTCCTATTGGTGATACTACCTCTTTTCTTAAACATCCCACTTGCACAGGAACTGATTAGACTGCACCCATAGTCATCTGGGTCTTTGGGGATGTAAGAGGCAGGGTCAACATTTCTGTATGGATAACCGTTCTCCTGTGCGCCTAATCCACATGCAGTCCATTTGGATAAAGCTGATTGCTCTAACCTAACCTGAGCCAATGCAGATAACTTTACAGGACCATGATACTGATTCATCCTTAGCGATCTCTTTGCTTTGGAATCTCCCTTCCTGTAATGTGCTCCTCAGACTGGGGTCTCTAACCTTTTATGTTTTCTACTAAGCATCATCAGCTGAAGCTATTGAAGGGGGGCTGTGAGCTAGGAAGAAGCTGGGAGGTGGTGTTAGTTCTTACTGCTGATGTGGTTAGCAGTAAGAAACAAGCCATGTTTCCCACGTACCACGTGGGGTACGTTAGAGCCCCGGTGTGTTTATGGCTGTTAGTTTCTGACTTAGCAGTGTTGGTGGTCCAGATGGACTGCTTGCTTTGCCTGGTAAACAGTGAAAGAGGGGAATGGAACACAATGTGGCTGCTAAAAGCTGTAGGGAAATCAGAGTAGCCAGGGCTCTGAAGAATGAATGTTCATTAACAACTAATCGTAATTATTCATTTTCTGCCTCTTTGGTGACCTTAAAAGGCACACTTACATCAAGCTTGTGGATTCCAACCACAATTGCCTTTGGCTGCAATGCTGTTAAAATTTCACAAGTTTTTGGTATTGTATCTTTAATGTTTCTTTTTCAAGGATTCTGACATATTTCAAAGTGCTTTGTGGAGGTGAACTTAAAGCTTACAGGATTTATTACATCTTGTTTCCTACATGCCTAGGAACAACAGTGCTTGCCTTTGGAAAGGGATTCTGAAGCTCCTCAGTCTATGAGAGAGCTAGTGACAGATGGGAATGGAAGCAAAATGATTTCTATCACTTCTGGTATGTTTTAAACTATAGACTATGAAACTGTTTGGGACCACCTGATGCTCCATCGACCTCTCCCTGCTTCACAATGGATTGGGTGACACCGCTCCTAGATCAGCCCTTGCGGTAATTTCCTTGTGTTTGAAGCATTTAAAAGAGCCTCTCTTGGCTTTGTTTTTGTTAATTTTGCACAATGTTCAGTGTATCTTTCTTAGTCCATGATCTGCATTTTCCCTGTTCCATTTTAAGCCTATTTGTTTTTTTGCTGTGGCAGACAGATCACAAATTCTTCTTACATTGTGATATTGTACCCATAACACTACCACTATTTTGTAGTTGCATAGTGCTTAGTAAGAAGTCAGTTCCATGTTTTATGAAGGAAGTGGAAAGTCAGTTTTTCATCTTACCCAGTGTTTTGTCATACAAAATTTAGTGCTGTTTCTGCAGGCTAGGCTGCAGTTTCCTAGATTTCTTCTCATGTGAATTCCTCTTTGAAGTTCTGAAGTCTAAGAAAAGTTGCTTTGTCTTGTGTGGGTGTAGGCGGTGGGCTTACGGTTAGGATGTGAAGCATTCTAGATCAAGTAGTGGCAAGTGAGATGCTGCAATGGTACATGGATAGTCCTTCAAGTTTAATTTCTTTGAGGACTGAGAACTGTTCAGAAGTGGAGTTGCTCTTCTGCACCACCATAGATGTGGCAGGATACGAAGTCACTGGCAATAAGTTATAAGGGAGGCCACCTGTACAGATTAGTCAAGCAAGCACAGAAATGACGTCAGTCTTTCCCCCCTCACATTTCCTTCTGAGAGGATGATATTATTAGGAGGCTAGTATGAGCACAGTTAAGCTTCTCTCTTCTAGGTGCTAAACTAAGTCTGTGAGAGTCATTGTAGCCACAGTGCATACAACTTGCTATCAATCTGAACAAAACAAGTGTTTGTTGATGTCTGTGGGGATAAAGCAAGCGTCTTGTGTTCTTGGCCAAATTAGCTTTATAATTTAGCTTCCTTTTCTCCTGGATTGAACCTCATAAACTGCTTGAATGACTCAACAGGGAGAATGACACTAAAAAGTGAGCATTCAGCGAAGTCTCTTTTTGGTGTAATGGTTATACCTCTGTTGTTAGTCAGCAATGCAGTCTTGAATCCCCAAGGGTTTAGCTCAGAGCCTGGCTAGGAGCAGGGTGCTGCATTGGAGTGCAGAGGCACAATCTGTCTTCATTGGTTGCTGCTCACAGGGCTCTGCAGGTGGTGCGTGCTGTCTGCATCCCTTCCTTGTCTCACAGCTGGGCAGCAGTGCTTAGAGTTGGGCGATGTGGAAAGAGGATGCCCTGTCCCTCCTCAGGTAGGCATTTCTTCATCAGTGTTTAAAGCAGAAAGGCATTTTTACTTCTGACCGTTTATGGCAAGGCAGAGCGAGGTCCCTCAGCCTGAGGCTGCTCTGTTTCTGCAGATTTGCTGTTGAATAAGAATGCTTTAAGCGCCTGTTGGTGTAGCTGTTTGGTATGATCAAACTCTTACCTCAGGTCTGGACTGGGCAATTGCTGCTGTTTCTGAAGAGGGGACAACACTGAGTGTTGGGCGCTCCCTGTATCTTCCTCTGCAGGACAGACAAAACTTTGCAAAGCTGGGTGTGACACGTGGCAGATCCTGCTGTGTGCTAGTTCTGCAAGTGCTGACCACCTATAGTGGAGATGAACTGTCCTTTGTACCATGGCATATCTCTTCAAATAAAAATAGTAGGGTTTTCTTTGTTATGGCTTTACCCCTGCAGAAGAGAACAGGCAGAACTGTCTGTGTTCTCCCCAGAGAGCTGCTCTTTGCCTCCAACCCCCTCCCACCCCGACAGCTTTTGTCTGGTATGTTCTCTAGGAGGATGAAGCCATCCTGCCCCTCCCGTGTGCTGCAGGCGCCAGGCTGCTGTTGCAGGCTGTTCTCCCCCGAAGTCCCAGCAGCAGTAATGCAGGGCTCCTGTTGTTGGATACATTTTATCCCTTCTGTCTGCACTGCCCTGGGGGGCTCTTTGTTGTATTGTAGTGCTGCTTTCACACAAAGTATTGCATCTTGCAGCACAAGTGTTGTGGCGCTGAGTCTGAATAGCTGCAGGTTGCGCTGTGAGCTTTCCAGGCAGGCTGCAAATAGCCATCAACTTTTCCTCCTTTTCAGTACAATTCTGTCCATCCAAAGCATTATGGCCATCATATATCTCCAGAAGAGGTTATTGAGTTACTAGCTGGCTTTTCCAGTGTGATATTTCACCTGTAAGGGGAGTTTTTTTTATCTTCACTACAGCCTGATGCAGTTTTTAGTGGGTTGTATTTTACCCACCTGACACACTTAAACTGTCTGGTTGTGGTTGGCTTTCCTTGTTTTGCAAAGTTTGCAGAGGAAAGCGAGGAGGATGTGCAGAATATGCACCTTTGGTGCATCGCAACTGCGGAGGGTGAGCTCATTGGGTGGGTTTTCTTGGCCCTCCGGAAAGAAGCAATGCTGTGCTCTGTCACATTGGTAGAGAATGGTTTTGCAGGTGGTTTTTGAGCTCACTTCCCCAGTGTGAGCCTGTTGCAGGAATTTGGGTGGACTACTGGCTTGTGTATGCACCAGCAGTGTGCGCATCTTTTGGAGGCATCGCCAAGGCTTTACACAAATGGCTCTGTGCACAAGTCAGTGGGACCAGCTGCGTCGGAGCTCATCACTTCTTAATGACTACTTCAAACTTGTCTCAAAGCTGTTAGCATGACCTCTTGGCTGGCATTTAGGTGTGTTTTCCTCTCTTCCTGTCAAATTCACCTTTTTTTCATGGTAGGCTGCTCTTCTTTTTCATAGTATATACGTAAATTTTCTTTTACAGGTAGAGATGCAGGTTTCCTTTGAAATGTATTGTTATCCTTATGCAGCAGGCTTCATACTGCATTTTTTGTGCTATGTTTATAAGCAAAAAGAGCCTAGAGGATAAAAAATGCGTGTCTGATAAGCTATCATTTGGAACAGTTGGTTGCCAACATTGCTAATATGAAAATAAGTAATTCTAATGCAGACTTAGTATTTGAATATGGCAAGAGCTGGAACTTAATTGCCCCAAACTACATGCTTACTGATCTGCATCAAGTCACATTTGCACACATTATTGCCTGCCTTTCAGCTGTGCAGCTTTTGCTTTCTGGTCTTCATGAGAAAGGTCTTGGCAGAAGCTGAAGATCGGAGCTCATCTATCAACCAAGAATATATTAAAACACAAGTGGATGTTACCTTTTCTGCATGTCCATTTTGCTGGTGAGAAATAAATGCACGGATTCAGGCAGGCAGCAGGAAAACTTTCATCTTGGCAATGGTGCAGAGCTGCCTGTGTCGCAGGCTCTGGGCAAGCGGCTGCTTGAAGAACAGAGAGTGGCCTGCAACACAGGCAGGGAAGCTGTCAGCAGTGAGAGAGATTTAGTTGGCACATTTTTGTCATATTCAGTCTAAATCTTCTCTCTTTTAACTTGAAACTACTTCCCCTTGTTCTGTCACAACAGACCTTGCTCATGAGCCTGTCCTCTTCCTTCTTACAGCACCTGCAGATACTGACAGGCTGCTCTCAGCTCTCCCCACAGCCTTCCCTTCTCCATACTGGACACCCCAGCTCTTAGCCTGTCCTCACAGGGAGGTGTTCCATCACTTTTTTGTGTTCCATCATTTTTGTGGCCCTCCTCTGGATGCGCTCCAACAGCTGTGTCTCTTCTGTGCTGAGCACTCCCCATCTCGACGCAGTGCTCCAGGTGAGGTCTCACAGCGCAGAGCAGAGGAGCAGATCTCCTCCCTTGCCCTGCTGGCTGTGATGCTTTGGATGCACCCAGGATCTGGTTGGCTTTCTAGGTTGCGAGGGCACAGTGCTGGCTCATGCCCAGATGCCATCCACCAGGCAACCACCTGGCAACCACCCCACTCCCTTTTTGGCAGGGCTGTGCTTCATCCTTACATCCCCCAGCTTGTATTGGTAGTGAGGGTTGCCATGACCCAGGTTGCAGACCTTGTGGTTGGCTGCACTTGCCCATGGTCAGTACCTGATCAAGGACAGTGTGTGGCTGAGACTTTGGGACTGCATAAATGAAATTAAGCAAACCTGTATGCATAGAACCGGGCTGAAAAAAAGAATTGTGTTTACTTCCAGGCCACAGAGCTCTATCCATTTGCCTCGATAATTCTTTAAGAGAAAAATAACCAGCTGGGTTTTGTTACCTCCCTGAAAGTAAACAAATCATGTGTAAAGTTTCTGGTACAAAAATACAACTATTTTGCATACTGGAAATGAGGGATATCACTTATTCTGTGACTTGAGTCAGTCAAGTATGTAGGTTGCATGAGTGTACATTTCTGTAGCATGCTAACTGATGAATCTCAGGACACTTTTGTCAGTATTCTCAGAGAAAGCAATATTTGAATGTCATTACAAAAAATTATGGAAGTTGAATCAGTGCTATCGATTTGAGTCTGAAATCTTTGGGAAGTTGTTCCTCTTTGTTCCTCTGGAAAACTGGTGTTTCCTGATACCTTGTAAAAGATAAAGCCCTTTCTCTATTTTTTTTTTTTTCCTCTGGGGTTTTTGTGTTTGCTTGTTTTTTTTTTTTTTTTGACAACTTTTTGATTATGACTTTTGATATGACTTGACCATTCCTTCAAGATTTGCTGCTGCTTGGTAATGTTTGTGCAGGTAAATATTGCGCTGCTCTCTTATATTCCAGTAAAACCATGGCATTTCTGTGTAATGCTTTCCCAAACAAGCAATGGTATTTTGACCTACATAGGGTGGGCTCTGTGCTCCTGCTGTGAAAGCAGACTTGCAGGACGTACTTCCAGTTCATTTGTTTCACTTTTGACAAGAAAGCAAATACATCAGCATTTACTTGTCAGTACGTTTCTGAAGTGGCTTTGAACAATGGCCCTCTTCTGCGTGTTACCCTGTTGTGTAGTGATTATGTGGTAAGCTCTGGTTTATTAGGGGATGTATGTGAAACACAGTAATTAATGATGCAAACAGAACGGTATTGGAAGGATTAATTTAGCTACAACCAAATGCCCACTTTGTGACGGAATGTGTGTTGATGAGCTGAGGATTACTATTGATGTGACACTGATGACTGGTGTAATAACTGGCTTAACTACGTTTATTGGTGCTTGCTTTGGGAATGCCAACTACGTCGTTTGAAGTGGCACCTAAGAAGAATATTAAAAACAAGAAATAATTTATTGCTGGAACCTTTGTAGCCTTTTCTCTGATGCTGTATTCCTGCTGCTCGTTCATCTTGTTTGTGCCTATGGTGAGAGAAGTTGGTTTTTTTATCTGTTGTCTTTGGTGGTGGAGTTGAAATGTTGCTCCTCATAGTGTGTTCTGTTCTCTGAAAGGGCAGCCTGTTGCCTCTTTCACGACAATGTAGGAATTGAACACTTGGAAATTTTTGGTATGCTGGTGTAACTTTGAGTGACCTACATAACTTGCTGCTCAGGAAGCTAAAATGTAAGTAACTTTGTAACCTGGAAATTGGCAATATTTATGCTAGTTTATAATTTTATCTGTGAAAACACAGTACAACTCTATGTTAATTCGTTTTGTGATATCCTTCCAGGTGACGTATTTTTGACTAGGTACTAATTAGAAACTAATCGGTATTTTCTTCACCTGGAGTGAAGGAAGGAGTCTGGCAGGAAAAATAAATGAAGCGGAGAAATGGAGGACACACCCTCTTCTGATGCTTTAATTGGGCTTCCTGATGGTACTTCTCTGTGTCCCTGTGTGTGGGATTTTGGAACCCACGTACCTGGTGATGCAGGCACAGGGTTTTGAGGTGCTTGGCTCGACTCATTATGGTGTATGGTGAATAATAGGAGTTGGCTAAATGAGCACTGCAAGCACAGGAAGCAGATACCAAAGTCTGATGAGTACCATCAATGAAATGGCAAGTAGGATGGGCAAGTGGTCTTTGTGGTGTGAAATCAGGCATTCTGGTCGCCTTCCCTACAGCTGTTACCTAGCTGTGTACTATTATGTGAGCCAGAAATATTCTCTACCCATAGTTCTGTAGAGTTTTATGATCTAGCTGCAGCAGAAAGCTGGCATCTCTGCTGGTGTAGAGTATTCCAAAGCAGAGAATTTTTCCTGTAAATGTGATTCAGTGACTTAGAGAAATCATTTCAGCAGCCTACTTTCTGTAATGGAAAAATAAATGCAGAGCAAATAAAATTTCATACTGGTAGAAGTTATGAGGAAAATAATTTCAATACATTGTGAGCAAATTTTGTTACGTATAGTAAGACATTGTGGAATAGGCTGTTATTTTTTTTCCATCTGGATGTGCCCCGGTTTTTGTGCAACTCTATCCTAATTTATTCTGATTTTTAAGCTCTCCCTCAAATTCGGTTGACTTCCTAATGACAAGCAGCGGTATCTTACAAATTGTGAGAAGACCTGACAAAGATGAACTTAAATGATTTTGTTGATGCAAAATATTTCACTGCAGTCTATTCTCAGAGTGATATATGTGAACAGTTGAAGGTGCTCTTGTATTTCTGCTATCAAACTTCGTCTAGAGCTGGGGGAACTCATAGCCGTGAACGCTCTTTCTTCCTGAAAATGCTGTTTTGAAGTGCAAAGCTTCGCTGCATTTTCAGAAGAGGAAAAAAAAATAATAATTAAGTTTTGAAGTATGAGGTTTCTACCCTGCATCAGTAACGGGGCAGCCTTGAGGTAGGCATTCAGGACTCCCTGGGGTTTTGGTCTCAACCTCTGATGCTGGAGCTTCTCTTCTTTGTGTAAATTAAATCTTAGTGAGAAGCACAGTTAAACCTGTGGTCTATCATGTACTGGCTGTATGTCATGCCTTATCTTTGTATCTTGCCTGCGGTAAACATTTATAAATAAAAAGTAGCTCAGCTCTAAAGGAGTGCTGTCCCTGGCTGGCAGTGATAACTGGAGGTAGTATCACTTACTGGGTTGTGCAAGACTGATGTGCAGAAGTTGTTTTGCTGTCTTGTGAAACAATTATTCTGGGACCTCACTGTCTTTACTCCTTGGAGATTTCTTTTAAATTCTTCCTCTTCCTCCTTCCCCTCACTGAGCACATGGAAATGCCCTGGCAATCAGCCTCACACTTACTGGCTGAATGACCCCCCACCAAACCCCAGCCTCCAAACTGGTAGTGATGGCAGGAGCCCCTTGCTGGGGGGAGGGTTGTTGGGCGCCTTCTGCTCTCTGTTGTGCTGTGTCTGGAGGTTAGAAGAGAGTTGGATAGAGCTCAGAGGCAGCAGGCTCAGCTCCCAGACAGCAGCGCTGCACATGCTGTCCCAGCCCTTCCCATACTCCAGGCCGTGGCCATCTCTCAGGCATGGTTATTTATTGTTTTGCTTCTGTATGTGGCACTCTGACTGTGTGGCTCTAGTGATGTAATCAGCACCTCTGGGATCTGGGTACTGTCATTGCAGCCAAATCAGCCCAAGAAATGCACTTGCTTGAGCTGACTGATACCAGCTCGATGTGGGAGAGAGGAACAAATCCCCCTGGCTTGAGATGCATTGAGTAGAGAAATTACTATTAAACCTTTTGATGTGGCAATGCCATTCTCACTGCCCTGTTTGCCACTGAGCAGCTTTTAGTGTCTCGGCAAAGAATGGAGTGATCAATGATGGTGGATTTCCATAAACGTTATTGTGAACATACAGTGACAAATGCAAACGATCCTATTTGTACAGGTTAAGTTAATTGAAAATGAGTCTCGCCAACTAGCTTTTAAGACAATCCCTGTGGGAGTTGTGTGGGAACTTCCCATTAGTTGCATCATTTCACATGTAGTAAGTGTATGATGGGGATTTTTTTTTTCCTGATGCAGTCATTACCTGGTGCTGTCAGGTGCAAAATACAATGTGACTTGATTGACCTTTCTTCCTTGTCCCAGTACAGACAGTGATGTATTCTTCTGCATGAGCTGGTTTCCATAAATGTGGACAGGGGCTGATAATTACTTACTTGTACCAGACAACAAAAGCAAAGTGTGTCCCATTCTCAAAGAAAACTGATTTGAAAGAGAACAATGGGAGATAGCACAGAAACTGTTTAACTCCAGTCCTTCCTACTTGCAGCTGCATTGGAAACAAGGCAGTGGAATTATCTCACTGATGGAGAATTCTAGAAACACTACTCAGCTTTTTTCTGAACTTGTTTTCCTGGGGGGAGGGGTTAGGTGAGGGAAGCACAGGCAAAAACACACTCCACGAGTAGAAGCTTATTTTTGCCATACCCTAAAAACCACATCAAACCCTCTAACTTATTCCTGTTTTACTGTGCAAAAGTGGTTAAGGTGTGTTTTTACAGCAATATTTGGATGTTCTTATGAAGCTTCCTTGCAGCAGACTTACCTGACAAATTTATGTTGTGTTTTTTTCTTGTTTATAGATGAAAGTTTGAAAGCTACTGATGTTTCATTATATACCACTGAAACTCTTTGAGGTGTAACTGCTCACTATCAGCTGTCCCAGGGGAGCTGTGCCGCCCTTCCCAAGCCATTGGAATATCCATCTGAAAGAAGCTGTCATGCTAAAAATGCCTTTTTCTTTCCCAGTCGCATCTTGTCTTGTTCTGAAGTACTGTCTTGTTTTTGAAAATTGATCGAGGAATGATGCAAATTCCTTTAGATTCTGAAATTCCAAGCAGAATAGGGACCAGGAACTTAGCTTGAATGGTGCTAGCGGGTGACCAGCTAATGAGTAACTTAACTCCGCAGACTGTTGAATTGCCTTTAAGCACATTGTTATGGCTCAACCCGAGAGTAGCTTCATGGTAGGGGATTTTTCTTGTATAACTGAAAGTAGTTTTGTTAAATCAGGGTCAGCATCTGCAGCACTGTGCAGGAAAGGAGTCCTAAAATGATTATTAAAATGACAATCAGTAAAATACCTGCTGGTTGGCCAGCATTCAAGTTGCATCAGCATTGCAAAGTGCACTTAGAGGGCAGCTGTGGTTGGAAATTGGAGTTTCTTGCTGGGAGCACACAGGTATGGTGATGGCACGTGCCCCGGGCTGACAAAGGGCTGTGCTAAAGCCAAGGGCATGTGTGCCCCATGTGCAGGCGGTATGGCTGACCCTGCTTCTCAGGCCTTCAGGTGCTGAGCTGGAGAGTAGTGCCAGGCCAGAGAGAACTGCATTATTACTTCTGCTGGAGCCCAAACCAAGCCAGCTGCTTCTCCTGCTGTGCTGGAGCAGAGTTGGGGTGGGTTGTTGGGTCAGGCACCTCTGCTTCCCCCCCCGCCCCTGCAGTGGAAGAGTGGCGTTAGCTCTGCTATTACAGTACTAGGAGCAAGAAACTCTGAGATGCTGTGTTCCAGTAGGGTTATGATGACTTTGTCTAATGACAGTGCTGCTAATCTTTCAAAGAAATCTTCAGTGGGAAATTAAATTAGAAGGAGGTTACAGAAGTATGGTAAATGGTTGTCCTTGTGGCCCTTGATAGTGCACAAAGCATTAACAGGGCTGGAGAACCCAGTCCTTGTTGAAGTTTTTCTTGCTGTATGGAAGCTGATGCCTATACCTCTCTACCATACAACCTATGTACAAAAGACTTCTAGACAAAGTGAAGAAAATATAGTATAAGTGATGTCTGAATGCACTTCAAGGGCAACTAATTTAGTCAAAGGTGGAAAATGAATGTTACTGAGTTCTTTGGATAATGCAGTTAATAACATTTCAAATTACTTTTTTTTTTTTTTTTCCCCCACCCTCAGGAAAAGTGATTCATATTGTAAAAATGCTCTATTTCAACTAAACTATCCTTTCAGCTGGTGGGAGGTGATGCCTCTGCCTTGAAAAGAGCTTGAAATAGTTTAGCTCTGCTGATCTCGAGTGTTCCCTTTCTGGAGGACTACAATACATTTCTATTTTTATTAATTTCTTCAGATGGGCAGCTTTTGTGTAAAGAGTGAGCTTGAATAAGCACTTATTTTTGAAGTTGTCTGTGGAATCATCTTATATCCTGTTGGAGAGAGAAGACAATGCTGTGGAAATGAAAAATGAGCTGGTGTAAGGAGTTATCTTTCCTCCAAGATTCTACGGAAATAGTGTTTCACAGCAGGGTTTATTACTTTTCCCTAAGATATATAGACATGTTATCAGTTTAATGCAGCTATTGGGTTTGTAGAGAAGTGACATCACATTCAAAGTTGCAAATAATATTGCGTGGATCTTAGGGAGTCAAAGAACTTTGATGCCTCAGTTCAGCTTTGGCCGTGTTGTTTGTGTTTCTTGGTATCTCAAGAACTTCTCTGTAATTAAGTCATTCTAATTTTCTTTTCACAAAAACTTAGCTAATACATTCCAGATATTTCACTGGAGATAGAGCTATGCTTAAAAAGGTAAGCCAAAAATGGCAAATGGAAGGACTAGAAATAATCTCATTGGGTTTTTGAAATATCTGTACTGAGTGGATGTTGCACAGGTACTTGTTGAGCCTGGGAGTCATGTTCTTGGTAGATATACACAGTTGCGTTCAGTGAAGACTGTAAAATCTGAAATATGACCTTAGTCTGAAAAAAATAACACAGGCACAGAACCACATATATAAATATGTTTAGTGCTTTAGGATTTAAAAGTTCAGATGATCTCTCTTTGTAACTGGGATTGCAATAAAAATCTTTACTTTTTGAATGGAAGGATAAAGGCTTGACCCATTGCATTGACTAATCAGTATTTAATAAATGTCAGTTTTTTCTGGGTGTAATAATTTCTGAGAGGGAGAAGAGTCCTCTCTGGAAAGCTTAAGAGGAAAAAAAAAAAAAGCAGACAAGATAATGACAAGGATTGCTACTGTCTGGTGATACGGAGGTATACATGTTCTCTGCTTGAAGTAAAATAAAATCTGGGTATGAGCATGAGCTCATCAATAAAGTCACGTGCATCTGGATCAAGTCAGAACAGAGCCTACTCTTGACATGGTGGTTATTTAGGATGGGAAGATGCTCCCTCTAGTAGTGCTGGAAGCCTCTCCGCTGCAAGTCATAATGCCATCCTTTACATTTTGATTTGAATTCAGCGAATTGCAACTGTCAGCTTCTAAAAACATAAGCAGTAAATTGAGGACCTCATTTGTAACTGTAAGGAAGAATATTATTGCTTTAAACATGCAAATTGATAAGCAAGGAAACAGTCTCTTCTTTGCATCTACCTTGAAATTGTTGATCTGTGACTGCATGGCTGAGGCCTTTGAGAAGTGTATAAATGATTAGAATAGGAGTATTTGTCTGGATTGCGCTGTATTAAGTGGTAAGAATCTCCTGGGCACTCAACCGTTTGGCTGAGTGCAAACTGTGACTCCTAAAAATATGTTGCATGAAGGCCATCAGAACAGGGTATCTATCTACTTTCTAACTGTAATGTAAATAATGTTCCTCTGCTAGCTCAGAAAGAATGCCCGAAGGTACTGGTAGCAGCAGCTGAAATTCTTGCCAGACATACCTTGCAGGGCTTCTTTAGCATGACCTGCTCCTCAACACTAATAACAGAAGGGACAGCTATTAGTCCAAAATTGCTCATATGAAACGAAACAGCAAAAACTCATTTTAAACTTAGACTTTTCTGATGCTAATCACTGTTGTAGGGCAGGAGTTACCACTGCCTTTGGAGTCTTATCCTTCAGCTTTCCTGCCTGTGAGCTCTGTGCTGTGATGGCACCTGAGAAGTGGTGAAGAGCTGCAATGGATGCCATTAAATAGAACTGCCTCAAAAATTGGTAATTCTTGTTATAATGATTTCAAGACACAATGGACAGATCACTGCTGTGCTCCTTCTGCCTCAGGCTGAGTGATGAAATTATTTTCACGCCACTCAACTAGAAGCAGAATATCCCTTATAGGAAACTTGTATAGAATTTAATAGATGCTTAACGATAACTGATGGTTCTTCCTGCCTGTAGGGTTCTCAAGGTGTTTCTCTGTCCCACTGAATACTAGAAGACTTTTTCACAGGGGACGCTATGAAAAGTCAGTATGCTGATTGATTTTTGAAAGCACCTTCACATCTTCATGTTTTATTTATGTTGGAAGTATCAGAATGCATTTTATGCTAGCCCAGAAAAAACAGAAGGTTGTTGAAGTCCCCGTGAGCTGGACTGAGGCCTTGTGATGGAATGGAGTAACTCCTGGTGAAGCTGCCTTCAGCACAGAGCAGACCTGAGGGTGCTTGTCTGTCTCTTGATTGTGTCAGATCGGGGACCACAAGTCGGAACACTTTCAATCATTTGGTATAAACTGTAGAGAAATGTCTGTTGCATTCTCTTCAGCCATTCAGCTCCATGCTGTATTTTTAACATGAAGGTGTAAGTGAACACCTATGTTTTCCAAGGTCCTGTTTTCCATCTTAAAATGTTCTATGGGTTCCAGATCTTGGCAAGTTGGAAAAGAAATTGTCCCAGGGGCTGGTGGCATTTAGTCCGCATCAGGGTTACTCTTTGCGGAATCTCTGGTAGAGTATTTACCGTTGGTAAGAATAACACATTGCCTCTGCTGATGCTTAACATATTTATGTGATTTATCTTCATAGAGAGGCAAATTACAGGGAAGTGATTGTCAATCACAAAGAGATTGCAGAAAAAAAATATTGCTGATCCTTAAAAAAAAAAAAGTAACAAACAGTGTAGTTCTTTAATAATAAGTTAATTCCCAACAATATGACTTAATTTGGCATCTGATCACTCCTAATTTTTGTCCCACCTCATCAAAATAGCTTTTCTGCTCATTTCTGACTTACTTCTTTTCTACTTTTGTTGTGGAAGAATAACAAACTTTTCTCAAAAGGAATGAGAACCTGCAGAGTTTACGGACAACATGATTCCTAGAGAAGATGTAAAATCATCCCTGGTTTCCTTGGAAGATGCAGCGGCTGTCATAGTAAAGTGCTAATTGGCATCTTCATGTTGATGCTCTGTCAACTCTTTGCTCCACCAAGCACTCAAAATGCGGCATAAATGTGGATGGGCCGAAAAGACTCGTTTTCCCTCAGCCAGCAGCAGCTGGAGGAAGCAGCATGTGTTCTAAGCAAGTGGTCTGAGTGTTCAGTGCATTTGGAATCCAAGCTATTTATACAAATTCCCTTGGTACATGAGGAGGGAAAATGTTTTCTAAGTTTCACATGTTTATCTGTTCACTCCAAACAGAGTTGCCTTCATTCTGTTCCCAACTGTGAGATGATGGATGGGTCACGATTCTCTTGCACAAATAGTGGACACAATCAGGAACGTAATTGATGGATTGAATTCAGTGCTATGTTTAAAACCTTTTCAGGTTTCTGGTGGGGGACTTGGCTCTCTGCAACTGGCACGAACTTTTGCTTGCTGGACCCAAGGCTGAGGCAGCCAATCTCATCTCAGGTGCTGCTTCCCAAGTGCCTTGTGGTTACTACTGGCATGAGCCTGGGTAAAACCAGTGGTTTGAACGTAGAGATTCTCTTGTCTGAGATATCTATTGCTCTTAGATATGAGCAGACAGGTAGCAAAACTGCAAGTGGAATGCTGGAAAAAATACACAACACAAGCTCTGTGGCTAGGGTGGAAGTCAGCGTCCTTCTGACTGAGGCCCATCCCTTGGCTGCTTGGTGCCAGCAACTTGGTTATGCAGCAGGGCGCCTGTGGCACCCTGTGTCCCCTGGTCCTGCTGGCTTCCAAATGTTTTCAGTTGGAACAAAAGAAATGGAAGTATTCATAGGGCTCACATGCTGTGCTGCTGCTGTATTTCTTGTATGTTTTTCCCTAAACCTCAAATGTACTTTGTCTCTTAGCTTTGGTTTCGTTTTCTACAAACTTGTATTTTTATCTGGGTAAGCGTAAGTCCCTTTGTGGCTTCTAATTGATCACATTTTTACTCAGGTAATATGGATAGAAGTTTACCATCAGGCGGTAGTTGTCTCAGATTGTTGCCAGAAATGTTGAATGTTATTTGAAATACCAGTGTGTGAGAGATGAAAGATGACCATTAAACGACTGAAAGTGGTGAGCACAATGAAGGTTATGAAGGAAGCTCAAAAACATTAATGAGAGCATGGAAAGAAAGTTATCTTCATTTATGAATAAAGAGATAAAGTAAAATGCAGTATTGCCTTAAAATGGTATGGTTCCATTCTGGCGTTCCAGCTGGGGCCGAGCAGCTGGTTTTTCCTGTGTCTGGTGAAAGCAAGGGGCCAGAGCATCGTTGGTTTGGATTAGCAGCCTATTTGGATTGCACTTTATTTTTGAAGGTAGCTTGTCCAATTTGATGGCATGTAAAGATTGTATTTTCCTGTTAAGCGCTAGAACACACGGTGTGTACAGGCTAGCGTGGAAGAATGTAGGTGGTTTGTGTAGGAAGTGTGCAGGATAAGCAGTACAGAGAAGTTGTATGAAAGGGAAAAAAAACAACAATGTGCTATTCAAAGGCACTGAGAAATTAGAGCTATAGATGTAAGAAGCTGAATAGAATAATTTGCAAAGCATTTCAGTCTTATTCAGTCTCTTGCAAAGCTAAAATACTTCCAGCAGTGCATTTCTTTTGCCATTTGCTCAAGAATTCTGGGCTGAATAGCCAAGTCATCTGCAAAATGGCAGGAAAATGCATCTTGATTGGATGGGAAGAGGCTGGACATAGCCATCAGCAATCCAGAGATGTAACACAAGCGCTCAAGATCACTTCAGCTGAATTTAGATGACTTTTATGGGGTAATGTTCATATGGTGTCAGAGTTGTTTAAGTATCTAGCTAGTTTCTTAATATGATAATGAACATTGAAAATCACCGATACAACAGATGTTAAAGCTGGGCAATTAATTTCTGATGTAGTGAAGCTTCCTGTGGCGATTACGAACCTTGCAATTTAAAGAAATTCTTTAATGTATGTTCTGTGTATCATCTTGTTCAATAGACTTCTGTCCTTTATGCGTCTAATTGTTTTCCTCTCTTAGGACTACGTTTTTTGTATCTTCATACCCTTCAGCAGAAAAGATGTGATTGAAATTATGGGATAGGCAGGGAACACATGGGTCACCACATCCAGCCTATACAGCAGGTGTTGAATTGAGTCAGTTTCACAGCAACAGCCCCTCTTGCACGTGCCCTTAGCTACTGTGAGGAGATCGCTCAACAGCCCACACACTTATTCAAAAAATGAAGTTGTTTAGGACAAAGGCCAGAAAGCTTCGGCTGCTCTGTGCCAAGTGCTGCAGTGGGGAAGAAGCATCCTCGGCTCTTCTCTGCAGCCCTGAGGTCTGTGGGCAGCCCTCGATTTCCCGAGCAGTCTAGATTGCCTTCCTTCAAAGCCGTAAATCTGTCAGTTGCCTTTAGATACTGGAACTAAAAATCCCATGAGGGTGACGAGCTGTTTATACAATGGGTTGAGAGGGTTTTAGTGCCGAGACTTCAGCTTAATATTTTACAGTCCCTTCTATCCTTTTAACTATACTGAGGTCACAGAAGTCAGATGAGGGGTGAGGATGCTCCCTTCTGTTTTACTGCCATTGAAAACAGTTTGCATGCAGAGCTACCCTTCCTTTCTTCTGCTCCCTCCAAAGTCTCTCCTTCTATTAGTCCTCCCTGCTCTCCTCCTCCAGAACTTCTCCTCATGCTTGCTTTCTTTCTCACTTTCCAAATTGCTGCATTCATCACTGTCGGCTTCCCCTTCTTCTGTAAACTCCTTCAGCTTATCTTTTGCTTCAGATAAATGGTTTGAATTTTTTAGATGTTACAAGGTTTCTTCTGTGCTTTTCTTATGCATAATCTTTGGCACTTTTTTTTTTTTTTAACAGATATAAATATTAATTAGATTTGATTTTTATATTGAGGGCTGCGAAGACTGTTTTGCTCTCATCTGTATTTTGTGTGCCAAATTTCATGCAATCAGCAGTGCACAAAATGAGGATCATAAGGGAAGAAGATCTAGAGAACTTTCCTTTTCTTGCAACAGTAGAAGAAGCTCATACTTTAGGAGGAGGTAGAGAAAAGCATGGGTGGGATATGACATCGAAGCAACATGTACTGTGGGCTGTTATTTTTGGTGATGGTCTGATGTGTTTAGGCTGACTTTAGCAAAATGCAGATTTACACTAACGTCAGTCTGCTACTGCTGAACTGGCTCCTATGAAGGTACTGGATATGGAAAAAATAAGAGATCCAAAAAGAAAAAGCTAAGTCTCACTGTGATCTCATGTGTGGGCACTTAGACCAGCCCAGTTTTCTCTGTGAACTGAGTGCTGGCAAGCCTGGTGGAAACGAGCCATCAGAATCCTCTACTCTGCCCCACCTTTGGGGCATTTGCAAGATGAATATCCATTTTTGTGGAAAACTGAAATGGTATGAGCTCTCAAATGGTTTGTGAGATGTCGGCAAACCCCTTAAGAAGCCAGAGATAAGGCTATGAGATCAGATAGGCTTTTTCAGGTTTTTGAGCTCCTTTTTGGAGAATGAGCTGCAGAAGTTTTCAGCTTCCCAAACTCTCTGACGTTCCTTAGGAACATTCAGTCAAGACCTAGGTGCTAGCGCTGAGAAGTTGTTTTTCTTTTTTTCTTTTTTCTTTTTTAAACTTCCTGGCTGTGCAGGTTGTCATGTGCTGTATTTGTAGACTTACATTGCTATTACCTTTGTTTCAAATCTTGATTTCTTCCAGCAGCGTTTTGGTATATGAGCAATGCATTGACAGTTTCCCCAGAATAAAGCTTGCCAAGGCTAATGTGGGTGAGGGGTTCTTCTCATAAGCTGCAGCGTGAGGTTTTGCAGAGGGAGCTGTGTGTTTTTTGTTTTTTTTTCCAAAAGTTACAGGGAGGGGGGAGAATCTTAGTTGTGAAATTTATCACGCAGTTTGCTCTCCTTTTATTTGATCACGTTTCTGTCCCCTTTGTCTTTCCTTGCCTCAGATTTAAGCTTCTTGTCACAGCCTTCCAGCACATCTGCAGTGTGACTCCTCACAGCACATCTTTCCTACACAGATTTCTCAGAATCTCCCTTAAAGTATCACAAAATAACTTGGGTCATCAACACAGTCCTTGGGCTGCACCTCTGTTTCCATAAACGCTGCTCCAGCTGTGCTGCCTGCAGTGAATCTGCCTGGTAATTCCCAGTGCTTGTTCTTCTTTCTTCTCCCTCTTTTCCCTCTCAAGAGTGTGACCAGGTGCGTTCCCCATCAGCCCTTTTCCTGATGTCTTTGGTCTAGACAGTCAACTTTTTCAGTTTTGGGGATTTTCTGTCCTGAACAATGACTAAAGCTGTAGAACTGACAAACCGAGAGCTTGAGTAAAGTGATTTAAGAGATTTGAATAAAGATAATAATAAAAAGACAGTGATCTAGAATTCTACTGGAGAGCCACAAGGATGAGGAAAGGCTGAGAGACCTGGGGCTGTGCAGCCTGGGGAAAAGAAGGTGTAGGGGGGGATCTGATAAATGTTTATAAATATCTAAAAGGAGAAGGGAGGCAAATGGATGAAGCCAGGCTCTTCTTGGTGGAGTGCAGTGGTAGAACAGGGAGCAATGGCCTAAATCTTGAACATAGGAAGTTCCATACAAACATGCAGGAGAACTTCTTTACAGTAAGGGTGATGGAGAACTGGAGTGGGCAGCCCACAGAGGTGGTGGAGTCTCCTCATATGAAGATATTCAGGACCCATCTGGATGCCCACCTGTACCACCTGCTGTAGGGAACCTTTTCTAGCAGGGGGTTGGATTTGATTTCTAGAGGTCCCTTCCAACTCCTGCCATTCTGTGATTTAGGAAAAATCTGGATACGTTTAAAATGGGAGGGAAAAACGGAGCTGAGATGCCATGAAAGAATGCTTGGAAACGTTAAGTAGACTACTTTAAAAAATACATGGCCTGTTGCTAGCAGGCTAAAACAATATTACGTTTTTAGTGTTTCTTCTGAAAGCTTATGTATAATAAATGTCTTTGATGTGACTTTGAGTGAAAATATCACTGGCTCTGTAGTAAAACTGTTGGAGCGTAATGTTTAATTTTTTATTTCCTCACTTAAAAAAAAAAAAAAAAGTATATTTTGGATACTGCTTTTAATTGCTGCATTTCCCTCAAAGGACCCCGACAGAAGCTTTAATATATGGTCTTCATAACCATGGGCAGTGCAGAGAGTTTAGACTTTCACTTTTGTTATTGTAGCTTTATTAAATATGAATGTGCTTTTGCCACAGAAGGGAAAACTAAATCAGACTGTATTTGTTGCACTTTACATAATTATGCATTGAGAACAATGTATAATTAATAAAGTCATCGTAGATTCAAGCTATGGTACGCTATTACAAGTAAAATATTTTTTTTTTAAGGAGAGGGATTCCTGTGTCTTCTCTGGGGAAGAACTAAACCAAAACAAACTCCAAATAGAAATGTCACACTAATAAATTAAATCACTCGAATGATAAATTCCTCTCTGTTCTAGGGAAGTAGGGAATGGTTTTGAACTCAAGCGAACCTGTGTGATCTTTCTCCCCTCTGTTTTCTTCATTTGAATTTTTGTTGTCGCTACAAAGTTGTGTAGTTAAACTTAAATTGATATTAAATTAATGCTTTATAGCTCAATTTTTAATGTGCCAAACAAAGCACTTCTGGACCCTTTCCCAGCACCATAAGGCAGGCACAACATACATTAAGACTGATGAGGAAGGCAGGAATTTGTCAAAGCTTGTAAAACTTAACGGTAGATTTCATATTTATACCTAAAAGGAAAGGAAGAACACAGTACCGTTGATTTTTTGTTTCAGTAGGCTTGGGCTTTCTGTTCTTAATGTTTCTCTTCTCTCTGCCAATTGCTGTGTTTTAAAGAGCTGAAAGAGCAGATGAAATCTTGCTCGAGCAAATGTGCTTCAAACATGCAAAGGAAAATAGAATGGCACCACATCAGCTGTGCATCCCTGTTCTGCCCAGGCTGTTTGTTTTCCTCGGCCTAAGGAAAGCCTGGAAAAAGCAATGCTTGGGACAGAAGTAATGGTTGCATAGCAGATGGCTGGCATCAATTCTCCACTCTGTTGACACTGCTTCCTTATTTTGAAGAAACAAACAAACAAACAAACAACCCCTTAGTATCCCTACTGTAAGAAGCCAGAATCTATCATTTTATGCTCAGCTGTGTTCTCTTTTCTCCAGGAGGACCTGGATGTTTCTAAGAGCCTGGGTACATTGTGGCTGGGGTCAGTGGTACCCCAGCCTGGGATTCCTGCAGAGGGGCCTGGGTGCCGGTGTGCTGGTAGCTGGGCTGGGGCACAGCACTCATCATCAATGTGGGCACTCAGGAAAGCAGAATCAAAATGTTTCTCTCTCCTCCCTAGCAGGAGAGTAGTTGATTGAACATACCTTTTAATTACCAACAGTTTTAGGATCTTACACACAATTATGAAGCTGCTTAAATTGTTTATAAATTAGAGGAGTGTGAGACAGTAAAGATGAAACTTCTCTGCAGGTGTCTCTTCGCCACTGTTCTGCTGCTGCTCTTAAAGCAGCTGTGAAGATGACCCACTGAAACAATGTGGTCAGGAAGAAAGTTAGGTCATTTCTCTAGACTGATGTCTGACCTTATAGAATTACAGAATCATAGAATCACTCAGGTTGGAAAAGACCTTAAGATCATTGAGTCCAACCACAACCTAACCATACTACCTTAACTAACAACCCTTTGCTAAATCATCATAGTAATGAGCCATGCAGTCTTGTTTGGGAAGCAATACTGGGATATGTCCTTGTCAGCGACTGAATTTTGGAGCAATCCTGAGAGATGAATTAGGAGGTGGCCCGATTCCCTCTGCAACTGTACTTGTATTGGCATCCTGGCTTGTACCAGGAATGGTGTGGTGAGCAGGACTAGGGAAGTAATCCTGTCCCTGTACTTGGCACTGGTGAGGCCCCACCTCAAGTAGTGTGCTCAGTTTTGGACAACTCAATGCAGAAAGGACATTGAGGTGCAGGAGCAGGTCCAAAGAAGGACAGTAAGGCTTGTGAAGGGCTTGGAGAATATGTCCTATGAGGAGAGACTGAAGGAACTGGAGCTGTTTAGTCTGGGGAGGAGGAGGCTGAGGGGAGACCTTATTGCTCTCATCCAGTACCTGAAAGGTACTTACAGCAAGAGCGGGTTTGGTGTCTTCTCACTGGTGACAGATGACAGGATGAGGGGAAATGGCTTCAAGTTGCGCCAGGGTAGGTTTAGGTTGGATATCAGGAAAAACTTCTTTGCTGAAAGGGCTGTTAAGCACTGGAATAGGCTCCCCAGGGAGGTGGTTGAGTCACCATCCCTGGATGTGTTTAAAAAACATTTGAATGTGGCACTCAGGGACATGATTTAGTGGAGGGTTGTTAGAGTTAGGGTAATATGGTCAGGTTGCGGTTGGACTTGATCTTTGAGGTCTTCTCCAACCTGAGCAATTCTGTGGTTCTATGCTGAGGGCGGTAAGTGGAAGAAAAACACTGAAGGCAAAAGCAGAATCCAAATGGAAAATCATCCAGGCAAAAGAAGTTATTTCTTTAGAGTAGTTGCTAGTGGACTCTTAGGTGGAGGTATTTTAGTGTAGTTATGTTGGGGGCAATTACTGAAGCATTGAGATGATTTCCTCTGAACCAGAACATACAAAATCTGTAACTGACACATAGTTCTTGCTAGTTGAAGCTGGTGGCATTACTTTTAGAGGGGGAAAGTAGATTTCAATCATAAAGATAGCTTGTCTTTTTCATAGATTACGAAAGAAAGATGAAACAAATTGAACATTTTTTGTGCTGCAGTCTTGATTTCTATGTAGTGCTGCTGCTGCTGTTCTAAATCAGCTCAATCTGTGCTGTCAGAGCAGGAGGGTAATGAATAAAATGGTCACCTCAAGTTTCCCCATCAAGTGGGTTCAAAAGAAGTAAATCAGCGCAGAGAGTAGGAAGGATTTTTTCCAGCTGCAAAGAGGGAAGAGATTCTGCTGACGTTCTGTTGAGCCAACAGCATTCACCAGCTCCTTTCCTTGCTTTGGGTTCACTGTGAATAGTTCTGCTCTGTAAGCTTTTCCCACAAAGGTAACCTCGTGTTTGTCTCATAACCGGTGGCTGCCTTTGAATTCAAATCACAAGGAGCATTTCCCTGGTGCTTACATGTACGATAATACAAGCTTAGAGCAGGAATATGCAGCAGTCTTTTTCTCCCTTCATTTACTTAAACAAAGGCTCAAAGCTTGCCTGTGGTTAAATCCAACTTCGGCTTGTGGGTTTCAGCGTGAGAGATAGTGAATGGAATATCAAGCATGTTTTCAGGCCGCACAGACCTGACATTGCTTCTTGACTTACTTTGTTTTATTCCATCTTACATACTCAGAAAAATGCAGGATTAACAGCGTCTCTGAATATATTCTTCTCTTAGAGCAGGTTTTGTGCGATTCATCCCTGCCCCCCCAGGAACCTGTTCCAATTGGGTAGAGCTTTAAGGATTAATATCATACAGATAAAAATGATCTCCCTTAAGAGCACTCAGAAGAAAATTGTGAGGTAGGGGAAACTTCAGGGAATTTGTGTAATAATTCTTGAGATTCTACAAAATAAGCAGACAACCACTTTGTGTATTAGATAAAGCTTCTGAGTAGTCTTCAAGGTTGTGATATATTATTACCTGTGAGACAAGTACAGCTTTTGCTTGTCTGCACTGTAATTCTTCCATCCGCTATTGAAATCTGTGAGACTCTGTGTCATTTAAAACCCCAAAAGCCCACAAAGAAGGCCCAGAACCTCTAAAACCCCAAACGAATATAACAATAATCATGTATTACTAAGAAGTAAACATGTCAGTTCCCAGATTATCATGTTTGTATCAGCACCTGTCGTCATGCGGTCTGCAACTGTTAAATCCAGCTTCAGGAACAACTCTGGGTATTCCGCAGCCCAGAGAATGCAAAGCAAAAATGGGTGTGAATTGGCTCTCAATATGATTGGAGGTGTTTTGGCTGAAGTTGGAGGAGAAGACTGCTTTGTCTCCCCATGCTATGTCTGCATGTGGCTGCTGTATTTCAGGAGTCTTTTCCCTGCTTGGTTTCCTTGCTCCTTGCACAGGCGGTGCTGTGGGTTGGGCACAGCTCTTGCCATGTCTGCTGTGGTCAGGCTGCACTGCGGGCTCTGGGGCTTGCTGTGGTTTATGGCAGTGAGAGCCATGCACTGCCATGTATCCTGCCAGGAGCACACTTTGGCCCTGATGGAATAACTCATAGCTGATAAAACAATAGTGTGTGGCTAACTGGCAGGCAGTGTGCACTCCTGACATTTACACTGCTGGATGAAGGATTTCTCCCCTCCTTAGCCAGACACCTTAGCACGTGTGCTCTCTGAGGATGTGTTTGGGAGCAGTCAATGAATAATTACTGCCCTTCCGAAGCCTGCTAGCTCATCTGCTTGGAGACAATATCTCTATTGTTATTTATTTTCTTTTCTTTTCTGGCTTGGTTGTTCTTGCCTCTTTTCTCAGCGGGGCCACCAGAGCAGCTGACCATCTCAGGGGATGACAAGCGTATTCTTGCGTGTTCTTCCAGCCCCAGTGCCACAGGTACAGCACACTCTCTAGGCCTGATTTGTCCTTTCTAGAACTAGAGGCGAGATCCTAATGAGGACAAACCCCTGTTGGTCTTTCCTTTCACCCAAGTTTAGCTGCCAAACAGCACCTGATTGCTCGAGTGTTTTAATGGCCCATCAGCTGCTCTGCGTTCCTGATATGTTGCTCTGGAGCCCAACATTGTTTCTGCGTGAATCTGCAGCAAGTCTCTGTAGCCTGTAACTGGGAAAATCTCCCAGACAGTGGTGTTTGGCTATCATAAGCACACTGTGGTCTCCTAATGCAGCAGTGCAACATTAGTATCTGTGTGCACAGCTGCCTGACACTGGGCTTTCTAGCTGGAAGCATTCCCCACTCACTTGCCGGTTAAAGTGCTTTCCAACCAATATGTAATTTGGGTTCAGCCCCCTCCCTGTGCGCTGCAAACCATGGTCCCATGCTTTCTATGAGTGTGTGAACTCAGCCCATTTCTCGGGGTGCCACCAGGATCACAGCCTGCTCGTCTGGGAGGAGCAGGGTGCTGGCCCACGGGGTGGAAGTCTGTTTCCAGTGCCTGTTTCCCCGGTGCTCTCTCCACCTCTTAAGAGCAAATAAACAGGAAGAACAAATCATTCTTAAACCTTTGCTTGCTGAAGGTATCAGACTCAGAGATCCCATGTTGTGCATCTGGCATGCTTAATGAAATAGAAAAAACAACAGCTTTGAAGCAGGAGCTGTGAACTCAGTAAAGTAACAGCCCCTCTGCCTCTTCTATTTGATTTCACAGGTATTTTCTCAAGAGAGCCTTCTAAGCAATTTCCTAGATATATACTAGATACCTTTGTTTACATTTTTCTTTTCCCATCAACCTAATGTTGGATTTTCGATAAACAACCTTTTGTGTGTTCCTCCAAAGCCTTTGTGCGTAATAAATGATGCAGGGAAGTTGTACAGAAGAGAAAGAAGACAGGGAAAAGTACCGTTTTTCTTGTCTTGCCTTTGCACCCTGCGGTAAGATGCAACATACAAAGAAGTTGGCCACTTGATATATCGCTTCTCATCTAAACAAAATTTGCTGGCAATTTTTTCCCTAATTTCTTTAAGTTACAAGGCTTGTTGGAAGGCAAGCAGCTCAGCTCCTTTTTTTCACTTTGTTTCCTTGTGTTGCAGTATGTTGGAAACGAGCCTGTTACACAACGGTGAATAGCGCAGCAGTTATATTAGTCTGTACTAACCACCAGAAGATTTAGTGTTTTTTTCCATGCTGCGGGTCAATTAATTTATAAAATGAGAACATCTTGTGCAAATACCAAGATAAGTTCAAAGTTTGGGACTTAAGATCTGCTGCATCCCACGTTTAATTAGACACATAATAAGTTACAAATAGTGATTATGGGAGAAGGGAGGAGGAGGAGATAATGGCCACGTATAGGGGAGAAAGTTTTCTGCAGTCTCCTTAGGAGTAAACGAGCCCTTTCTTTAATGATCTGTGCTAGTCTTTGGAATGAGAATGTCTGACTCCAAGAGCTACGTTAAAAACAGTGAGGAAAATCCAGTTGTGCTTGGAAGTGTTTGCCACTTTGTCTTTGTTGTCTGCAATAGTAGAACTGAAGTCAAATTCAAAAAAGACAGCAGAAATCCAGCTGGGCTCACCCATTTCTTGTTTTAGAAGGGAAATGGGATTTTTAGGGTAATGCTGAGCAAATCCTGGAGGTCTCAGCGGTCTCTGATAACTGAGTTACTGAATTCAGGATACTGAAGCATAAGAGAAAAGCTGTTCTACTGAGGGTTTGCTTCTGGACTTCCTGGTATTCGAGTGGTAATAGCCTCTCTTGAGCTGTTAACTGATAATGTTTAATAGATCGGTGAAGTGTACGAGGTCACCAGTAGCATAGAGAGGGGGGAAAAGACACTGAGAGAAAAGAAGATCAACTCTTGTTGCTGCTTCTAATACAGTGTGAGATAATACAGCACTGAGGCAGAGCGGCTTTGCTGAAGCTTGCTCTTCCTTGGAACTGCTGGCTTTCTCCTATTCCCAGTGATAGTGAGGCTTGGGAAACTCGAGGTGGTACTCACCGGCATCTAACAGTGCCATATTGATTGATGGGGTGGTTTGAGAGGTGCTTAATTCCTGTGGAAATTTATTGCTGCTGGAGAATGATAATGGGGACCTTGTGCAGTAAAGAGGCTTGTAAGAGATGGCTATTTGTCTTGTACAGCATTTGTAGCCTTTCATTAAACCCTTAGCATAACTCTTAGGTTTAAGATTGTTGGTGATGTGGAGTTTCTCAAGCCAGTGCTTTGATCCATGGTGTATTTTTTTCCCCTCTCCTTGTGCTTTGGACGAGTACAGCTAATGGCACTAGAAGCAGTTGGAAGAATATTAACAAAGGGGAGGAGGGAAAGACAGTTGGGGTTTGAAAGGCATCTGCAAGTGGGATGTGATTAACACCGATTACAAATGAGTCACTTTCTGATTGTGCAGGTCGTGCTTACATAGGTTTGCACCTCTTGCTGAATCAGGTATTGTTTATAAAGGCAATGTTGTGTCAGCGTGTGAAAAATGGTTTTACTGAGAGTGGAGATAAATTAATAGAAACCATTCCAGAATAAGCTGAAACCTTGGATGTGAGCTAAAGAAGATCTAAAGGATTGCATATTAGTCAAACTGTGGCACTTTGTTCCTGAGTACTCATGCTGCTGTCACTTATCTGGGTGGAAAGGCAGTTTAATGCCATTCTTAACAGAGTACAACTGCCTTTCCTAAGTCTTGTTAGAATCAAAGGTGTCATCAATCCTCATCTGATTTTGGAGGTTAATATAAAGTCTTTTTGCTTCTCAATTTACCATGATGCACTGTCGTGTGTGTGGGAACGCTTCCCAATATTTCAAGCCTTAATTTACTGTTGTAAAATGCAGAACTTAACATAAACTGGAAAGATATATATTTATTCTGCAAGGTAGCTCTCAGCCAGCAAATGAAGAGGGAGTTTTATTAGTTTTTAGGTCTCAGTCAGTTAAGTAGTCTTTGTCAAATTGGTGAAGGCATCATTAAGCTTTGCAAAGAGATCTGTGTTAGGGTAACAAGAATTATAATCTTTCTCTGACCAGAAAGTTCTTTTGAGATTGGCGTAGTTTTACTGTTCTTTATCTTTTGTTCCTGTTTCTCAGGCAATAGCACTGCCTACAGTTATTTTTTCCTCCTTTGACAGGAGGCATAAGTGTTAAAATGCTTATTAACATAAGCCAAAGCTATGCATTTGAATACACCCACATTCAAACTGGAAACTTGCCATCTGGGACCATCTCTGTAAAACCTGTCTCTGGTGCTGCTTTCAGACTGTTTGGAATGAAGCTTTGGAAAGATCAAGATGTTTTGCTCCCAAAGGACTTCAGATGCCTTTTGGAGAGCACTGTATAAGAGAATTTATTTATTTCTCTGTTTTTAACTTTAACAATCTCCAACTTCTATAGCTGTCACTTCCTTGATTTTCATCAAAGATACAACTGCATAAATGCTACCGTATGGAGATTTTCATTTGCTATGAAGAGATACAGTGCACGTAACATGTAGGTTCTATCAATTGTTTTCATTTGATTAAATATGTAATGGTTTATTTGTCAAGCTCACTATTTTGATTGCTTAATTCCCAGCAACTCCATTTCTAATTAATGTTCTGGGTTTGTGTTTTTTAGAAAGAGGCTGGAATGAGGAAAAACGTTGAGTGATTACTGACAGCCCTGCCTTAAATGCGAAGAGAAATAAAGTGTGATAGAAAGGTGGTGCTGCTTAAAGATGCTGTGCTGGTGCTGGATAGAATATTTTAAGATTTGTTTTCATCTAACGTGAGTTAAGTTGCAGGCTGGCTTCACGAGATAAAATGACATCAGGAGCTATGTTATACTGTTCCTATGAGTCTTACATGCAAATCATGGTGCAGACTTCACCGTGTGAACGGCAGCAAAATTCTTGTAAATGCAAATTCTTTATAAGCAAAAGTTATCTAAGATTTGCACTTTGCTGGATGATGGGAAACAAGGTTTGGAGGAGGTTAGCAGCAATACAAGTTCATAGTAAGGAGGAAGCCAAATATTGTAGTGTAACCTCGTCTGCGCATTGCATTTATTTTGCATGACTCTTTAATCATTTTTCTAATCAGTGCAGAAAAATTCTGACCACAAATAGAATAGAAAATAGAGTGCTCAGAACTTACAGGTTCTCTCCCAGTGCATCCATCCATTATTTGTAGCAGTGAATAAAGTAGAAGTAGTAGTGAACAAAATAGGGATGGGCCGCTTTCTAGAACTAAGGTTAAGTGGCACAGAGCAGCACACAGTCTCTCTTCCCTCTCCCCACCCACAGAGTGGCCTTATCCCCACACATTAGAAAGCATCCCCTGCTTGGGCTCAGCTGGGTGGGCTGAAGCACAAGGCTGTCAGCAGTCTTGGTGATGCTCTGGCATGGTTGGTCACTGTTGTGAGCTTGGCAAAGTCATCTTGTTTCTCAGCAGTAATTGGCTGTATGGAATTTAACAGCAGTCTTTGCCCGCCCCCACCCCCCCCCCCACCCTTTTCTTCTTTATCCTTTTTATGCTTCTTCAAGCGAGACATACACATGCTTTTCTCATCTGTATATCTGTGCTCTTTATGAGCATAGCTTCTGGTTGAAATACTCTATGAAAGTAACCACTGACAGGAATTGGTAAAGGTGAATTCTGTTGGGATTGCTTGTTTCCACCCTTTTGTAGGAGTAAAACAGCAGAATACTTAAGATTGTGCTGATAAGAACTTGTCCACAGTGAGGGTTTGAAACACTGTACTTTTACAGGGTGAGCCCTTAGATTTTCAGTCTATTATAATGAGGATAGTCCCTTCCTCCAGCCTCAGAAGGTCTGGTATGTGTGTCTGGGTGTGCTCATGTTTGTGACATGCGGGGGAGAGATTTGTTTAAGGAATTTCTGGGACGATGTGATTATGGGGAAGTTTTTAAGAAAATCCCAACTTTCCTTAGGAAAACTAAAACGCTTCCTGGAATGTAAGATAATCCATGTTGTAAGGAGGTCTCTGGTCCAACTTCTGCTCAAAGTAGGAATAATTCTGAGATCAACGTAGGGTTTTATCTAGGTGGGTTTTGAAAATCTCCAAGATGGGTCCCTATTCCACTGCTCAAATGACCTCATGGGGAAAAATGTCTTTCCTTAAATCTCATGTGAACCTCTTGTTTCGGTTTCTTTTTGTTATCTCTTGTCCTCCCCCTGAGCTCTGCTGTAAGAGCCTGGCTTGGTCTCTTTGGTAGTCTCCATGTGAGGATGAGGTGGCTGACACTGAGCTCCTGAAGCTGTCTCTTTCAAAACTGAACAAGCCTATCATGCTTAGCCTCTCTTTACAAGGCAAGTGCTGCAGAATCAGATCACCTACAAATTCAGCACCAGGTTTACTATAGTCATGCACTTTGCAAAAGGTGAGACATTTTCATGCTCTGTTCTGGCCAATGAGCAGTACTCTGCATTGGGTCTGTGCCATCCCCTTGCTCACACTGTGAGGATGATGGAGAGACATTCTCTTGGGGATTTAGATAGGGGCATGAGCTTATTTTTCAAATGCTGCCGGAAACTGTGGAAATACGCCAGTTTTCCAACAAGATGAGTGGATGGTTATCATTTAAGAACAGAACGTCACAACAGTGGATATTGTTTATCCTCTTACAGTTAGAAGCATTTCTGTTACTCATTTGGTATGTAAAAAAGGCCAACACATGCTAAATTTCTTTAATTAAACTTGAATCGCTTAATTTAACTAATGTGTTTACTCATACAGTCTCAGACCATGTAAGTACTCTTATCCCCAGACACATGTTGTGCATCTCAAGCCCAAGAGTTTAGTTTCCATTTAAAATAGGGAGAAAAGAATGCACCATTTCTTTGGGCTGGTTTTTTTTTTTTTTTTTTTTTTTATTGATGTATAAGAAATACCAGCATATTTGCAATATTTTTCAGAACAATCATTTGACTTAGAGCTGGAAACATATCTGACTTCACAGCAATTATACTGCTGCTTCGTTTCCCCTATTTCAACACGTGATGCTGAAAAATAAACACATTCCATGTCTTGGCAATGATCGTACACTGCTTCAATTTATTAAGTCCCTTGAGGCCTCTGTTTAAACAAAAACGGACAGAAATGGCAGGTGAGTATTTCTCTAAATGGAGAAATAATTGCCTAATTTGTGGCAGGAGGATGTGACTACCTAACAATTACAGTTTTGCACAGAATGAGGCTTTCTGGCGTTTAATTGCATTATTCAAGAGGAGGGGAGAAAGAAGGAAGAAGAGGATAATTTCTTCTGTCTTCCGTATGCTCAGAAAACACGTGCCTTATGGGTAGCAAACCTGGTGCTCCAGCAGATGTCCTCCAATGCAGCACTGCTCCACACAGTGCCACGGGGCTGGCAAAAGCGGCACTCTGGGACAGAGGCAAAGTCCTTTGACAGAGGTCAGATTCTTGGCCTCTGCTTTGGTTTTTAAGTTGTTTATCGTGTTGCAGATAGAAAATAGGAACTTAAGGATGCTTGGACAACTCTTCTATTTACCCCCATGTCCTTCAGTGAAGAAGTTTGTTCTTAGACCCCTACAGGTTCAGCAAGATGTGACTATTTGTGGTAAGTTTAGGAAGTCGCTGGACTCTCTGTATAGAGCGAAAGCCTTGCCAATCCCAATTGGTGCAGTCCTGCATCGGGCCCCAAGAAAATCACATTATGTGGTTAGGTTTTAAGAGAATGGAAAAGTTTTTAAATTGCTTTCCAATTTTGGATGGTTTAGCAGTTAGCTTCTTCTTATAAAGCCACAAAAGCTAAAAGGATTCTTTAGAAAAATGTACAAAACAATGAAAATTAAGAATCTTCTGGGGGTTCAGCACGGAGAAAAAAACAACTACATGAAATGGCACAAGTTAAAGCACTGTGCTGCATATAACCATCAAACCAGTGGTTTGTGGTCAGGGGGATAATACGGCATTATCTGAACTCCATAGTGTGATCTAAGTGAAGTAGACTATCTAGACCCTAAAAATAATGAAACAAACAACCGTTCTTCATTTAGCAGTCTTTTTCTAGGTTCACCGCCCCCTAATTTCCCTTAGGATACATCACTAAAAAAAATGTTTGCCTATAGCATGTGTGTCCAGGGAAAATCTCTAAAGGATAAACTAACTCATTTTAATATTTTCTATATTTAATATAAGAATGCTTTGTTATGTAAAAGCAGTTAAAGGATAGTTTGTTAATCTGACATGGAGAAAGCAGTGAAAATTGGTGCATTCCAGGAAGCTGAAAATTTTTAATTAAAAATGCCAGGCTAATTTGTTTCACTCTGAGCTGTTGCTGTGTTGCTTCTGGGCTGTTGTGCAGTCCTGTCGGCTATTTGTCTGAATATAAATAACAGTAATTTTCACACTTGTCTCTCCCTGCAGTTTCTCAAAAAGTTTGGTTATAGCATCAAATTAATTTCGTATCTGCTGAGCAGGTTTTTAATGCAAATAGCTTTCAACAGCAAATTTTCTCTCTTGTAACACCAAACAAATGGTCTGGCCACACACAGGAGCACTGTCTTCAGGCATTCTGAAGTTATCATAGAATCGTTAAGGTTGGAAAAGACCTCCAAGATCATCAAGTCCAACCATCAATCCATCACCACTACGCCTACTACCATGTCCACTAAGCTGTCATCCTTTGGATGGAGCCTGATCTGGTGATGCTTAGCCCCATTGGGTGGTACCAATACTCCTCTTTTTCAAGATAATACCGTCAAGGATAAACACTCTGTCAGAAGTGCTTGACAGCTCAGACCTCTCACATTGAGTGTGAGTCTTTCCCAACTACCTTTTGTCTTGCAGCATTACTTGGCAGGAATTTCTGTTGCCACGAATTTCAGTATAGGGCTGCTTTAGGGGCTTTTGGATACTTAATCAGCTGACCAAAACAGCAAGACAGCTCTTCAAACAGGCAAATATCAGAAGGCTTGAGGTTATTGTTACTTTGAGAGCTCTGGCTACTTTTTGTGCTCGCATGGCAGCTGTGAGGGCAGGTAATTGGACTGCCAGGTACAAATTCTCAGGTGCATAACAAGGAAGAGCGGGTACTGGTGTATCAGATGTCTGACAATGTTCAGAGTAAAAGGTTGAACTTTGTGAAAGATCTTTTGAAAGCTTTTTTGCTTGTGAATGAGTACAGTGACAGAAAAACCTTTTACAATAGGTTGTAATCTCTTTCTCCAAACTGGATGTGATTAAAAGGAAAATTGTTGGATTCTCGTTTTCCCAATTATCTGTGGAAATGGGTGGATGTAAAAACTTGAAAAGCAATGACAACCTGACCCTGTCATTACCAATTGCAAAAATAGAAGGAAAATCACCTGACCAAATCCCAGCAGTGCCTGAAAGCTACAAAGCCCCTGGGAAAGTTGTGGCTTGTCTCTCACCTTTGGACAAATTGGCACTTACGGCACTGTTGGCAGATAATACACACTGCTGTGGTAATTGGCTGAAAGAGTGAAAAAACAAACACACAGAAAAATAGTAACTCATGTTGCTCCCTTAGCATGATCCCAGAGCTCCTGGAAAGGGAAGAGCTCCTCCATCAGCAGGAGCAGTAGTGGCCCTTCCTGGAAAGGAGTGGTTTTCCTCTATCAAAATAAAAACAAAACAATGCTCTGGCATCCTGTTCATAGAATTCTGTGTTGTTTCAGTCCTGTGCCCACAGGAGAGCAGTTGGAATCACATGTGTACCAGTTAATGAGGTAGTAATTACCTAGCAGGAGAGTAATAGGTGATAAGACCTTAAGTTAAAGGTTATTGACTGCTACCGGTCTGGATTTTTTTCTGTGTTGGTAGAACTTTCAATACCTGTAGGTATTGGTCCTACCTGAGGAGCATGGCTGTGAGAGGACTGAATGGTCTGGTCCTTATCCATGTTGTGTCTGGTGATGGTATCTTATCTTAAGGGAATGGTAGTGTTTATTTAAATGAAACAAAAAAAAAAGTGGGAATTTTGTTTATATTATCTTAAAACATTGGTAATTTGACTGTTCAAGTTTACTTAATCCAATGTGGATATAAAAAAAAATTACATGTTAAAAATGCCCTTCTCCTTAATATCCACTTTATCCACAAGTCTCCTTAATGTCCTTATATCCTTAATATCCACAAGTACCCTTGTGCTATGAGTTGCAGGCAAAATGTTTTGACTCATTCCAGTTTTCTATTTATTTCTAGAATCTTACATTGATCTCCGGAATAAGTGATAACTTAGAGTGAGGCGAGATTTCAGAGGCTTGCAAAAGCTATTTAAACAAGTTTGAACAAACTAGTTTCTTATTCAATATACTAGCCCTGGAAAAAGATGTGGATATCACTTCTTGGATGTGTTTCTGTTGATTGCTGGCACTGTCCACCTGGGTATATTCCTGCCTGGGGCTTTGGCCTTGTTTAATCGTAAGTCAGAATAGTCAAATATGTATTCTTGAGATGAATCATTGATTTTAGCATCCCATGTCTGCTTTGTCTTGAAGAACCCATTGCTTTGTAATGATGTTTCCTTAATACACGAGTAGATGAACAAGACAGAAGCGTGGTATTTTTGGCAGAAATGAGGAAGCCTTACAGGTAAGAGTTAAAACAGTCAAAACAAACCCATCAGCACCAGCAGAAAAAAAATAAAAATAAAATCAGTGATCATTCCAATGAAGTTTGAGCTGTGATTCTCCTCAGTTCTTTCAAACCTTGCCCAGCACTCTGGACTCCAGGATTCAGTAATTTTTTCTGTGTCTGAAAAACCTTCATTGCTGGTTGGGTGTTATAGGCAAATTCTCAAGAACTGTCGTTTCTAGCATATTTTCTGTAGCAGTTTTCTGTGACCAGGGGTAGCTCATATTTTTGTCTGTGCTACAGCTGATTCGTGTAGAACTGAGCTGATGTATCTGTGCAGTAATAATGCAATACCTCCATGCTCTTCCACAGAACCTTTCATTGACAGATCTCAACACTTTTCTGAGGAAGGTCAGATGGATGGACATGATGCTGCAGTGAATGGAGTAGCACAAGGCTGCCCAACCAACAGCAGGTGTAGGAGCAGAACCTACACCTCCCACGCTGCCTCTGGGGTCTGTCTGTCACATTACTCGGCTACAACTCTCATTCAAAACAAGTGAAGAGTACCTACATAACTACTGATGTCTGGTTGGATCTTCAACCTCATTTTTTGTTGTGGATGCTTGGGCTGGCACTGCTAAGAGACTATCAGGCATATATTTATATAACTGTTCTTTGGAGATGCGTTGAAAAGCTGGTGTTGCTGTCTGTAAAGTAGAAATATGTTAACTTGGAGGAATGAGATGAGATCCCCCACAGCGTGAATCACAATAATCTCTGTGGCTAATGCTATGTTACCCTGGAGGAACTGATCTCATGGTTGCTAGGCTCTGCGCTGGGGCAACTATGCTGAGCCCCAGATTTCTGCTGGGTGCTGTCAGGTCACAAAACCCCATGTGAGGAGAGCAGCAGGGTTGCTGTGATGGTGAGTGGTGCCTGGGCCTGTGCCTTCTTTCCCTTTGTTGGCTTCCGTGTCTCCTGCTGCTCTGCTGAGGGGTGGCAGGGAGCATGTGGATAGAAGGGGCATGGATGCCAAGCTGCAAGCACCGCTGCTGCAGGTTCTCCTTTACTCCGGTGAGGTGAGGTTAAAGATGCAGCTTAAATGGAAAGTGTGCATTGGAAAATCTCATATCCTGCAAGGAGTCTCAGCATGTCCTAATGGTGGATAATCATGTGAAATCATGTTGTTATAGCTTAAGCTTAACTATGTTCACTGAGGTGCCTCTGCAATTTCATGGATTGCTTTTCTGCTCGTTGTTCTGCAAGTGCTTGTTTTCCTTACATGTGCATCTGTGTGTTGGTGCAGCCATCTCATGGGTTAACTGTTGCTTTCCCTGAGCTGCAAGCAGCAGGCACCCTGGGTTACTCACAGGTACCCACAGAATGATGGTTTCAGAGGGAGCAAAATCACCAAGGGTTAAGTGAAGACAGCAGTATTTAGTGAAATACATTTGAAATCTGTCTCCGAAATAATCATTCAGAATTTATAGCGAATATTGGATCATTTGCAAAAATGGATGTTTTGTAGTGTGATTGTTTGATGCAGAGGATATAAATATGCACAACCTGTTTCTTCGTACTTAGTTCTAATTCCCATTTGCTTCAAAGCTTCCTGCATTCTCTGAATCTCCTTTTTACTAATACAGTGACATGTCGTTATAAATCAGAAGATCTATGGCCTTGACTCATGGTCTTTTTATTTTCCGTCCATCTAAACAGCCCACAACCATTGCTAGATAAGTATCACAATGTTCTTTCTGTCAAATGTGTGGTATCACAAAATATTGTTCAGCAGAGGTCTTTCAATTTTTGGTGCAAATGTGTAACCCTGAGAAGGGACTACAGGCATTCCTTCTCCTTCCCCTTCCTCTGCCTATCCACGAGCTTTGTTCAGTTCACTTCATAGCATAGCTGGTACATTACAGTAAGGCAGAAACCTCATCTGAATTAGGAGGTTTTACGGCATTGGGAATTCACTACCTGCAAAACACCTCTGAATCTGGCCCAGGGCTATGATGGTATGAGGGCTGTGCATAGTGGTGGAAATAGAAGCATGGGGTACTTCTGTGGAAGTATTGAAGCTTTGATTTCTGTCTGTGCTAAATGCCACTGTAGACCCAGCCTCCCTCAAAACTAACTGTATGATAGAAGTTTATCATTTGTTAGTGTATCACCATTTTTATTAGTGTGCTTGTTGGACTGGAGTTCCAGAAGTTATGTGTTGAGAATGGCACTTGTTCATTGATTTAATCCAAATGAAAAGGAATAATACTCTGGGAACTTCTTGATTGTGTTAGCTTTTGCTAAAGGTTTTCATAACCTCATGTTTTTGATTTAATTTAACTTAGCAGTACATATCTAAACTTCTCACCTTTCCATGGCTGTCAAAGACCCACTTTGTTATTGCCTACAATGTAGTTGTTTCTGTACTTCATAGTGAAAACACCGTCTTCAAAAGTGGCAACCAATATAACAGGAGGTGTCAGCAGCACATCTGTAATGCTGGAGCTCTGTATAGAAAGACAAAACCGATGAGATATTATTCTAGCAATATTTATGTCTCTTTTCTCATACTTCATTTCTCTAAAATCTGTTGCTGCTCGGTGCCTGCCTGGAGCTCTGCTTCCTGCAAGGGGGAGCAGCTGCAGTGTTCCAATTACATCTCAGTCCCAAGTGCCTCAAGGACACTGCTCTTCTGCACTCTTCTGCAAAGGCAAGTTTTGGATATTTTAATCTTGACAAGGAAGGTTTTTTGTTTTTTGTTTTGTTTTGTTTTGTTTTAATATCAAAAAGTGCAAAAACATTAAAAAGTCAAACGGAAGTCCTTAAACAATGTAAAATCTGCTCCCAACTTTTTTATTTTATTTTATTTTATTTTATTTTATTTTATTTTATTTTATTTTATTTTGCTTAGATCTTTGAGCATTTCTCATTTGAGCATTGAGGATTTCATTTCTCTGGTGTATCTAATCAATTTATTATGGAACACTTGAAATTCTGTTTTCCTCCCCGTGTAACACCGAAGCCCAGAGTAGGATTTCTTCACTTGCCTGTGAATGTGAGCTTCTTATTCAGAAGAGCCATCTGATGAGTCATTTTTTCATTCTTTGAGTGGAAATCAATTTTGTATTCTCTCTTTTTTTTTTTTTCCTCCTGGTGTGTTTTCTTCTGCCAGGATCCGGGGTGAAAAGTGTGATAATGTTCTCTGTCACAGATCTGTGCATTTTTAAAGAGAAGTTCTCTTGGGAGAGAATGTATTACAGGTAATGATTTTGCTTGCCAGCCCTGTAATGTAATGCAGGATAGCTACATTTACTGGAGTTCTTTTAAATACTCTGGTAAGTTTTTTCATCAAAGACCAAACCCAAATCCCACCAATGTTTGTGGGAACCTGATAGATTATTCAGGCTTGCATTACAACTATGGGGACTACAGAGCACTTGAAGGAAGTGCTTACATCCGAACGCTTTTCATCAGAGCCTCTCTTTAATGTTTTTTTCTCTGTTAGCATAGACAGCATTGCGAGCATTCTCACTTCTTGGAAAATTATTTCTTCAGATGGGAGTTCAGAAGCACTGGGCCAGGTCGGTGTCATGGCACAACCCGTGTCCAGGAACTTGTTGCATTCACAGCACACTGCACTCAAATACTTGGGTGCTAGGAAGGGACAAGTGGTTTCTGCTGAATCTCTGCTCTGAGTTTACTGGGATCAGAGCAGTCTGCATGGAGCCCTGCCTCCTTCCCACCTGTGTGTGGGTGCTTTGCTGCCTGGCATTGCCCTTTGAGCTATGGTTCTGCCTCTCAGATCTGTGCCTTATGAATACAGGTTGTTTAAGAAGTGAACCTGCCTATCTCAGGTGCTGTGTATTATTTGGGGGCTGGTTACTGAAAATTGGCTCCTGTGCTATAGTTTGTTAGATCACTAAATGGCCTGGGATACCCTAACCTGCACTAAGGGTTTTATGGAGTAAATGTTACTTGCAAGACCAAAATTCTTACGATGGCAAAAAGAGCGAAATGTGTTAGGTCTGTGCTAAACAGGAAAAATTCTCCTTTGCCCTTGCTCATCTGATTCGCTAAGAGTGGCCAACCACCCTCCCTGGTTTCTTAGAGCTGGCATCCCCTGTTACACTCACTGGAGAAGACTGGCCCTGTTGTTAAAGGAGGTTGCTGGGACTTCCCAAAGCACGTCTCTTCTCTTTTTCTCTTTATGCATCAGAAGAACCTACTAAAAGCTGTAGATGCTTGACAGAATTGTGAATGCTGAAATATCACAATGTAAAGCTTGCTCTACTAACCAGGTTGTCTCATATATAGATCTGGGTTAATATATCCATGGAAACAATTACATACTTTCACAACAGTAGTGTAGATGGCTCAGTTTTGTTTGAATCTGTGGGGAAAATTAAGGATCATGCCACTGATATTCATTTAGCACTTCTGAAATTCCCATCTTTCTAAAACTTGATAGTTCCTGCACTGAAACACATTTGCTTTCCTCTACGTTTTTGCTCCCTAAGTGTGTGTTTTGAAAGCATAGATTTTGAACATTTGTATCTCAGGTTATTTCTTCATAAGTTACCTTGTTAATGGAGTTTTCCTCCCAAGTAGGTGTGCCTGGAATGCTGCTATTTGGTTCCCCGATTCCAGGTGGTTTCCTTAATTGCAGGTTTCCCCAGTGCAGAGAGAGAACTTCGGCTTTAATTACCTTTATAGTAGTGCATGAGGGTTTTCTTTTTTGTTGGCTAATCTCAGCTGCTTCATCTGTTGCAGAGTAAAATGAGCATTTTGTCATTAGTGTGCTGCTGTAAGACAAGAATCGCTCATTTTGTGTGCCTGTGTATAATGGAAATGTCTACTTCTGGTAACTGGTGTTTGCCCATGATGTCTTGGGTGAGCACCTTGTCACTGTTGTGTCTTGGATTCATCCCTGCATTTTGCAGGGTCTGGACCTTGGTATGCAGGCAAGTGGAAGGAGCAGGGGAGAACTTGGTTAAGAAAAGTCCTTTAAACTGCTTTCAAGAAGAACATTTCATTAAAGCATTTATTTTTCTTTTTAACACTGGTGCCTGGAAAACCATTTATTTTGATCTGTGAGACTGTATTTAGATTAACAGTTACCCTAAAACCATAACAGCCATTATAAAATACGATCGTTCCCATCTTAAGAGTTTGAGAGTAATTGGATTTGTCTGGGCTGCTGTTGGTGAAGTGCTCACCTCCCAACACCTGGGACCAGCAGTGCTTAATTGGACCTCAGCTGTACAGCACAGTCACTCTCCCCTCTGGCTGCAGCAGCAGAAGGTAGCAGACATTCACAGGCTGATTAGCTGTCGCTGGTTGGGTTGATGATTTGCTCTTTCCAACTGTTTTCCCGAGTTTGTAATGCTGTAAAAGAACTGCACTGGAAAACAAACAAACAAAACAAAATGTGTCGCCATGCTTTAGCAAGAGAGGAGCCTGAGTTTGGACACTCCATGTTTCTTCTTGATGTTCTGAGATGCTAACGTGGGCCTCACATACCAAGGAAGCCTTTCTGGAAGGGGACTGTAAATCTTTAAAGGGAGATAACCGTAGAATTGCTGATGCCACCTGATTATATCAGTGTGAATGGGACTGCCAAAATACAATTAAAGAAACAGCTTATATTCTCTGTCTTCTAGGCAGGATACAATTGTTCATGTCATTACCACACTTGTTATTTTCCTGGTGACAATTGATTTAAAGTACTGTTTGGAAAACATATGTGCTTATTCTCTCAGTGCTGATTTATGATGCGATAAGAAAGAGCCAAACTTCTTAGCAATAAAAGAGGTTCTGTGCAGTCTGGTATGCAGTCAGCATCTCATCCTCTAGTCCATGAAGACTAATGGATAGACCAAAGGAATTACTGCTGGCTGCCATTCAGTGCAGAGGCATTTAATACAGGTGATGTGTGGCGCAAGGCTGCTTGGTTCTGCTGCTGTGCCCAGAGAACTGGGAGACAGAACGCTTGCTGCAGGTCTGCGCTATGGCATTAAAGGCTCCAACTTTGTACAGCCCGTGGCTCTGAGCACTGGCATTGCTGGGAGAGGTGGTGGCTGTATATGCGGGGGCTCTGTGACGGATGTGCCTAGCTCCTCCAGCCCTGCCTCATGCCTGCCCAGTAGGCTTTGCTATCTGTGCCATAATAACTCTTCTTTGCTCACTGCATTCATTTTGCCCAGGGTTTGTCTGGCTTTGGAATAGAAACTGGAATTAAACTTATGCAGAAAAACGGTACTTTAAAGTAAATCAACAGTATATGCACTGCATAATGAGGAAAAATGTAATGAAAGTATATTTCCTATTTTCCTATAACGTATCATCTAGTGCTGATGTATTAAAGACAGAGCACTCTGAATTGAGCTGATTCCCGGTCAAAAATCTTGTTCTGGCTATCTCAGATTCCCAAACAAGTTTCTATTAACAGATAAGGAAAGGGAAAAATTCTGATCTTTTGAATCCTAGCTGCTCTTTTACTTGGGGAAAAAAAATACGTATTGAACTGAACTAGACAGAAGGAGAGGAGAAATGGAACAAAGGAGAATATATTCTTGGAACTTGTTGGAGGAGCAGCTAAAATGTCAAAGCTTGGTTTATTATGTAATGGAACTGCAGCTCAGAGGCTCAGACAGTGACTCCCTCACCTCATTTTTTTTCATGAACTTTGTCAATAGCATATAATTGCAAAGATTAGCATTTAATTTGTTAATTTGTTTCAGTGGGATCGCAGGAACTTTAGGCATTGATTAATATTTTTGTAACACATTGAAGCTGATGTCTATAAAGAAAAAATGCATGTTTGAAATTTAAGCTATTTTAAACAAAACTAGCTCTAATTAACCATTGAAAAACGATAAAACAAAATCCCTTGTATCAATACATTCCAGTCATTAGATCACCATATTCTAGTCAGGATTTGCTCAGCTGCAGAGCGCCAAATTACCCCGCTTCTTATAGCAGAGTCTTCGTGTATGCACAAAGTGCCAACATGCTCTGCTGTGCTACAGAAGTGGTGTTTTCTGAAGTAGCAGCTGTTTGCTTGTGCCCTGGGAACAGCCTTTGGTGGGCACAGCACAGAGCAGTATCCTGTCCAGGGCTGTTGGGCAGCTGGGGTTGCTGCTGAGGGATGCTTATGTTCAGCTAATGAAAGGGACAGAGTGTGAGGGGTTGAGATAGGCTCCTCTTGGAGAGGGCTGTATGTAAGGGTGAGAAGCAGCAGACCCTTGGGGTAGAGACCTCTCGAGGGCCCTTTCAACCTGAATTATTTCAACCTGATTCTCCTGTCAGGCTTGGCATGAGGGCTCTGCTGCCTCCAGCAGAGGGTTTGCATCTGGCTGATGGCGCTGTGCCCTTCTGCCCCACCACCCCAGACTACTGTAGATGCAAAATTCCCTGTTTTGAATCTTCCTGCGTGCTGCTGAGTAATGCTGAAAGTGTCATTATTCTGTTAGGATTTATGTAAAACTCTTCTCTTTGTGGCCTGGATGAAATTCTCATGTTATTTACCAAGCTGACTGTATAATAAGCACTTGTATTACTTGCTGAATTCCTAGTGATATGTATTTCCCAATGGGATGGTGGATATCATTGCAAATTGGCTTCCCTTTATGAATGGCTTTGTATTGCCTGTTGCTTCCAGTTTTGCTGGTTTTGTTTAAGAGCATTGCACAGATAGAGGCATTTGGCCCAGAAGAAGGATGCCTCAAAGAGTAATGGGGATTTCTTTAATGAGGGTCACTGTTATTCGTAATGCACTGACCTGATCATGAATTAGGTTTCCACTGTGCCTTATAAAACCACAGGGCAAAACCAGTTTGAGTTTTAAAGAAGAGCTGACCAAAGTGTAGGTAAAATGTCAACAGAACTGACTATATAAAGAACAAAACATGTTAAAAAAGTAACTTTTGGGTGACAGGAAGGAAAACAAATGTTCATGGCTTAATTAAAGCTACAAAGAACTCACCTTTTTCAGAGTTGAGGCTGATTGTGTGTTAATGTTCCTCTCTTGTACGAAATCCACTTTTGACCTTTCAGTAGAACACAGTATCTCATTGAAGAGAAAACGACTCATTAAAAGTGAACGTGGTAGATAATATCTACTAATCAATGGTATGGAAATTCTTTAGGCCTCAGACTTGGTCTTTATATGCATCTCTGGGAATCAATATTGTTTCCAAGTAACTAAAACAAAATCGATGAGAGGCATGGATTTCATTTTGGTTACAAATCATTAATTTCCAGTGTTTCTGAACTTTAAGTTACAAACCAAATCTTTATAAAATTGCCTTTTAAAGAACAGAAGGTGTTCAGGGGACCCCGACAAGTTATGTTGTTTGAGGTACAACACCTTGCAAGCTTCTTATTTGTTAAGAGCTGCCCCTATGTTCTTGCAACGCGCTGCTACTGCAAATAAGCTGTGAGCAAGACGGTGCAAATACTCCATCAATGCATTAAAGGTCCATAGTGGGAAGAAAACAATGTGAGATTTTTCTGTCCTTCCTTTTTATGTTGTCTTTTCATTCTTCTTTGGTGTATGCTCCTGTAGAAAATGCTGTATACAAAATTACCAAGCTTGTTCAGCCATCACTGTCTTCCTAACACTCCGTTGTCTTGTATAAACCCTTTCTCAATGTGCTGCCACAAAACTGCTATCCTCAAACAAACAAACAAAACAAAAACAAAACAAAAACAAAACAAAACAAAGCAAAACCCCCAAAATACCACTGGTGTTATTAACATGCTCTTATGTGATGTGCATTTGGATGAGAGGGAATGGCCTCAAGTTACAGGGGAGGTTCATGTAGGATATTAGGAACAGTTTAGTCTCTGAAAAAATGGTCAGGTGCTGGAATGTGCTGCCCAGGGAGGTGGTGGAGTCACTGACCCTGGAGGTGTTCAGGAACGGTGTAGGTGTGGTGCTGAGGGACATGGCTTTGTGGGCAGTATTTGTGATAGGTGGATGGTTGGACTAGATGGTCTTGGAGGTCTTTTCCAACCTTGGTGATTTTAGGATTGTTTGCTTTTCCCCGTAGCTTGGAATAATTTTTAAAAATTGTTTTCTAGAAACAAAATCCTTGAACCAGAGAGATGTTAAGAAAAGGAAAGGGAAAGGGAAAGGGAAAAGAAAGGGAAAGGAAAGGGAAAGGGAAAAGAAAGGGAAAGGAAAGGAAACCTATAGCCCTAGGTTACTGCTGGAGACTTTGATGGGGTAACAGTTAAAGCTGAAGGAATACAAAGTAGTAAGAGAGGGGCAGGGAAGTGGAGCCATGGGCTTCTTTTTAGGGAGTTGAGAGGTGAGTTTTCTCTCTTTATTCAAGGGACAGGGGCAGAAATGAGATCTTTGTCTCACAGAAGTGAAGCTGATTTTGGTGCATTGTCTGTACTGTACTGCAGCATTACATGGTCTCTATTTCAGTGTTTCACAGAATCACGCAGAATCAATGTTGTTTCATTGGATACTGTTCTGGAAAGTCAGCAACAGCCACACTTAGCACATGATCTTTATTACTGGTGCTCAGGAAAGAACAGGCCTATTGTAAGAGCATCTCCTCATCAGCTATAACCTGCAGAACATCCTTCCTGGTTCCCATCACAGAAACCCTAATTGGTGTCCTTAGCTTTATTCTGTTAGATGGTGTGTACAGTGATGGAAGCTTTGCCGTTTTTCTTAATAATGTTTCATGGTTCCGTCCTTCCCCCCCACCTCTGAAGTTAAGTTTGTTTGAACCAGTGTGATGCTGTGGAAAAAGGAAAAACTGAAACTCAGCTGCAGAACATTTGGTTTTGTACTACAAAAGATCAGGAGTGCTTTACATGCACTCAAATCTCGAAGTGCAATGTAATGTGATTGGAAAGTATGATTGGATTCATATTTGCGCACTATTTTGTTCTTTGCTGGTTTCAAGATGTGAATTCTCCCAGTTCATTGGTAATGTTCCCTGTGGAGGTAAATGAAGAAAAGGAGAAATCTTGACTTCTACCTGCTGCTGTGCTGGCACGTTATGTGTGTAATTAACACAGAAACAGATTTAACATGAAGAGTAAGACTTGCAGCAGCAGTGAAACTTCAAGAAATTTGTTAAAAGGAACCAAGAGGATGAGAAGTTGCTGGAAGAAAGAAGTAGAGTTGCAGAAGCTCTAATTGGAATTGACTGAATGTAGCAATGAAGCATTTGAGAATGTTCTTGTGAATAAAACCTGCTGATTTGATTTGCTGATATTGCATACCGTTTTAATCACTTATTCGCTAGCATCTGGTTGAGATAACTCTAGTTCACATGAACAAACCGAAGACAAAAGCACCGTGAATATTTGCATACTGTTTCTGAGGTATTCCCCCCGGGAGTGACTCATGGTCCTTCTGCAAAAGCTTTTGTTTTCTTTTAATTTTACACAAAGGACTGTAAAAGTTACACATGTGGTGAGGAGCTCCTGAAACTCAGAGAGTGTTTGTTGAGCACTCATGAGCTAAAAAAAAGGAAGAGTGTAGATCACAAAGAAATGGAAAAGGGACAACTCAGGTGTGACTATCCTGCAGGGACAGGCATGAATAACACGTGGCTGCAGCGTATGAGCAGAAGTGGCTTCGGGTGCTTATTACTGCTTTCACTTCAAAGATTAATCCAAGGTCTGCAGGAGTTAACCCATTATTTACACATCTTCACTACCAAAGGAATTATGACTATTTAATACAGTACAGCTTTTGATATGATAAATCCCACCTCTGAGAAATCATAGCTATTTGCAAGCCTTTGAGAAACACCATAAATGTGTGGTATAGAGTATTAATTTACAGCAGCTGTTCTACCTTGCAGATGTTCTGAGTGGTTTGATGGGCTCACTGAGAGTGGCTTTGTGCAGGTTTAACTTCTGTATCTTTATGCTGTCCCCTTTTTATGCCAGATCAAATATCACTCACTCTTCCACAGCAGGCTCTATATTGTAATGCATATTATAGTGACATAATGATATGTTTCCTCTGCAAGTAAGGAGCACTTTCTGTACTCAGAGCCATATATTCTTCTGGGCTTTGGCAGAAATGTAAGACTACATTATTTTTCATTTTGTCCTCTTTCAGCTGCACGCTGTGTGGTCTCTGACAGTCCCCTTAGTGACAGCAAGATCCCAGCTCACAGGGAGAGTCCTTATTAGGTCAACTTCTCTTTCATCCTCTCTTGCCAGTTCTAAAATTCTCCCTGGGAGTTGTCATCTCCACACTCCCCCCCGAGGTGTGTGAGCCCCATGCCCGATATAAAGGGAAGCAAATACGAATGGGCGACATGGGGGAAGGACACCGAGAGTCTTTGTCCTGCATACTGGTTGGCTAGGATGAGATTGAAGGTTATGATACAGGATTTCCTCTGTTGTATAGGATAGTTAACTTCTCTAACTCCAATTCTTTTTCTTGTGTCTACATAGCTGAGGAAAGATGTAGAATCTATATATTGATTGCTTTTTCTTCATTTCTTTCTGGTGTAGTGTCGCTCTCACCCAATCCCTTCGTGGCATTCTTGCACATGTGAGTAGGAGCAATGAAAGCAGAAATAAGTTCTCTTCCTTGGAGAGTTCGTACACTCTGAAAACTGCTCTGTACCTATGTTGTCCAAACAGTTGCTGGCTGGAGGGCTTTGACGTTTTTCGTAGCTAAGCACTGATAACATAAACAAAGTCCCGGGCATCTCTTTGGGCTCGCTTTGCTCTTACACTCAGCTTGCTGCTCCGCTGCTCTGCTGTCCTGCCCACTGGCTGCTGAATGGTACTGAGGTTTGTTACTGTGCTTGGGGCTTGGTTAGATGTGTGATGTCCCCTTCAAAATCAGGACTGAGTTCTTCTGCCCTAAAATGTTGGATAAACTTGAAGTGAGTCCTGATCCTGCAGAGTCTTCTCCATGTGTTTAACTGTTTGTGGTGGGTGTCATCCCTGGCTATAGGGAGTGGAGTTGAATGCAACCTTGTGGGCAGGAGGTTGTGGTGACTTTGTAACACATCATTCAAGCTCACGGTTTGTGCATGCTTATATATATGAGTAAAAGGAGCTACAGGAATTCAGTGGAGATAAATATTATTCCTTTCCTCCCCTCAGGTTTTTAGCCTGAGTCACAGGTGCTGGCTTTTAAACTTGTTTTTTTTTTTTACAGATTCCTTTGTCAGGGTCCTAGTTGTTGAATTGATTATTTTTACTTTAGCTTCATGTTTCACTACGCAGATATAGAAAAGGGGCTGCTTTCAACCCACACTCTATGCCCACTGAGGTTTGATTTTGGAAAGACCCTATTCTATTGAATCTTGAAGATGGTACTTTGAAAATTAATTTGTTCTCAAGATCCAATCCAATCTACCAAATGAGCACTGAAGGAACCTCTTTAAAAAAGCTGATAATGAAGTTCAAATGAGGTCACTGTAAATTTGACCACGTGCTTCAAACAAAGAGATTCAAAAACATTTAGTCAGTGTCTTCTTTGAGACCAAAGGTACTGATTAATCAGGACATACTGCAAGTTAAGGGTTCTTTTTGCTGTCAATAAGTGTCATACAAGATGCATCAGTTCTCTTACAGGCATTTATCACAGGAATTTTATGCCTACCATTACTGAGAAAGACACACCAGGTCTCCTACTAAATAATACGCATTACAGTTAATGCAGTCATTTCTTTCATGACCTTGTGATGCAAATGACAGATGGTAGGTCGTCTTGCTGATATCAGTGTAAATATATTGCTAAATGGCTTTGGGGTCAGAGAGGGAGTATCATTTCTTCTGACCTCATGTCCAGCTTTCCATTCCCGCTTGCTGTATGAATCCTGAATTTATACCAATTAAAACTGCTAAACTGCTTTCGTTGAAAAATATATTGGGACACACTGGTGTTAATCTGCTTACTCGTATTTTCAGGCGAACTTTACTATCCTCTGTCACTGATTTCTGAGTGTGAAAACTGAATGTGTCTACAAGTGCAACTTCAGCTGATGGGACTTTCCAATCCTTCATCATTGTTGTTGCTCTCACACCAACTGATAAAAGCTTTGTCCAGAAGGTGCTAGTAGCAAGTCAGTCAAATAAAAGACTTTAAAAAAAAAAAATCCACTCCGTGGGGTTATCTTTGCAACATTATAGATTTAGAGTACATTTTCCTTCTTACTATAGCAAAATGGGAAAATACATGGATTTTCATATCCCATAGACTTTTATTATTGGTGCAGGAGAAGTGACTGTGTCATGGAAATCAGCAGAACTTTTCCTGTTGCCTGCATTTTCTACTAAGTCAGAACAGAGAAGTCTTCGTTAAAAGCACATAATAGGGAAAGAAAGGAATGATGAGACAAGCCAGCTTCAATCTTATAAGAGGGAGAGCTGGGGCCTAAGGAAGTACACAGCTGGAGCAGTAGGAGTTCAAGCAGACAGTTCTCAGATGTCTTTCGTATGGTCAGCAGTGATGAGGAAGGTAACAAATTTTCAAGATTGTGTGAAAGCAGAATAATGGCTCTGTGTGCAGTTAGGGTTACGTAAGCTTCTCCCTATCTTCCAGTTTGGAGTTGGCAACATAGATTCATCTACACTGGTGGCTGTTCAGTACTGGTGGTTAACAGTTTCAGTACATACTGTTTACAAGCATTTGCTGAAGCGGGAGATGCCTTATGGTTCTTCTGTTATTGCTTGTGCTAGGTAGATCTAGACAGCAGCCTCCCAGATGTGATTTTGTTGCTGCAAGAGAGGAGGCAGCCGGTTATGCAGTAGATCATGCTGGATTACTGATTTAAAATTCAGTGTACGCAGACTTCTATAAACTCCAAGAATTTAGGAGAGTTTCCTTTTCTTGAAGTCTCTTGTCTGATTTAATCAGTCTTGAAACAATTTTAAAGAATATTTCTTTGGCTATTCTTGATCCCATGAAGGAAGTGGGGGAAAAATGTCCTCAAATAAGACCTATTTCCTGTGTCTTTACAGTTGATTCTTTTTTTCCTTTACTACAAATGTATTGAGAATGGTCTGAAAAGCCACAGTTACACAGGCTCCTGTGCTGCTGTGCCTGCTGTCCCAGGCTGGATGTGTACTAGTAAGTAGAGTTTGCCTTAGGTGTCTTATAATAAGTAAATACGTCCTGCTAACTTGGTGCTACCTACCGCTGCACTAAGAGCCTTGGATCCTAAAGTGGGGTTTTTTTTTGTTTTGTTTTGTTTTGTTTTTAAAGCATTGATTTTGAAATAAAAGGGCAGGCAAAGGTGGGAGAGGGAATTGAGGTAAAGGGAGTTACTTGAGACCAAATGGGAGATAATTAGTTACAACATAGCTTCTGTCACCAGACCGCTGCCGTGTGCCTCAATAAAGAGCCAGTTTTGGTAGTAAGGGCTTCACTGGATCATCCATTGCTTTCATCTCTCCAGGCCTTATTCGAGGTCTTTGGGAAGCAGTCAGAATGAATACCGGAAAATCCTATGTGTTCTTCCCTCGTTTCTCCTTCTTTCCTATTTTGTTTTTCATTTCTGGGGGACAAGGTTCTTCTCAAAACATTTGGAGGTTTCCCAGACTGACAGAGTTAATTCTTGTAATAACTGAGTTCTGTTGCATTAGCTCTGTTCCACAGAGACATTACAATGATCGATAGCATAAAAATAAGACATGGCTACAATTCCCATGAAGGAAGATTAACTGCCTCTATAGATTTCAAATAGCAGAAGGTTATGAATGGAGAAAGGAAAATAGTCCATGCTTTCCCCAAATGCTTTGCATATACAAAGGACATCCCTTGTGCCAAATTTGCCATTGTGTGTATGAGAGAAGGGTTAGGAGTAGCAGGGGAGTTGTGGGTGCACAGGTTGGTGTTCTACAAATGGCAGTGTGGCCTTGTGCTACAAATGGGTGTTCGTACTGATCCCAGGGGTGGTCTGTGACAAAAGGATGGATGATTTTGGCTCAGTTCTGTGAGTGCTCATGACAGGTAGGAAGATTAATGGGATGAACACAAGAAAAATGTATCAGCAAGGTGTTTTTTCTTTGGAAAGATTAACAATTTAAATGAGAATGCTTTGAGTGTAAGTGTGCCAATACACTGTGAGGGCCCCACTATATCAAAAGGTTTTGCATGTCCCACCCCTGCTTGGCATTTGGCTTCAGAAGGCCACATCCAACACCTTCAGTGCTGAGAAGAGTGAGGAGAAACCACATTCCTGCAGAGCCAGGCCCCATGGTCCAGGAGATGTTTGTAAGCTCCAGTGTCTCACCTTTGGGCCTTGCCCAAGATATGCTTCTAGGTATTTTGCCCTGCCAGGTAAGTTGGTGTTTTTGACTTGATGCCTTGGCTTCATAGGCCTCCTCTGCTCTTTCTGCTTGGCACTTGGTGTGGTTGCATCCTCAGCTCCAGGCTCATCTGTCACTGCAAGGGCAGCCACCTGGCTGTGCCCATGTCCCAGCAGGGAGCTTTGTGTGCATTCTGGAGCTGTGTCCCCGGCAGTTTTAAGTAAGTCACTCTTGAGTCCTATGTTAATTGACTTAGAGAGTATGAAAGGTGGAAGTGAGACTTGGGCTTTGTGTCCAGTTTGGGTGACCATGGGGCACTTGGGCTGCAAGCTGTGATATGCTGTTATCAGTTGGATATACTAAGAAATCCATGCAGTAAAGCTGAGACGCTTGCCTGCTCCATATGGTAGTGTCAATGGAAAGAGAAGAAAGGTGGTGGAGGAGCAGTTAATGTCTTACTGCAAGGGCTGCTCTGAAAGTAATGCCTCCTTGTTATGTTATGATGTTGGCCCATGACATCAGAGACAGATGATGGCATGGCAGTAGAGGCTGAGCCTTCCCACTGATATCCCATTACATTTTGTGGCCGTGTGACAGATGGAAGCAGAGTGGTTATGACAGAATGACATCTAACATGGATGTGCATATGGAGCATAGGGGTGTCATTGAATTCCTCCATGCAGAAACAGCACCTGTTGACATTCATTGATGCTTGCTGAATGTCAATGGAGACCAAACAGCAAATGTGAGCACAGTGAGGTCTGGGTTGTGCGTTTCAGCAGTGATGACAGCGACAGTGGTCACCCCTGCTTGTGCAGATTTTTACAAGTATGGCATGCAAGCTTTTGTTCATCACTGGTGAAAATGCAGAGCTAGTGGTGGTGACTGTTGAAAAAGAGTGTTTTGTAGCTGAGAATTTGCTCTATCAAATAATGTTATTGTGCTTTTTGTATCTGTAGTTGTTTCCATGGAAATAAATAGGAGGCATTACTTATAGAGGGACCTACCTATATTAATCTGGTGTGGGTAGCACTTTTCAAGGAAACGCACTGGCTTTCTGTGAGGACTTTTTTTTCAAGAAGTGACCTTAACAACGATAATGCTGCCATTTGCTCAGGTCTGTTATTTTTCACTGCAAACCCCAAGTGCATAAATGCTGAAGGTTTTGTGTTTGATCTTGCTAATGACCTACAGATTTGTTCTGTTTGCCCTTGCACTTCTCATTCTTCAGTTTGTTGAAAGTCCTATGTTTAATTACAGTCAAACAGCTGCTGTTACTTCAGAAACATGCACATTAGAGACATGAACACTTTACAATTATTAAATGTAGTGTGATGAACCATTTTGTGTGCATGTGGGCTTTTAGTCTGTCTAATGTGTGTAACTGAGCAAACTCCTATAACATGCTCTGCACTTTTCAAGAATAAGCAGAAAACTCTTTTTTTTTTTTCCCTATGCTTTGGAAACAAAGTTCTGTCTTTGTTGGTTTTCTGATGTTAGAAACACCAAAGCTGAATTTTGCAGTTGCTTTGCTTTATATGTCTCAATATGATTCTTATGTCTGGTGAATGAAATCACTGTACTTAGAATGGCTGATTTGTGTGTTCAGTTTGCATCACTGCACATGTGCCCATGCGTGCTAGCAATAGTAAAAACATGTTAGTATTTCTTATGGTACCTGACATGGCACTGATTAGCCAAGAGGGGATGCTGACATGGATGTAGGCTCCAGGGACTTAATGTTGCTGTTGAGAGCTAGCTTGGGTATCTCTTCACAGTGCTGTGTACAGTCTTGTAACAAAGAATAACTTACTACATGCCACTAACCAAACAATATCTAAACACACAGGAATTTGCATACCTTACTGGCAGTGTGGAGGATGTTTCCTTTTAATCCTCCATTCAAGACAATGTGGAGTCTCATTGTCCTGAATGAAATTATCGTTGTAGGATGACAGTGCTACATGTGTGCACTACCCTGTATACCTGGAGTACAGAACAAGGAGCTGGTATTAGAGCAGGGGCTGTGGGATTGGGAAGAGTGGGAGGCACTGTGGACAGTGTGGGGATGGGGTAAGTTAGGCCAAGGCCCAACTGGAACTGGACTTGGCAAGGGCTGCAAAGAAGAAGAAAGAAGGCTTCTACAGGTACACCAGACAGAAAAGGAAAGTCCAAGAAGGTGCACTCTCTCCTAGTGAGCAATACAGGCAGGTTGGTAACACTGGGCAAGGAGAAGGCTGAGGTACTTTGCCTCTGTCTTCACTGGCAACTGTTCTTCACACATCCCTGAAGTGGATGGGTCAGAATATGAGGACTGGGGGAGCAATGTCCCTCCTGCTGTGGGCTAAGATGAGGTTTGCGATCATTTGAGGAACCTGAACATCCATAAGTCTGTGGGTCCCAATGAGATGCATCCCAGAATCCTCAGGAAATTGGCTGATGTAGTCACTAAGCCACTCTTGATAATATTTGATAAGTCATGGCAGTCAGGTGAAGTCCCTGGTGACTGGAAAAAAGACAGTGTTGGACCCATTTTTAAGAAGGGTAAAAAGAACAAATCAGGGAAATACCAACCTCAGTGCTGGGAAAGATCATGGAGCAGACTGTCCCAGAAGCTATGCTAAGGCACATGGAGAGTGAGGCGATACACAACATGGCTTCACCAAGGGCAGGTCCTGCCTGACCAACCTTGTGGCCTTTTGTGATGGTGTAGCTGCATCAGCAGGCAAGGAAAGAGCTATTGATGTTATCTATCTGAACTTCAGTAAGGCCTTTGACATAATCCACAAGATTCTTCTCTCCAAATTGGAAAGATATGGGTTTGATGGTGGACTGTTTGATGGATCTCACTGGTTGTGAGATCGTACCCAGAGAGTGGTGGTCAATGGCTCAACATCCACATGGAGATTGGTGACCATGGTGTCCCTCAGAGGTCAGTGAAGGGGCTGGTGCTTTTTAACCAATTTATCCCTGATGTCAGCAGAGGAATTGAGTGCACCCTCAGCAGTTTGCAGATGATGCCATGCTGTGTGGTGCGGCCAACATGTCCAAGGGATGGGATGCCATCCAGAGAGAGCCAGACAGACTGAGCAGTGGGCCCAGGAGAACCACATGAGGTTCAATAAATGCTAGTGCAAGGTCTGGCACCTGGGTCATGGCTACCCCCACTACCAATACAAGCTGGGAGATGTAAAGATGGAGCACAGCCCTGCTGATAAGAACCTGGGGGTACTGGTGGATGGCAGCTGGACATGAGCCAGCACTGTGCCCTCGCAGCCCAGAAAGCCAACCAGATCCTGGGTGCATCCACAGCAGTGTGGCCAGCAGGGTGAGGGAGAGGATCTGCCCCTCTGCTCTGCACTGTGAGATCTCACCTGGAGCACTGTGTCCAGATGGGGAGTGCTCAGTGCCGGAGAGACACGGAGCTGTTGGAGCGCATCCAGAGGAGGGCCACAAAAATAATCCAAGGGATGGAAGCTCGCAGCTCCCTGTGAGGACAGGCTGAGAGCTGGGGTGTGCAGCATGGAGAAGGGAAGGCTGTGGGCAGAGCTGAGAGTGGCCTGTCAGTATCTGGAGGGGCTATGAGAAAGGAGGAGACAGATTTGTTAACAGAGTCTGTTGTGATAGGACAAGGGGAAATGCCTGCAAACTGAAGAGGAGAGATTTAGTTTGGATATAAGGAATAAGTTTTTTACAGTAAGGGCAGTGAGGCACTGGTGCAGGTTGCCCAGAGATGGTGATGCCCCATCCCTGAAGATATTCAAGGTCAGGCTGGACTGGGCTCTGAGCACCTGATGAAACTGTCGGGGGGTTCCTGTTCATTGCAGATGAGTTGGACTAGATGACCTTTAAAGGACCCTTCCAACTGAAAAGATTCTGTGAATCTATGACTCTGCATCAGAACAAAGGTCTTGTCGTCAACAGTTTCCTGACATGTAGAGAATGCAAATAGCTCCATGCATCTTCTTTATAGGAGCTGTTTTAAACCAAAATCATTAGGTGCTGTAGTGTGTCTTAATGGCAATTAGTTTCTAACTATTGCTAAGGATTCCTCATCTACCACTGATGCTAATTATTCTATTTTGGCTCATTGACTTGCAGAATTGCTGAATGAGTCCTTTGTTACAAAACACCATATTCAAAGCATGTTTGATGGAAACACAGGCCTACTCATCATCTTTGTACTGCAGTTGAGAACTTGTCACTGTGGAGAGAAGTATTGGAGAAAACAGGAATTTTTGCGAATGATTCTTGAAAGAAATTAAAGTTCTTATACTTAGGATATGTCTACTTGTCAGTCATACTTTAGCTATCTTACAGTAGAGGGCAGAAGTGAATTCTTTTCAATTTGCAATTTTCAGGCTTGTAAATTGAAAAATCCATATCTGTCCTTTCTAGCTTAAGAAGGATTGACAGTGAAAGGTCACATTTTCGAAATGAATATGTTAGGTATTACTCCTTATGTTCTGTCATTATTTTCAGATTTTATATCAGTCCATTGCAATAGTTTTGAAGTACCTGGTAATCTTTAATGTAGTTATACTCAGAACACCCTTGTGACAGAGGGAACTCCTATTATCTCTGTTTATAACTAGAATAGTCAATTGCAACAGATTCTGTGGGCTTGTCTGTGGTTGTATAAGACATCTGTAATAAAATCAATTGTCATGTTGCTATGCAAGTTTCTTGACCCCCGGTTAGGTCACTGGAGTGTCTCTGCTGTTTCTCTGCTGGATGAGGGTGCATGTTTAATCTCACTCTTTATACTTGTTGATTTATTGCTGTAAGTCTTTGACATATTACCATCTTGTCTTAGTAACAGCTGGGATGGAATTGTTTTCTTCAGAGTGAGTGCTATGATTCAGTGTTTTTGATTCTAGGAGAAAAACAATGTTAATAACACACCGATGTTTATAGTTGCTGCTAAGCAGTGTTATAAGATCCATGTGCAGCAAAGGGCCCAAGGAGCTGGGAGGGAGCAAATTAGGGCAGCTGTCTTACACTGGCCAAAGGGATATTCCTTACCATATGACATCATGTGGAAGGAGTTTTGAAGGAGGTGGAGTTCATCTCTTCTGTTGCTAAGGGGTCCAGCTGGGCATCAGTTGTGGAGTGGTGAGCAATTATTTGCTTGTGCATCACATGTTACATACATTCATACATATATATAGCCATAACTATTATCCTTCTCATTTTCTCCATCTTAGTAAATAGTTTTATCTCAACCTACAAGTTTTTCCCTTTTTTTTGTTTCCGTTTCTTTCCCCCATCATGCTGGGAAGGGGGGCAGGAATGAATGACTGTGTGGTGCTGAGCCACCTGCCACATTAAACCACAACAAATATGTTCGAATATTTTACAAGCTTTCTGGCTTGAGGTGCTGACAAAGCAAGGGAACGGTGAATGGAGATCAGCAGTCAACTGGTGCCTGACAACAAATGTGAGCAGGAATTCCCGAGAGCAGCAGAAAGGAAAAGTGCAAATATTTTTTCTCAATTTTTTTGGAGGGCACGAATTCAGGTTGTGCAATGTTAATTTGACACCTGGTTTGCTTTGTCCGAAAACAACAAAACAAAACATGTTTTCTCTTGTGTCATTTTTAACTTCTGGGAAGTAGCATCAGACAGTTTTTGGTAGACAACGCTAACATTGCCTGCCGTTAAAATCTTTGTGGCATTCATTTCTACAGAGTGTCAGTTTTAAAATCAAACTCATTTGGGAATACAATTCAAACTTAGAAGGAGGAAGAGTCTGAGATGTTTGGTTTATCATTATTATTAACAGTGAATGGTCTAAGACATTTTAACCAGAGAGCTCTTTTAAGTGTGTAAGCAGTAAGCAAGAAATTATTATTTAGGACGGAATGAGGGATAAAATTAGGAAGGGTAAGACAATAAAATGGTCTCTCGAAGGAGGTGTGGGAGGCATTTTAGAAATGAGCAGCAGAATGTTGCTGTACTTTCAACATGGTGCTTTCAAATGATGGTTTTGCCCTAGCACTAGCAGCTCCTTAGTGTTGGGGAGATTGAGGTATCTGGGTGGTTATACAGTTGAATGGTTTTAGCGCAGGTGCATATCGTGTTCTAAAAGCTGTACAACAGGTGTTTTTCTCAGATGGAGAAGATAACCTAGAATATACTCTGGAGCAGAGGAATGGATAAAATATTATGAAGGGAGCATGGCTGCCCAGGGTTCTGAGAGACAGGCTGTAGGAAGACAAGTGTGAGTTGTAGTAAAAGGAGTGGGAATGGGGAGAGGTGATGTGGCAGTGTGAAAAGGCAGTGCCTGGAGGAATGCAGGGAAGCTGCAATAGAGGCTGTCTCTGAGGGAAGCCAGTTCATATGCCTCCTTTGAATAAAGCAGACTGAGGCTTTTTGGGAGACTTGAGTCCATTGGTTGGGGAATGGGAGGGAGGAAATGAGAGATCGTTTCTTAAGGTAGTGGAGGTAATGGTACGTCTGCAAGATCTGGTGCCACAACCGTGCCTGGACTGAGAGCTGAGAAGCTCTGTGCTTCAGTTCTTTTTCATGTCACGAAATTATTAAATCTGCGTGTTTTGGGAGATTGAAAATTTCCTTTAAACTGCAGTTTGCAGTTTATCATTGGCTGTTCAACGTATGTTTCCTTTTGGCAAAAAAATAAAAGAATGGTGACATTTCCATTGGCATGAAGTGAGATCGGAGGAGTTTGCATGAATTTGCATGAGCTGCTTTTTATTTATCAATTGTTTAAAGATTCTCCTGTGTTTTGAAACCTCCTAGGCTACTTGCCCGTTTCATAGAACATAGAATCAAAAGGTTGGAAAGGACCTACAAGGTCATCTGGTCCCACCATCCTCCCATTACCGTAGCTACAGCAAACCACTAAACCATAGCTCGGAGCTCCTTATCCAGATGCCTCTTGAACACTGCCAGGGACGGCAACTCCACCACCTCCTTGGGCAGGCCAATCCAGTGCCTGACCACTCTCTGAGAGAAAAAGTTCTTTCTTGTGAAAAAGAGGTTACTGAGGTATCATATGTGAAATTCTGACTTAGGGGAAATATGTTGGTGAATGTAACCAAAGAAGCTGTTTCTCTTTATACTTCATCTCTGTGTCATGTCAGGGAAACTCCACAGATTTATCTGAGTGGGAGCAGATTCAGGACCCAAACGTCCTCAGTTTGCGATGGAAACTGGTGCAACAAATTAATAAATCATGTTCCTACAAACAAAAAACTCCAGCACACCACCCTAATGAAACTTTTAGTGATGAAGTACTCATAGCTGGATCATACAAGGGTATAAACATATCTGTCTCTCTAACTCATATGCTTTTTTCTTCTGCCTGACCATCCATTTGTGGCATTTCTCCGCTGCAGAAGCACAACACAATGCTCCTGCTGACTGGACAGAGGGTCAGATCAATACAGGGTAAATTCCTGTTAATGAGGTTTTGATTCTTTGACATTTCCAATCAATGTTTACTTGAAACGCATGGCGGGAGACTGATGTTTGCCATCCATCTCGCAATTGTTTCTCAAGCAAGCAGTCACAGATATTTGTGTCTTGTGCTTTTTTTTCTTTTTTCAATTTTTTTAATTTTTTTAATTTTTATTTTTATTGGAGGTCGTAAATTCGTGTTGCTCAGTGTGAATGAGCTCCTTAATATGCCATTGGTCTGCATAAAAGGGAAAGCTTGCTTTTGTCTGTTTACAACCTGTTAGAAAGAAAGGAACAGTTTATTTTACTATATAACCCATGTCACTTAATTAGTAACTAATTTAATTCCATGGCAGTGACTGTGTGACAAATAAACTAGTCTCGTGTGTGCCTGCGATGCAAATGGGATCTTATGAACATTAGAGGTGCACACCCAAAAGAATCTGCCAGCCATGCCGCTATTTGCTCTGCTTTGCCAACATGTAATTATTGGGCATTGTGCTTGTCAAGGAGCAGGTAGTGGTGGCTGACGAATGCCCAGTTAGTGACAGCTCTTGGCGAACTCCAGCTGTGGAAACTGGGACTGCTGCAGCTTCCTCCCTGTTAGGCGGCTCGTTTTGAGCTGTTCATTACAGCTCACCATTTTCTGTAAATACGAAGATGTTTTCAAGTATCAAGCGTTGTATACTCTGCAGAGCTACTGCAATCATTCATTGGAGAAGGGCTTGTCACATCAGGGAAAGGCCGCTGCTTAAAAGTTTTATTTTAAAGTGTAGCTCAAGGCCTGGCACAATAATTTCCAGTTAGCTAAAAAGGAACTTGCTGGAGGCCAGCTTGTTGGGAACAGGCAAACCAGCATTTGAAAATTTGGCCAGCCAGAGCTCTGCTGTAGAAGGTCACTTAGGGATGGAAGGAGAAAGTTGTGTCATGTGCCCCCTCTGTGCTCAGACTGAATGTTCTTGACACTGGGGACCCTCTGCAGCAAAGAATAAAAAGAGCTACGCTCTAGACGAGCTGACCCTGCAGCCAACACGGATTGTTCAGGCAGCCACGAAGTAGAGGTCAGAACACAGCCACCTTAATTGTGATGAATCACAGCTTATGTTTCTGAAGAGGAGAAAAACCAAGTCTACTGAAACTGAAACATAATAAAATAAAATGCCTCTAATACAGGGTAATCATGTGCATTTGCCTTATGCATAATGATTTATAGGGCCTTAAATGTACTTCCAATTTCTGCCCCTTTTATTCTGTGCAGTCTGGCAAAGCTGATCCGTTGAACTTGGATTTGAGAATAACACAATGCAGCCAGCCTAGCTGTGCTCCCAGACAGAGCCGTGCTTTTTCTTTTGGATGAAAATATTTATTAAACTCATCTTCTGCTGGCTTTTTTATCCTCCAGGATGAATAAAAGTTTCCACTCCAATTAATAGCTAACCAAAAATGAAGAATATTTGTTTGAGGTCTTGGTGGATGAAATCAGTCTTGGCAAATGCTGCAAATTGCTCCAGTCGTATCTTTTCAGAAATATAAGATGGAACAGCAATTGTAGTCAGTTATCAGCTTTTCTCTACAATGTTTTGATCCTTAGAGCCTTTTTTTTCCCCTTTTGCTAGTATGTGTACCCCTCAAATAGAAATGCAACAAGATACTGAAATTGCTGACTGCCTTGTGTTTGATATCGATTGGGCTCATTGATGCTGCATTATCTAAGACTAAACTGGCATCATCTTTTTCCCCCCTGAAGCCTGAAGATTTTGAGTTCTTTTTAATTGTTGGAGGAAGGTCAGCACAGAGTGTACCCTCTGGCTTTTAATCTTAGACAGAAATGTCCTAAATGAACAGAAAACTGCACGTCAGCGAAGTGAACTCGTGCTGAAAGCAATGTGTAGGCTTCTCATGTTTTGCGTTTGTGATGACATAAGCTTTGACCTTGGCATGTATCTTTTAGAAAGAAGAGCAACATTTGTTCCGTTCAGCCTAATAGTAGTGCTGATGGCAGGAACCGAGCACTTGCATGAACAACAGATCCTGAACTGCTACAAGTTGTAGCCCTGGTTGGAGAAAGACCTTAATATTGAAGTGTCGTTCTGTTCTTATTTCCTGATGTAGGGTTTCTAGCTTCCCTCTTTCTACAGTTGGAATGTAAGTGGTAAGAGACATGGATGGTCAGGGCTTGGTGTGGTGAACTAATCTATTTGACTGCTCCTTATCCTGTCAGGCAGATGGGGGGCTGAACTGCTAGGTGGGATTGTTCCTGTGGCTTAGGGGAATTTCCGAGGTCATCGTTTTTTCCCCTCCAATGGCAGGGAGGGAACGGGTCCCCTCTGCAGCATCTCTGCCTTTGGCCCCAAAAAGGAGCGGTGGATGAGGGTGGGTGTGTGGGAACTGAAGCTGTGGGGATAGGAGTCCTGCTCATTTCTCCCTGAGCATCCACTGAGCCCTCTGCTGTGTTCTGTGACCCAGCTGTGAGACACGGGATGAAATGAGGAAAATTTGGGATGAAAGTTGTATCTCACGAGCAGCTGGCGGGGTGGAGGTACCAGCACTGCCCAGGAAGGGGTCTGGGCAGTGAGTGGCCTCATGCTGCAGCACTGTGGGAGGACATGAATTTCAGCATCTCCTTTTGAGGGCATTTGCTTCAAAGGCTGTGGCTGACTGCAATCAGATTGAATGCAGAGGGGCAAGTTCATTTTCCATCCACCTGGGCTCATCCAAAATTATGAAAAAAACCTCAGTCCCAATTCCCTCAAGGCTTTGGCTTGTATTTCCTTGTTGAGACAGAAGATTCATAAGCAGGAGAATAGCTGCCCATCTGTTAGGGATGCAAAAGAGGAGAAATACGTTTGGTCCTCTGATCCCCATACCCAAGTTCTGCTCATCCTGAGGGGGAGCAAATTCAGTTTTCCTCCTGAAGTCCAGTGAGAGCAAGAAGGAAATGGAACGACTGTAAAATTTCTCAGCATTTGAAAGAATGTGCGGAGGATAAAATAGGCCTGGGGGCATCATAGTGACTTTGAACAAAGCTGGAAGCATTACTGGCCTTTTTGCAGAGGTCTGTGTAAACAGTTTCCACTTGGGTGAATTCAGAGGCTTCCCTGGTCTGATGTGAAATTTCATTTCAGTTGTCCCCAGTGTGTCAGGGACACTCTCAGGCAATGGCAGTTGGGAGATTTTTCATGTCACCAATTTGACCATCTGCCTTTGACAATAAAACGTGTGCAGCACTTGATGAGGTGCTGCAAGAAAGTGCAGAACGCAGTGGGAAAAATGCTGCAAGCTCTTTCGGTCTCATTTCTGCCCCTGCCTGCAGCCAGGGAAAGCTGTGGAGCAGATGTAAGCCTACAAGGGGGGAATTTTGTACACTGAATAACTGGAAGTGAAATGCCAGCCCTCAGATGTGAACCAGCTATGAGAAACATGAGAGTACTTGTGGGAATTTGCACCAAATCTGTGTGTGAAATCTCTTTTTGGAAAGCTGCAATATTGTGCTTTTCTGTATAGTTCTACAGTGTACTGAACATCCCAAGGAGATGGGAGAATGGTCTGTGGTTTGTGCACATGATTTGGTTTAGGGTGTACAGGTGGGGTTTAGGACACCTCACCTATGGGCTCCTGGAGAAAAGTGGACACCAGGAAATGTTCTGTGACCAACAGACTGGAGAGCTGTGTGGTTGTGCAGGGGGAGGGCTGGGGATGCTGGGCACCCGCCGGCTCTCTTCTACCATCACGGGCCAGCTTTCTTTTCAGCTCCCTTTCTATTCCAGTTTTGTGGTTTCCATTCAGAAGTGCACTTTGGCCTGAAAACACGTGGTCCATTTCCATCAGGAGGTGCTGGAGAAAAGATTGGAGAAACAAGTGGATTCCAATTTCCATTCAGGGATCCCTCATACAGACCCAAGCTCTCTGCTGTCTAATGAAGTGTAAAAGCTGCAAGTCCCGGTGTCAAGCTGCATAAGTGCATTGCTGTGTATGTATCAGAGCCTCTTGGTTACTAAAGAGATGGACTAAAGTGCAAACAGAATGTGTAGTTATCAATCAAATGCCTTGAAGGTTTCTAAGTGGCAAGAACTGGTCTGTCTTTAGAAAAATAACTTCTGGGAGTGCAACCAGGAAAGATCAGCTAATTTTATTTATTTATTTATTTTTAGAGAACAGAGCCGTGAAGTGTTAAAATGAGACAACACTGCAGTTAGCAGCTTACATTTTTGACTCAGATCATTTCACCCCTCTTTCGTTATGCCACCTCCCTTCTCTGTCTTTGGCCACGGAGGTGCTGGTCCTGCTGTGCTGGGGGCTTTGTGTGCCACGGGGGCCAGAGCCTGAGGAGGGAAACAGCACCTAGTGGAGGGAAAATCAATAAACTGAAGCAGACGGTGTGTTTATCCAATAAGTCCTGGTCCCATTTCTCTTCATCTGCTCGACACAGCTGTGTCCAGAGGGAGCCATAACCGTGAGCGGGATACCTGCCCGCTCTGCAGCAGTGCTGCGGCACTCCACAGGCATGCGGGAGGAGGAGCAGCACTGCTCTGCGCAGCAGCTCTGCGTGTCTGCATTCACAGGGAAAGGGGCACTCTGGAAAAGTGGAAAGCCAAAACATTTTCCACCTACTGAAGAAACAGGGAAAGGACTTTTTTTCTTTTAAGGATCAGGAATTTGTTTGGAGCTGGGTCTCATTCATTCATTGCAAGAAGTTCCTTTGATTTATGCTGAGCTGATTTTGGAGGACACTTTTCCCTGGTGATTAGTAGCATTTAGTTAGTGTTTTATTGTGCTGTGTTAAGCACAGTTATTTTCTGCTTGGCAAATACCCAGGTCAGTATGCAAAGGGAAAAGTCACAGCACCTCCCATGAAAAGGAACCTCTGAGTGATGATGCATGCTGGGGGCTCTGTTCCTCCTCTGCTTTCCCTTCCTGTCATTTTTCTGTGTCTGGGCCCACTTCTTCCAGAGCACTTGCATCCTCCCCTCGCTCTCTGTCACTGAGATGCTATGCCCATTTCCCTGCACAGGCACTGAAGCTGAGATCCCCCACGCCAGCTCCTGCTCACCCTGCTGGGGCCGTGCTCCCCTTTTTGCACACCTGAGACCAGTCAGCTGAATTCATAGCTTTGCTGCACTGGGGTTTGATGTGAGGCATGGCCATCTCCTTCCCTCCTTTTCAGGCTGTGTTTAGGAGAGCTGGATTTAGTTTTCCCTTTCTGCAGAGCTTTAAATGTTGAGGGGCTCAGTTATTAGTGCTCTCCTATGCTGTAGGCTTCAGGAAGTGAGATTTTTTAGCACAAAGGAAGATCAGATGTTCAGAGAGACTGTTGTGAGGTGTGATGTGAAACACTCAAATTTCTTTTCTTGCAGAGTACATTATGCCACGCTTCTGTGCTTTGTTTGTTCATCTGTGCTCTTCAAGGAAACTTGGATGTACATGTGAGGATGCATGGTAGTGATTTATTATATGAAGTAACAGAGAGCCAGCAAAGGCTGTTTACAAATTGGCTTTCTAAGCTCTTTTGGACTGTTGTAGTATTTGTGGTGTGTATTTCTGAGCATCTCATCTGCATGTTCAGCATTCTGTACTCAAGATTACTTTTCAATTCTTCGTTGTCAGCTCATGGCCTGCAAGAAGAGTCAATCACTCTTCCACCCAAATGTCTGTTTATGCAGACACCGAAGAGACCTTTAAAATCATCTTTCTGCTTTGTGTTGAAAATGGGGTGTTTACTGCAGGCCAGCATCTTTTTTTAATACCATGTATATCTCAAATTGCAGAACAAATCCCATATGTAGTTCTGCTCCTTTCAGTAGAACCCTTTAATAACAGACTTCTGGTCTTTTCCTGTACACATCAATTTTGCCTCAAAAGCCAATAAATATTTGATGCATGCTTAATAATCTAATGAAAAAGTGATTTTCTGCTGTGTTGTATTTCTTTTCATTAGATATTTTAAAGAGGATGTAATGTTGGTACTGTTCCCAGATGCATCGTGAAAACAAATACTAATACCTAATTACTGCCTTACAAACACTTTATTCTTTGTGGTGGTAATTTATAACAGCATATTATTAATTAGACCAGAGGCTTGGTCCCAGTTGGTGAGGTATCAGCCTTTCTGATCTCATTTTTTTTCCTTTAGCACATTCATCGTCATTGTCATTTTTTAATAGAGACAAAATAATGCTAAAATGCATTCTTAACTGTGACTTTCAAAATTTTACCTGAGTTTCTAGGAGATGAAAGGCAGTGAATGAAGTCATCTGGTGCCTTTATCTACGTTGTCTTTGTCATCAGAGTAGTCTGAGGGGTTAATGTCCTAACTAATACCAGTTATTTCAAAGAGTGGCATCTGTTCTCAAACAAGAAACCGTTCATGGAAAAGAAACCAAAAGTGCTATTCAAAGAGTTCAGACATAGGAAAGACTGCATAGCAGCACAAATCCAATAACAATAAGATCAAATCAACGGTGACATTTTCATAGTGACAGAGAGCCGTGGTACACCCAGCAATAAGCCTGCTTGTCTGAGGTCCCGTGGTGGCTGGGCACCTCTAGGTATGACACATGATACTGAGGGCTTGATGTGCAAGCACGATGCTCTCCGTCCTATTTGACATTGCTGACTGAAGCCAAAATGTTGTCCTATTTGATTCAAGAATAATGTACAGTTACATATTTTGGTTGATGCATGTATATCCTGTAGCGTGTTTTTTTTCCCCCTAAGATTCAGATAGTCTATTTTATGGAATGTAGGACTCACTAAAACCAAGCCATTGTTAATAGAGAAATTATTGTGCTTGCACAAAATAGTAAAATGTTCTGGGCTCCCCAGTATAAAAAAGACAGGGATCTCTTGGAAAGAGTCCAGCGGAGGGCCACAAAGATGGTGAAGGGCCTGGAGCATCTCCCCTATGAGGAATGACTAAGTGAACTGGGTCTGTTTAGCCTTGAGAAAAGAAGGCTGAGAGGGGATTTGATCCAGGTTTATAAATACCTGAGGTGTGGTGGCCATAGTGGTGAGGCCGGACTCTTCTCAGTAGTGCGTGGGGACAGGACGAGGGGAAATGGGATGAAGCTAGGGCATAGGAAGTTCCGCATGAATGTGCGCAAGAACTTCTTTACGGTGAGGGTAATGGAGCACTGGAACAGGCTGCCCAGGGGGGTTGTGGAGTCTCCTTCTCTGGAGATATTCAAGACCCGCCTGGACGCCTACCTGTGTGACCTGGTGTAGGGAACCTGCTTTGGCAAGGGGGTTGGACTCAATGATCTCTGGAGGTCCCTTCCAACCCCTACAATTCTGTGATTCTGTGATTCTGTGAAAATGTTTCTCTGGTGCAAATTAATTCATACATAGGCTTAGTTGCCACAAACTGAGCCTAATACATGCAAATTATCAACAATTTCTTATAAATGCTCACTGTTGTACCATCCAGATCTGTTTGGACTTCAGATCTATTCACATTTAGCATTCTACGATCCTTTGATTTTGCATTCTAAGATTCTATATTTAGCCATTCAGTTGTGAATCTGTTTCTTGACAACCTGGTAAAATACAAGATAATAAAGTGACACAAAATGTAGTTAATGTTCATTGGCAGCATATTTCTACACGTTATTGCCACAACTGAATTAAATTACGTAAGAAAAAAAACCACAAAACCACAACACCCAAAAAACAACAAAAGACCGAACTTGCAAGCAGATTTAAATTATTGCTTAAATGATAAATTGTTAACTAGTCTCATCTGGCTTTCCATAAAATCTGTATTCTTCCATTCTCAGGTGGATTGGCTGCAGAGGTAATCAAGAGAAGAAAGGCTATTGTCTGCTTGAGTGTAGGGGGAAAAAAAATTAGGCTTTGAATTCACTAGTTGCAACTTTGGTTCTTTCTTTGGAAGACTCTTATTATCAATGGATGGATTCTCTCAAAATGTTAATTCCTATTTATTGTCTTCTAAACCCACAAGTAATGAAAATTATTTCTTTAGTCAAAAAGAAAAAATGAGATGGTATAATACACCATTAAATAAGCCTGTAAGTGCTACACAGGAGTTATAAACTACTTTTTATGATGCATAATAATGACTTTTATTCTTGAGTCAAGGCTGACATTCTTGCAGCTGAAATGTGTGTTAGGATTATGTGGTAGAAAGCTATTTTGGTATTACAATGTAATTTGCAATGAGAAATATGACTGGTGAATTGGGACGGTAGATTTTGTCTTTGGTGACTTCTGGTTTTTGGCCTTTCCATCTGGTGTCTGCCTCCTGCATGCAGGGAGAGGATAAGGGCTAGGTGAAGATCAAGATGGGAATCTGGGACCCTCTGGGCTTCCTTAAGGGTTGTGATGGGTTTTAGGATCAGTTTGTGTGTTATATTTTGGTTACTTGTTCATGACGTGGTAGCTGTTGGACAAGACTCTTAGCTGGTAAATGCACTCATAGCCCAGGTAACTATGGAGCTGCACTATCCTATACTTTCTGCCATACACCGCACTTGCGTTTTGCTCCTACGTTTTCAAATGAGCAAATAGCCCAGAAGTTTCAGCAGAAGATACAATAACTCTGTAGTAGTTCTCAGAGCAGTTCAAGGCTTCTCAGCAGAGCAGATAAAACTTCATTATTTCCCTGCCCTACCCAGAGGGCTGGGAGCAGAAGTGGGACAGGGAACGGTGCAGGGAGAGGGCTGAAGAATTGGGCTGCTGACTCACACTCCCTGGGGAGGCTGGCAGGAGCTGGGTCGATGACCGCTCTGCAGCCTGCAGAGCAGCCCCTGCTTGACCCCTGCATGTAGCGCGAGAACAGTCTGTCCACCATTAACGTTTCTTCTCAGTTGCTGCTGTCTGGAGAGTGACTTCAGGCAGACAGCTCCTGTAGAGATGCTCATCTGTCCCTGTTTTTTTAGCACCCAGCCGTAGGGCTGTGATCTGGGTGATTTTGTTGTGTGCACCCATTCTCTGTCTTTTTTGCCTGTTTTCTGTTTGTCTTCAGCCTTTTCCAGTTGAAGCATCTTTACTTAGTAATATTTATCATCTTGCTGGCAGTGGCCATTTCTTAGGGAGTGGCCGTTTGTTTAGGGAGCCTGAGGCATGTGATGGTAGATCCTCCTGCTGCTGCAGAATGGCAGCAGTGCGGGCAGTGTGTGCTGGCTGCAATGCAGTGGTGGTGCCCACAGCCAGGAAAAAGAGCAACCAGAAGACAACAAAACCATCGTACTTTTCTCAGGTGGGCTTCCTAAAGGCCCGAAAATGCTCGCTTTATATTAGAGATGTGCTTTTCCCAGAGCTGCATTCAAATCTTAAGCTTTGTAACATAATAAGTGAAAATGATTCTTTCCATACCTCCCATCTCTGAGCACGTGAATACTGTAGCCTTGTTAAGAATGTTTCAGATATTTTCCTTTTTCTGAATGGTGTTAGTAATGCACTTCAAAGAGTGAAGTATCCCTGTGTTGGCTGTGCAGGATTTTATGCAATATTTAAGATTTTTTCTGGATCCTGTCGTTGCTCCCATGACTTGATATAGAATGGCTCACAAAGGAGACCAGGTGCAAAGTGTCCATAGAGAGCACATTGAGTTTAGGCTCTCAAACCCACGGGGAAATGTTCTGTTATCCCCTGTTAGCATAAGCAGTTTCACAGCTGATGCGAAGTAACACAAAGGTTCAGATGGCAGTCAGGTTCACAGATGCTACTTCTAGACAAATGAATTGAGAAGGACCACTGAAGGTGCTAAACATGCAATGTATTTGCCTGTAACATGATTTTGAAACTCAAGCAAAAAGAATAGCAGGGTGAGCTATTAAAATTCAGCTTTACAACTGGAAAGGTAGTGCAAGCTCATTTCCACAGGCATTGGCTTCTACTCTTTTGTTCTTGTTCTTAATATTTTGGTTAATTAATTAAAGAGAACAAACATAACTTGGAAATATTTGTTACTGCAGCATACTTCTATTTCCAGGGTTTTTCTGCAGTAATGTTATAAGATTTTTCTTTATTATTATCTTTTTGAAGGTGACTGTTTTAGCAAATAAATATAATGAAGGCAGCAAGGCAACTGTGTGTTTCAGTTTTCAGATGGTGTTGGGCATGATTAGCATAGACTGCAAGGGAGCAGACAGCATGGATTAAACAACATGCTCAAATCACTCTCAGGCTTTTCCTCAGGGCACTGTTCATTAATTCAAACAACAACAAAAAAGCCCTCGCAAGGCAACACAAAATGAAGCATCTTTCCTCAACTAGCACAGCTGCTGGCTGCCTTGCTTGCTTGCCTGGGGCTGGTTCCAGGAGTCACCTTCCCCTCCTAATCCTGCAAATGAGTCCCTTACAAAGGAGGAAAGACCTGGGAAGAAGACGACCTCAAAACCTGGGACGAACTGGAGGAAGGGGTGGTCAGTTTTTGAAAGGCAGGCCATGTTACATGTACCATTAATACAATTAGCTCTTTGGAAGGAATTTTGGGGTATTGTCTCCTGGAAGAAGAGCTGAGTTTCCAGCTGTTTCCATACAAGTTGCTCCCTGCTCTGTGGTCGAGGTGGGCAGACAGTGGCACATTGCCCTCAGATGCCAGGAAATGGAGGAATTGAATTCAATTTGTAAACAAACACCTTGAGTTGCTACAAACAGGACTTTTGAAATGCCTTTTAGCTTATGTGGTTGAATGCTATATGACTTCTCCGTGGCTCTGGGTTTGGTGGATTCAAGGACTGGTGCTCAAGAAGACCCCCTGCATTGCTATTGGGAGCAGTTATTTTTCCACTGACCCTTGGAGCAGCGTAGGGCTCTTCTTCTGTCTTAGTAATCCCTGTCCCATAAGCAGGGCCATGTTGTTGTCCCCTTGATTTTCATTTCACATGTAAGGTTGGTTCTCTTGCAAATCTACCTCATTCTGAATTTGATCAGTGAAAATTATCATGACCGTGTCCCTTTAACAAATGTAATGGTGCGTAACAAGGCCTGCAGTAAGAAATTACTTGGACTCTCTTAGTAATTAATTACCTGAGGATATTTATGGTTTGTTCAGCAAAGAAGAACTGGCACTAAAAAAAAAAAAATAAAAATTCACAGAAATGTTTTGGGTGTAAAGGGTGTTATATTAATGCTTTTTTTTTTTTTTAAAGAAAAAATGTTCATACTTTTGTTGTTGTTGAAATAATTGAATTCCATTCCTTGTGGTTCATAGAAGAATCGTGCATTTTCTCCAAGTAAATATTCCAGTCTTTTGTTACGAAATTGTAGAAGTTAAAAGCAAAACTGATGTGTTTATTCTTGCATCCCCATTCTTTTTCCCTTCCTTGGTTCTTGTAGAATATGTGCAGGTTTTTGTTACTGCAGAATAGCCTACCCCAGGAGTTGCGTACAACTTTCTATACAACCCTCGTTTGAAGTTCTGGCATTCTTGAAATCAGAACATATGATTTTATTGAGAGATGATTTTGTATAACAGTTAACAACTCTAATGTTAACAGAGGCAAGCAGAAGAACTGGAAATTCTCACTCCTTTGACATGATGCAGTGGGAAGGATGATCAGACCTTCCCAGTGGGAATTTTGACAAGCATGGAAATGCAGAAGTACAAGTTCATGTCTGCACGTCCTGCTGTAGTAACATCCCCAGCAACTAGTTGACTGGCTAAGCAGTAGGATCTGCTCTCCTTGTAAGTTATTAGGAAAATAGAAAGCTTAACATTAACCAGTCTTATTTTCTAGCTTATCTATTGTATATTATTATTTCTGACTGCTGCTGTCTTGACTATGCTAAAGCCTGAGATGATGAAAGTCTGAGCATTACCTGAGAGGTGGCTTTATGACTTGCAGTGACACAAGCAAGCAAGTAGAGAAGCAGGATGGAGGGTATGGGGATAGTAGAAGGGAAGAGATGGATGATGGAGTAAAACAATAAATGAATGTGTCTGTGTAATCAATGAATATGCAGATATTATAATTAGGAAAAATACAGAAGAGTTAGGCTAAACAAGTTGTTATATTAGAGAAGAATAGATGGAGCTTACCCTTATCCTGGACTCACTGAAAGCCTCCATAAGAAGCAATCTCCAAAAGAGATCCTTCCCCAGTGGTATTCAGCTCTTAAATGGGGTCTAGGAGTGGTGGAGCCAGGATCCACCCCTTCCGGTAGCACAGGAGAATTGCCTTCACCTGTGCTCCTGGGGCTGACTTATTGCTTGCCTCAGGCGGTCAACTGGAGGTTCAGGCCATGTTTTAGTATTTCCTATACATTGTCCTTGTACTGAATAAGGGGCAAGGTACTGGAGCAGCTGGGGTAACTGTTACCTAGGGAGCTGAACCCTGGGAACTCTTGTAGGGTGCTTGGGGAGGACTGGAGCGGGGTAGCAGGGACACTAATTAGCATGAGCACTGAAGTCTGTGGGTACTTTGGAAGTTAACATAGCTTGCGAGGATTTTCTTGTTTCACTTCTTCCTCAGTTGCTTTACAATCCTTGGAGTGTTTTGTTTTAGTGTTTTGTTTTGCTGTGTGCGTAGTGCAGTAGATCCTAACTGTAATGAGTGAACTGCTGCCAGCTACCACTGTTAGCTCCCATATGCAGATAGCTGCTCTGAACGTGGCTATGTGGTTAGTGGGTCTTTACATGAGGTTATCTACATATTCCAAAGGTTGAAAGGAAGTATTTCTGGGTCATTCAAGCTTTTGTTTGTTTGTATGCTATTTGATAAAATAGCAATAATTAGTGTCATCTTTCTGAGAAACAGGAGTGATCTTATCAAATTTTGGGAGAAGGTTAATGCTAATGCATGTTATTTATATGGCTTTGCATTGACGAATTTCAATTTGCAGCATGAATAGTTCAATTTCTATTTAGGGTGCAGTTCCAAAGGAAGTATAATTGCAGTCGAGGGGTGTCACAGAGCTGGTGAAGCTTTTGGTTAAGAAAACATAAGAGATATTTTGTGAAAACATTTTAGGGTTATGCCTTCCTAAATACAGAGGAAGCATAACTAAGCGAGGAAAAAAAAAAGCCCGCTACTCAATTTGGGCATATAGAATCATTTGAGCTGGAAGGGGCCTTGTCCTCCCTGAGGCCATCCATACACAACCTTGTAGCGTCCCTATATTCCTTCCAGGGTACCTGGACCCTGCTCCCACTGCCTGTACATTTTTTTTCTTGCTCTCCAGCTTGACCAACATGTCCTGGTTCAACAATGCTGATCTCTTGCCTTCCTTTCCTGGCTTCTTACACCTCAGGATGGAGAGCTCTACTGCTCTGTGGAAAGTTTCTTTAAAGATCTGCCAGCTCTTCTCTGTTGTGTGGTCCTTTGAGGTCTATTTCCCAGGAGGGGCTGTTGACTAACTCCCTGCAGAGCTGGAATTTGGCTTTCCTAAAATTTAGTGTCTTGATTTCACTCTTTGTCTGATATCCCTCAGGAGCATGAACTCCACCATTGCACAATTACTGCAGTCCAGACAGCATCCAATTCTGATTTCACTAATTGGTTCACTTGCATATGTGAGGTCAAGTATCGCATCCCCCCTGGTGGGACTGTCTATTAGTTGGGTCAAGGCGTTATCCTTGATGAGTTCCAGGAGCCTCCTGGGTTGCCTACAGCTTGCTGCGCTAGTTTTCTAGTGGATGTCAGAGTGGTTGAAGTCTCCCAGCAGGATGAGAGCCTGCAATCATGACGCCTCCTATAACTGGAAGAAGGTGGCTTCATCTAGAGGCTCTACTTGATAAGGTGGCCAGTAATAGACAACAACTGCAGGGCTCCCTTTGTTGCCTCTGTCCCCAGCTCTCACACATAAGCTTTTGACTTGCTTATGACAATTCTTTGGGGATAGCTTTTCTCACTCCATTCCTTTTGCAGCATAGAGGGCAACCCCTCCTTTCTTGTCTTGCTTCTGAACAGCTTGTAGCCACTGATAGCCCCACTGCAGTCATGGAAATCATCCCACCAGGTTTCAGTGACAGCAACTACATGGTTTTCTAGTAGCGCAGTGGCTTCCAACTCCTTGTGTTTGTTTCCCAGAGGTTGTGCATTGGTGTAGAGAAACTTCAACTGGGCAGCCGGCCTTGTTGCCTTCTTGGAGGATTACTCCTTGATAACTCCTTTGAAGTATTTCCTTTGAGTTTCCCTGTGGCCTTCTCTATAGTCTCAGTGTGCCCTGGCTCATTTTAAGATTTCAAGTGCTGCAGCGTGGCCAGCACATCTCAGGGCCCCTACAAGTGCTCTGTCCCTCTAACCTTGCTATGCTGTCCTTCACATGGTCATGGGCAGTCTCACTATCACCCTGCTCCCCCTTCAAACCTAGATAAAGCCCTGCCAGTGAGCCCTTTCCACTCTTATAAAAGATGAATGAATAAATAATCCTACACTTGACTTTGTTCCCTTGATTTTTGAAATAACTACCTCTGCTATATCCAGCACACACACGAGACTGTATCCATTCTTCCAAAAAGAGATGTAATTAGTTGCACTTTTATCAGAATTTTTTTCAATCTGTCATGTTTGAGCTCTTTTTGTTAATGAGAAGATGATTCAGTACCATGTCAAAGCATACATAAATCTACTCAGTGGCAGTACATATAATTCATTTGAAGTGGATACAATTGATACTTATTTAATATGGACAAAATTTGAAGGTGCCCATTTTTCTTCACCTTTCCAGTTGGCTTTCCCTCGTGCAGTATGAGTGCTTCAAGTGACCATGATCGTCTCTCATAAGCACCTGTCCAGCCATACTTTTTAATTTACTCATTTACAGCAATCTTTGCTTGTAGGAAAATACTGAGATACAATCAGGCAGAGCTGTCAGATTTTTCTGTGTCTGAATGCAAGATGCTGATTGCTGTTGCCACTGCTAGCTGAATTACACTATTAAAGGCTTTTATGAAGTATTTGCATTGCTTGTTCATACAAATATAAAATCTTGGCAACACCACAATGAAAAAAGAAACAATGCTCATCTTATGACACTTTTCTTCTAAGACAAGGCAGCAACAATAATCTGTGGAAAACATATATACACAGCACATTTGATAATGTCTTTTTGTTTAATTGCTGTATTACTTAAACTACATCTCTCTCTGTTGCATACAGATTGTTGTGCACTCTCTGCACACATTCTTTAGAATGCAGAGGTGATAGGGATGGGCAGACCTGTGCCTCTGTGGGATGTGCATGTTGTGTGCTGCTGCTGTTCTGGAGGATAGGGAGGGAAATCAGAAAACAGACCAACAAGCATGGGATAGGAAATTGCTAGAATAATGGTTGTGTTATTGCAGAAAGTTTATCTGCGGGGCAGTAAGCGTACTGTTGTGTAATGTTTTTTATCACCGGATAAGACCATGTGGAAGACATTGTAAAGAGAGGTGGGAGCCTTTGTCATCAGGATTAGTGCAAATGGTGTCTGAGACAAGATGAACCAAGTAGTGGTTCAGCCTTCCTGGTGTTCTCCAGGAAACTCCCTGGCTTAGAAAATACAGGTGTTGGAGATTTTGAGTGAGGAAGCAGTTTCAGAGAGGTCTCACCACACTACATTATTCCTGAGGCGAGGAAGAGGGGTCTTGGTTTATCTTACAAAGCAGGAACACCTCAAGCTTTCCTTTCTGTCAGCTGCAGCTGAAAACATAAATGTTAATATAAATTCTTGTGAATGCCCAGGAAGCCTGTGTGGTGGTGCTGAGGCACATCTGCTTTTTTTTTCTTTTGGTACTGCATTGTTTCTTGTGTTCCTTTGTATAAATTATGCTACAAATACAAAAGAAAATATCCCATTGTCTTAGTAGTAGCCATTCACAACAGACTTGGTTACAAAGCCATTTAGCAGCCAGAGCTCAGCACAGCACAGGAACACTTTGCTACAGCTTCATCCTTGGCAGCAGGGAATGGCATAGCAGTATGGTCAAGGTCTGCAGTGGCAACACTTGTGAAAAGGAACTGTTTGAAATGGAGTTGTTAGGAAATGGCACAAAATCATAATCCTGGCAGTGACCTGCTGTTCTCTCGGCACCTTCCTAAAAAGTGTCTGCGTTACAGTAATACACTTGGGAAAAAAAATTGCCTGGCTTGTCTTCTTGCTTTATTGCTTGCAAATGTCATTCTGCAAATTGCCGGTGCATTTCTATTATTCAATAGCTATTTAATAAGATGGGGTAAAGATTTTGCATTTTGGCTGTTGCTTTCAATTTAACAGGCACACTTTGGTGCAGGTTGAAAATTCCAGGATACATTTGCTCTTGTCCAGCCATAAACTGGAGTTATAAACACTTCTTCTACACTTTAAGACAATGCCTTTGTGCTTCTCACTTTGTACCTGTTATCAATGCAGGGCTGTCAAGAAACTGTGCTGCTGGAGAGGACAAAAGTTGTCAAGAGTAATTTAATACCTGATTATTTCTGCAAGCTGTATGACATAATGATTTATCCTATGTTTTAATACTACCTGTTTTCATTCTTACTACTTCGTATCTTTTAGCTGACATAGAAATAATTTCAACCTGGAGCCAAGTTATAACTCCTATACTCTTATTAGAGTTGAAAATATGACAAAATAAATTCTACTGACCTGAAAGCAAATATAATGAGAATATGGAATGTAGCAGTTTCATTGTCAGTGCAGGATAATCCTTGGTGGATGTGCATTTCCCTGTTTAATGTGTTATAGCCATTAAACTTGCATTACGAAGGATCTGCCACCTTATGAAGATCCCAGCTTAGAGCAAGAGATGCAGAGTTGGGGGTCCTGGATTCTTGTTTGGAATCTGCCATAAAAACACGATGCCCGTGATGTGTGTGTACTTTTATCACTTGGCCTCTGTTTCCCACCCATTATCTATTTGGTGATAAGTAAAGCCGTATGAAGTATTCTTGCAAAAAACTATAAAAATCACACATACTCAAATTAGCTAAATATTCAGTAATTTCACTCTCATTAGGCCATATGAGCCCATTTCCTTCTGCCAGTTTCAATTAATCCATTGTTGAAATGGTTGACAGCATGTGACTGCCTTTGCTGCCTCCTGTCTCTTCACTTAGCACATGAGAGGCTGATGGGCTGAAGACTCTTGTCAGCCTCTTCTGATGTGGTTTGCCAACAGATGGCAACAGGTCTTTGAGGAGAGCCCAGTTGTTGCTACTTTTAGCATCAACACAGAATTTCAGCACTGTCTGGGACAGGGACATAATGTGATCCTGAGCCTGCTTCCAGCCTCAGATGTTCTTTTATCAATTAGCAAAACTGCTGATGGATTTGACACTGCCTTGGGAACGCCTGTGTCCCACAGGATGCGATCTGCTATGCATACTGATGGTGATCTGCTCTGCAGAAAGTTGGGAGATAGTCGAATGTGGGGTATAGTTTTTTCTTATCGGTAAGACAGCCTTTCCTTTTTTTCCTGGAAAGGGTAGAGTGCAAAGCCTGATGTTTACAGGAGGCACTATTGTGCATAGTATATAGGTAGACATTACAAGCAGAAGCACACCTTGTCAAATCTTCACCCAGGCAACATTGCCTGAGTAGTATCTTGAGTTCAATGCCATACAAGTGCTGGATGCTTACCATGTGATGTGCTGGAGAGTGCTGGTATAATTACCGTGCTCAGCATTTCACAGTATTACACAGCACTCAAGCTGCTAAATAGAGCAAGTGCCAGCAGTGGGGCTGGTCAGGGCTTGACTTCCCAGACATGTTGGTGACTCACTTTCCTGCCACCGGCTCCAGCACATTTGCTGTTCTCACTTGCAGCTCCTGTCATGAGCCCCAAGACGAATACTTACGTGTGATTCATTGAAGGAGAGACTGCTGCAGTGTGCAATGCAGGGCTGAAGGTAATCAGCTGGGGTCATGCTCTTGTAAACAGTAAGGAGTGAGAAGAAAGCAAGAAGGAGTCGCCTTGTTAAAATAAAAGGCTTGCAGAACGCTGAGATGAGAGGCACAGTGAAGCTTGGGTCCATGCAATGTTCATCACAAGATAGATATGTCCATATCTGCTTTGCACAAGTCTGGTTTACGGCTCTCAACCTGGTCCAAATGGTGAGAACACCATAGCACATTAGGAATGATCATCCTGGTTGCAAAGGCACTGGAAGTGATCCCGTTAGTGCTTAGGTTCATGTTTTAAAATGGATTTAGAGCCTCAATTTGTTTGCTTTTTCTCTCTCACTCTTAAAAACTGTAAGTGGCTGACAGCAACAGTTCTGGCCTTTATCATCCTCATCTTCAGCGCGCACGTGTTCACCAGTCTTATTCATTTCTGATTACATTCTTATAGCTCTTCAGCAGCCTCTGGTAGGAAGCATGCTTTGGTATTTTGGCCATTTTTGTTCTCCTGTTCACCATATGCTGTGGCAGATTTATGAAGGATTACATCTGCATAATCACCAACCTGTTTTATTTCATCAGCTGTTCCAGTTGGCAGCACCAGGTGCTTTCCTCAGTCTTTCTGCTTTCTCCCTTTTAGTTTTGTTCATTGCCCACAAAACAAATGGTCCTCCTATGGCCACCTAAATGGCTGCCATTTTCTTATTACCATATGGCTCATCCCTCGGTGGCTCATGTGACGTGCAGAAATTGCCTAGCCAACAAGCCTTGCTGGCGGTCGTTTCTCACAGACCAGGGCTGTTGCTGCTGCTTGGGGATATCGTTTGTGCAACTTCTGATGAGATGAAGTGATCTCGCCATTGCGTCCATCTCTGAGACTTCTGCATGTGTTTGGTCTTCACATAAATAATCATTTTATCAATTTATAAATATATCTTATCTTCTTCTTAGTGAAACGAGATGGGACTTGCTCAGGAGTAAGGAAAAACTGATTTTATTTCTGAAATTAACATTTGTCTACAAAATAAAATGTGTTCAATTGGTCACCTGTTGCTGTCCCTTACTAGAAGGAATGCCCAGGTAGTGCCTCTATTAGTGACTGCAGTATTAGTTCCACCTGAGTTTATCTCATAGATCTTGTTTTGTTTCAGGACTGTTTTTGTGCTTTTTCCTTTGTTTAGAACAGGAGGTCTCTGGGAGCCATCTGGGACCTACTGTGTTATTTACCATGGAGATAATAATACAGTGATACATTTTAAACTGCTTTTTAATGTGTTTTCTGGCAAATTGTCTGTTGCTGTGCTAGGTGTGAAATCATCTTAAGGGGGACAAGTGGTATTGGCATTTGTGCAGGCTTGTTGATTCTAACTAACATTTGTATTAGATTAGAACGGTAAATGCTGTCTTCAGTGCAGAAACATTTTGCATGTTCTCAATGGCATTTTAAAATGGAGTATTGCTGGTTTGTATATGAGTCAGCTGAAATTACTGAAAACGTTTCCTTTAAAATACCATCTGAATAGAAACAGCTGTCATATCACACAGAACCTGAAACAAAGCGTAGTGCGAAACTTGTGTGGCATGTAATAACCCTAGTATTAGAATCTATAATGTTTTAATTTCTTCCTTGGGATATCTTTTGTGCTCTTGGAATAGTACATTTACATGTGAATGGAAAAAGCTAAATTATATTCCTAGGTTCAAGCAAAGAAGTTAATTTCTAACACTATTGATAGAACAACTTCTTCAATTTTATTTCTAACATCATTGTATCAGGCTAAAACTCTTCTTATTGCCATGAGCGTGTTTGTCAGGTGAAGTTCTGAGATCATCTAAATATTTTATGAGGTTCAATGAACGGTGAAAATAATCTTGCTAAGACTTGTCTCGCTAGTAGAATAATCAGTACTACAGTTTCTCTTCTTTTTTTTTTTTTATTGGAAGTTATTAGTATTCAACTTAGTTTATACTCATCTTTCTGTTTACCTGTGAAAGCAGTGAAACTCTCTCTGCAGTTCCATGTAGTTCTGTGTCCAGGGATGGGCAATGGAGCTATGAGGGGTCTGGAGAATAAGTCTGATGGGGAGTGGCTGAGGGAACTGGAATGGGTCAGTCTGGAGAGGAGGAGGCTCAAGTGAGACCTCATCACTCTCCACATCTTCCTGAAAGGAGGTTGTGGCAAAGTGAGGGTTGGCCTCTGCTCTCTGTAACTACTGATAGGATGAGAGGTAATGGCCTCAAGTTTCTCCAGAGGAGGTTCACGTTGGCTATTAGGAAAAATTTCTTCTCTGAAAGAGTGGTCAGATGCTGGAATGGGCTGCCTGATGGAGGTGGTTGAGTCACCATCCCTGGAGGTGTTCAAGAAAGATTTAGATGTTGTACTAAGGGATGTGGTTCAGTGGGGAAGTATTGGTGAGAGGTGGACAGTGGGACTAGATGATCTTGGAGGTCTTTTCCAGCCCTGGTGATACTATGAATATCAGTTCATATTAATTCCGGGAAAATTCCATGGTCATTTTCACAAGTCATTTTTTAAATTTGTATATGTCTGTCTATATATGCGTATGTATCTACCCTTTGATACAAACCTAAATACAGATGTATATTTATATACGTGTGTGCATGTATTGAGTTCTGTGAAGCAAACAAATGGGTGGAAAAGCCAGAAATGATATCCTATACTGGTCCATTTTGATGCTATTGAATAATATGAAATATCATTTTTGGAAGGGCCATCAAAATGAAATCTTGAGTGTATTTGAAATCAAAATGATCTGGAGGCACAGCAAACACAGGGCGTTTTATTTATTGCAAAGAAGTTTCACAAAGAGGGAAGATAAGAGTGACTGGGTAAACAAGTAGCTTTTAGATAGCAGATAAACCTGTAAAATGAAATCAGTTGACTGATGGACAGAAAATATTATACGTCTGTTCTCTGAGCTGTATTATCCATTTCACGGATGCTGAAGCAGCAGGCTGACTTCTTCACCTCTCCTGCTGGCAGTGTAAAATGGCAGCTACTGTATTTAGTTAAATTGTCACTTTAATGATTAATGATTTCTAGAGACAGCACAGAAATACAATCAGCGTGCTGAAACCTAATGGTTAAAAAGAAAAAAGGGTGGAATGTTCAGATCACTCTTTCTTCATAATATTTAGGGCCGGCATGGGATGTAGACGAAGAGGATCACAATCTCCTCCTACTGCTGCTGGAGGCTTCATTCTGGTCAAAATATGGCCGAGTCTGGGTCTTGAAAACATGCAAACAATATTTTAGGTGAAACTTATTATTATATATATATTTTAACTTCTGTTAAAAAAGGATTTCCAAATTCAAAACTGAGAGTAAGGCACAACACAAAGAAAGGTGGAGTGCAGACTGGCTCTCGCACGTTACTGTATGCTCATTGTCATTAAATACACTTTAAAAAAACATGCTTTGAAGCCTGCATAGATCTTTCAGCATAAAAGCAATTGCGCTTTATTGAGGTTTATTAAGCAGTCAGGGTGAGCCACATGCTTCTGAACTTGGCACGTAAATTAAAGACCTCAGTTTGGGATTAAATAGCTCTGGGAAATAATATGGAAATGTATTAAGAATTTTCCTTGTTCTTGAATTACTGCATTGCACCTGCATAGCAGAGGGGATTATTATCATCTGGTAATCTGGTGCAATGCTTTAATTAAAAGCTACAGTCCCTACAAAGAAAAAATGATGTATCAGAGATGAAGGGGAGCCTTTCAGTACTGACTGTTATGTTTCTGATGGCCTAAGTGCCAGAGTGGATTCTAGAAGAAGTTGAATTCCCCTTTCCCTTAGGTATTCTTTTCAATAAAGAAAATAGTGTAGCAGGAGTTGCACCAAGACCAATGAAAGCTCCCAAGGTATTTTTATTGCAAAGTCTCAGATTTTGCACAAGATTTTGTGCTATATAACAGGCATACTCAAAGGGAGCCTTTGCAGTAGCTCTAAGATGCCTTGTTAATCAGCAGCTATCTGAAATAGAGAAAGAAAGATACCCATGTGTAGATGCATAACATGCATAACACAGGGACTGAGTGTGCTCTTGGCATGGAATAAGATTCAATTAATGTCATGTTAAAAATCTGGGAATATTTCCAGATACAGGGATCCTCATTCACTCAACAACTAGACAGAAAGGAGTGCAAAAAACCACCAGACAGGTGTAGGGTAATTTAACTCCTTGGAGGGAAGGGCAATGCAGGTGTAAGCACCAGTTCGTCTGTACTCAGTGTCTGATAGCACAGCTGCTTCTGAAAGACACGGGAATCACAGTTTTGCTGTGCTTAATAAAAGTAGGGCACAAAATGTTGGAATTCTGTTGCAATAAAGTCTTTTGAGTTCCTATCAAATTGCTAGCATTGCTTGAATGCCCATTTCCATGACTGCACTTTACTACCTGCCTTTCACCGTGTGAGGATCTCAGCCCTAAAATCAAGTGATGTCTGCCTTGCTTTTTTTTCCTTGGTCAAGGATCTCAGTAATTTTCATACTGAGTATTTTTGGCACTTCTTAACCAGTTGAAACTCCCCTTCTGCATCTAGTAATGTCCTCTTCTGTCCTAGCACTCTACTGCACAAGCACTAGAGATCTAGAGAACTTCACAGGTTTTATATTACTTCTCTTCTAACGTTCTAGAACTGCCTAGAGGTTTGATTTTTATTTTAAATATTCTTCCTAGTCAATGGCCTCTCTCCTGATAGTATCAGCCCAAGGACATTACTTGCTTTTGAGTTGTAACAACTTGGATTTCAAAGTGCTTCTCATGCTGTTGCTGCTTATGCTGTCATTACAGAAAGGATAGTTTGTACCTAAAATGATGCATTGGAATCTGAAATCTGAAATTTTGCAGTATCCAGGGAAATGTGCATCTCCTTTGGTATTAATATTTATTTTAAATTAATTTCAAAACCACAGAATGATTACTGGGCCAGATCTACAGAGAAGTAACTGTGTTTGTTGATTAAAGAGTTGCTGTTTGATCAAAAATATTCATAACAATTACGATCAAGATAGCAGCTTTAATTCCTCAAATACCTCGTAGGCAGCAGGATCTTTGAGCTCGTGGCAAAAATATACACTGTACAAAGAATTGTTTTATCTTCTCTGACTTCCTATTGCCCCAGGGATATGATGCAGCAGTTGTTTTGGCTGAGTATGAGTTGTGCATTACTATGCTGTAGAAAGGTTTTATTTGGAATTTTCCCAGGATATGTGTTGATGGTATTTTTTTTATTTGTATAAAAAGCATCGGTACTACGAGAAGCACATTGATCTTGCCTCAGTTGTCACTTGGGAAGAGAGCATCCTGTTCCCTCTTCTTGTGGCATTGTCTCCTAGCTGACAAGATATCTGCATCTATTGTACTCTTTTCTTGTTCTCCTTTCACTCTGACTGTCATGTCAATATGTGCAGGTGCTATTCTATACACTTAGGGACAATACATTAATGAAAGAAGAATTGTCTATATCCCCTAACAAAAATATCTTCAGTTCACAGTGCCCCTTTTCACTGATGTAACAGTTTACTTAATCTAAAAAAAATTCAAACTATGGAGAAAGCTCCTCAAGAGTATGGAGATTAGTCATAGAAATCTGCTTTGTGTTTCATTTAAACAATATTTAAAATAGCCAAAATTAGTATTAGCTGCCTCACACTGAGATTTTAGCAAAAAGAAATTAAATCGTATGTAGAACTGAGCAGGAATCTGTACTTAAGTGGCATTCTCTAAGGGGATGCTGTTGTACCCTGCCACATCCTATTGTTATACAAAGATATTGTATACTTGATGAAGGATGTTCTTCCCATGGATACTGTGATTCAGGCTTATATTAAAGGAGAGGATAGGAATAAATGTATCAACAAAGAGGGATTTTCTCATGCTCAGACAGATCCTGAATTTATAATTCTCTAGTGTAATAATGGCTTGTCATTCAGATTTGCGCTGAACAGCCATGAAATGGACATGTGGAGTCTGTCCAGTGTGTCAGAAACATGCTGAAAAACAGGACTAAATGCTTAGTGGATCACCACTTGATTTATCAGGAAGGAGCAGCTTCAGAATTTATGCTAAATGGAGAAGTAAAAAGTGAGTAAAACCACTTGCAGGTGATGAGAATTTCATAGTTTAGAACACTTGAACAAATGATGACTAACAAATATTATCCATGGGTATTCATGCATCCAAAAATTAATATGACATCCATAGTGAATAATCTAGCTTAAAATAATTCTATACTCTATCAAAAGCATCTGTGTCTTCATTTCTGAAAATCTGAGAGCACCTTACCTTGATTCTTATATTTCAGGCTCTCATTTTTATTTCCATGTGATTCAGATTCTTACGCTCAAGGGGCTAAAGCAGCTGAACTAGAAACCTTTCTGCGCAGACTAATATTTTATAGTCACTGCTAGTGTCCCTTCACTGACCTCTACAGCAGTCATGCGGGCACATATTCTGTTCAAGTAACAAGTGCTGTAAGTTACCTACTGTGTGAATTAATTCAGCTTCAATAAGCAGAAACTGCTAAATGGTGTCAAATTATGGGCAGAAGATATATGAAGATTTTCCCCTAAAGATGAGTCTAACAAGTTATCAGGTCAATTTTAAGGAATGCTACATAAAACCTAGTAGACCATGTCAGATTTTGTATTCACAAAATCAACTGTCATGGTTTGATTTTCACATCAGAGCCAAAATACAGTAAACGTTTCAAAAACTATTGCCATGCAGTAGATTTATGAAATGTATTGTTAGCTTTATACTTGCTGCTATATTGATTTGTTACTTGCACACCAGATATATCAATCTTTTTCTGTAGAAAGGACTTAAAAAACCAGTTCTTAGTACAATATTGTGATACCATACAAATGGCTGATTTAAGTCTATCATTTTGCATGGCATTAGAGAAACATGTAACTTCTTATCTCGTCTTCAGTTCCAATGCAATGGGTTTTGTAGCTCTAACAAGTTCCAGTTGTGTGTGTTGCTGATTTTAGTTAACAAAATCCTTGTTACTACCTTTTCCTGTAAGACATAGTTGGATGCAGAATTACATGCTTAGATGCATGTATTTTTATAATGGATGCCATTAGAGAGTGCAGTTTAACACTGTGCACATTCTAAAGGTTTGATCAGTGCTCTCCATTGGTGTCAACACACATCAGAACAGTGTCTTAGAAATGAAAAGGACAGGCTGATCTTGGCTCGCATTTGAAATGAAATGGGGTGCTGCCTTTGTTGACATACCTGAACTTTTCTTTGTCTTTCCTTGCTTAGCTCTTTGATTCATTTCCATTTTATTTACTTCTCCTGAACTCTGATTTTTTTTTTTCCCCCCCAGTGCTTCACATATTAACCACTTCCCTCCTGTTTCCCTTTCATCTACACAGGGAGCTGTACAGGGAAATAGGGGTTTAGAGCACCTCAAAGATGGATATTTAGGAGCTGACTGTGATTTCACTACATATCAAACCTGAAGAAATTTGCACAAGCTGTCCCAAAAGATACTCTGCATGATAGTTCTTACACAGAATAACGTGGAAGGTGAGGTGGAGAAATCTATGGTTCAAGCTAAAAATGTTTTCTTTTGTGTTTGTTATTGTACTCTGGGATTAGTAAATCTATAGGTCTTCAGTAAAATATTGGAAAGGAATATCCAGATTAAGGTGGTTCTATAAAATCCCACCTTTACAAACTACGAGTCACAGAGCTCTTTGTTTAAATGGATAGTTATCTAAGAAGAAATGAGCCCTAAGTAAAAGAGTTTAATTTCTTCAGCTTACCACAAATTCACGCTAGTCCTAACATAGTAGATGTAAAACTCAATTATATGATTGTGGCTTGGGATAGAAGCTGTTTCCTAAGAGGTTGCTTGCACCACCTTTGCCACAATGCAGAATTTCCCCTCAGGGGTGTTTTCAGTTCATTTCTGTTGATCGAAAGTTTGAGACCCACTAAACTCAGCCAAGGACGGAGTTGTCCAGCTACCAAATGTATTTGTCATCTCTTTTGTTTTCTTCTCTTTTAACTTGTCTAAGACTTTTTGAATGATAAATGGCTGCTCTAATTAGCTATTCAGAATAGGTAAGAACGAGCAGCTTCTTTAATGCCTGTACTTTTAGGATGAATGTGATTTATATACCATAGAATAGTTACTAAAATGACTCCTATTTCATGAGAAAGGAAATGTTCTTTTTACTTCAATTGAAAAACATTTTTTTCTGTGTTTTGCAAAATGTAACTAATTTCTTTTACACTTTCATTGATTGGATTTTGCAATTCAAAACATCTTTCACCCGTACACTTGTACATATTAAAGAGAAACAATTCATCTGAAATGAGATGCTTCACACTCAATTATATCTAAATTTCTCATCTACAACTCTTGATTTCAATCTTGGGTGTCTGTGCAGCTATTGAGGCTGAAACAATGTAGAAAGGAAATGCTGTTATTTTCAATTTGTAGCAATTATACTCAGAGCAAAGCAGATGGGATGTTTTTCAGTTTCTGCACACGGAAAATGGCAGACAACATGTGGAAAGGTTGGCTGATTTCTATTAGAGAGAATCCCACAATCATAAGGGTTAGAAGGGACCTCTGGAGATCATCTACTCCAACCCCACACCCCCCGCTAAAGCAAGTCCTCTAGAGTAGGCTGCATAGCAAAGTGTGAGAAAACAACCTGCTGTGAGTACTTGGTATAAAAAGCAAGACCAACATATAGATTGCCACCAATTTGTATTGCATCTAAACCAAAGCAGGCAAAAAAAAAATGTCCCTCTAAGTTTCAGAAAGTGTAAACAATTCACAGATGGATTATTGTGGACATAGTAAACAGGTCCTCCTGAGTGTGCACACAAAGCCTGAAAACAAACTCTTCTTGAAGACAACAGTGCTCTAAGATGCAGTAAAGTCTTTTCATGCCTAGGATATGGGTATGACTGAAGCATTACCATAACTAGGGTTTGAATCTGTGCTTATGGTGAGATTAAGTGGAAAGAGCTTTCTTGAATCAGGGCCATCAGTAGGTGCCTATGTTTTGCTCTGTTGTAATACAAGCATGGTGAACTTGTGGCATGTACATGGATCTCTTGACATAGATTAGGAAGATATTGGAAATGTTAATGCAGCCTGAATGCACCTGCTCCCAACACATGCCTGGCATGCCAAGGAAGCATAAAACATCATGCTCTGATTTAGTTAATAAAGACCCTGGAATTATTTGTCCACTCAAACCCTCCCTAGCATTGAATAGTTGTATTCTGGAGCTGAAACACTCAGAAGAATGTTGGGGGAGTGTATGTTTGGCTGAACTGGAAGTTGTGTAGCCAAAACCCAAATCACTGTTGTAGTAAGGAATATAGATTTTCATCCTAATAGAACTTCACGTGGAATCCTGTTTTAGCGCCCATCCTGTGTATCTCCTAGAATCGGGTCTTTTCTTTTCCCAGCTCCTCTCGGGATGGCTAATGGAGGCTTGCAGCACTTTGTGAACAATGCTGATAACCTGCATTTCCAAGATGAACACTCTTCAGATCTCTGAATTGTTCTATTTGGCTGTCATGCATGAGGAAATAGAACAAGCGCAGAACTGTTTACAGAATACCTTGTTATGGTTTAGAACAGCAGTGCCCCTGAAGGAGTGTGTTTAGAAGTGTCTGAAAACTTAATTTGTGTTTACCCTGGTGGGAACTTAAAAGATGAAAGTAACCTAGACATGACCTAAAAACTGAATGGGCCCAATTTTACGCCTATTGTAATACAATTGTTCCACTTTTAGTGTTATTATTATAACTGTTTTTCTAGTAATAACTTGGAGGACTCAATAAAGTTCTGGATCTTGTTATGTTGAGGTTTTTTTTTTTTCTCAATATGTAACAAGATGATCATTATCTTGTCCAAATATTTTTTTTTAATGTGATATGTGTAAGTGAGCTTGGAGCAGGGTATAGGAACGGCGACCTGCACTTAGTGCTGTTACCCTGCAGAGCTCTGCTCCATACAGTTCTCTCTGGTTCTGAGAAAGTTTCTGGTCTATGAAACAGAACAGCTTTAAGACAAGGAATAGAAGGCAAATGTCATCATTTATGTTTTGGCCTCACAGTGGGAAGGTGTGCTTGCAAAATAAAACTGATGGGGGAGTTATTCAGAGCATAGGAGAAAGGCAAAATGACGACTGCATGGCTCAGGACTTCTTTAAGGTTCCATCTTACAAATAGGGTTCTTCCTGGAAGGAATGTATATCTGAGTTGGTACCAGGAGAAGATGAAACTGGACCCAATTCACCATCTCCTGCATGAATGCTCTGGCTTTTTTGCTCCTGGGGAGGGAAGAGGAGGATCTGATCTTCCCTGCCTCCTTTTGGGAGGCTGTATGCAGTCTCTCAGAGAGTTGCTAAAAGAGCTCAGGTTGTGCCTCTAGCAGAATACTATCCTGTATTTGACAGTGTGGTCAAACTCATGCTCCAGGAATAATCTCTTGCCTGCTTTAAAGCAAAACTAGTGAAAAAGAGATTCTGCAGCAAATTATTTCTTGCTCTGGGGGCTGCTGAGAGGGATAGTGCTAGAGACAGTGTGAAGCACTGAGTCACCGTGACCTCCACAATGCTCCTAAGTACCGTTCATAAGAAAGGTCAAGAATAGCCTTTTTCCTCTCTGTGAAGTTTCGGCAGTCAGCTGGAGCCTTGTCTGGATCCTTCTGCTGCAGGTCAGCCTGGCTTTCTACCAAGGGACTCCTTGATTCACAAGGCTGTATTTCTTTACTCCTACGACATCTTCTATACCTTCTTCCTTCCCACTGGTTGTTTGATCAGGTGGTTTTTGGTTTATAGTTGCCACCTACACAGAATACAAATTTGAGAGAAAAAAACAAAACAAAAACCCATCAGCAAACAGATTTGTGTATGATAAGAAACATCCAAGTGTGTCTTTTAAAAAAGAAAGTTCCCTAATGGCTCTCCCTGTGCTGATGACCATCACCCGTCACACTTTTGGACTGTAGTTCAGGAGGAGAGATGAACTGTGGTGATCTGTGCCATCAAAATAGAATTTGCACACAGATTTACAGGGAGTTCATAAACTATGCACTGATTTCCGGGATATGGAAACTGCAGAGTCAATTTTTGCTAGTTCTCATTACAAGAACAACTGTGACCATTTAAAAATAATTTTGAGATTGCTTTTCAGTATAAACATAATGTAACATAGGCTATTAAATTAAGCATTACAAATTGTAAAGGTAGCGGTGTTTAGATTTAGTATATTTAGTGATCAAAAATCAAAGTTTCACAGAAGTTAAGACCTGCTGAGCATAATTAAACCGCATTCTGTTAAAAGATACTGTCAGCAAAATAAAATGCAGGCTAAGGTAAAGTATACGGAACCTGCCATAAATTGAAAACCTGCCAGTTTACCTGCAGCTTGTTTGTTCCTCAGTCATGCTGAAGATAGATGAGTTCAAGAATTAGGTTTGGAAAGAAGTAGTTATTGCCTTTCTCTTTGAGATGCTCAAGCTTTATCTCTATTAGAAAAACTAGTGCTTCAACTCCATGCAGTGTGAAAGGCAATTGTACTATCAAATACCTGCAAAAAGGAGAAAGGACGTGTGTTTTTAATTGCATTACAGAAATACGATTAGAGATTTTTTTGGTTTCTTTAACTGTAGTATTCAGAGGAAGCTAAATGCTGAGAAAGTACTAATCATGGTTTTTTTGAAGGGGACTGGCTTTCTGCAGTTTCCAGTTTAGATGCTGCAGATTCTTTAGTAGTCAACATGACTTCTGTATGGTTTTCTTAAATAATAATAATAATAAAATACTAAAAGAAGTCCAGCACAGTTGCATCATGTCTAAGATCCTCCAAGTTAAAAGAAAATTTAAAAAAAATCTGAATTTTCAAGATTTTAAATTTCCAGGGGCTTTTATTTTTGTGCTATAGATATGTGCCTGTCTCAAGGCAGCACAGGATTTTGCACATTGTGAATAGGGTTCTATTGTGCCGTTGCAGATTCTTGCAGGGGATGTGGAGATGCTCACTTCCAATAGTATTTCATTGTTCATGAATGTTACGGGTGACTCAGTACTGCACAAAGCAGACATGTAAGATCTTACAGATATCATTTGCAAATTCTTCTAGTTTCAAAGTGTAATTTCTGACACTTGCTATTAAAAAAAACACCACACACACCTATGTATATATATATATGTACCCCTGTGCTTGGTCTTATTGAGGGGCAGGCTGCAGTCTAGCAGCAGGCTATGAGAAGATGTTCTGTTTAGGCACATCGCATTTCCAGCAGCACTCACAAAAATGTTTGTGAGGGAACTAAGTATTTCATGATCTTGCTTCAAATTCCTTCATTTTGGATGAACAGATTTTTCTTATGACTTGCTTTGCTGTCACAGATGGAATGCAGAGTTCAATGTTATTTTATACATCCTGGAAGTGAACATTTTGCTGGGAAATTAAATCCCACTGATTCACCTATAGGAAAGTGGGGAAATGTTAACATCCTCCTCACTTCATTAGTCAGAAGAATAAGGCATGAAGGTTAAAGCACTATTTTGGCAAAATACAGAAATATGTTAAATGCACGATTTTTATCCACACTTACTAAAGCTGGTGTTATGACTGCTGTGTCTCACCCCAGTTGTGATGCAGTGGGTACAGTGCACAGGCACTGCTGTCGTGTGCCATGTCACAAAAAACCTCAGTGGTAAATCTTCATGTTTATTACTTTTAGTAGCATCTTTGCATTGTTCTTTTTTGAAACAGGAGTAAGATTTCCCCTTCATACCTCCAGCAGCCTGTACTGCACTAAGCATAATCAACAGAGAGCTCTGGAATAAGCAAGGTGATGCATGAGTCCTGGCGTGAAGGTGTTGTAGGGTGGAAGCAGAGAGCTTCACTTCCTTTGGCTGAACGAGGTGTGGGGTCTTCCTTGACTCTCCTGTGCCCATAACAGGCATAACAGCCTGTCTGAGGGACAGGATATGAGGACAAAGGGGACGTTCCAGGAGCCCATCTGGGTGAAGGGAAGGCTGCAGGGATGCAGGCCAAGTATTGTCTTGGGCACACTCTGAGATGTAATAGTTGCTGAATTAGTGCTAAACCAGCTCTGGAGACGTGTGATGATAGAAAGCAAGCAAGCCTGAGGTAAATGTGTTTCCCTCAGCGTTGACCTGAGTTTTGTTTAAAAGGCTTTTCCAGGAAGGGCTGAAGGTGAATCTCAATAGGTGTGTTCTAGGCTTCATCTTAGTAGCTGCTTATTAAGGCACTGTATGTCATCTATTTGAATTGTTAGAGACTGATATGTGCTTAAGTTTGCATGTGAGAAGTAGAAGCCAAGCAGATCGCATAGCATAGGACCGCGCAGGAGGACTGTTCCTGGTGGTGGCAACCCTTTTGGGTCTGGGGACAGCTTTGTTACCTTGCCTCGTCTTGTGGCAGAGGCATGCTCTGTGTGATTTGCAGTGTTCAATTAAGAAAGTAAAACTTCTCTGCTGCATAAAAACGGAAAGCTCCGGATCCTGACGTGTAATCTGTGAAGGTGTCTGTCAGACTGTTTCAAAAACAGCATACTGCAAATTGAAATTTACTAAACTGGCAAAACACCATCAGGGGAATTATGATGAGCCTGTAGAAGAAAGGGCACTGTCAGATAATTTAAACAACTTTGAGCGAAGACGCTGCAAATGCACTTATTTTTTATGTCCCTCAGAGGGCAAGAGAACGGGTGCCATTTTCCTGACTCTGAGGTGGGTGCTCTGGCAGGAGAGTGTGGCTGTCCTACACAGCCAACCTGAGACGTTATCTGCTGTTTAATCCACACTGCCCCACTGCACTGCCTCTTGTGCTCTTTCCCTTGGATATCTGGCTCCCAAGCTGATCTGTCCCTCACAGCGCTGGGACATGCCTCATCTCCCCTTCCAGCTCTGACTTGCCAGCCTCTGGCAGAAGCTGAAGTGTCCATGTGGCAGTGCAGGAATCAAAGCTGGTAAGTGTTGTTCCTTAGGCAGCACTGTTTGCTGCTATCTGCCAGCGTGACACCATGCGTTTCTTCTCCTCTGCAGTTAGACCCAGTGTAGGGTTTTAGCTGCAGAGATGGTGGTGGATGTAATTTTTTATTGGGCCTATTGGGAACGCAATTTGACTAGAAATACAACCGATACTTTGGAGTATTTAGTGTTGGCTTTAACAAAGAGTTATATGTAAGCTGAAATAAAAGCCATAGTTTATGTATCGCTCTTTAAAAGGAAATATGTACAAGCTGGCTTTTATTTTTGGACATATTCTTTTTGCTGGCAACACACCTTAGCTAACAAAGCAGGATTTCTAACATTTTTACAAACTAAGGATTACTGCTACTATCAGGAGAAACTGAAATCTAAAACAGTGAAATCTTTTTGTTGTTATCCTAAAATCCAAGGTGTCTGAAGAAATCTGCTGTATGTTTGGTTTCAGTAGACCTTAAATGCAAACAAACAACAACCAAAAAAGCCCAAGCTTTTTAGGGACTAAAATTAGATTTACTAGGCACTAATATCAAATTTCAGGTTCTCATTCTGCTTTTTTCCCCTCGTGATCAGTGCCATACTTTATTTCTTCGGTTCCCCAGAGTTTTGGAAAAGATCCCTGAGCAGTTTGGCACTTCCAAACTATTTCTTTATTACCTTATTGCTGGGTATCACTGATATTTGATAATCTGTATATAGTCAAATTGAAGAGTATATTCCCATGAATTTCATTAATATTTTTATAGGCAATATATCCATGAATTCTTAATATTCAATATTTTCCTAAATTTCTCTTTAGAAATACCAATATTTACAATGAAATAAACACTACTGCATCATTAAAATTTCTTTTTTCTTTGCATGTACCTATCTCTGCTCTTGGACCTAGAAAGATTTTCTTATTCCTCTTAAGGCTAAACGTTCTCTCATTCTGCCTTCTCATGTCCTTTATTTTTTTGTTGTGAGCCTATAACTGATGCCTAAGGTACAGACTGCCCTCATATAACCCACTCGACTGCTCAGCATAAATGAGATTCTTAATGGTCTGGTTACTTGTCATTAATTGGCTCAGACAGGCTTGAATTTTGTCACACATCTTGACCTTTATTGAACCAACAGCTTTCACAAATAAAGGTCAACAAATTCTGGCCTTGGCACCTCTTTATAGAATTACTTTGATCACATATGCCAAAATCCAAATCTCTGGTCCCTAAAAGTGCTTCTATAAATACACACATTCTAGCATATGACTGGACCTGAAACATTAAAATATACATTAGCAGCAATTTCAATAATTCACGCTCCTTTGACACCAGTCTGCTTCAGTCTTTGAGGGGTAAAACCAAAGAACAACACTTGAAAACCAACCACCTTGCTTAGCTGAGGCACAGCACAATCCATCTTCATGTGTCTTTTTGTCTGTTCACGACCTGAGCATGATGTGATCAGAGTAATGCCTGGTTAACCTGTGCATTTGTCCTTTAAAGCATGGAATAAAGAGCTAGCAGCATTAGTGAGCCTTTTGTGTAGTAAAAATGCCATATGGACAGGTATGGTCTTAGGAGCGTACAGAAAAAACAATGCTTACTGGATCTTGAGCTTATTTGATATAAAAAATGATCTGTTTTCATGAGGTTTCCATGTCTGCAGAGTTTAAGACATGAATGAAATGTTATCTGCTGTCTGTAAGTTAATGTCTTATTTATATACTGAATTTTTTACATTCTATATGAAAGCAGTCAGGTTGGGCTTGTGCTTCTGTGTGCCTGTATTTCTCTCTGAGACAACATGTAGCACTTTTAGGTTCAATAGAGGAAGAGCAAAAACAACATTTTTATCAAAAGGAAGTTAAGACAGCTTATTTGTGGAGCAGTGCTTCTGTTTGTGTGTGTGATTCATGGCCTGCTGGTGCTCTCTGTAACCTTTCTGTGAATATAGGGCACTGTTGTCTACCCATGTGTGCTGCTCTCCTAGTCCCATGGGTCCACAGCTATTAATAGTCCTTATTTCCAGGCTTTCTTGAACTGTGCTTTTCTCTCCCTGTGGTTCATTTGTCCTAGGTGTTTATGAGTCTTGTAGCTTTGACTTTTGTGAGCTGTAATTGGGGCTGGACGTGCTCCTGTGTCAATATTCTCTGAAATCTGCCAGGGTAGGAAGAGTGCAATTTACAGTTGTTCTTGTAAATGGCAGAAGCAAATATACTAATGAACATGACATATGGTGTTATGTGACAAAATTCTCAGTGGCAATGCCCTTGATTTTAATGGCAGTTCTTTAAAGCTGTTCAAGCTGTGTGAATCTTCGGGCATGGTTCATGCTTGTAATGTTTTAGATATGCAATTTCAGATGTCTGCCTTTAATTTTATGAGTAAAAGTAAGTGATAATCCACCCAAGATATTGAAAGCTTACAAAATGTTTAAGGTGAAAAGCTAGAGAATGGCAGTACTTCAGAACTCCTAGCTTTAATTAGCAGGGCTTCCCTTGTTGTACCTGGAATGCGGTGAAGCAAGCAAAAGCTGAAGGACCGCATATGTAAGGTTACTGCAAGGTCTATAAAGGATTTATTCATGACAGGACAAGTGCAAACAATCTGTTTCATTTTTGTTACACATATAAGTAGAACATATCTTAAAGGAAAATAATGAAAAGCCACAACTTTCTGGTTTAGGTCAGCCTTATTTGCTTCAGGGTTTGGAAACTCCGTGATACCAAATGGAGTTGGCCCAGCTATCACATTTTGATATAAAATGAATGAGGTGTTTTTAAGTACGGATGTACTATATGCCCAGCTTAACAAGGCTATTTATATTCTTTCATCAATATGAGACATCTTATACTCCTTTATGATGAAGAAAAAGATGTAAGAAATGAAGAGTCAGTGTTGTGAGAGGAGGAACTTAAAAGGACTTCTCAACTTTATGTACTTTTAGCCATTTAAATGCTGCACTGAAGTGTTCAGAGAAACCGTGAAACTGTTTACTGTTCAGTTTTAATCATGGAGATGCCAATTGCCCTGCTTTGCTATTTAGCGTGCTAAAAAAGCTATCCAAGTTGGTATATTTTTGTCATTGACAGAATCCTGCTAAAAGTCTTCCATTTTAGAGTAAAGTCAGAATACTTGGAGGCAGATGCCCTTCTGGTGATGCTGTAATCCTTGGTGTTATTTCAGTAATTGATATTTCACCTCTGGTTTTGCCCTCAATTTCTATTACTTTGACATCAGAAAACTCTCAAGAAATTACGAAGTGTGTATACTTCTACTCCTTTTTCTTACAAGATCAGTATACAATCATGAGCTTTACTGATTTCAGTGATAGTTTCAGTGCTTCTTTCTCCATTCAGGTAACTTTTGTTAGTGAAACAGCTACTATCTGCACAGTATCTTAACACACCTAAAATGTAACTGAATTAAAACCTGACACAAGGCCTCTTGATCTTGAAAGTCAGTGGCCAACTCAAAGAAAGGACAGGAAGAGTCAGTAGCTTGGGCAGATAAACAACGAATATAGGTATTTACTTCTTCATTTGGAACTATCCCTTCAGATGATAAAGAGCTATCAAAAAGTACTTTAAATTAATTTGCCTGCTGTCCACCTCTTCTTTTCCCCGTTCACTCTGGCAGGTTGTTGCCCCATGCAGTATATTTAATCACAGTTTGGAAATACATATTGTGCACAGTTAATTCTGCATTGGCACGGCAGGTGAGTGTGGTGTAGATGAGTACTATTTTAGAGCCATTGACTGTAATTTCTCCAGGCCAGAGGCTATAACTTCTTTTGTTTATATTTATGATGCTAAAGATAATGAGACCTTGATCCTCAGTTGTGAAGAACTAACTGAACACAGACAGTACATTATCATTAATCTTAGAAGGTAGTTGGAGAATAGCTCTTCATGCCCTTGTATGATTTAAAAGCTGATCTCTGAATGAAAGTGGCTTGAAAATGGAAAAAAGAAGAAAAAAAGAAAAAATACTGTTGTGTTAAATTTCAGCTTTTTATTAGTGCCCACATTGAGATCAGCAATGTTTCACTTCTTTTAAAGTAATTCTTACTAAGCAGAGTAAAAGGGTATTAACATTTTCTCACAATTTAGGCATAGTCAGCCTATCATTTTTATCATTTTAATATCCTTCCAGATATCTTAAAAGATTTTAATGAAGTAAATGCTTTCCTTTCACTTCTTCTAAACAGTATTATCTTTACTGTGACATCTTATTTCAAGGTTAATGTTCCTATATTGCATAAGGTTATAACGAAATATCCCAAGTAACCCTTAGTTTCTTGGAAACCCTTAGTAATCTGATAATTATCTTGCCCCACAGCAGGTAATTTCACTGCCATTGTATTGAAAAATACATTATTATTTTCTTTTGCAATTCCTGTTAAGATGGATATTTTTCAACATATTAGAAGATCATTACTAACTCAAAATAGACTTATGAAACTGGTAATTTGCCTGTCAAAAACAGGCCACAGATGTAGCTGAGAGAGGTATACTAATGGAATGGCACTAATGCAATTTCACAAATAACTTAATGAAGCATGTAAAGCATATTTCTTCCATTAAGTACACATAGCATGAAGTCGCATTTTGCTTACTGGGTGTGAAAAAATATTTTTAATCAGCTTAAAGATGAAGAGACTCTTCAAGGTTATGCTACTGAAAGCCATAAAAAGGAAAAATTTCAACAGAAGACTAGAAAGAAAAAAAAACAAAACAAAACACAATAAAGCATCGGTATCTCTTTGTATATGTGCCTTTGTGGGGCCCTTAGTCTCGAAGAGGGAACAGCCTGATGAAGGATGGCTGTTCTTCACTGTGCAGGCTGGTGCTCTCAGATGTTCTGTTGCCTTATCCCAAAGTCTGGAATGAGGGGAAAAACAGATGAGAGGTAATGTTTTGGGATATTTGTTAAGCACAAAAGCACTAAGACAAGAGGCTATACTTAATATGCAGAGCTTTATACCCCTTTGTAACCCTGTTGGGTGCAGTCCCAGCAACTGAAACCTGTGTGATGTTTGCCCAGATCTTTGATGGTAGGTTTTCCTTCAGGGTACTTGTCCATGGAGTTCACCATGAATGTAACACCTCTTGAATAGAGCTAGGAGGTGCGTGTAGGAAATTATTTTCTCCAGCATTCCTTATTGCCTTGCTCAGAGGACTTCTATGGAGCCATGTGCTTGCTCACATGACAGCAATGTTACCGCCTCACTGTCACCGGAACTTTTTGTGTGGCAATACAGGCAGGTGTGAAACACTACGCATTCTCCTGGCTGCTGCTGTCACTGCCTGCGCATGGCTCTAGCGTTACTTACATGAGTCCTGCACTGAACGATAACAGAGAGGAAACAAAGACAAAATAAATGAAAAAATAGTACCATAAACTAGAGAGTCCCACTATGGATTTATTGAAGGTGTTGTTGTGGCTTAACGAGAATGTTTTTAGAGGAGTTAAATAGCAGACCTAAGGCTATTCCCAAATGCCTTCCCAGTCTTTCCTTTTCTAAAGGTCAGTGTGATGGAGCGTACAGTTGGCTTCTCACACTGAGATCATGTATTGCTGACAATCTATACTCCCAATTACACCACTTTTTCCAGTCTCCAGAGTGAACTTGGCCCGCCATGCCTGGTTACGTTAATGTCATTCTGTAATGCCATTAACAATAAATGCACTGAATGCCAATACAATGCTAATCTGTACCATTCTGAGTGGTGCAGTTCTTACAGCTTTTTATATATATATAAAAATAGCTTAAATTCCCTGAACCTTGTATTTCATCATAGCATATTGTTGCTGAGGTGTAGAAATAGTTGACGCATTTTCTTATTGTAGGTACTGGTAAATTAATCTCTGTATGTTCTTGTTACAGTGCCAAATATCAGGGAAATAATTCCTATAGTGTGTTACTGTCCAATGCAATGCAGACAGGAGAAAAAAAAAAAAATCTGTTTTTCTTTTATTTATGCTTTACTATTGAAGCTTTGAGTCAGTAAAGAAGAAAATTTATTCATCCAAGTACTTTAATATGTACTCATATTCTTGACTAATGACATCAGATAGTATTAGATTTCTGTTTTAAGCTTGGATACTTGCGTTAAAGGTCTCTGCTGATGGCTACTTAAGTTCTTCATTTCACCAGTAATTCATCAAGAAAGTGAAAATGCAACCTTAGGTTGAACAAAGCCCCAAAACATTAAATGGTTTTGATTAATTTAATAGTAAAATGTCTTTTTTTTTTTTTTTTAATTCAAAAGATAACGTTTAAATTAATTTTGAACAGTTCATAGAAAATGCATTTTATATTTACATACTGGATTTCAGTTAGCAAATGTTCAAATTTATTCACAGTTGTAAATATTTTTTTTCTAAATTTTACTTAAAAATTAAATTTGTCATGTCTTGCTGACAAATTTGTATTAAATATTTTGCTCAAAGAATTGCACTCTATTGGAGACTAGAAACCACAACATTAGAACACCTTTTGAAGTAAAGGATCTATAGTCTTAATTATAAATATTAGGGATAGCACTTTGAAGACTTCATATTTTTGTCTGCATATGGGATGGAATTTGTACAGGTTGCACAAGCATTCTTCTTAGCTTAGAAGTGGACTTAGAATCACAGAATCACCAAGGTTGGAAAAGACCTACAAGATCATCCAATCCAACCATCCACCTATCACCAATGGTTCTCACTAGACCATGTCCCTCAACACAACATCCAATCGTTCCTTGAACACCTCCAAGGTCAATGACTCCACCACCTCCCTGGACAGCCCATTCCACTGCCGGACCACTCTTTCAGAGAAGTAGTATTTCCTAACGTCCAGCCTGAACCTCCCCTGGTGCAGCTTGAAGCCATTCCCTCTAGTCCTATCACCAGTTACACAAGAGAAGAGGCAGATCCCCAGCTCACTACAACCTCCCTTCAGGTAGGGATAGAGAGCAATAAGGTCCCGAGCCTCCTCTTCTCCAGACTGGACAATCCCAGCTCCTTTAGCTGCCCCTCATAAGGCCTGTGCTCCAGACCCCTCACCAGCGTTGTTGCCCTTCTTTGAACACGTTCCAGGGCCTCAATGTCTTTCTTGCAGTGAGGGGCCCAAAACTGGACACAGTACTCGAGGTGTGGCCTCACCAGAGCTGAGTACAGGGTGACAATCACTTCCTTTTTCCTGCTGGCAATGCTGTTTCTGATGCAAGCCAGGATGCCATTGGCCTTCTTGGCCACCTGGGCACACTGCTGGCTCATGTTTGGCTGAGCATCAGTCAATACCCCCAGGTGCATTTCCTCTACACAGTCTTCCAGCCACTCTGCCCCAAGCCTGTAGCACTGCCTAGGGTTGTTGTGGCCAAAGTGCAGGACCTGGCATTTGGTCTTGTTGAACCTCATCCCATTGGCTTCAACCCAGCTCACCAGTCTATCCAAATCCCTCTGTAGGGCCTTGTACCCTCAGGCAGATCAACACTTCCAGCCAACTTGGTGTCATCTGCAAACTTACTGAGGGTGCACTCAATGCCCTCATCCAGGTCATCAATAAAGATATTGAAGAGGACAGGCCCCAGCACTGACCCCTGGGGAACACCACTCATGACCAGTCGCCAGCTGGATTTAACTCCATTCACCGCCACTCTCTGGGCCTGGCCCTCCTGCCAGTTCCTTACTCAGTCAAGAGTGTACCTGTCCAAGCCACGGGCTGCCAGCTTCTGCAGGAGAATATTGTGGGAGACAGTGTCAAAGGCTTTGCTGAAGTCTAGGTAGACCACATCAACAGCCTTTCCCTCATCCACCAGATGGGTCACTAGATCATAGAAGGAGATCAGGTTGGTCAAGCAGGACCTGCCCTTCGTGAACTCATGCTGGCTGGGCCTGATCCCCCGGTTGTCCCGCACATGCCGCGTGATCTCCCTCAAGACAATCTGCTCCATAACCTTCCCTGGCACCGAGGTCAGGCTAACAGGCCTGTAGTTCCCCAGGTCCTCCTCACAACCCTTCTTGTGGATGGGAGTCACACTGGCAAGCCTCCAGTCTTCCGGGACCTCACCAATCAACAAGGAGCACTGATAGATGATGGAAAGCGGATTGGCTGTCACCTCCGCCAGTTCCCTCAGCACTCTCAGGTGAATCTTATCTGGCCCCATGGACTTGTGGCAGTCCAGTTGGAGCAGTAGGTCTCTGACTGTTTCCTCCTGAATTGGTGGGGGTTTAGTCTGCTCCCCAGCCGAGACTACCAGATCAGAGAGTGGAGTACCCTGAGGATTACTGGTCTGGCCTTTAAAGACAGATGTAAAGAAGGCATTCAAAACCTCTGCCTTTTCCTTATCTTCAGTGGTCACATTCCGAGCCTCATCCAGTAAAGAATGGAGATTCTCCTTAGTCCTCCTCTTACTGTTGATGTATTTGTAAAAGAGTTTCTTGTTCCTTTTTACCCCAGCGGCCAGGTTGAGTTCAAGCTGGGTTTTTGCCTTTCTGATTTTCTCTCTACACATCTTAACAACTTCTCTGTACTCTGAGTTGCCCATCCCTTCTTCCACAGGAGGTAGGTTCTCTTTTTCTCCTGGAGCCTCAAGAATAGCTCCCTATTCATCCACGCTGGTCTTCTTCCCCACCGGCTCATTTTGCAGCTCAGGGGGACAGCCTGCTCCTGTGCCTGTAAGACTTCCTTCTTGAAGAGCAACCAGCAGTCTTGGACCCCTTTACTCTCTAAGACTGAATCCCAAGGGACTCCCCCTACTGGTCTTCTGAACAATTCAGAGTCCACCCTCTGGAAGACCAAGATAGCAGTTTTGCTGCTCCCCCTCCTGGCTCCACCAAGAATTGAGCACTCTACCATTTCATGGTCACTGTCCAAGACAGCCCTGACCTCCATATCTCCCACCAGACCTTCTCTGTGAACAGCAGGCCTAGCAGGGCAGCTCCTCTCATAGGCTCTCTCACCAGCTGCATCAGAAGATAATCCTCCACGCACTCCAGAAACATCCTAGACTGCTTCTTCTGTGCTGTGTTGTATTCCCAGCATATGTCAGGGAAGTTGAAGTCCCCCATGAGGACAAGGGCTGGCAATCGCGCAGCTTCCACCAGCTGCTGGTAGAACACCTCATCTGTTTCTTCATCCTGGTTCGGCGGTCTATAGCAGATGCCCACCAGGATGCCTGCCTTGTCAGCCTCCCCTGATCTTTACCCATAGGGATTCAACTTTATCATCCCCAGCCACAAGCTCAGTAACATCAAAGCACTCGCTAACAGAGAGCCACACCGCTACCCCTCCTCCCTTGCCTATCCTTCCTGAAGAGTTTGTAGCCATCCATTGCAGCACTCAAGTATGGGAGCGCTCCCACCATGTTTCCATAATGGCAATTAGGTCATAGTTTGCCTGCTGCACAACAGCTTCCAACTCTTCTTGTTCGTTGCCCATGCTGTGTGCATTGGTGTAGATGCACTTCAGCTGAGCCCCTTGCCTTACCCCTAATCCCATTACTGCTCCCCCAGGCTCATCTCTAGCAGACCTGTTTTTTTCCCCTTCCCCCTTCGTATCTGAATGACACGAATCATATGAAGTTAGCCAGCATATGTCTTTGATCTGTGTAGGTCGCTCCAAAAGTAATGTCTCCTATTTATTTCTGTAGAAACTACAACAGATACAAACAGCATAATAATACAGTTTGAGAGAGCAAGTTCTCAGCTACAAAATGCTCCTTTCCAATGTAGTCACCACTATGAGCTATGCATTTTCTCTGAGCCTGTATGCCGCATTTGTGAAACTGCAAGGTAGTCAAGAACGTGGCTTGTCTATCACATCACTATCAGCACTGCTGAAGCACACCGCCCACTGCCTTGCTATGCTCACATCCACTCATTGGTCTCCATTAAGTCAGTGGTCATCCAGCAAGTGTCATTGAATGTCAATGAGTGCAATTATTTCTGCACAGATAAATTCAGTTCAACGTCTTTGCTTCACATGCACTTCCTCGTCAGATGCCATTCTGTCAGACTGCTCCTTTGCTGATGTGCAACTCTAATCATACAGTTATAGCTAAACAGAGGTTATGCAGATGTTTTGTATGAAAGATCATTGTGATAGAAAGATAATCAATAATAAATGGGAAATGCTCATTGATGTTAAAGGCTCACCATAAACTCCACACAGAAGCAATCTCCAGAGGAAGAGATCCTGCCTTAGTGGTAGTCAGCCCTTAAATGAGATCTGGGAGGTGTGGAGCTTGGCTTCACCTGTGCTCCCCCAGCTGACTCATTGTTTGCCTCAGGTGGTCAATCAGAGGTTCAGGCTGTGATCAACAGTTTCCCATACAGCTGACATTTGTCACATGACAACAAAACGTAACAGGATACTGGTGGGAAGGTTCAACCTCTACTGCCATACAGCCAACATCTGCCTCTGATGTTGTAGGCCAACAAAATAAAACAGAAGGCCTTGCTTTTAGAGCAGCCCTCATACATGTAACTGAGTGAGTAAAATGGTTTGTTTTGCTGAGCCTCTTTCACTGGGGTGCACCAGCTGTCCTTCTAGAAGCTGATCATTTCAAAAGATAGTAGACAGGTTAAAATATATACAGTATTGTAGAACATCTGAAATTCTCCAGATCCTATTTTTTTTTTCTTTAGCTGTGAAGGAAAAGGTCCTTTTATTCATTCTTTCATAAAAGAGCATTCCTTTTATGTGAAGAACCTGCCATGCACATCTATAAATGAGAGAATCAGTAAAAGAGAAGAATTGCAGCAGCTCTTTTCATTAAATGACCACAAAACAGGATGAAGGCTTCACTAATCTTGTTGATTTCTTACACTGTAGTTCTCTTCAGTCATCTCGACCAACACAAGCAATCTAAAATATATAGGACGGAAAAAAGATTTTGTTGTTAGCCAAAGATTTTGCTGAAAAAAAAAAAATTGTCCTGTTTTGAACAACTAACTTGTGTGTTATAGGAGTATTTGGCATATCATTGAAAGTCTTTTGGAATATATACCCCTAATTACAGCTTTATTGAAGAGCACAGGGAAAATCCTTCACTAGTTTGTCTAATAAAATCTGTTAGGGAGCTTAATGTATAGCACCTGTTTTGTGATTAATTTCTATGCAGATGTTTTGTGTGCGGTGCTGCTAAAGTCAGTGGGAATTTGCAGTGGAATCACTGTGGATTTGTCCACATAATTTTTGTCCCCAAGGCAGACCATCAAGGTCTCAGTTTTGGAAATCACATTTATGCTCTTGTTCTGAGCTATGAGGCTGATTTCCCTCCGGCCGCTACCTGATAGAAATCAGGAATTAATCTCATTGATTTCAGCTGTTATGCTCATAGTAAGTCTGCTTAATGGAAGTTCACTTATTTAACACATGGCAGTGATGTGGAATGAACAGGGCAGCCAGTTGTAGCAGAAGTGGCTCTGCTATTTCTACTTTTCTTTCTGATAGGACAACCTGGGAAAGATTTGTTATTATTATTTTCTTTCAGGAATTAAAGCTTTGTCGGAGTTAAAAGCTAGCATTTAAGAATTGTCCAGCATGTAGTCTGTCAGTGTAAGCTTATTAGTAGAGATCCTTTTCTTAAAGATAATAAAAAGACGAGCCTAGAGAACATGTAGCACATATTGGTCTTTTGTTAAATATCAGAAAACAACATAGTAATAAGGAGATGGCACTTCTGAAAAGCCTGTCATGTTCTGGAGGCTACTGAAGGGAGATAAAAATAGTTTGCTATTTACCAAAGTTAGGGAAAAACTGATAAAATGATAGAGAGCCAACAGAGGTAGTTAACTTACTTGAATAATTATCCATTAACAATTTTGATAATTATAGATGAAGTCCTCAACTTCTTAATCTTGCAAAAACCTACTTAAGCCAGAAGCAGGAATATCACTGTGTGTGTTAATTATTTTTTCATGAATGCTTTCTTTCATGTTTAGCTTTCCAGCTTTTTGCTCCCATTTCCCCTAATGTTTCATAGGTATAAGATAAATTTGATAAGGTCTGACGTAAATTTGATAAGGTCTGAATTCTCTGCAAGCATGATGTAGGTAGAAAATTAGCTGATACATTTTCATGCATCCGTAATGGTTATTAACCTATGTCTGTCTTAAGAGGGTTTTCACAACTGCCCATGGTCCTTGTGATGAATTCATAAGCCCTATTCAAAAGGAGAAGGAAATCAAATTAGAGTATAAATGATACAAAATAAAAACCACCAATCAGTAAACAGAAACTACTTCACATAAATTGGAGTCCAAGTGTCTTTTCAGAAATTGACCATTTCTCATGCCAAATTAGAGATCAAGAATGAAATTACCAGCCGTTCATCAGCTCTAACGCAGAAATATGTTAATAAAGAAAGCAGTGCCAGGAGTTTTTAAAAATAGGAAGAAATCTCCTTATTTTGTATACTGCTGTTGGTGTTAGTAAGAAGGCAAATTATGATGCAAGACCAAGCATGTGTGCATATGCAATTAAACATGAATTACTAATTTTTTTTCATTATTTTGTTTACTTTTTCAGATTTCATCATAGACTAGAGATGTTGCATTATATAACATAGTAAATTCTGATCAATGCTATAAAAGTCACAGAATATCCTGAGCTGGAAGAGCCCACATACAATTCAAACCCTATGTCTGAGAGTGACGTCTGAATGCTTCTTGACCTCTGGCGGCTCAGGGTCTGATTCCTGCCCTGGGCAGCCTGTTCCAGTGCCTGATCACTGCGTTTAAATATATACATATGTATATAAACACCCTTGATTTGTATTATAAAGAATTGATTTACTTTGAAAACAGATAGTTTTCATGCAGAACGTTTTCAATAGATACTAAGAAAAAGCTCAGTGCATTTTCTACTTAGTAATTATTTGTAGTAGGTATTGTTTATGTTCTGGAAGTGTTCCACGTAAACCCATTAATATTGGGATTTTGCAGGGTTGAGTGGAAATAGCATGTTGATCAGGTGAATACTGCAAGCAAAGCCTAGCTTCCTGTAACTCATTTAGTACTCTTCATCTATAGGGAATTCTTTGGGTCTGTAAAGTAAATGCACCAGAAATGCTTTTTGTCTTATTGTACTTGTTGCTTCCTAGTGGCATTGCTGGCACTGTTTGAACGGGCTGAACTGGTACTGAAAACACAGCTGAACTTTCTTTGTGTTGAATTGTGTCTGTAATTCTTCCATTGGTTAAGTTAATGAAGTTGCAGTGATGTAAATGAGGGCCCAGGAATTCCAGAGTTTATTACTAATTGCCATTGATGCTGCAAGGACATGTGAAGGGTAGTGAGTTCACTGGGGCTCCTAATTGCAGTGTCAGTGTCCAACAGCTGGCAATCTCTGCCCTTTGTGTGAGGTTATCAGCTAAGCAATGTGTAAGACCAGGCAGTTATGTTTTGTCATCTGCAGATACTGGTGGTCTCTGATTTTTGAAAGCATGTCCTAAAGTATATACTTCCAGAACAGGGAAGATTGCTTCAGCTGAAGGATTTTAAGGACCTGAGGCCGAACCTGAGAAATTATGTTTTACAAAAATGTAATGATGTCAGCTTGCTGTCAGAACTGCACTGTGCAAGAAGATCTATAGTAAAAACTAAATATAATGAGAATTTGCTGATATAACTGTAGAAACTTGTAGAATTTGAAAGCTACACTCAATTTGTTGTGCTTGTAAGGATTACCATTCCTTATCAAATGTTTTTGATTTCAGAGCAATGAGGTTTCCAGCTACATGTTCTTTAGCACCAGATTTAGAAGCTGCAGAGCTTTGCACTATAGCTTTGATAGGGGAAAGATAGGAGAGAACGTCAGAAACAAGGATAAAAAATACTAGGAAATTTTTGATCTACATTAAATATATTGACTATAAAACTTGAGTGCAGAGATGTGCAGAAATTGGTTATACTATTTAGCATTGATTGTATTGATCTACATAATGCAGAAGCTTCATCTGTGATCAAAACTCATCTCTGCATTGCGCTCTGTTGGACTGTTGCAAATGTAGTGTTTTGAGTTTAGCGACTGGGAGATTGAGCTGGGGGGGCTCAGCAGGGCCTTCTTGAAGGCAGAGGGAAGCTGAGGGAGGCAGCACAGTGTCTGCTGAGAGCTGTGTGGGAGTGACAGCCCTGCTGCCTTCATGTCCTTACCTGTGTGACCAGACACTGGTCCGTGCTGTGGATATCGAAGGAGTACAACTAGGACAGACTTCTCTCCAAAGGCTGCAAATCCTTTGCTAAGGCCATGGCTTGGGAGCTTGTTCTTGGCCCTAGTCCCACCACTACACAAAGTTCTCTAAAATGAAGTTCAGCAACAGCTTGTAGAACACCCACAAAGCAGGCACCTGGTAGGGAGTTTGTGTTTAGGGAAGGTGTGTGAAAAAGAGGGCGCCCAGGAGAAGTTTTTATTTTGTGCCTCTATTTGAGATTTGAAAGTCTTCTGGGTGATTTTTTTTTTTTTTTTTTTTTTGTGGGATCTGAATGTAAGGTGTACACAGCGGCATTGCTTAGGGGTCCGCAGGCAGTCCTAGCCTTGATTTACTCAACATTCAAGGGAAATAGACCAGTGGGGTCAGTTGCACTAGGAAGTTCTTGATGTGCAGCAGAACCAAATCTGTGACAGCAGTGTTGCAGTGCCAGCACTGCCTTCTTCTCTGTGTTGTCCATCCATAGCTTGTGCTGAGCCTTTCTGGCTTTTGTGTTACACAAAGCGGAGTGCAGCAGTCTGTGCTCAGATGTGTGCTCTCCTGATCACATATTGCTCGTCTGCTGCAACTAGTTAGTTTACAGACTCCTTGGATATTTCTACATTGCAGTGAAGGTCATATATCCCTCTGTGTTAATCCTTTATTTGCCTAGCTTTTCCCGTGCACTACCATAACTTCCTTACATCTGTATAAAAGCTTTCTGAGCTTGCCTCAGAAGTGCAGGTCTTGGCCCTTCCTATTGATATTGCTTAGGCTGTTGCTAAGCGATGTATTTTATTCATTTATTTATTTATTTATTTATTTTAGCAATTAAAGCTGGGCACAATAGCTGTCAAATTTCTTTTAACTGGTTTTTAATCCAAGGCGTGGGTATTTGGCAGTTTGTGGTTAGTGGGTTTCCTGAAAGGCTTCAAGAAGCTGCTGTTGCTTTCCCTGTGCTGTTCTTCATTTTGTTGAAAAAGTCAAGTGCTTCACGGATTAAAGAAAACACAGTAAAAGTCTTTAGTGCATCTGCTTCCTGATTACATCCTGAGCACTCAGGTTTAACTTGCATGACCTTGGTATTGCTCTGGTTGATATTCAAGCTGTAATTTCACACTTAATCTTTCAAAACATTCAGAAGAGGGAACCAATTTTGTTCAATTTCAGCAACAAGTGTTGCATCTCGTGCAGTCAAGGTCAGTCAGACTAGAGCAGCCAACCTGAATGCTAGGATTAAATATGTGTGGTAAACTGAACACAATCAATTACAATTAAAGAGCTTAGCAATACAATCTCAAAATTACTTTTGAGATAAGTGCAAAATCTCATTATTTGTTTATGACTTTTAAGGGGCATTTTTCTCCTAAATGCTTATGACAGTTCTTGAAATGAAAAAGTAGCAAATTTAATAGAAATAACAGGTTGTAGGCCACTCAAAATGTAGTTCACCTGTGGTGCTTGTGATTGCAGGTTTTTTTGTTGGACTTAAAAATAGATTGCTGAATTAAGAAGCAAAATGAATCAGATGGTGAATGGTAATGATCTTTGGAATGGCACAAAAAGCATCAGAATTATTATTATTGACTGATTAGATGTCAAATAGTAAGTTTGAAGGCCACCTGAAACCCTGCTGTTCACTGAATCCAATCTCACATCTGCCATGGCCAGTACGTTCCAACAGTTTATGGTCAGCTTGAATGGTGCTGTGCTGAGTCCTGCATGGCTTTGTGCTAAGCTATGGCTGAATTGAGAAGTTTGACAGACTTTTGGGAGTTGTATCATGAAACAAAAAAGTTTTCTTACACCACAGGGTATATGCAGGCATAACTAAGGTAACTTTCACTGAGGTGTCATGGTTTTCCAGAGCAGGAAAAACCGTCGTTTGGTGTGAACCACACCAAACCTGTCAGGGATGCTGGCAGTGAAATCCATGAATGGCTTAATGCTTTCTTCACCGACATTGCTACCTGAGCTGACCAGGGTATATCCGTGTTGCACTGATAACATAATCACAACTGCAAAATGGACAGAAATGTAAATGTATCTTCAGACCTTTGGTGGTGTGATAAATGCATCTCTGGAAACTGCATTTCCTATTGTTTCTGTAGTAGCCTTCTCTAGCGACCTTACTTCATTGTAGTTGTTCTTGTCTCCGTAATACAGGCCAGAAGCAGCTGGGCTCAGTGGTTCATCTCCTTGCAAGGAGCAATCGGTTGCTCTCTGGAAGTTGTCTGCTTGATGCTGTGGTAGGTTTTAATCATGGGAGAATCTATCAGGACATTGAGTCCCCCCATTTCCTTGTGTGGGTGAATTTCTCGGATAGCTCTCTTCAGTGCTGAGATAACGGATTGTTAATTCTCACATTAATGAGTGCAGAGACAACCATCAGGTTGTGTTAGACTTGGTAATCGCACAGGCAACCACGTGTATTGATGTAGTATTCTGTAAGTAAACATTACCTCCTAGGGTTTGAGTAGGACTTGATGTAGCCTGAGCTATATAAGCAAGTGTTATTTTGGCTTGCAAAATGATTGAAATATAGAAAAAATTGTTAATAGAAAATAAACCTACAATAAAATGTAGATATGATTTTGATAAGTACAAAAGATATTTTGAAACCTTAAAAAAAAAAAAAAAACACTTGTTTTTTTTTTTGCATAGAAAACTTTAGTTTTTGGGCTGAAACAATTCAATTTATTCAGCCTGACTTTTCAAATAGTTTTCTTAGATCCAAATTGTAAATAAGAGATTTTTTTATTGAGTCCCAGAGATTTTGCATTAGAGCCTTAATGGAACATATTGGTTTTTTTAGAGCTGAAAACACGAAGAAGTGTCTCTTTGGTCTTAGAAACAACACATCATATGCTTTTGGAGACAAGGCTAAATAGATTATAAAGATCTAAAATGAGAAATACTGACACTGTAAATGAAAATCAGATATCTTAAACTTGAGTTGACATATATTTGATTTTGAAGTGCAGAATGTTTTTGGTACTATGCTCTGAAATGACTACTAAGTACAGAAGTTGAAATTCTTCCTCTTTGTCCCTCAGCAGGAGATGGCACATAACAATAATATAATAATAATAAAAAAGTGCTGAGATGATGCATCCTTTCTCTCAAAAGTGTTGCTGAGTTCCTTGGCACTGAACTAGTCTTCAAATTACTGAAAACAGTAGGTAAAAAAGGTCCTCTATTGAAGAGTAATAGGGCAGATACTTCTAGTTGTTGGGCTTTATTCAGTGCTTTTTACATGCCTCATTATTACTTGCCTTATGCAAGATTCAGAGGAGCTTTAAAAGAATTGAAGCCCCTGAAAGCAAAAATATTTTGTACATAGGCCAAAACATTCCCCCTATTTCACTCTCTGTGGCACTGTGTCTCAGGAAATATGGCCATCTACCAAAGCTGACTCAAACACAATGAGGTGGAAAAACATGACCTTCAGAAGGATGATTTAGCATGTAGATTGTAGAATACATTTCTATTAGATTGCTTGCAGCTTGGAACCATTGAGGATATTTGTAAAAGAGCTTTGCAAATACGGCATGTTGCCATGTAAACAAGCTGCTATTATTAGGAATAAATTTTGCTTAATATGGAGAGTAGTTTCTTGGTATTTACACAGTGGAATTCTCACATCACAGACCTTATTTAATCCTCATGTTGGGAGAGCTTTGCTACCCGTATGTGGAAATCAACTTCCTTTTCACCATGTTTGAATGATTGCTTTTTATATAGAAGGTGGTTGCTCATAATAAAATTTTACTTTTAAAACAAGCAGAGCTAAAATGAGCACTTCCTATGTAACATAAAAGACCCTAATCCAAAGCCTTTCTCCTTCATTTGCTGCATGGCTCAAATCTGAGGGAATGCCTTCTCTTAATCCTGGCAGCGTTCCTGGCCCCTCTGTGTGCTTCCTGGTTAATTTTTGCTCATTCCATATGGTGCTTAAACTCCAAGCATCTCTGCCCAGACTCTATAGCCGCTTGTAGGCTAGGCCTAGCACCATGTGGTCCTAAAAACAACTTGTATGCCAGAAGGATATTACTCAGGTCTGCTATTAATAGTAATATTGACTGCGATAATAAGGCTGCGTTCTACCATAATTCTGAAAAATCAGGAATGCATGGGCAGATTGGATAAGGGGTAAGAAGTATTAGAAGAAAAACTAAATAAAGAATTGATGTGAGAATTTTTCTATGGCATTTGTATTGGTCTTCTCATGTAGTGTTAGAACCAAGCTCAGTGCAATAGAGCTTGCTTAAGAGTGCCTATCTCAAGTGCGTAATCAGGCCTATAAAAATGATTGGATCTGATGTCAAGATGAGAGTGTACTTGTCCCCCTTTTTTCCTACCATTATGTCTGCCTGCACCTCTAACAGCCATTGTCCTTCCCCCAAAGCTGTGTCTAAAGCTTGGTGGCTGCCCAGCTGGGGAGCTGCACAGTGCGAGGCAGAGCCTGGAGAATACAGCAACATGCTGTGCCTTGGCCTCAGCTGGACAAAGGAATTGTCATGCGTGTGGCATAGCTAAATGCATTCAAACATGCATGTTAGCACTGAGGTCAGCTCTTGGACCTTTTGGCATACGCTGAGTTTTGTGACATGACCTGTGGGAAGATGAGATTGTCCCCATATTCCTCTTTTGATGACATCTTGGGGTGAGAGGCAGATATCTGTGGGTTTCAACCCGGGCCAGGGGTATGTTTTGGAGTTAGTCTTTTGATGATCTGTCCATATTAACTTTGGTCAACATCAAGGCAGACTCTTGAAGTCCATGAACTGGATTGCTTCTGGGTGAAACAAAACTAGAAGACATGCTCTCCATTGCATCTCTGCAAAAAAAGTGCAAATGAGCTTTCAGTACATAGGACCAGACTAAAACTCATCTGAAGTGGATGAAGCACCCTGGTACGTGCGTAGCATGATCAGGACCTCAGCATCTTTTTAGTCTACAGACCCGCTATTAGTGCACTCTGTTTTATAATTAACATATGCATAGCATAATAGCTATAACTTTCAAAATCACAGTATTTGAGGAGGAGAATCAGAGATTTACAGCTCCTTTTTCTCCTCTGAGCTTTGTGTGGCCATGTGACGTAGGCATAGCTCTGTGATTGTGCCGTCATCCCACCCGCACCACGATTCAGTCCTTCTGATGTAACTCCTTAAAGACAGATGTCGTTTTTCAGGCTGGCTTCCTCTAGAGCACTGGCCACAGATCTGTGAGTGAAGCATTCACCTGGAGTAATGGAGTTGAATGAACAATAGTGTTAATTTTCTGAGAGACAATGCAATCTGTTCATAACTGTTCATAGAGGAATCAGAAGATTTTGAAAAGAGTTGCTAGCAAGAGTTACTTGCAATAAAAGAGTTAGTGACAGATGCTTGAGCAACCTTCAAGAGTGGTTATATGGAAGTTATATGGAGTAAGAGAGTTACTGGGGTGGAACAAATTGGGTCAGGCAGAGCAGCTAAGACAGGAGAAGAGTCAATATTTGGAGAGGAGTTGCAGACTGTTGTTGTCCAGGATAAGCAGGATGAGAATGCTATTGATCTTAGATATTTATAGAGCACCCATCACTGTAGTATATTATGTGATCGATACTCCCATTTTCAGGGGCATTCATGAGAAGCATGACATTTTAGAGAATCTGCTGATGGAAGTGGAATGAGTCCTGGTTCCTGCATGTTTCTGCTCACACAGGTAACCAAGGAACCTATGAGAACCAGTGCCAAATTCTCCAGCCACTTTCTGAAGACAGAAATGTCTGCCTGCATGTTTCAGGTTCAACGTTGACTTTACTCCTCTAACTTGTCTGCGAATTACATCATTTTGAGGCAAAATCCCCATTTCAAATGCAAAATTCAGGATGCAAATTAAAGATTTATGACTTTCTGTCCGTCAGTTTTGATTCCATCATGTGTTCATTAGTCATGCCCTACTGTACCGCCCTGTAACAGTGCTGACTGATGTTGACCACAGACATTATAAATGATCCCTTTTGATACATTAGTTAATTACAAAGGAAATCAGCCTGTTCCTGGCAAATTCAAATCCATCTTAAAATTTCATGGAGAGGCAATTAATTATGGGGAAAGTTATTTATGAATTTACTAAGAAAGTGGATCTGTTCTCATTAAAATAAGCTTGAAGGTACAAAATGATGATAAAATTAGTTACCTACTTAACTCTTTTGGTGCATGTTACTCTAATGAGCTGAGAGTCTCAGAGACTTCTCATTTAGCACTTACAATTAAATTCGTCTAATGTAAGGCAAAAAGAGACTTGGAAGGGACTTGCTTTACACGTGCTAGGAAGTATGAAGGAACAGACATTATGTATATGCACAGACTTTCTTACTTTAAAGAATGTTTAGATGCTGGTCAACTTTTGTCTTTGCTGTTTGTTTAAATATAGGAAATTTTGCACATAGTGGTGATTTACTCCAAGTAGAAGGCAGGATTTAAACTCAGGGGTTGCACAGAAATTGTCATGTAATCCAGGGAGCCATGATAGAATTGGACATGGTCTTTGAAATATTATTTTCCTTATTTTATTATTTTTCACATTGTATCTTCTGATAGGATTTTGCCATCATGATGCAGAGTTTTCAGATCCCAAGATGCCTTTTTCTTTATCTTTACTCTAGACAGGCCATGCACTCACTTAAGAGCAAGGGATGAGGACCAGTTAGTTGGTCACTTATACATACACATCTGACCATTGGCAAAGATTGAGAGATGTTAACCGTCCCCTCACCATCACCAATGGATTATCTGTATGAGGTGATTTGAAAAGGATGAATGGTACACTGATCTGTAAATCTACACACAGAGAGATGTGAAGATGTACTGAAGCTATATATATTTTCAAGGCATTTGAAGTCATGAAAAACATTAAAATTGCCAAATGATGTGGTAGATTTGTAAAATGTGGTTACATCTGGGCGGAGAGACATTCCATATCTCGGTTCTTTGATGGAGATGGATGCTGTACCGATCACACAGCAACAACTATCACATCCTGGTGCCCTCCTGGTTTAAATTTTCATTACAGTTGATTTTGCAGGATAGCAACATGTAACTTTTCTACAACTGAACGTGCACTCATTCTTACGTTTGTTTTCACAGATGTTTCTTTTACTACACTCTAAGATCAGTAAAATGAAGAGGAAAAAGATGATGATAAGTGTTCTTGAGAATATGTTTACTGAATGATTGGAGAGCAATCATCACGACATCCATGTAATAGGTGATGTTCTGCCTTCTTCCTGGCTTCCAAAAATGTACACTTTTTTCATATCAAAATCACAACTTGCAAAAGAAGTTTCAATTTAAAAGATGATTGCTTGTTTCCTCTCAGTTATTTCTGTGCCATTGAAAGGTCACTGATGGGTAGCACTCTGTGTACTTAGTGCTCAGGCCTAGGGACAATGTGAATAACAGCATCGGTGAGGGGAAGTCTGTTACTCTGTGTGTGAGTATGCTGAGAACTAGAGCTGTGTGGTAGAACAATCTCAGAAATCAGCTAAACAGCCATGAACAGACAACTTTATTGAGTTACTTAGTTGTCAAATGAAATCGAATCTTAGCTCAGAATCCTTCTAAGCTTGCAGTATTTCTCAGTCAAAATTCAGATATCCACCTGAATTCTATAATTTGATTATTTTTCTGAATACTACCTATCTCTCTGATAAAACCTACCCATTCTAAAAGGATCTGATGCTTTGACCCGCAAGTCAGTGGTTATTTGTGGATATATCCAAACCGCTCTCTAATATTTAAGCTACTTCAAGCCAGAGAAACATTTCAGTCCCATCTCAAGAGCAGATTTCTGAACGTGACATGGATATGACCGTCTTCCCTCACCTTGCCAGCATTCTTGGCTGTGTACCTGCTCTATGTCATACAGCAGGAAGAAGGCATCAGCCACCACACCTGCATTGCCAGGTTGCCCTGGTGTGCTGCTGCTTCTGCTTTGAATCACTTGGGGAAAAATTCCAGCTTGGTGGAACTGTACTTCATCTGATAAATGCAGGAGTGTTTGAATAATGGCACCAGATGACCTGATAAATGCAGGAGTGTTTGAATAATGGCACCAGATGACCTCTTACTGCTTTTTTTTTTTTTCTTGGAGGATTTGAATGTCATCTTCTGGCCTGGTCTAGGTTAGCAGCTTAAAAAAATGAGGAAAGAAAGTGAAAATGTTCTCTATCTTCTGGCACTTTTCTTTCATGATTATTTTTAAAAAAATTTAAATGAAATTTCTTTTTCTATTTACCCTTTCTGTCCCTTATTTGTACTGCAGTGCTCATGGATCTCCTTGAAATGTAAAGTTAGGCCACTTCTAGCAATGTACTTCATTTTGCATCAGGAATTGCATGTCAGTCCTTTGTAGGCATCTGGGGTAGCGTTGGATCAGTTTGCAGATCCTGTGAAACCTGGGGCAGTTTATTCTTAAGTATGAAGTGAAGAAGGACAGTGTGATTCATTCAGAAGTATTGGCTAAATCAGTTGTAAGTGCCAAAATTGAATGCATGATGACACAATATTTTATTTTTAATTTTGTTGTGTTAAATTTTGCCATTTTACTCAGTGGCAGGTTCAGCAAAGATCCCAGATATATCATAAATAGTCTATGTTTTTTGAGAAATACTTTTTTCTCCTGTTATATTGTTTGCAAGTTAATATATTCTCCCCCTGGAAGTCTTTTGGCATCTACGTGGCAGTGACAATAAACAATCACCTTTAGACCCAGATACAATAAATCAACATGTTTTTTAGTTCATATCAATGTCAAATCAACTAGTCAGACTGGCTACACATCGTGCCAAACTTTAATAAACCTAGGCCAGCTGTATTGTACAATTCTGTTATTTTGCACTAAAGGGGATGTTTAAATTAAAGAGAAGGATGCGTGGTTTAAAATTAAAACGGCTGTAGTTGTGGTCCCAGCAGCAACTGTATCGCCTGTGAAAAATCTCTATGATCTGTCAACTTCTCAAGTGTACTGTGCAGGCTAGATCAGCAATAGGAAACTGGACAGAGCCTTAACATTTATCATGTGGGAATGTTCTGTGTTGTTTGGAGAAGTCACATTCAAATTATAGGTGATCCCATTTCCTGTCTTGTGATCCTTGTAAGAAAACCTAACTGATGTTTGATGATCAGCAAAATTGCATGGACGTTTGTTGTTCCTTAGCAGTCAGGAAGAGAAAGAGATAAGTCGGGAAGGGATGCGAACAGTCATGATTTCCTTCTTGTAGAAAGCTCTTTCAAAAAATTGTGAGTTTTTCATAATCCTAATTTACTTCAACTGATTTTTTTTGTTTTAATTTTCTATTATTTTAGCATAATTAGATGTTCTGTTGTCTCTGAGAAGTTGATTCCTTTTCTAAGGTGAGTTCTGTGCATTGCCTATATATCAGTGTTGACACATTCCTGTGGGCTCTTCAGACATATTTGGTCATGGTGGAAGGATATCTCCTAACCAGTGGTGCCAGCTCCCCAGGCCTGGGCCCGACTGTTGAAGGGAGAGCAGCATAGCAACATGGTTTCTTGTGAGGGTGAGTAGCTAAAATTAATTGCCTAGGAGATCCTTTCCATTCCTGATTACTTCTGCTCAATGATTCAAGGCAGAGCTGGCCTCTAGATCCATCTGGAAGAGCTTTGGAAATGCTAAGATCTCAAGTTGCTCTCACTTTCCCAAGGGTAACTGGAGAAGTTAGTCTCAGGGTGAGGGAGCTTCTATTTTCTGCCTTGGCAACAGTGGCAATTGCTTTAGCTTTTCTGATTTGGTTTCCACTCTGATAGTTAAGAATCAATTCCAGAAACTACGCTGGATTTATTTGATGAGGTGCATGTTTGAAAATGAGACATGGCCTCCTGGACACACAGCTGGTGCAATATCTGGAAGTGACAAAAGTTGAGGTTTGCCTCAAGAAATTCACTTTCTACCCCAGCAAAGAATCTAAGATGGCTGCAATACCAAAGCCTGTTCCATTCAAACTATTTAGACTTAATTGGTAGTCTGCTTTATCCCAGCTCATCTTCAGCTGCAGAAAACACGAGAACAAAATGGAATGTGGTTTCCCAAGGCAGACATTTGCTGCTGCTTCAGCAGGGCTTTGCAGAGGGAAGCTGTTGGAAAGCCTTTTCCCCTGGAGGTGTGGCTTTGAATAAAGGGCCACACTTGTGAGCCAAGTGATGAACTTATGTCCTTCTATTCACTTTGATGGCATGCCCTTCATTTAGGCCCCCTGATAACCTGAGCTCAGTTATAATCTTAATCCGGCTGAGAAAATTTCCTTCTCAGCTTGGCAGTGCCTCAATGTGAATTTAAACTATAAAATGCACTTACAGTGAAAGCCTGTTTCCCCGTGATTCTTGTGGTTCTTCTGAAGCTCTTTCTGTGTGCGAACGATCTGTGAAAGCACTTTAAATACTCATGAACACGTTCATTAATTTGAAATTATTCAGTGAATGACATATGTAATTATGACTCAGTGTGTGGGTTGCCTATAAAGGATCAGCTCTGAAGCAGTAGTGGGGATTCATTTGATGCTGTTTGCTATTTGCATGATACAATCAGCCCCCATCAGTGTTGGGATAGTACTGCAGCTCTTTCTCAATGGCTCTTGAGTTTCCAAATCACTTTCTCAGTGTGGCCTGGCCTGGTTAGGGGACTGGCTGTGGCAAACTGGTCTGTGATCAGCGAGTTGGGGCAACATCATGACCCTTAAGCACATCTGAAGTTCCACATTTCTTTCCTTCTCCTGACAGTGCCTCACTCTCAGTCCTGCTGGGGCCATTGCAGTCTGGTTTGAAAGAGTTCCTGGGCCCTGAATCAGAGTCGCCCACGTGCCGTGCTCACCAACGTACTGTGCTGCTCCTGAGCATCTTACTCCTCTTCAGCAATTGCTTATGAAACTCTGCATGTAACACATTCATAATCACAGTATGTAGAACTGTTCCTCAAGATGCAGGCTGCCACTTACATGATTCATCGAATTCATTTTCCCTCTCTCTCTTTCAAGACATCTTCCTGCTCTCTTTGATGAATCTAGCTCAGCGCCTATTATTTATACAGGGCATACTCTGTCGCTGAGCAGCTGACACCCATGTGTATCTACATTGTTGAAGTAATGCTTTCCTAATAGTTAATGGTTGCTGTTAAGATTAAATCAATCATTTTAGATCAGATGGGGCAGAAGCACTGGAACTCAAGTTAATGTACAAACCAGGACAGCTTCCTTAACTCCTTTCATTTATGTAGAGCATTAATTAATAGAAACGCAGAGAATTTTAGAGCTTCTGTTTGTTCTGATATTTAGCAACAGCATAAACATAAATTTGCCATGCTCCTTACTAAAAATTGATTGGACATCTAATTAGTTAATATGATGTCTTTGTATATTATTTTTATTATCATTTTTACTTCCAGTGGGTTTATTGAAAGTAAAAGAAAGGCAAAATCTTCAGCTTGGAAAGTGCTGTTGTAGAATGTGGTTTGAATATAGCAAGATTGACAGGGTGAATGAAGCTGAAGGAGATGGTATTTGTGCTGGTAGCATTACATGGTGTTCAAGGCATGGCATATTTTGACAATTAGTGCAACTATTTCAGAGCTCTGTTGTTTAACAGAGTTGTAATTGAAGTTGTAGTGTGTGGTACATTTATGTTTACGTTTTGTGTTTAGACAGAGGTGCATTTGTTTAGAAGCTATAAAATGCAAAATTTGTTTCTTATTCCTCTATACTTTGCTTATCGAGGGAAATATAAACAAAATCATTTTGCAGTTTGAAATTATGTAGTCCTGAGAGGACAGTATTTGCATCTTAAATGTGACTTGAATATTAGCTTTATTTTTTACCTCTAAATAAAATTTTATGATTTGTACATTTGTTTAATTTGTATATTATGTGTGCCCCTAGAAAATAAACCTGTCAAAAACCGGAGGTTTCTAGCTATGGAAATAGCTTTTGGTATGGGATTTTTAGGAGTAATATTAATAATGCTCTTCACTTAGACCAGTATCTGAGTTTCTTTCTTGGAGACATTTTCATAGCTTGCAAATATTTTTTGCTACTCAAGGTTTCAAAAGAGAAAGGAAATTGGAAAAATCGGGTCTTTGTGTACAGCTTGCTACAAGAAGTGATGGATGAGCTTTGCCTTCCTCAGCAAGGTCTCCTTTGTAACTTTGCTGATAGGAGCAAGCTTTGGGTTTTCTCACATATTGCCGGTTCCAGCTGCACCTGTGAGACCTGTCCTCGAGGCACATCTGTTATTTTTGTGCCGCAGATTCTGTAGTGCTGCAGGGGCAGCATTCAAAACCCAAATTAGTCATAGGTGAAGTTCTCTAGTGACCGGGAGAGACAGAGTGCAAGAAGAGATCTATTGAAAAGACTGTCAGGGTTGCGCATTCAGAGATGCATTCTGGTGAGGCTGCATGTCTGCACTTTGCTAAGAACTAATTGCTGTGGAGCAATTACTGTTTCTCTTCAATTTTGAGCAAGCATTCCTTGTTAACGCTGTGCAAATGCTCTGTTCTTCCCAACATGGGGGATGGGAAGTCATGTGGAGACCGTCACATGCTAAGAGTTGTTAAACGTTCTCTCTCGAAGAATAAAAACTGGATGTTCTGTAATACAAATTAGTAAATTCTGCAAGAGGATCAATTGTCCTTGGAAAACAAAGCTCTTTCTCTTATTGTTTCTATGAATATTTATAGACATGGGCAATGATGTTGCCACAAAGATTCTGCAAATTTATACTGAATCTTTCTGAAAGTTGGAAAATCAACATTGAAATCTTAAAATGGAGACAGTATTGTTCCTTGCTCATTTGTACTGACATTGATTTTAGTTGTCAAACAATGCTAACATAAAAAGAAGTAAGAGACCATTCATATTTGCACAAATGAGGATTAGGCCCTGATGATTCATTAAGTGCTGCTGCACATACGCTTTATAGATGTTACTGTTCTTGCCTTCATCTGAGATGTTTCGGTTTCTTGGGAGCTGTTTAGGATTTGTTTCAGGTTTGCAGAGTATAGGAAAATTGTTTTTACAGTGAAAATCCTGAATGTGATATCTGGTGTCCTTTGGAAGTAGCTGATGTTAGAGCTGATCCCCAGATACAGAGAATCTTTTCGTGGCAATAGTGAGTTAATGCTTGTTTTTAGCAGATCATATTGAGTGCTTTCTCATAAGATACTTCATAACTATCAATGCCACCCAAGCATTTTGGACCCAGTTTTGTCCTGCTGGATTCAACCTGCCCACAGGTTTGCTGAATGAGCCTGGAGCACAGCCCATTGCCTGGGGGAGCTGCCAGGTCCTCTCTGGCACGGCAGGCATCCCTGGGCTGGAGGGAAGGGGCTGGGGCACATTGTACTTTCTTAACACCTGACTGGCGGTCAGCTGCAGTTTGACACTGGAACTGGTCTGTTTTCCCTAAACTGGAGAAATGTATCAGTTGTGCCTTGTGAAGGAGGAGGCCTCTTTAGCTACAAAAGCCCCTTAAAGCTGGCCAGTAGTTGCTGCCCTAAGGAAGTGGAGGAATTTAATAGTCAGAGATGTCAAATAACACAAAAAAATTGTAAGAACTCGGATTCTGCCCTCAAATATGAGCACTGCCAATCCAAATGGAAGCTCCCAGTTGGGTTGTCCTGCTTTTATCCCAGGCCCCTTGCCTGTTATGTCAGATTATTATTATAATTTTTCGTATTATATATGAAGGGGGTAGGAGTTTAAATGGCAACCAAAGATTAGCTTGCCTTACAGTCCCACTTTCCAAATTTGGGAAGCCTAACTGGTAGAGAGTGCTATTAGCAAATTTTGATCCCAAACTGTGTTATTTGTACATTTCTGTAACAGTCAGAGGCCTTGATATGGAGTCATGTTAAAGTCCATGATAATTCTTCGCAGTTCTGATCCCAGAACCTAAAATAAAGTAATTGGAAATACCGCACTGTATACTTTAAATGGTACTTCCATACTCCTCTTTTAGAAAATTACATACTAAAAGTGCAACTGCAGAGTGAGAGAATGAGCACCTATAGGAAAAAAAAGGAGGGAAGCAAAAAGGGAAAAAGTGGGCTCCTTCATTTCTGAAAAGAGAGAGCAGGTCTGAACACAAAAAGGTTTGGCAGTGTATACCTACAGAATGAAACTGCTGGTGGCAGCTCAGAGCTTCTTGGCAGTACAGCTGCCTGAATAGGCAACGGAGTGACTTTTTTTTTTCTGTTTTATAAGCTGTAAGTATACTAAGACTTCTGTCAGTCCCTTCTGTCTTGTTCGAAGGGGGCAGAGAGGAACCATGGCACTGCACTTCTTCATAGCATCGTTTTTTTGGCAAAGCTTTTGAAGTGTGCCTGAAGTAGAAATAAAGCTATGGAAGCAGAAAACTGAAAGGGTGGAGGCTGCAAAATACCATCCTATAAAATCACAAGGGCAGAAAAGCTGGAGGGAGAAAAAGGAGAAGCTTCTTGATAGACTCTGAAAAGGCTCTCTGGTTTAGTTAGGAACCTGTGAAGAGGCAAAGGACTGTGAGGAAGAGCCCTTTCAGCAGGGGGAAGGCTGCTGGTCATGTAAAGGAAGAATCTTCCAGACTATCCAACCCAGCCCACAGCAGGAGGATTGGAACTGGGTGAACTTTAAGATCTCCTTCCAACCCATTCTATGATTCTGTGGTTCTATGATATAAGAAGACCTTGAGATATTAAATCTTGGTTTTAAGATACTAATAAATTATCAAATATTGTAATAAATAACGATAATGATAAGATCACCTGAGCATTCTTGCTGGCTCTTGTGACCTCTGAAGTATGTCTGAAATTTTAAATATATATTTTTTCACAATAATACTTAGACCTTAATGCACATTTATTCCCCTAGACCGTTTCACTATAATATCTCAGCTGATTAATCATCAGTTCAAATCTACACATTAAACAGGTCTTTTTTTTTCCTGATGAAACTGAAGCTGGAAGTCACATCGCAACTTGCTGTTCTCCATGAAGGTACTTTAAAAGATGGTCTCTGAGCAGAGACTGTACATAAATCTCACAATTTATTACATTCATTAGTATCTAGATAAAGGTTATTAGACAATCAATCAGGGCCATGTCTCATTACCCTTTAGTACTTGGGATGTTTTCGAGGTTTTCATTATAGAGTCACGTTATTTTCTTCCCTGCTACTGAGCAAAGAACTCCTCCAAGTGGATATTGTCTAAACTGGAGTATTGGAACATTAAGAAGAGACCACATGAGAAATTCTAATGACTCAGGCAGTATATTTGCCTTCCTGAATGAATACAAAGGAGGAGATGTTCTTTCCAGATGGAGAAGCGGATGAGTCACTTAAAGGGCAGATAAAATGCAAGGTCTGTGGGAGAGAACATGATGTGGCAGATAGAGGTAGTAGCTAGCAGTGTAGTTTTGGCTGTGAAGACAAACCAGGATATGAGTGTGTCTGGTGTGAACTTTTGTCTCACTTTTAGCTTTTGCAAGAGCACCGGCTAGGTACTGCCAGGCTGTTTCTGCAGTAGACCATAGGAGAATGATTCTGTTCAGATCAGCAGTCACAGGACTGGTGGGAACATTCTCTGCCCAGTGGAACTGCATTCATGCATGCTGACAGAGAATTAACTTCTGGATGCTTATCTGGTGCTCCAGCCCTTTTCATTTTTCAACCTGGGGCTAGTAAACTTAAGTCAACTGCTTTTCTCAAAGCATTTCAACATTTAGGCGCTGTTTATCTGGACTCCTCAAGTACAGAGGCAAGAAAAATCACCAAGATTTAAAAATAATAATTGAATTTATATAAATATCAGTGGTATTTCCAGCCAAGCTATGGGGAAGTAGATTTGGGAGGTTCCAATACGTATATTGGGCCCAGTTTACTCTGCTATCCCTTATTACTAATGATACTTGCATCCACGCTAATGTTTGAGATAGTTGTTCACAAGATCTCTTTTCTATCCTCTGTATGTATGTACTGTGCACAGGGATGACTAATGACTGCATGAGCTTTGTGACATTTACAGTCTAGTATGGAACTAGATTGCTAATAGGTTTATGTCCTAGCTTCAATTTACTGATCTTTTGCCAAAAGTCTCACTGAAACTGAGACTGTTTTGCGTTGGTTCTGGTTTTTCAAACTCTGATTTTAAACTGCAGGTAACACATTCCTATCCTGCTGAAGGTGCTTTTAGTTTTAGAACAGAATAGAATAATAGAGTTGGAAGGGAATTTTTCTGATAATGTAGTCCAACTGCCTGATCGCTTCAAGGCTAACCAAAAATTAAAACATATTTATGAGGGCATTATCAAAATGCCTCTTGGACACTTACAGCTTGGGGCAACCACCCTCACCTTGCAAGGAATTCTGTGCCAGTGCTTGACCACTCTCATGGCAAAAAAATTCCTATAATTCAGTCTGAGCCTCCTCTGGTGCAGTTTTTTGCCATTTCCATGCATCCTGCTTTTGATTCTCAGGAGCAGAGCTCAGCAGCTCCTTTTTCATTTTCCACCTCAGGAAGCCGCAGAGCAATGAGCCTCAGAGCCTCCTTTTCTCCAGACCAGATTACCCAAATGTCCTCAGCTTCTCCTCACAGGATATGCCTTCCAGCCCTTGTACCAGCTTTGGTGCCTCATCTGGAAGCTTTTAGGGACCTTATAATCCATTTTATATAATGGAACCCAAAACTGCACACAGTATGCAAGGTGAGGCTACATCAGTTGGAGAGAGATCATACTGTAGTGGGAGAATCTTGCTGGCTATGCTGGGTTTAATGCACCCCAAAATATGGTTTGCTGCCAGGCATGCTGCTGGCTCACACTGAGCCTACCGTTAGCAGCACTCCCAGGTCCCTTGCTTCTGAGCTGCTCCTCAGCCACTCATCTCCCATTTGTACCTGTGTCTGGCTTTGCTCCATCCCAGGCGCAGCACCTGGCATTTGCCTTTGTTGAACTTCATGCTGTTGCTCATTGTCCAATTTTAAATTGGGATTTTGTAAGTGTGAATCTTTTTGTGAAGCTCGTCTGTTTTCATTGTACATCTCAGTCTCTCTTCCCTCCGGCCTGATGAGACTTGAGAAGAGGAAAAGAAGCTCCTTACTCTTGCTGCTGCACCCTGTGCCGTGCCATGGCACATACTGTTGTCTGCTGCGCTGTGGGAGCTGGGAAGAGCAGCTCTACTTCTGAATGGAGCAATTCAAGCTGCATGGCAATTTGTCAGGAGTTGTGAATCTTGTCCAAGCAATGATGCTTTGTCATTTTTTTTTCCCATGTGAAAGCTGTGGTTTGCTGTCAGACAAAGCAAGTGTGATAGAAGGGTAATTGCCTAACACTCTTCAGGAGAGACTGGGAGAGCGGAAAAGTGTGTGACTGATTATTATTGTATGATCCATTTTGTATAATAGAGGCACAAAGTTATAATCAGACAGATCTTCGCCGCGGAGCTGGTCAATGTGATTTTGAACAAAGCAAGTATTGACTAAAATTGTTGACTTTTGTGTTTTATAATGATGTTAGTGAATTTTGATATGAATGCCACTTGAAGACAAAGTCATTCAAATTTGCACAGCTGATGGGATTATTCAAGGGAAGAACATAAAGTTACCAAGATATGCTGTGTTCTAAAGGTTGATGAGTTGGGACTTACATTTGTCATTAATCCTACAGTAGATCATAAATGTGTGATTTTTAGTTTTTTTTCCAAAAATTGTTTCTGTTGAAATACATTGATACATTTATTCCAGAGCAGAATCACGAAACTTGCTCTTTGGTATTGCTCTATGTCACCAGAGCAACTGGGAAATGAACTTCCATATGCTCTTTTAACTGGGATATGCTCAGTTTGCTGTTGTGTCAAAGGACTTGCTGTAAATTAAATTAGAAGTTGCTTGACTGCTTATCAAGTTCTTTGCCTCATCACTAGTGGAACAGCATGCCAAAATGACTGAAAGTTAATATCATGCTCTCTGACATCAGTCCTAGTGTTGTATCACACACAGAATGAATTTTCATTGTCAGTAAAATTTAAAAAACATTTACATATATCAAACTCACAATTCTGGAACCCTGTAATGTCCTTTCAGTATATGACATGGATCCCAGAAGCAAAGTGACAGCTATATATCTATCTACTGGATTGTTCATTATCAGCTGAAGACAGGGGCATAATATCATTGCACATTTTCTCCCGTGAATGCCTGTGCAGAGTGAAATGAAGATGGAAAATGGGAAACTGTTGCTCACAGTTTTGCTTTGGTGGCAACATCCAATATAAGTTTCAAATATTTTCAGAGATGCAGGGTTTTCCATTTTCCTAGGTTCCTTCCCTTTGCTTCTTCCTGCAAGGCCAGTCCTTTGCATGGATCACAAAAGTTGATGAGATCCTGGCAGGGTGCTCCTTAGGAACCCCATCAATGTGTCTGCTCAGCGTGGTGGGCCTTCCTAAAAGCTGACCCAAAGCAGCACCTCATGTCAGCAGTCTAGAGATCTGCTTTGAAAAGCAGCAGATAACAGGAGCAGTGAAAGAAAAAAGCAGCTAGCGTGAGTGTCTGAGGGCTGTGTGGGAAGAAGGGTGAAATCTCCAGTCCTATGCACAGCGCATGCCTGCTGCACGTGTTGGTCACAGCATCACTGTTGACCAACAAATTGCATCTGTTTCATCCTCCTTGAAGCAAAATAAATAAAGTAGCATGCTGAGCAGTCCTAAGAAAGCACAGTATTCTCCTTATCTGCAGTCCCCATACCGTGTAGGGAAAGGAGATCACTAAGCATGTCCCTAGTGCTTTGTACCAATACTGATGTTTTATCCTTTGGGACATCCCCACTCATTTGTGAAGGGCTTCTTAGACATGATCTGACCATCTTCCACTGCATCATTAGGAGCAGCTGGATGCTGGGGGTGGGCTCTGTTGTGGTGAATTCATACATACACAAAGGTGGGGAGAACAGACTGGGCAGGTACTAATCCATTCCAAGGTTAGGTAGTTACAGTCCCATAAGCCTGCTTGTAGGCTTTGCCAATGTTTTTATTGTTACTTTCAGTGCTGGAAAGCCAAGAGCTACTTCTTCAGCTTGTAGAGGTTATCATACCTTGTGTGATCATGCATCCTACAGAGAATTTCAAATGAAGTGAATGAGAGGAGGCCAGGTTTTACTGAGATAGTTTGCTATTAAGGATTTAAAAGGGAAGGAGTAGCAAACCATACCTCTTAATGACATGTTTCTGTTACAGTGTTGAGTGAACATCCATCCCATTCTTTTGGGGATAAGTTTTTGCTGCTGTGGGCGAGTGCCTGGGATCTGTGTGAATCTCAAAGTTCATCTGGAGCTGTAACTGCAGTGCTGGCACCACAGCGCTGGCACACTGCTCTGGCATCCAAGGCTCTGGAATGCTCCCGATCTTTTGACTGTATTCTTCATACTGTCTATGCAGAACAACAATGTCCAAGGGATGCTACTGCACTTTACCACCACCCTGCTCACATAGCTGTTGCCATTGAGGAAGGACGCTTACATTTGCTCCCAGCACAGGCATAGCTGGGGTGAAGGTGTGTTACTGATCTTCAGACTGGCTGCCTTGCAATTTTGTTTCAAGCTAACTTTCATTTTTCTTAGCGCTGTTGTGGGTTGGTATGTGTTGATGAAATCATTGTGTCTCATGCCACCAGGCGCGTTCACATCTGGCACATTCCATGGAGAGTAACAGTAAAAGAACAGAACAAACTTAATGAGGAGTGTGGAGATTTGCACGGCCTGGCACAGGACACCTAGAAGAGGTTTTTTTATTTGTTTGTTGTGTGTGTGTGCAAAAGTAAGCAGTTTGGCATTTGGAGGATTCAGTTTTAAAACTACAGGTAACTGCAGATTCACTTGGTCTTGGGGCACTAGCAGTGGTGGAGAGGAGATGGGAGGAGATGGGAAAGAGAGAGGAAAGCTCTCTTTGGAGGACTTCTGCGTTTTCTGGTGTATATTTTCACATTTCAGCTTTTGATTACATTTCAGTGTTCAGCAATAATCCTGTAAATCCCCGTGTTTGCCATTTGCAGCAGCAGTGATGGCTGGCATCAACGAACTTTAGAGAAGTAGATTTTCATGTATTGCTTAATTGGGTCATACCAATTAAATGCTTGGTACTTTGTCATTACAAGAAGTTGTCATAAAAATGGAAATATAAAGCAACTGTGTCTTGACACATTGCATTTTTTGCTCCCTGAAAAGTATTTGCATGTAAAAATTGAGAATAAAATTATTTACATTCACAAAAGTAAAAATTATGTGTGAAGATCTGGTGTATGGATAGCAGAGTGCATCCCACAGCACTGCAGATGGAGGCTGTTGCTGCAGGCTGAGTCACGATGTGCTCAGGATTTGTCACAGGCTGATGTCAGTTAATTGATAAATTCCGCATATTCATTTTTTACTGCTGATGCTCTATCAACCCAATAAAATACATCCACAAGGATGTCTTCAGCTGGAAGTCTGTTTCCATTGTGACTGCACTGCTGGAATCAGAATGTATTTCCCTCTTTATTTGAGATAGGTCTCTTATTATAAAATGCTGTCAGAGAAATAGAATTGCCACCCACTGAAACCAACATAAGTCATGGACAAGTGGGAATATAAGTGGATTTAAAGCCGTAGACAAGAGATTTACCCTATTTGCTACATTCAGGAATGATTGTGGGTCTTCAGGCTGGGATATGGCTCTATCTTGGCGGAGCAGGTTACCTGGTTAATACCGCGCTTCAGCTTTGGACAGTAGGCAAATGTTTGTTGATATGGCGAACCCTGAGGTTTACTGTGTCCCTTTCAGGAATGAACTGATTTAAAGGTCTGATCCCTCCCTGAAGAGAGAAAGTAGAGACCTGAGGGTGGCAGCTGCCTTGCTGCCTTCAGAGCTCTCATGAGCATTGTATTCTTTTATCCCATTTTACAGAGATGTTGACTCCTTAGAGCATCTCCTTGCTGCGATACACATATGCAAACCTCACCTTACATTTCCCTCTTAGCTGCCAGCTGCAGTTCTGGCAGGTATGTTTTATTGCCTCCAGTGTGAAGGGTACCACCTGCAGCTGTGGGGGCAAAGGGCCAAAGGAAAAGATTATGTGAATGGCAAACCTCTGGCAAGTGATCTGTGCCACAGCTTCATTTTGCAGGCTGCCTCCTGATACTGGGTTGGGTCCCAAAACATAGCTAACAATTCTCCTAGAAGACATTAGTCTCCTAGCCCTATGTACAGCATCGCCAGATATCATTCCACTTCAACTGGCACCAAGTGCACTGCTTGCTGCAAGGCATGGCCGAACTTGGTTGTCTTGAGTTTGTGTAGTGCTTTGACACAGAGGTTACTATGTATCGTATTAGCTTTTTCAGAATACTGTCATAAAGCAGGAAGAAAAATCATCTTTCTTAGTAAAAAATGAGGGAAGTAGGAGCATGTGGTTTATTTGCTCTCTGAAATTTGGGGGGGGGGGGGGGAGGGGGGAGGGGTCCATCAGTTACCATAGTGATGAGTGCTCTGTGTTAGAATGGGACAGCCTGGCACACAGAGACAACCTTGGTCCCAGCAAGGGCCAGGCAACACTGTGTGAGACAGTGTGGGCAAGAGTCTTAATAGGTGCTCATGCAAAGGGATTTAAAATACACTTTAATCAAGACATTTGTCATTCCTTTAACTCATTCAATGAAAGGATTCCACTAGGGTTGAAAATATTCCTTTTAATTATTTTGGCAAGTTTCATAAATTAAGCTGTCTTAATGAAATGCAGACTTCGCTCTATCACTACCAGCGTTCAGCATGCTTCATGTGTGAAGGATTGTTTTCATTTATTCTTTCACATATTTCTTCTTTAAAAAGAATTCTAGATTCTTTTTTTTTTTTCTTTTTATTTTCTCTCCTTTTTCCCCTTTCTATCTCTGTAGTATTACTGCTGCTGAAAATGTGAATCACTGTTTGAATCACTGTTCTTTGAGACCATTGGAAATATATGCTTTTGGGTGACAAATTTGTTTTTCACACATGCAGCAAATATCCTGTGGAAGAAATTATTCTAAGGAACTGAAGACAGAGAGATGCAAGATTCAAAGTGATTTTCCACACCCAGCGGGGATTGGGAAGTGACAGGAGTGGACTAGGCTGGGGGTTTACATCTTAACCCATCTATATTTCAGGATGAAATTTGGACTTAAATGTCTGAGTCAGACACCACTACCACTGTCAGTTCCAGATGGGGAACACTGGAGAAGCAGTTCCAAGTTACCAGTCTGAATATTTTGTGATAAAAAATTTGCAAAATTTCTGGGGTCGTTACTTCAGACAGATATTTCCCTTCTTTAGGAGCTATTATAATACGCTTTCTCATGAGTGTGTTGGAGATTTGTGAACGCTCCCAGGGACTTTAGAACAGCTGCTGGAATTGGGTCCTCCTGCAGAGCCAGAATCCCGCTGTGTCACTGAAGCAGGCCTCTTGCTGGGGTGAAGGGTCATTTACTGAACTGAAGTACTCGGTGCTGACATTTAACTTTCACTTGCTTACAATTGTGACTTCCTTGCCTTACAGTTTTTCTCTAGGCTAGAACACAGTAAAAAAGACCATAGATATGACATTCCTGGTTTGGGAACCAGGAAGAGCTGGAAAACGTCTCAGAGGATGCTCTTAAAAATGTTGTGCTGCACTGCACACTTCTGTTTATCCAGAATGTTAGGTAACACGGAGCCCGCAGTCCTTCACTCAGCCATAGCCTTAGGGGCTGGCTGGAGAAAATGGAAGCCTTTCTTATATTTATAGTGGCTTTGCTAACAATTTTACACTATGGAACTGCTGAACATTCTACCACAGGGAGCTGTGGTTCTTTCTATTCAGTTCAGAATAATCTTATGTAGGGAGGCTGAAACCTTTTCCTCTGTTGCCTCTAATAAATATTACATGCCTGACATTTGAGCCTTGCATCTCACAGTCACCGGGATCCTTCTGATAGCAGAGCCTGAGGCCCTATTAGGTGAAAAACCAACTGTGCTGGCATCTAACTTGTGAAACCTGTTCTCCATGAAGTGTCTTAAAAATGACCCCAACATCCTGGCTGGGAGCAATTTCAGCAGCTCAGCTGATCCCGTGAAAGCTCCACTTGGTTGACAGCACATAATCTTGTCTATGGAATAACACTGCCTGGTTTTGTATTAACACCCCAGGGTCTAGATGGACTCTTTGGGATGCAGGAAGAATCAAACTCAAGGTATCACTCCAGACATGTGTTGTACCTGTGGCAAATAAGCAGAATGAACACAACCCAAAAGTTCTAGTTTATTTTTTAATGGTCATTAATCATTTGGGGTGTTTTTTCTTAATGTTATATTTGTGTTGTTTTTTTTCTCTCTGTATTCTACTTATGTGTTTGCAGAAAAAGGAGTAGAATAAAAATTGCACTTGGAATTTACTTGGAGCTGCCTGTCAGGCTCTGAGGTCAGGCTAAAATGCATCCTGTGCTCAAAACAACACCAGAATTTCTCATATCATTAGGTCTGAATAACTATTTCCCTCCCAGAATTACTCTCTCTTTTGGTCTCACAGGAAAAAAAAAGCTGGCTTTTTCCACATCCATGTGAGTTTTTTGCTCTTAATTCATGTCAGGAGGCATTTTTACATTTGGACACTAATATGTCTTGCAGGTTCAAAGTACAGAGTCTGTCAGATGCATGTCATGTCAGAAGCCTCAAGAAAGTGGTCTTAATCTGTGCAGACTTTAGACAAGGTAAGAAGATAGGACAAAAAAAAAAAAAGAAAAAAAAAAGAAAAAAAGAAAAAAAAAAAAGAATCAATGATCATGTGAAAGAATGACTTTCTGCAGGGGGTCCTAAGCTACTTGAGTCTATAGAGGAGGTGGAGACCCAGAGAGGAGAAGAGCAAAGAGCTGGGAGATGAAACCAGCAGTTGACTGGGTGCTGAAAAAAAGGAGAGAGAAGAGAGAGAAGATGCCAGACTTGAAGGAACAAGGATGCTATTCTGGGTTCAGTGGGTGGGGTGAGAGAAGCCCAATGACAAGGAGCTGAGAAGAACACGCGGAACTTTTCTGCAGTACACATCACTCCCTGTTTCATCGACAGACACACATATATTATAAAACTCTGCGTGGGGGAACCACATGGTGGTTTCCTCTATCTTTTAAAAAACTCAAATGAAATATTTGAAGATTTACCACCTGTCAGCTTCTTCAGATTTTTTCACCTTTGCTTTCTCAGTTGTTGGAGGCAAATGTTTTCTGTCGTTTGCTGCTAGCTTTCCCTGCCCACCTCCCCACAGCAGCCACTGAGCTGACATGGCTCTGGGCAATGCTTCACGCCTCTCAGTGACAGAAATCCCCCTGCTTGCCCACGGACCAGGCTTGCTCTTATGGCACTCAGCAGTGGAGCAGGGCCAGGAGTGACAGGAAGGGTGGCTTTTCTGCGCCTGGGAGAACAATCTGTGAAGGATTACGTGGGCAGGAAAAGAGGAAAGGTGGGAAGTATGTCTGCTATGTCCCAGGCTTGAGAGACTTGAGGGATGGTTCAGTCTGCACAGAGAAAAGTTTCAACGAGACCTAGATGCACAGCTTGTGGAGAAGATCTCTCCTTAGCAGGATTCATAACCTTTGCTTTAACTGTCTTTTTCATCCCCTCATTTTCATTTGTTAAGCATGGAAAATGTTGAACACAACAGCGACAGAAATGAGTGGCCTCCCTAGAGGCGTTAGAAGAGTCTAAATGTAGGAAACTGGGATTTCAGGGTGATGAGGATACCCTGAGAGTCTGCATAGATTCAGATGGCCTCAAACACATCACTGAGGATTGCTGCTTGCAAATTATTTTCTTTGTTTCATGCAGTGGTTCTCCCCCTTACAAGAAAAAAGAGAATGTTTGAATCTGTCAGAGTAGAAGATACCCTAATCAATCTAACACATGCATAGCGTATTTACGGTTTTATATGTGCTTTTGTTGATGGATCTGGACATGCAGCATGCTAATTGCTGTTCTCCAGAGAGGTTAGGAGGAGAATCATTAAAGGAGAAGTCCTTGGCGTAATGAAAAATTGTGATGGTCTTTTCCAGCTTTCTTCAGTGTGCTTGTGAACAACAGGGTGGTTCGCCTGATTTTAAAAAATATTATATATTTTCTAGTACATGTCCGTAATATCATTATGTAAGAGCTGTTTACAGGAATTAAAAGGATGAGTAAGGCAGGCATCATCCCTCACAAGGGCAAGCAACATCAGGATTAAAATGCAAAATGGATTATATTTATTTGGAATTTTCTCTGTCATTTAGTACAGGTTCTTTAATTTGTTTCTCTCTCCTTAAAATTGTGTATTGAATTTAATTAAATACAGCATAGATTTATGAGTCAGGGCAATATGATTTTTTTTTAAAGCAAGCTTATTTATTCCTCAGATGTGTTTTCTCAAAGGTGTTGTCATTATATGCCTGGATTACTGCTGGCACTGCAGAAAGTTCACTCATATGCAGTAACTGCAGATAGGAAAGACACTTGTAGGCTTGATGAAATCTGCCAGTCCCGGTGGCCACGCAGCTACACTCATCTGCATCAATTACTTAAGGCTTTGCCGATGATGCATCTTTAATTACTCACCATGGAACTAATACTTCTAGACACATGCATGGTCTATCTCAAATATCCTGTAATCGTAGCGTATTTACTTTGTAAGTTTGTCTAGACTCTTCCACAATTCTCTTTATTTATTTTTTCCTTCAAGAAATAAAAAAAACAAATCTGTGTAATTTAACGTTGATGCAAATGGTTAGCATATCTGAGGGCTCTGTGAGATCATGCCCGTCAGCAAGAACTGAAAAATTCAGTCATTAAGTTGATGACAATAGTAAAGAGGAAAAAAATACCATTGGTAAAAATTAGTTTGCGACCCTTTCTGGCTACAGATTTCCAGATAGGTGGTGCTGTAAAGTTAATGAGGTAGCTTATCACAGTTTGTCAGTGGCGGATATATAATTGTTAATTAATGCAGATTTCGATTATTTCTGTAAATCAAAAGACAATAAGGGATCTGATTAGGTCTATTTCACGTGTCCGGCTCACCCAAGAGAAGAGCTTTTGTTCTCATGAGTAAGGGCACGTTATTCATGTTCTGTATGCCTGCATGTATTGTTCTCAAATACACCTATATACGGCTACAATTGTGTGAGAACAGTCTGACCCAGCCACACCAAATTCAATGGAAAGACCCTGACTGAATTAAATTAAGTGAGAGGAAGCACAACCTTGCTTTAGGGGTTTCTCTGTTCCTCCAGTGATTGTAACACTCTGAAAAAATTACTGATTGTTGGGTTCAGAACCTTAGAGTGATGTAACTGCAAACTATGCTCATGATAGTTATTTTGTTGGGTTTGCCTTTACCAGTGCTTAATAGAATGGTTTTAATTCATATTTTTAAAAATTGATAATGATTTTCTTTTTGTTTGTTTTTGTTTTTACAAGAGTAAAGAATATGTAAAATTCCAGGTTAAACTGAGCCTGTGGCAACCTTCCCATTGCTTTCAAATAGAAGTTCACTGGCAGGAAGTTATTTACCAAATAGATATATTCCATTTCCAAATGGGTGCTGCACCTTATCATGGGATAGGGCTCAATCTAAGGAGGTCCTGTGTCAGCCTCACCTTCATTGTTGGCACTATTTCTACTAAAGCTGTGTGAAAATTTCATAAACTCCTATGAAATTTGAGGCCAATTTATTTCAGTTCCTTAAAAGGGGCAGAAGTGGCAGAGGAATTTCATACAGTTTGAGGAAGCCGAGGTGGTTTGGGATTTTAATCAGATATTACAAGAGAAGTCTTTGGTCACAATCAAGTTTTTGATCAAACTTGACGTTTTCAGCTGAATTTCATGTTCCAATCTGAGATTCATTCAAACTCTTAACTGAGAGAGAAAGGATAGTTGTCAACTGATATTGAATGAAATTTTCCTAAAGGTGAAATGTCTCATTTGTTAAGTTGTATGTTATTGCTACTATGGCCACTTTTTAACAACGATTTGTACTGTTGTTTCTCTTTAGTAACAAAAATGGTGAGAATATGAGGACTGACATGTTGTTTTGGAAAGGCACAAAAATGTGTGGGTATGATGCAGCCATATGTGAGAGAAAGAAATGGGACATGGTAAGTAAATCAAGCAGGAATATTTTTCATTTCTCCTATGAAAAAGCAGAAATACTCCTAAATTTTCACCTTTAATTTTGTTGCCGTGCACCTGGCAACCCATGTTCTCTTAGCTCTGTGCCTGTGCTGGACTATCGGGTAAAACCTACCCGGGCCAAAGAACGGCACATGAATACCAATATGGTGAGCAGAAAAATGGCGTTTATTGCGTTGTGCGATTTACCTATATACCTATCCTACGTCTTCTACGCCCCTTATGCATACATTAACCCTTCGACACCGAGCAAGGGGAGAGTCCTACCACGTCACATCCCGAATCCTCGCTGTCGCCTACTACAACAAATTTAGATCAAAGGATTAGGAGAAATGAAGTAGGCATTTGTAAGGAAGAAGAGAGAATTCATAATTACCACGTATCAAGTCTCATCTTTTTAAAATGAAGATTACAGTTTTCTGTATCTTTGTGGTCTGCCTATTAAGTTACTGGTTGCTGTCATGAGTTTAATGTATTTAAAAAAATATATAGAAGCAATCATGCATAGGCTATAAGCCTTCTGAGTTACGTTCTGGTGCATTAGCCATGGGAATTCATGTCTTCCACAGAAGTTTTTTTCAGTGAACTAGTTTAAAAAATATGAGATGCTTCCTGCAACTTGTTTTCAGCTTCACAGATTATAAAGGTAGAAGGGAGGAGTCTGCTTGTCCAGTCTGATCTCCTGGTCACAATATTATTTTTTCTTTGCAGTAGAGGATATCTTCTGGGAAATGGGGGTATAAAGATAGTAACTTTTGGTGAGCTGCCATGCTCACCATAAAATTATTTCTGGTGAGATTTTGTGTAGTCTTCATCACTAGCATTGTCTTTACCTGCCAGACTGAGGTGTCTCTATAATTGCATTCCAACTGTAAACTTCACCATAGCATGAAATAGTTTCCTTTCTCTGTGAGTTTATGAGACTAAAACTTTCCTCTAAATTATGTTGGAAAGACATCTGAAAAATAAAAAACTAGCAGCTGGGAGGCTGACTAGCATCACATTCGTAGACTCTGAAAGGCTGGTCAGCAATACTGCAGGTGCTTCAGATCTTGAGCTTAGTAGTGTCATAACCTAAACATGCTTCTTAGATGATTGAAGGGGGATTTAAAATCTGATCTTCGTTTTCTTTTCTAAATCTGTCCATATCTGTACACACATATGAGCTCTTCTGTTCACACATTGCTTTTCTGTGTGGTCAAACCTTTTAGACTGTGCATAGAGAGACTGTCTAAAAAATAATGTTCAAATTCTGATTGTTTTATGGTAATCGTTCAACAAATGAGTTTCTGAGTTAGTTCCAAGAGGAGGCTGCATGCCTCACAGGGAGGTGGGCGTTTTCATAGGCATTGTATGTGAGGAAATTCTTGAGTCCAGGGCCATGAAAACGAGATCCCTGGAAATCTATTTAAGCTGGAGCTCTCCAGAATGTCAGTTCAAAACTGATGTGGGAATTTTTAGGCTCAGGCTCTTGCAGCAGAACAAGTCAGATCCATGCAGGGATGCCAGGGCTGGGGTTCCCAGCCAGCCCTTGCAGAAAGGAGGCTGAGGTCATTTGTACCCTTGGGGACTGAGGTACACTGAGCAATGGGACATTGCTCCCTTCTCAAATGCCTAAAGCACTTGAGCTGTGAAACTTCAGCAGTTTTACTGTAATTTCAGTGGCAACTGTCAGAGTGCTAAAAAGCATATTGTGTTTCAGAATCAACATATGCTGGCATTTCTAAAATGAATTTCTCATCTCCTCTAGGATTTCACATTATAGGAATCATGAAATATCAGAATTTCCTCTCTGTTTTTGTTTCTGTCCTGAAGAGTCTTGATCGCTGTTGCTGCAGTTCCCTGTACCTTTTTCATCTTCAATGCGTTCCAAGGTGGAGCAATCAGATTTCATGCAACATGAGGCTCACTATAGGGTTATAAAATGACACAATAGTATTTTCTCTTTTATTATCTCTTCCTTTCTAATAATGCCTAACATTTTATTTGCCTTTTAAAATGCTTCTGAGTAGCAAGCTGATGTTTTCATGGTACTATATATTATAACTCCAAGATAGGCTCCTTGAGGGGTAGTAGCTAATTTAGACTCAGTCGTGGAATATGCACAGTTAAGGTTACTGTTCCTTGTGTGTTACTTCACATTTATTGACACTGAATTTTGTCTGTAAGTTTATTGCCTAATCATTCTATATCATGACACTCTTGTGCAAATCTTTGCAGTTTGATTGCCTTTTTACTGCCTTGAATCACTTGTAATCACAGTATCAAATGTTGCTATTCTGGCCAGCCCTTCTCCAAATAGTTTATTAAAAAACTAAATAGTGAAAGCCTCAAGGCAGAGTTTTCATTTGAATCCTTCCTACTTATCTCTACTTTAGTTTCCTTTTAATCTGTTATTAATCCGTAATAAAACATTCCTATGGCGTTTTATGAACCTTTGGTTAAAAAATCCTACTGAAAACTCTTCTAGAAATTTTAACTACAAGATAAAACTAGCTTTTCCATGCCCTGCTGAGAACTCAAACATGTCTCTGTGGTACAGCTTACCTGTAAAAGGACTGTGTTGACTGACTGTTTTTTATTATAACAGGTTTGTTCCTGTATTTTCTATTCTTACATAATATACATTCCTATATAAACTTTGTTCTTATAAATTTAGTTTTAAACTAAAAGAGGATATATTTATATTAATGTGTTCTACTATTCTATTCTACTGTGTTTTCCTTCTTGGAGACTTTTGCAGTACTTGAAACATATCTTCTTGCTTCTAGTAGATTCTGTTATTGAACCACATTGGCTTTCTTGAGCTCCTTGAAGATTTTTTTCATACATCACATGCTTTTGCTGATGTCATTATATATAACGTCACCCTCGAAAATGTAACATTTTGTCTATTGCTTCTGAATTCCCTTACTGAAAATAAGCACAAGCACAGGAGATTTTTTATTCCTTTTATCCTGTATGATGTCCTCCTAAATGCTGGGACTCTTCTGTAATACTACACCTTTGAAAACAGTATTCTGAGCAAGGTCGTAAGCACTATTCATTATGAAATCAAGAGTTAGGTTTAAGGTTTTAAGTTATTTTTTTTTCCCTTGCTGTTTCCCAAGTAGTTACCCCAAAAAGCAGATACTTTTGTTATCTAAGAGTTTTGTATTGCCTACACTGACCAGTATCCAGTTTACCTGAGCACAGTTGAAACCTTCTGTTATTAATTATGCTTTATGTCCTTGAAGTTGTTCTTCACAGTCATCATCGTCTTTCTGGTAAATTGGTGGTATAAGCTTACTACTCTTCTTTTGTTGCCGAGGACTAGAATTACAGTCCGTGGTGATTCTGTTCCTTGTTGATATGTTTAATTTACTTATCAAAATTCATTCTGAGCTTTCTTTAGCAAACAGACTGTATGTATTTGTTCTGGTTGCTTATTCTTGGGCTCAAATTTAGCATTTCTTTGTTGTAACTTTTATTTAATGCTTCCTACTGGCATTTTATTGAAGTTTGTCCTATGCTTTGCTGGAGGGTATGGAACTGTTCTGACTTTGCTCATAGGAGAAGTGTTACGCTGAACTGCATATTCTACTCCTATCAACTTTCTCTACATTTCAGTTCAAAAACACTTCCATACAACCATTTTAAATAAATTTCCTGGACAGTTAATGCCATGTTAGTCTCTGGGCATGCTTGACAAACATCTGTCAGAAGAGATACAGAGATATTTGAACCTGCTGTGAGGCTAGGAGATGGACTATATGACCTCCGACCATCCTTTCCAGACTTATCTTTTCCTTTAAATTCATATCTAAGTAAACAGATGCAACTTCTGAAATCTTTACAAAGCATCAGATCCATATTTTTTTTCCTGTTGTTGGAGATTGGAGCTCCTCAAAGATAAAGGTATTGAGTATTCTATTGAAGTACTAGAGAGAGAATGATTCTGATGTACTTTTTACTGCTGTTTTAGGACTGAAGTACAGAAAGGTCTTTTCTTCTCGCATTCCTTAAAATAGACAGCCATAGCTCTAGTACACATTCAGCACTTGCTTTTAAGAAATAGGATTTTTCTTTTAATGGTGATGACAGTATGTTCAGAGTCCTTTAAAATACTCTCTTTGGTTAAATTATTTCCTATACCGTGATGCAGAATTCATTCAATGAAATTAGAATGGTGAATTGGCTTGAAAAGCATAGAAAAAAACTCACACTCTAAAAATAGCTACATGCGGAGATGATGGAAAATAAATAGATTTTTTGTTATATATTTGTTGGTAAAAATTGTGCTACTGAACAGCACACTTCTAGTTACTGCAGTGGTTAGGTAACCATGCAGCCTAGGTTAAATAGAGCACTTGTGATTCCTAATGTATTACCCTTCTCCCTAAACACGCTGTCTGTGAAAACACTCTGATTTTCACCGTGTATTTGTCTGAAATAGCAGAAGGGGCAGTCATGCCGTACTTTATTTCACTTGCATTCAACACGGTGCTTGCTAAGAATAGGTGGATATCATTGTATAAAAAGTAGCATAATGGCATGTGACTGTATTTTCAATGAGGGAGGCAGTACGTGACTGTACTGTCAATGAGACTGCTGCCTCACACTTTGTTATGCAGTCCTGCTTTCATGAAATCAAAATATGGATGACTCATTGTACCCACTCCAATATTGTCACAGTGTATCTTCGTTGCACAAAACAGTATTTAAGACTTTCTAATCATGTTACAAATCATCTTGCTAATTCCACGTGGTGTTGATAGTGAGCAGTAGACTTCAGGAAATATTTTCAAAATATCCATTACGTAAAGACAGAGGCATTACATTTATCTGTGAGGTACACACAATCACTGACCTCTGATGCAGAATGATGCAGATGAAAGCACTGACAATGTTACTGAACTTCTAAATAGGAAAATTAACATAATCAATTTGACATTAAATATGTCCTACTACAACTGATTTAACATTTTCCTTGGTAATGTCAAACTTCCAATCTAATTCAGTGTCCAGGGACACTGGTAAAACTTGCAGGTGCAGGTCACCAGAATATAGAAATAGGGGTATATGCTTTTGAATTTGAAATACAGGAAAGAATTAGAAGATATGTTAGCAAAAAGTGAGATAGTGGAAGAAAGATGGAAATAATAAGACAGAAACATTATACTCAATGGCGGAAAGAAAAAAGTGATATAAAATTTAGTGTTTCAAAAATTAATGCACATGGGACAAATAAACAGAGCTGTAGATACATAAGAGTGGATTCTGAATCCTCTATTATTGTTCAGGGAACAAATCTTGGAGTAATTGTGGACATCTCTCTAAAGAATCAGTCAATTTCTTAGCAATAAATTAGGATTTGAAGCATTATTAGTGTAGGAAATGAGAGCAAAGCTGAGAACATCATTACACCGCCATATATTCCCCATTTGCCCATATCTTGATTTGTGCTTCTAGCTCTGCCCTCACAGCCATGATATAGCCAGCATTGAAAACACAAGGAGAAGGCAGGCTAACATGGTTGGTCAGAAGTACTGGAAGGTTTCTCATTAGGAAGGTACCAAAGGGGCCAGGATTCTTCAGTCTAAAAGGGAGATGACTGAGGGGAATGGTATCTATAAATTCACACAGGATGTCTTGGGATCCTTTCCAACCCAAGACATTCTATGATTCTATGGCACGTGGATCACAAACATTTGTTGTTTCCCGTAAAAGAAAACTAGTAGTCTCTTAAGCTGTTAGGTAGAAGAGTTAAATAAATGAAAAGATGTACTTCTTGTACATACTTAGCTACAAAATTCTTGATTATTGGAAGTTTCGGAGTACAAAACTGTACATTGGTGTAAGAAAGGCAGATTAGTAAGCTGTAGACACACACAGCAATGGTGACTAAATGCAATTGCCTGGTTGCAGCCACTGGCTCAAGAAGACCTAAATAGATACCTGCAACCTCTGAGTACATGCGCAAGTGGGAGTTTCACTCCTTTTTGTTATGTACTCCTTCCTGCCCAGTCACAGCTGGAGACAGTTATACTAAGTCTAAACTAATGTTTGGGTAGACCTAGTAAGAAGTTAAAATGTTCTCACCTGGAAAACTGGCATGCAACCACCAAACAAAGAGGGCGGTAGGTTTTTATATCCTGCTTACTAACTTCAAATCTCCAGATTGAAACCAGAGATGATATCAGATGGAAAATTTGGTGTTTGGGTACTCTGAACTATTACTCATTGTGGTCTTCTGTGATTGCAGTGTGTAGATCTGAAATGGTTGCACTAGCTGAGTCTTTGGTTCTCTTTCCACTCCTACCAGCAATGTGCCCCATTTCTCTGATTTCTGTCTTGAATTGTAAGCTTTTGGTAATGAAAAACCTCCCCACAAGTCAAAATATCTTTCTGAGCATACTGACTGACTTTTGGCTGAAGCCTGGAGATCTCACTGTGGTTTGATGCTTTTTCTACCACTGAGGGAACACGGTTTCTGATGCATTTGTGCAGAACTTTAGCACGCCTACACCTCCCCTCCTCGACGCACAGCCCCCATCATAGCCTTGCTTGCCCAAGTCCTGGGGGCAGCATGCCCTGGGAGGTGCCAGCCTGGCCAGCCACACTGCTGCAGTAAGCTGAATTTTCTCCTCTCATTGCTCTTGCTTTTCATGAAACGCACAGAAATTTGTATGACTGAGACCTTTAGCCTTCTGTCAAATTGGCTGAAATTGTTCAACAGGTTCGAAACATGCTTGAGGGAAAATAGCAAACTAACAGATGGCCAGGCAGAACAACATATGCCTCTTTTCTTAAAGAACCAAGATAAGAATTCACCATTCTAATAGACCTCAAGTAGGAAGGCAGTGACAAGAAAACCATAGGTTACACCGCCAAGAATTGACTATTTGATATATACTTCTGTCTGTGTGGTCCTTCTAGCTCTGTGGGAAGTACCTCCTATTTGTACATTTCTTCTGAAACCTCACATTTTCACTGAATTTGTTGAACCCATCCCTTAGCTCTGACAAATGCCACATTTTTCCATGTTGGTCTTAGCAACCTTATCACGTTGGTAGTTGTCGCTGGTAACTACCACTAGGGAACAGGTGTAATTAAGTTCACTTAATTACAATATATACCTATTAGCTTTAATTATATATAGTGGGTTAAAGGTCTCCTTGTTGAAAGCTAAGAAGTGAGACGAGTTGCATATGGTTTAAATTCCCTTTTATGAAGCAATGTTTTGTAAATTGATGCTAATATATTTTTCATTCATGCTTCTTCTGGTTCCCTGGTCAATCAAGGTCAAACAAATTATTTTGACTTCCTCTACTGCTCTTCATTGCTGCTGTGACACAGTGGCTCTGACTGCCATAGTATTTTAGATAGAGGAGAACAATCTGCAGCAAACACTCTGAAAGTTTCTGTTTGGTTTACTGCCTCAGTTTATCTGAGATTGAGTTTTTGTGAAAATCTGGTTGCTCAAAGCAGAGCACTGTTTGGGTAAAGCATACATACTAGAAATGTCATTTAGAAAGAATTCTTGTGCTAACAGCAAAAACTCTTATACCCTTTTAGAGACAGGCAGTTAATATATCTAGATGTTTTAGCATCAGCAGGTTAATTTAAAACAATCACCACCTCCTTTTTAATTTTAGGAAACTGCTTCATCCCATGGGATCATGTAGTCTGAAATATGTTAACTACGGCACTTGAGGACGATCCCTTCCTGCACACAGCAGACCAATCAACTGCTTTCTCAGTTCTCATTCATTCCTGGTGTTTGTAAATAGATTAAGCAAAGAAGAACTTTGAGTCTAATATTTTTAATTGGCCTATAGTGAATAAGTATGTTACGTATGGAGCTAGCCCTATTTTCATTTTGAATATGAGCACTCCATAACTGAGGAAGCTAATGGCTAATTACTAATAAAAGTCTAATTACACACAAAAAGAGCAATGTATGACACATATATTATACGCATACACATGGAGTAATGTTGCTGTTTCACAAAATATTACTGTAGAATAAAGGAAATGGGTTTAGCTGTGTTCCCCGAAGCAGACAACATATTGTTCTCTGGCACAAGGTCTGTCTATGGAAACTGGCAGATGCTGCCTTAAAGGATGGAACCATGGAAGTTCTATTTAAACATTTGTGCTTTTAAATTCAGTCATGACATTCAACATTCTACATGATCCACTTAAAAAATGCAATATTTTTATTTACTCTGTTAAGTTTTCTAAAGTTTCTTTAGTACAAGACATTTGGAAAAAAATAATAAACATCTCCAGAGCACTGGAAAACGTAATTGCTCTGCTCACCCAGGCACATCCCATAACTGTCTGCATTTTCTTTTATTTTCATCTATTTTTGAGTATTGTCTTACAGTTTAATACACAGAAGATGATCCTGAGCTCCATCCCATCGGCTTCTCAACAGATTTCTGTGAAGAGATGTCAGTGAATTCAGATTCTGGTGTGAGTCTAGTTAGGCTGCTAGTGCTGCCAACTCCAAATTTAGAGAATCATGAATGATGCACAGAAAAGATTCATTCTTCTTTTAGGGCATTTTTCATGAGAAATGATATTTCCCTCATAAATCCATTTCCTTTCCCTGTATTGAATATGCAAAGTTTAGTGTCCAAGTAGATTTTCACCGCTGTTCCAAATGCAGTGTTCATATTCTCTAAGGCACTAATTTCAGGATGTAGGATTAGACATTTTTTAATGAATTAGGCAGGTGAACTTATTATACAATGAGAACGTTGTAATAAAATCTGAATTTCTATTTTCAGACTGGTTTGGGATACGTGAGTCACTTGCATAGATGGCATGGCTTTGCCTCTGTTCTGCAAGATAGTTTCTACCAGACCTTCTTCAGGTCCATCAGACAACATCGCTATTTATAAATCCACTCTGATGTAAATAATGATACTTACCGTATTAATAGAGATATATTAAAGTGTATAACACAAGGAGAGCAAATTCAGTGTGTACCCCATCATATATGTTATTAACACTAAGAGAGTAATAGTAGTTAAAGAATCAAAGGGCTTCTGTATATTTTTTTATTCCTCTTGATGTTTAATGAACACAGCATTAGTATCGAGCCTTATGCTGGTGCTATTTAGCATTCAATTTAGTGAGTTCGTATTTCTTTATTAATTACATAGTTCAATCCAAGGGGCAACTATTACATGCACTAATAACTTAGGCATCCATTTCACTTAGAGCAGAACATCAAAAAAATCTTGTATTGTAGGATTACATCCACTATCTACAGCCTTCTTTGATATTGTCAGCTTCTGAAAACAAAGGCTAGTCAGCTCAATTGGCACTTTTATTCTTCCCCAGGGGAGCTGAGCAAGAAAGAGAGCTAGGGCTGCTAGCATTTAGTCTATGAAGACTTTAATAAAATATTTTGATTCTCTGAGAAATTTCAGTTTGATAGAAATGATTCAGATGGGGCTTAGTTGTAGGGCTTAGTTGTCTAAGTGGAATGAATGTACCACTGCGCTGTGTTAGCAACAGATAAAAGCAATACCATCCGGTATGGAGCAGCTGTGTATAGTTGGGATAGTGCGGCAGGTCTGCAGATGTTGTACTAGATTCTGATTTATCAATATTCAGAAGAGAAAAATAAAAAATTCTGTTGAATTTGAGAGTTTAGAAAGTTTAAGGATGCTGTGCCCTGTCACAGGTGGAATGCTGGCTTGCAGCTGCAAGTGTTACCAGTGCATTTCTGTTGCACACAAGGTTTTTAACCTGTACCCTGCTATGAGTGAGGCTTGACTGCTGAGGAGACTTAACAGACATGGATTTGTCTGCCAGAATCCCACAGGTTGGTGGTTCAACATGCCAGATGGGACTCTGCAGATGCTCAAAGAGTAGAGTTGTGAAGGAACAGAGAGGCATAGTAATAAAATACAGCATTTTGAAATTATGTATTTTAACATTATGATACAGGGTGAAAACAGCTGTGTGTATTTCTAGATTAGAAATCAATGCACACTGAATTATTTCCCACTGCACTTTTTAGGCTCTGCTACTTCAGGCTACTTTAATATGTCCAAGTGAACAGAAAGTTGAAGCGCGATAGAATTTCCTATGTTTTTTTTTCAAGGTACCTCTTTACAGATAAATAAGTGCATAGCACAAAACAAAGGAGAGTGCTAGCACTAAGGGTTCATTTAAGGTTAAGTTGTAATGGCATTATTACTCTTGTACAATATCTAAATTTATGACTTCCGTACAACCAATGGATTGGGTCATAGGTATTACACCAGCTGTGTTTGGGAGGCAGGAGACTGGTAGGTTAAGGGGGGAGGAAATAAGAGAAAAAATGAGGTAAACATTTTGGTTTTGACATAAAGCTGATTGTGGCTGATTATATTAAAGATTTGGAGAGGGACTGCGTGAACAAGGATGCCTGTATCTTTGGAGCAGGTGAAATCAGAAGTGAACACAAACAGATGTATAATTTTGCTTTTGATTAAGGCAACCATATATCTGTGGACAAGATAAAATTATCTGTGTTATCTCATTGTATTCATGAGTGTCTTTGGTGTCTCATTTGCTAGGCAGTGTTGTACTTTTCCATTACTCAGTTTTTCTGATCATTGGGGAGAATGTTTGAAACACCTTCATCATCTTTTCTTTTGCTTCAGGCCATCAGCCTGTGTATTGCAGATAGCAAGAAAAATAGCATAATCATAGACAGCACTTTGTATAACAGGCTTGAGAGGAAACAAGCTGCTGGAGGCAAAAAGCAAGATTTACTTGAGAATATTTTTGAAATAAGAAAGAACAGTATTTCCCTTTAATAGCTGTTATGAAATAGCTGAATAGCTTTGCTCTCCAGAACCTGTGCTAATTTTTATCTTCCACATCATTCATAGGTATCAGATTTTTTGTGTGCTTCTTTCATCTATAGGATGGAATACATATATATCATGGAAGTGTAACTGTGTTCTCAGTAGAAAGATTTGTTTAAGGTCAAAGTTTGGCCCCTGTGGGAATGTGGACAAAGTTCTGTACTTTCTTAATAGAAGATCACGATGAGTTAAAAACAAATTTCTGTGAAAAAAGAAGACACACTGAAATGCTGTGAAACCTCTACAATGGCGCAAATGTAGCAGAGTTTAACTCAGAGCTTCTCATCTTCCCAACAAGTTCGGTATAATAATGCACTAGTCTGTCTTGCTTTACTGGGTCCATACAAAACACTAGGTTATGTCTAATGGAAAACAGATCTTGCCTTTTCTTGTACACAGAAGTATTCATTTGGAATGACTGGTTGTATGGATCTGTACATTTCACAACACCAGGTTACCTATTTATTTTACAATAGTAGCACATGAATGAAAATAATTATGTCTATGAGTGGTTTTTTCATAGCTGACGTTTCTTTTGGCATCTTCAGAAGTCTCCCGATCTTCTATTTGGTCAACACAGTTCTAACATCCAAACTTGATGAGCAAACTCTGGGCTTCTGGAAGAGTATCCTCAGTTCCCTCCAGAGACTTAACAACTGCAGAGCAAGCATGTCCAAACTGTAAAATCTGCTGCTGCTTTGCAGTCATGTATCCATTGGGAAAGAAGTGTTAGATGAGGACAGAGCTTCAAATTTGACTTTGTATTCCCTTGATTTCAGTGTTCCTGTCACATTCCTATTGTTAATTGACTGTTAGTAGTAATTTAATTTCCTCCCTCAACCTAGGGCTGTCTGTTTAGCTTCTCTCTAGTTAGCAGAGGCCCATTAATCCATACTATTGACTCAGAAGTCCATCAGTATAGCACCAGGAAAGACAACTTTCTTTGGTTTTGGTCTGTACAGAATCCTGATAACGTGTGTGATTATTCACATGGGAATCCTAGATCTTGGCTCTCAAGGAGCTGAAATGTAGCTCTGGGTTAAGAGCCAGTCAAAATTCTGGTCTTCAAGGGACATTTCAAGAAATCTTAGACCACAGGTGTAATCTACAAATCTCCAATCAGTAGATCTCAACAGTTCCCAAGTTTGAAAAGCCTATAGTTCTTAGCAGAAGAAATATTCATTGCCAAGGAAGACCTCAGTTGCTTTGCAAGACATGTACAGTAACTTTTAAGGGAAATCTATTGATAAAGGAAGAAGAACCCCCCGAAAACTTTCCACAAGTTTTTTACTTAATTGCACCTAAGCTTTACTTGGTGACCGAATACAGTGCAATGATCACAGTTTTGGGAAAGCTCAAAATTTTGGATAACACTGCAGAAATCTGAAGCATCTTGCAATAACTCACCCATGCTGAAGAATATCTGATGTCATAGTATTCAGCATTCTATTCAGAATGGGTTTTGTTTACAAGGCTACAGATAGATGGAAATTGCTCGTAACAGCTTTATTTTGGCCAGCCAACAATTCTGCTGCTAATAAAATATACAGTTGTGCATTTGTAAATTGTCTCTTCAACAAATCTTTATTTCACATGGGGAAGTTTGTTTTAAAATGATGAAAAAGTAAATGATTCATCCTAAAGTGAGTCACATTAGAAGGTTTTTGCTAAGTGGTTGTCATGAGCAACTCATCTGAATCATCTGTAACAACTTCTGTCAGGGAGGGAAGGTTGTCAGCTTCCTCTAAAGAAAGTTCAGGATAGTGGCAGCATGATTAGGGATCTCTTTAAAGTCATCTAAGTAATCTGACCAATGGCTTTGCTGATCTCAGACTACTGAGTTATCTGACATCACTTGGAGTCAGAAAGCAATACTAAGTGAAATCATCATTTCTGAAGTAGGATGTTCAAGTTATTCCTACACCCAGATGCAATTTTAATTTACAGTTTCTGATTACTCTGTCACATTAGATCCATATATCTTTTACTGTGAGCATAGTGCAGTGACTGGAGAGCAGCTCCTTTCTTCCAGCCTCTCTGTACTGAATGCAGCAATAGGATTCGTTCAGTGACACTCAGTCAGCCTGGAATTGTCCGTGTTTTTCTCTGTACATATATGTGACTCTATTAAGACAGACTCCATTTTAAGATGTTATTCAGATAGTTTCAAAGCCTTACATTGGCCTTATGGAGGGGTGCTATGCATAAAGACATTGAAAGCAAAAGCATGATTCCCTCACAAACACAAATTGCTCTTATAAGATCACAGTGATGCTCAGAGGTATTTCCCATCACCGAAGGGAGAGTGTATGCCAAGAGCTGAATAACTTTAGATGACATTTACTCTCAAATTCGGCTTTAAGCAATTTCTGAAAAAAATCAGCTCAAAAAATTTCCTGTGTAAAGGAAACATACCAGCTGTGTTCTGTGCCCCCTGTCAGCACGTGGTGCGTGGCACTGAGAGAAAGTGCACATCTTGGGCTGCTTCTTCTGCACTTCATTGTGCCCCAAAACCATGCTGTTGCCTGGTGCAGAGATTACATGTTGTATTTGGGGTTCCTCCTCTCCTCATGCTTTTCCCCTAGTATCTCTTTGGAAGTGCAGATGCCCATCTCTTTCAACATATAGTTGACTTCCCACGGTATGTCAAAAACTTTTAGGATATTCATTCGCAATTTGTTTGATCCCAGCAGCTGGTGAGTTTTTGCCTTCCTTTTTTCTAAATGGTTCTTTTTTCCACATCCACATCTTTTTTCTTGTTTTCCTTTATGAATAAACTCATAAATATACTGAAATCTTTTTTTTTTTTTTGATAACTGATCCTTCTTTAAGTTTCTCTCCATTTTTTTTTCAGACGTTGACATCTGAAGCTATTTTTCCTCTTCTTTTCTGCACAGCAGTCTCCTTGGCCCTAAAACTGCCTTTCCTTTTTCCTTTTACCCTTACAGATAGATCACTGCTAAGTCGTCCTCCCCATGTTCTCACTGGTGCTCGGGAGCAGGAGCTGCACAAAAAATTCAGTATAAGTGGTGCTATTTCTGGACACCACCATCTGCCAGGTTTTACTTGCATTTCAAACAAACTTTCAGTTCAGCTTCATCTTTCATTTGGAGGCACATCTGCTCGTGAATGCTTGGTAATCACTGGTGTGCTGCACACACCTGTACACAAATATATAAAGGAAATAGAAAGAAAGTACAATATATTCCCAGCTTGTTAGCTATTAAACAGGTTAGGCAGGAAATGGGGACTCTGTTATCTTTGCTTGTGCAGATCTTTATTTTATAAACAACACTTTCTCAAAGGAGTAATAAAGAACAAACACAGAAGAAGGATTACCAAGCTCCTCTTGGAGTGAGCCTTTGCCAATAACAAGTTTATCAGGGCAGTGCATGTGCAGGGGGCTTGGCATAGTGTTAATTTGTCGCTACCACCGAATTAACTATGCTCTATTTTGTTTTCTTTCCAATTCTACATCCTTGATTACACATTCATAAAACTGTCCTTCCTTCCAAGCATAAATACAACTGCTTTGAAAATATAATTGTGTGTGTTTATCAAGCACCTAATTTGTTTTACTTGCCAGCTACTAATTACACAGGAAATATAAATGAATTGCAGGTCATATATTCCATTTGAAATACGAACAGCAAAACTTTCCAAACCACAAAATTGAATTGAAGTTTCAGCATGGGGCACACAACATTCAGTACTGTCTCCAGCACTACTAGTCAAAGGAAATAAACATTTGAGCTGATAGCACATTTGAATTTGTCAAAACATGCTGAGTGATAAGTGTGTATTCTGTTTAAGTAAGTGAATTGTTTTGGAAGGCTACAGAGCTTTCTCTCTCTTTAGTTTCTACATAATCTGAGTCTATCACTGCTAGAACTTGTTTATAGTACAGCAGAGAAAATCAAATGCAAAAGAGACTGAGAACACGCTAGGATTTGGTTTGATCCACCATGTCGTTCATTTTATGTCTCATCCATTTTCTGAAAAAGATATGTAAATTCTCTCTCGCTTCTGAGTTGGATTATTGTACCATTGCAATCCATTCAAAGTAATAAAATGAGATTTAATAGACTTTGTTAGTTAATTGTTTAGGAAACATGGAGTTTTAATCACTGTGACAACCACAGATCTAGGAGTAGAGAGCAGAACATCTTTTGCATATGTAACAGTTCTTGCGGAAGTTTGGTATTAGCCAGCAAATTACAGCTTCCATACCAGTCTTAAAACTACTGTTTAGAATTTATATAGCACTGAAGAAATATTAACTAATTAAGCTTAGTAACGAATTTGTAGGATCAGTCAGTAAAGAGCATTGCAATCCTGGCTAGTGGGAGAGAAGAGCGGTGACTCTTAGAAAGGAACATGATGCAGATACAGCATGTTATGAAGAACTAGGTTATCCAGCAGGAATGCAGTTGTTGTTTTTAAGAGTATCACAACTCCACAGAAGACACAGGGCTGAACTCACATTATGGGCTGGTAAATCAGTTCTTCAGAAAGTAAGTTATTTCAAATGCACATGAACAGATTATTTAGACAGATATTTTGAAGCCATCAAAGGAATATCTGTGAGATTTTCTCTTTAGTTTACTGTAAACTGATAGAATCATAGAGTTGCTCAGGTTGGAAAAGACCTTCAAAATCATCAGGTCCAACTGCAACCTAACCATATTACCCTAAGTCTAACAACCCTCCACTAAATCATATCCCTGAGCACACCATCCAAACAGATTTTAAACAAACCCTGGAATGGTGACTCAACCACCTCCCTGGGGAGCCTATTCCAATTCTTAACCACCCTTTCTGTAAGGAAGTTTGTCCTGATATCCAACCGAAACCTCCCCTGGAGCAACTTGAGGCCATTTCCCCTTGTCCTGTCACCAGTGAGAAGAGACCAATCCCATGCTCACTGCAGTCACCTTTCAGGTATTTGAAGAGAGCAATAAAGTCTCCCCTCAGCCTTTTCTTCCCCAGACTAAACATCCCCATTTCCTTCAGTCACTCCTCATAGGGCATATTCTCCAAGCCCTTCACCAACCTTGCTGCCCTCCTTTTGACCTGCTCCAGAACCTCAATGTCCTTTCTATACTGAGGTGCCCAAAACTGAAGACAGTACTCAAGGTGGGACCTCACCAATGCCAAGTACAGGGGCAGGATGACTTCCCTAGTCCTGCTCACCACACCATTCCTGATACAAGCCAGGATGCCATTGGCCTTCTTGGCCGCCTGGGCACGCTTGCTGGCTCATATTCAGCCAACTGTCCATCAGTACACCAAGGTCCCTTTCTGTTGTTCAGCTTTCCAGCCACTCCTCCCCAGGCCTGTAGGGTTGCCTGGGGTTGTTGTGACCAAAATGCAGGACCTGACACTTGGCCCTATTGAAACTCATACAGTTTACCTTGGCCCATCAATCTGGTCTATACAGGTTCCTTTGTGGTGCCTTTCTCCTCTCACGCTGATCAACACTCCCTTCCAACTTGGTGCTGTCTGCAAACTTACTGAGGGTGTACTCAATCCCCTCATGAAGGTCATTAATAAAGATGTTAAATAGAAGCGGCCCCAGTACTGAGCCTTGGGGGACACTGCTCGGGACCAGCTGCCATCTGGATTTAACTCCATTGACCACAACTCTTTGGGCCCAGCCATCCAGCCAGTGTTTCACCCAGCAAAGCATATGCCCATCTAAACCATGGGTAGCTGGCTTTTCCATGAGGATGTTGTGGGGGACAGTGTCAGAGGCCATACTGAAGTCCAGGTAGACCATATCGACAGCCTTACCTTCATCCACTAAGTGAGTCACCTTGTCATAGAATGAAGTCAGGTTTGTCAAGCAGGATTTACCATTCATGAACCCATACTGACTGGGCCTGATCCCCTGGTTGACCTTTAATTGGTCCGTGATGGCTCCCAACATTATTTGTTCCATAACCTTCCCCAACACCGAGGTGAGACTGCAGCTACCAAGATCATCTTTCCAACCCTTTCTGAAGATGGCCATCACATTTGCCAGTCTCCAGTCCACTGTGACAACCCTGGTTAGCCAGGACTGTTGAAGGATGATGGAGAGTGGCTTGGCAACCACATCAGCCAGCTCTCTCAGTGCTCTAGGGTGCAAAATATTGATATTGATGTCCCTACTAGAAAATAACATTTACTTCCCCTTTCCTATGAAAAGTTAGGTTGTTAAAATTCCTGCCATGTGGCATATAATTGGGGTTCCAACCCGTAATTATTTTCTTATTGGAAATGCCAACCATGCAGAAACCCTCAAAGGTGAGAGAAGCACATGGCATTGACAGATTGGTACCAAATACTGTCCTTATGTTTAATGTAGATATGTTGGAATTAGGAATTAGAATTGGTGTGATAGTATCTGACCTTGATGAAAGAATTCTTTTGATTTCAGTGTACTTCAGCATAGGTCCTATAGTTGTTTTTGCACAAATTTTTCCTTCATTCATATTAATTGCAGATGTTGATGCTTCTAATTTCTTTATGCCTCTTTTCCTTCCATCTCTCTCTACTCTTTGTGATTATTGTTTGTAATTATTTGCATTGGATGACACTGGTGGAAGAGGTGTTTGGAAAAAATCGTAATTTCTAATGATGCTTGCAGATGATTGTGTAGGATTTCCATTATTAAGCAGGAATGGTGACTGAGTAGAGAAAATCTGGAAATAAATCTGTGATTTAGAATCCAAAGGTAGCCGAGTGTCAGTGGTTCCAAAATGGAAAAATCCAATATTCTCTTCTATAATGTCTGATCACAGTTCATTAATAACTTACCAATTGCTTACATGAGCTTTTAGTACATTTTGGCTGTAAATCCAACAGAACTGTTGGGCTAATTAAAATGTAATAAGCTGTTATAAATAAGAATGGGATAAACTGAAAGCTATTGATTTTCTCTAGCCATGACATATTTAAACATAGGCAGCAGAAGCTGAAGTGCTTTTGCAAACTGAATTCATTGAATATGTATAAAATGTATGCAGTTTCCATCTGTGACGTTCCTTGTTTCCCTCCTTTTTTCTTCTCAAGTAAAGAAAAACATCCCCATTTGCAAACCTCTCATGCTGCAGTGACTTCAGGGGAATCACCTGAGATTTAGGGTAAGAACTGCTGTGCTTAGCTGTGCAAATGAAAACAGATTTTGGCCCAGACAGTCAAATGCTGTGCTCATCTCAGCAACCTCCTGCTCTGAGTCTTTTCTCTTTTTTTCATTAGGTGAAAGGAGAGGGTAAAAGATCATCCTAGGCTTGTTTGTCAAGCCCATTTATGGACTGCATTTCCCAGCGGTTTGTGTTGGGCAAAATTATTTTAGTAACCATTCTGAGAGGTAGAAATGTCCTTGGTGCCATCAACTTGCATTTTGTCAAAACACGGGAACATGCTGAAAGTGCATAACTGGAGTACTTCAGTGTTGGAATGCTCATTCTCACAATATTTCCGCTAAGGCTCACAGAGATGCCAGGTCAAAAGGTTTTCTTTTTCCTTATTATTCACAATGATGCATTTTTGAACTGTGTATAACCCGTCTGTGCTGTTGATGGGCATTCTTATTTTGCAGTTTCAGAATGGAAGGGACCTATGTAACCTTTTTTTAATGTGATATTTTTTCTTACATTTCCCTACTCCAGGGGACCTGCTTTAGCAGGAGTTTGGACTAGGTGATCTCCAGAGGCCCCTTTCAACCCTTACGATTTTTTGATATGCTTGGATTGACCCTGGTGACTTGATTAATTTGAGTGTCTTCATTTTCAGCTTGTGTACTGAAGGAAGAAACTAGAAGAAACTGACTTGTCCCCAGAAAACCAGCTCTGTTAACTAACAAGGGCTTGATTAGCGGAAATTTGCCTGAGTGACTCTAGGATCCAAAACTGCAGATTAGGCAATATACCAACCAAACAAGAAGCAGCTGCTGAGTTAAAATAATGAGGTAAAAACGTTACCCACTCTGGTAATACGTCTGACAATAGATTTGCTAGGTGTTTTAATCCTGAAACAGAAACTGTGTTTGCATACTGAGTTGCCTTGTAGTGCAGTCTGTGTTTCAGTTGTAGACGATTTCTAAAATATCAAAAGTTGGAAAGAAAAAAACAAAAACAATTAGACCAATGTCATTCTAAATCGTTCCAGCAGTCTGCATTTGCCTTTTGATATGGTACTGAAATAGGTAACATATGCTAATGCAAAGCTCTAAGTAATATGCAGAAAGCATACGCAATTCCTTCAGGCTTTTGAGGATGAATCTTGTGTAGCACTTCAAATAATGTGTGGCTTAAAGAATGTCTATTAAAAAGTATTTCATCTCGTTTTAGAGGCTCACATTTAGAGAAGTCCATCACCTTCAGTTTAAACAACTGTTGAGTGTTTAATTAGCCCTTGTGATGGCAAACGACTTCTGATTCCAGGTTGAATTTGCATGACTTCAATTCCCATCTGTTGGGCCTTATTTTTCCTTTGTCAACAACTTTGAAAAACTGCCATCACACCAACCTTTTCCACCTGTACATACAGTGATCAAGCATCCTCTGTAGCTTCTCTTGAGAGCTAAATTTATTTAATATTTTAGTCCCTGCGGTGGAAGTCATCTTTCCCAGATAGTGAATGACATTTGTGGCTCTTCTTTAAACTGCTCATCCCTTTTTCGCATCTTCCTTGAGTTGAGCTGGAAGCAACAGTCTAATAATGCTCTCACCGGCGTTATGCTTAGAGGTGATACTTTGTTCTTTAGTTATCACCTTTTTAAACATGTGGGAATAGTATATGTCCGTTCTGCCACTGTAGACTGTTGGGAAATCATCGTGAGGCAATTACTTGTGATGGTGCCTAAGTTTTTCTCTGTACCTGTTTTTGATTGAAAGCCATGACTTGTCTCCAGGTGTCTCCCATAACAGTATATTTTACTGATGCCAGTTAACTGGAAGCAGTTCTCAGATTTATACCATTTGTTAATCTGTACCATTCTAGTCACTGCTGCCCTTTCTGTAATGCCTTTGTCCTTTTAGATACTGAACTGGCAGTCCCAAAGCCCTTAATATTTCCCCTACTTTGAAGAAGGCTAAATGTAGACCTCAGTGGTTCTGAGAAATGTTCAGCTCACTGCTCTGTATCCGGGCCTGTTAATTTGGAAATAGCAGTAGCTTTGGCTGGATCCTTCCTGTCTTCAGAAAAATTCTTTTTCTTTCCTTTATAATGTCATCCATCAAATATAAGCCAGAACCATCTGTTTAACTTTTCTACATTGATTACAAAAAAAAAAAAGTGAAAAGAAAACAATCAGTCAGTATCACGTGATGCATTTTTCCCTGATCTACAATTCTCTTAAGTTTTCAAATTCTGTTGTAATGTATTTAACGTATTGACCAGACACAAATTATTTGCCGTAACTTCCAGTATGTGCCGCTAATGTTTTAGAATTAGTAATGTATTTATCGCTGGTTTATTTTCCCTTCATGTTACCCTTGGGAAGTCCAGATTGTAGAATTATTTTCACATTTCCTTTTCCCCAGGATGGTACTTGCAATAACATCAGCCACTGGAATTGTAGATGTTTGACTGAAACAACTTTTTAGATATTTTCACTAATTTTATGACTGTTACATACTAAAAGGATGAAATGTGGAGGAAGAAACCCTAGAATCTGAATGTGGAATCCCTTAATAGGTGAGTTTTCATTGCTTTTCAATGGGATTTGGGGACCCATCTCTCCTTAGCATCCCCAAAGATCACAGTCTAAATCTGCACAAATACTCTGTTACATATAGAGAATTAACTTGCAAACTGTTCATTTTATCCTTTTATTCCTCTGGAATACCACTGGGACACTTAACATTTTATTCTGGATCTAGTGATATTAGCAGTGTTTCAGCAGTAGTTCCCTTTTTCACGCAGGGAAGGCATCTGAAATTTTCCTTCAGCTGCATGAAAGTCTGCACCAGCTTTTCATTTCACCTTCAAATGGTGTCTGTAGTCCTTAAAAAATGAGGAAGCAAACAAAATGTACCTGTTTAGGTAAAAAGAAAAAGTGAAATCTAAGGAAAATTCCATATAGAAATCTGAGTTCACTCTACACTGAATTTACCGCTATGTTTGTATTATAGCAGTGCTTCGTTGTGACTGCAAAGGTTAGTCCTTCTAAAATGGGGCAAAATGCAGCATTATGCCTTGGGATGACTGTCACCTGCTCTCAGTATTCCCAGAGCTGCAGCTACCATTACATAGGCAGCAGTGCTGTCCCTCAGCCATGTCTGCCTGAACAAGGGTGTTAATAATGGTCTTACGGAAGGTGAGCAGGCGACATGCTTTTGTAGCTTAATTAAAATACTTTTCTGTTATGTCATATAATTCCCCATCCTCTGTGTCAAGGTTTGTCTTGTATGGTTAAGCAGATGCATAAATGGCATCAGTGCCAGAGCATGTATTATGGATAGTGAGGCAAACTCCCCTGTTGACTGATCTTTCCTGCTCAGAAACACTGACCATGCAATTTTAATGTTGGTTTTGAGATATAGAAGCTATTTCATGGATGAAAGAAAAATACAAATCAAGAGTTGACGGGTAAAATTTGCAATGGCGGTGGTTAGAAGAGCTGTAGGGAGAAAAAAACATCTTGAGGAATAAGAAAATAAATACAGGGTAAATACAGCATAGAGTGAACTCAGATTTCTGCTATGTGGAATTTACCTTAGATTTCACTTTTTTTCCTTATGCCTAAACAGGTACATTTCAAGGACTACTGACACCATTTGAAGGTGAAATGAAAAGCTGGTGCAGAATTTCATGCAGCTGCAGGAAAATTTCAGATGCCTTCCCCGTGTGAAAAAGGGAGCTACTTCTGAAACACTGCTAATCTGAAATAAAATGTTAAGTGTCCCTGAGGTTTTTAAAACAAGTAAAAGAAAGTGATCTGGCTCCATGGTGTAAGTGTGGAACAAGGCAAAGTAGCTGATGGGAGAATGTGGAGCTGTTGGTTCTATTTTGTCAGGCAGATGGTTTGGGCGTGCTGGGCCCTGGTGTGCCAGAGTGCTGGAGCTGTGTGGAGGCAGAGCCTTGAGTCCAGGCAGACCCGGTCCCACTTCATGTGCTTTCAGAAGGAGGAGGCTCTCCATGCCTTCTTGAACAAATAAGTCATTTTTTCATCTTGGTTATGATTTTCATCTAGGCAGAATTACTCACTGAGGAATTTATGAGACTTTAATATTAAAATGATCACTGTTGAATAGTTTGGTCTTTGATGCTCATTACAATTTCCTGAATATGGCTTGGACAAAGATCTTTGCATGAGTGATGCATTTATAAAAACATCTCGTGCTGCAAAATATTTTTATAAAAGTGCCATTCTTGTGATATACATATAAAAAAATAAATCTCATGTAAATAATTTCTTGGTTAGAGTCAGAGATATGGGGCTCAGGACCTGATTCTGCCAGAGATATGATTGCTTTGGGAGCACTTTGCCCAGGATTGGGAGATTTTGCTGAACCGTTAATGAATGGGACCCTGAGCCTCCAGGCTCTTTACAAATTAAAGGCAGTGCAATTACAGTTGCTGCAGGAGTCTGCACAGAAGGATCTTGCTGTAGCACACTATGTTCAGCTCATCTGTGTGGTTGCAGTTGCTGAGAGCTGTGGATCTTTACCAGTCCCTCTGATATTAGTCACTGTGCTGCTGGATCCCCAGCTCTGCATACTCATTAGCTGTGATTAGCATTTTCTGTGAAATGCAGCGCTGACACCCATCCATGCAAAGGTCGCTCTGCACTAGGCACTGTCCCTATGTAAGCAAAGTACTGCAAGAGCCAGTCCTCACTGCAGAGATTGCAGGGCAAGAGGCTTTGTGCTGTGCTGAAGACTTTCCAGTTGGTTGAGCTTGTTGCAGGGCAAGGACTAAGCAGTACAAAATGCTGGGGAAGGGAAAAGTACCACAGGAGGAAATAGCAGAGCAGATACTGTTGCAATGGGAAGGATATGGAACCCCTGTTATAGAGACTTCCTATGGCACTCAGTGCTCCCAGCTATCCCAGGGAGACTCAGGAATCTCACTTCCCCACCAGCAGCATGGCTGATCTGCAGCACGGCTGTTGAACTGATAGTAGGTTGTCACAGTAGTATGTGGGGCCTTGATTTCCAAATACCCAATCCAACGCCTGAAGCATATTCAGTGCCTTTTAAAACAAGATGACAATGGACAAGATGACAATTGAACAAGGAGAATGTCCAGCAGCAGCATGAGCTGTAATTAGATATGGATAATTCCCTCCTAAGCAATGATTTTTCTTTAGAAAACTGTCCCTTAACCATTTGCACTAACATGATTATTGGCACCATAAATCTAATAAGTGCCCCGGCAGAAAGTTAAGGCGGCTTGCAGCCTGAACACACAAACAAAAATCTTCTGCCTGTTTTATGATGATGGAATAAGAAGCAGTACACCCATGCATCATTTGATTTACCTGCAGCTAAGGTATGAGTTTGTATTATTTCTTTACACCTGGTAACTAATTCCAGAACACCAATTTTACAAATTCTCATCAGCCCATAGAAACACTGTGACAAAATCTTGATAGAAGTACGGGATCTGTACTGTGGCCTTCCATAAATCTGGGCTTCAGGTTCACCTCCAGTTCTCAGAGGGAGCTCTCGAGAGTCCTATTAGTGTGCATGATCACTGAGCTATTAAGTTTGTTGTGAGCCTTGTTTGAATATCAGGCACCAAAATGTGAGAGAGTACAAAGCAGCTTTCATATTTGTAGGTCTTAAAAATTAACAGCCAGGGATTTTGCTAAGAATGAAAGCTTTTTGGTTTCTGAACTGCAGAATAATTATCTTGGGATTCAGACATCTTTTCTTTTTTCTTTCTATTTGGCTTTTTTTTTTTTTTTTTCCCCACCACAAACTCAACTGAATGTTGGCTGCAAGAGATAAAGGAAGTGTTTTACTTAGTCAGAGGTTATTTCTCCTGCAGGGATTGTCCTGCAATGTTCAGGATTTGTTTGCTTAAATCTGTAATGAGTTTAGCTCATCTGAGAATGAGGTGGAAAATTCCCGTAAAAAAAAGTGTATTAGATGTACGGGGAGGAGGTAAGGGTGGAGGGGTGGGTAGATGCTGTGTCTAAGAAAAGGTTAACGTGAAAATATCAAAGTGGGGATGAAGCTAAAGCAAATGCCACGGGAACAGGAGCAAAACTGCAATGGAAACAATAAGATAATGGAAAAGTCAATTTTTCTCTAGCAATGGCTGCTATAGGACTTCTAGCAGAGGAGAAGGACTAAGCATATCTTTTTCCATTTCTTTATTGCTAAGCAACACACTCTGAAGAACTACTTTGGCTCAGAATGGAAACAACGAAGAAAACGTGTGTTATAGAGGGGAAGGCAGTAGGTGACACAGATCTCATTAACGTAAAGAAAACCTATTACAAGTAAACATACCGACTGAGCAGGCCCAATTTGCCAGATTTTCATCTCTACAGCTATGTGTGTTGCAGAGGAATTCAGGGAGAAATGCGAGCGTTAGGGTCCTGGTTTCAATGTGCCTGGCCTTGCAGCCACGCTCAGGTGAGCTCTGCTTTGGCCCCAGCAACATCTCTTTCCTGGGGGACAGCCAGTGCCTGTCTGTCTCCCATGTCAAGAGTTTTCCCTCTGGGTAACAGACCTATTTTCACCTCTTTTTTGCAATCATATTGGTGGATGGGGAGTAGGACATGGCCAAGTTTCTGACAGAGCAATCAACACATTGTAACTATTGCTTTTCCCCAGGCTATGTAAGGTTTTTTAAGGTGACAGAGATTGTCAAGATAGTTATTAGAATTGACAAGACCTGAAGATTTGGATTTGCATATGGTTTTGCATTATTTTCTACTTTTCTGCTAATACCCGAGAAAGAGTATAAAAAGTAGATAGAGCAGTTGCCATGGCACATCGCCTCTGCCCAGACTAAAAGACTAAACGTGCTGCAGGGAGCAATGAGTTTTAGGCACATCGAGTTACTTTATTACACTTGACCTTCTACGGAAGATTTGCCCCTAATTTTCTGGGCTGCTTATCTCCCCCATTACACGGAGTGGATCTTTCATTAGATCTCTTTGGGGAACTCAGTCTTCCAGCAATCAGTAATGACTGTTTATCAGGCAGGATGAGCAAGAATGGGCTTAGTGTAATGCCTAATTATAGCTGTAATTTTTTTTGTTGCAGAATGAACCTCTTCCCCCTCAACCTTTAAAATCAACCTGTTCCGACAAGCTTGGCCTTTAAAATGCTTTGAAGTTAAATTATGTAAAGAGAGGAAATCTAGCAGAAGACTATCTTCTGACATAAGCCATAACATTTTTATTTAAACTTCTGCATATACTGCCAAAGATCCTGAATGCTTTGGTGCTCAAACCATAAGCAATTGGAACCTGGTGTTGTACTGCTAATATAATTGGGAACTGCCCCCTTTCATGAGTAACAAGAATTCAGAAATGTTCAGTGGGAAATCAGAAGAGATCTGAAATATGACAACTTCTCCCACCAGCCAGCTAGAGCAGAAGGGTGAGATCCACTTCTGAAACTAAGGATGCAAGGGTTTGTCACTGGACAGCAACTCAGTGGGAGCATCCAGCAGTTGCTCAGCTATAAGCGCAATGCTAAGAGCTATTAGTGTTACCCAGTAGCAGTTCCCAGGGTAATGCATAATGGAAAGCAGGTTTGCTGCCAGGACCACATGTACAGAGTGGTTTTATGGTAAAAAAAATTCTTGTCTTTGACTTTAGGGGAGCTTTGTTTAATTTCTAGATTTGTCACAGACACATCCAATTGTAGTTACGTCTAATCTCTGTTCCCAGAACAAATGCTCTCCATAAATAATATAATTAGCTAATCTTGTAGTAGTATAATACTTTCTCTGACCTTTCAAGTGGCTGAGAATTTAAAGCAACCTTTTCTTATTCTTTATTTTGATTTTGTAATGAGAGCAAGAAGATGCAGTACCTTTGCTAGTCCCTGGGAGTCACAGTTTTAATACTTATTGCAGCTGCAGAAGCACCATCGGCTGGCTGGCAGGAAGGCAGCGTTGGTCAGGAGCCTCTCTGAGATGTTCTGCTGATAGCAAATGATGTTTCCACCAAAAAATATTACTTCTGCAAAAGTAAGATTTTTTTTTCCTTCACCAAAACCTTAAATTCTGCTAAATGACAAGATTTTCAGTCTTTAATTTGGGGTTGGTTTTTACCTGAAAATGATTTCCTTTCAACCCTACTGTTGAATGGCTTTGAAACAAACCATCCAACTACATTTCCTTAAGAGAGGCTTCAGCTGAAGGAGCATCTTCAGGTAACCAATGCTAAGTCACCTCTTTGCTGTGCACAGAAGTGGTAGAATGTTTTTCTGTCCAACTATGTCTCTGACTATTTCATACAGTTCATGGCGCGATGTCAATTTCAGTGAACAGTTCTGATATGAAAATTAAAAAATGTATTCTTGTTTTAAATATCAGATTGCCGTACTTGTTTAAATAAGACCCACCAGGCATCTTGGTATTATCAAACTGCTTTTGTTCCACAAGAAATTTTCAAGTTCTCATTCTGAAGAGCAATCTGAATATCTTCAGTGTTGTATTTTGTGATGCTGGAACATAAAAATCCTAACAATTCTAATCAAAGTATGTCAGAAAACCAACGATTTTATTGTAGTAAGGCTGTAACACAGAGGGAAATATCACCTGTTCTAAGGGAGGTGAGGAGAAATGTGGGGTTTTCTGGTCATTCTGCTTTTACAATATCCGAGGTCTAAACCCGCAGTCCTCAACGTGCATTTACGTTGTTACTGTGGGACTGTAATTTCTTGAAGGGTTTAGCAGAGGGAGGAAGGAGCTCTGGCTCTTGTTTCCCTGTGGCCCAACGGCTGTTTGGGCAGTGGGCATAGCATGAAAACACCTCTTGCCCTGGTAGCACCGCACAGCCATTTGTGAAGTGCATTTATTGAATTTTAGAAAAGTTGCTGAGAAGTGTATTTGTATAGTGCTGAAACCTCCTGGTACAGATAATGCAGAAAATAAGGATGTCTATGCGTTCCAAGGCAAAATATCTGGATGTTAAATGACACAGACATTGCTTTTCTGTGGAAAACACTGCTGGAGCAGTAAGTACTTGGTACAAGTCACTGAAGTCCCGCAGTTCCCTGAAATGCCAGATGGCTCTATTTCCTTCTGTAAAAAAAAGAAAAAAAAAAAGAAAAAAAGAAAAGAAAAGAAAAAAGACATTGTTGAGTGTTTAAACATTTAAATTGTCATATTGAACATTTTTTTAAATATTGAAACTGCTACACTTCAGATCATTTCTGTGGTTCTCCTGCTATCTAATTGTTGAATTTAAATTCCTCAAAACGTGACTTGAGTGAAAGGAAACTAGCTGATTTGCAGAAGATTTTAGGTATTTAGATCCACAGACATAAGTGCATCACTGTAGTAAATGGGAATGAGACATTGGTGCACCTATTTTGAAGTAAGCAGTAACGAGACACCTCTCTGCTCTTCTTGTGGGTTAAACCTAAAGCTGGTCTTTTTGTTTTGCTGGGTGCTATTAGCTTCTGCTTTCTGTTTCTCAATTCTAAATGTGAAAACCATCTGAAAACCATTAACAGTTGAGGACATATCCTCCTCACTGAAATATTTGCCATCTGCATAATTATTTTCTACCTGCACCCAATATTTGATTCTTACATTCAGCTCAACGGGTTGCCTACAGTGTACTGGCCCCAGAGTACTGGATGAGCCAGAAGAGATGATGAGCAAAGTGGGTCTGTTGTCAGCAGGCTTAAACTGACAGACTCCAAGGTTCAGATTAAAGGGGGTTGTCTTGTTTAAAATTTTTAAAGAAACTCTGTTAAATACAAAAAATGCTGCACTCAGTTCAATGTCTTGGAGAGTAACTCAGGTTTCCAAACCCACAGCACTGTGAACAGATATATATACCCCCTCCCCCTCCCTCGGCAGCAGTCAGAGCAGATGGATGAGCTTTGCGCTGTGCCCCGAAGGTGAACCAGCTCTGGGATGTGTCTCCAACTGTGGTGCAAAGTGATGAGATTTAAGGTTTCTGCACTGAGATTACTTGTCGCCAATCTGTATTCCCAGCTAGAGATTTGTTGCAGTTGATCTTGGAGATAGTGCCTGTGCAGGTAAGGCCCAGGTGTGTATTGAGCTATTAAAGATCTGCGTTATCTCCCTTGAAAGTGAAAAGCCAGTGTGGTCTGTGTGACTTTGTATCCCTGCAGCAAGGTAGGAAACAATCATTAATTTAGCAGTGAAGCAAGCAGCAAACCAAAGCAGATTTTGGTGTTGTGTATAGTGACCTTTAAGGAGGCTGTCAGTACCATTTTTTTTTCAATGGTTTCCTAGACACTGCTGTGTATTTTCAGTTACAGGGGCTATAATTCCTTGGGGGCAGATTCTGTATTAAAGGAAGCAAACCACAGAAAGCTTGTAACGTAATTATTGAATTAGTGTGCAAAACATGCATAATACACGCAGTTCAGTTTTAGGTATGTCTGTAAGCAAGTATGATTTTTTTATGTCACTGTGTAGCTTGCTGGTGCTGGAAAAGAATCTTGATCCCGCTTGGGACCATCATAGCTCATGGCAGAAGATCCAGGGAGGCTTTAAATCACTGCCAGGACTCTGTTATCTCAACTGTAGTATAGATTCATCTCATTCAAGGCATTCAAGTGAAGTCCCGGAAAGATTTTGCTATATATTGCCAGAACAGTCAGTTTTCTTTGTTTTACAGAAAGGTGACTGATGGAAGGGCTTTGGGAGGAGTTGAGCCAAACAGGATTAAGGTCTGGAGGGCTTGGAAGGAATAGGAAGGGTTCTTCTCCTATACTGTAGGTTATCCTGTGATGCTAACCCATTTCCCAGTTACTACTGCTATCCTGGCCTTTCAGGAGGCTTTGGAACAGAGGATGACTTCCTCAAGAAAGAACAAATGAATTTGGAGATACGTTTATATCATAAAGAAAGTGGTTTGTATGCATTATCTCCTAAAGAGTGATATCATGGGAAAAGCACTCTCCCTCTTGAAAAATATATTCCTGTGATTTTATACATGAAGTCTCTAAGAGAATGGCTCTTGTAAATAAGGTCTATAATCCCCAACCTTATGCCTTACAGCTCTTGCCTCCAGGCTGGAAGTTTTCTTCCAGGGAATACAGGTGTGCTGCAGACATTCATGTTTCTGTATATTGTGAAGTCTGCATACCTCAAAGATTTTTCTAAGAAAAGTGGTGCAGGCAGGATAGGATGAGGTCTACCGTTGCACACACTGAGTAACACCTACTGGCAGACCTTGTGGCTGCAGACACCTCTGTCTGTCCAGCCACCAGAAACTGGAAGACATGCGTTTGCTTTGGGAGGTGCCATTTCTATAGCCTCAGTAGCTTTTTACTTTTTGGATAAGCAGGTGGGTTATTTCCAGCAGAAAATAAGGAGATCTTGAAGTCTTGAGGAGATACTCTATTCAGTATGCTTTTGTGTGGGGGTAGTGGTTCCTTCCTGAGCCTGGCCACATCCCTGTGGCAGCGCTACCTTCTGGCTATGTGGATAGCTGTCCCCCGTGAGTCCTGCTGCATCCTCTGCATAGCTCAGTGCTGGCTTACTCTGGAGAGAGCAGTGGGCAACACTTCTGAATTGCTTTCTCCTGATGTGAAAATGCAGTGAAAGGAAGGAAATCTCAATCACAGGAGCAGCTGGCATGCCTCTTTTTTTCCTGTCTGGATTGAAGAGCAAATAGGGACCAGGCTGCGTCCAACTTCTTCTGCAAAGGCAAGCAACAATATTCTGCCTTTACATTAGCCTGGCTTACAAGTCACTATTCAATTCTTGTACAAATAGCTGCATTTAACTGTAATAGCATGAAAATTATGGTACATCTCAGCTGTTACCTCACCTAGCTAGCAGCGATTTAGTGATGACAGTAATGGAGATTAAACAAGATCTCATTTGTAAAATTTCATCTAAATAACTTTAAAAGAAATCGACCACCAATATGGTTTGTTTGTTTTTAAATGAAATTGGGAAGTCACACCTGTGTGTTGGTAGATGCCATGACTTTACCATCATACAGTGGCATCTATCATCACAGCAAATGTCGTGGGTGAGGGAGTGGAGTAAATCTGTAGCAAAACTGAGGGGCATGTTTGTGTTTGAATTGCAGGCTGCTCTGAGGGTTTCATGATCCATCTCAGCAGCAGTAGCTGCAGCTTCATAGGGAGGGTATTTGCTCTGCTATCAAGGGGATGGCAAGTCAGGGAAAACAAGGAGCTTATGCCTGGCCAGAGTTTACTAGTCACTGTTACAGGCAGTACGATGCATAATGAATAGAAGGAACTTGCTGGTATAATTTGGTCCCTCTAGTAATAGAGAGGAGCCCTTTTCTCCAAATCAGAAACCGCAATTCTGCTTCATCAATTTTTGCCCAGTCCAAACAGTAAAAAAAGGCCTTTGGACTTTTAAAGCTCTCTGCTATGAAACATCTGAAGTTGGGTAGCCTGTTTCTCTGGGAGGCGGTAGAGTCTCAGGCCCTTAAAATGCCACTGAACTGCCATTTTATTTATTATTCATTCAGTGAATGTATCAAATAGCTAGAGGCATCCATCTGTCATTCTGAGGCCTGTTCCATCAATTCAAACATGCAGCTGCATAAAGGGATGGCCTCTGAATATACTCACCTGCGTCCCCGGCCTCCTCAGTGGTCTGGAAAATAAAAATCAAGGTTGATGTATGAGTTACACACACAAGCAGCTATGTCGGTTCTTTCCTCTGGGTTGTGTAGTGGTGTTTTACCCTCCCCTTTCCTTAAGAGAGGTAAGAAAAAACTGACAAGTGTCTCCAAGGGCATTCAATGAAACGAGCATTCCCTATCTCCATAAATGCTTTATAACCTTTGAACTCAGAGCGCCTTGCTGCCTGTGCCCCAGTCCTTTGCGCATGGCACCCGTGGCACCCAACCTCATGGAGATCCTCACAGCTGTTGCTGTCAGATGTTGCCTTCAAGTTTTGGATCTAAAACGACCAGGTTTTTCTGGTGACATTCAAAAGCTGCATCATTTTTCAAATTGCTAGAAAACCATCTTGAATGTTCTCTGTCTCAGACAATCGTTTATTTAACCTGGGAGACTTCAATCCCTTTGAATTTTTTCCTTGTGCTGTTTTATCACAGCTGTGCTTTTTTAAATGAGGCTCTCCAGAATTTTTATTTTTTATTTATTTATTTATTTTTTTTTGCATTTGAAATAAGCAGAGTTCAGAGGAGAGGCCTTCAATGTCACGCCTTTGCAAACCATTTGGGCTGTATTTTTACTCAGGGCTCAAGATACAAAGTTAAAGGTACGGTCCCATCAGTCCAACTCTTTTTTTTTTTTTTTTTTTCTTTCTCCTGTTCACATGTGGGAGGAGAGATGAGAAATTCACTGAATTCTGCCAACACTTAAAATCTTTCTTCAGGTTCTAAAACAATTCATCCAGATTTCAGTCTCATTGAGTTCATTCTAGGGCACCACAGAAATGCACGAGGCACATACAAGGATACGATTTAATGTGGTTTTTAAGTGCATATTCACAGTTAAAATTGACTTTGTGATTCTCCTTGCCTTTCTAATCTTTGCCTGAAGAAATAGGTTTGCAAATACATACAGTCTAGCCAATATCTCTATTTAAATCTGAAACCCTATTCGAGGGAGAATCTTTTCCAGTTGCTTGGTCCTGTTACCCAGAATCACATCTCTTATAGAGTACCCTATTATTTATGACAACTAGCAGGATGATGATCAGCATAAAACCGTAGAACCAATACAAATGCTTCTTTCCAAATGTATGCTGAATTTATCCTGAGGCGTTAAAGAAGTCAAGTGGATCAAGGAGCAGCTACTGCTTTGCAGACATCTGGTAAAAGTACAGATTGATTCTGAATGTCCTCCAGCACTGAAGCAGTGCTATAGATACAGAAATAACTAGTATTGTGAAAACATCTGCTGATTTCCATGTTAGCTGTGGAATGTACGCTACAGAAAGAAAAAACGTTGCTCCCTCATCCACGTTACCTAGATCGCTTTAAGGGCTTGATGGTGCATGCTAGACCACAACCAAATTGTTTTAAATGTATAGAGTTGTAAAAAAATATTCAGCTAATTTTATTTATTGTGAGAACTAGTGTGAAACATCTGCCTGACTTTGTACTTCCTGCTGGCAGCTCACCTAGGGTCTGCAACTTGTTTTCCCCTTCCTCACATGGTTCTACTTTGCCTGAAGGAGCAGTGTGGCTCTGCAGCGTTAGGGATTTCATGCATGGCAGAGTTGGGCTGCGTTAGCAAAAGCAAAACCCCCAACTCTCCCTCTGTTCTTATCTTGAGATGAAGATCAACACAAGACTTTAACAGTACATAGGTGATATGAGATAGAAAAATTCTCTAAAGAAACATTGCAGCCCTAGCTTCAGGCATTGAGAAACAGAGACCAATGGGGGAATGCTTCTGAATCATTTTTCCCCAAACTTACTGTTCTTCCTTAGGTAACTTCTCCTAAAGTTCACAGAACAGCTGCTTACCTGTATTGCAAAAGGCAAATATATAACATCTTTGCTCTGAGCATGTCTTCAGTGGAGGCTTGTGCACCTGGGGTTGTTGGGTATTCTTGGCCTCATTGCAGGCACCTGGGGTTATTGGGGCTCAGGCTCACTGTGGGCAGGTGGGGCTCATTTTTTTACTTACTGAGGAACAAAATTGGTTCAGCTGTTGAGGAAGTGGTTCTTTCCACTCTACCATTTCTACTTTGCTGTTTGTGGTGAAAGAAGTATGGAGCCTGTAATTTTTATTCCTTTCAGTGAGGTCATTCAGCGTAAAACATCTCCTACTATTTGTTGAAGGCTGTGCTGCCTCTACGTAGAGGGTACAGGAATCATAAAGCCTTTGGAGAGAGCAGAAAAGGTAAGATTTGTGCTGCTGGATAGCGGTGCCTTCTGTGAATAGTAATGTGTTTGCAGAAGATTTGGGATTTTCAGCAGGGGACTGCGTTTTTGTTTCAAATGGAAGCCAGCTTTCAGCTAATACAGATTTTACCCACTATGGGATACAAAATCCTGCTTTCTGCTCTGTGCTATTTTTCCTGCATGCCACGGGAGGCTTTATTTTTCCCTGACAGCTAGCTAAAGGGCACGTTTATCTGACAACTCCTTCATCAGTGAAAAAGTAGAAAAGACATTAATCTAAGGCTTTATGCAGCATAGTAGCACCAAGGAGCTCAACTGAGTACTTTAGGAAACAATAGCAAAATCTTTCTTTTAGTGCAGTAGGGTTAACTGGGAAATCAAACTCCTTTAAGTCAGTTCTAGTGCATGATTTGTGTAGAGAGGAATGCTTTTCAGGAACTCTTCCTGTATAAGTGGTGGTGGGTGAATGTGGGGATGCTGGGGAGAAGTCAAATGCAAAGTTAAAACGAAACATCCAAGGTGTTCATGGATTGTACACGGTTGGTTTGAACTGCTGGGAGGAACAGTGTTTTAAGTCCTGCCCCTGGGATGCAGTCTAATTAGCTCAGACTGGATCTTTTAATTATTCATACTGTAGCACCATGCGAAGGCCTGGCTCAGGGTATTATGCACACACAGTTCAAAGGCAGTCCTTGCACTGAAGTTCTTTGTTGGGAAGGCAATGTGCAATGGTATTTCTTATGTGCTGTGTACCCGACCCGTGGGACTCTCTGTGGTCTGGATGGGATGCTGCGAGTGCCCCACCTGTAGGTGTGTGCCCTGAAGGGGTGGCAATCTTCCAGCAAGCAAAACTCATATGTACGCTCCTATAGGTGGATGACCCTGAAAGGTAATAAGAGTTGTATGTCTAAGCGTTGATACGTGGCCTAAGCTTGTATGAAACAGGAAAGTAAGCAATGGGAAAGGGCAGAGAACTGCAAACTCCTTGTGTACGCCAGCTTGTGAGGTACCAGAAGTGAAATCTCCTCCCCACCACCCAAATGCTTTGCAGTTATGTCACTGGGTTGAGTCAAGGCTTCCCAAGTATTTGTTTCCTCTTCGTAGCCTTTTATTATGATCCTGAGCAACTGAAAAGGTTTGGGTCTCTGAAGATTAATCCTTTTCAGATATTCGCTTTCCTTGACAGTTTTAAATATCAATCTGTTCTTAGTTGATGGACTAGTGAGGCTTATTAGAGACTGTGTTAATTTAGTCTGCATACATAGATCTGCATTTATAAGTAGCATGGAAATGTGTGTTACCATTTTACATAATGATAGGTAGAACTCTGCATGTTTGGGCTGTCAGTGAGAGCAGTCTGAAAGCTTGCCTGCAAATCCCATTCTGGGCAGGCAGCATGCTCTGGATTCACACGGTGATCAAGAAAGACCTTTTCTTGTGTGCAGAGGAAGACAATTTACTTACATAAATCGGCAACGCAGCCAGTGGGCATTCTGCTGTAATGCTGACAAGTCCCGCCTAATAGGAGACTGATCTGATTTGATTTCCATTAAAAGCAGTATTTGAGGTTTTATTCATTCTTGCCTGCCTGCAAAATGTGCCGTTCACTTGCATGACTGCAAGAAACTGCTTCAGTGTTTAACAAGAAAAACAAAAATCTATGCCTATTGGAAGGAGGGTGGGAGTGAGGTAAAGTGGTACATTCTATTGTGACTTGTTAATTGAAAACGAAAGGATCCTTTGTCGTACATTTTACAGATGATGAACTTTGCAAGAGAGAATTTCTGGTATTGATAAGAAGATAGACAAAACAGAGCAACTTACATGATCTACTAACTCACGTCAAGTGGAATGATTCCTTCTGATGCTTAATTAGATTATATGGAATCTTTATGATTTTGAATGCTTACTTCCACTATGCATGAGGTGGAAACTGTATCTTAATTTATACTTCTGTTTTAGCATTGTGTATTTGTCTTGTGTTTGTTTGTATCTGAGTTTACTTAATATGCTAATATTGGAATTTGACATAGAAGTGTGAGGCAGGTGAGCTCAGTGGCAGGGCTTGTCTTCTTGCTCATTGCTGGAGATAGAGCTTTCTCATTGTTGGGTGAGTGCAATAAAGAGCTGCGTATGTACTGCTGATGGAAGAGCCAGAGAGGAATCCAGATTTCTCTCTGGTGACTTTGAGGTAACAGGAGTGAAATGCAGAAATGTTTAACTTCAAATGAATGTATGAGGAGAACAAATCTGAGTAATGCGGAGCACGTGGATTTTCTCATAGTCACGGTGATGATAACGTTCTTCCTTGTGGGTGGGAGCTAAAGGCAAAGCATTCATACGAAGATGCTCTGTTTTTGAATGGATTAGGAAGTTGAAATCTGCTCTTCTTGTGCAGCAGAGCTGAAGGGTGAGTCATTGTGGTCCAACACTAACAGCTTATTCCAGTAAGGCACACTGTTAGATTTTAAAGCTCACCCTCTGCTCAACTTCAGTCCCATCATTCTTTTTTCTCTGTTCTGCTGCTCTGTGGTTTCATGTCAGAGTTTCAGAGAAACAATCCATACTGTGACTTTAGAAAAGAAATCCAATAATGATTTGTTTGTTTGGTTAACCCACCTCACCCACACCTTGCAACAGTTGTTAACAAACTAAAGTTATTGAAGCAATTATCTTGCTCTGCAATGGTCTATAAAAAGAAGCCTAGTGCTTGTGGGTGGTGTCGGTAGAGAATATTTGCTTGTTCTTAATAAAAGTCTCGGATTATTCCTATAACTTTGGTTAGCATCTTTGTTAAACATTTTTGGCTTACCCTTACAAGATATAATGGGATAACAGGAAAAAAAAAAACGTGTTTAAAATACCACAGGAGGATCGTTTCTGTTGTGAGAAGGGTAAAGCAGAGCTGGGTGTCTGTACAAAAACAGCAAACAGTGCTGGTTCCCCAGGGCTGTGCAGGGTTCTGTATGCAGCTACTTTGTGGCTTTTCCTTTGAGCACAGGTGATAGAGGGCACACTGCTTTGCTGGGTGTAGTAAAGCACCTGTGCCTTGCTACCTCTGGAGGGTGCCCTGCAGCTCTGTTACTGTGGCTGGGATGCCCAAGGCAGTGCTGCCTAGGGCAGACGGGGAGGAATCTTAGGTGCAGCAGGGCTTATGAGAAGTGTGACTGTTCATATGTCAGGGTCTTTTGTGCCAGAACAAGGGAAAATGGTTTCAAACTAAAAGAAGAGAGATTTAGCCTGGATAGAGGAAAAAGGATTTTACAATAAGGGTGGTGAGGCATTGGCACAGGTTGCACAGATAGGTGGTGGGTGCCTGATCCTTGGAGACATGCAAGGTCAGGCTGCACTGTGCTCCGAGCACCTGATGGAGCTGTGGGTGTCCCTGTTCATTGCAGGGGGCTTGGACTAGGTGGCCTTTAAAGGTCCCTTCCACCTCAAACAATTCTGTGAATCTCTGTTCTTCTAGATGTGTTCATTAGCTTAAAGCAGTGAATGGCTCTGGAGTTCAGTGGTGCTGAGTCATGTACCCCCTCCTACTACGAGGCTTTGTCTGTGCGTACTTCTGATGTCAGGGCTGCACTGGGGACAGCATCCTATTGTAGATTCAGTGCTTTTACCTTCACTGATATGGAGAGTAATGTCCTTCGTTCCTACTGAGACTGAACTGATCTAACCTTACCATGCTAAATTTGTCTAATAGTATGTGGTTTGCTTTGATGTATCTTTATGACAGTTGCTTCCCTTTCTGAAGAAATAGTATTACTCCTAATAGTGCATCCCTGTATTTACTTGGCACCAGTGGAGCAGCACAATAAATACAGCCCTTTAGGAAACACATCTTTGCAGTTGTCTAACCTTTCTATTCACCATCTAGCAGTATACAAATGAACCTGGGGCTGTGTGAGTCACCATCACGAGACGCAGCACAAAAAGTACAGTCTAAGAAGTGAATGGATGAGCTGCAAAAATAGCAACTGAATTTAAGCCATCAAACTGGTATTTCAGGAGGAGACTTTAGAGCACTTCTTCAGAGATTGAAGTGAATTGTTGTAGGTTGTAATGCCTGTGACCTTTAGATGTTTTTGACAGTGAAGCATAACCTGTTGTCATGAAGAAAATCCTCATTGCAAAGGGACACCTCTTCCATTATTCAGTCCTTTGGTGCTTATGGGTAAGTCAGATTGTTTGGAAAAGTTGGTATGATTACAGCATGAGGATGCCCTCTGCTTTAATTCAGTCTCCCTGACCTGAGTTCAAACCTATCACACACTGTAGCAGCTGCAAATAATTCCTTTGTAAAGATTGTCAGAAGTGAAATGAGGTTAAGTCAAAACCCCACAGCTCTGCAGAACGTATGACTAACGCATGTGAAGGGGTGATTGGCAATTGCCAGCTGGAAGTGTCACTTTTAAATTGTCCTTGGAAGAGTTGTCATCCTCAATCAAAGTTTCAGCTCAATGACAGGGAAATCAGAGAAGTGCCTATGAAAGCTGATCTCAACTTGAAAATGCCCATTGAGAGGGTAAGAATTTGTGAAGGTAATTTAAGAAATACTAACAATTAACTTTCTTTCTGCACCAGTGTTAATGGATAATGCTGTGAGCTACTTCCATGCTAATTATCTTCTGACTTAGCCTCCTTTGGCCGATTTTTAAAAAATATTCAGGGAGCTGGCATGTAGGTGATTAGTAAGACTGTCAAAGCATGGGAAAGGCTGAACAAGTGGGTCTGCCCAGCTCATCAGTAGGACATGGGTCTTCAGCCTGATGGGGTGGTAGGGCTTGTCAGAGGAAAACAGGTTCTTAGCTTCTAGCCAAAATGTTGGTGAAAATGAGTCTGGGTCATCTCTGACGCTGGTTGCTTTTTTTTTTGTATGTTTTGGGCAGGTGCTTTTTGTGGCTCCCATGCGGTCAGTGCTCTCTTGGAATGCAGTTTTTCTTCTAAAATACAGTTTTGAAATCCAGTGGGTTAAAATAAGGTGTCCTGAAAGGACCAAGCGTGCAGTGTATGCAGGGGAGTTGTGTTCTTGAAGTGGAGGTCTTAACTGGGACTTCACATAAGTGTTGGTTCCAGTCCTCTGAGCAGACTAGCCACTGATGGATTTACATCAAATATCGCTGCTTCTTGTCTTTGTCAAAAGTAGATATTCAGAGATGTGAATCTTGCCTACAGTGGGGTAGGGGAGTGCATCTGTGTAATTATATCACTGCAGTTGCTCTGGTGCTTGGTTTTCTGAAATCACTGCCTTTATTGCCTTGGTTTTGCTTGAATTAATCCTCCACCTTTATCTCTAAAACCATGGGAAAACACACCAGCCGCAACGAATAACCTGTGAGCTGAATTTCAGAAGCTACTAACAGATGGGGCCAGTGGAAAAAGAGTCTTCATTTAAAAACAAACAACAAAACACAAAAAGCATTTACAGAGCTCAGTTTTACCGGTGTTGCCGTAGCAGCTGTGAAAGTTTTAGTCATTAAAAGAAAGGGGAAACTTTGGGGCAGGAAATTTAACATTGACTGTATCTGGTTTTTTTTGTGTATTTCTTTGACTAGTAATACAGAGCGCTCAAGGAAAAATCAGAATGTCTTTATCCCTCTTTTTCTGCTTATGGGCAGAATAATTAGAAATGTCTTAGTGCAGTAGGCCCAACCACTTTTACAAGCTTCTCTGCAAGGTATCTTTCAAACTTAAATTTAACTTGACACCTTTCTCAGTGACCATTAATTCAGTTTGTAAGAGACTCTGGAAACCTTTGATATTGATACTGTGTTGCTGCAATTACTGCCTATGGTCCTGCGGCCATACTGAAATAAAAAGACCTGCATACCTTGCTTTCAAGTCAATCCCTTAGAGGCTCAATCAGTTTGATTTCTGAAACCTGCGCTTGGCAGTGAAGCTGATTAAATTCTGCTGGTATCAAGGCTGTGCACACTGAGTTCAAAACCCGGGTGCAATGTCATGTTCCTGTAGTGGAGGTTATTATACCAAATTTTGATGTTCTAGAATCCATGCTTTAAAAAGAAATCTTCAAAGGATATGAGAGGATATATGCAGAGCAGGGCAGTAAATGAGCTCAGAAGCAGTAGATCAAGAGCTATAGTACACAGACCTTTTACTTGTGTTGGGTTACTTCTCTAAGCATGTTTCTTGCAGTTGTAGCAGAAGTTGTGGATGGGAAAGTCATTCAAGCATCAAGTCAAGGCAGAGATCAAGTGCATTAGAAAATGAATGTGTACACTTGTATGCAAATTTCAGTCCATTTTACAGTTTAAGGAAATAGACTAAATTACTCCAGAACTATTTCATCTTAATTAGAACCCAGGTTCAGTATTGTAGGTTACAAATGCTCGGTGTTTTGAGAGACTAACACTGCATCCACTTTTAAGCTGAATGATGGAAAAGGCTGAAGATCATAAGCACTGATTCAGTGCAAGTTTACAGGACAGTCATGGATCTTTCTGACTTTAGGATCATCTGCATTAGCTTTTTTATGACACAGGCTTGTCTAGATTGTAACAGAAAAATTTATATCAGGAGAACTAACTCCTCTGTTTCTAGTGCCGTGGAGTTGTGCGTTCCACCCTTCCATTACACTAGACTGTCTAGAAGTGTCCTAGATTACTGTTATTTTGGTTAGGAAAGCAACACGTCTTTTTACCCCCCAATTGCTCTCATAGATTATATTAGGAAATGCCTATCGAGTAGTAAAGAAGCAACATATAGTGGGAAATGAAAGGGAGAGAACTGTTTAAAAATAATCCCCTTCTCAGTAATTGCAACACACTTCTCTAAGATGTGCGGTCAAGACATTGAGCCACGCAGCAATAAGAGCTGCGTAAACAGGGAAGAGACACTTTACCACTTTGCTAGTGAAGTTAATACGGAAAATGGCAAACCCAAAGTAATATACCTCTAAGTACTCTGATACAGTGTGACTTCTTGTGAGATTTTAATAATTCCTAGTAATTCTTGGATCCTGAGGGAAAATTTGGACTAGGAATTTTTGTCAGTTTATTTCATCTTTTTGGGACATTTTCTCATCAATGCAGAAGTGATACTTGCCTTACAAAAGATATACGGAACTAATGCCCAGAGACTTTATTTTTGAGTGAATCAAGAGCAGCTCTGAGAATGAAGAGCTCTAGGCTGTCTTTTCATAGTGTTGGCTGGTGAAAATCCTTGTGACCGTACGTATGGGTTCTGTGTTGCACTGACATTCTGATGATTGGCCTCTTGGCAGAAGTGTATTTCCCACCACGGTGTCTTTAAACACATATGAATAGATATCTATAGAAGAATGAATGGCATTCTTAAAGGTGCTTGTATAGCTGAGGATATCTGCTTGTAAGCCACTTATTACTGTCAGTAGGAAAGATAAAATGCTTTCCTGTCATTAAAAAATTAATATATATATATTAATAATTTGATATCCAGTATGGGGGGGGAGGGGGAAATGTTAGAAAAGAAATACAGAACTCAAGAATTCTTCAAAAATTATTTGGAGTAAATTATAAAAGAGAAATTTTAAACTATAGAAGTAATTAATATCCTGACCTTAGATAGTTGAAGAGGAGAGGGGCAGGCTGTTAGATGAGGGGGATGAATTACAGTGGTCACTGGAGATGAACTGTCCAGAGGGACCAAAACTAAAAGTATGACAGTGTGGTCCTGTAAAGTAGAAGTAACTCAAGCACTTGCAGATGGGTTCACTATTCAGGGCTGTCTGAATGAAAGGCTCTGCAGTATAGAAGGTGGGCCAGATTTATCCGTAACACCTGTTTTCTACTCTAAGCTCTATTGTGAAAATTGTTGGTCTCCTTGATCTGAGCCTACAGTTCCTTTCCATGAAATTAATGGAACAGCCTCGGTGGCTCTGAAGTTGAGAATATGCAAAGTTGCTGAAACTCATGGAGGAGGGAATTTCCCACCACTAGAGGGATGTAGTAGCTACCAGAATTCTTAAGGCTCTGAGCAAATGAAACAGTGCCCTTTCTGAGCAAGGGTATTATAAATCCTAACTAAAAGGTATGCTAACAACACACAAGCTTAACCACATGGCTGTGTGCAACCAATGGGAGAGGCATCCTCAGTTTCCCAGTTTAATCTAAGAGAGGCAAGAAAAAACATGTATGAGACATTATTCTAAGCATAAGAAAGTGTGTCAGATAAATGTTTTTACTGTGGAAAAAGAGACTTGCATCTCATGCTATCGCTTTGCAGAAATTGAAAGAAAAGGCATTTCTTGTATAGCTATGTATTTACTTTCTAAAGAAACCAGATCCCATTCAATCTCAGTCCTTTTGTAATTCAAAATCTCTTGCTGATGCAGGTTGACCTTTTTGCTCTAGAATTTAAAATCAAAATGCAGCTCTTCTCTGTTGACAGAGATATAGCCCGGAAGGAATGATAAGGTACACAGAAATAATAGCATTGTTTGCGTGCAATTGTACGTAAGAAATATAAGGTCAAAGCAGCATCTAAATCCAGTTCTTGGTTGGGGGATGTCTGTACTTTAGGCAAATACGACATTAGGTGCTTAAGGTTCAGATTGCTTCACTTTTACTTATTTATTTAATTCTACAAAGTAAAAAGATGTGGGGGGAAAAAAAAATGGCAGATTTTCTAAATGGAACATAATGTATCTGGATTCTCGGATGGAGGCAGCCAGAAGCTGTTTGCGGAGTGCTATTTGAGACTTCCAGTTGTTATCCACAGCATATTTGAACAATCCCCCTCCCTTTGAAATCTTTTGATTTCAAGTAATGACTAACACTGATGTCAGTGCTAAACAGATATGAAAAATATTTTCAAGCCTGTGGGTGTGTAGAAGGGTTATAGTGTCTCTTAATCATGCTCTTGATAACTGATAATCGCTTATACACCTTGCTGTGTGGTGGCTTGGGCACAGCCCTGTATGAACATGTATTGACTAAGGACCACAACCAGAACAACTCAGCATTGGGGATCTGGCTGGTTTAAAGTTTATGCACCCTTGAAATGTGAAGTACCACACTCTATTCCAAACCTGAAACTTCAGTTCTTTGAATTCTGTGCGCATCCGGATGAGTAGGTGAAAAGATTGCTGCCTCAGAGCTGATTAGTGTCTTTACATCTGTGTTTTCCCTGTAAGAATATGCCCGGTACTTCCTGTGTAAAACATCCTAGTTAACTTTTTTTTAGACTTTGTTAGTGGGAGTAAATAAGATGACTGTTGTGGATGGCCTTATGACTTCTCTCCGGCTTGACTACTGCAGTGTGCTGGGGAAATGCGCAGGCTCTTACCAGTGTTGGCATAGCAGCTAGTGAGCTAAGGGATTATTACTAAATGGATGTGGGAGGAAACTTTCATCCTGCGAGATGTCTGATCTTTTTTATTTTTTTATTTTCACTTCAGTAGTAAGTGTTAAGATGTTGTGGTGTATGTATATGCTTTTTTTTTGGTAAACATAATTTCCATTTAATGAATTTAAGCTGTAGGAGTTGTCTGCTGTTGTCTATACAACTTATTCTGATATTTTTTTTGTTTAATGGTTATTTACTGAGGTATGGATCAGCTGTGTCCTTAGCTATCGGTGGGGCTTCTTATTCTCCTGTGCTTTTTCTATGAATCATTCTGGACTAACTCTGCAAACTATAAGTAGAGAATATGTATTGAGTGCTTTGGATTAGCATAAAATCAATTAGGGCAAGCTGAGGAGTCAAATAAGTGAAGAGCCAAGCTTATGGTGATGGGTTTGCTACCCTGTACTGTACTGCTGTCACTGAGCAATAGGAAATACCTAATTCAATCCTGCAAAATGTGTTCTGGAGATCAAATACAAACAGAATGGCCAATGTTGCAGTGTTTTAACATAAATAGATAAGTGATAAATAGGTTCTGAGATATATGAAGGGGGGAAAAAAGGCTTAGCGATTCCTTATACTGGGCAGAATTGGACCTGTGAAGAATGACTGTGGTCTTCTCCAGAAGCTTTGCTGCTTATGATTGACCTATATGAAGAAATTCTCAGTTGTGCTAAGCTGTGCTGGACCAGTTGTATAAAAGTTGGAAACGAATAGTCCTCAGAAGATGACTATGAGGATAATTTTTTTTCTGATTGTCACTAATCTGTTTAGCTTTTGGCTTAATGCAGTTAAGGAGCAGAAAATGTGGTAGGACAAGGGGGAATAGTTTTAAACTGAAAGAGGGGAGATTTAGGTTAGATATTGGGGGAAAATTTTCACTCAGAGGGTGAGACCCTGGCACTGCTTCCCAGAGAGGTGGTGGGTACCCCATCCCCTGAAGTGTTCAAGGCCAGGCTGGATGGTACCTTGGGCAGCCTGAGCCGGTGATTGGCAACGCTGTCCATGACAGGGGGTTGGAACTGAATGATCTTTGAGGTCACCTACGACCCAAGCCTTTCTATGCTCTTATGATTCTGTAATACAACAAATGCTTACTTCAAGTATTGAAGTATTTCAGGGCTCCATCAGGACTGGAGACATGTTTCAGGGCATTTTTTGAACTCTTAATAGAAAAATAGGATCTGTGACAGTATACCTCTTTCCAATGATACTTTTTTTTTTTTGCCTAGTTTTACAGTGGGTTGTTGTTCTCGTTGTTTTTTTTTTGTTTGTTTGTTTTTTGTTTTTTGCTATTTACCCTATTGTTCAGAACCGTTTTATTAAACATGGTTGTTAAACATCATACTTTTACAATTATCACATGAAAAAATTCACATTGAATTTGTCCTGGTAAGTTTTGTTTGGATTGATTACCAGTTATTTCTCTGAATGATCTGCTTAGAGTAAAGGTGTTAGAGCCATACCTCTTCAGAAGTACTTTTCTGGGTTATATAATAATGCGAGCCTTGATTTGATGTAGTAATAGCATCTCACAGAGAATGGTAAAACAATTCTTAGCACTTGTCTAGTGTTCAAGTTCTTCTAAACAAAATAAAAACTTAAATGAAGCCAAAGCAATCCTATGAGAACCTTCCATGTTTGCATTTCTGCAGTAGTGCAGAATGAGGATACCACGTCTCTTGCCACGGGCTGGGCAGCAAGGAAGTGGTAAAGTGGGAATTGAAATCTGAAGCTCCTGGCTCTCAGTCCTGCACTCAGCCCACCAGATATCACCTATCTCTTCTAAACAAACCTCCAAAACGACAGGATCTTACACACCATCTGTTGTGCAAACTTCCTTGGGGAACTTCAAGTCTCTCTTCTACATTTCAAGCTTTCTGAAAACTGTATTAAAAAAAGAAAAGGCTAAAACCAACCCCAAATCCATAAGAAGTTATTCCTCTATTCTTGTGGTGTGTTGGTATCCTTTCAGTACTGAGAAAAATAAAAGGCATCTCACTCAGAATGCTTCCGGTTTTCATCCTAGTTAGGCAAAATGTTTTTCTTTTCTATGATGAAAACAAAAGGGAAAACACAGCCAAATTAATCATACCCATCTTCCAGTTGCCTCTGTCGCGCTCCTTTTGATTCAGTGACTTGCCAGGATTTACCCATTGGCACAATGGTTATTTTTAGACATGCTGTTAGATTTCAAGGGAAATTCACTGGTGCATACAAATTATTCATTTAAGCACTGATTTGAAAATAATAACATATATCTCTAACAGTGTGTCAGAAAAGCATAAAATGTTGCCATTCTGGAAGCAGTAATTGTAGGCAACGATTTATTGGAAGATCATTCTGTTTTGAATGACACCAGCAAATACCACAAATAGAGCGGGATTCGAAGTGCCCTTTCCACACTGGCATATGGATGTTCCCTCTGAACACCAGCTTGCCCACAGCTGTGACAACACTGTGCTCAGTATCAGAAAGCACTTACCTCACTGCAGCATTTTAGCACTGTTGTCCCAGAGCCCATCAGCACAGGGAAGACAGCTCGCACACTGGGGTGAGGGTCAGGGTGTTGGTAATTGCTGCTAGGTCACTGCCAAGACACGGGCAATCTAATTCCTCATCTGTAGCCTATCCTACAAGTGCTAGTATTTACAAGGAGATGCCTCACTGCTTTAATATTTTCCACTGTGCAGTATCAAATGATGTGCACTTAATGAACTCAGTTTACCTGTCCTTTGGTTCTCTATTTATGGCCTTAGCCATCTCTTGCACGTGTGATGCTCCTACATCAATGCAATGGTGACACCTTCATGTTTTAGAAAAAGTTCTCCATCCACTCAGCTTAACTTAGTAGCATGTCACTTGTTCTAGTTCTCTCCTTTTCATCACATCAATTGTAAGCTGCTCAGCTGTCTAATGCCTGGATTTTTATTGCACCTTGTTTATCAATACTCTCACGTTCTCAAGGTGCTGGCTTGCCCTTGGTTCTCTTGAATTGCCCCTCATGCATGAAACGTTCTCTTTAATCAGCTTTGAAGATGCTTCTCTCCATTACCAGGCCCTTTTGGTAAGGACTTGGGTGAAGCTGTATTGAGCCCATATCTACTGGTTCTAGGAAAGTCTGAGGGGCAGCAGAGGGAGAAATGAGATGGTGAGATGCCGTGTGTCACAAATGGTTGGTGACAGTGTAGAGTCTCGTGGAAATACAGGCAATGACCATTGCTTCTCTGATCCCTCCTATTTACTGGGTATGGCTTGTTTAGGTTTATGAGATGTCTGTCTGGTATTCTAAGGTCTCACAGGTGAGCAGTTTGGGGAGAACTGGAAGCCGTATGGTCTAAGAATATGGCACTGCACAAAGCTAATACGCTATGCTTCTCACTAGGACAAAGCAAGCAAAGATGTTTCCCAAGGATTGTAATCTGTCTTGGCCAGAAACCATCAGCTGTGTCTACACAGCATGTAGAATAAGAGGGACTCGGTATGCACCTTAAGTGGCTTCAACTTTACACCTGCAAGTTACTGTTTACATGAGGTACCTTCAACTCTGTTGCAAGAATTTGTTAGTGTTCTCCAATTTCATAGTGGAAAACTTGCTCTGAATGTACTTGACACCTAAATATCATTCAGTCCTTGGGGACTATCAGATGGTGACTGTTTGCATATTGTTTGGACAACATGCTACATAGTAAACGAACTAAAAAATTGATATTCAATAGAATCCACAAGGCAGGGCAGATGGATTGTTAAAGGGGTTGGACTGTACATATGTGCTTCAGTCTCTGCTGTCAGTAACTGTTTTAATGTGCCACTTACTGAGTGGCTGCTGATTAAAATACATACTGGCTAACATTAATTCGGGGATTTTTTTTTGTCCGTTTTTTTTTTGTTGTTGTTGTTGTTGTTGTTGTTGTCAAAAGACATAAAACAAAACACTTCTGCACCCAACCAAAAACATTTGGAAGTCTGTTCTAACACGTTCACTGGGACTCAGTCCCCTAAAGCAAGGTGTTGTCTGTCTATTCTGTATATTCACACCCAGAATCGTGGGATGAGACAGGAGATGTCTGATATAAAGCTGCTGGTCTGTCTTCTCCCCAGTAAAAAAAACTAGCGGTGGGGGAAAACATCCTCTCTTCAGGACTGGTGATGTGAGGATCCTTCGATTAAAAGCTGTAATTTGTACAGGAGAAAAGATTAATTTGGAGATGCGCTTGAGCAGCTAAGAAGCAAGATAGACTTTCTGTGAAGTGGGTGGGATGACAACAGCTTGTGCCTGCCCCTTGGAAAAGAAGTTCATGGGTTGCCGTGCTCTTTGTGTGGCTGGTCTGCAAACAGCATGTATCCAGACACTGTGGTAGTATGGAGATTTTCTGATTTTTTTTTTTTTAATAAAACTGTTGGTTCTGAAAATCATAATTCCAATTTGCTTCTCACTGCTAATGTGTTCTTTAGGAAGATGGGTATGGAATGGCTTGCTGACAGATTGCAGTTGGCTTGAGGGGATCATTGGTGTATTTCCCTTTGGGCTGTTGAGCATGTGTGGTGTCTTTAGGAAATGATGTTGTCCCCTGATCAAAGGAAGGTGTGCCTTACAAGTGTGATCCAGGGAAAAACAAGCAATTGACACAAGTCATGCACCTGCAAAGTCCGTTTGTTTGTTTGCTTGCAGTGGCTTGAAATCTTTTTCTCAGTTCGATCTCATAAGCTCTTCTTCAGTAAGCTACAAGCTAAGAGGAGGTGGCTGCATGTTGAAATTCTTGGCATTTCCAGAACAGAATGTAGTGAATTTAGCTACATGGAAGCATTTAGCTTCCCATTTTAAATGAATTAAATCTGATGTGTTTTTAGAGTGGCATTTCAAAAGCAAAGCTGAGTCCTTAAGGTTATTGCATAGGAGTCTGTGTTCTCACCTGGATCTCTGCACTTGGTGATAGTATTCAAGCCCATTCAAAATGATGCAAATGCAGCACAGCTGGAACAGCCGTGCCGTTCTGGGCGCTGCTGCTGCCAAAACTATATCCCACAGGATTGTTCAGGAATGCTGGAGTAGGAAATACTTGGACTTATGTTTCCAGCAAAAGTATTTTCATTTTCTCATATATGAGACTACCTTTAAACACAATTTCATACGAGCCCTCTATTTCCTCAGACAGCAGTGGCTCCTTTGTCCTGATAAGGGACTCATAAGGGTAAAACTCCCATTTTAATGAGTTAGACCTACTAGCATGAAGAGGGGATGTTTTTATTCTCATATAAAAGGAAAATGATGGTTTCTGAGTTGAAATTTGATGGAAATTGCATTGCGTGATTATTGTAAAAGTGTTGTTTCACTTCGTATCTTTGTATCAGAGATTTTAATCTACGAAAAGTATTTAAACAGAAAACACTGCAGAAAAGTCTTCCAAAAATCCCATTAAATGTTATTTGGCAGCCATTCTTAGAATGCTAAAAGACCAAATACACAGAATGCGCTGTGTTACTTACACTTACTGACAAATACTGTCTAATACAGTTTTTATAAAAGGAATTCAGATATAATATTAAACTACATTAAAGAAATATCATTAAGCTTGCAAAATTAAGCAATCAAACACAAGGTCGTCAGTGCAACCCTGATTCAGGCCCCACGTGTATATGCATTATGATGCAGTCTTTAATTGCATGATCACATACCATTTTTTTTTTCTTCCTGCTTCACTCAATGAGCAGGATGAATAGCCCTTGCTAAATGAGCAGCTATTCAGTACTGTGTTTTCCCCATTGTTCAGTGTGTGCTCCCATGCTTTATTTATGTCACGCTATTCAAACTCGGCTCTGAAAACAAAATTCACATCTCCTCATGGGCTTTTTAACCGCAGTTACCAGTGCAGGATCTGGGTGCTCCACAAGTGTTGATGTCAACTTTCATCTAACAGGTTTGTTTTGAAGATAAGGAGTGAGAGAAACTTGGGGAAGCGGAAGCAAAATTTATAAGGGCCAAAGGTCTTCTGCCAACTTGGGTCGCTAATTTAAGACCTTCAGTGTCTGATTCTTTTGTGCCAGTATCGCACTCTGTTTAAGTGTAGTTTCTCTAAACCAAGGACCTGTGGCTGTGTCCCTGCTGTACTGCCCATCTGATGGCATTGTTCTGTTGCCTTGGGTATGAGACTGTCCTTTCTCTTCTTACTCCCTTGGGTCTAATTTAGCATGAACCTGTCTGCTGCCTTTACTGACTAACCTCAGCATGTGTGTTGGGCAGTTCTGTATGGATGCATATGATACGGATATGAGTAGCTAAAGATGGAGTGCATTTAGTGATAATGAGATTATGCAGTTTTTCAATTCTAAAGTAGAGCTTTTTGTTGATAGTATTCTGCTAATGTTTCATCAAAACTCATAGACTTGCCAGCGTGGATAGACTTTCATAAGGGTAACATAAAGAATATCTATCCCTATCACATCACTATTGGCTTTCAAATGTTTAGCACTTGCAGGGCTTGGAAAAAAACAGAAGTTTAGCTGTGAAAGAGATGATGGTGCAGTAGACAGTGTTTGACCTCAATTTTTTGAACATTAGGATGTTTTCCTCTAACAAGTTTTGGTTAAAGTGGAGGTCTTGCTAGAGAGCTACTGAACCTGCTCGTCAGGAAAAGGGTTAAGAGTCCAGAGAGCACAGGAGACGGTATAGATGATCCCTGCACCTCTGACAAGCTTGGCTGATTCCAGCAGAATCTGCTAGGCAGGCCAGTGGGATCATGGGAATTGTTCAGAGGCATCAGGTAAGACTGGTCTGTTTGCTTGCACTCTGTCATTTAGTTACTGCGCCTGTGCTTGGGCTGGTGTAGTTCTTTGCTGGGTTTAGTTGTTCAGTGGCAGAGTGCAGTACGCAACTCATTTCCATTCTGTTTTACCTAAGTTGTTGAGGATTGCTCTAAGTGAAGTATTTTCCTTCTTATCCTAATAAGAATCTGAATTTTCATAGAGAACTAAAGTTCATGATAGGAAAAAAATACTTAAGAAGACCTCAAAACTTCAGGGCTAACAGAAGAAAACCTCTGTGTGTTTCTTTACCATGTTGTTGAGAACAGCTGAATTATTTTGCTGAATGATTTTTGCTGAATGATGTACTTCAAAACAGCTAATAGCCAAGGCTTGTTGTAGAAATAGTATTGTTTACAGTGGCTTACCTTAGTGAGGGAAAAAGAAAACAAGCTCATATAAGGGGAAGACATGGAATCTTAATGCCTGGATTTGCCACCTTAGCAATTTAAAGGCCAAGTTTTCAGCTAGTGTAAATGATAATGCTTACCTGAACTTCAAAGGTGGCATGTTGAAGCAGCTGCCAATCTTGAAAATGTACTTCAAAATAATGTTTGTTAAAGTTAGAATGGGGGGGGGGGGGGGGGGGAAGTACAGCTACAATGCCATCTGCATCATCCTCCTCTGGACTCCTGAAGGAATACAGAAGTTGGCAGGATTATCTCATGGATATGAAAACGTCCCATTCTGCCCCAGAGCTAAGGAACAAAATTTGGGTGTTTTAAGCGCTTTCTTTCTGACGGGTGCAAATGCCCAGTTTGACTCCTTTCTCAATTTACTCTCTTATTTTGTTGTGCTTGCTCTATGTGTATTTCTATTTATTCTGAGGGGTTGGAGTTCATGTGTATTTTGAGGTATCACTGAATGAAATTTGTGTTAAGAGGTCTTCTTAGGTTCTTGCCATGTGATGGTGAATACCGTATAATATTCTGCCGTCGTGCAGTCTCATTGGTGGCTTTTTGTGTGGTCTGAAATCAAGCGAGAAGTCAGGTAACAAAGGTTTTTAATTCATATTTTGGTGAAAAAGGTTTTTCAGCTCTGTTAGCAATTTGTTTCTGTGAAGGTCTGCCTGGATGGCAATTCAGAGAAAAATGAAGTGAGGTGAGAGAAACAAAGAGCAGGACTCCTATAGTGAGTTTGTGTTGCTGTATTCATGTATCTTGAAAATGTAGGTGTGGGCTGCTTGCAAAAACTCCTGTGTCTGGAAGCACACCAACGTTAATAATGTCACATTCCGAAAGCAGGAGATTCCTGCCTCAGCTACCTCATTCTAGCCTGTGTGAAATGCCAGCTGTGATGAATTGTCACAACTGCAGTTCATAGATGAGCCCTCTGAAAGAAATCTTATTTCCTGAATATATGTACAGACAGGTTGGCAAATACCAGTTCTCCCTATCACACAGAAAGCCGAAGCTACTGCTGAGTTGTGTTTACAGATTCTTCAATGTTTCTTAACAAGTTCTTCAGGTGCAGAGGTTACCACTGAAGCCCAATGAGAACTGGCACAAGGACAGACAGATATTTCATTGACTGGGCATAATAAGAACAATACAAGTGCACTGAAATTAGCCAAACATCAGGGGATGATGTGGTTTTTTGTTTTTTTTTTTTACTGTTATAATTAAACTGCCCAGTCAGAAGCGCTCATAAAGCCTTTTCATGGTTGTGAATTTTAAGGAACAATAATAAAAAGTCTGATTGAAGCTTTGCATGCTTTTTTTTGTGTGTGTGTGCGCTTCATTAAATCTACTTGCAGTGACTGTGGCATAAGCATGTTACCAAAGGGTTAGCTGGCCTCAGCCCATGGATTGTGCACAAGTGTCTGCAGGATGGACCTGCTGGAAGCCTGAAGCACTGGCTCTGCAGGTGTTGAGGCTCATGGAAGAAGCAGATGTGAGGACCAGCTTGTTTTATCTATCCGTTAACCTTGCTTGTACACAGTGAACTGATTCCTAGGCTCACCTCTAGATGGCTCATCTCATGTTCTTGCTGTGGCTTCTACTTTGCTGCAGGCAACAGTGGCTGAATAAATACCTGTTGGTTTGAATCTTAGTGGCCTTCTCTTTTAAATGCCTTCATTTCTAGAATTCCTCGCACAGTGGACTTGTTTCCCCTCTGCTTTTCTGGAGCTCCCACTAGACATGGAAGTCACCTAGAAGGGAAGCTTCAATTGTGGAGTCAAAGATGGTTTGACAGATAGTGATTGGTGTGTGTGGGAGTTCTCTTCTTACCTTACATCTGTCTAGCTTTGTTTTGGAAAACACAGTGAGGAGTCCTCCCTTCAAAGTCAGTAGCAGCTAAGCAGTTTGGGCAGGGGTTACTTTAAACTGCCCTTCTCCATCTGCTGGCGTGTTGTATGCAGTTCAGCTTTTGCACAGGGCAGAAGCACCGGTTACAGCAGACAGTGAAAAGTCATTATAAGCTGTCGGATTCAGCATGCTGTTCCACCCTGGCTCCTGATCGCACATCCTAATGCGCTGTGCAGTGGTAGGCTGCCTGTCACACTCTGCACAAGCAAACCTGTTGCATCTTGCCAGGAATTACACGTTGTGATGTATATTAGAAGCCTGTTACAAGAGCTGTGTGGGCTGCTGGCAAGAAACGACAACGAACAGTTCCCTGGTAAAGTAAATGACTATCAAGGAATCTAATTTTTCAGAGAGTGGTTTGTGTGATGTGTGCTCCAGCTACTTTGCCAAGTGCTTCTCTTTTTACTTAGTACCAGTTTGGAAAATGAGAAAAGAAAACAGTAAGAACTCGCTCTTTTGTGTGGAGCAGGGCTTTGGGATGTTCCCTCTTTGTGTACTCACACAGAAGTGAAGCAATCCACTTTCTGACAGCCATTATACTGGCCTGCTTCCTGGCACAACCAGTCTGCTACTGGTAACAACTGGAGGCAGGAAGCTTAGCTCTCTTGGTGCCTTGTGTTAGAAGTGAAGCATTTCTCGTGGTATCTATCCAGAGATTTTGAGGTGAGACCTATCAGACCCTTCCCTTAATTCTCTCAGACAGGCACTCTCCAGCTTGTCTAATGTGTATTTTTCCTTCAGGAAGTCCAGCTGTCCCTTATCTGCTACTAAAGTCCCTCTGTAGTGTCCAACACTTATGGTTGAGCATCCTTCCTCCAGTTGCTACCAACTGAAAGATTGGCTGGCCCTTTTCTCTCTGGGATTCTGAGGATTTTGGTAACTACCTTGTTTTACCATCCCTGACAACCTGTCTCTGATTGGGGATTCTAATCTAGTTACACCACAATGCATTCCTTGTACCCAAATTAGATTTAGTCTTGCCTGGTGAAGTCGATAACTTAGCAACAAGCCCAGAAGAGCAGCTTTCAAATTTAGGTGGATGGTGAAGTAGTACAGCAGAGCTGTTCCCCTCAAAATATCAGTGCCTGCCCTGTGAATGATAAAATGGGAAATCTGAGTTGTGCAACGATTAACAGAAGTACTGGCAAAATTAATGACTGGGTGGCTGGCAGTGGCAGCAGAGAAGGCTGGTGTAGTGTGGCTCAGTAGGAATTTGTAGGAATCCTGTAATGCAATGATTTGTATTTGAGCAGATAACCAGAAATCCTTGACTTAACTGAAGAAAGCTTTCTGCCATGGTACTGTGTGAGGAACCTATCTGCCCCCTCCAACGGGGATGGCTGGGGTGGCGGCAGGACTGGGACACAGCAGCGATATGAGAGAGTTTGGCAGTTTCCAAAAACCTTTGCAGTGACTGCTCAATTTCTGGCTGCAGCATGGGCTTCTTGCTTGCAGAAATTCCCCAGAGTCTAAAAATTGTACCTAAAAAGGCAAAGAAATGTCTGAAGTTTTGTGTGTGGAGTTTTGGAACTCTCTTCACAGATAAATCATTCTTCATTCAGAAGATTGTTTCAAACGGTCTCAGTTAAAGATAATTTTTTTTTTAATTAAATGTTTACTGGAAGATTTTGAAGACTTGTGAGAAGAGCAGGTGTCTGTAGGAATCATACAGGGACAGCTCTTCATATGCTTATTGAAATAATTTATTAGATTTTGAGTTTCCCTGGGTGGGATTATAACAGGTTAAACATTTTCAAAACATTCTACATTTTTAAAATGCAATTGAGCACCCTTCATGGATAATTAGTAAGGCAGGTTGCGGCCATATTTTTCTTCAAACAATTGGATAAGATGATGAAGTAAAAGAAACACATCTTGCCTACAGGATGACTGGCACTTGGTCTGGAACGGTTCTCCTTGAGTTTTGAGTATAGCTGAGTGTTCATGAGGGATAAACTTTGTTTACCTGTTATCATTTTCTTCTATAGAAGTTGTAGAAGGAAGCAGGTGTATTTGGGAGTTGGATATACACATACACATTTTCCACATATATATATATATATATATTTTTTTTAATTCTGGGTGATTGTCCAGTGTTTATAAGTAAGGATAATTCTGGGTGAGCTCATTATAGGAAATATGTAGTTATTTATTTCTGCTTTTTTCTGTTGCAGTTATAGCTTTATTTTGTTCGTGGTCATTACTGTATATCAGTCTCTTTTTCAGTTGGATGTTTAGTGATCTTTTTATTAATCACTGAGATAAATCTGTCAGGAATATTATAAGCAGAAGGCCAGAGAAGCCAGATGGCTTCCAGAGGCACATCAGACCTATCTTCCACCTTAACAGAAGAGTTATCTATCTGTTCTGGTGGATAGGATGGTCAAATCTCAGAGCTAAAGATCATAATTCTGAGCAAACCTTTCAAATCCTTGTATCAGGTATCACCTACTAGCTTCTTTCACCTCTGTTAGTATCAACACATTATTACTTTTTCTGAAATCCTGATGAAAGAGAGAACAATTAAGCAAATTCAGGTAATGGGATTTCCCAAAGATAATCGCATTCTGAGGACACTAAAGGAACTTGGCTACAGACTCTGCCCTGTGAACTCTCACAGGGATGATTAGCATGTGGTAAAAGTTCCCTTATGAAGTTTTTTTTGTTCTTTGTATACTGTTCTTTTATCTACTGCTTTATGATACAGCTCTGAACGTCCCTTCCCACTGCCCTTCTTGGTGTAAGCCTGCTCAGAGAAGCAGAAGACAGGTACCATATCTGTGCTTGCTGCTCCTGGTGAGGCACTCTGCCCTGGTAGAACACATTGCTGTGCTGGTCTGATGAGCCTGAAAAGTGAACACAGAGACCAGTTCCCAAGGGAAAAGGACAAAGGAGCGCCATAAACTTTTGTTGGAGAGAAAGGGGATGAGAGAGAATAGGTGTCCTGTCTCTAGTATTGACTGAAATGAGTCTATTGCTGGGGTTACATTTGTGCTGTGTGTCAGACTGTGATCTGCCCCTGATAAGATACTGAAAAGCCTAAAGCTTTTTATGGGTTTATTACCAACAATTTTATGGATGCAGACCATAAAGAACACCAATATTATGTGTGTATTGAGCCGAAATTTTATTTCCATAGAATGACATGCATCATCATGAAGTAGTTGATAATCTTTCTTGTGTTGGGCAGCAGAAGGATCAAGCACAATAGAAATAAGGGGCGGTGACATATTTTGGGAGTAACAACTGGAATAAATGATCAAAGATCTTCCTTAGCATCAAAACAGCACAAGGTTCTTCTATCTGCATACAAAGGAAAAGCTCTTCTTGCACTCAGTACCCAGTAAGCTAAATTCTATATATCTTAAAATTGAGACTGGGGATTTTGAGAGGGAGGGTGGGACCATGTTTGTGGTCTGCACGACAATCTTCATTCAAACGCTTTACACTCCTCCTGCAATTGATGCAAGCTGCAGCTTTAATGGTAGCATTTGTTTACTGTGTCTGAAAAGTTAACTTTTTTTTTTCTTCAGAAGAAGGCCACTGGATCAAGCTATTTGAATGCAATCAATTAAAACCATTTCAGTTTACAGGCTGATGGGAAAGAAAATAAGTAATCATCAAAATACATGTAATAAAAATCCTGTCCATAGTCTCTACTTTAGAGAGTTTGTTGAGAAATAATTCCTGTCAGTCAGGAAGAGTTATGATTTTTTTGACTGTAGGATGTAGAAATAAGAGGATAGTAAGATGTAGAAATAATCATCCTCTGGGGTATGCCCTGACTGCCAGTATTCAAGACTGATAGAATGAAATATATCCTCTTAATTGTGAGATTTGGTTGGCAGATGAGGAAAAGTGACTGGAAATGTTTTTCATCTTCCAATTCTGATTTATCTCTGCCACAGATTTGTTACATCATCCAGAACATGAACTGAGCAGTTAGTGTGAAACAAATATTCATATTGAATTTCTGTTTATTTGCAGTTAGGGGGATGTGTCTGTAAGATAACGTTAACGTTATCACTTATATTTTCAAAAGTTTAAAGCACTTGATTTAATTACTTTTAAATATTTCTAAATCAGCTTCACTGTTGTCTTAGTGCTGTCTGTTAACAAACATTTACGAAAATCAAATCTATGCTTCCAGAAATGGAAGTACCAGTAGCCACAGAGGGGAAAAGTATACTTCAGAGCCAACTCCGTAATTGCTTTCTCATTTAAAAGAGGAGCTGGTGCACTGTTAGCTGTACACAAAGGTTTTGTCTTACTGTGATGTCCCATTTTTTTTGTTATCATGGGGAGAGGGATTCTATTTAATTTGCTGTCTCAGTTAAGTATTGTGTGAATAATTGTGGGTGATACTGTGATGCACTGTTTCTGTAGCAACCACCTGTGGTTTTTGTCTGCCCTTTCATGTTTCTTTCCAAGAATTTTCTTGCAACAGTTTTGTTCTCAGAAGCACTACTTGAATTATTTTTATAATCTTCATTTGTGTGTTGTGTTATTTGAAAGCCAATGATGACCAAACAAGAAATTGTTGCATAAATTATCCTAGTGTTGTGGCAGTTGTAGCTATCTTTGGTCACCTGTATGCTTTTTTGCAGAGGGATAACCGAGCCAGTTCCAAATATGAGTGGAATTTGGGTTGAGCTGTTATTATTGCTGTTTACTTTGCATTACATTCATGCACTGCTGCAGTATTTTCTAGGTATTTTAGTGCTTGATAAATGCTTGGAATAAAAACTGTGTTTATTTTTCAGTGGCAAATACTGAGTAATCAGGTATGAATCTGGGGCTTGAAATTCAGTGTTTGAAGCTGTTGTTCCTATAAAGTTTTTCTCTCTCGATGAAGATTTAGCATAATGTATTTGGAAAGTGGATAGATTTAGCATTTGGAATTAAGGAGAGTAGTTGTTTCCTTAAATGATGTCAGGTGTTTTAATATGCTGTAGCTTGTGAGGTATTAATGGAAACTGATATCTACCTGCCTCTCTAGAACTGTCCTTAAAAATTAGGGGCATATTTAAAAAATGAACATACTCTCAACAGGGCTCATGGGCGTCAGGGCTGTGATGCTTTGTGTTTTCCACTGTGGCAGATCTGTCAGACATTACACACTGGGGGTTGCTGCACCAGGCAGGTTAAATGCCAAGCAAGTATGTGCCCAGGGAAGCTGCTTAATTAGACCCGATCTGCTTAGCGCTTTCATCTTAATGAAGTTAGGAGCTTTTTGCTATTCTTATGTAATCTAACAAAACATCAATATTTTCAGTGACAAATGGGTCTTGATTACATGGTGAAGATTGATTACAGGTTTTAATTTTGCTGGACTCAAAGCTTGTATTATTGTCCCCCCTCTAATAATAGTCCAATTTACTCAAATCTACTCTAACTTTAGGCCTAGGATACTGGTGCTTCCTCTTCCTGGTGACAGTTAAATTCTCACTGGTATCAGTTAAGCCATTTGGACAGTGTGGCCTAGTGATTATGATGGATGGCTTTAATTTGATATTCTTAGACCGTCTTTGATGTTGCTCCTGCACCAGTGAAAACTTGCCACAGAATTAAATTAACACTGCATCTCTTTTGTGTTTGTATTCCAACAGCCTGAGGGCATGTAAGCCTGCATTAAAGAAAATAAACAACTTCTACCACAATACTGGTGTGGAGAGGAGGGGAAACTTTAACTCCCAATAGGGGTGACAACACTAGTAGTCAAAGTCTGTTTCTTATACATGCATCAGCTGTGTTTTTATGCTGAGGATTAAAAAAATACTGTATTTCTGTATGTGTGTTTATACTAAAGGAAAAGCAATTAGTCTTTTGAGAGAAATGCTTCCTATTTGTGCAGGGGGCCATAAAACATCCCATGTTGCAAGGAAATGAAGAAATAAAGGTGAGGGGAAAAAGATACGAATAATTAAATGTTTTTAACTTGTGGTGTTTTCGTCTTTCATACTAGTGATTTGAAAACAGCCAAGTAGTCCCGTCCTGTGAATTCTTCTTGAATGATTTCCTTACAGGTCAGAAATAATCCATTAACTTTTCTCTCACCTGAGTGCATGTAAGTAAACGTGGCAGGATATCTATGTATCCTGAGGCTTTTTAGTCCAGTCTGGGGACTGCTACCAAGTTCAATAAGTTTTATTCTTCATCTGAAATTTAGAAAGAAAAAAAAAAAAAGAATGCCCTCTTGGTACAGACTGTGATTCGAAATTACAGCAGCTCAAGATTGACTACTGAGTGGGTGACTGGCATTGGATTTCAGAACAGGCTTTTCTAGGAATTTTTCTGAGAACATGCTGAGCAGGATTGTGTTGGTTTTGGCGTGGCCTGGTGGTACGCAGGAGGTGCTGGTGAAGAATGGTGGATAAGCCTGCTGCTCCACAGGAAACAGCAAGAAACATTTTTCTTAATTTCTTTCTTTGTCGTGATGCCTCTCATCTCCCTTCTGCTTCCCTCTTCTGCTTTTTACAAAGCTGTTTTTCTTTTCCCACTGTGGTAGCTGTGCTCAGTGAGGACACAGACTCCCTGAGGCAGGAGAGGAACCATCACTGAGCTGCTTCTTGCTGTGCTGATAGAACATCTATTGCCCAGCAAATCTATGGAGCCTGCCAGTGGCCGTGGTGGTGAACTAATTGCATCTGTCCTGCTTGGTAAACTCCTACGTCCTTATCAGAAGGTGAACAGCTTTCAGTAGTTGTTGGCAACATAAACCCTTTCAGGTGAAAGGATCATGCATCCCTTTTGATACCCTTGGTAATTACTTAATCATCTTCACCTACTCCTCCTCTCACTCTATTAATGTCTAATCTCTGAAATTCCTAATACACAACAACAACAACGAAAAATATCAAGGATCTAATAGGAAGCTATTTCACAATAAAATCCCTTAATAAGGATACTCCACCCACCTCATTTTTGTCAAATTTCCATCAGCAAGTAATTGTGAAGATGAAATTGCTTGCCACGTTACACAGAGAAATGAACAAATGTTTCTGCTTAGTGGATGAAGGTAAGGCAGCTGATGTGGTCTACCTGGACTTCAGTAAGGCCTCTGACACTGTCCCCAACATCCTCATGGACAAGCTGGCTGCCCACGGTTTGGATGGGAGTACGCTCCACTGGGTGAAACACAGGCTGGATGGCCAGGCCCAAAGAGTTGTGGTCAATGGAGTTAAATCCAGTTGGCAGCCAGTCATGAGTGGTTCAGTATTGGGGCTGCTTCTATTTAACATCTTTGTTAATGATCTTCATGAGGGGATTGAGTGCACCATCAGTAAGTTTGCAGACAGCATCAGGCTGGAAGGGTGTTAATCAGCCTGAGGGCAGAAAGGCACTACAGAGGAACCTGTGTAGACCAGATTGATGGGTCAAGGTAAACTGTATGAGTTTCCATAGGGCCAAGTGTTGAGTCCTGCATTTTGGTCACAACAACCCCAGGCAACCCTACAGGCTTGGGGAGGAGTGGCTGGAAAGCTGCCTGATGGAAAAGGACCTTGGTGTGCTGATGGGCAGTTGGCTGAATATGAGCCAGCAAGCGTGCCCAGGCGGCCAAGAAGGCCAATGGCATCCTGGCTTGTATCAGGAACGGTGTGGTGAGCAGGACTAGGGAAGTCATCCTGCCCCTGTACTTGGCATTGGTGAGGTCCCACCTTGAGTACTCTCTTCAGTTTTGGGCACCTCAGTATAGAAAGGACATTGAGGTTCTGGAGCAGGTCAAAGGGAGGGCAGCAAGGTTGGTGAAGGGCTTGGAGAATATGCCCTATGAGGAGTGACTGAAGGAACTGGGGATGTTTAGTCTGGGGAAGAAAAGGCTGAGGGGAGACTTTATTGCTCTCTTCAAATACCTGAAAGGTGACTGCAGTGAGTGTGGGATTGGTCTCTTCTCACTGGTGACAGGACAAGGGGAAATGGCCTCAAGTTGCTCCAGGGGAGGTTTCAGTTGGATATCAGGACAAACTTCCTTACAGAATGGGTGGTTAAGAATTGGAATAGAATCACAAGGTTGGAAAGGACCTACAAGATCATCTAGTCCAACCGTCCTCCCATTACCATAGCTACTAAAAAACCACTAAACCATATCTCTTAGCTCCTTATCCAGACGCCTCTTGAACACTGCCAGGGATGGCGACTCCACCACCTCCCTGGGCAGGCCATTCCAGTGCCTGACCACTCTCTGAGAGGAAAAGTTTTTCCTTATGTCTAATCTAAACCTCCTCTGGTACAACTTGAGGCCATTTCCTCGGGTCCTGTCTGTTGCCTGGGAGAAGAGGCCAAGCCCCTCCTCATCACATCCTCCCTTCAGGAAGTTGTAGATTGCTATGAGGTCTCCCCTGAGCCTCCTCGTCTCCAGGCTAAACAATCCCAGTTCCCTGAGCCGTTCCTCATAAGACTTGTGCTCCAGACCCCTCACCAGTTTCGTTGCCCTTCTCTGGATACGTTCCAGGGCTTCGATGTCTTTCTTGTAGTGAGGAGCCCAAAACTGAATACAATACTCGAGATGCGGTCTCACCAGTCGAGATGTGGCCTCACCAGAATAGGCTCCCCAGGGAGGTGGTTGAGTCACCATTCCAGGGTTTGTTTAAAATCTGTTTGGATGGTGTGCTCAGGGATATGATTTAGTGGAGGGTTGTTAGACTTAGGGTAATATGGTTAGGTTGCAGTTGGACCTGATGATTTTGAAGGTCTTTTCCAACCTGAGCAATTCTATGATTCTATCAGTTTACAGTAAACTAAAGAGAAAATCTCACAGCTATTCCTTTGATGGCTTCAAAATATCTGTCTAAATAATCTGTTCATGTGCATTTGAAATAACTTTCTGAAGAACTGATTTACCAGCCCATAATGTGAGTTCTATTCTATGATTCTGTGATTCAACCTTTCATGTTAAACCAATTGGATTCTGTTTATAAGTAAAGATTAACGTAATGGTGGAGGTGCATATTTGGTGGATAAAGATGCATTTCCTCTGGAAGAAAAATCAAACTGAATAAAACCAATTACTACCTAATCCAAAGTCTCTACAGATCAATGAGAGCCTTTCTGATGACTTGAATGGTCTTTGGATCAAGTCCTAGTGCACAAACTACAAATGCTGTAGCTTGGTCATTTTATTCAAGAAATACACTGAGCTTGAGACGGTTCAATTTTCCACTAGCATATGCCCTTTTAAGATAGTTCCCTGAATAGTAACATACTCACTGACCCAAGTCAGGACTATTTTACTTTGTAAAGGTCACAAGATCTTTACTGACCTATTGGCACTTCCACCAATTCTGTTAGTTTAGTTTCTATGGCTGGTCTTTGGTTCATTCAGTAGCTTCAGTATTCAGATCCATACCAGTAGAGAAAATAAAATGAGTTTTGCAGTATTGAAGTGAAGTAATACTTACAAGATTCCAAATGATTTTTTTTGAAATCTTAACCCTTTGGACACAAGTGTGGAAGTGTGTTGCCTGGGCTGCTTTTCATTGCATACTTTGCCCATTTAACACCACTATCTGTGAGTTTATTTAAATGTGTTTCTGTTTCCCATAAGCAGGGTGATGCTGTGTTGTTTCCTTTTCTTTTTAAATTATTTTATAATATGCCTCATAGACAAGTTATTGAAGCACTTTGCAGTTCAGAGTGCATACAGTCTCACTGGCAACACTGCCAGTGTTTAGACTCCTGTTAGAGCTGTACAAAGCAGTGTTTTGTTTCATTGCACACAGGAGAAGTTGTAGAAGGAAGGTGCTTAATATTTGTTTGTGTATCTGCTTAGACGGTGTTTGATTCTCTTCCCACCACTTTTCCCTCAGCAGAGCTAAGCTTATTCTAGTGCTAAGGCACTGGGAATGTTGGTAAATGGCTGTTTAGCATCCATGAAAATAAAATCCCTTTGACTTGGACACCTACTGATTTTAAAAGAAAACCGCACTAACTTGGTGTTCAAACACTTTCGCTGCTTTTGTTGGTTTTAATTGCTGTAAACCAAACAATTCTGATACTAAATTTGAGATTCCAGTGACTTGGTTCCAGGAAGGAAGACATTAAAAAAAAAAAAAAAAGTGTACATTCCATGGAAATAGTCACAGCTGTAAGTTGAAAAGGTTTTCTATTTTGTAAGGACAGGATGAGTCTGGATAGTTTTATACAGTCAGCATATCTTTTGGTACATGATTTTCAAGGAAGAATAAAACCTAATTTTCTTAATGGCTTTGGGATTTTCACAGATGCTTTCCAAAGAAGCGTGTGTTCCAGCATTTCCTCTGAAGTATTATAACAGTGCTTAAAACAAGATAGCTTTCTGGCCGTTAGGTGTGGAGCCCTTTCAGTTCTTTCTGTGTATCTTTTAGTTACGTATTTTAATTGGAGAGAAGACGAAAAGCAAACACAACATGTTTTGGACAGTGCAGAGAATTACTACCCTTGCTTTACAGTCTGAGCAGAGGAAAATTAACCCTGCTGTCTGCATTGTTCAGCTCTGTGCTTCTAGGTACTTACTCAGCACTTGTGCCTCTGGGTTGGCTGGTGTTTTTTGGTCATTTCCTTTCTTTGTTACAACACACCCCAGCCAATATCAATATAACAGCACAGCTGATGTAAATATCCTTCCGTCCTCCCCTTTCGTGATTACTGAAGGCCTTATGGCTTTGTGTGTTGTATATAGAGGACTGTAGTATTCCTCTATATTATGTATATTCTGTCCCAACCCTCCCCACCCCCCCTTTTTTTTTTTTTTTTTTTTTTTCCCAGAAATCTTCTAGTGAAATACAGAAAATTCAGATTAAATTCCCACCTCCATCCCAACATGTAAAGCTCCAATACAATTAGATGGTTGTGTCATCCCCAGAGACTGGCATGCCTTTGCAGATAATTTAGTTTTTTCTTTGTCTGTGGTTTGTTTGGAGAGGAGAAAAAACTTAAACAATGAAGTCAGCGGGCAAGGTAACTTACATCTTTAATGCACACAGAGAACCTTTATTTGCTAATGCCAGATTTCTCAGTACTATGCATGACTGGCTGAACTTACTGTGAATATTGGAAAAATGTCTGAATGTCTCCTGCTTCTGGATTTTAAAAATAAATATACTGGATCTGGCCACTGTGACTGGATTAGTATGCTACTATATGCTGTAGTTGTACACCTATTAAAAATGTTTTATGAACTTGAAATAATGCACTAATTCCTGCCATCTATTATGATTTACCCTACTTAATCCATTTTGCTTCTCTTGCTTTCCCCTTACCTATTTTCAGATTGACTTTGTCCAATTTTTTTTTTATAACTATTTTTAGAGGTAAATGTCCTTTGTGGTATATTTTTAATCATGCAGAGTTGCTATATTATGTTAAAGTCTTATTAACAGTTGACATGAGCTGAGAACAGTTCATTGTACTGGGCAGCAGAGTGCAGTAACTTATGACTTCTTAAAATAACTTTGGCTTTTTTATTTGTCATTTCTCTCTTTTGAGAGATTGGAACTTAAAAAAAAAAAAAAAAAAAAAAAAGAGGTCCTTTAAATCCCTTCTATTAGAGCATCATAAATCCTTTGCTTATCCAAATTGCATAATCAGGATGGGGTGACAAAGGAGAAAAGGAGAGGGAAAATTGCAAATGCTTGTCCTAGTTTCCTTTCGCTCTTTTGTAAGTCAGCCTCGCTTACAGGCTGAGGGAGCCCCCTGGGAATCTGAATATTTACCTAGTGGATGCCAGGTAGCCTGTAGGTGATGAGTTACTGAAACCTGGACCTGCAGAATCACAATGGAGACCTTCCTAGGTTGTCCCTCCAGATTGCTAGGCAGCAGAGATGGCGATCTTTGTGGGATGCTGAGTCTTCCCATAAGGTTTAGGTAGGGACAGACTGGAAACAGGAGGCTTACTACTATACTGTAACCAGGAATGCTGCCTCTGGTCTGGTAAGACTTGGCTGGGGTGAATCTCTGGAGGCGGTGGCAGCAAATCATAACAGGATAATTTCTGACAGGGCTGGGTTGCAGCAATTTTCTATTGTGAAGGTTTTTCAGTACATGTTCCCTCCATGGCTTCCCACAAAGGAGCCATTGCTCAGTGAAACGCAGAAGAGAAGCATGCCTCATTCAAAGCTAAGCGTAATTACCTAATAGCAATCATGTTGGCTAATTGTACTTGAGCAGTGGAACAAGATTCTTGAAGCTGTCTCTCAGGATCCCTTGAAACAACACCGAATTCAGGAGCAAATCTTATTTTCTGTCCCTGATAAATAAATGAATCTCAATACTAAATCATGAATTCTGGGGGCTTGTATCCCGGATTGAGGAACATCATGGGGAAGCTGTCAGAGTGGAGGCAGAGTGTGAGGTGCCGGTTGCTGGCATTGTCCCTGAGCTCTCTTTGCTTTCCCAGAGACTTTGAAAATAATGTCTAATGACAAGGGCCAGGTGAAAAATGTTCTTTATCCTGCTTTCTCTTTTCTGTTTCCATAGCAGAGAGGCTGGTTTTATCTTGCTCTCTACTTGTGCTATTAGCTTGGTCTAATCCCTTTCTGTTATCAAGGTGCCCTTTTGTGAACAGATTGTCCCCTTGATTAGTTTTCCAGTGAAGAAGAATTATAAATTGTGTGTGAAGGAAAACTGGGAGCTGCAAGAAGGATTAAGGAACTGAGAAGTCTGTCTCATCAGTTGCGGAGAGATGGGGAGGATGAACGCTCTGCTCACTGGACCTTTGCAACAAACTTCACTGCTACTTTCCCTAAGACAAAATGTAAAGATTTTATAATCCTCTTATAAAAGTTTATCTACGACTCCACATGCTTACTCATGGTGTGGTGAGATAAATGCCATTTGTGAGGAAGGTGTAGAACTTGGATTTGGAACCTGGAGGTCTGTGCTGCAATAGGAGGTTGGACAGAGTTTATTTGCATAAATATATATATATTTTTTAATTGCCTTGCAGTTTGGAAAAATAAGTTGATATGTTGTGGCCTAGAGCCTAAATATTGGAAATCAGCTAAGAATTAATATTGAAAGTGTAAGTTGAACTACTAAGATGTGATTTGCTGCTTCTATCAAAGTGTCTGGTGTAATTAATTTTTATGCAGTGATGTAAAGCACTTAAACAAAGCTATCTACAAGTGTTCTCAGTCTTCCTTTTTAACACTTCAATCATCCACTATGTTTTAAACGTAGAATAACCTTGTCTTTTTTTTCTCTGTATAGCCTTCTTGGCTTTGAACTTGCTTGTAGTTAGACACATTGGAAACTTCAAAGAAATCTGAAGGCAAGTAAACTATCTAAATCAGAGCTGGAAGCTTCACATGTAGTTATCACGTTGTAAAGACCTCACCAAGTTTCTCAGTCTGAGTTTTTCCATGTGTGAAGTTCATGCTTTGGAATGCCATCTGATTGTGATATTGGCATTGTAACTGAGTAGAATCTAGAAGTTTTGCATAGTGTAATACTGAAATACTCCAATTTGACACAGACACTTGGCAGTTTCCAGTTGCTCCTAATCTAGGAGCTGTGTGATGCAAGTCTGACTGCTTCAGTGATTGTAGAACTTCTCACAGTTTTCATTCTGAGACTTTAAGGTGTGACTCTACTTGTTTTCAGTCTCTGAGGGGTCTATGATTTTTATGTACTCCTTTGCACAGTTTCTGGCTACTCAAATCTCACAAAAATCATTCTTTGACCAGATCTCACTATTATTAATGAGGTTCACGATCTACAGTGAAATTCTTGATTCCATCAAAGTGTCACAAAGTGGGGAAGAGTGCTTCCCTTTCCCTGAACCTGGTAGGATGTTCTGCATGAGCACAAGACCTGAGCACAACTACGTGTTTGCTGTCCTCTTCGTATAATTGCCATAGAAACAAAATCCCAGGGAACATGCAAGAATTGTGATGTGCTTCAACAAATCCAGATTTGGCCTAAACATCAAATCAATAAAACAGGCTATGTATAACAACAAGGCATGGTTTGCATGTTGTAATTCAGTGTTTGTCTCCACAAACCTTAGGCAAATGTAGGCATTGGTGCTTGCTTTGCTGTAGATACTTGTATCTGAGAGTTAATTCCTTTGCTGAGCATTTGAATTGATAGACCTTCCTGCCTTTGAGGGGAACTTGCTGTGCAATGGCTTGATTAAGGTACTGATGTTCTCTTGTATTGATTCATTGATAGTTCTAGTGATGAAGCCTGTTCACTTTGCTTTAGATAAGTATGTGGTTTTTCTCCAGGTCAGTTTAGAATGGGGGTACAGATTAAGCCAGTCAATCAGATCCATATGGCTAGCTGCACTAGTTGGCTTCAGCAGCTTTGCTGGCTTCCTTGATTGATTTTCAGCACCATGAATGCTAAGCAGTTGGAACCAGCTGGTGAATGTATTCCTAACAAAATATGTTTGCGTAGTTTTCAACCAACTCTATGGAAATATCACAAACTTTTTTTTTTTTTTTTGTTTAACACTGAATTATTTGTTTCTCGTATCTTTTCCAAAAAGAACCATCACTTTGCAGACTTGGAATAAAACAGCTGTACTGTCTGCTTTCAGTCCCACCCACTGAAATGGTATTTCAGTAGAAATGCTTGCAAAAGACTGAGTTGGAGTAATGTGGAGTGGCAGCTGGCAAAGGCAAGTCCGGCAATGACCGTTCTTTAACAGGCTTCCACTACATGCTGCTGCAAGTGAATTATTTACTAGCTTACACTTATGAATAAAATACGTTCCTCAGGAAACCCACCTGGTAAATGCTTTTTTTTCTTTTTAGACTTCTTTTTCTTCCAATTCCCCTAATAACGGTAGCTTTACGTTTGTTGTCCTAGCCTGTAAAAGAAGAAAAATGGCTTGGCAAAGACCTGCTGGTCAGTCTGAGGGAAAAGAAGGGATTGTACGAGCTGTGGAAACAAGGGCATGTCACCTGGGGATAATACAGGGATGCTGTCTGGACTTGCGGAGAGGGGATTAGGAAAGCCAAAGCACAGATAGACCTGAACTTGACAAGGGAAGTTAGAATCCCTTCTCATTGTTTTCATAGGTATAGTGGCCAGAAGAGGCAGGCCAAAGAGCATGCCTCCTTTGGTAAACAAGAAAGGAGAACTTGCTATAATAGACATGGAGAAGGCTAAGGTACTCAGTGAGTTCTTTGCCTTGATCTTCACTAGCAGCCAGGATTCTTGTATTTCTCATGTCCCTGAAGGTCACACTCCTGAGCCTCTAGGTGGGAACTGGGGGCGTCAATGGCTGTAAGGGCAGGGCAAGTCCAAGACTGCCTCATGAGACTGAACATATACAAGGGTATAGGGCCAGATAAAATGTATCCTGGGGTCCTAAAGGAGCTGGCTGATGTGGTTGCTGAGCCACTCTCCATCATATGATGGAGAAAAGTCTTGAAAAGTCTTGTCTGTCAAGCAAAGTCCTGGGGACTGGAAAAAAAGGAAAAGTTATTCCTATTTACAAGAAAGGGAGGAAGGTGGACCTGGGGAACTACAGGCTGGTGAGCCTCACCTCTGTGCCGGGGAAGATCATGGAACAGATCCTCCTAGAAGACACTGTAAGGCAAATGAAGGATAAGCAGGTGATCTGAGACACCTGGCATGGCTTTACTAAGGGAATGTCATGCCTGACCAATCTGCTAGTCTTCCATGATGGACTGATGACATTGGTGGACAAAGTGATGGAGACAAATTTCATCTACCTGGACTTGTGCAAGGCCTTTGGCATGGTCCCCCACCATGGTATCCTGGGCTCCATCAGAAGAGGGGTGGCCAGCAGAGACAGGGAAGTAGTTGTCACTCTCTACTCTGCCCTCTGAGGCCCCATCTGGAGTACTGCATCCAGGTTTGGGGCCCCCAATACAGGAAAGATGTGGAGCTGCTGGAGAGGGTTCGGAGGACAACCACAAAGATGATGAGAGGTCTAGAGCACCCTCCCCTATGAGGACAGGCCGAGGGGAGCTGTGCTTGTTCAGCCTGGAGAAGAGAAGGAGACCTCATTGCAGTCTTCCAGTATTTAAAAGAGGATTATGAACAGAAGGGGAATGAATGTTTTACAAGGGTAGATGGTGATAGGACAAGGGGGAATGGTTTTAAGCTCAAGGACAGAAGGTTTAGATTGGATGTCAGGGTGAAGTTTTTTACCAAGAGAGTGCTGAGGTGCTGGAACAGGCTGCCCACAGAGGCTGTGGATGCTCCATCCGTGGGGGTGTTCAAAATCAGGTTGGATTAGGCCCTGGGCAATCTGGTCTAGTACCAGATCTGGAGGTTGGAGGCTCTGCCTGTGGCAGGGGGATTTGAACTTGATGATCCTTGGGGTTCCTTCCAACCCAAGCCATTCTATGAAAAGTTTAGTGATTCAGTCATAAGATTCTAAGGAATATCTGCTACTCCTAAGCCCATTCAGCAAGAAATATGGCAGTTACTTGACTTTTCTTTATCAGTTGAGTATGCTCTAACTAAAAATTTTCCATACAAGCTTCTGGTGCTGTCTCACCATACCAGCAGGTGCATGAGCAGGAGATGTGAACTTCCATTTCTTTCTTTTATGAATTTTAAACTACCTTCCTCGATGCATGTGTGCTTTGGAAATCTTTTTTTTTGTAATTCATTAAAATACCAGTAATTCTCTTAATATAGTATATAACACATGTTGCTCACCTAAAATAAAGAAAGCTGTGGTCTACCATTGGATCTTCACTGGTTACAAATTCCCAAGCTTGGGATACTTGCTTTTTAAAATGATATAATTCAGTCACCAAACCATTTTCCCCACATTTAAAAGATGTAATTCTTATAGAAGGGGAAGAAAACAGTGCATTAACCTCTTTCAGGAAACCTCAGTCTGTTTCTTTCTTCCTCACTAACAAGAAGTATGGCTGATTTATTTCATAACCAATTCAGTAGATTTTACAGATCTCATTATCAGTAGACTCTAAACAGATTGCTGGTTCAGTTATTGTCTGCTGCTGTAATCATTTGTCTCTGCAAAAGTCATATATGAAAGAACTGCAACTGCCTGAAAACAAATGTTGCCTTTCGTTATGCTTTTGAGTTTTAGTGAAAGATCCTGCACAATCTGTGTTGCCTGAGTGAGTCTTATAAGTGTACCGTAGCACTAATAATAATAATTACAACAGAGACCTAAACAGTGGTCTTTATTTTGGACAGACTTGCCCAAACTCAAGATCATATTGGAGTTTTTGTAGTATGCAACACCTGGCAGTGCATTTCTACACAGCTTTTCATCTTGAAGGACTGCAGAGTTCAGGGCAAAATTGAAGGAACTAAGGATCTGGAAAGAGATTTCACATAGATGTATTCGTCAAAGATTATTGGGAAGTGGAAATCCTCCTGGCTGTTATGTCATAGAATCATAGAATGGCCTGGGTTGAAAAGGACCGTAATGATCATCTAGTTTCAACCCCCCTGCCACATGCAGGTTTGCCAACCACTAGAACAGACTGCCCAGAGCCACATCCGTGTCCATGTAACTGCCCTTCAAGACTTGCCAGGACTTCTGGGGAGCAGTAGCTTCAGTAGGCTGTAAGATGGCCAGAGGAAGCGTTACCTTCTCTCCCTGCTGGGCTGGGCTCTGTTGGCCAACGCAGGACAGCAGCCACTGGGTTCACTGAAGTGCTCCAGGCTGTGTTTGGGCACTGGATAGGTGGCTGATCTGGGCTGGAGGGGAAAAAAAAGAAAGTTTAAAAAAAAAAAAAAGTCCAAAGCCAACTTAGCCAACTTCAAAGAAACCTGTCATCATATTTTGTCCAATCTGAATTTGATTTTTCATGTGCCTTTTAGATTAAACATAGTAAGGGCTTTACAAATAATGGAACAGTATTGAAAAAGAAGACTTTCGTTAAAGGATCCAAGATCACTGCAATGTGCCCTTTACATATTGTTGAAAGGTAGAAGATAGTGCAATGGCAGGCATTTCTAGCTGAAAATAGAAACTTGAATGACGAAAAATATATATATTTTTTTATGGTTCCCTCTTCTTAGTATCCATAGAGAGAGCTTTTTCAATCAAATATTACCAACAGCAAAAACATTATCTAGTATATAGACAGATGGCAGGAAGATAATTGTTTAGAGGGACAGATGGTAGTTTCTTGTACCCACTTTCTAGTTTCTGTGTTTTTTAAAGCTCAGCAGTTGCATTGTGGAGCGTTCCTGGTGCTATAAAATACCAACCACTTTAAATAACTCTGAACCAGGCTTTTGAGTGATTTGTTTAAAAGGAGCCAGTCATATTTAAAACATGATCAGCTGAGGATGCCTAGATATTTGACAAAGCAGACTGTAATTTAGAGAAATACTGCCTAACTTGGAGCTTACATTCTCAGCAACTGCAGAGACCTCCTGTCTCCTTTCTGTTGGAAATAAAGCTGAAGTTAAAAAATAAGAATATCCATTTGAAAAAAAAGAACCTAACTACTCTAAGGAGAGGGTGCCATCATAATTAAAAACAATGTATGAGTTGGAGTGAGCTGCCACAGATATTGTTTGTAGACACACGCTTGGAATTCCACATGAGTTCCTCCCAAGAAATACAGTAAATGTGATTAGATGCACAACATAAAGAATCTTCTTGGATATAAGTGGCTTCCAATGAGAAAACAAGCTTTTAGTTACCCTGTGAATCTGAAGATTACATGCAATACCTTTATCCTTCTCAGCAACAACAAAATGTTTTTCAGGAGTAATTTAATGGAACAACCTTTTGCTTATGGAAGTCTTACACTGCTTCCCTCTTCCCTGCCCTTCCCCCCCCCCCCCCCCATTCTTGTCTCGTATTTAATAACCTAAGCAAGAAGAAAGAAGCAGTATCTGAGGAACAGGACTGCTTTCCAAACTGACATTGGCAGGGACAGCTTTCACTGTGACTGAAGACCTCATCTTGCAGGGAACGGAGGGTCTACATCATGAAAATGTTTTCTGGTAGGCTTTTCAGCCTTCACAAAGTTCCTTTTTTTTTTTTTTTTTAAAATAGTGGTTGAAGTATTTGAAGGCTTCCTGGAGTGGAGGCTTTCATTTAGATGTGAACTTCACAGCTTCTTGTCTTTTCAATGAAAACAATATTGATACAAAAAGTAAACTGTGGTATATGAAAATGCCACTGAAACAAGTTCCCATAACTAGAAGACTGCTAATTTATTAATAAGGTGATTTTCAAGGTAGCCATAGGCAGGGTGGCTACATTTCCTGTAGTGATTGCTTGGCTTCATGGGCAGGGTTGGGTAGGTGGGTGAGAACAGTATGCAACTGTACTGCCAGTACAGAACATCTCATATTAAAGTATGTCCTTTGGGATGCTATGCTGTGAGAAAATGCTTGGTCCAAGCTCGATTTATCTAAAATGTGAATGGATGTAAGTAAGAAATAAGGTTGTGTTGTGTTGTTTGTTTGTTTTAAGAAAAAAACTTTTAATTATTATTTTATTATATTTGTATATAAAATATATCCCAGTTCTAGTTTAAGAACTCTGCAGTTCTTAAACTGGTATCTGTCCAACCTAGGAAAGGAAAAACATTCTGTGCAAAACCAGATGAAACAGACATCCTATTTTCTTTTTATCTTGTATAATCACAATGAGTCGGTTGTGAGCAATCTGGAAATGCACAATTATTTGAAAAGATAATTTGCAAACAAGGAGTATGTTTGAAAAATGCCAAGTGTTCTTGGACAATTCACAAACAGGAAGAAGCTCAGTTCATTAAGTAAATGATTCACTACGTATTAGCTCAATTTTCTCCCCGAGTTTTTGGAGCTTGTTGGAGCGCAAAATCATTTTTGTTGTTTTTAAACTTCTTTTGGCTTGTTTTCTACAGTGTAGTCATGTTGTTTGAGTTGTCAGTGTCAAAATAAATGTGGAGGCAGTGAGAATGTTAGAGACGTTCTTTAAAGCTAAGCCTCTAAAGGAATATCATTGTCTGCATCAACAGCCATGTAATGCCCTGCAACTGTTAACAGGCTGAACTGTGTTGGATTTTCCCTTTCTTAATTGTACAGTTCTGATCCATGTAAATCTTGCACATGTGGCCATTTATATCCACAAGGAAATGAGCTGAAATTTTGTGGGTTTTGGTGGATTGCCAAATTTGATCTGATGTAGCTTTGCTCTCAATTCCTGCGGGGGTCAGGTCTCCTCTTTCTCTGCCTTGGTGGGCAGAGCTGTGCCAGCACTGGGTACTGTTTCTAGGTGCTGTTTTGCTATCAGCAGGCTGAGTCCTTATCTGCTGTATGCATCAATGCAGCTGGAGTGTTGTATCTGAGAGAACTTTAGCTGTACAGGAGCAGTTATTCAGCAGAGGCTTTCCAGTGGTCTTGTCCTTCATTTCCACTGCTCCAGTTGGCTTATTGCTTTTGCTTAACTGCTTCTGAACTCTTTCATGATAGCAGATATATAGTCAGTGTCATCTGACAGATTTCTAGGCATCTCTGTTGTAAACATGTAAGTATTCATTTAATGCTTGACTTGCTTTACCATCCTCTGTGGCTGTATTTCTCATTCCTTTCTGAAATGATCTTTCTTCATCCTTGGCTGAGTCCCTTTCTATGTGCTGGGAAAAAGCTTCCTGATAACTAACATTACTAGTTATGCTTCCAAAATTCACGTGTCTTTTTGTGAACTCTTTCTTCTTGCTCTCTCTCGATTCCCCTTTTTATACAGCATGTTTATTTGAAATTTGGTTGGATCTTGCAGGTCTTCAGAACAGCTTAAGGATTTCTGGGAAGAAAAATAAAAATAGCTGCATGGGGTGGTGTTGCCCTGGCTTAGGAAGAAGGTCGGAGCTTGAAAACATCTCAGCTGTCTCTGGTGTCTGGGTAGGAATGCTCCTTCCCCTGGATGCCTCCCTAAAAGAACAACAGAACAAAAAAGGTTCGTTTGGCAGTTGGTGTTTCCTTGCAGAGAAGCAGCCAAGGAGCTGCAGAAGCTACAAGGCTTGACTGGGGAAGGCTTCAGGGCTTATGCTGCAGAGCCTTGGCTGTATCCTAGCTGCATCCCTGATGCAGCACAGCTGGGTACTGGTGGAATAGATGCTGAAGGCTTACTGGGCTACTCAGAAGTCTGTCACACATAAACAAAATTATATGTGTAAAGAAAAGTTCTACCCTTGCCCTACAAACTTCTCAATTCACATCCCTCTGCTTAAACCAGACTCCTGCAAGAGAGGTGGTGATTTATATGAGCTTTCAGAAGTCATACAAAACATACCTCAAAGATCAGGTTGAATGATTGTCAGATTAGTAGAAAATACTTGCTTCTTCATGAGCCTTTGTTTTTTTAAATATTGTTTTCCTCCTACCATTAATCTATACTGCTTCGGAACAAATGTTTGCATTAATTGTGCAATAGATGAATCTCTAGTGGCTTAGAAATTTGCTTAAGTAAACAACCAATGAATCACGCTGTCCTCTAGGGTTTTTACTGAAAATAAACAACATTTTTGTTTTCCCCCAGCATGAAATAGGACCATTTCTGTTTTAAAGATAGGTTCTCTCCTTGAGGCTGGAGATGGGCACAACTTTTCTAATTATAAAACATAACTTCTCAAAATTCTGAAAAGGCAGATATCTGCACTTGAAGAAATCATACTTGGAGAAGGGCAGCTCTTTCTGCTCATAGCATCTCTGTGATGCTTTCCTTTGAATTGAATTGAGTTTGAAGATGGATAGAGCCAGGCCAGCTACAGCAGAACTTGCATCTGGTAAACTGTTGTCTCCTCAGTGTGCTCAATGTTGTGCTGCCCTATTTCTGCTGCTGTGATACGATGGCACAAATCTTTCACTTTGACACCTCAAAAACAAAAACATGGAGTATAGAATTGAATCACTGCTAGAGATCTTCTAGACTTTGTGTGAACTGAATCCTCTCTGTGTGCCGGTTGTTTTTTTTCCCTTAGTCACGCATCTTGGCAGTAGTATGCTCATTAAACAATCTACTTTCATCAATTATCTGTCTGTTTTTCGTATGTGTCATAAAGAACTGTGACTTATCTGCAGTAGAGATGAAACAGGTGGTGTTCAGGTGAACTGGATCTCACTTCTGTTTCTGTGTAATGAAAGACTTGGATTGGGACTGAAAGTCCCAATGGCAAATTATTGTCAGTTGATTGCTACAATCAGTGCAATTTTGCTTTCTTGAATTCCAGTGAAAGGGAACGTTTTCTATTAGTTTCAAGGAAAGCTTTTCTTTCAGTAACTATTTTTTTTATGAAGAAACAGAGATACTCTAGCATTGGTGTTAAGGTGCTATATAGAATCAATAATGCAGAAGTTATTTGGGGGTTCATAATATTCAATCCAATTGTACTTCTTACCCATTGTGTAATTATGCCCAATGAAGGTTCTGGTTATACAAGCCAGGTAAGAAAGCTGAAGCTTGAGCAGATGAATTGAAAAGATTCACACTTGCAAGCTGACACTTGGTCTTATGTCAAGCAGTGTGATAGGTGAGGAATGAATTGCACAGGAGAGTTTAACCAGCAAACGTCTAAAGTTTTTCTGGTAATTGAAGCCATAAGTAACTGGAAAAGGCTCATCATAAACCAAACACTGCATTAGGTTTTCAGATGAAAATTTAACTAAAGTGTGGGCAAAAGTGAAAATCTATGGCAGTAATTCACAAACTGACAAATATATTAGTGAGAGAGAAAGGAAATGGTTCCAAACTGCAAATGTAATAGCTAACATTGAAGGTAGTGTTAAATGTAGAGGAGGTGGATGGAACGATAGTAGATAGAAGAGTATATTCTGTGCTAACTACATGATGGAGGTTGTGGTAGGAGTTCCAAAGGATGGACAGCACCATGGTGGGGGAGTGTCGCACTGCCAGAAGCCTCCAATTCTGTTAGCTGGGATCTGAGGAACTCTGGGGCTCATCCCCACCTACAGCTGCTCCCAGAGGAGGCTGCCCAGTGGGCAGGAAGGAAAGCTTAGACTGAGTCTAGAAGGCAGAGAGGAAAGAGCAGGCATTGTTTGGAGAATCAGAGAAAAGATTTTCTGTATTAATTATGTACTAGTGGGTACCTTCTCAGTGGAGCGGTGTAGCAGAGTCTCATGCAAAACTGAAGGTATCGGATAAACCATTATTTCAGTATGATTTCTTCTGCGAATAATTATGATTGAATGGGGAAGGGTCCATCCATTCTCCTTCCACTGTAAGAGATTCAATGAGCCATGATCTTTTTGAGTTACTCTTTCTTTACAGCTGGATTGAATTGCAGGAGGAGGAGATAAAAACAGTATTGTTTGAGCAGATGCAACTTTGTTCTCATTAGTTCTCACCTTTCTAAACATTTTCCTTTGCAGCAACAGTGATGTGACAAATATTTGAGTTAGCTGCTGGCAGAAGTCATCATTTCAGTATTGTTATTTTTCTAGTCAGTTCCTTCAGTTGGAAAGCTTTGGCTGTTGATATTTTGTGTTTTTGATGCTAATCCTCTGCTTCTGTCATGTGATAAGGTATGGTACTTTCTGTACTATAAAACAGTGTGAAATCTGAGCCTGTATCTTCATTCTTGTTAACTATTTTTGCTCTTGATGAAGATGTAAAGGTGCTCTTTGCTCTCTGCAAGAGGAGGGGAAAGAGCTTTAGAGACTTAATGCCTAGCAAATGCCTCAGTCAACCCCTGGGGACTGAGAGCTCAGGCTTTATTGAGAGTAATTGAGAGTGAGTATGTCTAGATACTGTCTTCTGGTTTATACTTTCTTCAGATAACCCTGATAATAGTCTGACTGTGAGGTTGTATAACCTCATCAATACAGAGAACTTTGTGTCTGTATGTGGAGCTGCTGTAGTGGAGCATGCAGCCCTTAATACCAAAATGTGAAATGGGAACAGAGCTTGAAACTTGAACGTTTCCTCTGGAAAGCTAACATTCTTTTTAGCAGAACAGAGTTTCACAAGGTCAAGTGGAATCTCTGCTGTCTTTGCCCAATCTGAAAAGTCTGATTCTTGTCTCTCTGGCTAGGCTGGCTGCTATACTGCTTCAGTGCTTGCTGATTTGGCTTTAGATTTCATTCAGTAGCTATTTCATTCCAGCCAGCTTTCCTGGCTAGGCAGGGCAAGTGACAGTGAGTCACTGAACAATTTTTTTTCCCTGAGTAATGTTCCTTTTCTAGTGATTAATCATTCTTTGCTTCTCATTTTGTGTTCGTAACTTCAAGTATCTCCTCTCTTTTGTTTAAAAGGGGGCAAACTCTTCACATAAACGCTGCACAGTTTGTTTGCTTGAGTATATAACGGTTAAAAGAAACATGTCTAAGCTCTGGGAGCCTTTGGACAGGAGAAAGTTAATCACTATTTCCTCATATTTTGTGTATCCATCTCTTTTGGTGTTCATTAAAAGAAGACATCAGTTCCTTGCTAAGTACCATACCAGATGTTACTCCTTCTGACTGAGAGCAGAAGGAAGCATTGTGAAGAAAAAATGTACATTGTTTACGTGTGCAATGGAACCCATTTACAGTAATGTATGGAAATACTGTTTTAGAATTGCTATTTGTGAAGTTTCACTTGGAGGAAGAACATGATGGAAACCCCCAAACATGAATGCATTTGTTTTCCTGGAGTTAAGGCATTAATAGCTTAGGAATGCAAACTGGTGCAAATGAAGAGTCACTTATCTTTTCTTTGCTCAAGAAGGTGTGTTAACTCTTCTTGACCCAAGTGCTGCAGGAGTTTCAAAGAGTTGATCCGCTCATCACCTTCTTTAGAAATCATTATCTTCCAGTGCTATGTCTCTTTGCTTTCGTCTCTAACTATAGCCAGTTTCTGACAGCTTGTATATATTCTGTTTCTGAGACTGGGGGATGCAGTGGAAATTCTAAGTCATGGCCTGAACCAGTGATTGAGCACATGGTGGGAAGGAAGGGCCAACCCAGGGGAGCTCAGGTGCATGCAATGTACCTGAGTGACCAGAAGGGGTGGAGCCAGGATCCACCCCTTCCCAGACCTCATTGAAGGGTTGGCAGCAGAGGGAGAAGTATCTCACTGGAAATCCTGCATACTGGAGTCCTTCTGAATGCGAGCAGCTTCTTTATTTCTGTGCCTATGGCTGTTGCATTTGAACAAATCCTCACTTGCTGCAGCTCTTGCTGCTCTTTTGTTGCTGCTGTTCCTTCCATTGTATTACAGGGGGGAAAAGAAAACATTCTTGTGAAATATATATCTAAAGATCAGATTCGCTATGGATTTTAACTAAGGTATGTCCAAAGTGAATTTCCCTCTCAAGAAGCTTGTTTCCTCCTCTTGATTATAAAGATACAGCCTAAGCTGACCAGTTTATATGTAGGCTACAAATTTCCAAGTGCCTATATTTAATCAGGTGAATGCTGTCCAAAGGGACTGAATTTGACTGGAGTGCAGACTGAAGGGAGAGTTTTCCCTGGTATAATCCAGTGTTTTGATTACTTAATGTGCAGGATTCCCCTAATACCGAAGTGGAAAATACAGACTTATGCCTGTTTAAAATGCCTTTTACTACTCACTTCAGTGAGCTGAAATGCATCTTATTGTCTGGTGGGGCTCTTGGTCATTAAAGGGTCTGTGCAGTGCTGGGGCTAGGTGCTTGAGGCAATGGCGTTTCTATGCCTCTTGAGTGTGCATGTTCATTGTGCAGCTCTGAACCATGCAATGTGAACCCATGTAGTGGCTGTATTGCCTATGATCTCTTTCTAAATCAAGGAGGGCATTCTCAGCTGGTGCGTTATTTGTGATTTGCCTCAGGCATTCCAGTAATTCTGCAAATATAAACTCCAGAAAAATCAAGACCTACTTGTATTCTTGCTGCTCAGAAAACTTACTGCAGAGCAGTGCTCAAGTGCATGTGATAAATAGCTTTACTACCAAGTGTTTAAAAAAAATACGAACACAAACCATCACCTGAAAAAAAACAAACAACAAACCAACACCAAAACCCAGAATAACATAACACGTCACATCCATTTGTCAGACATCAGAAAGTTCCCGAGTGAGATATAGGCACAGATGATATTGGATTTCTCGAGCTAACCTGAGTACAAGAAAGACCTGCTTATATCTAACGAAGCAATGTGGTTTGCAATAACATTCTCTTTTTCTGAGCCACTGGGAAAGGAGTGTGACAAAATGTTTGTAGACCTGAAGGCACCTGCAACAAATAGTGGAGGATCACTGACCATAATGTGTTTTTACCAGTCAGTATATATTTACCACAATGCTATATAGTGCATTTAAAGCTATAAGTTCTCCTCCTCATTCCCTCTTGAAACTAGGAAATAAATTCAGTTTACCAAACAAATATTTCCCTGCTGAGAAGCCCGTGCAGTGGCTGTCAGAAAGGACATTTTAATTTATTGGTTACTACAAAGCTGACTGGCTCTGGTACGTCCAAAAAGTATTCTCTACTGCCATTGCTCACTGTACAAAGTATACCCAAATAATCTTCAGTGATGTAAGTGTTTTTGTAGCCCTGGCTTTGGAGAAATGTCAGTGCTGATTCTTTTACCTTGTGTTGTTGTGCTTTTGTGTTTTTTGTTTTTAATTCAAGCTATACATTTTTTCTCTCTAATTTATACTTCTGATGAGATTGACCAATGAAGCTCTTGAAGAACTGCATTTAGTTATGGAATGTTGTGTGCTCTTTCTCACTATTTCCCTAAAACAGGCGATGCTGATCATATCCCGTGATTTTGTTTCTGAATAACAGGAGATCATGTAGCAATAGGCCTGTAGGTTATGCTCCCTTTATGGTATTAAAATGTTAAGAAGAATATGTAACACAGTGTCAGTGTCAGAAAACCTCTGGGGAGGCAAGATCCAGCTAGTGCTGTCTCTAGTAATTGCTGCCTTTGAGTTTCTACTCTTTTGGAAATGCTGTCCTTTGGAAATGAAGGAATCCTGAGGAGCAGAAGAGGAGGTTCACATAGACGCGTACATTTTTCTCTGTGTTTTTTATCCCACCATATAGGATATTTTTACTTGCTAGTTTTGGGCTGGAGGTACGAGTGGCTGTCTATTCAGCTTTCCAAGCTGTGCAGGGAGCAAGGGCATGCTGCCTGTGAGTACAGAGAGACTCCTGATCCCTCTCAGAGAGGGTCCTAGGATCTGCTGCACCATCACTGATCCAGAACAAATAGGCTTGAGGCTGCCTTGGTGTTTTCTGATGTTATAATTCAGTCTCACTTAGCCTTTGGAGAATCGGAAGCTTCCAGGCCTTCTTTCTCATGTGGGCTGCCAGACCTTGCTCTATTTGCAGGAGACTTGTGTGTTTTGGCCTTCATCTCCTGTTCTGTTCTGCTCCTGCACCAGCATGTTGTGCTTCAGGGATGTGGGCAGACCCCAGGCTTAGAAGGGGGTGAAATGAAGGGTGCCATGCCTCCCCTCCCAGGACACACTGGCAAGAGCCTGCCCAGGGCTGTGTGCCCTCAAGCCTGTGGCTGCAGGCCTCTGCAGCGGTACTGGGGCACCTGTGACGTTATTTTGCTGTGTGAAGCCCCAGTCCCATGCCCCTTGGTGCCTGCGGATAGATTAGAAGGATAGTAATGAGGAAGGAGCAGAATTGTACTGCATCGTCTGGCACAGCTACTGGTATTTAGTTAGATTTTTCGTTTAACCCTTTCACCCTGATTCACCTCTTGCATCCTTACCTCACTATTTGCACCGCTACTGACAAAAGGCAGAGCTTGTAGCACAGACAGCCACTTTAATTTAAAAGACCAAACTGCTTTTGTTCTATGTGGAAGCAGGCAAGAATAACTTTCAGTGACCAATATGTGTTTGAAAAATGGGATACATGCTACATAACCCACTCTGACCCGCTATATTGCTCTTATGGTTTCTCTGGCTTACTAACCTTGGGTGTCACTGGGTGCAGTGGTTGCCAAGCAGGCAGGGGCACTGGGTCTGGAAGCTCAGAGGCTGCTTGCTCCCTTCTGCAGCTCCTGCAAGCCATGCACCACTGTTGTGCAGTGGGATCCCCGCAATACCCCAGGGAGAAGGAGCTGGCAAAGCTGAGATGTGCTCAGGGGATTCTCAAATATCCTGGTGTTTGTAATGCAGACTGCTGTCTAGGGGCTTTGCTATGGGTGCTGCTTGCTTGCACGTTTAGGTGAAGGATGAACATTTTCTTGTAAGGAGTCCCCAGGGAGGAAGAGGAGAGCAGCTCCTGGGGAAGGCTGAGTGATATAAAACTGGTTCATATTTGCTAAATCACCTTTTCAGTGAAACAAATGCCATGGCTTTTATTTCTTCTCCTACTTTGTCCTGTGCTCTTCCAGTGAAGCTTAATAATACTCTCTCTCCATTAATGTGTTTTTCTAAGCCTGGGTGCTGCCCCTCCTGAGATCAGCAGTTACAAGTTTGTATTCGTGCTGAAACAAAGGTAGTTCACTGCTGGTTTTTTTTTTTTGTTTTGTTTGTTTTTTTCTTACTGCTGCATGATTCTGCGCCCTTCTATACCAAGTAATTACAACTGAGCTTTGCAAACTCTTTGCACTAATACCTTAAGGACATGGAGCTAGCTGTTGTTTTCTTTTTTTCTTCTTGATATCATAGATGTATGATATGATTACCATAGTGTCTAAGTAAGTCTGACAACCCTACCCTCCCCCTGCAACAAAACCGGAGCTCCCTTCGCAGTGTTTTCTTTGAGCATGCAAACCGTGTCATCACTATCCTTGAGGGATAACATCTGCTGTTGTTCTATCACCAGTTATCTCCTTATAGCTTTGCTTCCCTCTTGAGTATGCTATCATATTGATGCCTTGCTTTCTTATTGTCTATAGGATATGTCTCGAGAGTTTTGAAAAGTCCTGTATGTTCATCAACCTGCTTTTATTACTGTTCTGCTGTATTTATTTACCCTCTCTTCCCTCTCTTCTTGTGTTCTGTTTTCTCGATGATCTTGCTTCCCTTCCTCTCCTGCATGACCATCCTATTTTGTGCCATCTTGCCGTTGAGTCATGAGATCCGATGAGCCCTTTCCATCTCTTTATCTCCCTGCAGACTTTTTCAAATTCACTTTGGTAATTAACTTAGTGCTTGTGTTTGACAAAAGCTGCTGGCCTAGCTCTAACACAGCTTCTTGAAGAATCCTGCATCTCTGTTTTTCTGTCTGCTTTGCGCTTTTAACTAATTTATCACCCTCATCTCAGAAGCTTAGAGCTTGTCATGAAGAACAAAAATCCATGACTTCTTGAGATACACATCTGTAGATGTTATGTGGAGTAGTGTTATGAAAAGCTTTACTTGGACTTTGCCAGTAGTAAGTTATTGTTCAGAATGGAGCTTGATATTTATTGACTTTCTAAATCCTAATGCTTACCTGGTGCATGAGCTTATTCAGTGCCTGTCTTGACTTACATTTCTGAACAGCAGTAATAGTTGTTTCTTTATACAAAAAGGTATAAGCAACTATTATATTGGTTTTCATTACATTCTTTGGGTTTTCTTGGTTTAGTTGGGGTTTTGCGGTTTATTTATTTATTCATTGTTTCTTCAAATAACTAAATGCAAAGGCTTTCTTTCCAGGGTGAAAGCCGAGGAGGCAAATTCAGGCCTTCCAGAGTTAAGGTGATGTGTACTCCATTAAGTACTCCATTAATTCTTGTGAGGTAGAGGATCTTGTCCCTGGAAGGCATTTTAGGGTACTGAAAACAAAATCCATACTTTCAGATCCTGTAATCAGAATATCAGCTTTCTCTGTGTTAAGAGGTGGATTTAATCTGAATTTCACCCATCTGCTCTGAGCTTTGTAGTGCTACATGGCCCAGATCTTCAGTCTTCATCAAATTCAGTGTATCTTCTGAAAAGCACCTGTATGTTTCAGAGCATTCAACACATATTTGTGGTGCTGCATGGTGCTGCGTGCTCTTCCTACGTTTCATTTCTCTTCTGGTCTCCTTTTCCCAGGCTTTATTTGCTGTTGGACAGTGAGTTCCTGACTGACCTGGAGCGGGTGGTAAAGCTCTGCTGGCTCATTTCCTAGTCCATTAAAACCAGTTGCCTGCTCAAAGGACCATCTGGCCTGCATCCCTTCCGTTCCCCCAGCCTCTAGGCTACTGCTGTGCCCTACTTTTACTTGGCTGTGCAAGAACATGGGGCATCAAAGCACCTGCAGTTTTTTAGGCCTAACCTTAGGGCTGCCCTCAATCTAACTTATTCTGTTTACATAGATCCTGTGGAGTTATTTTCTCCCTTAGAGTTGCCTTAGCTTTACCAGAAAACACAAATTCTACACAGAAAGGTAGCATCAAGACAGTTAGGATCATTAGTCCACATGTAGTTAACAACTGGCCTATAATTTATGTGAGGCCTCAAGGGAAGAGTTTGGAGTTTGACAGGTCCCTGCGTGATGGGCCTTTGCAGTGTCCTCCCTCTCCAGCTTTCTCATTTTCTGCTTCAATTTAAATTTGATCAACAGTTGTCCTGCAGGCACTTTTAACCTTCCTTTGAATTGGAAAACTTTTTAAAAAGGAGAACATCTTGAGTTATCTGTCAGTAGAGCCCAATCGAGGAGGAGAAAGACTTAAATTCTCTCTTCCTGCTTTATTTGAGAAGTTGACTTCTTCTAAATGTGACAGCTGTTCCTAGAAATAATAGTTGCTTGGATCTGATTGAGTCTGTCGTGTTTGCCAGTCCCAAAAAGAGGTTTTATTCATGTCTGGAAATAGCAATAAATAAAAAGGGCAGTAAATAGCACTACTGAAAATGGCTTTAATAAGGAAAATGGTCTCAATTACTGCTTGGCAGTGTCAAAACCAGAAGCTATAGAGAAGTGCATGATGACACAGCAAGGGTTCAGGCTAGCAGAGAAGCAGGAGTATGTTTGTATCTGGCCGAAGAAGCTGGAGTGCATACACCCAGCCAGACATAAATTCAGTTTGCGCTTTGAGTGCTGTGTTCAGTTCTGGGCCCCTGACTACAACAAAGCGATAGAGGCCCTGGGTGCTGTCCAGAGAAGGGTAACAGAACTGTGAGGGCCTGAGCACAAGTCTTATGGGGAGCAGCTCAGGGAACTGTGATTGTTTCCTCTGGAGAAGAGGAGGCTCAAGGGAGACCTAATAGCTCTCTACAACTCCCTGAAGGGAGATTGTGGTGAGGTGGTGGTCAGCCTCTTTTACTAGGTAACTAGTGATTAGGTTGAAGGTGATGGCATTAATTTGTGCCAGGAGAGGTTCAGGTTGAATATCTGGAAAAATTTCTTCTCAGAACAAGTGGTGAGGCACTGGTGCAGACTGCCCGGGGAGGAGGTGGGGTCACTGTCCCTGGAGTTGCTCAGAAAAAGAGGAGAGGATGCACTGAGGAACATGGGTAGTCGGGGTGGGTTGATGGTTGGACTGGATGATCTTAATGGTCTTTTCTAACTTTAGTAATTCTACGATTCAAGCACAGCTCAGTGCCAACACAGTTGTTAACACAGGTCTACTTGCTTGCTGGCAGCCTGGCTGTTACATTTGGTTGGGAACGATGTGTATGTGGACATCAGCTCTCATTACAGTCATCCTTAGGACTTAACAGCTTTCCTTGTGCTGTGGTGTTGCAAATAGCATTGGGCCATTGAGAGATCTTGGAGGTGATTACCGTCCATATGCATTTCAGTTGCAACTTCCAGCAAGCAGCTGCCTGCCTCTCCCTACTGTTCTGCATTGCCTATGTAGAGAGAGCAGCTTACATCAAGAGCAAGGCAAGTGTGCAGGCTTTTCTTTCAATAAAACAATGTAGAAAAGCATTCATGGTGCTTGCTGGAGGGTGATTTTAATACATTCTCTTCTTGATGGGTTACCATTTTATGGCTGTGGAGAAAATACATTTCTCCCTGACCTTCAGTACAGTAGTAATATGGAAAATGATTTAAAGTTCTAATATATGTTAGAAATGTAGCCACGCAGCATGATGCTGCAGGAAAGAAATCCAGAGAACTATTCATAGAAGCTGATCTAAACTTAAATATGCTGCTATTCATACTTTAAACTGGTGTTTGAGGAATAAAGCAGTTAGAAAAATTCACAGGCCCTGTGTCTTAAGGTAGCTTGATTCTAGCAACCCCTGTGAACAGTACCTTTTCTGTGGCTCTCTCTCTTCAAGGTTTACATTCCCACAGGGAAAGAGTCTATGCATTGTGGCATTGGGAAATAATTTCATGCATCACTGCAGTCTCTGGAAACTAATTTAACATTCTATTTCATTGCAGTACTTGCAAGTGCACCTCCTGTGCTGGGCACCTTGCTACTTTCTTCCTTCTTGTTTTTTTTTTCTTTTCCTTTTTGCTTTGTTTTTAGCACTTCACATTTAACTATCTTATATTAGCAGTGCTGCTGATTATTGAAGTCTAGTCTAAGCAGGTAATCATTCTCTTTTTCCAGGTGGTTAATGGGGGATTTGTATTAGTACTGCCAAGGACTATCCAAGAGTGTTTGCTTACATGAGTGAAGTTGTCCTCTAGGGTGCTCTACAAGGAATGCAATTGCAGCATCTAACCAAAGCTTATTTTACATAGGTTACTCCTGAAATAACAAAATAAATAAATAAATAAATAAATCAAAGGATAAGTATTTTTGTATTGGCAATTTCTAAGACATGCTTTTTTTTTTTTCCCCCCCTAAAAAAAAAAAAATAAATAAAAAATTAACTGGTTTAGTTTTTATGGATTAAAATAATGCAGGGATGTGGCTTGCTTAAGGAGTCAGCAAGGTGTTTTCACCTCATCTTCATGTGTAGTGAGAAATATTTTCTCACTTGAAGGATAAGAGTGGTCACTAATTTTCTCCATCGCTAGAGGGCTCAGAATACTTTCATTGTGCTGCATATTTGAGCCAACCTTGTTTCTTAGTCTTTCATCTTTACATAATCTGGCTGTGTGTGTGCAGAGAGATAGATGTCTCAATTCTATGCATGCTGAAGCATTACTGGGCTGCTGACTTACCTTTCTCTTGTTACTGGGAAATTCTGTGTAAGCAGCTAAGGATATGGCTGTTTCTCGGCCAATGGCATTTGTGTTCTTTTTTCTTTTTTTGAGGTTTTCAGATTTTGGAGGGTTTTTTAGGGATGATAATCTTGAAAATGTGTTTTAAAAACTAGTAGATGCATAAGCAGATCAGAACGTCTGAATCTCTGTGACAAGTGGAACAATGTGCCACTCTAATACATGATAGAGTAGTCCACTGATTGCTTACAAGATGTCCCAAGCTCCTGTAGAACAAATGGAGAAACCTTTCATTTGGTCCTTCTAAGCTCCCCCTCTCTTTTGGGGCTGGTCCCTAGGCAGGTAAGCAGTGGTTCTGCAGTGTTGCTCCCAAAGCTTGTTGCATTGGATGTTACTTAAGCATTCAGCAGAATACGTTTCTGTCTTATGGAGTTGTTTTGTTTGGTCTATTCATGTATTAGTTTTATCTCTGGAACACTTGTGTGGCAGAGATCTAAGGATTATACTCTGGGCAGACTTGTGAATGTCGCAAGGAATGGCATAGGGACTCATGTATCTTGCCTTAGTGGTGTACGTAACCCAGCAGAGGGAAAACCAAAGAATCCAGGAGAAATTTTCCTCAAAGCTTTTTATGGTACAATCACTGAAGTACCACATTTAGAGATGTGCAGTCAGAAAGGCAGTGTTGCCCTTGTACCTGCAGTGTGTACCTTTAGCTTCTGGAATGTTACCACAAGTTGACAGCGGACAAGGGGGACAATAAGAGTGGACTTGAATCTACGTTAGCGTCCATGAATACAACCAAAACTGCTTTATGCTCTGAATGGGAGCAGGAGTTACCTCTCAGCAAGAGGGTCAAAGATATGTATTGAATTCTTTTCCCGAGGAGGTCCTTTCTCTTACAGTCCCAGTACTGGAAAAAGAAAGCATGGATGTTTGACACAAATTCTGGAGGCAGCTTCTTTCTCTGCATTTTTAGATAGTGGCTGAAGTACTTGTGGAAGTAAAAATAATGGATGCAGTTCAGCTGTGGAGAGCTCAGGAGTCTGGGGGATGACTCCAGAATTTATTCAGGCTTTGTTAAACTCTAGAGTCTCCATGCAAGCTTTCCTTGTGGATGTTTTTATTGAACGTGTAGGCTTTTATAGTTGGACTCTAGCAAACAAATACCTGAAGAAGCTGAAATTCTTTATTATGGCATCACTTTTAAGCCATTTATGTTCTTAGACATTGTATCTAAAAGAAATGGAACAAATCATTAATATCCTTAGTGCTTCATACAATCTAAGTAATGATTATGTTACAAATGATACCAAGAAGTTTCATTGTGCTGCTGAACTAAACCAGTGGTTTGGGTTTCAAATTGTCTCATATAAGTTCCTGGCTTATTTCATATCTGGAGTATTGTTGAGCCTAAAACAAAGTTCTTGTTTTTCATAATAACCGTATTGACTGGAAAACATGTAGCATTTTGGGACATCACACTTGCTTTTGTTGCTAGAGGAAAAGTGAGCCAGAAAGCTCGGTTCTCTTTTTCAGTTCAACAAGGTAGGAAAAGCATTGTGAACTCAAAGCTGTATTTGTTCTCCAGCTAAATTTTGTGTCTTTCTCAGTACATGGTCCTGAACTGAGCTATGTTGATTATGAGTGTTAATGTTCCTGCCTCAGTGAAAATCAATCCTGAGAAGGTGTCTTGAAAGGGTGTCATCTTCTGTCAATGGGAACTTGATCTTTCTTCTGGTGGTTGTTGTTACAGTCTTGGGAGAACATCTGTTAGATTCGATGACCAAATGCAAGCAGCGTTCTTTTATGTCAGTGATGAAGTCAATCTAAATTTGGAACTCATTCGCAACAAGGGACGTTGCCAAGTTTGGAGTGACAGCCGTTTGTAGCATTACCAAGGAAAAAGAAAAATCAACAAATATTTATCAATGCCATTGTAGTACTTAAGTAGCTAAGATGCAGCTCCTCTGGGCTGAATTTAGCTACTTGGGCTGTGCCAGTGAATTAAGGTGGATTGATCTGCCAGTGCGTCATCGCTCCCAAATGAAATTGCAAAAGACTTTCTGCCCTCAGATCAGGGTTAGGAGTTGCATGTTTTGCAGTGTTGTATTCATATTGCATTGGAGAAGCTGGGATGACTCTTCGTTTGCCTTGTTTTCTGCAGAATTTTTTTTTTTTTTTTTTTCCCAGGAGTTGTGCTTTTTATTAAAGTGATGATAAAGTAGGGATGATCTGTTGAATGATTTTATATCATGATGCACAGCAAATGAGGCACTGAAACACTGGTTCATTTTTCCTAATGTTGAAACTAAATTTGAGATGGTAACTAGTTAGGAACAGGCCTTCCTTTCACCCTCCTACTAGCAGTTATTCATAGCAGGAAGCTGTGCTTGAAATCTTTTTAAAAATTTCATTGTCGCACAGGTGTTGATTCACTGCGCTGCCTATTCTGTTGGGTGGTGGTGCTTTTGCTAGTTACTTTGAAGTTATTAGCATGTCAACTATCCATAGTTAGTAGAGCTTTGTTTTGTTTTCCTGAATACAATCACACTGTTGTGATTTCAAGAAATGATGCCAGTGTTCAGTCCGTTAAGTCAAAGCTGGGCAAAGACTTCTGAATACATATAAATTTCTTGAACCAAAGAGAGGAGGATTTGATTACTGACTCAGCTCCCCTCTCTTTGCTGATGAATGGTGAACTTGCAACTTGTGTTCTTTGAGGAAAAGTAATGTAGAAGGGAAAAACAAAGGACAAATTTATGTCTATGGAGCCATGCCAGAATCTGGCTGAGAAAAACCCACCTAAAATAATCAAAGAATAACTTCAAGAAGCGAGAGCAGCAAGAGGATTGAGGAGAAAAGAAAATGTTGAGAGTAGCAGCATGGTCACATACGGTGCAAGCGTTGGACGGGGCAGTGATAGCAGAGTGGTGTTTGGGACTAGAGTAAGATGAAGTCATTCATCTTGGTTAGATCAAATTCAGAAATGCCAAGCAAGGGACAGAAATAGTAAGCAAAAAGTGCATTAGAAAGGAGTTGAAATGGAAGAGCAAAGTATAGTAGTTGAAGGTCAGGCTCTTAAAAATGGGAATGACTGACTCATGCTTGTGTTCTAAGAGGAGAGATTAGAGAAGGCCAAAACCACTGGAAGGAAAGAGCAAGAAATGAGTAAAGGCGGCCCAGAGTATAGAAGTTGCAGTAGGGTTATGAGCTCATGGCGGCCCCAGGTGTTGGGGGCTTGTTCGTCTTGGCGGGGCCTGAGGAGAAGAGGAGACAAGTGGGGGCTGTGGGATGTGCCATGCTGGTGGGGCAGCCAGCAGGCTGTGGGAGGACAGGATGCCATGGGTAACCTACCAGCAGCATTGCTACTTAGGTTCATCTTGCATCCCTCTGCCACCCTCCCCAGTCTCTTTCCACTGCCACATTACTCAGTAATGCTTCCTGTGTTATGTGACATTCTTCAGGATGCTTTCACTGATGTGACTGATTGCCTCCACAAATTTCCTTCTCTTGGCCCTATCTGATGAACAAACACCACTCCAGTTCCCAAGAAGAGAGGAAGGCAGTTGTCGTGTGCATGTGACATTTTTGTACTCAGTAGAATTTGTCCTTTCATAATGATGTATCAGGGTGTCATGCCCCAGTCTGCTCTGATGAGGCATACACAAATGAATGCCAGGAATAGGGCAGGATGTCACAGAACATAATTTTCATTCTTCTGATGCATCTTTTTTGTTGTATTTTTGATGCTGCTCTTGCTTGAATAGCAAGGGAAATGTTTTGGGCTTCAGTGAGTCAGCCTTTCCCATACAACTGTTGTTTGCTAGTGAAGTTATGCTGCCTCCCTTTTCCTGCTGCCTTTTCTGCCTGTAGTGTTTGCTGCTGTGCTCTACTTTCGTCTCTTCCTGTTGATGACAGGAGACATTGGCAGTAGGCTCCTGCTTCTATTTTTCTTTTCTTTTGTTATCTACTAGAATGAATGAGAAGGGTATAGGGCCCGATTTTGCTTTGAGTCGCTTATTCTCATGCATCTCAGGCTGTCTGTAGCTTCTCAGTGCTCACAAATGCAGTTTGTTATCATGTCAGCATTTGGATATAACTGCAGCACGGGCTAATTGTGGTGGCTGAGTGAGCCATAGCCAGAGGCAGAAGGGTGCAGCGCTGTGAATAGACTCCTGGGATCTGCTCCCATCCTAAAGCTGACTGAAATATTTCTAAGCCAGCAGCATTTTGGAAGAAAGCTTTGACTTTCAGATTAACAAAGCATTGTTCATGCGGGAACTGGAGAAGGAATTCTATATATTTATAACATATATACAGGCATATATGTGTATTGACCATTGCTCCTAGTTCCTACTCTAATCAGGATATAGTAATGCTGTATTCAACAAAGACTGCTGTTCATGTAGAACCTGGAATATTTGTGGGTGTATATTGACAATCTCACATAGTAGTTTGATCTCCCTCCAAAAGCAGATAAGTGCAGAGATGTTTCTTGCTCTTTTCCGACATGAGAGAGTTGGTCTCATTAACCACTTAGTTTACTTTCTACAGCACTTTTGTTTTCCTTAAAAACAAAACAAAACAAAAACACAAAAATCCCAATCCAAAACAATTTTTTTTTCTTCCTATTTTTCTTTTAGCTTGTGAGGTCTGGAGCTGTGTGTGGGGGTGTTTCCCTGAGGAAGTTGCCAGCAAAATGAGTACTGCTGAGCTGAGTGCAGCAGTGCTTCTTGCTGGAGCACATCTGTCAGTGCGATGAATGAATAGCATGGCAAGAATGCAGTGTATCATTAGTTTGAGGAAGAAAACAGTCCTCCATTTGTGGTTGATCTAGAACTGAAGGTCAGCACAGTGTTAATCCATGGCTTCAAAATCACAGTACTTTCTGATTAGTATTACTGTGGAACAGGCTTCCAAAGCAAATCACAGGGCACTTCTGTTTCAATGTTAAAATGAAAGCCTCAGGAACCCAAGACTGAGCTGCTTACTCTGAGATGTACTGTGTAAACTTTAGTGTGTCCTGAATGCTTGAACAGGAATGAATTTGCATGGCAAAAGAGTATCTGTGCCTAAATCTAATCAGTATCTTGTATTTTTGAAGTTGCAAAATGCTTGGTTTGAACCATGCTTGATCTCATTTCTGCTTGAAAATTCTGTTCAGGCTAGTAAAGCTAGCAGAGCAGTCTGAAACATGGGTGTAGGTTGGTACCAAGTTTCAGCGTTGTTTTAGGTAGCTAGACCGAACATCCATTGTGATGCAGAATTGTGTGTGCTGCCAATTTCATTTCAATTGAATTGTGAATATGTGCTGTTGCTGATTGTATTAATATGTAATTATTACTGTGAGTCTAATCCCCTGAAACCGTTGGTCACTTGGTGTATGTTCATTTAGCTACAAATGCTTTTCATTTTCCATTTGTGTTTTATCATTTAATTGCTTTACTCTCTTCAACATCACTCTTTTTTGATCTCTTGTTAATCATTATTTGCAATGAGGATTAGCCCTTAAGCAAACAGTGCCCCAAATCTATCTTGCTTCTTTGTGTGATGACCTTGTGTTGGACAGAAAAACTATTAGCTATAGTTTTAGATTTATAGTAAGAGTTAACTTCGTTGCATTTAAAAGTTACGGTCAGGAAAAAAAAAAAAAAAAGACACCTGTCTCTTTATTCCTCCAGCAGGAATAAAAAGACAGGTGTCAGGAGCTGCCTGTCATCCCCTTGGGAAGCCAGGTTAGTTTTGCAATTCCATCCTGACCTGTGTTTGTTTTCTTTTTGGAAGAGAGCATAAATGAGGCTTTGGGCATGTTTAGAGTCCTTTGGAGAAGGCGCTGCACATGTGTCTGGGGAATGGGTTTGCAGGTGGCACAGTCACCTTCCCTGCTGTAAAGACAACAGCAATTGCTCAGTGCCTGCTTCAGGGACCTAGATTGTTTCCTGTTAAGTCACTAAATGGCATTTTCTTCATTGTAATGAAGTTGATTTGTAACTCCTACATGTTTACATGTTTTGTCATAAAACTAATAAGCATCCACCCCCTTAAAAATCTCATTAAAGTTCACCCTTGGCAGTTTGCCTCCCAAACACTTGACAGTACTTTGGTGGCTGATGATCTGGTTAGAGTCTTCTCTCATTCCCTCTTCCTTCCCCAGCTGCTTGTATCCGCCCTTTGTGTTGCAACAACGACCTGTTTGGGGTAGGAACATTTTTTTTCTGGTTTTGCTCAATGCAGTGCTGTCCAGGTGCACGAACGCAGTGGTTTGGTCTGTGCTTGTCTCTCTGTAAACAAGTTTGTAGAGTGGCAGGCTGCATTCTGCAGTGTGTGTGGAGCAAACAATAATACAAGTAATTGCCATGCTTTCCTGTGTGCAACCTGCATTTGCACACCTTCCATTTATTTTAATATCTCTGTTGCCTTGCTTAACATCAGAAATATAAGCCAAGAGGCTGTTGAAGTGAACAAAGGTACGGAAGTTCAGGGGCTGGGTAACTTCTAGAATGCAGGGATTTACCTATGAACACATGGAGGAACTTGCTTACTGTCAGAGTGACAGAGCTCTGGAAGAGGCTGCCCAGAGAGGTGGTGCAGTCTCCTTCTCTTAAGAGAGAAGACTCCATCTGGATGCACACCTGTACGACCTGCTGTAGGGAACCTGCTTTAGCAAGGGGTTGGACTTGATTTTCCGTGACTTGAAATGCTGTAATGCACAAAGCAAGGAGACTGGAGGCACCAAGAGCTTACTTCAGTAAATTCTTTCCTTGTGTGCCTTTGGATGCATTAAAGTTCATTCAACAATGCTTTAGGGGTTGAAACCACCATTTAAAAATGCCTCCTTTCAACAAACAAGAAATAGTCAAGCCTAATGCAAGTATGATAATAACATATAAATCAGGGGTTCTTTGGTATCACTTTATTGAGTATTTGTCTGTAAGCAGTGTACTGATCTCAGTCACGTATGTTCAGTGGGCTGTTAGAAACTGGGGAAATTGTTGTTGTTTAGGAATATCAAAGAACTTTTGTACTAACTATATAATACTGGTGAACAATCATTAATCATTTTAAAATTAATGGGAACAGATAACATTATAAGCTACCCCAGGGATGTGTTTCTGTTTTATCAGTGAGCAGTTATAAGTAAGAAGACAGAAATGGTGCTTCGAGCTAGTTTTGTTTAAAACAGCGGGAGGAAGAAGGAATTATCAGGATGTGAAATGCATTAAATTATGGCAAGAAAATTCCTTTCATCTTGAGTGTGACTGCTGACTGTCAATAACGGAGATTAATGCTGCAGGAAACAAAGCAGAAATGTTAAATATAATGACATTTAAAAAAAGAGCTATAACCATTTTATTGAAGGAAAGTGGTTTGAACTCCACGAGCTTGGCAAATGGAGTTTCAGAAGCATTTTAAGGTACTTTTGCCTCATCTAAATGATCATAGAAGTGAATTAAAATAAATCCTGTAAATGAAATCTGGTCACTTTATATTACCTCCTCTAAGGGGTATGCGCGCTCCTCATTCTTGACTGTGCCCCTGAAATTCTGTATCCTAAAAGGTGCCACATCAACAACCTACTTATCTGATGTGAATGCAGTGAAACAGAGGCTGCTTTAGCACTGTGGGTTTCATTAACAGCAAAATTGAGCTGTTTTCTTTTAGCTGTTTTCTGTCCTTTAGCTTCCTCCGTTTCCTAACTTAAATAGTCACAGCTCCTGGCAACGCTTGGTGCTGTTGCTTGCAGAGAAGTGCAGAGCCTGATGGCTTGCTGCTGGACAACATGTCTAACACAATGAGTTCAGTCACTGTTTGAGTGGTGTGACATTAAAGTGGGTGGGTCTCCTCCCCACTTAAGTTCCTAAAAGCCCTGAAAGAATGATCTTTTAGAATCTCCAGGATCAGTGTGAAAGTTTGCTTGAGAGTTGTGAGGGAACGGTGGATAGACAGCTTAACAACAAAAGCCTTGTTTCCTTGAGAAACCTGACCAAAAATAAAAAACAGTCTCTCTGGGCAGAGCCAAAAAAGCTGAATAGTGCAGGGCCTATAAGGAATTTCATATCAAAGAGATGTTGGCAGAACTGTTGATTAGAGGTTGTGGCTGAAGATCTCTGTAGTTCAGGGTGCTCTGATGTTTGAGCCCTGTATGCTACTTCATGAATTTCTATGGAGCTCTAAGGATGGATGCAAGGGACCACCTATACAGAGAAGCTGGCTGTAGAAATCCATGGCTGCCATGTGTTTTGGTGAGGGAAATGTGAAGTGGGCACCTCTATTGAGGGCACAGTGCTGATTACCACTTGCAGGGCAGGCTACCTCCACCTTCCCGTTGTTTGAATGATGCTTTTACTCCACCGGTTCCTTCTCCATTTGTATTACCAGAGTTTGTAACTCCGCTGAGAGCTGCGTATTCCCTACCAGCCCAGCCATGCATGCCAGGTGATGAGCACATCTTTTAATGAATTAACTCCAAGGTTGGAAGTCCCTTGTTTTTATCTTGACTGTCTCTCAGCATGACACAGGCTTTCTTGAAATAATTTAGTGATGAGGGAGGCATTTCTCTCCAATGTTTGTTTAATTGGGTATAATGAATGATCTCTTGGTCCAATATTTCTGTAAAAAAGTCTACCTTTAGCCGATTAACTGAAATTAATAAACATCTTTTAGACTGAAAAATCAAAACTACCAGAATCAAATGGGCTGCTGAAGTTGATTAGTAGAACAAACTCATTTATGTGGCGATTTCTGGTCTTCAGACATGAGTCTTAGAGTGACACTCGGCTTTTTTTTGTCTGTCTGATGCATGATTGCTTCCTATTAATGTCAGTAGGATGGCATTTGTGTAAAACGGGTCTGTCCATCTACCTGCAGGATGGTTTGGGGACACCTTGGTGATCCTCAGCAGCACTGCACTCTTGTCATGGCAGCACCGGGCATCCTGCTCATCACGGGAGCTGTTGTCGTGCTGCTGAGAGGGACAGCAGGGTCTTGCCACAGGAGTATCTTAAGACTGACTTGCATCAAAGACTGAGAGCTCTTTCCTTGTATGTAGAGCATGAAATTTCATCTGTGTAATAGATGAGAAACAGTGTACTCAGTGTGAGTGAGACCGGGGCCTATTAATGCATAATGGAACGTGGCCCTTGAAGATGCTTGTTTGGGAGCAGCTTTCATGGTGATGTAGTAATTACTGCTCCAACAGTAAATAAATAAAAATAAAAAAATAGATATTTAACAACAGAAACAGGGGATCAAACTGAAATGACATTGTCCTTGATAGTGAATGGGAGTGGTAGGTGGGAAAGTTCTATTTAGCTTAAATCTGAAGCATACATATTATAATTCTTTCCGGGAGCAGGCAGCATATTCGCTTTTAGTTTAGTTTGTGTAGTAGCTATCTTTTTTCTTTAGTGATAATGAATTGCTGCATCCATGTTAGAAATGATGATTAGCCTCAAGAGAAACTGCTGTGGAGAAATGGCTTCAGCCTCATGCAGAATGGGAAGAGGGTTTATGCCTCTGTTCTTGACAGACTCTGTGCCCTGCTGAGTAGGACCAAAGGCTTAACTGTACTCTGGGGCATAGTGAGACTGAATGCCCTTGTTTCAAGGCTCCTTTGTTAATCAAGAATCTATAGTTGCTTTGTGTCATATGGTAGCCTAGGTCTAATGAACTGCTAACATCATGCGCCTCTGTTTGTAGATCTCATCTACAAAACTATGAGCTGAGGTGGGGAATTAATGGCGTTAAAAATTGCTTATGGCTTTTAATGCAGACAAGTTCCTTGTGGACTTGCTACTGGAACAGAACATTGTCCCCGCCCTTGTGCTATGTGCTAAGGTTAAAAAAAAAAAAAAAGGCTCAACAGAACTTGTGGGTGGAGTTTGGGCATCTTCAGTGTAAACTCCTCTGTTGTGACATACTAATATATGCTTCTTTAATTGTTGCATCAAATAAGAAACAGGTTCAGTTACAAGACTGAACTGTGTTTTTTATTTTTTAAACTGGAGGTCTGTAAACTTGCACAAACTTCATTTTCTATAGAGGATAAAGTTCTGTAGGAAAAGCTGTGACTCTAAATCTGCATGAGACTCCATTATCTCTGTAGCATGTGGTGGATGAATGATGTGTTCCTGGTTCTGGTGCGTATGAAAGTATCTCTACAGCCAGAGAGGTGCTTTGCTTTTTTCTAGTTGATCAAGCCACTGGTGAGACACAGCAATCAATATAGGGTTGGGATTTTGTTGCCCTTTGGGTTTAGCTTTCTCTTTTTATTTTTTCATATGCCAGAACTATGTTTCACAAGATGTAGATGGGTCTTTGTTACTATTTGGAGTATTATTTTATTGATCCAGCATTTACAGATGTGAAGTTCACTGACTTTTTACTAATCAGCATTCAGCGTACATCTTCAATTTTTTTCCACAGATAATAGAATGTTTCTAACACTATTTGTACTACTGCGTTGACTTAAATCCTGATTCTTACCAATCTGAGTAAAGCAGTATGTGGATTTAGAAGAAGAAATGTTTCACTGAGTAGAATATCAAAAACCAAAAGAAGAAAAATAGTTTTCCAGTTGACTTGATCCTGATAGGTATGTCACTAAAAAGAACAGAAGCTCCTAAAATAAATAAATAAATATGAATGCGAGTATCTGGATAGCATAAGCCAAACAAACTCTTTCCTGAATAATGTTCTGGTAAGAACAAAGACATCTGTAGTGAGTGAAAATATAGCAAACTGCTGGAGTATGCAGTTAATAGGGTTCTGAGGTGCTTTTGATCCTGTGGTCTAAGCCAAGTGAAGACTGGTGGCTGAATTTTGGCTTGCACTGTCAGTAGATGTGCACTCTACATCTGCAGCAAGGGTGGGAATTTTATGAAAAACAGTGCTGATCTCTGATCTATTGAAGTGCGATTTCCATCTTAGATTGGAGACAAGGAAAAATTCATTCTCAGAAAGAGTGGTCAGGCATTGGTACAGGCTGCCCAAGTGGAGTCTCCATCCCTGGAGGGATTCAAGAAATGTGGAGATGTGGCACTGAGGGACATGGTTTGGTGAGCGTGATGAGGACAGGTTGACAGTTGGACTGGATGATTATAGAGGTCTTTCTCAACCTCTGTGATTCTATGATCTCCTGCATGCACTGAGACACTGGAGTTGGAGCCCAGAGGGATGTGCTGAGCTCAGTGGGATGCACACACAGTGCTCACCCACATGTGGCACCTGCCTAGTTCTCTTCCAGGCAGGGAGTCCCTGTGTGCTGGGGGCAGGGGGAGCTTAGGGCTGGAGAGAGGCTGAATAGAGCTTGGAATGTGTTAGGTGTCCTGCTACTCCAAATTTAGGCCCTGCCTAATATGACAGTGGGTAAAGAATTTCAGCTTATTGATGGAGCCTGTTGGCAGAATATCCCAAACTGTACACTGTCTGCCGGTTTGTTTTGAAAAGTCTTGTCTCACTGTGCTTTGTGCTGCAACCATAAATTAAGAGTTTCAATAATACTTCACCTGTTCAAGGGGAAAGTATATTTTCTTAGCAGTGACTGTGAGAGATTATAGAATTGCTTCTCCTTGTTGGTGGAAATGTTGTGGGAATGGTTTTCTTGGCTGCGTTTCACTCTGAAGCAAAATGGCTGCATCAAAAATAGCTTTCCAGTTCTGAATATTAATGACCTTTTTCTCCTCTTTTTGACTTCTCAACTCAAGTTCATTTTTATTTTTTTTTTAAATGAAAGGAGAACAATAATGTTTTAAAACTGAGCTATTGTAGGTTCTAAAAATAAGAGAATATTATAGAACATAAAAATCAAAAGTGTTATCTTCAAATTAGGTACTTTTCTTTCTGGAGGAGATTTTTGGAGAATTATCTGCAGCATTTTGAGTGCTTGAAAGATTATTTTTCAGTAATGTGAGTTGGGAGATCATGGAAAATTAGGCTTTTGCCTACTAATCATAAGAGACAAGTGTTTGAAATAGTGGCCTTGGACTCCACTGGGTCATGCAGCTTAAATTAACTTCTGGGCTGTTTTTTTTTCCTTTTCCTTCAGAATGGCTAAGAACACCGTAAAACTCCTGAAAGCTGGCCTTATCTATCGAATCTTGCTTACAAGGATTAATGAAGAGGAAATGGGAGCCTTTGTTGTAGGAACTGAGTGTATCTTATGGCCTTTATAGCCAACTATTTGTTGATTTAGTAGAAATTGTGTTTCACTAGCAGGGTAATTCATCAGCATCAGACACCAGTAGTACTATATGTGCTAAAATCAATTTTGTGTGAGGTTTGAAGCTCACTAGAAATCTTATGCTTTGAAATAACTTTCTGAGTATGACAGAAGAATCAGATGATTACCCTAAATCGAAGTAAACAGACATGCTAAAACCTGTCAGGCTTTATCAATCAAAGCTATTTAACAAAAAACTATGCGTTCGGCCATTTTTATTCTTGTTGACAATAAATGTCCTTTTTTTTTCTTCTTTTTTTTTCTTTTTTTTTTATAAAAAAAAACCCAACCAACTACTTGGGTAAATTCTTAGTGTGCTGAGCTCCTCAGAAATTATGGTGGTAGATGAAAAGTGTCAGAGTAGCTATTAGCTGGAAACAGCCTATATGCTGGTAAATGATGTATGGGTGTGATGAGGCGAGGGGCTCAGGACACTGGCCCAGCACAGGCTTTTTCCTGGCTGGTGCTCCATGAGGGGTTCTGTCCCATGTTCCCACAAGAGCTGGTTTCCGGACGCTGCTGTGACCATTGCTGGACAGGCCACGAAGAGATACAGACTGTGGGGTGTGAACGGGGCAGGGAATGTGTCCAGTAGTGAAGTGATGATGTACCTGTACTTTTATCTTCAGATAACACATACGCGTGTGAAGGCTCTTATTAAGCTTGGCAAGACTGGGGATGGGACAGGACATGGACGTGACTAGCTATGTCTTGCAGCTCTGTAACTCTTTCAAAAACAAGACAAAGAAGCAGCTTCTGAGATCTGCTTTTTTCCCCCTCAAACCTTGCTGTATATGTATGTTAAGAGGAAAATTAAGAGCTATTGATATAAAAGAAATGAATTACATGCTATTTCAGGCCTGCATATACACATTGCCCTTAGTTCATAATTGGTCAAGCTGAGCCATTCACAGACAGAGCTGCTTAAAGCTGAATGCCTGGGGCATAAAAATTACCCACAGTTGGAAGTTAATAAAATCATGTAGTAAGGCAAAGTAATATTTGTACTAAAACAAGTATTGATTAAACTCTTTTCGGCACATTGTTGGAGTCCTTATCTTTAGATTCTTGATAAAGGTTCATTCAGCCACACCAGTTCCCCATTAGCCACACTGTCATTCCTGGCTTCAGTTTCTGAAGACAACTATTTTGCAACGTGAGCTTCAGAGCTTATAAAAAAACTTGATGTTGGTACCCTCGTTTCCAGAGCAAATGCACGTACAGCCATATCCTGGGAAAACTGAGCGTTTTTTTTTCTTCAAGCTTAGTCAGGAATCCATACTTAACAAACCACCTGTTTGTATGCAGGTTCTGTGAAAATTTCAGCTGGGGGGGTGTTGGGAAAGGAGGCAGAGGGGGGGTGTTTTTGTCTTCATCTGAGCAACTATAAACACTTGGCATTGCTGTAGCACACTCTTTTATATCTTCACTATACTAGATACTTATTTCTGACAGTTTGGTATCAGCTAAGCCTGATTTTGCAGATATAAACAACACACTCACTGTTTGCATTTTCCATTTCTGTCCCCTCTTTTCATGTATGTCCAGATCAGATGCTTAGGGAATATCTATATTAAATTGGAAGATAAGCTTGCAATGTTTGCTGGATTTATTTTCCTTCATGTTGAAGAAGGCTCCGCAGTAAATACCAAGTACATGTCCACACATGTGACTGGGGATGCCAGTAGTTCTGGAGCCGTAAGATGCTGTTATACTCATTGCTTTTGTCAGATATAAGTCACTGTGATGTGTCTGTGAAGGATGTCCCATCTCTGGAAGTGAATGGGTCCCTGGGCAGCCTGGCCTAGTGCTTGGCAGCCCTGCCCACAGCAGGAGGCTGGAACTGGGTGATCTCTGACCCTTCCAACCCAAGCCATTCCGTGTTTCTGCAAAGTACTACCATATATTTAAAAAAGAAAACGTGAGTTGGGACATCTGAACAAATCTGTGACTTTCACCAAAGTGATTGGAAAGCTGTGTGACACCTGTATTTGGCTGTTAACAGACTTCTGGAGTAATTGTGGAACTGCATATGTAGTTAGGATGACTTCATTTTCAAAAAGACAATTTGTATTTTAGACTTCTGCATCATGTAAGATTTATTACTCTGTGTTGCTTTAAGTAGAGATGAACAAATATGAGGATACCCAACTTACCTGGATGCCTGTAAGTTGTACTGCTCTGGCACTTCTAACTTGAGAGAGGGACGTCTGCAGTCTTGTGATTAAGATGCACTGCAGAACATAAATGACTCTTCTGAGTTAAATCTAAGGCTTGTCTTCCCTGCTTTTTCATGGGAGAAAAATTAAACCCATTCTGTCTATCAGAGAGTCCAATAATTTGTATTCAGTAAGTATCTCCTAATGTACGCTGCTTACAAAAGCCAGCCTTTCTATAGCACCCTCCCTTGAACTGACCCTTGATATTTTCCCTGCATGGCCATACCTACGGCACATGGCGTGCTGAAGGAGCACTGAGAGTCTTGGGGTCAACTTTAGCTGCAGCCCAGAAGTCAGCAGCTTTTGGAGCTGCTGCTGAACCACCAGAGAAGGACTGCAGGCAGAAAGGAGCCGCTTTGTGAGAGGCTGAAATGAACAGAGGTGGAGAGGCTTGCTTATAGTGTGCCACAGTTTATTGCTTATTTATTGTGCACATCTCTAAAGACAGACTAATGGGGAAGGAGAACTAATCCCGTGGGCGTTGAATCTCTTCTGATAGTAAGAAATGCAAGCATAAAATTGCAGTAAAGCAGGACAGCCTCCAACAAATTTCCTAGGAGTAAGCTTTTCTCCCCTACTGTACAAAACAACTAGGAAATTTCCATTATAGCCATGCTCTTCACCTGAACTAATAGCTTCAGATCAGAGATTGACTTGCCTGTGTAGCCTTCCTCAGAAGACAAAGTAAGATAGAGTTTTGTTTGCTTTAAATTTCACTTTGGAGTTATGTTTCATAACTCTTGTTCTTTGTCAAGGCAATAAGGAGCTGAGGATGAAAACGTCATATGGAAAAGATGGCATAAGTATACACAGCACTGGATGTGGCCCAGAAAAGTTAAACTGATCTTTGTTTGCTGGCATTGGGTCCTTTTCTAGATACCCATCATACCAAAAAGGCATGGTGGTGATGATGATGTTGCAGTTGTTAACGTCTCATTTAATGAATGTTGTTTGAGATTCTGATGGTTCCTGCTCTGCAGCTTGCTATAAGAGTTCCTGGAAACTACTAATTGGTGGTTGGTAATCCTTCTCAAACACATTGTATCTGTCTGCTGATAAAGGCTGGGACAGGGTCAGTATATAGAAGTTATTCTTCAGGACTTTATTTTCTAATGCTTGTCCTTCCAGAATCTGACCACAACCATCTTTTGGGGCATCAACAGTCAAAAGAAAGGGCTGTAATGAGTTTGAAAAGGGAAACAGGGCACTAAACTGTTGAGGTTTATTGTTTGTTTTTTAAAATGGTGTGTGGTCTGACTGTATGCTTGTTGCTCCCTTCCCAACTTTGTTCCCTTTAAATGTTCTCTAGAAGAACTGTTCTGAATGTTCTGTAGAAGAACTGGGTCATGTTGTGGCTGCCAAAGAAACAAGGGCAGGCTGCAGTGAACAGAAAGCGAGAGGGAGCTCTGAGCGGAGCTGGTGGGACATCTGGGCCTCTGCTGAGGCAGATGGTCTTGGTTCAATTTCACTTACCCTCCTTTTCCTTTTTTTCTACAAAACAACTGGCAGCAGATTCAACAGCTGAGGAAGGTTCTAGTTCTTTGCAAAAGAAATTCTATTGCTCTGAGAAGTGATTACAATCTAACGTGAATCTACATGTTGAATGGCAAATCTTTCTTCTGTACCTTAAGGTGGTACTAAGCACAAACGTGAGCTATGTTAAGAGACTGAGTTTGGGTTCTGAAAAGAAACTAACAGCTGTTTCTTCCTCTTTGTGAACCAGTATCAGGAAAATCATTCAACAGGTTGTTTTAAAGTCACTTGTGCATACTGAGACTTTCAGTCATTGACCTTGAGAATGTATCATACATACATTTGTTCCAAAATTTCTTCCAAGCTTTTTGGAATTGATTTAATTTACTGTCGTTGAGCTATGTGCTTCCTAAACTTGATCTCGCTGCAGTCTGAAGCAAGAGCTCGGCTCTCTTTTTCCAAGAAGCACTAAACCTCAACAAATGCTGGACAATAATATTGGCAACCAGAATACAGAGGAACTTGCATTACCATCAGCTGTCATTCTGATCTGACAATACCATATTATATTCTCAATATATACTTTTGTGAGCAAACAATGAGTGGCATAAATGACTGTGCTGGTCTGATGTGAGGAATTTGGCTTGTCAGTTAGAGAAGAATAGGGCAAAAATTGTATACATGGCCAAAATATTTAGCATAAAAATTCTTGTGCTTCTTCCTTCAACGGAAGGAAGGAGGAAAGCTATGGGGGAAAAGAGGCATATATTTAACAGATGGAGGAGGCTGCCTGGTTGTACTACTTCTGTCAGCACTGTAGTCTTCTGATAAATGAAGTGCCTTGCATTTGCTGCACAGCTGTGGTTGCTAAAAGAGAAATTGGAAATGCATGCTGTTCAACAGAAAAGCAAAGATTATTTGTATGAGCTCTTTGTTCACTGGGTGACTCCAATATGTGTGGTGGCAGGGCTGCTGGGTAAATGATTGGGGTTACATTCTTCTGGAGGAGACCCTCTCATGGTCTCTGACCTCCCCCTCGGCTCATTGCCTGGAAAGCAGTGTATTTCAGCAGCATAGAGCTTCGTGAAACACACATTGCCAGTCACCAAGGACTTTGGCCTTATTTAATATGACCTTAACAGAAATATAACCAACTTACCTCTCAGGGCTCTGTTCCTTCAGATTGGGTTCAAATTGTTCTTGATTACATGACAATTTAGTATACTTAATTAAAAGATGCTATTTAAATATATTGACTTAAATGTGGAGAAAAACTCTCTGTTTTGCATTTCTCACCTAATAGCATGACTATTCAGTAGAAAATCTCATGAGATACAGTAATTCTTCCATCTCTTTATTGCATCTTTCTTATTGCTGACGTTTGAGAAGAGATGTTAGTTGTGGGGTACTTCAGTCTTACTTTCTGTGCCAGAACATATATTCCTAGTGTATAAAGTTATTTCAAGATTTGTTTATATACTGTGGTATCATATTCTGTGGTATAAGACCAATTTTTTGCACTGAAAACTTGCATTGATCTTGTGACCCTAAATGAAGTCGAAGGTAGTGAATAGTTTCAAACACAACCATAGCACGAACGAATTAATGTGCCTGCCTGGTTGTAAGGTTTACAGGTATTTGAGAAAGACACTTTGCTTACAGGAGGGTTATAGAACAGTGCCTGGAGGTGCTGCAACAGAGCCTTTCTGGAGTAGCTCGTTAACAAATTAAAAAAGCCATGTGTGAAATGAGTGTTAAGAAGGAACCGGGAAAAATAATTTTCCCGAAGTGGGAGCAGTGTGGTATGTTGTCCATTAATGCACCTGGAATTGGTTCTTAATTTGGTGCTTCCACAGTAACACAGTTTTTCTTCAGAGGTGAGTGCTTTGTACAGAACAGGCATGAATATGCTATTTTATTTTCCATTATCACAAGAGGATTTTCAAGATGTCACTGTGTTTTTATCATAACTGGTCATTGTAGGATGAAAAGCACTCTTCTGCCATAGAAACTACCTGTGGCACGCTCTGCCCAGAAATATTCTTGTGGGTGGTGCTGCTCGTACACAGGTGGTTAGCTGAGCATTCGAGGTGCTCTGACCTAACTCACTTTCATAGGATTAAATGTGATGTGGAAATCACAAAATAACTAGCTTTACAGATGTTCTCACCTGGGTCACTTCGTACTTGCACTGGTAGAATTAGATGCTGCAGTAGAAAAGATTTCCTCAGGTAAGGGAAAATTTAAGACCGTGTCAGCAAAATAACTGCTTTTGAAAGTGAAGGAACCTAGGAAGACTATCATGAAGGTGAATTGCTTTAGGCAAAGGCTGTATGGTGCGTTTTGAGTTTGTTTTACCCTGTGCAAACAGAAAGAAGGCAGATAACCATGGGACCTCTGCCACCTGTAGTGCCTGGGTCAGAAAGCAGAAACTGGAGTGGTGACAGAGCTTTGGGCTCTTTGAAATGGGCTTTGTGAAGGCCTCCAGTATTGTTGCCTGAATCTTTGGGCTTTTCTTACTCTCTCTTTAGTAGTGACAATGCTGGGGGCAGAAACCAGTTCAATTTCTAACATCTTCCCTGTTTAATAGAGCCATTGAAAGCAGGACTGGGACGAAGCAAACAAAAAAGCCCATACAGATTGTGTAGTGAAACTGACAAGTGCAAATCCTGGGGTTAGAATTGTAGAATGGTTTGGGTTGGAAGGGACCTTTAACATCGTCTAGTTCCAACCCCCGCCCCCCGCACTAAACCAGGTTGCTCACAGCCTCATCCAGCCTGGCCTTGAAATGTCACCAGGGCTTAGCAGTGTACTCAGAGCCATCTGTTTCCAAGCCCTGCCTTGCTGCTGGTTCATGCACCAACAAGGTGAGAATTTATGATGTAGGGACAAGTGGCATTATAGCATTATTAATACAATGGCTGAATGTGTCAATAGCACAGGTTAGAAAATACCCTTTTGCGTCACATCAAAACAATAGTCTCAGAGCAATGAGTGGTGCAGTGTTGGTCTCTGGAACTGCGGTCTGCCCACACACTGCAGCAGGCCCACAGCTGTACCACAACAGCTTCTGCATGTCAATCTGGGCTTTCCCAGTAAGACTGAGTTATTTTTTGTACCCTACATTCAAGAAGCTTTCAGCCTCTATTTAAACAGAGATCGAAGGATGAGGGATGGCAGCTGTGGCTTTGTCATACTTCTTTTGAGACATTTTGCATCTCTGCATTGCCAGCACAGCAGTCAGGAGGAAGGGATTTTGTCTTCCCAAGAATGTCCTCTCTGTAGAAGATCTTTTCCTAGGAATCATATAACAAAATGAATGTTATTTCAGGGCTGCGCTTAGACATGCTGTGTGGTAAGGTGGAGCGCTAATTCTGCACAGATAAGTCCTCCAGGGGCAACAGCTGAGCCCCCACTATGCCCTAGGTGAATATAGTGCTGTTGTGCATCCCTCCTTGGAGTGTGCTGCTGGTGGGGATGGGCAGAGCTCAGCTGGTCTCACAACCTGCTTGCACATCCTTAAAAAATAAATTCAAAGAAGTTGCAGCAAAGAAAGACGGTGTAGTTGGTGTTGCTGGCTTCCTTTCTGATGGGAGTAGCTTTTGGCATCATTTGCCATATGGAAAGTGTTTAGTTTGTTCTTTAGCTGTTATTCTTTTGTAGAGTCTTGGCCCTGAAAACTCCTCCTGCCCTTCTTGCCAGGCAGTTCATAGAACATATTTATGGAAAGTTTTGTTTATAAAATTATTATTTTTTTGCAGAGAGTGCATTTTCAGAGCCAAGAAATAGTTTTCAGGACAGCTGTATATTCTTGCAATATTTTTGTATGCTACAATACTTTGAACAATCCGTAAAGTCTTTATAGTAGAGTTCTTCTTTTTAAAAAATGACCATTGCGTGTAATTTTATTTCTCTCTCCCAGGTCAGTGTGGGGCAGGGGCTGTTCTGAAACAGTGTCCGGGAAAGGGGAGCCAGAGAAAGGGTAAGGACTAGGATTGTAAGGTGCATTGCACCACCTCTAATGCTGTTGGTTCTCATTAGGAGCTGATGTGCCACCACTGATGGGAGAGACCAAGGGATCCACTACACTGTAGGGTTCTCGCATGTCCTTGGGCAGTGACTGTGGTGTGCTCATAATGGAGCCCTTAATGCTGATGGAAAGTAGTGGCTGGCAGAGCTGGGACCTGCACCTCCTGGGGATTGGGCCAAGGCTGCAGGAGAATTGTTCCTCTCTAGCTGAGCTTGAACAATGAAACAAAGATAAATGGAACCGCCCTTGCAAACTGTTTCATATGGGTTGTATCAGAACCCACAACTGGGCCAGAATGGCCGATAGGAATGTGTGCATGATTTGTGACATATCTCATAGTGCTATTTTCATATATTTTGAAAATGGTCAAAAATGGAATTTTCCTGTGAGGAACACACAAATTCATTTTAGGGATGGTCATTTTTTTTTTTTTTTTTGTTTTTTTTTTTGAGAGTAGGCTTTATAGATCACAATAAATCATAGTGACTGGTGATAGCAAAATATTTGTTACAGTGAAACTTATATTTGATTGAACATTAATCATCTTTTCTCTGTGCCGTGGGTACGATTTCCATGTAAATTGTTCACTAGAAAATACATAGTTGGTGTAGAAAATTAAGTGACACTTTAGATGGTAATATATTCCCTTTGAAGTAATAAAGATGGATGAGTCTTTTCATCATGATTGCTGGGATCTGAGTGAGAAATGTTTTGAGAACTGACAAACAGCGGGGGCGAGGGCTGCGGCCAGTGATAACTTAGTGTGTTCTTTCTGAAATGTCCAGTTTGTGTGGCATGGATCGATCCTGATTGGAGACGTTTACTAAATAATTACTCCTCTGGAAAGTATCAGCAGAACAGCACTGGCTGTGATAGCAATAATGTCAGCTCAGCCTCTGTTATTGGGATATGCTCAGAGTGTACACTGGTAGTTTCGTTCTGCAGCTTTTCAGATTCATTTTCTGTGAATTAAAGCTGCCATGCTGATACTGGAGAGTGATACCTCCTCAGGTAGAAGAGACGGTGTTTCCTTCAGAGATGGCCTTTGTCATTTCCTTCCCCTGTCACAGCCAGAATGTTGAAGGGTCCATTTGCCTGCTTGTGATGCTCAGGTTTAAGTAATGCCAGCATTGTTAAGTGCTTCTGGGAGCAAAGGGATAACACGAAGTACATGCAGCCTTGCAGCTGGTGGCTCCTTGTTTCCCAGTAGTGCAGTAAGCTCTGCGCTGGCACCACTGGCATGCTTGCTGTAGCACACCCTGTGCCATGGGGACCTGAGTGGTCAGGGTGTGCGTGCCCTGATGCCATGTGCTGCAGGGCCCCATCCTGCTGCCCTCCCAGCCCTGTGTTGAGCAGCCAGTGTTGCCCCAGGGATGTGTCTCTTCTCCTTTTCTGTTCTTTGATGCTAATTTAGCCAGTAAATTCAGATCTTGCCATCTCTCAAGGCGACGTCTGTCTGCTCTAAGCCTTTTTGAATTGCTCAGTCCTTCCCAGAGCCTTTACAGAGCAGCCCTCTTCTCTTTGAGAGGGAATATGGGCTTTATTTTACTTGCCTTGCTCTTCTCCTCCCTGTGCCTTCATTTCAGAGCACATATTTATTCTTATTAGCTGAAATGTATTATCAAAATGTATGTGTAGCACACTTATGTACCACTGTTTTACGGGTATGTATTTATTCCTCCTGATATATCTGCTTGACTGCAGTCCTTCTAAGTGAACCTTTGGAAAGGAGACGATAACAGATTTTATGGATATTGTTCCAATAGTTTGAACCCAAGTTACTGTTCTGCTTTTGGAGTCCTTGTCAAAACAGTTAACTAACTAAATGCCCAGCTTGCTCAGAGGCAGCAGTTCTATGGATGTGACATACGTGGCTGGTATCTCTCTTCCAGGGTGTGTGTAAGGCCGTGTGGAAATACTGGCCATATTGTGGCCATACAGTGGTGATGGTTCAGTAGTTCCACTACTGCTTTTTTGCCCCTAACATCGGTGCAATTAAATTCTAACCTAAATGAGATGGGGTATTATTAAAAACTACTTGTAGACAGTTCTTGTTTCTTGGCATTTTGCAACCCATGTTAGCCTGCCACATAGAAATAGGTTTACATTTTTCCAGCTCCTGGCAGGAACCATGGGTTGCTCTCTTCCCCAGGCCGGAGTGTCAATACTGATGGCATGCTTTATTTCCATTGTGCTTCTTTTTATCCAAGAGCTCTTGATAACTTTCATTTTGAAAATTATACTGGTTTGGTGCACTTCTTTGACCTTTTCAATATTCTGTAATTAGATTGGCTGCAATTCCTTGTTTTCTGCTGTTTACAGTCTGACTAGCCTCTGGGAAACGGATGGAATGCCCATTTGCTCAAATAAAAAACACTGCAAAGGTCAAAGTGGTGTAGCATAAACCCACATTTCACTGAAAGCATTCATGTTTTGAGGGGAGGCTGGGGAACAGGAAGCATTCTACTCATAATTCTGCAGCTCAGGTATTGTCATGCAGATTTCCTGCATTTTCTTCAAAGCACATCACCTTAATGCATAAAATTACTTAGCTATGGCATAACTTGGCATTTTATAGGTCTCCATTAAAAGATTCTTTGAAAGTGTTGGATGCCTTAAATTCCTCTTGACACGTATATTACTACGAGTGATTGCAGTTGTTGAATTTAGATGCCTATGGTACATTAAACTGAAAAATCAGTGTTCTGTGCTTTATTCTTTTGCTTATATACTTACTTGACTAAGTCTGAGGTATTTGAATGATGTCAGACACAATATCTTCATCATAACTAACCTTACAGTATGAGACAGGTTTTTTTCCCTTTTGTTCTCGGGGAGTAGTAACAAAACTATGGCTTGTCCCTGGTTTCTAAATGTGTGCCCTTGAGCTCCCCTCTGGTTAGTTACACTGGGGATAAGGTCTTGGTATGTGTCACAACACATTTGCTCTGATTGCTGTGTATGACGCCTCACTCATTTTCTAGTGAAAAGTTGTAAATACTATTTTGTCACTTGAAGCCAGAGGAGCACGCAGCGATTCTGCTGTCTTTTGTAACCATTGTGTTGTTTTCTGAAGCTTCTTAAAAATCTCAAAGCACCTGTAAGGTGAAACTTTCCTTACTTTGGGTAACTAAAATCTCATGTAATCTGCTTTCACCTGGCCTGCACACAAGTTGTGCTGAACTAAAGTCATACAGAGAATACTCCTTAGGGCTGAGTTTTGTGTGTTTGCTGATGTGGGGGCATGCAATGCTTTCTGGAATGGCAACACTGACTTAATGTCATTCCAACCATGAACAGACTTTGCCCATTGTCCAAAACTGTTGAGAAATGCTGAAGTGAGGATTCTACAGCAATATCCATAGTAGTGGATCAACAGTTAAATCTCAGATATGGAGCACTCTGGAGCAGCAGGTGGTGTCTAAATGAAGTCTTTCTAATGGTTCTCAAAGAATTTCCTAGCTCTTTTCTTGTCTGACAATTAAAAACAAACAAACAAAAACAACCACAATAAGATGTATACGGTAAGGGTGATGGAGCACTCAAACAGGCTGCCCAGAGAGGTGGTGCAGTCTCCTTTTATGGAGATATTCAAGACCCATCTGGATGCCTACCTGTGCAACCTGCTGTAGAGAACCTGCTCTAGCAGGGGGTTGGACTCAATGATTTTGGGGTCCCTTCCAACCCTTGCCATTCTGTGATTGTTGGTCACCATGGGAGGAAAAAAAGGAAGCAATTTCATGAGATGGGGCACAAAGCTGCCTCCAACCCATCCTTGATGTATGCAAGATTTTTCTTGTGTGTTAGAAAACTAATGCTACAGCAGTGATCACACAAATTCTGAGTGTGGGAGCCCTTTTGCACTTGCAGTGAGCTTCTAAAAGAAACGGTGCTCATTTGTTGCTGTTTTGTAGCAGTGCTATTCTGTCAAAGCCTTTTATTTCTTAAAGCTTAATTTATGTGATGGTTACACATCCTTCTGTAGTGCAAGTATTAATCTAATTGCCTTTGGGTACCTGGAATGGGATTGTGGTGGATAATTGTACTCAAATACAATGTTATTTATTAAAAAGTATATATTGTGCCAGGGATAGAAGGAACTCTTATAATTAACTTTTATAAGCTGCAATTGTACAAATTACACATTATGATTTTCTCTGTGGGTGATATTACTTTGAGGGAACATAATCAGGAAATTGGAAACATCTTTGGGCTGTGTTGTCCCGACGTCCTGGACCGTGGTAGGGCAGTTTGGCTGGCTGTCAGCTTTTGCCATACAGCAAGCTTGTGCAAGCACTCAGCTGATCAGAAACATTCCATGGTTTTTAATCATCTTAAAGGGACTTGTGATTGTGTTTAATAGGGTAATAGTGCCAAAAGCAGCCAATGCCAGTGCAAGCATTTATCTTCATCTGCCTGCAGGAAGGAGTATGGATACACTGTCCCAGCACCCCAGTGGACATGGTCAGATCTGAACCAGCCGACGCTTTCCTTTGTTCCGACCTTTCTGTTGCAGAATTAACATGCAGCTCCTCTCTTCACTAGAAGGCTAGTGAGGTCGTGCTTCTGCATTCAGTGGGGAGGGGATTTATATCCAGGTCGTTCCTGTTCTTATGTACATCCTAACTGAGCTGTCCTCTGTTGGGTATGTAGGACTCTTTCCTCTTGACCTGAACTGGAACACTTTTCCCAGTACTGCCACTGGTGTCTGTTTTTCCAAGGCAGAGGGGAAGCTTAGAAAGACAACTGGATTCCACTGAATCAGTTTGTTCTGCCAAAATAAAACACATATTTGAAAAACAAATGACAGCATCCTTTGCTTTGAATAAACTAGTATTTACAAGTCTGCACCTCTTTTCTTGTTAAGAGTTTAATCTTTTTCTTCCAGAGTTCTAAACTGTTGATATTATTTGTTCTCTGTGGGGAAAACAGCATCTTCTAAAGAGAGCTTCCAAATTAAGCTGATTTGGTGCCGGGTTTTAGGGGAACGGTGCTGCTTCACCCACAGGCACCATTCACTGCTCCCTTTGGATAATGTATGGCTGGAGCTCAATGGAGTGTGCTCTGACCACGTTGTATCTGTAACTCCCTGAGGGTGCTTTTGCTTGCACAACTGCTTCCAAAATGTGAATTTTAAGCATTTCTGAATTTTAAACAGAGTAGTACATTTTATTTAGTATTTTTGGTTAATTGGATTTAGCTAATTTATTGCAGGCTGAAGAATTGTGCATCTCAAGCATTTTGGCCTGTCCATCCTGGGCAAGCAGATTTTAATTTCTAAACTACGTGAAATGCAAAATGTGTAAAAGGAAATCAGCAGCTTCAGTAAGAGAGCAGTTACAATTACTTCTCGTTCAGCCATGCAGCATAACAAATGAGACTAATTTTAACAGCATATGCAGGAGGGGGAGTCTGGAATCATAATGATGGCTTTCTAAGAAACCTCTGGTTTCTTTTTGGGAACTTCTTCATTTCTGCCTGTAGATTGCCATGTGGCTTTGACTGTTCCAAAAGCAATGCCTCCTATTTTATGATGGTGGTTCACAGCATCAGAGCTGGATGTTGGTGATGTGGCAGTAGAGGCTGAACCTTCCCACAAATATCCCATAACATAGATGCTTTTGAAGGTTTGAGCTCTCTATGTAACAACCACTTCTATTCTTCATGGATATGTTCAGAAATTGGCAGTGTTGAAAAGCTTTCCTAACCCATATTCTTTGCCTGGTATGCAGTAATGATGCAAACATCAAAATATATGTTAAATGAGTGCATGCCTCAATCCAGCAGACTCCTAATACACAGCAGAAATCTATCACTGCTGTCATAATACTACAAATCAGACATTAAATCTAAACTATTTGTATAACACTTCTACTTCAAAGGTTAAACAGACTTCTGCTTATAAGTGCTTGTTTTTCTCAAAATGTGATATTAGAGCTTTTCCACATTCTGTCTCTCTAATGAAGGAGGTTTCTGCAGGCAGTGTCGCCTCTCTGCCATTCTCTTTCTAGGAACAGTAGGTCTGGAAGACTGATGAGCAGGCTTGGCTGCCAGACAAGGCATTAATGTATCTGCTGCAGTTCTTAGAATATACTTACATTTAAGAATCGTCCTTCAGATAATGAAATGCAGTTTAGCAATACTTGTGTCCTAAAAGAGGTCCCGGATTCCATAGCAGATCCAAAGCCTTGATAGGGTATGGAGTGTTTCTGTTGTTAAAATAGCATTAATCAAAGTCTAAGTATAAAAGCTCCATTTGCATTTTTATCCTGGTGTGTCTTATTGTGACGGGGGGAAGGGGGGGGGGGGGGAGGGGCGGATGATGGGGGGAGTAGAAGGAAATGGGAATAAAAAAGGCATAAATAGGCTTCTGTACTCTGAGAAGATGGAGACCAGGGAGAAAGACTTTAAAAACAGCAAAGGCATTTAATATCCCTCCATATTTTTTAAGATAGTGTCAAATACCCACGGTTCAGTTGAAAACCTATTCTTTTAATTTTTTTTTTTTTTAATTTTTTTTTTTTCCATCAGATAAACTATGGAAAGTACTGCAGATCATTCCTTTCAGTTGTGGGTGGTGAGTTTGGGTTTAAAACCTCCTTATGCTTTGATTACTCTGAATTTGCTATTATCACCTATTTGCATTTCTCTAAATGTGTAATTGATCAGATGAAAAAATTCATACCAAGGAAATGTGTTTACACAGCGGGGCCTCACTGCAAGCACCCACCAAAGCAGCACTTGGGCACTGGGCAGCAGCAGTGAGGCTGTTCCACGCTGGGTGTGCCTGGTGACCCTTTCTGTACCCAACTTTGGCTCTTGCATTTCACTGGGAGCTCAAAAACCCAACGCGACTGCTTTCTGGAAAAAGAGATAAAGTCAGAAGTTTGAGGAACATGAAGGAACTTTAGTCTTCTTTCCAACCCACTTCCTATCTCTCTGCTTGAGGTACCTGGAAAAAATAGACTGTCTTTAAAATTTGCTCAGGGTTCAGCTTACTCAAGTGAATCAATAACGTGTACAGAAACCTGGTCCGCTAAATAGCTTCTCCCCAGGGCTCCCAGAAATGGGTTTTGGATTACTGTGAAGTGCTATGTCAACCTTCCCCACTATGTGGAGACTACGCATTTTTTATTGAGAACATGTATTGCAGGTGCTGTTTTCATTGGTGGTCGTGATGCGAGGAGGCAGTTCAGACCCCTGTGGCCTAAGAAGACTGTGTAACATTAGCATCAATGTCCATCTATCTGGCCAAAGTGAGGTCTGCTGTGTTATGTGAGCACTTTGGAGGCCTTTCTCAGATAAAAAGGCAGTTGTAGAGGTTTTTACGTGCAGCTTTAGGAAACCTTAGCTTTAAATAGCTTACACCTCCAGTAGAGCTGAGGTGTGACCAACCCTATGCTTTAGGAGTTATGAATCAGACTCTGCAAAACAAAAGATGTAAAAATATGTATGTGCCTTGTTTCTTGGGCATGTCTGTATTTTTATCTGCACCAATAGAGGCTACAATTCTTGAATTTTTAGAGAAAGTTAAAATTCCCCTCAATGCCATGAGGTGTGCTAAGAAAAGCCCAGGTTATTGTAAAGGCTAGTCGTGAGAACTGAGAAATTTGTAGGCTTAACATGGCTAGCTGTTACTGTTGGACAGCAGTAATTAGCATGCACTTGTCCATACTGTGACACCAGTGAGACCAATAGCCGCTCACACAGCACAGAAAATCCACCTGTGCTACAAAGATAGACATGCAAACATCACCATCATAATGTCCTGCATGGTGTGGCCAGGCAAGCTTACACAGTAAGACTGCTTCTTATGCATCTCTACATAGCAACTGCCAGAATTTGACAGTTTGCATTCTCTCTGAATGTAGATAATTTTCCATGCCCCAAAGGCGTATCAGCTCTTCTGCCTTCTGAACCTCTGCTCTGCTCAGAGGAAAGACCTTTGGGTACATTTCTGACAATGTTACAGTGCTGCAGATGGAGTAGATTGTCACAATTCCAAGTCTATAGGTCAGCAAGTGATGGGACGCTGCCATTTTGTTCATAAGCACAACTTTTAACTACTATAACTGAAACTGGGAAAAAAAAAGAAAAAAGAGGAGTGTGCTGGATTACAGATATTGATTGTGGTGGGCAGTATACTGCAGAATTTATAGAAAAATTAACATTATAGGGCATCAGTAAACCATGCTTCTAAAATAATACACGCTTCCACATTAATAAAATTAGTCACAGATCTGATAAGCCTTAGAGATGGGTGTTGAGGGGGGAAAATTGTCTTGGCAAATGTTAAAGAGTTTTAAATTTCTCTCTATCTGAGAGTGAACAGGAGTCTTTAAGAACAAAACCACCACCCACAGAAGGATGTGCCCATGAATTGGCTCAAAGGGCTTGCCGGGGGTGTGGCTAATGCATTTTCATCTGTGTAGAATGAGAAATAGAAGGGATCTGAGCCAAAGTCCTTGTCTCAGGTGAAGGGCTGCCTCTTGATGCTACCTGCTATTCCAGGTTAGCTTTGACAGTGAAAATTGCATTCTCCATCTGGAAACAATTTTCCAGAGAAGGCTTTGTGAACGTTAGCACATTTGGACAAAACTTCAGCTCTTTGAACGGATTTGACAAGAAAATTTTACTTATCTGTAGATTATTTTCAAATTTACTATTTCTGTAGTCACTGTATAAGGTGCAATAATGTAGAAATCACCTTTTGAGGAATGGTTAAAAGTGTAATTTTACTTCAGCTTTTGCAGAAAATTAGATTTTACCTATGCTATCATATTTATTATAATTTATCTGGTGTTGAAATCTCCATTTTGCCCAGTCATGAATGCTGGGAAGACACCCTCTGTGTACCAAAACCTTTAGTTCTAAAATGTAAAAATAAATGGAAGGTAGCAAAAAGGTGAGAGTGGTAAGAAGTTATTCCAGAGCCTGGTAATATGCATGACTTGGTTCTAACAAATCAGTGAAGAGTGTCACTGTTAAAAGTTTATATTCTCTGATCTTCTTGTTGGTAATGCTGAAGTCTAGAATGCCTGATGATAAAAGTCAAATTTGAGTGGGGATCTGAAGAAAAATGAATCTAACAACAAAAGCTAAAAACCAGGGCTTATACTGCCCACATATTTGCCTTTCAACATTCTTGTATTAAATTTTATTCAGGATGCATTCTGTGAATGTGTTCTCAGGTGGCGTACTAGTATTTTGTATAGGATAACTCTGAAAAGTATACAAATAGAGTGTGCAGGTGGAGCTCTGAACCTCCAGACATTTCTGCGTGTTCCCATGCAGCACCCTCCTGACATCAGTGTTGCTGTGGTTAAGCAAGTGTGGCAAGTTGTTGGGGGATTAGAGTACATGAGAGAAGTCAGGATTGGCAGGATTGTCAAGTGAGGGTTCAGGAACAGCATCCTTTGGCTGGGACTTGGATTTGGGACACACTTAACTGTTCCCAATCTGCATCTATGTGCAGAACCTGCAGTGCAGTACAATATCATCTCTCCTAAATAGAAATGAAATTTAATGTTAGTGATGACCAAGACTAGGAGGGAAGATGTGACTTTTAAAATAGCAAGAGCAATGCTGCCCACTTAGGTTATGGCTGGTGTTTATTTCTTCTTTTTAATGGTGAAGCAGAGAGTGAGGGTGGTTCTTAAAACTTGGGGTTGTTTAGATTGGGAATTATACAAATTCTTAAAGTGGATGTAACATGTAAAAATCAAATTTGTATTCAGCTTCTCAAAGGAACGTACCATAATAAAGGCTTGTGCGGGCTCGTGCTGCAGGTGGGTGGGCAGTTCAGACACAAAAACCCAAGGACGGGATGAGGAGTGGCTGCAGAGGCCTGGGGAGCTTCAGCCCTTTCTGCTCCGTCCAGTGCCTGGTGGAGGTTAGTTTTTCAGGATTTCTCTTTTCTTCTGATCTATGCACAGGCCAATTATGGATGGTCTAAAGACAATCCGTATAACTTCTATGTTTAGGTTAAACTCGGCTCTCAGCCGTCAATATGCCTGCAGTAAATCTGTTGATTTCAGTGAGCTCTACCAAAGAAAAGTGATCAAGCATGCTTGATCAAGCTTCAGTATGGATGCCATCCTGTTGAAAGTCAAACATCTCCTTCTGCTTTGCGTATAATGAGCTTGCTTAGTTTCTGTAGTGTCCAGATGTGGACTCTCCCTGTGGCCTGGGCACACTGGAGAGACTGCAGGGGATGGCAACAGGCCCTGGGGAGCTGAGGCCCTGTGAGTTGGAGTGCCCCAACTGCCAGAGCCAGGGAGTGATGTCAGGGCAGCAGTTGGGGCAGGTCGTGTTTGGGGTGGTGGGGTTCCGCTGTTGCTAGGCAGCGCTGTGTCGGTTTACACAGTGTGGAGCAGCTCTTCCTCCACTCAGTGCAGAGGCACAAAGTGTGATGAGCTCCTCAGGAGGCACTGCCATGGCCCAGATGGAGCAGGTAGAGAGCTCAGCAGAGCAACAAGCAGCAGGTGATGCCCAGAGACCTGTCTGCCCTGAGGCACGAAGTGTGATGAGCTCCTTAGGAGGCACTGCCATGGCCCAGCTGGAGCAGGCAGAGAGCACAGCGGAGCAACAAGCAGCAGGTGATGCCCAGAGACCTGTCTGCCCCGAGGCCACCCAGGCCAGAAGGCTCTGTAGGGGCCCTAGCAGCACCCAGAGGAAGGAGCTGAGAGAAATACTCCTGCAGAGCAGCAGCCTCAGCCGCACTATGCGCTTTGCTGTCATGCAGATGACACCCAGTGGCCCTGGCCTCCTCACAGGGCCCCAAGAGCAGGAGATGCTGGAGCAGAGCCCCAAGGTACTGTCCCTCACCCTGCATCGTGAGTGGCTGCTGGCAGTGGCCAGGGGTGACACAGTTAACATCCTGAGGTTGCTGGACCAGGACCCCAGCCTGCTGAGTGCAGCAGACCCTGTGACAGGATTCAGTGCCCTCCACTGGCTGGCCAAGCATGGCCACCAGAAGAGCTTTGTTGAGGTCATCTCCCATGCCCAGGAGAAGGGTTGTCCCATCGATGTGAACATCCGCACTGCCATGGGTGGGTTCACCCCGTTGTGCCTGGCTGCCCAGCAGGGACATGCATCGCTCATTGAAGTGCTGGTGAAGGAATACAAGGCAGACACCAGCCTTAGGGATCACAGCGGGCGCAAGGCCTGGCAGTACCTGCGGGCAGATACCTCCAGGGAGCTGATGGAGCTGGCAGGGGCTTTGGAGGAGAACTCAGCCCAGCCTGGCACTCACAGCTCTAACTCTGAGGGAAACGACCACAAAGATGTCGCAGCCAACAGAAGAGCCCCGCGCCTCTGGAGGCAGTTGTCTGTCCCCAAGTTTGTCAGAAGAGCATTTGCTTTCTTCCGTAGACATTGAAGTGCATCGTTAGCCCGAGTTCATCTTTCCTTTGGATTGTTGTTGGTTTATTAAATAATAAATAATTGTTTCTCACTAAAGTAAAAGCTATAGTTCCGAGTTTGTCAGTGCTCAGAGTTGCCTTTCAAAGCACTCCCAGTCCCTCTGGCAATCTCCCAGTCCTCTTCTTTAAGGACCCCTGCCTACAGGAAAAAGGAGGCTGAGCTGCTCAGCCCCATGGGGAGGAAGAGCATGCCCCACAGGGCAGTGTGTGGTGGCTCCCACTGGGATGGGGATCCAAGAGCTGCTCCCAAAAGATGACACATTGCTCAAAATCCTGAAAAATGCATGAAGCCCATGAGATTGCCTCTATTGCCCCTTGATAAATACCCATACAGCAGTGTGACCCTCAGTGTACTACTAATAGCCACCCACCACTCTGCCTTGTGTGGTTTCTGTACATACAAAGGGGCAGTTGCTTTGTAAATGTAGACAGATATAAAATACAGTCCTCACTTATACAGTCAGCACTAACTTTGCTTTTCATCCAGAAAAGAAAAGTATGTCCGTCCATCAAAATTTGATAGAGGAGTGCTGGGTCTGTTCCTCTTGCCAAAAAGAAGGCTCAGGGGGAGCTTGTCAATGTCAGTAAATTATGGGAAATCCTGCAGCTGGTGGTAGGACAGTTGCTTCTATTTCCTTTTGAGAGCTGAAATACAAAGTCAATTTCCAGAACCCTGAAACTCTTAACTCTTCAACTATGCAGTGTTACAGGCGAGGAGGCAGAGAACTGAGCAGGTCTCTGTGAGCTGCTGCAGCTGCGTCCAGCCACGTGGAGCTGTGCCTGAGGCTGGATAGGGCCCTGGGCAACCTGATCTGGTGGGGAAGAGCAGCCCAGGGCAGGGTGTGAGGTTGGGTAGGGTTTGAGGTCCCTTCCAACCCAAGCCATGCTGTGATTCTATCAAATGAAATAGATTACAGGAACTAAACTGGCTGAGAAACTAATTTATAAATAGATGTGTCATCTTTGTGGGGATTTTTTCCCCCTCAGCAACGTCCTAGACAACCAACTGTTTAATTAGGGATCCACCTACCACAAGTGTTGTACAGATTCTATTTTAGCTTTATTTCTGCTCTCATTAATGCATTTTTATTTGAAGGGCTTGCTTCTCCAAATTCCCATTTATTTTCTTTAGTAGATTAATGATAAAGAGTATCTTCCCCAAATTTCTTCATACGTGGGTTATGGAGTGGCAGTATCTCCTTCACACCAACAGGATTTTTATTAAATCCTGATGCTGTGTGTTTTATAGGATTGTAATTAAACAGGTTGATGCAATCCTCTTGTTTGACATGGTAATTTTACGTTAAAAATGATGCTGAAATTGAGCCTTTCAAATAGAATAGAGCTAGGGAAAAGTTCATTCTGTGGGCAGGAGGCTAAATACTAGAAATAGCAGAAATCCATGCGGTTTTGAGTTAAGAGATGTCCAGCTAAAACTGATTTTCTTTTCCTAGTATCTTTTTTTTTTTTTTTTTTTTTTTTTTCAAAGCAGTGGCAAACTCTTCAGATCAATGTTTGGTTGTCTTTTTACAGTGATGACCAACAGTATGTGTACAAAAACTGGATGAAGCATGCTTAGCCCTGTGTTAGAGCCACTAGTACTGGTGACCCAAACATAAAGGTATTGGTTATCAGTGTGTTAATGTGTATGGGGTGTGAAGTGCTACAAGGGGGAATGGAATGGGCTGAGATGGGGGTATGGCTGCTCCCTTGGAGCACCCTGACCTGCAGGCAGTGTCGCAGGGGAAGGCCTTCAGCGCTGACACTCCCAGGACCATTATGGTTGGAAAAGACTTTTAAGGTCATCCAGTCCGGCCATCAACTCACTTCCACCATGCCTGCTAACCAGGTCCCTAAGTACCATATCTCCATAGTTTTTTAAACACCTGCAGGGACAGTGACTCCACCTCCCTCCTGGGCAGCCTGTGCTAGTGCCTGACTGCTCCTTTTTAGACGAAATTGTTCCTAATATTCAACCTCAGCCTCCCATGGCACAACTTGAGGCAGTTCCCTCTTGTCCTGTCCTTTCTTATTCTCATCCTACTACTTTCTTTTTGGCTTCTTCCAAGCAGAGATGACATAGCAACAACAGCAGCCCTCATTTGTTGGGTGAACATTGGTACCCACAGCACCACCACCTTGCTTCAGCCCCCTGGGAACACTCCCTTTAATTTCCCTTGGAAACACCATATTTTGTTACTGTGTGCCGATGAGATGTGCCATGCAAAATTGTGTACTGAGTTTAAGCAGGAGGGAAATAATCCCTCACCTATATAACCTTAAATAAAAGTGATGAAAAGACCATTCATGCTTGCTGCCCAATTGCTTCTTGTAACCATTTGGCTGCAGTGCCATTGTAGCTCGAAGCCAAGTTCTTTTCTTGGCTTTGGAACAGAGTTGAAAGAAATAATCACTGAGTGATAATACATCATGCAAGTGTATAAGCGCTACAGAACACAGAAGAAATGCTCTGCAACATCAGCTTTGTAACGACGTAGAGGGAAAGCAAAAACGTGTACTATACTTCTCCTCAACTTAAAGGTGTTGATAGTTATCAAGAGTATCTTCTAACACAAGGCTGTGGCACCTGAACTTGTTTTTGTGTGAGATGTAATTTTATGAAAGTTACTGTAAAGCTGATGTTTTATAGCAACAAACATGAGGGGCAGAGTTACAGAAGCAGGTTTTCAGTGCTGTTGAGTATGTCGCTAAATAGACAGATCCCAAATGCTGGTGTTTAATGAGTGAAACCATAGCAAACTTTCAGGAATTGAGGTAAGATGACAGTACCTGGAAGAGTAATGAAAACAATGTTTTACGGGTTTAACTGAAGGGAAAAAAAAAAAAAAGAGTTAAAAAAAAATAAATAATAATAATCCTTAAAAATGTTTTCAACCGGCACAGCTTCCCAAGCAGCAGTTGGTATGTTGAACAAGGTCCATTCTATAAGTAAAATTACTTTTTTCCACTGCGCCAGGCTGTAGCACCTGCTTTGTTTTTGCAAAGATGGTCACATTGAGTTTTGTCCTACGTTAAAAAGATGTACACGTTAAAAACAGAGACATATAAGGTCAGATGAGTGGTAATGCTGCACTGTACGTGTTATGGTTTGGAAATTATAGATAACCAGATACAAGTATTGCACAGTGGAAGGCTAAGTTCTTTTTAATGCTCAAAGATGGATCAAATCCTCAAAAAAGAATTAAGAAAACTTTTTTGTTGTTGTTAAATGTATAAATACACAATACAATTCTCCAAAATTTTCTGGGGAAGAAAATATCTTTTTGTTAAAATATCTTCTTAACTTCCTAAGAGAAAGCTGTTCTTGTTAAAGTTAAGCTAACCTAAAATGCATGGTGTTTGAATATTTATTTAATATTTAATTGTCGGAGTATCTGTATCATATCTGTTTTGCAGAACTGAAAGGATTTATTTAAATTCTTGTGAGTTACTTGTGAGACAAATCTTACAGGATCTGGTCCCTGAAGGTTAATCTTAGAAGAAATCTAAAATATGGGACTTGTGTTCTATTTGAAATTTTAAAAATAATTCAAAAAAAATTCTATTAGCATTTGAGATGCTCTCCTGAATTAGGGAAATGTACAGAAAGGGTACAGCTTTGCTTGATGAATAAACAATTTTCTTAACACCTTTCAAGAACCGTCCAACATTGAAAATATAATGATGTGATATTTGCAAGGGATTACTGAGGATCCAGATATGAGTATATTTGAACAGTATTTAATCATTTCAGTAACATAGGCTGTGTTAGAAAATCCTCTTGTCTTTTTCCCATGCTATAGAAAAAAGAAAATGTCCTGAACAATTTCATGGTGTTGTTTTTTTCGCATCATAAAGATGCGGTTCTACATTGTGAAAGATGTGATTCTATGATGTAGGAATGTGATGCCTTCCATTATTAAGGGTACTAAGTATATAAACAGACTCTTTCCAACTTTAAGCAGTCTGGGCCATGGAATCTATGGAGTAGATCTTTCTGTGATAATCTGACATATCTAGAAGCAGATAAATACTAAATTTAGTATAGCAGGTGTCATTGTCAGGAATAAGAGAACAGCTCTAAAACAAAGAAGTCTTGAGCACTTGCATCTATTCCCAGTGCATATGAATCATTTCTATTTGACTTTTTTTCTCATTTGCTGTCTGATAAGAAAGCTGGGGATAACAGTAATGAAGATAAAATAACCAAGGCCGGTTTTGTGGTAGAAATAGAAATATATTCCAAATGTGAATATCTCATATCTAAAAGTCAGTTTGTGGTCAATGTCTGTTGCATCATTAAAAAAAACAAATCTGTAGTAATTTAGAATGTTGCTCTCAGTTTTGGTCACTGACCTTTTCCTTATCAGTCAGAGCAGCTAAGCAAGATTTCCCACAACATTTAGAAAAAGTATTTTTAAAATAAAACCTCCAATAAACTTCTGAATTTTATGAAGGGTGTTTCACATTGTATAGTTGTAATTATACAAGGTTGTAATAGATGGATAGCCAGAGGTTATAGAGGAATAAGTCACCAACACTGAGGCTCACAGTTAAGATGGACACTCACCACAAGGAACTCCACACAGGAGCAATCTCCAGAAAGAGATGCTGCCTTAGTGGTGGTCAGCCCTTAAATGGGATCCAGGAGAGGTAGAGTCAAGCTCCACCCCTTCCGGGAGCACAGCTGAATTACCTTCACCTGTGCTCCCACAGCTGACCCGTCACTTGCCTCGGATGGTTAATCAGAGGTTCAGGCTGTGATTAACAGTTTCCCGTACACACATTCATCTCATTCCTCCTTTTCTTCTGCAACCTGACAGAGGAATCTGTTTAGTTGTGTATGCATATATGTGGATAGAGCAGAGCATTATCTTTGTGTTGTGTTGCTGTCTTTAAGGGACCCAATACCTATAAAAACAAAAGCTCAAAATCAGTGGAAAACAAAAGGAAAAGCCTTGAAAATCATAATCTAGTAATGTATCTTGATTCTCTTATATGTTTTTAGCTGCTAATATCACGTCTATTTTATGTTTATACATGCCTGTCGTGTCCAAGGAGGCTGTGCAGTCAGCCAGTTTCACATCTGTGAAATGTTTAAAGTCAGCTGACTTCAGTGACTGTCAAATGTAACATGTAGTACAGCTGTTACTCAGATTTTACCTTGCACAGCTGAAAATCTGAAAAGAAAAAGGATGTAAAGATTTTTTTTTTTTCCTGATACAAAATGGGTGGTGGGAACAGAAAGAAAATCATTAAAAATTATCTGTACAGGAGTGAAAGAACAACAGCTTTGCAGAATCTGTTTTTCATCACTTGCCTACTTTCCATATAGTAAAAATACAGCACTGGGAATACATAATTTTCAATCAGATCTCACTGAAACTCATCCTGTAACGTTTTTGTTGAGGCTTCTTTGATCAAAATAACTTGAAGCATTGCCAATAAAAATATATGATTTTTTTTATGTCAGTTCTGTCTGAAACAGAGTCCTCCTCTGCAGTAAGTCTCTTTTCCCGGAAGTTTTATCTAAAGACATTGTGCTATGCGTGCTTTTGCTGTAGTACCTTTGGGAAACAAAAGGGATGTGTGCAAAGGAAAAGGGCTACACATGCCTTCCAGGATGAAAATGAACTATCTGTATATAGTTAAATGATTCCTTATGATTGGTGCTAGCAAATAAGATGTCCGTTATGGTTTGAGACCACCTTATTCTAGTCTTCCAACCTGTTCTGATGCATTTCTCGACAGCTTCGAGGGAAATAGCTATTCTGACCTAGCACTTGCTAAAAAAATCACATTATCTTGTTTCTTGGCAAGCATTTCTGGTGCTTCTTTATGTTCCACAAACGAAATTTGTTGCATGCACATTAGAGCAAGCTGTGTTGTGCTTGTTTTGTTCTAAGAATGTTTCATTAGCAGTTGAGAATGGATTCAGCTCTTCTTTGAGCGTCCTGAGTAGATCCTAACATCCTAACATCCTAACATCCAGCCTGAACCTTCCCTGGCACAGCTTGAAGCCATTCCCTCTAGTCCTATCACCAGTTACACAAGAGAAGAGGCAGACCCCCAGCTCACTACAACCTCCCTTCAGGTAGGGATAGAGAGCAACAAGGTCTCCCCTGAGCCTTCTCTTCTCCAGACTGAACAATCCAAGCTCCCTCAGCTGCTCCTCATAAAGCCTGTGCTCCAGACCCCTCACCAGCTTTGTTGCCCTTCTTTGAACATGCTCCAGGGCCTCAATGTGTTTCTTGCAGTGAGGGACCCAAAACTGGACACAGTAATCGAGGTGTGGCCTCACCTGAGCTGAGCTGAGTACAGGAGGACAATCACTTCCCTGTTCCTGCTGGCAACGCTGTTTCTGATGCAAGCCAGGATGCCATTGGCCTTCTTGGCCACCTGGGCACACTGTTGGCTGAGCATCAATCAATACCCCCAGGTCCATTTCCTCTACACAGTCTTCCAGCCATTCTGCCCCAAGCCTTTAGCATTCCCTGGGGTTGTTGTGGCCAAAGTGCAGGACCCAGCATTTGGTCTTGTTGAACCTCATCCCATTGGCTTCAGCCCAGCTCTCCAGCCTGTCCAGATCCCTCTGTAGGGCCTCGCTACCCCCAGGCAGATCAGCACTTCCAGCCAACTTTGTCATCTGCAAACTTACTGAGGGTGCACTCAATACCCTCATCCAGGTCATCAATAAAGATATTGAAGAGGACAGGCCCCAGCACTGACCCATGTGGAGCACCACTCATGACCGGTCACCAGTTGGATTTAGCTCCATTCACCACCACTCTCTGGGCCTGGCCCTCCTGCCAGTTCCTTACCCAGCCAAGAGTGTACCTGTCCAAGCCACGGGCTGCCAGCTTCTGCAGGAGAATATTGTGGGAGACAGTGTCAAAGGCTTTGCTGAAGTCTAGGTAGACTACATCAACAGCCTTTCCCTCATCCACCAGATGGGTCACTAGATCATGGAAGGAGATCAGGTTGGTCAAGCAGGACCTGCCCTTCGTGAACCCATGCTGGCTGGGCCTGATCCCCCGGTTGTCCCGCACATGCCGCGTGATCTCCCTCAAGACTATCTGCTCCATAACCTTCCCTGTCAGTCTAACAGGCCTGTAGTTCCCTGGGTACTCCTTAAGACCCTTCTTGTAGGGAGTCGCACTGGCAAGCCTCCAGTCTTCTGGGACCTCACCAGTCAACAAAGAGCACTGATAGATGATGGAAAGCGGCTCGGCTGTCACCTCCACCAGTTCCCTCAGCACTCTTGGGTGAATCTCATCCGGCCCCATGGACTTGTGGCAGTCCAGTTGGAGCAGTAGGTCTCTGACTGTTTCCTCCTGAATTTTTTGCTTTTTTTGGGTTTTGTCTGCTCCCCAGCCATGACTACCAGGTCAGAGAGTGGAGTACCCTGAGGATAACTGGTCTGACCTTTAAAGACAGACGTAAAGAAGGCATTCAGAACCTCTGCCTTTTCCTTATCTTCAGTGGTCACATTACGAGCCTCATCCAGTAAAGAATGGAGATTCTCCTTAGTCGTCCTCTTAACTGTTGATGTATTTGTAAAAGAGTTTCTTGTTCCTTTTTACCCCAGCACCAGGTTGAGTTCAAGCTGGGCTTTTGCTTTTCTGATTTTCTCTCTACACATCTTGACAACTTCCCTGTACTCTTTCTGAGTCGCCCGTCCCTTCTTCCACAGGAGGTAGGTTCTCTTTTTCTCCTGGAGCCTCAAGAATAGCTCCCTATTCATCCATGCTGGTCTTCTTCCCCACCGGCGCATTTTGCAGCTCAGGGGGACAGCCTGCTCCTGTGCCTGTAAGACTTCCTTCTTGAAGAGCGACCAGCAGTCTTGGACCCCTTTACTCTCTAAGACTGAATCCCAGAGGTCTCCCCCTACTGGTCTTCTGAACAATTCAAAGTCTGCCCTCTGGAAGTCCAAGGTACCAGTTTTGCTGCTCCCCCTCCCAACTCCACCAAGAATTGAGAACTCTACCATTTCATGGTCACTCTGTCCAAGACAGCCCTGACCTCCACATCTCCCACCAGACCTTCTCTGTTTGTGAACAGCAGGCCTAGCAGGGCAGCCCCTCTCATAGTCTCTCTCACCAGCTGCATCAGAAAATTATCCTCCATATGCTCCAGAAACCTCCTGGACTGCTTCTTCTGTGCTGTGTTGTATTCCCAGCATGTTGGGGAAGTTGAAGTCCCCCATGAGGACAAGGGCTGGTGATTGCACAGCTAGTTCCACCAGTAGAACACCTCATCTGTCTCTTCATCCTGGTTTGGCGGTCTATAGCAGATGCCCACCAGGATGTCTGCCTTGTCAGCCCTTCCCCTGATCTTTACCCATAGGGATTCAACCTTATCATCCCCAGCCACAAGCTCAGTAACATCAAAGCACTCGCTAACAGAGAGCCACGCTGCTACCCCTCCTCCCTTGCCTATCCTTCCTGAAGAGTTTGTAGCCATCCATTGCAGCACTCCATGGGAGCGGTCCCACCATGTTTCCATAATGGCAACTAGGTTATAGTTCGCCTGCTGCACAATGGCTTCCAACTCTTCTTTATTGCACATGCTGCGTGCATTGGTGTAGATGCACTTCAGCTGAGCCCCTTGCCTCACCCCTAATCCCATTACTGCTCCCCCAGGCTCATCTCTAGCAGGCTTGGTGTTATCCCCTTCCCCCTTCATATCTAGTTTAAAGCCCTCTCTACAAGTCCTGCTAGCTATTGGGCAAGGATCCATTTCCCCCTTCAAGACAGGCGATACCCATCGGCAGACCTCAGGCCAGGTGCTGATCAGACCGTCCTATGATCAAAGAACCCAAAATTCTTGTGTTTGCACCAGCCTCTCAGCCATGGGTTTATAAGGTGGGTTTTCCTGTTCCTCTCAGTGTCCTTCCCTACCACTGCAGGAATAAAAGCAAATATTACTTGTATGCCTGCTCCATCAACTAACCTCCCCAGTCCCCTAAAATAATTTTTTATAGTCCTCAGGCTTCTGTCAGTGACCTCATTACTGCCCGCCTGAACTAGAGGATAATAATCAGAGGGGCCAATCAGACTAGGAAGTTTTTCAGAAAGATCCCTGACCTGGGTCCCAGGGAGGCAGCACACCTCCCTACGGATAGGGGCAGGCCAACATATTGGGCCCTCAGTTCCTCTTAGAAGGGAGTCACCTATGACTACCATCCTCCTTTCTTTACTGGAGGAGGCAGTCTTTAAGCATGGAGCTGACTGCCTCTCCTTAGAAAAGCTTGGAGGAGGCAGCCCTCCCACCTCATTCTCAGCCACCTCACTCTCCAGTTTCAGGGCTTCAAACCTATTACATAGATACACCTGGGTAACTGAGGTAAGTCGGGATGGGGGTTGCCCACGTTGCTGAGCTGGGACCTGCTGCTATTCTGCCTCTCCTCTCAAGTTGGCTCTCTTGATTTGACTATGGCAAGGGAGAGGGTCCACTACAGTTTGGGGGGTGCAATCTCTGCATCTTCCTCACAGGGAGTCACACCACCAGTCAGTCTCCTGCTCGCAGTCTCTGATGGTTCTTAATCTCTCTGCCTCCTCTCTAAGCTCCACCACCAGGCTGAGCATCTCATCCACCTGCTTGCATGTCAGGTAGGCTGCACCCTTCCCATCCTCCCCCAGCAGCAGCAGGCTCTGGCACTCCCTGCAGCCAGAGACCTGAACCACCTCATTTCTGGGCAGGCCCTCTGTCTGGGTCACCACATTCTTCTTGAGGCAAGCCCACTGTCTGGTAGAGACAGTGTTTGAAGCTGTGGCCTTAGGGTCTGTCCATAGGAGAGCTGGTCTCCTGAGCAAAGACAAAAGCGCACGTGTGTCCTGCCTCAAGACCCACCTCCCACACCTACTCCTGCAGTAATGTATGGGCAGTGTGGGCTGTGCTCACATGCAGGCTTCCCTCTCATCAGTGGACAGTAACACCCTTTTCTCACCTGGTGCATTATGTGGGGGGAAGCTAGCTTCCGTGGGCTGCTTTTAGCCTTGCAGAAAAAAAAGGGTCAAGGTCAAGCTCAAGAGATAAGAGTGGGTAGTGCCAGCTCCACTGCTGCTGGCTCAGCAGACTGCTCACAAGCTGTCAGCCCCCCTGTACCAGCTCAGTGCCTTTGCTGGCTTCAAAAAAGCCCTAAAAAGAGCTTTTTGGTTGGCCTTTTTGCTTTAGGTCCCTTCCACAGTGCAGTTGTACCTGCCCTGAAACTGGTCTCCGCAACAATGATTCTGTGATTCTTAGGGCCGTCTAGATCTTTGCTCAGATAGGATCTAGGCCCTGAATAGGTCCTAGGACCAAAGATTGTACTTAAAGCTTAAATTCCACTATTTTGGGAAAGAAAAAAGGCCTTCAAGCAAATTTGGTTTTGAAAGGATGCAAGCACTTAAAGAATTCATAGCATCTTGCCGTTGTTTTTATCTCTGACATATGACAATGAAGGGAAGCTGTGGGAAATGTAAGTCCCTTTTTGTTGCATACTGTTTTTGGGGGTTGGTGTTGCCAACCAAGGAAGACTGTGGGGGAAGTGGACTGTGCTTTCTGCAGAGTCTTGGCAATGATGGTAGAGCTACATAAACAGTCCGAAAAAAGTTTCTAATGTAGTTCTACAAGACTGCCCAGCAGTAAAAAGCAGTCTTATTTATTCAGGGTAGTAAATGCCACAAGGTAGTTTCATTTCCATGTTTGATTACAAAAGCTTACATGTTTCTTAACCCTTTCAGAAATAGGTGATTGTTTGTTGTTCATAATGGCGTGTATAAAACTGCTCTCTAGGGAGGACTTTGCTGATTGTTGGAGATGTTTTAAGGCTTTGCCCAAGAACAATTTACCATAATAACAGTATCTTTATTTTAAAGCAATTATCTTTTATTTTAGAACTGTCATTTTCTTGCCAGTTTTACAATACTTGTTGCAAGAAATGAAATCCTCACCCTCCAGGCTGTCAGCCTCCAGTCCTTTGCAATGCAGCGTGCTGTGGGTGATCATAAAATTTCAAGAGTAAATTAAAAAAAAAAAAAAAGATGTGTTAGCTTACCTGGGTTTCCTGCTGTTGTTGAAATAAGCAGTTGAGTTGTGTGTGTCACAGTTAATTTGCGTAGTAGGAGAGTAGAAAAGGTCTAGATTTTTAAAATTCTACTAATGTAGCAATGTAGCTTTAACTTGAACAGAGTCTGGTTTCCTCGTGGCCTGGTGTTTCTTAGATCTCAGCTTTTGAATGACTATTGATGACCAAGAAGAGCTTACATACCAAGTGAAGTTAAGTACGTATAGTCTTAAAATGGTGATGAGGGATCTGGGAAGCGTGCCGGTTATAGAAGACCCAGTTCTACTCTTCTCTCCCACCAAGACTCTTGTAATTTCCTGTGCTCCCCCAGCTGGAATTTCTGCAGCATACGAAAATATCTGCAGCAATGCAGGAAGTGATACAAATGTTTCCAATACAAATGGGAAAGTTGCTCCCAATGCAGTGTAGCTGGAGGTGGGCGCTGCGGAGCATGGTGTACTGTAGCACTGCCCACATCAGGTTCTTTTCTTGGGAGCCATTGCTGAAGGCTTTAAACTGCAAGAGGAGGTGGAGATCTGTAAATATGTCACTGATGCCCACCTTGTTGCCTCCCCTCTGGAGAAATACAACACCTAGATCAAACACAAGCAATTTCAGCTCTGGTGCCAGATGCTTGCAAGACTAAGCACTTAATTTGTATGTTCAGTTTGCTTCAGCATGATTCATTGCAGCTTGTAAAGGTCTTGGACAGTGGCGTGAATCACTGCCACTGGGTTAAACTTTTGTTAGTTTTGGTGCTGGTTGTCATGTACCATCCTCTCTGGAGACTGAGGAGCTCCCAGGTTAGATGGCTGTATGCAGGCTCTGTACTCTGAATTGCAGCGCAAAAAGGGTTTGCTGCTTCTTACCAAGAGTAAAGCTGTCCTGTGTTGCCAAAGAAATGTTAAACAGAGGGAGGAGAGTGGTAGAACTTCAGAGTAGAGGTTAGTGCACCTTTAACATTAATAATTTACTGTATCATTCATAATTTAAAACATAGTGAGAATTATTTTACCTTGTATCACAGTCTGGTTGAAAAGAAAATGGACCATTCTCCATAGACCTATTCTTACATTGGTCTTCAGCTTATTCAGCCTTTCACTTTGAATCCTTCATGTAGTAGCACTGCTTAAATTGGATGTAATTAATGCTGCTTTTTTTGTGGTGTCAACAGAGGCAGGTCACAACTCCCCTCGCCAGCCCTATCCTGTCTCCAACAGCAGTCACCAGCAGATACCTGGGGAAGAGTGTAAAAAAAGGTCAAGCATGTGATTATATTAGCTGTGTACATGCTCCTACACTCAAGCAACCCTCAGTATTTCCTGAGCAAGAAGTACTGCCTTCACATGATGGTCTGTGATTTTTGTTCACTCCTCTGAGCCTGCATTAAGATCTGCAGCATTTTTCAGCAGGCAAGGTGGCAGCTTTCTTACAGGCACCAAGAAGTGCTTCCTGCTTGCCGTGCCAGCTGCTTGGCAATTCTTGTTTTCCATCTGATTCTTCTGTTGACAGTCATGCTAAGCAGCCATTCTCCATCCTTCTTTATGCTATTTGTGATTTTATAGAACTCTGCCATATCCCTACTCCTCTCTTTTTGCAAGCTATAATATGTTTTTGATGATCATCTCTTCTCTGCAAGGTTCCTATTTCTGCTCCATTCATTTTAAAGTAGGGCAACCAGAGGTTGTTGGAGCACTCAAGACACGGAATGAATCACGGCTGTCTTTTGCTTTTACTTCTCTCCTAACCATTCCTGATGTTTCCTCTCTTTTTTTTTTTTTCAGTTGCTTTTGAGAACTGAACGGATGTTTTTGTAACATAATTTTTTCTAACACTGACTCATTCTGAAGTGATGCTCCTTCTATGTGCAAAACTGGGCTTGAGCTCCCTCCCCCCCAAGCCCCAAATGCTTCACTTTTTACAAATCCAAAAGCAATCTATGAAAATTATCACAAATGAAAATACTTGTCTGAACTAAATATATCTTGTATTTCCTTTCTTGATGGCTGGTTGCATATCCAAAAATACTTAACTGGCATTCACATTGGAGCGGTGTCCTTCTGTCCCGTTCTCACAGCCTCTCCCTGTCCAGTTCTTTCCACAGTGATTTAACTGGGTAAAATCACAAAGGTAAGCTTCTGCTTAATCTCATCTATTTTTACTACATAAGGATTCCGTTTAGTTTAAGAGTTCAGGGTTCATCATTTTAATAATTATAATTCAGCCATGAACCCTATTTTCACCCTAGAGCAAGTGCAAGGACCGCTCCAAAAGTAATGCCTCCTATTTTGTGATGTTGGCCCAAGATATCAGAGGCAGATGTTGGTGGTACCACAGAAGAGGCTGAACCTTCCCACCAACATTCTGCTACAGCTTGTGGCCATGTGACAGATGGCAACAGAGAGGCAGTCTGACAGAATGGTATCTGACATGGAAGTGCTTCTGGAGCAAAGGGGTGCCATTGAATTCCTCCATGTGGAAAAAAATGACACCCATTGACATTCACTGATGCTTTTTGAATGGTTATGGGGACCAGACAGTAGGTGTGAGGGCTGGGTGGTGTATCTCAGCAGTGGCAATTGCTACATGAAAGACAAGCCACGTTCTGGACAGACATGCAGCTGTTTACGAGTATGGTATGCTCAGTGTTGGTGAAAATGCACAGCTAATGGTGGTGACTGTGTTTGAAAATAATGTTATGTAGCTGAGAATTTTCTTTACCAAGTAGTGTGATTGTGCTCTTTTAGTGTTGTGATTTCCATGGATATAAATAGGAGACATATCTTTTGGAGAGATTGACATATATCAGTGTAATTTATGTAGCCTTCTGGTAGGATGTAACATTGCTTGAAATTGTTGGAGGAAAAAAAATTGTTGATTTCTTCCTACACTGCTTGTTTACTGTTATCCATAGCGGTGTATATCACATCTTTCAAATGCAGATCAAGTTTTTGAGCATTCACCTCCCCTGAAGTGTTTGGATACACAGATGTAGGTCAGGTGCTACAAACAAAGCATGATGTTGAAGCTGCACTGGATGCGCAGCTTCCAATCACTCCTTCCTTCCCTCTGCATGGCCTGCTTGCTTTCGCTAGTTTTCTACATACAGCTTATCCAGCCTCTGAAAAATAAATGAAATATTAATCTCCTGAGACTTTCTGTTTTAAGAAAGCACTATTTTTTAAATGGCCATAAAATTGCACAAGAATCTGTTTCTTCTAATGTACCATGACTAATGAACTGCAATAGGTTTTCCTTGTTACATCACTGCTATTATTGCCTTTGAACTACAGAAACTTCAATCACTGTGATTATAGGTAACAAGACAGGCTGACATTTAAACTGTTGAAATGTGTGTTTTTATTATAACTTCTATGAATGCATTTAGAAGCTGTCATTTTTGTTTTCATGGCTCTCTAAGGTTTTAAAATTGTGTTGTATAAAAGTGAAAATAACTCAGGTCAGAGAACGTTAAGATATGGACCTCTGGGTTTTCCATTCACAACTGTTACAGTATTGATATTCTCCTAGGAACAGGGGCACTAAAGCGGCACTAAGCTCTTATTTCTAGAAATCTTTTTAATGTATTTGTGATTTTCAGTGACCAGTACCACGTCTAGCAAGGATACACTAAATTTCACCAGGGACCCTCACCTTTCATAGTGAGAGAAACTAATGCACTCACGTGAGAGTTCAGCTTATGTTCTTCAGATGTATTGCCAGTAGGAGAAATGTGGAATTAGTTGTGAGATATCAGCTCAAATCTGACATGCCATAAAATTTAAAAGCTCTTTCGTTATCTTTTAGCCACCTTCTTTGACCTCTCTAATGACCCATTTCTTCTGTGCTGGAATGTAAGAATTGCATAGCTTTTGGTATTTTTAAAAACTTTTGAGTTGAAAAGGACCTCTGAAGATCATCTGGTCCAACTCCCTTGCAGTGAAGAGGGACATCTGCAGCTCCATCAGGTACTCAGAGTCCTGTCCAGCGTGGCCTTAAATCCACTGCCACTCTGGGCAACCTGTTCCAGTTCTTCACTGCTCTTACTGTGAACAACCTTTTCCTTATGTCCAGTCTAAATTTCCCCTTGACTTTCTTGCAGTTATCTGATAGTGAGAGCTTGATTTCACAGTCTGCATTGCTAGTTCAGATGATCAGAAGAGAAGATGCATTTGCTGGCATTCATGGGTTTCAACTTCAGTTTCTAAACAATGCATATTTTTCTCTGTTGCTGAAAGGTATAACAAATCATTTGTTCTAGAAGGGGTATCTATCCTCATTGCGCAGCATTGTGTGATTTTGGGCAGAACATCTTAGGGGGTGCCGTGGTACACAAGCAGCCTTTTCAGATGCTAAACAAGGCATCAGCTTTATATTCTGCCTTTCCAGGTCTTCAATCTACAGAGATGGCCATTCTCATTAAAAATTTCAAGCTGTTGAACATTACTGTCTGAAATTAACAAAATGCAACATTCATGGGTAGCTTCAACATTATATGCTAAGTTTTAGTTTAAAAACTAAAACCTTCAGAAATAAAATCATACCCTTGCATAATATCATTTATTCTTTTAGTGTTGAAAGTACATTTTTCCCCCTCATTTAGTGATAGCAAAATAGGCATCTTTTTGGAGTACTTAGAAGAAAGACTGCCAGCTATGATAATCTTTTTATTAAAACTTAATGATTCTTAAACCAGACAATTATTTTCCAGCTTTTTGATTCCGATTTCCTCCATCTTCTGGAAGAGCCAGAAAACCCACCAAAATGTTGTGGGCAAATTTATGAAAACAGAGCAAGGGTTATCCAAAGTGCTACACAAAGAAGGTTTTTTCTCCTTTCTATGAAATGCAAGTATATGTTATTCTGAGTTGTTCATATGTACCTCTTTCTTGGAAAGGGATGGTGTTTATATCTGCCTATATTCTGGAACAACCACTGCTTAGACCTTCTTTTTGCTTTCCAGCTATTTGACAAAGCATTTCAAACCTCTGTGGAGGTTTGCACTTTAAAGCCTTATCTCTGTAGAGAAATCCTGAGAAGGTGTATACTAAGTCCTGTGTACACTAAGTTTCTTATGGAAACTGCCAGTTTCTTCTTCAAGCAAAAGTACATGCTAATGGTCTTATAGGAACCAAGTCTTCAGTACCTGTTTAAAATGGTCCTCTCCAGTACTGGCAATCCTTGCAGACTGACTGTGAGGCTAACATTCTACTTGTAGCTGAGAGAATAGGAAATTGTAGTGTCACAATGATTCTCAGTTTATTTCCTTTGCTTCTGTCATTAGCTGTTGCACTCACCTTTCATTAACAGCCATTCACCAGTCACTGTTCTCTGGACCAAACTGTTTTTAGATGTTGTCCTCAGTGAGGGTGAATTTTTTGTGGTTATGTGTCTTCTCAGGTATCCCAGGAATAAATCTGTGACCTGAGTGGAGTACCAGTAACATTGCTGTTCTTAGCCCACAAATATGTCAGGGGTTGAAGTGAGAAGGTAGTGATGCAGCTCATTCCTCAAAATGTTTGCCCCTTCCCCCTTCTGGGGACAGTAGCCTCACTGACATCATAAGGAAGTGGTAAGGAAGGCTGGTTTGCATCTCAGCAGTCTGATCTTTTGCAGATAAACTGTGGGACTGGAGAAGCTGCCAGAGAGCTTGAATAGTAGTATAAATGATGGCTGTAATGTGCTGCAGGCAGATAGGACATCTACTAGTGCCTAGACTGCTACAGTTTCTCTAAAATGGAACAAATGCCAAGTTCTGTTTTCTCATTCATTTTCTTGCATGGGTTCACTACACTGCCAGCAGCAATGCTCCATTGTGCAGATGTAGGCTAACTGGCCTCTGTGCTGCAGAGCAGATGGTGTGAACAGAACTAGGTGGAGGATGGTCTAGTTTCCTGAAGATTTTTTTGGTGTCCAAGGAAAATTTCCACCTCTCTCTAGGCTCCTTGCTGCTGGGACTATGCTAATGCCAGTGCTTGAAATTTTTAGCTTAAAGCTGGGGTGATCATCTTTGGGTGATGAACACTTTGATATGTGCCTATACAGTCAGAATTAAAGTCACCTGAAAAGTTACAACTATTTCCTTCTCTATCTCATTACCTCTCTTGTTTTCATTGCATAAAGCCGGTAGGTGTTCTGTGTTGGGAACTCTCAAGAAATCCATCTGCAAACAGCTGCTAATACTGAGCTGGATGGCCTGATTGATTGGTTGGAGTTGTTCTTTTTGAGCAGGTTGCATAGGTGCATTCATTCACTGGCTGTAATATGAGGAGTTGGTTAAAAGATGTATGATGCTTAAAACAGACACTTAGATACATCTCTTGCATGGCTGCAGTTGAAGTCACCAGCAGTGCTCATACTGACTTGTCCATGTTGTCCAGAGAGTGTCTTCATAATATGGATTTACTTTACTCCTCAAACAGGGCTTAGCAAGGCTGAGCTTTGAACAAAACGCATAGACCAGCTTTTAGAGTTGGACGCAGAATGTGGAGGGTGAGGTTTATTCTGGAGCTGTCAGAAAGAATAAGGCTGTTCAGTCAGATTTCTTGCTAACTGATAGTTTTATATTTGTTTGGCTATTCTGTTGTGTTTAGGGCTATAATTTTTATTGCTAATGAGTATGGAGGCAGAGATGTACCTCTTTCATGGTAAATGAAGATACCTAGATAAAATCTGCTTGGCTATGTTATTTGGAGTTTACTAAATTGATTGGAAATATAGGAAAACTTGTTTTGTTACTCAGTGTTTTTATTGCATTTGACAATGACATGAGTTGTGTACCGCCATAAACATCCTTGAAGAAGTGATAAATTATTATTATTTTTGTGCAGAAGCAGTACTAAAGCTTTCTTTTTATGGTATTTAAGTATGCAGAAGCCTCCTACGCTTAGCCCTCTGTGTGCTGCTTAGGCAAATTAAACACTGACTAACAGATATACATCAAACTGAAGCAAGACAAAAGAAAACTTGCTAGCAGTCTTGCCTTGACATGGTTTACCTGCCAGAGAAAAATCCTTTCTGAGTTGCATCCCACACAGACTTTCTCGTTTGAATTCTGTGTATGTTGCAAGTAGAGCATTCACTAATTGTGCACAAGATTTCAGCTTTGTGTAGGTGTCAGACTGGTTTGTCACGGATTTTGTTTTTAACACTGGATGCATTCTGTTACTTCCCATAAAAGTACCTCTTCTGAGCTTCCCCACACACGCCTGAATAGACAGCAATAGTTCTGGGTGGGAGAGTGGTTTGATTGTGATTTTCTTTAGGTCCCCCCAAAATAAGTGAACCAGAACCACAAAAGCCTAACAAAAGAAATTTGGACTGGATTCCTTGCTCCCTTCTTTGTTATTATTATTATTATTTCAAATGGAACGCTTCCAGTAGGAAGTATTGCAGGAGGTTATCCCTAAAGTGTTTGTTAGCCTTCTGTCTGGGAGATAACTGCTGTATGAGAGGCAGAGCACAACCAAACTGGAGAGGCCCTCGCCATAGCGTGGTGGAGCAACTGATTCCTCTTTGTGCATGAATGTTTCAACCAGAGAACTGCAATTGTCACTTTATCTGAACACAGCTGTTCTAACAAAGCATCTTATATTTAGATTCAACTTAGTTGAATTGTGGTTTTCTAATAGCAGTATTGTTTAATCCTCACTGATATGGTGCTAACACCTAAACTCAGTGAGGCATTGCACATTGTAATGTAAAAACCTTACCAAACAAAGTTCTGCTGTTGAAGCAAGAGATTTTTCAGATTGGACTGTTAAAAGGTTGGGAGAGACAATCTTTTGTCTAATTTTGAACCTGCTCTTATCAGGGAGAGTTTCAAGAACCTCTCAGAGCCCTAACAACCAGGTGCTAACACAGAAATAGTGATTTGGTGCCTCTTACACCAGTTGTGTTTAAACCTTGCATGAAAGACAGTATTTAGAAGAGCTGAAGAGTTTTACAGGGTGCGCTGGGAGCGTCTGCTGTTCTGATTCTCTCAGGTTAGCATAAAAAAAGCTGAATTGTCTTCTCCCACTGACTTTTGCTATGCATATTTAAAATGCAATTATTCCAACCTCAGAACTTTTTCATTCCAACAGATTCTGTACCTGTGAGTGTTTTGGAGGTGTGAACGTCAAAACAAATACTGATTTTGAAACTCCTGATGACAATTCTGAAGTGATTTTGGAAGAAAATAAAGATTTATATATGTTAAAGATGTAACAAAGATGGATATAAATTATTAGTAGAAATTGCATGCATCGGATTCAAAATAGAAAACAATTTTTGTAGCAATTTTACAAATTAAACTAGAAATTTTTGAATAAAAAAGACATGCTTTCTAGGGTTCTCTTGCACTTACCGGAGTTTCAGGTTTGTCATTATTGTATTTTATAAAATGAAAACTGGGCTACCACATGGCTTTAAACAAGCAATAGACACTACTGTGGGTAAGCTGCTCTAGACACATCCCAAACCTGAGGAACATCAATAGATATTCAGGTTTTCTGAAGTCTCAAAACTCCTGTTTCCCCCAAGGTACATATTTATGAACATTTACACAGATCCTCTCTGAACTCTAGATCACTGTATATGCAGCGCAGAAAGTATTTCTGTACTTTCACATCACCTATTAGAAATGTAAACTGATGAGCGTGCGCTTGAGTGCTCTTCAGCAAAATCTTTGAAAAAAACACCACAGTGGCTCCGAGTATAATATAAATACAATAAATATGATTCTGTCAACGTATTTAAAACACAACTTCAGTGCACCTTGTACAACCATGCAATGTGAATGCATTTGGCCTTAATTTCCTGCTTCTACGTATCTTATCGATCTACATACCATATTGATATACATGCAATCTCACATGAATTTAGAGTTCTGAGAGTACTCTTACATGAGGACTATGTATCTTAGTATGCGGGTTATTTATGCTTTGGAGGTTAGCTTAGCAGTGCATAGCTTATATCTAAATTGTTGCTCAAGGCTAATGTTCTGTTTTATGGAAGTCTTGAGAGGTGGTAACAGAGCCCGTTGCTCAGTGTACTCTGCGTGTGTCTGCAAAGCAAAACTATTCATACTGATAGGAAGCTTATATATAATCCGTGATGTCTTGCTGATATTTGCAGAGAAACGTTCCATATTCGTCTCTGTCTTTTTACTTGACTTGTAGCCAGTCCTGGTCAAATGAAAAAGAACTTGACAAAGACTTCTGCTGATATTTCCAGCTCTACTTTTTGGTCATTGTTGAAAATATCTGAGTGCCAATTGAATCTTAATTTTTTTTCTGTAAAATTCCCTCTAAAAACAGCTTTGTTAGAAGTGTGTCAGGAGAGGGCCATTCATTTATTTCGTTTCTTTTCTAACTCAAGTTGTTTTAATACATTATGACTCAGCAACTGGGCAGTGACTGAAGTTGAGTAATCCAGTACACAGCTGAAATGTGCTGGCTGAGAGGAGTCAAGTAATTATTTGAAATATTCCAACCTAAAGGAAACTTGGATCAGTTCCTAAATGATGCAGATACTCCAAATTTACCATAAAATAATGTCATGATGACAATCTCTACCAACTGTGTAGTTATTTAAAAGCATTTATTGAAAAGACAAAGATTATGCTTGGTGTGACAGATGTCTGACTTGCCCTGTACCCTGTTTCTGGCAATAGCCAGAGTGAATGACTAGGAAAAAAAAAAAAATTAACAGTGTGGACACTGTGATATATCCTAAAATATTCTCTCAACCTCTAACACATTTCAGTGGACGAATTTTAATGCAAGAAGTAGTGCTTTTGTGCTTAACGTCCCTAGAAAACTTCTCTTCCATGAATTTGTCCTGTTGTTGCTTGAGCCCAGGTACTTTTTCAGCATCCTTCTCTTCTGCAGTGGGGTACAACAGAATCCAAAGACCTGTGCAGAATCATAGCTTGTTTTAGTTTTGCTTTCTGGTTTCATCCAAAGTTCTTTACCTCTTTTATTTTTCTGCACAGATGATTGAAATTCAGTCTCTATTCACTACATTACTCATGATTTTAGACTTCTGTCTCAGCTCTATTGTTTGTCTCCTTTTTGCTCTGAAAGGTCCATGTACCTGTAGTTGCCCTTCAGCAATTGTTTCCTGCCTTTTCTCATCCCACTTTCTTGAGCTGTTTCTAGGTCTTCCATATTGGTGAGGGGAAAGGAATTGCACACAATAGAAGAATATATTAACTATGTAATGTAATTTTCTAAATTTATTTCTAAATTTTCTAAATCTAAATAAATTGTAATATTCTGTATTGTTTCTCTTGCCATTTGAATTCCCATTTGTCTTAACAGCTCTTCAGTCAGCCCTTATTTTCACTGCCTTGAATGATCTAATCAGCAAACTTAAAGACAAGCAAAATGATGTCATGTTATTTTGTCCATTTTGCAGCTGAGTCAAAGGCATTGCATACTGCAGTGGAGGGCATCCAGAACACACAGAGGAGAGTAGCAGCCTTTGCTCTGGATTCCATAATTTAATGGTGAGTCAGATGCAGTCTTACTTTCCAAAAGTATTTATACTGGACCTACTCTACAACTTTTCTCATATGTGTCAGAAGATGTTTGTGAATGCAGCTGTCTTTATGATCACCTAGAAATGCATATCCTTGTATGCATTCTCAGCATAAACATATTTGGAACAAACCATTTATTTATTTATTTAAAACTACTCAGTCCCTTTCAATTGACTAGGGTAGTGAGAGATCTTCCTGTTACGCTGTCCCCTAACTTTTCTGCTCAGATTTAAGAAAGTAGCAAACTGTTGCATAGTTTCTAGACAAGTGAGCTGCCTTTCCTTTAAGGATTTAAAGACATTCCTTAGCTCTCAGCACATTCATTATAGAAAATCAGAAGGATGGTGTTTCATTAATGGCATCCTCTTACTTTGCCTGGGTAGGCTGGCCTTTTAAAGCATTAGATTAGCACTCAGTAACTTCCTTTCTAGATACTGAACTCACCTAGTCTCTCAAAAATCACTTCTATATGGCTGGGGTTTAATTTCAGGCTATTTAAATATTGGCTTTTCTGAGTCAGATGAATGTAGGAAGCTCTATTTGTCATACTTAAAAAGTGCACCTTGGTGAAAATCTCTGTAATTCTAGAACATAGGATTTCTGGAAAAGACAGAAATGTCCTGCATGATCAGTTTGCCACATGCTTCTTGAAACCCGAATTAGTGCTCATACTCGTGTGCACGTTATCAGTCTCCCTGAATGTACTCCAATCTGTTTGTTCTATGCAGAAGAAGTCTCCTCCAAAACCATGAAATTTATCTAAAAATAAGAATAAAATTACAAACCAGTGCTCTGGATTATTTCTCCAGAATAGAACCTTTCATATTCCAGAATATAACTCTTCACATCTAATTTAACTCTGTTGATGGCACTCCCATAGTGGAATGCCGGGCTTCATTTCCATTGTTTAATTAGTTATTGAAGGCTAAAGCTGGTTGTGAGTCAAAGTTGCTATGCAAAAATCCTGCTGATTGGTTTTGGACAGGTACGCACAGATGTGAACTTCAAATGCAGTAACATGTAGACATCTAGAGACAAAGTGTTGAATGTATGCACACTAGAAACTTTGTTTATGCTTTTCATAGAATCATAGAATATCCTAAGTAGGAAAGGACCCACAAGGGTCATAGAGTCCCAGTTGTATTTGACGCTGTAGACACCAGATTTGAAGCTTTGCTGAATCGTTTGGGTATTGGGCAAGTTAGGCTGAAGGTTAGAATGTTAAAATGAAGATTCCAGCACTCAAATGCAAGATAGGAACAAAATGTTATTGACTATCATTAATCTCTTCATACACTTTGGCTATGGTCGTATTTTGAGGGAGTAAGCAAGGCTTTTCTTTCAGGATGAGTCTTGTACCTTGTGGGCTGAGTGTTATTAATTGCTATTGCAGCACAGATAAAATGTGCTATTTAACATGCTCAGTGGAGACAAAAAGTCTTAGCTCTGCCTTCATAGAACAATTTCAACTCCAGAAAGGCAGCTTTGTCCTTGAACTGAGGCAGATGGCAGAAGTCAGCCAAATAGTTGCTCAAAGTAGGCTTTTTTTTTTCCACCCAAGTGAAAGCTAGGCAAGCTGTGTCTAAATTCATTCTATGTGAATTACTGTGATCTTGATTAGAGTTTCAGCTTTGGAAAATGAAGTCAGTAGGGAATACATTTTGAAGCAGTTCTGCTTCAGTTGCTTCCTGGATTAGTTAGAAAGTGCTCAGCGCCTTTCCACTTGGCCCCCATTGCTTCCTAGAACGCTTACAACTGAGAATGTTTCACCACAAAAGACCAGTTCTTTAATTAAGTCCAAGTTAATGGTTCTCACACATATCCCACTTGAATGTAGAATATTTTCTAGCATGGCTTGGGTCGCGGCTGATACATTGGGTAAGTTCTTGTATTATAGCAGTTAGTAAGCGAGCGTGTTATACGTCTTGCCTATAGTAACTACTTCAGGTGGCAACTTGCTGACTTTCTCCTCAGCATCTGTGGCTGCTAGGCTGTCCAGGTTCCCTGTCTATTTCAAGGCAACTTACTGCATCCATCTGAGGTTGCTGTCTCCACTGACTCTGGATGGCCAGCTTAACTGTTAGATCACTAGATTCCTTTTATCATTAACCAAAAATTTGGATTACTTGTTCTGGCAGCAATAGAGTGAAACTACATTCCTCAGCTTGACAACAGTGTAGGAGTGATTGCTGGTTAGAACTCAGCAGCTATGGGCCAAAGTTTGTGCTTTTGTGGGGGTGTTCTTTTTTTCCAGTTTCTTGTACAAATCACCAATGTGAGAAAAGTTTACTCATGTGACTTATATCTGCAGACCCAAGACTGAGTTGCTGGTCAGTTGGCTTTATATGTACCCATGTGAAATTAAAGTGTTTATCATGCTTAGACGATCAGGAAGCTGGGTCATACAAATGATTTATAAATTGTCTGATTTATAAAGGATTCAAATAAGCCTATTTTCATGGATGCGGTTGAAATTTTATTTTAAGTAACTGCAACTGAGTCTCTGCTGAGCCAGACCAAATTCTTGACCCTCATGCTCTGAGGAAAATTAAAATGAGCATTCAGTGTGAAGTCATGATTTGGGAATGTTCTCTCTTCCTATGTATTTGTAATATGCTCTTGGCTGACGCGCAAAGAGAAATTAGAGAAAAGGCGTGTAGTGATCAACTGCTTTGTTGTAGTTTGCTAGTAAAGTTTCTTCAGCTGTTGTATTAGGTTGCATTTGAGGATATTTCTTTCTTTGAGATTTTGGCAAGCATTCCCTGCATGAGGAGGTATTTGTAATGGTTTCCCCCATTTGTTTTGTTTAAGCATTCTTTGAGCAATATCTTACAGTATACATTCATTCTTCTTTTTCTTACTGTAGCTGACGTGAATATTGACTTAATCCAGCAACGTGTTAGATTTTAAGGCACAGAAATACATCGAATCAGTCGTTTTGTATGCATGTCACAGCATGGAGTAGCAGCACATCAAGTCTGTACAAGGAGAATATAAGCTTCTAGAACATGACTTCAAATCAAGTTTAATACTTAGGAGCATTTTTCTTTTCTGGAAACAAGCTTGCTACATTTGGAGCAATTCTACTTGAACAGAAAAATTAAAGAGAAGATCTTCCTAAAATCAAATCCTATTTACCTAGGTATGAAACCAGTTTAGTTTGATCTAACAAGATTTTAGAACAGAATTGCAGTCCAGTGCAGCTTTCTGCAGTGGGTTAGGATTGTGTGAATTTATCTATATATCATAATATATCTATTTATCAATAGCTGCCTGAGTTACATTCATATTCTGGCTTGGCAGATTCATGTAACCTTAAAATTATTGGTCACATTGCTTCTTGTTGATTTTGGCATTTGCAGTCTCTGGAATCCTGTGATAAATTAACTTTTAATTCTTGAAGAGGAGAAAAAATACAAAATCTCTGCTGTAAACATTGGATCTTGCAACTGGAGACCTGCAACTCTCATGGAGATTCAAGCTATACGATTTGAGCATAGAATGAAATACAAAAAGTCAGGACATGTCCCTTAGATCCAGCCTGATACTACAAAAGTTAAGTAATCTCTGGCCTGGCCTGTCCTTTGATATTTTCATCATGCAGAAACTAGGTGATTTGGTTTACATAGGGGCAAGTGCTGTAATTTATCAAAGCCATAGCTAAGCTACATTTTGTGTGAAGCTGCAAAAATTAGTCAAAATTTGGTTTGTTTCATGGTCATTTGCTCACATTCAGTGTTGATCTGAAAATATTTTGGCCTAGATAGTTGTGCTGTTGTATTCCTCCTTTGTTATGTAATTCACTGCTTTTTTCTTAGTCTATTTGTGCATTGATAGTTGTAGCCTTCAGTTTTATTGGAAATGTTTTGCTTGTTGTGAAATGCAGAAATACATGTAGAAGACAACTGACACCTACCATCTCCTGGTAAGCTTCTCAGTCTCAGCTGAATTATATTTTCTGCAGTAGAATGTAACCTGATCATCTGCAGTCACTCAAAAACTAATGATAAGGAGCCCCTGGAAATGACAAGTTGGGTTTTGGTTTATGACAGACATGCTTATGTCTTGCATATCATCTTTGTACTTCCATGTGCATGGCAAGTGAGCACAGATGCTGTGCCTGTCTTCCTGCTCCCTGGAAGAGATGTGTCACTTCAGTAGGATCAGCACTGGATACAGGTTTCCATTGCATCTACAAATCTGCTTGACTAGATTCACTAAAAAGGGCTTATCTGTTTGACAGTAATAACTGTCAAACTTTAAAATGAGAAGACTAATTTGTGTGGCTAAGAAGAGCTTGGTGCAGACAAATCCTGTGGTTGCCTTTTTCTACTGTGTTAATTTTTGTCAGTGCTGTGATGATATTAAGTACCACTCTTCTAAATATCACAAGTATGCAGATGACTTGTTTCTTAACATTGCACTAGGTCGGTGGTCTTTGCTAAATGCAATACCTTGGCTGTTGAATACGTAGGGTTACAACTTTCTGTGCAACATAAAAACAACTGAAGGGGCTCCTGGACAGTGACTCTGCTGGTGGAACGGATTTTGTTCTCGGAATCTGCTTGCTGTATTGAATTGCGAAGAAAACTCAAGGTCTGGTTCCAGACTCTGCATGGATGGTGGTGTTATAGCATAGAATATGACAAGGTTTTTCTTCCCTGTGCTTTTTGTGAGCAAAATCTTAATGTTAGTAAACTCAACTAGATTTTTTTTCTACTATTATGGTTAGATTTTAATTTACAGAGTGGAAGAACTGGTTTGTGTGAATAGCAGGAGGTTTTGTCCCTGTGCATTTCTCCTTGTCAGCTTGGCTCTCAAAGCAAAGGTGCTCCTTAAGAACACGCATTTCTGATGGGCTAAGGATGTCTGAAGAAGAGCTCTCATCCTAGGCTGATATATGTATGAATATAGAGTGAAGTACAAATACTCAGATCAGACTCTATCTCATTCCTTTTTGCGAAGCTGACCTGCAAAGCTTCCAAATTCTGTTTTTTTACACAGACATGAGGGTGTCAGAGCAGCAGGTTTGGATAAAGTAGCAACAGGAAATCCAAGGTTGAGTTTGAATGCCTGGGGAAATGACTTCAGAGCTCCCTGTGAACAAGAAGATTCCAAAGTTTGCTTATGACAGAAGATGGAGAGCAGCGCTTAGAGCATAGAAATCCTCCGGGAAAAAAAAAAAAAAAAAAAAAAAAAAAAAAAGATTGTAAATGGAATTTTTCTACCTATTTTAGCACTTTTAAAAAAATAAACCATACCGTTACAATGGTCAAACCTTAAAAAAAAAAAAAAAAAAAAAAAAAAAAAAAAAAAAAAAAAAAAGTTAAAATGCCTCTTTAAAAGAAATGAAATTGCTAGGTAAAACATTTGCCTTTTATAATACCTTGTGTTTCTTTCATTATCCAGACCACTGGACAGTTTGTGTTGAAAGATGCTAATTTCTGCAGATGTTCAGAGCATTTACTAAAGTGAAATAATTAGTTTGCTTCTAAATGTCAAAGTTTTCTTGCATTTCCAGCATCTATGTAACTTACTGACATTCAGCCCTGAGAGAGAATTACGCCTACGGGAAGAAAATTGATAAAATGGGATATTTAAAAGAGCAAACTGTGTATCCTCATAGAAGAAAAGTGTTTGAATGAAGGCCAGTGCATAAATTTGGACAGTGCTTGCTTGTACTCATGCTACCTATTTAACTGGTCTGCTAGATAACTTCTATCATATATTCCCAATAAATAAATAAATAAATCATCATCAGTTCATATATAACATCTATTCTTTTATAAAGTCATCTGCATTTTCTTTATCGGAAGATTTGTATTTTTTGTCTAAGGAGAAATATTGTTTTTGAAATGGTAGAGGAAAAGAAAAATGTCAGAGATTCTCCTTTGAAGCTGTATCATTATTTCATCTAAGACTTCAGTTGTTCTGGCTTACTGTAGAAGTTTACTGTTTTGGGAACATTTTTAAACATTTTAAAATATGCTTGTGCCTCTCCAGATCCATCCCCATATCTGATACTGGGCTGGAGGCTAAGTTGTAGTCGTCAACACTTCTCCATGAAGAATTATTCTGAGAACTCCCATTTTGTTTCAGAGCAATGAAGTCGCCAAATCACCAAGCTTGGAATAACTGACCTAAAGATGGTCCCCGTTCATTTACTCCCTAGCAGGAAAAGCTTCAACTGATATTGTGTTCTAGGGAAAGAATTTCTGAGTGGCAGCAAAATTATCTTCAGGGCACATGCTTGGTATGCTGTAGTTGATAGGCATGACCCTAATTGCTATCCAGCAGAGAATAATTTCATTAGCATATAATTGAATCAGGTGTTAGGAAGGGAGGACCATTTGCCCCAGGCCCTTTGCTCCCCACTGCTTCTGGGCTCAGCAAGCAACCGGTCACAGCCTGTCCTGTGCAGGCCCTTGTGTCACTGAGGCCTGGCTGGGCCATTTTGGACGTAAACTCCAGTGAATGCTTTGTGCTGAAGGATGCCTGTAAGGTGCTGAGAGAAGGGGAGTGAGCGTTATTCTCTGGTGATTTACTACCCATTTAAATGTGTGACATGATTTGCAGTTTTCTGAATAGTCATTATGTACTTGAGGAATCTGATCGCTATTTTAAGAAAGATAGTGAGCACTCTCTAGGAAAAAGAAGGCACAGTTGGCGTTTAGATGGGAGGAGGCTGAACCTTTGATCTGTGGTTGGTATCTCCAAGGGCTACGCCAAGGCAGCATCGCTCCAAGAGCCTCAAGGTTTGAAGGTTTACCCAAGAAGGGTCTCTGGAACTATGTACTGTAGGAAACTCATGCTTTCCTGAGGCAGAAACCTGAGTAGTCCTTTCCTGGGCATTTCCATAGGCAGACATAGGTCACTGCAAGCCAAAACCCATCCTGCTGCCTCATGGTGGTCCATTGGGTAGAACAGAGAGCTCTCTTGGTATAGTCTTAGTTTGGTTGGAGTGAAGGTGAAGAGTTTGGTTCATTTTATTCTCTCTCATAAATTAGTATAACCCTGTGTTTTGATTTGAGCAGTTTATTTGTAGTTCGTGCTACCTCAGCTCAAATGAAAAGTAGCACTTCGAAGCAGCTGGCTATTAGACCATTCCTCACCTGAGATAAAGGGATGTTAATCAGTCCCTGTCAGTCCTTCTGGAAACCTTTCCTACAAGGATGCAATGATGACTTTAGCTCTCTGTAAATAGCTTTATGTGAAATTCCATCACCTCTAATTTTTGTTGTCTAGCTGAAATTTAGCTCTGCTTTGCTGTTGGCACTTATCCAAGAGCGTTCTATGTGAGACGTCATTAGCTGGGAGGTTTTGCCTGAATGAACCTTTCGAAAGTTTCTGGGAAGAGGGAGCAGAACACCAGTGCCAATAGCTGACTCTCTGATGTCCTGCTCCAGGTAATGATTTCCTGTACATAAGTAGCATTTTGTGCAGCGATGAGAAAAAAGGTGGTTCGTTATCTCCTCTGTGTGAGGCTTTGCACATGGCAGCAAGGGAACAAAAAGCTGGGAGCAGGAATGTAGGGCAGAGCTGGCATCTGCAGGTGCTTCAATTTACTGTCCTGAATGAACTGTTCTTCATGGGGTGTTTTTTTTAAGTTCTCAAGTGCATTAATAATAATATATGTATAAATTTAGTTTGTCATTTGTCAAATGTCTCTTTTTCTAGCTTCTTAATCTCTCAGGATTAATGAGATGTCACAGTTACTGACCAAAAACCTTTTTGTTTCTGGCTATTTATGAACAGTATCAAGACATTTGGCAAAGAAGTAGGAGCTTTTCACTTCTCAGAAGGAGCAGGCCATATTGTTGAGTGAACTATATACACCATATTTTTATGTTGTTCTTATTATTTAAAAAGAGGCTATTTTTGGGAAAGTGAATCCTCTCTTCAGGGCAAATGAGAAAGTGGGCAGGTGCTTTTTAAAGAAGAGCTCTTTATTTTGTAAGGGAACAAGCTGGAATGTCACTGTCAGTACTGAATTTGCAGTGTTCTTATAACTCATCCTTTTCATGTGGCATGGAACAGATCTGCCTATAATTCCTTGGTGGAATATCTCTTTTTGACAAGGGTTTCAAAGAACAGCATCTTATATAGGTTCACTCACCCTAATGACAGCTTGTTCAGAAACCTGCTGTCCAGTAGTGAGGGAAGCAGGCTGGAGAAAAGTCGTGCGCTGTCTTAGTGCACAAGATATCTCTGGTGCAGAAGCTTAAATGAGAGCATAATTAGAGCTATGGTACACCCAAAAGTACTGAATTTTTCACCTTTCATTTCTCTGAGTATCACTGTGAATTCTTTCTCTTGATGCAGAGTATATGTGGGGGAAGAGTCTGCTCGTGTTTAAAACAAGGACTGTCCTTGTACCTGCATGTAGAATAACTGCAGTTGGAGATTGCCTAAAGGCTGCAGTAAACATGCTGCTCTTTTCTAATAAATTATGCCCTTAGGGGAAAGAAAGCATCCATAGGGAGCACAAATATTAAGTTTTGTTGTTGCAAAACTACTGAACGTGTTCTCCAAGCACAAAAATCTTGCTTTGTGTTTGTGCAGGTGCAGTTCTTTTCTGGAGTGGTTGACACTGGTTTCGATTTTAGGTTTTTTTCAGCCCACTCTATTGTGAAAGAGACACTGAGAGTCTCCAGATTTAAACAGCTTGCAGGTATCACCAAAGGTTCTATAATGCAAAACATCATTTAATGCAATAGAAAATTCTGTCTGCTCTAGGAAGAGAATTTAATAATTTGGAAGCATGTATCCAGTTATTTAGATTTAAAGGATTTAATTACTGATGCTAAATGCTTAGAACTCACGATTACAATTACTTGTGAACGATCATTCCGAATGCATCTTGACTATTCAAACCTCTCATCTAAGACTATTCTATGTTGTTCTTCCAACTGTTTTACCATTTGAGTCCTGCGAGTGCTATCCCATCGTGCTCTAATTGAGCGGCTTCTACAGATACCATATCAGCCCATCAATATTAATGTGGCAGAAAGCAAGTACTCTTGTCTCTACAAAGCTAATTTAAAATATTTCTAGAATATACTTTTGAATTTCTTTCCTTTGTATTATTTTAGATAACACTTTGATTTAAATAAACTGCCTGTGAGGCATTACAGCTTGATCAAAATGTGCTCTATTGTTCTATTGGTGTGAATTCTTGGTGCTCCAATAAATCATTTTCTGATTCTTTCATTTGCATTTTTCAAGTGTTTAATTCAGTTAGCATGGGATTGCCTTAACCGGAGGAGCAATATTTGTCAAAGAGAATTTGAGCTGAAATATGGAATAACAAGCTTTTGGAGGATGAAGCAAAAGATTTCTGTTTTCTTCTGGTCCACAGGAGTTGACAGAAATGTAAAACACTGGTTGGAGTGGGGCAGGAAGGAGGATTACAGGCAGTGCTGTGTGTCAGGTGCTTGTTTATTAGTAAGAAATTGACCTGTTCTATTTTGATAGAAGCAACTGTTTCTCTGTGCAACCAACTTCAAAAAAATTCTAATCTTTAGCCCACGCTGTGAAGGAACCCACGGAGAAGCTTTTGCGCAGGGCTTTACTGCTCTTCTTCTTTGGCTTCAAACGGAACACACATTTTTTCTCTAGTTGTAATTATAGAAAGCAGGTGACTGCTTTTCTTCAGTGAAACATCACAGTGATGTTCTTTAAATAGGTGTGTCTATTGAAGAACTAAAATATTAAGCAGGATGAAGATTTACCTTTTTCTTCTGCCCTCTAATTTGATGTATACAGCGTTGCAATCCTGTAATTATAGCTTCTGATTTTTGGCATAAAAATGTGGGCAAGTGTTTCAGCATTCTTTTGTGCTGAAATATAGAGCGGGGAACACAGGCTCTTCCTGTGTATGCAGTGTCACATGATTTCTGGGCATCTTTGCTTTTCATCTGATTTCTTGCTTCTATAAATTTGGTGGGGAAAAAAAAAAAGTCTTTCATCTTCTTCTTAATTTGGAACTTAATTTTTTCAATATATTTCTTCCTTTTTTCAGTTAGCTACTCCAGAATTGATCATAGGAAGATCTCTTCTGAATGAAAGATAGGGCTCTAGCTGTAATAGCACATGCATGGAGGTAACTTCATGAAGCTGGATTAGGTTAAACCAACTGTACTTTCAGTTTACTGCCCAAATTTAGCCTAGAATTCAAGTAAGCCATGCACCAGGAAAACCATGATGAAAGCCTGATATTCCTTTTTCATTTCCCAGCCTTCAAAAGCATTCAGTTGGTGCCATGTGCCTTAGTCTCCAGATGAAGCAGTAGCAACAGGTATGAAGCTTGTGGAATCTACTTGACAACTGGGATTTAAATGTGTGTTATTCATTAGCAAGAAGCCAAAGGTCTGTCATTCTTGATGTTCAGGGAAATAAAGATGTTAGTAGGGCCAGAAGGGGAAGGCCCTATTTACATGGAGAGTTTCAGCGCTTTGGCAATAGCAAGTAGCTACCAGCTGACTCACTTCTGCATGATGAACTATCAACATTTTTCAGTTTTGATGAGAATGATGAACCCAGCAGCCAGTCCCAAACCCATGACAGGGCAAACCTTCTGAACGTAAGCCAAGAAAGATTAATTTAGTCTCTTCCCTGTTGCACGAATGGAAAGTAATTCAGAATTTCTAATACAACTCAGCTATGTATAGCTAACAGCCTATATTTTTAACTGTGCACTCTCTTCTTGTGGTGGTTTCCAGGTTTTGGCTATGAACAGTGAGATCCCAGGCATCTGAGTTTTTGAGGCATGTGAAACAATGAAGGTGCTGGCAGCAGTGTAGCTTAATTTTGCTAGGAAGTATGAATCTCTCTATCAAAACATCCGAATGTGGATAGCTTATTTCTTCTCTCACTCCCCACTAGCATAACAGTAAAAATTTGGATGTTTTCAATGCACAAACTAATGTGGAGCTGAGAAATGCAGAATCCATTTTAGAAAATGATGAGAAATGTGTATTTTGCTGCATGTCATAGGTCAATTTAGATAGTTTCAGTTCTTAGTTGAGATGTATTGATTTTCATGCTTTTCCCATTAGTTAGAATGGCATATACAGGATTCCAAATATGAATAGTAGCTGAGGTTCATATATCACCGTCCCAAAGCCAACAAAGACCTTTTAACTTTCAGAAATAATGGAAATAAAATGTAATAGAGGCCAATATTCAAATACCAACTTAATTGAGAAGCACAGAAAATGATTGCTTTTTCTGTAATTTTTAATATTTCTTTATTGAAGATGTGCCTGAATTCAATTGCTCTGATAGCTTCAGTACCTTGGATCTGTTACAATTATGTTGTCTGTAAATCGTGCATTAGACACAGTACATTTTTTTCTTTTTCTTTTTATTTTTTTCTTTTTTAGTTGTTGCAGGTGTTCTGCAACTGATGGGGCAGATGGAAGTGGCGTGCTGATTGTTCAGTGAGTTTGATCAGCTAAAGTCTGTCTCACCTGTCTCAGGAGGAGTTTCCATCAGACTTTATATGAGAGAAAGGACATGTTTTAGATGAGCTTATCTCTGATCTAGGAAACAAATCTTTTTATTTACCAAGACGTTACCTTTGTGAACTGGTATGAATGAGAATGTTGATTTTTCGACAGTTTCCTTTTTTTTTTTTTTTTTTAACATGTATATATTACTAAATTAAAAAAAAAAAAAAATTGGGGGGAAGGCAAGTATTTAGGTTGAAAACTAAAATTTTGTAAATTCACTGAAATTTAAGCTGTATTATTATTTACTGATTTTGTGCATGTATGTGATATAAAATACACAGACACGCTTTTATGTATGATTCTACATATGGTTTTCTCTATCATCAGTTTGCTTTCATGCATCTTGTTATTCAACACTGTTACTCCACAAGGTGGAAGAAGGAACCATTTGAAAGGTGAGCCATGCCACAAACGCGTACTGAGAAGCAGCCAGTTCACTGTAGTCCTTTCTAGTGAGAAAATCTTTAGTCTTGGAAAAATAAAGGAAATAAATCCCATTATTTCCAAGAGGACACCTTGTTAGTTTCAAAGGCCAGACAAAGAAACGAAGCAGCTGCTTGTAGGAATGAGGAGCAGCTGCCCATGGCTCTTTCCCAGAGCTCAGTGCTGTGCCAGTGAGTGTTGTGATTGACAGGAGCACAGCCCTTATCTCTGATGGCACAGTGCTGGAGATGTGGGAGCCTCATCCCTGTTCTCTCTGTGTTTGCAGTCATTACTGCCCTTGGATTGCATGCTTGATCTCTTTTCAGATGGTAGGAGTTTTCTGAAGGCCTAGATGCTTGCACAGGGGTAGGTGTGAAGGCTGGGGGCCACCTGTAGCTAGGTTCCACCTTTGCCAAAATCTGCAGTAACGTGCCATTTCCAGCAAGGATGCTCATACATAGCACTGGCTCTGACGTATCGCTCCTCTGTCTGTGCAGTGCAAATCTTCTGTACTTATGTATAATTTACCTGGCATTTGGAAATCAAGTTACACTTAGAGTTTAGTAAAACTACAAATGGAATATCTCTGTGCTCGATGGAGTTTTTTTAGTTCAGAGGGAGTGTTTAATGACTACCTTCTTTCTGCTCTCATTTTTACCTAGCTTGTGTTCTGTTCCCCTGTCTTGCATATTTTGTATATTGAAGGCTTTCATCTCCAGCAACTAGGCATCATCTCATTCTAAGTGTGTTGGGTTGCATGCTTTTATATGTTATTGCTTTACTGTAGGTATTTATTTCATGCACGGGGTTTGTTAGCTTTAGGCTTTGGAACAGTGTAGCACTTGGGATGTGGACTTTTAGAAGGAGAAAATGAGGCCTACCTTTAGATTCTCAATCATCTGTAGATTTCATGAAGAGGCGAGGAACCTGGGAAATGTTCAGCTTGCTTGGGACCAGACAAAATGGTGAAATGCTGCGAGGAGGCTGCTTGTTGTGAACTATACACTAGAGTAAAGCAGACTGAGAGGACATGAGTGGTTCACAAGAAAAATGGCTATGTTCAGCCATAGCAAAGTGATAATTAAAATTAAATCTGAATGGAAACAACATCCATCATTTTTTCTTTATTTTTCCTCTGGAGTTTCAGTGGTTTTGGAGAGAGAATACCAAAGTTGATTGATGGGGTGGTTATGTTTTCCACAGGGAACTCATTCTCAAGATGTTCCCATCTGAAATACAGTAATGTCTTTTAAGTATATAGACTAGGAAAAGTAGAAGCTAGTGCTAAGACAAACTGAGCCATGCTGTAACTCCCCAGCATGGCTGTGTTTGTCCAGATGAGGCAAACTGCTGCAGACAGACATGCGATAGCAAATCCATCCCAACATAAAAATGCCCCTTAAGCAAACAGTAAAATAAAAAACTTCTGCTTTGGGAAGAATAAACAAAGAAATGTAACGAAGTATAACCTTTTCAATGTAGAAAAGATATTTAAGCAGATTTTTTTCTTTGGTAGAATTGCTATCACTTCTAAACATTTATTGAATAAAATAAAAGACTCAATTGACACGAATAAAGTGGCCTGAAGGACGCTATTCAGAAATATATCAGTTTCTCTTTTAACATGAAGAAGCCATTTATCTCTTTTCAGAAAACAGTCTCCAATTATAGATTTTGTACATGTTATATTCAATATGCAGAAATGCGATTAGATCAAATGCCTGCACATAGTGCACACTACTTCAGAATTACTTTGGAACAAGAGTTTGCAATCTCTATGTAAATTCAGATATGTCTGTCTCTATCTTGTTCTTGCAGTGTTTGGTGTAGCATGAAAAACTGCGTACATCATCTTTTTTGAAGGAAAATGACTGATGCAATTTTAATAAAGTTTACTAACAGGGTTGTGAATCAGTTTCTATGCAATAGTAAGGACTAGATGGCAAACAATTTTATTCTGCAACACTGCAAATTCTTTTGCAGGAGGAAGACCTGCCTGCGACCTCTTTACTTGTAGGAGTTTAAAAGGCATTGTGAAATGTTTGATTCAAATTTGAAGATGGGTTTTATTTCACTAACTTCAAATATCTGCTGGGAAAAAGGAAAGAAAAAGGACTTGAAAACATACCCACCATATTTTGGGCCTAATGCTTAAAAATCATAGGTTCTTTTTGGTCTTGCATATCTGGCCCAAATATTGCTCAAGGTTTGTGGGAATGCAGGGGGAAATGTGTTGGTCTGAATGGAGGTATAATGCTGCTTTGAGGGGAGAGGGCTGAAAGAGTTGAAGGAAGCCTGCTGTGAAACAGCCTGGGGATATTGCCAGCCCCCCATCAGATTGGATGAATTTTAACTTGGAGGTTGGTATGTGAACATGAGGATACCTTTGACCCTTCAACAGCAAGTTGTTTACTTAGATGTATAGACTGCCAGATGGTAAATACGGTAAAACTCCACTGAGCTGCAGATGTACTTTCTCTTTTCCCACTGACTGAAAATTAAAAATGGTCCAGTGTGCCAGTAAAAGCCAGGGAGAACATGGAAATGATGGAAGAAGATGCTAATAACACAGAATAAAATAAAGAGAAAAAGCTTGATGGACTGCAGTGTTTCTTTCCCTAAACTGATATACATTGGTGATGCTATGAAATTCTAGTTGGTGTTCTAGCTCCTTATGACGTAGAACAGCATCCCATAGGCCATATGTTTAATGGAGGTACACTTTATACGTATACAATTTTATTCCAGAAAAAGCAAAATTCCATTTTCACTCTATGCTTGATGTAATGCACGTGTCTTGGGGGCTGAACCTGTTCAGAGCTTGTGCTGCTGGGGCTGTGTGGTGCTGCCCTTTTCCAGCAGCAGGCTGAGCACAGACGAGCTAGAAGTTTGGGGCCGCTTTGAGGGCTGTAGTGATACCACAGCACTCTACAATCAGTGCCAGGTGAGTTAGTTTGTAACTGCACCAGGCACCTTTCATATTCAACAGCGTTTGCTTCACAGTGGCACCCACAACTGTGTTTAAAATGAAGTTCAGGTGTTAGAGCAAATAGATTTGGCTGCACTAATTAATTTAGAAGTAGAAGTTTGCATTCTGTTACATAAATCTGTAGTTTATGAAGGCTTGAATTGCCAGCCCATTCAATTCTTTGGTGACATGCATTTTTATCTAACTGTATGGATACTTGGGATGATGGCATAGATCCTAATTGCTGTAATGTGCTGAAAATTCTCATTCATTAGATTTTAATCTCCTATGCTTTGTCTTGATTTCTCTGTTTCTTAATAGGTTTGTCAGAAGGCTTTGTATTTACTTAAATTGTAGTTATTTTCTTGATCCACTGCAAACCATATACTGCTTGAAATGTGCTTCTCTCTGGCATGGTCTTTGAATCGTCAATTTGTTTTCATTTTCATCTGCCTTTGACTATTTATGCAGTGCTTTGGGATTCAGAACTACAGCTGAGGAAACAACATGCACTCACAATGTAAGGGTAATCAGCATTGATAGTTCAGGTTTTTTGATTCCTGCTTCAGCTCTGGTTCCTCTGATGTTGATGCTGCTGGGAGTGCCATACGGCACAATCGGAGGAAGAATCAGGGCTCTGAAGCACTCAGGTGGGAATGTGTCATTAAAAAAAAACAGCTACCAGAGAAACAACACTGTCGAGTTTCACTACGCGTGTATCCTACATATTCAGATACATCCAGCAAATAAAGAGAGCCTGGTCAGCAGCTGCTCAGAGTTGAGAGTCTTTTTGTTTCCAGCTAGTTCCAGCCAATCCATCAGCACTAGCTGTGCTGATGCTTCTGGACCAGAAGCCCCTTCATTGGCCTATCACTTCTGGGGCTGTCAAAAGGCCAAATATTATCTAAAGCATTATCTACCTTTATTTACCTCATTATCTCCCTTTTTACTTGCTTTTTCTTCGCCTGGTGGTGAGTGAAGAGAAAGAAGGGATACATTTGCCTCTGTGAAAATTGCTGCGGGCTGAAGCCTGTTTAGGAAGCTCGCTTCTAACCTGCATACTTTCAGGAGAAGTTATTTTGGTGTTAAGAGTACTTCATAAATGAGCCCCATCATTGTGCTCTTCATGCTACAGAAGCACTTGTGCCTTCATCTCTGTTTTCCATTGCCAAGCTGTGTATTGTTGGCGCTGGCACCTGGCGTGGTGCTGGTATGGCCAAGCTGAGAGCAAGCCATCCCCAGCAGTGTCAGTGGCAGCATGAATCCTCAGCGTAAGCGAGCTGCTTACCGTGTAAATCGCAGTCAGCTGCTAAAACTTCTCTTTAGAAAGATCATAAAAATCAATAATGGGCTTGCTAATGTAGAAAGGACAGCAAGAGGCAGGCGTTTAATTTAGTTAAGAAGTAATCAGAAGGGAAAGAGGCAGACTGAGTAACCTGTGTAATTAAAGGGCTTGAAGGAAGCTCCAACTGGAACGTGTGGCTTTTATGTGTGTGGGAAGTACAGAGAATATATGTATATATACTGAGCTATATTTAAAGTTTTTCTGGCAGTACTGCAGCCTTCAGCAAAGGAGCTTCTGGTTTTGACAGTGATGTGAATATTAAAGCAATTTAAAGATTAATATATTGCACGGGAAAATCAATGACTCCCTTGAACGCTTGAAAGACTGAAAGTAAAAGCAAAACTCATGGTGATGGGAAGGAGGCAAAGGATGAGCGGTGTTTGAGCCATTTGTTGATAATGGATAGACGGAGGAAGAAGAAAATCTGGCAAACAGATTGTGACTTTCTCAAATGTCATTTTTCTTAAACACACTTCTCCTTCTTCTAAATAGCTTGTTGCAAAGCAGATTTGGACTCACATATACCCATGCGTGCAAATATGGATGAGTAAGAGTCTGGCTCACATCCCCTCCTACAACAGCCACACTGAGTCTGGGCTGTGTGGTGTCAGGGAAGCTGTTTACCAACCCTCACCGATCCCTGGAAACACGAGTGGGACATATCCCCATCCCCTCTGCCCAAAGCAGCCAAGCTCTGGGGTCTGGGTCTGTACCTGGGAACTGCTGTTGGGCAGGAGCCAGGATGTGAGCTGCAGATGTAGAAATGCTGCTTTAAACAGTCTGGGTGTTCGTCATTTTGACAAACTGCCATGTATTTGCAATTCTTGGATTAAATGCTGTGTTACATGCAGATAATTCATTGTGCTGAAATTTTGCTGTTGAGGGCTGCGCATCCCTCAGCCATAGTGCAGAGCCAGTGCTGTAGGACTGCTTGAGGGCTCAGAGTTTGGTGTTTCCTTCCTGGCAGAGTGAGCATTTTTGCCAAAATATTTCTGATAAGAGGGGAGACGAGGGGAGGCTAGGTCAGCCAAATGTCTTCTAGAGATTATGATTGTTTTACTTAACATTTTGCAGTATTTTTCTAGCTCCTCCAAGCAGCTCAGTAATATTATTGCAAGTGGATGTCTTGCGGTAGTAGTGCAGAACTGTGGAACCATAGAATGGCTTGGATTGGAAGGGACCTCACAGATCTTTCAGTTACAACCCCCTGCTGTGGGCAGGGCTGCTAACCGAGTGGTCCCATAGTCCCATGTGATCACTGCAGACCTGGATGGAATTAGGAGATGGTGATGGTTTATCTCACTTGTCAGATTCTGTCAGCTTCTCAGGTACTTCCTTTGAGTCCTTTGCAGTATTTTCTCACTCAATCTGTTCTCACTCCATCGTTGTGTTCTTCCTGCAATAACTGTAAGCTGTTTAGGACAAAATACTGTGCAAAGTAACAATTTTTCTATGTTTTCTGTATTTAATACTGATTAGCACACTGGAATGGTTGTTTGGTGTTTGGAGGGGGGAAAAACGTTGAATGAGCGCAGACTATACAAAATCTGGCATTGCAAAGACAGGGAATGCTGCTGATGCATTTAATTTCCTTTTTGACTCTATGAGCAGAACTGCTGGTTTGCAGTCACCATCCATTGCCACGTGCTTTGTGCTTGCAGCCAGGGTCCTCACTTCCTTAGCATGAGGGTGGACAAGTCTCCTAGAAAGGTGGGCAAGCCACTAGCACCCTCCTCACCATTTTGATGTCTCTTTTATAAAATTGGTGTGGGTCCAGAGTAGGGTCACAAAGATGCTCAGAGGGCTGGAGCACGTCTCCTGTGAAGACAGGCTGAGGGAGCTGGGCTTGTTCTGCCTTGAAAAGAGAGGGCTTCAGGGAAACCTCACTGTGTCCTTCCAGTACTTGAAGGAAGTTTATAAGCAGGAGGGGGACTGACTTTTTACATGGTCTGATGGTGATAAGACAAGAGAGAATGGCTTTAAACTAAAGGAGGGGAGATTAAGATCAGATGTTAGGAAGAAATTCTTTACATAGAGGACGGTGAGGCCCTGGCACTGCTGCCCAGAGCTGTGAATGCCTGTCCCTGGGTGGGCCTGGGCAGCCAGCCCATGGCAGGGGCTGGGGCTGGATGGCCTTTAAGGTCCCTTGAAACCCAAGCCACTCTATGCCTCTGTGTTTGCGTGTTTTACTCCTGAAATTCTTGTCTATGAGCATCTAGGTCTTCCTGTTGCCTTTCTCCTCAGGAGAAGGCTTGCTGCTGGGTTGGGGATGGGACAGCTCAGCCATGCTCTCAGGCCCCCTTCTCTCCCCATCCATTCACGGTCACTGCGCCTGAGGGCTTCACTCTTCTCTGGGCACAAAACTGCGTTCCATCAGGTGGGTCAGCTTTGCGGCAGTGCTTAGTGTACTTTGGTTTGTGGGTTGAACAGAAGTGCAGTGAGGAATCTGCAAGGAGGATGTGGGGAGGATACACTGAGCAGAGGCATCTGTCTTCTGTAGGAAAGGACTGGGCAGGTAGGGGGTGAAGCTGCCTGAAGGTTCTTGGGTGATTCTTGGGTTCATTTGCCAGTCTTGTAATTTTAGAAAGAGAAGAGGGGTATTCATTGAGAAGCTGACCTTGTAGGGTCTTCAGGGGGATTGAGTATCTCTGTTGAAAAGAGCTCCCTTAATTCCTGTTATGACTTGGGTTCCACGGATTTTTAATTTTCAGAGATGCTCCCTAAGTGGAGCCGTGTCCTTAGCTGGGGCTGCAGTGCATGATCTGGGTCACTAAGTCATAGAGTTTACACACATCTGAGGACCTGAGTGAGTTACAGCAGCATGCAAACAGCTGTCACAACTGATGTGACTCAGATTAAGAAGGACAGAGGTGTCAAAACCTGACTTCATTGTACAAGCGATGTTTTGATAGTGTTAAGCTAATAGCTATTTTATATGTCTGAAAAAGCTAAAATAAACAGCTGTCCAAATGTGAGCAGGGTTCTTAATTCTTTAAGGAGGAGAGGAGGAAAGTTCATTTTCAGTAGTACTTTATGCATTGTGGGTTTTTTTTTGTGTTTTGTTTTGTTTTTTTTTATTATTCTAAATTAAAATTATGTCAAAGCATCCACAAACTTATAATTTCTTGCCTTTTTATATATGACACTAAATAAGTAGAGTATTCTTATTAGAAATGTTTTAAGAGGAACCTAAGGGTGTGAGTGGAAGCTGGATATGTTTGTTTTAATGATGGGGTCTCATTGCAAAGGGAGGTTGTGTTCCCTTTGTGCTCACCCTGAGAAATCCAATTCTCGGGCTTAGTAGTCCTAGGATAATTCTGGGTGAGCAAAGGTGGCAGAAAATGCTTCTTAGTATTTCTTGGCAAACATTTCTTTTTTTTTTTTTAATCATTATTTTTAAAGTATTTTTTTTTCTTTTTAAATAATGGGAAATAATCCATATTGTGGAGGCTGCAGCATATTTATAAATGTAACTGCTTTTGTTACTAGGGAACCTGTCTGAGTCAGCTAAGCTTAGCATTTCAGCAGCTTGTTCTTTTCTCTCGTTCATGTTCTCCATCTGATTTTAAGCACCTAATGACCTAATGTACTTCATCAAAATAGGAACAGTTTGTCATCGTTTTCTTTAAGTTTTGATAACTGCATTAAATCTCTTGTATATTTCAGGGTGGCAAAAGAAGGCATGCATTCTGTGCTTTGCTATAATAAGAGCTGCTGTATTTCTATGTAGAGGCAAGTATCTGGTCACACAGAAAGGGTGGCTACAGCCCAAATACTGGGAGTGAAGACATAGCAAACTTTGCACAACTTGGAATATCTCTAATTTCAGATAACAACTTCTTTATTGCATCGTATTGCCAGTTGCCAGTCTAAACCAACTGAGTGACAGATTTTTCTGTGGTGTTTTTTTTTTTTTTTTTTTTTTGGGGGGGGGGGGGGGAGGTCTCTGTTCAGTGTGAGCACTGATTATTTTCAACAAGTTGTCTTTTCTATAACACAGCTATCCAGTACTTGAACCTACTGTCTGTTGCTTTTGGTTGTATTATCAATGCTGCATTCCCCCTGCATTCTTTCTGCTCTGCTTGCCTTTGTTGCCTGCCCTGTGCAGCCTGCTGAGTCTGTTGCTTCTGTGTAGACATCTGTATCTCTGCAAAGTTATTCTGAATGCTGCCAGTTTATCACCCATAGCTGCAGCTGGACTGACATCTGGGTTTAACCTTGGTGACTCTGCCTGAGTGGTGGGATCTATTGTTCATCATCCCTCGTGTATCTTGTTGCCCACGTCAAATCCCAAACCCACAAGAGCATCTTCTCTAGAACACAAGTCTGTGTAGTAATATGGGTTTATGGGAAAGACTGTAGGCCTGTTTTACTCAAATGACCAAAAAAAAAAAACAACAAACAAACAAACAAACAAACAAAAAAACAACCAACACAAAGTGCAGAAATGTCATAAGGTAATTTTTAGAACAATTTCCTTTAAGATTTTAACTTATTTCCCAGTTTACGTTATTCTGAAATATACAGTATTTGTCTTAGGATCAGCTATTTTAATCTATCAATTTAAATGTTTCACTCTTAGGTACAGAGATTATTTAATGTGAAGCTCTGCTCCTGCGGACTTTGTGTTTACCAGGCTTTTGCACAATGAGGAAATCTTTGGGACATGCTCTTCCACTTCTGAAGCTAAGGCAGGACTTTGCCAATTTTTGAAATCAAGAAGCTGGAGTTTGAAGGAAGAGCACCAGGGTAATTTCTAGTGCAGAAATTCTGCAGTAAACTCACCCATTCTAATTCCTTGTATAACAGACCATATCTAGAGTTACCACATTTCAAACCCTTCAAATAACATGATTATTAATAATCATTTCTTGAAAGGCCAACTTTGTGTTTTGTGTGTGTTTGTTCCTCCTCGTGGAAAGTACCTGAATTAAATTACACTAAATTCAATTGCTGAAATCAGATATTTAAGATCTAATGCGAATGAAACCCTTTGTATTTTTTTTCCCTGTTTTGCTATGGTGTGTTTTTGGATACAATAAAAAAAAACCCAACCAGACAAACAAAAAGCCACCACCACCAAACCTCTATATTTCCGACCAGGTCAGAACCATTTTTGAGTCTTTATTCCAACTAAGATTAAACAACAACAACAACAACAAACTTCTGGTGAAAGTTTCTCTATGCAAGATCATATTTCTCCAGTTTAAAGAAGCCAATGTGAAAAAATCTCAGTGTAGTTTTTGTGTGCTGGAAACATGCACAGTCATTGTTCAGCCATTAGGGGATAAGCATTTTCAATCATCTGCCTTCTGCCATTCTTCACAATCTTGAAAATTGCAACTTGTTAGATATGCTTAAACTACAAGAGCAGCTCTGAGTAGATTGAAATATTCACATAGAATTCTCGTGGATGTCCTGAGGCATGTTCCTATGTGTTCAAGATTGGCTGAAGCTTTTCTCCTGTCAATTCTTAAACTCTTCAGATGCTTGAAGAGAGATTGGAAAATTTCCTAACGCATCACATCAGACAAAGTGATGACTTATCTTTGCTCACTTTGCTCAATAGCGCATTAAGCTATGAAATGGAGCAAATATTCTTCCTCATTTTTTATTAAATTGAAAACAGAGCAGTGTCTCCCAAGAGTTACGGTACCGTCATTTTGCAAACTCTTTCACAGTGTCAAAGCTTATGCTATGTGATCTTTGTGTTTTCTTTGCCTTTGAAACTTCTGTAGATGTTCCGTAAGCTGGAGAGTGCCTTATTCACATTTTTCATGTGTAATAGCAGAAAACATTTAGAAAATTGTGATAGGGTTTAGTCGTCAGTGACCACGTAGGAAAAGTCATCATTTTCAATTAAGTCCTTAATTGTTTTCAGTTAAGAGGAGGTAATTTACTGGTGGTGTTCACAGAAGCCTTTTAATCATACAAACTCATTTTGGGATGAATCTTGAAATGCATTTGTTTAATTTTCCTTTACAATCAACTATCTGAATAATTGTAGATAATTCTCTAGTGGTTTCTGGATGTTTCCATGGCAGTGTCCTTGTATTTGTCTATACTTGCCTGTTTCTTAGCAGTACAATAGGAGTGAAGAGCTTTGTTTTTAGACAGAATTACTTTCGTCATCCATTTTGGTTTTGAAAGTGTAATGTGATGGCACACAGTTGTTTGAGAGCAGGTGTGCAGAACCCCCTCTGAAACAGTGAGAACGTTTAGGAACAAAGCCATCATCTGTAAATGTCACCCATCAGCTTCCTGTGCTTGAAATGCCATTCCTTTTGAAGAACAACTTTTTTTTTTTTGCTTCATCTCAAGCCCGGCATTCTTCAGGCAGTGTCTTCGTTGCTGTATTTCAGGAAATGTCTGAGTAGCTCTGGGAAAGTCTTCCCTTTCAGATCTCACTTCAAGCTTTTATCCAGGCCTTTTCTGAAATTGAAAGAGAACTATCTGGCTTTCCTTTCAGTTTTACCTCTGACATCCTCCTACCGTTGATTCAGCCATATGATTAACCTCACACAGCAAATTTTGAGAATAGTTTTCTCTGCAACAGCACGATAAATCCAGAGGAGATTTCCAGAAGATCTTTACCCATCAGAAAAAAAAGTGATCCTGCTGCCTTGTTTCCAGGCTCTATGCTCTGCAGAGCGGAGTGCTGTGTTGTTCCTTTACTGATCTTGTAAGCACAAAAGCAGTATTCTGGGCTAAATTCAAGTCGAAATCTAAACTTAGAAGTCAAAGCCTACTTCTATGATTATTTCAGGTGGGCAGTCCAATGTAGTCTTCAACAAAACAACCAGAGATGCTTTTTAAATTTATTACTTTTTGAACTCGCTTGATTTAATAGACTGGGTTACTTCCAAATGAATACTGTGCTGAAAACAACAAGCTATAATTAACACTCTGCTTTCTTTTGACCTACACAAATGTGATTACTTGATTCATCCTTCTGCAGCAAAAGAGAGTAGGTGGTCACCTAAAGGAACGAATCAAATTAATAGGGCAGATCCCTCTATCAGCTGCTTGTCTTAAAGGGATACAAAATGTGAGGAACTAGAAATCCCTCAGTGTGCTGAGGCTGAGTGTTTGTGGGGCTGTGTGAAGGACCTGTAATGTGAACACTAGCAAAGGTTCCCTGTTAGTACATCTGAACCTACCTAAGAGTCTTCCTTGCACTCCTCTGTATGTAACATGGTTTCTGCACAGCACACCTTGCATTAGTGCCAAGCTCCATGGCCTTTTGTGAGGGGAGGAAGGGTGTGCGCTTCTGGAGTGCATGCTGGCCAGGCTTTCTGTGGTTACAGCCAGCAGCACATGTAGCACTCAGAGAGGTGGTGTGTCTGCTGCCCCAGTTATACTGCAAAACCTGAAGGCAGTGCTATGGGCTGGGTGCTAACATGTTGCGGACTGAAAAGTGTTTCAGTATCTTTGCACCATATTTCATCAGGGAAACAAGCATTGCAGACTTTAAAACCTTGAAAATTCACCTGGGATGATATTAAAGTATTAAGATGTTTTGGAAATGAGCATGGAGATGCAGAAAATAAGTTATCAGTATGAATCTGAACATTGCTGTCAATCATCACAATTATTTGGTTTAATGTAGAGCGTAGCACCTCATCCACAGTATAACCTACAGTAATGGTTTTATTATTAGATGTTTTGGTGTTTTTTTTTTTAAATTGGAGGTTAACCTTCAAAATTATGTCTTAATAAAATGACATTTTTCTGTTGGCATGTTCTCTGTAGTGCACCCTGTTCATATTGGTGGCTTGTGTCAATCATCCCAGGAACTGTCACGTTAAATAGCATAGTGCACAGGAAGAGATGTTAAAAATGAAATAATATACACTGTTGTCTGCAGACTACAAGGGCTGCTCCCAAAGCAGTTTCTCCCATTTTATGATGTTGGCCCATGACATCAGAGGCAGATGTTGGTAGGATGGCAGTAGAGGCTGAACCTTCCCACCAATGTTCTGTTGTGCTGCAGTGTGGCAGAATGGCGTCTGACATGGAAGTGCATGTGGAGCACAGGGGTTCAACTGAATTCCTCCATGTGGAAAAAAAAGGCACCCACTGACATTCATCAATGCTTGCTGAACACTGATGGAGACCAAACAGTGGGTATGAGCACAGTGAGGGCTGGGTGGTGCGTTTCAGCAGTGGTGACAGCAGCAGTGGGGTACCTCCGCTGATGCAGATTTTTACAAGCGTGGCATGCAGGCTCCTGTTCATTGCTGGTGACAGTGTAGAGCTAATGGTGGTGACTGTGTTGAGCGAAAGTGTTTTATAACTGAGAATTTGCTCTATCAAATAGTGTTATTGTAATCTTTGCATCTGTCGTAGTTTCCATGAAAATAAATAGGAGGCATTACTTTTGGAGCGACCTCCATATGATTGCTATGCTAAGCACTGAGGAATTAGAGGTTCTTGTAATCCAGAAGCTCAGGAAAACAATCGTGTTTAGTAGGGCGAGGTTTAAGCTAGCGGTAACGATGATTTTCCTGGTAACGGTGTCACACGTGGTAAAAATGAATATGAGTTACTTGAGTGATTTATATGCAGTTTGTCCATATAAGGTGGAAAGTATTTGTTCTTTACCGTATGCTACTGTGATCCCTACGCATCACTGTAAGGCAGTGTATGTAATGACAAAACTAAAAGGTCAGCCACCTTGCACTGTTACTACTTTTCTTAACCCTTCATCTTCTCCAGCTGTGAAAGAGATAACCTAATTACTGGAAAATGGTTTGAACCCCTGTGTAAAGCCAACAAAGGAGAGAGAAATTCCAAGAATGTATTTGCTGAACTAAGCTGATCATACTGCTTTCAGGATTGTATTGTATGAAATTGCTAGTATTGGCTCTCCTTTTCCTTGAATTTTCTGTGCATTCAAACTTGACTTTTAAAAGAGAACTTCATTAGAACTATTTTCTATTGCATAGTGGACGTTTTCTGTTGACATCAACATCAGCACAATTTGTCTTCAGCATGTTTCCTCATCTGAATTGTTCCAGTAGTGATATGTAAGATTAAGTTTTATCCAAACTTTTAATTTTATTATTCAATCATTTCATACCCTTATGTGTAATTAACTGAACCATAAGAAACCTTAAGAACTTACCTTGTGACTCACAGACTGTAGCTGTGCTTGGGAATTTTAAAAAGTAAATGACTCCAATAAACATTTAATTTAGATTTAGTAATGGATACAGAAATGTTTAGGGATGTTAAACTGTATATTGGAGGAAGGAAAAGCTATTAACTCAAGTAATGCAGTTGGTTTAGCAGAAATTAAGGACCCAAATGTGTGAATGTTAATTGGTGTTCAGATTTCCAGATCAATGCTAAACTAATTAGGTTACTATTTAAAAGGTCAAAATAACATCACCAAAATATATAACGTAAGTATTAAAAAGCTGTGAAATAAGTGTAGCTTAAATAAATGCATTTGGTATAATAGACTAAAAAAGGTTGATTTAGTAGTAGGTAAGACTGTGTGTGCACTGAAAATCCTTTATGCATGTTCCAAAATAGTGGTTTTTTTCAAAGACAGAAATGTCTTAGGGCATAAGCCCAATTCCAAGAAGAAAATACGTGATCCAAGCTTTGTATTTTTTAAGGACCCCAATAGTTGTAGGGTTTTGTGTAATTTCAACTACTTAGCACTCTTCCTGTTTGGCTGAGAAAGAGAAAAGACAAAGGAGATAAATGTTCTTCTTTTGGGGATCTGCTGATAAAATGAAATAAAGTTATTGAATGAGTTTTTCATTGGTGTCTTCTGAGAAGGAAAGAGACAGCAAGCAAATGAAACATTTGTCATGGATTGCAGGAGAATGGAGAGACACATGGCTCAATAGACCTTATCTATACTGCTTCTGACTTTATGCCCTCCTTACTGAGTGGCGAGTCAGACTAGAGTAGGGGGAAGGCTGGAGAATAAAAGATAAAGATCGTAAGGTCTTTTGAAGAAAGAAGACCAATTCCAGATGAGATCCTAACGCATATTTGAAATTTGAAACTGTGAAGTGTTTGTGTTTTCTGACGCTCATCCTAGAAATGTTTTTCCTGCCGGCTAATGCTGCTCACAGTTTCTGTGCTCATGCAGAATGCGCTAAATGGGCACAGATTAGCAGCTACTGACTTAGTATTTTATTATTTTATTCCCTGACGGAGGGGATCATCATCTAGCTCACCCTTCTGATCAATGTGCTTTATTCTATATCCATCCCTCCTTTTTATTTTTTATTTTTCGCAGATTCAGACATGCGTTCTTTGGAAAACATAGCACATAATTTCACTAAGTCATGAACTGTTCATTCTGAGAACTGGTGTTGTATTGGTAGTGAAGGTTGCCTCAACCCAGGTGCAAGACCTTGCATTTGGATATGTTGAACCTCATCAGGTTCACCTGGGCCCACTGCTCAGCCTGTCTAGGTCCCTCTGGATGGCATCTTGCCCCTGTGGTGTGTCAACCACACCCCACAGCTTGGTGTCTTCAGCAAATCTGCTGATCGTGCACTCTACTCCATTAGTGATGTCATTGATGAGGATATTAAAGGGTATTAGTCCCAGCACTGACCCCTGGGGGACACCACTCATCATCAGTCTCCGTGCAGACACTGAGCCATTGACCTCTGCTCTCTGGACTCAATCCTGCAGCCAGTTCTTAGTCCAGTGAACAGTCTAGCCATCGAATCCATTTTTCCAATGTAGAGAAAAGTATGTTGTGAGGTACTGTGTCAAACAAATCCATTATGCAGTTCCTTGCAGTTGTTTGTGTCTGTTACAGTTAGATTCCTGCAGCTTTCCAAAAATGATTTGCATTTCCGGATATCCAGAACAGCAGAAAAAAGCTTCTGCTTGGAGAATTTAAACAGGTGGGCAGCACTGTGGCCCAGGTCTGTGCTAGCATTCATTTCTCTGAAATAATGCACACTGTCTGAATTGTTCCTGATGTTCTGTTAACATCAGAGCTCAAGGAACTCTGCTGATTTCAGTGGAGTTGTTTAGCTAAAGATGATCTATGAACCTTATAATAACAGAATATTATACAACAGATTTTTCTTTTCCTTGCCCACAGCCATGTTACTGCAAAGCAGTTTGTGCTGCAGAGCCCGGATCCAGACCCTCAGCAGCAAATTGCTCAGCAGTCTATGGAGTCCCAACTCCTAGCTCAAGCTGTTGAAAATACAGACTCTGTGAAATCCATTTCTCAGTTGAAGTTTGTATTTCAAACGTTTGTAGAGTTCATGTACGTGTTTTAATATCTTGTAATAAATGATTATCAATGCCTTAATACATCACACACTAATGCTAACAAAGAGCGCTTGTTAATATTCCTTAACGAGGCTCAGAAAACATGGAGGGGTGGTTTGTGGTTTTTGCATGGATGTTTAAATGGAGCAGGAGCTCTGTATGAATATCAAAGACAGCCTGAGGGGAATAAAAGAATTGCAAGCTGTAAACAGCATCTTGTCTCGTTTGCATTTATGCTGTTTGTTTTTGTTGGGATATTTTTTTTTCCAATAAGTGCCCGTTTTAGGTTTGCAAATAGATTTAAGAGCAAGAGTAAAACTGCTAGTCCAGGAGTTGTATGAATGTCTGCCTTTGCAGATCTTGAATTATCTTCTTCATTGCAGTGTATGTGTGCCAGGATGCATGAAGAGCAGAGAGGGTTTGGCACAGGTACAGAGGAGAGATGGCTGTAAATGGATCTTCCTATTTGGGTCTTTTAATTCTTACAAAGCATATTTACATTTGTTTAAATTTATCTGTATTTGTACAAATCTGTAGCCACAATAATGTAAATAGTATTTCCTAGGAAGATGGGTGAAACACGTTGTAGTGTTAGTTGATACACAAATGGTAAGCAGTTTGGGACATGTGGAGTAAAACACTTCAGCCTGGAATAACTTGTTTTCCAACTGGCAGGATTGGAAGCATGTGTCTGATTTCCTTTTGTAGCTGAGCTGGACACTGGGCCAAAGTTTTATACGACAGTGCAGATTTTAGCAGTTCCAGGATCCATACTTGAGTGAGAGCAGAGCATTTCTCCCTGTGCTGGGGTGGTATGATGTCCTGACTTGAACCCCTCTAAAAAAGCAAAGAATATTTCCTAGAAAATGTCAAATAATGTTTTAATATGTTATTTGTGTGAAGGAGGCAACATTTTCTCAGGGGACAAGAAAATCCTGTTTCCCTGAGCAGCTGGAAGCATCAGGAGCAGTGAGTGATATGCTGATTTAATGGTGCATCTGCCTTAATGTGAGGAGCCACAGTGTGCACATTTTATGCAGGATAAACCTGATGCTGGTTCATTGACCAGAATGCACACTTTTTCTGTGAAGCAAAGGTTGTTTTAAGGCACTTCTAGTTAAGCATTCCTCAAGGCAATTGTAAGGGATGTAGGTATTCCTGCTTCACCCAACTCAAATACCCTTTTCCTTGAGCAGTCTATTTCCCGCACTCTAAGGACATTCAAAGCAATTTTAAATCCCCCTTGCGCTAGCCTAGCAGCCCAAGGGAGGCCTAATTAGGCTTTGAACATCTGCTGAAGCATAACTCCACTGCTGTGTGTTACCAGCCTACATATAACTTCACTGCTGTTGAGTCCTGCTTGGCAGTGACCTGCTGGATACCCTCTTCTCTTGCCTGATTGGGTTTGTGTGTGAGTGCATGGAGCCATCCACAGCATGTGGGCTGCAGATACATAATGTACACTGTGGTTATGGTTACTGCCTCACTTGTCCCAGAAATGAGGATTTTCCTGTTCCTGTTGCCAATGGAAATGTGTATTCTTCTTATGGATACTTCAGGTCTCTCAAGTCAACATTTGCCATTTGAAATTTCCCATGGGCTCTTCCAAAGCAGTAATTGCCATACTTTATAGCTGCTGCATGGCTGGTAATTTCCCAAGCTTTGAGGCTTCTGTGAGAGTTTTGTTCTGGGAGGCAGAAATGGACAGCTAATCCCCTCCTTTAAACAAGATAGACCTAGATGTTAATTCTTCTCTTGATGTATGGGATGGTGATGGACATAAATCCCATTAGCATTAATAGGAGTTAAATGTGTAAATCCCTGCTGTGCCATTGGGAACATTGATTTCTCAGTTTTTCTAGTTTTTCTGGTTCACTAAAATCCTGAAGTTCCTGTTCAGGTTGCCTGCAGCTGTATCAAGTGCATTTCTGTGATGTCCTTTCCTGTGATGTGACAACGACTGTTAATTATTCTGACTTAATTTTGCAGACCTTTAGCTTTTCAAACTTCTGTATTATTAGAATTCAGTTTAACTTTTATTCTCTACCTCCATGTATGAATATAGAAATTTTGTGTCAAGTGTGACTTTATGATGTGAAAGTACAGTGAAGAGATCATCTAACCACCCAGAGATGGGTGATCCAGTTCTGTGCCGAACATGTATTGAAAATGACATAACTTATTTTTGCCCCTGCTGTATATTCTGCACAACCCTCTGTCATCTGAATCCATGACTCCTATTTGTAGTACTCAGTGCTGTCTGTTTTCCACCTATATATTTTTTCCTTCCCACATCTGTTGGCTAGCAGCTGATAGAAACTATGAGAGATGTGGTCCTCTACTCCAAAGAGTAGTCCTGATCATTTAAGATGGAAACATCTTTATTTCCTCACCAGTCGTCTTCTTGGTCTACTTTATCACACTTACATTTTTTGCTTTCCCTATGAAAGTCTCACCTTTTCTTCTATTGCAATCTTAATTGCTGCTTAAGTGAATTTTTTTTCTTTTTTTTTTCTTGTTTTGCTTTGCAACCCACAGCTCATAAACTAACAGGCTATACATTTGTTGGGGTACTTTGTTGCCTATGTAAGGATTAATGAGTGCAGAGAGAGTAGCTTTCTGTAGATGGAGTGTTCTGGAATAGTTGAGATAGTGGGCGGGGGTTTAGGTAGTTGTGTGGCTAGGTATTCTCGTGTGCATCGGGTTTTCATAGCGGGTGTACGCGTCTGTGCGGGAATTAGGATGGTATATAAGGTGTGTGACGCAGCAATAAATTGAGAGAAGGTTTCATGGCATCCATGATTATGTCTCTCTCTCCCCCGGGCGGTTGAGGCCCCGGGATAAGTCGGGTTAATTGACGGTTACGTCAACATTAAATATCAAGAAATATGCCACAACATAAAATATTATCCTTCCTCTTCTAGAACCAACTACGTAGCTGCTGTGTACCTTGTATAATAACTTAGTTACTGCTGGCTAGGAAGAAGAAAAATGTATTGCTGTAATAAATGCTTTTTGAGTTACTCAGAGAGCATCAGATATGACTGTCATAGTTAATAGGAGCTAAATAAAACTTGTGGACCTCTTTCCAAGCAGTTCAACGTCTCAAATTGCTTGAACTCAAGAGATTTCACTTCTAGTCATGGACTATTTGCACTTTTACTTGCTGAAGTTCCGTGTTTGTAAATGGAACTGCATGCCAATTTGCTACGTGAGGAAGTCTTACAGTTATGTTTGTGCTGTGTGGCCCAGCACTTTAGAGGGCTGAGCTATCTAAAATTTCTATTTTGTCTTTTTGTTTTTTCTTCTCAAATAAAAAGTCTGAAATGTTAAGAGTTGAAACACAGACTGATTCAGAAATCCATGGCTGAAAATTGCTGTAAATAATAACCGTGGCAGTGCGGAGAAAGAAGCATTTTCAGAATTGTTTTAAGTCAGGAAGGACATGATCAGTGTACAGATGGCCTGTGCCCCTGTTTGGCGTGGGCGTGGAAAGTCTGAATCCACCATAGCGGCTGAATATAAAGAACCTAAAAACACCAATGAAAATTTCAACACATGGATCATATGCAGAGGAAGCTTATGAACGAGTCTGCTTTGCTGGAATGGCAGAGGGCAAACCTGGCTAAATTTAGCCTCATAGCTTCTCTTGTAAAGGAAGGTACTGAGGAGAGGAAAGCAGAGAAAACATGAGTTTTGGTATTTAGGTTTCCATGGTGAGTATATTGGTGCTAATTGCTGTTAGGATATATGACATAATTATAATTTAAATGGCCAGTATTAAGCTCACTAAGTCCCTTAGACAATGGCCAAAATAAATATTGACAAAAGTATGAAAGTATTTTTCATTTTCTTGATGTTTATTCTGCAAGAAGAGAAACTAGGTCTGTTTTCATTTATCCTTCAGTGCAGTCTCATTGTACGGGAAGGAACAGTATTTATGGTGCTGTGTTGTGAGGGTAGAACCTCACCTGCTGTAAAATGGTAGCTGGCCTGGAAAGCCGCAAAAGAAATGTGAAAAATCACGTTACCCTACCAAGATGCTGTATCCAAAAGAAAATTTAAAAAAACCTCTGGGTCGCATTTTGCATATTTTTATCCCTTGTATCTCTGTTTTTCCGTTTTATTTCCCTTTTATAGAGTGCTTCTTATTTTTGCGTTCACCTTACTGTAATGTTGTTAAGCACAGCCGCTTCATGGTTAGATGAAAGACTGGAACAAATTTCCCACTGCTGTTTCTTTTCACTGTGTGTAGGTTAGAGTCAGCAAAACCTTCCTCATTCCAACAGTGTTGGATGAATCAATTTCTATGTATGAACTGTATCACCAATATGCAGAAGGTCAGCTTGCTAAAGGAAAGAATATTCAGAGAGTTTCAGTGCTCTTCTTTACATTTTGCATCTAAATGACAAAATTGCTGTTGATGCATGGCTTTATAGCCACAACTAATGTCTTTTCTCTGAATTACATCTAACCTGAAGGCTACTTTTTTCTGATATCAGGTAATAAATACTCAATGATAGGTTAGTCTGCACAACTTGCCTTCCCCAAATGTAAGTTCATGTCAAAAGCTTCCTTATTAGCATCTCCCTTAAAAAAATAAGACAGGAGCATCTCAATGACACTTTAAATAACTCTTGCTGATCACTGACTTTTTATCAAGTTTGTGAAAAAGAGACAACAAACTCAAACTGAACTTCTTATCTCTGCAAACCCACTCATTTGAAGAAGAGAAGGAAAACAAAGCTATGGGTCATCAGGGTCGAGATTGGGTTGAGCGCTTTGTGTAAGCCTAGCAGCATCCGTCTTGAAAAAGTAATTCAAAGTGGTCAAGTATAGTTAAAATACAGTGACCAAGTTACAAGAGGGAGTTTTCAGTGGCATTCTACAGCTCTGTAAATGAATATCCAAAAAGCAAACAACAAAACCACAACTATTAGAAAGCTGCCTAATCTGTCCCTCCTGAAATATCTTGAAATATTTTTCCACATCTCTCCTGGGCTATACTATGGAAAACTGAACATGAAGGTGGCATACTAACAGAAATAAGAAAATGCTTCAGGTTTTCTCCAGGGAAATTTCAAATAGCTAATCCTAATATCAGATCAAAAACGCTCTGCTCTACAGTTTTAATGTTTTGAAATGTAAATTGAGTCATCAAATCATTTAACTTTATCTGATTATTATTAACACAATAATAAGGGATTAAAAAATACTGAGAATTGAATTACTTTTCAGATTTTATTCAGACTGTTGCTCTTTCAGAAAAGCTGTGCATTCATTTAAAATTCCTTAATTAGCAACAGTAAAAAACCATGGGCTTTCCTGAGTATTACAGACCTCCGTTATTTCACAACTGTTAAATTAAGGTAGAATGGATTGTTTTTCAGCAACAAAATGGGTCATATTTGTATTGCAAGCAGTTCACTTAAGGATGAAACTCCGATATGACCACAATTCCTGTTATTTTGTCTTGTCTCTATAGATTTTTTTCTCTAGTGCTTCCATTTACTTCTTTAATAAAAATACTTGTCCCAGTGGCTTAGAACATATTTTTTGTTCTTCACTTCCTACACTGTAGCTTCTGTCCTTTCATTTTATCATTTCATTTTTCATGTATCTCACACATTATTTTATGCTAAAAAAGAACACATTTTGTAATGAGTTTTATCTTCTTTCTCTAGCAACTAATATCACCTATGCTCACTTCAGCCTTCAAATTTAAAGGCAATGAATCTGCTTCAATTTTGTTCTATAAATAGAAATGCTAAATCTTAATTATCCTTTCAAGTTGCTATGTCTGTATCTAGCTGTGCATATGTGTGTTTCTGATCAGCATATACGTACTATTGAATTTATTCCGAAATTGCATCCCTCAGGATACAAGACCACATCTGAAACAATTAGCTTGTTTTTACACGGGCACGTGTCAAATGCTATCTGAGAGATATGTCTTATCGATCTTGGTTTGTTTCATTCCACAAGAATTTCTGAAATATAATGCCACATTGGAGCTCTGCAAGCTTTTATTTTCCTTTTATGCCTATCCTATTCGGTCTGAATTCCCAAAGATAACATGCAAGTGTCAGGCATGAAATTTTACAATCCTCCTATATTTCTTTCTTCATGAGTTTGTAGTGTGGTCTGAAAGGCAGAGATTCTTAAAAGGATTTTATATTTTAGCAGTGTGTGTGAGCTTTTGCAAAGAAGTCCTTAAGATTTTAGTTGAAAATATTTTATAATAAGAAAATTAATCATGTCTTTTTCCTCTGTAGCAATGTTACTTACTAAAAATAAAAAGTCTTTAGAGTGATTTCTGAGAACAAAGTCTTGAAGAAACGGTGCTACATGAAAATAAATAAATCTATTATTCCATTAAAAATTCTGATTTAAGAGCAGCTAGTTTTCGTTGTTGTTGTTGTTGTCAAAAATGCTCCAGAATGCCTCTGTAGCCAGGAAGATGCATACTCAAAAGGCCCTTTGAATATTTGATTCATATGGCAAAGAGCAACATCAGGTGAGCAAATTCACCTGAATGCAGCCTGGTGTCATCCTGGATTGCACAGTTATGGTGTGTAGGCGTGCACTTGATACACCATATTCTACAAGGCAGTTTTAGAGAACCAGTAGCTTATTTCATACCTTAAAAGGTATGACAGCTTGTGGAATTTGTGCAAAGAGCCACAGTAAAAGCGTGCTAATCTGACTATTCAAGAAGATATATCAGCAATGTTTCTCTGAGGAGTAAATGTATTGCTTTGTGGGTTTTTTCCCCCCATGTTTCAAGATGTTCTGTAGTAGGCTAAGTCACACCATGCCATTGTGCTTGTATTGTAAAGTGCCTTTTGTATCCTTCTGGGAACAATGATTGTGGCCTTGATTCTACAAAAAGGTATCGGTGTTGCACTGAGCGTGCAGATACCTTCAGCTGGTGCTTAAGCTGCAAGGGCACAATGAGCAGCTCCAGGCCCACTGCTTTACAACGTGCTGCTTTAGTGAGTGTCATTAGTACTATTGTTTTTACTCTGATGGATCTAATGATACGTTACGTCTATTTTTATTAGCTATAGAATATGCTGAAATGTTACCCATGGAAATACTGTTCTTCCCTTCTCGATCCTTCAGCAACTTCTGCCTTCAGAGCTTTTTTTGTGATTCCCTTCTACTTGCAGAAACACTTGCTGCTTCATACTTCTCATTACTTCCAATAAAACACTCTTTTTTGAGTCTTCCCTGCAGTAGTTTCCTTGCCAAGGAGGGCTGCACACCCACCTTTGCCTGAACTGGTGCTCTGTTTTTATCTTGCTGGCACCAGCTTCTGCAGAAGGACAGATGGTATATTTTATCTGGTGTTTTTGTGTGTTCTCAGAAACATTTATGGGAGCCTGTCAAGTTAGCAAAATGATTATTATTAATATTACTTTTTGCTTTCTCTCCAGCCAGAAGAATACTGCAAAAGCTGATTTTCTTGTTTTGGTACCCTTCAAATCAGGGAATTACAAGCAAATCACAAAGATTTAAAAGCACACATTGAGATTTTCACCTTTTTTCTTCATTTCTTGGGTTTTGTTCCCGACCCAGACAGATTTCTCATTTTAATCAGATCGCTCTTCCCATCCCAATTATATTTTGTATTCTGCTTGTGTCTCCTAGCAGTACCTCATTCCAGGAGGGTAGAACTGAGAACCAGATTTCTGAAAAAGAAAAAGCTGAACAATAAGCCACTAATGTTTGGGGCCTGGATGTTTCCTAAGAGCTCCAGGGAAACAGGCTGCTGCACAGGTCCAATCCAAGTTGAATACATCACTCTGTGTTCCATGGTAAAGTCCCCAGGAAAGCTTATGTCATTTTTAGACTACGTATACCTTTATTCTGTGACAAAGGGGATTATTTTTGCACAGACCTCTTTTGCCTATTATAGAAGCAAGGAAAACTGCTTATTGCATTCAGAACACTGCTCTGCTATTACACAAGAAACAAGCTGTTACCTTTTTCTCTGAGGAAGTAGCATTTATAAAGAGTGGTCAATAGGGAAGACATGCTGCCCTCCAGTTTCCTACCACTGAAAAAGGTAAGGGCTGAGGTAGTTCAGACTTTCTGGACAGGTGGCTCTTGACTCTGAAAGGCCAGAGGAATTGTAAAAAGCACCGCTATAGCTTAGTCTCCAAGGAGGAGGATGGCAAATTGTGTTCTTTCTTCATACCATATGTTTAGAGATTTTTTTTTTTTTAAATTATTTTTACCCCCTTTTTCTATCAGGCTTTTTCCTCCCATCAATGTCCTCCAGCGGGCTGCTCTTTGTCTCAAACCATCATTTGGCTACACACTAGCTGTCTTTCCTTCCAAGCACCTGCTTTGATCTCCAATGTTTGAGTGCCAGCAACTGTAACAAAGACAGAGGTTTGCCTTTTCATCTGCTTGCTAGATTGTTGGGCCAGAGCAGCAGAGCCCCATTGTTCAACCTGTCAGTGCAATTCAAAAAGCCATATTCTAAATTGCCACAGAGGGTTTGTTGACTGGAGCGGAAGTTCTCCAAGAACCAGCTCTGTGAGCTGAGGAAGTTCACCTGCTTAGCAAGATACTGCTAAAGTTTTCCATGCAAATATTGCAGGTTATAAAATTAGCTTGCTGACTTTAGGTGAGCAGCTTAAAATAAAGCACTTATTGTCAGCTTGATGAAGTTCCACTCCATTTAACTTATCATAAAAATACTGGTTTTCATTTTCAACCATCTCTGCAGGGAGAAATGTCTGAGGGTCACTTCATGCTCTTATAGCTGCTCCTCACAGAGGACCCCTCTCCACATCTCCTGCCAAATTGAACAAGCCAATAAGCCAGCCCCCCTCCCACCCCCCCATATATATTAATAGTTCTAGCATAACATCTGCCCCTTTTGGTTTTCAGTCTGTGATCAAAATTCCCTCCGTGCTGAGTAAAAGCTGAGTAAGGACCTTGGGGTATAAGTGGGTGCTTGGAGACTCTGCTGGCATCAGGCATGGAATGAGTTTTGTGAGATTAGCTCATTCCCTGGTATTTCCTCCTGTCAGAGCCACAGATGTGCTTCATTTCATTAGGTGTAGCTGCCGGCATACTGCCATGCAGCTCTCCTGCTGACTTTATCCCACTACTGCTGAAGGCCAAATAATCATAATAATTTCAAGTTGATAGCACAGTATATTTCCCCAAGGAATACTATTCAAATTAAATCAGTCATACCAACAATGATTTTAAAATTATATAAAGGGAGCCTTGAACTCCAGTTTTTGTTGTTTTTATTTTTTTTTAATTGTGAATCCTATCAAATGTCTATTTTTCTTTTAAAATATGTTGGCACCAGAAGATGCCATGAGAGAGCTTTTTCTTGTGATGGTGATAAGTCAGAGCATTGACTAATCCAGTTTTGAAAGTGCTGTGCTTCATGTTCAGCAAAGAGTTAGATCTAGAAGCCCCTGAGTTATTTCCTGGTGCAATTTAGTTGCTTGCAGTAGTGCAAAAGCTCTTGAACAGAAGCAGACCCTGTGTGAGCTGGCATAGCAGGCTGGGCCATGAGTGAGTATAGCTGTGCTATGGGTTATTCAGCATAATGCAGCTCCTGCTTCTTTTTATTAATGCTCCTATTCTATACAGCTTAGTAATAAATTGAGTAGCAAAAAACCTTATTTCTCTTACCATAGGTAAATTGGTGGATGCTTAGGATGCTCTGAGTTAGAGAAGGAGATCCAGCTTAGGAGCAGGATGAGGCTTCTTTTTTAGGGTAGATCAAATTGATTGCAAAAGAACTAGAGCAAAAATTGCTCCACCTTTTTAGAATAGGATGATTTATATCTCCTTTATGAACAGGAGATAAAATGTTCTGCTTCTTACTCTCCACAGAAATAAAACAGAACTAAAAATATATCCTAATGCAGACGAGTTTAAAATAGAGCTCAGAGCAGACAAGTATTCATGAGAAAAATGAGTTAATGATTTCTGACTAGTTGGGCATATACCAAAATATGAAATGTAACCTTTCCTAAATCTGTTTGGTTTTATTCCATTGCTAGGCAATAAGTAGTATTGAGTGGTAGGAATTACGAAATCTTTCACTGGATGAGAGTGAATCAATGTAAGACAAGACTTCAGTAGCACGCGGGTGAACTTTGGGAATATGTCCCTTCATTCATTTGTTTTCCTTTACTCATCTACCTACATGTACAATGCACAATTGGTTTCTTTAGGGTAGTCATTGAAGTTTTTCCAATACCATAAAATATAAAAGACAGAAACTCCAATCAGGTAAAACCTAAGTCGGAATGTGATTTTTCAGTCAGAGACTTCTGAATTTCTTGCTTCTCTTAGGTTATATTGCAAAAGTTCCCTTTCTTTTATTACATCAGATCCTAATGCTGGGGAAGACCAAGTGGAAGAATTAAGTTCAGGAGATTTCCACTTCCATCCACCACATTATGTTTTTGTTTAGCAGTGTGCTGGACGTTTTGTCCAGAAGGATGCTGTGAGAAAGTACATTGAAAGACTTACTGAAATCCGAAAATATTGCACCAACTGGCTTCCACTGGTCAACTAAGGGGATAACCATGTCATAAAAAAAGATTAAGTTGGTTAAACAGAACTTTCCCCTCGTGAATCGGTGTTGGCTGTAGCCAGTGACTGTGTTGTCTTTCAAGTGCTTTTTTCAGGAACCCCCAAAATGATCCTCTCCATAATTTTTCCAGCTACTGAAGCATTTTTAGCTTTATACTAACCTCTTTCATGAATGATCAATTCCTGAGAAATAAAATACTGGGTTATGTTGTAATCATTCACTTGTATATAATATGATTTTGGGGTCAAAATTCTGCAACCAGAATTCCACAAGTAGTTTTTTGGTGTCTGTTTCAGCTCACTTCGTTCTTGTCATGACATTTACAAGCTGACTGGGAATGTATATACTTTACCTTTTACCAAAGAACAGGAAGGCCTTTGCTTTTCCATCATTAATACGTAAATCTCAAAACAACAACAAAAAATTGCTGCAACATTGAAAATAAGACTCTAATTCCCAGTAATTAATTCCTTGAAGTGCACATCGCTCCTTCTCATCTATTAGTCTCTTTCCATCATAAGCCATATTAATGTAGCATATTGATGTAATTAGTCTTTTAACTCCTGCAGAGATGAATGTAGCACGCTGTGCCTCATCAGTGTAATAAAGGTTACATAGAGAGCTGTGTTGGTAATATTCGTGCTGTTATGCATACATACCATTTTTTTGGCCACTGAGTTTACACCTGGTCACAGCCCATTGCTCTGCATTAGCAGTCTGTATGGCTGTAGTTGGGACAGTGCTCAACTCTTGTGGAAGGTTACCAACATTTTGGTTTGATTTTTGTATAAGACATGTTGCAATGTGGTCTTGCTCTCCAGCAAGGTTGCTGAGGTGTTGCTGACCTGCGAATAATAATGTTGCTCACCTGTGCCCTGTCTGTGGACTTTTTGCTATCTACCCTTTGGCCATCCATGCAGCAGTGAGCAATGGCCACCATTGTGGAGCTATCTTATGCCTTAGGCTGTAATTGCAAACATGCCTTGCTATTCACCAAATGTGTTAATTCACTTAATTATGGTGATTACAGTCCCCTTAGCTTAGTGATTTTCATAGAATTCAAGTGACTGTGGCATCAATTTATTACTTTCTTCACTCAAAACGTTTAGAATTCCTTCTTCAAAATTTTGAGCGTTTATCTCGAAATATGATTTTCACAGCATTTGCTGTTTCCAGGTCAGTGCTTAAACCTGACCATTGAGGCTAGGAGCCTCACTAGAGATGCTGTTTACCTGTGACTTACAAATACTGTTCCTGGTGACATTCTGGCACTCACCTTGCCTCAAAGAAAACATGTTGCTTCTTTCTCCCCAGGGCATGCTACAAGCATTTGTTGTAGCTGTTTTTGTCCTTTGCTGATGTTGTCCTTTGCTAAACTCATTTATATTCCCCCAACACCATGTCTTCCTTTTCATTCTCAGCCTCTCGGCCCCGTACATAGCTGTTTTTTTCCCCCCCTTCCTACTTGTTTTCTCCTGTTTTCTCATATTAGTAAGAGGAGCTGAAGAAATCAAGCAATAGTGCTTCTACCAATTACATTAGAATTGGAGTATCCACAGCTTAGGGCAGCCTTTAACAGCTTGCTAATGTGATAAACCAGAAACAGACAGACCAGTAAAACTTCCTTCTTTGCCTAAGTTCTGTTTCCCACACACATGAACTACGTCATTAATATCCTCTTTGCTGGCAGCAACACTTAGCATAAATCTAAATTAGGGAATTCATTAAACAAAGGGATAGTGACAAGCTTGGGTTGGAGTTTGACCAACAACATATGGATTTATGGTATCATAAGAAATTTGGTGAGGAATAAATATCCTCTAAGGTCATGTGTATCCTTACTCTTGTTCTATCCTCTTGGCCTTGGCTTTGGGCTCTGCTGCCTGAACTTGAACTCTGTTCATTAGGTTAGCCTTTGGATTCTTAAATTTGTTCTTTCAATGGCCAATTTTCCATTCATTTTAATGTGATTTTTATAAAATATTGCTGATAGTAATGTGATTTACAGAAGATGTGCATGTAAGAATGCAGCGGCACACAGATCACGTTCCCTCTAAGTGACTGGAGACCAAGGTCCTGGGACTTTTATGGCCAGATGATAAGCAAATCTTATCAAGTGGGAATAATGTTTCAATACTACTCCAAATGTCTTAATTAAACTACATCTGCAGTGTATGCTGATTGTACACTCTCACTTGTACTAGCTGGACTTGCACATGGCTTGGCAGTGGCACTGGGTAGGAATTGGATGAAATGATAGGTAGATAGGTGGGTTAAATGAGCACACTGACTGACTTGCATCTGCACTTTGAAGCTAATGTACTTTGAGTATCTTGCTCTAAGGACGGAGAGTTCTGGTTTTAGATCAAGTCTTGGTGAAGGGATAGCATTAATGACAGGGAATAATTTCAGGGAATAATTTCCCCTGAAAACAGTTCTTTGCAGAACTATGGTGCTATACTGTGGACTTTTTTTGTTTCTGATCCTAAGGAATAAATAAACAACTGACATGTATAGTTGTTGTGCATAAAATGATGTGTGCAAACGTAAATTCTGGAGACATGGTAATATGCTGAAGAAATTTGAAGTCTGTGAACAGCGTCAAAGAGAAAATTCCTGGAGAAGATTTCTCATTTTGTCGAAACCTAAATTATTAAAATAGCAAACAAATGTTATTTCTTTTTTAATTTATTCAGTGCATGTGTACCAAGTGAACAGTTCAGTTTCAAACCTAGTATTTTGAAATTACATTTATTGACAGCTTAAAATTAAGCATTGTCACCAAAATGTGTGTATCTTGGTGCAGTCTTACTAATTTATACTTCTGAACTTTTTTTCTTTCCTCATGTCCCATTCCATCTTATACTATGCAAAGGTTAGCATCTTGCAACTCCTCATGGACTAGAAATTGCATTGACTAAAATTTTGCTACTGGACATTACATTGGCAGAATTCTTTTTCCTTTTGTGATACTAAAGATCTGTGTGAACATGTGGAGTTAGTAGTTGTCTTTAGTGTCACATAATTTGGGATTTTCATACTCAATTCCTGAGCGACTGTTGGTCAGTTTTTGATAGAATTTTGGAGGCCATCCTGTATGATAGATTATTTATTTGTTTATTTATTTATTTATATTCTCCATGCTTTGGATATTCATTGCTTGAAGCTCCAGTGGGGAAGTAATGCTCCAATCAGCTACCAAACTGACACTTTTGGAAAGAAGGATCTGTTTCATTCATATATTTTGCTTCATTTTCCCTTAACCAGGCTTTGGTGTTTTTAATAAGAGATGTTTTCTCTGTGGTGGCAGCAGAAGGTATTTAGTTGTTCCTGGGATTCTGGATAGGATCTGAAGCTGATGGTGTTTGTAGATTTCTAGAAAATGTGACAACAAAAAGTTGTCTTGACATCTGCAATAACATCTGTACAATTACTCTTCAAATTCCCACATTTGACTTCCAATATAACTTACAGTAATACAGAAATTACACTAATACAGTCTTTCTGAAAGTAAAAACTGTCGATTCCTTAAATTAAAATAATTAGTAATTATGTTTTCATTTTTTTACTTGAAATATAATTTTTTTTTCCAAGTAGATTGCAGTTAATATCTGTGTGTTCAGGTATGGCTACTATCAGAGAGCACTGAACACTTCTAAGTTGCATGGGACTGCAAAAGCTAATACCCAAATAACCGATTAGTGTTAGCAACACCTGGCTTGAAATCATTTGCCAGTCTTTAGGGAATAACGAGTAGACAAAGATTACTCCTTCCCTTCCAGCCGCTTGCTGGCCCCACACCAGGCAGTGTGGGCTGCTCTTAGATTGCTGCTGCTGGGGAACTGCTGTGGCCTGATAAAGTACTGGGACTGGGTCCTACCATCACATCCTCAGAAAACTAGATTCACTGAAACTCGTGTTGTTCCCATAAGTAGGAAGGAGAGTTTATAGGTTGATATCTTTGCTTAGGAGAGTGTTGCTGTTATGTCAAGTATTATCATCTGGTCTAACTCTAACCTGGCTTGGTTGGCTTTGCTGATGGTCTTTGGCTTCAAAGTTACTGACGTCAGTAATGAGGCAGTCCTTTGTGGCCAATTTTCTGTGAAATCTTCAGAATACTTTGGTTACAAATATTCAAATCGTAGTACTGTTCTGTATTTGAGTAGGCAGTAAAACAGAATGTAATACAAGCAAAGTAATGAAAGCTGAATTTAGCATTTTGTGTGCTGATCTTCTTGTGTTATACAAATCAGTGAGATGGATAAGGAGGGAGCTTCATTTCTTTGTCCTGCTCCCTTGCATTTCCCATACTCTGAGCAAAGCAAAACACACTGTAAACCTCAAACACTGTTTGACTGGGTTCACTTCATTTTAAAAGAAACTGTATTAGCTCTGATACATCCTCAAGCTGTGCTTATGAGTAATAAACTAATATAAAGGTTGAGATCTGCCAGTCTGTAAAAAGCAAACAGTAAGTTATGCTGATGTGGGTCTTGTGCCATAGAGCCAGAAGAGAACAATATTTAAATGTGAAATGTGTCAGTGCAGGAGGGCTGATCACGTGGCCCATGGCTGATTGGTGCAGTGGTACAACGCAAGCCCATGTGCCAGTTTCAGTGCTGGACCCGACTTCAGTCATGCGTGCTTTATATGAGGTCCCAGTATGTTTTCACTATTAGTTATGCCGATAGCAGCATGTCTTCTATTACAGAACCTTGGTATTTGTGAAATGCTGTAGACAAGTACTGGGAGACTAATTTTTAAGACATTTGTAAGTGAAATTTTGCCTAGATACTTCTTGTATTTTATTTGTTCAGCTTCAGACATCAGCCTAGGGCTTTATATCAAGTGATAAAAATTTATTGTTTAATTTCCTTATTTAGATGACTCAATACCTATAAATCCAACTGATATGAATATGAAGTGATCTTGCACAGTAACTGGAAATAAGGTTGCTTAGGTGACTAAATGTCAGTTCTGCTTTATGACATCAGGAGACATTTCACATATTTTGTTCTAGGATGTTGATGTCACATCGTTAACAATTTAAATCAGTAAAATTACAGTATTTTCAACCATATGTATCTTTGTTCTGCCACCCACCCCTGTTTCATTTTTTTTCCGTGTAATTTCAACATAAGCCTTTAGATTTTTCTTATGTGCTCCCTGAATGAGCTAGATAAGTCTCAGGACCAAGCAGTTCTTGTTTAGTTCCTCACTGGAGCCCAGACCAGATGGTATGGAGAACACACATCCCCAAGGAGCTGCATGAAAAAGTCTGTTGAGACTGATACACAGAGTAGCTCTGCTGCCTGCAGTGTTTTCATAAATCTTCCTGCAGTTTGATCAGTCATTGTCTTTCACTGAGAGAACATAACAAATTTTGTGATGCTTCTAGTTATTGGTTCCTTAAATTTGATTTTTAGACTACTCAGTGCAACATCTTAGGGACTCAGCAGTCACTCAAGAAATTAAACCTGATATTCCTATTCTAGGGTTGGCTTTTTTTTCCCAGTTATTTGGATGTAGGAGTTGAATACATCCTTAGCAAATTCATTGATGATACCTAACTGTTGACTCTCTGGAGGGATGAGAGGCCCTGCAGAGGGATCTAGATATCTTGGAATGTTGCAATAATCAACAGCATGAAGTAGTCAGACAGTCAAAAGAAGTGTGGCCTCACTTTGAGTATTGTGTGCGGTTTTGACCTCCTCAGTATGAAAGCAATGTTAGGGTTCCTGAAAGCATCCAGAGGAGGGCAACAAAGCTGGTACAAGGGCTAGGAGGCACGTCCTGTGAAGAAAGGGTGGGGAAAAATCATTATGGTCCTTTTCAACACAGGCCATTCTATGATTCTATGAAAAGGTTGGGTTGTTGGATCTGGAGAAAAGGAGGCTTAGAGGTGACCTCATTTCCTTCTGCAGTGAGGGAGAGGAAGAAGAGGGAGGTGCCAGGCTTTCTTCCCTGGGAACTGATGACAGGATTTGTGGAAATGGCACAAAGTTGCATCCGGGAAGGTTCAAACTGGGCATTAGGAAAAATCTGCACAGGCTTCCTAGGGTGGGTGTTGATGCCCACACCTCTCAGTGTTCAACAGGCTTTCAACAATGTTCTTTAACTTTTGGTTAGCCCTGAAGTGGTCAGGCAGTTGGACCAGGTGATTTTTGTAGGGCTGTTCCATCTGAACTGTTCTGCCTCTTTACGTTCTGGGTATAATATTGTTCAACTCAGTTTATTTTAACATCATTTAATTTCAGACGCAGTTGACTTGCTATATATTGGAAGTTTCAATAGAGCATCAATTGTTTTTGAATCTAGTATTTTAAGTTTTTTAGAATTGCAATACATTTGGAGTGTGGAGTTCTGTTAAATCGTAAGCACATGTTTTATGTGTTTAAATCAACAAAGCCTTGCAAACCTGCTAAGAGATCCAGACATTACTAATTTTACGCTCGTTCAAAATGATCTGCAAAGTAAACAGTTGAGTTAGAAATTTACCCCAAGAGTCTTGATTAACTAGACAACACTTAAGATAAATTGGTCACCTAAACACCTTCCTGCTAACCTATGGCTTGTTTGATTAACTTGAAATCTTCCTTAGAGAAGAAGTGGGTTCTCTTGTGATCCAATAATAATGGCTTCAATTGTAAAGTTTCTTGTCAAGTAATATTATGTGTGTTTAAAAGAATGTGAGAAAAGGCTAGAGAACAGCCTGAAGAAGGGACATTTTGGAATATAAAGTTGTATGGATGGGCCTTTGGAGATAACTTTCCTCTTAGCTAGCGAGACTGCAGACAACTGTACTCTTATTCCACATAATTATTCCTTCATGAATCATGAAATGCCCTTCTCCCAGTATTGTGTGATGGGAAGGTTAATTGCAGACTTGTGTTTTAAAAAGTCCCATGTAAATGCGTTGTCTTTAATTTCATTGGCTCTCTCTACTAAGTGGAAAACACAGTAGTGTTGACTTGTAAGTGGAATTTCTTGAAGGAGTTTTTCTAATTTCTCTTGAAAAACGAGAAAACTACTTGGGGACTTAACTTAGATACAAAACTAAGATAAGATTGTTTCAGGATTCAAGCAATTTTAAACAATCAAAAGGAAATAAAACTTTTTAATGAAAGTTGAAATACTGATACAATTATACATGTATAATGGGCATTTATGGGACTTTAAAACTGTCCTATGTATATTTTACCTTATTTTCAGTCTGACACAGGAACAAGACAAAAAAAAGATGTACAGAAAATATTACTCAGAACCTCAATTAAATGTCTATTTTAGTGATTTCGTTTGTTTTAGGATGGAGATAATCTGTCAAAGCAAATGCAGTCGTCTGGTCTGCCACCTACTTCCAGTTCTCATTCGCTCTTCCTCCTGTCATGAATCATTTCAGAGTATTTTGGAGATTTGAGAACTCTCCAAAAAGATTTTAGGGAGCTACTTTATTTTGCCACCCAAGTGATTTTAACCCAAGTAAGAGTTCTGTGAATCACTCACCTGTTCAGCTCTTTTTCAGCTTTCATTTACAGCTGCACTAACAGTGATGACATGTTCACTCTTTGTTTCCCAACTCCAAGTTTATCTGCTCTTTATTGTGAATTACTATTGCTGTGTCTGTTAAATCTTTCCCAGCTGTAAAAAGAAAATCAATATTCATTTGACGTTTGCAACAGGAACCAACACTAGGTAGAAATGCAATGATTTTGCTGTTGTCAGCACTAGTCCAGAGCTGAGCTGATGAACAGAAATTTAGAGGGATGCTAAAAAACCTTGTTAGTATTCCTTCTGCTAACCCAAGGAAGAAGTGGAGATTTGAACAGGATAAGAACATTTTCTGATCCGAAACTTTGGCTATGTAGCACCTGATTCAAGAGGATTTTTAAAAAGTATTTACTGAATTTATGGTTATAAGGAGGACCTTAAATATGTTGAGTAATGCTTTTGAACTTTTTCTCCCCCTGACTTCGTCATTAAACTATTCCAAGTGAGTGAAACCAGGGTCTGTCCTGCTTTGGTTTTGTCACTTTTCTCTTCTTGCTTTTGTTCCTGAAAAATAGAGAACTGGGCACCCCGTTAGCTCCTGTCTTTGATCAAGACTTTCTCTTCTTCTGAAGGTACAAAGATTCTGGGTTCTGAAGGGAAAACGTGCCAGGCTTTCTTTTCCTTTAAATAGATATATATTTTGAACCGGGGAGTCCTGTTTTCAAAAAAAGCTTAATAGCTCTTTAGAAGAAGGTCTTAGCATATTTGTAAACAAGGTTGAGTCTCTTTTCTGTTTGAAAATTCAACTTCCCTATAAAATGGAAACAGTATTCCTGTGTATAATGTAAGCGCTGAGTCATGGGAAATTAATTCATTGATAGGAAACATCTAAAAATCACTGCACAGCAGCTATTATAAGCTGCATGGGAGAGATTGCCTCTAACATCAGAGTTAGCATCAAGAGGTAAATTAGAGGTTCATTTAGCTACTAAAATCAGATTGCTTGTTCTCTTACTCTTTCTGTAATGTTTATCTGTTCTTTATATTTTGACTGCATAAAACTGAGGTAACAAAGATAAAAAATATAGCTAAGATGAATATGTAATACTGAAAATAATTGTGAGAGCTGAAATCCATTCTAGGAAAGCTTTGTACCTGATCCTTTAAAGATGGAGAGCTAGCAGAAAGAATAAGAATGTATGAAATGTGAAGAAGTACAGAGTCTTTAGGGGCCCACGCTGCAGATCTGAGAGCCCAATGGGAAGAGCATCACTGTGGTTCTTGCTGACACTGACTGCCTTCTCCTGTGGGCATCACTAAGGCTTGCAAGAAGGTTGGAGGAAGGCAGCACCTCTGGCACTGAGGTGGAGGACAGTCTTACGGTTCTCGGCAAAGCTTCTGCCAAAACTGCCATTGTATTTCCCTACTCATTTGAAAATGAGAGAGAAAAAAAAGCGTTTCATCCATCACTTCATTGGACACCACTCAAAGAGTATGAGAAAAGAAGGATTAATTTAGGGACTTCGTGAAATTAGACCATAGGGACTTAAAAGCAGGAAGGCGGAGGGAAGGAGGGGTATCAAATGAAATCACCTGTGCTGTTTGTAGAACCCAGGCTGTTCCTGATGACTTATCAAACTGTAAGTCAGACATGGTTGGAAACTTTTCTGGAGATTTAACTGTTTCAGTCTATTGCTCTGATTTTACTCACTGCAAAGACTTTTTTTAATGCTTTTTGTTATTTCTAATTATCCAGTTTGAATTCTGTTCAGATCATAGAATCATAGAAAGGCTAAGGTTGGAAAGGACCTTGAAGATCATCTAGTTCCAAATCTCTGCAACGGGAAGGTTATAAAGTGCTAGATCAGGCTGCCCAGAGCCCCATCCAGCCTGGCCTTGAACACTTCCAGGGATGGGGCATCCACGGCCTCTCTGGGCAGCCTGTTCCAGAACCTCACCACCCTTTCTGTGAAAAACTTTCCTCTGATGTCTAATCCAAATCTCTCCTCCTTTAGTTTAAAACCATTTCACCTTGTTCTATCACTATCTGGCTGTGTAAATGTTGATTTCCCTCCTGTTTATAATCTCCTTTTAAATATGCGATGGTCCCAATGAGGTCTCCTCACAGCCAGCTCTTTTCCAGGCTGGATAAGCCCACCTCCATCAGTCTGTCTTTGTAGGAGAGGTGCTTCAGACTCCTAGCATTCTTGTAGCCCCCCTCTGGACCCCCTCCAGAAGCTCCACATCTTTTCTGAGTTGGGAGCCCCAGACTGTTGGCTTTCCAGGCTGTGAGTGAACACTGCTGGCTCCTGTTAGGTTTTCATCTACCAGGACCCCCAAGTCTATCTCTGTAGGATGGCTCTCCATGCAGTCTTCTCCCAGTCTGTGCACATATCTGGGATTGCCCCTACCCGAATGCAACACCTTGCACTTGACCTTGTTGAACCTCATTAGGTTTAAGTAGGCCCACCTTTTGAGTTTGTCAAGGTCCCTTTTGATGTCATTCCTTTCTTCTGTCATCTCAAATGCACAGCTCAGCTTGGTGTCATCTGCAAAAATGCTGAGGGTGCATTCAATCCCATCATCTATGTCATTGATGAAGATGTCAAAGAGTTCCAGTCCCAAGATCAATACTTAGAATATATTTAGAAAAATGTTCTACAGTTTTAAAAATGAATGTTCTTCAAACAAACTTTATGCAAAGTTGTCAGAAACCCACGCTACTGGTTAAATTGTCAGGTAACTTTTATTTCCTATGAGGAGGAAGTCATATATAGATAGTATTTGTAAGATGATTCATGTATTTCTTGCTCATCTCCCAACTGCTTTCCTCCTACAGAAGATACAAGAAACAGCATCTCCTACAGAATCTGTGCAAGTTAGTCTCACGCATTTTTTTCTTGCAGACAGATACATGAATAATCCAGATGTATACAGATTAAAATATTTTGATAAGGAATAAAGTCATAGTGTATTATTTGATCCAGTAAATCTTTTACATTCCTCCTCAGCTAGAGCAAAGAATTTTAACAATATCCTTAAGATTATTTCATTCTTGTGTGGATGGATGGTGTTATGTCTCTTTTTGAGGATTAGTATATGTCAGTTTCTTAAGTATAAGCAGAATATCTTCCTCTTTCAATGGTATGTAAGCATTTTAAAAATATCAGAGAGCTGGACTGACTTCCAGTAACTAGAAATTTTGTCCATATCACTTGCTTTTTGACAACATACTGGTGCAATGTCTGTTGTGCAAATACAGCATGCTGAGCACAAAGGGTCCAGTTCCGCCTGCTGCTCCAATCGGACAATCCCATTAAGTTAAATAGAAATTCTCATGCAGGATTAAGGCTTTGCTACACTATGTAGGAAAATATATTTTATCATATGAAGAAGTTAATTTGAATAGACTGCATATTGTTATATATGAGAAAGAAGGGAAAAATTGGAAAAAGAGATCATGGTTCTTTTTATCGTTGAAATGAAGGTTTGCAATGTGTATGCCATTTAATAACATGACCACCAGTATATGAACAATGGCAGTTTTTTTTTAAAACAAGCTTCAGAATAATATTTTAATATTCATTAATAGAATGCAGTGACACTGAGGTGCATTTATCCTATAAATTGGCCTGCACTGACACTGAAAATCATCTAATATAATGACAAAAAGCTCTTCCAAAAGATAAAGTGATTCAGCTGACAAACTGGCAATTACTCCCACAGACTTTTCAAGTCTGTCTTTAAATAAAACATTTGTTAAAACATTTTATGCTATGCACCTTGTGTCACTGGCACCAGGATAAATGCTGCATTATATTCTATCAGTTACTTTCAATTAAAGATATTTCAAAGAATGTTGATATAATTGGAAAAGCACATTTTAGGTTATTGGAACTATGAAGTTTCACTTGGTGTAATGACTAGCAAAAGCTAATGAAACAGATGTGTTAATTTAATGACAACAGATTTTTAGTCATTCATAAAAAATATACGAGGGCTGCTCCAAAAGCAGTGTCTTCTATTTTGTTCTGTTGGCCCATGATGTCAGAGCTGGATATTGGTGGTATGCAGTATGGTATGGCAGCAGAGGGGCACTCTGACAGAGTGGTGTCTGACATGGGAGTGTGTATGGAGCAAAGGGATGGGACTGAACTCCTCCATACAAAATAAATAAATAAATAAATAAATAAAATAAAAAATGGCACCCGCTGACATTCATCAATGTTTGCTGAAAGTTGATGGAGACCAACCAGTGGATGTGAGCACAGTGAGGGCTGGGTGGTGCATTCCAGCAGTGGTGACAGCGGTAGTGGTAGATTCTGCTGGTAGAGTAGCTTGTTCATGTCTGTCAAAAACGCATAGCTCATGGTGTTGACTATGAAGAAAAGCAGTGCTTTATAGCTGAGAATTTGCTCTATCAAACAGTGTTGTTGTGCTCTTTGTAGCTGTAGTTGTTTCCACAGAAGTAAATAGGAGGCATTACTTTCAGAGCAACCTCCAGTACATCCCATTTATTACTTCCTAATCACCATTGATCATAACCACTACTACAGAGTCAAAAAAAAACAAAAAAAAAAAACGGACAGGTTGGATTGCTTTTACTTGTCCTCCTCCCAGTTTGTTTGTGCCTTGTGCACAGGAAAGGTATTTACAGCAAATGAGTCATAGATGTAGAGCTCTGTAATGCTTTGGTTGCTGTTTTCAGCACATGGGCTTTGGGATGACAAGGCATGATGGCCAATGAATGGTGCCAGAAAAGATTAATCTGGTTAGTTTAGCATAATTTACTAGTCAGCTTGCAAACCAATTATCTGTCCCTGCATTAAGTATTTTGACACTGTAGAAAAAAAGAGATCACATTTTTAAAGCTGAAGCAGGGTTTGCTGAGATAACTTTGCTTAGCTAAAATATTGTGGTTAGAAATAAGATTTGCACAAGGCTGCTTTTACATTCTGGCATCAGTCTGTGAAGAAGAGAGTATCTAAATGATTATATTTTTTTCCCCCTTGCTTTAATCTTTGTTTCTTATTCACCTCAGTTGCAAAAGGAGGAGTGAGTAGAAACCAGGTTTGTCCATGGTGAGATGTGATGAGGATGCAATGGGAGCATCTGCCCCTGCCAAAAAGCAGTCACCAAACACAAGGATAGTGCCTTCCAGTTGCAACTTTCTTAATAGTCATCATCAGGAAAGTCCCTTTTTGGGACTGCTGGATTACTGCCTCACAAGGAGCTGGCACATTCAAGACAAACTGCAGCAGAGCCCAGCACATGAAACTGCTGAGAGAAGCAGAAGTTGAGTATTCCAAGGGAGGCTGTGCCAAAGACTTCCGGCTCAGGAAAAAGACTTGTCATTTTTAGAAGTCCAGTATAAAGTGAGGAATGAGTGTTTTTTAGAGTTGTAACAGCTTACAAAATAGCTGAATAATGAAAGAAGCAAGACTAGGATTGCTGTGGAGTAATTATCTCTGAAATTTTCTGGATATTTTATTTGAATAAAACCATGTACCGGTATTTGGCAGAAGTGAGATAAGATGGTGCCATGAGAGACTGTGTCTATTATTGCGGTGTTTTGCACAAAACTCTTCAATTACCTTTTGAGAACTTTTGAATTTCAACTTTCTTCGTGGTCATTAATTTATAATCATTCTAGATCACCTACATGTGGTAATTTAGTATCCTTTGAATTTTTAATGCCTCTTTCAAGATTGATATTTATAATGTGTTTGTAATGTTATATTTGAAAGCCATTAAGCAGTGTAGTAACAAAACAACGTAATATTTCTGCTATGGCATTTTCAATGATGGATATGACTGTTTCTCTGAGGAAGAAAGAAACCTTGGGGTGTCTTGAGAGGCTCTGGGCAACAGAAGGGAATTTGGGATAGCGGGGCTCGAGAATTTATTTGTAACAAGTTTACTATAAGTTAGTAATTGCTTCAAGATTGCATGACTCTCATCCAAAACATGCATAAATATATTGTTCTCAGGAATGGAAATTGATGAGCAAAGCTAATTAACTTGTGAGCTGATGTGGAAAAGTAAATCCAAACCTTCAAATTAAGTCTAAGCAAGACCCTGACTATATACATGAAGATACTGTCCTTTGCCTCCTACTTCCTTTCTTTCCATTTGTTTTCACTGTCGGCTTTAATGTCTGCGCAAACATTGTAATGCATCTGGAGCTTTGTATAAGTAGTAATAATACCTCCAACTGACGTTCCTGGAAATGACAGCTTCTGAAATACAGCCAGTTGTATGAAATATAAATCTTTCTTATGAATCTTAGCAAATGCCACTTCTCCCCTAGATTTGTCTGCTACTTTTCAAATTCATGGTCTCTGTGGTTTGGCTGCTGCATCTTTGAAACAGCATGGGATAATCAAAGTTGTTCTCATTGGATTCCATTAAAATCTTTTTGAGAAACCCCGGAGGCCTTTAAAAGGCGATAGACTGTGTATCCCCAGTGCTGCTGAATTTCTCACAGTTCTGGCATGGGTTTCAGATAAAGTACTACGCAGTTCTCTCACTGGGGAACCAGTGTCAATCCAGATGAAAATCCAGAGGATGCTTGCTTATCAAGTGACCACAGAATAAAGAAAACGTTGTGCAAGTAATGCTGACCCTTTCAACAATGTTTGCGTAGGCTACTGGCTCTTTACTTACATTCTGTACCCCCTCGAACACTGTCTTATCTTAAACAGGATGACTATAAAGAAATGAAAGTTGAGCTAGGTAACTTAGATGTGTGGGTTTTGTGTTTGATTTTCCTTCTACAGGAATTCAGGATTGTGTGGGGCAGCTGACGGGGGATTCTGAGGCTCTGAAACAGGACAACCAGCCATGAAGGCAACTGACATTCCTGTGAGTACGCTGTTTTGGCGCCAAACAAAATATCCCCTGAGGTTTCCAGGCAATCGTTAGATTAAATAGAACAATCAGGCTAAATTAATGTAGTTTATCAGTCAGATGACTCAGAATCTTTTCATGAGACTTAGAGTACACTTGAGTTATGTAGATGGTTTTCATTTCCTAGCAGGAACTGGATCTTCATTTATGGTAAGTCAGCATACTTGCATCTGCTGAGGCTCTTTTTCTACATCCCAAGTGAAATCAAGTTTGTAATTTGCTGGACAGCTAGAAGTGCACAGAGAAGTAATTGGTGTTCTGTGTTCATTTACAAGTAGGCTGATGTGCTCTAAAATAAAGCAACCATTGGAAATGTCTCCATTTGAAGCTATCATTTAGAAGAGTTTTGGAAAATGAGCTTCTTTGTTATTGTGAAAAATGATTTTACAGATTATGCTGCAGTCTGTGCTGTAGGTAACATAAGGAGTCTTTCAGCTTAGCAATCTTAATCAGATACCCTCCTTATTTTTACAAAAATAATATCTATGCCATAGTGATATAAATAGTGTGGTGGTTCAATGGTTCCTTCGTTTTAGTTTCTTATCTGAAAGTACGTTTGACTTTTCCCTCCCTTTTTCTTTGGAAAGCCTGACAATTTTAGAGCTGAAAGCAAACCCTTTTAATAAAATAGTTCTTGTTTCAGTATGTCTGGAACTGGAGAGTAGTATACTGAGGAGTCACAATAAAAGTACTTGAAGCTTTGGAATATTTGCCCTGAAAGTATGAGTCAGAGATGCACAATTGAAAGACAAAACAACTGACTTAAGAAAACAACTGACTCCTGTTGTGGATCTTGGTATACTTGTATTGCCTAATGTGCAGTGGGATCCAGTTCTTCTTTGGATATACTGTTTTGATTCTGTGTTTTAATAATGTGCTTTTACACTGTATGGAAAGAGCAAAAGGGAAGCTTGTTTATGGGCAAAGGGCTTGCACAGCAATGGTCATAGGGTGCATCAGCACACATTGGGCGGTTTGGGTACGACTAAAACCTGCAGACATTTAAAGAAAGTGTCAGACCCCATGGACTTAATATGGAGAGAACACCTTGCCTACAAGTAGTGCTCTCTAACAGTATGGATGATAGTTTATTAAGACTTTTCTAGGAAAATCCCCTTCTGAGAGAAAGGGAGAAGGGCAGAAACACCAGGGTGTAGGCTCTTGAGCTGTATTCTAAACTGTTGGCAATAAAAGGTAGAATAACTGGATGTGATTCTTACTGTTCTTAACGGACCAAGACTACATAAAATTAAGAGACCTGTGGGATTTGTAGCGCATCAGGCTTTGGTGTTATTTATGCATCCTGAAAGAGTCAGGTAAGAATGCAGTTAGTCACAGACATGTTATAAATACATGCTAATTGCTATCAATGGTCATGTTCTGAAAATCATACATTTTTTATGCATGGTGAACTGCTAAAATACCTTTACTTGTTATTTCAGCACAGTGGCTTCCTCACTGAAATAGCACTAGCAGAAAGGTCTTCCATTTCAGCATTTCCACCAAGACTTTGAAAGCTCCCAGTGAAGAGGGATGTGACAGACACTGCATTAACATAAAGCCCAGAATACTTATCAGCTTCTGCTTCCCAGGCATGCAGTCACTCAGCTTCCTGTAAAACCATACGGAGACTGGGATCCGTTATCAGCCCTTTTGGGCAGAACTGCAGTTCAGAGTGCTGTGCTTAATATTGCTTATCGCTAATTTTGTGCATGATAACTGAAGCATGAACAATATCCGAGTGGGAAGCAAACTAGATCTATAGCTGCATAGTCAAGCCTATCAAAATATATTGCTGAGCTCTCACAGCCAAACAATTCTGCAGAATATCAGCTGAAACAGGGCGTTCCAGCTCACTGGGCCTCCACTTACCATATGCTTGTGCAGCCTCACCTGTAATAGCAAATAGCTGTGTTCAAGGGTTGCATGCATTAAAAATTAAGAACGGATGCTGAAGTGAACCTGCACAATCCTGAGAATTGATAGGTTTTGTTGCATGCTGTGTCTTACTGAGTTGTCAGGCAATGACGATGAAGTAACTCCTGCTGAAATCACCTGTGAGTGAGGACCATATATTACTCTTAGACTTATATATATGCAAAGTCATGCTGCAGAGACTACTCTGAAGGAAACGGGCTCTTGTCTGTTCATTCTGTAAGAGAAGTAAAAGAAAGAATGGTGATATTACTACACAGCTCACTTGCTTAAGCAGGTAACATTTTCTCCTTTAAAATTATCCCGTGCAGGAGAAATCATCTGCATATTTTAAGAGTGACCCAAATGTAGCCAGATATTCTATCAGAGGATGTAAGATGTCCTGACTTTCCATGCATCCTTAATGAGCCCATGTTAGGTCTAGGTTATATATCAGATGGGTGAGGGGTCTGAGGATGGTCTCCAGTTTTAACATAGAAGCTCAAGATCCCCCTGAATTGTGTCCTTTTCTAATGAAGGAAAACACTGAAAATAATCATGTCAAAAGGAAAATATTAATCTCTTGCGTTATAATAAATTGTCTAATACAAGATTTTTTTGACAGTCATATATAACTGCAAACTATTTTTGGGGGGGGAATTAATACACAAATGCTACAGTTAAACTATTGTGAGGAAAGAAGTGAAGTTTATATTTCCCTGTTCATTTAGTAGTGAAAGACCCATTTACACTAAGCCTGTATTTAGACCAATTAATTTTAAAAATTTAGCTAGATGGAGTTGATATTCACGTAGTACTTTTCTCATCCATAAAGCAAGGGAGTCTTCAAAAGGCTTCCAGACTTGTGGACTGCAGCACAGATAAGCCCAGCAACTCTCAAGGGTCTTACAGTTTCAAATAGGACTTTCTCTTCGGGGGAGGAGGATGCTTTGGTTTAATTCAAACAAAAAAAACAGATAAATCAAAGAGAGTACTACCTTGTGTTTACCTCGCTTTCCTTTTTGTCTTGGTCCTGTTGCTACAATTGCATCTGAGCAAATGGCCCCAGGCACCCGATGAAAGCGTTGGTGGGTGACGTTTCCCAGGAAGGTCAGGACGGGGTTTCTGCTGAAGTGTTAGAAGTTAAAAGGACACAGTTGAGAGGCAAACCAATGCGGGAAGTTGTCATTCCTTGGTGTCTGCTGGAGTCAGTGCACTGAAGCATCTGAATGTCTTGCTGTGAGTTAAACATCGCTTTGCTGCTGGTGGATAATCTCTACAAAGGATACCTCTGTGCTGGCCACTGCTTGGGAATCCAGGTGTGGAGAGAGGCAGTGTGGGATTAACATCAGTTCCCTGGGAGCTCTGTTTAATAAATGTGGGTTTATACCCAAGGGTGATTTGGATAAACGTGATCTCAGTCTGTTCAGACATAATGATAGATAACACATTTTCTGCCAAAAATGCGTTTCTCTGTTCATTCTAAAAATCAGTGTTCCTATGATAAATTCTGATCCTAATGACATTTTTTCCTCTTTAAATGTGCCCTTCTGATAACACTGAGGGCAATAATAAGCTGGAGCCAAGTGCAAGTCAAATAAATGGGTGGTTGCTGGGGGAAAATATTAGGAACTGCTATAATATAGCGTGCCATTAACAGCATTTTATTTTGACCATAAAAGGCAATAATTATTCTTTCATGAATATTTCAGAAGACCAGGGCAGGTTATTGGGATGGGATGAGATGGGAAATTTCTTCATTTAACCGTACCTGCTTCATATTAGAAACCCTGGCATTGCTGTTTTCCTTTTTAAAGTAAAATTTGCCATTTTGGCCCAAGTAATTTGTTTGAGAAGTATGTTTATACTATTTTGATAAGCTATTACTTCATCTTCCTAATAAGCGTATGTGTAGGCCAGCACACATACATAAAAATAAGCATACAGTGTAACTTTCAGTGCAGTAAAACATCTGAAGTTTGTAAGAGAGCTCTGTAGGCCATGGCACCAATTTCATGCTTAATGGAAATCTTGCATTGCTTAGGCCATCTTGATAACCAGAATAAAATGATGAATTTGTTCACATTAATTAAACATATTACCTAAATGATGTATTATGAATGCTCTTATATCTTTACTGTTTTTAATTTCCATGTTATAAAATGCTTGCAGAACAAGAGATGTGCTGTGAAGGGGAAAGAATTAGAAAATTCTTTGAACGTTTTAAATAAAACATTCTGTATGGTTCCTTTTTACTTGGAGTAAAATTGCAGTGCACCTAAAAGAAGGCGAAACGTCCATCAAAATAACTAGAGCAATATTACTGGTGACCCCTAAAGAATCCCAAGCAAGTGGGTTAATCAGGTCTTTTTGCAATACACCTCTCTGAACTTCAACACAAAGTAATTAATTGCAGGTTCCAGTGCAGAAATGCACCAAATATCGTCTTTGGATTTGTGCTTCTTCATACCATACTAATTAGTTCTTTTTAAACTGTGACTCTGTAAATATGTAGGGGGGTGGTAGAACAAAGCTGACATTTAGGAGGTCTGGCCACAACCTCTCTGATAATCAGGTGGAGTCATATTACCATACAAAAATAACATGTTTTCTTCATTGCCTTGCTGTAAGGATAAGTAAGCTGTAGCAAAATCCTGGTGTGTTTTCATCTTTGTGTAGTTTGGGGCTGTTCCCCACGCTGAGGCCAGTGCGCTGTGCTGGTAGGCATGGCTGTACTGCAGGGGACATCTCTCACACCAGGAGTAAGCTTGCAGTGACCCCAGCCCTTCTGGTGTCTGCTTGCTCCCCTGTTGTGCTTCAGTGTTTCTGGGGTTCAGCCCAGTCCCTCCAGGATTAAGCCTGCAGCACGTTTGGAGTCTTGGACAACCCAGTCCCCTGCATTTGAGTCCCACCTATGCAAGTGCATGGAAAGCTTTCCAGTGAGATTGTCACTGAAAAGATGAGGAATTTAAAATTTAAAGCGGAGAGGTTTCTATAGAAAACAAGGAAAGAGAAGAAGGAAGGAAAAAAAGGAATAGAATGTTGGAAAATAGGAAATGTGATTTTGCACCGTTTAAATTAAAAGTTTGGGAATAATGCACACCTCTTGTTGGTGGCAGCATTTTAAACAAAATCATGGAATCATTAAAGTTGGAAAAGACCTCTAAGATCATTCAGTCCAACCATCAACCCATCACTACCAGGTCCCTCAGTGCCACACCTCCACGTTTCTTGTTGAAGGGATGATGACACATCCAGGGATGATGACTCCCCCATGAAATAAACAATGGGAGATGATACTTTCATTCTTTTTAACATTACCTCCCTGAACAGCAAATGGTAATTTTTCTGTGAGACTCACACTTACTGTTTATTCATGTTTTCTAATTTGTTTTTTAATTTCATACAAAAAAAAAAAAGAAAAAAAAAAAAAGTAAATTACAAATTCCAATGGAGAAAGTACCGTATTTTTTTGTGTGTAATTTCTCTTTTGAGTACCTCCTCTAACTGAATGCTGAAGGATATTTGTTAAAAACTGTGGAACTGTATTATGAGACAATACTCAGCAAAACAGAAGAATTTGTTTTCCTGTACAGTGTTTCCATAGGCAATTTCCTGAAGATGCTGAGATTTGCTTCACAGCTTGTACCTGGAGCTAAGGATGTTTCCTAGAAAGGACAAGACTTTTGCAGAAGTATGGTTGACAAGATTTTATCTACAAAGAATGTGAAAATCAGACCTTGTTAGATCTGATGGTACAGCTAGAACTGCGTACACTGGGCAGATACAAGACATAGTTAAGCGTGCTATCACTACTAAAATAATAATATACTAAAAAGAAAACCTGAAAGAGCTATCCATAAATGATACGAGTTCTATGATGGGATTATGTGTATACAGCTGGATATTAGGTTTATTATTGAAGTATAAAGGTTACCTTAATTTTATGAGAGGTCTATTCTTTCTAGATATATAGACAACATAGAGAAATGCCTTATAAAATAGGTTTTGTTGTGGCCTGAAGAAGCAGCTTATCACAGGTCGGTAGAATATTGCATTGATCTCTGCTGTAGATAATGAGACTGCCTGGGAGTAGCAGTCTTGTCGCATGAAACAAATCACCGACGACAAGTCAAACATGATGGAGAGTTTCATGTTTATTTTGAACTGAACTGTCACAGAGGGGCAGAACCCTGTGTCAGCTGGTACCAGGGCAAGGGGAGACCCTGCAGTAGGGAGGGCAGGGACTCTGCAAACAGGGGGAAGCACCTGCTGCACTGGTAACCAGATGGCCAAAGGTGATACTCAGCAGGATGGCAGAGGAGGTGTCCTGCTGAACCCTATCCTGCTGTGGGGCCAGTGCTGTGATGGGATGCTGCGCAGCACCCTGCTGAGCCCGGCAGCAGGGTGAGCAGCTAGCACTTCTCTGCCTCCCTGGCAAAGGATGCTTGTTGCTAAGAGTGCTATTGAAGCAGTAGCTAGGCACCAAGTGAGTACATGCATCTTATTGTGTTAGGTGAAAGGCTATTCCCAAAAATAAAGTATGTTGGCACACTGCGAAATGGCAACACTTAAAAGATGAGCAGGGTTTTTGTTCAAGATCATATCATCAGGTATAAGTGCATGCACATGGCATGCCCGAGTGGCTGCTTGGTTATTTGGAAGGAAAGTGGGTGATATGGATGTACCAACACTGGTGGAAGCACATCCCAGCTGGATGCAGCTGGGGCACCTGAGCTTGTCCTTTGCCTGGGAGCAGGCAGTGCAAATTGCTAGAAATGAGTTGGGGTATTCTGTGATTCTTCTTGTGATTAAACACCGCCTTTCTCATAATATAACATAGCATGAAAATGTGTTCCTTACTTGTTCTTTCTGTTTTTCTTCTTGTTAAGCTGTTCGTCCTCCAGCTCTCTCCTGCATGTAATTACGGTGCAAGGCTTATCCTGTGTATACTTCTTGGCACTCTGCATAGTACTCTTTCTCTCAGTGATTTTGTCTTTGGTACAGACAGATAAAAGGGGGTATATCTTATCTAAGTCAACAGCAAAATGTAACATTTGGTTTTTATTTTCCTTGAAATCTTTACCTCCTGTGTTCCCCACCCTGCCTGTGCCATGCATTCATCCTCTTCTGTATGCAAGACTGAGTGTGGGTACTGTTACAGAGATGGGAAATGTTAGCACAGTGAATGGACAACTTGTGGTGCTTATTCATATAAACTCTCTTCACTGAATTCTCACAGTGCACTCTAAGCTTCAGGGAGAGCATCTCTGCTCCCACTATTGTATGTAGTTTGCTTGCAACAACGTCAGCCCGTGCTGTAGGTGTGCTCTGCACCCAGGACCTGCCATAACAAACAACGATGGTGAAAGAATGAAGAAAAAGAGCCTTGACTTGATAAGTTCCTATGCTTCTTGTTTAGCATTTGAAGATGTTGGGCAAGAGACAACTTAGGTCTGACCAGTTTTGAGTGAGAATTCAGCCATAGCACTATATGGTTTTACATCACCAATCTGTGCTTGGGAATTAAAACTACACATGTGGAAGATAGAGCTTTGTCAGCATGTCAGCCTGGCTGACACCTTCGCACTTGCAGTGAATACTGATGGCCTTCTCCACAGCAGACAATTCTTCTATCATTTCATTAAAACACTTCTGAAAGAAAAGTCTCTTTGATTCTAATTTTTAAAGAAATTTCTTGAGTAGATCAGACTAGAAATGTATGTCCTGCTTAAGAAACAACAACATCCAAAAATTGCAAGAGGAAATATTTAATATTAATGCTTTTCACAATACAAAGCAAGTCTTGGAAATAAACTCTTTCTATGCTGAAGGTGATGTCTGTAATGGCAACTTTCAGGGGGGTTGAACAACACTGATCAGGAATTATTATAATTGTTATTATCAGGCATTATTATGTCTTTCTTGCATGTTTTTGTACTTCTACACAGAGTTACTCTGAGTGTACCATGTTTGATGCCAGTGGATAATAGCACCATTAAAGATTGTGCAGTGGTTTGAACGCCTGGCCTGGGTATCTACACCTGCAGCCTTTGAACAGATTTGTTCATGTCGGTATTTGCAATTCACTGAAAAGTCAAACACTTTGAAATGCTCAAACTGGAAATGTAACTGCTGTGTTTTTCCATATTTTTCGTAATTGAAGCAGAGCAGCCAGTGGCCCTGATGCCCAGGCAGTCCCTATTTCACATCTGGGCCAGGCTGCAGGGCCTGGGGCAACCGGTGGTGTGGGAACCAGTCCCTGGGGCTAGGGCTGTGACTGAGGCAAAATGTGTGCACAGGGCCAGCCCAGCAGTGCTCCTGGGAAGGCCAGTTGTGCCACAAGGCATCAGTGAGCTGCCAGAACGCTGGTGGGCTTCGGATGGCAGTTCCCTTGCTCTGGCAGAAGCTCGCTAAAGCTGAGCTATTTCTTCAAAGCGTTTGTTCTCAGTGAACTTAGAGACAAATTTTCCTTGTCTTTCTGAAATTTTGGGTGCTGTCTCCCTGAAGCTCTGTGTGTTTCTGGTGTTTGAGATGGAAGAATGTCCCAAACGGTGTTTGTGACAATTGCTTTTAGACCTGCTGTTGTTGTCATTGCATGAACTCAGGCGTTTAAAGGCGTGTTTCATGTTTGGAGCGGAGAGTTTTTATACCACTCTATGAAATACATCCTTTGATCATCCTTTTCTGTGGAACCATTGTCAAAATGAGGGGTCACAGCTTGGGACTTCTGCCCTTAATATGACTTAATAAAAGCCTTCTGATTGCTTATTGGTTTCCTTGTCACAGGGGTGATGAAGGTAGTTTATCCCGCATTACTCACTCTAATCTGACACCTCATATACGGTCTGTTATCAGAACAAAAAGAAAAAGAAAATCCTTCATAGATGCTTCTTTGGGAGGCTTCAGAAATAAGATTTCAACAATGCTGCGTTTTTTATGACAACATAATTAGAGCTTCCACCAGATTGTAAAAACTCAATTTGTTGAAAACCGTAAGCTGATTTAGGGTCAAATCCCAGAGTTTTTATTCATTCTTACTGCTGATTTCCTACTGATCTCACTGACATAACTCAAATTCCATCTTTGTTTTCTAGCAAAGTGTCCCTGTGCTTTTTTTGCTTGTTATTCCAAGAAGCAATCTACCATCTCACAAGCTGTATTTCAGAGACGTATGTTGAAAAGATGTTACTACTGCAGCTAACTGAGCAAAATAGGATCTTCTGTGCCTGTGATGCTGACTTTAACATCCACTTGATGCTATAAAGATATGAAGGTTAGCTTGAACCCTGATAATCTCTTGTAATGTACCCTTGTGTCAACAAAGCCACAGGTGCGACTGGGGAGATAAGATGATAATTTTGAGTCTATTATGTGTTCTCCCTTCTTCTTCTCACAGTAATGCTTTTAAAAGTTCAAATCTCTAGTAAATAGAACGGTGAACATGTTTTCTTTCCATTTTCCTTTCTAAAATGATATCTTGGGGTTATTTTTCAGCTAATACTGATCAAATTGGTGGAATTTACAAGTACAAAGATATGTTTTCCAACTGCTGGTTTGATTTAACCTCAGGCTTGCATCTGAGAGCCAGGCTGCGTTCAGTGTGATCTGGAGGACCACCTGCAGAGCCCCACTGTTGCAATAATTCTAAGGGGATCATTTCAGTGAGCTGAACTGCTCTTTTGTGGAGGATTATTAGTGTGTACACCAGATACAGAAACACGTTATTCTGCAATCTTGTTTCTAGGTCAAAAAACACTGGTAGACCCCAGTGATGTTCCCTGAATTATATCTCTGAAATACTCAGAACAGGAAGAAGTACTAAAACTTCATTTTCAAGCATCAGAGGGTTCAGATAAGATTCTGAACTCACACAGAGAGGGCATCATTGATTAAGAACTTGCTGGGATTTCCTAAAAATCATTTTGTTGGCCTCAGTAGTGTTTGGGGAGATGCACCTCACTATTACATTACTGTTAAATTACAGTGACCCTTTGAGACACCACCTGTCCCCAGGAGTCCCTTTGAATGGGATCACACTGGAGAGTTTCCAGACTGACAGATTCAGAACAAGACACATCTGACATACAGACAGCTTCACTGCAGATTTCTGTGCTGCACATGCAAGGAGATTTTCTGAGCTCATTCTTTCTTCTTGGAGCTCCAGCTTGGAGGGCGATTCTTCTGTGCTTTGCTGTCAGTTCTCTACAAAGAGAAAGGTGGCTCCTAGATCTCAACATCCCTCTTTTTACATCACATGTAATTTGAGCTCACAGGTGAATTTTTGCAACAGACCGGGAGACCGTGATCACTTTCTTCAGGAAGAGGCTGCAAAGCTATTTTTCTGTATATGAGATAATTTCTTAAAACAAACTGTGTTTTCATTGCTTGGAAGTTCACAGCTTTCCAGATCTTGATATTGTAGGGAACAGAGCATTGAGATGACAAATAGCTTGTAAGCTTTTAACGAGACAAGTAATATTTCATATCAGAATAGCTGTAGTATCTACTCAGAATGTACCTTTACAGTAAATTGCTCTTATCCCTCATTTGAAACAGAACTGGATTCAGCACTCCTTTTCTAGGGGGTTTTCAGATCTAGATGCTGCAGCTTATTGAAAATATTGAATTTGATCTTGTATGATGCTGAACCCCCTGAAAAACCACCGAGAAGTCATTGTAAACAGGCACAGTTCAGTGTGTCCTGACACACAGCAGTGCTCTCAAACTGCTTTCTGCACTTTCCAACATGATCTGCTCTTCAATTTTCCCATTCCCTCTCTGCCATTCCTGCTTCTCTGGGTTTTCTTCTAGTGAAGTCTCATCAAAAAGTGTGTAAATAGGTTTTTTTGTGTGTGTATTTAAAACAAAATAAATATGCAGGAAGAACGCAACACTAGCATGAAGCTGTTGGGCTTTCCTCTAGCTCACTCTCTTTGCACACTCCTGTCCACTCTCATGGGACCCCATTCTGTGCTGATTCCCTGAAGTAAATAAACCAGTGTAATGCCAAACGTCAGGGCACGTGCTTCCTGCGCTCCGCTGTAGGCAAGATGAATCTACAGTTGCCAAGATGTTTTTCTACAGAGGCAGCAAGCATGTTAGGGACGCGTTTCCTGACTTTCTGCTGGAGATCCATCTCATTTGGAAGCTGTCGAGTAAAACTTCAAATCTAAATTTTTTAATTCATTACTTTTTGAACCAAATGTTTTAGGTTATTTTGTTTGAAGCAGAATGTATTGATAAAGGGAAAAAGAAAGCAAGGTTAAGACTGTTCTGAAGGTTTTTTGTTCCTTTAAAAAAAAAAAACAGTTGTTTTTTTTGTTTTCTATTGGAGTTGTGGAAGCAGAGAGGAACTCTTCAGCTTCATCTAAGCAAGACAAGGTCACTCAGATTGACATAAACATGCATTCTCTCTTGCTACCGTGGGAGATGTAATCTATTCGTTTTAATGGCCAGTGAGCAAGGGCCGCGTCAGTGTTCTGTTACTGCTGTTCTGCTCCAGTTCATGCCCCAAGGCATGGGTCACACTTGCATGTGGTGACAAAAATTCTGTTTTAGACAGGACTAAATGATAAAAGCTTTAATTACAAAACTCAGTGAAAAAAATAAGCGTGCTTGAAGGAGAACAGTCACCCATCTCTCTCAGATGGTGATGGCATTGTAAATTACAGAACTGGGCTACAGCAATTTTGACGTAATTCCCAATGCTGTTGGAAGCTTTGCATGTGATTTTTGAGCCTCTGGCTTCACATGCCCTGTGTCTCTGCTCCTCTGCTTTGAAATGGGGTAATGATATTGCCTTCCTCTACCCTTTGACCGCTGCAATTATGGGGTTGGAGGCCAGTAGCACGTTGTGTTTCTACAGCACTTAACAGATGCTTTGTGCTGCATAAAATACCAAGCTACTTTATATCAGTAGCTTACAGAGTAAATGAGGGAGCAAACCGTCAAATGTTTTCCGAATAACTCATAGAAAATATATGAAATTAATTTGAAATGTTTAAAAATAGCCTGACTTTTAAAATTCATTTCTAATGATAAATGGGGGTTTTATAGAATGTCAGTTTTGTGAAGCAACCGTCCAAGATTTTTAGAAATCTGTTTATGGTAATATGTGGTATTTTAATCCATGTCATAACCTCATGAAACACATCATCCAAAGTTGCTCTATTAAATGAGTTTTTATTTTTCAATTAAATTGCAATCTTTTTTTTTTTTTTTTTTTTTTTAAGAAAACACTTTACATCATGTTGTCATGACAACAGAATTTGCTCTTAGTTTGAAATGCTGACATTTCCCCCTGTAATGCACCCACTGCTCACCCCCTCCCTTCTTGGTCAGTTCTGATGGTCTCTGCAGGTGAATGTAAATCTGCAGCTGAGCTGGGACTGGAGGAGGCTGACTGCCATATTTTTCTTTTTCTGTTTGTGAGTCTGTGTAAGTGGGTAATCATTTCAAAGCTTGGGGATACTGTTGTATCAACATTCGTAACATAATTCAAGAGAAGCAGGAATGCAAGGACGTTTTCTATATCACCAAAAGACATCTAAACTGTCTCTCAACCAAATATTTTTCCTGGAACTCACCTTCAAGCAGTCTTGGGCCTCTTCCAAATGATGCTAGGAAAAAGAAGAGGGGAAAAAAAGAAAAAAGGAGAAACAGCCTATGATGAAAGTATAGGAGACCTAGAATGAGCTGCAAAGACAAGTATATTCTATTTTGTCTCATTATCCTCTGGAGATGATCATGAAATTGAGTACATGAATATGAGTTCTACAGTCCTCAGGGTGTTCAGAAGCAATTCACATATTTTCTCTTCCCCGAAGAGAACAGGTGATGTTGAGATCTAATTGTAACAACTCCTAGAAATTTGTTTTACACTCAAAGTAAATGAAGGCCCTAGTAAGTGAAACATGGAGTTGTCATCAACAGCAACATTTAAATGCCTATTTCATGCAGCTTCACTGGTTGTCATGAAAATGTAAGACCTGAAAATGACCTGTTGGTGCAAGACTACAGACATTGCTTCCCTCTCCTAGTGTTAGCGATCATGACAACTTGTCTCTATCTTCCTTTAATCTCTTGTGTGCTAAATGTATGTACCTTATTAAGCAGAGCACTGTAAAACTTCTTAAACCATTTTTTTTTTTGACACTTAAATATTCTTCTGAATGTATGGAAAGATGTTTGTAGATGAAGCGGGTTTCTGATTTGGGATGGACATCAGAAACAGCTGGGAGAGAAGGGGACAAACTGAAAAAGTAGAACATGACTGGCGAGGCTTCATATGAGTAAGTGCTAATACTGGAATATGCCTCAGTTTTAAAATCTCTGAGGATATAGATGAACTTTGTGGACCTGATATAGTTCTGCGTGTGAGTTAGAGCAGATTGTCTCACATCTGCCTCCTGTAGGGTTTTTTATCATCTTCTGAAACATCTGGTACCAGCAACTGTTAGGATACTGGGTGACAACATACTGTGAACATGGTCTACGTTGGCTATTATTTGTTTTTCTGCAGACTATTGTAGATAGAAGAGTCCAATGGATGGCACTAGCATAAAATAATTGATGTGGCTTAGGGGAGAAGCTGAAGTAGCAAAGTGAAAGAGTAAACAAAGGACTGATGCAGCCCATGGACAGTTTGCCCTGATTCAGCAGCTTCTGAACTGGTTAATTGGTATTGATCACATTAGTTAAATGAGAATACTGTTCCATATGCAGGACGTAGGCATGGTTAGAACTTCCTTGCAAAACTTTATGTTCCACTCAAATATTGAGGCGTCACTTAAAATCTGTGAGCAGGAAATAGAAAAAAAATAAAATGTTGTTACATATTACTAATATTATTACATTTTTTTCTATTCTTTCATTTAGTCTTTCATAATATATATATATATATATAACTAGGGAAAATAATGGTAAGGGACAGCTCAGAACAATACTTCAGCTGCATGAAAAAACATCAGATCTGGAATTTGTGCCCTTGAGCTGAAGGAAATCTCGAGCATCTGATAGAAATGAGCACTGGAGTAGTTTCATGGCTTGGGATGCACAAGGTTGGCTACTGTAGATTCTGAATTTTGTTATGATCAAACGCAGCATGTTCAGCACCTCCTCTGTTGTAGATGAGATATGACCTCTAAGTTTGATTTTTATTAGCTAGTGATTATTCTCTACTTTTCACCAGAGAAAACTTCTGATGAACATTTTATTAAACAGGATGTAGGTCTCTGAAAAGTTTTGATCCCAACTAATTGACTTTTTTTTTTTTTTTTTAATAGGAAAATCTTAATTAAAAAACCTTCAGCAAGCTGCAGTTATAAGCCCTATAACTTTGTTGCATATGTGGCTCTTTCTACCTCTTTGCGTAAGGCTTTCCACACCAACACTGTATCAAAATGAAGACTGGGGTGTGTGTGTATGCTTGAAAGTGAAGATAGATTAGCTAAGCTAATGAGCATAGATGAGCTTAATTAAAATTAATAATGAATTTAGAAATGAGAAAATAATTATGGCATGAAGTAAAACAGCAAGAGGAATAAACTGCAGCAGATTATAAAGCTGCCCTGGGAAGCTGCCAGAAGCCTGCTTGCCCTTGGCTTGCAAAATGAAAGAATCAAGATGACCATATAGCCCACTACCAGTGTCAAGCATAAGAGAGCTTTGTCACCGAAGAACTCATGTTTGTGTCAGTGAATGAAATCCCACTGTAGTCCAGTCCCCTCAGCCAATATGTTCTACCATAAGGCAATGCGCTACTAACATAAGGGCCCCTGCTTGCAGAGACTTCAGCTGACTTTTTTTTTCATTAGGTCTGAATCTAATCCTAGATGTCCAGTTAGAGTAACTCCTACACAAAATACAAAACAGTATGTTTTCTCCTTCAACTTGTTTTCATGGCAAAACAGAAAGAAGTACCAGGAAGTCAGCTTGGGAAAAACATCCCTGGAGTGCTGCACCCTGGTGGAAAGCTTAGGGTTATTGTTTGTGTATTCAGGTTTCTGCTTCAGCTGGGACATTCAGACTTCCCTCGTGTTTTCAGCCTTTAGCTGATAATATATCAACAGGATGTCAATAAATAGGACTTCTCTAAAAGGCAAGTTTTATCGTCCTTTCTCTCCAATTCTGATCATTAGTCTGGTTATGACAGGTCGCTCCTTTGAAGCATTGCCAGTGGTGAGAATTTAGCTGAGGTGCTTATGTCAAGATTCAAGCTGTTAAAAGTCACTGTCAATCACTGAAAGGTGAGTCTTGCTCCTTCTGCTTATCTCCTTTTATGACTGGTTTCTTCAGAACCATAACTCTGTCCCTAAAATATGTTCCATCACATTTTTCCTAAACACAGAAGTTTGTGTATGTGGCTGTGGGAAGCAGATTAAAAGCTTCCTCAAAGGTATTTTAAGAGCAGAGTTATTTCAGATTCTCTCTGTTTCAATTTTTGGTTCAGAGAATCATCCTTGATAATTCGTAAAAGGAATCACCATTCTTCAGAAAGCTGAGCCATGCCAGGCGGACTGGGCTATACGGAGCCCCTGTCTGCGCAGCGTGGGAATCTCCATTCATGGGAAACCTTTTTTTAATCTTCTCCAGACTCTCAAAAGACTTCTTTCCTCTGCACTGAAGTTCTTGTAGCAATGGGACTGTAGCATTTCTGGAAGAAATTCTCTGCCACACGTTCCAGATTTGTTCAGCTGGAGGGGATTTATGTGGGCTGTTTCAGTGTTGCTTCATTCGTAATAGTTAAGAGTAACCTCAATGATTTTTTTTTTCTAGTGGGCAAATTTGTTGTCATGTTCACCTTCTCTGTCAGTCAGCTCATTTATTTTAATTTCTATCTTTTGAAAGAAACCAAGGTCTGGTTCATATGAATTAAGTGAGCCAATATATCTAACTAATGCCTTATTGGAATACAGTTTGCAGTGGCTCCAGATCTTCTCTCTTTGCAGACGGTGATGTAGTAGGAGAGTGAAAAATGTCTGCCCCTTCCAAAAATCGTATTTGTTGGGCTGGAACTGGTGTTGTGATATTGCACCGAAGCTGAAAATTAAGCTACCAAAAAAAAAAAAAAAAAAGAATTCCTTTTGAACAGTGCTAGCTGTAGGTATTGGACCCATCCCAGATCGTTTACTGTTACTGCCTCAGATAGCATCTGAGAAAGAGATATGCTTCACCAGAGGCATCACAAAAGTCGTTAATTTTATACTATAGTCCTTTTCTCATTTTAGTTTAATACTTAATTTCATTATCCAGTAGTTCAGATGGTCACTTTATTTTCAATAGTGGCTAGATGTAGGTATCTGGCTCCTTTTCAGATTGTTTCAAGGGGTATTTGCAGATAAGATCCTCACGCACAACACTAGAAACTGGTGCTTATTTCAGTCCCTTCAACATTTTATAGGGTTGTAAATTTCCTGATTACAACATTAATTCCCTATTGAAAGATGGGAATGATGATCATCTCCTGCTGGGGCGTAGCATTCTCAATCCAGGTAAATGTAAGAGTCACCCTGTAGGTAGAAGAAAGCACGTCTTCATGTGAGTCAGTTCTGTGGCCCTCAATCACTCTCTCCTCATTTAGTGAAGGGTGTATCAAAATTGGGAATGTGAAGCTCTGTTTTCTGTAGCACTCTGCAGTGAGCCGCCATTGCCCTCCATGGTAGCGGGAGGCTGGCTGGGCATCAGCACTGCAGTAGGAAAGCACCCGTAGCTTTCACAGCCCATCAGCCAACCCACAAGGGCAGGGTCCCTGTGACAGGTCTTGTGTTTCTGCCGTTATCAGAGGCTTTGGAAAAACAGGTCTGATGCGATGGAGAACATTACTTCTGTGGCAGTGTTTAATAGTACATGAATCAACCTTCAAGCCAAACTCGAGTTCTGAAGTCTTTGAAGTTTTCTCATAATCACTTTTAGTTGAGTTCCTCACTACTTGGAAATAAAAGGTAATGCTAACAGAAAATTGCTGAAATTTAAATTGCTCGTACACCCACAGAAATGCAGTGGGTTTGGAATTTGACTGATGCACAAAGGCAAGGGATTCACAGCACTTTTTCATAAACACTTTGAATGGTGAAGCTAACGCATGGTTTGTGATAAGGAATGAATTTAATATTTTGTGACCAAGGCAGGACATGATAGGAAATTTTGCTTTCTGTGAAGAGCTACATATATTTAAGGGAGAGCATAAATAAGGACCTGGAGAGCAGATTAAAGGAACCTGAAGGAAGAAAGCTGGCATCTGAATCATGTCAGGGTTTTACAAAAACTGATCTATTTTGTTGATCACAGCACATCTGTAAAATTTGCTCTGAGCAGAAAAGAAAATGAAGGCCAGTGTCAAAAGCACAAAAATATGTTACTAGGCTGGGTTAATGAACAATTTGAAGATGCTAATTTTCCTTCCCATTCGTTTTGCTGCTGATTGATCTTTTTTGTAATTACTAACGAAATTTTAAAATACCAGAATTACTCTGATTTCAGTTCATTATATGCATTTTTAAAAGCTGAAATACTGTTTGGGTTTTGTGTTTGTGCTCGTGCTTTTAAACAAAATTTATTTAACTGAAAAGGGAATTTTGTTTTTTCAGAGATTAAAATATGATGAGATTAGAAATCTTGCATGCATCCCCCCCTTTCTCCTTCAAGTCCTATTTGAGCCTTTGTGTAAACATAAATTTTCTTTGAAATAACAGATGTGTGGGATGCATGGTGAGCAAAACAGCAAAATAACATGATTGCTATTTAATCAAAGCATGAGGGTGTGAAGCTGCCTTCCTGTTGTTAGCAAGTACTGCTGTGTGTCTTGGAAAATTGGGGACTGTTGCAACAACTGGTAGAGTTTTTGTGTATCACATTATGTGAAATGTGACTGTATTCCATCTATTAAAAATAAATATTTATGTGCAAGAGTAGACAGGAACCCAAATTATTTGCTCTGGATCACAATCATAAGAGAGTTTGGTGCTGGAAGTCTCCTTTATCTTTGATGCTAATGCTGTCTGATGGTCAGTGTGCTGCTGCCTATGGTTTACTGGGGAGCAGGCTTCCAACAACTGTGTGTTTTCCCTGATGAGTTTCTTGTAAACTTATAATCCAAACCTCAACTTCTGCTAATATATCATGATCCAATGTGTGAAAACTTGGGCTTTTTTTTCCTAATGCTGTGGCTAACTTGTTGTGAAGGGCCTGGATGGCACAGCCCATTTCTGAGGGCCTGTGTATAACTCAGATGTATTGGCTGTCTGACGTTCACCATTCCTGTCTCAGTGCGTCTTGCTCTCCCCATAAAGCTTCTCTTTGTGATACAGTTCTCAGAAAGTTGTTAATCAGTTTGGATTTATCACAGTGCACAGTACAGTTTTTGGTTTATTTCTTCTTTGTTGTTTTGCTTGAATTGGTTTCAGTCATCGTCATAATACTCTGTGGGTACAGTAGAGAAAACAGGGCAGTTGACCTGAAAGTATTCACATAATGAGTGAAGTTGAACTGTTCCTCTGCTTGTTGTCAGCCATGACTCATTATAACAACATGTGGAGCCTCTTTCCTTGAATGTCACTGTTCCGAAGAGGTTGCTGGTGAGGTTATCTCTGGTGTTCTCATCTGCGCTTTCCCATGCAGTGTCTCATAAACTTCGATGCTGCCCAGTTTAAATTTCTTCTACAAAAATATGGCTGTCTTACAGTAAGTGTAGATATGGATGGTTTCAGCTGACTGGCTGGCTGGCAGAACAAGTTGTTGGTAATGTGCTCCATCTGCTTTATGTTCTGCAGGATCCAGTAGCAGTTGGTAGCAAGACTACCAAGGCAGCAGCCCAGATTTGCTTTGTGTCTTGTATGTAGGCATTAAGGGAGAAGAAACAGAGGAAGGAGCATAATATTTCCTTTCAGTCTCCTCATGAGCAAGTAAACACCCTAAAGAACATTAGAAAGAATTTAACTTGGGTGTGACTGAAAATTTGAGAGATGTTGTCTGGGTAGTCGTTTAAGTAGTGCTTTATTGCATATCTCCAGTATCAAAATCTAAATACATCCATGCAGTTTAGTTCTTTAACAGAGCATTGAACAAAACCACATTTCAGTTGTTTCTACAGCAATGTCTGTATTTTACTGAGACACGAATATGCCCTCTGAGCTACCCTGGCTGTGAACCTGGCTTTAGATCAGACATAGGTAGGAACTGCTACTTGAACAAACTAATTTAGAAAATTCCCAAACTTAGATTTATTTAGATTATTATGTTAGATTTATTTTCAGATTTCTCTTCTGAAGTTCAAATGTAATATAAGATCTTTTTTAATTCTTAATTTGGTTGTTATGAAGCATAGTTGCAAAGCCTGGAGACTGGAATCTCGGTCCTCATGAGCATTGTGTTAGCAGCAGCAGCAGGAAAACTTCCACAAGTCCCAGCTGTGCTGGGGGAGAATTGCTGTGAAAGCCGGGAGAAAACACTGCCTCCCTGATCAGATTCTCCAGTCTTCTGCTGGGCCTTTTCGCCAAGGCGCTTGCATGATAGAGATATTTCCTAGCTAGGTACCAGCTCTTGAAAATGATCTGAAGTGGTGAAATCCCTTTACATGCACTGTTATTAAGAAGATCTTTGAATTGCCCCAGGTTGGGCAAAATTCAACTGACTTCCCTTCTAAAAGCAAAAGGCTCCTTGTCTTATTACCACTTCTGAGTCATTCAGGTGCTAAAATACTAAAAATCCAACAGTTTCCATAGTGACTGTTCTTATTTAATATTTTCCTTCTCCTGTCCTCTGTCTGCCTTTAGATTTGCTATTGCTGTATCATTTATTTTCTTCCAGCAATTGCACTAGACTGATGGTTAAAACAGCGAACTCTGGAGACCAATTTCTCCCTTCAGTATATGCCCGTAGCTGCTTTAATGTTAATAGAAATCACATTTGTGGAGAAGCTTCATCAGTTTGTAATTTACCCCCTTCATGCCAGAAAAAAAGAAAGTAGTTTATTAGCATTACACACATATCCTTCTGCTAACGTCAGCTCTGTCCAGTCTTTACAGTTCCTTGCCTCAAAACCTCACACTTTTCAGGACTTGACTTTTTTTATTATAAAAACAATGTGTAATTCAACCCACATTTTCTTTGGCTGCTTGTACAGTTGTAACTCCCAGAGCATTCCATTTGCTTCATTGACTGGGTTCTGGTATTAGCAACTCCCAGTAACTTGCTGCAGAAGATTCACTCCTACTGGGTACATTCAGGAAAGCACCGCTGGTTTGACAATGCTCGTTATGCAACTGATTTCCATAGCCTATCCCTGTTAATGAATTCAGTACACAGTTATAAGTGCTGCTTTTAGAATGGTTTAAAACCTTGACTTCAAACTGTTAAAAATGGCAGCTTCCTTTGTTTGTAATAAAAGTCTCTCAAAAAGAGACTCAAAACAAGATGTGGCTTAAGAAAATGACAGGGGAGATCTTTTCCTCGCAGTATGGTATTGATGATATTGGATTCTGTAGGAGGAAAGCACAACCTTCAAGATGCAGCTCAACTACAATGAAAAAAGAGGCAGAAAAGGGCTCATGTAAGCCCACCTGAGACACAGGGGACGACAGAAAACAAATGTCACATTGATCCTTAGTCAAATCTAACCCTAGATCGGCTAAAACCAGGATTCACCTACATTTACATCATGTTTCTGGTATTTGCTGGCAGTGTGTCATGTGGCTTTAACAGGGGAAGGGGAGGAGGGGTGAGCATCCCACTCCAGGTACAGATTTCTGAGCATACGTAGTCCCTGCAAACAGTGGTTTTGACAGAGACACCCTCCCCGTAGCACAGCAGTGCCAGAAGCTCCCGTTCTTTCCTCGTGGCCGTTTGCTTGACACATACAAGTGTACTGCCCTTTGTGAATTTACACTTCTCCCTCTCAATCTGTTCTACCGGCCCTCTCTCCCTCCCCCCTCCCCCCCCCCCCCCCACCTTGCATGAGGCAGGAATTGATATATTTTTAACTTTGCATCCGTGTGGGTGCGTGTGACTGGCAGGCTGCCAGCGTCTGTTGTTCCTGAACCCTTGTCTTCAATCATTTTGGAAGTAAGCCTTGTAGGGAGACGCTAAGCAGGGATGAAAAAGGATTTCAACCTACCTGCTGTGTGTGGCAGTAACTAATCACTTAAAAGGAAAATGTGCAGATAAAGTTTGGTGCAGAATGGAATAAAGCAGCGCTATTCAATGTGTTCTTTTAACTCTCGACTGTGAAATATTTGTGTATTCAAAAGCTGGAAGCTGGAAATTACAGCCAGATTTTGTGAGGCCAGATGATGTTCTGGCACCCCTATTCTCTGGCTCTGTTTCTGCCCCATAGAAATACTGCAGAGGTGCAACAGTGGCCATGTTAAATGACAGCTCTACTAGGAGAACGCATTAGGGTTAAGCCATACCATTGATGTGGTTGGTTAACCTAGGCAGGACAAAATATGATCACCTAAACTCGCTTTCTACCTGGTGATGCATGCTGTGCCCCTCTGTGAATTAGGACATAGATACGGTGGTGTGAGAGCAGCCCATTCACGAGCCTTGGAAAGATGTCTCCCCTTCCCAGGAAAGTTTGTTATCTGACGGCAATAAGATATAAAGCATAAAGGAAATGGAAGATGTTGTGGTATGATGTCTGCCATGCAGATAGAAGTGACAGCATTCTTCTGTTATTGAAGATACAAGAAAACTGAAACGCAGTCTAATGTGAAGGCACTACTCAGCACACTTTCTCACTAGCAGACTATTTTTTTTCATGTGAATGCATTCTCACAGTAGCAGTTGAAAGCAGCACTCACAGTACCTGGCTATAGAATCTGTAACCCAGCTTAGAGAATACTAGGTTCCTCTGTTTATCTATGATTTAATGGCCTACTTGTGGCTGCTGTTATTGCAGTTGCCTAAGAGAATAGTCAACATGGATGGTGGAGCATAGTTCAGACATTATTGAGGCTGTAAATCAGATAAACTTGGTTTTCTTCAGTGACACCTCTTTGTCCCTGTTCCTGCACCTGGAATCACAGTAATACCTTGCTGTTTCATACAGTATGGATCTTAGAGTGATTAAGAAACCGTAATGAGGTATTTCACCTGTTCAGCCATGCAGGAGGTTCAGTGAGCACAGGATGGTTGCTTTTGTAGTGGTTGAAGCAACAACACAGAGGTGCTGGGAGGATTAATAGTACCTGCGAGACATTCTGAAGCTGCAATATGCCAGTTTTCACACCTGTATGTAATTTTGTTGTATTCAGATACTTAATTATATCATAATTATTGTCTGATTTAGAGCAGCTATGAAACTAGGGATGTTTTGAAAAATTCTGTTTTAGCCTCCATTTTATGTAATTCCAAATTCAGTGGTTCTTTTGTCTTTTTTTTCTAAGGTAAGCTTTCAGTGCTGAGTATATTTCTGTAATCTGCTGTAATGCTGTCCAATATCTTCAGGGCATCAGTTGTGTTTGTCATAAAAACAAAGAGCGTCTGATAGAAGTAAATCTGCTCTTTTAAACAGCAGAAAAGTGTATTGAATATAATGCTTGGTTTTGGAAATCCTGTTTATGCATTGCCTGCTGTAATTAGGCATCAGATGCGTTATGCTATACTTAAAAACCAAAGCCACTCTTTATCAGCATGAATTAATAGTGGAGGCATTTTCTTTCTAATCTCTGAGTGAAATGTTGCTGCTGTTTTGCTCAATTCTGCTTCTTTGCATGATACAAGTAACTGAATATTATCTACCGAAGGATATTTTCGGGTGATTCTCTACAAAAGTAAATCCAATCTTAATAATTAGACTGGAAAAACAATCAAACTATTTTGCTAATTTCCTGCAATATAGTAGGTGAGGGCTGTTCATCATGCTCAGCTCTGTGTGTGGCCAGTAGACTGACCCAGTAAGTCCACTGAAATCATTTCAACTGACTTCAGATTAGGCTCAATGTGATTTGTCTGTCTCGAGGCTGCACGATTTAGTGTAACAGTGGTTTTTGCGCTGAATCATCAGCGGGCAGAGACCGATTTATTACATTGGGAATGGGAAGTCTTTGAGCACAAATCATTTGTCCTCTTACACCAGCGCCTTAGTATCAGATAAGGGGCCAGTGCCTTGTTCCAGTTCTTTTTGGGGAAAAATTAAAGCAACAGCGGTCTGAGATGAGTTCCATTAAACTCATGGACCTTGAAAGACAAATGAAATAGGTGAGTATGGTGGAAAACAACTTGACAGAACTTCAGCATTGGTTCAGTTCGTTGAAGCTTTATGTGTCACTTGTTGAATTGGTTACAGAAAGGAGAGAAAATAGATTGAAAAGTACAAACAAAATAAAGGATCATATGGAGAGGCACTCAGCTTTGTCCTTGTAAAGTAGCTAGTAGCTAGTCCTGCTGCCATCTGCCACGTCTTGCTCCAGAAGCTCATGCCAACATGGGCGTTTGAGGCGGATATTCTTCCTAAACTTTGAAGAACTGCATCTTCCCCTCAAAAGGATGATAAATTCCTGTTAAAAGCATAGATAGATAATATGAATCATATTTGGTTTAAGAGAGAGTTTTCCCCTCGTTGACAAAGTCTAGTTTCAGGAGATATTTAACACAGAACAGAAAAATATAAGAGCATAAAAAATAATTCCACGCAGTTTTTTACTTGGCCTAATTTACACCAGGACAGAAGATCTTGTTTAATCATCTGATATCATAACAGAAATGTGTTTAGTCTTACAGGAAAAAAAAGTCTTTGAGATGAATCACTGAAATAATTGATCTATTTAAGTTCTTCTTGAGACACATTTCAAGGACAGAAGTTATTTCTACTTATCATTAAAAAGACTTGGCACAATGCTACAATGAAATATATGGGAAAAAAAATTAAGTAGGATGAAATTCTTGGTGTCTCAACTCAATGGGATGTTTTTGAGGCCGTTTTGTTTTTAATGCATTTTTTAATTACTTGAAGATTTTGTAGCTACATCTTGTAGTTTGAAGCTAAATCCTTCAGCCCTGAGGATGATGTTTGTATGTGGAGAGAATTGGTTTAGAACTGACTTTTGTGATTGAGTTAATTAAAAATATATACATATTAAAAGAGCACACAAAAGAGGAGACCATGCAGCTTACAAAGGTTATGGCTTTCAGTTTAAAGCTTTGTTTTTTGTAGGTACATAGGGATTTCCATACTCAGAAAGATGAGTGATTTTTCTACATAAATTATTTCTGAAAGTGGTCAGCACTACATTCTTCTGGAAGGTACGACAGTGACACTTTCCACATTTCTCAATCACATCCACATTTCTCATTACATCTACTTGCTATAGAGATGCCGAGTGCAGGTAGGACAGCCTGCAGGACTTCCTAGCACATGCTCACTGAGCAGTTTGATGTAGAAGAAATTTCTTCCTGGCCTGAAGCACTTTGTGGCAGCCAGGAAGACAGAGTGCACTGTTGGTTAAACTTAGCTCTCCTCATTCGTTGTAGCTTTGGAGCCTGGCATCTCTAAATCAGGAGGTACATGCCACCACTGTGTACCCCTCTGTGTCATCTTAGATGGAGACGAGAACTGTGCCACATTTATGTGATCTTTTTATGAAAGTTAAGTGCTTGGTCTTGATGACTTAGTGCAGTGCTGACTTGAAAGGGTAACTGTAAGAGGTGGGGGGAAAAAATATTTATTTTTATTAGCATCGAACTCTGTTTTACTTCAACCACACTTGCTTGTTTCCTTACTCATATTTTAGTAAATGGGAGATGGGAGCTTGACTTCCATCTTACAATATCTTCCTGTCTTCTCATTCTCCCCGAATTGAGTCCTGCATATTTCTACATTTTTCACCTCTTACACAACAAAATATACTGAGTTTTTGCAAGAGGAAGAGAAGACCTTGCTCTCATTAGACAGATGGCATTTGAAAGGGCCAACACTGTGTTTCAACGTTGTCAATCTGCAGCTGCAGAAATGCTCGAGTTCTCTGTCTTTCCATGACTGTACCTCCGAGGCAAAGGCTGAGTAGGAAGCAGCTCTGTCTGTAAGAAAACAAATGACACTTTGTCCTATCATTCGAAGCCTGTGAAATCTCTTTAGTGAACAGAATGCTATCCTGAGAGTAAGAAACCCAGTCAGACACCATTTAAAAATGTTTATAAGCCAGCCAGGCATCTGCCCATTCTCAGCTACAGTATTCAAAATATGTTTCCCTTTGCTATCACTTCTAATTGTTTCACTGCAGTGATTACCGAGCTGTGGCTGTGCAAAGCAGCAGCTAGGGACCAGGATGTCCCTTAGCTGAATCCAGCCCAGGCTGTGCAGGGGACTGGGGAAGGTGGCCTTTTGTCAGCAGCTGCCAGCGATGTCTGAGGAGCAGGCACAAGCTCCTGGCGGGCGAGGTATGAGCTGCCAGTCAGGTGCTTTGTGTTGACTGCCAGGTATGGACCAGACCTGGTTTGTCAGGGGGCAGTTATGATCTTTGCCTCCTTCTGTACAGCATTTCTGGATGTTTTCTTCAGTGCTGCAGGAAGACAGACAACTCTTTTCATGTTCCATAGTGCATCCAGACTGTTGCAGTCCAAATTTCTGTTTTCAGAAATTTGTCTCCTGTGTCTCTGCATTTCTTCCACCACCAGAGATACCTCTAGCTTTATTGGCCCAGCCTTTGCTACTTGACTCCTCTCAGAAAGGGGTAGTACTTATGCCTTCTCCCAAGGCAGGTAGCCTGCCAGAAAATCAGTGGTAGTGTTCACAGGTCTGCAGGTGCATTATTCTAATCAGCGATATCCTTTAAAAAAAAATTGTATCTTCACCAGTACTAATAGAACTCTTTCAGTGCTCTATGATATCTTCTCTGTCTAAAGTGAAAATGCTCAGGTATATCATGTATATCAGGTATATGGAATATCTAGACTTGAGATAATTGGATCCTTTGCCATTAAAATATAAACTACTTAGATCATATAGCTCAGATCAATGTATTTATTTATTTTTTTTCCACAGAATGTCATAGGCATACAGTAATAACATTTAGCTGGGTTGGAATAACCATGCCGTAGCCTCTTCCTCAAGCAAGCAGTGCTGTTCTTTGTCCCCTGCCGTGATGCCAGATCTGAGAGGAATTTTGCAAAAAAGAAGAGAAAGCCTCATTTCCCCGTCCTTAATAGTTGTCTGTTTTGTATCAGAAAATGTTTCATCTTACTTCCTGGGTTGTAAACTGAAATTGATTCACTTGGGTTATATTTAAAAATCTTGATGAGTCAGGGAGTTCAAAAATGAAACAAGCCAACCCAACCAACTGAACTGCGACACCAGGGTTCTGCTTATGGGACGTGACAGTTTTGCATCTATCTATCTGCCATTGTTTACTTGTGAATTACTCCTCAGTCTTACTTCACAAAATGCAAAGGGCTGTGAATTAACAGATCCCTGAATCTACTTGTATTTTCTAGACATCTCTGTCTCGTGAAGGCTCCTCCATTCCCCAACTGCAGGTGATAGAAAACCTTCCTGCACAGTCAGAGAACCAGTAGCAATAAATACAGCATTGTTCCCACAGGTTCTTTTCTGTTAGGATGAATGGGAATATATGGGCACAAACCATTTCTCCCTTTTCCCTTGTAGGTCACCTTTGGGGAAAAAAAAAATAAGGGTGTACTGAGTGACAGGCTTGTCTAACATAAGACTCAGCAGCTGTCAAGATTAGCCTGAAGGCCTGGAGGATATGGCCTGACATATGGGTTTCCCAAAGCTCTAGCTGTACCTATTTCTCCATAACAGCAACAATAAATAAAATGCTGATGGGAAGAGCAAAGCCTAATGACTTAAGTTCTGAACTTTACTCCTTCGCGGCCAAAACTTTACTTTCCATTTCCAGTAAACAGCCATCATTCAGTGAACCTTCAAATGTTTTTCAGCTGATGAAAACAGGCCTTTATTGAGCTTAAATATAACGGAGAAAGGCTGGTGCATGATAAGCCCTATCTGTGCACACGTGGCAGGGTATCTGAGTAAGGAGGGTCGCAGCATTTACGGGTTTGATGCCAGCGCATGCCGTGCATTCACCTTCCAGATCAGCAAGGTGTTGCAGGGATCCGGCCTCTCCTCAGCACGTGCAGTGCTGGGTTATAACCCTATATCTCCTATGCTGAAGTTGGGGAGAAAAAAGTTACTAAGTTTTTCAGCACAACTTTTCATTCAAATGTCTTAATCAGCTGGCATTTCTGACTGAGGATCCTTAGTATGTGACAGATGTACGTCTGGTGCACATGGCAGTGGTCATGAGTTTTGATGAGTGCATGCCAGTAACCTGTAGCTGCCATCAGAGCGTAAGAGGAGGGGAACTTTTTTGACATTATTTATTATGGGCCCAGTGGTACCAAGAGATACGGTGTGTGGAGAAGGGGACGGGAGACATTGTTGTCTATTTCCCCGAGGAGTCCAGCAGCTTTACTAGAGCAGGCTCCAAAGGGAAGGGAATTTTACATTTATCAGAAGTGAAATGTTCCACTGTCCTCTTCTCTTCTTACAGCTCCCGTGAGGCTGGGCATTTCTTTCTTTATTTCTGCAGAGTTAATGAATGCTCTGAAAGCTGCATGGAAAACAAAAGAAAAGGAAGACATTTTATTTTGTATTGCATGATGTGGCTCTGGTTGTGCAGAATAAAATGTTTTTCCTAGGAAGAAAACACTATATTGTTTGCATACCCTGGGTTATCTTGATACCCTTACTCTCTTGAAAAAGAATAGATGGAACTCCACTGAGCTCCCAGAAATTCAGCTTATTTCCTGGCCTCCTTTCCTTCCTTCTTGTCTTCTCTGAATGTCCCCTCTGGTCTGCTCCCATCAGACCTGCCCTGCTTCCTTCACCTTTAACTTCTGAAGTAAATTCAGAGGGACAGCAAAGACATCAGTAAGGGCAAATGCAGACCAAGGACACTGCCTTCACTCCTGGTGACACACACGCTCAAATCTCTGTCATATTGAACACCAGCAGCCACCGAGTGATTTCTGAAGGACTGCAAAATCTGACACTGCGTGTGCCCAGATACTTCAAATTTAATTTGACATAAAAGAAAAATCTGCTCCGTGTTCAAGTAGAAATTCTCACTAGGAGGAAAGAAAAAATCCTAATCAGAAATCCATCTTGATAGCTCAATTTCATTTCATCCAGCCTGAGAGAAGCAATTGTGTCTTTTCCTTGTTTACAATGCAGCGGAAGGAAACCAATCACGCACAGTGATGTGAGCTGCAATTAACAGATCAATAGCAACTTCCCCTTAATAAAAGCAACAGTTCTGCGCCAGGCTGATGTTTGATTCCCCCATCACAGTCAGCGCAATGGATCTTCCTTTCTGTGGGGCATGTGTGCCTTGCTAGGTCCTTACCCACGTAACAGCAATAGGTGTGGGGCCTACCCCAGAGATGGGTGGGGGCCCTCCCACAGCCCGGCTCCCAGCACGCCCTCCCCTCCCTGCAACAGGCTGTGTCTTTCTGCACCGCTGTGTAATTACTCACCGCGTTCCACTTCAGTGCCGTGTCTTCCTCATGATTTACCACAGGAATAAATAAGTAGAACAAATCTCCAATGACATAAAATGCAAAATGTACATTTTAATCAGTACAATATTTAGAAATCTACTTGGAGGATGTTTATGGGAAAGTTATTTATTTCTAATGACTGAGAGATGCTCCGGTGGAACTAATTGTGATAGATTATTTTCTTGGCTCTAACAATTTATCTGATAAACTTAACCTACATTTTCCCTCTGCAAATTTTCTAAAGCCCTTGGAATTCTCTAAATGTACGTATTATTTGTAATTGTTTGCCAAATTGCTTTACCAGTGGTTCTTGATCTTGAGGTCATTTGCAAGCTGTCTGCAGCTAGTACTTGCCCATAAATATGAGAGCTGTGTAATTTTATTTAGATTAGTCACGTAGGTATTTAACTGGATGAACAGGGTTCCTGATGTGATCTTCAGTCCTTATGAATTCAAGGTGTACTTCCTGTGGTTACTTCTTGATTCTCTTGGGCCTCATTGGTGCTTCTTTTTTTGCCAATGTCATAACTAATTACTTATCTATTGGAAGTAGACATAAAGTAGACAGGAAAACACAAAAGCCTATTCTGAGCTCAATGTTTTGTTTCTTTTGCAGTGCAAAAATACTGTGGTAATTTAGAATAAATGATAGGCAAATACTTAGGCTCCAGGAATCCTTCACTCCTGCTGCAGTATGCACAACACAGTCGTGGATTTCTTTCTAAATGTAAGGGTATGGTCACTGGTGCTCTTACATTCAGAATTCTCACTGACTTCAACTATATGGAAAGTGGCTGAAGGTTAAGTGTATAGATAAAAGGTCACCACTAGCCACAAAGTAAGCCATAACTATTACGATTTTCATTTAACAACTTCAGAAGCATTAAATTAATGAATTCTCTATTATCCTTTCCCAGTAAATGCATTCTCAGTGTGATAAGAGCATCAAGCAATAGTCAAATGTATGAATATAACCCAGATAAGAAAAACAGCTGACACCTGGGCACAGGAAAATGAAAAGCTAACTTTTCCTGTAATGCAATTAATTCTTGAAACAGTTAAGGTTTAATTGAATGGGAAAGCATCACAAGATAACTTTATTCTTGTCATTGGGTCATTTTTACCTTTGTATGAGAGGTGCCATGCTTGATAGAAACCAATTAGAAATGAATTTAATTTTGCAAATTATTCATTTAATCTTTAGTTCTCATTTATCAGTCTAGAAAATAAGGTAATTGAAATACATACTGAACATGAATCAAGTGAAATAAGTTGTAAGAGCATTTGAAATTAGTTTAAGAACTTTACGTCTTCTGTGCCACCAGGAAGCATCTCCAAAGACATTGGCAGCTGCCATTATTTGACATACGCTCTTCAAAATCCCATTTATTCAGCAATTTATTCAACCACAAGCCTATTTCTTTGTGCTGATGTTCAGATCTGTAAATCAGATCTTAGATGGGCCCTTACATCAGTTCAGAAGATTAGGTGAAGGGGAAGATACAAGGTCAGTGAACTGTGCCAGAACAGAAGTAGCCATTTTACAAAACTGGTGAAACTTCCCCTGTCTTCTGCTGGGCTTTTCTTTGTGCATGTTTTCTTCACTTTCTAGGTTCTGTATGTGTCATTGCATTGCTGCTGAGGGTAAAGGGGCTCAGTCCCCACGTGCTACAGGTGGAAAGTACATAAACTTTGTCTGCGCCTTGGCATTTGCTGAACAGAATGTAACAGAACTGCATGAGCTGTTCACTGAGAAACTCAAACCCTTCTTTCCACCTTTTCAGTGATCCCCAAAACAGTGCTGTCCCATATCCTGCCTCATCAATCCTCCCTGGTTCCTGGCTGAGTGTCTGCATGTTCCTCACACTGGAAAATCTTGGCAGAAGGCAGCTCCCAGAAAAGTAGGATTTTATTGGTCCATAGAGTTCCTTGTGATTTCTCTAGTGCATTAGTGTGATGGGTTGATACATAGAAATCAGTTTCTTCTCAGTTCTCATACTGCAGCCCAGTCTGAGCTCCCATGTGGATAGGGCATGCTGTCCTGTGCAACATGGTGTATAAGCACAAACTCTGAGTTGGCATATTTATGTTATGATGTGTTTCGCCACTGGGGAGTACCCTAAGAAATAACTTGCTATTTCTAAGAAGCCTGATCTAGTGTTAAATTATGGCTCTATTTGGATGACAATGGCACCTGGTGGTTACTGGAAGCAAAGTTTATGCTGTTCTTAAGTTATCATGACACTGCCAGTGTATTACCAGGGTGGAGTGGTGATATATCAACAGCCAAACCTCTGTTCAAGCCAGGCAACAAAAGAATGTGTGAGCTCGGTTGATTTTGTATGTTGGGCTATGTGCACATTTTAAGGCACAAAGTTATAACTGGTTTACTATTCTGAAAAGATATGTTGGTTAAAGCAAAGTAGCCTGAGTACTTCAGTTTCTCTGAATTTAGCAATGAAATAAGTGTTAATTTTGCATTTTGTTTCATGTGAAATTTCTCATAGTGTGCTGAGTTTTTTTGGTTTTATATGGTGAAATATCAGTATTCATTTTCTGCTAACTCAGTGTACTCTGTAATACGAAACATGGATAGAAGTCTCATCAACAAAGAAAACTCATTTTCCTCTTATTTGTATTCAGTTCACGTATTTTTAACCTGGAATAGTAGGAATAGGTTTGAGAGATTCAGGTATAATGTTCATAAGATCTTAATGAACGTGTGAAGTGATTCCTTCACAAATGTCTACTTATGAGTTCTGCACAAGGTCAGACTTTGTCGTTATTGATTGGGAAGAGAATTAAAATGCCAGAAGTTGTCCAGTTTATTATCAAGCTACTGAAACTATCTCCTCTCTGATATTTCAACAAAGGAGCCTCGGGCAATCACAGTAATTATTCAGAAAAGCAAATCTCAACTACTTTTAAATGCAAAATTCTCTGTCCTAGTCAAATGATTGTCAGCAAGGGATTACAGCATTATAGAAGACACTTTGCCCTTCCTTGTGTGTGAATCAATCTTGTTTACATCTGGCCAAGCAGCAAAGACAAAGATTCAGTCAACAAATTCTAGAGATCAGGCTGCAGTGCATGGTCTGTGATGTCAATAAATATGAAAGAATGCAAGAGTGCTCAGCTGAATGCAAGAGTTTTTAGCTGAGATGTGAATATGAAGCACTTGTGAGAGAAATCCATTCACTCAGCAAGACCTGAGTGTATTCTGTGACAAGCTTCAAGTTATTGGTCTTTTCAATTAAGAAATTATCTCACGTAGAAAAGTCTCTAACATATTAGATTTTTTTTCATTGAAACTAAAAGATGCGGGTTTGAAAGCACGTGAACGAATGAGACAGTTATATACGGGACATCCAGTTCTTTCTCAGTTAATTGAAGTAACTCTTCTTCCATGTTACCAAAGTAGCTGAGGTAGAATAATAAATGAATGAAAAAATGCCAGTTCAAGGAAAAAATACATCACCCATAGCCTGTTCCCTGCTAGAAAATAAAGGCCACAGGAACAAACTGTCTGTCTGCTGAGTGATTCCAGAAGGCTGGGTCCAGCAGCAAGCAGCAGCTAGGAAATGTCATCCCACTCATTTTTAAAGAGGTGGTCTTGCTGCCTATCTGCAGGAACTGAGATACTAAAGCTGCAGTGATCAACAGGCTGTACAGTTTAAAGACACATGGTCTATTTTCAGCTCAGACTGGGTTCCCAGTTTGCCTGCACTGGCTCTTTCAGGTTCTTGCAGATCATCTGCTGCCTAAAGCAAGGTCTGAGCTCTCTTCTTTGGTCGTAGTACACTGCACAGGGAAGTTGGGCTCTGCAGAACCCAATTCCTCTATGCCAAGGACTGCTATAGTTTTCCTTCTGTAATGAGGCCAGATCTTCTACCTGATAGCACTCCACATCACTCAAGTGACTAGTTCATTTAGGTTTAAATGGTCCTTCTGCTTGAAGGGAAGTGTTGGCTGCTGTCTTCATCTGTCATGACCATCTGCTCTGCTCTTTTTTTCTTCTCAGCATGACTGAAGTAACTTACATATAAGAACAGATTGTGGGACACACATTAACCTCTTCAGAGACTATAAATGATCCCCAAGGAGTGTAGAGTTTACTCTTTAATTCTCTTTCCTTGCAGACACAAAAGCTACCTTATACTACCATTCCTACATCTGAATGTTTCAGGCATCTCAAAACAACTCTAAATTCCTCTTTGGGGCATATTCCATCTTTGGTTTTTACAGACCTTCTATTGACATCGTAGAAAGCTGTGTTCACATATTAAGGACAGCATCTGTTGCAGAGTCAATACTTTTCATTTTTGTCCCATCTTTTCTCTAATAGTGGAAAATCATATTCAGTTAAATGTGTTGTTAAAAAAAAAATAATGTATTATGACTGTTTGAATTCTGCCATTCCATTCACTGCATTAGCTTAGAAATGGCAAACAACATGCAGAGTTCCTTTAAACACTAGGCTGGTTGGAGTCTTAGTTGGATAGGCTTTAAATCTTGCTAGCAGTGATTCATAAAAGTATATTTCATACATAAAGATACAAGTGGAAATATTTCTTCATTTATTAGTATTTAAAAATACAACATGTATTTGTACATTGTACGTTGATCTATATGTCTAGATCATAAGACTGTCGTGCCAGAAGGATGTTACTTATTAACAATCTCATGTTCATCTGTGCATTTATAATACTAGCAGTACTCACATTTGAAATGTTTCAATTGTTATGTAAAAGCTACATATTAATGGTGATGTATTTCAGATGTTTGAATCTTATTAACACCTTGCTTTTCTGTGTCATGCAGACTACAAAGATATTAGGTGAAACTATGTAAAAATCTTTACACAGATATTTGACAGTTGTGATTTCCAATTAACAGAATATATTTACATGCAGATTTGATCAAAGCTTGGGAAACTTTTAATTTGGGGAACATATTTCTGTAACCAAGCAAAACTCAAAACCATGCGAGTATCACTGTGGTGCTGAATAAGAAGTGGCATTTCACTAGATTTAGGATCACCACAATTGCCTCGTTTCTTACTAAGGCCTAAAGTCATCTCTAAACATCACCAAAGCATATCCAAATCTGTTTTTCATCCATAACCATTGTTTTTGAAAGAGAGAACGTTTGTTAAAAAGACCGTATTTCCAAATAACTGATTGGTTCATGCAACATCATGAGCCAAACCTGTTTTGGATGATGTTCAGCCTCTCACTGACATTAGCAAGAAATGTATCATCTTAATGAAGGATTAATATTGATTATTTTGTACTTACACCTAGCATTAGCATTCAGAAAAGACCAGTAGGCATGCCTTCTTTCACTTCCAACATGTAAGTACATAGGTCCCTCCAAAAGTGATGACTCCAATGTTACATGTAAACTACAACAGATACAAAGAGCACAGTAACACTATTTGATAGAAAAAAAATCCCAGCTACAAAATGCTATTGTTCAACAAGTCACCACCATCAGCTGTGCATTTTCATCAGTAATGAACAAGAACCTGCATTTTGCACTACTCAAAATCCTCACCAGCAGAGGTTACCCACTGTCGCAACTGCTGGAACGCACCACCCAGCCCTCACTGTGCACACATCCACTGGTTGGTCTCCATCAGTTTTCAGCAAACATTGATGCATGTCAGTGGGTGCTGTCTTTTTTTTGCATGGAGGAGTTCAGTCCCATCCCTTTGCTCCATACACACTTCCATGTCAGACACCACTCTGTCAGAGTGTCCCTCTGCTGCCATCTGTCCCATAGCAACACAGCATAACAGGACATTGGTGGGAAGATTCCACCACTACTGCCATCCCACCAACATCTGTCTCTGGTATTGTGGGCCAACAGAATAAAATAGAAAACATTGCTTTTGGAGTAGCTTTCATCTTTTACCCAAGTTTATGAATATAGCTAAAAGCATTAAATCTGGTTTGGACTAGAGATTCATCTCTCTAGCCCAGGCGCCTGTCTCAGGCACTGGATGCAAATGGGTGTGCAGGACACACTGCAAAGAGATGCAGCACCACCAATATTTCCCAGCCAATACGTTCTCCCAGCATCCTTCAACTCCTTAGAGAAAGATGGAGATTTTTTTATTTGGTCACATTGATTTGTCTAAATAGTTCAAAATGTACAGAAACTACAGTAAATGTCTGTAACAGAGCTGAATCAAACTGTGATGCCAACAAAGGCATATTCTTAAGGAGAGAAAATAATATAATTCCTTTGTAACTTACTCAGAAGTCCTACACAGCTAAAAAGAATTCCTTGTCTTTATCCTCTTCTAATTTTACATTTTTTGCTTGTTTAGATTTGCACTCAAAGACGGAACGGGAAGAAATAATGTAGTTAATTTCCTAATCTGATTAGTTTCCTAATCTGGTCACTCACTGAGCAATCAAACAAACTGAAAGAATATTTTATTTAGTGCTTTATGATGCGATTCACAACCCTTGCTCCCATTAAATGGTGCTTAGTTCCATGAATAAACCTATTGAATCTTTAACATCCGCCCTCAATGAAATTCCCAAAGCTGCTCGAGATAAGTGAAGGCTGCTGAATAATACCCAAGTTAACATTTTACATCGTTTTCACTTTACTGTCCAAAGTTCTACTTTTATATCATGGGGAAAGGCTAACATTCCTCACAAAGTGACAAATACTTTCTCAGATGCCCACAAGTCAACATTGTACAGAGGCACGGAGGACCTTCTGTGCTTGTCTGAAGCAGCTCCTAGGTTGAGTGTGGGTTATCAGCTCTATCTGGAGCTGACTACTGGTATCTGTTGATGATGTATATCTGTTTTAATTGTGGATTTATATGTTCTTCAAATTTACTCTGGTTTATTGAAATGTAATGTCTCTGCTACTGAGAAATGCTAGAAATAATTTTTCTTCCTGAAAAAGCAGAATTAAAATAAATTAATAAAACAAGAATAACAAAGGTAAATGACAGAAAGATGAAAATACACGGCTGGGGAGCAAATACTTCTGCTTGCAGAATCAAGACCAGTGTGAATTTGCTCCTAAATGAGCCTGGATTATTTTCATTAAAGCACTCATCCTCTATGTTGTGGCATCCCATGTGAATGATGTGGATAATAGATCTCACCTGCTGTAACTTGACGTCCCCTTTCCTGATCCTACCTGAACTACAGCTAGCAGGGTACGTGCAGACTCAGAGTTTGATTTGGTGAGCATTTGGGATGTGCTTAAGATAGATAGATAGTGTTAAATTTGGATGGTTTAGAAATATTGTGATGAAATATCTTACTGCTTTGCTACTCCATCTGAGGGCTCAGAGGCTCCAAAGACAACACAGGCAGCGCCAGCACCTGCACTTTCACATGTTAACATTCTTCCTGGAGTGATCTGAGTTCTGTTCGTGACTTGTCATGTGAGTCCCCCACAGCGTACATGGCTCATGGGTGCTCCTTTCGTTGCTCCGCTAGTCTCACTTTGTTCCTGGCCAGAATATTTTAGATGTATTTCAAATATTAATGGATAAAAGAAACCAAAAAAATCTGCATTATACAGTTGAAAAACCACATGGAGAACAAAACATGAATCCAGTGAAAAGGTCTGAAACTCCCTGTCTATCTCCCAGCTTGAGTTCTGCAACCCAAAGAAGGTGGGTAGGGATTCCTGGTAGTTACGGGGAAGAAAGAAATGATCAGGCTTCTCAGGTAATAAAAGCTGTTCCCACATTGTCATTGAGTTCAGTGAATGAAGGAATAAGAAGCCTGGCCTTGGGCCAAGCCAGCCCAACGTTGAGCTAACGCTGTGCATAACTGTGAATCTTCTCCAGGAGTGTGAGGAGGAACTCCGCCTCCCAGGCACAGCCCAGCCCCAGCATCCTGCTGTGTGATAGATCTAATATTCTAATGCCAGATATTCTTGGCACTCCCATGTTGTGGTTCAGCCCTGGATTCTGGTAGATTTGCAACAGTAGATTTACCTTCATTCCTGCTGCATCTGCCAGTCCTAGCTCCTTTCTTAGCAGTGTCCAGGACTGAAGGTTTGCTCTGAAAGTCATGCTGACCTATTGGCAACTCTCACAGGATGGATTCTACTTGCAGCTGCTGTTTCTACATTCACGGTTATTCGTGGTTGTTTTCTTTTGTTGTTGTTTTGTTTTGTTTTGTTTTAATGCAGTACTACAGCCTAGTAAATAACGTAAGGATTTAGATGAAAATACTTCTTCCAGCATCTGTACTTCTCCAAATTGTTTATGTGTTTTTAAGTACTTTCTTTATCTGGGTGATTTATAAGTCAATACTTCTGGCACACAGTTCTGTATGGCAGCAGTGGCCAACACATAATGAGTGCCTCACAACCATGTGGAAGGCCTGTTAACACAGTCACATAATATGTATCGTGTATGTTTTGTTGTTAATCCTTGCCTGGTAAAAAGGAAGCTGTAATAAATATATTTTATAAATAATATATCTATACATAGAGGGCAGGTCTGGAACCTAGCTTCCAAGCATAGCTGTTGCAGAAACAATAAATGATTCTTATGTAAGTTTTCTAGGCCATCAAAATACAGTCATCCCTAAGGACGTGCTAGAGTATGTATGTACAAGGTCAGGACTAAGATGTCCTCACTGAGCCTCTCTTTAGCTCTATTATGAGCAGCTGTGTCTTGAAAAGCACTTTGGGCCAGACACTGTATTTTTCCATTTGTTTCTGGAGAGCCTGTAGGAGCGCTGCAAGCTGAATGATAGCTACTTCAAATGATTTTCCTGATTTTATTGGAATCTCATGGGATTTTCCTACTATCTTATGCTGAAAGTGTTGCCCTGTTTATAGACTGATTTGGGGAATCTGCCTTTTGGAAGCTGCTGAAGGACCGCCCAAGCCAATATTTAAACAGTGACATGATGTAAACTGCTTTATAGGAACTCCTGAAGCTACTCTGTTCTCTATATACCCAGAGACACAGAATTGACAAAATGCATTGGCTTTGGTATCATGCCATGTACAGGCACCAAGTCATTTTTATGCAGGATCAAGTTCATTTTGATGAGTCACTACTGAATAAATGCTGGAAATAAGCAGAATGAGTCTGTAAAAGCAAAGGTACAGCCTTATTGCCATGGAGAGCGTTTATGTTTCTTTTACCTTTGATGCTTGGTTCAGTCCCACAGCTGACAGCACCATCACCATGTTACTCCCGCTCTGGATACTTTAGCTGCGCTTCTCTATCAGTATGCAGCTCTCCAGGCCTGGGTTGACCTTCAGATGCAGTTTTGTTGTTCTGAAGAGCCCTGGCACTGCTCTGGCAGGCCCTGTGCGGTCAGACTTCCCAGAGCTACCTCTTAAAAGTACTTGTTAACCAGCCATTCAGTATGAACCACCTAACACCTCCAAGTCTGCAACACAAGAGTTAGGATTTGCTGATTTAGATGACACCACAGACTACTAAGAGCCACCTGCAAGGCTCCTTTGTTAAAATAAATTTGAGGAAAAGATTAAGTACTGGTTCCATTAAGGCATATGCATATTCATGCAAGATTTGTTATTTATGTACTCATTACTTTTTCTGTCACAAGTATTTAAAAAGCTACACCTTTTGTATGCAAATTTCTGCTTAATAATGCTTGCCAGGCTTCAAATTAATGAATTGCAAGCATAATTTTCCTCATGACTTTGAATCACAGAATGAATTAAAATTCAGTCACAAAGATGCCATTTATCTTCAGTTTTGCAGTAGACGATTCTTAGTGCCCTGTGCGTCAGCGTGGAAATATCCAGGCCGGAGACTTGTACTTGTCTTCTTAGTGGGAAGTTAGACTACAGATAGCACTCATTGTCTTGTGTTCATATATACTTGCAGTTACTGTCACTGAGCCGAATATATTCAACAGATGAGTGCATATATATATGTACTGTGTTGACAGAGTTTCGTGTTAGCACAGTGAGAAATATGTAAAATACCTCCTCCTCACAGATACATGAGGGTTATATAAAGATTTGTGTGACGTAGCTATACCTACAGATATTAGCCAAATCCTAGCAACATTTAAATTTTACACTTTGTAATCTATTAGGCAAAATATGACAACTTGTGACAAATTTCCCCCTAACTGAGGGAGGCTGTTTCTTGAGTATTTCCTTACTCTCAGGTCCCCTCCAGCCTAGCTGGCGGTCATGCCTATAGAACTACATGGAACCTGCTTCTCATTGTTTTAACTGCCAGTTAATGCATCCATCAAATAACCTTGGGGCTTGATGCTAATACAACTGAAGTCAAAGGCATAAGAGAGGGACTGGGCAAGTAATCCTTGATGCTGTAAGAGCAGTGCATTTGTGCATGCCAGTCAGGTGTAGCAGCTCCATGTTTTGCTTGAATAAGTGATTCCTCAACCAGGAGAAATGATTCTTAAAAATTGTAATGAAATATATGCGTATTACTGGATGTAACACGTTCCTAAATGAAACAATGCTAGTATTGGAGACAGCTCATTTCATACCTGAGGATGGGTTTCAGGCATGCCACTCTTTCAGTCTTTCAGCTTTAGTTACTGCTTGGCTGGTAAAGAGGAAAAAAAATTAATCAAGCTGCACTACAATTAATCTGTGATATGGTGTGTGCAGTTATTATTCATAGTGAAAAGCAATTTACCAATTCATCCAAAAAAAAAGCATAGGGAAAATCTTATCTGTAAAAACGATCATCTTATGCATTATTTCCATTTATGCTTTAGCTCACTACAGCTACTTCTTATTAACTCTGGGAATGGTTAGTCATTTTTACAGAGTCTGCATCTCGGTAGGATGTTCCACCATTTGTGTTTCCCACTGGTATGATAGCACTTTTAAGGCAATGTTTCTTGCTTGTGTCCCTTTGCATTTTCCTGCTTTTTCAGTTTCAGACATCAGCTTCATAAACAAAATCATTGCATTGCATTGAATCATTTGAAATCATTCAGATTCTCCTATGTTTGGTTTCTTTTCTAAATGTTGGTGTTTTCAGGTAAGGTGTTCCACTCAGAGACAAAGACTTCAGGATGGCTTTTCCTTAAGCTGGGGGACATTTAAGAATTTGGTCCCATCTTCACTTCTCAAAGGTACTTAAGAGCTGTAGGCAGAACCTTGTGATAGTTTTCTGCAAGCACAAGATACTGAAGAGGGATTTTATTGCATTATTGCAATGTTCCTGCCACAATAATAAGCTCCAGTAATCTTTCCTCTCCATTGTTATTTAAATAATCAATAACAGCACCACTCAGTGTCCCCAGTAATAGCCCAACATCAGCTGTTTGAGGCTGATACCAAACCTGTAGAGGCATGGCTATGAGAGCTTACTTCCTCTTATAGCCTACTATGAAGAAATATCACAGCAGAGAAATAATTGGAAACACACTTTGCTTTTGCCTACTTGCTGTTGTGTTTGGCATATAACTTCATGGATGTGGTCTAGTTTACACCAACTTAGACTGTATTTAGTATCAGATAAACTGTTTTCCTCCTCAGTCTTTTCCAGAGCAGTCCACAGAGCATGTGGAATATGACAGGGTGATAGTCAAGTCCTGTGTGGCTCCTGGTGCAGGCAGGATCTGTGCGTAGCTCTCTGCTCTAGTTGTTTGTTTGTTTTTTCATTCAGACTACCATAGTCTTAGAAGTCTCATTCTAGTGTTAAAATTGGAACAATTATCCATTCCTGGTATGACGTTAAAAATAAAGTCAAGAAGATATTACTTAAGGTTAATGAGCCAGCTGCTATTGTAAAAGACACCATTCACAATGACTGTTTTTTTGCTTCTTATTATGTGTAGAAATTGATGCTGGAGATGGAAAAAATGTTGTAGACTTGAAGTATTGTTCTGTAAACAAGCAGACAAAAATTGCTTGCTTGAGATAATTACCCACCCATGTACAATTCAGAAAAATAAATGGCTCTTCCATTAGGTTTGTGATTCGATAAAAGCATTTTGGGGGGTTATATTGGCTCTCCAACACAGCACATAAAAGCCGTATTTTTCAGTTCTGAATCAAATTTTGAGTAAACTGTAGTAATGTGAATTCCGTTAAGTTCCCCAGGTCTCACTGAACTGTTTGCTTAGTCACATACAGGAGAACATTTGAGTCTGTTAACATAGCATATACACTAAGGCCCAGAAAGAAGCTGCAAGTTCTGCTAGTGAGGACCTTTCTAAATGATGCAGTTGTTTAGTAAAAGACTACTACTGATCAGTCTTTTTTCTTGTCTGTAGATAGTAAATCTACAGTATTTTTATTTTTTACTTAAGTTTCCAAATTACAACTTCATTGTTGCATAGATTACAAAGGTGAAAGCTGTTCTGTAAACTTTTGCTGTTCTGGTTGGTAGATCTTCCATTAGTGTTTTCTTAACCCTTACTGAGATGCCTTCAGTTGTTGACTGTATGGTAGCTGTAGACCATACGGATTTGACAGACGATGGTCTTTCTTTTTGCCTCTATGTACTGGTTTCTTTAGTAAACAACATAACAATCCTGGGGTCATCTTGAGAATGTCATTTCAGTTGTGCTGAATGAGTCACTTCAGTTGAGACTTTCTTCTGATGCAACAGCACGTTTTCTTTGTCTACTTCTTCATTTATTTTGGGTTCAGCTCATAAGTTACACCATTCGTGGGACCAACTCTTCATTTCTTAGATATAATATGTATTGGTGAGTGGATTTAAGCTGGCTGGTACTCAAAGAAGCTGACTGATGATGAGCACCCTCAGAAAACAGATAATAGTACAAATGATCTTACTAGGTGATTTGAATTAGTGCACACCACTGCCTACTACTGTATGCAAGCAGGAGAGAGGGCATAATTTATAACCAAATAGAAATGGAAGAGATGGTAGTGATGGTGCCATCGCACCAGCTACCTGTGTCTTCTTTTAACTTCAGATATGTGTTACAGGGAGAAAGAAGCCTTAGTAAAGCAGAGAGAATGAAAAGGATAATCTGCTCTGATAAGTTAATCTTTGTTTATTATATCCCTGTTCTCAGATGTGTTTTTTTGACTAAAGATTTATTTTCAATTTACTTCTCTGTTTCCCCATTAATCCAAGCCCATATTGCACTCAATCCCTAGTTAGCCAAGTTTGTGATTTGTTCTGTTTGGGGAATAAGTTGTGTAGGATTTTACTTTGTAAGGACGACTCTGGGAACTGTCCATTCATACCCAAAATTGTTACGTTTCTGCACACCTTCTCAGTTCTGTCATTCACTCTCCAAGCATTTCTACTTTTTTTAACGATAGCCTGTTCAAGTTTTCACTAAGACAGATACAGTTGTGCATTTTCTAACACCCTCAAACCTTTAGTCATCATCTTTGCTGTGTGCAATAGTAATTTTGCTAAATACAAAGCAGTTTTCACTTGCTCATAGTAAAAAGATTTAAATATGATAAAAATAAGGAAAGTGACACTAATGAGGGGGATTTTTACAGCATTGAGTAAGCTGGAATTGCCACTTGTGATTGATATTCTTAGAGTTTCACACCACACAGTTCTACTTTCTTCAATCATCATGCAAATTATTATACTAAAATGTTAATGATACAGTCAGCGAGTCATATAGAGATGCTGATTTATCAAGTTAGCAGAAAAATGCACATAATTCAAAATAGACAATTTTGGAAAGTTACTTTGTCACTGCCTGTTGAGGAAAAACAGTGAAACCACTCAGAAAGGCAGAATTAGGTTAATTTTGTAATAGCTACAGATGTTCATTACAATTTGTATCATGAGAGTTTCATTCGAACCCTGTTAGCATCACAGCTAAAAGATTGCTGCAAGAATGTTGTAAGAATTATTCTATTTTCTCTTCTCCTTTAATCTCTGTAGCAGTTATGAGTCATCACAGGATTTCAGGCTCCAACACACTGCCAGTTTTAACAGTCATTTCAAAACGCCTAACAAAAAGAGAAATTGTGTAAGTTGAATCCATTTTTGTGAAAATTTTAAAGAGAATAAATGATTTGCTTATGATGAATTATGTTTCTAGGGCTCTTCCTGATGCAACATTTTCTAATCATAGCTGTAAGTTAGAATGTCACAGAATTCCGTACTGAAGATGTGTGAAACTTCATGAGAGTTTATAATGTGTATAGTAAGTAATATCATCCATTAAATGTGTGCTTGTTAACATATAGTCATGGAAAGATTACAACCATATTTATGGTAATTGGAACCATGCATGCAACTTCAGCAATAATATAAGTTCTGTTTCTGGGCCTTCAGGGGCAAAGTTACACACAAAAACAGAACTTCACAGTTCTTTAGGACATGGAGGGCCTGCTGCTCTGTGAAGCATCCGTATAAATCCCAGATCAACTATCCTAGACTCATCAGACTGCCCACTGAAAAAAAAGACTAGACTAATATTATTCCCAATGGCCAAATTAATTCCTGACCTAGCTTGATGTGTGTGTGGTTGCTGTTAAAATAAAGCTGGCCACAACAGGACAAATCACATCTGCTCGTTAGGACGGTCATGCAGTTCTCAAGACAAGGTGTCCATTTCCCCAGCAGAGCAATGATGATTCATTTTTATTCTTGATGAGTTGCATTTACTTCAAAGTGCTGACGTTCAATACGTGTAATTGTATTTGTCTCTTGGACAATGGGCTCAGAGAAAACGTTCCTATGACAAATACATTCGGGCCAATTTGCCATCATCAGATGATATGGCAACTGCCAGCTTTGCAAAGGAAGCGTGAAATGATGCCCGCTCAGAGCAGCGTGTGAACTCATTTTGCACAGGCTTAAGTGCTAACTCAAGATACAAGGCAATGTGAATTAGAATCAATATGCTCCCATCAACGTCTGTCTTAGTCACTTCTAATGTTTCTCTTATTTTATATTTTGTATATCACAAAATCTGTTACTTAATTTTGTAAACATTTTGTAAACAATTAAGAACACACTACCATGTGTAAATGGTTCTAAAAAGAAAAAATTTGTCCTTAAATCTAAAAGTGGAAAAGGTATTTGGAAGTATTCTAGATTTAACTTTTTTTGATTTTAAATGTGCCATGAAGGAGGTTTAATCATTTGCATTTGAGAATCCCCTCTCAATCTTAGTATCATGAAAAACAGCTTTTCTTGGGCAGCTTTTGCAAACCACAGAAGCAAGGGTGAGAAAAGGCATGGAGGTTGGCAGCACTTGGATCTGAGCTGCTTTAAGATTTGCTTTCCTTGTGATCAGGATCAAATCATTCTCTTCAATATGTATTTAATCAGAAAATTCTGAGCTGATTTGCAGACTAAAAGAGCACTCCGAATTTCCCACAGCAGCACTCTTCATTCATGAGAATTTAGGAAATTTTTGCCAAGGAATTTTAGGAAGTTTAGCCTCACACTTAAAAAAAAGCCCTACCGACTCTTTCTGTACCATCTACTAAACTGCTTGCCGTATTGTCTAGTTGAAGATCCCTGATTTTGCTGGTAAGATTTTAAGAGGCTGGATCAGCCCACGTTGAATGTTATCTTCCTCTCAGTCATTAGTGTGTGCTGTTTCTTCTGATTTAGAGTTTTCCTATTACCCTTTTTCTATTGCCAGTTGGTGACATTTGCTGGCTTTGTATATTAATGTACTGAGGTCTTCAGGTGCAGTAGTAAATTTTCTATACTATCTTATTAAATCCCTCTCTGTTACAGGCAGTAACTATGACCTCTGAAATATTTTTCATCTCCTCCTTGTTTATAAAGCGAAGGTACTTAATAAAGAATTGCAGAACAGTAATCTGTGAGATTTTTTCAGAATTGCATTCACCCTGCTCATCAGTTCCATCACATAAAGCACATCCCTGAGTGGTTACATCCAAAAATAAAGGCAAAAATGAACATGCCATCATTGCTAATAGGAACTATAATCATTTTTTGGTAGCGCCCAAGAACTCAGTTGGAGACTGGATCTGGATGATGCCAGTCTTCATACAGATGCACGAAAAGACAAAGACCTTAGTTCATCTTCTAGGCAAAAACCAGAGTTTTTGCTGCTGTTACTCATAGGGAAGAATCAGGAAATCACCTGCAGAGGAGAGTATTTTGTAACACAAATGAAATTCTAAGAGGATTCTCTTTTCTGTCTTTCAAAATTTAAAAATAGGACACCCTGTACTATCATACTATCAGGGCTGACTTTTTCAGGTAGTGCAAGCTAATGCATGAAGGGAACTGCAACTTTCATACCATTGGTTTAAGTGTTAATGGATACCTATATTTAATTTCCTTGATGATAGAAAGAAATCCAGTCTCATAAAAAATATAAGGCAAAATTTACTACCCATATTAATGTGAATTTAAGGCCATTGCTCTTGGTTACTGTGGAGTATATAAAGAAAAGAGGAGATGTTTTATTCAGTGCTGGCACAGCTTATCAACAGCATGTGTCTACAGTAGCAAGGGGAGCCTGCTGTACTCCATCAAAGGCTGGGACAGTCTATAAAAACATTCAAGGAACTGGGAGAAGCAGCAGACTCTGTTCCAGCTAAGAGACAGCAGCTGTGTGCCAGGATGTCATACTTCCTGCTGTAACAAGTAACAATAGCGAGCATAAATTAAGGAGGTGGAATGGGAAGTGATGGAGAAGGAGTAAATGAACAACTTGGAGACAGTAATTTACAAATTGTTTAACTGTTTGGCATACTTTATTGCCAACAGGGCTGGATCCAGCCTTGAATATCCCTGCCTGAACACTGACATTGTTCTGCTGTAATTTTGGATAAGGGAAAGGTATCAGAAAAATAGACATTGGGAAGCTAAGCCTGAATAAAATGGACACAGATGAGGTAGTTCATGCAGGACGGCGCTCAGTTCAAGGACTGTTGTTTCTGGACAGCCCTCTCTCCACTTGAGACATGGAATGAGACCAACGATGTGTTTCACACAGGTTAGCTGAGAGCCAGCAGATGGAGGTGACCTTCAGGTGCTCTCAATTTGGGTCAGCCCTGTGGGCTGGAATTATGCAGCCTCACATGGTGCTGCCAGTTCTCTGACTCACACAGCTCTCTGTTGGCCTTTTCTTTGTTTTCAAGACCTCATGCTTTGATTGTGGAAAATCTTTGCAGTCACATAGGGAAAAAAAAAATAAAAAGAAAAAAATAGCTTCAAGCCTAATTAATATCTTAAGTTATATGTATTCAGCAAAGTTCAGAAGGGGAGAAATTCTTTCTTAAAGTATCTCTACCTTCCAGCCAGCAATGAGACCTCCAAGGAGCCCTACTGAATGGTAGGCAGTGATGCTGAGATGAGATAGATAGATACCTGTAGGGTATCTCCATGTAGGTGAGTTTTCAGGTTACCTCAGGGTGCCCCAGCCTCTATCTAAAGTTATCCTAACATAATTGTGCCCACCTAGAGGAAAACAGGGAAAGCAGCAGCAATGTTTCTTGGATTTCTACCTTCCTGAACTTGCTGAGAATGACATATGTAAAATAAGTATTTCTCTCATTGCATGGAGGAAGGAAGAAGGCCTGTCAGTCAAGGCCCAGCTATCATAGAATTCAAATCAATGCAGGAAAACATTGCTGGAAAACAGCTATGAGGTGTTTGTGCTAACTTCCATGGCCTCCTGCAAGGTGCTGTACAAATCAGGGCCTTGCTCCCAAAAGATTTGTGTTACCAAATATCAGTATTTGTTTCCCGAGTCCTTTCTGTTTTGCCAGGTGACATTTTAGCTCCTTTAGTTTCCTCCTCTTGTCTTCGCAGCATTTTTATGTATTTTATACATTCATCCAGGCATTACCTTTTCAGTACAGCAATCTATCGGCCTCGCGGAGGATATTTTGATGTATTTGGCCTCCCACAGTTGTACAAAATTCCTTAGCAAATCCCCTCCTCTTTTAGAAGAATGTGTAATTGTGCTTTCTCTCTTTTTATTTTTTTTCTTCAAAACTGAGTGGGATTTACCATGATACAAGTAGAGCATCAAAGGAAATAAAACCTATTTGTCAGTTTTCAACTAGCAAAAGAAAAGCACCAGCCCACCTTATCCATGTGGGTGTTCTTGGTCTGTTCCAACAAGGTGCATGCTTTAAAATAAGATAGGGACAATACAGCTTGGGAATCATTCAGCTGTAATCACCAGCCGGCATACACTTGGCAGATTAGAAGAACTCTGGAAAATTTCAGGCTGACATTTAGAATGGAGTAAAATTGTTTAAACTACATTTAACAGTAACTTTTCCATAGCCTTCATCTCTTCGCCTTCCTAGCACGAAGCCAATGGGCAATTCACTTGGCAGTTTGCAATATGCCTAAGCAAGACAGCGCCAGTCTAAATTGATATTATACGTTGCGTACGTACGTTGGTGATTCAGTGGGCTGCACTGTGATACCTCATAGAAACTTTCTGAGGTGAGGCTGCTTAACCTTTAATACTCAATTTGGAAGATATTTTGCAGTGTTTTGTGCACACTACTGGCAAACCACTCAGCTCCCTGACAGCCATGACATTAACCCCTGGCTGCTGCTGAATATAACGGTGCTGCACTGAATTCCTGCTGTGCTCTGTGTGGCCTCTCCTTGAGAACTAGGTGCAGGTTTGGACACTGCAGCATAAGAGGAACATAAAACTATTAAAGAGCGTCCAAAGGAGGGCTGCAAAGATAGTGAAGCAATTGAAGAACAGGAGGTGTGAGGGGCAGCTGAGGCCCCTGGGTTTGTTGGGCCCAGAGCAGAGGAGATGAGCAGAGGCCTCATGAAGGCTGCAGCTCCTCACAGGGAGCCAAGGGCAGTGCTGAGCTCTGCTCTCTATGACAGTGACAGGACCCAAGGGAATGGCATGGAGCTGTGTTGGGGGAGGGGTGAGGGGTTTAGGAGAAGGTTCTGCCCCCGAGAGCAGTGGGCATGGAACAGCTCCCCAGGGCAGTGGGCACAGCCCTAAGCTGCCAGAGCTCAGGGAGCATTGGTACATCACTCTCAGACACTGGGTTTGGGTTTTGAGTAGGACTAGGAGTTGGCCATGGTAATCCTTGTGTGTCCCATCCAATCTGAGGTATCCCTATGACTATGCTGCATTCTGTACAAAGCCTGGCTGAGGCTCTGGAGGCCTGTTTTCCATCACTATTAGAACTGCAAATCAGTTCTTCACATTTTGAGAGTAGTATCACAGAAACTACTGCTTTTGGCATAGGGTTGCAGGGCAGCCATGAATGATAAGAACTTGTTTTTCTCAATTCAAAAGGACTTTGCGCAGTAGCAGACAATTTGCCCAGCTGTAATTAAATTTTGCTTCATTCCCTGCTTTATGCTTGTTATGTCCAGATTTTATAGTTCCAGTGACATACACTATTTGGAAAGTGGTAGTGCAAGGTACCTTTTCTCATCATGGCAGTGGGTTTCAATCTCAAACTCTAACTTCCATGTTTGAAAGGTTCTCCATTTCCTGACACATCAGTGCTGATTTTTTTTTAATTATTTTTAATTTTTTGTATGTGTTGTGTTGATATTGACTGCTGTGGATTTGATTGAGGCTCTTATTTTGTGATATTGTGGTTCTTAGACCATAGAAACCATGGAAACAACGCTGGAAGGGACCTCTGGCAATTATTTATTCTAAATTCCTATTCAGAGTATGATTAATTTCAAAGTTAGATCAGGTTACTTATGGCTTCATCTATACAAGTTTTGAAAATCTTTAAGGATAGAGATGTATCTGATATTATAGTCTTCCTTCCTATTCCTGTGAAGACAGACAATGAAGGAATAGACTCATTTAGGCAAAGTACAGTGCAAGAACTGCTGATTCTTTCATGCATACCCTGAGAAGGGTATGGAAACTCATTCCACCCACGAAACAAAAATTACCATTCTTTTCTTGCAGATTTTTTTTTCTTTGCTGTTTAGCAGATGAAAACTCTCATTTCTACCTCTCAAAGAAACCAGCCTCCATTTTCATGATCCATAAAGAAGCATACCACCTTATAACAAGGGGCTTTTTCAGTCCTTCCTGCAGAACATCTAGGAATTGTGCACTTCCTGTTATTTTACAATGTCTATTCTTCAAATTCTCTGGCACTAATACTCTGGGTTTTCAGTCCACATAGATTTTTAGAGAAGAAAAGCTTTGAGAAGTCATATTGATTGTGTGTTTGTACTATACCTAGCTGAGATGGCAGATGATTTTAAACATGACAGAAGAATGAATGTTAAATAATAAATGGCCATTGCACTCTGAAAAGCAACTACGTTAAAAGTGTTCTGTCTTCAGCTGTCCTGCTCACCTCTCCATGTATTCAAGTGATCTTCAAGTGCATGCAGAAATATCTCCATGGGGAATGCTAACAGGGAGTCTAATGCTCCCTGTTAGCTATCTAAGGAAGGAAAGTATTGCCTTCTCAATGGTCAGTTCTCTATTCCTTAGCTAAGTTAGTAGAAGGATGCCAAATTTTATATACTGCAATGGGGGTGGGAGAAAATGTGGAGAAATGTTTACAAAAAAATAGCCTTACTGATATGTGAGAAATACTGGTATTTAATCACTTGCTTGTTTTGCACTATTCTGCAGGTATTCACTGCAGTCAAAACTAGTCAAAGCTGCCTTATACAGCATTAGTTTTTGCTTCTGAGTTTTGTGCCATGCAAATGTTTTCATTTCTGCAGTGGACAGAATGGGGAGATGGGTTGGGAGGTATCACCTGTCATTTCATTGCGTAGTTGTTGCAGGAATGGCGAAACCTACTCAAAAGGTGCAGTGGGATTAACGTTCCCCTCCCAGCCACAGACAGAACTTCCAGGAGTGGAAAGCAACTCACAGCCTGAGAGTGAATGAAGCCACCGCTGTGACTGAGGGGGGATCTTATAATATTTATAAATATCTTAAGTGTGGGAGACAAAGGGACATGGCCAACCTCTTTTCAGTGGTCTGTGGGTACAGGACAAAGGGAAATGGCCATAAATTGGAGCATAGGAAGTTCCACACCAGTATGCAAAAGAATTTCTTTGTGGTGAGGGTGACGGAGCACTGGAATGGACTGCCCAGGGTGGTTGCGGAGTCTCCTTCTCTGGAGATACTCAGGACCTGCCTGGACAGCTACCTGTGCAGCCTGATGTAGGGAGTCTGCTTTGCAGGGGGATTGGACTCACTCAATGATCTCTAGAAGTCCCTTCCAACCCATACAATTCTGTGATCCTGTGATTCTGTGACTTTTGAACTGGTCTCATTCTCTCCACCCAAGAGCGGGGGACTTGGGCTGTGTCTAAATGCTGGGATGCTGGGCATCTGCAGAGTCCTGCCGGCTGGGTACATTGCAGCATGCCCTGCTGTGGGGCGGACACAGCCTTTCCTGACAGAAAAGGGGAACAAAAAGCCCTAATCCAGTAGGCTTGCTCTCTTATTGGGTATTCACTGTGTGCACCTAATGGTGGAGCTCACCTCAAAGGCTTCAGAGCCATCTTAGTTTCCCTCTGGAAAAAATGAGGCTTTTTGTTATCTAACTGAATTGCTCCTGTGTCATATTCAAAGACACACTTCAGTGTAGTTCAGCATTGCACCATATGTCTCGTGCAACTTCTATTCACCTCATGAACTGTATTGACTGAAATCCACTAAACAGAATGAAGTGAAATCTCAGCCATTAGTTACAATGAGCTGGAGTTTATTTTTAGGAGCTCTGAGTACTTAGAATACGAGAGCTCTGTTGTTCTAGCAACTGCACATGTACCTACCCTCAACAGTAAATCACTGTATTTGAGCCTCTTCAATTATCAATAGTTCGTTTTATTTCCTGCTATTATAATATGCATAAAATAGTACTTATTTACTTTCAGAAATGTAACTATATAATCTTTCGTTCACTCTTTTCTTGGTAGGCAGAGTTGAGTGAATATCTTTAACTACAAGCATTTTTGCAGCTCAGGGAAAATGTCAGATAAATAACGGCATATAGCTCACACTACAGGCTTAGGCCTGTGGAAAGACTGATGTTGGCATCAGCAGGAATTCTACAGGAGTTTAAGTGTTTCATCCTATTTTGCTCCCTTTTTACCTTGTGCCGTTATCTGGAATCTCTATTAAATACGGTTCACCTCTGACGTGATGATGAATCCCCAAATAAGGGTGAGAAAAAATCTATTAACAGTTGATGACAGAAGCCCATTATAGTTTCATGGGATTTTGGTGGCAGATAAATCAGTAGATACTCAACAGAAAAATAATTTTGCAAGATTTTCTTCCACTTCAAACCAGAATCCCATGTTTCTGAAAGACAGGAGAAACATGGGGAGACTCTGTGGGCTCTGCCTCATTCAGGAACTATATCTGGAATATGTTAAGTGAATCTGTTCCTTGCAAAGATCACTGGGTTAATTTCTTTTTCCCTCTTACGTGCTTTCCGTAAAATTTCACATAGAAATCCTCACAGGGTCTTTGGAACCTTTGTTCACGTGAGGTATAAGAAAGCATCACACTTATGTGGTATGAGCTGGAATGTCGGCTTGAAAAATATGTAATATTTACATGAATGCCTGCTTCAATGGGAAGACATTTTCCCATGGATAAGAGCTGTCTCTTTCCTAGCAGACTGTGTGTAGCAAAAGCAGAAATCTGGTCCTTTTCTCTGATTATCTCCACCTTCTTTTACTTTAGGTTTCTGTTGAGGTTGTTTTTTTTGTTTTGGTTTGTTTTGGTTTGGGTTTTTTTCCTAGCCATCTGCAGCCCCTCTGAGATCTTTGCTTTCCAAAGCATGGTAAATTCACACTTGATTAAAAAAAAAAATCATGTAGGCTGAGCACCAAAATTGCAGTAGAGGTTTTTGCTGTGCTTTCTCTCACATGAAGCCACATCATTAAATAATTCTTAGGCTGTCCTATCCCCTGCTTCACCGGGCTTCTTGCTCTTCCTCCTCTATGTCCTAGCACATGTAATGTTTGTAAGGCCTTGCCTGTAGGACTTGAAAATCAGGATTAAGAATTTGTGTTTCTCATAGTCTGGATCAGAAATCTAGTTTGCAGCTCGTTCTCTGAAAGCTAAAATAGTGCTGTTTAGGAGTTAGCCCCACAAGTAGTTGCTTCAGCCCAGCAAAGGGGTGTGGTAAAGGACAGTGGTGAGTGGCAGTGACCAAGAGAGGTTGGACGCTTCCAACATTCGCCTTTTGCTACCAGTGAAATTCCTGTGTTGTGATACCACAGATAAAAGCATAGGTCCAAAGACAGCTAACAGCTGGCCAGGTTAGGTGTGACCTTGCAATCTGTGACTCACCCTATAGGACCCATGGAAGGGTATGTGCCATACTACAGTAATTATAGGTCCGTTTACCCCATTTCACTAGGAAGGATGTCACCCTGCAGTGCTCAGTCCTAAGTAAGGGCAAATGTGCCCCATCATTCTTGCATGCTATATCTCCGAAGCTATGCTGTCCTGCTCACCTGCCATATCCTAAGCTCTCTTTAAACCAGTGTAAAAGCTGATTAGGATCCAGCCATTCCTTTTTAAACTCAAATTATTTTTGTCTTTTAAATTAAGTTCTTCATTTCCTATTTAAAATCTACACGCGTTCTCCAGCTCTCCATCCAGTGCTGACTTATCTGCTGCACACATTCTCTAGTGATTGAAAATGCTGTGCTTTTCACTCCCAGTGCAGCCAAGTCAAGCTGATAAACATGCTTCTCCTTCTCCTGTGTGTCAGTTCGCAGTGTGCTGAACTTACATTTTCATTAACTTGACTTTAACAAAACTTTTCACAATCCCCCAGGGACAGCATCTCCCCAGTGGAATTCCTCAGAACTCCGCTGATGTCAGACAGCTTATGACAATTTTTACCAGTTGAGGACCTGCCTGCAAACACCGGGTTGTGTCTGAAGCCTGAATTCCTCATGCAGCCAGATTTATTCTCAGCTCTAGGGTGAGCTTTCTGCATGGGGAGGTTGGCATTGCCTCACCAAATAGAAGTGTGGGACAGTGTTTCTCAGCAGATGTTCCTGCAGCCTTTTCCATTTCAGAAATGCTGCAGGAAGCTCTTTGAATGTGCTTTCAGCTGGGGAGGGGGAAGAGAAAGGCACCCTCACTGTTTTGAAATGTAATTTTCTTGCTGAATTATTTATTGCCCCTTCTGCTGCTGTTGCCTCAGGTATTCTTTCAGGTGAAATGCCCTTAAAGCTGATCACATCAATGCCACTCTTTGCCTCTTCCTTTCACTTCTCCGTGGTGCTACGTTTCCTTTTTTCTCGCATCTGTTAAGAGAGCTGTGGCATATCAATTGCAGAGCCCACAGCTTCACAAAGATACCATACTAGACAGCTTTGAGTTTTGGGAGTGTGTCAGGGGTCTTTTTCTTTATTATGTCTTTTCACAGCACAGAATCCTCAGAAAGATGCCACAATCTTTTTTTCCTTTTAGTTACATTACATGGTTCTGATTATCAGATACATTTATAATCTCATTATACCCCCGTCCGGCCTGATCTCTTTTGCTTTGGTGAATGTCATGTTGTTTGACCCATGACATACCAGCCTGCTTGCATATTATGATTAAAAGTCAAACTCAGAAACCGCCACTATACTTTATACTAAATATTTAACTTGTGTCCTTGGCAGGAAGACAAAACCCTAACCATAGATTTAAAAATGGCCTTCAAAATCAGAAACCATTATCCACAAGAAAGGTTTATTCTCAGTTCAGCCGTCTGTAATTACTGTACAATATCAAGCATCTGTCTATCCTATTTATATTGCCAAGCTGAAATTATAACCATGGTTTTATTCTCTTTATTTTTACACTCAGCTCTAGTATAATCCACATTCTTTGCAAAAAATAATCGCCCTCGCCCATTTAATGCTGTTAGCTTTTCAGTTTCACTGAGACTTCAAAATCTCTCTCCACATTAAATTCATTAAGAATTCTCAAATAAAAGTATTTTTAATATCTAATTATCTGTTATTTGTACTTCGTAAATGTAACAGCAAGAGGAGCACTGCTTGATTACCATTTGTAGCTCTAACAGCAGATGTCCTATGCTGAAGAAGAAAGGGATAAAGCTCCTGGCAGAGAGCGTCTCCCACCTCTACTCCCACTGAAGAGTGAGGGGTATGGTGCTGTACTGTTCCCTGCGTGCTGGCTCAGACTCCAGGCCTACACACATATTCCTCACAGGAGCAATTCTGTTGCTACTGGGAGATAACTTGTATAAATAAAGTTCATGCATAGTTACGTGTTTTCAGGAACTTAGTAAAATCGTCTAAGTGTGTCAGCAAAAATGAAAGGAAATCATAGTCTCTGCTCATGAATTAACTCTCTTACCTTTTCCAAAATCTCCAGTTCCACTCTTACTGCTATTGTGATTGTTTTGACCTTTGGTCTTCATCTTACATCCATTTCCCTGTGCCCCCTCCATTCCATGAGCCTGACTAGCAGCAAACTGGAATCTAGCTCCTTAACATCTGCTTCTTTTTTCTGATGCTGTGAAAAGACACAAAACCTGCTTGGACTCTCCTGACCTGCCTTTCCCAGAAATTCTGAGTACTAAGAATCTCAGTGAGCAGGCAACTGATAAATTTTGCCGTTTGTAACCAGCCTGGCTGAGAGTATATGAGATCATGGTGAGCTGATTCAAAATTAGGGTTGTTATTTTCACTGTGGGTGTGGAGAGAGATGTAACGTTCACTGCTGACATCAAAAAGTCATGCTAGCAACTGCAGTGATTCTTGTAAGCTGGGGGGGTTATTTTTTTATTTTTTTTTTTTTCTGGGCTAATCAGCTATTTTCATGAGGATATTAAAATCCAAAACATAGTCATAGTTCATAAATCCAATGGCATCAGAGGAATGGGTGATATGAGCCTATTGACTATTGATATCAGGATTCTCCATTCAACCAAGCCACTGTAATTTAGCTCCTTTTTGAACACAGAGAGTCTCAGTGCATTATCTGCTTGTGCCAACTGGCTCTTTGTGGCAGGGTTTCAGACAACATGAAATGTGTGATATACACAAAGAAAGCAAATTTCACTGAGATCTGAACAATTCTCCTTTTAGGACAAGGCTTGAAGGGCCGGTGTTTCTTTGGTTGGGTGTTTTTGTTCTTGCTGTTGTTTGTTTTTTCCCACTTGGATTTGAAAGTAAGGAACCATCATCCATAAATCAAAAGACAAACAAGTAATTGGAAAATCCAGTTTTAGAACCAGAACTAATTTTTTTTTCTAACGCCCCAACTTGGGAAAAAAATAAATAAATAACACAAATACATTTCATCGTTTCTGCTCCTCTGTTAACATTCACTGGAATCTTTTCAGCACAGAGGAACTGATCTTAGACAGGAAAAAGTGAAACCGGGTATGCAAAATTCCAGCTAAAAATCTTGAGAAGTTGTTAACAGTGGGGTTGTTTATATCCCCTGAGTTGCGTCACTCTCAGTGCAGGGGACTACTAATAGAAGCTGAATTTTACTGTGACTTTATTAAGTGACAGTACTTTTAACCTTGTTGGCATGGCAGCTTGAATTAAGGTTGAGGAAACATTTGAAATACAAATACTAAAATAAGGAATGACAAAGAACTAAAGGTCAAAAACTTGGTGGATATATATGGGCCTATAAGATTTGGGAGGGGAAGAGGAGGTTATTTAGCAGCTCATTTTCTTTGGTTAATTTTAGGTTTTCACTCTCTCCAGCATTAGGAGGGAGCAGATGGTATTGATATTTTGCCCACTTTTATCATTGCTAACCATTCGGTTTGGAATGTGTTTATGTACTCTCATTGTCATGGAAATGCAGAGCCAGGAAGCTTTAAATCAATTCAGCTATGTATGTGCTTTTACAAAGTTCTCTTTTCCTTATTTTGTTATTAAATGAACCTATTTTCTTCACAATCACATATATTGTTAATATTTCAGTTTAAGAAAACGTGGGGAGGGGGCAGCGGTCATGTGCAATTAACTGTAGGGTACACCATTCAACTTGCTAACACAGGGGCTAAGAGACTGCAACTCTACACTTACAGGCAGTAGCAGAGGCAGTGGATTGGTCTCCAAAACTGCTATTGGACCATGGAACATTTGCAGAGGTGTTTTGTGGTACTCCTCGCAACCACTAAATATTTATGCAGGATCAGTGTCTTCCTTCACCAAATTGATCAAAGAATATGAGATCAATATTGACCCTTCCTGTGATCCAAAGCCCTTATCACATCAAAGAAGATTCCTAGAGATGTAAAATGAAGGGGATAAGGCCTGTGAGGGTGATAAAGAAGGCAGACTATGAGGAGAACAGAGCAGAAGTTCAGGGCGTGGGTTGTTCACCGTGCCGGTGCAGCTGCCCAGGGAGGACTGGCTTTCATCACACATCAGCACCCAGCAGCTCAGTGCTGCTCCTCTGCAGCACAAACCAGACAGGTCTGAGGGCAGGCAGATGTGTAAGAGCAGAAGAGGAGGCAGGATGGCTTCACTCCTGCACACATATGCGGTAGAGAAGGACTGCAGTTCTGGCCTGACCCAGGGCTGAGCAGCTTGCAGAACTCAGGAGCTTCTACCAACTGCATGAAGGTAGAGCATGCCTATGGCACTGAGAATTCTGCCAGAGCCAGCGACTGTACAAAGGCAAAAGTACGCCTCAAAGTTTTTGCGCTTTGTGCAGTATTCTTAATGCTGCTCCTTTATCATAAATTATAATGACTTAACAGTTGTTCTGAAGGCATAACAGTTTGGTGTGGGCCAATTATTCTGAACTTGTTGGGAAGCTAGTTTCAATTTTCAACTTTTCTGTTTTCAATTGTCTGTATTATTTCTGTATCCCAAATGATGTTTGTGAATCATCAGCCTAAAAAAATGCAGAGGGAAAAAAAGCCATCCATAATAAATAGATCAGACAGCAGTGAGGAACAGAAAGGTGGTAATCTTGAGAGTGATCTGAAGGAGAAGGTAAGCAGCAAATTAGATTTACGTTTGTAATTGATATGGCAGCATAAAAGACAAATGCAGTTTGAGGCAGGATTTGGAAAGACAAGATGTGACAGAATAGGATTAAAGGTAGCTTATTTAACTCTGGGCACCAAATAGCAGAAGGGTTGGGTAGGATTTGGGACACACTGCAGCGGTTCTTAGCATCAACAAACTCATGGGGATTCTTCTAAGGTGAAAGCACTAAATATCTTTTCTGCTTGTTTAGCTTTTCTGGTCATCCCACAGACTTTACTTCCCTATAGAATTTTTCACAACTAAAATGTCCACTGTGATTCTGTCTGTGGGCTTCTTCCTGCTTTTCAGTCTCTTCCTGCAAAGTGGCGGGGGAGGAGGGGGCAACCTTGCTGTTGGACCTCCACTTATTCTGTGTGGGACAAAGAGGCATATCCCAGTGTCTTCTAAACTTTTTCAGTCCTTTTCATACACACTTCCATGTTGTTTGGATCCATGTGTGAATCACAGCAGTAGAGGAAAAAGAGGCCCAGAAGAGTCAGTAGTTCCAAAACAACAGTATTGACATCACATGTTCACACCAACACTTCAGTTTGGTTTTGGCAAATCTGTTTTAACTGAAACCTTTTTTTTTTTTTTTTTTTTTTTTTTAATGAAGGAGGCCTTTTAGAAAGTCTGCTCACATTAACAGTCAAAGCTTTGTGCTTCCAAGCCAGACGGTAACCGTCACCTTGAAATTAGCAAGGAGAGAGGTAATTTGAAGGTGCAGATTGAGTGATTTATGGGCTTCCCCTTTTTGTTTCAGTGCTACTACAATCTCACTTGAGATTACTGCTGTAATTTTGATGAATGTTACAAAGGTATTTGACAAAGCATAGTATGGACTCCATAATTACATTTTGTCAAAGCACCTTCAAGAAAGTGTTATTCTGATGAAACCTTAATCCAGCCCTATTGGCTGTGAAGTTGTAAAGTAGCTGCTTGGGAGTCATCAACTCAGATGAACAGTGCAAGGTTGTTCCCTTTGTTCTTCTATTTATTGTCTTGCAGTAAAACCTCTAGAACAAATATCAGCCTAACTTAATAGATTGTGCTAATTCGAGGCCGTGTGTGAGGTGTTAGAACACGGAGAAAAGGATTCTGTGTACCTGTGACCTGCACTTTGTGCTCGCTTGGGTCTGCCACTAAATGCTCTGCTAGTAATATTTTAGCTTGTTTATGTATGTATACAGGTTTCTTAAATTTCTGTACACCTAGTTAAGCTACCTCATCTTGCTTGATTTCATTTTGAAATATACACTGTTCTTACTGTACTGTCAAAATAACCAGTTCATGCTCAAGAAAGTGGTTTCTGTTTCTGTGCATCCACTTTGTCAATTGCAAAAGAATGTTTATTTTTTAAAAAGGACTGTACTTGAAAGTCCCTTTTGGAGCCTTGCGATAGAATTTAAATGGGAGCTAATAGAATTACTGGGAATCACATGGGCATGAGTTTCTGTGCATTCTTCTGTTATTCCTCTTAAGATCCTCTCAAGTCTTAACCAACTTGAGAAATTTCAGGCATATTGCTGAGAAAGTAGATTTAGGTAATTTATTGTTCTTCTTCCGAAATCTCCAATCACTGTGAGTGAGCACAAGCACTGTAACGTTGCATAATCTCTGTGCTTTTTTACTGACCTTTCTTAAAAGCTGAATACCCAAGGAAGTAGCGTATTTCCGCAAAATGATCAAATAACCTCCTCAACTATAAAAACGCTTTTGAAAAAGTACTTTTGAAGAAATGATTTTGATCCAGTACTTCATTTTAGCATAGTTACTGCTTCCTGGTATTTAGTAGTCTAAGAAGCAGGGAATGAAAAGAGGTCGACCGCTGAACCTGGGTCAGCTCATGGCAAATGAAATTTCTGCTCCTTTTTTTAAAAAAACTTTAGTTAGAGGACAGATTGCCAGATCTGTGGAGTTTAGTTCTTTCATTATTGCAGTTTAAGTGTGATTACGTGCTTAATATATCGGTGAGGCCATCTTACTTCTAGTTTTAAAAATTCTTTTATATCAGCCCATCAATTGAGAAATCTCTCCATCTGCCCGATGTTCTCTCCCTTTGTCAAAATGTAACTACTTTCAGGCATAATTGAAAGACCTCTCCACCTTTCTGTTCCTCTGGAAGAAATTTAGAGTAGACATAAATCTGTCAAAACTCACATCAGATGAAATAATAATTTTGATCATTTACTTTTTGCTACCTGTGCTTGGAATATATAAAGCCAAGGATACACTGTGTAGTATTTCCTGCTCTGGGAACAGGCCATTGCCATTCTATTAGTGGTACTACTCCATTACAGTAGATCTCACACATACAGATGTACAATTAAATAAGTAAAATTTGCAACTGTCTAAAATGAGTTTTGCTTTGCCCTCATCGTTGATGGTTTAAATGGCAGAGGTTCCACCAGAAGGTATTTTAGAAAGATCTTTGAAACGGACTAGGTGTGGTTGTGATAAAGACCTTGTGTCATCCCTGAGTTTTCCTGTCTTCCTCCCTACTCTACACAGGGGTGAGTGGTTCTGTAGAGAAGCAACAGGGTCTGCAGGAAGGATCACAGTGGTCTTTTCCTCAAGAGGAGAGGTGGTGCCAGGCATCAGCTGGTGTGTGCTCTGGGACTGTCTGGGATGTGATCAGGGCCATGGTGTGATCCCTGTGTCCCTGATATGGGAGTGGGGGGTGGAGGCTGGGGAACCGAGTGTTTCCCCCTTCCCTCCTCTCTTACTCAAAGGAAGGCCATTGTGGAGCACAGATCACTCCTCATGTCTGACAGAATTCATCAGGTTTGAGGGCAAACTGGAGAGATGTGCAGGTTTTCAAACATGTGGAGTGACAGCCTGAAGAAGGAAAGAATTTTCATCATCTTTTACTGCAGCACAGCTAACACTTGTCATATGCATCACATATAGATGGTGCATCAAGGACATCTCTTCCTTTCTGCAGATTAACAAGAACAGCCCCATCTGAGTTGCATATCTGCTGTGGGCGGAGGTCAAACAGCTAGAGGTGCAGAGAATGCTTGAGACCCACTTTGGTTGCATACAAATGCAGTCCTGGCTGCAAGCTGCATGCAGGACAGCTGTGACGATGTAAAAGGACCTGTAACCCAGGCAGTGGGTTTTACACAATTGCAGATATCAGAACTTTGTAAAGGCACTTTTTTCCTGTTGCAAGCAAAGTATTAGAAACCACCATTACTGCTGTTGAAGCGTGGTAACTATCAAACTGTAAATCAGCTCTCTTCAAAAGTGTTGGTTTTGCTGAGTTATGGAATTTGCCCTAAGTAAAAGTGTGTGCAGTGAGGAGCTGGGATGCACTTTTACTCAGCCTGCTGATTTCAGAAGCCTGGACTTGAAATCAATGAAATCTGTAGGATTTTTGACTGCAGTATTCCTCACTGTGGTGCTTCAGTGAGGTTTGAACTATGGCTGTATCATTGAGATGTATTTTTTATTTGCCGTGCACATTTGCTAGGCATGTGATCTCCCTGTTAGCCTACACAAGCTTCTAATGTTCCTGCAAAAGGAAGGAAGGAAGGCCACGAAGATCACAGCTGCACTGCTGAATGGGATAAGCAATCAAGTACACAGTGGCATGTGAACAGTTAAGGGTCACAAAGTCATTGAACTTCTGCCATTATAATGGAAATATTTTATTTGCAATTAGAGAGGAGGACTGACCTACTTATTTCACTATAATTACAAATAGGGCAGCAATGAAGCAAAACAAATTCCAACACTGTGCTGTGGCATTGCAGTGGAAAACAAACAGTAGTGCAATGGCATTATTGCACGTAGTAGTCTTGTTGCATTATTGCCCTTAATAACTCTCTTGTAGCATTCAAACTATTACGTAGCAGAGCAAGCAAAGAAATAATGCAACATGTTACATTCAGAATTGCCAGTGAGGTCTCCGCAGTACATGAACTAGAGTAGAAAATACTCCTACTTTAATGTTAATGCCAGTCATTTTCACAATGTAAGGAATAATGCAGTAGACCATTTTCAGTAAGATACCTCTCTTTCCACCAGATCTTTATCTTTCTTTTCGCATGTATCCAACAAAATAAAACCTGGGCTGTGAATCCTTAATTATAGGGATGTATCAGAATTATTTTGGAGATGGAGTGTTGTATTGATTGTCCCTTACAGTTACCACAATGTTTAATAATATTAATAAAAAGAAACACAATAACTACCTCTGCCATGATATTAAAAACACTTTGCATTCTGCTCAGTTAGTTCCAGAAGTTTTCATTCTTTATTTTTTCAGAATGACCTCTATTCATTACATGGGACCTAGGGCAGGAGAGAGGGCTTTGTTAGGCTTTTTATTTGAAACTGTTCATTTTTATTTAGGAGCCTGCTTTGTAACAGAAGATTCATGGGTATTTTTGTGTGTTCAGAGACAGCTACAGGAATCTGAAAAATACTTGTACTACCTCTGTGTGTTCAAATGAAGTCAAACGTAGTGAAAGAGGAAAATTAATTCAAAGTATCTGTGAGTTCTTTGATCGGAATCTGGAAATTGATCTGCTCCAACACCCCAGAGCCCAAACTAAGACTACAAAACTGTTGCATGTATCAGTGCATCTGCAGAGATGGCAGTGGGCTGGATCAACAACTTCCCAATGCCCCTCAGCTTCACCTCACTGCCCTCTTCCAGTGTTCTGAGATTCAAAAGCAATACAGTGATAATAGGGCAAAAAGCACGCTGAACCTGATTCAGCATCACTCACATCTTTGAGTGGTAAATAAAAGATAATCCCTTTGTTTGTGCAAGTGCACAAAAGAGATGTAAGCATTGCAGCCAAAGCAGTTGTGAACTGCATATCTCCCCAGAGACCCCTGGGTCCTGACATGCCATCTGATTAATAAGGTCATACACTACAACATCAAGAGAAAACTGGGCTGTAATGATCTAGCTTTGTTAAATATCTGAGTTCGTTCTTTTTTTGAACTGGAGTTCTAAGAAAAACATCTACTTTTGATATTAAAATTGCCATTGATAGAATTCATCACAACCTTGATTAAATCTTTGCAAGGTCTAATAACCCCTGCTGTTAAAAAACATGCATGCTATTTTTAGCCTGATCCATCTGACATCCACGTCTAACCACTGAGATTTGTTAAAGCTTTGTTTGCAGAGTGAAGATGCTGTTATCAGAGTTACATTCTCCACATTGGTCCTCATCTGCGGTTGTCCTCTTTCCCTTTTATCTTCTTATCCTTAAGCCAAACAGACCTGTTTGGTTCCTGGTACCTATGCATTCTCCAGCATTGTAAGCACTCCTCCATCTCACCGCACACTTAGCAAAAGCCTTTTGAATGGTAATTTTCCAGTACAGGTCTCACCAGTCTCAAATAGAGTAATAATATTTCTTCCTAATCAATACTTCCATATTTGTATACTCAGAAATGCCATTCATCCTTTTGGACTAAGCATCACACCATGATGGCTATCTGCCAGGCTCAATCAGCTTCTTAAGGTTAGTGCATCCATACTGGTCTGCTGTTTATTGAACGTGTCTTGACTCTAAATGTAGGATGTCAATTCTGTTTGCGTAAGGCTTTTTGTGTATCTTTGTATGTCCTAGGATGTGGCCCAGCACATTTACATGAGTAATCTCTTTACGTTATCTATCAGCAATTTATTTCCAACCCAATCTTAATAACCATTACAGCATGTTCATTTTTTGTTCAGTCTTAGAACTCTGAACTGCAAATATGTGGTCCTAATCCCTGAAGATATTTACTAAAGACACACATATCTGCCAAGGAGCCACAGGCTCCAGAATTGTACTTTAAGGCTTGTACCTGGATTGTTAACTGATTTAAAGTGTACAACATATACTTGATACTTTCTTAATCAAGAAGGAGGATTGGATGTGTTGTAGAGATGTTGTGGTCCAGAGAATGGTATTTCTGCTCAAACAGTTTCTCAGCATTTTTCTTCCTTGCTTTCTAATGCCAGAACAAGAAAGCATGGATTTGTCTTTGGATTAACTACATGCCTTCTGATAGTGGAACATTATAAGAAATAGAAGAAATTGTATTTGTAGTTTCATCACTGGCCGTAATTGTCTACTCAGGACTATATCTCAAAGGTTTGGGCTGAAGGAATAACCTTACTATTAGCTCTCTTATTGTCATTCTTGATTAGCTATCACAAAAAGGGAGAAAAGAAACCATGAGAAAGGTGCCCTGATATTCACAAGAACGTTTCTTTATCTCCTTAAATATAACAAGTTAAATCTATCTTAAGAAGCTCGCAGCGTCATCTTATCTCGGAAGTGGTATCTCTCAGCTGGTTCTCCTGTTTCAGAAAGACCCTGAAACTGCCTGCACTGTATAGCAAAGCCCTTCAGCTTTACCTCTAATTTTCAAACTCTGAAATTATGAAACTGTACTTGAAAACTTTTTGATGTGTGAATGAATTAGATAAATGCACAATGAACTGAGGCTCTATGCTTTGTTATGGCTTATTTTTCATTTCAAGAAACAACTTATGGTCTGCAGTCATCACCCGTAGCAGTGTGCATCTCAGTGGGCCATTGTGTAACAAAGACTGAATAGAATCATTTAATAGTTTGACTTGGAAGGGACCTCTATAGGCCATCTAGTCCAACTCCCCTGCAATGAGCAGGAATACCTATGGCTCGATCAGGTGCTTGGAGCCCAGTCCAGCCTGACCTTGAGTGTCTCCAGGGATGAGGCACCACCACCTCTGTGGGCAAAATGCTCTTGTCTTTATTTTAGTTACTGTAGTTTAGCACTTAGTCTGTAGTCCATAATAGTCCTCTTGACACATCATCTATTCTTCTTATTAATGTTCACTTGCTTCTAAGCTGTTGTCCTGTAAAAGTTGATTGCTGGCAACTTCTTTTCACTTAGGCTTTCCAACTTGTGGCTGAAAGTCATGCCTATGGAAATAGGTGACTCCAAGGACTCAAGCCTTTGCTGGTTTGTGGGGTTTTTTTTGTTTGTTTGTTTTTTTGCAAACTTGTTAACACTATTCTGGATAATCTGATAAGGAGCTCATTTTCTGCAGGCCAAAAAAGAGGGAGAAATAATTCTTTTTTTCTGGTACATTTATCATTTTGAAATGTTTTCTGACCACAAATGTTTCTGTCTGTCAGCTTTTCATGAGGTCAATTGCTGGAGTAGAGTGCCAGCTGGGACAAGAACACACTGTTGAAACAGAATCAGAGTAGGATAGTGAAGGCAAGAGTTTTCCCCATGGCAGTCATCCTTTGCTAAGTGCTGTTATGTCTCTCCTGCTTGGCTGACTTTACAAACCTCACTTGGCACAAAATAGTTAAGTAACCTTGGCATATTTCTGAGGAGAGGGAGGCAGGTTTTATATGGAGGAATGTGGGTTAGGGTTTATGCAAGCAACAGTGGCAAAGAATCTTAAATCATAGCAGAGCTTTGTGCTAAACAGCACAGTGGTGAGTTCTGTGCTTCTGGGTAGTTTCTCCTTATCGTGCTTATTAAAATGCATTTTAGAGTTGCATGTCTCACACTGTGATTTACGGGTGTAGATCTTGATTCTGCCTACAAATAAGCTTTCCTCCTCCCCACAGCTACCTGGCCTACTAAATACCTGGAGCAGGTGTAACATCCCAGCAAGTCATTTAGTTCATGCCCTCAAGGCCATTACCTGATATTCTCTCAGACTGTGTTTTAGGGGGTTGTACAATCTATTGTAGTATTGCTGTGATTCTTCACTAAATTACATCGATGCGAGGAGGGCCCTGTAGCATTTTCTTTCTAGTCAGTCTTCCAGGCATTCTGCCTCAGGCCAAACCCTCTCTGAAGTCTGAACCAAATTGGATGTGAGCCTTGTTTCCTCCCTGTTTTTGCATGCTCCCATGGCTCCGTTCAAAGTTCACCTTCTCCCTGTCATTCTCAAAAGAACTCAAACTAGAAACCAGCCTTAATAAATATGGCATTTTAAGCCCTATAAATATCAATCCTAGAGACTTTTCTCCAGCTGAAATGAAAACCAAGCACTACTCATTACTCTGTCAAACCAGGAGCAGTATGTAAGAAGAAGAATTTCAGATTTTTATTCAAAATTTCTACCCAAATTTCAGGTTCAAAATTAATTTTAAGGGTTTTGTTTTCCTGTGCAATTTATTCCTTTGGTATGTTCAAATGCTGCAATTGAACACTCTAATGCTTTCTTTTATTTCCCCTGTACAGAATGCATGTTGCTTACCCTGTGATTTTTCTTAAATACTCAGAAATCCAACAGATATTTGGTACAAATATACAAAAATATTTGTTCACTAGAACATTTGGTAGAAATACTGTGTGTGCTTTCACTTAAACATTCCAGAGGTCCAATTGTTATAAACATTTTCCTGGTACATATCATATTTTTACCACTAGAGAAAGAGAATTACTTGTTCAGTTGTCCCTTCCTAAGCCTGTGTTTCCCAAATGTTAGGTAAGTTAAGCAAAGAAGGTGCTGCTGTTACTCTTTGGTTTTAGAGGTGCATTTCTTGTGTCTCAGGTGTTTGTAGACTCATAATTTACTGCTGCTGACCATGCATGCCTACAGTGATAATAGTCCACTTCGCAGTGCTGTTTTTCACAGAGTAGATTTGGAGAGCTAAGGCACAAAGGAGACAAAAAACGACTTCAAGTTGCTGGCCAATGCAGACACACTGCAGCAGGCTCCAAGGAAATTGCTAGATTTGCATTATACAACACAGCAGCACGTGCATGTAGGAAGAGTGAAATACTGCACGTTTCAGAGCCAGCTGGCTTAGTGTTAGCTCTAAGATTTCTGCAGGGCGTTGCATCACCAAATGCAGATATGTTGAATATGATTTCTCTGAGGTTACACAGAAACAAATCCATATCTTGTGATGACAGTGATCACGAGACCATTCTGCCTTCTGTTTTCCATCTCTCCTGGGTGTGCAGATCTTGGTGCAGATCAGGAGGATGGAGAATGTCAGATTAATTGTTGTGAAAGCTTCGCAAGCTCCTAACTGTGAGGGAAACAGATATAGCCAGTGTTACCCTAAAGATCAGAAACAGGTATAATAAAAATAAGTTACCAGCACTGCTGTAATCACTAAAATATAGTGTTGCAAAAAATATGTGATTATTATTGTGTCTATTTCTAGTTCTTAAGCTATTCTTAGATGCAGAAGGAATCTGTAAATTCTTGACTTAATTTCAAAGATCCATATTCTTCAGCTGTTGTAAATGCTTTGAAATATTTCACTTAAATGAAAACTTGCATATAAATATTCAATGAGCTCTGCTGACCAGAATAGATATGCTCATTCATCCTTCTGGTAGGCATTTTGGAGAGTCAGGAACAGTTATGTTTTCTTGGAATTTGCTCCAGAAGGTGCAAATCCCAGTCAGTAACAGGCTTTTCTGCTGCTCTGGGTCCTGGTATCCACTGAGCCCACCTATCTTGATGTTAAACTACATATGAAACCTCTAACATAAACTCACTGTTTTTTCATTCTATTCGCTATGCTGAAGAGATTGCTGTCCTCTTTAGATTTCATCTCATGTGTCTGAACTTGGTTTCACATCTCCTTTCCATAGTCTCTGTTCTCTCTTTGCTCATAGGCTATTTTTCCTCATATTGTTTCAGCATCTTCCTCTGACAGGTCTGCTTGAGCTCTGCCGGGAGGCTGCTGACAAGAATCCAGGACCCATAATTCCTAATTTCCTACTCATTGTACATCAGCTTCCTCTGGGAAGCTAAACAAATATGAATATACCACATCACAGCAAATGTAGTAATAATTAGTAATGCCAATATTGAATAAAATGTACTGTCTGTGAACACTGCAATTTGCTAGGATTGTGAACACGGAAGTAAGAAATTCATCACAGCTGCAGCTAACAAGAACTGGAGATTTGGGAAGCTTGTTCACCTTGTATTTCATAGAATCAAAGAGGGGTGGCAATGGGCAAGGATGTGATTGTCCCCTTCTGTTGTGCCCTTGTGAGGCCCCATCTAAAGTAGTGCGTCCACGCCTGGGGCCCCAAGCACAAGGAGGATGTGGGGCTGTTAGAGTGGGTCCAGAGGAAGCCATGAAGATGCTCAGAGGGCTGGAGCACCTCTCCTCTGAAGAAAGGCTGAGGGAGCTGGGCTTGTTCTGCCTGGTGAAGAGAGGGCTCCAGGGAGACCTCATTGTGGCCTTCCAGCACTTGAGGGCAGTTTATAAACAGGAAGAGGACTGACTTTTTATGTGGATAAGGGAGAAAGGCTTTAAAGTAAAAGAGGAGAAATTTAGGTCAGATGTTAGAAATTCTTTATGCAGAAGGTGATGAGGCCCTGGCTCTGCTGCCCAGAGCTGTGGGCACCCATCCCTGGAGGTGCCCAAGGCCAGACTAGGTGGGCCCTATGCAGGCTGAGCTGTGGGTGCAGCCATCCCATGGCTGCAATCTTTAAGGTTCCTTCCAACCCAAGCCATGCTACAGTTCTGTGGTTCTATGAAAAAGAGACTAGTTTTATCTCTGTCCAAACATGAAAGCGAGCAATGGATGGTAAACCTTTACAGAATAGAGCATGAAATGAAATAAAAAGGTTACAGTCATTTTTGTATTCAGTTCCTCCTATAGATGCAGTTATGGTTAGCTGGTTTATCCTGGATATTTCCATAAATATTGTTATCCAGGATAAAAGTTGTTTTCATTGGGAATAGTTCATTTGTTAATACAATTTCTGACTGCTGTGTTCTATCTAACATCATACAGCACCACACTTTCAAGCATACTGACACCTAGGCTGACAAAATTATCCCTGAGTTGATCAGGTTCAGCAAATAGTTTTTATTAGTATGAACTATAACAGAGCAAATGTCTTGTATGTTATTGGGAAGGCCTCAAGTATTTGTGATCAATTCAGACCTTACAAGAGCCTGCTAAATTCAGTATTTGCACAGTTAGCCTGAGACTGCTTAAATTTAATGAGTAATGAATATCAATTAAGTGGTTACTGATGAAAACCTAACCTAGCCTAAGCACAATTAATTTCTATTGAAATACGACCCCTTAAAATGTAAGTAAATTGACTTGGTTCTGTTTTAATAGAAAGATTTTTTTTTTAATTAAATATTTTAACAAGCCATGTCAATTTTATAAAACAGAGTGTCACTTTGAAAAGTTAATATATCTTAAGTAATGAGAAATTTCTGAAAAGCAATTTGAAATCACAGAGAAGTGTTTGTACCCAAAGGCCCCATCTTGAAAGATGTGAACACACTGATTCTAATATCCTGGGTATATTCTGGAGGGGAAAAGACTTGATGCTCCAAATTTCTAAGGAATATTGTCATCTGATTTTGACATGGTTAAATGAGGAGAGCACTTTCACAGAATCACAGAATTGCAGAGGTTGGAAGGGACCTCTGGAGATCCTCAGTCCAGCCCTGCTGCTAAAGCAGGTTCCCTCAGTAGTTTGAGCAAGAAAGCATACAGATGGGTCTTAAATATCTCCAGAGAAGGAGATTCCACAACCTCTCCAGGCAGCCTGTTCCAGTGCTCTGTCACCCTCATAGTACAGAAGTCTTTACTCATGTTCGTATGGAACTTCTTAGGTTCCATGTGCCCGCTGTTCTGGATGAAGTTTAAAAAGACCCTGGTCCCATCCACCTGACTCCCACCCACTAGATATTTATATGCATTGATGAGATGCCCTCTAGCCTTCTCTTCTCCAGGCCCAGGTCTTTCAGCCTTTCCTCATACAGGAGATGCTCCATGCACCTCATTATCTTTGTGGCCCTCTGCTGGACTTTTTCTAGGAGATCCCTGTCTTTTTTGAACTGAGGAGCCCTGAACTGGACACAGCATACCAGATGTGGCCTCACCAGTGCAGAGTAGAGGGCAAGGATCACCTCCCTTGCCCTTCTGGCTATGCTCTTTTTAATGCACCCCATTGTCCCATTGGCCCTTTTGGCCTCAAGGGCACACTGCTGGCTCATGGCCACCCTGTTGACCACTAGGACACCCAGGTCCTTCTCTGCAGAGCTCCTTTCCATCAGGTCAGCCCCTAACCTGTACTGGTGTGTGCAGTTATTCCTCCTCAGGTGCAAGACTCTACACTTGCTCTTGTTGAATTTCATCAGGTTCCTCTGTCCAGCAATCCAGCCTGTCCATATCTTGTTGAATGGCAGCACAGCCTTCAGGTGTGTCCATCACACCTTGCTGAGGGTGCATTCTATCCCTTTCTCCCTATGGCTTTACTGAGAGTGCTACCAAGAGAGAGCACCAACAGCAGAGGATCACCAGATTCAATATCCACAGAACTACAATATTAGTTCTACAAATCCCTCACAATGCACCTTGAGGATCGGAGCTGCTGTTCGCCTTGCTTAGTATGTTCTGTCTGGATGATACTTGAGAGCTTCGTGTATGTGAAATATATGACACAGAATAGATATGTTCATTTATTTCAGCAACCAGTGATTAAGTTGTATGTTAGTACAGCTGCTGTGCTAAAATACTTGAAATTCTCTCTGTTTCTTAGATCAGAACTGAATTTTGAAATTCAGCTTGGTACTTGCGATGCCAAGCTCAGGGAATAATTTTGTCCCAGAAAGCTACATTTCCTATCAAGCCATTTTAAGACAAATAAAGGAAATGAGGCATTAGGGAGTTACTGATGACTTCTAATCTCCTTTATCTGGTAATTCACCAGTTCCAACTTTTCAGCCAACTGTGTAAGACATAACTCAAATCCTTTGAAATTGGCTTGGCCCAACAGTCTGGATGAGTGTTTTGCTTTCCTAGGTCAGAAGTCTCTCATAAGCATTTGGCCAATGGCTGCCTACAAGCTTCATGTAAATTTACCAAATTCATTTTCTTCCAACTTAAGAGTATGTTGTATACAAATTAAATTTGAGAATTTTGATTGGCAGCAGTGATGAACATTTCAGCAATGAACCTCCATTCCATGGTACCTGTTTCAGTGTGTTCATTCATTTTCTGCTTGAATGTAACTGATCACTTCACTTTGAAAGGAGCTCTGAAAATCAATGCAATAAATAAATACCAGTATTAAGCTCTATACTTGTTTGTTATGAAATCCATTGTTTTAAATGAAAATTTCAATACTTTCACGTACTACAAAGTAGAATCATTGTAAATTTTAACCCAACATTCACTTACTGTAGGGTACACCCATAACATTTGTAGAAGTTATTGGATTTTTTTACTCATAGGTTTCTTTAATATTGATTTAAAGCTGTTACCCAGAAGGCTTGCTGATATCAAGGCTTTTTTTTTTTTCTCCCACAGTCAGGGCTCTGTCTTCAGTCATAGTGCAGCCTTTTAATGCATAATTTTGTGCAGCCTTTTAATAATACAGCAAAAGGATATGCAAATCTATCAATTTCATTTAGAGTTGAAATCTGCTTCAATAATTCTTGTGAGATAAAGAAGAGATAAACTGTGTGTATTCATTTGCATCAAAAGCCCATTGACAGCTGCTTTTAAGAATAGCTCTGCTGCTTTCTTTGTTCCGAGGCACAAGTTTGAATTTTTCCTTTCTGATAGAAAAAGAAGATGCAAGTGCAAATGGGCTGTTACATACTGGATACTTCTCTACCAGACAGTCTGCATTGCAGTTTAGCTAGAGGTCTATCTTCTTCAGAAGCCTAGAGAAAATATTTTCCTTGTTGGTCATTATTTGGGCAGTCCTTCTCCCACATCTCTCAGCCAGTTTGGAACAGTCAACGCTACAGACTGGGAATTGCAAAGTATATTTTTTAACTGATTTGTTTGAATTTTCCTCCCAGAAAACAACTGAGATGCAATTAATGCTGAGATGAGCCTGCCACAATGCAGTGGGACAGTCCTGAAAAAATCTTTGACACCTTCGAGATAATCCCCTCAGAACCTCAAAACAGAGCAGCATATACATGTTAAGAAACCATGACAGGGATACCTCCACAAAATGGCCTGCAAACTATTCTCTGATTCCGGAGTTAATTGCCACCTACTGTTAGCATTCAAAAAGCTATTAGCAATTAAAAGGAATGAAACATCAGTCCTTCCCTCAGAGGTTGCTTCGGGCCTGTCTTTTTTGCTGTAAGAAAACGATCCAGCCTACACTTTGCAGAGGAAATCTTGAAGTGCCTTAGCTTTGCTGGTATAGTGATTAGCCAGTGAACATATGTAGAAGTAAGAGATTTACCCAGCTATGCAATTGAGTTGATTAACGAAGGCCAGACCACACGTCGTTGTTGAGTCTTTGTTCCGCAGTACTTCCGTTTCTTTCAGTAATACAGTAGAACACTTTGCTTAAAGTAAGGAGCCAGTCAGTGAATCCTTGCTGTCATGGGTATTTATCGTCCAAACCCAGAGCTGGACATTTGGTGTATGCTACAAAAGGCTCTGGCTGCGTTCTTTGTCAAGATTCCTGAAAGTAACATTTCCTAGTTATTTCCCTGCTCAAATGAGAGAAACTATGAGGCAAAAAATAATAATAAGCAGTAGATTTCAGTGCATTTATTAGGTACTGTAATCTTCATTCTTAAAACCGGCATGCCGGGGACAAGAGTGACAGGAAAATTTAGGGGGAAAACATGAAGTTTAGCAGATGCTGCCTGGGTTTACTGCTGAAACGACATAAAATATTTAAAAGTACTGTAAGAGGCCTAGAGTAAAGTACCTCTAATAGTGCTGTTTAAGTCTGAATTTATGGAGACGTTACACCTGGCAAAGGTTGAAAAAAAGAAAAAAAAATTAGTAACTTCTGGATCTTGACAAATGGCAAATAATAGAAACATAACATTTTTTCCTTGACCTAGTTGTGAATGAAACCTTTAATTCCCATCCAATTAAAACTGGGCAGTAGAACAACAAGAGCATTGGGAACAAAGAGAACAGGCTGACAGTGAGTTATGTGGGCTTGGTCCTGTAGTTGATATGAAATGAGGAAGATGTTCCAATTAAGCTGAATACTGAAAGCTGAGGCAATGAGCCACAAGTGGAAGTATAAGATATAGTATTTTCTGAAGCTCCTGACTGAGTTTCAGAGCAAATTATCTAATTGATTAACTTCCTTTTTCAGGGTAAGGATCTTAATTCCGATGCCTTCAAAGCTTCAATTCCCTCTGAATATCGAGAGAGCTCTGACGCTTTGCTATAGCAGTTGATATTACTGAGTCTGCGTGCCTCATCAGAAGTTACCACTCCCTCAGAAAAACACAGAGGGAGCAACTGCCAGAGCCCTGCACTGCCTACCAGGTACCTTAGATTAACCTGAACAGCGATAGAGTTGGGCCAAGTTCACCACATCTCAGCTAGAGCCACTGAAATGCGTGCATCATCTGCTGAATGCTGTTGGGTGTTAGGTGCCAGCAAAATACCTTGAGTGGACCGCTGGGACTAATAGCTTCTTAAACTGACTGAAAGAACTCATGTCACTGCCTTTTTAACTTCTTAATATTTGTCCCAGGGTTACCTAACCATAAAAGTTTGTCTATCTCGATAGCATCTCAGCTAGTGTGGAGGGGGTAACTTCCCCAGAAATTAAACAAAAAAGCGTCTGGGAAAACTCCTTGATGGATCAGCACCTGATCTTTTCACTCTTCTACCTCCCTATACTGGCAGTAAACACAAGATACACAAGGTATTTCAGCTCATTTCACAGAGGGATAGCTTTTGCACAAATATGCCTACTATTCTCTATATAAACCTGCTATTATATGCACATTTTAAAGGAATATTGCCTGCAGGTGTTATCCAAGTATTGAAAAATGAACCAATTTGGGCTTTATTTAAGCAATAATGACTGATGGAGAGGGTGTTTCTTTTCAGCTAAGTGTGCCAAGCTTTTCTGGTAATTAACTGCTGGGAAAGTCCTCCCTGTCAGTCATCACTGCTTAACTAATTATTAGATAGGGGGAGGTTTATTATTACTCACCAGAAAGTTCCAGATAACTGCTGTTTTGCTGTTATGAAACATTCAAATATAAAGAAAAACTACCAGCAGTTCCTTTTCAAGGTATTATACATTGGTCTTCAACTTTTCCTAGATATAGATCATTTTTATACAGCATTTAGAGATCAGCACAGTAACTGATAAGAAAATAGGACTACACCAAATTTGTAGTTTTCAGTACAATTGCCATTGCACTTGGTTGCCTTCAGCAAGCTTTCAAGTAAAAGAAAGCAACTTTCAGAGACTGGAAAAAAACTGCAGCCATCAGCCACAGGTCCAGGCAGTCAAGAAGCTGGTCTGAGTGGACAGCAGGGTGCTCACTTGGCATTTGTCTGCTATGTGCTTCATGGCAATCTGTAAATATAATTAATAAACATGAAATATAGCAATAATTATAGATGGCTAATAACATGTTTAATATTTATGTAAATATAGATCTATATAATATCAAAATGAAAATTATATAGATGAATGTTAGATAAGTATGCTAAGACAAGATAAGCAAATTAGTAAAACCTGCCATGTAAAGAAAAGAAAAAAAGACAGAATGTCTTTTTTTCCACATGAACAAAGGTGGCTCAGCTCATGGCTGTCTGGTGGTCCTTCAGTGCAATAACAATGCCATGGATGCTATAGAGAATGCTGTCATACTGTGGTATTAAGACAAAACTTGACTGCTCCAGCCCTCAGCTGCTCTACAGACGGAAACCTGTATTCCAAGGGATGTGTGTAGTCCTGCTCCTTGAACATTTTGGTCCTACTGACCTGCGGAACAGCACTCAGACTCACAAGAGTCAGAATGTAAGGTAGTTTATTTTAGGTATATACACCGGCACACTGGGGGGCTTGCACCACCCCAATTGCGCAACTAGTGTCTCTCAAGCAGCCATATTTATACCACACAAAATGCACACTCGCGATTACGCAAAAGCAGGTATTGCTAACTCACTCTAGACAATGGGTTGTCCTATGCTAACTAATTCCTTGAATGTTTTCTCGTTTTTCACTCCTTCTTGGACATGCGCAGTGTATAGTCAAGTCAGTTTGAATGAGTTTTCCTTTATGGTGATTGGTCCATTTTCTTATCTGAAGGTTTCAGGCCTGGAATTCCAAGACCTTCTTCCTTTGCAATATGCTATTGATAAGCGAAAGCCTTGCCCCCATTCTACCAAACTCCTCCCAAGTCCTGCCTATTCCTGGTAATCCCCTCCCCAAACTCCGCCTAAACTCCCCCAAGTCCTGCCTATTCCTAGTAAGCCACACCCCAAACTCCACCTCTGAAGTAAGGGTTCCTCCCTTCTTTAATTTCTATGGAATTGAAGCGAGGTCCCTCCCCCCCCCCCCCCGTACATGTACAGGGGGCCCCCCTGTACAACCCCCCTGTACAGCCCCCCTGTACAGGGATCATCCTAGATCATCCTAGGGTTTCTACCTTTACTCGCTACCATGAAACCGATGCAGGTCCATGGTAACTGGTGCCAAGTTACAGTAGCCCCAACAACTTGCACACAGAGACAAGTGCCGTTCACCTGAGATGAAAGGGGACTTTGGTTACATCTGTCATTGTGTACATTGGTCTCTCAGGGAAGTGCGAAACTGAACCCCGTCATTCCAAAGAGCACAGCCACAAGCTGACTGCTGAGTCAGGAGGCCTCCATATCTGCCTTGCACATATTAGAGAATTGCAAGCAAGTTCTAATCTCTCACATTAGGAACAAATAGTCACACAAAAGCTTTTTCCATTGTACCAAGAGAGTGATTGATGTCACTACTTTCCCTTTCGTAGCAGCAACATTCAGTACCAAGAGACTTCAAAGCAATATATTCCAGGACGAACTATCAGCTAGTACAGCTCACCATGGATGCTATAAACATGACTAGCTTTGCATGCTGGTGCACATATGGACTGAAATTCTAACCTCATTGGAATGGGTGGGAGCTTTGCTAGTCACTACACTGTCATCAGGATCTCACCCACTGTATCTTAAAATGTAAAATATCGCCATATGTGATGGATGCAGAGCCCTGCCTCTCTGCTGTACCTTTGGCAGGTGTTCTATATAATAATGCTAACAAAATGTCTTACAAGTTTTATTTTCTTGAAATCATTGTAATTTCAATTGTGCATTGATGATATCCAGAAGAGACTAACTGCTTCTAGATATGTATTACCAAATATGTACAATTTAAATCCTAAAATTTCAGAACAAGAGATCAAATATAGCTTCTTGAAGAATATAATGGCATAGTAGGTAGCCCAGGGGCAAGTAAGAACTAACAAAGCCACAATATTGATGTTAGCCCAAATGCAAAGCAGACTTACTTAACAATTTAATGCAGACACATTCCCCTCTGCAACAGGGTTGAAGTGTTTGCCTATTATACACCATTTCTGCATACCATATTATACAGCTCTTTTCTGTGCACATTGTGTAACACCCACAGACAAAAATTGTACCCTGGTTGGAAGAACCACCCTAGCAAAGAGATGAGAACAGGAGAATATTTCAGTAAGCAGACAGCCCATGTCAGGTGAAGGAAAAGATGGAATCAGTGATTCATAACTTTGACTTAGGATCAGTTTTTGGTATTGGAAAACAAGTAGAATAAAAGAGTACATTTTTGAGTAATCATAGATTATATTTTTGGATTCGCAAGCAAAGAGAGAAAAAGGCATTAAAAAGTTCATGTACTACTCACTATTTTGTTGCAAAAATTGGTGTGGTTTTTTAATAGTTTTAAATAATTTCAGGCTTAACTATATTAACATTCACATTTCTTGCAGAAATGGTTCTCCCTGCTTTTAGGGCTAATGTCTTGGTTAGGATTCATTGTCAGTTTTATCCCGTCACCTACTCCCTCAGAACTTTTGGACAAGTCTATTTTTCAGTCTCAGCTTTTTGCCTATCCAAAATGGGAGTAGCAATCATAACACCTTTGCTTGTCTCATCTATTCATCTCTCTCACGTATGTACAGCCTTCTGACTTTTTTTCAGACTGGTGTATATAACAGGCAGTAAGATATGAGCCTTGGTAACATCTCTGGGGAGATGTTTCTTTCTGGATGTGCTGTACATCCATTATTCTTTGATCTCATATGACCATACTGCTATTATATAAATGCTAAACGGTGATGCTAGTAATTGTGAAGAGACAATGTACAAATAAGTCTTCAACAAAGGAAAGTTGGTTAATGAGGAAAACTTGATGAAACAAGTGCAATAAGCGGGACTTATACTTTAGCAGTGCAGAAGCATCAGTGTCTAAAATGATCTTATGGATACATCCTGATGTTAGGCATTTCTCTGGTGTCAAGTTTACCTGTTCATCTCCTTGCCTTGAAACCTTTTTCTAGTTATTTTCAATATTGTTAGGTTTTAATTCGACCTAGGACTTAATTTTAAATTATATCAACTGTTTCTCCATGTCACGTTTTTTGTACTTTTTTTTTTTTTCTTATCAAAAGCAGAGGGTTTTTTTCTGCTGCATTAAGAGTCCATTGTGGATGGCTGTTCTAGATTATACAGAAGAAGTAAAGAAAAGGGTACTCTGCAGTTATTTTTGTACTTCTTATTTTGGAGCTCTTTACTAAGAGGAAATTGGAATTGAAATGGCTGGTTCAAAGCAGAAGCATTTAAATGATCTGCACTTAGTTTCTGTTGTCCACAAGATAAATTCACATTATTTATTGTTTCATCAGTACTATAGGCACTGTTAAAGTAAGAGGTTGGAAAAGCCCTCCAAGATCATCTGGTCCAGTGTTCTACCACTTTAAGAAGGAGTTGTTTTTCTCTAAAGCTAAGCAAGACCAAAGTCCTATGGGTGCTCACTGGAAGGCACTCTGTAGGGCCAGCAGCCTCCATGGGCTGAAGGCACAAAGCCATGCTGGCCAGTTTGGCCAGGAGCTCAGAAGTGTACTTGCTTGGTTGTTAGTGCAGCTGTCCAGTACACCAACTTCTCTCAGTAACAATCTGTGTTACCTCCACATCAGCACTTGATGGTCCATAACATGAAAGCACTGCTTCCCTTGTAGGTCCAATAATGGAGTGAATTAGAGAGACGGCCATGAGCCCAACTCTACTTCAGTATGCAGTACCTCTAATAGTGGAAGGCTGTGTGTATATATTTTGCTTGTTACTGTTTCTGAAGCAGCTTCAAATTGCCTGAGAAAGTCACAATAAGCAAATGAAAGATAAAATGAACTCAGTTAAAGATAAAGTGGGGAAGGAGGAACTGGATTTTCAAAACTGCTACTATGATTTAGAGCCAGAACTCCTGTCATAACTCCTAATTCACTGGCAATTGACTGTCTATATCTTCAAGCTTGTTTGAAACCACCACCCAATAATTTTTCCCTGGGCAGATATCACCAGCTATTGCTTTTCCCCAGTGAGGTAAGTGTACCATAAATAACATTCAGCAAAATAAGTCCATAATAGACACTTTTTATGCACTTTTTATACACTTTCACAAGGGTAAAATAATATCTGTATAAAAAGTTAAAATGGTTTAGTTCTGCTACAGATTAATACATATTTAAACTGTAAAATATTGATTCCTTGCCAAATCTCATCTGTGGTAGCGCTTTCCTAGTCTGTCTTCCATTTCAGTTTGGTTTAAAGGATCAAAGAAGTTCCATTACCTAATAATCCCAGTAAATCAAGGAGACTGAAATCTGTGATATAAAATGAAGTGTATCTGAAGGCTAAAAAAAAATTGTATTGTGTTAGGGGTAGGTAAATACTGTACAAATGCATTTACCTCACTGAAATAAAATCCACAACCCACTTTGGTGGCTTACAAAGTTAATTTTTCAGTACACGTGAATGAGAGGTTTCTTCAGTTCCAGGCCAAGCTGAAGTTCACTGAGTACTTAGAAGTGCCAGCACATGTATGTGTGCAGCCCACACTGGTTGGCGTGGGTGCGCTCCCCATCTTGCCATGCACAGATGCACTCAGTAGTTCTTTACTGCAAGCAAGGCTGCAGCACGATGTGCAGTTCTCAGTCAGACCCACTCCACTAGAAGGTACATGGAATAGATCATATTAAATATATCAATTTCTGTTGGAAGATTTTTCCACCTGTGCTTGTTCCATCCAGGTAGCGCTGGTTCTGAGGGGAACTTCACCACGATTATTCTTTCTGCTTACAAAAGCTGCTATGTGCAGAGCACAGAATTGTACAATAGAAGCAAACAAGCAAGACACATTTGACTATGTGGGATCATGGCCTTCCCTTTCACTTCACATGTGTTGGTCACATCAGATCACATAATATCCAATTTTACCCACTGTATTTATGGAGAATTAACAAGCCAGCGAGTGTTCTCAGAGTGAATGTAGATTTCCTGTCTTCCTCAGCGTTAGCACAAGATGATGTTTTAAGGGAAGAAGCAGTGGGATTAGAAATAAGAGCATTCCTGCTTGAACATAATAGTTGCCAAATTATGTTGTAATATTTACCTGCGTACAATAACATACCAAATAGGTGCACTCAACCATAAAAAAAAAAAAAAATTAGAAAGGTTGATATATTGATGTTATTAAAAATACAGAACAAAAATGCATCTGAATGTAATTTTTTTTCCGATTCCATTATACATTGCAATATGTGCACTCGATACTGGACATTAACTGTGTAAACTATGATATAATGGCTTCCCACCTAATCCTAAGCAAAGCCATTATCAGCAATTTTAGCATATTTCATTGAGTCAGTGGAAATTTTATTCTCTGGAAGAGAATGAATTGCTTTAGGAAAAAAACAGCATAGTACTGCATGTGGATTGGAGTGCCAGTGATGTTCCCCGGCTTTAATAAATCACCTGAGTTCAGGAGCCACGTGCTTCTGCTCTGTGTGCAGTACCAGGGAATGCCATCTCTGGTAATGAACCTCTGCCCCTGGGACTCAAAAACTCTAGTTTGAAAACCACTGCAGTAAACTCACAGGTCAAGCAGTGACGCTGTCATTGTTTGTAGGCTGTCGCTCACTTCACATTGCTTCGTCTCCAGACTGCAAGCTTTCCAGGGTAGAAACTTACTTTTTCTGTGTATAATGCTTAACACAGCAAGGACTTGATTTCAGGTGTCAATATTTGAACCCCAACAACAAATATCAATAACAAATGAACACCGTGATTGTCATCTAGTGTCAGGAAGGATTCTTCCAAGAACCAACCAATGCAGAGACCTGAATACAATGAGACAGAGAAGGAGGTGAAAGATGCTTTCTCTCCCTCCTGTGACTCCATCATTTGCTTGTCTTTGCTACTGTTTCGTGAAGCAGGACAAAGTTGTTGGCCTGTAGTAACATGCATTTTCTTTTCATAGCTACTCCACTTGCAACAAAGTATAGTATTAAAGGTTGTAACCATGCTTGCTCTCTTACATGTGACTGTCTAAATAGTGACACAAGTATTGTACCCACACTGTTCATTCCTGAGATCTGACATTTCTCAAGATGAGGCCAAATGTGTTTACAGATAGATTTCTGAGTGTATTGAAGCTGAAAGGTACTTCTCATCTTTTGAAATGTCAGACTGCTGCTCCAAGAAAAATGAGTACAAGAGATAGGGCCACTGTTCCACAGCTCCATTTTTAAATGAGCAATATCTGATTGAAGATTCCAGCATTCATTCAGCTCAGTGTTTTGCTGTGATATATTGGCTGCACTGGCAGAGTTTAGTTACTTGTGCCTGCTGATTTTTCACTTTAAACCGAACTTCCGCTGCAGTCCCAAAATTCTAGTATCCTTTACAACCTTTCTATCTATTTCAACATCTGTAATACCACCTGAGGGGCTGTACCTTTTAAAATGATCCACTTAATAAGCTAGAGGGCACAGGTTTGCCATAGAGCTGCTCTGTATATAGGTAAAGAGAGGCACAAAGAGAGCATAATGTTGTTAATAGTCTTGCTGTGAAACTGCAGTAAGCAGACAGTGTGTGGCAAGAGCAGGTTGGGATCTGCAGCACTGAGAACATCAGAAAAGTGATGTTCTAATGTCTCCCGCTTCAACTCCCAGTGCCTATAGATTCTGTGTCTCTATATCTAGTTCTGTATCCTTTCTGTTCTTCAGAGTTCTATATAAAGCCCACATGTAATAGCTAAGCAGTCATACCATATTCTTCACATACCTTCTGTATACATGCTGTCCAGAGATGTTTTTAAACAGGAGTCATTGTTCAAAGTACGGAATGTGCCATTTTACTTTCAACCTAGATGAACTTGAACAGTATCCTTGGCAATTTGCCTCAAAAGCGTTCAAATATGGAGAATGCATTCCTCCAGAAAATTGAACAAGAGACTGGAACATTAAACATGGTTACTAAATCACATCCGTGTAGCCATACCTTGACTGTTACACAAAGCTGTTTGGTTAGTCTGGTAGTGCTGGAATCACTTTAGAGCCTGCTGCAAGAGAGCAGTGTGGACTTGCTCCTGCTGTAGAAGCTGTGATTTAACCTCTGTCCCTGAAAGGAAATGATCTGGTGCACATGGAGGACTGGAATCACTTTGATCCAGATCTCTGCTAGAACAAGGAGAATTTTGTTCAGTTTAATATTATTCTGTGCAAATTAAAGGTTAGATTATCTGTAACAGCAGCCAAGTTTAAATGTGGCAGAACCTCTGAGAAGAACTGGGCAATCTGGCTAGTAATGGAAGTGAAGCGGCTTGGAAAACTGCCTGTAATTTTTTTTTTTTTTAATGTTAATCTTTTAGGTTTCCCTTTCTTTTAGTGGAGGAGTCTTTTGTCAGCACATCACGTATTTCAAATCTCAGTGCTCGACGTCAGCTATTTTATTTTCACTTGTCTCTTCAGACAATTTCATCATGCTCTCTTTTTTTTTTTATCTCCACGTGGCACTTTCTGTGAGGACAAATATCGACACTGGATCTTTTCTGCTCGCAGGGAGAAAGGTAACTGTAATGACACTTAAATGACTTTTAAATAAAGCAAGTACTGCTGCTTCAGAGAAGGTAAGGGCATGTGGAATTTGTGGTGCAGAATCTATCGGAAGGGAAAATTTATGAGATTAGATTTCTATGAACAGACATTCCTCTAATTGTAAATAATAACAGCTCCTAAATAGCACTTAACCTGTACAAAGCTCTGTGAGAAAGGTGAGTTCTGTAAGAAATGTCTGGATACCCTCCATAGGCGTTGGAGAAGAAAACTAATTCGCAGTCACTCTGCTGTGGCGGTCATCTCTGTGCAGTCATCTCTGCAGTAGAGACCTGAATTCTTCCAGCATCTTCCATGTGTCTGACTCCAATTCTTTTTCTGGAGACACCCATGAAACCCACTGGAAACTCCATCTTTGCGTAATATGCTGTGTGAGCGGATGCTAGGGAGACAGAAAACGCTATTCCCCTTTCTCCCTTGATTTTGCACATCTATACAAAGAGGGAGGACTGGGCCTGTTAAAGAGTTAGGAGGTGCTGTCTTTTAATCCAGTAATTTTCTGACCAAAGAAAAATTTTCTGACCAAAAAAAACTGATCCAAGTTAAGAACAATGAGGAAAGGGATTAAACTGCAGTTTCAGTGCCTAGCAGTATTTTTCTAGTGCCTTTTTTTATTTAAGAGAAACAATGGTATTTTCATTTAAGATGGAATACATTTGCTAAATATGTCAAATCTGGCATCAGGTGTGATTTGGATACGCTCCTCTCAGCAGATCTCAGTGTCTGATGTTTATGAAGCTGCTTCTGGTAGGCTGCCTCTATTTGCCACAGCAGCAAAAAGCATTTACACCTAATGATGACAAGTATATCCTCTTTACGCCATAAACAATTGATTTTCAAACAAAGATAAGAGAATTATATATTATGTATTCCATCTGTAAAACTAATTAACTCCTTTGATTTAGCTGAGAAAAGTGATGTTTTCTGAAGCTCAACTTTACTGAAAATTGACCTTTCCATCTACAAACATACCATTTAATTTACAAGAGAAACAAAACCTTCAGAATTGTATTTACTCAGTTACTTTAATAAAAGTCAACCCTTAGCAGAAACAATTGTAAATGTGGCATTTAGCTTTTCATATTTTGGAAAGTGTTACTTGAATCTCCACATCCAAATAGAACATTGCCTTTGAATTAAAAACAACTACATAAATAAGAACAAAGAAGTTTAAGAAAATGGTCTCTATCTAAGGTGTTGTAATTAACCCTTAGCTTTTATGCTTCCCTAGGACTATTTTATTTCTCCTGTGGCTAAGGTCAACTAATGTTCAATACATATCCAAAGAATGAATCTAATGTGTTTTAAAAGGTCCCCCAAGTTCATCAGGAAATAGCAGCAGCTTTTTCTTTGACCTTTAGGAAAGGGAACTGGCAAATTCATTGAGGAAAGCTTTTTTGTCTGAGATATGGAGGCCCTAGTCCAGCAAAGCACTTTAGTATATGATGACTTTAAATGTGAGTGGCCCCACTGCAGCCAATGGGTCTACTCCTGTGCCTGCAGCGCTAGTTATGATGTGTATTGTAGCTGAGCCCTGGGATGTACAGCTAGGGTACAGTCCCACTGTGTAATGAACTAAAAAAAACCAGCACTGAACAAGGGAGTATGCTAGAAGCTGACCATTTCAGTGTTTGTGGTTGTGCTGGTTTGGTGGTTTTTGTGTTTTTGTTTTTGTTTTGCATTCACACTTACTGAAGTTAAAGAATCTAATTGCTCTGGTTTCCAAGTATGGAAAGTGGCCTTGGGATAGAATTTCCTTGTTTGTTCTGTCTCTCACTCACCTGTGTATAGCTACAAGGAATGAATCTTTTAATGTGTCAGTTCTCTAATAAAAACTGCAACAAATGACAGCTATTTGGATGAGAATCCCTTAAAGTTTACAAACTACAGTACAAACTCCATGGTACAAGCTACAGTGAAAAAGAACAAATAAGAGAGCTAAGATGAGCAGAGATTTACACCTGTTCTTTTCACTCCTGCTTCTTCTCTGAAGCTGCTTTCTTTCTTAGGAGCTGACAGTGCTAAAGACAGGTAGAAAGTTTTCTGCCATCTCCTCTGAAGCTGTAGTAGGAAGAAGGAGCAGAAGTGTTCAGTGGATCAGAAACAGTTGTTCTAAGCTTGGGCTTGCTGAGGGAAACCTAGTCTCTTACAAGGTATTTGTGCTGCCTTTCCATGTGTGGATTCAATAAGCAACCACAGATCCCTTCCACTAGCTTCAGTGAAGACAGGATTTACATAAATCCAATAAAAAAGCTTACATTTGTCATCATACGATAACATTTCGAACTAGCATGTGGAAAAATCTGCCTAATAGAATTAGCCTGAGAACTGGATGGCTCAGGACATTTCAGTCAGATTAATACTAATTTACAACAGTTTACAGTGCAAGGAGACTTTCTCTGCAAAATGAACATACTGGAGCCAGTACAAAAATGTTTTAACTGTTGACTTCAGTGCTGTTGCACCTGGGATGTAATAAAGTTCTTCTCCCACATACCCTTTTCTACAGTTCTTAACCAGCATTGTCACACAGTCTTTACAAGCCTAAAATAATTGTGAATGAGTCCCAAATGATTATTATTTGATTGTTTTCAATGTTGCGTGCTAATCCTGTGTTTTGTGGACTGAGAACTGTAGGCTAAAATTTAAGTTTGGGAGCTGCTGAAGCAAGAAATTGTTTTGCAGTGGCAGCATAAAAAATCCTCTATAACAAATGCAATGTACAATCTATAACGAGGCTAAGCCATAAATATCTTGCTAGATACAGAAACATTCTGGATTGCTGAAGCTCCCGATGGTTTCACTAACAGACAGGTTCAAAAAGCCTCTTTCCTATAAAAAGCTTGACCAAAAGTGGACCAGCTTCCAGCATCATTTATTCAAGATTATCATTATAGTTTTTGACTTGCCTTAAGCACCTGAGTTAACCTTCTACAGCTAGAAGCTCATGAAATATCTCAGTGAAGAGCCAGTCTCAACCATGCAGCAAGGTACACTGTGTGACTGATATCAGGAAAGTTGTTCCGCTCACTGCACCAAGCAACCCTGAGAAGTAAAACACCTGAACTTGCTCAGAAAGCACAGGGGAACCCACTTCAAATGACTCAGCAAATAAAACCAGATAAAATTAACTAAAACGGTCAGTATTTCTTGACATAACCAAATGAAACCTGTCTAGCTTTGGCTTGGGGAGTTTTGTAGCAGCTTTTCCCATGAAGACTGATTCCATTTTATCACCAAGCCACCGGGGTCATGCAAGCCTGCTGCCAGAGTGGGTGGGCAAAATCCAGAGCCAGGACAGATGAAAAAGAACAATTAGATGTTTCCCGGTGCTCAGTGCTCTATCTTACTGAAAGAGGAAGGAAAGTGTACTCATCTTTCCCTCTGCTCCTGAAACGTAAAAGAAAAGCACCTCTTTGGTGTTCTTACAGCACGGTAAAAGACAATCTATCGTCTTACCATATTACTCCACTGGTTTTATTTGGTTGAAGTTTCCAGAAGACTCCCCCTTGCAGTTTTTGACAAAAGATATATACAAAGAAGAGGTGTTTGCTTCTGCAGTCCTAAATCTGTACAGGTTTTCAAACACAATTTTGATGATACAAGTTTGGTTATTCTTTCCCACAGTCACAGTAACGCATGGTTCATCTCCATCAGATGACTGTGTTCTTTCAAGTCTTTCAGAGTCCTTTGCACTGTTGCAATCTCACTCAACAAAGTAATACATCTCAAAGCTAGCTGGAGAAGTCTTTGTAATGTATTTTAAGTGACACTTCTGTCTTGTCATGTGTCATTTGGACAGTAATGAAATGGCAGTGGTTGGCACAAGGATCAGACTTTATGGAGTGGATCAGGCAACACGTTCAGCTTTGTTATAGAATGAAAACACGCATCTGTGGAAAAATCTTATTTTGTGGAAGCTATGATGCTGCTAATAATAGGCAGGCAAATCAGCCTGTTGCAGCCAGGTTCAACAAGCCTTTTAGTACATCCTTTCCTATTTCTGAAACAAATTCTCCTCTAGGCTCAAAAGGTGAAATAGTGATGTTTGAAAGCCTCATTGCTTTAGAGATGAAAACATCAAAGATAAATGGAAAAGAATGCATGAATGTGGAATGTCATGTGGAAAAAAATAGGTAGGTGTGTGTGAGTATAGTTGGTTGTATAAAAGAAATACCAATAAATGTATTGTTTGTCTTTCTGATTTTTATTCTGAAAACAAATATTTATAGCTTTCAGAAACTTCAGCACCAAATATTAAGATTTGCTGGAACTTACTATGTCGAGATAACATATTTGGTAATAAGCACTGCCTTGAACCAAATAGTAGAAGCAATCTGAGACTGAATATTAAAAAGGTTCTTTTACTAATGAAGGATCTCCTTAAAAGAGAATTCCAAGAGATAAATACTTCCACTGTCAAGCACCAGCTGTGCTGGAGTTTCATGTTTATCTTATAGAGACCTTGGTTACAAAAAATGTGCCCTTCACTCTATTGCAGTGGGAATAAATATTTCAGTAAAGGGAATTCTGAACATCCTTCCTTCCTTTTCTTGAAGGAAAAATAAGAAAAAAATCTGTATTTGTGGTTATATGCTCAAATATTGCAATATTATTTGTTATTTGTAATGGGATTTGTGAATGGGATTTGTGTTAGAAAACTTACTCATTAGGGACTGCAGATATTGCACTTGCAAATGTAGTGCTTCTGGAAGCAGTTCCAATGTACCAGCAGCATGCCAAGGGGTTCATTGGGAAGGATTTGGCACACAGCACTATCTAACTCTGTTCGTATTCCCTCACATTCTCCTCCTTCCCTCTCTTCCCCCAAGGCTGACACAAATTCTTCTAGCAGTTTAAAAACTGAAGAGCAAAAATAATCAGTTCCCATGTATTCCCTAAATATTCATAAATCCCACTGATGGCAGTGGCAAGTTTGCATAGGAAAACATGACACAGTTGGGTTGTAACCAAACTCAGTGTTTGAAAAATGGCAAAATCGTCTTACCCTAAGCTTTAGATATTAGAATGCAGCAATCTCACAATTCCGTTCATTTGCTATCCTAATCTAAGCAGCTGGACAGTATAAAGGTATAAAATTGACCAAAAGGTTATTATTCAAACCACAAGCTGGGTTATCTTGATCAGTGGGCATTTCTTTGTTGTGGTGTTTTTTTGGTGGTTTTTTTTTTTTCCATATTGGTTCAGAAAAGTTAAGCAATAGAGGAAGCATCCCAGGAAAGAATAGATACGAAGGCCAAGAAAAAATGAAGCTATATTGGTGATGTCATATTTCATATTTCAGTGTCCCAGTATGTTGTATCCCATTTGTGGCTTCTAAGCGGCTTCAAGCTCCTTGCTAACATTTGATTGAAACATCACACAGTGTCTCGAAGATAATACAGCAGCTGCCCCCAGACAACTTGAAACAAAAAATAGAGGTGTGAGTGCACCCACACACGTATGGGCAGTATTGACTTACACAGAGCTGGTCTTCTGCGACAGGTGACAGATAGCCTATGAGTCCGGGCCTTTGGCTGTGCTCCGAAAGCCACTGTTCCTAGCTGTGGATTTTGCTCACTTGTTTGGAGCAGTGTATTAACTCTTGCATAAACTGCCTGTGCACATTTCTCCATTTTAAATGCAGTTCATTCTTTCATGGTTTTGTGAGCCTCTGTTTGATGACAAAGTAGCTCTTCGCTTGTCAAAGGCTGAATGCCACTTCTGTACAGCGCTGGAGCTTTTTGTGCCTAGCTATCAGTGCATGCCAGTGTTCAACAGCAAAGTGATGAATTCATAAAATGTACTAGCAGCTCGGCATTAACAATTCTGCACCACGAGGATGTGATAATCATACTGACTTTTGAGAAAATGTTTTGGGGTTTCCTATTACAAAAGGTCTCTCTGTCTGGGAGTTGATACTCTGGCCCCTACTAGTACGAGGAGACTTCTGCAGCACTTCCCCTCTCTCTAAATAGCGTGTTTGCTGATGTTCAGCTTCAGTCTGGAGGTGCTAGGAAAGGCGTCTTTCCCCCTTTTATGCATACTGGTGACAGGAGGAATTTTCTTTCCCCAGGACTGTTTTTGGTAAATGGGGTGTGCTGAGGATTTGAGCAAGTAAACATTCTCACTGGCCATATTTGGAAAGCCATTTTGAATAGAGGTGATACGCTTGCAGATCACTCAGGTAAGGATGGAACAACAGCTGGTGACCAAGGTGACCAGTAACACTTTGAAAACCCAGAGCTGGTGCTTCATTCATTCAGTATGTAAGGAAGATGGATAGTGCTATTGCCTTTAATTCCTCTTGAGGGTTTTTCATATGAATATGTATATGCAGGCCCTGCTGTTCCGTTTATAGATTAAGTTTAGAAAAACGGAGAGAGTTTGTTATTAATGCTGGAGCTGGAAGGGAAAAGCGCAGCCATTGACTATGTTTGGCTACAAAGTATCCATTTTATTATGTGCAGTCATTAACTTGCTTACAACTCAGGATATAGCGGTAAATGGTTATGAAAGTAGTCTTGGTTTTCATTTGCTTGCAGCAATGCGAGCAGGCTTATGGGAGCACTCAGTGAAGAGGCTGCTGGAGGCAGGTGAAGGAATGTCAGAGAAACGAGTTCTACTTAGACACGGTAGTGAAAATTCTGCAACCTGGAGATGTACAGATGGGCGCCTGCATCTATGCCTCATCACAGAGTAACCGGGCTACTCACTCACAGAGCTCCCGCTGCTTTTCCTGATTTATATTGTTTTCAGGTACGTAAATTAGAGACTTGTCAGAGGATATTATTCGTGGCCTAAATGTTAATGCAAAATGCAGCTGCTCGGTTCAGTTATTCTGTCTGCTTTTACACTGTGTTCACACATAGAGTCAGTTGCCTAACTGGGGAATCAGAGTTTGTTTTTCACCTCTCTATTTCAGTTTCTTTCGATCAGTCAAAATGCTAAGGTTTTTTTAGGAAAAAAAAACATGTATCACATAATGTGTTCTTTGAGGGTTTGAGCCTCTGCCCATTGAGGTCAATAACAAAGCTCCTATTGACTTCAGTGGTACAGAATCGAGTCCCAAGGCTCAAAGAATTGGTGCATTCTTAATCCCTTGAAGCTAGGAGGGAAAAGGGGCTTGTAAATGCATATCCCACTGCCAGCAAATGGATGCCAAGCAGTGAGCAATGCTTGCACCAAAAGTACGTGTACTTTATACCCACATAGGTTTTTAGAAGTCTAAATGAAGGATAGTCCCTCCCTCCCCAAAAGTTGCATCTCACCAGTCCTTACTAAACAACATTGGCCAGATGCATTCTGAGAATAAGGCATAACTTTCTAAGAAATATCAGGGCTAACTTTTCTGCCTTCTGTTTAATGCATCATTAATTAGCAACCCAAATTTTGCTTAATTAATCAGACCAAACGCAATTCCAGAATCTTTATATATGGAGCAGAGCTATAGGCTGCTCGCTTTATTATCTCCACTGCCATTGATCACATACAGTGCATTCGGAGTAAAGTTTTGAAATGATTAACTGCCCCGTTCCCTTATAGCACTTTGCACATTTGATCGATTTCTAGTCATTTCATTCAGCCCTGACCTTGCTATGTAACGGTCACTCTATAGCCCCAAACCCAGTTAATCTGTGCTTAGTATCTGAATTTATCTCTCAACAACCAAAATAATAGTAATAACACTAATGAAATATTAACTAACCTTTGCTTTTGTTTAAATTCTTTTTGGCTTCCTATGGCATGATGTCACTACTCCACATACAAGCCGTAGGGCTAGATCCTGAGGTATGCAATCCTTTCTTAGGCAGAAAAATCTTCTGCTGAAGATGTCAGTACACCCCCAAAATTTGCTCCATGTCTCTTTTTTTAGAAAACTGCTCTATTTGGAGGAGAATACCAATCTCTGTCTTTGAAACACTGAAAAACATTACGCAGGAGAAATGAAGCTTAGGGAGGATATAGACAGTTTTCTAATAATCTAAATCCATAGGAAGAGAATATTATTACTGTGTTTGTGTGCAACAGCTTTCTTTTCCATGGTGCTCCTTTATCAACACAGCTGCTTTTGTGATCAAACTGCCTTTCATCTCCGAATTGTTCTGGAGAAACTAAAGAATGTACTCTGCTGAACAGAAGTCATAGAGCTTCAATCCATGCTAACCATCACCTGAGCGGTTTTGCCCAGTGTGGAGAATGTTTATTGCACATCCTCACTTGGCAGTCCTGCTCACATTTTCCAGGGTTAAGAATCAGTTAGGGTGGCTTTTGTGCCAGAACCAGACTTTTTCACTGCTCTCTTGCTTCTGTTTCCCAGAAAGAACTTGCAGGTGCAGGCTGGATTCTTATGAGCAGTTTCAAAAGCACCATGTAGAAGTTTCAGAGGTTTCAGTGTGTTACATGTTATGAACCGATGGCAGGCTTCGAGCTGCTATGGCATCACTGGGAGTACAATTAGAAAGCTGTGGTATCACACAGAAAATGTCAAAGGCCTTGTATGGCCTTTACAGACTGCTCTTGGTAGTGAGATTGGGAAGGGAGAGAAAATAACTCTGGTGCTGAAGGTCCCAAATGAGTTTGCAGAACTGAAAGCTTAAAAGTACATTTTTAATCTCAAAAGGAGTGTGTTTGGTCATTTGGGGGTCATCTGGAAGCATTCTGTCTTCTGAATCAGAAATATACTTCCTCTGGTAGGGAATATAGACATGCATGTAGTGCATATTTTGAAGATGCGATAGTCATGACATGGTCAAAATAAAATTATGATAATGCTTCCTCCCTCTTCTTGCATTTGTGATCTCATAACTCAAGAGTCTCGTCTGATGTCCACTGAAGTCACCAAGGGTTTCTTATTCACTGTACTCAGAACCAAAACTTTATCTCCAGAATACATCCTTATATTTCTGGGCATAATCATCTGATAATCTTGAGGCAGTCTGTGAACCTTGGAAAGTACTGCTACTGCTGCCAAGTACTGCCATTCAGTTTCTCTTTGACTTGAATAGCTTAAATGGTCTTGTATGTCCCAAAACCTCAGTAATTTAGCAAAAGCGTTTTGATGAACACCAACTAAATTGAGAACATAGATCTTCCCTGATGAACCAATTTTGGGAACTTTAGTTACGTTTTGTAATCAAAAATGAACGTTGCTGACAGATGTGAGAAGTGCTGTCAGCTGATCTTTGTGCTTTTATCTTACAGCTATCATTCTGAGAAAAGAATTATTTCCATGTGTCTATTTTAGAAGATCACTATCAGCTTCTTTGAAATGTATCATAATTAAAGCATATGTGAGTTTATAGTTATGGAGACTGATATTTGACCAAATGACTCTTAGTAGTTTTGAAAAACACAGGAATAATTCTTTATGATTTTTGGAAAAGCTGGTTCATACATTTTGTACTGAAAGTATGCAGAAATTAATTGACTTTCAGTTCATTATTGTGCAAAGTATGGAAAATGCATTCACTGTGAATAAGCGAAACAGCTGGATTCTGGTCTTGTTTTATATGCACGTCTCAGTGCTCATGAAGCTCCCAATGTCATTTTCAATGTGAAATTGCTGTTTTAGCTTGATCAAAGCTCATGTTGCCGTTGAGGACGTCATGGTCTGAGCTAAAATTGCAGAGTTTATCTGGACTACATAACCAAACTCACATAGTTTTTTGCCTATGTGGAAACATGTCCATCATGGCCTGATATTCGATTGGGTTTGACAGCAGGTCTGCAGCAGTATATCTTGGACTGCTAATTGTGTCACTGACTTGAGTTTCTTTATACATTGTCTCACAGGGTGTCCTAGAACCACTTTTGCCTTTCCTGAGTTGCTTCCATCCTCTCAATTTACAGTGTCATTCCCAAGCCTGTCTTTCCCTCTCAGCCAGGGTACTCTCCCCAGAAATCATAGAGGAACTGACATGTTAGAGCAACATCTCTGGGGTGATTATTATTTACCTGTAAAAGGAATTTGTATTGACAGCTGACTGAACAGGACAGGGTTCCTCTCACTCTGAGCCATATTTTACAGTTGGCCGTTTCTATATCTACCACAATGAAGCCTGCTGAGGTGACATCTTTCAGTGTTCTTCTGCAATGAAGAGTTAAAAGTTGAGTTAGAGGTTCATGAACTGGCAAGTAGTTTCTAGCAAGAGCCAAATGGGAGATGAATGATTCAGAAACTGCATAGTCCAGGGGTCATTATGATCCAATTAATAGAAAATTAGAATAACGCTTTGTCTCCTTGCTTATGACAGAGATTTTACTTGCTTTTCATGCTTTAATACATTAGTAAGTCCATAAGAGAGATATTTATTCTCCAAACTGAATCCATAATCCAACTGGATATATATAGCAAACACATGATTTCATGTGTGCCCTAAAGCCAGGCTCCTCTTAGAAAACTTTAGGACTGGTGATCTACTTAGAAGACAAATTGAGCTCTAAAGGCAAAGCCAGGTTCAAAGTTCGTATGTATCTGTGCATGAGGGCTTGTGTGATGCTGTGTGGAATGGGGTGGCCCTAAAGATATGAATAAACTTGCAGTGAAAACATAGCCTTTGGTGCTGCTGTTACTGACTTTCACCTTTGACAGCAGAATGTTTTCCTAAACAATAATGGAAACAAGTGTTTTCCAAAAGATTCCAGCATGCTGCTTTTCATATATACTTAATACTTCAAAACTGTATAGCAGCACTCCAAAAATTTACAGCACCGAGGAGCCCTATTTAGCAACACCTTTCCATTAATCTCGATTTTTTTTTCCCTCTAACAGCATAATTATGTTAGCAATAAGGAAAGCAACTGTGTATTCATGGTCCAATTTAATAATCCCCAATACTTTACTAAAGCACTGCAGTGGATCAGTTGGAGTTAATTATTATACAAGTTTAGATTGCAAATAACAACAGTATATCAAAGCAACGTGTAAGGTCTGCCTTGCAACACAAAAGTAAGAACTTTCAAAGTCAAGTCTAAAATTACACATTTGAATTTCCTCCTTAATTCATTACATTCCACTTAACATATTATAGCCCCAAAGAAAACATGAGTGAGGCTAACCCTTCTGATAACAAGGTGATAAGGCCAGTTCTCAATTGTCTTGCTTTTAGAGATGTAACTAACTAGTTTATCACTATGAAACTAACTGTTGAGCTGGTTGCCCCGCAGAGTCAGTATCCACAACCTGGGTGTAGGTGGCAAAGATCTAGTTTCTGAGCAAGAGTGATTTTTACATCAACAGACCTCAAGTTAGAACTATAAGGCGATCGATCTCTCTGCCACTTTATAAAAAAAACAAACAAACAAAAAGAGTGGTCTGTGCTCTTTCATTTTATACTTTGTAATATATGAGGAACAAATGATTTTTGAGAGATTTTAAACAAAAATTCTTGTCTTGCTTCTCCTGTTGTTCCCTACCCTTCATTGCAATTCAAGACTATGGATATGTCTACATACCCTACAAAATAAGCTCTTAGACTTAATGAAAGACCACTGAAGTCAATAGAATGATGCTTAACGAAGGTAATGTTTTTTAGATTAGGCTACTGAATCACAAGTACCAAGGAAATAGCACATCACTTTGAAAAGATGGATTTTACTCAATTTACTTTTATTGTTTTGCATCTGCTAAGATACAGGAATGATTATCTGAGAGGCCCTATCAGACAAGTCAAAATATTTTTTCTTTCTTAAAGATTGAGCATCCAGTAGTGGGTTTATGTTTTAAACAGTTCTCTAGAGGGGTACCAAGTAGAAAGTGGAACCATCACAGAATATTTAGAGTAACATTTAGAAAAGAATAATGTTTAGAAAGTAATTTAAAAGATAAAATAACTGCTTAAAGAATTAAAAATAAGTCTTTCAAGATTTCTATACATACTTGGAAGTAAGAAAAATGACAGGGCTCCTCATTTCAGCTTAATTTAGCACACTTGAGGCATGGTTATTCAGAGCGTTCATATGCAGTTGAGCTAAATAGTTTTAGGAAAAAAAAAAGTTGAAGATTACAGAATCAATTTTAAATGACAGAAAACTTCTGCCTTACCTTTAGTCTTAAGGGATGGCTGGAAGGATTGTGGGGTCTGCTACCTAGTTCTTAAACAAAAGACACGCAAGGCTGAAAGGAGTGCAGTCTGGTATGCTGGCCAATCTGTGTGCCATGCAAAATATGGTATTTCGTTTACATTGCAGAAAAGTCAAATAGAGTCCATGTACACTGCTCCACAGTAGCGATGGTATCACTGATCTAAAGTACTTTACACTGAATGAAGACTTGGCCCAGTATATTTGAAAAGCGACACTAAGAACTGGGTAACTGTGAACACCAGAGAGATGGGTGATTCTTCCTAAACTTTGCTAGTCAGTCACGCTTAGACAAATGCTTTCAAACTTGCTGAAAGTAATGGCTGTGTGTGCAACACAGAGCCTGGACATCAAAAATAGGATGCTGTAGAAACATCGCTGGTTAGAATAGCTTCCCAAAACTGGATGTTCACTGATTGTTCCTTCATGTTAGTGCTTCAGTGCTTACTTATTATTACAGAATCACAGAATTGCAGGGGCTGGAAGGGACTTCAAGTGATTATTGACTGTTTATAAGGACAAAATAGAACTCAAGTAAAAACAAGACTCTAGCAGTTTTTATGTTCAACAGTAGTTTCAAGTTAAACTGTTAATAAAACAAAATGTAGTTGACAATAATAAATATCTATTTTCCTGCAGATTGGGTCTGTGGACTCCTTGGGGCTCAGGGGCTACTTCTGAAGAGTCTGCAAAAAGTGATTAAGAAAAGTAAATCTATTGTCAGTCGACTTCAATTTGCTATATAAGAACCATGTCAGATCTATTGGAAAATGCTTAAGACTCTTCAAATTGAAATAAGGTGAGAATTACTTTCACAAAACCATTTTGCAAGGTTGCTTTTTTTCACTTCTGATGCCTTCTATTGTGCTGAAAGAGCAATCAGATAGCTAGTCAATTTTACACTGTAGTTGTCAGGATCCAGTGCAATTGCTACAAGGTGTGAGTTACAAAGCCAAACAACTTTTAATTGGGAATAGAAATGTTAGAGAGTGTAAGAACACTTCTCTCAACATGGTATTTATTATTAATATCACTTTTTTTTTTTCCTTGGATGAACTACTGTTTTTGAAAGACTTGGTGTCTCTTGAACACTGCAGAATATCAGATCCATGTTGCTTTATTCACATCAAGTCAAGTGTATACAACTGTAGCCATCTTTGTATTCTCAGTTAATCCTGGTGAAATCGATAAATCATGTTGGGTGGAATCCATCTCTGTGCAGATGGATAATGCAAGTCCTTCACAATAGGACAAAATATGGTTTAAAGACTGTGGATTAGATATTTTAGTATGCAGAGGTCAGAATCTCTGGCCTGTGGGTTAGACTGTGACATTACAATCAGGTATATCTCTTCTTCCTATGGTTTTCCTCTCTTTCTTTCTCAGATTCTGGACTGTTCTGTACATTTCCTATGTACTTCGCTACACTTCGCTAGCATTGGTATTTTTCTTCCTGTTATTATCTTGTTAGACCTTAAGATGCTGTTGAAGTTGGGTGATAGATAAGGTCTCAAGGTAAGAGAAAAAAAGGTCTAAAAGTGCCAGTGATGCTCATTCTTCTCACAAATGCTTTTTGCGCTTCTTTCTTCTGAAGAAATACTTTCTTTTCATGGAAGTTGCGCAGGAAATTCTTTTCACCATCGAGGTGTTATTTCTTGGCTAGTGACAAAGCAAGGGAGAGACAAACACCCCATAGTCTCCAGAACTAATGGGGGCAAAGCTTCCTTTGCTGTTAAATTTTGTTTCCATATTAGTATAGAGTCTATATGAAGTGAATTCCATACTCTAGTGCTACAAAGGTTCAATCCAGAAGTAAAACCAGAGGCTCTTTGAATCTAACAGAGCTGAATGTCAGTTTCTTGCATAACTCTTAAAATAACTTTAACAACCTGAGTACTTGATTAGGGAGGGTGGGAATCTCTGTGATCAAGTGGAACAGGCCAAAACTGGAAATCTTAAACTTCAGTGAAAAATGTAAATTCTGAATGACGTCCCTTTCTAAGAATCTTTGTGCTGTTTTCCAAGTACATTTTCATGAAAAAAAACACCGCTGCTAGAGATCTGAACTGAGCTGAGCTGAGTTTTGGTAATATACAAATAAACACTGGGAAGAAAGCAGACTTTTTGACTGGCAAGCAGTTATCTAAGTGATTATTCACTACTTACAGCTAAAGGAGATTGTCTTAAATAATATATATTTCAGTAATTAAATGCAGAATTAAAATGTTTTGAACTGGATATAACTCTCAAGATTGCTTGAAAACAGTATTCATAGGGATGGGAAAAAAAGAGCGGATTCACTTTATTAACAGTGTATAGGGGATGCCACTACATTTTTATTTGATTTACTGTTTCCTTATGTAATAAATACAGATGAGCACAGCAAAAGTAAGGGTTTAAATAAGAATTGCAGGGCTATGTTATGCCAGCAGTGCCTAGTGTACAATTCATCAGAAAGCAGAAGGTAATATAAATTGTTTCTGACATTATGGGACTATAATAACCCTACATTTCCACCATCCCCCTAGCTCTTAGGACTAGAAGTATGCATCCTGAAAATACCACAAACCCAAGAAAAATGAAGACATTTGTACATGCCGACTGTTTCCACATTTGTCTTAGTTGTGCAACTGTAGTATATATAGGTTATTGCTGTATCAGTCCATGTTCAAGTCTGATAAGTGTTGCTGCAATAATTTCTGTCTGCTACCTGAGGTTGAATTAGTCTCCAATAATGAAGTAATGACTTCTATTTATCAACAAGTTTCCTCTTTGGGCCAGTTCTTATACAAATCTTGGCCATCCTTCCATGAGCTAGAACATATTCCTAAATGCCTGACAAAATTATTCCACCAGGATGTAATGGATGACATCCTAGCTGCGATGACCAAGGTAATAAACCTGTCATACGTTTCTGTGGTTCCAGGATTTCACCTGTTGACTATTCTTAGCAACAAAAATATAAATAAATAAATAGATAGATAGATAGATAGATAGATAAATAAATAATGACAACAAACCAGTGTTTCAGCTAGATTCCTATCCTGTCTCTGCAGAAACTTTCAGGGAACAGACAGACTGTGTACTCCCATCATGTATAGGAATAGGAAGTACAGGTCTTTCCTGAGGCATCCAGCAGCTACTTTTTGCCGTGAATTCTGAATATTAATCCCAATGATTTTTTTTCTAGTTAGTTTAATGCATGTACTCTGCTAATGATATAAAACTTCGAAGTTTTAAAAACAATTATTTTTGCCAGTAATACCGTGCAGAAGGCAGCTTAATAGATTAGCTATTAACTGCATAGCAGAGTATTTCTGTTAAACTGTCATCTGCTGCTTTCTAATTTGTGTGTCTCTGTTACTGCTTGGTAATGAAAGGTAAATAAGAGCTTCAACAGTTTGTTCCCACTCCTAACCAAATCAAATCTTAACTGCATGTCCTTTGACCTGCTCTCCAAAATATACGAAGCTGTAATGTCTATATTCATTCTCACTCTCCTGACACTGTACTTTCCCCTTGAATCCTGCTATCTGTGGTTCATCTTCTCCCTAAATCCCTTTTCATCTTTGTTTTTGTCTCTCCCCACTATCATTCCTATCTGTAGACTGTCTATTGTAGAATTAATCAGTTAAGCTAATCAAAATGCTGAGATTAACTTAAAGTTCAGTCAATTCTATCTTCTGTTTTTATGAAGAAATAAACAGTTAAAACCAAAAAATAACCGTAACATAATTGGTAATAATTTATTTATTGAATCATGAAACCTTTTGAGTTGAAAGGGACCCTTAAAAGTCATCTAGTCCAGCTGTGATGAACAGGGACAGGCCCAATCAGGTGCTCAGAGCCCAGTCCAGCCTGACCTTGAGTGTCTCCAGGGACGGGGCACCACCACCTCTCTGGGCAACCTGTGTCAGTGCCTCATTACTCTTACTGTGAAAAACTTTGTCCCTTATGTCCAACCTTCATCTCTCCTCTTTTAGTTTGAAACCATTTCCCCTTATCCTATCAGCACAGACCCTACTCAAGAGTCCATCCCCTTCCTTTTTATATCCTTCCTTTCTGTATCTACTGAAAGGCTGCTCTCAGGTCTCCCCACAGCCTTCCCTTCTCCATGCTGCACACCCCAGCTCTCATTCGGTCCTCGCAGGGACGTGTTCCATCCCTTGGATCGTTTTTGTGGCACTCTTCTGGATGCACTCCAACAGCTCCATGTCTCTCCTGTGCTGAGCACTCCCTGTCTCGATGCAGTGCTCTAGGTGAGGTCTCACAGTGCAGAGCTGAGGGGCAGATCCCCTCAGCTTTGCTGGCCACACTGCTTTGTACGCACCCAGTGCACAGTGCTGGCCCATGCCCAGCTGCTACCCACCAGTACCCCCAAGTCTCTTTCAGCAGGGCTGTGCTCCATCATTATATCTCCCAGCTTATACAGATAGCAGAGGTTGCCATGACCCAGGTGCCAGACCATGCACTCAGCTTTGTTGAACCTCATGTGGTTCTCCTGGGCCCACTGCTCAGTCTGTCTGGCTCTCTCTGGATGGCATCCTGTCCCTCAGGCATGTTGGCTGCACCACACAGCTTGGCGTCATCTGCAAACTGCTGAGGGTGCACTCGATCCGATTGCTGATATCATTGATGAAGATGTTATAGAGCACAATTTAATGACATTTATAATCTTTTGAGGTTGGTAATGGGAGAAACAACAATTTCTAGATACTCACTGTCTGAAACTCTCTCTTACAAATAAAAATAGGACTTACAAAATTTAGAAAGTCAGCTTTGTGCTGCTAGGGCAAAGCTAGAGTCACAGAATCCCAGTGTAGATTTTGCCATGACTTTATGCAAAAACCATGAGTTTAGCACAGTAACATCAGAAACCTCAGTGAGAACACCGTGTCCCAAATTTTACAGCATTTTTCTAATCCAGTATTAGACATTACAATGAGAACACATTAGCTAATTATAAATCATTACCTCCTCTTGATCAGGTAGACAGTACTCAGAATCCCCTGGTGTCCTAGGCCACCATAAATCATCTAAACATGAAGCTCTGATTATCCTGCAAGATCTCAGTTGCACTTAGTTAGAGAAGGTTTGGGAAAGCATCTGGTATGACCTTGGTTACCATGGAACTCATTAACTTGAGTCACTGAACATCCCAAGTAATGTACGTGAACTATTTGCAAGGCATTCATATCCACATTAAGCCAAATAAAATCATACTATTTTGTCCTAAGACAGACTGGGTTCACTGTAAGAAAGAAACAGGGATGAAGTCTCTTTGGCATTCTCCAACATCTGTATGGTATGGTCGCTCTACCATTTGTGTCTAAAAGTATCACCACGAGACTGATTACCTAAGCAAAAAAAAAAAAATGAAGCATGTGTTGAAAATGCTAATAGTACTGCGAATGTTAGGGGTGGGCTTCAGAAGGAAAAACACGGTAATGACAATTTGTCTCTTAGCAAGCATTCATCTTTGATTTCAGCAAAACATTCTGACATGAGTCTGTGAAGCACCATTTTATTCAGGATGAGGTGCTCATCCAACTGGCTGTTCATGGAAATGAGATACTGTCCTATGCCTTCATTCCTGGTTATTTGTGTCTTCTCTTGTCCTAACATAATAATGTTAAAAGTAATTTTTTTCATGTTTTTTCAGTACATCATCATCAGAGGTGGCAGATAGCAGGAATACACAGCTGGAGGGACAGGAAGAACTTGGTGAGAGCAAGCGAAAAGGAACAGAAGTGAACAGTAAAGCTTTGAAGGTAACAGAGCATTGGAACAGGCTGCCCAGAGAGGTTGTGGAGTCTCCTCCTCTGGATATTCAAAACCCACACAGATGCTTTCCTGCGCAACCTACTGTAGGGAACCTGCTTCAGCAGGGGGGTTGTCCTGATGATCTCCAGAGTTGCCTTCCAACCCCTGTGATTCTGTGACTGCAGGACTGTGTGAAGGCTGTGTTAGAAATTGGCTGGAGATATAGGTAGAGCAGCAAAAGAGAAGTAGTTTTTAACCAGGAAGGTGAATTATTAGCCTATGGGAACAAACTTTTTACAAGTATCTTGGAATTCTGATGTTCACATACCTGCCTGTAACTGTCAGGTCTACTGTGCTTACTGGAGGACATTTAAGAGAAGTATGTTCTACGGTAAAGCCCAGCTGTTGTTCATGGTCTTAATTCTGAATCTGAAAATTCAAGCCTTGGTGAGCTGGATAAGTTACTTCCACTGATATTTAAGTTTCTGCATCTGCAAGAAAAGAATACAATTCTGCTTCACAGAGATGTTTAGAGGAATTCGTAGATAATTTTTGTAGAGTGCTTTGAGCTCAGAGTGCAGTAGATACAAAGATGGCACTTACGTTCCACATATGTCTATAGATAACCACTTATTTCTTCAAAGAGATAAAGTGACAACAGCTATCTCAACCTAAGCAGGGAACATTGCAAGCCACCCCACAGCCTGGTCTCTACCCCTGAACAGAAATGGACTCCATCTTCTGGGAGTGATTCACATAAAGGAACACAAAAGCACAGCCAGTGTGTGCACCTAGAGGTAAGGAGTCACATTTATGCTGCTAAGGTAATGCAAGTGTTTAATGGCTCCTGCTTCATGACGGTGATGCCCTTTTATTCACGTGCCTTTGGCTTCCTTCAGGAGTAGTGGTTTGAATTGGTGATGTTCTTCAATGATCTGTGCAGTCACCTGCCAGTGTCTTACATGAGCACTTAGATGAGCTACAGCCAGAGTCACTGGCTGATTATTTTGCAATTGCAAAGCCAAGTGCTTTCAATACTATCCCTAACTCAACTGAACAGAGAACAAAAGCCTACCAGCTTGAGATTAGGAAAAAAGGAGACAGTGGAGGACCAAAGGAAAGTGACCTGCTGAAATTAGAGGAAAAGGAATATTTAGTGGAGTCTTCCTTGGGTCTGGGAGATGGACTGAGTGACCCAGTATCTCTTTTCTATTTCCATCCTGCACAGTGAGCTTCAAAGCAGCAAAAAGAAAAGAGCTGCAGGATCCTTCCAGTGAGGTGTCAGACAGACGGGTGCAAGATGAGCAGTCAGGGAACCAATCTCCAGGCAGAGGCACACCAGCTCCTTAAGTGCCTGTGCACTGGTGCTGGCACACAGGCAGAGGCAGTGGGTGTCTGCCTGCATCACTGCCCCGTGCCCGCTGCTAGGCCACAACTCAGCTCTGCATCTGCGAGAGATGTTCCCAGTTTGTCTTTTTTCAGCACGAGGGACAACAGGGAGACTTTGCTGGATTTCATTCCTTACGAGTAGCTTTGGAAGGACCGAATAGCCTCTTGTTAAGGGATGGGCTCGTCCCCGGCTTTAGTCGCTTCAGGGCTCTGCGGGTGGATGAATGCAGGAGCCCTCTCCGCGGTGCTGAGCACCGGAGGGGGCTGAGGGCAACTCCGGCTCGGGGCGAGCGGCCCCAGGAGAGCTCTGTCCGCTCCCCTCTGCGGGGCCGCGGGCCCTCACCCGCATCCCCGGGGCCACCCTGTGCCCGCGGGGGCAGCCCGGCCGCCCCAGCCCTGCCGCCCCGCGGCGCCCCAGCCGTGCCCGGGTGGGACCCCGGCCGCCTTCCCTCCCGTCACCCTCGCCCCGCTCGCCTCTGCGCGGCCCCGGCTCTCCGCCTCCTCCCCTCCCCTCAGGCAGCGCACGCACCGCACTCACTCACACACACACACACACACACACACACACACGCAGCGGCGATGCAGCTTTAAAGGGACAGCCGCAGCCCGCGGACCGGCCCTCGCGAGGCCGCACAGCTCCCGACTAACGCAGCCCCGAGCGGTGCCGCCCCGAGCGGCCGGGAGACGGCGGGGACGGGCGGGCCGAGGGCTGCGCGCCCGCCTCCCGCCAAGTTTGATCGATCACCCCCTCCCGGGCCGGCTCCGCTCCCACCATCTTTGGGGGAAGTCCCTGCGCTGGGAGGGGGGGTGGGGGGGGGGCTGCTGGAGACGGGGGGAGAAAGGCAACCTGACAGCCAATGAGCCCTGCCCGGCTGGGGTGAAGGCAGGAGGAGAGGGAGCTGGGGAAGGGAAAGGAAAAAAAAAAAAAAAAAGAAGAAGAAGAAGAAGAAGAAGAAGAAGAAGGGAAGCAAGGAGGGGAGCATCCTTTCACTACCTCCACCAGCATCGCCTCCACCATTGACACCGCTCCGCGCCTCCGCTAGCGCCTATCCATGCCCGTGCCGCCGGTTCAGTGTTAGGACTAAACCGCAGCGGCTGAAGAAAATGGGGCAGCGCGCGGGCCGGGCCGTGCTGCTGCTGCTGGCGGGGCTGCTGGGCGAGGCGCGGGCAGGATTCCCCAACACCATCAGCATCGGTAAGCGCTCCACCGCCCCGAGCCGCGCCGGGCAGCGTGGGGAGCCGGGGAAAGGTCCGCGCCCGCCGCCGGGAGCGGTGCACGGCGGTCCCCGGGATGCGCTCCGTCCGCCTCTCAACGACGCAGGGTTTGCTCCGTGCTCCTGCGGAATCGCGCCCTGAGGCAGAGCATCCCGTGCCGCGGAGCGCTGAATGGCGTGGATCCGCAGCGACGTGCCCCGAACCTGCGGCCGAATGAGCCGCGGGGCCGTGCGTGCGAGGAAACTTGCTTTTTTTTTTTTTTTTCCTTGCTTTTTTTTTTTTTTTTTTTTCCCTTCCTCCCTGACGGGAGCGCTCAGCCGTGCGCGCTCCTCGAGCCCCGCTTCCGCACGGCTGGCAGTCCGCACCGCGCCGTACCCACCCCGCACCCCTCCTGCCCGTGCCACACAACCCCCGGCGGCTCTCCGGGGGTCCGCACCGCCGCTCCCGGGCTGCGCCGCCCCGTCCCCCGCGGGCAGCGGAGGTGGCCGCGTCGCGGTGCTGCAGCTCCGGGTGGCTCCGGGGCACCGGGCTGCGATGTGCGTGTGCCTCGTTGCCCAACTTCGGGCTCGGAGCAGCGTTCCGTGCGCGCCTTGCCACAGCTGCACGCTCATAGCTTGCGCTGTCCGTTCCCTGCCGAGATGCGCTATGCAAATGTAACTTACTGCCGCTGCCTGCGCTAGCAACCCGCTCTGAAATGCCTTCTTCCTTCTCTTTTTTCTGGTTTCTCCTCTCCTAGGCGGACTTTTCATGAGAAACACTGTTCAGGAGCACAGTGCGTTTCGGTTTGCTGTGCAGTTATACAACACAAACCAAAACACCACCGAAAAGCCCTTCCATCTGAACTACCACGTAGATCACTTGGACTCTTCCAACAGCTTTTCAGTGACAAATGCTTGTAAGTAAATACATGCTTTTAAAAAATATGTTTCTTTGCTATCTGTTATTACATTCCCTTTGCCCCTGGCAGCCTGGAGTACTCCTTCGTGCGATACAGTGCAACAAATGTGTGTGCTGCCGTCAGGCTCAGTGGATTTGCAGCATTATGTGGTTGAATAATACCTTGGGGAAAGTTCCCTCACCACTTTTTTCCTCATTTTTAGTTTTATTTTCCAGAAAAACAACCAGGCTGTGCATATAGCACCACTGTGCAGCCGTGATCAGTGGATTGCTACTGAGGTAGCATCTCCTCTGCTGAGGCTCCAGCCTGGCTGTTTGCAAACAATAGTATGTAGGAATAAAACAGGAGTAGCTGATCACAAATGACCTTCAGGAACAGAACTAGAGGGGCTTACATACCTCCTCTGACCTGAAATACTAGCTTCTTTCCTTACAGTGAAGTCCTGTTAAAAGCTGAGAAGTCTGTCAAGTGACGAATGTCTTTAAAGCTGAGGGGAGAGAAGATGGAATCAGAATGCTTAGCATCATGAGAAACAGCTCTGCATGATAAATGCATCTGTATAGTTTGAGCCTTTATTAACAAAGGAAGCGAAATAGAACTTTGAGTGGTGGTAATGTGTTAAAATGTCAAATCCCATTCTGAAAGACCGGTGTGTGTTCTGCATTTAAAAAAGCATTCCTTTATCAGAAGTGGTTCCTGAATATGTGTTCTACTGATGTGTCTATATTCAGTTTTATGCAGTTTTTATCATAGGCTTTTGAAAATGAATGGAGTCCTCTTGCAAGGTAGTTGTGTGCACCTCGCAGCACGCAGAGATACATCTGTACATGGTCTAAAGGACCTCTGAGTGCAGTGCAGTAACTCTGTTACAAACAAAATTCCTGTTCCTACACTCTCAGCATAACATTTTCAAAGAGGAGGCAGTGTAGTGAAATACTGCACTGAAGTGTCAGCGTACTGAAAACTGCAATCTCCTATTTTAAAACAGTTTCATGATTGAATAGTCTCTTGTGGTTTTGTTTGTTGGGGTTAGGATTGTTCTTATCACTTCCTGAGTATTCTTCCTCAGTACTGAGGTATTTTCCAAGAAATGTGGTGGTTATGAAATATACTGTAAGAAAATTCTTGGATAACTTTTGGGTTGGTACTCTAATGTATCCCCCATGTGACTGCTTCATGTTAATGCAGCACTACACTTTTTAAAGGGCTTTGAAGTAGGACCTTTAAAAGTTGGGGGGGTAATTATATCCAATTAAAATATTTGTAAAGTAGAAAAAAATAGGGTAAATAAAATTCTGTCTGTACTTTGCATCTTCTTTTACTAATCCTATCCTGCCTCAACAGCTCTTACAACAAACATCTGACTATTAATCCTTAATCAGCGTAATCCCTTCAAGAGGGCTTACATAGTTCCCTAAATATCAATTATATGGATTTGAACTAAATACATTAAACTGCTCGAGTGATTAGTGATTAATTGTTTTTTAAAAGTTCTCCCAGCACTTCTTCACAGATCCCACCAAGCCCAGCGAACCACACGCGCGTTCAGAGACAGCCCATGTATTATTTAGTCAGCGTGCTTCTCATCCTGTGACATCTAATGATTTTTGTCATTGCTTAGTGAAAGCTGGGGTGATTGTAGCAGGATGAGCTGGTTTTCTGTAGAACGGTGCTGCATATTCCAACACGCATATTGCCAGTGTAGTAAAATTTGGGAAACTCAAACCTCTGGAGAAACCATAGACCAGAGAATACCAACCTACAGTAACCTATTTAAAAATAGAAGATGTGAAAAAGGAAGCAGAAGGAAGAAAATGAAAAGGTGACCTTGGCCATAGCTATGTTAACCATCTGGTAATAGTGTTGGTAAGAAAATAATACTGCGAGTGGAAGTCACTAGGCTGATAGATCTCAGAAGCTCAAATTAAAATAAAGACAGAAAGAAATAGAAGAACGGTTGCTCTTTCCAGATCTGCAAGCAATACTCTTTGAAGATCAGAATGCTCGTACACATCGATGCATCGGGATGAATGAATTAAGCCCCTCACACTACATGGCTAGCACATAAAAGATGCTGGCTCCCAAGCCCCTAATCCTATCCTTGCTTCCTCCTGGCATGGCAGATAATTTCAGGGTGCTGCCACGAAGGAATTCTTCCCACAACATTTTTGCTTCTCTTGAAGATAAGCATAAATTGTCTCCGGTGCTGTCACACAACCTTTTGATCAATATTTGCAATTGGCAGGAATCCATATGAGAGAAAGCTGCAGTGACTCTGGCTGCCTGCACCAGAGACAAAGGCTGTGACTGACTTTGTGATGGGATATATAATGGGGCTGAAGGGAAATCAGGCAAAGTAGCCTGTGTGGGTTGAGCCTAGTGCCTCCGCGAGGCCGTACCCATCAACTAATAATTGTATTCTTTGTATATAAATAGTATTTGTATATAAATAGTATTCTTTGCTCTGTGTTGTACAGTACTAGCTGTAGTAAGTGTTCGTGTGTGTAGGAATTGGGCTCTGCTTAGAAAAGACTTACTTAGGTTTTTACTGTACAACTGCACATCCCACTTGCTGCAATCTGGTGCATTCCCGAGGCAGGAAAAAAAATCTCTTCTAAAGTGTCCTCATGAGCCAGAGATAAAAGGCCCACCTCTAGTAGGCTTGATTTGGCAGTATCCCAACATGAGAACAAAGTTGTTTAGAAGCAAAAGAAAATTCCTGCCCTAAGCCCCTCCTTCTCATTCCTTTTTCAGTTAAATGATGCATAATCTGATTCATGTACATGTATTCCCTGCTTCACTGCTAGCAGCGAGCCTCTCTCTGTATATTTAATTTACACGCGTGCGTAAGGTATTCATTCACTCTGTGTTTTCTACTCATCTATTTATTTAGCTGTGTGATATCTTCACAGAGAGGATATGCAAACACAGAGGAAAATTCCAGCGTATTAAAGGTGAATTAAAGTTTGTCATTTGGCCTTGGCAGAACAGCTAATAGCTGTTGGAATAGAAAGCTTGTTGCAATGAGAGAAAAACAGAAAGGAAGAAAGTTACCTGAATGTCTAAAATGAACTAAAACATGGGTGTTTTCTTCAAAAAGGCTCAGTGGGAGTGAGCTCTTTTCTTTCAAAATAACACGGCTGTAACAACTGAAAGGTATAAATTCATCACTAGAAGCATCTTTCATGTTTTCATTGTAATCTGTGATGAAGGATGTTAGTATTAATGTTGAATTATGTGTAGTTCTGTGGATTGTATTCTCTAGAAATAGCCCATGTATGTCTTTCTGCTCTGCACTTGTAGTGCACTATACTAACACTGCTCTAGCCTCTGCAGTGTCAGCTCATTAGCACACAGATCTCATATTCCCTCTCTGCACTGTCATTGCAAAAAATTGCTGTTGTACACCTTTACAGCCAACAAATGTGCTTGTGCATTACGTATAGTTTTCAAGAAATATTTAGAAATGTAGTCAATGATATACATAGTTCCCACGGAATTTCTCTGAAGAAAGCATTAGTTTTCATAAAAATCTGTTGATCGTGTAATGATAGTGATGGGATGTGTACAGGAGAAAGGGAGTTTGATTGCAGAATCTAATTAATCGACAGGCAGATTCCCTCTCTCAGCTGCACCTCGCCTACTGGCTGCACGTTCCTGTCCTGTTATTTTTTCTGTCATTTCTCATGCATCTTCTGAACCCAGAAGGCTGTTTTTGCTATATTTTGGAGCAGTGGTTTGGGGTTTTTCGTTTTGTTCTGTTGCGGGTTTTTTTGTTTTTGTTTTTGTTTTTTTTTAATGCAGGCATTCCTTTTTTTTAAGAAAACAAAAAGAAAGGGGAAAGAAAAGAGGGTAAATGTAATTTCATGCTTATTTCAAGTTGCTAAAATCACTTGACTGATCATATGGGCACTTTCTTAATGGGGTCAGATTTCTGACTTTCTTTGAAAATTATTCCTTAGCGTCCTGCAGTCCTTTGTTTAATGTTGAAGATTCAGCTCGAATTTCAGTTGAAGTGCCAGTTTGTTACTGTGAGAATGTTACAGAAAATGGTACCACAGGGCTAGCAGCAGACAGTTTTACTGGTTGAACTGTATTTTTTCCCTTTCCCAAAGCCCAGGTGCACGTATACATATATATAAACATATATATATATGCTCACATGCATACTCAGTCACACATGTGGACTCCTGCATACACAGGGTTTTTCCTTACATGATGCTCAGCATTTCTTTTTGCCAGCGGGCAGATAATTTGCTTCCCTTGCATCTGTGTGCTCTTTGGCCAGCTGGCAGAGGACACTGATGCTGAAAGTGGTCAGCTCCCTCCTGCCAAAAGCATAAGGATGTCTCTAACAGCCTTGCCAAGTTTGGGCCATGTACTGGTGGCTTTGCTCAGTAGGAACCACAGGGTAGGTGCCTAACTCTCCCAGTACAGATTGCACTGCAGTTTCTCCCACTGTAGTAAAAGACCAGAAGAACTTTGCTTTTCATGCTGTTCCATTGATTATAGATCCCCAAAAATGCTTTTTATGCTGCGGAACTTGCTCAGGCATTCTATGTTACTGCTGTGTGGCAGAGCAGATCAGCTATTTTTAGTTTAAGAGCCAAAGCTTTTGCAATACTGGGGTAGATTAAAGAGAGAAGAAGGGTGTATTCCAACTGAAGTTTGTTTCTGGTTCATGGCAGAGCAGGAGATTTGTCATTAATGTGAATGTTGACTCAGCATTAGCAGAAGAAACAATATTGTTTTAAATTGGTTTTTATTATTTTGTAATTTTAAAATGAGCTGGTTCTCCTTTCTTTCCTCCTCCACTACAGATGCATTTACAAGTCAGATGTTAGGATTAAATTTAACTCACGTTGTAGAGAAGGAAGAAAACACTGATACAAATGGGCACTTTTTTGAGAAGTTCTGTGAATTCACTGAATGAATGAAGAGTACATCACAAGGAGATCCATTTACTTGTTCAGTTTCAGAAAGATTCAGAGATCAGTTTGTCCAGTTTCCCAATATCGCATAGGGTCTGGAAGACCCGTGAGACAGTTGGCATGCATTGGAGAGCTGCTGATTAACTCCAAGTCCCAATGAAGGGTGTAAACAGCTATAGTTTATCTCTAGGAGGAAATAGAGATGCCATGATGGGAAACAGCATATGCCAACACTTTATGAATAGTTTTAACTTCAGAGCTTGTCCAAAAAGCCACTGAAAATAGTGGGTTTCTTTGCTCAGGGTTCACAGTGGTCAGTGTCAGGGAGGTGTGAGGCCATCCCACTGCAAGTGTAGGGTTTTTTTATGCAGGAAGGTGTGAAATGAGGGAGCTGATGTGTCTTTAGTGATTCTTTGTTGTCACAACCCAGCAGTTCAATGTTTCTCCATTTAGAGTACTTACTTTGCCATTACCCATTCTGGAATGATAATTTTGATTTAGTTAGGCATCCTTACAATGTTCTTAGAATATGTTCTTTTTAAAGCAGCGACACTTTGGTTTCGTGTTTAATATGTCTCAAATCAAGCCAAATAACACTCATGTTCATTTATCGTGAAGAAAATGTTTGTGTTGGTTTTGTATTTGGCATTTAAGATACAGCCTACAGTCAGTAGTTTCTGTGCTACTGTAAAGGATAATCATTGGAAGGCCAAGGCCTCTATTCTAAAGGAGACTGTAGGCAGCCTAAAAGCTCCGTGCCAATTGTCATAAAGCTACATTTACTACACAGGGCCTTGTACCTCCACTAGAACAATGTAACTTTCTAAAAATAAGAGTATAAAAATGATTGATCCAGATCAAACCAGTTTCTCTAGAACTGTGTAGTGCTCACTGCAATGAAGCAATTTCCAGCTTTCATCCATGAGGATTCTGTTTCTTCTAAGCCAACATGTTTGTGTTACACTGCCTATCAGAGGCTGAGGCGTGCTTCCCTTAGTTATGTTACCTGCTCTGTGTTAGTCTTCAGAATATCAGGTACCGCAAAAACTTCAGAGCTGGAAAAATCCTGGAGTCTTTTATATGCAGTCATAGAGTGAGGACTGCAAAGCAGACTCACTGTTTGACTGTTTGTAGGCATTGCAGCGTGGAGATCCGTAGCCATCACACAGTTTCATGTTGTGTACTCTGGCCTTACTCTGTCGGGGAGCCAGGAGGTAGTTCTGTAGCACCAAACACGTGGAGTTAATTTATCACACATATCTATATGTGAAGCATTCAAAAGCACTGTGTGCCTTTGTAGCTGATGCCACCAAGATGTAATTGTGAAAGGTTAAACTATCATATTTGCACAGAGCAAGAGAGGAATCGGGCAGTAAGGTTTCTGCATAAAGAGGAAGAGTAAATGTAGGAAGCAGTAACATCAATGAATCCACCTAGCAGCCATTCATGCGTGTCCCCATTGTGGAGTCTGAGGCAGTGGATCTGCTTTATCATCTTAAGTGCTTCTAAATTAGTGAGTGGCAGCGTGTAGCCCTCACACACACGCAGCACAGGAGGCACAGAAGCCCTTACGCATGAGTGGCACTGCACTAGGGATAACTTGCCCAGGCACCTCTAAAAAGGTGCATTGCTCTCCTAGAATTGGGTAGTAGCCCTGGTGAATGTTGTTCTGCTGGATGGAGTGACATAGCTTATTGCCGACATGTAATTGTTTTGCTAGACTACATGGATGTTTTAGGTGCGCTGAAAGTTGTTTTTAAATGCAGATTACAACATGATGATATAAGTTTTGTGATTGCATCTGAATGTTTGATGCAGTCCATGAATTGGGCTTGCCTTTGTTGGCGTTCAGTCAAGTGTAATGTTTGCAATTCTGATCAGGAATTTTTAAAAATAATGCAAGGCTGCACGATGACTCCACTTTCTTGAGTCCATTTTAATACACGAACTGCATGATAACACTGCATGATAACTTAACACAAGAGCAGTCATTAAAATGATATGCAGTTGTTTGGGAAATGTATATCTACTTCCCAATAGTATATATTCCGTGCCTGCTTATTTTATTCAGTACATACTTCATTATTTTCACACTTCATTCTCCTGGACTGATGCATGCAAGGTGCATGCTGATTTCACCTGCAGTAGTTTTGTTACATGCAATCATCAAGCATTTGGGCCCAGCTCGTGGTCAGGGGGCCAAACTTCAAAAATTGCAGGGTGTCTGATGGCACTTTTAGCATGATTTGGAGTAAGTCATATTGCTACTTTTGGTAGCACAGGTTTGCCATTTCTTATGCAGGAGTAATACATTTTGCTTGTATCAGGCAGGGATTGCAGTTTGCAGAGAGAAACTTGGAGAGCCGTGGCTAAAAATGCCATTTTATTGATCACTTTTTTCACTGCTAGCCCTTCTTAAAAACAAAACAGCAAATCTGTACTCTTCTGAAAAAAATAAATGGAGATGAGTTCCTACTAATGTGCTGTCCTTGCTAGAAAAAGACATGTTCCCACTGATGGACCTAGGACAGCATGTGTCACTGCTGTGCAGCAAGCTGATCTGTCACTTGACAAAGGAGAAAACTTCAGCTCTTCACCTGAAATAAGCAAAGCTGTTGGAAAGAAAGCGAGTTCGATACTGGAAAGTTCTTTGCCTCCCACACGCCCTAGGTCTTTGTTATAAGCATGGTCCACACTTCTGCAGCACAGCACGAGCCCAATTCTTGCCTGCCTGACCTGACTCGGGCTCTTTATTTCAGTGGTAGGAGAAAGAACTGTCTTTACTGGAAGCAGCATTGCCTGTTGCTTTCTCCCACTGAGGTTTGTAGAATGTGCCATAATTGAAACCTCAGGGCTGCCAGCTTTGCCAAGAGTTTTGTGGGGCAGTGCTTTTTGGGGATTGCCATGGGATTCTGTGATTTCTTTATCTGATTTTTGATTCAGAGATCTCAGTCTGAGATAGACAGAGACACTGCAGCCCCTCAGTGAACATAGCTTGGGAAGCACAGTCATGTTGCATTGTGGGACAAATCCTGATTCGTCTTTGTTTAAGTTCCTTAAGACTCTTTTACAGTTTCGTTCTCATTGTTTTGGGAGAGGATGGAGGTGCAGAGTGAGAGTGAGAGGTGGCTTGGGAAGAGAACATGTAAAGCACTGATCTTTATCAGCTGTAGGAGATTTGTCTTCTTAGGCCTTACCACTTACTTATGTCACCACGTTTGGATTCTAATGAAGTCTGGTGGTCAGAAAACTCCAGTTCATGTGCATTCCTTTTTCCTAGCGGTTAGATAAGAGCTAATTAGTGTTCATTGATCTGCAAAGGACTGACCCAGGGTCTAACCTTGCACTGAATCTAAATTGGTTGGGGGATTCAAAACTGTCTTGCAAATTTAATGTACTCAAACACCTTTCTCCAAAGTGTTTAGTGATCTGGTGACACCATCAGAGTGACTTCACTACCATTGTGGAGTATTGCAAAAGGAGTTGGACCTGGGGATGTTATGTCACCGTAACATCTAACCTACTCTTATTTCAATCAGTGGTAGTCTTAACATGTTTACATTAAACTCCTTGAACAGCTCAGGCTGTGTTCCTCCATAACGCCATGATCTCGCTACAGTTCTGAGCATCCTATAAATGGATTGGATACCCCAGAATATCATGCTGCCTGATTTCAAAACCACTGAAACATGAAACATTGGGACATGATGGGAAAAGATAGCAGCTGTGTAACTCGCTGGTCTTTCATTTCAAATATACTTGCAAAAAGATTTTGGAGATTAGCTTGGGATCAACCAGAAAATTGGAGAATTAAGAATAAAAGCTTCCTTAATAGTTTCAGGCTTCAAAAATTGATTCAGTTTCAGATAAATCCAAATGTTTTGTTTTGAAAATGGTGGTTTCTGGGTTTTGTACTTTTTTTTCCTGACTGAAACAATTTGGTGAAGCCTGTATCAGTTAGCATAATGTTTCTGCAGACATGAATCTGTCTTTTTCAATGTTAGAGCACCTGTTCTGTCCAATTTTTCTGATGACATACAGGTGATGGATGGGAAAATTGTGTGTGTGTGTGTTTTGGAAGAAGCTGTCTGTATTTTCCAGTGTATATTGTTCAAGCTGCTTGTGATGGATTTTATGGATAGACGATTTTTGTCAGTTCAAGTATGTATAGCATGTCTTTCCACACCATCTACAGGCAACTGACTTTATTGCCTGGAGAGGCAGTGAGATAAGCCCCAAATTGATCAAAATGAGACCAGGGAACTCTCCTGAAGCTTTCCACTATTCTAGTTTGGCTCTCCAGGAGCAGAAGTTGCCTTGTTTAAAGCATGGATTGGTATGGCTTTACTGAATACACACTGTGGTAAACGTAGCAATGCTTCCTACAACTGCAGTGTCTTGTTTAAAAACTGTGCATTCCAATGCATTAGTTGTGTTTTATGCTACGTAACACAAGAAGAAATTGCACGCAGTGACACATATAGCTGTGCATGGCTGCAGGGACCACTGAGAATGAGATGGTTTTGTGCCTCATTGTTCAACCGTAACAGGATTAAAAACTCCTTGTTGTATTCCATTAAGTAAATATGGGCAGTCAAGGAACATAGTGGGTCCTTATTCTGATCTGATTTACAGCAGATGAATTTACAATAGCTCCATGGGAGTTTGAAGGAGTGAAGCCAGTAAAGGGTAGAACCAGAGTTCATGGGGTATTCCTGACTTCAGTCCTCTGGGTGAGGCAGGGGTGCAGGTCCTGGGACAGCCTCTGTATCCTTCACGGGAGACTCTGAGCCTCTTGGCAGACTGCACACCTCTCAACAGGACTGCCCAGGTTGCCCGGGCTCTCCAGCAGCCAGCTGAATGCCCCCTTGTGCTGCGTCGCACATTTTTCCTCTGGCAACTTTGGGAAATTTAACAAAACATTCACGTTCAGCAGTAATAAGTGTCCCTTTATAAATGATGCTGGGTGTCTCAGAAGTATCTGTAATAGACTGTGTGGAGTAGAATCTGCCAAGGAAAGATTTTGTTTTTCAATTGAAACAAAATAGAGTAAATCAAATAGACTCCAGTGCGAAGTGCTGACCTTGCTTTTAGCAGGAGTGATGCCATCTCCACTTCCAGGGTTTCATTTTTCTTTTTTCCCTTTTTCCACGTACGTGTGTTTTTGCAGCTGCGAACCTTTCAATACTTTTCTCTCTCTCTCTGCGCCAGTTTATGGATTTTGCAATTCTTGTATGAATAAAGGCTGGGTGACATTAAAGACCATAGATTTCCTTGTGAAATTTAAGTCATTGTGTCTCACCTTGCATCAACAGTGGCAGCACTGTTTGAAAAACATGGCACCTTTTTCTGAGGCACTGTAGAGTTAAGAACAGATCTTTGACAAAACACGGTCTTTTGGAGGAAGCGTAAAGCTGATGTTTTAAGCTGTTTTCATCTGTAAAAACGCCCTGTTATTTTCCATGAGGAGTGGTGCTGCTCACCCCTGCAGCCTGGTTAGGCTCTAGCCTGGATAGCTATCAACATAAATCAGTTATTGTCCTGGAAGCTTTATTCAGATAAATTACCTGCACTTCCTGCCTTAAATTCTCACTGTGTTGTTTTGCAGTGTGAGCCCCTCTCTCACATAAGATGCATTTGAGATCTGGGTAGAAGCAATCTCTGCATACTCTGGAGGATGCAATTTCATATTAAAGTATGTTTTTCCCTGCAGGCTTTTCTAAAAAGATTTTATGCTTCCTTGATAATGTCTGGAGATTCCCTGTGTTAATAAGAATTGTTTTGTTAATTGATTCCAGAGTCTGCTGCTTTGGAATACTCTGTCTTCATCAGGATCTTCACATGAATTTTAAAGTGGCATCTTCCTGGACAAAATTGCAAACGGGATTTATATGATTCTTTTTTCTACTATGCAGTCTCTCAAAATGCTTGTATCAGCCCTGAGTATTTCTTGTGCATGTCGGATTGAATTCAATCTATTGCAGAGTTCTCTTGAAGGGAATTAAAATCTTCTTGGCAATAACATAATTAATATTGATTGTTAATTGTGTTTTCAAGAGGGTTGGGCAACGCTGCGTGTAAAATACAAATCTGTCATTTCGGTTTCCTGGAAATTCAGCTGTGTAATTCAGTGTATGTGGTGCATACTTGCAAGTAGTATCGGAAATCTCCAAAGACAGGAAATCTGCAAAATGAGTGTAGGATGGGCAATAGCACTTTAAGATTCTCACATGCTGTCCTGCCTGTTTTATTCCTGGATGAAGGATCCTGTAGAAGTAGGTACTGAGATGAAACCCAGCGGATGAGCAGGGCCCTGTGACTTTGTTCTGAAGGACAGCTCACTGAGGGCTGCTTCTGCCCCGAGCCTGCGGGCAGAGCTCAGTGCATGCCAGCTGCAGCTCTGCAGGCCTGCATCCTCTTGGAGCTCTTCCTTTAAGCTCTCATTGTTGGCTAATACTGGGGTGCACTGCTATCTGATCACTTAATCTAAAGTGAGAGACTTTACTGGTTTCACCATCTTCCTACCCACTTTGGTTTCTGTTGGTTTTGTGACTGCTTCCCACTCTGAGTGCTGCAGGGAAGTGTACAGTGTTGTGCATAATTACCATGCAGGTGGAAAGAGTTATTGCCAATACAGAGAAAAAAATAGTGACTTTAAAATATTGATGATCAAAGCAATAAAGATCTGTGGTTTGATACATTCACCGTTAAAATCTGGCTCTTCTCTACAAATGTCCTCTGTGCAATTCTGCTTCAGAAAGACCATGGCTTTCATGTTAACATGCATTGACTTTCTGTTTGTGGAGGCAGCTACCATGGTGCAGCTGGGCTCATTCCACAGAGGCACCAGCTGGGCTGGGGGTTTCCCATTTGTCCACTCAGAAGGGCATGTTCAGTTTCAGAAGAAGCTGATGCCATTCATTAGTTTGCTGTTGAAGATTAAGCTGCAGACATACCAGCAGGATGTGCTAATTGTCCTTCACATCAGGACCTAGCAATAAGCACGGTGAGTGCGATAATTTAAAGATTATTTTAATTGCCAGTTTATCAATATTCTGAACAACAGGCTGTAAGAATGAGCAGGGATTTCTTACGGGTGGAGGTGGCACAGCATGACGTTTTAGCTCGGCACAGCAGCTGTTTGGTCACCCAGCCATTGTGTCCTGCTCAGTGTGTTCAGAGGGCCTGGGCATTTCTGCAGAGCTCCTCTGAGGGAGTTTCCTGGAGCACTGCACTCTGCGAAAGAGCTGAGGTGACGGAGGTTTGGCTCCCATTCCTGGAATCTGCAAGGAAGAAATTGCTGCAGTCCATGGTGTATTGAGCTCTCTGCAGTGATGTCTCGTGGCAGCACAAATCCTGCCTAGAAGCAGACAAGTGTCATCCCCTAGCTATGTGAGAGAACTGACCATTCTTGTGTTTCCCCTGGAGTGCACACCAGGGATACTGTGATTCCTAACAGCTAAAATAGGGTCAAAAACCCAAAAATCATTCCCCGGGTTAGGAGATTTTCCTGCAGGCTGCATTCAGAGCCCCATCCTCGGGTCCTACTCTGCGGCATGTTGATGGATCAGCAGCAGTGCCACAGCATCCAGCCCTCAGCAGCCCTCAGCAGCTGGGCCTTGCTCCATTTCACAAATCTGAAAGTTTTATTTGGGGTCCGCACTGGCAGAGGTGTGTTTTTTCCCTTTAGTCAGCTGCCTTTATTCATTTTCCTCTTCTTTGTGCCTGACTTACTTTAATAGATAGAAGCGGATAGAGCGTAATTTTTAAAAAAGAGCTATTTCATTTCCCAGGGACACAAATTGGTCTGCGAATGGCGCTTTCTGTTCCCTATCTGCCTGGGCTCACCTCATGCCCATCACCCTCGGCTTCGGTCTCATTCCCACTGAGCTGCTAGGCTAATTTAGCTCTCAAAGCCTCTGTGGAGAGGGTTTAGCACTGAAGTAGTTAAAATCCTAAAGTTGCTCAGGTTTCCTTAGAGCTGGTTACCCCAGGGTAGGCTTACTCAGGGCATCAGAGCTTCCTCTCAATCCAGTTTGGCTTTGAGATGCTGCAAATCCTTGAGACCATGCAAGCTCCCTGCAGAGCTGGGGCTGCCGAAGCACTGGCGGGGTGCTGTTGCTTTCAGTGGGATCAGCATATAAATGCAGTGAGTGGGTGAATGAAAAGAATGACTTTCAAACTCTTCAGTGTTCCTTTAGTTTCTTGAAGCACGCCGTGCCTTTTGCACTGATGAGAGACTTGTGCAGATCCCAGTGATGAACCCCCTAAAACAAACAGCTGAGATTAGTAATATTTATAGATAGCCTCAGAGATCATTCATCCATCTCAAGCTGTTTATTTTTGGGCAGCCCAGTGAAACTGATGAAATTGCCAGTTGTCTGAAATGCCACTGCCAGTAGTTTGAATGAACGGTATTGATTATGGTTACAGGACTATTCATCTTGTACTGGCACGCATACAATACATGTATTATAAAAATGTTGTCTCTGTTGACAGCTGGGTTATGAAATGGTACACTGAATTACACATCCCTATAGACAACATATACATAGACTTTCCTTAATTCATGAGACTGAGGATTATTATATAGGTCACTCTGAAAGTAATGCCTCCTATTTATTTGCGTGGAAACCACAGGAGATACAAAAAGCACAAATACACTATTTGATTGATCAGATTTTCATCTACAAACGTGTAGTTTTCAACATAGTCACCACCGTGAGCTATGCATTTTTGCCACTGATGAACAAGAGCCTGCATACTGTGCTTGTAAAGATCTGTACCCGCTGAGCTATTTCACAGCTGCTACGATGGCATCATTGCTAGGAAAATGTTGCCCATGCAGTCCATCTTTCATTGGCCCAAACAGGTGGAAGTCAGAAGATGCCAAATCTGTACTAAACTAAACAGTGGATGTGGCAGGATAGTCCAGCCGAGACTGACAGTGATGCTCCATAGTCTTCAGACTCTTATGAGGACTGAACTATTGTCTTGCAAGGAAAGGTTGTCTTCTCCTCTGGCTTGAATCTGGAAATTTGAGCCTTCAGCATAGTCAGCATCATGATCTAGTGGCCAGAACCGATAGTTTGTCTGGGTTCTTGAAAGTCCAGAAGAATCACCCCTTCCTTATCCCAAAAGACAGTGCACATCATTTTACCTGCTGAGGGTCTGCATCTTGAACATTTTCTTCAATGGTGAATTCACATGTTACCACTCCATGGACTGCCATTTTGACACAAGCTTGTGATGATAACCATTTCATGTGTCATATGCCTGACACAGGAAACGGCCAACTTCAGCCTCATATTGGTTCAGTGGGTCCTAACAAACCTGCATATGGTTTTTCTCTTCCTGTGTGAGCATCTGTGGGACCCACAACACACAAACTTTGCAGTATTCCATGTTGTCGCCATCGTTTCCAATGTATTAAAATTGATATTCAGATCCATACACTGATCATAATCTGCTGATTCACATGGAGGACCTGATCAAGATGCTCTTCATTTTGTAGTGTGATAACTGTGCGAGGTTGTCAAGAATGTGGCTTGACTTTCACATAGCTGTTGCCACTGCTGAAATTTACCATCCACTGCCTCACTGTGGTCAGCATCCACTGTCTGATCTCCAGAAAGGTTCAGCATGTGTTGATAAATGCCAGTGAGTGCAGTTTTTTCTGCATGGAGGAATTCAGTTCCACCCCTTTGCTTCATCCTCACTTCCATGTCAGATGCCATTCTGTCAGACTGCCCCTCTGCTGCCATCTGTCACATGGCCACACAATGTAATGGGATATTGGTTCAGTCTCTATTGCCATATCACTAGCATCTGCCTCTGATGTTGTGGGCCTACATTATAAAATAGGAGGCATTACTTTTGGAGCAGCGTTCATATGATAGCTGCATTAGAAACAATCAGTTAATAAACTTATGTTGAAATGAGCTGACAGTGAAACCCCAAAGGCTGCTAACAGGTCTAAACAATCTAAACCATGTCCTTGGAGACATTTTTATTTTACCTGATTAAAGAACACAGACTCAAAAGGCCATTTCAGGCTACTCGATTACCATGGTTTTTGTTTAAGGTCAAAGAAAACCATGAGCAAACCCAGTCTGCAGTTCTGCCTTCACAATAATTTCTGTCTTTCTCATTTGTTTTATTAAAAAAAAAAAAAAGAGAGAGAAAAAAAAAAAAAAAAAAGTGATGCATTGATAGTGTTCATCTACACTTACCCTCCAAAGTTTTCCATCTTTCATTCTGTCACTTGGTTAATGGTGTGTATCCCAGTTGCCTGGGTGCTCCATCACATCCTCCTTTTGCTGTGGGATTCACCGGAGGAGCTCAGCAGCTGTCCCCTCAGAGCAGCTTCTGTCCCCTTGCTGGCACAATCTGCTGTTCTAACTCGGTGCTAAACAAACCCTGAATGTTGAAAGAAAATCCTCTGTCTCATTTTATAGGATGTGGCCTTTCATCAATGGCATTGCTGTATTTTTAACAATTCTTATTTTGAAAAACTATGATCATTAAATAAAGATTAGATTTTTAAGTACTTTAAGCGCTGTAAAATTTCCACTGTTTTGCTCAGTAGTAATGAGTGATCCAAAATAGATTAAACTGCTCAGAGCATTTTTGTTTATTTGTTTTAATGACGCTGACTTGATTGTATCTGAAATAACCCCAGTGTCTCCTGTAGTTGCCCCAGTTTAGCTAAGTGTGTCTGTGAGTAGACCTTCCCTATTTCTGTCTGTATCAATGGGTCCATTGAACATAATCTGAATGGTGCACATGATGTGGTGACAGGTGTAACTGTAGGGTCCCTTGATCTGTGTCTTTAACATATATTTGAAATTACAGCAAATTTATTAAATGACTACATTTAAGTTTTCATTAAAAATGTAGATCTGAATTCACAGCTGGAGCAGCTTGAGTTAGTATGTGCAGTTTAAGTGGATGGAAGCAGATTTATATCACTGTGATTCTTGAAATGGTATTGAGCAATTTGTTCTTTCTGGCAATGTAATGGGTAGAAATCTGTACTAATGTACATGTTGTTCAGTTTCCAAAGGATCATATTCTTCCTCACCTTGTGCTGCGTACGGTACTTTTCAATTTGATTATTTTTTAATCGTCATTTCTGTTTTCTGCGGTATAAACTACCCATTTCCTGAGCAGGAGAATCAGTCTCTTTCTTTTGCTCTTACTTCCTTTTTCTTCACAGTCTGAAAATTTTCTTCAGTCACATGAAATACGCTTGTTACAATGAAAAAAACTTCATTTGATCATCTCTTGTGACTGCTGCTTCAGATCCTTGCAAGATCTGTCTGCTTCTTTCTGCTTCATACTTCTCCTTTTCCTTTGTCTCCACAATGAACCGGTGTAATACAAACACACTAAATGATGGTGACTTGTTTTTCAAAATTCATTAAATTTCTCTAAAATTTTAGTCAAGTGTTAGGAGATGGGATATTTACATGCTTATCCTCCCTAAAACTTGATGAGTTAGCAGAATAGGTGCCCTACATGTTCATGGAGAATAGCCGCCACAACCGCATGCTGTCAGCATGAAGCGTGAGAGAAGGATTCTTCTGATAGCATGTTTGTGCTGCAGCAGCGGAGGAGGTACAGTAGCAAGAGTAAAGCAGTGCTGCCGCACTTGCCAAAATTTAGGGGTGTCTTCAGCTGTGAATGACTGTGCTTAATTGTTATGGAAGCCTCCCCTGCTGAAATTATGCATCAGAGCTGCACAAGCCAAACAGTTGTGATGGCTGAACTTGCTCCTGCTGCTCATGAACCAGACAGACTGTAAATGCAAACAGTAGGTGCTCCTCTTATCTCTAATTAAAGCATGGATACAAGTTTGACTGTGCAGTGGCTGTATCAGGTGGTACAAAGATCTAACTTGGGAGCTGAGAAGCAGGCGTCTTTGCTAGGTGTGTGCTCTCACCTGCTTTGCCTTTCTAGTTTCCTTGGCAGAAAGGACAGTCTGAGGAGGGAAAAAGTAGTGGTGAGTCTTTCTTTTCTCTCTTCCTTTTTCTCTCTTCCTTCTCTTTTCTTAATTATGGAAAGCTGTGATGTTTTCTGCTCTTTACTTCAATGTAAAGAAACAAATTTCTTGGAAATTTTAAGAAATTTCCTAAGCATTATTTTTACTTTCTGGAGCTGCACTATGACTGATTTTTGTCCTGCTCTGTCTGGTATCCCAGGACGCACGCCCACAAGCACAGATATTACTAACTTTACACACTGAATATTCCCATGAAAACTGAGCACAATTGCCTTGGTGGAGTTAAGCATGTGTGTGATAATACACATAAAGGCTCATAACTGTCCACCTACAAACCCTAATTAATACAATTCTTTCTCCTTCTAATAGCTGTGCTGCTGCCAATAACTTAATTTTAAAATACCAGGCCGTTTATAATAGTAAGATTTATATGTGTTGATTATCTGCACTCTTAAGAAAACAGAGGAAGAGGAGGAGATAGGGAAAGGCCATTTGAGGGGATGCATATGTGTAGCTAAAAGTCTTTATGCATGATATTCTTCTGTGCACTCCATAAACACAATAACAGTTCATCTGTAGAAATTGCTTGGTTGGATGAATTGGTTGGATACTCCAATTCAGGCTCTGCTTTGACTTTCCTTAGCAGCAGTACCCCCTGGGAGAGCTGATCTGCCAATGTGATTTTGAGAGGTGCTGATGTAGCAGGTGACCACAAACCCAAGTTCTTCACTCATTCTTTCCAGGGACATCTATGCAATTTAACTTTCTGAACAAAGAAACTTTGATTATGCAGCTTAAAAAAACCAAATCCTATCTTCTCCATCACGTTTCCTCTTGTGATTGATTTTCCTTATTTTTTAAAAACTTTATTTTCTTCTTTTGTATCAAATCTCCTTTTTTCTTTTTCCTTTTTTTTTTTTCACAGCAAATGGTGTGAATGAAGGACTTATTTCTGGTTTGTTCAGACAACGTCAGCTTGTATCAGGGGTAAAAATTTTAAAATTCTATGTACAGTGGCCTCATGGTGTAATATTGTGGTAATAAGTAATTTCTTAATCAGCTACACAACAAAGCGATTGCTTGGCTTGTGAGAAGTGTCTCATAAAGATGAGTTAAGCTTTATGGGGTAGGACGAGTTTCTCACTCACTCTCCTCAAATAACCCAAACCTGACCTTCAGAAATAAATCTTTTAGGAGGAGAAGTTAATTATCTGGCATTTCCCACATCGTTGCATCTAATTAACTGACTATGCTTTGGACTCTTCCTCATTTGGGAAGTTTGAATGGACTCTTTAGGTACCACAGTTTTGTAAACAAACTTCAAAATAGTCTTGTCAGAAGACTACAGCTCCATCCAGCATGATTAGTTTCACTTGTTTCCTTTATCTGTCACTTCTATTTACTGAAGAAAATGTTAATACTATCATGAAAACACCAGATACTGTATTGTTTACATTTGTCTTAATGGCTCTCTTGGGTAGAGAAAACATTTTAATATCAGTTTCTCCTTATTCCCTATCAATATACTCTGTGATATGTTTTTATGCAAAGTTAATTTGGTGATAATAGGATATTTTTTATTTGTAAATAGTTTGGCTGTAGGGGCTGGGAGGGGGAAAGGAGAGGACCAAGTGCATGCAAGGGCATCCACAGCTTGGAGAAGGATCCAGCACCTTGAGTGTTAGTTATGCTCTGCTTCTGTCTAAGACATGGACTTTGTCAAAGTGCTCCCTGCTAGGGCACAATCTTCTTCCTTTTTTTCTTAATTTATTTGCACATGTAGGAGCAAATTCTGACTCATTGCAGGATTGTATCTCTGTGTGACTTCAATCACTTTTTTTACCTTCAATTTTTATACAGTAGCAAGGAAAAGGAGAAGAACTGTACATAAAAGCATGCTGTTAAATCCCTACAAATTCTTGAGAGATCTGGACAGAGCACAAGGCCTGAAACTACCTTGAAAATGATCTTTAAAAACTGACTTTGTAACCAGTCAAGGATGGAACAAGTGCATTAAGGAGAGTGAGGAAAAGAAGCTAGGACAACACAAATGTACTACTGAGCCATAAACAGTCGCAGTACAGTAACTCGAAACCTGGTTGCTTGCCTTTGCAAGACAGCTTTAGGACTTAGGGTTGGGGTTAGACCAGTTGCTCTGAGCTGCTGAGCCAAGCAGGGTTTATAGAATCATAGAATCACCAAGGTTGGAAGAGACCTCCATGATCATCCAATCCAACCATCCACTTACCACCAGTATTTCCCCACTAACCCACGTCCCTCAGTACCACATCTGCACTAACCGTTTAGTTGGTTGATTGGTTTTTTTAATGTGTTGGGTTTGGGGTTTTGTTGTTGTTGTTGTTTTGTTTGTTTGTTTTTGTTTTAATGATTTTTATTGTTGCAAAACATAGGAGTTTTCTATTTGTGGAACTCAGCATTTGTTTGGTTTGATTTGTGTTCGGAATCACAGAATCACAGAATCACAGAATTGTAGGGGTTGGAAGGGACCTCCAGAGATCATCGAGTCCAACCCCCCTGCCAAAGCAGGTTCCCTACAGCAGGTCGCACAGGTAGGCGTCCAGGAGGGTCTTGAATATCTCCAGAGAAGGAGACTCCACAACCCCCCTGGGCAGCCTGTTCCAGTGAAGGTCTCAAGACATGAAATACTGGACTGACAGTGTGCTTAACTACAAGCAGTGACAGCCAAACCTTGTTTGTCTTTCTGGCAGGATTTCCCAAACTTTCCTTAGTCCTGTAGAAAACTCTAAGGGCCAGTAGCTTGCTATATCTCCAGACAGTAATTTCAGGATGCAGAGCCATTCTGCTAACCAGAAAGGAAGTTACGAATATACTACTGTAATAAGAAAGATTACAAACAAATCTGAAATATTTTCAAATGTTTCACAGTTAGGGAAGATTCAGCAGAGAATTTAGCCCCAGAGGCAAAGAATGATGTAAGAGAGGAACATGAATGCCTATTTTTCCATTATAGTTGATCTCTGCAGAGCAGGAGGTAAGAAACATTGTCTGGGCTTTTCTGGGAAGCTTGGAGGAGCTGAGGAATACATCAGTCGTTTTTATTCAGCACTACCAGAGGATTTAAATCTTTGTGTCTTCAATTTATTAAATTATTATGAGAAAGTTCTTCTGTTTTCAAATTCCTTTTTCTAGTGCAAGTTTCTATACTATTTTTGTTGTAGGAAAGTACTGTCTTGCTGATAACATTGCCGTTGGGAAGGAGGGCCTGGTCTTGCTGGTCTTGTAAATTATAAATATACAGAGACTATCAGAGTACAGAGAAATCATCTGTGCCTCTAAGTGACATTTCTTGGAAAATGAGGTCCCTTGTGTCTTCTGTTATATTCTGGAGAGATACTTCACTCACTCCATTAATCTATCTAAGAAACCATACTACCTAAGTTCAGCAAAGAAATCAATTCTAAGACCTACAACATTCTTAAAGTCCAAAAGTAATCTGTGTATGGGCTGCTTTGAAAGAATAGACACTGTTGGTGAATCTAGTTCAACATCAGATTACAAAAATTCAGCGCCTCCATACAATGTATTGGTTTAAGCAAACACAAAGGCACATCTCACAGTGCTTTCTGTTGCCTGCAGTTTTGATAAGAAGTATAGAATTACATAAGGTATATGTGTGTGGGGTGGCATAAAGAAGGAGCCCTCCTGTTTTAGAGCCCAAGTTTGTGATGAGTTGATTTTTGCCGCGTGACATGAGTGCTTCTCTTGATGACTATTGTAATAGTTTTAATGGAAGAAAAATATTTATTCTAAATTTAAATTAAAATTGACATTCATTTGCAAGTTAAACCTGGGTTTCATTACATATATTATTAATCTTCAAGATATTGTTAATTAAATCAATACATTTATATTGGACATGGGTATGTTGTCATGGAGTTCATGGCATAGTTCCAGCATCAGCATCCGGACAGCCCTGCTAGAACTTTTCTTAACACAAGGAAATTTATGGCCAGCTATCATTCACACTGCTTTAGTTTGCTGTTTGGTGCTGATAGATTGGCTGTAGGGACTACTGCCTTAGAGGTACACACTGCTACTTTATGGCTGTTCCCCAAAGTGTGGCACCGATCTGTATTTGCACAGTTGCATTTGAGGTACTGGTGAGACTCATCTGAGCAATGCACCCTGATGAGGCCATTTCTGGGTGGTACTGGCTACAGCTTAGTGAGGGAGGGATCCACACCACACTGCTCTTTTGAAATTCAGACTTGTTTTCTGCCATAAGGATCAGAGTATTTGCTCCCACAACAAGGAATGAAGAATATCATGATTCCCTTGTCTTGGACTTTCCTTGGTTTTTCTCTCCTTCCTCTCCGGTCACGAGTGCTGTTCCCCAGGGGTCGGTGCTGGGGCCTGTCCTCTTCAATATCTTTATTGATGACCTGGATGAGGGCATTGAGTGCACCCTCAGTAAGTTTGCAGATGACACCAAGTTGGCTGGAAGTGCTGATCTGCCTGGGGGTAGCGAGGCCCTACAGAGGGATCTGGACAGGCTGGAGAGCTGGGTTGAAGCCAATGGGATGAGGTTCAACAAGACCAAATGCCAGGTCCTGCACTTCAGCTACAATAACCCCAGGCAGCGCTACAGGCGTGGGGCAGAGTGGCTGGAAGACTGTGTAGAGGAGATGGACCTGGGGGTATTGATTGAGGCCCTGGAGCGTGTTCAAAGAAGGGCAACAAAGCTGGTGAGGGGTCTGGAGCACAGGCCATATGAGGAGCGGCTGAGAGAGCTGGGATTGTTCAGTCTGGAGAAGAGGAGGCTCAGGGGAGACCTTATTGCTCCCTATGACTTCCTGAAGGGAGGTTGTAGTGAGCTGGGGGTCGGCCTCTTGTGTCATTAGTGATAGGACTAGAGGGAATGGTTTCAAGCTGCGCCAGGGGAGATTCAGGCTGGACATTAGGAAATACTACTTGTCAGGCACTGGAATGGCCTGCCCAGGGAGGCGGTGGAGTCACCAACCCTGGAGGTGTTCAAGGAACCATTGGATGTGGTGTTGAGGGACATGGTTTAGTGGGAGCTATTGGTGATAGGTGAACGGTTGGACTGGATGATCTTGTAGGTCTTTTCCAACCTTGGTGATTCTATGATTCTATGATTCCTGGAGTTACAAAATGTTTCTGTGGAATATCTGGAATTTGCTGGTGTGTTAACATGGTTAGGGATTGTTTTGAAAAGCCAGAGGAGCATTTTTAGGCATTTCTGATAAATGCTGCAATTACAGAGGAATTTGGACTAAGGTTACTAATGCATCTCTGGGGGTGGAGCACCTCTGTGAACCAAGAGGGCCAGGGAGTGAGTTGGAAAGTAGACCTGATATACATAGGTTGCTTTGAAAGTAATCCCTCCTATTTATTTTCAAGGAAACTACAACAGATAGAAAGTGTACAATGACACCGTCTGATAGAGTAAATTCTCTGCAACAGAACAGTATTTCCTAACAAAATCACCACCATCAGCTGTGCATTTTTGCCAGCAATGAACAGGAGCCTGCATACAACACTTGTAATAATAATCTGCAACAGCAGAGGTGTCCCACTGCTGCGGTCACCACAGCTGAAATGCACCATCAAGCCCTACGATGCTCACAACCATTGTTTGGTCTCCATCTGCATTCAGCAAGTGTCGATGAATGTCAGTGGGTGCCATTATTTCTGCAGGGAGGAATTCAGTGACACACCTTGTCTCCATACACACTTCCATGTCAAACACCATTCTGTCAGAGTGCCCCTCTGCTGCCGTCTGTCACACGGGCACAAAATGGAATGGGATATTGGTGGGAAGGTTCAACCTTTACTGCCATGCCTCCAACATCCATCTCTGATGCTGTGGGCCAACATCACAGAATAGGAGGCATTGCTCTTGGAGCAACCCTCATAAGTTGAAGAGTAGGTTGAAAAAATACTTTTTTCAATAGCAACAAAGTTGCCTGAATATGTATTTTATTCACATATTTACATATACATATTTTATTTACAAAGAAATATTGTAGAGAAGCAGGCCTGTGTTTGAAGCACAGAATGTGTGATTAATCCAGTCATGTACCAGCTCAGGATGTGAAAACAGTCAGAAGTTTGCAGTGATCAAGCTGGTTAACCACACATCTGCAACAACACAGCACATACTGTTTCTCTTTTCAGTCAGAAGATTTTCCAGGTACTTCAGATGCTGCTTGCAGTAAAGTGAAAAGGAAAAAAAACAACCCACAACACAGTGAAGATGCTTTAGAACATAAAACTGCTCCTTGAGTCACTTTAGGCTTTACAGTATACATCAATAATTCAGGCACGGGAGCCTCCTGACCAGCAAGGTGTGGATGCAAAGCAGCTGTTATACTCCACTGACGTTCATCAGATGAAAGCAATGTCAGTAGCTTGGTGGACTTGGTAGATGTCTGAGTATTTCCAGGAGAAAGCTATCTATTGACTATGTTTTCCATATTGAGGAACTGTAATGGAGATAACATAATCCAGAATTAAAAGCTGCAGTTCTACATTCATTTGTATTTGTGGAAATGAGACCATGAATGTGATGAGATCATAGCAGTGTTCTGTGGTCTGGTTGGTGGCTGTGAGTAAAAGAACTTCTAACTCACAACACTTGAACTTATGGAAGTCATCTCATTTTCTGTTACCTCTGTGATAAAGCTGGAGATTGAGAGATGGGAGAAAATGTGTAATGAGGGTAATGAGGCGCTGGCACAGGTTGCCCAGAAAGCTGGTGGTGCCCCTTCCCTGCAGACACCCAAGGTCAGGCTGGACACCTGATGGAACTATGGTGTCCCAGTTCAGTGCAGGGAGGTGGACTAGCTGGCCTTCAAAGGTCTCTTCCAACTCAAATGATTCTATGATTCTCTGAAAAGGCGGTCACCATCACACGTGCTCACTGGCCATGACCTCACTTTGTCCCTGATGATGGACCAGGTTGTTCTCTGCTTTTGAGTGTGGTGGGGTCTCTTGGAGCCCAGGAAAACAACTGAATTGTACCAGGTTATCATTTTGCCACACTGATGACTGACAGAAGAGCTGGAATCAGTATTTACAGCTTCAACAATCTGTCCAAGCCCTCTGAGATTATCAAATCATTTCAGACTCGATCTGTCCCTCCTCCTCTGGAAGGGCAGAGGTCAGCTAAGAATTAATATGTGGCAGTGTGACTTTTCACAACCAGGCCTTTGCTGTAACATTTCCATAATTTTTGGCTTCCACATTACTCAGCTGTGCACCAGAGAACTCTTTTGTTATGTGCCAATTAACCCAGCATGATAAATAGTGATTATGCATAATTTATATGGAATATTATTCTCGTTGTTTCCTGTAAATAACGTACTGAGTTAGCTGAGGGAACTGGGCTGTGAATTATTGTCAGATGTTACCATGATGGTCCAGGAGACTGGTCACAAGGACTCTTCAGACAGCAAGGCAGATAGAAATGCTACCAAACTAAACGTGGGGAGAGGAAGGTGGTTTTGTTTTCACAGAAGAAGTTGGGATTTAGCTTTTGCAGTCCCATAGCATGCTCTTTCAATGTACTGAATGGGCTTCTTGGTGCTCATCCACCTCCCAGTGAGGTCCTTGGGATCTTCTCCTGCAGTGGTACTTGGTCTGGACTTGGGCTGCTCCCTAAGGAGCATCTTCGGATCATATCATTTCCCTGGCTGCAGAAGCCAAGTTTCATTGCTTTTTCTTCTTGTCTATGTTAGCTGACAGCACGTTTCTCAGGTTGGTAAGCTGACAAACAGGATGGCACAAGGAGCGGTGAGGATTGCTCAGCCCTGTGAAGCCTGAATAAACACAGGGAGGAGATATGGAAATGTGACATCTAGCCCACTGAACCTGGATGCACCCACTGTGACAGTACTCACTGGAGTCCTGTTGCAGAGCCTCCAGGAAAGTGTTAGGGTCTGTTGCCTTGGGTTAGACAGGCTGTATGTCAGCCAGTATGGCTCTGGGCATACACAGAGCCAACTGGGAGCTGGAGGCTGCTTGCGCAGCTGCTGCACTGGTGATCACATCCTCTTTCTCCTTGGGCAGCCTTATCCCTGGCCTTACCTTGTGGGGAATTTTCCCCACGTCAGTGTTTCAAGGTATGTTTACCATTTTGCCTCTCCTGTCTCACACTCGATAATAGATCCCCACAGGCCTATAAATGGCACCGCCTCAGCAGACTCAGCTCATCTTTCATCATGCTGCCAGAATCTTGTTTTGATTTATTGCCTTTCACCACAGTGGCCCAGAATGAAGTCAACTTCTGAAATCACTTAGGGGAGGATCTGCTGAACAAGCATACATTTAATAATAGGCCCTTGTCTTTCTACTTCTTCTGTACCAGGATGTTCCAATGAAGTGGGTGGGAAATCTGTTTAGAGTATGGGAGTATTGTAGCTAGCCAGATACTGACCTGCAGGTGTGATTGCCTTTAACCTTTTGCACTTTGGGATATTCAGCCTAATGTTCTGCATAACAATCTCAGTCTGATTGCTTCCTGTTACTTAAACTATTGATGAGAGGTACAATATAGATAATGTCTGAAAATGACAATGATATTACTTGGATACTCCTTGGTCAACAAGATTTTGTGAAATTCACATAAAAAATGCTTTTTTGGGGCACTTTTCTTGTTCCAAAGCAACATGCTTGATGTCCCGTGCTTGATGTAGCTGTTGTTACTTTGAATAAAACTATAGAAAGGTTTATGATTTTATGTCAAACTGTTCAATGTTACTATCTGTCCACTAGCATATGCATGTGGGTAGAAACATGTTGGCTGCTTATAAGTAAACTGCTGCTACATTTCTGTGTTTTATAACTAAATGACTTCTGAAACAATGAATTTATATATATATATATATATATATATTTTACCTCTTACCAATGCTTTTAGAAAAACCTCTTTGGAGAATAAGGAGAATAGTTATAATCCAAAGTAATGATGCTGGCGTAACAGACTAGGGTAAAATAAGAAGCATTTCAAATGGTAAAACAAATAGAAACCAGTTATTTAACTCAAGCACCTGTAACACGTTGGCATTGCATGCACACTGTGTTTCTGCAGGGACTTAACGTGAAGCATGAGTTGGAGTCTAAGAATTGAAGGACACAAGTGACCATTGTTTGCTGTGGATATATTTAGTCTCTCCTGGGGAAAACTTTGCCAGGTCCTCTGACTCCTTCCCACAGGTGTTGGCTTATCTCCCACACTTTGGGGGGAACAGTGTGTGGATGCATGTGTGATAGACTGAGCCATTTCTCAAAGGGAAAAGCTCAGTGAACAGTAAGCGCAGAACTTGTGCTGGAGGCCAGTGCTTGAACTCTCAGCATCCAGGAACGTGGGACTGTCAGGAGCTGAGCACTGGCATTGTGCGTGATGCTGTTGTTGGCAAGGCAGGATTCTCCTGGAGAAAATGAGCAGGAACATCTCTTCATCAAATACTGCTTGTTTGAAAGTCATGCATATACCCAGTGCCTTTCCATCTCTCTCCAGCAGTGAGTTTAACTGCATACAAAAAGAAACCTTGCTGCTCCTCCTCCGAATGCCTTTTTTGGTGTCAAGGCAAGCAAAGGTAGTAAGCTCATGGGTAACAAATGCACATGATTTATATCTGGATTTTGCAGTAGCGTTACAAAGCATTTCTAAAAGCCTTTTATTTCAAACTGCGTGGTGTGTATTTGATGTCTTCCCCCCTAAAAGTAAAAGGAAGTTTGCATTATGAACAGCTTTTGGAGGTGGTGTGGCTGGGACAGAAGTTGGACTGTTATTGGGAGAATATCATCCGCTGTGTGGATGGCTTTAAAAATAGAACACCTGGATGTAGCTTTGCAGTGCCTGATCTGAGAGCTTGAACTTCATCTTGTAAAGGAGCAAGGAAGATAATGTAGTATTCTGATTAGCACATACTTAAGTATAGTCCTCAAAAACTTAATTCCTTTTTAAAAATCAGCCTTCAAAAACTCGTTGATTTGTATGGCATGTCTGAATCTCCTCTCACGTTTAATCCATGTTAAGCTTTAAACCACCTATTTTGGTTCCCTCAAATTCCAGTAGATTATCCTTCAAACTGAGCTGTGATAATCTATTTAATAGTCTTTCAAAAGAAGTATTCTCATAGCACTCTGGATCCTGGGAGTTTTAAAAGATCAATGTATGATGGTGATCCTGGTTAAACAAAATGGTTTTGGAATTAGGACTTACTGATAAGGGGCTGACACTCTTCATGTACACAGAGTGGCTGACTCCTGGGTTACCTAGGCCATCAGAAATGTGCTGCAAATACAAAGATTCTGAATATCGTGTGTTCTGTGGTTTGTTGGTTGTTGTTTTTTTTTTTTTCTTTAAGAAAACTGAAACATATGATAGTTTGGTATATATGCAAGACAAAATATTCATTTTGTGCTTGAGTTTCATCAAGTTTATGGCCAGTAACCTGAAATGAAAGAGAGCATAATGGCTCAGACTCTACAGTCTTAGCTTTGAAAGCAGCTCAGGACTAATCAGTAAGCAGACAAGTGTAGCAGCAAGTTACACTGCATGTTCCACATCACTCAGGTCACCCATATGTATTCTCTGAGTACAAGAATATGGTTAGAGAGCTAAGTACACCTTTCTCAGGACAATATAGGTGGTGTTTAGCCTGATTTTCTGTCTGTCTTACAGCTTCGTGCTCAAGGATGCCCTTGTTACTGACATTTTAAGTATGTTAGCCTATTTTTTTAATTACTGAGGCTTTTATTTGTGTGTATGTTGAACTGGTAGTTTGTGGGCAGAGGGGTCTAAGTAATTTTACCTAAGTAAAATTATGCTAATGGACAGTCTTTCAGGCATGAATGAACTTGTCTCTTCAGAGTGCTTTCTGAAGCTGTGCCTCTCATCAGCCTTTCTGTCCAAAAGGCTCTGACTTCAGATAGAACTTCTTAAAAGAGCAGTCACTGCAGATCTCAGCTGGCACCCCTTGGCATTGTGGTGTGCCTGTAGCTCAGCGCTGTTAGTGCTCCTTCAAGCACTGCTATAGCCTAAGTGGCCTATTTTTATTGTTGCAAGCTGGCATTTTTCATATGCTCATAAAATTCATATGAATGTTTCGATCAGTGTGAAGAGGAGATCCAGTAAGCGGCAAATTCACGTACATTGTTAGGGTTTTATTTGACTATAGGAGGATATACAGAGGCCAAAATGCATAAAATTTAATGAGTGGAGTCATGTAGGTCATAAATAATTGGACATACTGAAAGAAATCAAGGTTGTGGTAATATATTTGCAGAGCACCCTGCACCCGGGAGCTGTGACTGTGATCAAAGTGATCTGAAAAGTAGAAAATAAATGAATACTGTCATTTAGTAGTGTGTAATGGAGTTGTGATAAGGTGACAAAAGTGATCTAGAGAGGGATCTTGTTTTCAGGGAGTGTTTTTGGGTATGCTCGGGTCTGGACATTCATTTTGGATTGCTTTCCTGTAACGGGCTTGTAAAATAGGAATTGAATATTTCTTATGCCCGCCATTTGCAAAAGTGCTCTTCTCCTCCCAGTGAAATAAAAACATGCTATTTTTATCTTATAGGCTCTTCTAAAAAGGAATGCAAAGTGAGGGAAGTGTCTATGTATGAAGAGGGCACTAGATAGAATATAGCAAGTTGAGCAGTATTTTCTGAGAACAAGGTTAAACACACTTGAGTCAAATCACTGAGAAAACTGATACCATGAATGAAGTAACAGTAGTAAATCATCATTTTATTTTGCTTTTTGCTGTGGGGTTTCTTTTTGTTTGGGGGGCATTTTTTTATATTTGTAAAGGCATGTTTTTTATTAAGTGTGATGCAGTGATGTTATGGCCAGGGTCTCAGGAGGATTTGGATCCAATTTCAAACTGTAACTTCCTTGCTTCGCCCCCATCTCCATGAATATTTGCTATTAACTATCTCAGAAATCGTTGTTTTCAGAAATGCTTCTTTTTTTTCATCTGAATTTATAACAACACAATAAAATATTTTCTTGACAGAATTCAGTGCCTTAAGAATTCAATGCAAAAACTAGTTTTATTAGTAATAGATAATTTCATTTCATTTAAATGATCATTTTAAATACAGTGAGTTTGTCTTTAAAGGGAGCACTCAGATCATATTGCCTGGAGCATCCCCAGAGTAGCTCTTTCTGCATTCATGGGCACTGCTGTGCTCATTTCCTCAAGGCTCCAAGTAGAGAGAGACTGCCTGTTCATTCCGTGTATTGAAATGAAAGGGAAAGAAAGAAGTAGAGACATTGTCAGTCTCTCTAAGAGCCGGTGTGCTTACTGTATGAAGTGGAGTTAATGATAACCCTTGTATTGTTGCAGCAAGGAAGTCATAGCGTGGAGACTTTAAATAGAAAATAGCAAGTAGTCTGCAATAGGTTGTGTGTTATTCCATTTGAAAGTAGTGCCCTTAGTCCATTGGCAGAGTTTGACAGTGAGAATTGTGTAGAGTCCAAGACAATTGGCAGAGGAAAGTGGAGGGAATAAAATAATTTCACAGCTGAGGGAAATGCAGAACACAAAACTGGGGAGCCAAAGTGAGCAACATACAGCAATATCAATTGTCATTGTGCTCCTATGGAGAGTTTCACCCCAAAGAAGGTTGTAATTATCAATAAAACAGACTTTACAGTTCCCTTGTGATATGAGTTTGTTTTTTCAGACCATCTTACAAGATACTGATGTGAAAAAAGTGGAAATGACTTGTCCATACAAATAGTCATGAAGAGGGAACTGTGTCTTAGGTGTTGTAATCCCAGCCCTGACTGCAGGGCCTGTAGGGTCCAGAGGGCACTGCGTGCCGTGCTGGGGAGCATCAGTGGCATCATCTGACGGAATGACACATTAAGATCTACATACATATTTTTTTGTTTTGGGTTTGTTCATCTTTTCTTTAAACAAGCAAAATCCAAACCTACTTATAAATGTTCCTAGTAAAGTTTCAGCTTTTTTTAGCGTGAGAATTGGACTTCAAAAATTAAATCAAATAAAAAGGTGTCAGAGAAGATTTAACTTTAGCTTCCAGGCAATAGATAGTAGGGATGTCAGAGCCTGTACAACCTTGCTGTGTCAGGAGTACTCACAGTCACTATAAGGTAGGAGAGCTAAATACAGCTAGAAAGCAAAAAATAAATTATAAAAAAGACACAAAACATCTCATAACTTGTGTGAAATGGGGCATCTTTTGAGATTCTGACCTGGAGCCTTCATGGAGTCAGAGTGAAGAAAATGATGTCTGGTTAATCTTGACAAGTTTCTGTGAAGGGGCTGATGTGACTGGAGGGAGGATGAAACTGCTGGTGGAGCAACAGAAGTTGGGTTCACCGAGTCATGCTGGTGTCTGCTTGGTTCAACTGCTATTCAGTTGAGATGCAAAGATTTAATTTATTTGGGTTTGATTAGGTTTGTGTTTTTTATTGTTGGTGCTGTGTATGTGTTTTGTTGTTGTTTTTGCTTTTGTTATTTGTTGGTTCACTGTTGTTTTTTTACTATTACAATTTTAACAAATCTGTTCATCCCTGTGATCACTCTTGCTCTGGGCGTTTTCTTTCCTTGGCAGAAAACAATTCAGTCTTATGACCCAGAAGTTCCTTCTCTTCTCTTGGCATGCTTGAGAATTCCCAGGCTTCTGTCATACATCCCTGCCTTTTTTGAGACTGATGGCATATGGCTTTTTATTCTCAGCTTATTCTGAGAACACGTTCAGAGTTAAGCCTCCCTAAATAAACTTGTGTCTGTCCTGCACCTGATGCCAGAGTTATGTCTTCTTATGGTCCTCCATTGGATAGGGATTACTTAGAACCCTCTGTCCCTCTCTTACAGAGCTTGCAGCTTTTTCAGATGAGGTGGTAAACCAACTCGGATATGTGCTGTCCTGCAAATGGTTGTGCATCCTCAGTATTAGAAGCCATAACTGTAATTAAGAACACATCTTAAAGATATATCTCATAAAAAAAGAAAGAAAAAAGACCATTTTGGGGGGAGTGAGGTTTCATCAGGATTCATCCAAATCAGTTCTTTAATGCCAGAGTATGTGTTTGACCATGTGCATTTTTCAAAGAGGGAAAATCAAATATAAATCAATGGTAGTTAATTAAGGAAAATATCAGAATTTTTACTCTAAAATGAGGATTGCACTGAATGTCAATGGGAGACAGTTTGTATAAAGATCTTAAAGCTAAAATTTAGTTACTTTTCTTAGTAATTATTATTTTGCTTTGATTTAGAATAATTTGATGTTAGAACAGTAATGTCATTAAAATGAATGTAATGAGGTGTTTGGTTTTTGAATGGCCATGGCTTCGTCAGTGTCTTCAGGAGCTTTGTCTGATCATATAGGAGATTAGGCCACTGAATAAACAAAAGACCCAGTGCTACAAAATCATAACAAAATTGTCAGTTCAAAAAAACAAATGAACATCGAGGACCAAGATAATTGGTCTTTTTATCTTTCCCTTATAAAAACAAAGGTTTATTTGGCTTTTAAATGGGCCAGTAAAATTGAATTGGCACCCTACAGTGCATGCAGGATAGATAGTCAAGAAGAATAAGCTATAAAGAAAAAAGCAGAGGAGCTTAAGAGATGAAGATATTAAAAGCTGGTCTGCCAATAGCCTATTAAAAGTGTTAAAAAGATCTGCAGTGAACAGAGATCTAAGTTGGAAAATAGTTCTGGGCAGGGGGATACACTTGTTAGAAGTTATCGTTGGTGATCCTCCAGAATTCTGTAGGAAAAATAGTTGCAAGTATCCGAAAGGCCAGATCAGAAGTTCTTGGCTGCAATGGGTTGTCCCCTGCCAGCAGTAGCTCCATCTTTGCTGTTGGATAGTGCTTGGAGAAGGTCCTACTTATGGTCATAGAGCCATGGAATCATAGAATCATCAAGGTTGGGAAAGACCTACAAGATCATCCAGTCCAACCATCCACCTATCATCAATAGTTCTCACTAATCCATGTCCCTTAACACACCATCTAAACATTCCTTGAACACGCTGTCCACAGCCTGATTTCAATCTCTGCTTACTCACTGATGGAGAGTGTTAGCTTATGCTAACATAAGCGCAAGCTTTCTGGGCACCCAATGATTCTTCATTCAGTTTCCTATAGCTCACAGAGATTTCATTGGAGTCATAGTTCAGAACTATTCCTGAGCCTCAGAGCTGATAAGAAAGAATAGGTGAATCTGGGATCACTTGAAACGCTCTGGGTATTTAGCGTCAGGAGACTTTTGGAGGTATGTTTTGTTTGCAATGCATAAAGGGGTATTTCCTGGAATACACTGACTTGCTCTTTTTACTTTCTCCTCAGTAAGAATCTACACAAAAACTGGTAAACTAGGCCGTTAATAAATATGTAAGGGAAGCCTGATCCGTGAGATACTGACTCAGTGTATACGAGGGCACCCAGCTCCTGCTTGCCCCACTTCAGTGACTGTTATGATGGAATTAGAGAGTTTATATGCCATCGAAATGATTTGGAGACTGCCAGACTTTGTAACATAGTCTTTATTATTCCCTTTTTTTCACCTGGAAGTTACTGCCTTTTATTTGTTACTTCAGCAGATAATTTTTATGGTAGCTTTTCTACTTTATATCCTGCTGGTATATAGTTTAACGAAATGCCTTTTGAAACCGTGTGTTTAATTCCTCAGTCATGCCTCTGGGAATTAATTCTTGTTGCATTGTAACTTCTTTTATATCTTTTCTTGGCTGTGGTTGAGAACTTCTGCAAACTTTTCTTTAGGATATCAATACTTCTTATTCCCTCTCCTGTCTTGTGTGCGTCTCTTTCTGCCTGCATTGGCTGTTATTTGCTACTGGTGTCTACTTCTGGTCAAGTCCTGTTAGAGTGCCTAAAACACTTTAATAAATTCCTTAATGGCATTACTATTTTTGCATCTGCACCTCTGGAAGAAAATTGAATTTTCACACCTGAGTACCTATCTAAGGTGTTATCCGTGAGGCTAATGAGCTAATACGGTGGAGAATCCTGTAAGAAATTAACAGGCTTTGGTGTTTCTGAATAGCATTTATGGTAGGAAATGTTTCATGATGCTACTTACAGAAGTAGCACTGTTGTACTTTTTTTCTAGAAGTCATGTCTTCCTAACCAGTAACATCTTCTCCTTGCTTTTTGAAAAGTTAAATATGCAGTGTTTTGGCAAAAAATGGTTAATGGGGCTATTTGAAAACTGTTGTTAAATCTAACTCTTGGCAAGTGGAATTGTTGACGTTGAGTCATCATTTTTCTTGGAAACGTATTTTTCATTACAAATGGGACTTGCTTATATCAGTCCAGGAATGTTTTGATTTAGAAGTGCTTCTGTGCTGTATTGTACTTCATTTGTCTCATGATCACAATCACAGTCCTTGCTATGGACAGAGCCTTGCACTTGGCCTGTGAAGTTCCTTTGCCATCTCTGATGCAATGTCTCTGTCAGCTACACTGAAATTAGTGTATAATGTCTCACGAATTCATTTAGTCTACTGCATCATACAAAATAATTTCAGGATTGCTTAGTGGGCCTACTTCAAATGCACTTCAAAATTTTTTTTTCATTCATTATATTTCAGTTTTTAATTCTCCTGTTTGTCTTTGTCAGTCTGCTCACAGTTTTCCAGAGGAGTTTATGCCATCTTTGGATTCTATGACCAGATGTCAATGAATACACTGACGTCATTTTGTGGAGCCCTTCACACGTCCTTCATCACACCCAGCTTCCCAACAGATGCAGATGTGCAGTTTGTCATCCAGATGCGGCCAGCATTAAAAGGAGCCATCTTGAGTCTCTTGACCTATTACAAGTGGGAAAAGTTTGTGTACCTCTATGACACAGAACGGGGTAAGCACTGTTGTTTGATTTGACTCTCCTGCTTTATAATTTGAACAAGTATTACCAGAATCAGTGGTTGCAAATTCCTAGAAAACAAGTTTGTTTTGAAGGAACAAAAATGAAGGGACAGATGAGAAGAGGTCATCTTCACTGTACTTGTCATTTGTAAAGATGTTGCCTGGAGCATACTGTTAGGAGTGTAAGCATTCAATTTGGAACACCTGGTTTCCACACAACTGCAGACTCAACACTTACCAGGATTTCTGAGTCCTTGCAAAATAAATAAAATCAACAATATGAAGAATACTGTTAAGCAAGACTTTCCACTCTGCATGACATTGTAAATCCCTCACCGCTTTACATAAATGCGTGTTTCTCCTGTCACTGGACAAAAACAGTCCGTGCTAAGGTACATGCTGGAAATGTCTAGGCATCAATAACAGTCTAACAATATAATACATAAAATGCTTTGGGGTTCTGCTGGAGAAAAGATGTTCTAGATATGTCACATGGATATTCAGAGATGAAGGTAGATACATGACAAGAGTGACCAGAGATACACTTTACAAAATGAAAATACATTAAAGTCAGTTTATCCATGGCTAAACCAACTGCTGACTAATTGATGCACTGTAGGTAACAAATCCTGTCAAAGACAGATCTAAACAGCAGAAGCCATTTTTGCTGAAACGCTTGCATATTTCAGTGGAGCAGCTGTTGCCAACTTCTCTGAATATACTGAATTTGCTTAGTTGCAGGTTTTTATCCGTGTAGAAATTCTTTCATCAGATAGAAGTGTCACTGCCCTTCTTACCAGTTTTTTCATTAACTCCAACACCTTCAGAGGAGTCTGGGTAGAGCCAAAGTATCTCTGATTCCATTCCCAATTCCCAAAGTTCTGATGCCCTAAGCTACTATATATTGGGTAGAGAGTGAGTCTTCAGTGGCTATGATTTTTACACTGAAGATTGATTATATCACCCAAGTAAGGACATACTGTACCTTGAAAGTGTTTTTCAGACTGCTAATTAGTGGAATGCCAGGAGTTCAGCATTTTTTACTGATCTGGAGATGCTAAGTATTGCTTACATTGAGGTCAGATAGAAAAGGTTGGTTAGAAAAGTATGGAAAAGCTAAGAGTGCCACGAGTTTTTAAATCACAGGACTTGCTAGTGAAATTAGCCCCACAAATCTTGATTAACCTCTGTTGCTTTCTGCCTATGTACTTTCCATTCACATCCTGGTAACAATCTTAGAAATACTAATTCAAATCATATTATGAGCTCACTGTGGCTAGTGTGCACACTATGCTAGCCAAGTGTTCCGTCAGACATTCAGACTAGGGCTACCGGAGTGGGGAATCTGTTAGATGAGAGCATAGCTGGCTCTAGGATTATAAAATGTAGCTAAGGGTTAGAAGATAAAGGACACTGGTGTCTTTGAGTTGGAAGAGGCATCAGTGCATATACATAGCTTGATGATGTGCTTTGAGTTGTTTCTGGTGCGTGTGCTTTGAGATACACTTGCCACATCTTATCTTTCTTTCCTTTTGATACACACTCACTGCTGTTCTTTGATAACATATTTGCCTTCTGCTAAAATAGGAGCAAGAATGAACTGTTAACTGTATTCTGTTTCTCCGGGTTTACTCAGGTTATAAAACAAACCTGGCAGCAGTTTTATCAGAGCTATAATTACTGTGATTTCCCAACATTAAAAGAAATGTAAAAGATTTGCATAGGAGAGAGCACGGCATTAGAAAGTGAGAAACAGACATTCTATTCCTTCCTTTGACAAACAGTAATCATGGATGACAACACCTGAAACTTTTGGCAGTTCCAGTAGCCTGCCTCATCTCTTGTGATAGTCATTCAGGTACAAAAGACATCCCAGACCTTCCACAGTAATGGTGAATGACTCTTTGTTTCAGATAGCAGATAAGACTATACGTGTTCCTATCCTAAAATACCACCACAGATGAAAACACTGGGGCTGTTACAATTCTTAGTAATTCCTGTAGTAGAAACTTCGCTTCTCTGGGGCACAAACACTGTTGAGAGAAGGTGTTAAGCAATTCAGTGCCAATTCCTGAAATGAACTACCATTATATACTGCCTTTTGGGAGGATTATCATCTCAGTAGTTTGTTCTGAGAATCTGAGAAATTGCAAAACATTAGGATGCTCTTTCTTATGGCAAATATTAGTTATGGAGTAAATTGTTCTTGCGAGCAGTTTTGTAATGTTCTGCTCAAGCAAAACACTGCCGTGTATTAAGTATTGTATTTACAATTAATAAATACCACAGCATATTACAGATGCTGCACAAAAACTGAATAAGCCTTCTTGTGGTTTTATACTGCTCCTCGAACTATTTCAGGGCAAGCTTAGGAGAATGGACAGTCAGCTTCTTTAGAAAATTGCTTTCCTTAAGCAATGTTTTTTTTTTCCTTCTTCACCATCAAACAACATAATCATACGGTTTCCCCTGCGGTGACAGTAGGCACAATACCACAGCATTTGGCTCCTGCAATGAGGACAAAAGATAGATCTCAAACTGTAGAACAAAGCTAAGATCTACGATTGCTTAGGTAGGTGGTGAAGCTTTTAATCCAGTGAGTTAATGCGTGTGCGTTGTATACATTTATTGTATGTAAGTACTTTATTTTCTGTTGCTATGTGATGACTGAATGTTGCAGATAGTGCTTCCAAATGCATATTTATGTGCAGGTTCAAAATTGCGTTTCTTAAAAACAGGAACTTGGCTGCTGAAGCACATAGAAAGAAAAATAATGCCCGAGATTTATGAGTTCCAGAAGCAAGACTTATGTCTTATTGCTTACTTCAGCTGCTGGACTTACTCTGCTGTGAAGAAGCTGAAATTTAAGAGAAATATCAAATTGTGTGTTTTCCTGTACCAGCAGAAAATATATATATATACTTCGCATTAGGAAATATCTGTTAGAGGAATAAAGGACATTAAGCAGTGCTTACAAGGAAAACTCCTGTGTTTTTTCCATGCCACATGCTTTAGTGCATGTGAAAAGGAAAGGTAGTTTTTCTCTGTATTAGCCCAAATCAGTAAGTTGACACTGTTGGTTGCTGTGATACGTGTGGAACATCTGATTAATTATATGGTGCTAACTGCCTCAGTGGGCTTCTCTGCAGTAGAACTAAGACTAATTAAGATTATGTCAGGGTGAAGTGAGATGAGGTTACACACAGAAAGCCGCTACGAATTTGGATAACACTTGTCACAGAAGTCACCTTTTGCATCTCATGCTGGGGATTATATTTCATCAAAATTCTCCAGTTCATTTCCAGTCTTCGGGTCCATCCCTCCTCTTGCTTGGTGCTGCTGCAGTCCAGGCATGATTCCACTGAAGGGAGTGGTGTGGAGTAACACCAGTACAAAGGTGTGGAGAGGTAGGCTTGTGGTTTTCATAGTCTTCTTCCTGTTGTGTGAGAGTGAAGTACTTCTCTTGGTTTAATTATAAAAGTGGTACATTAGATTACAATACTGAAGCTTTTATTTATTTACATTTCCAGGATGTTTCATAACTAACATTTTGGTTTATTTTTGCCTGAGAAACACTGTTTTGTACAAATTGTTCACTCCCCATCTGTCAATACAATGCAGGCTTTTCGTCCTAAGTTATTTTGATTTATCCTATCTGTTGCACCCAAACCACTGATTTCAGTCATGCAGATCACTTAAAGCAAATCTCACCAAGAGATCTCTGTGATGTGCGTCTTCTTTCTCTTCTTTAGATCATAATAAACTTTGTCCTTGTAGGACTGTAGAAGGACTTTTTGTTTGTAAATGCCAACCTACAGAGTGGGACCTCAGTCCAGACAGGTACACATAGATCACCATATTTTTGGCATTGTAACTAAATAGCTGTCCAACTCTGCAATGCTGTCCTTTTTTTTTTCAGTTCAATCTGTCAGTATGCATTTAAGGATATTTAAAATCAAGAAAAAAATCTTTGGTAAATAGGTTTACCATTGGTTATTAAGTATTTTTTGGTTGGTTAACATTGGCTGAGTGAAAGCTGAGGTACATTAGCGTGTATCTAAAGGCCTGGCTTATGTGGCTAAGATTTCCAAATATTTGCTTTAATTTCTAAAAGCAATTACATCTTTAATCATTACCGCCACAGAAATACAAAAAATATAACCTGAGAATAACTGATAGGTAGGTATTCAGAAGGGCTGGAAGTTTAGCTCTGGAAAATATGACCTGTCGCATTCACCTCCACTGTGGTACTCTGTTGAGTAAATACCAGGTAAATAGCAAAATAAATAAATAAATAAGGAAAGAGAGAAAGAAAAGGAAACAGTGCAACTGTAAGCTTCCTGATGATTATGCATAAGGCGTTGAGTTTTCTTCAACTGGGTTCAGTACATGGCAATGAGGTCTGATTCAGTGCTGCTGAAGACAAAGAATAACTCTTCTGTTTAGTTCTGCTTTTACAAAATGAGGTTAGTTATCTATTGCAATCAAAGGACAAGTCACTGCTGTACTGCTTTCCCTGGGGAATGAGAGATCTGAACTGATAAAAGAAGAGGCCTGTAGAACCAGGCTCATTATATCTTCCACAAAATTAAAGTGATGGATATGACTGGGGGGGGGGGGGGGGGGGGGAAGGGGTGGGAGGGTGTGAAATAGTTGCATTGAAAAAATACTGATGTGTAGGACATAACATTTTTGGTGATAAGACTGGGATAAGACTAATTTTTTTGTGGAATCTAGCAAGACACTGCTTTAATAGCTGGTGAGTTCTCAGGGATTTCAGAACCTCAGGTGCTGGTACAACATACCTGTGTGGGCTGAGTATCTGCTGGAAACGGCAATGAAAAATGTAATCCAGTGTGGAATGACTGACCCCTGCTTTTAATAACCTTCCATCAACGGACAGATGCAAGAGAAGTCCTCTCAGCACAAAGCTGGTTTCTTAAATTCTGTATTGTGTTCCTGAGTTTCAGGAACTTTTATCTCCATTTGTAAAGATCATTCTTCAGTAAAGGGCAAAAAAAGAAAATGGTGGTAGCAGCTACACCAGCATTAGCAACACCTGAATTCAGCACTTGCTGAACAGTCAAATGTCAGAAGAATCAACAGTTGAGCTGTTCATTAACATGTTTATTCTTCTGAGCAGGGGAGTTCCACTGGCTGCTGGGCTGCTCTGACCCCACTGCAGGAAGGAGAAAGGACATAAAGCAGATTCACAGACAATTTTCTCGGAATTAAATGTGGGGCTTTTCAATGTAAAAATGATAATTCTTGTTTATAAGTGTGTGTACACCTCTTTAATTCTTCTCAGTTGCATCTGTCAAGTTGATTTGGTGTATTTTGTTTGCACTTTCCGAATCAGGAAAGGATTTAAAATCTTGATGTTATTATCTCTAAATATCAGTCCATGGCAAAGAATCGCAGAACATGCAGAGCGTGTTTGGAAGCCTATAAAAAACCAATGGAGTCAAAATGGGCAAGAGTTGCAGTAACCCTTGATTCCATTGAGCTTTCTGGCTCCTTTGCTGGAGTGTTTTAGCCAGCAGCCCAGGATCACGCGCATGACATGTAGGCAGTGTCAGTTGCTAGCATTAAGATAGCTGCGTAGGTGAGACGCCATGTTCTTTGCTCCCACTCTTTCTTTAGGATGTGCACAGTAGGGTATAAAATCTTGTCGGGACTTCCAGAACTGAGGCTCAGCCCCTGTGTCACAGGAATAGATGTCGTCGTGTCTGCACACGTGGAGAGCCTTGTGCCCCAGTAACTGCCGTACAGAAATTTACTTCTAAGTCGTGGCCTCAGTGAAGCTTTACAGCGTGGACACAAAACGTTGGCTTTCCTTGGCAGGATGTGATATCTGCTCTAGTTTTCAAGCTCTGGTACGACAGAGATCACACACAGAGTTTAAAGACCCTTGTGGTAAAACATTTGTTATCTAGATTTAAAGAACGATCAAACTCTATGTAGTTATGTGCAATAAGAAAACGATCAGTTTCTTTCACTATCAGCCTTTTAAGAATGAGTGATTTTACCATCTTGTAATGCCTAGGACTTGTATTTATATTGAATGGTAAGTCATAGATACTGCTTAGCAATGTTTGTGTGAAATATAAGTAATTTACCCTGACAAAGAGGAAAATTTTGACATTCTTATTTAGGGCACATTGCTTCGTTGCTTTCAGCAGTATAATGTATGAACTAAGGCACTGTTCAGGAAACATGCCAGAATCCTAACTGAAATATTCCAGGATTGCTTTACTGATCGACTTTACTGCCTAAATGTGTTAGGGAACAGTCTGAGCCTGAACAGTTAAATTGAGCTTTCTGATAATCACCCTCCATTTATTTCCTCTGAAACCTGTAAAGCGTCATACAGACTCCCTTTATTTTGGTCTCTGTGGTACAGAGATACAGAAGAAAGCCCTTTTACTGATCCTTCCCCAAACAAATATTGAGACCCTGTGTGGGAGAATGGATGCTGGCTCTTTTTTTAGCAGACTGAGCCTTAAGCATTTCTCTCCTGATCTTTCCCATTAGCTGCTATGTGTTTAGCTTACCCCTGCTAATCACATAAACCCTTTTTCTAGCTTATGAACAAAAGCAGTGAATCAGCTTTGAAAGTCATCCAGCATGAGATGCGTCGTATTGGCAAGACGAAGATGCAGCTAGAGACAGAGTTCATCCTGGTATTCTATACTGAAGCTCTGTGCCACTCTACAAGTTTTATGTGTACACAGAGGGTTCAGTTTGGTCCAAAATGCCTGAGCATCCCTTGAAGCTGCTGGGACATGCACTACTGTCAGCAGTACTTGCCAAGAAGAAGTAGAATATGTGCACGTGTGCAACAAACGTGTCTTGTTTCATGGATCTGCTGAGAGTAAGGAAGTGTGTCAGCCCATCCATGAAGAATGGGGAACAGCAGAACAAGAGCATGGTTTAACAGAGGCATGATAGCACTCATGCAGCGATGTTGTGCTGCATGTCATTCCTTCTCCCATACACGCATTGCGGTGTTGGGATAGGGTGTTTATGGTAGCCTCACTCACACTGTGTGAACCCAGTTGTGACCAAGCACATCAGAATCTGACCTCAAATGGTGTGAAATCAGCTTGTAAAAATGAGTCAGAACACTCGGGGATACGGACTATGTGCTGGGAAAGTCCTGAATAAGTATTTTGTGGAATCCCAAAGCAGGATGTGTGTTTCTCAAGTAGCACTGAGAGCAACTGGTACTCTTAGGAGTATGAGCTGAAGTCTGAATATCTTACATGGGAAACAGGAGAACTGACTGCATGTCACCCATGCCATAGGGATGAAGGTCTCATGGCTTTGCATTTATAAACTGATTTGTCTAAATGCATACATTTAGTTACATAGCTTTTCATGTGTATGCATCTCTTAATTTTTGTATAGCCATAACACATTTAATTTTTGTATTAAATGTACCAGTAATTAAAGTAGCAGAAGCTTTTTTCCCAGTTGATTATTTGTGTATCAACAATGATCAGAATCTCACATTTCCAGACTTTTTGAAACAAAGATTTAAGTCAAGACATTTAGCAAGTGCAGGTGGAGCAGGTTGAAGGGTTGAAGAGATACAAGAGAGGAGTTGTTGGCCTTTTTGCGATGAGACAAGGGCAAGGACTTGACAGAAAGCCGAGTCTTAGAGGTGAGGAACGGCTTTGCTTGGAACCAGAGGAGACAAGGTAGAATTTGTTGATCTCAGGGAGGTTGTGGGACATTTTAGGCTAGAAAGGAAGGATGGGAAAAAGAGTACTTGCATGCAAAAGACTGTAAATACACTTACATCAAGCTTGTTCATTTAACCCATCTTATCCAAAACCTCTAGAAGTTTAGTTACTGCTTCTTTGAATCTATTATTTTGTACTGATATCTACAGCACAGCTTTTAAGACTGGAAATCTATGCTGACTTTGGTGTGTAGGTGTGCAGAGCTTTACCTGGGGGACTTGTGCTGATTCTGTTCATGGAAGTGAACTGTCTTGCTGACTTAAAGCCTGTGTGAAAGGGTTGATTCTCTAAGTGGGACTGAAGAAAGCAGTGGTATTTCATGATGAACTCAAGATGAAGTAGTATGCATCAAAAAGAGAGAGAAATGTATAATATCGCATTAGTATGTGAACTTTAACTCGTATTTCAGTGGAGTTGCCTGCTCTGGTTATCACATGTTTTCCAAAGGAAGACAATTTTGACATCCTGTGCCTTAATGCAGTTTTGATGGCTGTATTTAGCATTTTAATCTTCTTACAGATTTTTATGTTTTATCATTCTCTTTTGGATCATGACTCTGTGTTTACACTTCCTATGTATTTTTTTTTTTTTTTTTAATTGGAACTAGTTCATCTTTAACCCAAGTGGGAGTTATTACTGGTGGGCCATGAAATTTTGAGGAACCATTATTGTTTATTATTCAGAATGAGGGAACGGATTCCCTACATAAACCACAAGAGCCTTCACACCCTTCAGGTCATGATGTGTTAGTAGATCTCCACCCCAGACAAATGAACTTCTCTGGAGTGAGCATGGGGTGTTGTGGCTTAATGGAATGATGTAGGAGTAACGGTAATGAGGGTAAGTGGTAAAAACTGCCAAATGCAAGGGAAATTTCTGCAGTACTTGAGGAATGTTCAACTGAATTGGAGCATCTGAACAAGCAGTTAAATCAAATCCCCTTTCTTAGATTTTCCTGAGATACTGAAAATTAGGCTCTCAGCTAAGCAATGGCATGTTCTTTTCTCACTCCCTAAAACGGAGCTTCATACGCAGCTTGAATTTCTTTTGGTACAGGACTGTGTAGCATGCAGGATGAATAGTGTGTAAGAGTTCCACCTTGTTAGAGGCAATTTGTGCTTATGAAGTTATTTCCATTTGATGGTGTCAAACAAGCACGTATGAAGATTAGCCACACCTGTATAGAGAAAACAATGGTTTTGATCTTCAGATGGAAGATTTCAGGCCCTGATCAGGTTAACAGTCTGTTCTTCATCTACTTACATCTATGGCTGAGTTCACACCACACTGAGCTAGGATTTGCGAGATATGCTGAATGTAAAAATTGTCTGCAAGCCAATGGTCAGTTTACTAATGAAAAACAGCTTTTTGTATTCCTACACAAGGTTCATCTTCCCTTAAATTTTATTGTGAATTGCCCTTCTCACATAGGAAAAAACTTGAGCCTTTGAAGGAACTTGTAACAGATTAATAAGAAGCTTTGCATTTAAGATACTTAATCAAGTGGTGTGTGCCATGGAGTTTGCAAGAAAGATCCATCACTTACAGCATCAGTATTTTCCTTCACCTATATTTGATCTACACACTTTCTATATTTGACCCCATTAGGGGTAGTTTATTCTCCTAAGCTTCACAACTGACTAAACTAGCTTGACCGTATGCCTTTTGCTTCCCAGAAAATATCAGCTGACTCAGGAAGCATAAAGATGACTCAGACGCTTTGTAGAGAGAAAAATGCATTTCTGATAAACCCACTCATCTGGCAAATGAAGTGACCTCATATTGTATTTGGGTTAAGGATTCTTTTAAGAATTTTTCTCTCAAGGAGACAGGTTTTTTTCTGGTTTCTCATGAGACATTTGAAATCACACCTTTTTTTCTTTGACTTTTTCCTTTTCTTTTTCCTTTTCCTTTTCTTCTTCTTTTTCCTTTTCCTTTTCTTCTTCTTTTTCCTTTTCTTCTTCTGTGAGCATGCTTTCCAGAAGCTATGTAAAACAGAGTACTACTGTAGTACTGTGGAATGAAGAGTGTCTCCATGAAATGATTAAGTATTAATCTGTGAAGAAAAAATGTGATAAATTCCTGCCATTAATATTGTACTCCATAACAAGTGCTTATTCATTTCTTCAGCTCTAGATACAGAGCTCTTGCTGGCCAGCTCTTTTGCTTTTATTCATAACGCAGAGAAGAATCTGTGGGTGAGAAAGATGACCCAAAGTTTTATTCCTCCTGATCCTAAGCTCATCATCTTCATGGCCATGAAAGCTGGATTTGCACAAGAAGTACATCTGTGCACTCTCCATGTGAATGGGATTGAGCCTGAGGAAGACAAGGTGTTTCTGGCAAGGCACTGGTCACTTAGTGAGCAGCGTGGGCCAGTGCATCGCATCTGAAATGGAAGAATTTTTTACGCCTGAACTGTGGCAACTCCTGCTGCCTGACCCAGTGCAGTGATCTGTGCTGGAATTGTGAGTGTTATGATAAAACAGCATCAGTCTGAAAAGGTTAGCAGATACTAAGCACTGGTTGTTAGGGTTTCTTAGAAGCTCCTAAGGTGTTGTTGGCTTTGGGGATATTTTTGTCAGTGCTGATAGTAATCACATGCAGTGAATTGCTGGGGCTGTACACATACCAGATATAAGAGGACTGCTGTAATTTGAGTGAACTGCTAATATTTATTGTGTTTCTTCTGCTGCTTATGTAGCTATAATTTACATCTTCACTTTCTATTCATATTCAGAAGAGCAATAATTCATTTCTGATAATACAGATATTGATGGTATACCCAGCTGTACTTGAGAAAGGGATTATAAAGGAGCATGAGCACTCCATATGCAGCACTAAACCCTACTACCCTCAGCCAAAGACAGATCCAGATTGCTTTGCTTGTGTTCTTTACTTTTATCACCACTTCTCTCTCATGAGCATTTAACTTAGGACCTTTCCCCTTAGTAAAAAGCCACTTCCAGCTACTGTAGCTTAGCCTAATGATGAAATGGCCACTGATGGGTGAAAAGTCTTTCTGTTCTTTTCATGTTCTCTATATGGTGTGGTATGCGAAGCTGTCTCAAAGACAATGGTTCTGGTCTGTTCTTAAGCAGGCTGGACTGCAGAGCCATAGTTAAGGAGGCTTCTTCAGAGAATAAAATACATGACAGTAGTCATTAGAAATAATATTCTGAGGGTACTTTAGAATATTTTAGGCACCCAGAAGCCAATTTTAGGTGTCTCTTTTAGGAAAGTTATTCATGGTGATCACTCTAAAGGCATATTATTGCAATCTTTGTCACAAAGGCTATATATGGCACTGTAAATTTCTACTGCGATCCCCTTGGTGATGCAGAAATAATGATTTTGTCTCAGAATTAACATGGGAAAGCATTTATTAGAACTCTTGGGTGCCTTCAATTCAGTATGTGTGGTGTAGTTCACATCCAAGTATGGGTGGTTCTAAAGGGTGAATACATCAGATAAAAGAAAATGTTGGATAAAGTTATGATATAAACAGTATATTTCTTCTATTAGATGTAATTTTCAATTGCTATTACATCTTGCTGAGCAGTCTAAAATATGTGGAAGAATCCATAGTTATCACTTGTCTTTATGAAATGTCAAAGTCATATATTCCATTGACCTCAATCTATGTGCATTAATTCATGAAGAAATTAATTTGATGAGTTTAAGTCAGAACTGCAGTATGAAACCCTTTCAGTGCAGTTTAATTATTTTGCCAGCATTATATATACATAATACCGTCACAGTCTAGACTGCATTGTGTCATGATCTGCCCCTAAGACTAAAGTTATTGTAAATGTGTTTCTAGATCAAAGAATGCTATTTGCTGCAATCATATTTCTTACTGGCTTTTTTTTTTTAACCTTGCTTTAAAGGGGGGAAATTACAATGTTGTGAGAAAATATGAGTCTCCTTTTAGTGTAATTTAACATATCTTTTATTGAGAAGATAAGGCTTTATTCTTAAGGAAAAAAAAAAAAAAAAGGAGGGAATGGGTGAAGGGAGATGAAAAATAAAAAAAGCCGGTCCTCTGACATTGTTTGCCTGAGCAAGATCAAACCTTTGTGCTGACTACACTGGTGTCAGTAATTGCGCTGTATGCTCTGTAGATAGAATTGCCTATTGCTTAGTAGTACTAGCGTTATCGATCAGTTGTTTCTGTCCATGAACTGACAATGATAACCTCAAATGAGATCAAGATTTTATTAAGGGAAGAAAATCAAATTATGCTTGGCTGTAGACAAATAATGAGTTATATGAACACGTAGTTATTGCAATAACATTTTTTTGCAGAGATTTCTTGAAAATAAAAATCAGCCCTTCCTGTTTTTCAGTCATTTGTGGCACTGTTCTCTGCCTCTCTCACCTACAAAGTGATGGGCAAGCCTACATGCTCGTAATGACTGTGTCACGGCTGCCACAACCAGGGAAGAGGTGAGGGGGGAGATCTGAGCTTCTCTCTGAAAGGGGAATTTCAGGGGAGGTGTGTGAGGGGGTGAAAACAAGGATGCGTAAGTTATTGCAGCCTCAAGGCAGCAGTAATTTATGCACTGACAGTTTGAGTTTCGTGCCACGCTATTTTTGAAAAGCCCTACAAAGTAACTGCCTCTGTTACATTAGAGTATGCGTTGGTTTTAGAGATATTCCACATCATGAAGACAGTTTGAACACAAACATTTGAAGCACGTTCATCACAGTGTGGTACTTGTCCTCCTTCAGTATGAAAAAAAGATATTAATATAACAAGGATATCTATTTTCCACATTTTAGTATGAATTTCAATGCCCTGAATAATTCTTGAGGGTTGTTTCATTGGTTATTTGTTGGTTTTTTTGATGTGTTGGTGAAGGTGAAATTGTGCCTGAAGATGACGCGTGTATGTTGTATTAGTGTAATTATTAGTTTAGGGGCACCATTTTGGTACACTTCTCAAAGAAAGCAACTGAATGGGTGTGAATGCCATCCATTTGAATAGTGGCCATTTGGATTTGCATGTTTTCCTTATTCTGCAAATCAGACAAAAGTCTAGCTGTGCACTACATTAATACTGCCAGGCAATGCTTCCACTTGGACATGAGCAGTATAATCATATTTGTATGTTAATGTACCTTTTCCTTAGAAGGAGGTATTCAGCCTGGCTGTTTGATTATGAATTCTCACTTAAATGTCAATAATTTCATTTATTTTAGTAATTACAGTGAAACTATCTGGAAGGATAAGTAAGAACAGTGGCTTTGAAAGATTGAAATGAATAGAATTACATTGAGTTTTCATTAATAATATATATGAAGCCAAACATATTAAGTGTGAGCAGCTGCAGGCCATTACCATTTAGATTTAATTTAAATAATCTCTGAATTGACCTTCTTCAAAAGCTTGTAGACAATATAAAAATATCATTGTTGTCTGACTTGTAGTGAATTTTAGATGCCTGCTGCCTCCTCATAGCACTTTATTGAGTCTCCTATGAAAATTATGGATAGAAAGATAATGGGAGCCATGATGCTATTTGTTCCTAAGTTATAAGTGCCATTCATTTTGCATAGATATCATTTTGGTTTAAATGTAATTTATATGTAATTCATTTGCATTTCTCTGCAGATAATGTTTTTGTGGCTACAGTGACCTCCCTCTATAAAGCTGGATTTTGTCTGTGTTTTTAACATTGAAACTTCTACTGCAGGGAATTCAGACTTCTGAGTGTAACCAAGTCAGTTCACTTGTGCAAAAATCAGAATATGCCTCAGAGCCCAGTGAAAGTCATTATACAGGTCTTTGAAAGCAGTGCACGTTACCAACATGTAAAGATCTGACCTCTTGTACTTAAAAATAGTTTCATGACAGATTCAGTGGAACTGAACCTGGAACTGTAACACAGACATAAAGATTGTACAAAATCTTGATTGTAAAAGAGGATGGAGAATTTTCCCATATTTTGAGCTTCAAACGTATTCTTTTTACCTAATCCCAGAGGATTTTTAAGATTTCATGTGAATAATAGATGCTATTTAAATGTTTGCTCAAGAACAATGGGTTCATTGTGCCAATAATGAGAAATTGTATTGTGGGTCGCTTTGTAATATCTGATTACTGTTTTTTATACCTTTACTGAATTCAGATGGTAAAAATCCACCTAGTTATTGTATCTAACCCGCAGTCACTGCTGAAGATGGGGAAGGAATGCCTTCTCACCTTGTGCTTCTGCAGCATCTACCACAATGAGGGTTCTTGAAAACTGCTTAACAAATAAGGCAAAAAGACAGGCACGTTTTGTCTGGAAAGGAGTGGGAAATCTTCAGTGAAACAAAAATTCATTTTGTTTCTTCATTTTGGACCAAGCTGAGCAAATTTAGATGTGGTTCATGTTATTTTAAAAATAACCTTTTGTTTAATTTTTGCTCGAAATGAAATTGAAATGAAAACATTGGTAGAATCATTTTGAAAATATTTTTCCACATTTTTTCATCCAGAATTATGAATTCAGCTTGACCTGAATTAACCTATACTTGTGGTCCCTTCACCTCCCTAAACTCTGTTCTTTCAGTGTCCATACTGCTTATTGAAAAGAACTCACCAGCTCTGTTACTGAGCGGATGCAGCAGGAATTGCTATCAGGACACTTCCCTAAATGCTAAGTGAAGTTCTGTGCCCATGTGTGACTCATGCAGTGTATCAAAGAATGTTTTTAATTTATTTGAGAATGGCTAATGGCCACACTTTACAGAAGAGGAACAGCCAGTGGTAAGCATGCTGCTTTTTGCCAAAAAGAAATGCATCAGAATCTTTTTCTGGCACTCCACACATCTCAGTTAAATATTATGTTGTTCTGCACAAATATATGATTTTACTGAGACTAGAATTATTTGAATAGCTGCCTTCAGTTATTAGCATCAATACTTAATTTTGTTTTAGAAATAACTTTTTAAAAAGATCGTGGTTATGAAACTGTAAACATGTTACAAATCTTGTCCCATGCTAAATTTGTTCAAAAACAGAACTGTTTCTTGAATGCAAATCTTTTTGAATCATTAAGTTACAGAATTACTGCCCTTCTACGTTATATAAAATTATTTGGTGTTTATCAATCATTTGTAGGTTTTTATAAATATGTCCTAAATAAAAAGTGTCATTAACACTGTTGGTGAAGACGAATATAGCAGAAGTTTTGATTACAATTATCCAGGTGTGGAACAAACTCTTCTTTATGTTCAGTGTTGATCATGTATTGTGTTTGTAGATTTCTTAAACATCATACACTTAAACCATAATTTAGTGAAGTGATTAATAGCATAGTGTTTTATTGATGCAAACAAGAGATGTTTTCCCTTAGCCACAAGTGTTAGTTTGGATCTACATTAGGAATGATGATCAGGCACAGATGTCTGAACCACAGCTATCGTAAGGAGCTGCTTAAGAACTAAGGCTGTGCCACACAGATGCAAGGAAACCATCAGACAAAAAGCAGTCAGGTTCACCAGCTGTCATATTTCTTGCAGGGTACTTTCCAGAGAGTCAGCCTCATCTCTGTTATTTTTGTCTTGTCACATAGAGAAGATAAATAGTGCTGTGACACCACAGAGGTTGTACCAAGCCATGGTGAATAGTTGTGCCTTTTCATGGTGAGAGTATTTTTGCGGATGGGTTGCATGGACAAAGCCTGGCTTTGAGACTCTCTCATCTCTTACCCCTCATGGCATGTATCAGTCATTCTTACGCCAGAATCAGTGGAGCCCTCTCAAATGCCATGATAAAAATCCTGTTAAATCTGATTACAGCTTTTCCTTTGTCCTATTTGGTTTTCTAAGCAAAAAATCCTAAGCATTGGAATAGAGGCTCCAAAATCCATTTAGCTAAGTAACAAAAAAATTACCCTTCCAGGAAAGGAAGCTTGTCTGTACTGCTTGTGAAGGACAGAGAAGTTGGTGTTTGTCAGGAGCTGTGTCCCTTATCACAGAGAACTGCTGCATGTTCATGCATTCTAGCAAAATGGCTCAAAAAAGGATCTACCTGCCACACTGTTATAAGATGATGTGGCCCCCCTTCCTGGCCTTTTTTTAGACAAAATCAAATTGCAAGATAATACCAGCTTTTTTCCACACAGTTGATAGAAACGTATCGTTTAAGAGGTGAGCTTTTAACTGAGCCTTAAATGGCATTGAGTTGCTCCAGGGGAGGTTTAAATTGGAAATCAGGAAAGATTTATTTATGGAAGGGATAGGTAGGCATTGGACAGGCTGCCTAGGGAAATAGTGGAGTTGCTATCCCTGCAGGTTTTTCAGAGACAGCAGTGTTTGTCCCACTGTACTCTGCAATGGTGCAATGCTCCAAACCCTTGAGCACTGGGTGCTTTCTTGGGTGCCACAGTATAAGAAGGACATAAAACTATTTGAGAGCATCCAAAGGAGCACTAAAAAGGTGGGGAAGGGTCTGAAGAGCAAAACATATGAGGAGCAGCTGAGGCCCCTGGGTCTGTTGGACCCAGAGCAGAGGGGGCTGAGGAGACCCCTTATGGCAGCAGCAGCTCCTCAAAGGGAGTGAGGGCAACGCTGAGCTCTGCTCTCTGGGGAGAGCAACAGGACCTGAGGCAACAGCATGGAGCTGTGCCAGTGGAGGGGCAGGTGGGGGTTAGGGACAAGTTCAGCACCAGAGGATGGTGAGCATGGAACAGCTCCCCAGGGCAGTGGGCTCCGTCCTGAGCTACCAGAGCTCAGGGAGCACTGGTACACCACTCTGAGACATTGGGTTTGGGTCCTGTGTGGAGCCTGGGATTGGACTCAATGTAAGACTTGATAGTCTTACATGTATGGTTGGACTTGATGATCTTAAGGGTCTTTTTTAACCTAAATGATACTATGATTCTACTGTAAATTTAAACCTTAGACCTTTGTTTTCTAATCATGCCTAGAAGTTACCTTATGCACCAACTCTGCCTGTTTCATTGATGGAATCTGATTAATGTTTATAAATATCTGAAGGGAGGTGGGTCGCAAATGGATGATGCCACACTATTCTCAGTGGTGCATGGCAATAGGACAAGGAGCAGTGGCTTAAAAATTGAACATAGGAAGTTCCATACAAACACACGGAAGAATTTCTTTACGGTAAGGGTGATGGAGCACTGGAACAGGCTGCCCAGAGAGGTGGTGGAGTCTCCTTCTATGGAGATATTCAAGACCCATCCGGACACCCACCTGTGCAACCTATTGTGGGGAACTTGCTTCATCAGAGAGTTGGAGTCGATGATCTCTTGAGGTCCATTCCAACCCCTGCCATTCCATGGTTCTGTGGTTCTGTGTTGCAGCCAACTGCTGTGAGTTGCTTTGAAAACGCCAAGTGGAACCTCACCTTTTATGGGGAGGGGCACAAATTAGGTGCATCATCTGTAAAAGCTGTCAGACTTGCTGTCCGTTCTATAAAGGCCATTCTGTTTGAAAAAAGAATAAGCCAGCCAGAAAATGCAGCTTCTGTCTGGGAAAGCAAACAAATGATCAAACAAACGAACAAACAGAGTGAGGGCACCATAGCAGTGTTTTTGTCTTTAGAGATCCCTGTTTGTTTGTTTTTTTCTCCTGGGCATTCTTTCCAAATAAATGAAGTATATTATCCATGTGACTTTTGGGAGGAAAAAGCATTTGAAATAACTGTTTAGAGTGCATCACTGAGGTCAGTGTGTGTACTTCAGATACACTCTGCAGTTTTGTTTTCTACACTGGGTAGAGGGATGCCGTTTGTCTATCCAGCAAAGTGACGAAAACCTGATTTCCGCCACAGTCCACCTGGATATGGAACAGCTACTTTAGCATAGTCTGAATGCTGCCACACCTTAACCTGCATCTCACTGGGACCCATAGGCTAATAGATATTCATGTTCCTCAAGCAATCACGAACCTGATTTTCACTTACAACAGGAGAGGCATCTCTCCCTCAGTTCCCACCTTCCAAACCAAGTGCTAGTAATGGTGTTCTGCAACACTTTGAAAAAAGCCATAGTTTGGGTCCGCAGGTGCCAAGAAGATTTAAGTTGTTCATTGAAAAACAGCTACTGTAGAAGTTCATCATGTATGGCAAGGGACTCCCACGGCACAGAAGTGTTAGACGTGGATCCAGCGTGTTTTTGAAGATCAATATTGCTGCTCTGAGGAAGGATACAGGAAATGAACCTTCAGTAGAGATTGAAACCTTTCTCACATTGTCAGTACCCGTTGTTTATTTAGGAGAAAAAATCAAGGAAGAAACTATGAATGTCTGATAGCAGAGATCTTTTCTTTGCCACACCAGATATACAGCTGTATGCAGAATTCCTAGAGAAGCCAATGAGAGGTATGTCTAGTGTGTAAGACATTTCCATGTTGCTTGAATCTTATGTCTGCTATCCATGAGCACGTGACTAGAAATGCTTTTTGTGACTTCTTAAAAGATTGCCTTTGGGATTCAAATGTACCTTTTCTTTCTTCTTTTGCCATTAGAAAATCAACTCTTTAGAAAAGATCTAAGTTATTCCTGATAGACTGTGACAGCTACATACTAATTTCTTGTTAACAGACATGAGTTTCCACTTTGGTGAGTGCTGCTGGTACAAATTAGAGTCCTGGTGTTTGAAGACATCCATCAGGAGGGAGCTAAGAAAGATGAGCTGGAGATTATAAAGCTGACAGATGTGGGTGAAGAGGTTCAGTTCCCTGCTTCTACTTTGTAACAAAATGAAATTTTATTTTTCTGCTTCTGTAATAACTTAGTGTGCAGTTGGCCAAGTTAATTTTAATTTTAACAACGTTATTTTTTACTTCAGGAGACCAGCCAGATTACTGTATTTTACAAGAAATAATAAGCACCCAGCAAAGTGAAAAAAATACAGTGAATGCAGTGCAGAATCACAGAATCATCTTGCTGCTCTGTGTTGAATGGTGCGCACGATTCAATACAGCATTTGATGCTGTTCCCTCTGCAGTGAATGGCAAAGCTCCCTAAAACTCAGAGCTGTTGGAGACATGTTTGGTGCTTGGGATTAAGTGAATCACTTCATGATTACTCTGCCTCAAAAGAAATATTTGCAGGTCTAGACTGTAAATAAGACTGCTGCACAGATGTAGACAGGAGCTATTGCAAACCACTCTGTGGCCATGGCCTGATGAGCCAAAGAATTACATGAAAAATATTGCAAATTGCTTGCTTTTAATTCTGAATGCCACAAGCTCCTTTTTCTTTCAGAATTATATGCTTACAACTAAACTCAGTCCTTCTGTGAGCTCTTTTAGGAACAACTCATACTAACCTCTTCAGGAATATGGCAGGCATATTCACAACTGAGCTCTAAATTCCTGCAGAAATGCCTGATGTCTCTAGCTGAAGCAGATGTAGACTCATGGTGATTGCCAATGTTTTAAAACTCTGTACAGGGAACGGAAAATAACTGGTCTAGAGCACATACTGTTAACTTGGCTCTCATTCTGCTTCACTCCCAAGGTATTGTGGTCCCAGGAAGAGGGAGAAGAAAATACTACTGTATGTGGAAAATGAGGTGGTGGTGCTATGTGGATAGCTGAGGGAAGTCAATTTGTTTCTCATTTGCTATTCAGGATAGATAAAGGCATAAATCTGCTCCCCTCTGGAAGCTTAAATAGATAAAGATATTCGGGAATGCACTTAAGTTAGGCTGAAGGTGTCCTGGGGCTTGTACCTGAGCCACTAATGCAACACATAATTAATGGCAGTAGAGATGGGACATGCTTAACTGCATGGTAGGACCATGATCTCAGCCCTGCATCTTTCAGCATGATTTCACTTTTAATCATCCCTTAGTTTCACATCATCCAAAGTGACAGAGGTGAATGGCAATGGGACGAGTAAGTGAGCAGAAGGTGTGAGATGTAGCAATGGAGACAACGGTGCTACTTCTCATATACAGAAAGGAAGACACCAATAAGATCTCCATTACCTAAAGGGCTATCTAAAGAATGAGGACAAAGATGCACAGTATAGACAGGTGGTTTTTTTTTCATAAAAAAAAAAAAAAAATAGCAAAGTGATGAGACATGCTCCAGTCAGCAAGGAAATCTGGCATTCAGTAGCAAAGACTGAATGAGAACTGGTGAGTGTAGAATTACATATGATTCATGACTTATTGATGTGCTGTGGTTTATAGCACAATCATAAGAATCTGGTGTTTAAAGAACATCCTTTTTTTGTTTGTTTGGGGTTTTTTTCCAGAAAAAAATAGAACATCCTTCTTTAGAAAGAAAGGTGTTAGTTTGATATTTCACTGCAAGGTGAGGGTTAGTTAGCATTGTGGACCATCAGATGGGACTAGCTCCCTGAAGTAAGCTTTGCCATTATATTTTGAGCCTAGAACATCTGTACATTGATAATTAGTCAGGTTAGATGCATTTTTATTTTTTTTTTTATTGAGTTCAATTCCAGTTGCTCACAGGAGCAACTGACCTGGTTTTCCCTTGCCTTTCGTACCTGCATAGAGATTATTTCAGTGGCAGAAAATGTTAACGTAAAGAAATCTTATTTCGTGTACTTGGGGAAAAAATAATGACTAAACATCTAAAAAGTGCCACTCTACTGAAGGAGGGCAGTGGTGGAATGATAACCTTTTGTTTTAAGTGTTCATTTGTGCAGAACGCTTACAACCTTCCCATTCTGTCTGCCAGGGACCTCACTTGTTCTGTGAGACCTTTCTCTGCCTGAATGACTGCAGTAATGATAGACTAAGTGATAAGGACTGTCAGCGCTTGTGCTTCTAGCACTGTGCACCATTCACTATGTATTTTCTCCTTCAAATTAGATAATACTTTTTTTTTTTTGCATATTTTATCATTGTAGTTGGCTAACCACGCAATCAGATTTGTGAGACTTCAGAGTCACGGAAGAGTAGTCATGCATCAGCGTAATATCAAAACAAATGGAATAGAATAGTTATTTTGTTTCACTGAATATTGGCTTGAATATTCTAATAGCATATAAATGCTTTAAATAAAGTAAACACTTGGCAGTGTAATTGGGTGCGAAGCCCAAAGTAATTGGAGTACTGAGGCTGACTGGTCCCAAGGATGTGTCTGATACAGCTTCCTAATTTTACAAAATAACTCTGAGAAAACATTAAGAACAATTTAGCTTCAAACTATGAAAATAAAGAGTGTGTAGAGTACATGCAAGCTTCCTTCCTTTTAGCTGTTCTGTCACTGCAACAACTAATAGTCTTTCTCAGATGCGTATATCCCATTTAGCCAGTCCTTATCTGTGCACTTGTTGAACACCTTGCAATGAAATAACTAATTAACAATGTATTCTGTGGAGAATTCTGTGCTACTTTTTAAGCAGGCCACAAAGTACATATCCCTGAAAAGCACACATCCTATTTTTGTAAGTAAGTGATTTCCAAAGACATACAGGACAGGGCTTTTTGAGGTATTTAGGGTTTCAAAATAAACACAGGCACATTGTGAGAAGTACCTCATTGAGATACATGCCTGGTTGCCCTTTAAACCAAAGGAGTGCTCTGCTGAGATGCTTCAGCATCTTAACTGCCTCTGAAAATCTGGCAGGTTTTTGCTAGGCAGAATCAGTTTTGCCCAAGGTGGTTACCTGTGGTAAAGTTGAGCCTTTGTATAAATTACCTTCGAAGTCCTATGTTGTTCCCTAAGTCCTGTTTCTGTCTGAAGCCCATCAGAATAGCATTTCTAAATCACCAATTATCAGAGCAGTAAGTTAGACAAACTCTACCTATGCCTAGATAATATTACCATTTATTTTTTTATAGATAAAAACTGTGTTATGCTTTCCTGTGCAAATTCTATTTGAGGAGCATGAAAATGAATGGGATCTTTTCCTTGCACTGCAGGGAAGAAAAAAAAAAAAAAGAATCCTTGGGCATAATGTCTCAGAAGGAGTTGTGCAGTAATCACAAGCTAGAAAATTTGAATTTGAGGCTCAGCTTAACTGTGGAACCAACACTGCGAATGCTCTCTCTTTCCTTCTTTCTCCAGGTGAAAACATAAAAACTTGGAAAAATGAAGCCAGAGCTAAAGTTCTGAGTCACACTGATGTCTCCAGTTACTGATACCTATGCTGAAATGTTCACACATTTCCATATACTTCAGCATAATGTTTCATCTAAGCTGTCTCCATGAGCCAAGTTAGGTATAGCATCCTCAGTAACTGACCACAGATACATGCATCTGTTGTTGGTTTTTTCCCCAGCTAAGGACGCTGACTGCAACCTCTGTGTTTGCGAATTGCAAAATACAAAGCTGTACTGAAAAGCTAATGTGTATGAACGGAGAAGGGGTGGCTGATGTTAAAATTCTTAATGTTTTTGATATAATGAAGCAGACTTGTAATACTCAGATAGGATTATAAGGTTGCATATTAACAACAAGGCATTGTTTCGCCTCTGCTGTCCTTTTTCAATAGCAAGTGAAGACCTATGAATCTCCTGGCTGGCCATTGATAGTTTCAGCTCTGCAGGCAGTGTGCCTGATGTATGTCACCATCCTGCAGGATAAACCAGGTCTCATTGACCCACAGAATCCACCACATCATGATGCAAAAGGTAATGGAGTTAGGTCACCAGTGCAGTGCACTGAGCCAGCAGGTACTCATTCTACCACCTCGTTTGTGTTAAGGGGTAACTTGTTACCCCCCCCCCCCCCCCCCAACTCCCCCCCCCCAGTTTTATGCTGATTCAGATTTTGTATTGTATATCAATGTCATGCTAATCTTCTGCAGAGTTCCTGCATTGTCATCCTGTGGCCTCACTGCAGCAAGACTTAGTGTACTGCAAGTTGGGTGACATATCCAAAACTCTGTTAACTGCAGTCTAACTGCACTTGTATGTTCAATCCCAATCCTGGCCAAGTAATGCCAAGTAGTCAAGGAGGAGTATAGATCTATCATCTCAAAATAATGTGAGACCCTGCAACTAACAAATACTTGGTTGTCATGAAGGGAAATGACTGAACTGAAAAAATAGAGGTAGCAGTGTTGTGTGAAAGCTCTGTGTTGCTAGCTATGGGCAATAAAAAGGCAGAAATAACAAACTGAGTAGCTGAAAAGAAACATGCATGCTGTGAGTATAGATCCATAAATTATCATCTATATTATCATAAAAACTCATTTAAATTTCAGAATACTTTTAAAATCAGCACTCACCCTTTGATTGCTGTATTTTTTTAGTGTTCAGAATAAATAAAAGGAAATCAACTTACTGGTTGAGACATGAGATGTATTCCAGCTGCAAGGGCAATTAAAATGCAGGATACCAAAGGGTGAGATGTTGATGAAGAGAGACTTTGAAAGGCTGATAGCATCTGTTAATGAAAATTCTCAGAGGCAAAAGGTTTGTTTGTTCAGGTAGTTTGAAAGACAGAAAGTGTAGATAAAGGTTAGGGAGAGGAATAAATATTTTTCTAACATGATTGACTGAAGGTCAGATACAAAGAGTAATTTTACTATGTTTGAAGACAATTCAACTAGCATAATTTTTTCTAAGACGTTTATCTGAGGTGAACTCAGTTGTTCTTTTGTGATGAATATGTATTTCAATTCATAGTCTGATTACCATAATCTCCTGTGATTGTTTCTTCAAAGGAATAATATTTATCATTTTTTTAGACTCAGCAGTTCTAGACATGTTTTAAGAAAGCAGTCAGCTATGCTCTTGCATACTCATACTAAAAACTCTGTGCATATCACGGCAAGGAATTATTTTGTGTTATCAATAATCTTAAGTTTGCATCATTCATTGAGGTTACGTTATTGCTCTTTAAATGAATGCAGGGGTTTATATACAATATATAAAGTCAGGTTTTAGCTATTTTCAAAATTCTCTGCTGTTGATAAGTGGATAAGTTTCCCTGTTCCAGTGCATCAGAATAAATGCACTAATATTCTCTTTTGGCCAAAGAAGTGTTTTCCGATTAAAAAAAGGATTAATTTTTATTTCCTTTCTCAGATAATAATTCCACAAAACATTTTCCTTTTAAGTTTATTTGCAGTTGTATCAAAATTGTACAACTCCACCCAGAAGAATAAGAAACTCTTCCCATCAGTATCCCATGTCAGTAAGGGGATACGTAGCTTTCAATGTACTCTAGCAAATAAGATTACAGGTTAAATGTTTCTAAGATAACATACTGATGGTTTTACTATGCAGTTTCACTGGTGTTCACAGTACAAGAATCTTTATATGTTTGTATTCAACTATTTCATGGCTGGAAATTAATCTCTATATGTAAATTAGGAGAACCTGAAATTGAATTTTGGCCCTATTACTGATTCTCTGTATGGTATAAGACAATTCATTCTTCGTTCTGTTATTGTTATTTTTTAAGAATTGTTTCTGAAAATTGAATGATACTAAAACATCTCATGTGATATGCACTGCTTTGTGTTAAGTGTAGACTCTGTGTCCCCACCTTTGCGCCCACATGTACTTCTGGAATAACGTATGCTGATAGGAAGGCCAGCATTATCATTGTGTACAAGGTCAGGCCCTTTGTTCCCTAGATAGAGTCAGTGTTCATCACAGCACCCCACTCAATTTGGCAAGCCTTGAGCAAGGTGCTTAGCAGCCCACTGTTGCATCATTGTGGCTTTCTATTCCCTCTTTTTCTCCAAGTGATAAAATAAGCTAACTATATCCCCTTAAAGATCGCTGTGTCACCAAAAGATGAGCTGGATTCATCAAATGTCTTGCAACATCTGCACATGCTACAGTTTCGGCTTCTGCAAGCTTTCCCTTTGAGAACTGGCTTCACATGGAACGTGCTTCAGTTGTCTTGCAGACATGGTAGGTTTTCTTTTCCAGCCTGGTAATTGCTAACTCTGTGACTCCTAATTAGAGTCTTTTTGCTGTGATAAATATGTAAACACAATTAGGTATGTATTTTTAACGTGCAGTAATTAGCCTCATCAGTTGAGTGCTAGTCAACACATTGGGATTTTTTTGTTCTCTTTTAGCTTCTCAATTGCAGGTACAGGTCATGAATGATTCCTACAAAATAATCCCTTACGCAACTTCATGCTTGTGTTACCTTTCATTGTTTTCCATGCCTCTCACAAACATGGAAAAAAACAGTGTTCTTTTATGTTATCTCTCTCTCAAACTAGAAAGAGAACCAAAGGGACTGTGTAGTGGAAACACTAAGTCATGGCTTGAACCAGTGATTGAGCACCTGGTGAAAAGGTATGACCAACCTGGGGGGGCTCAGGTGCATACAATGTACCTGAGTGACCAGAAGGGTGGAGCCAAGATCCACCCCTTCCCAGACATCATTTAAGGGTTGGCATTGGAGGCAAGGGTATCTTGATGGAGATTTCTACCTACCTTCAATTTTCCAAGGTTAAGCAGTTTTTTCTTTTGCTTCTGTGTCTAACTTCATTTGGGTATATCCTCGTATGCTGCAGCCTGGGACTTTGCTGTCCTCTTATCGTTGCTGTGCTTTCCATCACATTATAGCATTACAGGCTGTCATCCAAGTGTGCCTGAAGTTAAGGGCAGGCTTAGGGCCTCATTTTGGTCAACTTGGTAGTATCTGACAGGCTGGGTTGTTGGTTTCCTGACAGCAGTAGGATGCAGGACTGTATTCGGTAAATGATATTTTCTAAGTTTGCTGATGGTTCTTGGAGCATGTCCTTACTGGAGAATTCAGAGCACTCAGGAAATAGGCACTGGGCAGGTATATCACTGGAGTTCAGCTCCAAGTTTTGAATCCCACTGTGTTTGTGACAGTATTGTGCTTGCTTTGTAATTTCAGGCTTTCAGGTCTCTGCTGGAGAGAGACAAAGCCCTTGACTCGGTGTAGAACTTGGCAGATGAGATCACTCTGTACTTAAGCTGTTTAATTATTTGCATTTGGATCCTGAAACTTGGAAATTTATTTTTGATGTTTATGTAGCTTCAAGGTTCCACTGCTTGTGTGTAAAACAAAAAAAAAAAAAAAAAAGTTTTCCTTCTGGGAGGTCTCTCCTCCATAACCCTTAGGCCCATGTCTCCAAGATCTTAGCATCCTCTGGTGGTGGATGCCCTCGCTGCTACCTCTGTCAGCTTTCTGACAGCATCAGTATCAAGAGGTTTTTTGTAATAAATACAGAGACAATACCCTGCAGCCCATGCCCACTGGATGACACAATGCTCTTCACCTTCTGTCACTTCTCAGAATATATTATTGCTTTCCTTGGTTTTCTGTGTTCTTCTGCCTTCTCTGCAGAATTGTTTACCTGTTATATTTCTCCAAGCAGAATTCTCTGGTTTAAGTGCCTCCATCTCATCTGTTTTGTTATCCATTTGCATCCGGAAGACTGTAACAGCTCAAATACCATTATTCACTTGAAAATATTTAAAGAAAGAATGGCAAAACTAAAACTAGACACAGCTGTTTCAATAAACTTCAGATCATATTTTTATGTTGAGGTATACCTATCTGTCATATGCTAGGAGACCTGTCAACATCATTGTGAAAGTCATATGTAAAAGTCCCCTTAGAGAAGTGACAGCATTGCTTATGGTGTCTTTACGTCTGCCCTTGGTTATTGTACTCTTTGCTCCCTTACTACATTACTCTCATTTTACACTGGCACAGCTGTATTCAAAATCACTGAGTTGCATTGACCTAAAACCTGAGTAAAATGTGAGATGAATTAGATGCAAGAATGTTATAGAAGAGCAGATCAAGGTGAAAAGCATTCTGAAGGAAGCACTTAAAAAATAAATAAATAAGGCTTTTACTTGCGTTCAGCAGATCAGAATTCCTGCATGTTTAGCTATATCCCATGCTGAACAAATGCAGACCAGATGGCTCCTGTAAATTCTCTTTTAGAGCCAAGCAAGTTCACTTACGCACAACCAAGCCGTCATGTCTGTTTGTGTAGATTTCTGTTTATGGGTGACAGGTTGCAGTAATATAACGTGTGTTCAGGGGAGACTAGAGGTTTACTGAACCCAAATAGAAGAAACAACTAACATTAGAATGTGTTTGCTGCTTGGTCTAGAAAACTGTCAGCTAGCAGAACAGCAGAGTGTAGCACTTCGCGTGTTGGTTACCAGATAGAAATGGGTCAAAAGCAGAAGTCAAAAACAGGTGAGCGCTCCAGTGTAATGGTCAGTTGCTGCATCTCTTTTTGATGATTAATTTAACAGCTCATTCATTGCATCTTCCCTACTTAAATATCATTGAGCAGACATAGGCTGTGCAAAAGGTGCTTACCAAATTAACATGCTTGGACATGGAATGATAAGGCAGGATTTGAGTTGGGTAGCTGGTTTTTAATCACACATACTGTTTCGATCAATTTGCTTTATATTAGTGCTAGGCTCAGCTCCAAACACACAGAGTATCAGTGTGTATCTCAACTTACAGACCTCTGGTACTCTCGAAAAGTAAGTTGGCATCGTAGAACTTGTATTTGGCTTTAGGAAACACTAGTCTTGATGGCCTCCTTCCTGGCCTGGTCGAATGTGAGCCCACAGTTAAATCCCTGAAGTTCGCACATAAGCCAGAATCTTAGTTCTTTGGATCATGTCACAGATTCAAAACACAAATATTTGGATCCGAGTTGATATTCATGATGTTCACCAGGCAAAAGCATTCTGCCTTCCAAGAAAACATACTACTTAAAGATCTTCTGTACTCATGAAGGGAAAAAGAAAGAGGGACTGCAAGTAAGTAATCTTCCATTTCTAATAGGAGGTTAAGATCCGAGATCTTACCTGGAAGATTCAGAAAAGGAGTTAATTTCATCACTGGTAATTTTTTCTTAGTACTTTGGTGCCATCTGTGAGGGCTCTCGTGTGATGTTACAGATGTTCCAGAGTGGTCATTTACTCATGGCATATTAACGACTGCTGTTGTCTAAATAAGTTCAGTGATGAATTATGTAGAATTTCATCTGGCTGAGCAAACTGCATGGATGAATTTTGTTTATGGGGTGTGGGAGATGTTTTCTGAGCTTCATAAATGGATGAAAAAGAGTTAAATGTCCTTTTCACTTCTGCTGATAGGGTCAGACATCCTTGTATCAAAATAACTATCTGAAAGACAGACACCAGCACTTCTTCCTGTGAAGATACTGAGTGTGTGCCTGTCTCAGTCTGGCTGCAATGAGGGCTGCCCAGAATGTAATTCGGTCTGGATTGTTTAAAGCACGGATATAGCATTGCAACAAATTATATTTTCCATGCTTTGAGGAAAAATTGTATTGAATATTTTCCCTCTTTGCAAGTCTCAGTCAGCAAAAATCAAAGTACTTTCTTCAGCTCACTGAGTAGTAAGCTGGGCACTTGTTTTATTTGAGTTTTATTGCTGTAGTTTCTTCCATCCCAGTCACTTTGCTGACAGTTTAGGTGAGGGTTAGCTTTTTAAAGTCATTAATAATTCAAGAATAAGTTGGACTATACTGCACTTGAATATTAAGTCCAGGGTTGGTGCTTTTAGTAGGTACAGGTGAGACTGACTTTGTGTGGTTGCATTCAGCAGTCACAGGTGCAGCCCCTCCCCAGGACATGGGTAGAAGCACCGAAAGCATAACACGACTCTTGTATGACCTGCCAAGTATGGGCCTTGTCATCGTGTGGCCAGACATACCTGTATATCAGCAATGCCAATATGTTAATGTCATAGTGCAGCAAAGGGACATGGTGTCATCAGAAAGGCTGGCACGAATCATAGAATCCTTAGAGTTGGAAGGGACCTTTAAAGGTCATCTAGTCCAACTCCCCTGCGGTGACCAGGGTCACCTACAGCTCCATCAAATGCTCAGAGCCTAATCCAGCCTCACTTGAATGTCTCCAGGGATGAGGCACCCACCATCTCTTTGGGTGGCCTGTTCCAGTGCCTCACCACCCTCACTGAAAAAGACTTTTTCCTTATATCCGACCTAAATCTACTCTCCCTAAGCTTGAAGCCATTTCCCCTTATTTCACCACAGACCCTGCTTAAGAGTCTGTTCCCTTCATCAGAAGGATGCATTTCCAGCAGCAGCATTTCCAGAAAAATGCATTCTCCATTCTGCTTCCTTCACAGCCACTGACTAAGGAAAAAAAGTATGAGGCTGAATGAGATTTTCCTGTTGTACATGTTTATACCAATGACTACAGGATGAGCAACCGCTGAATCTCAGTCACGGTGTTGTTGTGTGCCTGCTTAGAGATGGCCTTGTCGCTGTCATCTCAGAGGAGAAAGTCAGTTTTTCTTGCCTTACAAACATATATATTTTTTTGCTTTAAAATTTGAAGCAGCATAGACCAGCAACAATATTAATGAAAACCTTTTCTGCATTGCATCTTCACATATCTGTTATGGATTGCCAGTTCTTTAGCCTTTCCGGGTAGCAGTGATGCAGACCATGGAAAGCTACAAAGCAGAGATAGCTGGGTGGCTGGCTGGCTTCCTGCAGGGTGGCTGGGCTGAGAGGCACTCCTGAAAGATCCACACCACCGGGGGTGTTGGAATGAGCATCCTTTGTACAGCATCCCCACAGTGCACTGGCTGGAGGGTGAGAGGTGGAAAGGCTTAGCGTGCAGATCTGGTCACTGATGTGCACAAAACAGGGAGCAACATTTGTGCATTCATTACCAAAGCGTACCCCTGAACAGCCACAGCTTGCATTGCTTTGTTAAGGAGCAAGAAGAGTTCTCATTTGTAGATAAAATGGTCCTTTTATTTACACAATCTCACAGCTTATATAACACCACTTTTAATGGTAAAGTACAGCTGGAGCCTGGACATGTCGTTTATAGAAATAACACATAATGGGGAGCAATGTAAAATGTAGTAAATGGTGCTGAAGGCAATCAGCGTAGTGGGTACCAGAGGTCGGGAAATTCATGCTTGTGAAGGAGCACCTGCACTGCCCTCCTGCAAGCAGGAGTGCTGAGTGGGGTTTCTGAAAAGCAAGGGATTGGGCTGGTAAAGGGCTGCAGGGAGTTGTCACAGGAGGGGCAAGTGGCAGTCCCTGTGGTGGGGAAGGTGTCCCCAGCAGCTGGCTGACACGGCACAGATGGTGACCATGGGGGGTGTGTCAAGTGAGGAAGCTCTGCAACCTTTTTTTTTTTTCTTTTTTCATTGAGACTGCTGTGATTGCATTTTCACAATGAGGAGAAAGGCCACTGACTTTGTTTTCCTCTTTCTTGAAATGGTAACCACTAATACTAATACATATGTGCAAAAACACCACCTCCTCGCACACACACACACAAGCATGCAGTGGGACAGAATCAGAAAAATTTCTTCTGAGACATTCAAGGTTGATGAAACGAGCTCTGATTCAAAAGTGAAACAAGGATACATGGCAGTCAGTCGATGGCATCTGCACTCCAGCGCATTCGTTTCCATTTATTTCGTTGAGACAGTTTGTAAGTTTTGTATATGTTATAAACAAAAAAGAGCTATTGATTTTTTTGTGTCATGTTTCTTACAATTTGTTAAACCATTTTATTCAATTCTGAGTGAAAAAAATACTTATGATCTGTGTTCTGTTGCTTAAAGAAACATCAAGATTCATACTTGCATGTCATATGAATGATGAAACAAAGTTATAAATATTCATTGCTTTCTAGACTCACTTTTTTAAAAAGCATATCTTTATACTCAAAGTATTTGTAAGTCCCCATTAGTGCTATTTGTGCTCTCACATCAGAATTCCTAATTTGTAGCCAAGCAAGTATCTTAGGCCTAGATCTTCCTCCTACATGTAATGGAATCATAATGCTGTCACAGATATCACAGCCATTTTTGTAAAATATGATGTTAAGGAAGACTGAGTTCATTGTACTATACATATGTAAATGACGCCGTTTCAATAGTCTCAGGGGAAAGCAGATGCCGGAAAGAATTCCCAACCAGTGTACATATTAATTGTCACCACCTATCGTGGGATAATAAAGCACATTCATACAAGGAAAGGCGTGAAGAATTGAGAAGGTTTCCTTGGGAGAGTAAGGGCATTTGTGTGGGACTTAGGGAAGTCACATGGTGAATTATAATAATCTAACTGCAGTCTAGAAAATCACCCCTTCCTTCTTTGTATCTATAATGATGCTATGGTGCAAATCCTGCCTTCAGACAGCAGCTGTAGATTTACAGCAGGCTGCAGAAAATCAGACTCTGGCACAAGTTGTTTGTTATCAGCATAGCCCTGCAATGACAGATAGCTACTGGTACAGCATGAAACAGTGAATGTTTTGCTTCTCTGTAACTCAAAGTCTTTTCAGTTTCGGGAGCACAGGGGTAGGTTATCACAGAGCATGGTGAACTGATCTGTTGAGCATGTATGCTTATGTAGGTGTTTGTGGGTGTGAAGACATTCTGAGCTTCTCAATTTGGATGTGGATAAGAAATCCACAGCATGACCAAATGATTAGAGAGAAAGTTCTGCCTATAAATTATCTGGGCAGAAGTGTAGCTCATGTGGATGTTTCTATACAAAGAATCCACACTGGAGATGACTGTGTGGGTTTGAAGGAGATGAACTCTATCATCTTTGATTGGCATCTACCCAGTTTGGAAAGAACTAGAACAATGCAAAAATTTGAATTTCCTGAATCAAAACAGGCAATTCACCAAATTCTCAGCTACATACAAAAATAAAGCGATGCAAGTCTGTGTCCAGTGACTCCCCTATATAGCATGACTTGAAGGAAGTTGCCATACCCAGTTGCACCATCTCTCACTTGGGGAGTTGAGTTCTTCCTGCAGCCCAGGCACAGCTGTTCCCAAGAAATAAAATGTTGTTTGCTTGTATAACTTTCCACAGTGCAGTCTTTGGTTGGTCCACGCTGCTTCTCTTTGCTGTTTCGGCTGCTGAATGAGTTGCTATAACCTCAACAGAAGCATTGAAATTGTAGTTAGTGCTGCTACTTTCTGTATTTTAAAAACATTTTTTGAAGTCGAAGTGAATGTCGGTAAAGTATTCTCTCATGGTTCAGGGCTCCAATAGCTGGTACAATGCCTTAATTGGCATTCTTGTGCAGTGCTTGGACCTTTGCCAGTTAATGACCCATTGCTGCAGTCTGCACAGGCAAATTACCCCTTCTGTCCGGCTCTTCAAACTGATGGACTTTTGCCCAAGTAATGGCTGCAGGCTCCTATTCTCAGCTGGCATCAACCCCAGCGCGACTATAAACATCCCTGAGAGGGTCATAATATGATATACTGGACAGATTCTGATGCACCTCACAGTTATATACCGCCAAACAGTTCTGCTGAAGTCACTGACTTTGGCAGTGGCATAGCAGAAATAAGAAACTGGTCCTTACGCTGTTGCTCTCTCAAGTAATGAAGCAATTCCAGGTTATTAGCTAGTCTGTGTCCCTTTAGATGATATACTTTTTGCAAACCCTTTATCAAACATCCAAAATAGTTTTAACTTTTGTTCTGATTTTAAATGGCTGCATTATCTCTTCTGCTACAGGATTTTCCATTCTCCAGGCAATTATGGAAGCAGCAGTTCAAAACAACTGGCAAGTGACAGCCAGATCTGTAGGAAGCATAAAGGATGTTCAAGAATTCAGAAGAATTATAGAGGAAATGGACAGGCGACAAGAAAAGAGATACTTAATTGACTGTGAAGTAGACAGAATAAACACCATTTTGGAACAGGTATGTTTTTGAAATTTTCAGGAACTGTGGTTTCTCAATGATACATTTTGTTAATGTTTACAGAACTGTCCATTTCTAGACATCAATTGAATGTTTGTTGAGGTTTAAGTCCCAGTGACCGGCCAGTTAGCTAGTAAAGTTAAAATTCCTCACTGATGTCCACAGTTGGTGACAGTACTTACATGTAACCTACCAAGAAATGTCTCTGTGATATTTTTTCCAAATGTTAATAATGTATTATTTTTAAGTAGGTTAAGATCCTGAAGCCTCATCTACCAGAGCAGCATTACTACTGTTAGGACTTCTTGTAGGGAGTTCCAGGTGTGGTTTGTTAAGTGGAACATGAGATGGGAAATAAAAGGCCAGTTAAACAGTTCTCAAATGCAAATATTGCTAAAGAAAAGTTGAACTGGTAGTCCAAACTGTTCATCAGTGCTTCTGGGGGCGTTAATCCCTTCCCCCTGCACAGCTGGTGCTGTTGACAAGCCTAAATTGCAGGTGATAGAATTCACCTTTTCTGATGAGGGCCCAGTTTTTACTCACTAGTTTGCTATTGCCCAGCCTTCTCGTTGTTTGCCTTATCCCATGGGAATAGCCACACCTACAGCCATGCCAGGTTGCAATCCAAAATGCCTGCATCCCTCTCTGCACAACATGCTTGAAGATATGTCAAACAGATACACATCATGGGAAGCAGAAACAGAGAGGGTCCCTCTGCCTGGGTTTGCTGCAAAGCCAGGGTTGGTACAGGACCTACTAATCTATGGGGCTATCTATCACTGGCGTGTGGAAATTTGTTTGTATTAAGACTGAAAAACCCTCTGATTATGACCACCTCATAAATTTAACTGGGGATTTATGATACAGAATAGATCAAAAGTATCATTTAAATTTCATGAAGCATTAGCATTCTTTTAGAAATGTTGTCTTGTAAACTAGTAGCAAGCTGACCTCACTGCTATAAACAGATCCTAGAAAATGCAAAAGATGTATTCACCGAGTTTCTTGCCAGCATATTCCATTCAAGTCCAGCCCTGAGGTACGGCGGAGGGCTGCTGTGTGGGGACTGAATCACTGCCACAGGTCCCAGAGATGCTGGTGATAGACAGCAACAGGCAGAAAAGGGAGCTTTGTCTCAAGAACATAGCACAAGGCCAAGGCCATGCTGATCCATAACTACTGCTAAATGATTGTAATACTAATATGTAGCATTGCATTCTACACTGTAATTTTTAGTCAATATGGTGACTATTCTCTTTGGGGAAATTCATTAACTGTAAGAAAGTTAACTTTTATTTTCTTTCTTTTGCTTATATTCTTGCAAAAGACTACAGCCCAGACTTCTGACAATGATGCAGGAGAACCAAGCCAAGATTAATAACACTTTGGGCCCACTCTCAGCTGGAGAATAGGCCTTTTGTTTGATCTTTCTAAGTCCATTTACATTTTATTCACTCTTTTTATTATAATGTGCAAGTGAGAGAAAAATATTCAAACCCTTTCAAAGCCAAGCGTGAAAGCCATATACCAAGCAAATGATCTGGCAGAACAACTGGCAAGCATTTCTTCTGCAGCCATTTGAATCTGAAAGACAAAGAAGTTATAATTTCACTGAATGTTTGATTCCACTTTTTATTCATGTCATTAACATCTGTGTAACTAAAGATTTGGTACCGGGTCCTCCAGGTATCCCTGAACTCTACAGTAGTTTGCTCACACTCTGGAATAGTTGTAGCCTTTCTCTTGTCTTTAGTTTGCACATAGCCCAAACCTGCACTGTTAAATGAGGCTTTTGTCTGTTATGCTCACTGTCCATCTTTTGAACTTACCTTTCATAAAATCTTTATCCAAAATAATCTGAAATATATCTAAAAGATCTTAAAATTTCCTTCCAGTTGGATTTTGTAACTCAATCAGCATTAGCCAAGCAGTTGAATACAGTTAGCCCATTGCTTTGCAACCAAACCTGTCAGACATTTTCACGTACAAACACTGTGTCATGTATGTTGTCCTACGGATGTAATATGATTATTTTCCCTTAATTTCATTTAAGGTAACCATGAGCAAAATTGTTTGAATTTGCAGTATCAAAAATGGATTTAGAAATTTTTGTTTAGGAAACAAAAAGTTGTAAGGCAAAACAAATGTAGCTTCTGAGACAAATACTCTGGTACTAATCCTGTCTCATAGGAAGTCCAACAAGTGGATTCCAGTTATGCAACACTTTCATAGGAGTATTTTCCCATTTATTTTAGCAGGACCATTCACTTGACAAAAAAATTGTCCACGCATATCTCAAGCTGGTGCCTCATATGCTAAAAATATCTTCTGGCAACATTTTCCAGAGTTTTGTGTTTGTTTTTTAATCTGGAATTCAAGAGATTAAGTTTCTGCAGGGAAAGTCAGTAATGCAGGTCCCCAGATTGTCAGCTGAATAACTATTGGTTTTAGGCATTTCCTTCCATCTCATCTGCTTTCCTTGTTATCTTCTCATAAGGTAGCTAAAAAATTTCACAAATATGTGCAGTATTAAATCCAGCCATCCAGTTTGCTCAAGGGAATGGGGAGTTGTCTTCGTTATAGACAACTGTGTTTGCTGATAGCATACCATTGAGGGGAAAGATGACTCTGGATTTGCATATTTCAAATCCGTGTTTGATTGCAGTTTAGAAAGTCAAATCAGTGCTACGCGTGGAGTCTAGAGGGGCTGCTCAGCTACAAGGCAATAACATCTCCATGCTGACTACATCACTGCAGGTATATCCAGCAAGAGAAAATGGAAGGCCATCAAGGCTTCCTGCCTGTGATGGCACAGCTTGGAAGGACAAACTTCCCACAGCTGTTGCCATAGGCTGCCTCAGTACCTTTTCCATCCTTCTTTCTCTGGACTCCTCAGGGGCCCATTCTCAAGGCTTCCCCCCCATCCCTCCTCCCCGCCCTCGCCTCCAGGAGCAGTGCCTGCCCCCAGGGAAAATGCTGTCTGCAGTCACCATGGAGGTGTGGCGACTGCCATTTCATTCTGCCAAGGACAGCACTTGTCAGAGAGCCTGGATTTGAGAACTGGAAATAGGTCTTATTTAAGAACAAAAATCATAGCAGAAATAAATGGACCGTAAACCACTAAACAATCTATGCACGTTCTAAGTTTGCTATCAGACTTTTGGGCACCTGACCAGGCTGTTCAGCAAGCTTGTCAATTCTCTGCTCCAGAAACCACATATTGTGGCTTTGTGTTAGTGCTCAGATTAAAGAAGAGTGACCTCTTCTCAAGAGTCAGGCTGGTCAGTGTGTGCAGTTCTCTTCCTTTGATGTTTTTTTCAACCAGTTCAAACTAGGATGCACCTCTCTTCCAAAGGTGTAGGCTTACCTAAAGCCAATTACCTACCCGAGGATTTTCTTCAGAGACTTCAGGTCCTACTGGAATATTTTGTACCTTCCTCCAGCGACATGCAGATATATGAGCCACTGACCTTCACTATTCCATGTGCCTTTAATGTCTGCCACATCTGTATGTCCAAATGTTTCTAAGTTCTGATGACTGTCATATGAGGTATTTCTATCCTCAGGGCTGGGTGGTACCCATGAAAGGTTTTCTCCTGACGTGTGCAAGGTTTCTGTGCGAGGCTTTCCTGTGTAGCACCATCCAGTTTCATTCACCATCCCAGAGAATCCTTTTGTGGCTCTGAATTGTGTCCTAAAGGTGGATACCGTGCCCAGATCACCTCTCGCTCTGTCTCCTTACCTGTGGACTAACAGGAAGCACAGAGATCAATAGTCATTCTCCTGGTTACCATCTGTTTCTTCTTCTTGCCCTGATGTGGATCCATACCACTTCTTGCACGACAAAGCTATATCCAGTTTAATCATCTAGTGGCCTCTCAAGCATATGGATAGCAACACTTATGTCATGCAAAATTCATAAGCTCCCCACACTTCTTTTCCCCTGATGCTAAAATATTCCCGTATTCCTTCACAGATAGATATAAAATTTTGTTCTCATAAACTGAACATTTTCTTCTGAGAACTAACAGTAAGCTTTAGCCTATTCGACCGTGTATTTAGAGGCATGTTTTGGAGTTAAGAAATATGTTTTTCTTATTCCCAAGATAACAGACTGTATTTCAGACTAGACTGGCTTTGTGTCCATTTAGAAGTAAAGCTCCTGAGGGAAAATAAGGAGGAAGAAACTCCATTCAGGATCAAAATGGTGAAACTTTATAAAAGACCCAATTATTCCAGAGACCGTGTGCTTTTATCAAAAGGGTACTATCTCCAAACATAGCCAGATAGGTTAGGTTCCAAGGTAATCTCTTTACTGAGTAGAGGCATCTCACAAAGCAGAAGTAATATTATAGCGGAGAATGCAGTCCCCAAAATTTTACGATGATAGTAAAACTGTCAAAGATGACTTGAAGTAAAGCATCCATAGGATTAAGAAGGGTAATCTGATTGACTGAACTTTGTCCCGTGCTGGCACTGACCGTGACTTGACATTTTTGTATGAATGTTTGAAATTAAGAAGACTGTCTCCAGGTTTTTCTCCCCCTGCATAGCTGCTCAGATCACAAAGAACTGGGCTCGCTGCAAAACAGCTTTGCCATTTGTCAGAAAAATAAATGCAAAACCACAGCATTAGGTTGCACCAATAGTCATCAAAAATAGCAACGATAACTGCCTATAAACACAATGGGACACTTGAAGGATAGAGCATCCAGTAAGTACGGTGTTGTGTAACGTCACTCAGAAAGTGGTACAGTTCATTTTTATATTTCCAGTGAACTAGAAACTTAATATTTAGGGCATTCCTTCATTAGATGCCCATGAGTATTGTTGAAACCAGGATCTAAAGCAGAATGACAGGTCACTTCTTTCCCCTCACATCCAGAGAGTTTCAGGTTTGTTTGGGCATGTGGGGAGGAAAGGGGAAGTACTCGAGTCAGTTACCATCAGGACTGCAGCTAGCAAAAGGTAAGTAAAAAATGGGCATACGTCAGAACTGACAGCTATATCTGCCTAAAGGGCCTACTGCTCTCAGCTGTAAAACTAATAAAGAGCTAGAGATGGATTGCTAAAGCAGAGAGAAGCAACATCTTGGGTTAATCTGCCCCACATGTGGCACACTGCAGACGGAGCTGGGGACAGAATTTCTAGTTTGTGTGTGGGAATGGCTCTCCAAAGCCATCACCCAGACTTCACAAGGCAAGGCAGATTCCAAATGACAGGAATTCAACAGTTTGAGTATTAGTCATCCCACAGACTGAGGTAATTGCACACAAATTTCAAAAATGTTCAAAAAGCATTAAAGAACAGTTTTAAATGTATCTGATCAGTAATAATAAAAATTAATGCAAAGTGTTCTGCCATAAATGTACGTGCTCCCTTATGGAGAAGACCTCTGCCAAGCAAATCTGATTTCTTATGCCAGAGACGTATGAACCTGAAGTCACTGTTAGAGTTTTTATTTCCCTGTGATAGTAGCAATTACTCATTTTATGTTTGTGATAATTCATGGGATATAAATGCGCACACCAGAGCACACACATGCATCTGCTTTTGGTATTTTCATATCTTTACCACAACATCTGCAGTATGCTGTTATGCAGTTACAGAGATATTTATATGGCAACCTCTGCATTGCCATTAAATGTACAGTGATTCAGAATCCTTTCTCAGTTACACTGCTGCGGGTATAGAGTCAATCATTATCCTGAACATTATCCTGGAGACAATATTTAAATTGATACCATTCTACTCATAGAGAGACAGTCTTTGCTTTGAATTTCAGCTAATAGGTAGCTGTGAAGGCACAATTTGCTGCACAGTTTGCCTTATTCTGCAGCTTCTGCACACAGAATTTGTGCATTTGCGTTTGCCCTCGCAAAGGCCTGTGAGCATCCCACTCATTATTTAGCCCATGTCCACATCATGCAAGCTGCTCCTGCACTGGCATTAATTGTTACCCTTGCTGGCAGTCTCAGCAGAAAGGTCAAGCCTGAGGGCCGTTTTGTGATAGCCTCTCATTGCCACATTTGATGTTCTTTGAAAGCAAATGTACACATGGGTGCTTCCCATGCAGTACTTGGACTGTGGGGACAGTATTTGGTCTTTCATTAGCTTTGCTGGTACTTTTTAAAAACAAGATCGGAAGGAATCTTTTAAAGGTGGAGAATATTTGGGGGAGAAGGGACTGCTGGCTGCAACTCTCTCAATGTGTGATCTCAGATTTTTCTCCTGCTGTATCTGTTCATCTCCCTATCCCTCACAGCTCTGGGAATCTTCTTTCACCTCTTCTTAGCCAATGTCTGATTTTAAAATCCCTGGTCACACATCTTTTCCAGGTTTTTAAAATCAGTGTTGTATAGAAATTGCCTTATTTCAGCTCTAGCATTTAATGTAGTTCTTTCTTCTCCATATAAAGGATAAACCCTTTCATCTTCGCAGACATTACCTTAATTTCTGCATCTGTCTCTCAAATAGTTTAATGCTTGAAACTCTGCTTCTAACCAAAGGCTTTACTTAATTAGTTTCCAAGGCAACCATCTTGGCAACAATCCAGATGAACCAACTGCAGGGAGAGGAAGGAAACATGCTATCAGAATGAATAGTAATAGCACAATACCACTGTGCAAACAGGCGTTATACATCACGAGAGGCAGTGTGATAGTTCTGGTGTCTTGTAAGTTCATTTACAAGAGAAGAAGTCCTAACTCAGTAAAAGAAAAAGCACGCAAGAACTTATGTCTTTTTTTCACAGCTGACTAAACTGGGATTAATGGCTTCAGTGTGATATGAATCAATGTTATCTGGGGAAGAGAACCAGTGGTGCTTCTCAGGGCTCCTCGAGCACCAAGATGTACCCAAACACACTTCATAGCACACTGAAATGCTGCAGTTTTCAGGGTGACACGAGCAACCAGTAGCTACAGCCTAATGGGGACATGGGTAAATATGAGGCCCCTAGGTGTGATTCACAACTATGATACATTCATTGCCAACTACACGTGGATTTGTATTAACCCTAGTACAGCAAAGTATCAACCCAGTGCAAATCACCTCCTACTAGCAATGACATATCCACACATGATTCCTTTCTCTTATCCCATCCCAGCTTCACACCTGTGCAATTCCTTTGGCCTGTCTGGAATAGATTAAAGCTTCCAGGGCTACCCTGGGGTAAATTTGTAAAGACTCAGGCTCTAGAAATCATCAGCTAAGCCTGAAACACCAACATGCCGCAGTGCTCAACCAATAAGGTGAAAAAAAGCAAAGCTGTTTTAGAGGAAATTAGTGTGTACAGGCTTTTAAAAGTTCATGTTACTGTATTATATTTATTTGTTTGAGACCATGGATGTGCATGTGTAGCAATAATGGAGTATGTACTACTGGAAACTCAATCCTCCAGAGTATGAATTGAATAAAATAATGTGCAATATATGCAGAGCCTTAAAAACACCCTGAGTATCTTTTATACTGGGAAAATGCACGTAAAGAATCAGAACAGAAAAATATTACTGCAACTTTATTACCTCATATGAGTTAAAAGGCTTCCCCTGCTGCATAGACTAAATCTAGTAAAAATAAATTAACTCTTCATAATCTCTTTTGGTTCATGATTTATGCACCAAGTTATATGGGGGATATTGCTGAGTGCTGTTTATAGTGAAGCAGAATAAACCTTTCAAACTCCTTCAAAGCACTGAAAAGAGAAATTGGATGCAATTCTAGTCACAGTAGAATTCCATTTACAGTAAAAAGTAAAAGAAAAAGTAACCTTGTCTTTCCTAGAGAAGGTTGCACTGATTTCTTTTCCCTTAATTTCATAGGACATTTAAAGAGGAAAGGAAATGCTCAAAAGTAAAAAAAGATTGGCTGCTATTCAGTGTTTTTTAGTCTGCTTGAAGTGCAGTGCTCTGCAGTACAGCCCCCGCCCCCCCTCCAAAAAAAGATTTTCCTGTGAGCACTGGGACTGAATTACTGCAACACTTCTGGGTTATACCCCAATAATAGTTGAAGTGATCCTGACATGCAATAATAGTTTATATATACAGAATTCTGTTTCCAAGGTCTTCTGTTCAATTCCAGGAACTAACACTGGGATTTTACCCTGACATGATGAATGGAAGGAAAATTTATGTATTTTTTAAATGATAACTGTTCCTCAGTTTACCTAATCTCTTCCTCTCTTCCTCCAATGTACATGCATCCTATCATGTTGATAAAAGTTAAGACTGATGGAGAATCGTTTATTCTGTGGGTTATGAGAAGAAATGAACCTCATTTATGTTTGTCTGTGACTGCAAGAGATGACTGTGACTTTTAAGAAATTCCAAGACAAAGGTTCACCGTTTTAAAAGGCAAAAGGCACAATTAGATATCATCTCCTCCGTCAAAGGGATGAGGTGCTGAAGCTCACTAAAGAGCTGCTTGTTAGCGATGTGGGTATGTCTTCACATCAGATGGCTACGGTGAAACATTTGGTTCGAGAAGAAGGTTTGGAAACTTCTGAGTAAATGTATGACTGCTGTTGTTAACAGTCTTTGTGAAAGTGACTTCAGATGTTGAGAAACTTAGTAATGGAGGCTGGTCTGGAAGTCACTTTTGATGGTGCTCAATTTGATACATGTGATATGGACTAGCGCTACAATGAAAGGACCCATAACTGCTAACAGGCAAGAGGGCTGTCGTTGTGATGGGGTCTGTCTTTTGTTAGGATAAGAGCTAGGCATCGCAGGCTGAAGGAAATCTGGAAGTTTAGCCATGAGTGTTACTAGTACTGCAGTACAACTGTAGTAGTGCAGCCATGTACACTCATTTGCTTAACTTTCCTAAGCCAAGAAGCACTGATGTCTTTTGTAAAGGTGTTTGTGTGTCAGTGCAAAGCATGGGGTGGTTACCAAGAAGTTTACCCTCTTGAGAAGTTAACAGAAACTCCTATTCCTATGATCTGACTAGGGTATCAAAATAGAGATAGCAACACTACATATTTGTTCTCAAGTTACCAAAACTTCTCAGGGCCAGTGAACTTGCATAGCACCGGATCAATTTCCAGAGCCTTGACTGAGGAGTGACAGTCATCTTTGACAGGGTAAAATGCAAAGAAGTTGAGTACTTCAGATTTTGTCAGAAACAGTAAGAACACAGAATATGATAAAGATCTTCTTTGTACATTTCCTGTCAGTTGACTATGCAGAGTCCCAGATACTGCAACCAAATTAATTGTCTTCAAAATATGTCATTCAAGCTTTGAGGGGAGTTTCTCAGAAAATATACAGTAAGTCACCATCACACTCTTCCAAAAAGTTTGAAGTACAGTGTTAACAAAAATTTTAGAATTCCAAAGAAGGCATCAAAAGGCATCCCTGTGTTCAAAAAGATGTTTGAAATTTGATGGCAAGAGTCCCTTGAAATGCCTCAGACCAGGTAATTGTCCAGCACCACACCAAAAATATATCAGAGCAGAGAAATCCCCTGGCATCACAGTTGCTGACCTTCTGGTAGTGTCTGACCTGAGAGGTTATAGCTAAGTGGGAGGAAGACAGAACACTGAACCGGTAGATAGAGAAGATCCAATGGATGAGTAGAGTACCACTGCCTGCTTACTCGTATTGAACTAAAGCAGTTACGGCACACAAGACAAAATGCTTATTGTGGTTTGAAATTTCCTGAACTCATTAGTTTTTTGTTAGTTTCCTGTGAGACCTGAAGACTCTGTGAAAATACCAACATGAGAATATACAGGAATCTCTGTGAAATCAGTTCATTTTTGACCATTTTTCAAGGTGAGATCTTTATCAGAGAATATACTAGAACTATGCAGAGAATTAAAATATGGACTCCTTCCTAAAATGATCAGAGTGTGGAAATCACTGCTGCAGATTAGCATTTTTAATTGATTTACTTTTCTTGTACGTGACTCCGAAACTTCCTCCATAACATAGCTTGATTTTTGCTTTATTAATCTCACTCAAAAAGCTAAAGAATTTACTAATTCAAAAATTCTACAACGCACAGATCTCTTCAGGGAAGCTGTCAATGGGAACAAGTAGCTCCTCTTGGGAAGATCTTGGCAACATAAGAGGCAGAGGTCTCTTGGCCATTTTGGCAATCTTTTTCATATGCTACAAAGAATTTTCATCGTGACTGTAACAAGCCTCTGTCTCTGATCTTGGTTTTAGTGGAATAGCTTTAAGTGATGGATGATAGCTTAAGTTATGAAGGTTAAGGTATGGAGGGTGTGACTTGCAAAGAGAGATGCAGTCCTGAGAGACAGAACACTGTTCTCATCTTTCCAAACAAAGAAAAACTTCTGACAGAAAGAAAAGTTTATGTAATGAATGTTTTTCAGCTTAGAGAGTAAACAACTGTGATTATGAATGTCAGTTACTAGTGATCATAAAACTCTTCATCTCAGTGAAGAGAAACCAGAGTAGGATGCTTTTGCAGAACTGTATGTCTTTTAACAATAATTATGCCATCAGATTAGTTAATCTCATAATACCATTAAGTCACATCAAGGAAAATAAATCTAGGAAAATTATTTCAGGACACAGAACATTCACAGAAAACTTTATTATCACAATGAAAAAAAAATAAGAGAAAATATCATGCCCACAGAACCTATGTTGCGGTTTGTACTGTTTTGCCTCTGTAATTTCTCATGTAATCTTATGCATTATTTAAAAGGATCGTAGAATCACAGAATCATAGAATTATTCAGGTTTGAAAAGACCTCAAAGATCAAGTCTAATCGCAGCCTAGCCATAGTACCCTAACTCTAACAACCCTCTGCTAAATCATATCTCTGAGCACCACATCCAAATGGCTCTTAAACACATCCAGGGACGGTGACTCAACCACCTCCCTGGGGAGCCTATTCCAGTGTTTAACTACCCTTTCTGTAAAGAAGTGTTTCCTAACATCCAACCTAAACTTACCTTGGTGCAACTCGAGGCCATTTCCCCTCATCCTGTCACCCATCACTAGTGAGAAGAGACTTGCGCCGCTCTCACTCTAAGCACCTTTCAGATACTGGAAGAGAGCAATAAGGTCTTCCCTCAGCCTCCTTTTCCCGAGACTAAACAGCCCCAGGTCCCTCAGCCTCTCCTCATAGGGCTGATTTTCCAAGCCCTTCACAAGCCTCGTTGCCCTTCTCTGGACCTGCTCCAGTACCTCCATATCCTTTTTGTACTGAGGTGCAAAACTGAACACAGTACTCGAGGTGAGGCCTCACCAATGCCAAGTACAGGGGCAGGATGACTTCCCTAGCCCTGCTCACCACACCATTCTTGATACAAGCCAGGATGCCAATGGCCTTCTTGGCCACCTGGGTACACTGCTGGCTCATATTCAGCTGACTGTCCATCAGCACACCAAGATATTCTACTACACAGTCTGCAGTCTTCGGTCTTCAGTCAGCAAACATCATATTAGATGTAGGAAAAGAAAGTGTAGCTTTCTGGAGAGAGGAGGAAGTATAGTGTGGTTTCGGATGTTGCCTTTCTTTCCAACAACTAACATGTATGACCATCATCTACACGGAGATGGCCTAGAAGTAAATTTTACTCTTGAGGTCATTAACACCAATTAGAAATGCAAGGAAGAGAAACATACAGAAGGGGACCAAGGATCAAGGAAGGAAAAAATATTAATGAAATGCTTCAAATATATCTCAGATCCTTGCTTTTAGCGCGCATATTCTTGACCTTTCTACTAGGAGACTCCTGTCTTCTATGAGATTATTTCCCATGACAGATACATTGCAGAAGGGCTGAAAGGTGTTTGACTAACGTTTTATAAACCCATACTTATTATATGTGTTATAGAGAAAGATAGGATTATGGTTTTGAGGTGTGGTTACAAATGTAGAAGATATCAACAGCATACAAGAAAAATCTTAGATCTGTACACTGCACAAAAATACACAGCCCAGCAATCTAGACTGCCTATGGATTTGTGACATTCCCTAAAGAACATGAAGCCCCTGAAATGGTGCATAAGTTAGTCTCAACCATATATACTATTATTTTTGTCTGCAACAAACAATACGTGTGTAGAATCTTCATCTTAATATTTAATACATTCTTCATTTAATATTTAACTCAAATTTAATATAGTACTCATTCTTCATATAAATGAAATCATTGTTTACTGCATATTATACAGCCTCACAATCCCTAGCGGCCTGATTCTCATCCCATTAATATTAAGTGAAGAAATAAATCGCCTTCACTAGGTTTGCACTGTTGTTATCATTATGAGGTTTTGACCCTTTGTACAAGGAAAGTCATTTGTACCCTATGTGGAAATTGCTTTATTTCTATGGAATTAAAGCCAGGATAAGTATTACCTGTCTGGCTGTGAGAAGACCAGCTCTAGCTGTGATGCTTCTTTTGCCACAACAGTATTGTGGTTCCTTTGGAACTTTGTGTGTTGGTGCTGGTGCTTTTCGTGCGATAAACATAAAAAATATGTCAACATGCTATTTTTTATATTTTTTTTCAGGGAAGACCTTGCCTTGTCTTGTGCTTAGAATCCTGAAAGGGAACTCTTTCTTTGTGCAGGAGTTTGTGTGTGAATGGTAAAACAAAGGAGAAGACACTGTAGACTGGCAGTAAATGTATCTGCTGAGGTTGCAAGGGATCTTATCTTTACTTTCCCATCTGGTTATGTGAAGAAAATCCTCTTCTGTTCTCCAATTTATCCCACTATAGTCTGGAAAATTTCCATGACAAGAGGAGACCTGTGTAAAGTAAAGACAATGAGGAATGACTGTGTATGCCTGTCAAATGCTTTTGCACCAGATCTTTTGGCTCTGCCACATGACAACACTGCCCACAATAATTATGATGTTGCTATTAACAGCACACCCTCCTTTGAGAACCAATGTACAATAGCTGCAAGCCCACATGGGCAGCTCTCATTATAAGAACTTCTGAAGGCTTTCACTTTTATTGAACTAATTGGAGTGTCACACTGATATTCTGTTCCTTTCCTTTCTTAACTGGGTCTTGAAGACCAAATTAGCCAATGCTTCTAGTCCGGTGGGGTGCTGCCTTGGCTTCACAATTGCTTATTCCAGTATCAAGTAAAAGCTGCTCATATCTCAGAGGAGCTTTATGTAACTCAGTCCTCAGATGTAAAATGTTGCTATCAATAGGGTTGCAAGCTGGAAAATACCTGATGTGTTAACCAGGAGAGAAGGCAGTGCTCCATAGCAATTTAGGATTGCAAGACTTGCCACACTTGAGATAGCAAGGGCCTGTTACCCTGTTCCCACAAAGAACAATCAACACTGAGCTGATCCTGATTATGCTGTTGGAATTTTTTAGACGTGTCCATTTTTTGAACACAACACATTTTGGCTTGTTTGCTGCTGAGAAGAAAGAATCACTGCTGGCATTCACGCACTGCTTTGAAGGCAAAGATGTCATAGCTGTATTTTCAAAGCAAGATGTACTGGGACATTGCTGTTCATATGGAGCTAGCTAAGCTTTCCTGTCCTCAGAAATGTAAAAGTAGACTCAAAAATCAGAAGACATGCTGATATGCTTGAAGTTAATCATGGGCTTTTTGCAAAAACGGGACCCAAACTGATGTATAAATAACTTCAACAAAGACAACAAAACTCCTTTTTGACTCTGAGCTTATAGGAAATCTCATTTGTCTCGCTGCCTCTTTAAAACCTAGGAAAGAAGAGTTCTGGATTTAACTTACCTCATTGTTAGTAGAGATGCTAGAAACGGAAAGACGCATTACAGCAGGTCAGATCTCTCCCTGTCATTCCATTTAAGTGGCATATTTCTGTAACTTGTCAGGAATGAAAAGCACGGGAAAAATCTTTAGACCTTCTTTGTGACAATACTGCCAGTCAGCATCAGTATTGTATTTTATTGAAAGATCTAATAAACTCATAAACTACCAGGGTTTTGAGCTGTAGATGAGGTAGTCTGTACTTTTGTGATCTAATTTATTTTCTTTCTTTTTTTCATTTCTAAATATGGAGAGATAGATAAAAAAAATCCTTGATTAAAAAGACTGACCTGACCGGATCAATTCAAGTGAAGGGACAATGAGCTCTTCTTAGTTTTCCTTACAGTGCTGCCAAAGTCATGATAGCTACTTCTTTACGTAAAAACACAAGCGTATCCTCTTAGTATGTACTTTTCAATGACACTTGTTAAACTCAATGCCCATGGAGACAACACTGCAGGAGCAGTTCTAGCCTTTTCTAATTTCGTATGTTTTAGTGTAGAGTTGCTACACTAAAACTGATCAAGCCTAGAAGTGCTTTCCTCACCTCAGTCTTTACTGGTGAGATGTGCCTTCAGGAATCCCAGGTTCCAGAGGCCAGTGGCAAAGGTTGGAGCAATGAAGACTTACCTCAGTAGAGTATCAAGTCAAGGAATATTTATGCAAGCTAGTCATATGAGACCTGATGGGTGTGTCCACAAGTTCCTAAGGAGATGGTTCATTGCAACACCACCATCTTGAAAGGTCGTAGTTACCAAGGGAGGATCATGAGGATTGAAAGAAGAAAGAAAATTTCACTCCTATCATCAGGAAGAGAAATAAGGAGGAACTGGGGAACTTCAGGCCAGTCAGTCGTATCTCAACCTCCAGAAAAGTAATGGAGCAACTAATCCTGGAAATCATTTCCAGACAACTGAAGGACAAGGATGTGATCAGCAGCAGTCAGCATGAACTTGCAAAGTGGAAATCATGCTCAACTAGCCTGATAACTTTTTGCAGTGAGATAACTGCCGTGTTGGATGAGGAGAGACCAGTCAATGTTGTTTATGTTGACTTTAGTAAGGTTTTTGACACATAACGCACATACAAGCAGATAAATCGTTGGCTAGATAAGTGGAGATAAAGATGGCCTGAAAACTGAATTGCTGGCCTTAAAGGGTTGTAATCAGCAACACCAAGTCTAGCTGGAAGCAAGTTGCTAGTGGGATACCCCAAGAATCAATACTGTTTAAACTTTTTATTAATTATCTAAATGATGGACCAAGGGCATTCTCAGTAAGTTTAGTTATTACAAAATTGGAAGGGTTGTTTGGTAGGAAGGCTAATGTCATGCATCAGTACAGACTGCATAGAGGCTTCCTGGCTGGAAAGCAGCTCTGCAGAGAAGTGTCCAGTGGCCTTCTCAGACAAATTGAACACGACCACCACTGCAGTGTCACAGCAAAGATGACCAACATCTCTCTGGGCTGCACAGGAGAAGTGTGACCAGAAGATCAATGAGGTCATCCTTCCTCTCTGCTCAGCCCTGGTGAGACTGTGTCTGAAGTACTGTGTACAGTTTTGGGCTCCCTAGACGGAGACACACTAGAGCAAGTCCAATGGAGGGCCCGTAAGATAATTCACGGACCGAATAGTGTGGCACTCAAGGAGAGGCTGAGAGAAGTGGAATCCTGTTACCTGCAGAAGGGAAAGCTCAGAGTGTATCTTAATAATGTGTATAAATGCCTGATTGGGAGGTCTGAAGAAGAGCTAGACACTTTTTGGACTGTCTCAGTGAGTTTGAGTCTCATCGGTGCCCAGTGACTAGACAAGGACACAGTCTGAAATGCAGGAAATCCTGTTTAAACATAAGAAAAATCATTTTTACAGTGAGGGTAGTCAGACACTGGAACAAGTTGCCCACAGGGGTTGTGGAATCTCTGTCTTCAGGGACATGCAAAATGTGACACATCCAGAGCAGCATGCTCTAGCTGTCCTGCTTTGAGCCAGGGTATTAGAAGAGACAATCTCCAGAGGCCCCAACAACCTCAGCTGTTCATGATTTCCTACATCCATGAGTCAAAGACAAGCCAATGATATTTTTTTTAAAAGAGAAAATATGACTGCTCAGTCCCACCTCCCAAACCTGCACTATTCTTTCACTTCTCCATTTCTTTTGAGCCCAAAGACCCTTCTAAAATTATAAGAAAAACTTAAAAGCTAAGGCAAAAAAAAATTTAGTTGCCTATTTGTTATCATGATGGCTGATGCAGTGAAAACCAATACGTTCTTATGCTTTCATTCAAAAAATTACTTCCCCAGGCAAATGAAAACCTGAAATTGGCAATGCTGATTTAATTTCTCAAATCTGGTATATAGGCCTGTACTTCCAGGATGCCAGCAGTCTGTGATTTTTGTTTTAACATGAGGTACATTTTAATTATGTTCTCTCTGGATTTTCTGTTAATTAATCAGAAACATCCAAAGAGTTAATTAAAAATACAAACTTTTTTTGGCTCCGTATCAAACCTGACATTACATTCTTTTTATCTACCCAACAAGAATTGTTTGTGATCAGATGTCTGAATTATTAATGATAGTTTCCAGTCTTTTTTTTCCCCCCTCCTTTGTTCAGTGTAAAAACCTGTAAGCTTTTCTTTCAATCAAAGTGAAAGCAATATTAAGTCTTGGAAGTGAAGCCTACCAAAGACATGTAGCTCTGTGAAATCCTTGTCCTGTAATCCTGGCTTTCTATTCACCACCACTATTCAGTATCTCACTTTCTATATAAGCTTCACAATATCTAAGCAGTTGATGAGATTTATTGGTTATACTCCTGTTTTCTTTCTTCATAAAAAAGCTTTGTCCATCCCTGTGCTCCCAGAGGAGTAAAACTGATGTCTGTGATTGTTTCTGCTAGGCTTGGTAATCCAGCAGCTTCTGCAAGATGCTGGGCAGTTGGTACGGGTGGAAAGCAAGGGGGGAGGAGAATTACCCTCGTTAAGATTTAGGATAGCATGTCTAATGAGTTTTAAAAGCATTGTTAAGACCAGTTAAATAATTATGAACTAACGTGGTTGATTGTATGAGCAGAAATTGTAGCAGGTCATTTTTGAAAAATGCTTTACAAATTAAAGCATGACTGTACTGTGTTGGGCCTCTCTACGGAACTAAACAGAGTTAATTCTGGACATTTTGGAGACATGACAACAGAGGAGATGGAAGTTGAGTCTGATCTATGCTAATGAGTCCTACATTTCCTATGTGCAGTATTTCTCCAGATGCCTGTAGCAGCTCCATGAATGTTTTCCTTACAGTTCCTGACTTCATCTGTCATGGTATTTTCTCTTAAATAAACACATTTCTGGATAGATCTGTAAAAGCTTTCTTATTTTTCATTAAGGTTAAAATGGCAAAGCACGTTGTTGTTAAGCTCTTTGTCTCTAACCTTTTAAAAGGAAAGCGCTGCCATTAAGGTGAAATTTAAACACACAGAGAATTCATTATGCAAATAGTGCACACACCAGATGATCTGAAGGAAGCCTGCACATTTCCATAGAAAACAAGTGTGAGTGTAGGAAAGCAGATGCTTCTTACCAACAGAGTGTACATACAGTTCTCAAGAGGACCAGAACAGCAATTTATTTTCAGAATGCTGGAAGTATGCAAATTCCTACAGAATTAAATGTGAATTTGAAAGAAATGACATCTATTAAGGACAAGGCAACCCAAAGAGACAATTGGGAACTTAATAATTTAGTCAAGAACCTTAAGAGGCTCCTCTGTGTATCTAAAGTCAGTGACTCAAATGTCGTCTCACTTTAGCAAGGACATAAGTGGTCCATCGAAAAGCATCGCCTGACCACTTGACCTTTGGTACAGTCTGTGATACAGCTGTGGTGTATGGTGAGAGGTAGGTTTGCTGTTTTTAACTTTCAGTGGTTCACCCTAAAAAAGTCCGAGTGAGTTGGTTTCTGTCCTGACACACACGTTATCACCACAGTTATAAATTAAATTCTTTCTGCTGGATATTTTTCCCGCTGGCCTAGATGGAACTAGATGGAATGAGATGGATGTTACTGAGGCTATAGCCCAAAGGCAGGGGAATGGTGCTAAGTGCAGTGGCATGATTTGCACAGGAGCTGTTACTGATGAGCCATCAGCCAGCTGCTTGAACGTGGGGACTTTTTTCTCTCCTTTCTACAAAAGTACGGTATTACTGGGGTGACAACGGGAGCACACAGGATGGCAGAACTCAGTTGCCAGCCAGCGCTGCCCTGGCTTGTCCTCTTCATCTTTGCAGAGTCTGACTGCTCAGTTAAGCCTGCTGTTTTTCTGTCTCTTTACTGTTTCATTTAATGGCTCCATTCACACACAGAGATAGCCAGCTGGGGTCAGGGAGGTCAGGAGATGTTGGTTTACTGGAAGTGCCGCATTGTATTTAGTACAAATTTTGACTAAACATGTAAGGTCAAATATCTCCATTTAGATGCACTGGAAGTGACATGTTTTCAGTCCTTTTGAACTCTGTCAAAAGACAATGAAGGTCACTGCGTATAACTAAGAAATTACGCATTCACATATGACAAGGTTTGGTCAGGGCTCTCATGGCAAGAAACCCCCTGTACAAGGAGCGCCATCAGAGCCCCCTGTGCCAGCACAGTTCAGTAAACAGAATGAAAGGCTGGGCTGTCTCACATGCTTCTCACACACCCCACAAACAATGAGTTTACTACGTAGGTAGATATATTATTACCTCATTGCAGAGCAGAAATTATTGAAGAGATAGATAGGTAAAATGAGTATGGTCAGCAGGGAAACACTATGGTCACAAGGGTGAGATTGCCAAGTAAGGTCATCTCCACTAGGAGACTACTCAGCCATGTGGGTCACTCTGGTTGGTGCAGTGCCCATGTGTACGGGCACTGTAAAAACGTGTATGACTGCATCTTGTCTGTAAAGTCACAGGTGTGTAATATTTATGCTCCCCATGGATTGGGCATAGAGGATTACAAAAATGTTCATTCTCTGGCCTATTTTCTACCGGTTGAGAATCATCCCCTTTCTTACACTGAGTAACATGTAAAATTTTTCTTCACACAGGTTGTAATCCTTGGCAAACATTCTAGAGGATATCACTACATGCTAGCAAACCTGGTAAGAACTTTTCTTCATTACAAGTATAGCTAAGGTTGAGAGGGTAATATATTCTGTTCAGGTTGTGTCAACTTTAATCAGCAGCAGAGAAAATGCCTGAGTGAGTTCTTGGATTATGAGAAATGACTTCAGTAAATACTGGAACTGGTAGGTTATAGTCATTTGTAGTCAATTATGGTCTGCGTTTTTATCTAAGCAGCTAATATCCTCGACTAATTTTAAAATAATGATTTAATTATGTGTTTTCCACTAATTTGTGTCCTCATAAATAAGACACTTGGTAACCATAATCTCCTATGTAACATATTTGAAATTTAGCACTCTTGGAAAAATAATTGTAGGATATTTATGTATAAAATAAGTGATGAAAAGCTGCAAATTAAAACAATAATTCCACCAAGTGAAATGGCCAGACTGTTCAGCCATTCATTTTTATTACAGAGTGAGAGTGTGGGCTGGTGACAGCATGTGTACTGACCTACCAGGATAAAACAAGACATTTCTATCTGTACCAGGACTACTTCTGGAATCTAAAATTGGCTTTCAGGGGGGTACGTGATGACTTGGAAACTGAATCCACTAGAGTTCCTTAGAATAAGTGTCATATTGTAGTTGATCCTTGCAGAATCTAGTTTAGGTTTCCGCGTCTGCTGGGAGCAGAAAAATGTTCTCCCAAAGATCACACTTTGAAGTTAGCAATCCCACTTAGTAGAAAGTTCTCCGTATTCATGTTTTGATCTGACTGAAACAGAAAAGATGAATTTAAAAATGCCCTTATTTAGTATGAGTACTGTACGACTTTAAAATGTGCCGTTTTGCTTTATAAGGATCAGTCGTGATCTGACTGATTAGACTGGAGAGTGTGCATAGAAATACATGAGTTCTTGCTCTGAGTTGCCTTTTAGCATGTGTAAGCACTGGCATTCAGGTAAACATGACTGCAATCAAATCACACTAATCAAAAAGACACCAATTTAATGCCACAGGTATAAATAACAAGAGAGTGGGAGAGAATCCTACCAGTATGTTTGAAAGCAAAATGTTAAGTGGTGCTCTGACTGACGGCTGCCTAGCCAGGAGGTGCGTGCCTCACCCCTGCAGAACAGCACGGCTCTTCAGTGGCTTTCTGTTCCCAACACCGAAGCTTTGCACACTTTGCTCTTCAAATGGAAGTGAGATGTTGGACATATTTGCACCATGACAAGAAGAGGAAGAAGTGTTTCAGGCTTCCCTGCTGTTTTCTTTCTGACCAGCGGATGTTACATGCAACACTGTGGCAACATAACAGAGCAGTTTTCCATTGCAAAGGTCTAAACCTTAAGATATTTACAAATTCTGTTATCACAATCCCAACTGCTGTTGTGGTAGTAATGCTCTCCATAGCCATATGTTTTCAGCTAACAAGAATGAAATTCAGTGGTTTATTTTGTGCCAAGTTTCTAGCAGGTAAAACCGAGACAAAGAAAAGGTGCTTTAGATGGCAAACATTTTTGTCTTTTACATGTCCTCCCAGGGTTTCACAGACATTGTGCTGGAGAGGGTGATGCATGGAGGTGCCAATGTTACTGGATTCCAGATAGTTAATAATGAAAACCCAATGGTTCAGCAGTTTCTACAACGCTGGGTGAGGCTCGATGAAAGAGAATTCCCGGAAGCCAAAAACTCACCATTAAAGGTATTTATTTTATTCTGACAACGGTGGAGATTAAATGAGTTACTTTTAAACAATTAATTGTTAATTTACAATAGTATTAAGTCTTCCAGTACATAGAGTGTTTGTATGAAAAATAATCAGCTATTTTTCAGATATACATCATACTGTAAGGTAAATGATGCTAGAAACTGCTCTCTAGTCCAGCCACCAAGAAAGATGGCCTGGCCAAGCCCAAACTGTTAAACTACCTTAACATCTTTAAAAGGTGGCAACACCCATTCTACCCATTGGTAGGTCCCATGGCATACCTGGGGACTAGTGGCATACAGGCTGAGCTGCACCCCAACCATTCCAGGATGGTTCTGATCACTGAACAACTGCAGACAGTTGAGTGTGACTGCCTTCACCCGTGTCTTGGCAGAGTTTAGTTCTCTAATCATATATAGACACAAATCAAATGTGTGCTCAGACGGGGACAGGAAGCACTCAGCTGAATTTGCATTCAAGATGACTTGTAATAAACAGAAAAAAAAAAACAAAAACATAAGTGGTGCTAAGTGCAGTAATATGTACATTGGGAGGTAAAGGGGCCTCTTTCACAGTGCATTTAAATGCAGTGGGTTTAACAGACATACCAGGGACAGTCTATTCAGTGTGGCCCTAATTCAGAAGAAAGGACTGGGCCGGACACTTCACTGCAGTCTCTTCCATCCCTGAGATCATGTGATTTCTTTGGAGAAGGAAAATTATCTCACGCCATCCCATGGCCTTACTGGCATTTCAGAGAAAGCAAGGAAAGGCAAACGGCTTGGCTCAGCGTGTTGTTCCCTGTTGATTACAAACTACTTCCACTTTCTAAAGCTTCCTAGGAGTGAGGCAGAAGTGAAGATAAGTGTTGTACTAACCTTAAAAGCTCTGAAAGATAGGAAGTTAACCTGGGAAGATTTTGTTCCACTTGAAAGCAATTTACCTTGAGGGAAAAATTATTCTCTATCCTTAAAAAATAATCTGAAGCGTATCGTACAAACATAGAGAATGTATTACCTTTCCACAAATGTACCGCTCATTATAGAAATGTGCACAGTATTTGTCAATCAGACAAAAAGCATACTTAAAAATTGATGTACAATATTTTTGATTAGGAAATAAAATTGCCTAGAGATTAAAGCCCTGATGTTTAATTTATTCCGTATTTTATCAGCCTTTCCCTTCCCTCTCTCTTTTTTCTCTTTGCGTGCTCATGCATTTATAAGCAGAATTCAAATAAAGTAGAAAATTAGATAGCTCTCTTGGCATGACTTGGAAGGGACTGCATTAAGGTTACTGACAATTGACGCGTTCTGCTGAAAAAAATTATCACTGTAAATTCTATGTAGTGCTAGATTGGACAGCTATTACAAATTTATTTATTTTTAGCATAAGAACAAATGCCTGATAAAATTAGTACCAGATCCTATATTGTTCTGTGGAATGTGATATAATCTTTGTTAACTAACAAGTCAGTTAAGAGGAGAGAGTGAGCATTGCAAGATTACAGGAAGAGGTAAAAGTGGGCAGGATCAAAAAATGCCTGTACCTTGGCACAGTCAGAGCAGGAACACCACACACACCAAATGAACGTTTACAAACTGCCGTCATTTAAAACTCAGTAAGAGAGACTGCTGTATAACCTTCACAATGCTACCTTTGCACTCCTTTTTATCAAATATATTCATCTTGATCTGCACATGCAGGCATGCCTTGTTCTGTGCAGACTTCCTAGGGCTTTTTATCAAACTTGCATTAAGATGATACACATTTCTAAGAAGTACAGACAACCAATCGTGCTGTTCTGCCCTACAGGACATGCCTCTCCATTCTCATACAAAATAGTGGAAATACGAAGGGTCACTTAGTTACAAGGGATTTGAAATCTGTTCTAGACTGAGCACATTCAATTGCTCCCAGTGTGCACATGTTGAAATGGTCTCTCCTAAATTGCACAGACCCCTAAATTACAGGTGTGCAGACTGACAGCGAAAACCAGCAATGTAATGTACAGAACCTTCCTTCCATTCTAGGAGGGAAGAATTTTCAGACAAGCACAGGAATGTGACAGAAATGGTTTTGTTTTGTTTTGTTTTGTTTTTTAAAGTGATATTTTTGTAGGTGATACTAAATTTATAGCATTGGGAGATGTCATCTGATACATGCATCAAGCAATGGATGAAGTTGACAGCAGCATGAACAATTCATTAAGGGCTCCCAGGGTTTTGTTGAGGACTTGTTGCTAACACAAAGCTTATCACCTTCCTCAGATTTACAGTGGTGTGAGAGAAGGCAGATGGGCAATTACCAAGGAGATGTAATGCCTTACGTGTGTTTTATGATTGCTAGCTTGTATAGCTGTCTACTAAAAATGTTAACTGATCTATTCCTGGCCACAGATGCTACCTAATCACGACTGCGGTCCAAACAGAAATGATTTATGTTAACTTCAATTCAAAACCATCCTGGCAATCTTGTTGTAAAGAAAAAAAATTACTTCAAGAAATAAACAAATATCAGCCCTTGCTATCAGTAGCAGCAGGGGTCGGCATGGAATTGCCAATTTTTGTAGTGACGTCATTTAGATGAACAAGCTTCCAGTTAAACTTATACTTTATGCAACTGTAAACTTATTCTATTATTTTAATCCTTATTGTTTATTTTATTTTTATTATTTATTGTTATTTTTTATTTTAATTTGTCACTGGAAATAAATGGAATTGTTAAAAAAAAAAAAAAAAGCATCTGTGGCAAGAGAGACAGAGCAAGCAAAAGGGTTTGTGAGCATGATTCTTATAAGAGTATATTAAAGATAGAAGGACAAGACCTGATGATAAACCTAGGGTGATTCTAAGATTGCAGTCTGTCATCATGTTTTATTTGCATCAATTTTAGTATACATCTGCCCTGACCCATGATGCAGTCCTAGTCATAGCAGAGGCTTTCCGTTACCTCCGAAGGCAACGTGTGGATGTCTCCAGGAGAGGTAGTGCTGGAGACTGCCTGGCCAACCCTGCAGTACCATGGAGCCAAGGAATTGATATAGAAAGAGCGCTGAAAATGGTAAGGACAAACATACTGTGGCTATTGGATGTGTATATTTCACAACAGCAGCAACTCTACTGGGGCAGAACTACTCCATATACAGTTTCTGCACTCATAAGAACAGCATCTGCTTCTCAGGACAAAACAAAAACAGCAAAACCAAACTTTATGCCAAACTCCAAAGGTTGGCTAGGGTGTATTCAGTAGCAAGCAAGCTGTAACTAGTTTGTTCTCAAAAAGTTGGCCAAAGTCACATCTCTGTGGAACCAGCATAACCCCAGAGTATCTATAGGCTGACTTTTCCAAGACTTTCTGCCTCCCATGGGAGTGAGCATGAGCCAGTTTGCCATGTACTGGGGTTTTCTAAAATCAAGCTCAGGCTGCAAAGATGACGAGAAAAGCCAGGCTGGGTCTTCAGCATGTGTATTGTACATAATTCAGGAATACATATATTTATTAGCTTGAAGACACATATGTAAGTTTTTTGTAGATGTAAGAAACTAGAATAGAGTGTGCTTTTAATCTGGCTCAAGTAACTGTAAAAATAGTCAGATAAATAAGTAACTGTAAAAATTTAGGCATGAAACCAAAGTGAGTGAGATCAGAACTAAGCCCCTGCTAGGTAAGCACAAATCCTGGGTCAGACCTCTTAGTTTATTGATGGCTTTTTTCTCACCAAAGTGAAAAGATTATAGCAGAAGGTTTATTCTCCCCCTCATTCTCTTAAGGAGAGAGACAATTCAGTCTCACATTGTCAGAGCTATTCTTATGTCATTAGGTCGCACCCAAACAAATGCACCTTCACTCATGTAGCATTGCCCTCATTTGAAGAGACGTTAACTAAACTTAATCTTCATAACAGTGAAAGAATTTGTACTGCCTATTTGAACTTTATTGTAAGAGAAACATAAAACCTCTTTGAATTAGATACAAAGCATTAATATCGGGAAAGAACATGAACACTGCAACGGGACACTACCTCATGTAGAATATATTTGAAAAAATGTCAGTCACAGGATATACAAAGCCCAAATCATGACTGGCACAAAAGCAGATGTCAAACTTTCAGTAGGTTGTCAGTGAGGTTCACGTCATCTTCTGAAACAGCTGCCCAAGATCATCCCACAGTAGCACTGCCTGTTGGACCCCACTCCATTCATCAGTCTCCTCCTCTGGTCAGGAAAAAAACAATTCCTCCTATCTGCTCCATAACAGCAACTCAACTATATTTTTTCAAGAACTCCCAGACGTATCCTTATGCCAGCAAAAGATGCAATGTCACACTACAGTTGTCCTGCTGGCAAAAGGGAAACAGGCATTACCTGACTGCTTCCCTACAGCCTTGAAAGCTCTGCATGTCTGTATTTCTAAATCTAAGGCATCAGATAAGCGACAGTTTACCTGAGCAGATCTGGGCAGTTATAAATAGTCACTTAATTTGTGACTGCCTCTGCACGCTGCTACCAGACACGTTCTGAGTCCTAGTGAGTCTTCCTGCCTCTCTGCAGCCAGATTTTGAGAAATGCTGAGTTTTCCCACCAAAGATAGAAACAAATTAAATTTGAAGAAGTCAAAAGGTGTCAAATGCACAATGCTCACATCTCAATACAGCTCAGGATGAACCAGACCTAACAAGCTCTGCTGAGACATACCCTGTGCTAGGGTAGTCAGACAGCTTCGAGCAAGTGCCAAAAGCAGGCACAACAGCTCACATCTGGCTGCAAATTATATGTCAACTACTCTACAAATGCTCAGTCCACAGTTGATAAAACCTCTTTGGGACACATTTGACTTTCAAAGCCTGGTGCACATCTCTAGCTTTCTGGAGACAGGAAAAGCTCACATATTATTCCAGACCCTTGAAAACATGAGCTACTAAAAGGGTTCAATTCCACTAACAAAAAAAAAAATAAAAAAAAAATACTACTTATATGTCATTCTCAATTTGGTTCACTGGATAATTTGGGGCCAAAGGAATTTTACCTTTTTTATGTAGCCTTTCCCTTTCCATCATAAGAAGTTTAACTGTACCATCTCTAAAGCATAATGAACAGCTCAGTAACCAGCTCTGAACATCTTCAGGGACTGTGGTTTCACAGTTTCCCTTTGACGAGTTTTCCACCACACATTTCTGTAACTTCTAAAGCATTCTGCTGAATATGAAAGCTAATTTACCCCTACTGTAGTTTCAGACTGTTACCCCTTCTGCCTGGGATGAGAGCATGCCAGTGTCAATAAGTAATAAATGGAAATACCTCACACTTTCATACAGGGAAATGAGAAAGATTTTTTTTCTTTGAAACAAATTACTTCATACTTCCCTTTATAGTGATTCATGTGAGTACGTAATGATAATGACTTACCGTCTATACACCCATCCATCCAGATTGAGACCAAAACCCCATAAGCAGTAGAGACAATTGTCTGTGTTCATTCAAATGCATTCATTTCTTTCTCCTACGCTGGGACTGATCTTAAAATAAAGCACTTCCCAGAATGAGCAACGACGTGAAATTCTGGCCCATATCACAAATCACTCTGTGCCATATTGTAAGGGCTTTAATAGCACTGAATTGTTGCAGGTAGCTCGCTGGTACTCCCTTCTACATCACTGAACATAGTGTGACTAAGCGTGGCAGAATCGGTCTTTCTTATATTTAATATGCATGCAGGGCTAATTTCACTTACTTACACTTAAATGCAACTCACTCCGCAGTGGTGAGTCACCAGCAGAGTACTAACTAACAAAGGGTATGTATGGCTGAAACTGAGAGAACTGGGGCTTTTTTTTATGAAGAATACCACTGTCTGTGTCAGTAGTGGTACAGCTCTCTTATACAGATAAAAATTGTGCTACAGCTAGTGAGTTCCTGCAAAATGTAGCAGAGGAAAATATAGAGTGAATCTATTATTAACATTTTTTTTTTCTATTTTTTGCCTTAAGGTGCAAGTTCAAGGAATGACAGGGAATATCCAGTTTGATACTTATGGGCGGAGAACAAATTACACAATTGATGTGTATGAAATGAAAGCTTCTGGATCAAGAAAGGTCAGTTTCAAGATAAACATTCAGATTTCATATCTTCAGAAATAATATTTCTGATAATATTCCAGAAAACTAATGGAACTCAATAATGCTACACAGCCACTGCAAAAACAAGACCCAGAGGAATCCCTGCCTTCCCCCTCTCTTCCCTATTCCAGGAACCTTGTTCTATTCTGTTTCTGAAACATATCACTCATCCTATTTAATATCTTCATTGGTTTCCATTCCAAGTTCAAACCCCACTTCTATTAGAAGCCACCTCGAGCTTTTATGCTGAGCGTACTGCCTGCTGTCATGTCCCTGTGCTCAGCCCAACCTCCTAAATTCCTCTCCATCTTTTCCTTCTCCATAAGAGGCCTCAGAGCAATAGTGAAACTGGAATGAGTGCACTTTAAAAACCTTCTGAAATTAACAGAAAATAATTTGGGTTTTAATTAGGATTTTCACTGCTTGTTCTCTTGTCTCCTAAATAAAGTATAGATGCTAAGTGGTGTGACTGCCTTTTATAAAAGCAATTTAGGGCAAATTTTCAAAATTAATTAGGTAGGCAGGTTCTCAGGGGTGTTGAGTGATGAGTCTGAGTAGATAAGACACATCATCCCCCTGATTTCAGAGATCGTAGGTACCTAATGTGTTTAGTCACCAGTGCGACTCTGTAAAACTCTTCTGCACCTACTTGATAACAAAATACCTCTGGACACGACCCAGCCACTCAGCAAGGTTTACAGCACAGATGTGTTATTGCTACGCTGTGCAAAAATATAAAAACTAGTGTAGTAATAGCATAGCAACACAGTCACGGCACCATGAAGGTCAGCGCAAGCCAGCTGACAAACAGTCACCTCATACTCAAAGAGGCTTTTGTAATCCGCATTGAGGATTATGCTGCTGTGCCTGCATTGCTAACAGTGTATGTGCATCTGCTCTGAATCTCGCTCAGGCACGTTTGCAGGTGCTGTCCTCACTGCCTGAACTGCAGCAGAATACTGATAAAAAATTCAAAATGGAACAATTTGACTCAAAGTGCTTTGCAGTGTGTTTTCATGTCTTTAGCACATTCTAATGCTGTGGATACAGAGGAGTTTATTCCACAGGTACCATAGCAGTGTGAATTTAGACAGTGAGAATTTAGTATGTATTTTCACTTTGATTTGGCTTGTATCTATTAAAGCTAACGTGATCCTGACTAAATGTTACAAAACCATGCATTTTGACAGTTCTTGTTACCAGTTCATGCACCAAAGTCCTTGTAAATATATGTAGTAAGGTTAAAAATATCCCTTTCTGTAGGCTGGTTACTGGAATGAATATGAAAGATTTGTGCCAACATTAGATCAGCTGCCCTCTAATGACACTTCGTCTGTGGAGAACAGAACCATAGTAGTCACTACCATCCTGGTAAGTTTAATGTTCTTAGCGTGTTTGTGTTTAGGAAATAAGATGCACGGCTCCTGAGATATGTTAAACACCTTGTCAGGAGTCTGATGTTGAATACTGTGTTACTTCAAGTGACTGAAAAGTTCAGTATCTGCCAGAGATTTGCTGAGGGCTTGACACTGCAAGCTTCTATGCATATCCTTGAGATTACTCACGGGAATCCCACTGAGCTCAACATTGTGCTTTCCTGCTTCTCAGACACTTGAATGCCATCAAATGCCTCACATAAGTTAAGTTATGCATGTATGTGACTGCTGGCAGGATCTGGCCTTCCTGCTGTAGGGTCAAATCTTGTACCCCTCACTCAGGTACGGCTTCTGTAAACTCAACCCCTGTGGACTGAGGAAGGGTGGTACAATGAAGCCTATAGAGAACTGGATATGCTCTAGCACTGGGATTAAAACTATGTATACGCACGAAATTCCAAAGGAGTAATGCTCTTCATGTGTTTCATAAACAGCAATACCTGTGTCAGTCCCATTGCTTCTAGCAAATGTGTTCTGTGTAGTATTGTTTGTAACTTTTATGTCTGTTACGATTCTACAAAGCATGATCCAATTTTATGCTCTTTCCTGAAGCATTGTGTTTTATACTCCTATGAAGTTAGCAAGATATAATCAGCATTTCAGTGAGAATTTTCCGAGAAGACTAAGGGAATTTAGTGGAAAAAAAAAAATGCTGCTGAGGATTTTAGCCTAGATTCCCTTAGGCTGCTTTGAAAATATCCCCATCAGAGCCCCATCCTAGGCCATGGGGGACTTAGCAAATAATTTTGCTGCTACAAGTGTTGGGTACGTTCTATAAACACTAAAAACTGAATTATTACTACAGTGATGCTATTTGACTGTCTACTAACCTAAAAAATGAGGCCTAATCCTGCGGACAATAGTGCAACTTTGTTAAAGTGGAATAGTCCTGTTGTCTTCAATGGGTCCGTACTAGGATTAAAATCTATAGTATGTTTGACTGTAGGATCATGCCAAGGATTTTTAAAGTGTGAAAGTCTGTCTGCCTAATTTCTGTACCAAAGTAGGAAATATTGTAAATACTTGCCATTAATATAAAGTAAGGATCGTAACATCTCTCATTTTGTATGTTTTAAAGCTGTGTTTTACATTCATAGACTTTTGATCTTTACTTTTGTTTCAAAGGAATCACCATATGTAATGTATAAGAAAAACCATGAACAACTAGAAGGGAATGAGAGATATGAAGGATATTGTGTAGACTTAGCTTCTGAAATAGCAAAACATGTTGGAATAAAATACAAACTGTCAATTGTTGGAGATGGGAAATATGGAGCTAGGGACCCTGAGACTAAGATATGGAATGGCATGGTGGGTGAACTGGTCTATGGGGTAAGTTTCTCTTAACCTTCATTTTCATGTTCTTTATTATGAAAAGTTATGCTCGAAGTTAATAAACTGCAAAATAAAGATAATCTGTTTGAATACCACTTTTAAAATTCTAGATATTTCTTTGTAATGCCATTTTTTTATAGCCTAGCTTTCTAATCATGCCATTAAAAGAAAGTGTCACTGTTTTTAATCACTGTTCTCCAAATCAGATTCCACCAAACATTGAAATTTGCACTGGGAAAATTTCAAATTCCTTATCTACAGCATCTTATCTTCCAGTTTGCCCTTCACTCACTGCTCTTGTTCTTGCTACATCTTCTTTTTCTCGATCAGTCCTGTAAGTGATGGGGGCGGCCCCCAACATTAAAGGTGTGAACTTACGATGCTGAGCCTTGTTAGATCATTGAGGTCAGTTTTTGTTTGACCAGAGACCAAAGACTCAGCACCATGCTTGCTTTTTAGCATAAGAGGCAAAACAGGCCTGAAACCACCCACGTTTTTTTCTCTTTAAAAATCAACTGTCAGACACACACAAAAAATCTAATTCATTATATTCTTCTTTATATTCCTATATTGGGTGTATATTGCTTTCTTTAGTAAGAAGAAAAACAGTCTGGAATTGCCATTTTAGAAACTTCCTTGAAAATGCGAATTTTGGAATGCTGATACAATAAGCCAGATGGAAGGGGGAGAAAGTTGGCTTTGCAGAAAAGACTTTACAAGCTGATATTTCATCTTTGCTTTTTTTTTTCCCCCAAATGCTAATGAGATGATTTGCGATTCCACCCAAATCCTCTTTACAGTTTATTTTTAACAAGCTTTCCTTTATTAAAAATATCTGTACAGAAGTGAATGTTTCCATTACATCCTTTTGTTCCCTTGATGAGTGTAGTTTCTAAAAGTCACCTCAAAATTTCTCTACGATAACATCATATCATCATCTCTTGCAAAATGTGTGGTGAGATAACTCTTTTCAAATGAATTGGTCTTTTTTAAAAGTAGTTGCTAGGTTTCCAAAATTTTTTTTCCTCTGGGGTCCTAATCCTTTATTCTATACTTTGTAGCCTATCTGACTGAAAATATTTTATGTGAATGACAATGATTTTGTGGTGTTGTATTAATGGGAGGAGCAAAATCTATTGATGAACGTAAACAGGGCTCTGGATCCTGGGGTTGTATCTTTGCTTTCCTATTGCATTGAAGTTTGACATTATCCAAATCTTTGAACATCAGTGCCTCAGTTCTGTGATTTGGGAAAACAGTATTTCCTTTCTTGGAGAATACAAGTACATTAAGAACATCTGAAGGAAAGGCTTAGTTTAGTTTCAAGCATAATTGCATTGCAATGAAAACCTAAACCCTCGGTTTCCCAGTGTGTGGTTCAAGAAATATCAAGAGTATTAGCTGTAATTGGGTCCTTTTGATATATTTGCAAGTGACAAGCAATGAAATAGTTTATTCACTTAAAAGAAAAATCATATCATACACTAAAGACGTGACAAAGAGAATCTAAAATTACTTCTAACAGCCAGGGCAAAAGGACCATCTATGCCAGAGGAAGAAAGGTGCAATACGGACCACTGATTCTGGGATGGGAGTCAAGTAGGATTAGCCTGTGCAGCTGCTGAGCAGTGCAAGGTCCATCTGTACGAAGGGCCACCTGAACCCAGCCTTTGCTTGGATAAGCAGGCTCCCTACTGCAGCCTCTTCCCTAGCTTCCTGGGATGAGCCTCACTCAGAGCTTGCCTCCTGAGCATCAGATTGAGCCCTCTGGCCCAACCGCCCCTCTCACCTGCCCGCATCTGCAAAGTACAGCCTCACGGGCACCGTTAACTATACTTTAAAACAACCCCAAATCCACCCATGGTGGTCATTTTCCCCACAAAAAAAGGTCTGTTCCATTCAATTCTGACACACTTTTCACCCATGCTTTCTCATTAATGAAAATTTGAGGATTGTTTCCCTCCCTGCCCCCCTCCCCCCCTCCCCTTGCACGCTGTTACTGAAGCCTCTTAACCGCAATGCTCAATTATTCAAAGGTCAGATGCATCCCTTGAGGTTTGACTGCAGACCTGGGTTAATGTTGATGGCTCCGCGCTGCTGAGCAAGCTCCCATCCTGCTGAGCTGAGCAGCCAAGCTGGAGAGCTGTGCAGAAATCCACCTGGCTTTCTGCTAGCAAGGGAGCAGCCCCTGGCCTCTGAGCACAGACCTCAGAGCCCCTCAGGCGCTTTCCCAGTCCTGTTTGCCAACATCATGAGATATCCTTGGCCCTTTCCTCCAGTTGTTGAGAGAGGGCTGTGTACAAAATTCACAAGGATGTGCAAAAAAACCCTTTGAGGAGGAAGAGTACTCTAGAAGTGCTAATTATTAGGAGCAACTGTCTCATTTACGTGCTGACTTCCCTTTATCTCTCCAGGGCTTAAAACTCTATTAGGGATCTAAAACTGTACACTTCCCCTAATGCCCTTGCGAGCCTTGTCTGCAAAATGACTGTCATATTTGACTCTTTCAGATTCCATTTTGGGAAGACAAGAGGAAGATTAGATTTTAAATGCCTTTATTAGCATGTATAGAAGATAGACATGGGGGAATCAAAGGGGCCTGATTGGTTTTGGTACCAGTTACCCAGCAGCTGAACTGATCTGTGGCAGAAAACAATCTTTTAGATTGCATTTGTCTCAAGTGTTTCATCTGTCAAACGCAGAACATTCCTGACCCAACAAGCATGCCACTGCTGCCCACACTGCTGGGAAGTCTTACCAAGTATTTTTTAAACTGTGCTCTTGGATAGACTCATGCATACAACCCTTTTCTAAAAGTGTTCTTAGCACAGCCATAGGAAATGAATGACTTGGAGCTTTCATGCCAAAACCCTAATTAACTGTAATTAATGTTTAGTTTGTGCCAGTTCTTTATTGTCATTACTCCTGCTTTCTGCAGGATGCAGCATGCAGCTGGGAAGGTGCAGCCAGGTCCTCACAGCCTCCAGAACCTATACAGGAGGGGTCCGAGTAGGGAGGATGTGGGGAAAGAGAGGAGGAATGGGGTGGTCCAGCACTGCAGGCCCAGGTGACCAGCACAGCCCTGACCAGAGTGCAGGGCTAGTCTGAGCTCAGCACCAATGTGGCTAACTAGGGCAGTCCCAGGAGCCACACATCACCTGGGACAAGCACACTAAAACATTTTCCAGTGGAGACTTTCTCCCCCCCCTGCCCCCCATAGTACTTCAGGGCTGGCTGGAGGGCACAAAGGCCTCCTGTGCTGTCAGCCAGGTCGACCTCAGCTGGCCCTGCTTGGACCTTTTGGTGTTGCTTTGCACCAGGCTGTGTGAAAATCTGGCTGCAGTGCAAGACTTGCTCTTGGCAGCATCGAGGTGGCAGCCCCAGATGCAGGGAGTGCTGGCCAAGCAGGTGTCCCCAAATGGCTTTGCTTCATACCCAGAGCCCAGAGGTCCTGACAGAGATGAACCAGCAGTGAGGCTTTTAATTTGTTAGCAATTACTAGAAGTTGATAACAATAATTCTATAAAAATTTGACATCGGGAATGAAAATTGGTCAATTCTTTTACAAATCCAAAAATGTCATTTTAGGTGGAACAAAACCTTAATTTTGATCTTTCACTCTAGTGGTATCAAAATTAGACTTTTCCTTCTACCGCAAAAATGCTAATGCAAGCACTACTGTTTTTTAAACTAAGAGAAACTTCTCAAACATCATTAAAATATTTGACAATAGCAAAGTCAGTAGCGAGAGCTGTTTTCCTGGGCATTTTACAAGAGTATTTTGCATTCTTAACTGAGACTTGAAAAATTTTAGAAGAGTACTTTTAATTCTTAACTGAAATTTGAAATATATCAAGTTAAGTTTACCTAACACTGAAGTGTTTCCACATCTATACATTTTTTCGTTTTAGATGTTCCTGGTGCAGAATGGTGTCTAGTTCAGCCATCAGCGACCTCTAGGGTCTGGACGCCAGGGAGCACCAGGACCACTTTATCCCACTCCCGTGCAAACCTAAAACTTGCCGTGCACACGAGCTGTATTCCCCGTTAAGATCTATGGTACATGCATACTAAGGAAGCTAAATAGCATGTAGTTAAGACATGAATTATTCTCATCTCCCTAGACAAATTACCACCCCATCCCAGCACATCCTGGTGCAACTCACCCCAGCTCCAGGGCCTGATCAGACAGACACCTGCCTTCCACACAGTTACAGCAGCTAAACCTTTCTCCATTTGTGAGTGAGCCGCTGTTTAAATCCAACTAACAAGGCAGGTGCTGCCCTCCCCAGTCGGTGCTAACGAGCTGCCCTCTGCCAGCACCACCGCAGCTGCCCCTCCTGGAGCAGGGCTTTGTGCACGGGGTTCTGTGCCCGCCCGCCGCCAGCCTTTGGCACTGTGCTCCTCTCCTCTGCAGGCTTTGATTCCTTCCCGTCTCAAAGAACGCCGCTGTTCTGCTTTCACTGTGCCGCTAGGGAAAGCTCCCTCCCCGGGCCTGATGCTTTCACATCGCTGAGGCTAATTGAGAGTAGGCTGAACACGTCTTTTAATTGTAGCTACAAATGCTCTGGGAGTGGAAAGAGCGGACAGACCTTACAGCCCTTAAAGCTCCCCTCAGGTGACAGAAAGTCTTTGTAAGAACCTTTCAATATGTAAAACAGCGCCAAAGAACGAAGCCGGGATGTAAAGCTGAGGCGGTCCCCAGCCGCAATGCCTCCGCTGCCGTTGCAGCGACGCTGCCCGCTCCTGTCCCTGCCCAGCTGGGCCCACAGCACGAGCGCTCTGCCTCTCACAGCAACAGCAAGACCATGACTGCCATGGAAAACCTAGGGGTAGCAGCTGGGGGAAGGCTGATGACACCTCCTCAGAGCGTTCTTGCTGGTTTCACCAGGGTGAGTGAGGCCCATGCAGCGTGGCTCCCAGCTCCAGCTGAACCACGCCAGGTTAACAGGCACAGGCTGAAAGCAGACCTGCCTCCACTCCTCTGCAGAAGACAACTGAAGTTTCTCGGGAGGAACACTGTGCATCCAAATTAGGCCTGTTTTGGACAAGGAATGCACTTAATGTCGACAAACTACAGCAGGCAAGGCCAACTGCAGTTTTAACACCGTAAAATGAATTTTTTCATGGCTCAGCTAATGTGCAGTACAACTTCAATGCAGCGTGTTGCTGCACTGATCTCAGCTGCTTGTTTCTACATTAGTGTGAGCAAGTGTGTTAGAAATAGTGCTCTCCTGGCCTGGCCTCCCAGCACACCCTGATATCCGGGGTATAGTGTGCTCCACTGACAAGGTAGCTATCAGGCACCGCAGGTGAGGTGTTGCTCTGTCAGACATCCTGCGCTGACAGTCTTACACTGCGCAGTCAGCCGTCTTCCCAGCACAGTGTCATCTCAGAAGCATTCAGCACCTCTGGATTGCCTGGGAGTTTGGCTCCCAATGGAAATTGGGCAGTGAGCACCAGGCACAGTGTTCCTTGGTTTTGGTGTGAGCGCGGGCTGCACAGTGGGTGCAGCCAGCACCAAGTTTCTTGGAAAGCAGCACACTGGTGAAGGAATTCTTCAGTTCTACAGGCATGAGCAACCAGTAACATGTGCCAGCAGGAGCCTGCCTCTTATCTCTTCCTACGTCTAGTGCTTGTCTTTGAAGATAGTGAAACTCATCTTCAGGGCTGTAAGCAGATTTCCACCCCACCTTTTGGATTACAGAGGTGGAACATCTTATCACTTCTTCTCTGCACGGAAGGATATTTCCATTTAGTATTTTTCTCCCTCCCCTTAAGAGCCTTGAGATATGCAGCCCCCTGGGGTCATCTTTGAGCAGAGTGGGCAGCGCTCCGTGCTGCATGTCCTCCCTAAATCCATCCTCCCACACTGGTAGGCAGAGACAGAACAAGCCTCAAAGGAATCCATGACATTTCTCTCCCAGCTTAAATGCAGTGAGGATGATGTTTGAAACGCCATTAGTCATGAGTGATTAGCAAAGCTCAGTTGTTGAGGATCTTAACTGCCCCCCCTCCAACTCTGCACAGGGAAGGGCATGTTTGCGGTTCTGTTATGTTATTTTTAATCTAGTTCAATTTTTATGGGTTCTGCTTTTCTGGAGCCGTAATAAGAAGAGAGGTTCACAACCATGCTGCAGTTATTAATGATCTGTGGGGGTGCTTAGAGCTCTTCACAAGCTCTCCATTTCTAATATTACATATCTAGATAAATAGGAAGTGAGTGCTCTTATTTTAACTTCTCTGGTGTAACTAATAGTTGGGAACGAGGCTCAGGTGCTGCAGTGTTGCTGGGCTGCTTTCAGTGCCAGAGTTGTGGATGGTTTCCCGAGATCCTATGTCTGAACCCATGCTGGCTCCCTTTGATGAAAACAATTGCTGTTGTATTCATCAAAAAGACCAGAGGATGTTTATTTGCTGGTGTTCCCAATATGCTGAATGCCTACCAAAAATGGTGGGAAAGCAGGAAGACTGAAGTGTATTAGAAAAACAGGTATTTATATTTCTGCTAATATTAATGTAATTTAAAACCATTTACAGAGAAATTCATGCTTTGTGATATCAATGAGGACATGGTAGCAATCAGGTGTTTAAAAACTGATTTGTCAGTGCTAAACAGAGCATGAGCTCCGTAATCCCACAGACCCCACAGGAGTACCCTGCATGAACCCAGATGCTCATGAAGGAGATGCAGACTTTATTGCACGCTGCATCAGCACTTAGGAAGAACTCCACCGTGTCTCCTTTGGCAATTAAAATATTACTTTGGGAGAATTAAATTTCTCTGAGTCCAGGAAAATGCTACAGCAAATAATGGCACCTATGGCTGATCCAACCTCCTGCCTGACGAGCTGTCCCACGGCTGATGGCCTCGCACAGGCAGCGCGGCTGCTGCCTCCCACCCCAGCTTCATTTCTTGAGCAGTCATTGCTAGGGGTTCTGCAGAGGTCCTCATCCACTCAGCTTACTCTAACAAGGATTAATTTGTAATTACCTCATTAGTTCAACTTGAAATACAGTAGCCGTGGTCAAAGTGCTTAGTCTTCCAGCCAGCAGTGGACACTGACTGCATTTAAAACGGATGTCCTATGTGTATCTTATACTGACCGCAGACATTTAATGTTTAACAGCAGTTCAGTAAGCAGTAGCTAAAAGACAAATATGTGTTTGGGGAGAATTCATCAGCAAGCAAGCTGCAGAATCATGCAGTCCCTTCCCTACACTCTACCCGTGCTCCCTCGGGTCTCTCTATTACTTCGGTTATTAACTCATTCATCTGCAAAGCCAGTGAACACCCAGCATCCAAAAGCAACTGGCACTTCTAGTTTCTACATGCATGCCACGATAACATCATAGATTTTTGCAGCAGGCGACCACAGATTGGGTGAGGGTTTTCTCCTCAAGGAAAGCAGTCACTCAAGGGGAAGGGCAATGTCCTGGTACGCATGAATGTCTAAAGGAGCTGAGGAGGGCTATAGCAAAGTACACCATGGGCCATGGTTTCCAAATGGCTTCCTTATATGTGTGCATGTGGCTTATTTGATTATTCCAAGCCATGAGTTTGTACACATCCCTCATAGCTGCACATGCAGGTACAGATTGCTAGGAGGCCTTCCGGAGGGACTGGAGGAAGCCTGGAGATTGTGTATGCGCTCACGGGGAATGCAGGCAGGCCCAGCAGGGCCGCCACTGGCCTCAGCTGTGCAGCACCCAGGGGTGCCTTGTGAACCAGGGCTGAAGCATCTGCTGGTATGGGGCAGAGAGGCAGAGATTGCCTTTACGAAAGGCTTTGCTATTTCTACTTATAAAACTTCAGATTAAATTAAATTAAATTAAAATCTGCCACCACAAAGAAAACTAAACAAAACAATAAAACTTAACAACTTAGTAGATTGGGAAATCAGACCTTGTCAAGTGTATCGACATCAGGTTTACATAAAGCTATATTAAATTATTTTATGGCAGAGATTTTAATCACTTCTTATTAACATTTACTATTAACTTGCATTCAAACTTCTACTTAATTAGGATTTATTTTTCTGTCAGAAGGACATACACACTCAGTAGTTGGAAACAAAAGTCTGTTTTAAAAAGGTACACAGTGATTTAGTATCTGGTAAGTTAAGCTTTCCCTGAGAATCACTTTTTCCTTATGAAATTCTTAATTATCAATGAAAGGCCATCTTTAGGAGAATCAGCATCATGAATAATTACAGACTGTTACAAAGTAGGCAGAAGATTGCGAATAATGCATGTGGACTCTTGCAGTAAAATGTCTTCTTAAAATGCAGAACTTTTTTTTTTTTCTTTTTTCTTTTTTTTAACATTCTAGTCTCCTCCATTGCAATTTCTGACACCTGCTTGAGTACTTTGCCGAATCAAGGCTAGGTTGTCTAAACAGCGTGACTCAAATCTGGTACAGAAATACAGACACAATTATATATATATTGAAATTCCATTATGGAATACTATTTTTAATCAAGTAACCAAGTTATTTTTAGTGATTGATTTATTTATTTTCACTTCACATTCTTACCTTCCCTTGGAATTCAGGAAAAACATAAGGACTGAAATGAAAGGGTGTTGGTTTCAGACATTATCTCATTGCAAATTGCCCAGGTGAATGACAGTGCAATGGGATGAGATTGTGCTTCTGTATGATTCATCCTCAGAACAAGGTCTATATTGCAGATCTGTAGAGTTGAGATTCTGTGTAACAGAATGACATAGATAATATAGAAAAATACCGCTTTGCTTTTTCCCCAGGTAATCTAGGCTATTTACTTCTCAGAGATTCACGGATCTGTATTACTGCTCTTAGTGACCACAGAAGGGACAGACTGCCTGGTTCCTATCACCCCACTATCCTTCCATCATCTTTCCTTTATTGTAGTGGAGTTTCAGAGGAATATATAAATTATAGTGCCCAAATCCAGCTGAAATTCTATGAATAATTACTTATCTTAGGTTTATCTGGACTAATCAGCAAGGCAACAGAATTTGCTGGTAGAATGTAAAAAAAAAGCATCCAAATATAACAAGCAGTTTGTCCAGAGTCCTCAAGACAGATGGACAGATACAGGCTGTTACTAGAAAATGACATAGAAGTCAGAAGGCAAGTGCTTGCTGTGTTGCCATGTCTACCTGGTATACAAGGACACACTTGTGCAGGAAGGAAAAGGGCATGCTCTCACACTGGCCCAAGAACTTTTTGTAACTCCTCCTCCTGGAATTAAAAATGTATTAATGTCAAACAACTTTTTCCTAACTAAAAAGCTTAAAAAGCCATCAAACAATCCACATAAATTTGAAATCCTTAACACAATAGTTTCTTTTTTGGTTGTTTTTCTTTTTTTTTCCTATGATTTATGTATGTTTTTATGTGTGAAACACTGTTCATGACTGAACTGGACTAAAAATTACATTTTATATGTGAAATATAGACCCTGTACATTATCCTGAAAATTACAACTTCAGTCGCAGTTTCATTGTCCAGTTGAAATAGAGTTTACTCATCCATTTTAAATGACCAGAAACATAAATACACATTGTTATCAATCTCTTTCTCTTTTGAGGCCCTTGCACAGATTTGACTGTATTTTTTCTTGTTAATAATTTTCTGTCAATGCCACATATTCCTTAATCAAATTCGGTGATTGCCAAATAGGTTGAAAAGAAAATGCTTCCTACTCAGTCTTGTAATTCATCATCTGATTCATTAACCTGAAATTCTAGATTGTGATTATCTTGCAACTGTTTTGTAGCTAACTTGGCCTTGTTTTCCCTTTTCAGAGAGCAGATATAGCTGTTGCCCCCCTCACCATAACATTGGTGCGAGAAGAAGTCATAGACTTTTCCAAACCTTTTATGAGCCTGGGAATCTCCATCATGATCAAGAAGCCTCAGAAATCTAAACCGGGCGTATTCTCTTTCCTGGATCCTTTGGCTTATGAAATTTGGATGTGTATAGTCTTTGCTTACATTGGCGTCAGCGTAGTTCTTTTCCTAGTCAGCAGATTCAGCCCTTATGAATGGCACTTGGAAGACGGCAGTGAAGAACCACGTGACCCTCAGAATCCTCCTGATCCTCCCAATGAGTTTGGAATATTTAACAGCCTTTGGTTTTCCCTGGGTGCCTTTATGCAGCAAGGATGCGATATTTCTCCAAGGTTTGTTTCATATCACTCCATCACCTTTTTGCATTTTATGGTCATTTTCTGATGCCATGGTGCATATATGTTCCATTTTCAAATTTATTTTTAATTCTAAATTTTTTGTTTTGACATTTCATTCAGTGCTAAGCATCATCATCGAGCCACTATGTTTGCTAACAGTCACCTCCAGCGTGAGTGGCATTGCCTTATAATGCTGTTTATGCATTTCTGCCAAACTTATATACACCATGTTAAGGCTGTAAAATGCATAGGGTTTTCCGTTTTCAGCAATGCTTGGAGGGCTACCGTGTTTTTGCTGCATATCTCATTTTACGGTCATCTCCTTGATGCATAAAACATATTATGCTTTGCAAAATAAGAATTATTTATTTTTTAAAAAGTCACATGCAACAGCACTTTAAAACACCTCCACTGCCATGGCTTCTGCTAGATTTTTGTTGTTGTTGCTGCTTTCTTTTGCACCTCATTTCTCTAATTTTGTTCTTCTTGACCCATCCTTTCATTTATTAGTAATTTGCTTACGACTGTGTTTCATATGTTCAGATCTGCATGTGCACCTGTCTATCAGCTATTGCATACTGTCCTGTATGTGTCGTCATTAAATCTGGTCTAATCCATCGTCCCTGTGCTCGTAGTCAGTGTGGTCCAATAAGCATTGCCAGTTTCCATACTTTTTATTCATGAAGACAGTCTTTCTGATTAAGGCTTTGGTAAAGTATGTTTGATATTAGTTCCAGTTTAACAGAGAGTGCTGCTAACTATTGTGGAATTGTATTTCTCTTTCAAAAAAGCACTTTGAAAGCCACCAGAGAATAGTGAAGTTCTCTCTAATTGAACAATGCAAACCTCAGATGGCTTTTCAATAGTACATACGTTACGCTTCTACACGTACACTGCTAAAATACTTTGGTGACATGCCTTTGATAAGCAGTCGGATTACCTACATGTAGTTTCTCAGTGATGGAACATTAATTCTGTTTTGTATGAAAATAATTTTAAATCCAGTTTACGGCCATTTTAATTATTAAAATGCCTGTGTAGTACAAACAGGGTGCAGGATAACAGGATAAACAGGATAAAAAAGTTGCTAGTCAAATCAAGAGAGACGGGTATTTTGACCGAATGCTTGTCTTCAAAATGCACATTGGTAATTTCCACATTTGTGCTCAAAAGTTACCAGGCTTTCCTGAGCTAATTAGTGGAAGACCTTTTGAATGGTCTCACTGCAACAAGTGACAAAATCTCATGGGAGGAAGTTTCACGGAGAGTACCAAGATTTTTGGTTAGAATGTAATAATGATTCTTCAAGGTCACGGTTATTGTACATTTAGATCTCCTGATTGCAGCAAAATCCAGGATTTTCAGAGATACTGGCGTGTGCCTGTCAGTATTTGATGCAAGTCATTCATGTGTTTCAGAAGCTTTGATAGCAGCAGTTAGATTCCATATGTAGGTGACAGATGTGTATATATCCTACATAAGGCACGCATGTGGCTTTTTTGCCTGGACAGGACCCTGCACTATTGTTCACAGTTCCCAGTTTTCCAGTGTGCTGCCTTGCTGTACCTCTCAGCCTTCTCCTCATGTTTATACACTGTGTTTCTGCTTTATTCCCAACTTCTGTAATGAAACTTTGCCTTTCTTTCTGCAGTTAAAGGTGATGAGTAGTGCTAGCATTTAAACTGCTGTTGACCATGTGTGTGTCCAATATAAAAGACCGGGAAATAAGCACTGGGACATCACATGGAAAGCTGCAGGCATTGCGCTGTTTCCGCTAGGTCTGTTTATTGACAGCAAATTGAAGTCCATAGGATTTTTATTAAGCTCTCATGTGACTCTTTGACATGTTCGGCCATTTACTTTATATAACAAGTGGAACATACTCTATTTTTTTTCAATACTAACATGATAAGTGCCTTGGAAATACCTACCAGAAAAAGAGTTAGCAGTAAACCCATTTATTTTATCTGTCCATCAGAAGCTCTTAACTCAGTACCAGCACATGGTCCTCATTAGAAGACACTGTCTGGCTATTTTGTTATCTTCCATGATAACGGATTCCAGGCAATTATGCGCACTGTCACTGGGAAAAAAAAAGAAAAAGAAAAAAAAAAAAAAAAAGGAGATTGAATACCTTGGTTTCAGTTCTAGAAACACCATTCCTTTGACTGATATGTTGATTTAGGTTTATTTAATGTCAAATTTCTTCTCCATCTAAGAAACTATTCCCAAGTATTCCATTCTGAATCCGGATCTTTGTAAGGTTATGCCATTCACAGTACATTGACTATATGAATGTTTCGTACTATTTTATTGCCATTAATAGGGGCTTCATTCTTCCATTGTGAGTTTTGTCTGAATAAATTTCTTATTCAAGAGCATACAGCACTTGTAGAGAGATGCCGACAAGCAGTCTGGAGAGATCACTTTTGTACTTGCTGATAAAGGCTCTTTCAGCTGCCTTTGTGTGGAACAGCTGTGACATCTAATGACTAGTTAGATCTGTCCTCGGTGAGTATGCTGTGTGGATATTCCAGAGGATATATCCCTGTACTCTCCTCTCTGTATTTAATAGGAGTCATCTCAGCTGAGTCAGAAGGCAGCCAAAGGATAGTGGTTAGCTCATCCCACGATGGAACCAGCATTTGTTCCAGTGGTTTTGTTCCGCTATCAAAGGCTGCTGTGTTTTCTGCTTAGTGAGCTAAAGTATTGAAAATTCACTTTTGATGGCTCAAAAGCAGATTATTAAATTTGCTTTAATGTGTACAGCAAATGGAATCAAGAGAAAACAGTCGGATTTGTAACACTGTTCGGAGGAAAATTATCTTTGAAATCTGTATGAAACCATATATTTTCATTTTGTTCTTTATTCACGCAGAACAAAGAGGCTAGATTAATTAATTGCTGATAGGAAAAGACGGGGTTTCATTAAAAATTATCACAAGAGGTTGGTCACCTAAGAGGGTATATTTCTAGATCCCTATTTTTGTAGCAGAAGGCTCAAGAGACTCCTATTAAAGACCATGGGAATGACTTAGTGGGAGTTTTGGAACGGCAACGAGAGCTGGGTAACTAGGTGCTTCTGAAACTCCCCCTGCCAGTTCCTATGATGAGAGAACAGAGCATCTCAAGGCAGAGCTTTAGATGCTGGTATTTACCGTGTTCTGTCTCAAGTGGGTGCCTCCTGGCCAAGTGGGGCCGGCAGGGAAGACAGAGTGCTTGCTGGGCTGGTGAGCAAAGCACTGAGCTCCTAGCGTACAGGGCACCAGAGGGTGTGTGCTTAGAATGAAAAGGGGGTCTCAGCCAGTAGATTTTGCACTGAGGTTGTTGAAAGCATTTTGTCAATATAACACCCATCTTGTATTGATCATAAGAACCCAATTAAAAATTAAGTAGTGTAAAAAGCTTTTTTTCTGATTGTTATAGGAAATCAAGGATGTTTTCTGGCCATGACTAGAAACAGAATTCAGGCTATTTTGATAAATAAATGAGATTCTGTTTGAATGTATTTTTCTCTTGGAAACTGAATGTGAATTTGAATGTTTGTTTTCTTTCTTTTCTTGTTACTAATTTGCTCTCATTTGACTCCATGCTTCCTTTTAAATTTCCTCTCAAGGTATGCACTCTTCCTGTTTACTTCCGTCTGACCTTGTTTTGGTAATTGTGTCATAATTCTGTTATATCAAGGCTTTGTTACTCCTCTCATTTGTTAACAGTCTAATTCACTTTAAAATGATGTCGTGCAACATATTGATTCATTGAAGTAATTTGGAAAATGGCACTTTGGGATAAAACATTAGTTGCTTGTTTTTAAATTACAACACTGCGCACTTGGACCGGTACGCCTTCATCAGAAAAAGTGGTGCTGGTATTAAAAGCTGTGATTGATTTTTCTATAATTGTTATCTGAGTAACGGAGAAACATTTCTATGGTTCACAGTACAAAACAAGCAAGTATTCTCTTATTGCCAGCCTGGTGGTTACATACTAACCCTTTTTCTCCCTTATCCCTCCACACCAGCCCCTGCAGTGGGTATAAGGAGTCTTCGTATCAGCAGATGGACTGGGGGGAACTGGGGTGCTTTCGGAAAAGGAGGCTGCCAGGCCGCACTTAACTACGTTCTTGTTCTTTGAGTCTTTGTCTGTCTGTCTTTCCTTCAGGGTCAGCTTTGTAGTTTGTTTTGTTTTTCTTTTGCTGCATCCTGTGCTTGACACCAATTACAGCAGTGGTCGCCCAAGGCACTTTGTAGCAGCAACTGTTCTGTCTTCCTTTTCATGCTCATTGGAAGTCTGTGGCAGAAAGAGCTCTGTAGTGACATCCAGTTTTCTTTCAAGTGACCTCAACACTTTTGGGAGCTGCTCTGGTCTTCCCCTAGCAAGACCACACTCTTGCATGTAGGACCTTGGGGAAGTGTCTTCTTCAAGGTACCCAGCCATGCCCTCCTGCCTTGCCTCTCAGTTGTTCTCTCAATTTTGTCCTGTATCTGTCTGCTTGCTTTATGCAGGTTGTAACATCTTGGAGGCAAGACATTTTTACCTTCATCTGTGTTATAATGCACTGTGTGAACATGCAGCTTTACACAGACATTTTGTTGTTACAGCAGTGTGGGACTGCAGGTACAGTGGTTTGGAAAATGCTTCCCTTCTGCACATCATCTTCACCCCAGCAATGCATCTGTGCTTCAAGCAAAAGGGGCAGTTCCTGATGCAAGTATGACATTTCCTAAGGGAAACCACAGGGAGGATGCATGCACACCTTTTTTTTTTTCTTTTTCTTTTTTTTTTTTTAACTGATAGTTCCATTAAATTTGTCTAAACACCCTGTCAAGTCTTTTCTTCATCTTCCTCTTTCAAGACCTACTGTAAAGCAAGAGGGCCACAGGAACCTGGAGATGCCAGATGAACCTGGTCTTGCTGTGTGCAAGTGGATGCTCCATCTCCTTAGTCTGGCTCTGAAACTGTCAACCTTACTACAAGGAGGAAAAATCCAAGTCTTTTTCATCTTGAAGCTGGAAATTATGTAGTGAAAGAGTGAGCAAAAGAGGGATTAATTTCACCTGGTAAATCCATCTGAAAGCAGTATACTGTGTTCTAGTTAGGTGTCTCAGGCCCTCCATGCTCACAGGAGACAGATGGGCACCTTCAGATCTTACCCACACTATAGCAAGTGAGATAAATCTCATTCCGAGGGTGTCTGTCTCCTCTCTGTCTCTGTCTTGGCTTCAAATGAAGCCTTACTCAGTGAGATCAGCAGGCACTGTTGTATGGATGGCTAAAATTAAGTTTTAGTTTATATGAGAGCTTGGTTTGTTGTATAGGGTATCCAGTTTTATGAAACAGCAAAAGCAAGCCCCTAGCTGGTAAGGGAGCTGGCCAGAAAGTTCCTTTGCCATCTCTAAAATCCCAGAAGATGCTCTCTTGATACGTTCCATGAATGTAGAGTGAGGTAAAGAGATTCCTTATCTTACTGCATTATTCTGGATTTGTATTTCTGGAATTTACCTTTGCAGTCATTCTGTAGCCTTGGGTTAATTAGCAGTGCTAAAGCATGGCCCCATCTTGGTACCTGAAAGCCTTTCATCCTCCCAGGAGCCCTTGGGACAGACAGGGAAGCCTCATGTGCTTGGCAGAGATCCATCAGGCATGGTCCTGCCCTGAGGAAGTACATGCAGGCCAGAGCAGAGGCCGTTTCTCACAGCGTTCTCACCTCAGAAGTCATTGCTTCCTGATGGACAAAGAGGTGATTCTTCACTCCTTAGGCTTTCTTAAACCTTGTGACCACCTAAGCCTTGCACGTTTGTATGGACCTGCCACAGGCAAGCAGAGCAGGCTGTAACCCCCAGGTCTAGCCCAAACCTGCCCTTCCAGCAGGAACTGCTGTTCAGTTCCTGGGAAGAAGGGAGTGGAGAACTACTTTACTTTCTCGTAGTTTGTTTCTCCACATTCCTGTAACCTATTCCAGACTGCGCTCTCTGTGTTTATTGTGTTGGTAATATTTTTCTTTGGTGTGTTCTTTTAATGTTGGATGGATTCTTTTTTTTTTTCGTTTGTTTGTTTTTTGGTTTTTGTTTCTTATTAATTTAATGGGCTTTTTTCATGGTTCAGGCGATGTCAGGCTCTTGCCAAGACTGGGCAGTTTACCAGCTCACCTCCCTCGAGCGGGCAGGGTGGGGGCCCAGCACCAGACTTTTTCTTTTTTCCTGTCTCCATCTGTTGGTAGGACAACTTGTACCCACTGTCTGGGGGTGGCATTGAGGGCCTGGAAGGAAACAAACAAGCAGGTAAGAGTTTTCTTGTTTTCTTTTTCTTCCCTTTGCACTGAGAACTGCAGCACCCAGATTCTGTGGATTTAATATAGTTGGGATTGAATCTTCCACCTTCGATATCGGTAAAGAATTAAGGGGAAACATAAGAAATAGCTTTGTCAGCTCCTGAAGCATTTCCTGGACAATATGTTGTATTTGAAAAATGTACACAGCAGTGAATTCCCCACCCAGCTAAGCAGAGCAATGTGGGTGTTCTTCAGCCCCACAAAGTTCTTTTGAGCTAGATGTTCAGTTGCTTTACATGATCTAGATGTCCTGACCAGCAAGCATTTTGTAATTGTATATTAATACATATGGGGTTTTTAAGTCTTTATGTTATTTTTATTTAAAAAAAAAAAAAAAAGTATTTTTCTACTTTCTCCTACATTGTTCTGGTGGTTATAAAGCAGGAATATGCCTGTCCTGAAACAGTGGATTTTAGGCATGCAGATATTAATCAGCATAAAACAAACCAGCTTCTTTCCTCGTTTAAATATTTAGATTCAGCCTTTAATTCCTGCTAGGTCATGATGATACTGGAAATGATACTGGATCGCTTGTATTTTATTCATTTGGATGCTCACTCATGTCTTCTTGCACTTCACCACATCTTACATTTTAAGAGTCAATACAGTAAAAGGTATTTTCTTCTTCAAAGCTGGGCAGTCTCCAAAGAGCTAGCAATACTGGTGGGTCACAGTGGGTGAATCCAGCCAGAGGGAAAGGCTGGCCAAGCAGAGAAGATGAAAGTCTTCTGGCAAAAGTCTGAGCAAGTCAGGAGTGCTCACTTCTCCCCAGTACTCCAGATGGGGTGGGCTCGGAGGAACCAGTTTGTTTGTCCTTGTTTTCACTAAAAGGCTGAGGAGCATGTAGCTAGGTAAGAGCAGGTACGTGCCCATTTGCCCTCCCAAGGAAGGCTTCAGGAGCTAGATCTCAGCGTGTCTCTTCACAGATGCCCAGAGGATCAGGACAACAGAATTGTGCATGTGAATTTCTGTTCTACATCAAAAACAAATGAATAAATCAAGGGATGTGTTTGAAGAAATTTGATGATCTGTGTTTTTCCATAGATCTCTCTCAGGGCGAATTGTTGGAGGAGTCTGGTGGTTCTTCACCCTCATCATTATCTCTTCCTACACTGCTAATCTTGCTGCCTTCCTTACGGTGGAAAGGATGGTGTCTCCCATAGAGAGCGCAGAGGATCTGGCTAAACAAACCGAGATAGCCTATGGCACTTTGGATTCAGGCTCAACCAAAGAATTCTTTAGAGTAAGTTGCATGCTTTAAAGCAGTTCTCTTATGTCTCCATTAGAGATTTTCTAAGCTGTACATGCCTGATACACGGTGCCCCAGTGTTCAGTCATTTGTTTCTCCCTATCTGTAATAGCTGTTCTGATGAAGGCTTCTTTGTGCAATCAGGGTAAGCCTGAGTGCAATATCAAAAGTCATTTTATCAAAAACTGGTAGTTTTGCTCAACCTGAAACATCTCAGGATGGAAAACCTGAGCTCTGCTTTTGCAGGAAACTAGATTTTAACACCAGTTTCTGAGTGTCAGGGTGATGAGCAGTAATGCAGTTGTACACAATATTTAGCAAAGAAAACTTGGAGAAGTGACTGTCTTGACCTACTTGTTCTGTTTGCCCAGCTGGCAGCCATTAATGGCATCCAGCAGTGGTGTTTACTTGCCAGAATAAGCAGGGGGTGGAAGCTTGTGTTGCCATTTCTTTGTGCACTGATGGCTGCAGTTGCTGTGGCTGCCTTGTCACTGCTCACGTGTGTGACTGGGGCTGCATCAGCCAGGAGGGAGGGAAACTTTTGTACCCCAGCACACAATCGTGTGTTCACCTGGTTCACAGAAGTGCTGCATTTGCAGTATTTGGGGAGGGGAGAGAGCAGGGAAAGATGTACATTTATTTAAGATCGTCCTTTCTTTCTTCACTTGCTAAACCACAAGCTGAACTACAGAGGGTGGTCATTAAATGCCTAAATATGACCCCTGACTGCTTTTTTTTTTTCTTCTTTTTTTTTCCCCCTGTATCAGAAAATGTTATGACCTGAAAAGCTCTTTATTTCTGGCCTTTCCAAGGGTGAATGAAACACTCAGCCCTTGCAGGAAGCTCCTGGCTCTCTCTCAGCAGTGCCAATCAAATGCCATTCAGGGCAATAGTTCTTTGTATGGAAAAGTGGTCAGTGCTGCAGGATTAATTACTGCCTATCACGCATACTGGTCAGGTGCAAGTGTGAGGGAAAAGGGAGAAATAAAACCTTGCTGCTGTAGACTGGTTAAATACTAATGACGCCTTGAATTTACTTAAGATTTTGGATGTTTAGGCTTCATGCTCAAATGAAAATAGCAAGTAAACACTGGAAAAGCTGAGATGCCATAAGATGAATAGCTCTGTCGTGGATAAAAGTCTGCACACACGTATGTACGGGTGTATAAATCTGACGTAAAAAGCTAGCAGTGAATACATTACTTAGATGTAATGTCTCTATATACAGACAAGTACTTGCTAGTTCTTACATAACAATGGTGGGGGATGTATTAACAACAGCTTCTTTTTGTATTAAAATCCTACAAGATTAACACTGATCTTCCTAAAGGTGAAATCAGTGTGTAAAATTTTGTATTCTGTTTAATTATCAGCCTGAGACGCTATTATCTGTGTGGAAAAAATAAGCTGAGTGGATCTGTCACAAAAAGTGGCTCAACTTGATTGCAAATACTGGTGCCATTCACAGTCACTGTAGTGCTCTTAGGGGGAAAAAAAACCAACAACAGCAACAACAAAAAAAGCCTTCCTCTGGATATCTCTTTACTGTTAATTCCAAAAGAGTTATTGTATGGAGGTCTTTCTTCATTTAGTGGTTAGTTTGACATAACATGGCAGTCCCTTCTTACTGTGCGATCAAAGGAAGGAGTGTTTCTTGTGAAAATCTACAAAGTCTAGTGAATCTGTGAGTGCTTTGTCGTGCTGTTAGCAGTCTCAGGATGAGCTGTGACTCTCCTAGTGCTTGAAGAAAGCAGGGCTCTGAGGGAGGATGATCTGTCAGGGCTCCATGAGGCACAGGGGAATGGGATGGGAAGGCAGGGAGACGATCCACAGTGCCGATGGGGTGGGATGTGATGCCACTCAGTGGGATCCAGGTGGGCCAGAGCAGGCCCTGAGCGGTGCTTGTCTTTTCTTGGCATTCTCAAGGCACACAACATACTTTCAGCTGTATTAACTTTTTGCAGAGTAATTAATTTGAATAGAGCAGTGCAGCCGCAGAACTGTCATAACTAGAGTCTTCTTCAGCTGATATGAGAAGGACAAAAAAATTGCCTTGTATTAAATGTGTATGTTCACATAAATACTTCACTGTACAGCCTTTATCAACTACCTAATAAGGTGGTAATGATAGCTGAAACTTGAAATAGCTCTGACCTTCTCCCAGTGAGCTCTTCTCTCACCACTGCTGGAGCACCAATAGGAGTGATAGTCTGAGCCCGAAAGAGCCGTGGGTTCTCCTGGATTTGGTGTAATGCTTATTCCCCTTCTGAGGCGTCCCTGCCCATGGTGGGAGTTGGATGATCTTTGAGGTCCCTTCCAACCCAAGCCATTCTATGAGTCTTAAGATCACAGAAAGAGGCTTCAGTGGCTTTCTTTCTTCATAGAGGCACAAAGCTAAGATATTTCTCAAAGATACTGATCATATATTGATCTTAATGGCTGCTGCTGGCCAGCGAAAGGGGCCAGACTGGCCACAGCAAGAAAAAATCTGTAGCTTACAGCCAGATATAACATTGCTGTTTCAAGCATGCACGATAAGTACTGTTGGCATGACATTGCTCTCTCAGTTAAAGCAATCAAGCATATTTTTTGTAGCATTTGCTCAACAGTCACTATTCACTCTCCTCAGTCATTGGTGACTCTCTGTATCACAGAGTATTTGTCCTTGCAGTACATCTAAGAACCAAATGAGCCTTCGTATATATTTATGGCTGTTTCTTGTTTCCGCTCAGAAACATTTTATGTTTTTCACTGATTAGTTTATAAAGGCAGTTAAATGGCAATCAATAGATTACATCAATTCCATTTTGGCTTTCAAAGGGCATTCATCCATACTGAAGAGGAGAAAAACCTCTTCTTAAATATTTGTTCACATACAGTCTCAGATAAGGGCTACAAAACACCTCTTTTTCCTTCCTGCAAACCAGTAAATGACAATACTAGAAAGCAGTAACAGATAGCGGTGTTGCAAATTCTAAGGCTATATCTGTTAGAATTAACATCTTCTAATACATTCAGTTAAAGCTTCAGTATATCTGAGCAGCTCATCAAATCAGTATATCATGTAATCCAAATACAGTCTAAGTCTAATGCTACAGTCTAATAGGTTTCAGACCTCCGATGTGCTACATTCTAAAGGTGTGACCTTTACAACCAATTAGTAATTCTTATGTAAGCTTGGCTGTATTTAAGCTACTGAAGAAATGAGAGAACATGTTTCTAGACATTTGGAAAAAGATACCGATCTTCAATTTATTGTGGTTTCTTCTAATTGATAGCAGATAACTGCATTAAGAGGCTTTTGAGAGACTTCTCTAAGATATATTATAAAGCATGTGCTTGATCATCGACAAATGCAGCTGACCAGCTAGTATGCTTTACTGGAAACCTGAAATTTAAGAAGGTGTCCTTGAGGTTTATCTGATGTGACAAGACTTCAGAGGATGAAATATTGAGATAGGTAGTATTTTGCAAGATCGTGTGTTAGGTCTTTCTCCTTTTCATGGGAAATTGAAGGCAACTCATATCACACCATTAATCACTCTTAACTAAAATTAGAGAAAAAAGGAGGCCTCAAAGTATTCCTGTTCTATTTTAGAACTCTGTATTTTCCTCAACAATGATTTCAAGGTTGTCTGTGACAAAACAACTCTGCTGCCCGACAGCCCCTCAGTGCCTCAGCTGAAATGACTTGCTGCTCTCAAGTCAGTTCCTAATTTTTTTCTCCTGGAAATGGCATCAATTATCAGGGCTGTTAGGAGTTCCAGCAAAAAGGCCAGAGATCCTTTGGATATGATGGTTCCTGCTGTTACAGCTGCTTACACCTACCTGGCACTGATGTTCATTAGTATGGGATAGAGTCTGACACCAGCATTGCTCCTGCTGTTGATAAAGACAAGACTTCAGACTCAGTGCCTGGAGAATTCAAACAGGCTAACAGCCCTCAAACACAGCTTGGATACTTCAGATATTATTTTTAGGATTTTTATTTATTTATTTATTTATTTCAAAATTGTATGAAATTCACAGCTGAAGTTAAGCTCTCCATTACCTCAGGACATCCAGGAGCAATAGTTGACTTGAGGACACCGGAGAGTCTACATATGCTTTCCTTGTGCCTCCCGTGGGAACGCTTCACTCCTCATTGCATTTGGATGGCCTACCAGACACCTCAGTAGTATTTTTCTCTAAATTGATGTTGCGCTAGGAAGTGATACCGTTCTTTTACTCTTTGCGGGTTCACTCAGCGCTTGAAGTTCATTTTCAGCAGTTTTCTCTAAAAGTGATTCCTTCCAGTTCAGGCTCACATCTCAGACCTTTCTGGACTTCATACATACATAAAGATACGATACCATACGTTTTTAAGATGTGGAATGTCCTAGAGTGGTCCTATGATGGTCCTCATTTTTTCACTCCCCGATTACTTCTGGGAAAAGTAATGACGCCTATATGTTCTGAAGCACTAGTGTATTATACACCAGTTATAAGGTAAAGAGCTCATTACTATCCTCTGATAAGGCTATGGGAAGACAAGAAGTATGGGAAATAAATGCTATCAGCAAGCAGTGTAGTTAAGGAGAAGACTTGAATTACAAACCAATAGCTACTGTGTGATTCTTATGCATTCTCTGCAATCAAATGATATTGAGACCATCATTAGAGCCTGTTAAAACCACCATTGTGAACTCTGTACCTGCAGTGCAAAGGGTTTCATCTGTAGTTAAACTCTTTGATTTTTAATTTAAAATTGTATTTTGCTAGGGAAGATGAAGGACTTGTTTCCAGCACAGCATTCATACTAATGTTTTTCTTTTGCCTTCGGATAGAACTATGATTAGCAGTTTTAAGCCTTCAGTGTTCTTGGCATCGAGCAAAACAACGCGGTGATCATAACAAATGCCTGACAAAAATATTGAAGTGTGGTTGTGTTTATGGACTTTAAAGAACAGAACATCACAGAAAAGTGATAGCTTCAAAGATGAGCTGTGTAGATCTTTGATACGCAACGTGGCAGCAATTAATCAGAAAAAGTACTGTGTTTTAACTGCTTCTCAACACAGAAATCTGAAAAGCTTATTCACCCATATATTCTCTCTCCCTTCCCTATTTGACGTAGGTGAGTGTGCACAGATGCTGAGAGATGCTTGCACGTCTGCAGAGATCACCAGCTCTCCATTGCACAGTGATGCACAGTCTGCTTGTAGGTTTTTTTCTTTTAATTTGTTGGGTCTCCCTTCTGCCACATGGCTAACAGGCAGTTTTAAGGATGGCAGGAAATCAAATGTGACATAATTACATAAGAAATGGGTTCCCATGAAGTGATCTAATGTCCTTAAGTCTATGGCTTGAAAGGGAAAATGTGTCCTTATGGGAAGTAAAATTAGCAGCTCATCCATCACCTACTCCTTGGCAAGGAAGTGCTTGTATGGAAGTGGGGTTAAGGTGCCTGAACTATTTCACTGACTTCAACAGAGAAGCCAGGATTCAACAGAGCTCTCAACAAACACTTAATAACAAATATTTGAATAAATCTCTCCTTATCTTCAGTAACAGATGGCATATGCCTACCAGGTCTACTTGTGCTCATTGTTGAGTCTTTCCAGCTTGTGTGCATCTCTATATCATTCAAAAATGATTTTCTCTAAGTCCGGGGTTGCAGAGTACATGGTGCAGAGGAGCTGTGCCCAGGAGCCTGGCAGCGGGCATGGAGCATGGCCCTGGTGAGGCTCAGCATGCAGCCAGCAGCGGGTTAACTTGCAGCCATGCCTGCACCAGAGGAGCAAGCAGAGAGTGCCTGGGGGAAAATCACTTGCTGTTTGAACGTTCTGCTTCTTGGAGAACAGCTATATGGTAATGCTAATGACATTGCTCCAGACACTGAGAACCCAGGATTTTCAAACCTCTCATACTTTACTTTATGTAATGTGGCTGTGTCACATTAATATGTGCTTGTTGGGGATTCATTTAAAATACATGGGTGCTGATAAATTACTCACAGTGCTGCTACCATTGCTTTTGCATAATTAGAAAATACGTTGAGGTTTAGAAACTCTAATGATGTGAATATGAAACATCCCCTCTTGCAGTCCACTGGGGTTTCTCCATCATTGCCTGCATGTTGGCCTGTTCTGACTGGAGCTGAAAACTCATTAGGCCTGACAGCACTCAGATACTGTGCTGGAAACGCTGCTGTTAATTTATTGAGGGCTGAACCCAGAGCAGGGCTGGGCTGCTTGGGTGCACAAACAAGACGAGTCTGCTCCATGCACTGCGTCTGGAAGGATGCTCCTCAGCCTGATGTCATCCTTCCCTCCGTGTGTGCTGCCTCCTGCTCCCCAGGCAGACAGACAGACAGATAGCCATGCTGGTGCCGCCCAGCCTCACTCTCTGCCTGCTCACGGGGCATGGCTCTGCCCATGAATTACAGCAGGATTTACAAAGACAGCTTGTCTCCTGGTGAAGACTTTCATTTTAATTTTCCGATCAGTATTGCAACATGGAAGAATGGATGGCAGCAGTAAAGTGAGGAGATGAATCTAGGCGTAGTCTGCGGCTTAATATTGTGCCAGGAAAGGATGTTTTAAATCTTGATTTACATTCTGCCCCCCAGATTGACGTGTCAGCAAAGCCTCATTATGGCCAGAACGGTGATTTGCTCATCTGTATGGCTGAGCAGCACTCACCTGAAGCAGCTGCAGTACATGATCTGCTCACTGCCACAGCCCAGGACCCCCTGCCCTCTCCCTGCCAGCTCCCCCTGCTCTGTGTGGGGCAGAGCCTGCTGGCAGCACATGGCTGAACCTTCCCTTAATGAATGGGTCCTAGAAGGAAACAGGAAACTGGGTCCTGGAAGCCCTTTGAGCTTCACTCGTCTCAATTGGGAAAGGAGAATTAGATTTCTAAGCAGAAGTTATATCTTCATTAATTTTGGTAGCAAACCAGCATGACAGTATCATCCCAAAACTCACCGGGAAATATTCACCCATTCCTTTGTACTTAGATGCATATATGCATCTAATTCCTGTGAGTATATGGACTAGCTGACAGTCTTTGGCCTTGTTTATCAGCAGCACCCCACAGGTTCATACTCTGTGGACAGGATTTGGCAGTTTAGGGGCTGGGCTTGCTGAAAGTGAAGCGCCCTGTGCTTGCTCACAGCATCTGACCTACTTTCTTCTGCCCAGAATGTAATAAAAACAAGAGGCTCGTGTAATGATGGGATTGATTTTTCTGTCCATATAGGTAAGTAAATTGCTGGCATCACAAGTTATCTGTGGCTAAAAGCTGTGACATTGATCTACTAGGCTGTGCCCTATGACCTTCAGTAAGTGACATCCCTGCTGTCCTGTACGCAGCTGGAAAGGGAACTAATGTGCCCTCAGGCCTTCTCTGAGACCTATTTTTTCCTTCTTAGTGAATAGTTTGGAAATCCCAGGCAGAGGCACCTTAGTAACGATATTTATCATGTTCGTATTCGTGATGTGGCAGCACTAGGCTGGCCTCCACGTGCTTCAGAGCTGGCCTTTGGCCAGGGGCACCAACCACTCCGCTGTGCTCCTTCCCCAGGCAGCTGTGGTTGCTCTGTGTCACGTTTGTGGGGAGCAGAAAGCACTGATCTATGCTTGTCCTAAAGCCTAAGGGAGGGGTAGCCGTGCTGCTGCGGTTTGTCGCACCGGGAGCAGCTGCCCAAAACGGATCTCACAGTGTTCCCGTGGCAGGCAGTGGAGCGGTAGCAGGGCACTCGGCTGGTCCTTTTTCACTCCTGCTGAGTCACTGGCTTCTTAATGGTTCATAAGCTGCTGGATTCATTAGCTGCTGTAAAAGAGCTAATTGCGCACATGGAAGAAAAGCAGTGAATGATGATAATGAAACTAAGGTTCATGCTTAACTACCTAGGTTCCTATCAGTGAGGTGTGCATATATCTAAAGGCAGCGTGTATTATTCAGATTAAGGATCTGTGCTGTTCGTAGTATGGACCTTGGTGTTTTGTGTCAGCAACATCTGCTTGATTTAGGGCTATAAATTTCCCTTGTTAAAGAGCTATAAAGAGCTGGTGAAGTAGAAGAGTGTGTGCTGCGACAGGTCCCTGTCTCGCATGTGCTGCACATTGACATTGCGTTAACTGCGTAGCAGTGCATACTGGGATACACCAAAGTGTCTGAACTGTGCATAGCCTGGGCACGACTCTGAGCTGATGTCAGGTGTAGCTGGTATCCTTCTGGGTCTTCTTCCTCTTCCGTCCACCTGTACCATTCCTTACAATGGTGGCTGATCATGCAACGTTCTCCCACTTCTCATAGCACATCTCTCGTGGCTTTTAGTTTCTTAATCTCTTAGTTTTGAAGACATTTAGTTTTGAAGAAGTGTAACATCAGTGTAATCTAAAATGTTAAAGATACAGACTAAAAAAAAAAAAAAAGAGAGAATATGCAATTAATTTTAAATGTAAAATTGATGTAGGTGAATTTGGCTTATGACTGGATTATCAGCAACAATCACTTGCGAATAAATTTTGAGCTTGACTGCTGGGAAATAATTTACCAGTGCCTGTCAGAAGAAACAGGGGTCCATTTTGACCATTTTAATGAAATACTCCACTGGGTTGCATGGGGCGAACATTTTGGAAAGATCTGTGGGTAACAGAGGAGGTGACAGAGAGGGAAAAACCTTCAGGAATGGGCAAAGATCATCCTCGTAACATACTTTAGCTATAGAGGAAAAGCACTGTTTCTTTCAAACATAACAGCTTTGTGACACTCGGTGGCGGAGGAGCTGACACTGTGTCACTTTTAGTAGAAGTGTGAGACAGGCGTCTGCTCTGGGGGGAAGGTGATGTGGTCAATGGGAGAAGCTTCTGTCACAAAGAGATTTTGCGGAGGTAAATTTAACCAGTGTCAAATAACCATGTGAGAGGTGTTGGGTTTTGCAACATTAGGCAGTTTGAACATGGGAACAAGCAACCAAGGCACCTGGTCCCAGTGCAGCAGAGCTGGGCTGCTGGAGCTGGGTGTCTGGAAGCAGTCAGCAGGTGAATCTGCTGCCTTCCTGCCTGCACATGCTGGGCCAGTTTGGCTTTTCATTGAGGTGCTGGAGCTGAATACATGCACTAGTGGGGAGAACTGGAAGGCAAAGTGAAGTAAAAAGTGGGGACTGGCTCTGCAGGACACTGCATCTTGCAGTGTTGTTGACAAATCAGGGCCTGCTCTATTTATATTTGCAGTAAGGCTCTAATCATGAAAGGACGCTATAATGTGTCCCGAGTTCCAGATGAAACACTGCAAATGTTGCTTTTAAGGAAAAAATGGTAATAATATCCCCTTGAAATCCCAAGGAAATGTGTGTGACGGACTTCTTGAGAGCAGTATCAAAGAAATGAAAGAGGAGTTAGAGTGTGCAGGGAGTTATTGCAGTTAGGAGCTTTGAATTGGCTTCCATCTTTGCTTTTAAGCTTATTTTTTTCTTCTAAATATCTCTTTAAAAGTAACATTTAATGAGAAGGAAAATGTTTTGCTGCCACTGAACCCTACCAGCAGTGCAGTTTTGCCCAACCTTACCTCTCTTGGGAGCATAAATCCTTTGCATGCCAGGCACCTCTGCTGCCAGCCCCCATGGTGGGTGAGTCTTACAGGAGATTCTGATTTGGTTGGTTGGTTGTGGTGTGGTTTTTTTGTTGTTGTTGTTTTTGTTTTGTTTTGTTTTGAGGCAATTGGGAAATTAGACAACCATTTACTCAAAATGCCATCTTTTATTTCATCGCATTTTGTATTTGACCACCTTTAGCTAACTAGTCCTTTTATTGAGTGGAGAAGGTGCAAAATTGGGTCCCCTGGGTAGGCAACACCTGGGAGGTTTCTCAAACACCAGCCCAGGCCTCAGGCTGCACAGAGCAGCTCTGACGCCGTGTGGTGCAGTGGTGCCACTGCCCCATCCCCACTCGTGGGACCTTGGCCACAGCCCCCACCCCGCCTCTGGTCCTCCAAAACCTGTGTGTCTGATGCATTTTTTTAAACTATTCCCACTCAGTGTTGGCATTACTGGTTTATGTTTTTATCTGCTTACACTAGATTAGACCGGTCTGCTATACTCATTTAGTTAATTTGCTAATAACAAGATATTGCGAAAATTCCCACTTGACAGAAGAAGATGTGGGCAATGATGATCATATAGAAACACAATTATTTTTATTAACCAGATCATTCAGAAGAGCGAGGGAGCAAATTAGAAAGCTTAGTTTATCTGTTAAATTTCAAAAGAAATCTGTGATCTCAAATGTTTTAATTGTGGAATTTTGTTTTTTGAATGATGGATGATTGTGTTCCCCCTTTGCCCTTGGAGCTTTGTTCGGACCATTTGCAGATCTGACTGCGCTGTTGGCACTCATCAGATAACTGTTATTATTAACAATGCACAGATGTATTGGCAATTGCTTTTAGTAGTCAGGCCAGCTGGAAAGAGTATGAAAGAACTTATTAAAGACATATTCCGGTGTGGGTTAGAAGATGAAAAGGAAAAGAAATTATGGTTTATCTGTGTAATTAAAGGCACGCTCTGCAGAGGAAAACAAGCAGAAGCGTACTTAGCATATGCACTGTTTTTGAAGGCACACCACTTTATCTAAATGAGATATAGAGGGAGAAGCAGGAAAGCCACATTTTTACCTTCCTTTTGTCCTTTAGATGCCCGTTGCAAATATAAATGGGCAGGTGCATTTGTATTATTTATGTTAAAAGAAGATTAAGGTTGTAAGGACAAGCACCTTGAAAGTAGGACACAGCAGAATTAACATTGCTTATGCAGTCCCTGTGTTGGCCAAGCAATCTGTTTCTATTACATTTCTGCGTGAGCAAATTGCATGAGCGGAGCGGGCAGGCCTGGCTGCGGTTAGCCCCGTGCCGGGGGCTGCCACCAGCTCTTCTCGCACAGCTGCACACCACTGCCCATGGGGCGCCAGGGAGGTGGCAGCCACCACTTGTGGGCAGCTCCCAGAGCCCCGTGGGGACATTCTTCCCCTGCTGCACAAGTGCCCAGCATCCCTTCTGCTCCCGTGCAGACAACCTTGGTCCCGGAGGTGTTCACCTCAAAGCCCTCAGGCTTTCTCCTAGCAAACCACCCTGCCTGCTTGCTCGTAATGAAGCCACATTGCATTGCCGCTGCTCTGATTTCCCGTTGTTGATGGTGCTGCTTGTAATTGGTTAACATTTCTCAGCTCATCAGGAAGGATAATTAAAATAAAATCCTGCCCTCTGTGCTCCTCGCCCTCCATCATAGCAATGCTAGCTGGTGTTTTAGTCTGAAGAACGGTGACGGCAGGATTTACTCCCCGTGAAATGTTTGCGGGCTGGTTGTTAAGCATTGCATTATTCAAAACACATTAAATTGGTCTGAATGAGAAGGAAACGTGTCTCAATCATCAAACTGATGGACATTAACGGTCTCCTGCCACAAGTTTGTTAAATTTGTGCTAGATTTAGCTACTGCGTGCTTCAGTCCTGTTCTGCAAGGAAGGCTGTGGACAGGAAACTGGCAAGGAGTAGGAGGCATAAATTCAAGATAACCACAGCCTGGGCTGAAAGCCTTATATAAATCCTTGGGATTTCCAGACTTCAGAGCAATACAGTAAGCATTACTGCTTTCTATCGACCAAGCAGAAAAGTGTAACCGGCAGTGCCAGATAGCAATGCTTAGGAGTCTTGAGGTGGCTTTAACATCTGAGGGTGGTTTAAATCCCTCTGGAGGGGATGAGGATGAGGGAAGCAATGCATTTCTGTGCTTTTCCAGCTTCATGAAGCCTGTGTGCTGAGCTGGAGGCTGTCAGCATTGGCTCAGTCTCAAAACTGGGAAACCTGAAAAAACATAGGTAATATGTACATGGCACACAAGCAGTTAATTAACTGGGAGTTTTCTCAGCTCATTCCTAACATCTGCATTTGAGATCTTTTAGGGGAATGTGAAAGTGGATTTGAAAAGTTTGATTATTGATTAAGAAGGACTTTTTTGATTGCCCTCATTTGAGCATCATCGTAAGGTCTGCTTCATCTCCTGTGTCATCAACTTTCCATCGCTGCTGTTAAAAGCCGGCTTGTGCCTTGCTGGGAATTTTCAGTAAGCAGATGTTGGTGTTTCCTAACTCTGACTGAGCCCAAAAGCCAGTGCTGAGGATTCGTGTGCAAAGGAGAGGCTTCCTTTACCAACGCTGGCCATGCCGGGCTGAGGAGCCTCCCTCTGGCTGGCAGAATACGTACAGACCCCTGCAGAAAGACAGCTGGGGCCACATTTTTGTTCTGCTGACCTGACCACCCTTCACCTCCCTCCTTTCCTCTCTCCCAGAGATCAAAAATTGCCGTCTACGAGAAAATGTGGTCTTACATGAAGTCAGCCGAGCCCTCCGTGTTCACCAAAACCACGGCGGACGGGGTGGCGAGGGTGCGCAAGTCCAAGGGGAAGTTCGCCTTCCTGCTGGAGTCGACCATGAATGAGTACATCGAGCAGCGCAAGCCCTGCGACACCATGAAAGTTGGAGGGAACCTGGATTCCAAGGGCTACGGGGTAGCCACCCCCAAAGGCTCAGCATTAAGGTGGGTGGAATAATATAACAATATCCATGTTGTTATAGTATTCCACCTACCCTGATGTATTGTGTTGTCATTTTCTTTCTTGTGGATTTTGAGGTAACTTTTAAAGTTTAAAAATCTTCAATATTCCATGGAGTTAAATAAGACGGTAAATTACGGTTTCGTTTATTTAATGCATCCATTTATTTATTTTTTTTAGTGCTCTCTTCGTGTTGTCCTTTCTGATTGTTTGTTGCTGTTTTAATTTTACAGTTCGATGGCTTTTTCAATTTAAATGGTAAAAGCCGAGTTAACCTGCCATACGTGACGAATGTTAACTGCATGATGTGGTGTTCTTGTTACTTTTTTTCTCAAAGACGATTTCCCCATCCCGCACACTTCAGTTTTGAGCAAATGTTATCCTCCATGCCACCTTCCAATATTTAACCCTGTATTTGCTGTACAAACATTTTTATAGCTCCACGTTCTGTGAAATTTTAGCCAATTTGTCCTCTTGTGCTCCTTTTTTTATACGTTACGATTTCCTGAGCATTTGTGCATTTTTCTTACAAGTTATGTTTTATCGTTTCAAGAAATGCTGTTAACCTGGCAGTATTAAAACTGAATGAGCAAGGCCTCTTGGACAAATTGAAAAACAAATGGTGGTACGACAAAGGAGAGTGCGGCAGCGGGGGAGGTGACTCCAAGGTCAGCCTCAATGTCACCACAATCGGGTACCTTAGTGGAGAGTAATCGGCAAGGCTGTTATTATGCTCGCCAAGGAAAAAAAAACGCAGATCAAAACCATCCGAATCATTGCGAAGGGGGAAAAAAAAAAAAACGCCATTTGCTTGCCCGGTAGCTCTTGTAAAGAAACAGCCATGTTTAATGTTGGCAGCAGTTTTTGGTCAAGCCTGCGAACCTCACTGAACTAACAGATAGCAAGCCCTGTGCTGGTGGGACCAGGCCACAGCCAGCCGCTGCGTCCAATCCTAAGCACAGGGCTTCACTCCTCTGTGACACAGCTGAGGCTTAGACTTCCTTCCGAGAGACCTTGTCCACTGGGGATGGCTCCCTTTCCCAAAGCTCTGCTGGGGCTGGTCCCCAGCCTGGGGCTCTGGTGGCCAGACTGCAGGCACAGGCTGCTGTGCCAGGCTGCCTGGTCTCAGAGGTGAGCTGCTTCCTGTGATGTAGGGAAGCTGCTGGCCCAGCATGGGGTCACAAGGTAAGGGCTCAGCAGTGACCACAGCAGTGGCAGTAGCTAGAGCGGGCTGGGTATTATCTGTCATCTTAGTACAGGAATTAGTGAGGAATTTGATGTCAATTACGTTGCTCTACTGAAAACTTAAGCAATGATGGGAATCATCCATTAGTGGTAAGATAACAGCATAAAGTGGTTGCAATAACAGCAATGTATAAGGAACTAGAGCTTGCAGTTTGTGAAGCTGAAGCAAGAGATGTTGTTTGCAGCAGTGAAGGGCGTTAAAATTATTCACTGAAGTGGAAATTAATCTTAAGGAAAGGTTTGGGTAGTTTTGCCCAGAGTCACCTGTGTATGACAGTGACCAGCCTTCTGCACACAGGAGCACTGCACTTGTGTTTGCTGTGCTTTTAAAATGCGGATTAAAATCCTAGCTTCAGAGGCATCAGTGCAACATGTCCATTGGCAAACATGGGCTGAGGCCTCTCCCTACACCAGGCAGCCTGTGTCCAAGCCACGGTCCCTGAGCTGCTCAAAGGAGATCCTATACTGAAGGAGCTAACTGGTGTGCACAGTGTTGCCAGCTGGACGCTGTAGCACTAACAACACTGCCGTCCGTAAGCTGGTAAAGAGAAGCAATAGATAGAATGGGTTGGATGTTGTTAGTCACCTTGGGTACAGGAATTACCAGGATATTTACTTTCAAATACAGTTTTATATTAAAAAAAAAAAACGAGATAAATTTTCACAGTGACACCCTCTTGCAGCCAGTAAAATCAGTTCCTTAAGGAACAATAACTTCTGTTCTCCCTTAGAGAAATGCTTCAGCTTTGGTCAAAGATCAATAATAACAGTATTTTCAGTAAATCACAGTTTTCGACAATCACTGCAAATTACTGCTGCATTCCATTAATATGAGTTGCATGCAGCCGGCTACCTAGGGAGTTACTCAGCTCTTCATCTCTGGTATAGCAAAAGCCACTGCATAGTAGGAAAAGGAGGGAAAAGTTCTCACATCCCGGCTTGTTCAATGCCTGCGTTTGCAGTGCTCAGCAGCAGCCTGCAGAGCTCTCATATGGTTTTTAGCTCTGTGGCTCATCCTTCACACAACGTTTTTATATAATGGTAGACTTGCTGGTATATTAAATGTTTAATATTCTCCTGGGATCCAGCACTGAGTTGTCTAATACTGCCTCCATGGAGGCAAACCTTTCGTACGAGGCAGCATCAATGAACTTCATTGCTTTGAGTTCATTGAATTAAAACCAGGCAACTAATGCTTGCAGCCCTGAGGAAGTTGAAGAGGATTTCAGAAATGATCATAATTAGAGCAGAGTCATTCTTCTGTTCTTGCTTGTGCTGAAGAACCTTTTAAAAGAGCAATGCCATCTATTAGCAAGCTCTGGCCTTGCTCAGTGGGTGCTGAGAGGTACACCAGGACGGAGGAGCAAACATGATGGGCAGGCAGGGAAGGGCAACTTGTTATTTCTGGAGATGAGATAAATCAAAAAGGGCTTTTCTTTACAACAAAATGGCTTTTCCTTCAAGGCAGCATTCTGCGGGCATTTAATCCTGCAGGCTCAGGCTGCACAGCACTTGGACAGGCAGACAGACAGACAGACAGATGCCTTCCTGGCAGCGCACACTGGCATCCTCAGTCATGCCAGCTCCGGGCCCCTCCTCTCCCCTCTGTCCTCCCACCAGAGCCTGGCTTGCCCTCATGCTCTCATCCCATCTACACAGCTAATTGTTTGTACTTGGTTTGTACTGTGGCTTTATTAATAGGGGATCCCATGGGAGTCACTTCGGAGCTGTTCTTTTTTCCCTTTTCCTTCGGAGGAGATACTGAAGGACTGAATGAAGGAGGCAAAACCTGGGAGGACTGAGTGAATTATGGAGGTGATATCTGGGGGTGATTGAATGGCAGCACCTGGGGGCAGAGTCGCTGCTCAGGGTGGCAGTGGGTGGCCACTGGAGGTGACCACATCGGGCCCATTGCTTGCTTGGGGCAGCTTTCTCTACCGGCAAAGCTAACAGAGCCCCTCTCTCAGCTTAGCCAGTAGAGACCTGGGCTTGGGGAGCAGCTGCCTGAGCAGGCCATTGGCCCTGCCTGCCTCCAGTGTGGTCTTGAACTTTAGCTTGTGCTGACAGCCGGAGCAAGTATGTACTAGTTTGCCTGTGCCAGTGTCCATTGCCATCCCCTGGAGTTCCCTCCCATGTTCATCCTCCATGTGGTGCAGCATACAAGTACTACACTGTGGTGCAGGATTCTGAGCTGTAATTGTGACTTTACCTCTTGTTACCACATGTTTCTGGCCACTGGAAAGTCACCCAGTGACTCCAAGTGTCAACGGGATTTTGAGTCCTATGGTGGGAATCAGAGAAGGCACTAAATGGCCTTTCTGGAAGTGTTTAAATCTGCTCCATGACACGTGCATGGTGGGCACCGCACTGCCCCGCCGTGTCCTGGCTGCTGGGGCTGCCCTGGGACAGCCTTCCACAGTCAGTGCTGGGCTCCCTCTGTGCACAGTGGGTGTGTGATGCGCGTTAACATATGTGGGGTGACTGACTTACCTGGTGCAGGCATCCTGTACCTGCATCAACATTTGTTCACTTTGCTCTCTTAAATGAGTGTGAATTCAGGTTCATCCACTGGATTTGTGGCAACATTACACCGCATTTTCAACCTCTTACGTGTGTCAGCTGTGTTCACAGTTGCGAGAGGATGCAGAATAGCAGTTATAAAACAAATGTATTCCAGGAAATATGTTACAACATATTACCAGATTGGAAACTAATTATTTTGTTTATTATACAATCCTATCATCTCATAGCTGAGTGATGGCTGAATAGGAATTTAACGAGAAATAGACGAAACAGGATGTAGGCAGCAGCAGCAGGATGAGTGACTTAAGGGAAACTAATTATTCAGTTGCATAGGAACAATTTTCTGCTAAGATTAATTTCTATAGTTCTGCAGTTGAGACATTTCTTAGATTCTCATACTTTCATGGTAATGCTGAATGACAACCAGCATGGAAGGAAATTGTCTGAGCGTAGCGTTTTACCAGCTTCACATGCCAGGAGTCCTTCCTAATTATTTGACTTAATTTGTTTAATGTATTCTTTTTTAGGCTGATATCTGTTTCGGATTGCATCTGTGAAATGGTACTTGATGCAACGCTGCTTCATTTTTTGGTCATTCCCTTTTAATCAGGAGATTACTTTTGCGGAGAGCTAGTTGAGTCCTGCCCTCGGAGCCTCTCATCATAAAGCACTGCATTTCCCAGCCCTTCTGAGATGAGAGCGGGGCCATTAGTAGATGGGATTCATTCCCCCATTTCTCGCTGCTGTTTTGCTTTGATACATTTGCAGCACAGCAGTTAGCATTTGTGGCATCATTTTTTAAGTAGCATATTTTTAGAAGAAATCTGCTAGGCATCGTTTTAGATGATACCTGACATCTAAAGAGCACCACTGCCAAGCGTGCGGTGCTTTATAGCGAACATTTGGGTTAATGGTGATCTTAAAAAGATGCAGCACAATTTATTTGAGCAATTTGTTGGAAATTACATTCAGCGGCGTGAATTTACTTGCCACTCATTCTGTAGGCCTGGGTTATGATCTGGAAAAAGATGGAATGGCTGGTGAGAGCCAGCGGTGGTGGCACGGAGATCGTTCCCACTCGGAGCTGGGAAAGTAATGAGAAATTATTGCATTATACAAATGAGTGACAAAGCAAAGTAGTACTTTGGTAAGATAATAATGCTTTTGGATGAAGATATCAAAATATGTGCTTAATTGACAGCTCTTATTTTATAGCGTATTAGGAAGTAAAACTGTATGTTTTATATCAATAATGAAGTCTTAGTGCTTCAAGAGTTCATTGGAGCATCTCGTTTAGAGCATTGCCAAGAAGGGCAGGGAGTCTGCCTTGTTTGCAGAAACATCTGTGCTGCTGTGGAGCTCATGGAAGGTGTTTTACTGGGACTGCCACTAGGAGAGTCAGGATGAGGACCAAGGGCAAGCAGGTTGCCCAGGCTGGAAGGAGCTGGTGGACTCAGGGCTGGCATCTGGGGATTGGGAACCTTTTGTTTTGTTTGCATAACCTTTAGGAAAACTGCTGTGGGGAGCTGCTTTGCTCCCTTGACAAGGAAATTGTTGCGGTGGAGCAACCACACATTCTGCTTCACAGCCACAGGAAGCCTCAGCAAAAGGCTTGTGAGTCATGCATTTGTTTTGATAATACCTGTGGTGCTTAAGAGTTGTTTTCCATGAATTTCTTGCATGAGTCATTTATCCTGCATTACAAGTGCCAGTGTGGGGAGAACTGAGGCAGGGCTCCTTGGGCCTGGAGAAGGGAAAGGGGAAAGCAGCAGCTCCAAGCGGAGCTCCCAGGGCAGGAGCAGGTCTCATGTTCTGAACGCCTGCATTCAGCTCCACACTCAGTTCTTTCCTCACCAGTGATAATAATTGTCACATAAAATACAAAGGGAAAAATAAATGCCTCTCTTCTTCTTCTTCAAAGTAATTCTAACCTTCCAACGCTGAGCTCGCATGGAGGCAGGCGCTCTGCGCATGCCAGCACTGTAACTGTGTGTTGCACACCTCTGGTTCATGCCAGCGACACGGCTGTCCCACGGTGCCTGCATGCCTTCGGACTGAGCTGCAGGAGCTGCAGCAGGAGCTGCAGAAGAAGCCATCCCAGGAGGAAAGTAGTTCATAGAAGACGGGGGAGAGAGTGGCTATGTCTAGAGGCAAGAGAAGGAAAAGGTGAGGGGGTAGCCTGCACGCAAGGTAAGTGGAGTCTCTTGCTCATATCCACTCAGGCTAGGAAGGATGCAGGTAATGTCAGAAAGGTCCCACGTTGCTGTGTCAGATGTTGTTGGCTGTAGCATGGCATGAAAGCCCCACTGTCCTGCTGCCCCTGCCTGGTAGCAGTGCTGCCCGCACTCTCCGCACAGCTGCGTCTCAAGTCTCAGGCACTGCAACAAATGAACTACAGTGACTTGTTACGGCTTGCATTTCCTAATCCAATATGCACGTATTATTGCATTAGCACTTGGCACTTCTATTAAATTATGATCCTGTTAGTACAGAGTTTAATTTATTTGAGCTACGTTTATGAAACATATAAATATACTTTCCTAGAGACGGTTGCTGCTGCCAAACACAGACGGCATACTCTCTGCAGAGCAGAGGAAGCTGCGAGCTCAGGTGGTGACACATCTGGCTCTGTACAGGTGTGTTCAGCACAGGTGTAGGTGGTGTGATGATGGCACCCTACAGTCACACTCATCTTCCACGTTGCAGCAAACACAGCACCAGCCAAAACCTAGTTTTAAAATGAACGTCTGATGCCTGCATGGAAATCCCCACAGGTTCCGTGAGGATGCCATGGGTGCTCCATTGTGCCTATAAAAATAGTAAGCAAGATCTCTTGAATTGACCAAAAGAACACTTTTTATGGAAAATTGTAGGAATGAAGACCAAACTGTTGTTAATGCGGCTACTAAATACTCAGTGGGAGCTGTGGAAAACCATCCCCTGGGAGATCATTTGCATAGCTTTCACGTGGCCACTGTGCAGCCTGCACTCAGTGCCCGTCGCAGAGCTCTCCTCGCAGGCAGCTGCTGTCTGAGCAGAGGGAAGAGCCGCCAGGCCACAGATGCCCTCTGTGTCGAAGCAGTCCTCGCAGGCTGCTGTACCACATCAAAACGGCAGCACGAGGCACTGCCTGCACACGCCTTCTGGCTCTGATGAAACTGCTTTGCATCCTGATTCATTCCATGACACCTTTCAATACTGAGAGGCAGAAAACAGGCAAACCATGCTGTGCCCTCCCTGACATCTCAAGTCAGTGACAGCCACTGGGGACACCGTTCTCCAGCCCCGTCAGCAAGGGAACCACATCTGGTTGTGCACTGAGAGCAAGAGTGAAAAAAACCCCTTCTGCTGGAGGATTTAACGCTGTGACTTATGCCTCTGAGCACAACGCCAGCCGTCAGTGTGCGGCGTATTTCTTAGGTGGCTGGGGATGTATGGGGCCTTGAGGTGCCTACTTTTAATCTTCTGGTTTTGAAGGCTCTTTGTCTTTTCAAACAAGACAGCTTTCTCTTCTGTCCCATCCTCTGCCCAGTCATAAAGCATTCCAGTCCCTAAGATGTTATGAACTGTGTAAAGGAATGTTGGAGGTCTGAAGTGGTGGCAGAGTACAACCCAGTGCTTGTTTCTTAAAAAAAAAACCAACAACAAAGACATGCCTGGTGCTTTTTAAATGAATAGTCGGTGCTCAGTGTGAAATACAGAAGGTCACTTTTTGAGGCAAAACATAAATAGGAATAGTGAATAACCATGTTTCCAGGGCTTTGCTCATGCCTGCTTCAAGTGCCCTGCAACTGTGGGCTTTAAACATGCACAGGGAGTTTTAATATCGAGTCCATTTCCAGCCTAAATCTTCCCCATCCCTTACGTGTGGATGCAGAGCAAAACATGAAACTGTGGCATGGAGATGCTGCTAAATTGGTAAATTATGACAGATCGTATCTTGAGAGAGAGCTGATCTAGGGAAGAGCAGAAAGCTTGGGCAATACATTCACCCTCCGGTTTCCTACCTAGTCAGAAATTATTTCAGTAATAAGATTTGACAAAAAGTCCTTTCAATAGTTACAGATCAGGCTAGGATTTATAGAGCTTGGGGGGATAAAGTGTCTTATTTGATTTGGATGGGTCTTTAACCTCGAGCAATGCCCTCTAGAGAACAGTGCTGGATTTGGTGTCTCTTCCTGGATTCTTTCTGTCCTTCTATTTTAATGACATTAGTGAGATTTGTGTGGTGCACTGTCAGGTTGAGCAGAGTGCTGTGGTTGATGCCTGCCTCCTCTGGTGCCCCTCACCCAGCTCAGAGTCTGGGTGCTGGTGATGTCAGCAACTCCAGTGGTGCTTCAGCCAGTGAGGACAGCTGTGGCCAGAAGAAACAAGCAGAATTTGTGCTGCAGGTGTCGGAGCGCTCTAAATATGTCAGATTCCTAAATTAAAGGGATTAGGAAAGAAAGAACACAGATTAAAAGTAAAACCAGTTGAATGAGCACTTTACAATGTGCTCACGGAGACCTGGTACAGTGTTGGGATTTCTCCTCCTTCATGTCACTGAGATTTGCGCGGGAGGCAAAGGCCCCTCAAGAAAGCTGCATTTTGTGTTGCTCAGCAAGGCATTAGCACCGAGTGAGGATGTCATTCTTCATTAATCTTGCTGTCTTCAGAGGGACAGATTTGCCTCCTGTGGCTTTTTGTTGCTCAGATCCCACAAACTGGCCATAAACCTGGCCTCACCAGATGTATTACACCAGGTTTACAGCTGGTCTGTGCCCATACAGTGTAATGCAGCTGTGGCCCAGGGGTGCCCTTGGCTGTGACGTTGCCTATGCTGATGCACCCCACATGGCCAGGGCCAGGGTATGTGAGAACACAAACAGCTTGTTTGTAAATGCCACATCCCTAATGTGCATGCATGCTTCCACAGGACTTCTCCACTCGGAGTTTGTTGGCATCTGGAAGGAAAAATAAAAGGACCTTCTGTGGACTAATCAGGATTTCGTGCTGTGGGAGATGTGGTACTGAGTACACTTGGAACTGCATCTTCAGGCACTCGGCCAGACTTGTTTGTGGTGGACAGGCTCCAGCCGGCCATGTGCACTGTGCATTTGGAGACATCACCGGGGGAGGAGGATTCCCATTGCCACTGGCCCCAGATTTCCTATCTTCAGCACTGAGCTCGTGTTCAGTCTTGGGGGCAGATGCAAACATCCTTTTGAGCAGCCCTGGGGACACAGCAGTTCCCAAGCTGCCCACCGGGGCACCATGCAAGCAGGCTGGGCCCGGAGGCCCTGCTGCAGCTCAGCCCCTGCTGCCATGGGCCCCAGCCGGGCCACAGGCGGGAAAAGGATGCTCTCCGAACCAGAGGAGCTCTCACTGGTGATGTTGTTTTGCTCTCCCTTCAGCTTGTGGGTCAGTTCTTCACCCTCTGCTCCCAAAAATGCTACTTTTGGACTCTCAAGATGCTGCAAGAAACAGCGCTGAGACAACACTGTGTACCCTGCACACAGATAATCTGTAAAACTCCAGAAGATGGCTGGTAGTGGGTGAAGGAACAACTGCAGACTGAAGTTTGTAAAAGCCGGGTGGTGAGAACCCAGTGCTGGGGACTCTTGGTGCGGCCCTGATGGAGTGCTGCCAGGAGCCTTTCCATGTTGGCTACTTTGTGGTGCTCTTTTCTGAGCAATTGCATCTAAAAATCCTAGATTAATTATGAGCAGTGTTTCATCTGGTTTGAAGGGAGCAGTGTGCTGTCGGCAGCGTTCATTTGCTGTCCTTGGCAATGATCATTTGGAGGTATAATATTTATATTACATCAATTAGAGCATAGAATGGGATATGAATTATCCAAAGCTGTTCCAATCACCACTTAAATCTTTATTGATTGCAAGTAATAAACATAACTGCAATGTTGCAAAGAGTTTATGCCACACAGGCACCAGTTACCCACAGCTGGTGAGCATCTGGGGTTAGTGGGTGATGTGTTTCAGTCGCACCTGAGCTTAGCTCTTGAAGCACCCCTGCCATAGTCACCATGGTTCCCTCCTGCTGTGATGCGTGAGGGCCCAGCCAGGCACTGAGCCATCAGTATGTCCCACCACTTTTTCCTGCAAAATGATGCTTTCCTGGCAAGGCTGGCAATGGAGATGCTCTTCTCATAAATTAACAGCACCTCTTCCAAGAACCAACTCGGCCTCATTGGTTGTTCAGCAGCACAATGGCACATCACCGCAGTGGGCAGGAATGGAAAGCTGAGCAATGGAAGTGCCAGCCTGGCGGTGTTGGCAGCCATCCGAGGGGCTTCACTGCCATATGCTCCTGCAGCACGCAGAGTGATGACACTGGATAACATCTGGTGCTGAGCATCTGCTTTCTATAGGTGAAGGTAAAGCCACAGAAGTGAACGTAAGAGGTCATTAATCAAATTAAAAACCTGTTACGGTTTATAATTTGTGAAGCCCATGAGTTTTACGTGCTAAAATTTGGGTCTGATAAAGAACTGTTTGATGATTCATTTACTTTTCTTCAACTTCAAAGTCATTCTGGCCAAAAAAAAAAAAAAAATCACCATGCCACAGCCCTTCCTAGCACAACAAAAGGGCTGACCTGAAACGGTACTGAGGCACTGCAGCAAGAGCTGGGCAAGTCCGTCAGACAGGGAGATAGTGTCATGAAGAGAAGGAAAAAGAGAAGATGGGTTCTGTCTCAAAGCATTTTCCATATTCATGCAATGGAAAAATAATCAGATAACAAAGCAGAAACACAGTAGAAGCTCTGCAGTTTGCACATAGCAACTCTCTTCGGAGGGATTATCACACCTATAAGCATGGGGAAAGTACCCAGGTTGGAAGCCATGCTGTGTCTGTGCCAGGAGGGGACAAGGAGGTGCCGCAGCAATTCCAGCATTTAGAGGGGAAGTAGCCAGGATTTTGAAATGGAACCAGAAGCCCAAGGGACACAGACCAAGGGGGTGGCTTCAGTGAGTGAAAGTACAGTGCCTTTCAGAAATCACACCACCAGCACCGTCCTGTGCCCCGGGCAGACAGCAGCAGTAGGAGAAGCAGGATTTGGGGCTGGCATCCCGAGCCAGGAGGGGCTGAAACACACAGAAAGGATCCTGGGGGGCTGAGCCCCTCACAGTTGGGGGAAGAGCCAGTGGGTGCCTTGGTGGCACTTGGCCTGCGGGGACAGGCCGGCGCCTCTTATCGTTTGGCTGTAAGGGGCAGGTGTTCACACCAACACCCGCGTGACCAGGTGCAGGGAAACCAAACTGCTAATAGATCAGTAAAAACCCTCTCTGTCCCAGGTGTAAAATAGTGTTTGCAGCAGACTCTTTGAAAAAGCAAAGGCTGTGAGGATGTTGAGCACCAATCTTCTTAATGGCATGACTCCCTTAAATACATCAACCGTAGCAAATGGCTTAATTTGCCAGTGGGGCACTGTTGTTCAGCATTGGGCTACTGGTACCATTCCCCTTGACCCAAGACTTCCAGTCTTACACAGACATCAGCAACCAAACTCTCGGTGGCATCTGGGAAAGCCCAGCAGCCCCGACCTCTCATGGTTACACTGTGCTCAGCCAGTTCTTGTTGTCAAAAAACCACACAATCAAACAAAATTCTTCTGTTATGGCGAGGAAGAAAACCACAGCAAGTCTGTGCCCTGAGTACTGTCCCACACCATGGAGTGCTGCCAGCCTGATCCTACTCGCTACATTTCACTTTGCTGGGAGTACAGAGCAGAGAGAGAGCATGAGCTCTCAACCCCTGAAAACTTCACTTTGATAAAAGCAGCCAAACTAATCAGCAGCTGGTCTGGAAACCACACGGGGAAGATGAAAAAGAATCCCATCATAAATTAAAGGCAGAGGAAAGGTAGCCGAATCCACCAGGGAAAGGGCTGAGGATCTCACAGAGCATCCCTCACAGAGCCCCAGAACAGTGACCTAATTAAAGAAGCAGCTGAAAAGCACAACATTATCCCAGGGAAAAGATGAAGAAATGTCTTTTGAGGGAGACCCAGGAACAGTGCAGGGGATCCCCTGAGCCACCTGTGTTGTGCTTGGATGCAGCCTTCCTCATGCAAATGGTGCCAGGACAAGATATGAAAAGGCACCTTCCTGCAGCAAGCATGGAGAAACCCTCACGTACCTTCAGTACTGGGCAAAAGCCCAAATCTGCCCCCAAATCCCAATCCTTTCCAGCACATGTGGGGGGCTCTTGGTCTAGGTGGGTACCCACCATCCCGCACGCTCGGTGCTGGAGCCAGGGGAGCCACACGCCCACCCAGGGCCGTTGACCAGGAAAGGCAAATTCCTCTCTGTTTGGTTAAGATAATTTTAGTTTACATTTTTTTTAATTTACTTTTTTTTTTTTTTTTTAGCAGTTGCGTGTGTACAATTAACTGCAATCTTGGCTTTAAGAAAAATAATAAAGCGCCCTAATTAGCATGTTAAGCCTTCTCATTTCCCAATACTGTATAATGTTGTGAAAGCTAATTTATAATGTATTGGATGTTATGCAGATTCTCTGTGTTCCGTAAGGGGTTTATAAAGGCATGCAAATTAAAAATAGTGTTTGGAATGGGACTGGGGGGAGGGGGAAATTTGCACAGTAGAATATGCAGAGGAGCGAGAAAGGTGTTTATAACCTTCTCCCCATTGTTTGTGTATTCTCAGCCGCACAATGGTTTTCAGAGCAGGGAGATGCGCTGCATAAAATCTCTCCAAATTGGATCATTTTTAAATGAAATCTTGAATGAAAGAGCCGTCCTCCAAGCGGTGAGCCACCCGCTCACTGCTGAGGCTTGCAGCGCGAGGTGACGCTGCCTGGAGTGGCTGGGACCAGCGGTCCCCGCACAGTGGTACAATGTCAATGAGGATAAAAGCTGACGGCCCAATGGGGGCTCATGAACCCAGCCTTCTCTCCGCCACAAAGGTGTTTGGAGCAGGTCTGCGTGCCCCGATGCGGGGGCTGGGGCTTGCTGTCTGTCAGTGTCATTGAGGTGCCGCTGGACCAGGCCCACCACCGCCACAGAGCTACTGCCAACGCTGGGGCTGGGCAACGGGGCAATTGGGCTTGCTTTGTTTCTCCTACCCTCATTTAACAGTGAGTGCCGATTACTCAAAGCGATATGGGCAGGACCTGGTAATATAGCGTTGCTGTAGCATTAACTTAAGGGGATGATCCAGTTGCCTGCAGTGTAAATACTTTGTGGCCAGGAACCCTGCTTTATCGCTTTGTATAGTTTTAAAGTAGTTTAAAGCTTGAATAACATAAAATAACATAATATAATGTTATTTATGTTATTTCCCACGTGAAGAACTCCTGTAAACCTTGCAGTATTGAAACTCAGTGAACAAGGCATCTTAGACAAGCTGAAAAACAAATGGTGGTACGATAAGGGTGAATGTGGAGCCAAGGACTCCGGAAGTAAGGTCAGTCGCTGAAGGTCTTTTCGTACTGATTAGCAATCACATTTTGACCCACTGTTTGTGTATACAGAGAATGACTTTCAAAAGTTGCTATTTGCATTTCGAAGGTTGAAAGAAAAGAATAGAAAAAAGTTGTTAAGTCTCCGAAAATGACCGCAATTTTTTCTTACATGCAGTAACAGACTTTAGTTGTAAGTATGTTTTGCTATTTAGTATTTTGCTGCAAAGACATGGAAGGAGAATCCCCCAAAGCGCTCAGAGCTGCCACCCTCATTTGAATTTGCAAGTTTCCTCTCAGTCAGTGTGCTTTACTCAGGCCAGCATCTTTTTCCTTATTATTATTTTCAGTTTGATTGAACGCCTACATTTTGTTTCAAAATTGTAACGTAGATCCTACAGAGGTCAGTCTGCAAAACAGTCACAGGCTTGTGAAGGGTGGATGAGTTCAGGACAGACCCCTGGTGAGGAAGAAGCACCCTTCCTGCCCTATTTCCCACTTCAGTTCAAAATGTGTTTAGCTGAATTTTTGAGCTGTTTTTGGCGACGTCTGCCATTCCCATTCCACCTGGACCCATTTTGCTGCTGCACGGCTGCTGCCAGCCACGTGCCCAGCCCCGTGGGGACACCACATGGGCAGGTTCAGCTGCATCAGCCACGATGGGTTTGCAGCAAAAACTCCTTTTAGCCATTCAGTTTAAGCCATATTAGGATTCTATTATTTGGGGTTTTTTTAGTGCCTGTATAACCACTGAGGATAACAACACCAGTGTGCTGTGCTTGTTGGAGTGAAGGATGCTTTCAAAGACACCTCTAGGAGTCGTCCTGCTGACATCAGCCCAGCTCCCTGGGTGCCCTTGGAAGTACTCACTGTAACTGTTCCCCCTAAAAATGCTTCCAATTTGGAGGTTCTTCCCCATGTCAGGACCTGATCCTCATTCCAACCCAACCAGCAAGGCGCTGCCCTGCTTTCAGCTGGGCTGGGGGCCGCTCGGGGTACAGCCCTAGAGCTGCTCTGGGAGGTGAAGGGAGTCTGAACACAGTCCCTGCAGCAATTGCCAAGAGACAGAAATGAGCGATAACTTCAGATCTCAATGCAGGCTGACTGCTAAAATGCATCTATCTATCTATCTACACTGCCTGTGAAACACAGACACATACAAGGTACATCCTCCTTTATTCTGAGGACACAGAAGGTTGGATGCCCCCAGAGATAGCCACACACTGAGGTTTGTCTGGGCACACCTGGGCTCACTTTGCCTCTCAGTTCAGGCGTGAACCAGCAGCATCTCCCATGTGCAGCAGCAAAAGGGTTGTATTCTTGCTTAATCTCATCACAAAATCCTGCTTTTTTAAATGAAGGCCTTCTCCCCCCGCCCCTTCATCTGCCATGTCCTGAAGGGATGCAAATCCCAGGCAGCATATTTTGTGCTGCAGTGATGTTTTCTGCTCCCTGCAGATTCTATCTTAGCTTAGGGCTCTCCTGCTGACCTTAACCCAGCTGACCATCTTCCTAGGGTTGTTTTGTTTGTTCGTTCGTTTGTTTTTAAACTGATGGGGAAAAAAAAAAAAAAAAAAAAAAAAAGGTAGAAAAGTTTAGCAGTATCTATATCACTAATTGTATCTACATTCACCAAAGCCAGGAGTCTAGTGGCTTCGGTTTTTCTGTTTACTTTCATAATGCAAGAACCTGCTACTTTACGTAGCCCTGGCCTGTCCGCTGGAGCTCCCCAAAGGTGCCCTGGCCTGCAGCTTTGCCCTGGGGCGGTGAAGGCCTGGGGAAGCCAATGGCAAAAATCCCATTGACTTCCACATGGCTGAGGTTTTTCTCGGCAACCGGCGTGGGACAGAGCAGCTCCTGCTGCCATCCCTGTCCCACGGGGCCAGCGGCACCAGTAGGGTCACACAGCGTGACTGCAGCGGGTAAGGCTGTTGGGTTGTGTGGGGGTTGGGGGGGGATTTGGACTTGATTGGAAAGTTTGCACCTTGTGTGGTCGTTGTTAGGACTGAGTGCAAAGTAACCTGCTTTCTGTCTGCCTTTTTCTCACAGCAAAACTAACGGCATGGTTCATTTCTCTTAGGACAAGACCAGTGCACTGAGCCTGAGCAATGTGGCTGGGGTTTTCTATATTCTTGTCGGAGGCCTCGGGCTCGCCATGATGGTGGCTTTAATCGAGTTTTGTTACAAGTCTCGGGCAGAGTCCAAGAGAATGAAACTCACCAAGAACACCCAAAACTTTAAACCTGCTCCCACCACCAATACCCAGAATTACGCTACGTACAGAGAAGGCTACAACGTGTATGGCACAGAAAGCGTGAAAATCTAGGGGTACGAGTAAGGTCCAGTCAACTAGAAATCCTCTTCTTTAACTTCTGTGTGTTCTTCTTACTTCTGTGGGGATTTAAGTGAGCCTTTCCCTGCACAGGAGCAGGCTGCTCCGGGGGCTCCGGGTTGCAGCGAGGATACATCTCCCCAGCAATCTGTGGCTCACTCGGCCCACATCTTTTGTTAAGTAACAGCTGCATGGGAGCCCAGCGAGAAGTGTCCCAGAGGTGGGAGTGCCCCGGGCACACAGCGCTGCATGTGCTGCGTGCAGGGAAGCAGGACAGGGGCTTTCCCCCTCTGGGCACTGTCAGAGCTCCATGCCGCCACCTTCCCCGTGCAGGTTGGTTCGTCGCTGTCTCATGAGGTCTTCTCAGAGGAGAAAAATGAAGTCTTGTTTTTGTTGCAGATCCTCGCTCTGACAGCGTGCAGGAGGAGAAGCAGCAGAGAATGTGGCTACTTCATGGATTTGGACCACCTGAGCCAGTCGCACTCTAGCCGAGGTGTCAGGTATGACACGCATTGATGATGGTGCAATGAACTTTTAATAGGAAAAACTGATTTTTTTCCTTCAGTGCCTTATGGAAGACTCTGAGACTCACAACAATGCAAACCATCACTGAAATATTCTTGCTTTGCTTGAAAAAAGAAAAAGAAAAAAAAAGAGAAGAAAAAGAAAGAGAAGAAAACAGGAGAAAAGGAAAGAGAAGAAAAGAAAGGAAGAGAAAAGAAAAGGAAAAGAAAGGAAAAGGAAAGAAAAGGGAAGGAAAGAAAAGAGAAAAAGAAAAAAGGAAAGGAAAGGAAAAGGAAAAAGGAAAAAGGGAACAAAAGAAAAGAGAGGAAAAGAGAAAAGAAGAAACGGAAATGAAAGTGGAGAAAAAGCAAAGGAAAGGACTGGGAACAAGATCTTAGTAGTGGAAATAATTAAAAAAAATCTTGTAAAAAAATCAGTGCAACAAAAGCCATTCTTTGATACCACTGCACAGAAACTGAACTCGAGTCCCGAGCGCACACGGCCGCGGGGCGGTGCTGGCAGCTGTGGGCGGGCGGCTCCGACAGCATCGCCACCCAGCCTGGCCCCAGCACGGCCCCCCGGGACCGAGCGCCGGCGTTTCTGAGCCGCTCTCAGCTGTCCGGCTCATCAGAACTATTCTGTATATCAGCGAAGAACACCTGAAGAAAAGAAAATGTGCATTAAATACAGCTAAGGTCACTGACTGTGAATCTGTAAATCCAAGAGAAAGCAATCTGTGGAACTGCATGTCCTGCTTCCAGACCAGTAAATTCATTTCCTTGACAAGGTAGCTAAGTGCAGGCAGAAATATTGTATTCCTTTGTTTTTCTATCATCGGGCATACCTACAGGTGCTTTATTAAAACAATATTGGGTGGCTTTAAACAAAACGAAAAGCAACGTGCTGTTTAGGTTCAGACCATATATCTCTTTTCTTGCTGTGCATTTGCATTTTAATTCAATGTTGAATATCAAGCGACAAAGCAAGAGAAGCGCAGGTTAGTTCTTCCCAGGCCTGCTTCTGCCTCGCACCGGGCTCCTCCCAGCTAGCAGTGTGCTCAGCTAAATGCTTCTCAACAACAGTTTCAAACCAGAGTAGGGAACAGCCCCCCGAGCAGCCCCGCCGTGCTGGGACACAGCGCAGCCCCACCCAGCGCCCCGCAGCCTCCGCCTGGGAACCGTGCAGCATCATCTTCAAACAAAGCAACAAAATAAAAGGTTAAAAATCATTAAAAAAACAAAAACAAAAACAAAAGAACGGAAAGGTGAAACGCATTGTCAGTCACGTGGGATACGTGCGGTGAGATGTCTGCGTACTAATTACCTCTAATACGGCAAGGCGTATTTTCTGTAGTTTACTATAGAATTTTGTTTCGTCGGTAACATGCGGCGCAAAGAAGCTCATTTAAACCAGTCTGACCCGTAGGCGTTTAGTTTGCTGATGATAGATTCGAACTTTTAATAGGATTTAAACAACGACAAACACAAAGAAAAAGACTGTATGGGCAAAGTCTCGCTAAAAATACGTATTTCCAACCAAGTGTAATATAACGACCATTTTAAAGGCTCGTAGGAGAGTAATTTATCGTTCCAGTTTTTAAACAGGCGATCAGACAACAAAGTTGTGGTTTCGGTTCGGGTTCTTTTTGTCATGAAACTGTGGTTTTTTTCACCTTCTGAGCGCGATCCGCTCCAGGTGAGGGTGTGCTGGAGCGGTGCGGTCCTCCGTTGGCTTCAAAACAGGCGTTTTTCTTAAAAGCTGTATAAAAATGTATGTTTATCAAATCCATTTTTTACCGAGTGGAGGCTTCACACCAGTGAAGGGAGTTTGGGAAACGGTTCGATATTTTTTAAACTTGCATGTAAAGCTAAAACAAAACGTGGTGATTGCTTACAAACCCCAGCTACCAACTCCAAGCTATGGGAAGTTCGGCGGTAGTCTCACGACGATGTTCCGATTTATTCTTTTCCTTTGTTTTGCTTTGGGGTCTCTTGGGTTCTTTCCTTTTTGTCTTTTGGTATTTTTTTTTTTCTGTTTTCTCTCTCTCTCTTTGTTTTTTGTTGTTTTTTTTTTTGTTGTTGTTTTTTAATTTGTAATTTAAGTTCCTATTTTTGGTCATTGAAACTGCACTTCAGTGAGCAGAAAAATTGCCAAGCAAACTAATGGCTGTAAAAGCATAAACTGCATGTGTGGGCATCAATTACTGAGCCTCATTTTAATGAGGTGTTGTACAAAGAGTTTTAATACATTTTGTAAATAAAACTGTAAAGAAAAAAAAAAAAAGAAAAAAAAAACCACAAAGAGTTTGCTGATGTTTTCTCCAAGGAGAGGCACCACTGTGGCCACAGAGCTCTGCTCCGACATGGAATGCCCAACATTTGTCCTATTCGGGGAAAGGCTTTGGGACACACAGCTTAAATGAAGCACAGCGCTTCAGGGAAATGGGAATTTGGGGTTTGGCACCCTGAAAACAAATGGTGTTGCTCAGAAAGCTGTGGCTGCCCATGCCTGGAGGTGCCCAAGGCTGGGCTGGGTGGGCCCTGGGCAGCCTGAGCTGGGGGGCAGCAGAGGTGGACAGGGGGGGCTGTAAGGTCCCTTCCAACCCAAGCTATGCTGTCATTCTCTTCGCGTGATGCAGGCAGGGTGCATGGGGTTGAGCTGGGGCAGTGCAGAGTCCACAGGGATGTTGGGGAGAGCCATCTACAGATGAGACAAAGACTGAACCCACCAGCACATGGTGACAGCACCATGTAGGCATTGCTCAGCACTAACAGGGGACAAAGCCTTGGGTTGGCAGGGCCGCTGCCCCCAGCCCCTGCAGCCGTGTCCCCCAGCAGCAAGCACAGCCAGGGCTCGGCACTGCAGTGGCACGGCCCTACAGTGCCCTACTGAGGGCCGGCGCAGAGCATCGTGACTTGTTTTTAAAAAAAAAAAAAACTTATTTGTGGTTATTAAAATAATCATAATAATTCACAGTTATTAAAATAAAATTACAGAATTTCCCTGGTGCTCGTATTCATTGCCTCAGTCTGAAAAATTGATTCTATTTTGCAGGCAGCAAGACATAAACAAGCTCCGGATAATGATAGCTCTATTCAATTAAACTAAGGGATTTAAGTACAGTGATAACGTTTTCATGGGTATAATAAATTTCAAAGCACTGTTAGTTCAGACCATGCCCATCCACAACTGCTGCTGGGGACAAAATCGCCTGCAGCTGCTGTTGTCCGCACCCAGCCCCGCCGCCTGTCTGGGCAGCCTGTACAAGGCCCTCACCACCCTTGGTGAAAAACCCCTCACATCTAATATAAATTTCCACTCTTTTAGTTTAAAACTGTTTCCTCCTTGTCCTATCACTATCTGACCATGTAAAAAGTCAGTCCCACTCCTGCCTATAAGCTCAAGTTCTGGAAGGCCACAATAAGGTCACCCCGAAGCCCCCTCTTTTCCAGGCTGAATGAGCCCAGCTTCCCTCAGCCTGCCTTCACAGGAGAGGTGCTCCAGCCCTATCAGCAGCTTCGTGGCCTCCTCTGGACACGTTCCGACAGCTCTGCATCCTTCTTGTGCCAGGGTCTGCAGACAGCAGAGCAGATGCAGACAGTCCCCTCTCTGCCTACTCCACCCCTCTGTTCGTGCAGCCCAGGACACTGTTGGCCTTCTGGGCTGCAAGTGCACATTGCTGGTTCATGTCCAGCATTTCTCCACAGGGCTGCTGTCAAGGAGTTCTTCTCCCTGTCTGTACACATATTTGAGATTACCCTGACTCAAGAACAGCACCTTGTTGAGCTTCATTAGGCTTATGTGATCCTACCTTTCAAGTTTGTCCACGTCCCTCTGGATGGCATCCCTTCCTTCTGTCACATCAGCCGCACCACTCAGCTTGGTGTCATCAGCAGACTTGGTGAGGGTGCGCTTGATCCCACTGTCCACATCACTGATAAAGATGCTGAAGAGCACTGGTCCCAGTAGAGACCCTGGGGGACACCACCTGTCATCAACCTCCACCTGGACATAGAGCCATTGACCACAACCCTCTGGCTGTGACCACCCAACTGCTTCCTCGCCCACTGAAGCCCAAGAGGCCAAGGCCCTGCTCCTGCCCTGCTCTTAGCCACGTCTAAGAAGAGACCTGGAGGAGCGGCGGGGCTGAGGCAGTGTGCTGCTGCCAGCTGGGGTGAGGCTGCATTGAGCCTGCAGGGCCTTGGGGCTGTGTTGCAGAGCTGCAAAGGCTGAATCGGAACTGCAGTACTGAGCTTCGGTCCTGATGTGGCCCTGGAGAGCACAGCTGCCATTGGATTTGCTGCAGGATCAGGCTGTGCTTTACTTTAGTTTCCAGCAGTGTGAAAGCAGCAGTCAAACCCGGTGTTAAACGAGCAAAGGACAAACGAAGCAGCTCTGGGAAAGGCCCAGGAGGCACAAGGCATGGTGGGGGCACAGGGCTGCAGGCAGCACAAAGCTGGACCTCCATGGCAAGGATGGGGTAGGACCTATAAAACCTTTAAATGTGTAACATCTGTGTTAGATAACGTCGAGCATACAAATAAAGCAACTGACCCATTAATGCACGCGAGGCAGATGCTCCGTTTCCGTAAACAGGAATCTAAAGCGGAACTAAGGTGTGATGCCACGCACGGACCGCAGTACGCAGCTGCAGGGGGAGCTGCAGGGGGAGCTGCAGCCGGCGCTCACCGCCGGACCCTGCGGCCGCGTGTCCGAGGCCAGCAGCACGGGGACGGACGGGGGCCGCTGCTCCCCACAGGCGCTGAGGCTGAGAGGCTCCGCGGTTCTTCGAAACAACACTGACATGCAGCGGCCAGCCGGGCTGGGAACCCTGCTCTCACTCACGGCCCCAGCAGCAGGCAGGCAGGCAGCCCCCTGGGAAGGGAGCTGAATTCCAGATACGGACTGAACGGGCAAATTACCAAAAACCTACAAAAGTAACGTGAGGGCCGTGCTTTGAGCTGAGGCAAATAAATATAAATGGTATTTATGTAATATTCCCCTGCCCTTTAAACACGGGGAGTTCGCCATCTACAGCCAAACAGCTCATTAGGAGCCAGCTGACGCCGTGAGCGCTGGCAGCACCCAGCTGTGAGCAGCACTCCGGCAGCCCTGGCTGCTTTCAGACGGAGCAGCCGAAGGGCAGGGTGCTCTGCTCCCCCTTCCTCTGGCATTTATTGGACAAAGGGGAGAGCAATGCAGGCACTACGGCTGTGACAGGACCTGTAGAGAACCACCGCCTTGACCACAGCATACAGAATTAACTGGCTGTGAAGTTTTTGATGTCATTTGTATTTCTTCGTGAGCTTTTAATATAAAAGGACACACAGACCACCAAGCGTTGAACAAAACAAAGTGCCTTTCCCAGGCAAACCATTACCACCCGTGTATCGACAGGGATGCATTTCCCACACCTGCCTGTGGGCAAAGGGCAGCGGCAGGGCAGATCACCAGGGACTGATACGCCACACAAACTCGAGTTCGGATCACTTTCAGCAACCTGCTTTTTCAGAAGAGAGGGTCGGCAGAAGCACTAATGGGGATGACCGCTGATAAACGCAGGTAAGCAGAACTAAGGCACAGAGATCAGTAGGGAGCGTGGCAGCAGTAATACAAACCAAAGCGCTCCCACAAATAGAACACATCTGCTTGTCAGTCTAAAAGCGTAACCTTAAAAATCACAATCATCTTTTTCTGTTAGAGACCATAAAGGTGAGGACACGGACTGACTTACGCAGGCCCTAAGGGACTGCCAATACAGGCAGTGAAGTTTTCAAGGGAATACGTGGCTCCTGCGGGAAGCTCTACCTACGAGAAACCTTCAGTCTCCATTACAATTCACCTCATAAATCTTACAAGTCCCCTGCTCCTCGGAGAGACTTGTCTTAAACTGGCACGACTTCCTCTTTTAAAATAAAATAGAACTGAATTTTAAAATGAGACATAAGATGCAGTAAATAGAAAGGCTGAAGAGGAACAGTTTAGCGCGGTATTACAATGCAGCTGATGTGATGTGTAGGTGCCACCAAACGGGGAAGCCGGGACCTGGAGAACATTTTGTTCCACCACACCTATTGGCTACCAAAGCAAAGGACGGTTTACAGAATACAGCAGCACGGGGCTGCTGGCAAACAGAAGGAACAAGCACACGCAGAGGTTCAGCTGGTCCAGGAAATAATTTGCTGTGAAGAAAACACGACTGACACACCGTCACCAAAATTCAGCAAGAATCTAGTTGTAGCGTATAGACCCGAACTGCTGCACCAGGCCAAAAAAGCTCAGCTTCCAAGATACCTCTTTAAATAGCAAACAGGGCATTTGGGCAAGACCCTGGAGCCATTCCTCCAAAGAGTACAAGCTGGTATTATTTCACAATCCCCGTTTCCTAGCTTAAACCACTCATCGCTTTCACTTAAGAAGATTCACAGTTCCAGGGTGGAAAAACTCATCATTAATATGAATCTGAAGACTTCCAAACTCAGAGATTCCTTTACCCAGGTGAACATGCAGTGACTTCAAAGGGAGCTGCCACGCTACGTCGGAAGCACCAAAGTCCTTATTTTTGTCAGGCATTAAACTAAACCGCTGAAACTAAGCTAAGCTATTTTAAAGCCAGCCTCATTCGACCAGATGAGGAAATCAAGGGGAAAAAGGCGCCAGAGATTCTTAGGAGTTTTGGATTACAGACAAACATCTCAAGACGTAAACCTGACTGAATTCAAGAAAGCAAGCCTTGAGCTTCCTGAAAGCACTGTGGAGCTAACGCGGCCGTCACCGCACACGGTTGTTGACAAATGATATCAGTAAAAACACGGTGCTAAAACAGTAACCACTCTCCCACAACTCCAGCTCATTCATTCGCAGACCCTCACAGCGGTACATGAAGCAATAAAGCGACCACGCACACACAATGATTTACGACCCATTGAGAAAACTATTGTTTATTTAGAAAAAAGGTTACACTGGTAGAATTCAGCAGATAAAAAAATTTGTCTTTTTTTTTTGTTTTTTTTTTCTTTAAAAATGTCATTGTGAAACTTTTCAGACTAAAGTTTAGCGATAAAAAGCTCCTGTAGCTGTAATTGAAATTTCATCGGTTTTTTTTTTTTTCCTTTTTTGAAGAGAGCATTTCCAATTAATCTAAAAACAACATGACAAACAAAAGGCGTGGCAAGGGACAACTGAGCACAGGTTCAGGTTGGGATGGAGGGATCAGGGTTTGTTCTTTATTTTTTTTCCTCTCTTTTTTAAACAAGCCAACGTCGTACACAGAATATACAAATAATCCCTAAGCATCGCATGAAAACAGTGCTCCCACTTTGCTTGCTGTTTTTTGTGTGTGGTTTTCCTTCTTTTCTAAGTCACTGGTATTAAAAACAGGCCAAGTAATAAATAAAAACTGAGTTTAAATGAGGTAAATTCAAAAAGGTTCAACAACTGTTTATTTGTGGTTTTCAAACATCTAAAAGAACGCATTTCATACTGAAAGAATTACTAAACTCAGGCAGTATTTTAGACAACCTAAAGTGGAACTCTGTACACATGAAACCTCCTTTGCACTATGGCAACTGTTTGTTTGCAGCACATTGTGCTAAAATATGGAATAGGTAACACTTTCAGCCAGGTACTGAAAATAAATGTGTAAGAAACTAAGCAACAAGTTAAAATACAGTAATGTACAACTCAACAATTAAATCTTCAGCATGGGGAAATAAAGCAGAGAACTGAATAATTTAAGGAGATGCAGATGGGTCCTCTTCATTCACAAATTTCTGTGCAATCTATACTCTGGAAAATACATTTCTGGTCACAGCTGGATATCTTCTCATTTCAATCTCACCTGCAATGAAGGCACACAGAGTTGGAATTAGACGCTGCTCAAATGAACACCCATCTCACAGCTGAGTACTTCACTCCATTCACAATTCAAAGAATGTGAATGTGAACCCTTAGGCCTCATTTGTTCCTTAACTATAGTTTATTCCATAGCGAGAGCTATGTTAACGTCAGCATTTCGTTAGTAGCAAAATACTCATTTAAAGATAGAAATAAGAAACAAGTAGTCACTTGTTAAGGTAACATCTGTTGTGTAAGTATGCCCCCTCCTTGAAATTGTTCAAGTCTCCAGATTAGACAATAATAAAAGCATCAATCAGAAGTTGTTCATTAGGAGGAATGTTATAAAAGATTCAAACAGGAACCGGGCATTGGATCCCACAAACACAAAGAGTATTTTTCTGTATCATTCTCTACGCAGATTATGGGGTATTATAATTTTACAACAGATGCTCCAGTTAAGTCCACTGCATACTGGATGTTTCAGAGTGCACCTATGCACTTGTTTCTTATATCACAGCGTGGTCATAAAAACACACTTGTGCTTTGTAACTAATTGATCAAGGGAAAAATTCTCATTTCTGTTCAAGCTGCTGCAAGTCTTCAGTAATGGGCTTCATCTGCCTAAAGCCTTTCTGAAAAAACTCTTTAAAAAGAAAAAAAAAACCCGAGACCAGACAATAACAGCTATGAAAGAGTTCAAAAAAGATCCCATGAAATTCCTTCTGGAGACTGCTCATATTTTTTTTTTCAGTTTGGAAGCTATTCACAAAAGCATATCCCATTATTTCAAGGAGAGAAAATAAGTAGCAATAACTTGAACTCTTATTGCTCTTCTCCTACACCAACATCCTCCACAGAGCGCAAGAGATTGCTGCAAGCTTTTTGTTACCCAGAACCCCTCTACACATTTGCATTCAGCTTCAGCAGCAGAATAATGGCACCAAATGAAACTCTTGAGATCTTTTTCCCAAATAGTCCACCCCCCCAGTTCCAACAACCCAGCTGTGGAGAGTATCTTCAGAAGATACTTCTGGATGATCAGAAGATTTAATAGAGGAAGAAACTTCCTGAATTGAAGAGTTATTACTGAAGATGAGAAAGCAGATCTCCTGAGCCACTATATTTCTGTTTACAAAGCAAAAAGCATTTGTTAACAGAACTTTGCTTTTATTGTTTGGCATCTGGGTTTTGCTCATGGTGACGGGTTTTATCTGTTGCTTTGTTTTTAAGACCCAAGCAGAGCACAAGTGCAGTCTCCTGCAAGGGACCTCATGAGAACACTCCTCCATTATGTTATGCCAGCCACAACCCCTGGACCTCCTGAAAAGGAATTCCCAAAGAGCAAAGCACTTGCACCTTTCCGGTTTGGTCTCTGTTATTTTAAACAGTCAGATGCAAACAGAAGAACTCTGGAATATCACAGTCTGTCTTTGATGCCTAAAGCAAATACAGCCACCCCAAGAAGCAATGTTAATTTGAGAGTCCACAACCAGTAAATATCCCCATGTAAGTTTTGGCACAATCACCTTAGGTATAAATATTCTCAAAAACCCCTTGCTCAAAGAAGGGTTAACTAAAGCAGGTTGCACTGGGCTGTGCAATGCCAGGTCAGGTTTAGAATACCAAGGCTGGCAACACCATACCTCTCTGGGCAGCCTGTTCTAGTATTTGACCACTCTCACAGATTTTTGTCCTTATTTTTAAGTATAATTCTTATGAGAAGTGTTTGTATGAGGTTTCTCAGCTGAGCAATTGGACAAATTCTCAGCCTCATTAATCTTCAAAATCTGAGACAAAGAACCTGTCCATCTAAAAATGTTCTCTTACCTCCCTCTTTAATCGTATCAGCTTGTTTAAGAAGTTTAATATGCACTTTTCTACAGTCAGAACAAAATTATTCTGAGAAAGCAAACAGCTCAAACTGCTAAAACATGCAGCTGAAGAAAAAAATAATTTTGTTCGTAGGCTCTTTGAGCTCTTAAAGCAAACAACAGGAGAAATTAAACAACTCATCAGTTTAATAGTGAACAAATAGGAATTATAAAGCACTTGGATGATTTGGAAACAAATCATATTCTTTAATATTTGTTGAATACCAATTGGTTATTTTCATATTTACCCAGTAAATACACGCTTCCTATAAACAGCCTACTGGTCTACACAGAAATATTGCTAGTGATGTGTGGCTCAAGTTTAGTAGGTCAGGTAAACTAATTTTCAATCGAGTGAGGCACTCTGCTTCTGAAACAACCAAAAATGAAAGATGAGACTCTCAAAACTGTTAGATGCAAAAAATACCCTCATATCCCTACAGCTAAATTTAAGTCTCTGCATATTTGCAAAAGTATTGAAAGATCAGAATACCATCAGCTTCAAATCACTATTTTTTTTTCTAAGCTAGAGTTACTCACTTGTCTGAAGTTTCTTTTCTTTCAGTAAATAGTCAGTACATTCATGGAGATGAACATTCAAGCGGAGATGAAGAACTGCCTTACTATGCTATACAGCAATTTGATCTAGCCAATACTCTGTACAGATAAACTGAAAGAAAGGATCAAAAGTTTCCAATGCATTAAGCAAGGGTATTCTTAACTAACAAAGTAGGTTATTAAGACTGGCAACTTATCAGTACCACAGTGATTTGTCTTCAGTTTTGTTCTTGAAGAAATTGCTCAACAGCTGACTCCCTAACCACACCACCCTCCCCTTTTCTTTTGCCAAATAAGTTCCTGTTCCCAGGAATCTGTTCCAGTTCCCCAGCTAATGACAGGGAAAGCTATTTCCCTGGGACAGAGTTTTTTAAAATGGTGTAGTTTCAGCCCTTTACCACTCAGGCTCGTGTGTGCACATATTCTTCACCAGTCAAGAGAAGCCACAGTAGCTACCAATTCAAAGAAGGTAAATTTATTTCTTTTTACCTTCACTGGAACATTCTTCATTATCTGTGCTTTTCTGAAGATTTATGAGTAGATCCAGCATTAAGGAAAAAAAATTCGTTTCAAAGTATGTAATAAAGAGAAGCTACTTTTTTTGTATTTTTTCTTAAATGCTGACATGTAAAAGGATATTGTTTCTTTTCTTCTTTCCCTCCAGTGCTGTCTCGTTTTTCTTTCTTTTCTTTTTCTTTGTCATGCCTTGATTCCTGAAAAAAATAAAAAAAAACAATAGAAGTTACACAAGTAGTTTATTACAGTATATGCTGTACAGTCAGACAAGAAGTATTATATACTCCAAGCCTAATATTCATCAGAATATCAATAATCAGCTTTTAAGATGGTCAAAGTTACAAAAATCTCAAACAGCTCTGTGATAACCTATGGATAAAGAACTACAACCAGGAAGTTGTTATAACATACTTAACGAGCTTCACAAAAGTACTTGTGACATATGCACTTGAAAACACAAATGAAAGTAGCTTATATTTAAATATGCCCTGCTTTTACATAGCTGCAGACTGCAAATATTCTTGAAGTTTTGAATCCTCTAGCGTAAGTTCTGAATTTTCCTGACTACTGCCCAAAGAACTATTCCTCTAACTTATCCTATCAGGAATGACCACTGAAATACTTAAGAGCCAAAAAATTCCAGAAGAATTTCCCTACAAATTCAAGGCATATATTTTCAGGCCATAAACAAGCATTAAAATGAGGAAAAGGTTATCTTATTCTGTCAAGAGCAAACAACAACAAAAAAAACATAACACAGGCAAACAAACCAAAAGGAAAAAAAATTGACTAAAGCTTACTTTACCTTTTTGCTACCAGAGGAACTCTTCTCCATCTTTTCTGCTTTGATTGAATCACCTTTTTCTTTTCCCGAAGATTTTGATTTGCTCTTCTCCCTCTCTTTTTCATTTGAACGAGGAGAGTCAGAAGGACTTTCGCTTTTACTATGTTTGGAAGAACCTGCTAAAAAGAAACACAACAGAGTTTTAATTCACAGTGAGTAAAACATTAACAACCGTACACACAAAACTAAATACGTACTTGTCCCATTTTCCTCTTTGCGTCGTTTAGTTGAATCCTGTGGCACCTCTCGGTCACTGTTGGAATGATCCTGGCACCAAACACAATTATGCAGGTATTAGCTAATTAACACACACCACTAAAGTAGCCACCTGCTTACAAGGTTATTATGAATAACTTGTTTTGAATACTTAAAACGTAACAGCGTTATTACAGCTTGTGCATAGTTTCTTAAGATCAGTTTTCAGGGGAAAAAGTAACAGAAGCAAAACCAACCCTGATAAGGATCACTTCTATTTAGATAGGCTGTACCACCAAATATTACTGCTAAAACTTCAATTAAAAAGCTTTCCACGCATTTATCAACTTTCTATGCTACTAGTTTATAAAAGTTTCACCAACCCTTTTTCGATCTTTCCTGTCCTTTTCCTCTTTCTTCTCTCTCTCTCTGGATCTTTCCCTTGACTTGTCCAAGTCTTTCTTGTCCACTTCTCTCTCTTTACTCTTGGACAGTGTTGGAGTAGTGTGGTTAATGTAGTGCTGTTAAATTAAGGCAATATCACCAAATATTAATATATATTCCTAGATGTGTAAATAAGAAGTCTTACTCTAACAAAACAGATCTAGCTCAAAAAGCAAGATTTATCATTACTACTTTTATTGACAAAAAAGTGATCAAACACTCTTTTGAACTGGTCATCTATCATTTAACCTGTAGCATTGTTTTCTCAGCACTGAAAATTCAGGAACCCTCTCACCTAACTGAAAGGCTTATGTTAAATAGACACATTTGTTTACCAGTATTGTCCGATACATCAGAACTAATCAGCAGTACTACAGATACAGGATATGCAGATTCTTGGACTTAGCACTTGCAAATTCTGCCTGGAATAAACGAATGGAGTCAGTTTCTAACTTTTTTTTTTTCTTTTAAATAATCTTAATCCATGAAGTACTTAAGTCAACTTTGAATAAAGTGCATTTCTGCTAAAGTAATACGGAATTCCACCTTAAATGTGACATTTCAAATAAGTTGCTCAACACGCAATTCTGCATGTCTGCTTTGTAACGCGCGCTAGGTTGTTACTGCACTCCTTCTCCTAACCAATTTTGTTAAGTTCTGTAAAACAAAGCTGAATATTTGTAACATGAACTAAGTAGGGAGAGGGGGGGACAGCGAGAAGAAATCATAGTAGCATCAAGCATAACACTTGACAAAAATAAAAGGCTATAGCGTACAAACATAAGGTAGTACACTTGTTACGACAGAACATTCATTTTTTATAATTATGTACTCTAAGTATAATTGTATCTCTGAAAAAGATCAGACTATAAAATACGTTTCATAAAAAGACCAATTAAGAAGACATTTCAAAATGAAAAATGTCTTTTTGTGGTATTTCATATACTTAAGTTACAGCAACACACAGAATTAAGTTAGCATACTTTAGCATCGACTTTAGCTATCAATTTTTGTCTGAAGAATGTTTTAATTAAAATGTTCTCTGTATTTCTTATTGGAGAGACATTTTGCTTAATCAGTACACTAAACAGATAAGCACAAGATTTGTTCAGAACCATCTAGAAACTATTAGAACTAGCCAAACCAACTGAAAGAATAAAACTATTTGAAACAATATTTAAGTTAATTCTGTCTCTCTAGAATTCTAGCAAACATTTAACCTAAAATAAGCAAGCTCAGATTTTGATAAGAGGCACATTGTTAGGTCCCTTTTCCTTGAAGCACGTGCCAGAATGCTGTTATATAATTCCCATGCCAATGACCTCAGTAGCCCTTTCTTTCTGCTCTCTCCCCTCACTTATTTTTGTGTTTTTCCTGCATTTATTCTTCAGGTAACATTATCCTTATTCCCCGGTTTGTTGTCACCTTTTAACAAAGGCTTGCAACAAATACATTCTTTATGCAGCCCCATTTAGTGATTGTCACCCACAGATACTTTCCACATTTCGCTCTGCTTTCCTCTTATTCTGCTTCTTGCATTCAGATGGTTGTTCATGACAGACTCCCAACTGCTCTTCTACCATTCCAATGGAGAGTTATGGAAAGTTTTATTCCCTCTTCCACTCCTTACAGGAAAAGCCTAGATTTGGCTTGTCAAATTTTATCAGCTCACTTCTAGAAACGCTGCTAGCTGAACCCACACCAAACCTGGGGCAGTGCCATATGCGGTGCAACTTGGACAAAGGCCAAGGAATAACACAAACCTAACTCAATTCTGGCAGCATGTACTTTATAACCTGCAACGTAAAACATCATTCCAATGGTCTGCCCCATGCCCTCATCTTCTCCCCATCCTCCACAAAAAAAAAAAAAAAAAAAAAAAAAGAAAAAAAAAAGAAAAAAACCCAGCAAAGTCAGGAATAAAGAAACTTTGTCAACACACAACAACACTTGACTCCCTAACTCCGAGCAGAAGCTGAACTCAGAAATCTTACAGGCTTCTAAATATCACACCCTTCCCCTCAAACACGTACACAAAGTTAAGAGAAAAACTTAACTTTTGTTATATATTTACAGGAAAAAGCCAAGAATTCTAAGTTCAAGACAAATATTATACTTTCCTAATTTTAAACAAATTAAATGCACAAAACATCTTGACAATCTACACACACAATCATTTCATAGTTTTATATCTAAGAATCAAAGGATGCCTCCTGTGTCATCCCCACACAAACAGGTACAGCTGATAAAGGACACCCAACTCATAGAAGTTCACAAGCATCCATTAAGCAGTCAGGGCTATTTTGAACTGAAACAACCCAAGGGTTCTGAACACTTTGTTTCATAAGAGAGAGCTACAAGTAAAACATCAGTGCAGTGTATAACACAGGCTAGAAAGCAATAAAATCCTCTGTGCATTTTAAATTAATATATGTAATCTTACATAAACCTACAAGTTATCCAGAAAGTCCAAGTGTTCAACAATTTCGAAGTGATAAACATCTGTGCTATTTATATACTATCACTGACTGCATGACCCAAACTCTTAACTGCAACTTTAGAAGACTTGATTCATTTCTGACTATTAGTCAGATACAATTATATACATTTTAAACACGTCCAAAAGAAGCTGCAAAAAGCTTTCTTAATATTATTTCACAGTATTTGTGATTGTCCCTGTAATGTGCTTAAAAAGCAACACAATAGCTGCTGAATTTGCCTAAAAAAATTAATATTCTGAAATATCACTAAACTCTCAAAAGCATTCTTTAGCACGCCGTCTTGTAAGATACTGTATTTGCAGTGCTTACAGGAAAGAAACAAATGATTATTTAGAAAGTTGCCTATGATGTGATACAGTAGTAGCAAGGGGAAAACGATAAGTATCAAATACATTTTTGTTTTAAAATAACTATCTTTTATTTCTATTTTTTTTTTAATACCAATTAATCTAACTAGTCTATTACCTCTTAGGCCAGATAAATGACTTATGGACTTTTTTTTTTTTTTTTTAAACTAAACATACATGTTTCCATGAGGACCAGTAAAAAGTTTACTTTGATCAGATTACCCAAAGTCAGCTTTTACTTTTTTCAGCTTTGACTATTCAGATGCATAACTTTGTTTAATTTTCTGGAAATAAGCGAAGCCAAAGACGCTAATGACAGTTGTGCTTCTTTTTCATTCCGTCAGCCTTCTACAGGCTAAAACTGAAGGAGAAGTTACCATTGAAGGAGAAACCACTATGAAATAAAATCTCTTTAAAACATTGGGTGAATGTTAAATTTCAGGAGTTCTCTTAATGTTGCTTTCACCTAAAAACTCTCCCTCTCTCCTGTAGCAAAGTTCTACATCCCTCTGATACAATGCTAGGATTTACAGGAGTGGAATTCGAATTTTCTGAGGTAGTTTGCCGCAAGACCAAGGTTACATTTTCTCTGAAACAAAACTCAAGTAAATTTTGGTGGTTTCTAAAAGATTCAAACCTTTGTTGAAGAGTCCTTGAGTTCGTTGAGGTTGTCCTGTAGAAAATGAATGGAGATGACACGTAAGCTGGAATAGTTTTCAGAAACCAGAGGAACTTTGGGAAGCATGGCCGCACCCTTGAAACAAAAAACCGCTACTCCTTCTGGAATAAATCTTAGGTTAATACTTCACACAGAATAAAATCTAGAAACTAGTTTTCTTTAAAAAAAAAAAAAAAAAAAAAGTAGAAAAAAGACATGTCTATTCTCTACTCAGTTGACATTAACTACAAAATGTGTTTATACCCAAATCTTCATAGAACTCTGAAAAACCACTCTCCCACCAAGAAAAATAGCCTTAATTCTAAATACTGCTGAATCACAGTTGAAATAGGCTTAAAATGCTTTTAAACCCATATCTTCTCCACTTTCAGTTAAATGTGGCAGAATTCACTCTAGAACTTTACGTTGCCATTTACAAAAACAGGCAAGAAAAATCTTTTTAATTCTATTTTGAGTAGTTATCCCTGTCACCTGCTTCCTTAAAATTAATAAAAGCTACTCCAGTTCTTCAAAGTTAATCTAAATCTTTTAAGCAAATCTTACATAGAAAAAGATACACTCTTCTGGGAAGAAAAAAAGAAAAAAAGAAAAGCTTGTTCTAAAGTTGCTAAGACGATGAAGTTTAAAAGCTCACATATTCCATCACAGTGCTCTTGATGAAGTATTAGTGACTTACAGTTTCAAATGTTCAACGTACTGCAAATTCATAGATTCCACGAACATAGGTGGTTTAGAAATAAAATAAATATAGAGCAAGGAATGGCTACCCTGAGTCTTCAAAGTAGGCTACGCCCAAGGTATTGTGCTGCGCTTGAATGCTTGGGGTTTCTCTTTGCTGGGTAGTAGGCTTGGTTGCCACATCTGGTTTTATCGTACCGCAGGGCTCAACATGGTGGGAACCCATTGGAAATAAACAAACCTCGAAGGGAAGGTACAACAGAAGCTGCATGCTCACTGATTATACACAACTACAGGAGAACTGATCACCAAGGAGACTTTAAAATGGAACTCCTTTCAAGACTCCTCTCCTTAGAAGGCACATATCGGTATGACGCTCATCAAGAAGCCTGATGAATTCAGAGGTATCGTACATCCCGTATCATCCAGGAATCTTCAGTGTTATAGATTCTTCAATGGAAGTGCAGAAAAATATGCTCCACTCTGCTGCAAAGACTCATTTGCTTGTAGCTACCATTGCACTCCAAAAAAACTGACTGTTTAAAACAGTGAGGCACTTCTGGGTAAAAATTCTCTTGCAATTTCCAAACACAATTTAGGAAATTTGTGCTAGGTCCTTGAAGCTTTACTTTGGTTAATAAAAAATATTTTAATAGAAAAAAAGACAGTCCGCCAATAAAGAAAAGGAATGCATTTTCTAATGCAATATAAAACCTCCAGTGGTTCCAGTGTATACTTGGCACAAAACTTGAAGGAAGTCGGACATTGGCATCCCAAACTCGTGAGCCTAACATGGGCGCTGCCTTCCTCAGGCTATACTAACCTTTACTGTTGAGGAATGTGATGGAGAAGAATGGATATCAACTTTGCGGCGTTTTTGTTCTGAAAAAAAAAAGGAAAAAGAACAAGGGCGTTATTCAAACAGATTTGAGAGAGGATATGACTTTCTGAAATACCAAAATAATCTGAGTTACAATTTTTCAAGTTTTACCACTAAGTAAAATTTTGTTTTTCAAGACACCAGCATGCCTTGAACTCCCTGCACAAGTTTGCAGAAAAATAGCTAAATATGAGGAAACTGCTGCAAAATTGTGCTCAAACTTTAAAGAAAAAATAAATCTGTATCTGAAGTGGTGAACAGAACAGATAGCACTCCAATCCAATTGCTTTGCCAGAAAAAAATGCAAGTATTATACTCAACATCAGCCTCAGTTTATGGGAATTTAAAACATAACATTAACAACTTGAGATCTTTAATTTTTGAAGAAAATGATAAAGTTTATTGTGTCCTTAAGGAAGCAAATCTTCCACATCTCTTGTTTTCTTTCACTTCAAAGGTTAAGATCAAACTCTCAGAGAAAATTCTCCAGGAGGTTTGCATTAAGTTTTGGCAAAACTTCTAAGCCACAGTTATATAATACATTCTAATAAATGACCATTTAGAATAATGTTTAACGTGTTACTAATACACATAAAAAGTTATTAATTGATAGGCTGTACAAAAATGAGCAATCACTGAAGACACAAACTATACATTCACACAATTCTCATTTTGGAAATATCCCGAATACCTACTTTATGCACTAAAATGTCACCACTACATAATAGCTAGCCGTTCTTCTCTTCAATAGGGCTGGGGCGTTGCATGTATTGGCATTCAGTGATTTTCTAACAACACGTTCTTACTGTCTGTGCAACTTCCTTTATTCTCCAGAACAGACTTACCCCTCTCAGATTCTGATGCTTCTGATCGGGGAACAGGAGACTTCAAGGACCCAGCTACTGGAATCTTTTCTCCTCCTTTAGTATTTTCCTTGGATTTCATATCCTTTGCTACATCTTTCTCTCTGGATGGCTCCTTTTCTCTCTCCTTTTCTGCAACTGACTTTGACTCAATGGTGGTAACAATTGTCTTGGATTTCTCTTCCTTTGAAGCTTTTTCTTCTTTCTTGGCCTTCTCCTTCTCTTTGTCAGATTTTGGTGTTTTCTCCTTAATCTCTCTTGGTTTATCATCTTTGTTTGCCCGTTCTTCCTTTGGTTTATCTTTCCCATCCTTCCCAAGTGCCTTCGTCTCTGGAGTGGTAGCTGGAATCTTTTCTTTCTTTTCTTTATCTTTTTCCTTCCCGCTTTTTTCTTTATCATCTTTCTCTTTAATAATTTTGCTGCATCAGAAACAAAAAGGCCAATTAGCAGACAAAAAACTAGCTTGTGTTATAGGTGAGTCTTACTCCTGATTCGATAGAACTTCTTCAATCAGTCACTGCCAGATTATTTTACTGTCGCTTCATCAGAACATCAACAAACAAGAGTACTAATTTGTTTTTCATTATTTAACTAAAACAGAATGCACTTAATACGTGTATCAGCTTAGTACAGCTACGTATTTTGGCAAAAATCTGAAGAAATGGGGACAAAATAAACAGCACATGAAAGGACTGAAAAGGTAGGTCGATTTCAAGGAAGGAGTAGATTTCTCACCTATTAGAAGCACTGTTTCCATTGCTCGTTGTCACCTTTGGTGTAGCATTGACAGTTTTATTAATGACTTTCACAGTACCCTGAGACTTCTCCTTTAGTTTATCTGTTTAAAGAAAGAGAACAACTTTATTTCAATAACATACATCTCACCAATAAAAACAAGCATCTCAGCACACTCATGCAAAACTACATTTAACTAGTAGTTAAAATAGGTAATTAAATGCAGACTACACTCCTGCAAAATCAACCACGAACAACACAAAGAACATATAATGCGTACTGACATTAAGCTCATGCATAGATTTTTTTTCTTTTCAGTTTAACAAGCCAAGTTTTGAGACAGTAGCCTGTAAATATCATTCAACTAAGAATCAAGTTTGTTTACCAGTCTCTTCAGCAGCGCTTTCCTCCAGTTTCGCTGTATTTATTGTGAGAGATGTAGGCATCCCAGCACCACCTGGCCCATTTTGTACTGTTGCAGCTACAGCATTCCTGGCAGGTGGGTCTTTGTGGTGGAATTCATTTTCAGGTATCATAAAAGGCTTCCTACTTTTCAACTGCCCAGAATAGCTGCAAGTCGCACAGATTGTTAAATATGCACAAACAAAGCAAAATATGGGTTGAATTTTAAATGAGGACTTAATCTAACAGTTCCGTCTGTTATTTTTCACAGTTTTTCCCCAACTGATATGCAGTTTCTTTCCCCTTTATCAATAAACTCAAAGTAAAAAAAAATAAGAGAACAAACAAAAATAAAACCTCACACAACGGAAGCAGCCCTACCTCAAAGCCCTCTTTGCTGTTACCACCATCACACACACACACTCCTGCCAAACACACAAAAAAAATAGCCCACTATTAGCACAACCTTAACTACCACTCAAGTATCCATAGATGATTCTGCATTCAGACATATGAAAAACATAATTAAGCATTTTAGAATTCTATAAACTTCCAAATTATGCAATCTTGCAACAATAGCCCTTGGCTTTCTCTGTTTTACTCTCCCTTGTATCTATTCGCTGTTATACTATCTCTCTACAAATAAGCTATGCTCTTGTGAGTGAAAATCTTTACTATTAAATGTGTTTTACTAGAGTCTTGAAAAGGAAATTAGTATTCATCCAGCACGACATGAAAGTTTTCATTCACAATGCCAGCCCTGAGATGCAGGATAGTGAAATCTTCTGTGATAAGGTAAAAATCAAATATGTTAGGACTGCAAGAGTTCCAAGTCTTTAGAAGCCTTTCATGATCCACTTTTAACCACTTTCTTAAAGTAAGGTGTTGTTACCCCATAGCCAATGCATATAGATCAGGTCTCTTCTCTTTCTCTTCCTGACATATCTTATGTACTCTTCTTTCCAAGGCTTGGCCCAGGTTCAACACTTTCGGATACCATGGAAGGATTTTGGTCAGCACAATCAGGATATTTCTGATATGTGTATATTCACCAGTTTCAAGGCAGTGTACAGAAGCCTAGAATAAGATTAAATCTAATCAATTCCTCTCATAAAAGATTAAAAAAAAATTAAGTTTTTCAGCATCTTTAATTACCTTAGTTAACTTATAGTGCCATTTGTGTACCACGTGTCTAAAATTCTCATAATCCAATTGATCAGCTTTATTTCCACCATCAAATCCAGTTGCTCGTAATATAGTTAGGAAGCCTGGATAGTTGCCACATTCCTGTGTGCACAAAAGTAAAAAAATTAATATTTACAATTTAAAATACTAATCTTTTCCAGGATACATAAAAAAACCAAGAATGTTGTAATAGTTAATATAATCAAAGCACTTCCTGGCACACAGCACTCCCTCACTTCCTACAGACTAAGACAAATTCTGTAAGACTTGCACATTCATTTTTTTAAAAAGCTTATTTATGTTGAAGCCTTTCTTGTGGGTGAGGAAAAGGATTATTTGCAATTTAACTAGTTTTTGCAAGGCGTTTCCATATGCTAACTAAATCTTCAAGCAAAACTATGAGAAAGTCAGAATTCATTTCTTTTACTTTTGACACTATACAAAATTAACTCTGTTAAAAGTACATTAATTACAGAATTGCTGTTCTAACATGAGGCCATTGGAAAAATCAAATCACAACATTTTAAATCAAGTTAATGATTTCAGTGAATCCGGTTTTACTGGGCTGTATTATACAATCGGTCATTGTATAACTCTTCATGAACAAACAAGTTTTAATAACTTCACATACCTTCTCATATATGACTCTGTCACTGTGCCATCTAGTCACAGTCTCCAGCATACAGCATAAAAACCTTCCATATCTACTAGCTTCATTTTCAGTACAACTTGCTACTGTATATATAATATCAGAGAAAACCTGTGAATGGGAGCAGTAAAAAGTTACTTTGACTTCACTGAATTACAAACAAGGATCAACGATAATTTCAAGTTGTTCTCATCTAAACCACTGTTGGCACGGATTTTAAATTTAGAGAAGATTAGATTACAGAAATATTTGGAAACCAAATCAGAGAAAGAAAAAAAAAGGGGGGGGGGGGAGGGCTTGTTTGCTAAAGCTTCTTAGCAAATACTCTGATTTCAGGACTTTGTTATCCCATTACTAGATCTTCACTCTGAGCCCAGATTCCAGTTGCTGCATACATCTGCCTCTGACAGTCTTCCACAGGCAAGGCGCATCTCCATTGGAATATAACTGTTTTGGCTCTAAACAAACTGATTTGAGCAGGCAGAAATAAACACACAGACTACAAACTGTATCTTTGAGTAAGAATGCTCTTTTGGACCAATGAAATCAGAACAGATCCCTACTTCAAAAGCCTCAAAGGAAACCTGATGACTTTTAGTTGAATGTTCATACAAAAAAAAAAAAAAAACATTTTCACCATAGTTTTCATAATGAAGCCTCACACGAACCCTCTTAATCTAATGTTATAGCACAATCTGTTGCAACCATACAGATGATTGTTAATTATTAACTTAATAATCTGGCTTCTTAGAGCAGAAAGCACCAGAAAGGTTCTGCTATTGCAGAATGGTAGAGTCAGCCAGTACTGCTGGAGCTGTTCGATCCAGAAAATCAGGTTACTGCAGCTATCAGTAACTCCTATGGCGTCATATTTCCACATCTCAGCAGTAATAAAAATTAATTCCGTGTACGTCACCAGAGTCAGAACGTCCCAAGAACTATGCTTGTTAGGGCAAGCTTAAAGGAGGTTGCTACTATGGCAGCACAGTATACACAGCTGAAATTGGAGAGTTAAAAAACATAGAAATGCAGATCACTACAAGGCTGTGAAATGTGAATGTAGTTTGTATGACTGCTCATGACTTCCCCCTAGAAGTTTAGCTGTCTTAGAATAAATCAGAAGGAAAAAAACCTCTTGAAAATAATCCTCAGAAGGTCTAGGAGAGAGAAAATTTCATTTGTAGAACAGGAAGCACAAAGGGGACCTTTTCACTGCCAAAATAGATTTTAAAATTAAATGAAAGTAATGACTTTGTTGAGATCTCTTCTGGAAGGCAAAGAGAATACTAGTTTTACATGCTTATAACAATACATACACACATACAAAGCTCTAAATACTTACTCTATCATAGCAGAGAAGTGTGGAGAAGTTGGGTGTTTTCTGCTGATGAACCAGTTCTACAAAGTGAGCACAATAAACCGCATCTATTGCCGAAAAAATGCAGCGAGGAAATATACATAACTGCAAAAACTTTGTGATAGTCTCATTTTTGGTAGACTCTTCAAAAGCAAAGAAATAGAGAAGAAAAGGAATTAGTACATTAATGGGTAAGCAATTAAACTACTACCCCCAAGAAATTCAGTATTTCATATCGTATTCTCCAGGTTGTATTCCTAACATATCTTTGACACTACTCAAAGTCAAAATAAGCTTTTTAATCTTTGAGGAACAGGCAAAAGGGTAGAAATATTATAGCAGATCTTTATTTCTTACAGCAAAAAGTCTTTTGTTACAATGGAAAAAAGCTCAGAAAAATTATCATAAACTTCTTCAATTACTCAGATTCTGCACACTGCTCCGTATCACTGTGTTCAAAGTTAACTCTAATCACTCACTGGGTGTTTACATTTCTATGATCTGCAACACAGCAACCGACATGCAAACCATCTTGTAACAATCACTTCACATCAAACCTGTCCTGCTCTTATTTTCTAAGTTAGTACAATATTAAAAAGGCCTTGCCATTGCAAGAAACAAATATCTCCCTAAAAGGAACTACTCAGCATTTGCAAAGACACATTACATTCTAATTAGAAGTTTCTTCCTGTCAGAACTTCACATATCAAGAAATCAGATTTTAAAAATCAGCATTTAGCATGCTAGTGCAAGATGAACTTTTAGTTCTGGGGACAGCAATGACTACACACACACACTTACTTGCCAGAAGCCAGTTATCCTTCTCTAATTTCAGTCTCTGTAAAACTCTTTGAACATGCTCTAACTGTTTCTTCTCCTCTTCAAGGAGCTTGTCCTGAAGAGCAGTGCAGCGTTCTTTTTCTTTTTTCTTTTTATTTGGAGGCTGTAAAATGTCAATGCAATTCATTTAATACACTTACACTAATACTACTTACACTTGCTACAGAGCAATTAAGTGCCTGGTAATGCTAAGAAATATGTGAAAAGCTATTTCACTAAACAACATTCAGCTCTAGTAATGAGCTGATTAATTAACAATGGATAACTAATGATGTAAGTGAACAACTGAAGTACAGGTACAGATGTTAGAAGACTTATCTGAAAGACAGGATTTTCCAGTAATTTTTATTTAGTGGAGCTACTGGTAGTTTTGAAGTTAGAATGATAAGGAAGTCTAAAGTATGCAACTGTGAGAAATCAGAATGGATTAATCAGCTAACACAAACCTCTCTCAATGGACCGATTTATTCAGTTAACACAGGTTTAACTTTGGTTAGTTTAACCCGAAAATATATTTATATAAAATAGATGAAACTCCAATTAAATGACTAACTCAGAGTAGTACTTTGGCATCCTGTCATGCCAGCAGGTTTCGTCTCTGCTGGGAGACAACCAGTAATGGTATCACTGATATCAGTGTGTGAAGATAACTCCCTTCCTTAGCACAAAGAAAAACTTACTTATACCTTAATGTAGGATTTCATGAAAAAAACCTCTTTAAAAGTGAAACTGGAGAAAAAAAAAATTATAAACATACCATTTCCTGATTGTCATCTATGGCTTTCATCTGGACTTTCAGTTTATTGACTTCTCTGTCATAGCTGCTATGTGGGACAGCAAGGTCATACATAGTCAGAGACCAGAATGTGGCATAAAACTGAGGACTGATGTCGTCCCAAACCTTGGGAGGGTGCAGAGAGATCACAGCTTCGTGAACAGGAGCCATCACCAGTTCACATGCTGTAATATATTTGTGAACTTTGTGTTGCTGTTTATTTCCCTTTTCAGCTTTTTTAAGTTCATCATACTTTGACTGTAGAAGAAGAAATGAAAAAACAAAAATTTGTTATCTCCATATATTTATTTAATTTATTTATTTATTTATTTAATATTTATTTAATATTATTTATTTATTAATTTAATTCAACTTCTCCGAAACTTTTCTGTGTAAATCATCTTTACAAAATAAATTTTATTTATGTACACAAGGAGCCTGAGAACATCACAGCGCACTTTTAGCGTGCATCCATGCTGGATATTTATCATCCTCACTGATGCTATCTTTCAACTCACTCCTTACAGCAAGGTATTATACTATGCTGAAAAACTGTTTTCAACACTTCTTTTAGTTGCAGGGACAAATTTACCTTGACGCTTCCTTTCACACCTCACCTTTTAACAGCTGCAACATTCTCCTCCACAGCAAAAAAAAAAAGTCTAAAATATCCACAAAAAATTACACGTTTGGGGAAATCTGAGTGGGAGAACTCTTGATCACTCCAATTATGAGACAAATTGAAATCATTAGCTACAACTGCTGTCATTCGTGCAAAAGCTGGCACATGGCCTATATTTTCTATGAAGATAGAACCAGAAGCTTGGAAGAGATTCTGCTTTATCTCAACTCTTCAAAAAAGCATCTAGAACTCTTATTCAGTAAACAATCTTTGCAGGAACCTAACAATTATAACACGTAAAAGGGCATCTCTTAACAGGAGACAAAAATGAAATGAGTTCTACTTACTGAAATTTGGTGTGCATACATGGGTCTCGAGAGGAAAAATGCAGCATCATGAGGCGTGTGAAACTCATTACAAAGAACATCAATTGAAGGCACTCGCTTAATATAATCCTCTGTGCTCAGATTGGATGCTAAAAACCCACCAAACTGTACCAGGGTGTCATGGCACTATGTGAAAGATAAAAGTTAGAGAACAGGTTTTTTTGTTCAGAAATAAAGCTTGGGAGGGCTTGAAAGATCCTTGTTGGTTTGTTTGTTTGGGTGGGGACTAGTGGTGACTGTTTTTAAAATAAAAGCATTAACACAATGGCAAGAAATTCCAATTTGGAAGAAAAAAAATTTCATGCCACAAACTTCTACCCCTCATCAATGCTGACTCAACTGCATCCAAGGAAAAGCCTTACGAAAGCCAGCAGAACTGTAAGAGCACTCTGTTCTACTGGAATTAAACTACTTCCTACTGCCTAAGACAACAGTGGAATTCAAGCTTAACGCTGTCTTTCAAGAAAAAAATTTTATCTAAAAAAGTAACATCAGAAAAACACGATAGCCAACCTAAAAACTTAAGCTCTTATTTCTGATGACAAAGGACATTCCTATCTTTTACTCAGAAGTACTAAGTATACATTATATCGACAACTGATATTGATGTATTATAAAAGTGTGGTCACTGCAGATTAAAAAAAAGTATATCTTGTGCTCATATAGAATACTGATACATTAGAGGTTACCAAAGAAAAGCATGAATTCTTATAAATGTGTTTTTAACTTACTTGATCATACAGTTTTCCCACTAGCTTCAGATGCTTTTCCCCTCCTTCTTGAAAGATCACACCATTTCTCTGTTGAGCCATAAGCAGGCATAGCGGAAGGGCAAGATCATGGTCCAATAATGCATCCTTCAATCTCTGAGAAGACTTCTTTGTATTCCTAATTTGGCCAAAGTATCCACCCTGCACAGTACAGAAAAAAATTGCTTAAATTTGGAAATAGTACATTAAAAAATGCAAACCATACACACTTCTGACTGCAGAAATTCTGACAAATTAACATCACTGTAGTTTCTACTTTGTTTATAAAAATTTCAGTGGATCCTATGCTGTTAGTATGTACACTAGAATCAAAAACAAATCCATCTTGCATGCTACTAGTCTTCTACCCAGAAAATGAAAAGTGACTTCTCATCATGAGCATCTGACACTACATTTTTAGATCTAAGTCTGATCTGTGATCTGCTCAAAGTCTCTTTCCCATTCAATAAAGAAACTTCTGATTTTAGTTCAGAGTGTAGCTATCCATCTGCCCGGGGATTTATCTAGCCCAGACCCATCTAAGACTTTGAAGCCAAGGCTGCAACAGCTTTAACCATTAAGATGGCTTACAATGTTAATCCACTCAACAGGGAGTGACCACACTCCAATCAGTTCTAAAACAGCAGGACTGCACAACATACAAGCTCACTGGCTGCTATAATTTGCAACCTGTCATGGAACACCAGATAATGAAGGCTGCTTTCATTAATATGGAATGCTGTGAAGCACAGCAACTAAAGCTCAAGTATACTTTGTCTTGGCTGCCTGTCTGCAAGGCTTGTAAATTCAATGGAATAGGAAGTTCCGTGATAAAATTAGCAACACCTCTCTCAGCTATACTGCCAGAGGTCATGAATCAGAGTATTTAGAAACACCATTAACAAGCAACAGCTATTATTAATTAAATTTAACATCAACACACCTCAGCTTTTAGTTGTTCTCCTCCAGTCATGGCTTCCAATTGTTCCATTGTCATTTCTTCTGTAATTTCTATCCCTGCCATTTTTTGTACTACCTCTTTTAAAATAAGCAAATCAAAGCTGCACAGAAAACAGTGGAGTAAAAACAAGAAAAATGGTTTAAGAAACACAAGCTATGACATTCAATACACAGTAGACAGTAACAGGGTGTTAGACATTAAACAAAATCATTTTAATTTGTGGGCAAATAATAACAGGTGCCGTTGCATACAAGGATTTCTCTACTACAGGTTTTTTCTCTTTTTTTTTTTTTTTTAAAGCAACATAAGCATTCAAGAGTTGTATTCAAAGTTCATTAAAAACAGATTTCAGCATTTTTAAAAATACCGAGTGTAGTGCTATTAGCTTTAAAATTATTAAAAATTTAGAGCTCACTTCTGTTGTTTTAGATGCTTCCTACCATATCTATATCACTGATATCTACTAAGCACATGGAAATCTCAGAACATTTTTTCTCTCTTTTAAACTTCTACAACAGTACTGTCTTAGAAATGGACTGGCAAAATTAGTCTTAAGAGTCGATTTGGAACACAGCAGACATTTTTCACTTAGAACACAGAAATATACAACACACTCCAATAATCATGCCCCCCAGCAACTAAGCTTTACTTCCATGCTCTGAATTCTCTAAGGGTGATAACTTTTCCTCAACAGACGTACACAAGTTGTATCACAGACATTCTAAAAGGCAATTTTATTCTAGTATCTGAAATGTGGGTCAACATCTTTTTCTAAATAGGTCACAAAAAGTTCTGAATTTAAATATACTATTTATATATTTTTGTCTGTTTTCCAGCTGTAAGTACATTTTCTGTTTAGGAACTGTGCAATACCAGCATATAACAATCCAAACAATGGAATATTCCAGTCACAATGGCAAGAACACTATTTCTACCATCCCAAATATTGACTTTAATATAAAAATTGTTTCCTCAAAATACTTAGTCATAACATGTAATTCATGGGAAAGACAAGAAATACTACTTACCCTTCTCTGTAGCTCAATGTCTTTGTACCACCATCAGAATACAAAACAAATTGGGGACTGGGGAGCACATGAGACTGAACGTCTACATTGCAGGGAAGGGGAAAAAAACCTGGGAGTTCTCAACATAAATACCCTAAAGTAGCATGCTGTGTTACCTCCTGCTGTCTTTCAGCAACCATATAGGGGTTCACAACAGAATATAAATCAATACTCACCTATGCAATAAGAAATAATCCATTAAAGTTAATTAAATAAGGAAGCAGTAATACTAACTGATGAGGGTGGATGGACAAAAGAACATAAGGAAGATTCAAACTGCAAACTTTGCTTAAAAAAATTTCTTGTGAATGGTCAACACTGATACACAAAAAAGCAGTTCAAAGGTCATTAAATAAGACAAAGTATTTAAAACAACAAAAAAAAGACCACTAAGAGATCCCTGTAGAAAGACATGAGAAAAAGCCTACAATTTTGAACTTTATCTTTTTTTAAACTATCAATAACTGTAATTTTATTTTCTTTTTATAAAATAAGGTACAGTAATTTCTACGACAGTATTACAGACTGGTAGGACTTTTTTTTTTTTTGCCTGGTTAGGTAAGAAAATTGTGTTATAAATAAGTTATAGATGAAGAGCCTTTAAAACAATAATATGCCACAGCTAGACTATTACAAAGAAAAGCCCAGCAAATATGTTATTCTTTCCTTTCTTTAAATTTCTTAAGCTTCCTGGTAAAATGAGTGGAGGATTATTACTGGAGTATCTACTAGTCAAGTCCTCACATACCAGCTAAAGCAGCAGCCCAAAAAAAAAAAAAAAAGAAAATAGAGTTTACGAAGATCAGTTGTTCAAGACTTACCTTTTCCCAGCTTTCAATTGGTTGGCCACATATTGAAGTAGACCAGCGAGTTCAATTGGGTATTTTCTGAAAACAGCACCACAAAAGCTAGCCAGACCTAAAGTAAGGAAGAACAGTTGTGATTGAACCTCAAGGCATTAAGTAAAAGATACTAATCCAATACAAATAAAAAGTTAGCAGCATGTATATTTTTGTAATATAAAGAAAAAATATTTTCTAATTTGTTAAACTTGTCAGCTCTCCATTTGAAAAATTAATCAGTAGATCCAAGAGAAAGACTGAACATTGTATTTTAAATGTTAGTGTAATAAGACAAAAATACTAACTCTGCAGCCAGCTCGAGATAGTAGTGTCGTCATGCTTCATTCTCTCCTTCTCGGGGTTCGCCAGAGCTTCAATGATACAATCTTTAGTGGAGTTAGAGAACATGCTTTTCTCTGTTTGTCAAAACACAAGCTATACAGAACTTTCGCTCCCAGTTCCACAATTTGTCATGTATCAGTATGATAAGCAAGTAAAGCAAGCACAATACAGAGGATTCAATAACATACAGTTTCTGTTTTCAAGTAACGAAGAAAATGGTTAATTATTTAATCTACAATGTACAGGTTTACTCTGCTTTCAAGAGCAGAGAGAAAGCAGCAAAACAACATAAAAAAAATAATTTTCATAGTGTGAAAGTAGAAAGAGCAAACAAAGCGCTCTGTAATTCAGTATGTGTAAAAAAATTAATGGAAACTCACTAAAATTTCCAGCAAATTGCAGCAACAGCAAAAATAGTATTTACTGACAAAAGAGATGTAATGCAGCTACTACATCAGTACCAGATGTATTATTTTCATAAAAGGATACATGCCAAGACGTCATAATTCAGTGAAGTGAGGTATTTCAGTGAATCAACAACTGGCGTTATTAAGTTATCGTATTTTTGTATTTGTGATAAAATCTGAAAGTAACAAAAAGACATGTTGAGCTGAAAAAAGAACAGTATACCTCATATTTCATGCAACAAACCTAGACTGTTAAACTACATTTGTCTTTAAAACCTATGCAAAACACTTCTTGAAAATAGTTTTAGAAGGACCTAAACCACTTCCAAAGTACAAGTAACCTGACTGATTTACTTAGTACCTTTGATAAACCACTGAAACACATCTCTAAGGTCTAAAAATAATTTTACATTCTTATTTTCCTTAAAATTAGACAATTACAACTTTTAAATAACTAAAAACAAACATCACCAAAATACTTCACTGTCCTTAAGACCTCCCAAGAATTCTAAACCTTACCATTAAGTCTCTGTTGCTACTTCCCTAATATTACTACTAGCTCAGAAAAGAACACGAGTGAATTGCATTAAGTTCCGTAGTGTTCGCCCTCCTACATGATTTATACACACATGTACACACATCTGCTTAAGTATTAATTTCTTCAAGTAACATCTGAACACTAACAGGTAGATCATCCTCCCATAACCCCATCAGGGCATCTTCCCATCTCACTCCCATCTCACCAGCCTCAAACTAAACACTCATAGTCACAAGCAGATGCAACTTTCAGTTCAGTTTTAAGTTATTCAGTAGCTATTTGTCACGTTTACCATCTCAGATTTTTGTTTCTGAACTACCAGCAAGTTACCATACTTTTAATTTTGCAATGTGAACTTTAAAAATTCTGAAGTTTGAACTGCACTCACTTATACCATAGGTCCCTTTCCATACTGAAGTATCTATAGTTAGGATATGATAGTATTTAATTACATGTAATTACATACATAATCAAATAAAATGGTAGGATTGGCATGGCTGAGTTTCCCAATCTGTCTTCCAGATGGCTTCACATTTTCCTTAGTTAGACGCCTGTAAATGAGAATGTTTTATTACAAAAGTTAAAAGAACAGTAGAATTAAATCCTCACTAGAGGACGTTTAAGAAGCCTAAGGATAGAAATATTGTTTCTCCAGGAATCTGAAGCCTATGATCAATCCTACGACATACAGAGGGTAAAAAAAAAAAAAACAACAAAAAAAAACAACCCACTTACCCCATACTACTATGGACTGTATTTGAGTTTCAACTCTGAGTACTCTGCGTTTGGAAGTTGTCACAGAACCCATACGACATATTGAAATAGCCTGTGATGTTGTTGGCGACTCATGCAAATTTAATTCAGCTACAGCTCAGTCACTTGCACTCACTGCACTGTTTAGATGAGGGGACAAAGAGCCCCTCAGTACTAATTTTGTTGTGTTACACTTTCTCAGCATCCCCCAGTGAAGACAGAAACTTAACATTAAACCTGAGGTTGATTCACAATTGTATATGTTAATACTAAAGCAGAACGGTGGCACCTCAGTCTTACTTTAACTTGTTTCTATTTCATAATGCAAAGATGTTTATGCACAAATTCTGCTTCAGCAATCGCAACAATACAACACCACCACAACCACTAGTAATCTGTCAAAAAATTTCTACAGAAGAAGAATCTTCCATAGAACCATGCTGCAAGTGTTTCTTCCAGTATGCTCCAGAATGATTAATTCTGTCATTTAAGTTGCTTATACCAAAATCAAAAGTATAAACAGAAGTAAAGCATCCACAAATTAAAAAAAAAAAAAACCTCAAAAAAAAACACACCACCACCACCCATCATTCAGGCAAAAATGAAAGCTATTTAAAGAAGAACAACACTGGGAGCAGGAGAAGGCGTTCCACTGTTACAACTATTAGCACATAAGAAAGCACCGTTATTTTCAGGTTGCATCACCAGGGCTCCTGCTTAAACAACATGTGCTGGTAAACAACATCCTTTCTTACTGTCCTTCATACTGTGAAACTTAGTTAACAGTGACTAACTCAGTGATATATCGTATTTAAAACCTAATAGCATGTTTCTTAAATATTTAAGATCAAGGCATTATAACCTGAAAGTACAACTTAATTGTATTAAAGTATTTGTGAAGAAATTTTGCCAATTATCAAACAGTCTCGATAGAACCCTTGGAAGGAGACCATATTGCATTTCCAGCTCCCATGAGCACCTCCAGTATGAAGAGGATCATTGGAAATGAATCTGGACTTCGGTACATAATTAGGATTTATAGAATAAATCAAACAACGCTGTTCTATTTTAAATTGTACTTCAAAATTCCATATAATAACAGTTTCCAGTCTCAATTCTCTACCTGAAAGTAGAACAGGACTTAAATTAGATAACACCTTTAAACAAATCGGCCAGTAACACAGTGAAATGGCCAGTACAATCACAAACAACTATACCTTTGATTTACAGGCTTCTCATACCATTAATAACGGTCAGCATTGTGACTTGTCTGCACAACAGAAACCTACTGCAGCAGAAGGGACACAAACTTTTATCACCTACTACAGCTATGCTCCAAGCCAGAAGAGAGGACAATATTCCTTTCTAGATTTCACATCTGCAGTCCAAAGCCTCTTAGAATTTTTGTATATGAGCAAGACAGAAATATCCCAATTAACTGCATTAAAAATAATAATAATAAAACATAGCATTTGCTTTTGGCCCAAACTACACAAAAAGGAGAATCCAAATCCCTGACAACACTATCACAGATGCCATGTTTTTAAGATAAATCTCAAACTGTTATGCATCTGCTTGAAGATGAAAACAAACCACTCAACTCAACTTCCTGTTCCTGCTGTGAAAACTACAGAAAATGAAAAGACTTTTCACTCTGCTGGGACTAAAGAGTGTCCATACTTTAACTTGCTTCTGTTTCATAATGGAAACAGAGAGAACCTGCAGCACTTCCATAAACAAAGCAATTCATCAACAGCAGCACATTCATGGAAAAGTTTTTAAACCACTTAGTGGGTCATTTTCCAAATGAAGCACTCTTATTTGTGGCCAATTACTCTGTATTACTATTAATTTGACAGTTTTTAAATCACCGTACATCAGATATTTCACAAGCAAAGATTATCAATGAAATTATTGAGTCATTAGAAAAGGAATATATTTGTCAAGGGCTGTTTGGTTTTTTCCCCCCCTTCAGTTGGTGAAATGCAATACACTGTATTACCGCTGATAATTTATGGAATCGGACAACTTACTTCATGATATACTTGGCTCGGTCTATGGTTTGAGCTTTAACTTTCACTAGGAGTGGATGACTATTGTATGTTTCATTCTTCCACTGTCCATAAAGACGGTACCTTGAAAGATGACCAAAGGAAAATTACTTTTTATACTGATGGTTTAAGATAGACCACTTCCAAAGAACAGAAACGAACTATTCTACTCACCGGTACTGGTATGGAAACGTTTTGAACATTCCCCATAATTCTTCAGACATGCACGCATTGCAGTCCATCAAAGAAAGAGAAGGAAGCAGAACTTGATCGGTAATACTCAACACGCAGCTAAAAAGTATCTCCTGTGACAAAGACAAAACTCAGGGTAACTACCAGACAAAAAAAAAAAAGCAACACGAAATGCACATCTTAGTAAAATAACAAAATACAAGTTGGCCACAAGATTATGACTTCCTGAACAAGAAAAAACAAACCAAAAAATACTGAAGGAACTTAAATGTCCCATCAAATCTTTTATTAGCTAACTCATGAACCATATAAATTGTCAGTATTTACTTATATGATGTAATTGAGCAATGGAGCCATTTTCAGTGCATTACATTGATATTTTAAAACAATTCATAAAAAGATACACTACAGACTTCCATGAAGTGCAACTGCAGAGAACAGATTTATTTTAGCAACTACCTTCAATGTATTAAAGCATTCCTTTATCATTACTCCTACTTTCAAAAGTATGGATTTAAATCTGAAAGCATTATACATGTTCTCAAGGCACAGAGTACCAGTTTTCTTGCTCTCAGTATCAACTGTTTTTTTTTTTTTAAAAAAAAGTCTGTTTCCCACTGAGTATACTAGAATAACCACAGAGGAAAAAAATAATAATAATCAAAAATGCTTATAATTACTCTCAGCTTAATCCCTTAGAGTCATTTTCTTAGCACTAAGTGAACATTTTCACAAGAGCGTAATCATAAGCATCACATCCTACACCATAGTATGCAAACACTGAAGAATTATCTTTGTCAGTACATAATTCACACATATGAACAGCTACTTGTATCTCCAAATGAGATTTCTTTGGAGCAAATGACTCCGTAATGGAAACAACAGCCCCAGAAGTCACAACCGCTTCCCAGTTACAAACACTATTCTCTTCCAAGCAGCAGTTCCCTTCCAGTCAGGGAAAACCAACCAGTTTATGCACTATTTTGCAGTTCGTTAGGAGTGTCATACTACCCTTAGGACAACTTCCAACAAGACACAGGCAGACTCAGCCTACCACTGACTCCCTGAACCACAGTTATCTTTCTAACCCATAGAAATGTACTCCAATGTCAGAATGAGATGAACAGTACCTACAGAAGGGCAGCAACCTCCAGACCGTGAGCGCATAGTAACTACGGGTGACATTAGTCAAGTTACTCAAAATCTCCAGTGACACTAATAAAACTGAACTCAATTAGCCAAGTTTAATTATTAGTGCTTTCAGTAACATTTCAGAAACCTTATTTCCCTCCACTATAACTACAGTAGTCAGTAAATCATGACAAAAAACAGAAGTAAAAACAACTTGCTGAAAACTACACAAACTTGATACAGAAAACTTGCTTGTTCATTTAAAAGACAAAACAGACTTTTTATTTAATAAGTTAGACCTCAACTGGACGCTCAGGTTTCACTGAGGCCGGTCTTGGATTGCTCAATGAAGAGAAGTTACCCTTTGCATTATGAGTACCTTCCCTACATCTAATTTCTCCCGATTTCTACGCTTACCCCAGAAAATAACTTAAGATACAAGATGCCACCATGAGAATCTCTTTACATAACAGAGGTGCTCCACCTGATTCAGAGCCACTAAGTAGCAGAAAGCACTATGCTAGAAGAACAAAATTAAATTTAAAGAATCCAGGGGAGGGAAGGTGGGAAACGCCAACACCACAGTGATGCAAAACTGTGACTTGTCACTTTGGGCAAGTTTGAGCAAGTCTATTACGTATATTTTGGTAAAGAATTAAATGGTACAGAGAAAGAAAGCCTGCAGTTATTAGTTTCAAACTCTCTTAACAACTCCTTCCTCTCAAAAAAGCTCTCTCCTCAAAAGATAAGATTAAAATTGACAACATAAATTTACCTCCATGAATAAAAATAGATTGCCATTTCACTGATCTAAAATATATAATAAAATCAGCATGTGGGAGGGATGAGATTACAAGAACATTTAGAACTCTGCCAAGAAATACATAATATTTCTAACAGAGTTGATTCTTATGTTCATTTTTGGATTGAAAGTCTTTAAGAAACTCACTCACCATTTTCTCTTTATCTTCTTGCTTGCTTCCATCGGACTGAAACTTTAACAAAGACAATGAAGTTAATTTTAGAATAATTAATCTAATGTTTAACAGTTTCAGAACAAGGCTTTCTCAGCACAAGCATACACCCAGATGGTCACATGCCCAGCAAATATTTTCCAGATCTGCTAACACTGAAATAGTTGCAGGCCTAGTGGGTGGAAGGGCATCTACACAGCTACACAAACCCTCTCCAGGTTTTATTAGCACCATCTGCTGCACTGCTTTCATCTATTTAGATACGGCCCCTTCCTCCTGCAATCAAGTCTTAATATCTACTTTCATCATCTCTGAGCTGTACAGAGGACACAAGTAAGCTTCATGCATAAATACCTTGGATTCATTATGTTTGTCCATGCAGCATTTGCAACCCCCTGATAAAGTTGTATTTGAAAACAGTTATTTTGGAAAAAAACACAACACAGGCAAAAATGAAACCTGCTGACATTTTAGAAAATACCATCAGGCTTATAATACTGATTTTACTTCATGAATCTAAGATTAATTCACCTCCCATGAACACAGAATTCATTACTGTTCTGATTGTTATCATACAAAGACAAAATCTTGACTCTAATCGAATTACACACTTGCACTTGGCCTTCTACCTTCTTCGAGACATTTTTATCTCATTGAATTCATCACTAAACTTATGTTTTCCTGTTAATTTCAGTATTAGATACCATGAAATACCATTAAATCACATATTTAGAATCATCCTAAGAATTCAAAAAAAAAATCAGATGAGAACCTGCTGGAAAGAGTTTTGGGGTTTTTTTCCTGCATCTCTAACAGCTTTTAAAGCAATGCAGAGTGGATTAGCATATTCTCAGCAGTATACATGTGTGGCTTGTGGAATTATTTTGCTGATACAAGGAATTCTGGTCTCTGTCAAAACCGAAGACCAACCTCCTGCAATCCAAGATCAGCAACCTTAACTTTACAAGAGCAGAAGTAGTAATAAAAAGAAGTTTGGGTTTCATGAGGAAATTTGCTGGGCTTTGTTATACTTGTTTTCACCCAAACAAATGCATTATCTAAAAATACATCTTGTGGTCAACTACAGAAGAGAAAACACCCAAGCCTCCAACTGGTGAGCAATTCCATAACTGCACTGCGCTACAATGCAGTATAAATTTAAAGTTTCTGGCATACAAATCAAAGTACAACATTTTATCAAGAGCTGATAATATTTACTGTCATTATGAAAAACAAAAAGCATACTCTGTCACTAGGTATGCAAACTCCTTGATGAAACTGGTACCTACTAATGGAGTTCACGAAGAACTTTTACAGAAGAAACGTTAACATATTTGAGAGCTCTTTAATTATTGCAAGCAGAACCAATAGAGAAATAGCAAGGTATTTTCTTTATGGTTGAATGAAATTCAAATGCATAAATAAAATGCACTGATTACATGTATAGTGATTCTGCATGCTTACACTGAAAAAGAGGTAATAACTGAAGTATCAAGGAAACCTACATCTATACACACACACGCAAACATATGCATATGTGCATATAAATATACACTCCGTTTTCTTACTGGAAAGAAGGAACAAATGAGCTTCAACTTCTGCCTAAAGAAACAGGACTTCCAATTCAATTATCAATAATTGTAGATTCATTTCCCCATCTTTCTCTCACAATAATACCCTCTTAAGATTTTAGTCTTAATTTCAAAATTCCTTCCTTTTCTTTTTGTTCCACTCACCATTAAAAAGCTTAGTAAGCTAACACACCAGTAAGTGCAAAATCATCTTCAAGCTACGCTTGAGCATGAAAGCTGCAATGCAATGTTAGTAGTTGAACTTTAAACTACTGTATGGGTTAGCTTACAGACAAATCACCTGCAGTTATAAATACATCTACTGAGCATTAAACAGTTTAACATGCTGTTGGCAATAGTGCAGTAAAACTTTCCCTATGTTACCTTAACCATTCTGTCACTGATGAATTTCTTTGTAGTTCCAGCCTAAAGCAAATAGCTAAGAGTTGCTCATCCTTGCCATAAATACATTAAGCTACCATTTTTCTATTACTTATTAAAAAAAAAAAAGCACATGTATATATTTATAAATATGAACCAAACTATAACAAAATAATTTCCACTTTAATGCATGTATCCACAAAGAAACAAGGACTTTCTCACAAATCTTTGGTACTTAATCACAAAGTAGACCTTATAATCTGCTGACAGAAGTAAAACAAATCACTCACTCGAAATTATTATCTCTATATTAACTGCATTTGCAGTGCAATAAGGTATCTTTCAAATATCAGTACATGTAGTTATCACTACTACTAGTTATAAAACCACTATGTCTAAGCTATTCGAGAAATGTTGGTTTATGTTCATCGATCACAAAATTGATAAAGAATTAAAATAAGATTCTCCATTTTTTTTTTCATTATTTTAATATATACATAACAAGGCTTGAGCACTTTCTGACATGAGTGGCATGAGCTCTTCTCCCCAGGTTCAATAAGCTGTTTTGTTTTATCTTACCAACCTCTTTCATAAATGCTTTTCCAAGGCGCACCACTTTTGCAAATAAAATGGGATCGTGGGAGAGATGAGGACCAAGGTAGCACAGCATGTTGAACACTTCCTTTCTCAAGTCTTCAAAGCTGTCTGCTTGTTTCGGTGCTTTCTTGTTTGGCAAAGGAGAAACTGGTGACCCTTTAGCCCCTTTTGGTACTCCAACCCTGAAAAAAAGTTGCACACCATTTCACATGAAGCAGAAGTGAAAATTAAGAAAAAAAATTAAGAACAGGTCAATACAGCTAGGCTTATTAGTGAATTTATGCTTCTAAGTTTTACACATACTTATGCACTATTTAGTGGAAACTACTATTTCAGTTACTTTCCTCTTTACCTGCGGTACAAAGGTTCAACTGTCACGTGTACAAGCTGGCAAAGGGCAATTGCAATAGGCTTATGTGAAGTAGCGTAAAATGGAGGCATCTGATCCATAATACTTTGTGCGTGCTGCCAGTCACCAATTTTTAATAAAGCTTCCAATAAACCAAGCTTCTGATTATCTGGAGGCTGCAAGACAATAAACAATTAATGAAAGCGTGCTCATCAAATCTAATACTTTTCTTTAAACAGTAGCCAGCTGTAACCTACAAAAAGAAATCCAGGAACATACATATGCACACATACAAAATACAAACATGGAAAAACAAAATTCAGCTAGATGTTTACACAACAAGGAGACCTGAACAACAATAATAAAATGAGTCCATGCAAAAACAACTTCACAAAAGAAAAAAAGCTACAAATGAAATTAAATGTGTCTGGTTACATGCTTTTCAAAAACGTCAGTTTAGTGCAGCTTGTTTCCTTACATGACATTTTAAGATCAAGCAAGCATCTAAGAACTCTCAGCATAACATGTTCTGAATTTAAAAAACATTAATTTCTCTCAGCTTTTTCCCCATAGAATTTCTCCTACAAAAAACAGATTTCAAAATCAAACTTATCTCTATCTGAATTAGCTTGTATCCCAAGTTTCACATTGGCACTTAATCTAGTAAAGTCCAGCTGTAAGGCTACAGCCTAAGACTTCCCACATATCCCACTTTGTAATAAAGGGGGAACAGGAGTACACAATCAAAACTGCCTTGAAGCAGCTTTGCATGGGCGCATTATTGATATATTACCTCAATAGTCTTATTAAATGACTAAGTGAAGTGAAGGAACATAGCTAAGTGCTGCAAGTTCGCCATCACTCTAAACCTAAGCTAACATAACACAGAGGCATAGAAGATTCCAATGTTTAAGTCAAATCATTTAAGCATATTAAGGCCCCCCCAAAATAGTTCTCTTTAAAATTGTGTAAACAGACATGAAAAACTGACGACAATAAAACTGCAAGCTAAATGCTTCTGCAGTTCTATGGTTTGCATAGACTTTTTGTTCATTTTAAAACTACGTTATAACACTTGCAACTCTTTATCCTGATGGTCATGGAATTAGCAAACAACCTAGTATACAATAATAGCAAATTTTCAGAGCAAAAACATACACAACTCCTCTCAATATCCATGGTGAAATCACAGTAATAAAATTTCAGGTTTTCTTTATTCAAAATATATACGTGCACATCAGAACAAGATCAGCCTCTGAAACAGCAGTTCCTCTGATGCCAAGGGTTGTCTTTTTCAGTCACCCTATAGAATACTAACAAAAGGGTAAGCTGATTCTTTACTGAAATTTTTGGAAGCTTCTCTTAAGCAGTGCAAGTAGAAAGCTTGAAATCCACTTCCAGCATGAAGGATTTCCTGAAAATCATGTTGCTTAAAAACAATTACAAGTTGTATCTATTCAATTGGTATAAACATACTTGTTAGATGCTAATGATCAGACTGCACTGTTGTGTGCTATTTCCAAAGCAGTCACTGCTCACACGTGCATACTGCTGACTGTGTATGTCCTCAAGTAAGCATGCTCTTCTGATATATGCCCTCCAACAGCAAAAGCACACAACACAGGAGAGAGTCAATTTGGACTTGCTGTGAAGTCTAGTCATACTGCTGAGTTAGGAGCTCAATTTTTTTTTTTTTTTAAATACCTATTCATCTGCTTTCAGTATCATTTTGTTATGCATTAAATGCACCTCAAAAGGCAAAAGAAGATAATGTACTTGCCAACTCTAAACTATTCTTAATAAGAGTCAATTATGATACAGTAATATATTTTACTCACAAAAAATAGCACTCGATGGCTTTAAATGAAATTAAGTTAGGAATTGTTAAATGTATTTCTCCCCCCTTACCCATATATGTATTTCATGGTTCCTTATCAAAAGTTGTCAAGTTAAAACCGCACGCAGGATAAAAGGCACTCAAATTGAAAATGCCAACAGCTTTCACATGTAGCTCCTCTATAAATTGCTATGAATCGCAAAGCTCATGGCATGCAAAAATATTAATATTAGAAACAAGCCTCTCAAGAAACAGTATGCACTGCACAGCAGCGAGCAAGGAATCACAGAAGTTGTTTAAGTACAGCTCTTCATTTTCCCCTCAGTTTGCGCTACTTGTCATTGTAACCCTTCAAAAAATCCTGCAGTTTCTGGTAGAACTAGTTCTTAAATTTAAATCTTAGATATAAAAAACACTCTTCATCTGATATTGCTTTGAATACATATAATCCTTATGCCCAAGTTTATCCTTCCATCACAATATTGTGATGTGTGCTTCAGAGGATACCATGCAGCTCATCTAACCAAAGAAGAGATAGACCAAAATGATGTGGTATAATAAAAAACTGTGTGGCACAAAAGTTAAAAAAAAAACAAAAAAACACCTTAAAGCTAATGAAAGGAATCAGTTTAAGCAGCAGATTACAACTGCAGTTTGGAGCCAGAGAGTGGTGACTACATCAGCTGCTTAAGGGATGAGAATGAAATTAGGTTTTTCAAGTTACGTCAAGAAAAAGAGAAAGGAAGGTCAGAGATGTTCTACCCTATCTTGATTCGGTACAAGTAGGAATAAGTAGACAAAACAGCTGGATACCATGAATAAGAAAGATAAGAGCAGGAGAACGTTAGTACTCATGGATTTCTCTCTCCTTTCCAGTACAACTATATAATACAAGTAGTAAGCAATTGACCTTTTTTGTGTATTTTAATTGAATAAGACATTTGAGTAGCACTGAAACGAAGAGGGAAAAAAAGTCTCGAACTTTTTTTGAACTACAGCCTGAATACACTTAAGCAAGTTAGAGGTAGGGCAGCATGAACAAGACATGACACAGTAGCACCTTAAATACAAAGTATGCAATTACACCAAGATACAGATCTGACTGAACGCAAAGATGACAGTTTTGACTTAAAATATGCAACTAAAACTTTTTTGTGCAATGCAGAATAATTATATTAGCATTCTTAAGTCTGGTAACTCTTTTACTTGTTTTTGACCGAGAGAAAAAGACTGCAATCTGTGTCTGCTTTTGTAAGGCATCAAATAGGATTATATAATCACAAGACCAAGAAAACACAGCTGTTAAAAGACTGAAGTATATGAATGCTTGGACATACTTAGTGAACAAGAAAGGAAGAATTCAGTTAGTTAGCCAAGGAACCAAGGTCCTTAAACCAAGAGACTAAATCCCAAAGAATGCATGTTTGTACATTTAGCATAATGGAAGTGGGATCGGTACACAGACAAAACCTTTTAATAAATACAATGCTTGGATATCTCTATATTTTTTTCAAACAAATGTAAAAATATTTTCATAGTCAATGACTACACTCAGTTTACAGTTGTTTTCTTGAAAACTAAACTCACACACACACAAACCTTCTCAGTTTTCTCCTCCTCTTTTTCTTTTTCCTTCTCCTTTTCCTCAGTCTTCTCAGAGGATAAGACAACCATGGTAAGTTTCCTCACAATTTGCTTAGCTTCCACTATCTCTCGCTTGTGTTCTTCAATGATGGCATTATCCCCTGGAAGAAGCTAAGAAAAAAAGAAAAACATTATTCATTTTCAGAAATAAGGGACCTATTCCTTCTTGATATTCATCAACTGAGTACCAGGCAGAACTTGTGTTTTTCCTTGACACTAATCACAAACTTACCTCTAGAAAGATTATTCTCCTTGTTACCATAGTCCCAACAGAGAGTATACTATTAACAACCTTCTGAAATCAAGGACAAATCAAGAGTATATTGTTCACCTTCCTACCCTTTACCATCACTAGTTCAACATTCAGTAGTAGATATTTTGTGACAACTGAGCACATGATCAATGATCACATTAAACAAATTAAATGCCTTAAAACAAAGAGAATACTCAAAAGCATCATACATTTTCCTTTAATCATGTAAAGAAAATTGTATTTCACCACTGAGAAAGAACAGGTAACCTACATACATACAATTCAATGGCCCTTCATTTTAAGGGAGCACCATTTAGTGCTTAACAGCATTTCCTATTTACCAGCAATTTGGTTTAAGCAAGTGTAACATCTGCTCCTTAAAAAAGGAGCTACATTAAGAAATCTGATACAGTAAAGCCTGAGCATAATCTTGTACTTGACCAAGTAAGGAAGATAATCCTACAAACGAGAATTAAAAGTTCAAGTTGTACGAGAGAAGAAAAGGTCTGCTCTCAAGAGGGACTAACTTCTAATTCATTCAGATTTCATTCCTAAAATCATGCTCAAAATTTTAACTGCAAATACATAACTTACATAAGCGTTCAGACCTCTGACAAAGTAATCTGCTGCTGTTTTTAAACACGGGATTATTTTTTAAACTGTTCTCTCTTCATATTAACTGATAGTAGAAGAAAGACAATAATCAACATCGAAGAAAAGGTATGAGAATTCTTCCATTTCTTACAAGTTTGGGGGAAGAAAGAATCCCAATAGGAAAATTATGATGTTTAAAACACAATCTACTGAAGTTCACCAAGAAATACCCTGTGAGGAAAGTCAAGGAGTAAATTACATCTTTTGGATTCAATATCTATTACATACACAATGTCTGTGCGTGAGCAAAAAGTCTTATAGGACTGAGGGGGGGGTGGGGAAACAAGGACATTCTTAACGCGAAGCATAAGCCCAACAACTGTTGTACAGAAGGTGCACAATATAAGTGTTATATTCTAAGTAGCATATGTGTTAGATAATTTTATGAAACTCCCCTAAGAAGTGAAATTAAGCCTGACTGAAAAAGAAAGGGAGAAAACTGCACATCAAACATTCAGTCAAAGGTAAGAGGTGCAGCTTGGCGGAGAACTCTGAAATGGAAGTAGATGGCAAATGAGACTGAGAATCAACATGACAAAAGACAAAGCAGTACAAATAAATGGAGGGAGAATTCCAGCTGTGAAACTGTCACAAAACACATGCATACCTGTTCAGGTCTGAGCCAAGACTGCACAGGTTCTTAATTCTTAACCTAAGCATTCACCTTGTAACTTTAATAACATTTCTTAATAAACTAAAACTATTATCATGTCCACACCTCCACAGTGATTATCTGAGATACCCAGTCCCATTCCTGCTCCACCTCACATAGTTTTAGCCAAAAAACCAAACAAACCATGAACTAAGAAACAAACAGATTGCAACTGATGCCATTAACTGCTACACAAATTAACAGCACAACTACATTCCAAGATCCCCATAACTTTAATTAGAGCTCACTTCCTTGATTTCAGTGGAAGATTGAAATATATGATAGATGGAAGTCTTGAAATATATAGATATTGTGAAATTAAAATCTGGTGCATAATGTTACAGTTATCAAAATATTTTAACATTCTGTTTACCATCTGTCAGATTAGTATGCCGGTTGGATGATGGAGTGCCAGCCTTGCAAATATATCTCTCAGATAAAATCAGAGCACGCAACTTCATTTTGCTCTGGCAGGCTAACAATTCAAAATTCTTGTATGAGAAATTACATACCTATTCAGGAGTATCTAAGTTTTTTTAAAGGCTAGCATTAAAATAAAAGGTAAGCAGTTGATCATTCTATCACTTTTTTTCAAAAACCAAACTTAGAAAAGTTTGACACTCAAAGGGTCTAGCTCTTAAAAGAAAATTACTCAGGACATTTAAAGCCTACTTCCTATCACTTAACTCATCTCTTACACAGGTAAATAAATCTAGAGGATAGTACACAGATAACTCAAAGAAAGCATTTTTCATACTTCAGTGTTTGACTGAACGTTCATCAGTAGAAAGAGCTGAGAAATTTAAAAGACATTAAATGTACATACACAGGTATGAGAAGACTTCATGAGGCTTAAGCTTTAAGAACAGAATAAAATATCTGGCTTTTATAAAAAATATTTTTTTTCTTTTGTTGTTTGACCAAGTAGCACTGCCAATTCATCACTTACATGAACATACAGATCTTCCAAATCTATGAGATTATGTTGTAACAGGACAGCAGCAACTCTGTATAGGGAGGAAGGTGTCTCACCACTTGGATCCTAAAGACAAGATCACAAATTAAAAGCAGCCATGAAAGAAGTGAAATTACTTAAAGGTCAGAGGTACATTAACACGGTTCTCCTTGCTATCCTGTTATTTAAGTGATTCAACTCCAAAGGCATATTGCCATATTACTAGAATTATATTCACAGCTGATGGTGCTTGTACGCAATTCCTCACATTAAAAAAAAAAAATACTCAAATATTCTCTCAAGAGTGGTCAGGTATTGGAACAGGCTGCCCTGGGAAGTGAAAGTCACTGTCCCTGGAAGCGTTCAAGAAAAGCATGGATGTGACACTTAGGGAGATGGTTTAGTGAGCATGGTGGTGGTAGCTGACAGTTGGATTAGATGATCACAGAGGTATTTTCCAACCTCACTAATCCTATGACTTTCTCAAATACTATTCAGAATTCCCTTGCAAACATGCTCTTTACTCCAAATGATAAGCCTTTTATTTTTATTAAAGTTTCTGTTTCATAAACAGTGCTTCTACAACTATGTAAGTTAAAATGAAAGGTGACACAATCAAGACTGTTGATTCTCCAAGACAGACAGATGAAAACATTCTGCTCTAAAATACACCAGAGAATTCCACTCAAGTCATGGAACTGTTGCTTTTAAAACTGGAATTTTACAACAGATTAATTACTATGTTTAAAAAAAAAAGAAGCAAAAATCTGTTATCGCTGACTGAAGTTCGGCACTGAGTAGAACCAACCACCAGAAACAGTAATTAAGAATTACTGAAATTAAGAATGCAAATACATTACCTGATAAAATTTGAATTTGAACCCAAGGATATGGCATAGCGTTTGAGGTTCACACATGTACATGTACGACTCTATCAGTGGTACAAAGAAATCATCGTACTCAGGCCTGCACTCATAGACTTCTAGGATAATATCCAAAACTCTGTTAGGATCAAGGTTAAAACATCCTAGGGGAAAAGAGCAGAAAAGTTCACTATAGCTACCTTTCATTTATATTCTGTTATTAACCCATACACACTTTTTCAAGTTAAATCAAGCCTAAATTTTAACAGAAAATGATTACCTGCAGCAAAACAATCTAGGTTACCTTTAAATACACTGACTATGTTGATTTATGTCTAAGGTTGAATAAGGCAAAGATAGTCAACAGGACTTTGAATTCAAATCACACAAAAACTATGGAATATCATCTTACGGACAACATTTCGATAACTACAAAGCAAACATCACTAATCCCACTGTGCTACCAGAAGGCACAGCCTTCTTCCTTCCTTTCTTTCTTCCTTCCCCCTGTGTTGGCATACATTCATGCAGCCGCACAGATAAGCCATGTGAACACAGTACATTATTTTACATTCCAAAAATGTGGTAGCTGGATTGCAGCTAGATCCTGACCCATCTAGTTGCACTGTCACAGCAATTCAGTATTACTGCTAGCACAATGGTGAATGGTTCATTTATTTGAAGGGAGCAGGAACAAGAACGAGGACATAGATCACCCTACGCCAATGCTGAAAATCTGTTTTTTGCCAAAACTCCAGGAGACACGCCACAAAATAAGGTACTAGTATTTATAGCAAAACAATCTACATTTAGACTACTTTCATCTTCTTATCATGAGAAAATTTAATCCAGGCACATCCACTATGCAGATATCTAATTAATCAGTTTTTCTTTCCCCAAAAGCTATTTCCACTGTGTGATGACCTGGTACATAAGGAAAAGCAACATTTTATAGGAAGTCTATCTGCAGTATCTGAAATTCCATCAGACAAAAATAAATAAATAAAAACAGCCATCTTCTCTAGCTCTCTTCCAAAACAAGGAGTATCACTAATGAGATTTGGCAGTCTCAAGCAAAACTCTGTGAAAGATGGCAAATTATAAAATACTAGCACAGCTTTTGGAACATGACTGCAATGTCACTACATAAAACAAGCAATAATGCAAATAAATACATTACATAAAGAAAGCCTAAAATATATTTTAAACAGGAAATGCCTGTAATTCTCTGTATTTCACACTTCACAGTGCTACTACTACCACAAATCAACTAAGAAACATGGAGAGAAAAAAAAAAAAAATCACCAACTGAATTACACACAGGAATAACTTTTGCTCCTTCCTGAAGAACCACTTGTTCAACTTCTCCAAAACTAGAATATTCATGCACTGAATTTAGTAAAACAGCAAAAAAATACCATTACTTTCTAATCTGCCTGCTAAAAGATGTTCAGAACATCCTCAGAAGATACTACTTCTGAGCATCGGCTGAAATGAAGTCCCAGAAAGTATGTTTGGGACCCTACCGAAAATACAGTATTTATATTAATTGCAGACACACAGCATTTGCAAAACTTGGTTTTCCCAAAGAAACAGGAACTTCCAAGTGTCATAATTCAGACAAAGATGACCTAACACTATGTGTTGTTATCACAACATGCCTGCATCTCATCATTTGATCCCCAGACGATCTCAAACAGCTGCCTAAGGTCACCCCCCACTATTGTAAGACCATTTGAGAAAATCGGTGACTCTATTCCCCCAACAAATCCCTTACCTATTAAAGATTTGATGTTTTCAAGGATTAAATCACTAGTGATATTTCCAGATAGGTCTTGCCCCAGTTCTGCAATCAGCTTTGCATAACCTTCGTTCTCCTCTCGTAATAAATTAAATTTCTGTTGCTTGTAACTGCAAATAAAGAGAAATCAAATGTTATTAACACATTCATAATAAAGTTTATTCATGACCTTATAAATATTAAATTTCCTATACAAATTGCTAATTTTGAATAAATTTAGTAAATTGAAGTTTCACCAGCTATTGGAAAACTTGGAGAATGCAGTCAAACGAAAGCCTCCAAGGGAGCAAGCATTCTCCAAATAAATCCAGTTCTCCTTTTCTTTGAAATTTAGGTCATTTAAAAGTAAGATTACGTTTGCACTAACAATGAATCCTGTTCTTGCATCCTATGTGTAACGGTCTTAGAACTGCTTATCACCTTAGCACTCTGTTCACCAGGACCTATTGTAGTTTATTTTAGAACACACCAAAGTGTTCTTCGGTGCAGAGACTGAAACATTGGATGCAGGAAAGAATACACAAAAGTATATACCATGTCACTAGGACTAGCATAACTGCATTTATGGAAACACCAACTGCCTATGCTTAACAGATACAACAACAAGAATTCGCTCATATTTTGTAAATTAACATTTGTGACAAATGAAAGAAAGTAATCTGCACATACAGAATCACTGTAGCAAAGAAAAGGTCACAGCAATAGGTCAAGTTAAAACAGCCTCTAGTTTTCACATTAAACAGAAGAGGGCTAATGAGGTTCTATCATCGTCAGTGATTTCCTGAGAATGCAGCAAAACATTTTTCCCAAAAGAAAACTGAGTATTTTATTAAAACAAACTTTCTTCTTAGAAAACTGTTACCAAATCAAATACTACTGCCCTTTCTCACCCCACACTCCAAAAAAAATAAAAAACAGAAAAACACCAAAAAAAGAAAAACCACCCTTGTCCCACAACTTACAATAGTTTTGTCTTTATTTTGACGGATTTCTGGTTGAACTGTTGAGACTGCTTGATAAGTCCTAATGATTCCAGTGTTTCTGGATCTAAACGCTCCTTGAGGACAGTATCAGATACAAGATACTAAAAGAAAACCAAGAACACACATCAGATTTGTCAGTTCTGAAGAGCCGGACACATACACATCACATATCCTCATACTAATTTCAAAACAATGCCTTTAGGACAAAAATTGGAAACTATTTAACCCAAATTGGAACTTCATAAGGGTAGACGTCATGTAGACGTCATTTCCCCATATTCATGGGGAAAAAGTTAAGCTCTCTCAAAACTCCTTAAAAGGACTCAAGGGACAACTATACCACTTCACCATAATACAAAACATGAAGGTACTTAGAAAGCACTCAGTATTAGATTAGCTAAAGTAGCTGAAAAATGCAGACAGAAGAAGGTAAAAACCACATCCTACTTAATCAGCTGGTCTAATTAGAAGATGTGATTACCAGCCTTCTTTCAGTACTGCTCTTCCATCCGTTTTAAGGATTTTTAAAATTCCCATTGAGGAAAAAAGAAGAAAAAGTGAGGAAAAAAAAAACTAAACAAAACATAAATGTTTTTAGGAACTTAGCGTCCATTCAGAATGCAGGGCACAACTCTGGATCAAAATTACTTGTATTTCCCCCCAGTCCTGAAAAAACAATGCTTATTTCTGATAGCACTTCTCATACTTCAAGTTCTTATTTCATCATTTCTACATTATATTCTTCCTCCATCCAAAAACCCCTTGCTGAAAAATAATTCAGCAACTTCACTACACAACAAGGTTGTTTAGTGGAATCCAGGAGCTGGATGACCAAACATTTTGCACTGCATTAAAAATAGTGGGAAAGTAAACGAACTATTCATATACAAGCAGCTTTGCAGCTTTACTTGTACTCTTGAACAAAATTATACTGCGGGTTCACATTGCTACAACATTAAAACTATATTCAGAATTTTCTGAAAACGGGAAAATAAAAGCATGACATAGGTTGGGCCACATCTTCAACTCTTATCAGGACACTTTCCTTAAAAAAATGAATAAATAAAGGAAAAGAAAGAATCCGCCCATCATAACTACAGACCTTTCAAATTCTCCAATCACCTTCTCAGATTCTGGCATATACTTTTACTAAAATAAATAATTTCTAAATGCAACTTACCAAGCAGGATAACACCAGCTGAGTAAAACAATCCCTTTTAGTTTTTTCCTCTAAACAACTTGTTTCAATATCTAGAGCAAAGGAAGATGAGAATGGGGAAGAAGGAAAAGAAGAAATCATTACAAACAAGTGAAAACTTGTTTGCCACATTCAAAGAATTAAAATACTGTCTTCCTTTATTATTATTCTGATAAATGCTAATGACAACAAAACGCAAAGTAGCTTCTTTGTACCTTGCTGGCTTCCTGCTACCTTTTAGTTCACTTTGATGCCCATGCAATATTTTGAGACAAATCTCACACATCCACGAATCATGTGGAAAGGTAGAAGAGAATCCAGAGGAACACCATAACAATAATTACTTCCTTTTTCTCTTAGAACAAGGTTTATAGGAATCATTAGCAATCAGTAAGATGGAAAGAATCAAGATACAAATTGCTAAACAAAACTGGGTGATGCTAGCCTTAATATCATAATGTTCAAGTCTCTTTTGCCTGGACTTCAGAGTAACTGCTGTTTACTGCCTGGTCTGAAGTCTTTTACTAGCTATAATTCTGTATTTCAGTTCTTTCTTTCTTGTCAATGACTGGATCCAATCCAGAAATTCATTCCTGTGAGGAGAGGCCATAAAACAACCACCAAGAAAGAACATCTAGAACAGCTGAAAAAAGGAGTGGAAAACTCAGTTAAATAAAAAGCTCAGACTCTAAGGCATACATTACCATAAACACACAGAAAAATGAGACCCACAAAGCAACAACAACAGAAATCTGAGAAAATAAAACTAAAACTGGAAAACAATGATGTAGCTGGGCTGGAGTAAAGGGAGTGTCAGATCAGCCTGGGCCCTGGTACCCAAGCCTTTAAACCATGAAGAATCTGAAGAAAAATAATCAGTATCATTGCAAAGTGCTACCTGGAATGTTACCTGCAGGAAAAACAAACAAAAAAAAAGCAATCCTGATAGTAACAGATAGAGCTTAGAGGGGAAGAAAAGCATTAGAGTAAACTCGGGAAAAAAATAAGCAAGTTACGTTCAATTTCATTTTGCCTCTGCAGTTTGAAACATAGCTCCCACTCATACCATCTCTCTTCTACTTGCAGAAGTGGCATTTGGCTACATAATTTCAGCTAGGGGAGGCAAGCAGATACATTAGTTTCAGTTATTCTAGTAGTTCAAGGAACAACCCATTCAAGTTCTCTAACTCAGCTGAAAAGGGTAATAGTATAGCACTGCATTATAAAAATCTAATTATTGCAAAGAAAAAAAAATGATACGAGTAATATCATGAATGAAATAACCACAACGTATCAATTACAAGTTGCAGAATTCAAACTACATATTAAAATGCAACTGATTGTGCACAGCCAGGCTCAGCACTGGCTGAACCCCAACTCCTTCAAAGCCACATCTGTGATGAACAGACTGGCAACAGAATTCACCAAGATTTGTTGAGAAGAACAAAGAGCCATAGAGCAAGATGTTACAGTATGATCTGTAAAAGGGATATTAAAATTCTAACAACAAAAGAAACAGTTCTGGATCAACAAAATGCAACACAAAAATTCAGAAGTTACTAACAGTAAGAAGTACACATCTTTAAAATCTACTAAGTCGGCAGTGATTCCAGTCACCTTTAGGTTTCCGGGCAATTAGTACAAGCTTCATTTAACTAACAATGACAGTTGAAATAAAAACATTTACAGAACACACTCTGAGAACAGAAGATGGCATACTAGTAATAAGTATTTAAAATAAATTGCATAACAACATTAAAACACTGGTTGCACTAAGTAGCATCCAGCGCTCTTACAAGCTGGCTCCTCTAACATCTCTTGGCAGAGACATTTCCACTCCCCCTAGTAGGTAAAGACATCTAGAAACTATAACAGAACAAAGCAGAATAAAAAGACATTAACAACTTAGATACAGAAACACTGAAGAAGGAACACATTTTGTAATTTAAGTCAGGCTCTGCAGAACAAATGAGAAATCCTGCAGAAACGAACAATTAAATGCACAAAGCGTTTATTTCTTCAAATCTGTCACAGCGCCGAAAGGAAGCTTACAGCTTACCTAATATGCAGAATGCATCAGCTAAGATGGAAGGCATGTCCTCACGAAATTCCTAACAAGGAAAAAGAAGAACACATGTAGTAAACACAGAATTTACAACACATACATTTTGAAAATCCTTACTCTACGGTATGAAAGATATTTGATCAAAACGTTCAGATTAATAATGCACTATTAAATGAAGCGGCTCATTCACCAATATCTAAATAGTGTATAATTATTATTGCAGTAAAGACACATCAAAAGACCCAGTAAGAATATTTGGGAAACATCTGAAATAATCTCAACAGACAAATCTACCTACATATTTGACATTTAAAATCTGAAAGGGATCTTCCACCACTAATCAATTTCTTTCATTTCTAAATGTACATAGCAACCAATTTCTAGAAATAAGTTCTGCCTGTGCTTATGAACCATGTGAGAGAAAGGAGGGGAAGAATACAGGCACGCGCACATAAAGAAAGAAAAAGACATTCTTCCCCCCCCCCGCCCCCCCCCATCTACCCCAGTGATTCTCTCAGTCTGGAATATCAAAAAAAGTTCAGTCTTTACAAAAACTCACAATAATTTTCTTAAAGAATCACATACAATTTCCTGCATATACCCGTGTAATTACGCATGGCAATAAACAGTGATAATGAAGTCTTAAAAGCCCAAATTACAAGACTGTAAAATAATTAATATTACTTTAATGTAGGATTATTTGCTGCTAATAACAGTGCGCGTACACACACTTTCATATATGTCATTCTGCACACATTACAACTGCAGAACTTATACACCAACAGCCAATTAAGTATTTTCAGAAAACAGAAACACCCAACTAACAGTTGCCCTAAAGGAAGCATCCTACCTTTGAACAGCTTCCCACTTAATATCCGAGGTGGGGTGCCTAACTCCCAGCATTAAATCCGGCATCAAACCAGCACTAATTCTGTATGCTTTTTTCTTAAGTTAGACATGAGTAATTATCCCTATCACATGCCTGCATTTGTCCAGGAATAACTAACTGAGAGAATAAGTTCTTAAGTATATTTGCCCATGTCAAAGTCTCAGTCTAAAATAGCAATCATGGCAAGTTTTAAAGCAAGAGTTGCAGATAAGTGAGAGTGTATAATTTAAAAAAAAAAAAAAAAAAAAAGAGATCATGCAGAACTAAAGCTTCTCTGGAAAACCTATTTTTCCATCCTGCAATTTCCAGTACCCTACAACAGTCACATGCAAAAGATTAAAGGGTTGATACTCTAGATTTAGAGGAGGATCTTTAAAATTGTGAAGTTTATTTAAAAGGTAGGGGGCATCACTGTCATGCTGCACAAGCAATTAAACCTATTTCTAGCATTTACAAAAAACTTTAGTCTTCACATAGCCTCAAATTACTTAATTTGTAATTTATGCTAACATGAACACAACTATTCACCACAAAAGCCAGAAAAACAGAAACACTGACAGCCTACATATATTTCAAGTGACAGAAATGAAGAAAAAGGATTTGACAACATTTAGACACGAGAAACTATCTTGAGTATCATCCATCTTAATTTTCATTCAGACTTTATAACAGACTAAAAATTCAGTAAGTAAGAAAATTAATACAAATATAAACTTACTATAATATCAGCAAGAACACCAGAAGCTTGTTCATGCTTTAAGTTTCCTCTAACAACATGAGATGAAAGCTCATATAAAGCCTGTTGGATATCTGTTGAAAAAAAAAAAACATTATTGAAGCACATACTAGGTAGCTCTTGGTCTACATTCTAAAGCCATGTGTATGATACTGCTGTAGACTTCAGACACTTGACAGGTAAAGAGGCACACAGCTCTTCATAAGAGAGGGATTATTTTACTGATTCTGACAGACTAAAATTGAGCATAAGCGTCTACGACTTCACAAATGCAGAAACTAAGAGACTATTCTCATGAGTTTGCTGAAGAACAGTGAAACAGGATAAAAAACTACAGTTGTGAGCATAACTTGAATCTCTGCTGTTGGTTTAAACAGACACCTTTAACTTATAATTCATATGACTATTGCATTTTATGTCAGAACATTTTTTTATCTCGCAACACACACGATTTCAAAAACTGTTTCTCTTTCAGAAAGTAAAAACTGCAGAAAAATGCCTCAAAGGACTTCTAATTATTACAAAAGTCTGCCACAACTGAAGAAAACTATTTTACAAAAGCTTACATTACCCTGAAATATTAAACACAGGTACTACATTTGAGAAAAATCTTGCAACGTTAAATGTGGTGGTTACAAAAACAGCACAGTCAGCTTATAAAGAAGGGTTCTTTAAAAATACTGCAGCGTTTTTGATGTACAAAAAAATGTTCAAATTCCATGCTTCCAATTTGCAATTGCACCATGCAGTTTGTTCAACAAATAGAACTTTCAATGAGCATACCCACTGCAGAGCAAATCAAAACCTTTCCTTTATATTTCAAAGATCTCCTAAAGCGAGAATTTAAAACTCCAGGTTGTTGGTTGTTTTTTTTTTCCTTTCAAAGATAAAGAACACACAAAAATAAAAACAACTTACCTCTGAAACTGAGACTGTCGTGGCTTTTGTCTTCACTGAGAGCGCGACACAGTTGCAAACTGTAGTAAAGAGAATATTAGAAACATTTTTAAATGGTTAGATATTAGCAAATTAGCATTAGATAATCCACAAACGTTTCAAACAACAACTGCTGTTCTGGCTAAAATAATTTTAACTCCAAGCAGTTTAAGTGCCTAACTACATTTTGGTTTTCATACACACTAATTCAGAGAAGAAAATAAAGAGCAAAGAAATACCAAGCTCCTAATACATCATATCCAGAATAGGATCTTCACACTTCACTCACAGAAAAACCCCGGCCAATAACTCTGAACACCAACACAACCATGATTTCCCTATACACTGCTTTAGCAAGGATAAAACAGATTTTCATCTGTAAGTGCAGATTGTAACCACTGTGAGAATTCACTACAGGCTGCAAAGGCCTGAGAGGGACCAAGAAAACCTAAAACAACAAAGTCACTCCTTAAACAAATCACCAATATGTAGAAAGCGCGCTAAATACCATACAGACTGATCCACAAAATAAAATTATAGTTCCCTGCATTATAAAATAAATGCTACAATAGCAGACTACATGACACTGAAGGCTTGGAGACAGTCACGCAATCCAAGCTTCCAAGGACTTCCATCTTCCACTACTATTTTCACTCCAGGATGAGGCTGCAAAAACAGTTTCACCTTTACAAGCATCAGTACTCAAAAGGTGGTGATTTACCTCCCTTATTACAGCCACTAAAGGATATCGTCTAATAACCTTCTTCACAACTGCACATTCTCAGTGAAGTTTACAATTGTTCCATAAGAACTTTTATTCGTAGAAACTGAAGACAATACCAGAGTTGCATTGTATTCCTATGTAAGATATTAAGTCTACAGTCTCCTACCTGACCAACTCTTTAATGTTATCTAACAAGGCAAGTATGTACTACTGCTACCGAGTATTTTTATGGAAAAATAAATCATAAAGAAGGATTTGGTAGCAATCCATCACTCTTCCTATTGTATCCTGCATAGATTATTACCTCTCCAGCAGAACTAAACAGCAATAAAAGTGTAATATTATGCAACTGCAAGGCATATCACAGAATCGTAGAGGTTGGAAGGGACCTCCAGAGATCATCAAGTCCAACCCCCTGGTCCAACTGCCAAAGCAGGTTCCCTACAGCAGGTCGCACAGGTAGGCATCCAGGAGGGTCTTGAATATCTCCAGAGAAGGAGACTCCACAACCCCCCTGGGCAGCCTGTTCCAGTGCTCCGTCACCCTCACCGTAAAGAAGTTCTTGCGTACATTCGTGCAGAACTTCCTATGCTTCTGGCCATTTCCCCTTATCCTGTCTCCACACACTGCTGAAAAGAGCCTGGCCTCGCCACTTTGCCCCCCACACCTTAGACATTTACAGACCTGGATGAGGTACCCTCTCAGTCTTCTTTTCTCAAGGCTAAACAGACCCAGTTCACTTAGCCTTTCTTCATAGAGGAGATGCTCCAGGCCCTACACCATCTTTGTGGCCCTCTGCTGGACTCTCTTTCCAAGAGATCCCTGTCTTTTTTTTACTGGGGAGCCCAGAACTGGACACAGTACTCCAGATGAGGCCTTACCAGGGCAGAGTAGAGGAGGAGGATCACCTCCCTCGACCTGCTGGCCACGCTCTTTTTAATGCACTCCAGAATGCCATTGGCCTTTTTGGCCACAAGGGCACACTGCTGGCTCATGGCCAACCTGTCATTCACCAGGACATCCAAGTCCCTCTCTGCAGAGCTCCTCTCCAGCAGGTCATCCCCCAGCCTGTACTGGTGCATGCAATTACTCCTCCCTAGGTGCAAGACTTTACACTTGCTTTTGTTCATCCTCATCCGGTTTCTTACTGCCCAGCTCTCCAGCCTGTCCAGGTCTCGCTGAATGGCAGCACAGCCTTCACATGTGTCAGCCAATCCTCCCAACTTTGTATCATCAGCAAACTTGCTGAGGGTGGCCACTGTCCCCTCGTCAAGGTCACTGAACCCTTTAAAGGTCATATGCACCCTTTAAACACAACTGGAATACTGTTAGTTTTACACACAAACAGGATATAGTCATAAGAAACATGCAACCTGAGCAAAAAGTGATGCCATGGCAAAAACATTTCTAACACCATAGAACAAAATGAAATACATTTCTAAATTACCAGAAAAGGCAGAGCAAAGTAACAGACTGTATTTTATTTTTCACAAATGGTAAATGCACTTCTTTTTTTTTTGAATCGATGACGGGTTTTTTCAGCCATTCTCAATGACAATATTAATTTAATTCAAGTCAGACCTAAAATTTTGATTGCTACTCATCCACACAGAAGGTGTGAATGAAAGAATCATTTTTAAGCTCTGGAAACAAATAACAGTAAGGTGAATCCTCTGATTCTACAGAATTCAGAAGCTCATCAAGAAGTCAGACACCAGAGTAAAGGGAACAGTAAGGAAGACAAGGCAGAAGCCCTCCCATAGAGTACCAAAAAGCCATAAGATCAGTTCATCTACCTTTATAAGAGTATAGAAGTTAAAAATCAAAACATCAGCCCTTTCGCAGGAATACAAACCATCAATATATGTATGATCAAGCAACCAAGAAAAAAAAAACTACAATATTTTCCCACTTAAAGCCCAGAAAATGGAAACTTATCAGGTCCAGCTTTCAGTTCAATAGTCCAAACATCAAAAGGTTTACGACTCTAACTTGAGCTCATTTCTGCAAGTTTAGGATGCGGAACTTCCCTATTCTATACATTCCACCTGAGTATAACTTATGTATTAAATCTGAACTGCAATTTGAGTATAGAATAAGCCAGGAAGTAAACATTTAAAAGCAACAACAAAAAGAATCACTTCTGAAAAAATATTTTTTTTAAAGTTGTTTTGGATTAAGACGGGCTACCTTTGTTTAAACAACAGCAGCTCCAAAGTTCTGTAGGTGCTCAACACAGCAAGTCTGCACAACGGAGCCAGAAGTCAAACCTAAGCATCCCAATTCACACGCAACATCCTACATACACAATTACACTCTCACACATAGCAAATGGCAGAAGTTATCATAAAGCACACATGCCTGCAAATGTTGAGGTATATGCATAACTTAACTGATTCAGAGCTCTTTTGTTGAACTGAAACACACAATCGCATTTTGCCGTCAAGAAGGTCAAACTACAACTGAAGGCTGCTTTCCTGACTCTCAGCCCTCTAATTGCTACTCAGCATTGTGACACGCCTCATGCAAATAACATAACAAACATTGTGTGAGGGCCAGCAAGATCGTGTCTCAAAATCTCAATTCACTGAACAGTCAGCTTCCTCAATTTATCTTGAAGTTTAACATGTAGCATAAATGGCCATCCAAGAACACTATTAAGTCCTGCTCCTCCCTTGAAGGGTCTTCAGTTGGTTTGATCTGTCACACACAAAAAAAAAACAAGCAAAAGCAATCCCATAACACATGCAATGGCAAGTGCGCATCAATGTTCCTATACATTACAGCCATACAGCAGCATCTTGCTGTGGAAGGCACTACAGAAAACAATACAAGGTCAATACAAAGGGACAGTATATGTATACACAAACAGGATTCTAGACTGATCGGCACAATAAGCTGTCACTCACACATGCCAGCTCAACCTCCACACAGTATCTTGCAGTAGCAAAACAAATAGACAGAATTTAAATTATGTGTATTTAGACAGAGAGGGATCTGAACAAAAAGAAGACATGTGATGACCACACTGTGACAAACCTCTAGTTTTGGTAACTAAAAAACCCTCAAAACTAGCACATGATCCACATTCATGTATCCATATCACATATTATTACACATTGGCAACTGGGTTAATTAAATTGGAGGAGCTCAACAGTTTCCAAGAACTGCATGGTCTCCACCACGTAGGCTCCAGAATGCCACCTTACCTATTCACTCGGGACATTCCAGGGCACACACACAAAACCCTTATCTTTGGGGTTTTGACCATTACTGCCAAACTACAAGAACAAAGTGATCAGTAAAAATAAAGTTCACTTTCTTCCATAGGATATAAAGAAAATACAGAAGATAGTTGGACATAAACTGATTTTACTACCGCATTTCCTTAGAAACAACTCAGTATTTTCATTGTCTTTACAAGACAAGTAATTTTTATTTTTATTTTTTAAATAACAGAACTTCCAAAAGACTACAGTCATAGTTTAAATCCTGTACATTTTACATTATAGGCAGACCACTACCACAGTACCCAGGACTATGTAAGAAAACGTAACAGCAATCACCTTTAGCATTCATTAGTAACTGCAATGCAAGCCAAAGCACTAAAGGCAAATCATTTACTTTTTTCAGTATGCTGCCAAAACACTAACTCAGGCTGATCTAATCAGATCCTGTACGATATTCCAGTAAATAAATATTTCTACTTAACTTATATTTTTGGGTCTTTGTTTTAGATAAGAAATTCGGTAAAACAAGAAGTATCACTACATCTACTTAGCTTTTACTTTAGCATTTAAAAATATTTTGTGTGTTTTGGTTTGGAAAGAGAGTAAAATAGTTTTATTTTCATCCAGTTAGAAGAAATGGAGATAAGTTTCGGAAAAAAGAAAGACTAAGTTAAATACCAAAAAGTTCCCTCCAGAAAATGTGCTTTCTTACAAAGTTCTCTTGGATAGTGGCTACAGATGCATTCCCTTGTGCCTAGAAAATAATGTCATGCATATTTCCCATTCATAATGCTGACAACTCTTATCCAGCTGTAATCACATTTCCTTCAAAACCGATGGCTTTTCTCACAAGCTACTGTTAACATCATGTCTGAAACAGTGTATTTCATTTGGCATAAGGGCCACAGTACAGGAACGTCACTAATTTTACTGCCCCCACAGGAGGTTCACACTTTTTTCACAGACATGTTTGAGAACTATGGTTGCAGGAGAGAGCGAGAAACACAAAAGGTTCGTCCATGGCCTTCCCACAGCTCAAACTCTGAGAATTCAGTTGAAACTGTGCAACTGTTGTTAACTGATCAACTATAACATTGCTGTCCTCAGACTCCATACAACCTCAGTAATCATAACAGGGAAATTACAAAAATCATCATCTTATTTGATGACAAAAGACAAAAATGGCTCAGGGACCCCTATAGGAAAAAAAAAACAAACTCGCAAGTGGATCTATATGTACACAACATCACAAAAAAAAACAAATGGACATGATGTCTTTTGAAAGTGCACCTGTACGTTCATACATGTTATTCTTCGTTGTTCATACAGAAGTTTAACCAAGTTCAATTAAAAAAAAGTCTCCTTATTTATTGTCTATGGATTGTCCAGCTGTTGTTGTGCGGTCATCGCTATAAAGCCAGTGCAAACCTCAGCATCACTTGGGGGCTCCTGAACACTTAAGGTTTTATTGTTTGAAATTCAGGAACTGAATATACTTCTTTCGGCCTTGTATCACACACACTGAAACATGTTAACTCCAACACAATTCAAGCACAGCAGTGACACAGCTATCAAAGGGCCTCTTCATTACAAAGCAGAGGGTCTGGAGAACACAGAGTTTTGTGCAGAGAGCCTCTATGTTTATTCTCTACCCCACTAACTTTCTCCTCAAACATGAGGGCAATCATCACCCTAACTGCAGAATCTTTTAAAGTACACGAGCAAAAGAAAATAATAAAAGGAGCAAAAATACCAGAGTGCTTCCCATAAAGCAATCTCCCAAATAACTATATTTAAAACTTCAGAGTTTTTTCAGTTATAACAAATCGCTAAAAGAAATAGAAAAACCATAATAAGATTATTTAAGAGAACATTAGTAAATTGGTCACCCTTGTTGACACCGATGCAGTAACAGAAAACTGACAACCTGGTGAACGACATGTGAGCAAACAGCCAGACCAGAAATCGCTATACACGGACAGATAGAAGGCCCTGAAAAGCAAGCCCACCGCACATCTGGATTGATGAGGAAAGCTACATCCAGTCCCTTTGGTGCTCAGAAGTTCTTCCCTAGGATAACTGGAAACGGCTGGCCCTACCAAGCCAGAACTAAAGCGGCACATCGCCAGGCACCTGGGAGCAGGCAGAAAGACTGAAACCGCGGCCAAACCCTCCACCAAGGAGATCGGCATCGCGGGGCCGGTGAGACAAGAACGTTACGAGGCGCCCCACAGCCGCAGCCCAGCCCAGAGCAGGAGAGGGCGCTCAGAGCCCGGGGCCAGCCGAGCTAGGCCCAGCTACCGGGCGAGCCCAGCGGCAGAGCAGGCCCAGCCGCGCGTAGGAGGCCCAGCCCGGCCCCCGCCCGCGCACGGCTTCGTCTCCCATCGCCGAGACGCGGCCCCGCGCTTCGTCCTCCCACCCGCTCCCACCTCCTCGCCCCCCCGCCGGCCGCCCGCAGCCGCCCAGGGCCCCTCTCCCTCCCGCAGGCCGGAGGCCCCACGGCGCCCCGCCGCCCTCCTGCGCCGAGCCCCCGCACTCACAACTCGTTCCTGCCCCCTTTCTCCCAGTTCTTTATCCACTCGGCAGGGAGCATGGTCGCCATCTTCCCTGTGTGGCGCCGAGAAGCCCGGATGCGGGAGCGACGGGCGCAGGTCAGAGGGGACGCTGCGGCCCGCGAGGCACGACGGGACGGCCGCGCCGTGCCTTAGGAGGCGGCGCGCGCAGGGCCACAACAGCGCATACTCCGCAACCCCCCGCCCCGAGGTGTGACGTTGGGGCCCGTTAGCGGCATTATGGCGCATGCGCTGTTCCTCGTGTCGCCCCCTCGTGCTGACGCGGGCGTTGCAGATGGAATGTCACAACTGCGCATTTCAAAACTCCCATTTTCCTTTGCGGTGTTATAATTCAGCGTGACATAGACAAAACATTGTGTTTTGAAATATGGGCTTGCCTAATTTCAGCGTGGTGCTGAAGCCTACAGGTTATTCAGCTGCGGAGGAGAGACAAATGCTCAGCGCTGCGTGTTGGCAGTTCACGTAGTGATCCCAGTGATTAATGGCAGAACCAATTGTTGAAGACAGTGAAAATGCAGTTGGGACCATTGCAGTACTTTGCAAAAGCAGGGCACGTGGGTTTCAGCAGGTCTCATATCTGAGCGGCTGTTGCCTGAATCTTGGCATATATACCAGTCAAATACGGAATATATACCATATATACAGCATATATGCCAGTCAATATATACCAGTCAAATACGGAAGCGTGACACCATTTGTAAAGGATGAGAGTTGTATGCAGGTTTTGGTTCCCAAAGCTTCACAGTGTGAATGTCAATGAAAAGAATTGTAAAAAGTCTGCAAGTGTTGTATGTCAACCATTCAATGGTGATTCAGGGAAAGAACATTTTGTTAAAGTGAGGGTTGGGCTATTAATTAAATAGCTTATTAAATGCTTAAATAATTGTGAAATAATTAGCCCTGGAATTAAACTGCAGTCAAATATCAAACACCTTCACCTACTCAGTGTCGCTGCATCCATTATGTTGTCTATACTTTTCGTTGACTGTAAGTGGAGTAATGACATTTTGGTGAATGGCACAGCTGTCCCAGTAAATGTTACGCTTTATTTGTGGTGCTGATGTAATGGGATTCCTTTGAGTGCTAAGTGCTTTGTAAAATACTCACAATCTGATTAGGGCCTATTCTTGTGAAGGTCTGTGCTAGTTAGTGATACTTGCTGAGACTTGCAGACGAGGCGTGAGCAGAGGTTTCCTCTTAGGTAAAGGATTGCACAGTCAGGTCCTGATATATGAAATATTTTCTTATGTAAATATTGATTTGTAGCTCAACATTATCCACAGTTCTCAAAACATGGCCATTCTCAGTTCCAAATTACTTTTTTTTCCCAGTTTTTAATAAAATGATTAAAATCAATAAAAAATAAGTTAAAACAACGCCAAAAAGCGTAGAAATTCATAAAGAATTTTCTTATAAATCCACATGAAATTAAGTATTTTCTCGGAAATTATAGTCAAACAGTGGACCGTATTTCTCCAGTTTCCTGCTTATAACTAGATTACAGCAAAAAGAGGTGAGAAGCATGTACAAATGTGTAATTATGACTTGTGTTTTAGAGTCTAGATTTGTTCTAGACTAAATCTGCTTTCCACTACTTCCATGAGCACAATTGAAACCATTGGCTTTTTCCAGTTTTAGATGGATATAAGAAAAAAAAGAACAAAACAACCTGATACAAATCTTAAAGGATCTAAATAAACCTGTATCTCAGTTGGCTAAAATATATTTGAGATGTCTTTTAGAAATTCTCTTGCAGTTAGTTCAGCTATTACATATTTCCTATTATTATTTATAAATATGCATACATTTATATCATCCATTGATATTGTTACAACTTTTTCAATCATAGAGTACTTCAGGCTGGGAGGGCCCTTAGGTAGCCAGCTGCTCCAGGTACAAGCAGGCTGCTCAAAGCCTCATCTGACAGTTTCGAATTCTTCTAAGGAGGTGATTTTGAGCAAGATTTTGAGCAAGAAAGGGATTTTTCCTTGAATCAAGCTGAAATTTCCCTCGTTGCAGCTTGTGTCTGTTCCCTCTCATTTTGCAGTACTCTCTGAGAATAGCATGAGTCCATAATATTTCTGTAGAACTGAAAGAAGCACTTTGTGAACGTGTATAAAATTTGTTCTACTTATGTAACTCCTAAAACATAGACGTTTGTACATTTGCATGGGTACACAACAGCCTCTAATGTTTATTCTCCGTCCATTCACAAGGCTTTTGAGTGCTTGAAAAAGTGTGATGGGTATCCTAAGATTCCTATAAATGAATCAAAGACCTTTTTTACAGGCTAGGATGTTGCTCTCATTTCAAAAATTCTTAGAGATTTCCATCTCAATCAGGATGGATCTATTCACAGAGAATTTGCTTTTGGCATTTTGTTTCCTTCTGTTATATTTATAAGCTTACATTTACCTGTCTAGATATTTGGATAAAAAGAAGTCTTAAAGAGAACGAAAAATAATGATGCCTACAAAGCCACTATATGTCACACTGCCGTCTTGAGTCACCTACTTCAGTCATCTACTTCAGTCCCTCCTGACTGAATAAAGAAGAAATCTGAATGTTTTTTCCAACTTCATTAAAGAAAATGCCTCAGTTAGGCTCTATGATAACAGCTGGATAGCAGTAGGTTGTTATTAAGCTTAACTGCAACTATAAGGCTTTCAAAGCTATGCCATATTATGCAGTAAACACACTGTTACAAGAAAACAAGTGTTAATTTAATCTTTAAAAAATATATATATGTTCGTGGTTTTCTAAATAAATACTATAGGTAAATGTGCAAAAACAGAAGAAAGAAAATGTCTGAATAGTTCTTTTCCTCTATAATAACCTTCTTCATGAATTTGTGCGACAAGGCACAACTTTATTATCCTCTGTGAGGTACAAACAACAGAAGGTTTTGCTTTTCTTGCACAGACATTTAAGAGTAGCAATTTGGAATAAAATGCCCTTTTAATACTGTTGTGGGTTTTTTTAATCATATTCATGTAAGAATTAATTACTCTACATTCCTGAAATATGCAATATTTTATTTTTTATTTTTAATCAGTCACAGTTTGGTGGTTATTCCTGTTTTGTTGTTGTTGTTGCTGTTGTTTCTCATGTTGTTTGGGGTTTTTTTTTATTTGTTTGTTGGTTTTGGTTGTTGTAGTTTGATTGTTTGTTTGTTTGTTTCCTGGGAACATTTCCCAAATTCTCACCCAGAAGAAAAAGGGTACAAATAAGGCTTACTTCCACATTTTCCCGATGATTCCCATTTGGTAAATGCTGTTTAGACAAGATTCCTAATAAACATTATCTAGTGCAGCCTGTTTCTGTTCAGCTGGGCAATTGAAAAGAGAACCATTCTCATATAAGTGACTGCCAAATAGATCTTCTAACACTTAGGGTTTTTTTCATAACTAGACTTAGTATCCATCAGCCATAGATTTAGGTTGAATTTCCTGACCACATTGGCCTGGAAGGGATCTGGTCTGGGTTTTGAAACAGTTTCATTCCACTTCTTTGCTTTTTGGTTCTGTGTATGTTCATGCATCTGCTGATAGAGAATAGAATAGAAATACTTATTAAGCTCCCTTCCACACAATACCTGTGAAAAAGTGGCTTATTTTATTAAAAATGATGCCGTTAATCTGGACAGCACTTCATCATCTGACAAATCTAGAAATATGGGGAAAAAAAGAGAATTGTTTTTTTAATCACAGCTTCACTAAATGATAAAATGTTAGCTGTGCGATAAAGATTGGTAAGGCAGTTCCTGCTGGGATTTCCCTGAAGGACGGGGACAAGCTGTTCTGATGGGTTGTGCTCCCAGTGCCATTCAGAACAGGAGTGATTCCTTCTTGCCTACTTCAAAGGCACAAGGAAGAAATAAAACTTTAAGAAACATTTTGAAACACTTTGTCTTCTAGTACATACACCTTCCTAGCAAGTGCTCTATTAAAGTCCATTATCAGAATCTCAGATATTAGTATTTAGAGTTTGAAAATATGGACAAAGTAAGGGGCTTTGCAAGTTTTGTAAGCTGAGCAGTGACAGTATCACTGACCAGGCAGCTGAGAGGCTTGCAGCATAAGCTGGGTCCACTGCTGCAGAAAGGCGGAATTCAGCTTGCAGAACAGGTACTCCTGACCTCACAGCTCATCTTTCACTTGCAGGACACTGCCTGATGGCTGGGTGTCCTGCAGGATGGCCCTACATCATTATACCTTTATGTAGCATACACTCCATAGTGAACAGTGTATTTGACTTTTTGGTACTTTGCTGGCAAAACCCCTCGGGTATCTTTAGTACATCATAAGCCCTCAATCCTGCACATGAGAGGTCTGGTGCAGCAGCTCTGAGGCAGTGGCCATACTGGTGTCTGAGGAACTCTGAGGCAGCAGTGCTACAGTTTGTGCTCCTGTCCCTCCTATCTGGAATGTGTTCAGAGAAGACTCCAGATGACTGGGACATCTCTGGAGAGTTGGCTGGGTCTGCTGGAAGCTCAGGAAGCCAAAGTCTGCAAAAATAGCTTACCAGTCTGCAAAAATGCTTACCAGTAGATGCAGCTTGCAGGAGCTGACTGGTGTGGCTGCTACTGACATTTGTGGGCCCTTACCCCTGGCACATGTAAGCAGGTGGAAGTATGAACACTGTAGTTGCCTCATATTTGTTAATTGTGAGAGCTAAGAGTATTAGCATACTGAGAAAATATGAGGATTTGAAGGTCAACCCTGCATTTGGTGAGTCAAACTCTTATCAGCATGGTCCATGCACTCATTTGAGTTGTGTACCCAATATCAGGTATGTTAAAATGGAAGTGTCTGTGCCTAAAGATAATCATGCAAGAGAAAACCTGAATTCCTAAAGTTGGGGCTTGTAGAATGTTAGACAGTCAGAAAAGATATTTCTGAAACTGTCAGTCCTGACTCTTTGTTCTCAGTCCCAGATCAGAAAGCACTCTCCATTGTTTCTCTGTTCTGCCGCTCCTTTTTCTTCTGGTATCTTGATTTTGACTAGAGTCCAAAGGCAGTTTATTCTTAAATAAACTTGCCTTTGTTATGAATAATCATTGCACATATTGCTTACATACACAGCAATATAAAACATTCAAGGACTAAAAGCAAGTTTGCCCTTCTAAGATTTAGCCATCCTGAATTTCCCCCATTTACAAAAATTCTCAGACATCATCAACAGGATGTGGGGCAAATGAATGACCAGACTGACCAACTAAAAGGGTAGGTTTGTTCCCCATAGCATCCCTCTTCATGCCTATCTTCCTCTTTTCTCCCATTGGGACAGCCTGTGCTGAACACAAAGTAGGAGATAGGCAAGCACTGCCTTAAATGTGGCCTTTCTCAAGTTACTATATCACTAAATTTTAATGTATAGTACCTGTAAGCCAACGCTAATGTTGCAGCATGGAGGAGTTATGAGCAGAAAGCCACACATGGCCATATGCCAAATGTTTGCTAAATTCAAATCGCAGCTCTAGATGATTATTTATTGCATTAATCAGTTCAAACAGAGCTAAAATAAATCACTAGTTACATGTTTACCATTCTCCTCTCCATTTGGCATTTATCTTTATTCATCTGCTCAGTGAGTTGTGAAGGAAAGTAAATACTCCATGCTTCTTCCTGAGTTGACACTAGATGCCAGTGAACTAGCAGTATGCCAACACATCCAAAGATGGTTTTTTTCATACTTAAATGCAAACTTTTCCATGGGACATCTATTATTGGTTAACTACAACCACCTTTACTTCATGTTTTAATTTTGCTGAGTATATTTTATCACTAGTAGATTTGGGAATTAGAGGAAAGTATATCCTGCCTAAGACCTTATACCTGAAATTGAAAAAGCTCATTACATTTTTTCAATCTTTCCTACTTCTGTAGTATGATGATACCCCTAATTATTTCTAGCTTCCGTTTAGTCTTTTCTACTACCTTCACTAAAATGTAATGGGAATGATGTTTATCACACGCTGATGAAAAGAAATAAAGGACTGATATGGATAAAAGGAATGGGAGTCATACTTTTCTGGAAGAGAGAATCAGATATGATATTCTGTGGACCAAAATAAAAATGCAAGACTTCCATATTGCCTTCAAGCAACTCCATCTCTTCCTCCAATGGCAATACAACAAGAACATTGGATGCAATTCAGAGAAAAAAAAAACAGATTTCAGGCATCTGTTCTTTATCAGTTATTCAATTTACTAGTGCCATATTCCTAAGAAAATGTGCCTAGTTAAGTCACTGTTCTATCCTTATTTGCATTTGGTTTTCTTCCTCTGCTGCATCTCTGAAATGTCAGCTCTGCAGTGCACAGCTTTTCCTACTCCATTCATTAACCCAATAGTAATGGACAAATTAATGTTAGCATTTGAAGGTCATCACTGGGCTTCACAATTCCTATAAGATTAGTAAGAAATAAGAAGTTACCTTAATTTCTTACAGAATATATCAACAAAGGTGGATTCCCATATTAACTTCTGCGACTTGTGACCCATTATTGATTAAACAGTCCATGTCAGTGAACTGTTTGCTGTCTAGTTTATATTTGTCTGACTCAAACAGCCTGAAGCATATTCAAATATGAAATATGTTTGTGTAAAAAAAAAAGTCTCAAAGAGAAATTTGATATAATTTTTCAGTTTTATATGATTTCTTATGTTTTATAGATTCACAGAATAATTCAGATTAGAGGGGATCTCAGGAAGTGATGTAATCCAGCCTTCCACAGTGTCAGCCATGAGATCAGTTCAGGTTGCCCAGGACTACACCTAGTCTGGTCATGAAACTCTCCAAGTTTGGAGACTGCTTGACTGTCCTCATGTCTGGAAAGGCCTTGTTTGCTTCTGTTTATGTACATTGTACTTACCACTCCACCAGGCACTCCTGTGAAGAGCTTGCCTCCATCCCCCTGGTAGCCTCTTTTCAAGTGCTGGAAGGCTGCTGTTAAGCTATATCTTCTCCAGGATGAACAAGACTTTCCCGTTCCCTTGGCCATGCTTCACCATCGTGGTGATCAAGGAGTGCTGACCTCACCCCAGTTCAAGGTTTTTCTTGTTCTGGGCTCCCTAGCTCTGGACGCAACATTCTGACTGTGATGTAGTGAATGCTGAGCGGAGAGGGATAATGACTCCTTCCTGTGTTCCTGTTCATACCATCTGCGATGCTTTTCAATGTAACAGACTTCTTCACTTATTCGTAGTACAAATTACATGAGCTGAAAGGAATACATTACAGTATGTCATGCAGGTACACAGTATTATGAAAACCATGTTGCATCTATTCATGCTTATACTTCCACGCAGCAAGATGATTTTCCTTACTGAATGAAGCACATTAATCAGATTGAGATAGGTGTTACTTTATCTCACTAAACATTTCATCTTTGTAAAACTTCAGTTCCATTTTTTCAGTTTATCTGGGAATAAGATTCAGGGATATGACAAAGACGCTCAAACCAATGGAACTGCTTTGTGATCAGTTAAGATTTGTAGGTAGTGGCTACAGGTCCTTCCAAAGCAAATGAAAAGCACAGAGAGGCTATCTCTGTTTGAAGTCAGCAAACCAAAGTCTGTTGTTTTGTTTTGCTTATAGATACAGACTAATCAACCAATTCTAGCAAGTTTGGTTCATTTTAAAGGAAAGAATGAATACAGCAAGCGGGAATATTTGTCTACATTGAGTTGAACTTGACAAAGATATTGCCTGTGATTTTCTGCTCAAAGTTTAATTACTTTCTTTGGCTCAATTACCAGAACTCCGCCTACGGTGAAAGGTACTTCAAAGTAACACAATTAATTTTAATGTTGAGTCACCAAAGATATTGTTAGTTTTGGCTTACAGTACAACTTACTGATTCAGAATTTTATTTTAAACTGAACTTTGAATTGGTTGAACAGAAGAACAAGAACTAGCTTGTGTAGAAAGTAAAACGTTTTATAAGTATTACTCTTCTTAAGAATTGTTACTATTTTTCTTGTTTGTTGTGTTTTCTTGTATTCTGGTTGCTCTGTGTATTGGGACTAGAAGTTTGGGGATTTGTTTGATCAAAATGTTTGATTTAGACATCAAAACCCAGAAGTGGGTCACTGTAAAAACACCTTGTGACATTTAAAAATAATTTGCTTCATTTGGAAAAGTATCAAAACCTCAACAAAGCAATGGCATTTGTGAAAATCATTGCTAATGAATATACATAATATAATGAATATACATAATAATAATGGGGGTGGTGAGGATTTATAAGATTAAATATTCATATTCATACTGCACTGTTAAGGTGCTAACCTCTCACCGTGTCATAATATGCCTGAGATCTTTAAATAAATGACTGTGCTTTGCTATGATGTGAACTGAGTTTGGACTGATAGGAATCTCTACTATTGAAATACAGCTATTTCTCAGATATTGAAATCAGTACAATTATCATCTTGGATTCTTTAGTCAAATTCTTTCTAGCGTGCACAAATATTGACTTTGATACTCCACCCTCCTACTTCCGATTATTTTCTCTTCAGTAAATAGGGAACATAAACTAAAAGAGAGAGCAAGAAAGAGAAATGGCATGTGAATATGGAACAGACAGCAATTTAGACTATTAGAAAGGTGTGTTTTAGTATTTCAGCCAGCTGTGTCTAAAGCAAATTGTTTTCACAGAATATTTATTGAGGCCATCTCTGTTGATAGCAAAGAACATCACTTAAATTCTTAAATAATATTTCAGTAGTGTGTTCCAGAACGATGGCCTACATTTTCAGTACAGTCAGTTTTCTCATTTAGAAATTACTTAGTTTTTACTCTGTACAGATACACTGAGGATTTCAGATCAGGAGAAGTGCCAACCTGCTGAGATGTCAGCCCACACATTGCTACCTCAGGACTGGAAAAACTCGTTGTTCTCGAGAGAGTGAGGGCCGCAGTGACCTCACCAGATCCCTGAAGTATAGAAACAGCTCTACCGATACCATTACTTTTCAGAGACACTGTAAAATGTTTTGTTATTTTTGCAGAAGTTCGGCAATGTTACAACTACAGGACTTTAGTTAGATTGTAAGGCACGAGAGCACCCAATTTTCTATGTATTAAAAAAAGAAAGGTTAATGGGATATTTTAATATTGCAGGAGAATCATCTTAGTCTTGAAAACCAATAGATGGTTTTGGCTACGGCTACCGAAGAGTCTAACCTGAGGTTTCTGTATGAACTGGGATATTTGAGTACAAATGCATGAAAAATAATAAGTTTAATAGCTGGTGAGAACAAAATCTATGGGGGGGGGGGGGGGGAGGGGGGAGAGAAGGCAAGAAGGCAAGTTCCGGGCCAAGTTAGCAAGCAGTGCTGCCGGCACCTCTCATCTTCAGGGTACCTCAGAGAGCAGCACATGGCAGATGATTTCTCATGGCCTTTGTGCAGACCATGGATTCCGGGGGGAATAACCACTCCCTCACACCAACTTTCAGCGGCCCTCGAGCACCGCGCCTGGCCTATACCTAGCGGGAAGTGCCGACGCCCGTCCTGCGGGCTGGCGAGGGGGCTGGGGGCTCTCCGGCCGCTCCACTACCGTGCGTTTCACCGGCACAGCCCACGAGGAACGGGCGGGAGGGCCGGCAGCCGCTGAGAGGTGAGGCGCTGCCCGCCCGCCGCCACTGGATGCCGCCCTCTGATAGCGGGCGCGGCGCTGCCGCGCTCCCCCAGCCCGCCGGGGAGCGCTGCTGCCGAGCGATGCGGAGCCAAGAGGCTGCCGGGAGCCGCCATTTTCTCAGCGTGAGCCGCCGGAGCGCTTCCCGCAGCTCTGGGCCGGTGAGGAGGGTACGCGGCGCGGTGAGTTGTCAGGCGGCCGCGGCGCACCCGGAGCGGTGGGCGGGCTCCCCGCGCGGGGTAGGGGCTCGTCTTTCCACCCCTGGCGCTGCTCGGGGCTCATCCGCCCGATGTGCCGAGGGTCGCCGGAGCGGCCGCCGCGCCGGGAGGCGTTGCCACGGGAACGGGCGCGCCCCCTCCGCCGTGAGCGCGGGGCCGGGCCGGGAGGCCTCCCCGCGCCTGCCTCCCCGCTGTGCTACCGCAGCCCCCAGCCTCGCTGAGGCACTGTGACAGCCGTGCTGTGAGGAGTTGGGCGCTCGCTGAGGTGCCTCACAGCTGTACCACTGCAGAGGTGTTCGCTCGTGGTTTCCCAACCCGGGTTTTGTGATATCCGCTGAACCACGGAGTCATGGAATGTCTGCTGCCCGGGGTTGTGCTCTCACGTGTAGGAGAGTGCCCGTGTTTGAATGGAGCAGAGACGTTCAGCTCTTCCTCCGGAGCCGCTGCCCGCACTGGAGCTGTGCTTTGAGTTACGTTATGGATGAGAAGTGGTGGTGTTCCACCAGCGAGCCCCCACAGTGCGCTGTTTTCTTCACTTACGCGAAAAGAAAAAACGTTTTGCTGATGGACACTTGTCTGCTGCTTAGTGGTTATTTTGAACTTTGTCTCCTCTCCTCTACTTTTTTTTCCCTTCATTTCTTTCTTAAACCTCTTGCTTTGAAAAATACTCTTTCTGTTCTTCCAATAAAAACGCAGTGCTTTTCAAGTTTTCTTGATTAAGATCCTTGTTCACTCCAGTCATGTTTTGTTCATTTGTAATTCAGGGCACTTCAAGCAGTTCTCTTTGGCATAATAGCTATGTATTTGTGCTGATATATTCCTCTCTAACATTCAGTGTATTTCTGCCTCTGTACTATTGCCTACCTCATCCTCCTGTTTTACTGCTAGGTTCCATACCAGTGAATGTAAGAGCTGTTTTTGGTCTTGATAATTGCAGTACTTTTTAACTGTATTGTCTGTGTGCATTTGCTGAAAGCTACGTTTGTTCTTGAAGCTACTTTCATATATTTTTGCAGATCTGCTTTGTCTTGTCGTTACTGTTATCTCATGCTGTGATTTTAGTACTTCATATAGCTGACTGGAAGGATTTTCTTTCTTAAATGAACAACCAGAAACTCTAAGGCCTTACACTAGGCCAATTTGGAGGGAAAGGCAACCAACCGAAGGAAAAAAATACCTTAGATAAAATGTCAAATCCTTTCTTAACTAATAGCTTGATGACTATGACTTAGACAAACTCTAAGAAAGCAAGTTTTCATCTGGGGAGTTTCTTGAATAAGTCTGTATTTTGATATATTTTCCATTTCCTTAAGTCCTTCCTTTTGCTGTCCTGTAGTTTTATTTAGGGCCCTTTAGAGAACGCACAAGTGATTCTGTCCTTCAGAAGATGGACACCCACGCCATTGGCCAAGAAGGGCAAAGGAATGAGTTAATGATAGCTCTGTACTTCCTCTGACCTTGCTCCTTGTAACCAGCAGCAAAAGAGAAAGAACTCTGATGTGGGTGTGGTGGGGTTATTTTTTTTTGTCTGCTTCAAGTGATATGAGGCAGACTTGCTTCTGTTATCAGAACAGTTAAAAAATGTGTGTTCCTATCAAAGCTTTTGAAATATGACGGCAGATTTTGTTTCAGGCTTCTGTGTGCCCATGATAGTGATGGTGCACCTGTTGCTGTACTGCCAGGCTGGGCGAGACAGCTGAAGGGAGTTGAAGTGTTGTGGAATATCCAGTTCATAAGTTGATGAAGAACCCCCTGTGAGTTTTAAGTTCTAAGGAAAAGATTTGTTTGCTTGTTTGTTTATTTTATTGCCTAAAGATTGGTGGAAAACATATGAACTCATATCTGCTTTGGTTAATCTGCTGCTGACCTTGCTTGGTAACAGGATACTAAGCTTTTAGGGAAAAGCCATTGTAAATACCCTTTCATTCTTATTTTCTATCAGGAGTTAATGGGTGTAGTCTCTTGCAGCTTCTTTTTCATAGCAAGAGGTCCATCATGAGGAGTTCTATTCAGAAGGCTCTGAACACAACTATTGAAAGTCAGGCTCTAGAAGTAGATTTCTGAACCTAAGGGGAAGAAAATTGCAGTTGTGCAGGAAGGCTGAAGGTATGTGAAAATGGAAGAAGATGTGTTGCACAGCCTGAATTGGGTTGTCCTTCAGGACTAGGAATGCTAGTATTTTAATTGGCGATGCTTCATAACAGCTCAGACTATGTCACAGAATGTTTTATTTTTTGCCTTTTCTATCCTTGGTTGGTTATCAAGTGGATACCAGCAGTAAGATGTTTGACCCCCTCATGTGTTGCTGTGTCTTTGAGTAGGTGAAGAAGGGACAGAAGTTGGTTTCATGAGGAGAGATTCTGCACATCTAGTTTTAGGAACGTATCCTTTTTTAGAAATGGGAATTGTAATACTGTGTGTGCAACTGAAAATTGTTACCAGAGAACCTGTGTGCTTTCTGTGTTAATTTTGGACTTGACGACTATCCAGAATCTTCTTTACTAGAGTGCGGGTTCTATTTTAAAGCTTGCTTAGTGGAATCTTGTTGGAATTGAAAAGCCATCCTCAGTCAACAGTGTCACTTACATAATATAAAACATAAAATGAAGCTGCACGGGTCTTGAAGTTCGCTGTCTTTTCTCTTCTGTGTCCTGAACAGTTTCTTGTTAAACAGAAGGGTAAGCTGAATGCTTTCAGCAGGTGCAATTTTCATATTTCACTTTTGGTACTGTGTTAGAATTAGTCCTCAAGTCATCCCAACTTGCTAACAAACTTCAAATTAAACTATAGGGAATAATTCAAGAGATTTCAAGCACACAGCTGTGTGTATGCACACCGATTTGTGTATGTATAATTTCAGCCCATCAACGAATGACAAAGCATTCATGCTAGTGATACCAGGAGGTGCCATTTGGCGCAGATGAACTGGCTGTGTGAGCAGCCCTGCTGAGCAGAGCTTGTGGGCTCCCTGCGCTGCCCTGCTGCTGCAGCTTCTTCCTTTATAATCCCAAGGATTCGGCAGTTTTGCTGTGGCATTAATCACTTTACTGTAGCTGAAGTCCAGTCTTGTTATGTCCCCTTGAGGAGAGCTTATCTCTTTTTCTGTCTTTTCCTTCAGTTATAGGCATAAATGGTTTCTAGCTGAACAGTAAAAGCGTGTGATGCTGCAAGCTGGAGCACAGCTCATACTTGAGAAGGGAGGTATACCCAAGGTATACCCATGGCAGGTTTTGCCATGCATTTTTTATCATTGCCTATTTTGTTAATGTATTCCCATTGACTGGCTTTTTTTTCTTCCTAACCAAGAGGAGCAGTAACCCAGTTGTATTCCTGCAGTGATACACTTTATAGTCACTGATTGATGCTTTTTTTCCTGTTTTAACTCCATAGAGGGTTGGAACTGTATAGCTTGCTTAGTTTATTGAAGTTGCTTTCTTGTAGCTTAGGTACATGTATCTGTTTCGGTCAGAGCTGTTAGGATAGGTGCTTTGTAAAGGACTGCAGCTTGTCTAACTCAACTTGGAGGCAACTAATGGTCATCCTATTAAGTTACCTTAGTTTTAAAAGAGAGCAAACCAATCCCCTGAAGTATTGGTAGGCTTTCACAGAGTGGCCCAGGTTGGAAGGGACCTCAAGGATCATGAATCTCTAACCCCCCCCTGCCGCAGGCAGGGCCACCAACCTCCCCATTTAGTATTAGACCAGGCTGCCCAGGGCCCCATCCATCCTGGCCTTGAACACCTCCAGGGACGGGGCATCCACAAGCTCTCTGGGCAGCCTGTTCCAGCACCTCACCACTCTCATAGTAAAGACATTCCCCCTGACATCCAACCTAAATCTTCCCTCTTTCAACTTAAAACCATTTCCCCTTGTCCTGATGTTATCTACCCTTTCAAAGAGTTTACTCCCGCCTGTTTATAGCCCTCCCTTCAGGTACTGGAGGGCTGCAATTAGGTCACCCCACAGCCTTCTTTTCTCCAGGCTGAACAAGCCCAGCTCCCTCAACCTGTCTTTGTAGGCGAGGTGCAGCCCTCTGATCATCTTTGTGGCCCTCCTCTGGACCATCTCCAACAGCTCTCTGTCTTTCCTGTGCTGGGGGCTCCAGATGTGGACACAGTACTCTCCACTCATGGATGAAAGTGTTTCAATTTGGGGTATTGTATTAAATATGGATTCTAAGCTCTTCACTATCAAAACCAATGGTTCTGGAAGTTCAGCTGCAATTTTCTTACACAGATTTTGAAGTGAAATCCAATTCCCATTAATAATACAGAAGTGAATGAACTAGAAGTTCTAAAGTTGTAGCATGAAAACGGTATGGAATGCAAATTTTGGATTGCTTCAATTATACTTCTAAAATATATGTAGAATATAAAAGTGAATAAAGTTGTGAAAAAATATATTTTTGTTTTCCCTTTATGTAATTGCTTTGTGGTGCTACAGAATTAGAAATGTGTAAGAGGCCTTTTATAAGAGGGAGACTGGTAAAATCATAGAATTGTAGAATGGCCTGGGTTGAAAGGGACCTCAGTGATCATCCAGTTTCAACCCCCTGCTATGTGCAGGGTCACCAGCCACCAGACCAGGCTGTCCAGAGCCGCATCCAGCCTGGGCTTGAATGCCTCCAGGGATGGGGCATCCACAACCTCCTCGGGCAACCTGTTCCAGTGCATCCCCACCCTCGGAGTGGAAGAACTTCCTCATAATATCTAACTTAAACCTCCCCTGTCTCAGTTTAAATTATTTAAAATATTTAAGCTTAAAGTGTTTAAGAACGTTCAGTTATTGGTAGGGGGTATGGAAACAGGATGGAAAAAACTGATAGGCCAATTTTCCAAAGTGTGCAAAAAAGAAAAAAAAATCCCCTAATGTTAAGTTCATTATTTCTGTATGGTTTGTAGGGAAAGAATACTTACAGAATCTCCTTAAGCTTAAATGGTACAGTTCCAAGTAATCTGTAATTAAAAACGGTAGCTAAATCACAGACAGTTTTCTATATGGCTACAAGAGCACAGTGCCATTATTGAATATATTGTTATATATATTGAATATATTTGTTATATTTCCATTTGTGCTGCATATAAAGCAGTCATCCTGCTAGAACTGCCAGAGCAATTTGAGACTGTCAGGATTGTTTCTTCTTTTTTTGTGTGTTTTGTTTTGTGGGGGTTATGTGTAGTTGGGTGCTCTTGGAGTTACTCCTGCCTTTACCCTAAGTCTCTCTATCCACCTTGTTCTCAATATGCTTGAGGTTTGGATTTCGTGGGAAGTTTTTGACTGGTTGGTTTGTTTTTTTCCCCTTCTCCTCCTCTACCTTATTTTTAGGTCCTGTCATCTGTAGGCAATTCATTTCAGTGGCAGCAACTGTCAGATCTAAACTTCTGCTTTGGATAGGTTTTCTTGTGTCCAAATTGAAAAGGCCAACCTCTCTCTTGCTCTTTACCGTGTATGAAGCACTTGCAAGGAGCTTCATTCCTTCCTTTTCCCCACTGGGAAGCTAGATAGGGCTGGTCTGATAACCTTAAACCTGATGCACTTAGGTAAGATTTGGTGCCGAAGTAAAGGGTGTTGTAAAAGTACCTTCCCTCCTTACTTAAAACAAACAAACCTCTCCACGCAAAATGGTTTGGTTTTTTTAAATGGCTACTGATATGTAGATATGAACGTGCTAAAATTTGTGAATACTTCGTAAGCTTCCTTCCTTATTCATCTTTGTAAGTACAGCTCAGTGTGTAGCACACTCCTTCTTTGATCAAATTGCAGCTGAGCAGGCACAAAGTGAAATGCAGCAAAGTGACATACGCATGGTCTGTGGTATGTGTGATCAGCTGGTACGGCGTGTCCCGTTTGATATTTACTTGGTGCACTGCTCTCACATTTCAGAAGTGGGTCAACAATAAACACTAACATTGCTCTCATAGTGAGCGTGTCAAGCGGTACAAGCTTGGATAGATACTTTAGTCTGAAAGTGGGAGGTGTCTTGTGGCAAATAACCTTCAGGTATTTAAAAATAGGATGAACCTTGGCTCAGCTTCTGGAAGTCTTTCAGGTTAAAGTGGGCGTTGTTTACTCACTTCATATATGAGGAGATGTTTAATGCGTCAATAACAATAATAATATATCTCCTGGCTTTTTAAGTGAAGACTAAGTTTAATCACAATAGAAGATCCAGAAATTTTAATTAAAGCTATGTGGAAAGGGTTAAGCAAATTCTTTTCTAAACTCAGGCCTGCTGTGTGGATGTATCATAAAGTGTTGCGTGTGTGTGAGTTGGCTACAGATTATTTATGTTTCTCAGTCATAAACTTTCTTCTGCAGTTAAATAACATTTTGGAGTTCTGTTACTTCACAAGGTATTGCTTTTCATTGTTATCCCGTGTAATATGTAGTCCTATAATATTACATAACATAGCTGATGTTTCAGTTTAGTCTTCCATTCTTTCCCTCTCTGTGTCTTTGCCCAAGTGTTCCCTTCTAACTTCCTCGGTGTCCTTACAGCACCCAGTTTCCCAGCAAATACCCAGAGGATCAGCAGAGTAAGTGGAATAAATAATACGAAGTGCTGTATATGGTAGTTTGTCTCAGGCTGTTACTTCTGCTAGGAGAGTCTGTCACATAGGAGACGTGCCACCCACGGGATATTTTGAGTTCTACAGCCTTTATTTTTAAAGGTGAGAAGTTATTTCAAGAGAAGAGGGGGAAAAAAGCGCAATTAAGCATGGTATGCTTGCAAACAATCTGAAAACAAAACTTTCCTTAAAATAAGTTCTTTTTTTTTTTTTTTTTTGTAATTACTTGTGACCAAAATCTTTAGAACAGAGGGGGCTGGGCAGTGGTTCAGGGAAAGACACCAGAGAAGCAGCAGGGGCTGGGCTGGTGCAGGCAGCAGAAGGATGATCTGCGGGGCAGCCGTGGCAGAGGGCACTGCAGACTGAGCCCCGCTCAGGATACTATATGAGTTCAAGTTGCTTTGGCTAAGTACCTTATTTACAACATGAAAAATGACGACTTACTGTAAGCAGTGCATTCATTTATAAAGAAGTTCACTTAGTGAACATCAGCATTTATTCTTTCTACGCTCAACAAAAAAGGTTTGGCACAACAGTATTATTTAAGAGTTGAAAACTTTTAATAATGAGTTGCAGTAATGCAATATGAACCCTTGTTAAAGTGATGCTTACAAAACACAGCTCACAAGTACATAACTTGCAGGAAATGGAGGCATGATTATTCTCTCAACTCTTTTTTAACTTTGTATCATGCTCATTGTTATAGTAAGGGGTCACCGTTGGACTTAAGAAACAAAAAGGTACAAACCAAGGGAGGTCTTTGTGTCTCCAGGAAATCCCTGAGGCCCATCAAACTGGGGCCTTGCTCTGCCTCTTCCCCTCTGACCAAAGTTCAGAGGGCGGATAATAGAAGGTTGTCAGTAGGTTGTGATTGCCTCAGCTGTTTTGTTTGCAAGAGATCAAAAAGGGATGTAGAAGCTCTGTTCTGGTTTGAAAGTACATAGAAAACAGATTTACTATGTAAAAACTCTTACAGGATAACAGTTGTGATTTTTGCCATTATTTCTGAACCTGTTTTTATGTAGGTAAAAGTAAAAACACGCTGCTGTTTGTACTTTGAAAGCACACGCATTTGTTTCGGTTTTTTGGAGATACTTCCTGAAAAGGAACCTCCGAACTTTGAAGGATGTGAAGTAGGCTTTGTTTGCCACCTTCTGGAAAGTCTTTTAGGTGTGCAGATAAGAAAAAGAGTATGCAGCTGAGGCTGTGTGAGTAATACAAATCATTGCATGACTGAGGTGTTGTAATGATGATTCCAATTCCATGAGAGCATTTGATCTTTTTATAGGAACAACCCAACAGGATTTAAAAGCAAGATTTTTAAAAGGGAATAAATATGAACCCTTAAACTTGTATGATAATAATTAAAAAGCTTTCTTTAGATGTATATATACATACCTACAGCTTTCATATTACTGCATGTAATTATGGAGTTTTGCCCTTTGAAAGTCAAAGTATGCGTACAATTCAGATCTGTAGGTCAGTCAATATAATTTATTTGCTCTTTCTGAATTTGTTGAGCTAAAATCATACTCCAGTGTTATTTCAGATGTTATTACATTAGTTACAAACTGACTTGCGGAAATAATTGCAGTTGGTGCTCAAAACTAGTCTTGTGCCCACGGCTGTGTGCAGTAAGCGTGCCGCCTCTGATGTGTTTTCTCAACCTGCCTGCTGGCTCGTTAGTTTTGTCATTGTGGCAGAGCGTGCCATGATCTTGCAGAGCATCATCATTTTCCCCTCCCCATTCTGAAATGTTAAAAACAGGCTTTGATCTTCCTGTAGAGGCTGGATCTGGTATTGTTTAAGCAAATAGAATAATTCAATAATTGTAATTTCTGCACTGACCTGGTAGAAAATAAAATCAATAGTAACACAGCTGTTGAAAAAGGACTGAGAACAAAGCTCAGAGCCAGCCAAAGGCCTACTGGTTTTTAGGTGTTTTTAGTGTTATGCTTTTTGAAGTTTCTTTCTTTCTTTCTTTCTTTTTTAACTGCCTCAGAGAAATGCTTCTCATTGAGTGAATGGATCTGTCATAAAGGGTTGGATTTGGGTGTGTGCATGCTTGCTGTGGCACTGGGCTGAGACCTCTGATGGCAATAACTGCTGGCAATGAGGAGGGTATCTGTTAAGTTGCACGAGGCACATGTAATAACTGATTGAAGGTTTCTCATTTGCTTTATCTATCTTACTGGTATAAGATGCATTCCTGACTGGCACAAGCAGCAGAAGGCTGTAGAGGCAACCTGGTTGAGAGAGGCTGCTGTGTGCTGGCTCAGACTCATTCCAGACAGCTGAGAAGCTGCTGTAAACACTAGTGGAAGCCAGGTGCATCAAAGCTTTACTCTCAGGTGCCAGAACATCATTCAGCTGAAGAAGCACAGCACCCTTTCTTGAATTTGGCACCCAAAGGTTGGATGTACGCTCCTGGGGAAAGGGCCCTCTGTGCCAAAAGGGATACGTGTACCCATCAGGTGGGGGGCTGTGGCCTGCAGGCAACCTGCACCAAGGCAGGGATCCCTTATTTTGAATCACTGACCTGTCCTATTGTTTTTCATTGATGATGTCCTACCCAGAACAAGTTAGGTAGGCGCTTACTTGAAGCATTTTTGTCTCAAATGGAGAGAGCAAAACACAACAGTGTTGCAAGAGGAACTACTTAGGGGATATGAAGATTTCCAGTGAAAATTGCCAGGGTTGGTTGCTAGTTTTGCTTTTGGACTCTTCTGAACACTCTCTGTGCTCTGAAATCACTGTTGGCTTAGCAGCTCTAGAGGGAAATGTCCTTTGACCACTGACTGTGACTTGGCATGCCCTGTATTTATTTGCATGGTACGGCTAAAAGAGGAATCAACCTTCAGTTGGTTGGCTTATTGGAAAGAATATTCATAGGAGTATTTGGGGGATTTTTAAAAGAAATGTGGTGCTGTTTTATCCGGACTGTGTCATTTTAGTTGTAGGGTAAGGAGAAGAGTTTTTCACTCACGTAGTTCTGTGGATGTAGCTACCAAAGCACTGCTTTTGTGAGTCACTAAAAGTGTTAGTGTGTACTCAGAGAGGAACTAAAACTGTGGTTTGTTTCTAGGCTGTGCTGTAAGTCCTGTACATGTTTGTGGGAGTAAAAATAAGGACAGATGAAAGGTATCTCTTGGATTTGACATTGCTGATTGTAAAGCTAAGCGTGCATTTTCAGGATTAGCATCTGGCTTTGTAACATTACAGTTAAAATGTGGGAAACTTCTGTGATTTTTTTTTTTTCTAAATATTTTGTAGGCTTCACATTGTGTAGAGCGAGAGGCCACAACTCTTGAAGTCTGCATCTGCTTTTGAGCTGAAAAGGGTTGCTCTGTCTTGCTCTGTTCTGCTCAGCACCTGCCCAGCACTTTTTGAATTGATGGGAGAACCACGAATGTAGCTTGGAGGATTTACCACTTCCTTCAACTAAAGACTGTTACAGGCAAAAACAGCCAGATTAATCTCGTGCCTGAGTCTCTCACTGCATCTGGTAGCCCACTTCCCTCTCCAGAGGAATTGGAATATTTCTCTGTTGAAGATTTGGCAGTGTATACCAGGAAATAGTTCTAATTTGTAATGCTTACCTGTACCTCATTTAATTTCTCTTCCTTTTTCCCTTTTCCCTTTTTCCATGTGGTAGTTATGGGTGGTTTGTTTTGAAGTCTTCGTCATCAATTCTTAAGGCCTATCCAGCTCCATAAACCAGGTCTTTGATTTGGGGGAATATACTTTTTCTCTGTAACCTCAGAAAAATAGTGTTTTCTCTCATCCCTCTGCTACTTGTTGATCTCGCACTGTTGCTTTGGCATGAATGCATTCAAACAAGCCTCTTTCCTCCACCCTGCCTTCCCTTCTGTACAGTCCTGTCTAAGGAGAGTTGACCAGTCAAGAAAACACTCAAGTGTTTCTCTCTAAAGGAGTTACTGCGTCCAGTCAAAATTTGACAGATGTTTTATTCTATAAGATTGTTTATTTAATTCTATAACTCCGTTTTCTTGGTTCAGAAGCCTTTTGTCAGCTTTTGTTTAATTCTTCCTTAATTTCATTATTCTTGCAGTATTCACTTGCTAAAAAATGAAGCAGTCTCTTAAATATACGAACATGTAAATCTGTGTGCATTCCAGGCAAATTCGTATTAGTCATGTTTTGTAATGTATTCTTGTAATGCTTCATAATCTTCCTGCCGTTTCTCATGCTTTATTTTTATTTTGGTTTGACTCTGGATGGTGGGGAGCAGGTGAGGAGGGAGGGAACAGGAAGAGACGTTATTTTAATACATAAAACACAGCTAGTTGAATTTAGCTCATTTCTGTGCTTGCGGATGTGTATCCCAAGTCCTTCTGTCTCAGGATAACCTGTATATGCTTTGTTTAGGGAATTTGAAGGAAGAGCCCTACGTATGAAGATATGACGTGTAATGGCCCAGATAGCTCCGAACCTGGTGCCACTCCAGCCACTGACAGTGACCAGGAGTGGACCCAGGAACACTACCGGCTAGGAACCTTTGTGGAGTTTCCCCGTGATTGTCCAGTTTCAGCATCAGCACTAGCTCGAGCTGGCTTTGTTTATACCGGAGAAGGTGATAAAGTCAAGTGCTTCAGTTGCCATGCGACTGTTGAAGGATGGGAGCCTGGGGATTCTGCGATTGACAGACACAAAAACCTTTCCCCAGATTGCAGATTTATTACTGAGTCTGCTGTTTTGGAAAATGATGTGCATCCTCTTGTGCAGAGCCATCGGCATAGAACTGAAAACGGCTCCAGCAATTCAGCCCTCTCCTCTGCTCTGGACGACTTTTCTGATGTGGAGGCAGATTACCTGTTGAGAACCAGGCAGGTTGTGGACATGTCCGATACTTTGTATCCTAAAAACCCTGCTATGTGCAGTGAAGAAGCCAGGCTGAAGTCCTTTCACAATTGGCCCCCCTATGGCCTATTGACACCGAAGGAGTTAGCTGGTGCAGGACTCTACTATACAGGTGTCGGTGATCAAGTCGCGTGTTTTTGTTGTGGTGGAAAACTGAAAAACTGGGAACCTGGTGATCGAGCTTGGTCTGAGCACAAAAGGCATTTTCCCAAATGCTTTTTTGTCCTGGGTCGGGACGTTGGAAATGTTTCAACTGAATCTGTTTGTACTGAGCTTGGGAGAAGCTGTCTAAACAATGAACAGCATCCAAGGAATCCATCCATGGTAGAATATGAGAGGCGGATACAAACGTTTTTAACTTGGATATACCCTGTTAACAAGGAACATCTTGCTGAAGCAGGGTTCTACAGCACAGGTAAGACAGACCTCCAAATGGCAAATACATCTTACAAATAAATGTTGTGCAAATATGTTTTATAATGAAAAATATAAGCACTTTCCTATTCTAATGCAGAACGCTTTGCTAGAGTTTTAGTTGAATTGAAATTCATTTTGCTTTCCTCTACAAACTGCTTCTTGCGTTTCTCTTGCAAGATTGCATACATCCTATCAGGTATGTTTATTAGCATAATACAAAATTGTCTTTTTTTTTTTTCTTTTTTGTTAGCAGCAGAGCATCAAAATGAGTTTTCCTTACGTGCTAAAACCCTCCTAACATATTTTTCACAAGGGCAATTACTGAAGCAAATAGTTTTTAAAAATGAAGTGCTGTCCTCCAGATAAGCACCTCAGTTCTAAAGAGCAAGTGTGTAGCTCTGAAGCTTCTGAACAAGACAGTGCAGGTTATATGCCATTTTAATTAGTTAATGTGTTTACATTATCATGGCATCCAGATGACCAAAAAAAGCAAGCATCATTATTACCTACTCTAAAAGCTTTATAAAGACAAGGACTCTACTGGAAGAGATTTTACTCTTAGAAATACAGCATATCATCTGGATAAGGCTCTGATGTTTTTGTGCATTGCTTTTTCAATCTGGAGAAGGCAAATAATTCCTTATTGAATTGTATGGTGCAGATAAAGCTCTTTGAAATTCTTTACTGAGAGATGCTGTGCGAAGTTGCGCTATTATTAGGTCACAAAGAAAAGGGGATTATCCAGGATAATTTCTTGCTCTCATCTTAATTGGCTTCTTCCTTCGTAGCTCCCAGAAGAGCTTTCTAATCTGATGCCATTTGTTTTACTTGTGGCCATAAATAAAACTCTTGATATATTCTTACATAAGTGGAACGCAGGTAATATTTGTACTCAGTACAATTGTTTTATTAGTTCCATATTGGATTCCTAACAGTAAGTAGCTTACCTTGGCCAAGAGAGACCTCTACTGCGCAGGTGAACTGAACAGGCAATTTATCAGACCAAATGGCTTTTTAAGCAGCTTCTGCATTTCTGGTAGGCTGAGAAGGAGTTAGTTTTGCTGGAAAAAAAAACAAAAACAAAAATACCCCTACCTCTTCTCATTTCAGTCAGCACAGGGTCCGAGCAATTTCTGGTGCAGTCTTTGGGGGTAGGCACAGTGCTAGCGCTGAAAGAGCGCTATTTCTTCAGAAACTGCCATCAGTTATGCTGCTGCTATGTAGAACCCATTAATTTTAATGGTGAAATGGAGGAGCAAAGAACACCCTTCTGAATGAAATTCCTATTAGTAATTTCCATTCATGCTTAACTGTTACTTAAATAGAAAACAGAACTCTGGTCATGAGGACAGATGAAGTTGTGTCCATTACTTTCCAAATAGATTTTTTGTGGAGTGACTTAATGGCTTGTTTATCAGTGGAATGTGCTATCTGATGATAGACTCTTTTTAGCATTTGCTTTTTATCTGTATAATTACTTGCTAAAACAGAATTCTGGAATATTGCATGTGACTCTATTTTATGTGACTTTAAGGTCAATTTTTTTTCCTGAATGTTTGTTTCAGATCATATTTATTACACTTTTTAAAATGGAGTCTTTTCCAATTACAATTTCTAGTCAGTAATATAAATGTTTGTTTTCTGTAGTAATGTAGTGTTTTAGCTGAGGACTCATTGTCATGCCTACTAAAAATATGTAACTTGGGTGTTTCCTAAGGTAATGGTGATCACGTTGTGTGCTTCCACTGTGGTGGAGGATTGCAAGAATGGAAGGAAAATGAAGACCCATGGGATCAACATGCCAAGTGGTTTCCTGGGTAAGGTATTCTTTACTGTTTTCTTTTTGCACATCATAGAACTATGGAATCCTTAGAGTTGGAAGGGACCTTTAAGGGTCATCTAGTCCAACTCCCCTGCAATGAACAGGGACATGCGCATCTGAGTTGTCTTCGTAGTATTTTGTTTTTATGACAGAGCCTACTAGTAAGGTCTTTAGAAGTCTGACTGTGACTTTGATGCTGTTTCTATGACAATGGAGGGGTTTTTTTGTTAACACATCCACATCAGTGGCAGGGTTTCAGATTCTCACAATATGCTACGTGGATAATTCCAAAACTAATGTCTCATTTATTTACAGGGAAACTACAACAGATGCAAAAAGCACAATTGCACTGTCTGATAGAGCAAATTCTCAGCTACAAAACATTGTTTTTCAGCCTAGTCACCACTGTTAGGTATGTGTTTTCACCAGCAATGAACAAGGGTCTATATGCCATACTCAAATAAATAAAATCTGCCCCAGCTACTGCCCAGTAGCTTGGACTGGTTGGAAAGTAACAAAAGAAAACACAAAGCATCTGCATTACCAGTGGCTGCTTTTCTGTGATTACAAACTACTAAAGGAACCAGTGCTTGGACATGGTGTTAGTTATTCGTTATTCATTGGGAATTTTTTACTTTTATAAACCCGTAGCATGAGGTGACATGGTCAACAGTTCTTTAGCTTTCTGTTTCATCAAAACTGCAACACATACATACTTCTGAAGCAATTAAGAACTTTTTAGAAGCCCTTAGGTGATATTACTGATGTTGGTTAATCATTTTGAGATTTGGGAGGCAAGCATTCTATATGATGTAGGAATTGTATCAAACCTTTATGAAGTTACAATATCAACTTCTGTTTGCTGCTTATGTAGCTATATGATAACTAAATATTTTTGTTTATAGGTGCAAGTTCTTGAGAGAGGAAAAGGGACTAGAATTTATTAATAATGTTCACTTAAGAGATGGATGTAGGGATTCAACAGTAAGTGTCTTACTTATTGATAAAATATTTTACTAAAGTAGAAAACAGTCTTAACATAATTTTCATATGAAGTCAATCTTCTGATCATCTGCATAACTTTTAGTCTTCCTGCTGCTTCTTTCCTTGGCAGAAAGTAAAAAACATTAAAGTATGTTTTGATTCTGCTATTTGAGCTTCATAGATTGTACAGTTGTCCCTACTTAGGTAACGAATGCCAGGTTGGGTGCCTTGTGGACATTATATATTCCATACTGAAATGCTAATTCTTGTAGGTTCTTGTAGGAACCAAGAACCATGTACATCTTATTGCAGCAGAAAAGTGTTAAAATGAAAACGTAACAAAATATGAATACCATAACGAAGTATGAATCCCTTTGCCAATGTTCAGAGTAGGGCAGATCTGCTCAAACTATAATAGATTACTCAGTAAAATAACTGAGGTCAAACAGCTATTTTGTGTCTTGTAACTGTATAGGTTTCCTTGTACTTGTTCCAGAATTGTAATTTTGTCATCTTTTTATTTATTTTTTAGATAGAAGCTGCTGAAGTTTCAATACTTCCTAAAGGTATATATTAAAAATAACACTAATAATAATAAAGACAAATAGTTAATTTCTAAGTTAACTCCATTATATTTTTCAAAAATGGCAGGCAAATTGTTGGCTGATATTCTTCTACTGCTTCGTTCCTTCTAAACAACTGCACAATGAGTTTTGTTTCTCATGTGATAACTCTAATCATCAATGGATAAATATTGTGAAGAAGATTCGTGAACGTGAAAATAGCTGCATTGAATTAGTGGAGTTACAGGATGAACACTGCAGAATACTGAAACAAAATGATCGTTGTTGCTTTTCATGAGGTGGGAAGATGTAGATTGTAAAATGTCAAGGAATCTAGGAAGCTGAGGAAGCTTAAATGACTTATGTGCAGGAATGTCTTATGCTGGAATAATGTTTCTTATGAATATGAAAAGGTTGAGATGGTAAAAGAAACAATAGGCAGACAGTCGTGCTGCAACATGATGTGGAATGAAAGCTCTTATTAGCAAGAGTGCTTACACAAGACCTATTTCAAAAACTTTTCAAATATTGCTTGTTTGTGAGAGGAAATAGTTAAAAAACGTTGCTCTTGACGATCAATTATGTGAAGTAAAGAAGAAATTAGTCGTTCATGTTAGAAGGAGAGCTGGACGTAGGACACACTGCTGGAAAAGCTATTCAAACAATTACATTGAAAAAGAGAGGGGAGGAAGTCCCATAGACTGAAGAGTAGTTGTGTCCTAAATGAGTGTTGTGTGTTATCCTGGAAAGACTTACTTCAGAAATTCTGGAATGATTGTGCTTGTGTTTTGGTTTCATAAATTCATATTGTTGTATTGGTTTCTATTATCCGATGGATGGTTATTTTTTCTTTTCTGAACTGAATTACAACTAATGTAAAGTTAGCAAATACTTTTGTATTTACTGTTCCTTGGGATTTCTGATGATTTCGGTTAATGTTCAGTTTTGGAATTTGTGATGTTAATTATGTAGGACATGTGATTTAAGGAATTATGTTGAAAATGTTGAAGTAGTTGATTTGAATCGCAAATCTAGGAGGATTTCCATACTATAAGTAGATGAAGAGAGACTGGGAAAGCAAGGATTTTTGAAGAGCTTTCGAGTTTTCCAATGCAGTACTTAAAAAGCAGCGAAACTGAAAGCAGAAATGTAGTTCTTTTTGCTAAATATCTGCAAAGGAGTTTTAACTATAATGAATACTGTCAGATATTCAAACTCATTTTGTTAAATTGTGGTGTTCTTTTTTTTTTTCTTTTATTGTTTTAGATGACCTCTTACAGAATCAGTTGGTACAGAACGCCGTACACATGGGTTTCAGTTTGTCTGAGATTAGGAGCATTATGGAAAAGAAGTTGCACATGTCTGGAGAAAGCTATACATCTGTTGAGGATCTGGTAGCAGATTTAATAAGTGCTCAGAAGGAAAATATAAAGGGAGAACCACCAAAAGAATGCCCACTTGAGCAAGGTGAACTTAGTAAACTGTAAAACCTACATGTCTGCTTTCATAATAACTTGTTTGCCCATGAAGTATATCCTACCATTAACTATTCGTTCTGCCCTCTGACTCAAGTCTTGCTTAATATGAAGTTACAATTTTTGAACTTATAGTTCTATATATTATTTTTGGGCATCAAAGAAGTGGAACAAGGGGGTGTTAAAAAATATTTGAGGTTAGTAGAATGTATAAATGTCACGTACAAAATACATTTAGTATCAATACCACAAAACAGTATAATATTGAAATAATAGTTCAGTGCCCTCTGAGGTTAACTAAAAAGCCAGTGTTACTGTGATGATGGCAAGGATAACTGTAGATATGGGGAAATAGACACAATAATTTATTGTCAAATATTCAATGTGCAAAAAATTAAATACTACACTGCTAAAATTTTTCAAGTGTAAAATTGGTGCCAGTACTAACAGCACTGAATAGAAGCATTCTCCTTCCTGGCCAATAAGGAAATGTACTTCTGGACAACGTTCCTTTCTAATTATTTGCGTTGCAGCTATGTTTGGGCATGCAAGTCATGCTCAGAAAAGCCATTGTGGTATGCTCTGCGGTTTGACCAGAAACAAGTTGTTTGACTCGAGAGCTTATTTGTAGTTTAAAGACAACCATATGGATGAATTCAGAGGGAGAGAAAAGCCCATCTGGTTGGCATGATAGACAGAGAGCTCACTAGCCCATTCCTTTTAATAACATTTTTCATGGGTATTATGCAGAGAAAGAACTTGCAATGAAGATGGGCATTATTTTTGTGACTGACTGCGGGAAACTTTCCCCATGCTGTAGAAGGCTTTTGTAGTGTGTATTTTCAAATGATGCTTACTAGAAATCACAGAGCTAACCTACAATGCAAAACAAATTATTTCTGTATGACGGTTGTTTAAGCTTTTGAAGTATAGGCATTTTCATAAACAGAAGCAGGGAGGGAAGTGATATCCTCATTCTTTAGCCTGAGGAAACTTACTGGGGAAAAGTAAATCCAAATTACTTAACCAGGATTGATTATTCTTTCTTCCACCTTCCCTGTAGGTATTGAGAAAGCTGTCAGTGGGAAGTCTCTAAAAAAAAAAAAAAAGGCTCCTGGTTGCAGTGTGTGTATCCTAGATTCCACAGATATTTCAAGATCTTACCAACAGAGATAGCTGAATTCCCTGCACTGGCCTGGGAGGTGGGGAAAAAACAACAGTTGAGGATTTCATTTTAGTTTGGTTCCCCATCTTGTGTGGTTTTGTTTGTGGGTTGTTTTTTTTTTTTCTTAAAGGTGTAACTTTTAAATGACATGGAAAGGAAAACCTTTGTCTCTCTGTGGAGAGGGGAAAAAAATGAGGTGAGGTACTATGAAAGCACGCTAACTACTTTCTGTGTGTTTATTTTTCTTAGATCTCAGTATTGAAGAGAAGTTAAGACGCTTGCAGGAAGAAAAGCTCTGTAAAATCTGTATGGCTAAAGACATATCAGTAGTCCTCATTCCCTGTGGTCACCTGGTTGCTTGTAAGGAATGTGCTGAAGCAGTTAATAAATGTCCTCTGTGTTGTACAAATATTATAAAAAGACAGAAAATTTTTATGTATTAGTGAGATGTACAGTACTGTAGATGTAACTGTTTCCTGCTTTATTTCTTTAAACGTGTGTAATGTGATAACAGACGGTTGGGTGTTCACCAGTCTAGCACACACGTACGGCGCATCTCACTTTGGAGATAATGTAAACAGTAAAGCTTTAATCAACACCCTGAAAAATGAGTTGACTGTCAGAAGCTGCTAGATTTTTGTTTAAAGCACTCGTTCTACTGCCTCCTTAGTGCTTTTACTTTTTGTGCTTTTACTTTGAAGTTGTGATTTAAAGTAACTGTTACTGTATTTTCAGACCTGTTTGTATTCATGCTTCTACTAATCGTCTGCGAATACAGGAGTTAAATATACATACGTTCTTTCAGGAAATGGCGTAGGAAAACTGGGTGTTTTGATTGAGTAGCACTGATGCTGCGTTTTTTTTCTCCCACTAACAAGTTTAAGAAATCAGGGAGAGTATATAAATAGCAGAAAAAAATCTACTTTTTATAAACCGTGTTTCTACTAATTACCATTTGCTCAGCTCATTTATCAAAAATAGACCTGCTTAATTCTCTCTTCTAGTGGGACCAAGGGTAACAGCCTCATCAGAGGAAATGAATTGCTTTAGGGTAATTTTTATGTTCTTACTTTGAATATTCAGATGTCTGAATAGATTTTCTGGGATTAAAATTCTTTCCGATTCATTGGATGCTACATGAAATACTTCATTTTATGCATCCTATCCCATACTAATCTGGTGTTTCTGGTTTGAAAAACATCAGCTAAAATATCTTTTCATTTTATTCTTGTCACTTGCCTATCTTAAGAATAAAATAGCATCAGTTGGAGCAGCTTTGCTATAGGTTCTATGTCTTCTAGCTACACTTGTCTGTGTAATTAGATGCCTTTACTGCCACTGAAGGATGTCTATCTGTCTCGTCATTCTTGTTTACGCTTGTAAGCCTCTGTATCCGGTCAAAAAAAATAATTAACAGGCTAAACAAACATGAACAACACAGGAACTAGCTCTGAATAGTGTTCATTTTCTTCTCTTTTGTTCTTAGATTGACAAGTTAGCAACACCCTTGGAATTAATGGACCCTTTTAAAACTGCTCTAAGCTTTAAAAATACCGTAACTGCCTCTGGATACCTGTGACTAATGAAAGATGGAACTTGTAACTGATGTTAGTCATGATGTTAATCAGAACACTCATTCTTAAGTTCATTTCATGTGCTACCTACAGACATAAAATGCAGACAATCCTAGTATGTAATCGCCTCGCTGTATTTAAGTTTTTCTGCTGTCAAGCTACATGTATTTAAACATTCTTAAAATTATTTTTCTTAATGGAGTTTTTCTACATCAAATCCAACACTGAATGGCAAGTATATAGCTTCTGGTAGCTTCACTTCATAAAACCCGGTTTGGCGAAGCCTAAGCAATGCAGAGTTTTATTTATGTCACCGTTCCTTTGTTTCATTGTGGAAGGACTCTGTATATACAAAGTGAAGTTTATGCGGATAGAGTTGTTTAAATAATCAGGCTCTCTGTAAAACTTGTACATACTCATTTTTGAAGTTCTGACTCATATTTGTATGTGTATCAACTCAGGTTCTAGCATCTCAAAAACGCCATATGATTGAAAACGTTAGCTCTGTAGCTTTGGTTGTGACATGATTCATAGAATGTGTAAACCTGCTGCTGAAAGATTTTAGATTGTTACTACTACTTTGCCAGTTTTTCTGTTGTGATCAATAGTTCCTGTATCCCCGCTTACTATTTCTGTCGTTGCTGTATAAGTAGGCCTCAGAAAACTGGTTTTAGCCTTCTGCTTTTCTCAACACATCTCTCTTGTATACAAATGTCATTCCTTACAAGTGAACTCGACAGAAATGAAGGATATTCTGCATACCTCGTGCCCTTCATTATGACAGGAGCTATCTTATTTTAAAACTTCCCCCATACCCATGAGACATTCAATGTGCATTTGCCTCATGTTTCTGACATTTAGCATCATCCTAACTCATTTTTTCTGCTGGTGTTTTAAGTATAGCTGGTTTACAGTAACACTAATTATGTGACTTCCTATTTGCGTGGGCATACTAATATATTCTGTGTATACAGAAATTTTATCTTGGATCTTACACACTGAGTAATATATTGGATTAATGATACTTTATAAAGAATATATAGTTTTTCACATGATGAAAGTTTTAAATTCAATATACACAAATGTAATGGCTCTATTTTTTGTTAGATATTTGCTATGATTATTTGAAATTTCACAGAACTGATGTTTCTCCAGTGAAATTTTGTGTATATTTAAAATAAAGTGCAATCCAGTTATTCTTGGAGTAGTGTGTTTGACTCTTACATGCAGAAGAAATAAGAGGAGGTTGGATTCTCTTGCTTTTTTCTTTTGTAACTCAACTGTTCCTAATTCAACGCGAGTGTTAGTAAGGATGGGAAGTATGTTTTAGGTTGAAAGGAAATAATCTGTGGTTTGTATGTGTTAAAATTTGTCGAGGGTTTGTTTTTAATATTCATTTAGCTACTTTTTGTAATAAATTGGGATTTGGTTCCTGGGATTTGAGTAGAAACTTCGTAAAGAACTCAGTGCTAGGATTTATGTTCCTCTTCTGGGAAAAAGTAAATATGTCATATTCTGGTAAAAGAAAGGTTTGGGGTTTGCTTTTTTTTTTTTTTTCCTCCTGTCTTTTTGAAGAGTTTAGTGTTTGAGAACTCATGCATGCAGGGCTTTATCAGGACTTATCAGGACTGATACGGGCTGGCAGTTCTGGCAGCCTTGTCTCTAGCTCCCATTTTCACTTACAGGGAGGGCTTGTGTTAACTTTCAAGGGAAACTAAAGTGGGGGGTGTTTGCGCAGGAGCTAGTGTATCTCAGCTGAAATAGCGTGTTTAGTTATCGGTGCAAACATGTTATGCTGCCTTGCTTAAGCAGATGGTTTGTTACCTAACCTTGACCTAAGTCATGTGAGAGACTGCACGAGCGGGATCTAGCTTACAGCCTGCAACTTTTGCCATATGGACTAGACAAAACTATTTGGGAAGAGGCTGAGCAAATTCTGTTTAAAACTGTTACAAAACTAAATGGTAGCAGGGTGTAAATCTACTATGTAAACTCTTGAAGAGAAAATAATAGAAGTAGGTCACAAACAATACCTTCAAAACTGAAATGGGGAGAAAAACATTATCCAGTTCATATGCAAATGAATACAAAGTGCTTCACTTTAAAGCTTCTTAATGCTTGTAAAAGATACACTGTATATCTGGGATTTTTAAAAATCAAATATGAAAGAGTACTATAATGCTACACTGAATTTGAATTGTTTGGGACCATTAAAAGGTTAAGAGCCTGCTAGCCAAGATGACAAAACTGCTCTGTATGTAAGGTTTTTTTAATAATCAGAGTCCTATTCAGACTAAATGCAAGAAAATAGTTAGCGTAGTCATCAAATTTTGACAGCTTGAATTGGGAAGATTTCTTTTAATTGCTTTGATTTTCAATATCTTAAAGGAGCAGACACTGATACTGAGCTGAGTATTTAAAGAGAGAGAAATGAAGGGTGCAAATAAACAGAATAGAATCACAGGCCCTTTGGGAGGGAAGTTAGTAGCAAGACAAAGGTGCCTGCAAGTTGGTTTCTTAACGAGCTACCTGGAATTAAGAGCAATGGAGGAAAATCAGGTACCAATATTTGGTCACTTTCTTTTACTGGTTGCTACGTGGAATCTTATTTCCATTTTACTGACAATAGTAGAGCTATTTGCTGCTCTGGGTAGGTGGGAGATTTACCAAGAGTTTTTAATATATTCTGGAATGTTTTATGTAGAAAACATGGAAATTGCAACCTCGTTTAGGAATACCAGTACAAAATAAGGAAAAAAATTAAAGCTCTTGTTATACCTTTAGCTTTTTATCAGTGCCTTGAAATATGGAGCCCACAACTTCATACTGATTTATCCTACAGGTTGCTGTAGCTGGTATCTGCACAGATGCTTAGCCTCCATACTTTTTTATTGTTTTGGGCTTAATCCACAGCCCATAGCATAACAATAATGTCATTGATTGCTGAGGATTTCTTTTTTTTTTTTTTAAATTCAGCTTTGCTTTTTAAAACTTCTTTTGATATTGCATAGGTACTTTTGACCATGATGAATACCCAAGTGCCATATTTTGGTTAGCTGTATGCACAGCCTGGAGCTACAGGACAAATAGTTTGAAGCTTTCAAAGCATTTTTGTTAACCAAGGATGTGGGTTTTTTAAGTCAGCTTTCATATTGATCTTTATTAAAATTAATAAAATTAAACATAGTAGGCTATTAGAAATGAAATCAATTGGATGAGGTGTTAATACAAACACTTGATTACTGCATTTGTGGAAGACATCAAGCTGAAGTGTTGTATATTAGAATTAAATTGTACAAGATGGAATTTGCTGGCCATCAGGTTTAGTAACTACTTGGAAGAGAATCTGCCCTGCCTCTCGAAGCGTTGGAGTTGTAGTGCATCATGTGTAAGGCCTACTCTAAAAGGCCACAGGGTGAAGAATGTGGAGATCTGTCTGGCTTCAGCAGTGTTTTTTTGTGGTGAACAAGATGTTGAACAGCATTCTTTTTTATCTTCTGCTTGGTGCAAGATTGACTCCTGCCAGCAAGCAGGATGGGTGCCCTGGCACGGGGTGTGACATCGTGTGTCTCGTGTGCTGGCCTTACCTTCTGGACCTGCTTTGAGAAGGGTGCTGGCTGCCTTCTCCGTACCACCGCTGGTCTGGTGGGATTACCCTCATTCTTCACTGAACAGAACTATGAGTTAATAGTCAACCTGCCCTCACCCCTTTTTAGTTTTGTGTTCTGTGTGATTAAGTTTTGCTGAGTGGCTAGGAAATCTGATATGGAAGAGCACTCCTCAGCTGTGCCTTCACACTGCCTCAGGTTGCTGATGGTACCCCCTGTCTCTGTGAGCCACTGTTGGGCAGTTTCAAGGGATGTGCTGATGCTGCTGTAGAGAAGTTACTGAACCGTAACTGTGATGTGGTTTTCTGTGAGGAGGCCAGTGACCTGTGATAATACACAAAAACTGAATTTCAGCAGTTCATTCTCAGTTTCTTTAACCAGGACTCCATATTTAAGCAATACTGATGTCAACGTTACAGTAAAATTTCTAACACTGATTCAGAGAATAACCGCTCTGTGACTGACGTAGCACAAAACTTGCTTTTTTCCTGGGGCACGAAAGAAGACAGTACATTGCCAGTGATAAATTGCTTGGCTAAACAAAATCCTCGAGAAAATTTGGAAGAAAATGCTATTAATTTTGTTGCAAGTACGTGGTACTGCAGGATAGGTGAAAACTACTTAGTTGCCTTTGGATGATTACTAATTGTGTAACTTACTTTTGCACAGCATGATGAGATTCCTCACTTAAAGCAAATAGTTATCTTCTCAATATGAGCTTTTCAAAGGTAGGTGTCAAGCTGTAGTAGCCTCTTGGAGCTCTTGCATAAGAGAGTTAAGTTTCTGAATCCAGGATTGGCTTTATCTCCTTTTCCAATACCCAACCCTGAGGGTGCTATATGGGAGAGCCGTGATGGGATCTGCTGTCGTCAGTGCTTAGTGTTCCCAGAAGGCCCTGTGAAGGGAAAAGCCCTTCAGCTGCTGCTGTTGAGGCTTGCGGTACTTCTGTGTGCCCGTTAAAGGAAGTTACATTCTGAAAAAGTATTTTTCTCTTAACAGTTTTGAACATCTGTGCAAACTGCCAAGATGTCATGAATGAACTGTTGCCTTGCTTGCTACTTGTCATGCATTGCTTCATTAAAAGAAATTCTCAATAACAGCTTAATGACGAGATCACACTTTGCCTTGCTTGTACCTTATGCTGTATCAGAGAGTTCAGGCAGCAAGAACATCCTTGAGCCCCACACTGGATGGGAAGGAGAGTGGGCTTTCAGGAAGAAACCCTGAAGCTGGTTGATGATGAAAACTAAATGAAAGGGAACAATGACAAAGATACAGGTAGAACACTGAGAGCATGCTAAGTCAACCCAGAAAACCGTGCAAGCTTATCTGAAGGAGTAATCTGTTCTTTAACCTTATCTGTCCTGTAGGCACCGACCCCCACTGCACATGCTCCCTCTGCAGCACTCCTCAAGATCTGGCCTCAGCAGTTTGTGGTGAAAAGACCAAGATAAACTGATCCACTGTCAACATCCAAAATGGGCATTTGCCTGAAAAGACAGGAGAGAGCTGACTTGTTTATTTGATGGATCATTTTCTTCAAAGCTTATTGGTGACAATTTAAACATAAATATATTTGACTTCGCTTGTTTATCATCTTTTTGCTCTGTGATTCTGGGTAGGGTTTAAGCTGCAGAACAACGCTTCTGTCCCAGTTCTATTTTGACCTCACCTAACCACAAGCCAGCTGCCTTCCTCCCCTTTTCAGGCTAAACCTGGTTCCGTGTCATCATCTCAGAGAGACTTATGGCTCTACAAAGCTGAGCAGTTGAGAACTGCTGTGTGCTGCACGCTCCTAGGAGAAGAGCGGCCCTGTGTGCTCACAGCACCATGGAGTCTCAGCACAGTTTTTACTGTCCCAGCTCAAGATTCTTCCTTGCTCAGGGCTAGTTGCTGCCATTGGGCCCACCTGGCCTCTCGGCAACCATCGTCTGCTTCTCACGACACCTTTTTGTTGTTGGACAGTCTGTTGTTTCCCGCCTCTCACCATGTCTTTTGTCTTACTCAATTTGTCCAGTATGAAACACATTTTCCTGTACCTGTGCCTCTTCTGCAGGTTTTGTCACCAATGCTGCCTCAGCGACTGACTCACAAAGCACTCCCTGCCCTGTGATCCCTTTGCCTGGGTGGATGGTTTGCTTCTGTCCCCAAGAGCCTCCTAGTTTGGGAACGGGAGTAGATCCTGCCCTTGGCTCAGGGGAGGGCTGGGGTGGTCATGCCCGCTGTCAGATCTGTAAGGCTGAAGTCATGCCTGCAGCGAAATCAGCTCCTCTTAACTAGGAGAATGGCTTTTCATTATTTCCTTCCAATATTTGGCTTGGCTTTTACACAGTTTAACAATGAAAACTTCAAAATGTGGCTATAGAGTTATTATCTCAAAGAATGAGACCTAGCAGCAACAACCCCCTCACCTCAAATATGGGAATGAGAGCGGGGCCCTGGCAAGCGAGTGGCACGGGCAGGCAGCTGAGAGAAGAAATGGCAGGAAGGCATTTGCGCCTTGCCAGGGTTTTAATTCATTTCTAGAACCAAGAGTGAAGCTTGAAACTTTTTTAGTGACAAAGCTATGAGCTGTGACTCCACACACCTTTGTGGGTCTGAGAGCACAGAGGGCAGAAGCAGAATCCAAGAAAATTCGGAGCTGAGTGGGGTGGAAAGGACTGGTGAAAAACAGGGACAAAAAGGGTGATTTATGTAAACCACAAAAGGAAGAAGTTATTCACAGAACAGGGAAAGGCCTAAGGAGCTACTGATGTGAAATCTCTCTCCTGTGAGTTAGGGGAAAGTAACCCATTTTTTGGTCTTTATTTTTGTTTCTTATGTAATAGCTCATCTCCAAAAGGTTTCAGAGCAGATTTCCCTGGAGTCACTGAGTCAGTTTCAGAAACTGGAGAAACAAAATTGGACTGGGAAGACTGCTTTTTGTCTCTGTCCCCAGCAAGACAGATAAAAATACGGCTGTGACTTATTTAATACAGGTGATCAAGGTCACCACCTCTCCTTGGAATTAATCCAGCACACCAATTCTGTTTGTTTTTTTTTTTTTTCTCCTTTTCTTTGTTCCAACTCTTATACATGAATCTCTAGAAAAGATAAAAGGAATGGTCAAGGGATGTGCTTTTTATTTCTTTATTTTTAAAAATAGAAAAGAGGAAACAGAATTGCAGAGCAATTTCCTATTCTGTTTCTCTCAAAGAAAAGGGAGCATCATGAGCATGAGTCTCCTGCCTGGAGGAATGAATCAGCCATCTGGCAGCTTGAGGGTGTTCTGATCTGCTGGTGGAGCTCTGGCCATTAATCAGACATGGAATTAGTTCGGTATCTGCCCCCTCCTAGCACTCTTTCTTAAATGGGTGAATGATCAAGAGCTCTCTTTGGATCGAGAGCTGTAACAATCCCTGTTGTAAAAGTCATTGTTAAATCATCTCTGAATTGGGCTCACTATCCGTAATGGTGGACTTTGAAGTCTTAAGAGCGACTGTTGTAAGAAAGGTGATGTAGTCCCATAAAGTGCTTTCTCCTCCCATCTTTCTCACAGCTTTCTGTCAGATACAAACCCTTTCTATTGAGGTGAGAGCTGTAAAATGTCTCTATTTCCTCATGCTTGGATAAAGGATTTTTGAATTGCTATTTTATTCGAAAATATGCTGGAATGCTGAAGTACTACACAGATCCTTCAGGATGTTCTTTGTTCTTTCCTCCTTCACAGATTCTGAAAATGGGTCAAAACACATCTGGAACTGCTCTTAGAAAAGAGTGGTTATATAGCAAGAAGGGTTTTTCATCACATCTCCCCTGATGCTATAGGTGTTGGAAGGCTCAGGCTCAGGAGAATGATCAGGTTTTGGGGAAAAAAAAAAAAGCAGAATGTGGGCTCTTTGTGGAGCCTTTTTTGTCCTCCACAACAAATGTTGTGGTTCAGAACTTGTTCCACTATTCTGTCTCCTGTATTCCTATGCACAGCTTGAGACCATCATGGTTGCTTTTCAGGTGTGTGCCATACAAACTGTTCTTTGTTTATTATTTATATCATCTCAGAGTGGTTCTGCAGCACGAATTCTTCCCGGGTGCAGCTGGGTGAAGAAAAACCCCATCTTCTCTCCTCTGGAACAGAGCAGGCATGTTCCAGGCCCTGAGGAGCTCCCGCACCTCCAGTTGTGCTGACTGAATTGTTTGTGTGGCTGTACTCTAAATAGCATCTGAGAAATGATCTGGTTTGCAGAAGGAGGAAAAAAAAAAAAAAAAAAAAAAAGAAACCAATCTCTCTGGAAAGCAATGGCCCATCCCACCTCCCTGATGATGCAAGTTCTGCTTACGCAGTGTCCACAGATGAATGGAGCAACTGGGAGGGAGTGGAAATCCTCCAGGTCTGTGTGCCCAGTGATTGGTGTTGTGCTGCTGCACCTGGAGTCAGGTCTCTGGAGAGCTTCCACGAGCTGTTGTCACAAGTGCACAAAACCGACTGTCAGATGAGTCAGGACATGCAGAAGTGTTATGAATCTGAGCTTTTAAGGTCTGAGTCAGCACCTGCCAAGGGAGCTGTCAGCACTTGTGCACGCATTCCTTCAAAACCGCGCCCTAACAATAATGTCACATTTTCACTGTTGAAGACAATTACCTAAAACAATCTCAGCTATGAGGTCAAGCGTGTCAAACTGCAGTGTTTTCTCAACTCACCGCATACCTGACGTGTATCTGAGCGCTTGGGTTTTCCACACAGCTGACTGAGGCCGCCTGGAGCACCCAGTGTTTTTCCAGCTCTCACAGTAAAGTATGATAATCTTTACCAAACGTTGGGTTTTAGTGCGAGTAGCCACTACTGAAACTGCACAGGCAAAGCGTTGGCTTTGGGAGTGTGCCGTTCATTCTCACAGAGGGTTCTGGCAGCTGTCAGAAGCTGACTTTGCGCGGGGATAACACGAATAGACTCTGCTCCTTTTGATCTTTTTCCGTGTGTAATTTAATACCTGTAATATGCGTGTGTCTCCATATATATACATATATATGTATATATACTACGAGTACGTTTAGAACTTATGTCTTTATTTGTACTTTTATTTTTTTCAACGGTGTTTTATTCACAATTTCCACACGTGTCTACAATCACCACAGTGGCAGCTCACACTGAAGGTAACAACCACTGTCACTGAAGCCAAACCTGGAGCACTGGCTTACGACTTGGCGCTCGGGATACTCACGTGCCCTAAAAGGGGACCTTTCTCCTAACTTCCTGCACTTACAGTTTCTTTCCTACCTTTCCTACAAAAGGAATGCAGTGAGCACACAGCTTGCACATCTACCCAGCATGAACACCGTGCTTGTTTTTATTTCCGAACATCCAAATATGCTCTTAAAGGACTCAAATCTAAATCTGAGTCTTTAGTGATGAAAAATACCAAAAAAATCCCACGCTTTTACGGGTAAGCTCCAGATTTTGGGAGCCCACCGGCTGGAAGCAGCGCTGCCGTGCTGCGGGGTGGAACCAAGAGCTTGTACGCAGCCGTCCCGAGCGAGCAGCGCGCTCAGCATTGCACAGGGCCGGGGGAAAAATAACAAACGAACTGAGTTGAGACATGAAAGGAGCACGTAGAAGGTGCCGTGTCGAAGCGCCCCGTGCCGCCTGCGCGTGGGGAGCGCTCCGAGGGGCAGCGGGCGCCACCTGATAAGAGCTCAGCTGAGCGCATCCGGCCCCGGGGGCAGCGCCAGCCAGCCCTCTCGGAAGCCTTCCTCCCTCGCCCTTCGGTCACCCGATCCCGCCCCGTGAATGAAGCCGGCAGCTGCACCTCCTCCCGCGGCCCTGCCCCGCCCGGCGCTCTCCTCAGCGCTGCCCCGCAGCTCCGGAGCTCCGCGCCCGGACGCGAGGGCGGGGGGGGGGAACGGCGAGCGCATGCGCAGGGCCTTGTTTACCCCGCGCGGCGCTGCTCTCCGTAGCTGGCCGGCAGATGTCGCCCCACGCCCAGGAGAGCGGGCCGCGCCCGGCGGCCGCCAGGTGGCGCCTGCGCCCTCCATTCGCTCGCGAGCCGCCGAGCCGCGAACACCCCAAACAATCCCCGGCGCCGCCGCCAAATTAAATAACCTGCCCGCTCCCCGCCGGGCCCAGACCCCCCCGCCGGCACGTCTCCGGGCCGGGCCGGGCGTGCGAGCGGCGGCCGAGCCGGGGACGGAGGAGCGCGGCGCCGCGCCCGGGCCTCCGCCGCCTGCGCCGACGCTGGGCAAGGTAAGTTAGAAAATGGCGGCGAAGCTTCTGGAAGTTTGGAGGGGGGACGCGGGAGCGGGCCGCGCGGCGGCGGAGCGGGGTCGGGCCGGGGCGCGGCGCGGGGCGGCAGGCCGCGGGGCTCGGCGCAGCCAAGATGGAGGACGGCGGGGCCGAGCCGCGAAAACACTCCGGCCCCCGCTCCCCACCCCCCCCCCTCCCCCCGGCGCGCTCGGCGGGGAGGGGGCACGCGAGCGGCGGCGCCGGCGGAGAGCTGAGGGCCCCGAAAGTGGCCCCCCGGCACGGGCACGGGGCCCGCTCCTCCGCCCCGGGGTGGGCCGCGGGCAGGCCGGGCCTGGCGCTCGGCGAGCTAAAATGGAGAACCTCCTTCTCCTCCTCCTCCCCCTTCCCCCGAGCCGAGCGGCGGCTGCCGGCAAGATGGAGGACCCGGGCATTGTGTGTGCGCCGCCGGGCCCGGCCGGGCGGGGAGGGCAGAGCCAGAGCGGAGAGGAGCGGGTGGCGAGCGGGAGGAGGGCGCTGGGCCGCGCCGGGAAACGGAGTGGCGGCCGCCGCGGGCCCGGGCCGGGCCGTGCGGGGACATCGCGGCCCGCGCCTGACAGCGCCCGCCCTCAGCTCGGTGCTCTGCCCTCCTTCCCCCGGCCCCCTCTCCTCGGAGCGGGGCCGACGGGAGCGCTACAAGGGCCCGGGCTCTTCCTCTCCCCCCTCCCCCCGATGTCCCCTCCACCCCAGCAACGCCCGGGTAGCTGTGCCCCCCCGCTTCGTACGGCCGGGCCTTTGTGGGACCCTGCGCCCGCTCCGAGCGCCTCGGGGAGACCACCACATCGGAAAGAGCCGGGCAGCTCCGCGCGGCGCTGGTGGTTATTTTATTGACTTTGTACAGAAGGAACAGCGCGGGCCGCGTGCGGCTGGGTCCCGCCAGGCTCCTGAGCGGCCCTCTTAGGGGGGTGGGGTGGGGGGGGAGGAGGAGGAAGAGCCGCAGCCCGTGCCGGGGGGTTTTGGCGCCACTTTTGTTTGGGGCGGTCTGTCCGCTGCGAGCTGCGCCCTGCCGGCCACGGGGGCGCCGGGCTGCGCCGGCCCAGGTAGGCACCGGGCCCCGCTTCGCTGCTCTCCTGCTTGTTTTCTATATGTGGACTTACGGCCAAAAAAACAAACAAACAAAATGCCCCGATCCAACTCCGGCTGTCGACGTGGTGCGGAGCTCGGCGCGGCCAGGAACTCGGGTCTTCTCCTTTCTATTATTACATTTGTGGTTGGCTTCTCCCCCGGCTTTGAGCTCAGCTGTCTGCGGGTTCCCGGAGCCCCGCTCGGCTTTCTCCTCTCCGCGCTGCCCGGGCCGAACCCACACCCGCCACCCCGGGCCGCTCTCAGCACGTTCTCTTTGATTTTGGGCCTCTTCGGCCCGGCCGTGTGGGAGCGCTGCCCCTCCCGCCGCAGCCTGTCTGCTTTCTTCCCCCCCCTCCCCGGGGCCCATCGGGGCCGGGGCCGCGCGGCGCCGGGCGGGACTCGGGTTACCGAAGTGCGTCACGCGCGGCCCCGCCGGGCCTGCTCCGCCGCCGGGCGCCTCCGCGCCCCGCCCGCCCCGCGCCCGCCGCTCATTGGCCGGCAGCGAGCGGGAGGCGGCCGCTTCCTCCCGTCGCCCGGCGAGCTTCGGCCCGCGGCTCCGGAGCCGGGCGGGTTTGTAGGGCTTGGGAGGTGAGGGAAAGCCGCTGGGAGCGCCAGCCTTGAAGCCCTGTGCGGCCGCCTTCGCGCTGCCTGCAGCGGCGTCGAGCCTCGTTTCGTACGAGCCGAGTGGTGCTGCGCCCTTCCTGCCGCAGAGCGGCCTCCTAGCGCGGGCTCGGCGCTGGGTCCCGGCAGTGGCCCCGCTGCTTCTGGGCGCTTCCTGCTCGGTTACAGCGTTCGGCCCCCTGGAGTGGCTCTTCCCCGTTTCCGTGCCCCCTTCCCTAGAGCCGCCCTTCCGTCCCTTTCTGCTGTTACTGGGGCGTGGATCTGCCCGGGACTCACCAGAACACCCACGTGTGGGTCAGTTACCGCAGGTACACAAATGCCGGAGTGAGAGTGCGGTGCAGGCCTTCATATCCACCTTCCTGACGCTGCCTGCTCACCCCCAGTGCTCCCTGTATGGGTGAACTTCTCTGATGTGGTGCAGGCCCAGCAGGGCCCCACTGTTGTGCGCCCTTTGAGCAGCCAGGGAGGGAAATCTGGGAAGTTCGGGCTGTTGCGGTGAGTTTACCGTTGGGTAAACAAACAGGAAATAACACTGGGGCTGGGGAGATACATAAGATTTCCTGTGGAATTTAATCACGCTCAGATACCTCCCATGTTGCGTACCTGGGCCAAAGTTGTGTATTTAATTTTTTTTTCCCCGCTCATTTACATTTTCAGGAAGACATTGCTGAGGACAACCCATAGGCGGTATGAGGGCCAGCTGGTCCCCTGCCTCAGCACTCTGGCTCAAGTCGTGTATGGCTCTTTGGCACACCAGGTTTCCATAGTTTGCAGCTGAAAGTAGAGCTCGCTGGCACCACTGAAGTGGTTCATAGTGCTTAGAGTTTAATGTATGGAGTGTACTTGGAATCTTTGTGACTATGAAAGGTTGATAGCTTCATAGCTTATTGAATTAGTTAGTTGAAAACTTGTTACTTGGTTAAAGAGCATTCAGTTTTTAAAATAGGAATATTAAACTAGCTGGTCATTAACTCAAATTCCATAGATTTGTAATGTTCCTGGTTTACATCTTTATGTATTTAAAGACGCAGATGTATAGAAGGAAGTAATTCCCACTTGGAAGCCATGTGGATAACACTGATAAGTGATCTTATTTTGTTTCAGCCCAGTCTACGAGTGGTATGAACATTTTTAGGTTTTGTATTTTAAACAAAGTAATGTGGACAGATTCTCTTGAATATTACATGGTATTGCAGTTGCCTATAGGAGATAGCTGCAGGCTACAGACCACTTGAAAGTGAGAGCTCGTGGTGGTGGTGGAAGCAAGTACACGAGAGCTAGCTAAATCATGGAAGGATGTTAGCATCAGAGTGCTGTGAACCTTTTTATTAGATCGTTCTTTGTCATTTGCAGTTCAAATTTAGAATGATCGGGGAGTCCCCATTTGTCATTCTCGTCTGGAGTGGTATTGTCTCAGTTTGTTGCTGCAGGCAAATGTAGGTGAGGTTAGGTTGTCTGGAATTTGTGTGCTTTATGTTTTGCAGAGGCCCTAAGCACTTCAGTTGCTTGTTTTTGTCAAGTGAAGCCCAGGAGTAAGCAAGTGTTGGTGCTGGTTACTTTGGCCTCTTGGTTGTGTTCTTGCAATCCTGTGTTTTGTTAAGGATCTGAGGTTTTGAGCTTGGTGAGACCTCTGCCAACAGTACTACCATTTCTTCTCCAAGTAATTTAAAAACCTCAGCAGATACTGTAGGTGTGAATTTCCAAAGTGGCGCTGTCCGTTTAGCTTTGGGTGTGGAATGACGGAAACAGATTGGGTAAGGGATGCCTTGTAGGTTGTCTCGTTCAGCTAGATGCTGTTCTTCTAAGGGCTTCGTCTGCTTCAGTAATTGTCCTCTCATGGAAGGAAGTAGTTGATAGTAGCCAATGGTGTAGTAACTTAGGACTGTTAAGCTCTGGTCATTTTTTTGGTATCGCTAAACGTCCGCATTATGAAAACTGCTGCTTTCTTATATGAGGATCGTTGACAAAGAAGGGAGAGAATGAACCAATAATCCAGTCGTTGGGAAATTGGTGAGCGGGTAAGTGGGGCTTTGGACTGGGGAACAGGAAGCTTGAGAATCCATGGTGGGATGGAAAGGACTCTTCCACATGGATCCCAAAAACATATATGACACGCAGTCCTAGTGCATTGGCTTAGATTCAGAGCAGTCCAACATTTAAGGTCACTTCCACTTTTAAGATCAAATGGTGAGTGAGAATGGGAATTCTTGGTGGTTTCAAACGGTCACTGACCTCCGTGGTCCTCTTCTGTCCTGTCTTGGCTGGGTGCTGGTGGAACCTGGACAAGTCCCGGGGTTCCTTCTACCAGGGAGGAGCTCACCGTGTGCCCAGTTCCAGGCTGTGATCCTGCCAGCACTGGGCTCCTGGATCAGGTCTGGGAGCCCATGTGGCTGGAAGGCGCTTCGGGCAGCCTGGGGCCCTGCCTCTCACAGCTCCATGGAGCATGACTCCACCGCGGCGTGGTGGGGAAGCCGTGCTGGCAGGGCAGCCTGAAGGGCAGGGATGCTGGATGTTTTGTCCTGGTATGGTGTATTTGGCAGGGAGACTTTTTGGTAGTCTTTGCTGTGTTATGTCTGCATAGCTGAGGATCTTGTTTTAGCTTTTTTTTTTTTTTTTAAAGTAAAGGTTCTTTCCACCATTCAGCTCTTTCACTGTTCTGTCAACGGTTTTTGCATCTAAAGATTGATCCAGTGCCATCAGCTGACATTTTATATTTGAAAAAAATACATGTTTCCAAGAAGTGTGATATCTGCAGCTTAAGGATGAGCCTTGAAATGTAACATGACTCTTAATAAGGTCAGATATTTATTTGTGTTGCACAGTGAGAACTTCTGGGAGCTGGAGATTCTGAATGTGCTTCTATTCATACATTATTTTAGTGGAATTTGTTTTCTTTGAATTCAGTTTTCTCAAGTTGTGGTTCGTGAGATCGGGTCAAGTTGGATCTTTTGGAGAATAAATATGAAGTAAGGGAAGCTCCTGTACAAGGCTGTTGTTCAGATGAATTAATTGTAAAGATGAATTTAGGGCTGATGCTGGCTTGTTTGTGTTGGGAAACTTGAAGGACCGTTATCCGATCAGTCAAACATTTTTGTAGGTATCAACACAAAAGCTACCATCATTTCATGTTCTTTCAGTTTGATGGCCAGGATCAGGTCCTAAATCTAATGGGTTATACCACTGCTGTGTTTCACAGTGTACTGTGTTTTTAGTTTATTTCCAAGCTTTGCACTATTAAGGAAACCACAGATAGGTGAGGTGTTGGGTAGAAAAGAAGGCGCAGTGAGAAGGTTCTCTTCCTTCATTACACTGAGTGCCCTGGACAGAAGAGAGCTGAGGAGGTCTGGCACCTGGCTTTAGAGAAGGGGATGTGGAAAAACGGGGCCCTAGATGGCTTTTAGGTAGCCCTTTGGCTTTCAGTGACAGCTGGCTCTCTTCTAGTCTTGGCCGGCTGCAGTCATTTGGAGGAGCACTATCTGCTTTTAGACTCCTTTATTCCAATGTGAATCAGAAATAAGGCACACATAGACCCGCATTTGTATGCAGTTACTTCATCTTACTGCAACGTCAGATGGAAACTAAGTTAGCTGCCTTGCAGTTGCTGTGTAGCTGTGGATGTACTTTACTGTTGTTTGCTCTGTTGTGTTCAGTGGGGTTTTTTTTTTTTGTTTTGTTTTTTTGCTGTAGGTTGCTATAACTTTCATGGAGGGAAGAAGTATTTTTTGTAAAAGTGTAAGAGTATGACTGGAAGAGGAGTTTGGCATATGCTGGAGGATTGACTGTGATCTGTGATTGAGAAGTTGCAGTGTCCACTCAAAGCCAAGTGTCTGGAGAGGAGAGCGTGTCTGGCTTTTCAGTGGGCTGGTACCATGCTTTCTTGTCTCCAGTCTCAAGGATTATTGGTGCTGCACTTACCTCATACACCTTGCTTCTCTTTGCGTTTATTTCAGTAAATATTAGTTGCTGGATTAGAGGAGGGGAGAAGGAGCGCTCAGGTTAAGCAGCAGAAGGCTTGGTTTTTACACAGGTTTCTGCTCGCACTTCTGTGCAGCTTCTGAAGACGGAGGCATTCTTGTATTTGTTTCCATTGCCTTAGGGTTGATGCGGTGAGCAAAATGTCATACACTTGCCTGTGACTCTTATATTTTGGAAAAAAGTCTCAACTGATGGATTTTACCGTGTAGGGTGTGTGTGCAGCAGTGTGGATGGGTATGTGCCGTGCACCGTGCAGGACAACTCTTGCCACCTGTGCAGCGTCTGCTGCTATGGTGCCTTGGCTTCCACTGGGGCGCTCTATGCCTTCTGGAAGAGGTGTTCATGTAGTAGGCAGGCAGCAAAGAAGACTTAATGCAGCTATTTTTTTACTGTTCAGTACACACCATTGGCCTCAAAAGACATGAATGTTTTTGGAGGTAATGTTGCACTTCTTGGCCATGCCTGAATTGCCTTTTTTTACGTAACGTAGAATGTCGGCATAAGTTTTATGAGAAAGTGCTTCCCTTGCAGCACCTCGGATGGGAAAAAGAGGCTTTTACTTTTGCACATGAAGATGAGCTGTTGAAAAAGAGACATCTCTGTTTTTGATGCAATTGCTCGTTAATCCTTTGTGTAAAAACCTCCGGTCGCCCCTTAAGGTAGATGACCGTATCAAGTCAAAGTAAGCAGATAATTTACAAGTAACATAATTGGATGGTTTTATTTGTGAGAATTGAGTATGAGGAAGGTTTGTATGGAGTAGGGGTGCGATTTGAAAGGGACTATTCCATCTCTGTGTTCTGTTACTTTTACTCTCTTCCTGTGGGCAGTTGATTATGTAGGTAGTCAGTGGGACTAAAAACTACTTTGAGTAATAAATGTCAGAAATGCAGTTTTGTAATTAATATAGTATGCATTTGAGGTATCTAGTTTTTTATTTTAAGGTGATTTTAGATGACTTGAGTCCTGTAATAAGATATTTTGGATTAGTTATGGATGCAGTAGCCAAACAGTTTAATTTGTTTTAGTAGTAAGACACTACTGGCAGTAATCTTTATTTCACATGTGGTCTTTCTAGAAGCAGGCAGCTGATAAATTACAGTGATTTTTTTTTTTTTTTTGAGGGAGAAAACTGGAGAAACTTGCTAAAAACTTTTTCAAAGTTTTTAGCTGAGAACTGAGAATGAACAGTGATTGCAGTCTAAATATGGCCTCGCTATGCTTGTAGCAGACAAGTGGGAAGTCAGATGGATACAGAGTTAACCGCTTTCATTTAAATCACCTTGAAAAAGAAGGAATGTGATCTTCATAATTGAAGAATAGCAACAAAAGTAATTTTTGAATTTCATTATATTCAACTGTTTTGATACGTCAACTGTATTCTTACAGGAGAGTTCCAGTTTGGCGTGCTGCCATATGCTGTTCTATTTTTATTGTTGCTTTAGGTGCCTTTTGGAAAACTATATCCCAAGCTGTTCCTTTTAACTGCAGGCAGAATGAAGCTTTGGTGCTGCGATGGAGGGCAGACCTGTGGTCAGGTTGGGGGACCCCTCTGGATGGGTTTGCCACGTCATGTTCTGAGTGCATCAAAAAGAGTTGTTGCAGTCACTCTGGCAACTTATTATGCTGTTCTCATTTGGAAGGACTGAAGTTGTCTTACAATACCGGAAAAATTAATTCCCTGCCTATACCCCACTGTAAGTTTGGGAAGTAGTTCTTGATGATGGAGACTTGGGAAGCTACAGAACTGTTTTAGATCTAATTATGCTCTATGCTCTTTATTGGTAATAATTATGGGAAAAAGGGAGAAGTACCTTCTGGTGCCCATTCTCCTTTTCCCATTGGTCACGTTTTCCATCTTTATTTTTCCTATTATCCAGCCTCAGACTTCACTTCTGCATCTGTCACGAGGCCCTACCAATAAACCTGCCTTTCCTGGGCGACTTACGTGATCACTGAAGTGTCACTCTTGCTTCAGTCAAACAATTTTTTAGTACTGTTTCTTCAGTTTTCGTATTTAAGCAGCGATATTTTTATTCATTCTCATAAGTATTTCTAGAAATCTACAGTTCATTGGAAACTATGGTAACCAGGAAGCAAAGATGCTCAAGTAGCTTTGTCATCTCTGTGGTGTGGGTCTGTTGTTCACTGCCTAATAAGCGATTGGGCAAAAAAGGTGAAACTGGTTTTTGCACATTGATTTAACAAGCATGATAATAGTTTATTAAAGCACATGCTGCAGTGATGGAGGGAAACTTACTTTTTCTTACCTATAATGTGCTGCTGGCTTACATTCATCTCCACTATTGTTATTAATTGGGCTTCTGTTCAGTGTCGATAAGCCATATTTTATAAACCAACGTGTTTATATCAGTATTTGTTTAATTTTCAAAACATTTATCAATTAATATGTGTCTCTGATGTAGCTCCGTGCCTGTGCAGTGTTACTGCGCTACTGCAAAACAGAAGGAATTGTGTAAACTGGGAGACCTGTGGTTTGACAGTTCAAAAATAATCAGACAAATCAGCCTTGAGGCGCTTTATTTCTCTTGCTGCACTGCACTGTCTTTCTGGTTATATTGCTCAATAATTTCTACTCACCGATGGGATATTGTTATGGAAGTTAATATAAGTTCTCTTCTTAGAAGGTAGTGTGTTTGTGCCTCAAAGAGGTAAACTGCATACGATACAAAAATGGCAAGCGTACAATCAAGTAATTCCCTTTACAAGCAGTAGGTCAGGCGTTAAGATTCTTCAAATACAATAACAATCTGTACAAAATGAATTCTCAGGTTTTTTCCTCTATGTGCCAAGGGGATATAAATGACAGTAAGCATACCTTGAATTCAAAACTGGTTAAGGAAGTTCTGTTTGCAGAGTGGATTAATGGATTCTTGTGTAATCCTGCAAGTGGGCTTAGGCTTCCTCTGTCTCCAGTGAAGAGGAAAATGTTAACAGTTCTGGATTAAAGATTGCGGCCGTGTTCTAAGTAGTTGAGAGCTCTAAGACATTTATGATGTTTTTCAGGTGTTGTTGTTTTTTTTATTTTTCCCAGTAAACATAATTTGAGAGTGTATATTAAGGGATCCTAGGAGATGAGGTAGAGATACCAGGTAAACAGAACTGTACCAGAGAAGATGGGAAAGTGTAGGAAGGCGAGTGTGCTTGTTGGAACCATTTGAAAAGCATGTTATGTGTCCAGCTACATCACCTTCATGTTGTTGTTTCTGTAGTGGAGTATGTTGCCATTAGGCTATTGGCTTCATCAGGCTTAGATGATGGCTTTCATGTAGAGTCTTAGTCATGGGGCACGTTGTCCAATTAGATATGGGAAGTACAGATGTTTGCCTTAAGCGTCTGAAAGTTATTTTTTCAAGTCCTTTGGGAGGATCTGTAGGAGAGAGCTCAAGCTTGCGATCTGTTGAAAATGGAGAGCTGTTCCTAATACATAAAGGGCAGCTGACGGAGAGAGAATTGCTGGAACTGTTGTAAAATGCCCAAACTGGGCAGTTATTTAACCAGGAGTTGTTTTGGAGCACATGTTCCATGTGTGGAGATCCCTGCTTCACTGAGCTCTGTCGTCCCCTTCCACCTGCAGATGTGTGTTCATTGTGCCACCAGGCCATCGCAGTGCCTTGCTTTCACTAGCAGGATGGCCCTGATCCTGTGCCTGGTTGCACACCTCTGTTCCTACGGCTTTTTCTGCCTGATTGCACTCCTTAGGTGAGCCTGCCTTGAGGAGCTGAGCTGCAGAGCGGGAGTGGTGTGGCAGATGCCTAAATCCCTGTGGAGCCCCTGGGTGGAAGGGCACAGAGGCTTCTGGCAGCAGGAAGGAGGTGCTGAGCTGGGCCATCCCTTTGGGCTCCCGGAGGTGCTGCATTGGCCATCTGGGCAGGTGGTGGTGGGAATGTTTTCAGTAACTGTGGGGCTGGCAAATAAAACTTTACTCCTGCTATCATCTGCTTTCCTACCTGATCTTACTCTGAAAAACCATTTGGGCAGTATGCCAGTTCCAAAAGTAATCCTATAATCTTTGCTGTGATCTCCCTTTTATCTTTTTCTGTCTGAAATGTACACAGTCTGTAACAGATCAGTTAGAGCTCTGCGAGGAAATTCAGGACTGCTGTTGATTTGCATTAATATGTGCAGGCAGGAAGATCACGTACATTTCTCTTTCGTTTCCGTCTGCACCCCCCATGGGAAGCTGCCCAGGTGTTAGCTGGGGTGGGGCACAGGAGATGAGGGAGGTCTGGGATTGCGGTGGCAGGAACATCCTCTGTGTGAGACTTTCTTCTAGCTTTAGCACAGTTAATCAGATGCTGTTGTCAGAACCCTGCTAGACCTCCTGCTTCAGTTGGATGCGTACCAGCCTGCTGTGGTTAGATCTCATTATGAGCCTTTGCACTTTGGAGTTTTCTGTGGTTTATGTAAGCTGTAGTGCCAGCTCTACACTTGAGGTCTGTTGCAGGTCCATGTTCTGTGAACAGACCAGTGTGGGCCACCCTACACAATAAGTCCTGTTCCTCCCACTTGATCTCCTCAGCTTCTGGAAAGCAGACAAAATAATGCCTGAACACACCTCCCGGCTCTTTTCTCTGCCCCTTTTTGTTCAGAGCAGTTCGTTTTCTTCCTGCTGCTGGAAGAAAGCTTAGCCAAACATGTTTTTTGTTTTGTTTTCTTTAACTAGGTGGAATTACCCAGCTTTTCCTCTAGGTAGTGGATGGTGCTTTTCCTTATGTGTTCAGGAAGAGCTTTCCTGTTAAATTATCAGAAACTGTGGTGTATAACGGACTGCTTAATTCCTCACCACTTCGGAGTGGTAAGGAATCTGAGGAAACTGGTCTGCTTTAGGCAGAAGCTGTGATTTGCTGAAAATAAGCTTATACATGAATAATCAAAGTGACAGCTATGCTGCAGGCTGTGTGTTTTGCATTGTGGAGTTGTAGTCTGGTCAGAAATACTAGACAGCCAAAGAGCCAGATGTACAAAAGATCGTTTTAGATTGTACCGAGGACCACAGAAGTTCAGGTTGTTCGGTATCCTTCTGTACAAGCTGTGTTGGAAGAGGAGTTGCTTTTTGATGTCTGACTTTTGTAGAAGGACGTGAGCATGGCTGTTGGGCATTGGCTTCCCAGTTCTCTATGTAGGTGCTCCCTGGAAAGGCTGCTGTGGATGTTGCTGCGATTGCCTGATCTGTATCAGGTTCTTTTTACTGCTGTAAAAATGTTTCTGTGGGACTTCCCTGCTTGGAGGCATGCCAAAGTGAGTGTGTGGGAAGACTTAATACTTACTGCTTACATAGCATTTTGTATGTTCAGAGTCGTCTGCAAATACTAACTAATCTTTATTTAACATTCGAGCCCAATTTCTGTCACTACCAATCAGTAACAGCCGGTTATGACCCTTCTTTTTTAATGTCAAGAGAACAAAATGCTGTAAGCAGCGTAGTTAAGACTAATCTTTGCCGTCTTATTAATGTACCATTTTTGTCACCACTGTGCTGGCAGAATGTGATGTAGAGAGAGTTATGGATGGAGTATGGTGTGACCCTTCAGGAGGGCTGTGTTGTAGGATGCTGCCTGCTGGAAAAAAATGGCGGTTTGCTCATTTTCTGCATGGAATTCCATTTTTTTCTGTGCTCGTTTTTGTTTCTGCTGCATTAAGGTTTATTCTTTTTTTTTTTTTTTTCTCACTTTCAGGAGTGGTGGCAAGTGATACTGTTATTCTGAGCACACTTCTGAAGTCTCATTCATCTTAAAACTTAGTCTTATGTTGGAGCTGATTTTAATTACTGACTGTATGTGCGTACTTAAAAGACTAAAGTTTTCCCTGTCTACGTTACGGCATATGAATGGTAATCTTCACTTAACTGGTGTATATATATAGCTAATTGGACAAAATAATTGAGCTGGTGGTGGGTGAGTTTCAGTGCAGTTTTCAAAATGCCAAAACCATGGTAGCTATGGACATTTTTACTGGGATCCCGTACCCTGCTTTGAAAGCAAAGTGGCAGAAAATGGTGTAGATGTACGTTTTAGCTTGTATTAACCAGATTTCTTTACTGCTTGTTTTTCTTCTAAAGAAATTTTGAATTATGTGCTTCTCTAATAGAAGTTGGTAGACATGTATATTTGCATGGAGCTTGGATTGGATGCGTTCTCATATTAAGCATCCTTCTAAATAGACGCTTCAGCAGTTCTTACTGTCCAAGGTTTTGTCTTCTTCTCAGAGAGTTAGAGGAAAATTTGGTAGAGTGTGTGCATAGTAAATTGCATGTTGGAAACAGCATGGACTCATAGGAGGAAATGCTGAGGTCAGTTTCCAGGTAGGTGGGTTCTGTGCTGCAGCAGCTCTCTGTTCTTGTGCCAGGATGGCCTGATGTCCTGGGGTCAGGTGCAGCACACCTGGGAAAGCCAGGGGCTGGGGGGGGGGGGGTGTCAGCAGGGGGTGGGAAGAAGCCTGAGTTAATGCAGTAAAATCAGTCTGATGGAGATGGATGGTCTCTGGGAATACGTGGAAGAGTTTGCAGTATTAAGAATGAATTTATATTATTGTCTAAGCAAGTTTGAATTGTAGCTTGTAAAGTTAGGTTGACTGTAAGTGTCGGGGAGAAGCCTATAGAAGCAGGGCAGGCCCTTTGCTTTCCATTTTTTTTTTTCCTCCCTGGCCAAGCAGTTCATCATGCTTAATTTGGTTGTTGCACACTGATGTTATTGAACTTCAGTGCATGAGGATGGTGTTTGTTGTAAGACACAGAATGTTCACAACCTTGGAACTTCTGAACTGAAAGGGTAAAATTATGTACCTTCTTATGAAAAGTAGTGTTCTATACAAAGATGAGAATAAAAAAAAAAAAAAAAGCCTAAGTGACCCATATGCAGGCTTGGTGCTGTTTCATGTAATATCAAAAGATTAGAGCTCTTAAAACAACTAACGTGTGTATTTCTATTTAGTTATAATCCAACTGTCAGTCAAACCAGCTCAGGCAGCTCAGCACTGCCTAAAAAATTTCATATTGTTTATTTTCTGAGAATAGCACCATTTTTAGAAGATACACAGATCAATGAAGAAAATCATTAGAAACAGCATTGGTTATCGTTACAGACCTGCAGTATTAAAGTGCTCAGTGGTGAGTGCTGTCTGTAATTGAATAAAGCTGGTCCTGGCTTCATACTGAGTAGTGGCAGGCACTAACCATGTCTGATATGCTGAAGAAACATAGTAGTAGCAACAGTAATGGATCAGAGAACTTAAATGAGACCGCTTGTAGCTGTACTTGGTGAAAGGAGCTGGGCTTCTTTGTTCAACAGGGATGTAACGTGTTTCTGTCACATCTCTGCTGCCTTCACTGCTGGTTTGTAGAGGGTTTAAGGAAAGGTTATCAGCTGTTGGCTTGTCAGATTGTTTCTTCAGGCACTACAGAACAAGTGAGTGAAGTTTTCGTTGCTGTGGGAAAAGCAGCACTTCCGGGCCAGGCTTCTGTCTTGTAGCGGGCCCTGGTACCTCTGGCTGCTGGTACTTGGGCGCTGAGCAGACTGTATTGCAGTGCCACAGCCACAGAGAGAAGGTTGGTTTGGAGCCACCTGTGGCAATGCTTGAAGCAGTTGTGGTTCACCAGAACATGGATATCTTTTTTCCTTCAACGTAATTTGACAGTTGATGACTCCTGCAGGAGTGTCACGCTGCTGTTGCCTCACACCAGCCACATGACTCTCATCGAGACCACCCAACTTACTGAACCACTGGAAAGCTAATTCATCCATCAAGAAATTAATAGATGGTTGCTCAACTGGCTCGGCATAGGGCCTGGCAATGCCCTTGGCCTTGAGATCTGGCCAGAAGCTAGCAGGCAGCGGGGCAGCAGGACTGTTGCTTTCACCACTAGGAGCCCATCCCTTTTATTAACAAACGCCTGTTTGTTTTGTTGGGTTATTGTTTGTAGCTCCATTTGTTATTTAGCCAAAAAAACACAATTTCTTCAAGTTGGTGTAAAATATGCTTTCAGTTGATAACTGAAAGGAATATTAAAGGGGGAGGGAGTGCGAATCCTTAGTACTTGGGCACATTGATTCTACTAAACGACTTCTTTTTCTAAGGATGAGTGACAATATGAAAAGACATCTGAAAGACAAAGGCTGTGAAACAGGGAAGTAAATGGAACTAGTTGGAGTGCCTAAGTTTTAATAATTGTGTTTTGTACAATGTAGATGTAACAAATTCTGTATTCCAGCTAAGCTTTCAATAGTGAAATGAGTGCAAATCATCATGCCCTTGGGGAGAATCAAAAGGCAGTGATTCTTGTCACTTCATTTTGAGGATTTGATGGTTCCTACACAAGTGGCTTCACACACTCAGACTGGGGGGGGAATAGGTGTTGCAGGTGGTACAGGGCCATTTGTGTATCACCGCATTGCAGTGCGTTGGGTAGTGTGTTAGAAATCCAGGGTATCTGCATCCTCGGACCAGTAACATTTCACCACATTTTTGGCTCTGTTCAAGTGGTTCTCTGGAGACACTAACCTGGGAGTAGATCACCCTCCAGATAAAGAGGAGAAAGGTTCTGCAGTTTATTCAGAGAGCACAGAGGTGAAGGAATTATTCAGTTGAGTAGACTTCAAACAATATAACTGACATATTGCTGCAAAAATATTGCTATTTTGGGCATAGTACAAAATCTTAGTTGTTGCAATTGTTGTGCTTACGAATAATAAGACAGCAAATCAGAACAGTTAATATATTTTTATAGTCGTGAAGAATAAACAAAAAAATGTTTATTATCGGTATGCAAAAAATGTTCATTGAGAAACATTTTACCAGTGTCATGCTGGACCCTCAAATCTTGGGAAAACAACACTAAGGAATGCCTTACTATGGAGGACATACATGGGATGGGATTGAAAGGAGAAAAGGGGTTTAGCTTGACAGAAACATAAATTACCAGGAAACAGAATTGTCAGAAATGGTAATGTTAGGTAAGAACATATTTGTTAAGATATGGTGTATCAGGAAATGCAGACTTACGGTGCAAAGAGTGTCTTTTGGGGAAATGTAATAGAAAGTATTTGGTAATGTGATTGGAAATACTATCTTACCATGATTGAGGTTGGGCAGGTGCTGTGACGTTTTGTTGTATTCCACGCTGGTTTTAGTGGTCAAGTAGCACATTTATCTTTATTATTGGAGTTGCCTTCTCCTGCTATGTAGTTACGCTTAGTTTTCTTTTTAAATCACTGATGCATTTAACTTTGTAACCTTTGAGTAATGTGACATTTGAAGTTCAGTTTTTCATGTGCTCTGTGCCTCCCGCACCCCTCTGCCTTTCGCTCCCTGCTCAGCTTGCTTTTCTCCTACAGTTCAGGTGCTCTTTTGGGGAGAACACTGAATTCATTAGGAGCTTTGTAAAAGATGGGCTTTAGTTGTCTTTAGTATTGGTTTCAGCATTGCTTCAGTGAGTTAATTCTTTTATACTTTACAGAGCAATTCTGTTTTGGTGCCCATCCTTTGTGAAAAATGCCTGGAAGCACTCAGAATCCAGTTGTCAACAAATCAAGATTGCTACAGCTGTATGTTTGAAAGTTCCTACCCATTCTACCTGTTGGACAGCTTAAGGTTAGAGCAGACTTAATATGGAATCACATATCTCCCGTGTCCAGGGCAGACACGGCATGGTGTTCCTGCAGACTTACTGAAGTACATCCGCATGCCTTGGTGTAAGCTGGGTCTGCATCTCATGGCTGCGTGCCCTGGGACCACTTTGACCAAGTGCTGCCAGCTCCGCGCTAGTTGGGCAGCTCCATGCTGGGTGGGCACACTGTGCTCACTGAGCAGCTCCCTGCCTGTGGGCAGAGGCCAGGAGCTGGGGCAGCTGGCTGCAGTTTCTGCCTGTCCTGCAAGTTCAGTCTTCCTGTGCTTAGACTCTTTTTCTGGTGACTTGATTCTAGAACGAGATGGTTACTTGTTCTGCAAAGGTTGTACGGTTATTTGGAAGAGGCCGTGTTACTTTTGCCCTGAACATTTCTCCGTATGTACGGTGACAACAGAGGTGAGCAGAGATGTTGGTGCTGCCTACTTGTGCCGCTGCATGGGGTGCAAAATGGAATTTGTAGGTTGTACTTTTCTTGAAGGTGCTGATAAATGTGAATTATTGCTTGATGCTGAATTTCTTTTTAGTAGCAGCATTATTAAAACAGGCAAAAATATTACAGAAAAGTCAGTGCTACTAATTTTTCTTAATAAAGGCCAAATTATCTGGTAGGTAAATGCTGTCCGCTTCATTATAGCTGAAAAGTGATCATCTGTTTGGCAGTTGTTACCTTCCTGAAGTAATTCTTCACCCATGCCCTTCCTGTTTGTCTCCCTCTCTCCTGTTGCTGCCCTCACATATTTAGATTTATGGATAGCATCTGTCTTCTAACAGTGTTAATTGTGCCGCCTTTAGGAGTTCTCTGAGAGGTTTAATAAACAGTGTTTACAAAATCTTGCATTGATGGTTGGTAATTCTTCTATGAGATTAACTGTCTTCACTGTTGTGAGTCGAACTGGGTAGTTGGCAGCAATAGGGCGGTGGGTCTGCATTAGGAATGATTGCTGATGGGTGTAGGAGACTCATCTTGGACCTTGATAAAAATGCTAAGTTGGAGAAAGCCTGGGGACACACATGCACTGTTAGGGACCCACTTGTGTCTGTGGAAGTACAGTTAATACGGTAGTGCTGGTTAAGGCAGAGGGCTGGAATGGAAGAAGTAACTCGTTTTCTTCCGTGTTTTCTATTCACTGTTGTTTGTTTAGAGGTGCAGGGTTTTGTGCATTAATGTGAAGGTCTTATTTATTTGAGATACATTGTTATCCCTCCTCACCAGAGTGTGGACTCCCTATATCAACTTCGTCCTGACTTGATAAAGCTCATAAAGCTGCGGTTGGACCAAAACTTTGTTTTGCTTTTGTGTGTTTTGATGGAGGGGTAAAAAGGCCCAGGAAGGGTCTTCACAGTACAGCAAATTCAAAGTATTTGTATTTCACTTAGAATCTGAATTTTACTCAGAGCTTCCAAGAACTGTTCTCTTACCATAATTCTGGTGGTAGTTGTTTTTTAATGCACGTAGCTTCTCACCTGGTGTGGGCACGTGGTGAGGTGTTTCTCACGAAAGGTGCTGAGGGCTGCCAGGGTATGGGGGGCTTGGAGCTTCCCAGCCTGAAACACAGTGTGGGTGCAAGTGCTTCAGCCAGGGAGTGTTGAAGGGGAACGTGCTGCAGTGTTGCAGTTGTTCTTCAGAGCAGACAGAAGCACCTAGGTAGCTTGGCTGCGACGGATGGTCTGCGCAATTCCTTATGCTTTGGCCAGCTCACCTGAAGTATTTCCATTTCCGCATTATGTATCTCTGGCTGAAAGGTCTATTTTAACTCACACCCTCCAGTAAATCCTCTTGCCATTAGCACTTGTGGCATTTTGCTGGACAGTACAGTAGTGTCCAGTCATGTCAAGGATGAGAGTGTGAATTTGGATCATTTGTATTTTCGTACATGGCCAAACCATGCGAGATTATAGCCTCCAGGGAAAAAAATAAAGGTTCCACGGTGTTCTTTGCAACTGTGGCTTAAACTTAAAAACTCATTTTTCTTGTCTTGTACCATTGATTGAGAACACCATGGCTTTTTTAGGGAACTGTACAAAGCTTGCCTTGTCCGGAGGGTAAGTGGTAGGTTAATTGCCTATTTTCAAGAATATGTTAATTAAAATGTTGTCTTTTTAAATGAATAATGGCTAAATATTTGCAAATATTTCTGATAGATGTTTTTTGAGTATATGCCATCTGTAGACAGATTTCTCTGAATGTCGTCTTGCTTGTAGCTGTAGAACCATGAGTAGCATTTCTTAGTAACCGCCGATACATCAGCTGATGAGTTATTGCCTGGGTTTGTCCTCTGACTGCCCCTACGCCATGTCTTGTAAGATTTAGAGTTCATTGGAGGAGAACTGTGGAAGCCTCCCTGAAGCACGGAACAATGGTTGTGGGTTAAAGGGAGATGGAGCAAATGTAAAAAAGAGTGTCGCTCATGCCTTTCCCCTGATCAGTCAGGGATCATAAAGGATGCAGGGAGCCTGTGCTGCAGGGGCACGTATTTGGTTAGAGTTGCAGTGTCGAGTGCTAGATGTGTGCTAATACTCAGAGGTTTTGAGAGCTCAAAGTGTGTTCAGAGGCATCGACCTGCCTCTTTCTCCTCGCACCGGAGTACAGGTAGCACTGAGGCTGACATAGCAGCAGAAGATCTGTCTTATGTAATGTGTCTGGGAAAGACCATGGAGGTGAATACTTTCTGTTCCAGCTCTGCAGTTTTCTTTGTGGTTTGACTTGTGGGTGGTCGTTACTCATTCTGTTCTCAAGCTGTTTTATTGGCAAATAGGTAACTTGCATCCAATATGCAAGACTTTTTTGTTTATATGTAAAAGTTTGTGAAAGATTTGTTGAAATTATCATTAAAAAATGTTTTCAGTGTTTCTTAGTGAAGTTTTTCATGAATGATTCCATGTCTTTATTAAAGATACTTAAGTACCGAAATTTCCTGGGTAAGAACAGAGACTTGCTAAATGTGGGATAACAAATGTTTTTCGTGTTAAGTTCTCTTTGCTTTTCCGCAGAGTGCCCCTGAACCCCTCTTCCATGGTGGCTGCAGGATTGCACTGGTGCTGGTTTCATTCTTGTGGCGTTTGCTTTTAACGGCGAATGTGAATGCAAGTCATCTCGTCTCTCACCGTTTCCCCCTCGTTAGAAGTGCAGGGTGCTTGTTACCTACCTGTGCGTAGCTGCTATGTGTTACTGATGCTGCTTTAATCAAGCACAAGCGGTTTCCAGAGAACATCTTGAAGGCATATTGTTTCCTTGGGGATTTATTGCATTTGCAGCATCGCACCTCTGTTCCTGCTGCTTACAGAATATGATTATCAGCCATTAGTACTGAATACTTAAATGTGGCCAGCACACACTGCTTTCCTTCTCATCTTTGATTTCTCTGCCGCTCATTGTGAAGGGTCCCTCTCCAGCATTGTGCAGTTCTGTTCACCTTTCATGCTCTTTGTTGATTCCTGTACTCGCAGTTCCAATATGAATTCTTTCCAATTCTGCTGACAGAAATGTTGGTAGGGTTTGTTGGTTGTTTACCAAATGTTCTTCCTACAATATGACTGCTACATTTTCCTATGTAAGTTAAAAATTGCTTCTTTTTTTGCTAGTGATCAGTCAATGTCTTTGAGAGGAATTTACTTGTTTAGGGGATTACGTTGTCGATTTCTCCCTCCGCCCTGTTTAATCTTCAGTTGTGTGCTCTAGAAAATGGAAAAGCCTCATCTAGAGTTTTGGACTTTTACCTTCATGTTGCTTAGATTAGGACTGTTAAGTAATGTGTTATGTTGCACATTACAGGCAACATCACATATGAGCACATAAATTGCTATTTCAAATCCATTAGTTTAAATTCTTTTGTACTTAGAATCATCCTTGTTGTACGTTTTCCTGCTGTCCTGCAGGTGGATGTGTTTAAAACCATCGGTGCTTGTGTAAGACGAGATTGCGATTTCAGGATACAGATACTTTAATAACCATGTGTAGTCTATTAGCTTGATCTGAATGTTGAACATGGTAACTCATGAAACTTACATTTGTTCTTTCATTTCAGCATAGCTAATCATGCTAGTGCCTGGGCCTTGATGTGTTAATAGGTGAGAGGCTTGGCCCAAACGTACAGCCGTGGCAATTATTTGTGTGCTCTCCGTTGACGAGTGCCAGCCTCCATTTGGAACAAGAATATTGGTGTGGAAAAGGGGAATCACCCAATGGCATTGCTTCCTGCTGGCTCTTGAGAAGTATTTTGACACAGCAAATTCTTGCAGAGTTTTTGAGGTGGAAATTGTTGTTTGCTCCAAGGAACGACCCCGTGTATGAGATGAATGATGAATACTTTCCTAGGGTCATTGGAGGAAGTGAAAATAATGTATCTGCTTCTGAAGGTAATGCTGGGCAGTTGTCTTTTCTCTTTTTTTTTTTTTTCTTTTTTTTTTTCCCTGCAAAATTCTTTTGCCTTCCATACAAATAGGGAGGAACTGATTCCTGGGGAAGTCAGGTGAAGATATGCTGACATCACTAATAATCGGAGCAAAAGCAACTTAAATTTTCTCCCTGAAGTGTTCTTTTAGAGTATACTGAGTTGTGCTGCAATACACAAATAAATATGGAAATAGCGTAAAGAATAATTCTGCTTTCACTGCTGTAGACTGCTGCTTGTAGTCTGTAATCATCATGCACTTAATACATCATTATATGGTCCAGTAGAGAATGGCATGGCGTTATTTTGCTTGTGAATAAGTGAATAGTATTTGGATATGCTGGAGAGAGACCTGATGCTGTTCTCTTAGGCCTGAACTGGTCAGGTATCCTTCCTGAGCTGGGTATTTTCTGTAGATTGCATGGAATGCCAGAATCAGCATATTAACCACATCTCAGGCTTTAAGGTTTCTGTGCATTTATCGATGAGGAAGCTTTGTGAACAACAGTTCTGATGAAGTGCTTTTCTTTGTGTCGCTACTACAGAGGTGGCAAAGGCTGTTGTAGAGCTTGTTGCTGGCAGTGTTTGCTGTGTGCACACTGAGCACTAAGGTTTGATACCTGTTTTTTGGCACTTCCTGTGCTTTCTTATTCTGATTAATGTATGTGGATCTTAATTGGAATTGATTCCCTGGGAGACTTGGGCAGAGTTCGGTAAATCAAGTGGTATCTTTGCTTGTTAAAGCTTTCTTAGTTTCTCAGGTGGTGTTTGCACATTATGCTGGTTTATTCTGCTGTTAAAGCTGTGGTGGTTTTGCCATTTTTGCGCGTTAAATGTCCTCCAATTGCTCTAGCTCTGTCCTTAGACCATCACTTAGCATGTAAGCTCAGTTCAGGAGCAGTAAGTGAATTACTGCTTGTTCCACAGCTGTGCCTCAGCTCCTGAGCAGTGCGGAGCAGTGCCTTGCTGCCTTCTCTTGCCTCTGGTCCTTCGCTGCAGCCGCAGCTCGCTGAGGAGGAATTCATCGGTTTGTAGCTTGCTGAGCTCACCGGCGAGTGGAGCTTGTCTACCTTTCTGTTTTTAGTCTGCCTTGTTTACAAACTAGGCTGTTTATTATACAATGTTCTGCGGTTCTAGAGTAGTTTTTACACTTAGCGTACAAAGCCTTAAGTTAATTCACATAGTAATAAAATTTATGTTCTCTAATTAGTTTTTTTGGCAGGCATCTGTTTCACAGTAATGAATTGGTAGCAGTTCCTAAAATGTCTGTTGACTGTCTAGAGAAATGTAGGAGAGCTGGCATTCTTAAAATGTTTCTTAGAACTGAAAGAAGTGGGCTGCTTTATTTTAATTCATCTTTTCTCAGAAGGAAAATCCCAGACTTTTCAACTGAACTGAAAATAAGTTGTTTGGTAGATACATTTTTTTTTAATTTTTATTTTTCCTTCACTGCTGAACTTAAAGGGTAGCAGCTCTCACTCGTTCTCGAGTCCATCTTTAAATTAAGAATATTCTAAGGATGCGGGTAGTAATTGCAGTTCTTTAGAATGCAACCCCTCCCTTTCCCCCCCTCCCCCCCAAAAAAGCAGCAGTGGCACAGTGTTATCTATTATCACAATTTTCTGTTCAACTCTTAACAGCAGTCAGAAAACCATGGCTCTCCTTGCAGGTTCATTTTAGGTTGCTTGCAAGACTAAATTCATAGCATTTAATGATCTAGGATTTTCATACCCTAGGGCAAGATTATAGTAAGTGGAGGTCAAACTGAACAACCGCCAGACCTAATTTACACTCAGATAAAAATGTTCTTGTCTAACAATTAGATTGAATGCTATTACCTCTTTCCCTGACTCTTGTTAGAATTTGGTGTATGTTGTTTAAAGACCAAGGTAGTCTGATGCCAAGAAAGTGTGCTCTGATGGAATATTAGTTTGTGAAATTGCACAGGATCGGCTATCCGTGTTAATGGCCCCCTAGTGTGCTTGTGCTGGAGGGGCTGGGAGATTTAATCCTGATAGGAGGATGTTCTCTTGACATACAGACTCTTCTTAATGTACCATCAGCAATGCTGGAAGAAGTCTGGAGAAGATACGGCCTTTTAAATGTATATATTTGAGTCTTCTCAGACAGATCTGAATAATTTGTTCCAGTAGAATTACTGTAGTTGCTTTCTCAGATCAATTGATGGTCTCAGAAGCAGCGTTTTGCCACCTCTGTAACAGGTCCTGACCATACTCCTAAGAGGTTTCTCATACAGGTTACCTGAGGAATGAAACGTCATGGGTTACTCTGATTCCATTTGATGTTGCATTTGAGTAACAGAAGTAAAGGGAAGGTGATACATGGATACCAGCCCATTTGTGTTATAGTAATCAAATATTGTGTAGGGTTTTGGGTTTTTTTGTCAGCTAATGTTAACTTGCTGTGATGTGTACACATAGGAAACTCATTGAACTTCTGTAAAACTTCAAGAGCAAACCTATTTAAAAGAAGATGCTCTTGTAATTCTGGTTAGTAGTACTACAGCAAGAAATTTGTGTACTGCTGCCTTATTGTAAGAGCAGCTCTCAACAATAAGTGGCTTTTCGAGTAAGCAGAAAGCAAAGGTGGCAGTTTGCATTACTGATGTTGGAGATCAGTGTAACAACTTACAGCTCATCCAGTGCTCACATGAAATTGGTGTCCAGAGCATTGAAGCCATGCTTTGGGGAAAAACTGCGACTTTGTGATGCTTTGTGTGTGTGTGTGTCTGAAGGTATGTGTTCGCTGATCTTGATTCAGTTACTGTGCTTTAGTCTTCCTTTTCCCCACAATGAATAGCTAAATCCTTGGTAACAAGCTGGATGTAATTGATTTTTATGTGTGTGTTTTTAAGTAGACCCTTGGTTTCAGTAGCTGTAAACTTGGTATAGGGAGCAAATAATTTCGAAGAATGGTGATGAGGTTAAAACCATTTATTTGCATTAAGTGTTATGGTTTGGCTCTAGAATCTGAGCGGTGATCGGAAACTCTTGGTGGGAATAGGCTGCTAACAACATCTGTTAGCCATAAGTCAGAGCGGGGCTGCTGAGTTCAGCACAGGAGTAACAAATAGTTGGGTAATTGATGGCTGCCTAATTAAGTCGCAGAAATGCTGCTCTTGAATAACAACATGGGGAAATTCAACTAGATTAATTTTGTGTTTCAGAAATTTGAATATGTGGTTTAGAGTAAGTGAATTGGCTCTTATTTAAGCATTGCATAATTTCAGTGATGAACAAGATAAAAAAAAAAAAAGAGTAGAAAGATAAAGGTGATCTAAAAGAGTTATTGCCCATTCTATGTAATCTCCCTTCTTCACAAATACTTGGAATTACTATTCACTGAACAAAGTTAAGGAAACTAACGCAGGACTGAGAAAGCCCTGTGCACTCAGCAGAATAGCTGGTCTGAGCTGCCTATTGCTGGGCTCAGTGAGGAGATGGGGAGATGTCCTTTGGGCAGGGCACAGGGAGAGAGACCTGAACGCAGGGCAGGAATGCAGGTAGTCAGGAAACTGCCGAGATTGTTGGGGGAGATGAGGTGGCAAATACAGCATTCGTACTCCAACAAATTCTTCTCACAGTCATTAGAAATAATTTCAAACTGTTAGGTCCAATGCGATCATCAACTGAAAACAAGATGTGATACATTTCTGATACTAAATAACGATTGGCTGCAGTGGGCGGCAGCAGCATCTTTTGGTGCGAGGGCTGGGCGGGCAGATCCGGGTTCTGCCTGCTGTCCGCTGCTGACTCCAGGAACGCAGCTGGCAGCTTTGCAGCCTCTGTCGGAGGGTGCCATGCACGCGGCAGGGTGGGATTTGTTGGCTCTTTAGTTCTCCCTATTTGCAGTCCAGGACTTTTTCCTCAGTTGCCACCAGAGATGCTCTGTCATTAATAGATCTGACTGCAAACCAGAGCATATGAAATGTGAAAACTTGTTCTCTTTTTTCAGTGGTGTGATATTTGGCCTAGTTGGGTAATTTCCCCCAAGGCAGTGAAAATGGCAAAAACGACAGTTCAGATTCTTCGCATATACCTGAGCCTACATTTTTCAGCTGTAAGACAGGACAGCCCAAAGCCCTGACCAGGCAGCTTTCGGACTCCTCTCACCACTGAGGTGGGTGTTGAGACACAACGGGTTCCTGCTGGTCCCTGGACACCACTGTGTGTCACCGGTGTTCCTGGCATGCGCCCCTCATACCCAGCACAGGTGGCTCGTTGGAGCCGTGTTGTGTGCTGCTCCTTGCTTCTTTGCTTTTTACGAGTTAAAAGCGGGAATAAGAGAGTGATGAACATACCCCATCTCATTTCAGTAGCTCCTACTGCACTGCTGAGCTAGTGAGTGCAATGCTTGTGACTTGAAACATATATTCTGTGTATTCAACTAGTAAAATAGATACAGAAAACAGAATATGGTACTTCCATAATGCAACCAGTAATTTTTTAACAAAATCTAAATCTAGCTGTGGGCTCCCTTCTGAAGGAGGAGGGAGCAACTAGCTAAATTTATTTACGTCATGAATTTGTAAGGATGTAGCTTTTTGGTACTTTTTTTTTTTTTTTTTTCTGTTTTTCCTTTTTATGTTAAATGAAGAAACCAAAGGTTTGGTTTCAGTTGATTTAACAGGCTGTACATTTTTGTATTTTAGATCTGTGTGGAGTGGATGCTCCTATGGCCCTTAGGTGCCCAATGCATAGCATTTGGGAGACTGATGCGAAGATAATTTCAAAAGGACAAGGCTCTCTGACCTTTGCTTCAGAATATTTTATACACATCAGGAGTTTCTCATTATTTGTCAGCTTGCTTATTAAAATGAGTTTAGTCTGTAAGAAATGATTCTGCCACTTCATGTTAGCTCTTATAATACAGGCGTAGTGTACTGTAGCCATCACACTTAGTGTAATTTGTTACCAGGGATAAATAAACAATTACAGAGTTGAAAGAACTTACTGATTTGAATAATGCCAATATTTTTGTGATGTTTTAAGGATGTATCCAAGTGGCCAAGCCAACATCCTCTGAGTGTTTAATGGATTTCAATAGCTAACTCTAGGTTTCCGTAAAAGAGGTTTCAGCATCAGGCATCTCTGTCTTTCAGAGTTCTTTTAAGAGGGTTCTCTTATAGGTTAAATAAAGGAAAAAGAAGAAAAGATGCTCTTTAGACTTGGTGATGTGTATTTTTCATCCATTAATGGATTATTATCATTCTGCATTGTGGGTATATTCAGTTCTCTAAATTGTGTGGGGGAAAGTCATGCGTATCACAACTGCTGTTTCATATAAAATTAGTATTCAGTGCTGAAAATCTCTGAACAAACCCATTGGGATTTTAGCCCAAATGTTATGAAGTAGAACAGGAACAAAATGTTGGGTATTAAAATCTTGATGTTGTGACGGAGGATGTATGGAGCGCAGATGTTCTGAGGCTGGCAGAACTGCAGGGAGAAGTTTGTAATGAATTTAACAAGATTTTTACCTTTCTCTCTCCTGTTTTAGGGGCAAAAAACACTTTTGCATACTTGAGCGGTTGCTCGAGTTTTTATTTTATAAGAATGATTATTTAGATTGATCCTTGGAAGAGCCGTAATCCACTTAGGGAAAGGCTTAGGTTTTAGCTGTTGTGCTGCCTGGTCTGGGTGTGGAAAATTATTTATTCCTTCTTTCATAAATACTTCTTTTTCCTTTCTAATGGGATAGGTTTAATTGTACTATTTTGTTGTGTTCTGCACTAGCTGGCTTGTCGTTTGAGCTGGGCTGGATGGTTCACCTTGGTGCTGATAGAATGGTGATTTTTTGGAATTTCACGGTAAGCGGACTTTTGCATTGCAGCAGCAAGGCTGCTGGTGCCCACAGTGATCCAGAAGAGCTTCCTTGGGACAACCCCCCACCCAGTCCTGGCCATGGGTCAGGGGGAGGTGTGGGGGAGCAGAATGGGGCACAGGGAAAGGCTCAGAGAGCATAAAAAAACCTGGGGTTTGTCTTCTATCTGTGGTTGCCTCTTCATTTTACACATCAAGGATACCTACATGGTTCCCCCATTTTTGTTTTCAAAAGTTAAGATCTAGGGTGTAAGTATGGGGAAGAACACTTAATATTTGCCGCTTTCTGTGGTGGTGAAAGCTGCTCTTAATTGTCCAGATCTTTGGAATGCGTCCTAGAGGAAAACGTGAGGAAGTCAAAGTGTGTATGCAGATGTGCACTAAGTTGGACTTGGTGGGTGTGGGTGTGTTGCTCCTAGGGAAGGCAGAGACCAGTGAAGGGGACAGGGTCTGCTGCAGGTGGACCTTGGTGGTGGTAGGGAGATCCGGATATGTTTGAGTAGTTTGTGGATTAGTTCATCTGTAGACTCAAAAGCAACAGAGTTGGTCCCATGCTGATTGTTCTTTTTCTTTAGACTCAAACAGTTGCAGTTTGACTTCTGCTTACTCTTTGGTGCTTGTTTCTGTGCTGGACTTTTTAGTTGTCATCTGGAAGCACTTGAGCTGTTTTTATGTAGTGTTGAAGCATCAGCTAATAAACTCTGGTGGATCTGAGCTGACAAAGCAAAGAATCAACCTGTGCTTTGCTTCTCTCCTGCTGCAGAAGACTCGGGGCAGAGAAACGTAGTGGGCTGTCCATGTGTTGGAGAAGCTGGCTCTGGGAGGTGTGGTTGGAGGGGTTTACTTCGCACTCCTCAGCAGTTTGTTTTTTTGGGGGCGGGTGGGGGAGGGGGGGGAATGATTCCCTGTGTTGGTAAAGCTGACTGTCTTCAAGTAGCAGCGACGCTGCTGTGACATTTACATGTAGTCTCCTCCCTAGATCTTGTAGCTGATCACATTTTCCTTAAGCCCAAACTGTCAGGTGCCCAGGGCTTTTCAAAGAAGAAAATCTCTGTGGTAGGAGGGAAAGCTGACCTTCCTTAAAGTGAGAGAACTTGCAGGCTCACATTGGTGGGTGTGAGCAAAAGAAAAAGCAGAGTTTGCTGGATGGAGTGCCTTGTCTGCTGGAAACCCAACCGCTGCAGGACACTGCTGTCTCACACCATTGCTGGCTGCACATGGGAACAGTGCTTGTTCCGTTCTTGTTTCCTCCTGCCTGGCTGGTCACCTGCTCAGTGTGGACAGTTCTTCAGCTCTGGCTTTGACAAGAGCCAATGTTTTCATGGGTTATGCATTTCTGAAAAGTCTGTTTGCAAAGGGGCGAATGTTCTGGTGTTGAGTTCATAAACTGGGCATTTAGGCAGCTGCAAGGTATGCTGGTCGTGTGTCATAAATTAGTGGGTACTTCTAGTACTACTTTTGGCTTGTCAAAGTAGGCATATGTGGCTTTTTTTTTTTTAAAAAAAAAAAAACAACAAACTTTGGTTGTCATCTGACTCGGTGTATATTCCTCCTAAGAGCCTCATTTTCCATGCAGTCGGACTGCAACATCTGGAAGCCATCTCTGTTTTGGCAGGGAGGGATGTGGCAGGCACAATGAGGTGTAACTTCTCTTTTGGTTATCTTTCCTTTACCTTCTTAAGTACATCCAAACCAATTAAAAACTGGCTGGGAATTTCAGGTATGTTTTAGAGAAGCTCAGGGATGCTGTTGGGCAGAATAAGTAGAAAGTATTATTTCCTGTAATGAGGTCAACAGTTACATTTGTTGTACAGTTGATTCATTTTTCAGTATTTTGTAATGCTCACATCATTTGGTTTTAAACACTTCACTGGACAGTGCAAATCAGTAAATGCAGGCGTAGGAACTTCATATGGTTCAAACCCAAACTATATTTACAGAATAGATAGTATTTTGCTTATTGTATTAAGGGAATTAGTATTATTAATAGTATGTTTATGAAAAGTCATGACTGCAAAGCACTGTAGCAAACTCATGTCCTTCTAGAAGAGATATTCCAGATATTCATAGAGTCTTATTTATTTCATAAAAGCTGCAGAAGTCTAAAAATGTATTTGTAATGAGTGGGGGACCATATGGTGAGGAAGTCAGCATTGGCAGTTGTTGGACTGGGGCAGAGGTCCCTGTGTGCTGGTCACTAAAGTAAGCTGTTAGAGGCTTGAAAAGAGTCAAAACCTTCATCATGTTAGGTTCTAGCCTGCCTTTTTTCATGTCTTTTGACAACCCCCTCCAGTCTTTAGGCTCATTGAACAGTGGGGGAAAAAAAATGGCTTCTCTGTTAACCAGTGTGTGCTTTGTTTCTGGGGACCCGTGTTCACCCACTGCTGGCTTTTTCCCAGCTGGTGTCCACCAGAGGTGAGTTGTGCTTTGCTCCTTGGGGCTGGTAAGAAGCAAACTGCTGTGCAGTTGTACGTGGGCAGCTCAGGTGGAAAAAGGAGGAGGGCGAGTGCTGGGTGGGGTGGCTCCCTGAGGACGTGGGCCCTGGTGGTGCATGGGGCTCTGCTGTGGGGCTGCAGGCACAAGCCCAGCTGGACTGCATGCACTGACCCCAGGGTCATGCAGGAAGGTCAGCAGCAGTGTCGTGAGGGCTCGGGTTGGCCATTTTTTCCCTTGGTGCTTTCTTTGGTCCCAGCTCTGTGGGATGGGTCTGAGCCTCCCTGGTGCTCCAGCTTGGTTCGACGGAGAGTGAACCACACAAAGATGAAATAATGGTTTTGCTTTCAGAATTTTGTTTTCAGCTGAAGAGAAAGTATTATAAAGAAAAGAAGAAAAATGGCAGAGTGATGGCAGTAGGTCATGAGGTTCTGTGTTGGGACGTTGGCTGTGTCCTGGGCTCTGTGCCACAAGCCACTGCTCTACAGCAAACCCAGTTGGCATGGGGCAATGCGGGCTGAGGCTGTCTGTGTCACGTGTGCTTGTGAAGCACTTGCAGGGCTTACTTGTTGGGCAAGTGGCACAAAAAGAACCATGCATGTAAGGGTTTTAATTGCATTATTGCATGTTCAGTTTAGTCTTGATTACTCTATCGTAAAATGATCAAACTGTTGATACAGTTAGAACTAAATCATGTTAAAGTGCAGTTGTTACAGTATAGAGTGCTACTTGAAGTATGTTTTCTGTGTTTTACTCAAATGACCAAATTGCTTTACAGCTTGTTGGCTGTTGAAATAGTTAATACCGGTGGAAATAACGCTCAATTTCAGGCCTATGGGGAACGCCAAGCGTGTGCTCAAAGTCTTGCTTAAAAATCCCTTGTATAGACTTCCCAAGAAGTTGAACGCAGAAGCAATAAAAATGCATAATTATTTGGAAACAAATGAACCATATTTTATGAAAACAAATTCTGATTGCTCAGGAAGTATTGAGGAGCACACTTTATTTTATACCAGCTTTCTTTTTGTGAAACAACTCAAGGAAATGACTGGGAATACTTTTGGTCCTTGATGTAAATCTCATCTGGCTGACATTTTAACTGTTGCTGTTGCATAATTGGTTCTGAAGCATCAGCACCTCTCCTTTATGGACAGATAAATAATTCAGGGACAAACTTCTTCAGACAGCGAACTGTTCTTCAGTCAGCTGAGAGCATCGCAACTTCCGAAGTTCTCTAATTTTTCTGAATTAAGGAGGCAAGGTCTCTGCTTTTTACAGATGATTAACTGAATTCCAATGAAAAATCAATGCACCTCTGAGCAGTCGTTCTGCATTTCCTCAATCTTTGTCCTGGCCATGGAGCCATGTCCAAACTCTGTATGTCTGTGTGGCCCAAAAAATGATATCACTCTGCTGAGTTGCTTTATAAAGAGAAGAGGGAAAGAGAGGGAAACAAATGGAACAAAAAAGGTATGTATTTATGTATGGGGAACCCCTCAAAACAGCCTCCCTTATCCTCCGCCCAAATTGTTTGGCCATGAGCTTACACAGGAACATTCGTATTAGTTAAAACCCAGGTTTCTGGAACAGATCTCAGGATTCTTTCTATTTTGCTTGTCTGTGCTGTATGTATGTGTGCTCCTGCAACACAATGGCTGCGTGATGCTGATGTTTCCTTGGTGTGCTGGTGGCGGGTGGCTCAGCACCAGCTGGTTGGTGTGCGTCAGCCTCTACTGGGTCCCAGCATTTCACCGATAGTTCTGAGTTAAATGCACCTAATCCTTTTGTGTTTTGGGGATGAGTACCTTTTGACATTTAAAGCAGTTTTTTGCAGTGAAGACATGTACTCGTTACACGTAGCTCATGGTTGGCACTTGCTTCTAACAGTCAGATTATTTTACATAGAAACTGTTGTGTGTTGAGCTAGCAACATGTTAGTGGTCCTGGACTTTTGTTGTTCCCCTGTTCTTTAGTTCATGGACATACTGTTAGCAAAATGCCAAAGGCTGCTGCAGTAAGGAGCTGTCGTGTTTCTACAAAGAAAGCGTCTCTTGAAACTTTTCCCAGAGCCTGCCTGTACAACAGGAGCGAGGTGCACGTCCGCCATGGAATCAGCCATGTGTGTGCATTAATTTCAGGAGAAGGGGGATCTTCCGGTGTCCTTCTGTAATTTAAATATACATCTGAAGGAAATGTGCTGCAATATTATTGCTGTTTTGGCAATCTGTTATGAAGTTTATTGCAGTGAAATAACTGGGTCAACCTCTGGCTGACCTGTCTCCTGGAGTTCCTTCAGTTAGCTTGAGGCTAGAGCTCCACCTTGTGATCTTTCAGCAGGATACATTTTCTTTTTATAGTTAATAATTTAATTATGATTTCACAAAGTTGAGTGACTCCTGGAAGTTTCCATAGTCTGAGAGATTTCAGCATCTGCTTAGGAAAATTAAAGTTGAGATCCTATGAACATGCAAATATACAGAAAATAATAATAATAAAAAAAATGGGAAGAATGGCATTTTGTGATGCACTTGAGGTGGATTTAACTGGCTAAAAGAACGTGCTTTTCGTTGCATGTCAATAGGCTATGGAGGATTTCCAGGTTTGGGATGGGATCTGCATGGGTTTCACTTTCCTGCTTTCAGCCTGCTCTAGGAAGAGCTTGGTGTTTCAGAAGTTCTGAGGGGATACTTCTGTGGGTAGTTCCCATTTCTCACCAGTTTCCCAGCTCAGGGCTGTGTGTGGCCCATCAGAGCTGTGTAGCAGGGCATGGCCAATGGCACTGCTGGGAGTGGGGTGCTGGAGGAGGGCTGGCCCCAGTGTCAGAGAGCATTTGGTGAAACTGGGATGTGGTGAACTTCAGGGTCAGCACATGGTTCTTTGTATTGTGCGGCTTGGTCGTGGCAGTTCTTGTGTGGAACATCATGGCAGCTGGATTTTGGGTTCAAAGCCGCTGGTAGTATTCATGGCAAAAATAGTGATTAGACTCTGTAATGTAGCAGATGTGCTCCTTTCAGGCAGCTTTGCTTGGGCACTGATGGTCAGGAACACTGGGCTGGTCTGGTTGCCTGCCGCAGCTCTAGGACTCTCCTGGGGTCCTTACAGCTGTACTGGGCACTGCTGGGGCCTGGGCTTCCTGCTGGAGCTCTCTTACAGTCTTACCTTGTGCATTCTTGCAGGGCACTCACCGAAGTACAGTTCTCCATTAAGACTAGCGCCACGTTGCACTCATGAAGGCCAAGCTTTTCCTTCTTCCTGCAAGAAGAATTCTCTGAACATTAACTCTTCGTAGTTAAACTCTTCAGCCCCTGGGGGAACGTGGTGTTTCTTACCTGCTCTTGTGCCCTGGCAGTGCCATTTTTCTTTTCTTGTTCTGTTGCCATCACCGGCACCATGGCTGGGAGCATCCCTATGGTATTGGTGGGACCCCCAGTGAGGTGGAGATGTTTGTTAGTGGGTATAAACCACAGCCAGCAGGTTTCATGGTCTGGTTTGACTTTGTTCACTTAGAAAATGCAGATTGGTCATTTGTCCGTACTCTCACATACTTTTGTTACTTTTTTTTCTTTGAAGTATTTGTCTGATTCTTGAACAGAAGGCTTATACAGATGATACAGTTGGAATAATTATAGTCTTGAGTGTGGAGCATTGCATCATGCATGGAAGGAGCAGATGACTGTGCTGACATCAGTGCCTGCCCCGCTGGTGTCCCGCATGCTGTGTTCCCTCTTGCAGAACCAGCCATTCTGGGTGATCTGGGATAGAGTTCTTGAGATCTGTTTTGTCCCATGTTAGTAGGGAGCTACAGCAGGTGATACCGACTGACCAAGCCCATGGGAGATGTGCGGCAGCCATTCCCAGGCAGGGTGATGTCCTGGCTGGCGTACAAGCCAGGCATGAAAACAGAAGTGGCGATGTGCTTTGTGGCTGTAGGCAGGGGCTGGATGGCAATGGTGCTACTGCCCTGCATGGGCTGTGGTTTGAAAACTTTGATTTGTGTTCTGGCTGCGCTTGGCTGGAGTGTTTGCAGGCCATCGGGGGGGGTCTCCTGTGTACCCTGAACTTCCCTTCAGAGCTGTTTGTTTCCACTCTGTTTTTTTGTCTCCACGTATCCGTGAAGAAACAGAATGAGATAAGTTCAGGTTTGATGGTTTCTCTCAGCTCTTCATATTCTGGAAGCTGCAGTGGCCCCTAGCATTCAGACGCAGCATTTGCAGGAATAAATGTGCAGCCTTGATCCGTGTGTTGGGCTGAAATGCACGCTCAGAAGCACTGCTGCCAGACGGCAGGCAGCATGTATTTAGCATGCCGAAGTGACGTCCTTCCCACACATACCTCATCAGCCCAGCACGCTGCATGGTCAGCAATTTCCAGCTCTGAAGGTTTCTGTCCTTGCTGTTGTGACTTCAAACACCTGAATCTCGGGCTTTCTTCATTGATCTGCATGGAAGTTACCTTGAGGCAGGCAGTTGGCATAGGAGGTTTCAGTATGCATGATGAAGTTTCACATTTTAAGCATTCAGTGACTTCTTCTCCCCCTAAGCATGGGTAAGCGAGTTAAATAAAATTAAAGAGGAACTGATAATATTTTAAAAAGCTTGAAAAACAAGGATTTAGCTGTCTTAAATTTTCGTGGTGAGGTGTTATGCTGTTCCTGAAGTTCTTCTTTGTAATGTATAGGCAGTATTTTCCTCCTTGATGTTGTTTGAGACATCAGCTGCTTTTACAAGCTGATAGAAGCCTGGGTTGTTGGCTCTTAAGGGAAGGCATTTGTGAAACAGGTTGTTGGGTTGTAAGGGCTTTATGAGAACCTGTCTTTGCGCTAAGCATTGGCCGGGTTTACACCTTGGAGATGAGGAATGGTGTACCTAATGTCCTTAGGTGCACACACGCTGTGCTTTAAGCTTAGCATCTGTTCTGCTTTTTGGTTTGGTTAGCCATGGTATCTGAGTGTTGGTAGTAGAGCTGGGCTCTGCAGAAAGCAGCGCTGAAGTTCATACTTCAGTCTAGGACAGATTTAGGAAAAAAGTTACTTGCCAGCTGTTGATGGAAACCTTTTGAGATGGCTCATGCTGTTCAGAAAAAGTTTTTTTTTTACTTAGTGCTGTTGTATTTCCTTTTACTGTGACGCTCTTAACCTTTGTGGAGGTGCTTTTCAGGAAGATCAGGGGAAGGGTTAAAAAAAACAGCGCCTTTAAAGAGGAAAAACCTTGGCTGGAAATGGTGGCGTGATCTAACGTTTTCTGTGTTTCCAACTTTTCTACCACTTCGTGTGTGGGGAAAAAAAATGAACTATATTAAATTTAGTTTATTTATTTTTTATTACAGAAGTTGACTGCTACAAAGGAAGAAAGGAAAGTAAGCTTGTGCTGCAGCCTGGTTTTTGAATATCTTTCTAATACAGTGGTGTTCCAGAAGATGATAAAGAAATGATAGCAGCTCCAGAAATACCAACTGATTTTACTCTCCTCCAGTAAGTGCTTCAAGAATTTTTAGTTTCGTTTAAGTGGTTTAAACTTTTTGGTGTGTGCTTCTTAGTGGTAATAGCTATGGTTGGTTGTTTCCCTTGGAAACCAAATGGGGAAATAGTGTTCTAGATCTTTTTTCTTATTGAGAAGTTGATAAAAATATTGTTAGAGTTTTTCCTTGAGCATTTAGTGGTGGATAAGACAAATAGTTTAGAAGTGTTTGTGTTTTGTTAATTGTTTTTAAATAAATTTTTAATCTTTGCTAATAGGAAATCATCATGACCAATTTTTTTGTCTCATGCCTTTGGGAATGAAGGTATTGAGTAAGAAACTTCGATGAGGAATAACGAAAGTTCTAAGTTCCCTCTTTATGGAGAGATGAAATCTTGGGGTATTTACCTTTAACAATTGGGGCAGGTTGCCCATTTAGAACACCAAATGCCAAGTGCATTTGATGGGACCACTAAGCTTCCTGCGGTTTTAAAGAATAGGTATTTAAACAGAATTTTAAACCAGGAAGAAATAACTAATTATTTCATTTCTGTATTCAAAATGTAAAACCAGCTAAGAAGAATCCAGTTCCCTCCTTTTAGTTAGTTGTCAAGAAATTGGCAGGAATCCTTTCCAACGTTCTGTTGATGTTTATTAAACTAACTTAAAAAGAAATCCAAAAAGATAATGGTTTTGTGCTAGTAAGGTTGTGTGTGTACTTCTAATGAGAAATCAAGTTGTCTATAATGTTTGTTTTTTTGTTTTTTTTTTTTTTAGCATGTGGGTGCAGTTGATTGTTTAATGAAACATTTGGAATTTGTATTCTGCTCTGTCCTGTTAAAGAACACATTGAAGAGTAAAGATTTCTCATCATTTTTGCAAGATTTGGATTTTTTTTTTTTTCAATCTCTTGCAGAGTACATAGTTGGCAAAACCAGAAAATAAATGTGACAGGACAGAAACCTCCTTTCAGGCAGTTCCACAGCAGTGGGGGACCGTGGGTTTCCAGGGTGTTTTAGAATGTAACAAGTAAATATATTGGAATGGGTCTTTCTTCCCCGGGTCCCGATCATCTTTATGATCACATTGTTAAATTGCATCAGGAAACATGTACTAGAAATTTGTGATAGAATCTAAGCTATTACTTCGTAATAATTCAGGTGATTTATTTATTTATTCATCTATTTCTGGTTTGGACATGGTCAATAAAGAATTTGCATTTTGATGCAGTATCTGTTAATGATGTAGGAAATCAAACATCTTTGGAAGTTATCATATTAAACATCTTTTTATCTTATATAACCTTAAAGAGAACTGTGGTGGAGAAATGTCACCTGAGATCTTTTTTCCCTTACACGTTTCAACAGAGCTACTCAGTGTTTCTCGTAGTGAGGTAGCAAGAAGTGTATGGGGACACTTGGATTGTGGAGGATGGTGGTGATTTTGTTGCTATGTTTTCTCTCTCTTAAGTATTTGTAACAGATATTTATAGTGCTGTTTGATGGCAGCCGTACTGTCATTTTTGCACGTGCCAAAACATAGGCTTCCAACTTGTGGCTATATATGCTGACCTTTACCTCTGAAAACCATACAGTGAGGCTAAGAGGAAATGGTGTTTGACTGAGGCAGGGTGAGCTGTGAGCATGGGGATTTGCTCCGATTTGTTCTTTGAAAGTAGACTTAAGCAGGAGGAGAAGACAGTTTCCCTGTTGGAGGTAGCTTACTGAACCGAGGGCATAATGTGAGTCCATGTAGTTCGTTTAAGAATGTTCCTGGTAGGATGTGTAAATGGTTTGTCTTTTATCCTTGCAGGGAGTCTGAAACACACTTCTCTTCTGATACAGACTTTGAGGATATTGAAGGAAAAAACCAAAAACAAGGCAAAGGAAAAGTACGTTCATTTTACTGGGACACTGAAAACCTTGTAGTATTATGGAAGTAACGGTTCAGCATTTATTGTGAAGTTCCGACAGGACTGTATTTTTTGAAATCGTAGTGCTCTATGGAGAGAGTTCATGTTTGTATTTTCATTGGAATATTGATCTTGATTATTGGCGTGATGTTCCCTTCCTGCTGTGAAGGTGCTATCAATGAGGGGAAGAATCCAGCACTTAAACTTGGTGCTAATACAGTCTTTTCTGGTTGGTGTCATAAATTCTGGCTCTGTTTCCATTGGAAAAGTAAACGAAAACCAATAATTCAATTAAAAACTCATTAATCTTGTTTAAACGCAAGGAAAAATCTTTTGTGTCTTATATTGTCACTAATAGTGTTTTTAATTGCCAAAAGATTTTAAAGAGGAGGAGGAAGTGGAACCTGTAGAATCCAGTTAATCTTTGTATCAGTCAGCATCAGCTGTTATCTCAGCTTCAGATTTTAAATCTGGCTTTTGATAACATAAGGCCCATGTATAGTTGCATCGTGTAAGTGATACATTAGTGTTGTTTATTTTTTTGTTTGGTTTTGTTTTTATTTCTACATAAAAACTGATTAAGAATTGTGTGTGTGATTGCAGACCTGTAAAAAAGGTAAAAAAGGACCAGCGGAAAAGGGGAAAAGTGGAAACGGAGGAGGGAAACCTGGTGGTCCAAATCGGATGAATGGACATCACCAACAGAATGGTGTGGAAAACATGATGCTGTTTGAAGTAGTTAAAATGGGCAAGAGTGCTATGCAGGTAAGGCTTAGGATATTCCTAAAACTTGGATGAATATACAGATTACATGTAACAGTGGTTTTCCATACATATGATATACTAAAACTAAGCCTGAAGTATTTTTTTTTGTTGCTTTTAGTTAAAGGTTAAGGTAAGGAAATGTATTTACGTTGTTAAAATTAGAATTTGGAGGAACTGATTTTTCATTTCTAAATGCCAGATATGAGTAATTGGGTATATAATAAAAAACAATTAAAATAATATTCAAAGTATAAATCAGCAGAGTTTGCTTGACTCTGCACATCTTCAGTGAAGAGAGGGTTAAAGTGTGAGGCTGCCAGCCATGGAGAGTTCCTGCTGACTCACTCATGTGACTCCTCAGCAGCCTGGCAGAAAGACTATCTTTGGGATTGAAAATGTAGAGTTTACAGCTTCTCTGGTACGTATGCAGGAAGCTGGGTCTGTGTGCAGTCCTCTCAGGACTTGCAGGCTCCTGTTCCAGGCTCTAAGACTTAGGGCAGGGTATAAAGTGATTATCTCATACTTGTGTTAATAAATCAATGGTATGCTGTACCTTTTATATATTTCTGTAGTAAACAGTTTGTGTTATATGTATGAATGATTTAAAGATGATTGTGCGTGAATTCTTCTTGCATATAACTATTATTGCATATTTCCTGCTGATTTGCTTCCCTTGAAGGTTTTGTAGTAGAACAGTTATGTTGCTTTTTCCATTTTACTAGCCATTATGCTTTGGTTTTAGTTAACACAGAGCAGTTAATGCCCATGCAGTGTAGAGCTGTGCTGTGCATTCTGTTACAGCTCATGTGCGTGGAGCGCCGTTCATCATAGGGGCAACATTTAGGAGGAGCATAAGGAGTTGCAGTTGTTGGAACTGAACACCACAGTGGTATCTTTAGAGAAGTTTACCAGTTAAAAAAGAAACAAACAAACAAAAAAACTCTGCTTCTGTAAAAAGCTACTTGTTATTGTGTTATACTGTGCTTTTTGTCCAGGTGTCACTTCAGTGCCTGTTTATGTTTATGGATGACATTATTATTATTTTAATTTTCGGTTTTTGTTAAAGTGATGCTCTATGAGTAAAAGGCTGTTCAAGCATTTTGTTCTGCATCAGCCAAAAAATATGCAGAGTTCCAGCTATTCTTAAAAGGACCAAGAATCCCTTACAGAAAGCACTTACATAATGCCAACTGTTCGATGTATGAAAACTAAACGTTGCCTTTATATTTGTTTATTTTCAGTCTGTGGTGGATGACTGGATAGAGTCATACAAACATGACAGGGATATAGCACTTCTTGATCTCATCAATTTTTTTATTCAGTGTTCGGGTTGCAAAGGTAAGATACTGAAATGTTACTGTGTATGCTCCTTATGTGCTGTTATAGCATGATTTTCTGTTTGTAGGCTATAGTATTTCTGAAGTTGGCAGTTGGGGGAGGAAAAGATTTAGAAGTATTACAGAAATACTTTGAAATGTAGATTAAATGTTTTGCGTTCACACTGGAGAGAATGGAGTCGTGGTTCTGAATACTTACCACATCTTCCTCAATTGCTGGTGTTATTTCAGAAAACGATCTGTTTTTTAGCGTTGATAAGCTTAACTTGCTTAGTCTTGAAACTGTGGTTTGTATTTAGTTATTTCATATCAGTGAGTGTTCAGAGATCATTCAGTAGCCTTTTAGAAATGTTTGATGTGCAAGATATTATGGACAGCTTCACGGTAGCCTGTCTGCAGTATCCATTTTTCTTATGTTTGGGAGCTTCTGGTTCTCTTTCCTCTAATCCATGTCCTCCATTCTTTTCACTCTTACCTCCTTTAGAAGATGAGAGGGTAACTTAACTCTGCAGTGTCGCTGCTCTTGAGTATCAAGTGTGACTGGATGTAGTTTGCTCTGCTCAAGTGTCTCCTGATAAACTTTTAACATGTATAAATCTCCAGAAAGCTTCCAGCGTTTCTCAGAGATGTTAGTTGTACTTTCAGGAGCGGTGACCTTTTGATTATTGTTACCAGATGAAATGGCAGAATCTGTTGCTACTATCTGAGATGATACTTGTCATGAATTTTGCAGTACAGTTGCAGTAAACTTTAGGAGATCTGTTTGTTTTAATGTCACCCTTTGCACACTAGTAATTTGAGGCTAAGAGAAATAGGAATTTAATGAAATTGCTGAATTTATTGTAGTGCAGAAGGTAGTAGATCGCAATGGAACTGTTCAAAATTGTCCAATACCATTTAGAATCTTGAATCCGAAAAGATCACTTCAGATGATTATGCTCTGCCAGCTGATTAAGAGGGCTGGTACGCATTTCCTTGACTTCTGAATATGAATGAACAAGTGAACTTTAGTGTGTGCACACTGTATGTTGTGGCAAGAAAATTGCTGGTATTCCTTTCTTCTTACAGATGCTAAATTGAAGACTATTTATTTTTAAAAAAACAACCAACAACAAAGCCCAACAATCAACTTAAAACCACCATCATTAAAAAAAATACCCATAATCGTAGATTGGGTGAAAATCGATGATAGCAGGAGATACGTCATCTGCTTTCTGCCTCTTTCAGTTCAAGTGTTAATAATCTAATATCTAAATTGCAGGAGTCGTTACAGCAGAGATGTTCCGACACATGCAGAATTCTGAAATAATCCGAAAAATGACAGAAGAATTTGATGAGGTAATTTAATAAAAGTGCTGAGAATGTGTATTTATTTTTTAACCTGTCCTGAGCTTACTGGATCATGTTGCTGCAGGTTTCTTACAGGTGTAAGAGCAACCGAAAAAATGTCAAAACCTCATGAATGAAAATTTTGTTTCTTAGTCCTACAAGTTCAGTGAGAGCTCTGTGTGTATATAAGCTGGCTTATTATTGGTTTAAGAAATCAATATCCGTTTCTCAGTTGAAGAAAAGTGGGAATTCTGATTGCTGTGGGGCATTATGACATGCTTCCTCTCATCTCCTCCACACCTCCCTGTGTATGTGAGGCCGTTAAGGGCTTTTTTAAGGAACTTGTGAAATGTTTGCTATATTTATTTCAGTGTGTCCATTAATCTGTAAGTGGTGGACATTTTAATTTGGTCATGCCTCCTGTTAAAGACTTCAATACTTTGTGCTTCTTGGGAATTGTAGCCTTTTTACTTATTTTGCAGTATTTACTGTAGGACTTCCAGAATGTTGTCTCTGCATATAACAAACCTGAGCTGTAAATTATGGTAGATGCCTGTTAGTGAAATGAGATTATTAGGAGATTTTGGCTCCTAAGTTTAACTCCTCTCTTTTGAATCTTCATTTAAAACCAACTTATAAGACTTTTGAAAGTTTCCTGTTTGTATCTCTGTGTGTGTTTGTTTGTTAATAGGACAGTGGAGATTATCCTCTAACTATGGCTGGTCCCCAGTGGAAGAAGTTTAAATCCAGTTTTTGTGAGTTCATTGGAGTACTCGTCCGACAATGTCAATATAGCATCATATATGATGAATATATGATGGATACTGTCATTTCACTGCTCACGGGGCTGTCAGACTCACAAGTCAGAGCGTTTCGGCACACTAGCACGCTGGCAGGTCAGTGAACTTTATTTATCTGTGTACTGCTTTCATGTTATGTCTTGTGTTGCACAGGAGGAAATTGTTGAATGTTTTGATATTCAGCGTTCAACTCATGTTCCTTTGTATGATACGCGTCTCTAATGCAGCTAGTTTTGGTACAGCTTTCAGTACATTACTGCAAATTACTGAATTATTTAAAAAGTTCCTTACCAGCTGCCTTGTACTTCATTTTGTTAGCTTTAGGTCTATTAGGAAAAGCAAATACCAACTGTTCAAAATGCAGCTGAACTTGTACGTGCTCTGAGTTAAATCAAACCAGATTCATATTATAAATTGAATGCAATTTTTACTACAAATTTAAATTGTGCTTTATATTGAGGCCTTGTAATTGACAATAACATTTCCATTTGTTACATTAGAAATAATTATAAAGAATTCATCGGTGATACGGCCACCGAGTTTCTCTGTTTACTTGATATTTTTAAATTCATCCTTGATGTGGTTTGAGTATGATGTATTTATTTAAGACTTTCCATGATAAGCAGCCTGCACAGGATAAGGAAGAAGAGCCTTGGATGGCATTGTGCAGCAGTCTGACCGCATGAGGATTTATTGCAGCAATTTTGAGGTGATTGGACTAGTTAATAGTACTGCACTAGAAGCAGTTCCTGTTAGTTTGCTGGAGCTGGCTGACTTATCTCCGACTTCAGCTGCAGGTGGCTGGTCAGATGTTCCATTTAATGAAATGGAAAACCGTCTGTGCAGAATGTACATCAGAACACTGCACATTAGGCTGCTGCTCTGAGATTCCCAATAGCCAAGGCCTTTATTTTAGAGGGAGGAACAAAACCTTTTATTGCAAGAGAATAAGCTGATTCTGCTGTACCATTGATTTAACTGTTGTGCCATATGGCAAATAGGAATTTCGATTCTTCAGGAACAAGGTTTTATTATGTTCTAAAACTTGAGTTATGCATGAATAAAAGTTGCTGAAGTTACTCCGTTGCATGTCAGTTTCTGTCTCACAGTGATTTTTGCATTTGTTCACGTCAGTGGTCAATTCTACCGATTCTGTGTAGTGATTTCTGCAGTACACCTGCAGTGTGTCACAGCTTGTACTCTTGGTGATTGGGTTTTAAATGGGATAGAGACAGCCAACGAAGTCCTTTTTCATATTTCATGGAATCATAGAATTGCTCAGGTTAGAAAAAAAACCTTCAAGATCATCAAGTTCAGTCTCAACCAAACCACACTACACTAATAACAACCCACCACTAAACCATAGAATCATAGAATTGCTCAGATTGGAAAAGACCATCAAGGTCATCAGGTCCAGCTGCAACCTAACCATGCTACCCTAAGTCTAACAACCCACTGCTATATCATATCCCTGGGCACCACATCCAAACAGTTTTTAAACGCTTTCAGGGATGGTGACTCAACCATCTCCCTGGGGAGCCTGTTTCAGTGCTTTGCCACCCTTTCTTTAAGGAAGCTCATCCTGATGTCCAACCTAAACTTTCCGTGGCACAATTTGAAACCATTTCCCTTCATCCTGTCACTTGTCACCAGAAGAGACCAACCCCACACTCACTGCAGTCACCTTTCAGGTATTTGAAGAGAGCAATAAGGTCTCCCCTCAGCCTCCTCTTCCCCAGACTAAACAGCCCCAGTTCCTTCAGTTGCTCCTCATAGGGCATATTCTCCAAGCCCATTTCCAGCCTTGTTGCCCTTCTTTGGACCTGCTCCAGCACCTCAGTGTCCTTTCTTTGTGTACTGAGGTGCCCAAAACTGAACACCGTATTTGAGGTGAGGCCTCACCAGTGCCGAGTACAGGGGCAGGATGACTTCCCTAGTCCTGCTCACCACACCATTCCTGATACAAGCCAGGATGCCATTGGCCTTCTTTGCCACCTGGGCACACTGTTGTCTCATATTCAGCCAACTGTCCATCAGTGCACCAAGGTCCCTTTCCATCAGGCAGCTTTCCAGCCACTCCTCCCCAAGCCTGTAGGGTTGCCTGGGGTTGTTGTGACCAAAATGCAGGACCTGACTTGGACCTATTGAAACTCAGTTTGCTTCAGCGCATTGGTCCAGTCTATCCAGGTCCTTCTGTAGTTCTTTACTATCTTCAGGCAGATCGACACTCCCTCCCAGCTTAGTGTCATACATGAACTTATCAAGGGTGCACTCAATCCCCTCATCAAGATCATCAGTAAAGATGTTGACTAGGAGTGGCCTCAGTACTGAGCCCTGGGGGATGCCACTCGTGACCGGCTGCCAACTGGATTTAACTCCATTGACCACGACTCTTTGGGCCCGGCCATCCAGCCAGTGTTCTACCCAGCGGAGCATATGCCCATCCAAACCATGGGCAGCCAGCTTCTCCATGAGGGTGTTGTGGGGGACAGTGTCAAAGGCTTTACTGAAGTGCAGGTAGACCACATTGACAGCCTTACCTTCATCCACTAAGCGGGTCACCTTGTCAAAGAATGAAGTCAGATTTGTCAAGCAGGATTTACCATTCATGAATCCCTGCTCAATGGGCCTGATTCCCTGGTTGACCTTTAATTGATCTGTGATGGCTCTCAAGACTATCCATTCCATAACCTTCCCTGCCACCGAGGTGAGAGTGATAGGGCTGTAGTTACCAGGATCATCTTTCTGGCCCTTTTTGAAGATGGACGTCACATTTGCCACTCACTAGTCCATCGGGACGTCCTCAGTTAGCCAGGACTGTTGAAGGATGATGGAGAGTGGCTTGACAACTACATCCACCAACTCCCTCAGCACTCTAAGGTGCCATCCATCTGGCCCCATGGACTTGTGCTATTTGCAGTAATTTTGGCTTCTAGGATTAGCTCAGACTACTCCTTTTCATCTTGAATTGTTGCAGTGTATGAGAATGTTTAGGAATATCAGCATGTCTTTGTATCAGCATGTTAGCTTTCTGCAAGTGAGACATGCGCCAGTAACATTCTGTCTGTGCCCTGCATTGTAAGCCCGTTTTGGCCTTAGAGTTAAAAAGGTGATAGGAAAAATGAATTTACTAATGGCTACTCCATAAATGAGGAGGTGGCCAAGTTGGTCCGAATTATTTTTAAAGGGAATGATTCAGATAAAAACACACACATGCAAAAACACCAAACCCAAACTTTTTACATTGTGGTCAATTCTCTTTCCTCTCATTGCCTAACATCCTTTTGGTACTTATGCACATAAATGAAGAGATAAACAAAGTTGTCTCATTAAAATTAAACTTTGAGAAAAGAGTGGTGCAATATGGTATGATTAGTTGTCTAAAACATTTCCTTTTGAAGGAAAAGAGCTGTGTGTTTGAGACTGAATGATGGGGTAACGTGAGTCTATTAATTGATTCTAATAGTGGAATCCTTTTAATGTTTCTTGGACAGTGTTTGTAAATCCTGTATTTTGCCTGTGTTTTGGGGATGCATGTCCTGTGTATCGGTTCCATAGTAATGCCGCTAGTGTTAAAAAAATCGATGCAATGAAAGGAACAAAATATCATTATTTTATCTATTGTGTTGGTAAGTAATGATGCACGACAATTTAAAGTGAAGGATTGGTACTGCATAAAACAGTGCTCAGGTCCTGAAGTTTACTTATCAGTAAACAACCTTACAGTAAATACTTTTGTAAATGCAGAAATTGTTGACAGGAGGAGGTATCAGGGTGTTCATCTGTCATAGGTCAGGTGCCTTACTTCCTTCTGCTTTTTTGTAGCTATGAAGCTGATGACTGCTTTAGTGAATGTGGCGTTAAATCTTAGTATTAACATGGACAACACACAACGGCAGTATGAAGCAGAACGAAATAAAATCATTGGGAAGCGTGCTAATGATAGGCTGGAACTCTTACTACAGAAAAGAAAGGAGGTTAGTGCAATTTTCTCTTGCTGGAGTGCTTTGTGACTGCTGGAGAATGAATGCTGCTAAGTAATTATTTCTGCCCTGGGACTTGTGTTGTTTTTTTGGCCTGTTTGTTTCTGTAAAGGTAGTTATTATTCTCTCTGTTTCATTCTTTAATTTGTTCATGTTTAATATTTGGAAAACTTACTTTGAAAGATGCTTCTTCCATTCTGTTTTTCTGTAGAAAGAGGTACAATTCAGATAGTGCCAACTTAGGAAAGTTAGCAAGGGAGAATGCAATTGGTAATAGACAAGATTTGTTACGTTCCTTGATGAGTTTCCTGAAACACATAACAGAGATTACCATGCATGGACTGTTTTTTGGCTTCCGGAGAAAAACCTGACGATCTTGATGTGAAATACTGCTCTTGTGAAATCAACATCAATCTTAGTAGAAATTGCATTACAGGGCTTCTGATAGGATCCTGTCTTCTACACAAAACACCAAACAAGTTGAAATGCAATCTACCTTTATTTTCTCTCTTTCTGTGCATAAGGGATTTGCTGATTCATTGCTGACAGTGCTGTTCTGCTGAAAGCTCTAGCTCTTTCAGCTTGTAGTTTTTAATTTCTGGGGAATGGGCTTTTTTTTTCTTTTTTCTTTTTAGAATTAACTTTCTGATGACCAAAGGGAAAGCATCTCTCCTTTGCTCTTCAGCTTGTTGTGCTGTTACTTGTGTTTTTACTGCCTTGAAACAGTTTAGGTAAACCAACAGCTTTGTTTCCTGTCACCTCTCCCAAATGCCTGTCTGTTTGAGACTGACTTCTTAAATACCCAAGAAGCACCATTAAATGTAGTCTGCTAGACGTGTGTGCCGGACCAGCCCACTTACATGTAATACATGACACACAGATGATGGCAGTGATACAAAATGAGACTTTTTGGGAATATTAGTTTTTCTTGCATATATTGGTTTTTAGGATTCCTTTCTAGCTTTAATTGGGATTTTTTGTTTTTCTCGCACAAAATAAGCTTCTAAGCAGCATTGATGTTCAATTTTTGTTTGTTGCTTTGTTCATAACTTGGCCATATCTGATGAATGCATCGTGTTCTTTGATTCTTTTTTGTGTGTCTTTCATTTAAGTATGTGTTTTCTTCTCTTTCCAACTTAGAGGGCAGATGTTACTAGATTTAGGCTCACAGCATGTAAGATATGTTGGTTAGTTAGCCTTTTTCTTCTGCTGCTTGCTTAATTCTTTATTGTTTCTTCTTTGCTTCCAATTTAAAATCTTGTAATGCTGTGGAAAATGTTGGTTCTTGTTGTTTGTGTAAAATTCTGTAGGAGAGGTCCTTTATCTTCTGTAACACCTACCCATCCACTCCAGTATTCTGCCTGGGTAATGTCATGTCACTGTTTATTTAGTTCTCTTTGGTGGTGGTGGTTTGTTGGCTTTTTATGTTTGTTTTAATCTGCCCTACTGGAATGCCTGCTTCCCCAGTCTTCAGCTACTCTGATTAACATTGACTTATTCTGTCCCACCTTTGTAGTTCAAACTTCCAACAATATTTAGTTATTTTTGCATCTTTTAACTGACTTTCTTGTACTTCTAAAGCAAATACAACTTCCTGTTGGAAAACACTGTATGCATCACTTTTCCACTTCTTGCTTGCTTGCATTGAGACTGAATTTATCTCTTACATTATTTTTCAGCTCTGCATTCTTATATTTTTTGCCTGTGCTTTTTTTTTCCTGCTGCTCCGTATTCTTGAAATTATTTTTCTGCAATACTTTATTCAGATTTGTATTTTAGGAAAGGAAGTTAATAGCCGTACTTGTAAATGATAACTTAGTTTGGTTTGTCTAGATGCAACACTACCCAAACAAACTGTAAAAATGGTGCTCAGTGTTCATATGCTCTGTTCATTTTTTTCAGCTTCAGGAAAATCAAGATGAAATAGAGAACATGATGAATGCAATATTTAAAGGTGTTTTTGTGCATAGATACCGGTAAGTTGTTTCTTAAATATTTTTTAGCTTCATTAATCCAGTTTATAAGCTGGTGATAAGTTAATTCTAATTATCGATCTTCTTGCTTCTATTGCCTTTCTTGTGACCACAGAGATGCAATTGCTGAAATAAGAGCTATCTGTATTGAAGAAATCGGAATATGGATGAAGATGTACAGTGACGCGTTTCTCAATGACAGCTACTTAAAATATGTAGGGTGGACTATGCATGATAAGGTGAGCTGCCCTAAGGATAAGGAACAAAATCATCAGCCATAAAATCCTCCTTTTGGTTGTTGATCCTGCCAAACTGGGTTCTGATCTCAGCTATTCTGATCAGTCACTGCTAGCCACTTGCTAGCATTGGTGTTTAAGATACATATAAAATACATGTAAGGTTTGAATGGTTTTAGAGAGTATGTACAGATTTGTATGGAAATGGCCTTTTCTCTTTATCTAGTTACTTAATTTTTTGCTGATGCAGACTTCTGTTTTGTAGAACTATTTACATTGTATGCATTTCATACGGAATAATCCAGCCAAATGGCTAAGCTGTTTCTCTGTTTGGCCAAATTAATAATCTGTATTAACATCTTCATGTAATTTTTAAAAACGTGAAAGTAAGTCCTCTTTGGATCTGGTAAGTGCCTCAAGCTGTTACTTGCAGGCTGGAGATTATTCTCCACTTGGAGTGGTCAAAGGTTATAGCTTATGAATGATCACTGATCATTGAATTGATTCACTGTAGAATGTGCAGATTGCTGCAGATACTGTAGTGGAGATTCTCTTCAAGCTGCTGAACTTGAAGTGAAGCAAATGTGGGATTCTCACACATGCTGTTTGTGGGTTTGGCATGGAAACAATGGTAACTCCTGGCAGTGGAGTGATAAGAAACTGTGTGAAGTCAGTTGTCCTAGACCTTTGCAAAGTGCATCTGTATCTGTACATTGTGGGAGGAATACTTGTCCCTCTATCTGGTAGCTCTGATCTCACGAGAGATGGCTGTTAATGCTGTAGATGTTTCCTGTTGTAATTAAGTGGAAGTAAGAATGTGGAATTTCACTTCTACAATTTCTTAAGCATTTAAAATTCATCTTTAGAGAATGAAAAAAGTATATGTTGACTTAAATATACCAACTACAACGAGACATTATTTTTTTTTTTCTTCACTTATAATAAAAAAGGACATTCTTATGCCATTAATATGGTTATCAGTAGTTTATATTGCCAACGTTCAGTTTTTGAATGAATTCGAACGGCTAAAGAAACTTGTCTTCTATGATCTGAAGATCGCATCATCTACGTGACTTTTAATTGAGTTCTTAAAATTCTATTTTAGCAAGGGGAAGTAAGACTGAAATGCCTAACTGCTCTGCAAGGGCTTTACTATAATAAAGAGCTTAATTCCAAATTGGAACTCTTCACCAGTCGATTCAAGGTTAGTGTGACTTCATATTTTTAAGAACATCCGAAAATTTGCTTGTTTTTTTTTTTTTAAGTTGTATCTTCTTTATTTCCTTTCTCAAAATATCTTCTTTTGTGTTCTTAGGATAGAATTGTGTCTATGACTCTTGACAAAGAATATGATGTTGCAGTCCAAGCAATAAAATTACTCACTCTTGTTTTACAGTAAGTACATCTCCTCACCTGACCTATAACAAATATTAAAACATGAAAGCGTTTCTATGGGCAAGGACAGTAGCTTGACAGAACTCAGATAACCTGAAATTGAGAGAGATATTTGTTTCTTACACTAGAACAATGAAGAATTATGGAAGTAATCTGGCTAGGAGAGTGCTGTTATTTACCCATCACAGTTAAGAATGCGTAAGGGCTAGAAATGTAGAACTGGGCCTTGTGAGTTAGAAAGCTGTTGTGGAAGACATGAACCGAAGAAATACAGTGTCTCCTGAACAGTAGTTGAACTCTGAGCATAATGACCTACCGAATTCTCTTACTGTTTCGATAACTTTTGTGTAGGAAGACATTGAAACTAAGTTACCCTGTTTTTACTCTTAGAATGCTAGTTTGAAGGCAGAGGTTTACATTCTTCTTTATTTCTGTCGTCCATTGCTGGAGTTCATACTTTTTTTTGAGACAGTCTTTTTTTCTTTCCTTCCTCCCATCCTAACCCCTAGGAGTAGTGAAGAAGTTCTGACTGCAGAAGACTGTGAAAATGTCTACCATCTGGTTTATTCAGCTCATCGGCCAGTAGCAGTTGCCGCAGGGGAGTTTCTTTATAAAAAGTAAGAGGGGAAATTATATTTACTTAGTTGTTCTTCTGGATGTTAGTGTGTACATTAATACTAGGTTTATGATTAACTTCAATTAAGAAAAAGTGAGTGATAAACACCCAGATTAAATATTTAAGAAAACAAGACTTTTCAGGTCTTCATGTAGTATTTCTTTGCTACTTTCAGTAGCAGGTTCAGTAAATATATTTTGCTAAAAGGGAGCATGAGACCTCAAGCATCTGCAGTTATTACTGATGTTTGTAAAGTGTTTTTTTAATAATTACATGTTCCACTGGAAGCTGTCATTTAAATGCCAGCTCAGCAAATATAAGGTTCTTCAAATGATATTTGTACCACATCACTTGCTTTCAAAATAAAGCCTAGAGCTTCACAGTAAGAGAAAATATGCCCATCTGTAAAAACAATATCTAAATGTGACTTGACCATGGCAAAGGCAATGAAGAAGAAATTTATCTTGAAATAATTCTTTTCTCAGGCTTTTCAGCCGCAGAGATCCTGAAGATGATGGAATACTTAAAAGAAGGGGAAGACAAAGTCCAAATGCTAATCTTGTGAAGACGTTAGTGTTTTTCTTTTTGGAAAGTGAAGTAAGTTGAATTGCATGGGTGGTTTTTGTTTTGTTTTGGTTGGTTTGTTTTTTATTTTGCTTTTTTAATCCTTCCGAATGCCCCTGTTGGTTACTACCTGTTAATCCGTCCTAATTTTCCTCTATTGCTTGGGCAGTCTGGAGGACATAAGACTGTTTGGGTTATGTTTACTTGAAGTATCTGCTAAGTATGTAGTTATGAGATAGGCTGTGAGCTCTCCTCTGACAAAATACTCCTCCCTACCATTCTCCATTATAATATCCAGCTGGAAAGAGGTTGTGATTTAGGAATTTTTGAGGAGGAAAAAACTTTAAGAAACATGAAATGATCAAGTATACTGAGCACCTGATTCTAAAAAGGTGCTGAGGATGTCCTTTTGATGAAAGAATTTAGGTTGTTTGCTGTTTCTCAGGATCACTTGACTCGTAGGGTCAAGTCTTGAAGTTCCGAAAACTGGCCACACAACCAGTGCTGCTTACGTTATTTTAGAAACTGCAGACTGATGGTTTTGCAGTATACTTATGAGAACAGAACTCAATAAAGGTCAAACAGGAAAAGAAAAGCCAGCCAGAAAAGCAGGCAAAACCCATCAGCTGACTAAATAACAACAAACACGAAAAGCCCTACCAGATTCTTACAGATCCTGCAGCACTTGATTCTTTGTAATAACTGATCTGGATTCATCTCTTAAATTAATTCAGGAAGTCAGGCTTCTGTTGAAAAAGAGATCTCACAGAGTTTTCTGTTTTTGTTTGGTTTTGCCAGAGTCATAAGCCAGCAAGGAAAAAATCCTTCTATTATAGCAACTTGTGTAGTGAACTTTATTGCTGATAAAGAAAAACTTTTTTTTGCTCTCATTTCAGTTGCATGAACATGCTGCTTACTTAGTGGACAGCATGTGGGACTGTGCAACAGATCTCTTGAAAGACTGGGAATGTATGAATAGTCTTCTGTTGGAGGAACCTCTCAATGGAGAAGAGCGTAAGAGATTTTAGTAGAACTTTCTGTATATTCTGTATTATATTATATATATTCTGTAAACCGCTATGCGGTTTCTGATAGTTGTGATTTATAAAGAACTAAGATGTTTTTTTTCATCTAGGTCCCCATACATTCCCTGTTCTTGAATGATTGTAATGAATTACTAATTATGAAATTTGAGCAGGAGTAGAAAGAGATCACATCTGGTGGGGAAGAAAGAAAAGACAGAAAAATGAGGGAATAGGCATGCATTGTCCAGTTCCGCTGTTGTTCCACAGGTTCAGGCTGTACTTGCAGCATTTGAGTAAGCAAGTTGCTTGTGAAACTAGTTCTTTTATTGAATATTAAAGCCACCATGTGGGAAAACACTGTCATTTCTTTAATGACAGTAAAAACAACCATAAAAATAAAGCCCACCTGAGACAATTATGTAATTCGTATATACTATTAAATGGACCTCTGAATAACGAAGAGGAACTAAAGTGATTATGAAACTTGATGTTCTGTTGATATTCTCTCAATTTCAAATATTTTCCCGTGCTGTTCTGTAATGTGCTTATGTTCTCTATTCCCCTGTCCTCAGCTGTAATTGAGCTATTAGCCTAAATGCCTTATTTATTTTTAACATCTATTTCTTGAAATTTCAGCTTTAACAGATAGACAGGAGAGTGCACTGATCGAAATAATGCTTTGTACAATTCGGCAAGCAGCTGAATGTCATCCTCCTGTGGGAAGAGGAACGGGGAAAAGGGTAGGAGCCAAAATCCTATTTACCTAGAAATGTGCAAGTGGCTGTGTGGGGGGTACTATGTGGGAAGAAGGAAAAGGTTTTAGGCTGTTGCTATGGAGGGGACTGAATTCAGAAATTGAGTTTGTCACTGCAGCCTCCAGTGTCTGACAGCCATGGTTCATTCATTTTTTCTTGACTGTAGCACGTGTTTAATGTTCTTTGGACTGCTGTATTTGTTTTCATTATTAAAGCTACAGAATTGATTTTAAAGTAAGTGTTGGTTGGAAAGAGACCAAACTCAGTATTTCGAAAAGTTACAAAGCTCTTCTATTTTCAAGAGCAAAATAAGGGAGAGGGAATATATTTCACAACCTCTTTGAAGGGAACATGGTACAACCAATTGGCTTTTCTCTGATCATATGAGGTTAATGTATCTGGTTGTCATTTCATTAATGGCAGTGAAAATTTGCTCCAGAGATGTTGGTTGTCATTTTCTAACAATACCAATATTTTAGGTGCTGACAGCAAAGGAAAAGAAAACCCAGTTGGATGACAGAACGAAAATTACAGAACTTTTTGCAGTGGCTCTTCCACAGTTGTTAGCAAAGGTAAGTTTAATTCCATCTCTAGCTGTAGGGCTGTTGTTAAAATGATAAACAGGAGCAGCTTCTGTAGTTAGCTGTATGGGTTACACAACTCTTCATTTTTTCCTATTAGTTTTTACTAATATTCTATTGGTGTGTGGTTAATTGTGGTATTATGTCCCAAGATTTTTTCATTAAAACTTCCTTTTTCCTCGTCAATCTTACAGTATTCTGTAGATGCTGAAAAAGTTACCAACTTGCTGCAGTTGCCACAGTACTTTGACTTGGAAATTTATACAACAGGGCGACTAGAAAAGGTAAGGTAATGTTTGAGAACTCTTCACACAAAAGGGGTGAAAAAGCCGCTATCAAAAGAGAGAATTTAGGCTTTCTTGCTTGAAATTCAGTCACTACTGTAGGTGCTGCTTTTTTTATTAAGTGTGACTTGCTTTATTGAAACCCTCATTGAGGATAAGACCTGATAAGACCTGAACGTAAGCTGCTCTTGTCTCTGTTTTCTCCTTCTCAGATGCACTGTTTTGCTGCATTGTTGAGAAGCATGTAGCTGGAAGTCATTGGGGTCAAAAAAGGAATAAAATACTTAGTTGACAGCATAGCCTAAAGGTGAATAGAGCAACAATTAGCATTTCAGGGTGAGGAGAGGTATATAAGAACAAGTGAAGTTGGTTTCAGTGCTTATGCCTGAGTGTTATGCAACTAAATCTTAATTTATACAGCTTCTGAGACCATGTGTGAATTTTGGTGTGGGTGGGAGATAAGTGCTTCTGTGTTGTTTAGTTGTCATTGCAAAGTGTTAGATAAACCCATACCAACAACAGCAAATTTTTAATTATTTCCCAAAATGAAATCTTCAGGCTTTGACAGGATTCTACTTCATTTTAACTTGTGAATTTACCTCAGAGTTTCACCAGGTTTCTAGAACGGTTTTAATCTGTACCATAGTTCGGAGAGGAGAGAAATAAATAGAAACAGAATGAACTTACTTTTAAGAATTCCATAAGCATTATGTGCTGTCACAGTGCCTGTGTGTTTCTGTGTTTATGTTTCTTTTCCTTGTTTATTCTTGCAGCATTTGGATGCCTTACTGCGACAAATCCGGGATATTGTGGAGAAGCACACAGACATAGACGTTTTGGAAGCCTGTTCGAAAACATACCACGCTCTCTGTAACGAAGAGTTCACAATCTTTAACAGGGTTGATATTGCAAGAAGTCAGTTAATAGATGAGCTGGCAGACAAGTTTCATCGACTTCTTGAAGACTTCCTACAAGAGGTATTTTAATAAACAACATCAGCTTTTCCTGCTCTTGTAAATACATGCAGTATGTTTGTTTGTCCTCCTATGCAAGTCAGTAAGTTGAGGATACGAACTGCTGTTCCTTTGTATCAGGACAGTGATTCTTGAATCTGATTTTGGACAAGTATCTTTTGGGAATTTGAGATAAATTTCAGATCAAGTGTGAAATTGTGTGAAGTTTTCACACTCAGGCTTTTAAGCTTGTGGTTTTGAGATACATAGGTTTGTTGTTGTACTGGGATTCTCTTCACATGTACTGGTGCCACCAGTTTTAACGCTGGTCGCACATTGCTGTCGATAAAAGCTCAAAATCTCTGGAAAACACTCCCCCTGCCTTCCTCAAATTACAAGCAGATGCATTTAATAGCTTAAGAATATTATTTTGTTCCTACACTGTGCTAATTAGAAGAGATAATTTTCTGATATGTTATTTAATGTGACTCTGTGGGTCTCTAACATTCAACTGGAACTGGTTTCTCCTCCTCCTTATCTATGGTAAGGAGCATGGGAAGCTTCTTCGCTAACTTTTGGCCACACCTCTCAGATGCAGACATACTTTTGCTGAGCTTTGCTCTTGTCCCTCCTGCTCATTGGCCAGGACTGGGACTCCACCCCACAATCGCAGGGTGCCGTGTGGGCTCAGGAGGGAATGCTCCTGGTAATGCAGTTATGTCCTCACTTATGAAGGATAGAAAGAACAGGGGGTAAGGCAAGGAAATGAAATGTCAAACAGGAAAATGGCAAATGCTCTGGTAGGACTGGTGAAACCCACTGTGCTTTGGTAACTTGTGGCTACAGAACAGTAACATACAGGGGTCTTGTGTTACCTCTAGTATGCTGATGAAGGTTTCCCATGACTTCAGTTAGTTTATCCTGTGTATTTCAGTAGATACCTTCATGAACTTTTTCTTTTGGCTACTTTTTTCTCTTCAAGTGCAAGCTTGTCAGAACTTCTGGCAGAATTAGAACAAAACGCTTCCCTTATCCCTCCCTCTTAGAGACTTTCTAACACTTTGTGATTAAAGTAAGATTGAGGTACTGACCCGTGGCCCAGCTAGTCCAGTATCTATTGTCTGACAGTGGCCTCTGCTGGATTCTTCGGAGAAAATGGAAGCACCTACTTTATGCGTTGTGTTCAAGTAGCCTGTTTCTTTTCTCCTTCTCTCTTGTACCCCTCCTACTCCTCTCCCTACCCCCCCACCCCAGCATATTTTTCCTTGTGCTGCTGACTGATTTCTAAACATGAAGGCTGATTGCTTTTCCTGCAGTTTGTTGCATGCCATGCATTATTTTTTCTCTCAAACACTTCACATCTTCTGAAAACGAATACACAGAATTGATAAATAATTTAGATGCAGTTCTTTTTACTCTCCTCCCCCCATTCCTCCCTTATTATTATTGGTTTTTAAATTTTTCTCTATGAAGTTCCCTAGTTAGCTTAGTGTACATTGTTTAGGATTTCTTATGATATGTTTTTGAAACAGGGGGAAGAACCTGACGAGGACGATGCTTATCAGGTCTTGTCAACATTGAAGAGAATCACTGCTTTCCACAAGTAAGTAGAAGGCTGCAAATACGTGTCAGGGTCCATGTTACGTAATTTTGCATGTTCTTGTAGCTTCTGTTATAAAATTTGATAGCTCTAAGTTTTATGCAACTTGTGTTTGTTTTAGTCTGAAAGTTGGAGTGTCGTGTAGAACACATCACATCCATTGAATATAATAAGAAATACGAAACTGAAATCTTCTGTTTTGTTTTGGGGCTGCATGATGTGTGTGTGTGTGTGTATATGCATGTATGTATGAAAAACAAATATTAAAAAAAGTTAAGTTTTTAGCAATTATTAACATAAAATTTAATTACGGAAGTTATGTTTGTTTTACATTTCTGCTTCCTTTCTAATGCTTCCAGTGCGCATGACCTATCAAGATGGGATTTGTTTGGCTGCAACTACAAGTTATTGAAAACTGGCATTGAAAATGGAGACATGCCAGAACAGGTTTGTAACTAAGATCTGCTCTTTAGGAACAGCAGTAAATAGCTTTTGTGGCTGATTTTATTTATTTATTTATTTATTTATTTTAACTGACCTTTTTCATCTAATACGTTGTTTTCTTTTGGATTTCAGATTGTTATTCATGCATTGCAGTGCACTCATTATGTAATCCTTTGGCAGCTAGCAAAAATTACTGAAAGCAGTTCCACAAAGGTATGCCCTTTTCCAGATGTATTAGTAAACAAGCATTTTTCTGTACCTGTGGTGTCATCTGTCAGGAACTGTGATAGAATGGATTAAAAATCAGGGGTGTTTAATACAGAAACAGTTCTTCAGAATTCATCATTTAAGCAATGGAATGCTTGACATTTAAGTCGTACTATTTCTTTAAATTATGTTTTTATTATTGATGCATACTGTGTTTAAGTTGATAGAATTGTAAGTAGTTTTAGTAAAGAAACAGAATGCCTGTTAGTCTGGCACAGTAGTAGTGCTAAGGAGGAGAGGAAACCACCACTAACTCAGTAGTCTTACTACTCTGAGTAGTTTGAATTTGTTTGCAAACTGAAATATTGATGACAAATTTGTGAGAAATAAAATCTGTGAGGTAACAAGAGTTTGCACGCTGTCACAGTATACTGACTGCTCATGACATTGCAGTCATGCCTTGTTGCTTTTCACCAGTCCTTTAAATGTGTTAAATGAAGGCATGAAAAAGTTAAGCTACATTTGAAATTTCTTCCTGAAATAGAAAGAGAATCATTTCAGATTCTATCTGTAGTAATCTTGGAAAACAAAGCTCTGGCAAATGTTGTATTTCCAATTTCACTTCTGAAAATCTTGGAGGACGGATTGTGGTTTCTTGTGTCTACTAGATAGCACAGCTTGCAGAGAGTGATGAGGTGGTTTGCTTTGTGAAGTGCCTAATGAAAGGAAGATGGTTTTTGAAAGCCAGTTATTTTCTAACAGACTTGATGAGTTCCAAAGCATTTTGATGATCTTTTAAATGTTTTAAATTGTTAAAATAGGTGCATATATAGGTGATTTTAATAAAAGGTTGTGCTCTGAATGCCCATGAGCATTCCTTTTTTTGTGATAGCTTTCCACACCCCATAGGAATGGTGGATGTTGTTCTCTTACACCTGAAATTTACACTGTAGCTGCACTTTCTGTTATTGGGGTTACTGATAATGCATCCTTTTTCAGAGCTGGAACAAGAAAATCCTTGAGATGTGTTTTTGTAGGTTATTTTTTTTTCTAAATACTTTGCTATTGTTATAGTTAATTTAAGAAGAACATGTTGTGGACACCTGTCATAGTTTACTAGTGAGAAAAGAAACTACTCAGTAATAATTTACAATCAGTAAATAGTACTTTAAAATTAATAATTCGCTGTTACTATACCTTGTTTTTTTTAATGCTGAAGATGTATATATTTTTGCTCTTCTTGATTTTAGAATGTGATAGTGTGAGCATTGAGTAGATAACAGGAGTTGAGAAGCATGCTACGTAACTTGTGCTGACCTTTTTATTTTTTAGTAACAACATTTGTGTAAGATCACGATATCTTCTCTTTATATTTCCAGTCATGTTAGGATTTCATTAATCCAAAGAGTGATTGTGGCCTTACTGACTCAGTAATTAGAGTCCTTCAAATAAGAAGTTGGTCAACATATGCTGGCTAACGAGCTTAGCATCTTAACATGTGCAAAACAAGATGTCAGATACAAAGTGCATACCTACACTGTTGAGAACTCCTTAAGCAAGTGAAGGATTTGGAGGCTTTATTAGCTTATTCTTTAAGAGAAGCAGCACTCTGTATTTTTTGTAATAAGGATTAAGATTTTACTGAAAACCCAGAGACAGAAGCTGAACTAAATTTTGAGGAATTCTGTTGGAAATGAAGTTTCACTTGGCTGTTGTGCAGTAAAATGAAATTTCTCATACTGTTCAGCAGGAATGAAAAGAACTTACTTGAAAAAGTTCTTTTATTAATACTGTTTTCTGCTTCTGTATCGTAAGATCTGGTAAATTAAAGCTTTTATAACTGTAGTTCAGAAGTGAAACCTATTTTATTATATTTAACTGCTTGACTGCTGCCAGATATACCGGGTACAAACAAAAGTTCTGTTGACTTCTGTTCAATGTCAATGATACATAAACTGCAAAGACCTTGAAATGCAGACCCAGAATTGACTAAACGTATGTGCCTGAAGATTTTAGTTCTTCGACAAAAATGAACTACTAACTGCCTGCTCTTTGTGAACAGGGTGACTAAGTATGGGGATTTCCTTCATAATATAGGCTGCTGAAAATAAAAGCTATACAGGCAATTTGATTTTTATTAAAATTTCAAAGAATATTTTTGTATAAAGGAAAGAATTTTTCCTGTGTGTAGTTCTCTTAACATTGGTATAGCAGTGTGAATGGTAAATGTTGAGAGAAAAGGTTATACGTAGTGAAAGTGTTCTGAAAACATAGCAGAAGAGTCTTTGTTAATAAAAAAAAAAGTAAGCAGCTGCTGCTTTTCTTTCTCCTGCTGAGATTAAATGGCACGTTGTAGCAGTGTGTTACCTGTTTTCTTGAGGGAAGAGACCTGTTCTGTTTCTAGATTGCATGAAAGGTTTTTACATTTCTCAGGGGTATTCCTTCTTTGTCTGCTCCAATGCTGGTTCATAGTGTAAATTCCCCAGTTCTAACTGAGCTGGAATCTGTGTATAAGTAACTGAAGGACTCCAAATAAGCTGCATGTGCGTAACGATATTTGTGTCAGTTTGATGCTTACTTGCTCAAAATCAACTTCTATAGAAGTAGTAAAGCTACTTTTTAAAATTATTACTTATTTTCTTATGGAACGGAAAAAAAACCCCAGTCCTCATCTGACGCTGTGCTTTATCCCCGAGCAGTGAAATTAAAAAATAATCATCCCTTATAGTAGGTGTGTCTGTTGTAGTTGCAGCTACCTAATAGCCATCCTTTGGGGTGAATACACAGATCATTTAAAAAGAAAATGCACTCTGCTCTGAAGTTTTTGTTGCTGTTATTTTTTTTTTTTTTAAATAAAGAGCTCTGTGAATTTCATCCCGAATTCCATTTCTGCATTTAGTACACAGAGGATGACAAAATTGAGGAAATTGCTACTTGCTACTTTTGTTCCCGAGTTTAAGTAATGCGGTCGATTTTCACTGACAGCATATAAGGTGTATGGTGGATAGCTCTATGGACGTGCATACACTGCATGTGAATATGAAATTGAAAAAGCAAAACTCTTACGTTAAATCCTTTTCTTTAAAGGAGGATCTTCTACGTCTGAAGAAGCAGATGAGAGTGTTCTGTCAAATATGTCAACACTACCTGACCAATGTAAACACTGCTGTTAAGGAACAGGTGAGTGAGAACGTTAAGGTTTTCTAATACGATACTTTAAAAGTCATGTGAAAATATGAGCAAGAGAACCTTTTCAAGCGTATGTGAGAATGTGGGAGTGTCTAAGATGCTTGGCTTATTGCTCTTTCAGTCTGAATATTACACCCTGGACTGTATATTCCTGTATGAAATTTGCAAACTAACTTAAACTTGATTCTTTCTAGTAAGTTTAGCTAGCAGAAACTTTATTTAAGTATGGGGTTTTTTTTAATTACTGCTGTTGGGTTTTTTGGTTTGTTTTTTTGTTGTTGTTTTTTTTTTTTTTAATTACTGCTTTTACTTCATTTAAACAATGAGTGGGCAGATGCACTGTATGAACTTTTTAGTTTGCAATTCAGGTGGGAAAATTCCATCTCAGAAGTCTTGGTTGTCCTGACACGCATCTGTACTAGAACAGCTTGTGGATTCATAGACTCAGAGTTTGAAGGGATAGGAACAGCTGTATCGAGGACAGAAGTTATCTATTTCTTCTGTCTTCGAATGCTAGTATTCCCACATTTCAGCTATGGTGTGTATGTGCTCAAGTACTCAAGACTCACAAAGAAAACAGCTTTCCTTCTCTTACTCTAAACATGTGGGGCCATACCAGGGCATCTTCTCTTGTTGCTGAATACATAGCCCCAGGATTTTGTCTGTCTGGATCAGGAGAAAAAGGATGAATGGTTAACGTGCATGTGTTTATGGATGCATGCGTGCCCTGTAACCTGAGGGATTTCACTGTTGAGAGGCAGCATTTGTTTTTCTTGGTCTTCTGTTGATACACTTGCACAGTGGTCAGTTGTTAACAGTATTAGTTAAGAGAGAATCGGAGACCATTCTGTCAAGTGCTTAGAAGGCTCAGTAGCGCTCATAAAAGATGTGAATGGAACTTAAGATCTAAAGAATTGAGCCATTGAGTAAAGATACAGATATTGCTTCAGTTCCAATGAATTGCCTTTTTGTTTTATCAAGTCGGTCCTTCATACAGTTGTCTTTCATTGGGAAGAGTTTTTAGCAAAATTTAAGTCTGTAGATATCTCAGACATAAAGTATGTAGGTGTTTAATCCATGCAAGTAACGCCTATTACCAGGTAGGAGAGAAAAGTTCATGCTTTTGGAAGAAAAATACAGACATGGAGATGGGGGATTGGTTTTTATTTTTCTTGTATTTTGAATGGAATTGAGATATTGAGAAAGTACTTGCCTTGAATTCTTAGGGTAACTGGGTCAAAGAATGGGTTCAGCTGCAGGGACTGGGTGTCTTTTGTTCTGTGTTCAAATAGTTTTCCGGCCAGAACTTTCGTAGGAGTTTCAGGTTCCACTGAAGTACGTGGATTTCTTACAGCAGGATTAATTCTAAGTGAATGCTGTGAACAACATTCAAATGCTAAAACTTAAAATCAGGCCATCTCAGGATGAGGAAGAAACAAGCTTTCTTCTGGATATAGTTGTGATTTAAACAAATCACAAAAAAGCCAAGAGCTCTTTTTGCCACAAAAGGTAATGAAAGCCTTGTTAAGCTTGAAGTTGAAAATCTGGTCTGCTTTGTCACGCGAGTGCAGCTTTCCAACTCTCGCTGTAACAAGAATGTTTTCTTCCTGGAACTGAACAGTCATGTTCAAGGTCTGAGTTACCTTGTATCAAAATCACAAGGTGTAGAGTGTGAAAGTGTGAGTAGCAGAAATTACTGAATATCTCAGTAGGTCTACTTAAAAGACTGTGTAACTAAGGTGAATGCCCTCAACATTAGAATTGTCTCAGTTGTGTACCTCATGTAGGTGTTTTCCCCTTCTAATCCTACAAAAGTGGACTTCAAGAGGAATGTATTTATTTCCATGACAGAGAAAGTGATGGCATTTTCTTTGAGGAGTTTGAGAACAGATCTGTTCATTAAAGTGGAAGAGATTAGATTGATAGGTGCATCATGAAGCATTGTATTGTTCTGAACAGTGTCAGTTTAGGTACGGGTGTGTTCACACTTCTTGGGGATGTAGTACAGACATTTGCATCCTGTGTCAGATGGACAAGTTTGCCAGCAAAATGAAAGAGGTTGGTTCCTTTTTTGGAAGCAAGATGAACCTGAGGATCTGAAAGTGTTGAATGGCCTCAGTTGTGCTAGATGTTTTACCAATATGTATTTATTAACCCAGTTTTAAAAAGCAAAAACTGGACTATTCTGTGATCGTTGCCCCAAAGTTCTCAAGTGACCTCATGTAGCATTCTTCTAGCAGAAAGTTTTCAGGCTCCTCGTGTTTCATTCTTAAAATTCTTCGATATGTAGCTGTCTTTGTTCATGCAGCATCTTTATTTAGATACCCAATCTTCATACAGCTACCTCCTGTAAGGAGCTCTTCATGTTTTAACTTCCAGTTGGGCTCTTTAGTTGATTAGGACTTAAGAGGCCTGTGTGCGCCATTGGGATGAGTGGAAATGCTTTATTCTCTGTTTAAATAAATATAAATTAAAATCCACTTTCCAAACAAGTATTTACTAAGGTTTCTTTTGATAGGCTTTCACAATTCTGTGTGATGTGTTGATGATCTTCAGCCATCAGATTATGACAGGAGGACGTGACATGTTGGAACCACTTGTTTACACTCCTGATTCTTCACTGCAATCTGAGCTACTCAGTTTTATTTTAGATCATGTCTTCATTGATCAGGATGATGATAATAATAGTGCAGGTTGGTACAAAACTTACGTTTCCTTCATGTGATTTGCCCTTCTAATGAATTAATAAATACATTTGTTTGCCAGTGCTATTTTTTTTTCTTCTTCTGGCAGTGGTTATTGTGCGTGAGCGTGGAGATAGGTTTGACTTCTAAATGTCAGCAGACTGTTAAAGCATTTTTATGTTTTGGGCATGCATAAGATAATAATGACAAAAATTTTGTTTCATAGGCACCAGTATTATGTCAAGTATTATATCAAGTATTATATCAAGAAGAGAGACTTGTCAATAGGCACTAAAGCATGTGGCTGTCAGAACTGAGAAGTGATTTTTCTAAATCCTGACCACTGGCCCACATTGTCCTGTATTATACTTAAATTAGAAGTATTTAAACCCTGCAGTTTTCATGTTTCAAACTCTTTCCAGATGGACAGCAGGACGATGAAGCTAGTAAAATTGAAGCATTGCACAAAAGAAGAAATCTACTTGCAGCTTTCTGCAAACTCATTGTATATACTGTGGTGGAAATGAATACTGCTGCAGACATTTTCAAGCAATATATGAAGGTAAATCTGAATCTTAGTGGTGATACTTTTTAGAAGTATTAAAGTACAGAAACTGTTTTTTTAAAATGGTTATTTAATTTGTTCCTTGTGAGATAACTGCTTAAAAGTATGAGGTCTACAAAAACTCCAAAGCAGTTTGTAGGCCTAGTGAAGTTGTTCCTCCTTGATGGGAAAAATAGCTGAGTTGGTTTCACGGTTCCTATGTAGGCAGTAGGGAGGGAAGAAGCAAGCCTCCTAATTATTTTGTTTCTAGTAAATGTATTTTCTTAAGTATGTCTGTTTGATGGTCTATTTTTACTTCAGCTAGAAGTTTATCAAGCTTTTTAAGAATCTTCTCAGAGAGATAAACTTTGTCTGACTTCATGAAATAATTTAAGCTTGAATTTTTTGGAGGAGAAAAGAAAATTGATTTGCTAGTTTTCTTCCTTCCTTCCCTTCCTCCCCATTCCCCAGGAAGGAATGTGCTCTTGATGTCTGTTTCTGTCTTTGTTAAATATAAAATCCCTTCCTAGCTCCTGAGATTCACAGCTGCACAATGAGTTCTCATTTTGTGAACGTGTTAAAACTTTGCTCCTTAGTGATTACATTAAAAAAAAAATTAAAATCCGGGCAGCCTGCTTTTGCCTGAGTGCCCTACATATATTTTGAACCACTAAGTAACTAATTGGGTCTTCAGTGGACTTCAGATACTTGAGAAGATAAACAGGCAGCTGTCTTCAATGGAAAAATTGCTATGAAGTTTTCCATAAGTGCTTACATTAAGGAAAAAAAAAAAAAAAAAAAATCCCCTCCCCATCAGAGTCATAGTAGTTACTAAAAAGATTAGATTCTAATCTCATACCCTGAAGGTGGTGTACATGTGTCATTAACAAATGTGTCATGGCCTTGAAGTTAAATAGGTCATTCTACCTCTAAAGTGATACCAGTGACATTAAACCATAATGTCATATACAAGTATGAACGTGTTAGTATTTTTTTTCTTTTCAGAGTGTCCAAATTCTTCTTTCAAATGTAATGTTTTCAACTAAAATCCAAAGTTAACCTATTTTGTGTGATTTTTTTCCTAGTATTACAATGACTACGGTGATATTATTAAAGAAACAATGAGTAAAACAAGACAGATAGACAAAATCCAGTGTGCTAAAACACTTATTCTTAGCTTGCAGCAGGTAAGAATGATTTTCAATATTTAATGCATGAAATTCCATACAGTATATCACGTGTTGTTGCTTAATAGCTGGGGTGAGATATTAATGAAAAAACTCTTAGGAAAGGTAGGGAGAAATAGGCTCAGATCGAAACACATTTTGTGCAACTATTTGAAAAACTGGTGCAAGTTTTCTTGTGCTTACTAAATGTCCTACTGAAAAGTGTCTAGGAGAGCCCTGTACATACCAAATGTTGCCGCTGTGTGATACTTTGTTATTCTAAAACAACAGTTGAAGCCACAAATTCAGAAATGTGTTGTGAAATTTCTGGTTAACCTATTCATGAACAGATTAACAAGGCAAAACACTTCCATACTGTGTTGTGCTACGCTTCCCTACACTCTTTAAAACCAGTCTTAGTCATTCAGTATTTCTAATGTGTGGTAGGGATTTGAACTTAAATCATGTTTTACTGCTCTTTTCAGTAAATGAGCTTTTTTGAGAAATTCAGTCAGGAGTTGGATTCATCTGCTCACATTGAGCCATCTCCTTGAATCTTATTTACAGTATTGAGGAGATCAGATCAGTAAAACACGTCACTGCAAACCACTTTAATCCAATGTAAATCTTTGCTATTGTTGAAAGGACAAAGCGATCCCAATTTGTCCTCTTTCCCCACCCCTTTATTTGAGTACTAGAGTTCATGCAGTTGCATTAATCTAGTTGAGAATTATCCCCAAAAAATCCTTAATGAAGCCCCTAAACTGATTTATCCGTATGGATATTATTGGTGGTCCAGGAGAAGGATGAGACCTTTCTTTTTTGTAGCAGCGTGGTTTTAGCTGGTGGAAACTACAGCACAAAATACGCAACTGAAGCCTGTGTTCTTGTACAGGTTTTGCTGACTTTTCACTGGTTAGCAACTACTTGTGATACCAGGAAAATTCTACTGTTGTTAATCTTTTCTGCCTCATAAGCAGCCTACTCCATGTATTTCAAAGGGAAGACAGAGAAAGTAGATGTAAGAAGTACAATTTCATGCAAAATAGGAAGGCAGTTACATTACCCTAATAGGACAGTAAGAATGGTATTTAACAATATTTGGTACCTTCCAAATGTAAAAACACACAACCTACCCACCAAACAAATAAAAGCTGCTAAAGCCAAACTACCTTAAACATGTGAGCTAGCATTAAAATAGAAACTGAGCAGAGAAGAAATACTGAAAGTGATAGTGGATAAAGGGAATAACTGAGTTGGAATGAGCTGCAGCAACAAAAAGAACCCCATGCCGTTGTGGTCCAAAGTCAACTAAGTCTGCTTTTATTTTCTTCATTATTCTCGTTTATGGAAAATATACAAAAAATGAATTATGTAGCAGTAGTAGTTGGATAAATTGTCGTTAAAAAGCCATGTTAGAATTTAGCCCATTTGTTCCTGCCCTGTTAGTGTGCAGATCAGGGAATTGTAGATGTCCTGCTTAGGAAAGCACTGAAATCTGTTGTCTGACATACTTGGCTTGACGCAATCCGTGAAATGCGCACGTTGTCCAAGCTTATCTCAGACAAGAGGAGCCTTATCTTCACCTTCCTAAGCCTGCACGTTTGTCTTTCGGGTGCCAGGCTGTAAAAACATATTTTACTGAAACTTAACTTTATAAAGTTTGGTACAAAACTTGTCATAATCTTTTTTTAAAAATAAATTAAAATCTCCTTTTTCATTTCAAACAGCTTTTCAATGAAATGATTCAAGAAAATGGTTATAATTTTGACAGATCATCACCGACATTCAGCGGCATAAAGGAGCTTGCTCGACGTTTTGCTTTAACATTTGGACTGGATCAGTTGAAAACAAGAGAAGCTATTGCTATGTTACACAAGTAATTGTGTGCTTTGTATTACTTCCTCATTCGTAAACGCTTCTTGCCTAACATGATTAAAGTATTTTTCTTTAATGGTCTTAGTTTAATACAAACTGCATCAGCACTACAGATGTTAATTTTATATACCACCTATTTCCAGCTAAGGTGGTGACTGTGTTTCTGGCTGTGAATTAAACCCAAATGTTAAACAATGTTGCTGTTCTTTAGGATTGTTGTATAAGGCTGTAAATGATAGCAGTGTTGATGCTGTCATGAAAAAGCATTTTTAATATCTTGTTCATACAGTAAAAACTGATTCATGGAGTTGTCAGTGACAGTGATTTTTACCACTTGCCGAAAACTTGAAATGTGAGTTAGAAACATTAGGACAAGAAGAGTGCATCCATGTTCAAAGTATGAATTGTGTTCGCACCTTTTTTTTGCTAGAACATGGAAACACTGAATGGTTGCTTTCTTGATATAGGGAAAAAGTGTTCAGTGTTGATAGCACCCAGTGCTTAGAGCTTTTTCTACAGTTCATGCCTTATGTAACTTGTTTTTAATATTTTCTTAGGGATGGCATAGAATTTGCCTTTAAGGAGCCTAATCCACAAGGTGAGAGCCACCCACCTCTGAATTTGGCATTTCTTGATATTCTGAGTGAATTTTCCTCCAAACTTCTCAGACAAGACAAAAGAACAGTGTAAGTATTTCCTTGGCGTCTTTAGTATTTTTAATGATAACCATAAAAGGTGTGCATCTGCATGTGTGTGTGTTGCAGTAACCTAAAATAGAACCTCAGGAACGTAAATACAGCTTCACAGTGATGCAGATATAATCACAAAGGATAAATTGTATTTACTTTTGTTTTCTCTCTTCATGGTGGACAAACAGAAATCGTATTCTGAGTTTCTTATTACCAAGCTTTTTTGTTAAGTCAGTGAGGAGTCTTGGGTGATGATGTCAGTAGTTACTTATCTTGACCAAGTAACATCATGTTGTGGGTATTTTGCATCTTTCTAATTAATTTTTTCCATTTAAAGGTATGTTTACTTGGAGAAGTTTATGACCTTTCAGATGTCTCTACGAAGAGAAGATGTGTGGCTTCCTCTCATGTCCTACAGAAACTCTTTATTAGCTGGTGGAGATGATGATACTATGTCAGTAATTAGTGGAATTAGCAGTCGAGGATCTACAGTAAGAAATAAGAAAACAAAGCCAGCAACAGGGAAACGGAAAGTACCAGAAGGTAGAACTTCTCTCATTTTAAAGTTTACTAGGGCAGATACTCAGAAACAGTATTTATTGATCCCTATTTGTTAGCTTGAGTTGAATTCTCATACTTTAATGGTTTTTTGTTTGTTTGTTTGTTTGATTGCTTTTGTTTTTTTTTCTAAATAGAACATCTTTGTCTGCATTTTAGTGGAAAACCTTATCATCTGAGGAGTTTGAATAGAATTAACATTGAAGCACAAAAAGAAATAAAGGCTCTACATTGTATTAAGTTACAGAAAATGAAAATATTCTAGATACTAGCCAGGGCTTTGGGGGTCACATGTGAGAATTTGAGAACAAAAGTTAAAGAAATTGTTTCTCAGTAAGCAGGAAGTACATGCATTTGTTACATCTACACTTTCCATTTTAGACAAGTTTGAAAAGGTTTAATACCCAGTGTTTCCTTCTAGCTGAAGAAAGCAGCAGTAGTGACAGTATGTGGATGAACAGGGAGCAGACAATGCACACACCAGTCATGATGCAGACACCTCAGCTTACTTCCACAATAATGAGGGAGCCCAAGAGATTGCGACCTGAAGAGAATTATATGGGTGTCTATCCTATGCAGCCTGAACACCATCAAGCTCCACTTGATTACAAGTACGTAAACGTGTAGGTCTGCATTGTGTTAGTGTTCATACACAAAACAGTTTTTGTTTAAAATAGAATAATGGTCTTTTTAAGCACGCAAGTAACGTGGATGTTGGCTCAAAGGCAACAGGAAGAAGCCGCACGACAACAACAGGAGAGGGCAGCGATGAACTACGTCAAGCTGAGAACCAACTTGCAACATGCTATGTGAGTGAGAGTGAAATGTAATTATGGTAGTTTGGGAAGAGTGTATTAAACACAGTGTTACTGTTACATATCTTTAGAAGGGCGCGTGATCTTCAGTAGTATTTCTCTGCCTGTGCCGTATTTATATTTGACCTAAAATTGACATAAAAGCTGAGAGTAGTCCTGTAGAACTAGATGTCTGGTTGCATAGATTGATTGCCATGCAGGTCTTCTGTAGAACTTCCCAACATAGACAGACATTCCTTCTTGCCTTGTCATAAGGCATGGGAGAAAAGAACTAGTTCATTTCTCTGTTGAGCATGAGTACTTTCATGGAAATTTCTGAATTAGATGTAGTTTTGAGCTGCTTTTTGATTTCTCCAGTTTCTCAGTACCCATTTGGTGTAGTCCCACAGAATTTACTCTATTGGAATCTTCTGGCTGGTTGAATAATTCCTTTAATAGTAGTTAGAAAGATATTAAGTAATTCAGTAAATGTCTAACAGAATTGTCATTTATTGGTAGCTTTTTACTGAACATCAACATTTTAAGTATTCATATAAAGCTTAAGTGCTAAGCAGTATGCTTTTTCTTTTCTGTTTCAGTCGGCGTGGCACAAGTCTAATGGAAGATGATGAAGAGCCAATTGTTGAAGATGTGATGATGTCATCAGAAGGGCGAATTGAAGATCTCAATGAAGGCATGGATTTTGACACCATGGACATAGACCTAGTAAGAAACTTACTCGTCCTTTTAGTTTGGTTTAGATTTGGGTTTCTGCTTTTAAAGTAAGGAGGCTGGAATCAAAGTTTCCTTTTGGTGAAACAAAATAATTGATGTTAATCTCTGCATTCTTAAATGGCCGTGCCACTGCCTGCATGCGTATTCCATTTTATTTCAAACTGCCACACAGAAATCAAACACGTAATAACAACGTAAGAAAATCTATGCCTCATAGTTTCTTATCCCTTAAGACTTAGCTTCATTTATTACAGTTGAAATACTCCGTATGTATGTTCTGAAATTACTGTTAAGGTGTTCATTTTCTTACTTTCTGTAGCCACCATCAAAGAACAGGAGAGAAAGAACGGAGCTAAAACCAGATTTCTTTGACCCCGCTTCGATCATGGATGAATCGGTAGGTTAACTTACGTAAGAGGAAAATAATATTAAATCAGTCTTAAGGTTACAACACTTTCTTACTTCAAGTTTTAAATGGGAAGAATGCAATCTTTACACTGTCTTCAGTAGCTCATTTTGGCAGACTGGAACAGCTGACGAAATACTTTTTGCTGTAATTCAGCTTTATAACTTCTGAGGTATTTACAAGTTTATAGGATTTTTGTTCTTATTACTTTACCTGTAGCTATGTCAAATTCAGAAGCCTTTATATCTGAGAAAAAATGCAGCAGTTAGTAGAGCTTAAAATAAAATAGAAACGACGAAAGCCTGCATACACAATATTAAAGCAACTTTCCTGTTACGATGAACTTAGTTGAGTGACTCTGATGGCATTACCAATTGTCAGTGTTGGATTGTTTGGGATTTTTTAAATTGCCATATTAACTTTTACTCATAAGTAAGATAACGAAGAAAATAAATAGAGACAATACAGATACATGTTTATGGAGATGAGAGGTATTTTTTCTTTCCGTATGAAGTTTTAGGTCCAAAACATCCGAAGTCTGTAGTTTCTGCTTGCAGTTGCCCTTTTTTCCGCCTTGATAAATCTGCAGTCTCTATTCTCTTTTAAAAAACTGCATGAGGGATTCCTTCTGTCTTGAACCACTTGTAATGTATGCAGCCATTTTTGACCTTGTGTAGCTGGTACAAAATTACACTGGAAATAACAAGCTGCAGCAACCCAGCAGAGGACAGTACAGCAAGGCTTCCTGGGAATCTTGGACAGCTTGGTGGAATTTGGAAGACGGTTACATATTTTTACAGTATTGTTGCAGCGTGAACCTGTTCTTGTTATGAGAGAAAAAAAAGTCTTAAATACTGTTTTAAATGCAAATCCATATATTTTGTGCTAGTGCTAATGAATCAGATTAGGTTGTGCATCTAGCTGTTGTGTGTTCTGTTCTTGAAGTAACACCCAAAAAGTTAATCAGTTTTCTGACTTCTTGTTTTAGAATAGTTCGTCCTTTCCTCTTCTTAATTTTGGTTCATTGATCTGTGAAATACCAGTCATTTTTATTCTGACAACACTGAAAATTTGGTCTTCTGTGGGTGTATCTCACTCAATTTCAGTACACTTTCAGCTTTTCAGTTTTAAAAATGAAGAGTAGGTTTAATCTGTTCACTGTTAGCTAGTTTTCGTCCCTGTTACTTTATTTCCCATTCGTTTTACCATCATCCCATGTAAGCCCAAGATTTGCTAGGCTCTCCTCAGTTGCAGTTTGGCAGCGTCGCCACATGATGGCAGCCAGCTACAGCCTTATTGCTCTGCAAGCTTTTGTAGTCGGTTCTGAGGCTCCAGCAGTGTCCTGTCTCTCTGTGCCAGAAGAAGCTGTAGTCTGTTTCCCTGCAAGGAGGGAGAAGTGACATATTGAAATAAGTCGGTGCAGTCAAGGGGACATGATTTAGCAATGCTCCCTCCCAGTTGGAACACAGGAAGAATGGTTGACCTGGAACCAGGGCTGCATAAAACAGCTGCATCACAGAGGAGAGCTGCTCTTTAGCATAAGCACCACCTAAATGAATTTAACTGCCTAGATGGGAAAGTTCCATTAATACTAAGAATAATTCGTCTTAAAGTAGAGCTATAATTGATCACTGGGTATTTTAACTGTTTAAAAACCAACCACCCAAACCAAACTCTATTAATAAAGTTACTTGTTTTTATTCATATGAATTTTTCCACAGAGTTGTTGCACATGTTTCTAATAGACATACTGCATCTAACATATTTGGATTTGCATGTTTTATGGTTGGCATTTTAGTCTATCTTCTCAGTTTTTTATGTCTGGTTATTACTGGCACCAGTGGCACTTGCATCTTAGTGCTCTGTATTTGTAGGATGCATCTAAAGCGAGTTCAATGCCAAGAACAGTAAAAATTGGTTTGGAAACAGATAGATGAGAACAGTGGTGTTGAAGGTCCAGGAGAATTACTCACATCTCCATGGATCTTACTGACATAGAGAGTTCTACAAACCTGGGACAGTCACAAGAACTGGAATCTTCTTTTTTTGACGTATCAGTGAGGATACATGCTTTCATTGGCACAGAAAATAATGTGGCTTGCTCCCACATGGGAAGTGGAACCTGATTCTTTGTTTCTGGAAAGCTTTCCATTTAATCATGTGATGTTCTGAAGGACAGTGCTTTTAATTCTAGCTATTTATGGGAGTTCTGTTTTGTTTTGATTTTTCACTCTTTTCCTGGCAGAAACGATGTGTTCAGTACGAAACATGAGGCTGGCATCCCGGCTTGCTACTGCAAGCTGACCTGTGGTCAGGAACACGGGCACAGCAGCAGCCAGCATGTGGAGTATTTTATCTCAGGCTTAGTTGTTAGGAACTGCATACTTGGTTTCAGGTTAAGGCCTATGGAATTGCCATTGTCAAACAAGTCTAGATTAGGCAACTAATTAAAAATGACTTTGTGATTATTATCTAAAGTAATTAAAGCACAGTTTTTATCGCATTCCTTCCGAATCTAGTTTGTTTCAGGCACGGGGAAAAAAATTTCTATTGAATGAGGAGCCCTTTCCATATTATGACATGAATCAGAAGTGTGGTAAATTTGGTTTGGAGGAAAAATAAACTTATAATGCCTTAACATATCTTGAAGTGTCTTAATCTTAAATCATATATTAATTGCTTTGCTTTTGTTAAATGTGTAGTAGACTACAAATTGACACCGTTTCTAACTTTTTTTTTAGGTTCTTGGGGTGTCAATGTTTTAATACCAGAACAGCAAATAAATCAGTGGTGAAGTCATTTTCTAAGTGGAAGAGGAAGTTTTTCAATACAAAATTGTGGTAGATACAGTGAAATTCTGAACAGATTTTTCTCTAAGGAGAATGACATGCTTTCAAGATCAAGTGCATTGAAGGGGCAGTTTTGTTTGCCTGGAAAAAAAAAAAAAAAAGAAAAAAAAAAGAAATGTAAAGGACAAGTAAACAATTTGAGGATAAGCTACACTTTTTGTTGGAAAAATCAATATTTTATTTATGTGCTATCAGTTTATTTCCGGATCACAAGAAGTATTCCCTCTTAGTTTTAACCTAACAGTCTGAGAGGTGTTTGGTACAGATTTGAGCTCCTCTCTTCATACATTTGCTGGCTATACTAAATAACCGCGAGCTCTGCTGGATTGCCGTTTACATCCACGAGGTGAAATAATAGTTGGATTGATTTTCTTACGGTGATAGAACCAGAAGAGTGTCAGTATTTTAAATTAAACGCAAACTTCAGCAAGAGAATGTTTGTATGGATTATGAAAACATGTGGAGCAGAATTATAACCGCTTTTTGATCTAAAACACTCTTTTCTTCCAAAAGCTTCATGCTAGCCTTCTCAGAAAGGTCCAGAAACTACGAGTGACCAGAACGTAACAGGTCTCAGTCATGCTTGCCCATTTCCAACCCTGAAAGTTTGCTTGTCCTTTAAGAAAAATGTAATGTTGTGAAATTCCTTCCAGTAGTGCCACTGTATTTTGTCTCCAAATAAAAGAAGCTTATTGTAGTATGTTTGCAGAAAAATTCTAAACAAAAATTATACAGCTTATTAGAGTGTGGGAATAGGGATCTAAATTTTAAATAAAATTATATATATATATAAATTGGTGCTGATTTTATAATTGCGCAGTTTGTTTAGTTTTTTCTTACTTTTAAATTCCAACTTAAAATTATGAGGTTTCAGAAATATATTGAAAGTTTAACAATGTTTAAAAATAGAAGAGCATGAGAACTCATGCTTTAAAAATGATTTTTAAATTTGTATTTTATATTGTTTTATCTATCTGTCTTTGCAAGCAGTCTTCAGGTTAAAGATACTTCTAACAGGTTACAGTACATTTCCTCTGTATGTAAATTAGATTGGATAATAGAAATTCATAAACAACCCATAATCTTCTTTGAAAGCTAAGCTTTAAACTTCATTTTGTGTCCATTCACAAATAAATTAAATTTGGTCTAAAACAGAGAGTGGATTTATGCCATTTTGACATCGACTCATTTTGCAAGGCTTAGGCAGCTAGACATCATTTTAAAGGAAATATTAACTTATATTACATATGTATATTTTTTGTCAGTTGTCTCTCGGTTCTCAAGGTATATTATTTTAATCATTCCATGCCTTAATACGCTTGCAATACAAGGATCTCCCCGAATGGGTGAACACAAAAAGGCTTCCTGTTTTTAGACTTGGAAATTAAACATTCGGCTGTGGTAGCCAAAAACCATAGGTTATCTAAAGGATCACGATAAAATATAATTATTTTACTAAATCACGGGATAACGACAAACTCGAAACTAGATCTGCCTAACTCATTTTACATAAATAAATACTCATGTCTAAAAGTACTGCCTATATTGTTTTTCACACCACTGCATTTAATAGAACTGCTGAGAGGACTGTATATATGATTTTAAACTTAAGTTGATTTTTCTTACTCTTGAAGGAGTGTTTCTTTGTGAAAGCAGTTCTTACAGCTTTGTTTTCAACCAGCTAAAAATGTTTTATATATTTACCTTAACCTGTTGTCCTCCACATTCTATTGTCCTAATTGTACTGTTTTCTGATTTGTATTTATGTCTTGAGACAGTAACTTTTTGAATAAAAATAAACCTGCAGTATGTTGTATGTTTGATCTTTTTAAATCGGGGATAGGGGAGGACGGTGAAGAGAGGGGAACGAGTAATGCAAATGTTATGTTTATAGAAATCGGAATCTTTTTCCATGTCTTTTAAGTGTTTGTCTCAGAGTTGGGATAATGTATGGAAAACTGCACTGTTTTATATTTGTAATAAATTGTACAAGTTTTTAAAATGTGAATAAAGCACTAATTGGGTTAATAATTTAAAGTAGAAAAGTTATGCAATCATGATTGTTTGAAATATGCTTTGAGTTCAACTTGTTAAAAGAATTAGCGGTGTAAATACAGAGCGAGCTTTTCCAGAGGTTAGTACCTGCAAATAAAATTTTTAACATTTGTATAGAACTTTTACATGCCAAGAAATTGATGGTTAATTATTTTTGTGTTACATTTTTTAAAGACGTACCGATAGCCTTTGTGCTCCTTTCTTTTTCCTCCGACCTTTTACCTGACGTTACTCAGAATGCTTTTGATTCTGATACTGTCCGTAGCCAAATGGGGCCGTTGGGTAACATCGGCTGAAACGTGGCTGACTGTATATACTGCTTTCCAGTCCTTCTATGTATCATGCACCTGATAAACGTTGTCAGCTTAACTGGCAAGACAACACAGAGGCGAGGGGAGAAAGCTCCTTTCTGGTAGAAGCCCTTAAGGGATTCCTTGTGAAATCTTACTGATAGTACTTCTCATCCCTGCTAGTGTAACGGGATGGGCTTTTCTGCTTCCTCACTACAAGTGTTCATTCCTGGCTAAATCTTGCTGCAAGTTCAATAATAATATCTCGTGGAAAATGGTTTTAGTAGGTCTAAGTTGGTAACGCAAGGAAAGTACCTTCACTGTTCAATGTACAGTCTGTTCTAGTGGGAGCTTTTTGGTACAGTTGCCTGTAAATGAAAGAAACCTGACTTTTGAAAGGATATGTGATAAAAATGTAGAGAATAACAAACGCTTCAAAGAAAATAAAGGCTGTCCTCTGATTTACTGAAGAGGCCACAGAGAAGGTATTGACACTGAATGAAACTGAAAGGAAATAGTCATCAGATACTCTGTAAAAAAGTATTTCCTGATATTAAACAACCAAAGACAATATGTAAGAAGCTCATGATTGCTGTTGTTTTTTCTTCCCCCCTTTGGATGATGCGTTCCTGATTCATATAGCTTGTTTTAGGGTCAGTAAATTCACTTCTCTAATCTTGCTTTAACTAGGCAGTTGCCACATCAAATTATTACTCTTCTCTGTTTTTCAGATTACACGTGCACTTGTCATAGCACACAGATTCACAGTCCCGGTACTGCTAGCTTCCTACTCATAAAACACTTAATGCTTGTTTAGAGATTGACTGCTTTTTGATCCTTAGCTACTCGACTTTGTTTTGCAGTGGCCTGATTAATGTTACGGCATACTTTGTTCATTGAAGCATTCATTAAAACTGACAATTTTTGCTTCAGAATTCCGACAAAGTACAAATTGGCTCCTTAAAAACACTGCTTAAATGTTTTGACTGCTTTAGTTTAATTTTAGTTCAGATTTGCATGGATGCCCCGTCCCTGGAGACACCCAAGGTCAGGCTGGACCAGGCTCTGGGCGCCTGCTGGAGCTGTGGGCGTCACTGCTCATTGGAGGGGGTTAGACCAGATAAGTCCCTTCCAACTCTAAGGATTCTATGATTCTTTGACTCTGTTACAATGAATTTAAGATACTGAATGGCTTATGCCATTCCTTGTTGTTCGTAATTGTAGGTGCAACTCTTAGTCTGATATTGATGTCCAAAAAGAGTCATTTCTTTAGAGGAGGGAGAGGGTGCATGGTTGAAAAATGTAGTAATGCAGGACAGTATTAGTAGTTCTATGCAAAAAAAAACAAAACAATTTGTATTCACCATGCTTGTCATTTGCCTCTGCTGTCTTTCATGCTGCTGAGCTTTCCTGAATTTCTTAGAGTAAATCTTAATGTTTACATATATAAAAATAAACATGCGTTTTAACAACTGAACTTAATGCTTGTCATAGATTTTGGTAGATGAGTGCTTTCCAACTAGAGATTTGGTTGCTTTATTGGTGTGGTTTTTGTAGTTATTGCCAGGATTTGTAGGTGGAAATCATGGTATTGTTACAGAGTTATGAAGCTCCGTGTCCCTCAAATTACCCAAAGCATGTTAAATTGGTGTTTTGGTATCTGTCTGCCAGAACCCCACATTAAAACTATTATCATTTTAGAGAATATGTTCACTTCTTTGTGATAGAACCATGAGCTGCACTTCCAGTTTTGCAAGTGAAATTTGCGTTCAGCTCATAACAAGTTGAATTCTGCACTTTGAAATAAGGTTTGTTAAGCTGTGTATCAAAATATTAAATCCTCTAAGGGTTCCCTCAAATAAGGAGGTGTGAAGTCAGTAATTGCTTCCCATTCAAGCGTTCAGGTTATAAAGTGAAGGGTTTAGAGGAAGCGCTTAGTTAGTGTGGTGCCCTGGGCAGGGCCAGCATCCGCTCAGTGCGGGTTGGGTGGACACACCTGGAGTGCTTCGGCAGAAGTGACACATTCCACATTTCCATTTTGTGAGAGCATCTTTGAGAACGCTTTGTGCTGGATGCTATCGCTGTAATGTATTTCTCATATGTTCAGTGGGGACGACGCACTTGTGCTTGCTTAGCCCTTCTCTAGGTGGTTTGTTCAGTCCCTCTGGACTTCAGCACTTCTCTACCTGCCATGCTTTTACCTCTGCCTGCAACAGCTGTCAATGGGCAGCAGTTGGCTGGGCTCGGTGCAGGCCCTGCACCGTGGCTAACGCAGCTCCACGTTGGGCTGGGTTGACTCAGGGTGCTGGGATTCCATCACAGCCTTCTGATATTGCACTGCCAGCCTGAGTGCCGAATAGCATGCTCAGAGGTGGAGTGCTGTTGGAGCTCCACATGGCAGCTCTAGTTAGGTGCTGCACCGTATGGCTGTTCCAGGAAGCCATGCAATTTGCCTCCGCTTTTTAAATAGCAGTTAAACCACAGTTCTTGAGTGACATATGTGCAGATCTTGTATTAGCACACTCTTCACGGGTTTATATTCTGTTTTCTTCATTTTAGACTGTTGAACTCCAGCAACAGCAAAAATGCTAACCACATCCACTTGTTTTTGTTATCGTGCCCAAAAGCGCTTTGAGACACGCTGTATCTTATATCTAGTGTGTTCTTTGTGCTTTTCAGCTTAAAATACTGAGCTATCTTTTACATACCTGATCTGGAGTATCACCTGACAAAACCTGTCTTTCCATGACTTCTGGTGCTGGCATATGGTCTGCATCTTGAAAAACAGATTCTCTTTTTGCAATTTTTTTTTTTCTTTTTTTTCTTTTCATGAGCTCTCCCACTGCAGCCAGGAATGGCGGTGCGTCGTGAACCCGGGTTGGATCAGGGAGGTGGCTTTGTCAGTGGAACTCTTGTTGTTTTCGTTCTGTTGGAGGTACTGGGGGGGGGGAGGGTTACGGTTTAAGGACAGAGCATGTAAATGCTGGTAGCTGGAGAAGCCTGTGTGTTTGGGCTATCAGGAGCTTGTTTGGGAACATTTCATTTTTCTTGCTCATTTCAGTATCTTGTACTTGGCGAAAGCAGCTTGTTTGAAGTGCCATGAAGCTAAAAGGAACAGATGCTCTACTTAAAGTTGCTTTCATTACAAATTCTTGTTTTTTAACCTTGCAACGCTTCATCTTGCACTTCAGAGTGACTTGTAACTTGCGCAGTTCTCAGGCTCACCTGAGCTGGGTGTGTGGATCTGACAAGAAGCAGCACTGTATACAGCAGTGAGAGTACTAAGGAGGGGATTTCAGCTATTTGCATTACCTTCCTTTCTCTAGGATTTGTGTTGCGTTTACCAAAGAGAACATCTTGTTTATGTTTACTGTGTTGTGCTGCTGTTTTGTCACAGGTTATGACAGATGCATGGGTACTGTGGATTTACAGTGTAGAAGTGTCATCTCTTCGTATGCTTTTGCCTTAGTCTGCAGTATTAGATCTGGGTCGCACTCCATTATTAATAGTGAAAAGATTTGTCATTTAGTCGTTTGCTGAATCCCTGCCTCCGAGGAAGTTTATATATAATATATAATATATAATCTCTTATTCATATAACAGCAAGGGATGGTGTGTGGTATGATCTTTGTCATTGGAAACTAATGGGGTGGTCAGCATGAGCTGGGCAAATACAGGCAGCTCTCACCTGTTGGCACAGTGAGGTAATTCATTTTTCATCAGAAAACATTATGGACAAATAAAGCTGGTTGGTTCTGGGTCAGGACTTTCAGACCGTGGTATTCCAGGAATAAAAAAGACAGGTTTGCTGCATTAGCACAAGGTATGCCTCCTACCCGTGCAGGGGGAGAGGAGTGGGGATGCTTCTACTGGTGATGTTTTACCTGAGATCTCATCCAAAATCTTAAAGAGTAAAGTAGTTCTAACTCATTCCAGCCTGTTTTTGAAGTCCTCTTGCTTGAAGTGTCCCTGTTCTGTTCTCTCCTTCCAGCACGAATGTAGAAAGGCCCTCTTCTTCCTCTCCTAAAGCAGTGCTGTAGCGATGGCAAGTGGGCAGAAGCATTCCTCTTGGGGTACTCAAGTGATGGGCATGCAGGGGAATCTGCTTTATCAAATTGTCCTCTTGAACCTGCATGCATACAGCAAAAGGATTATTTCCTGAATTTAAGAACAGCAATTCTTCTAATGAGAAACTTTTCCCTTATGATTTTAAGGTACAGAGGACCATGCATGCTGCAAGAATTAGGTCTGACAGGTTGGGGGAGCTGAGGCTTTCAAGGCAGATGCCTGTCATCGAGTAAACTGATGCACTTGGTACAGCTGATTACAAAGAGTTCTGCTCTCAGAAGAGGATGCTAGCAATTATGCAAAGTGAAGCTCAAGTTAGTAATACCACGCAGCTCAAATCACTCCAAGGGTATTCTCAGAAGTGACTTGCAGCTCTTGCAAAAGTCAATGGAAAGTCTTAATTCTGCTTGCATTCTAGTACCATGGTGCTCGGGGCTGAGATTCACATGGCTCTTAGCATTGGATATGGATAAATAATTTGTGGTAATGTATTCATTCAAATTGGCTTCTTTGATTTGTTCAGGAACCAGGTGATTTTTCAGTTATTTCTGATAGGACTGTCCATTGCTGAGCTTCACAGATTTATTTTCCTGCAACCCTTCTGAAATATGGGAAGCTTTCCTAGTTAGCCTTGGTCCATATTGTGGTGGGGATGGTTTTGCTGTCTTCATATCCTGTTTAGAGAGCCAGGGCTTTTTAATGATGTTTCAGTACAGCTCATAGTATGTAACACATCACTGACTGAAGGTAACATTCATATTAGCGTGCAGCAGCTTTAGAGCTTTAAGACAGCCCCTGGTTTCCAGCCGGAAATATGAAAAGCTGCAAGCAGTTTGCAACGTCCAAGATGTTTGTTACAACATCCAAAATGTATGTTACACCATCCAGCCAGCTCATTTTTAGTAAGACTGAAGAACCATTGGTTGAAAAAGGGCTTTGCAGGTCATCTAGCCCAGCGTCCTGTGGAAGCTGTGTGTCACCTACGCCTCTTGACACCAACCTAACTGGAGCAGCTCTTCCATAGCTGAGCCCTCAGTCCCCTCAGTTGGTGGCCGTATTTAGGTTCAACTAAGTCTCAGCAGGCGTTCTAAGAATTTCAAGGCAAATATATATTGTACTTACATCATATTAATACATGACTGCTTTAAGGGAGTATTTAACATTCTGGCTGTGCTCGCTCAGTCGCTTGGTCTCACGCAGAGGGTTGCTGTGGGGGATGAGCCGGCAGGTGCAGCCCCACACGGGTGGGTTGGATATTCCAGGCTGGAGCTGCTGCATCCTTCTGGAGCCACCCTCTGTGGTTCGTGGCTATTGGAGCCTTAGATAAGTTGCACCTTCTGTCTGAAAATGAGTTAATTGCTCCATTTAAATGGGCCAAATTCTGTATCTCAGGAGAATATTCGTATGTTAGGAAAATATTGAATTACAGAAGCCTTTAATGGAAATAAAGAGCCAGTGGAGCATAAAGATAAAACAGGAGATGATTGCGCAATGATAGCCGGTGAGAAATGTGAGAGCAGGTTGTATTTGTCAGTGCTGTTAGGATGTGATCTGCGGGTGTGCAGGCTGAGACATGCAACGGGAAATGCTGAAGTGCTGCACTGTTGTTGTGGTGAGGACATGGGTACTTACACAAGAGGCAGGGGCAGGTCAGTGGTGGTCAGCTTCTGGGGAGGGGGACTTCAGAGTTCTTCTCATATCTGGGGAAGAGAATAGTTTCTGTTCAGGCTTAAGTGCAACAGAAATACAGCTAGCTTCATTCTAGGACCCAAAATAGCAGAGGTGTGAGTGGTGGTGTGTTACACTGTGCAGGTGTCCTGTATCTCTCCCCTTGTAGATCCTCCAGCTGCCTGATAGATGCCTGTGCTTCCACACCGTAAAATGTTTGCTGCAGGACTGTGGTGGGCTTGCTAGGTTTCAGGAGATGCACGGACATCAGAATGGTTCTTTTATGAGACTCAAACCAACTGTTTAATTCTGCGTTCACCGTAATGCCTTCTGGGGGAATATTTGGGCTTATTTCACATCCTTACAGACATGCATTGTTTTGGTCAGCTGTTCTCGAATGCTGCCTAAGCTGGTTATTCCATTTCCATCATAGCTCCCACTTGTTCTTCTCCCTGTGCAGCAGGCATTTAGTACAGAAGCCAGGCAGAAGCCAGTCAAATCCAACTGCCGCTGTTTTCCCTGAATTTACTTTATCTCAAAGTCTCTTTTCCAAATAGACTTGCTGCAGCTGCCCAGCTTTTCAGCCTGCAAGATCCTGGATTTACCTTTTGGCCGCTCTGTGCCCACCTGCTCCTGCAGCCAGCACCCACAGCCCCAGCAAGGCGTCTCTGGGCAGTGCAGAGCATTTCGATAAGAAATGCCCAGCAAACACTAAAAACAGTAACACGATCTGGCTGCTGCTGAGTGCTAGCTGGTGAAATACAATACACAGGTGTATTGTTTCACTGATAACAGTAAATCAGATCATTTCAGTGTATGGATGAAATCAGCAGCATCTCCCAAGTGCTGCTGTCCACTCTTTACTGCATAACCTTTTATTCCCTAAAAAATTGTTACAGTTTCTTAACTCATTTGCACAGTTGTTGAACGTGCTCTTGGCTTATAGAAAAATTCTAAAAGTGTGATATATATATTTATATTAATTTGAATAGTTTTAAACTGGAATGTATGTGACTTCACATTCAGCTCCTTGGCTGCTGTCGGGACCAAACAGATGCAGCTCCTGACCCAGGCAGGTCTGATCAGTTGCATTTAAAAGAATTTAGCACCTGTCAAGTTGAGCAGGTTTTCCATTAGATAATGAATGTTTCTGTCTCCGCCTCCTTTCAGTAGTAGTTGAAGTGACTTTGGTGCTATGCATGGATTTGTCCTAATCCAGGCTCCTCTTCCTGTCATTGAGGCATTACTGCAGAAATGTTGAGGGAAGCCAGAGCACAACTGTCTCTTTCTTGAGCAACAGTCACACAACTCAAGCCCATATTGAGTTATTTTCCTTGGCCTCTATCTGACCAACACACGTTTGGCTGCACAAGCCTGGCTGATGCTTCATGGCCTCTGTGATGCGAGGCAGCGTGGACTGAGCTGGTGGTGTCCCTGGGGAGGTGGTGTTCCTGTGTCTGCTGGGGAGGTGGGTTTGGGCTGAGAGGCTGCGGGAGGGCTTTGCTGGAGAGGGGGACACAACACTGATGAGCTGTGGTGGGACAGCAGTGAGTGTCCTCACAGCAGGGACTGAGTCCCATGAGTCCCTGAGGAGGATGCTGAGGGGGAGGGTGGCACACCTGGGAGGTGGGGGCACCCCTCTTGTGTCCGTGTGTGCAGTGCGCTGGGAAAGGCTCACTCCGGGAGATCCCTACAGGTGAGTTTTCACCACCCCAGTCCAAAGGTGAATTTTAGGAAAAACGGGCTCCTCTGTCCCTGAAGTTGCTTAACAGAAGGCCGAGCTGTGGGAAGCACAGAGCAGGTGTCCAACTTTCATATGTCTTCTCGGGTGCCAGGATGGTGTCTAAGCAGTTTGACAGATTTGCTTAAATTATTACTGTGTATTGCAGCATTAGTCAAATCTGTGATTCTCTACAAGGCTGATGGAAGCCACATGCAGCCTCTCACCTAGGTGGTTTCCTAATCACCTCTTACAGCGCATCACAAAAGACCACTTTGTGCAGCTTCTGAAAGCTTACGTGCAAATCAGCCTTCATCTTTAACAAGTGCCACATATGTGCATCTGAATAACGCCATGTCTCTCGGCTAGGCTGCATATTTGGCTTTCAGTTCCCCATGTACAGGCACCTGCTTACAGAAGTGGTAACCTGTAGTGGTTGGAGGGGTCTTTAAAGGTCCCTTCCGGCTCAGTCCTTTCTGATGACCGGATGGGTCAGGTGAGGACAGATGGACGCAATGCAGGGGCTGGGGGAAGGCAGCAGCTTCCCTGCCCAACCACCTGGGTTCATTGACAAGTCCTTGGAATCCTCTTTGCTGCCTTCCAGTGGGACTCTGTGTATATCCTACATAAATAAATGCAGTGAGGGGCCTGAAGGGTTGTGCAGTGCATCCAACTATGGAGGACATGTTGGGGCTGTAGGGCAAGCTGTGGTCTTGGCAGTGTGCGCAAAGGTGTGGCATGGGCTGGGGTCTTGTCTGGACATCTGGGGGGACCTGGGAGTGAAGGAGAAGAGAGATGGGAACCAGTGGTGGAGAGAGGATGAGATATGGGTTGGGAAAAAAACACACCATGGAGTGCAGGGAAACAAGGGAATTGTGTTAGTATCAGCCAAGAGATTTAGCTGGCGTTTCAGTGGAGGTGCACATCTCAGGAAAAGGAGCCCTTAAGGAAAATGACTCGTGTGCAGGGATGCTGCACCCTCTAGGCCGCTTCATCCAGCAGGGAAGGCTGTGGTAGTCCTTCCTGACAGCTCCAGGGGCAGAGAGGAGTGTGTTTCAGTTGAAAAAGCATTTTCCAGGCATAGAACACTCCATCCTTCTCTCGGCTACTTGAATAAATGATGGTTTTTCTGGTGCAGTAATCCCACTGCATCTTTGAGATTGAATTGAAGTGGTCTGAGCTGGCTCACACGCTTAAAAAAACAAAGAAAAAAAAAACCATTTATTTCTCTAAATTTATAAATATATCTGAATGTCTGCATTTCTGTTTCAAATGGTGTTCAAAGCAGCCGGCTGCAGCGGCGGTAATTTGTGGGCGATAGCTGCGTTTCATCTCTCATTGCTGCCCCATGCTTTCATGCCAGGTTTTTTAACAGGTCCCAAATTCTCCTGAGGATGAGGATGGCTTTAGGAGTGTGTCCTCTAGTCTGAGCAACATGCAGCAGAGTGGCCTCATAAAGGGCCGTCAGTGCAGCCGTGTGCTTAAGTCAAAGCAGTGTCTTTGAAAACCCAGATACCTGTCCTTCGGTCAAAGCCGCTAGGTGCTGGTTTTTCATTTTGAGTTACTGGAGTATCTAGCTCAATATTTTATCAACTCTTTCAGGATGAGCTGAGTGCTGCCTTTAAATGCTGAGGGAGAAAGCACGCTCAGCATTGCTAGTGGGAATGTATTGGGAAAGATGTGTGTCATGTGTAGAGTAGCTGGGTTAAACAAGGGGTAAATAAGGGTTTGGGACACATAGCTCTGCCCCTGTGCTCGGAGCTTTTGTTGACAGGTTTGCATTTTGTTGTGCTGGAGACCAGCAGGGCTCTCACATGTACACTTTTAACATCAGGGTAAATGGAATTTAACAAGGCAGCTCAGAGCCTGACACGGTGCAGGCTGAGTCCTGCCTTGGGACCTTGCTTCGGCCCCTGCTGCTGTGTCCGCTGTCCCCAGGCACTGCTGTGCTCCAGCGGGTGCCCAGAGCTCCTGGCTTCGATGCAGTCATGACACTGTGAGTATTGCTCTGCTCTGCAGGAGCACCAGATGCAGGCTGCTCCCTGCCGCTGCACCCGCAGCGGGGAGGGGGACGTGTGCCCACGCTGGCTGCAGAGGCACACGGATGGGAAGAGCGGCAGCTCAGCTGTCTGATTAATATGTAAATGTACCCCGCTATGTGCCAGTGCTCTTAATGAAGTAACTCGCACTTCTGCCTCCATATATCAAAGGTGATTGATGGAAAAAGCACTTCAGGTGCCTGCTGGAAAGCGTAAAAGTTGTTTTTGTAGACATCTTTCCCCTAGAAAAAAAGCTGTAGACCTAAGGCTGAGATTTCCTTCGGGAGAAAAAACAACTCAGCCCGAGTTTAATCTAAACTAATCCAAATTGTTGGCCACGCTCCTGCAGTATCTGTAAATTCTCAGATAGGAATAATCCATCAGGATCTCGTACAGCAATCCGCCCGCTCTCTTAAATAAACCATCTCCTGGGCTGTGCTTGCAGCTGATGCCTCATGTGCTGCCACAGTGGTGCTTTATGGGGAGGGCTGTGGGCTGTCAGGGGGCACAGCCTCATGGGCTGTGGGTGCTGCTTCACCTCCTTGGCCTTCCCCACCTGTAGCACATGGAACATGGGCTGGCTGACACTAGCTGTGGGGCCGGGGTGGGGGGGCTTTGCCACAGCAGTAAAGTTGGGTGAGATGCTGCAGGCTGAGTGCCGTGTAACGCCTGCTCCCCAGGACAAAGCTGTGAAGCTCTCAATTGTGCAAGATCTCACAGAGATAAAGCGTGCATCTTACTGCAGCTCTGCCACTATGGCTGGGGGGCTCCCAGATGGGCGGGCCCTTTGGCCGGGTGAAGTCCTGTTGCGGGGGCTTGGTAATTAAGCTCCATTATTCAATGAAGTTTCCTTCCTACCACCGCATGTATGGGCTGTTCTCCTGCCTGAACGCAGCAACCTGGATGCATGCTCCAGCATTTCAAGTATTTGTTTATTTTTCTTCCTCCAGTGCAGGAGTCAACTCCTGGTGAGCTCTGCACAGATAATGGTTTATTGTATTCCGGATGACAAATTAGTTGAAGACCATTATTAGGCAGATGTTTAAAATTTTCAAGGCGGATCAATGCAATTAAACATGAAATAACTCGTACGGAGGAATATCTCTGTGTGAGGCTGATGTCTTGAGAGCAAAGCACTCCATGAGGATTGGTCAGCCCCCACCACTGCAGGGGGCTGCCCTGGGCTACAGCGTAGTCTGGACGTGAAGAACTTCAGAAATATTGACCACTCTGTTGATGAACGTTACAGTAGTTCGCAGAGCTAAAATATATAGCATACGTAGTATATATTAATATAATACATATCCCATACCTGAGGGATGGGATACCATTCAGAGACCCAGACAGGCTGAGCAGTGGGTGCAGGAGAACCTCATGAGGTTCAAAAAAGCCAGGTGCACCTGATAGAGCTGTAGGTGTCCCTGTTCGTTGCAGGGGGGTTGGTCCAGGTGGCCTTTAAAGGCCTCTTTTGACTTAAACGATTCCATGATTCTATGATATACTTATTTACATACATTCACTCTGCAGTTGTATAACAGGCTATTCACGCAGTAATCATAATTAGCAGCACAGATCTTACATCCTTCTGTCTGGATGGTGCCCAAGCTTCCAGTGGTTTGATCCTGCTTTAAGACTTCAAATACTTTGATCCCACACTACAAACACATGCTGTAAGTTCTCCCAGAGACACCGCTGTTTGAGCTGCTCCTTAATTTCTCTGTAACTGGGTGCAGTGTTCCAGCAGGGCCAAACAGCCCAGCCCCTGGGCCTGGCTGGGGCTGAGCGATGCCACCAGCCCAGGAGCAGCCCTGTGCCTCACTCAGCCTCGCTTTACCATTGCCATTCAGACTTTATTGCCATACCCAAGTCTTTCATCTTGTGGGTTTTTTTCCCTTTTTTTCCCATCCTAAACCGATTTTAAAGCCTTTCAATGCTAGCAAGCGTGCACTGATGTGTTCGTTTTCAAGCTGCAATGCATGTCGTCTCAGCAGCATTAATTCCAGCACCCGAGGAGAGAAGGGCTCACCACCTCCAGCTGATGAGTGGGACAGAGCCGCACTGTTAATTAGCCCACTCCTGCTCCTCTTGCTCCATCCCCAGCCTCGTGGGTGGGACAGATGCTTCCCATCAGCTGCTGCAAAGCTCTGGAGGGAGGGAGGAAAGGCAAGGAAGAGTTAGAGCTTGGAACAGCTGGATGTGGCGGATGCTTTGCATATCATTTAGCATTTGTGAGAGCAATCATCGCCTGCTCACAGAAGGGTGACATCAAGGTCTGTCCTGTCAGCACAGCATGGCCGGGGAGTGGGGAGAGCCCCCGGCTCTGTGCTGGGATCTGGAAGTGGGCTGGAGACTGGGCTGGGGATGGCCCTGCGTGACACTGCTGTGAGACAGATGTGCGGTGGCGCGTGCCAGGGTACGGCTAATGAAGGATGGAGAGTTATTCCATCACTGTAGGGTTACAGAAAAGAGCTTGATATCTTTTTAATGAGATTGCAAATTAGACTGCTAAAGGTAATAATGTTGTTGTAATTTGCAGAGATATTTGGTTCTTCGAAGCTATTGATTAAGGATTTAGAATTATATGACATTAATACCGTATGCGTGGAGCAGGTTTAGAGGCAGCTGCCTTGGAAGCCTCAGTGTGGCTGCAAGCAGGAGCAGGTGGGCTTTCTTTCCTCCCAGTCCCATGGGCTCAGGCCTTGCTTGCTCACAGTGTAATGTGTCTGTCGGTGGTTTGGGAGAGAAAAGAGAACATTCACAGATGACATTAAAACAGAAGAAAGGCAAAGAGTATGGTAGTAAGTCACTGAGCATCGGGGGGCTGCAGCTCGGCACAAATAAACAGGGATTGTTTTTAATAAGGTCAAACATCAGGTCCTACGTCCCGCCAAGCAGCAGCAGGCTGTGATGGCGGGGCGGGGGTTTCTGCCCAGACAAGCAGAGATCAAGGGAGCTGCAGAGAGATTACGGAGAATTAAAGCTCTTCATCCAAAGCTGTAGCCTAAAGGTGTAGAAGTAATTTTGGTTGGAGTGAGAGGGTAATTGTCACATCAGGAAGGGGGCACTGTGATTGTGTGACATGAAGACATTCCTGGACACCCGCTGCTGGGTATGCTCCATACAGGCAGGGAGAGGCCGAGCTGCAAACAGGGGCATCACAGCACTCAGGGTGTGTTCAGCATCTCCCCTCTGCCCTAGCATAACCTCCTCTGCCGTCACTTGATGAGAGCCCACTGCAGCGTCCAGGCATTGCAAATACTTAACAAGCATTCCCTTTTCTCAGGGGAAAGGTGGCAGTGCAAGGAGCCTCCGCTTTCCCTGAGCGATCGATAAAGCCCTACAGGAAGCTAGATCGTCCTTTATTAATCTGATGAATTAGCCTAATACGGGGAGGAAGAGATCAACAGCACATAAAATAAATGCATGCCCTGCAGCAAAGCTTGTCAGCTATGGGAATGGAAGCATCTTTCCTTTTATCCATAACAAATAATCTTGAAAGTTGGGCTGGAAGACCAAAGTGACTGCTGAGGTTTATCAGCGCTGTGTGGATGGAGAAACTTGCTTCTCTTTGAAGAGCAATTACACAATCATGCAGAGACAAGCAGTTCCCTGCTGTGCTGCTGGATTAGAGAGCTTGAATGTCTTCCTTCTCATGCGCTAAGAGGGCCTGATTCAGCAAAGTACTTATGTACGTGTTTGAGCATCAGAGACCAATGGAGCCAACGTCAGCCCTGCAGAATCAGGATCCTGGAAACAGAGAGAAGAAGCAGCACCCTGTTTCCATCTGGAACTGGAGAGGGCATGAGCAAGGAGCAAGTGGCAGCTCAGAGCAGGGGATGCATCCCTGGTGCTGGGGTCTTCCCTGGGCTTCTCAAGAACACACTGCACACCTACACAAACTGAAGGAGCTCCCTAAAATTGGTGTGATCAAGCCATGCCTTGCTGCAGCTGCATTGATTCAGTCAGGTCAGGACTGGCTGTTCTGCAAGTGCAAGCTTGGTCCAGAGCTCAGGAAAGTATCTTTGAAGGAAAACACTCAGTTTGTCAGTGCAGAGAAGCTCTCACTGTGAATTGTGCCCCAGTGTTCTTTTACTTTTGGGAAGGACAGAGGGCTTCTCCCCTCGGATCATTTTAAATGCTTTCTCACCACTTTCAGTACAAATGGTCTCCTGTCGGTCTGTGCATGCCCCTAGGTGCAATCGCATGGCAAGAGGGCACTTGGGTGTGTTCAAAACCCAATTGGAATGATTAAACCCCTTCTGGGCTGAAGCTTTGCTCTGCTCATTTCCTTTCCCAACCTTGTGGGCAAATGGGATTTTTTTTTTTTTTTTTAAATTTTTAATCTAAAGCACTCAATGAGTTATGTAAATCTGGTGCAAGGAGGAAGGTTTTTAAGCTGTGATGAGGATATTGTGGTCCTCTCCCATTCGGTGAAATTCCTTACAGGGGACAGACATGCCTGGTTGAGTTTTGTCTCTCAGTTAATCTGTACAGTCATTTGTGGGTGAAAACGAAGAGCTGTGTCTATCTGTTAAACTGGGGTGCATTGAAGAATTATCCTCTTAGTACTGAGTATGGAGATCCCATGGTGTAGCTGTAGGAGTGCGCTTCAGGGTTAGAGGCTTTGGAAGCTTCTCATTATAACTGTGATTTATTTTTAATGTTTTTATTTCCTCCCATAAACTAATACTAGAGATTAAAGAGAGTGTATTTCAGGTGATAGTGAAAAACTGGATATTAAGGCAGGGTGCTGCGTGCACTGAGAGATGGTGAGTGTGACTCATTTCTCTAATGCATGGAGTGAAAGCTTAACCAAAAGAGTGAAGCTGGAGCATTACTGTCAGATCCTGAGAAATGACATTGCAGCCTCTCCAGGGGTGCTGAGAGGGGAATGGCTGGGGAGCAAGCCAAGGAGAAGTGCGACCACATGAGAAAGGGCTGGCATTCATCCCCAGGGCCCGACACAGCGTGCAAGGCTGCACCCATCCCTGTGGTGTGTGGGGGCTTCTCTCCCCACGGCAAGGGTCATGTAGCCTCCATGCAGCCCTCCTGCCTGCCAGCAAGGGGTTGAGTACGTGACTGTGCCCTGTTGCTACGTGTGATAGATGATGACAACGGGGAGTGATGAGTCAAAGCGGAAAATCGCAACCATGGCAGCATCCCCCCAGCACCCAGCCCTCCATGCAGCCTCACTGCTGTGGGCTGCAGCACGAGCCCTGTGCTCAGGTGCTGTGGGGACACACCTGGCCGGCCTGTTCCTTCCTGCCTTGAGGAGGAGGAGGCTCAGTGCAATGAGCACCATTGTGCTACACTGACTTGCTTATATGCACAAGGCCCACACCCTCTGGCTCCCCATGCTCTCCCCATCCTGCACCCAGCCGTGTGCTGAGTGAGTGGTGCCTCGTGGAAGGTATGGTCATCACTCTGTGAGAGTCACTAACAGTGCGGGACCAGTCTTTTGTGAGGAAACTGCTTCTTGCGAACTAGCGAAGTGTGTGGGAGACAAAGGAAGAAGAAGAAAGCCTCTTAAGAGTTCTTTGTGGTGATCAGCTTTTACATTTAGCCACCCAGACTCTTGTGAACAGACCAAGGTGGAAAGCGGTCGCCTTTGCTGAGGAGCGGGCGGTGGCGGGGCGCTGGTTTGTGGCTGTGCTCCCGTGAGGGCCGTCCCACTGTTGGGGCCTTCAGGAAAAGCAGCGCGCTCTGCACGTGGGCACCCTTCCTCGCGTAGCACATTGCTGCAATTAACTGCCTCGACACACAGTCAGTACCTGGAGGCACGGACCGCTCTGTTGATGGGGCAGGGATGCGTTACTAATTGTAAGAACTGGCCCAGCATGTAGGGACGTGAAGCAGCAGCTGTGGGAGTGCCACATGCAGCTGTTGTTTCAGGAGCTCGTGAGATCTGTGCTGGGCCCCACTCCTTGGCCATCCCAGCACTGAGACATGTGCACGCTCCAACAGGTGTGAACTCACTCTCAGCTACCCCACCTTGCGCAGCTCAGCTGCTGGCAGCAAGGCCCCACGGGGTGCTGCCCTGGCTATAGGTGCTGCCTGCCAAGGCTCCTCTGCTACAGTGTCACCAAAAGGGAAATACGGGTTATGCTACACACATGACCAAGACTCTGGCAATCTTTTTTCTTGCCAGCACTGTTTCACTGAGCAGCATATGGAAGTGTAGCAGTGCTGTGTATGAGGTTATATTCACATTGCTAATCAGACACTGATATTTTTTTTTCTTTGTTTTTACTCCCAGTGCTTTGTGTTGTTGTAACAAAGAACAAATTGCACAGAGGAAAAGACATATACTGAATTTTAGCTCTGTCTCGTGCAGTAGGGGCGTAAACATGACACTGAACTGACCTCTGGATCTTTGAAACTCACCCAGGAAGTCTTCTCTGTCTATGAATTGTTTTGAGTTAGCTACTTAAGATTTCACACTGAGGACAAATGCCTCGCATTTAAACACATTTAAATGTGTTTTAGTTTTACCCCACTGATGATGTGTTGTTGCGCTAGTAATTCAGCAGCAGGCCATTGTACTAGAGAAGGTGCACAGATAGATAGATAGAAATATTGTAGAGAAGATGAGGAAGGAAAAGTAGAAAGATAAGTCAGATACAGAAAGAAAATGGGAAAAAAAAAGAAATCCAAAGAAGTACAAAATCATACGCACCTTCCTCACTGCAGAGAGCCCCACTGTAGGGCCGGCTGTGGCTGGGGCAGCTGAGGACTGTGTTGCACCCAGGTGCTAAAAGCCTGTGGCATCCGGCTGGGAGCAGGGGCCGTGCTCTGCACCCCGGCTCTGCCGTTGGTTGGCCCTGTGTTTGTGTCAAACCTCACAGCACCCGAGTGTGAATCACACCGTGAGGGTGCAAGGTGTGCGAGTTGTTCCAGGGGCACACAGTGCACAGCCGGAGTGCTGAAGGCCCTGCAGCCTTGAGGTTTTCCCAGTCCCACTCAGTTGCACTGTCCCTGGGTTTCTCGTTTCTGCTCCCCATCGCACCTCTGGTGACTGTGTAAGGGGAAAAGTGACCGCACACCTCACCCCGGTGCATGCAGCTCCCCGTGGCCTCCCAGCACGATTACTATCACTACGCCCTTTGTTTTCACAGTCTAGCATGGGGAGCTGCAAACATCACTGAGGTCAAAATGGAAGAACCCTGCAGGCCAGCACATGACCCCGGGTCAGACATTCCTCTAGCATTGCTGGTGCTCTGGGTGCAGATGACCCCTATTTTCCTAATCTGTTGTAGGCGTTCATTGGTGGGCAGTTTCCTGGGTAAAGCCGAGGTCAAACTTCTGAAGCAGACGTACAGGAACATGACCTTTATTTCTCCCAGTCACCATTGGGCTGTGCTGAGTGCTCTGCACCTTGACATTCAACAGAGCAATAAAGAAGTGGAATGTACTAATGTAACCTTTATAAAACAGTTAAAATGATAGTTTAATATTTAATCTCCCGATGTAGTGTTAAAATAAGCTCAATAAACCATGGCAGTAAATTACATTCCGAAGGAACTCAATTTAAATAACATTATGGTTATGGTAGGCAGCAAATTATGACCTGAACTGCTGCTTCAAGGAAAAATACCCTTCGGGTGGGGCTGTTGACCTCACCCAATTTTTGGATGATAATTGGGACACTATTTGATTTTTGGTAGTTGATCTGGATCCTTGGGTGCTTTCTCCTTGCACCTCCTGCCTGGACAGCCCAGAGGATGTTGTAAATAAACATCTCTCAGCATCCAGAGCAGATGCAGCATCCTGCACTTGAGCCGCAGTTTGGGGTTTCATTTCTTCTTTATTAAAGCACACAAAAAGCATCAAAATATTATATCGGGGAAGGAGTAGATTTGAGGAAAATAAAGAATTTTCATCAAGACCATACAGCTTCTTGATAGCCGAAATAACTTCTTGTTCTCTTTATAAAATGGTGTGGTTTGCTGGGTGAGTGTCACAGCTCTATCTGACAACCGGGCTAAGTTTGTATCTGTTGCAAATCGAAAGTGCCACAGGCTCACACGTACGAGTGTCTGCTAGGTGCTGGAAAGAAGGTGCGACAGTGCTGTGGGATGACTGAAGTCTGTGTATGAGCTATGAGCTCTTCAGAAATGCATATACAAGACTGTGTGTTGCATCTGAAGTGGGGTGACCTTAAACTATTTCATGAACAGATGTTCCTCAGAATTGCTTTACCCAAAGCATTCCTTCTGCTTCTAGTGGTGACACATCAGCTTCACTCTTTGGCCTGGATGCAGTTCTGATCTCAGTGCTGCCTAACCAGACAAAATGTGCTCAGGAGAGTGAGGGATGATCGCCCAGTGCTGGCTTGGCTGGTTGCTGGAATCCATGGACAGTATAAACATTCTACTTGTTCTTTTGCAAAATTAAGCCCCTTTCTCCTTGAGCCTGCCTTTAATTGCCTGGAGAGCTGAGAAGGTGCCTGGACAGAGACCATACAAATACTTGGCTAAACAGGCAGGAGTAAGAAACCAGCCATGCCCCAGCAGTGCTCACCCTGTGCAGCCCGGCTTGAGCGTATCAGGATGAAGGTGGACGTGTGCCCTGTGGCAGTGCAGTGCCAGGGCTGCTAAAAACAGAGAAAGTGCACTGGGGCCATGACCTGGTTGGGGTAAGCCAGGAGCTGTTGCTGGAGGACTAGAGGTTTCTGTTTCTTTGACGCTGATGACAGCACAAGCAGAAGTGTAGGAGGTTCTGTGAGGGGAGAGATGGAGGAAAAGCAGGGCTGGTACTGAAAGGGAAAATGAACCAAAGGGAAGGAAACAAATTTTTCAGCTGAGAAATGATGGATGCACATTACCTACTGGTGGGTGACATTTTCCAGAGAAACGGTGCTGTCTGTGGGTGGGCGACCTGGATTGCAGCACCAGTGGCTCGCTGCGTTGTTCCCAGTGCTCCTCTAGGCCGAGGCAGTATCGTGTTTTCTCTGTAAAGAAATAGCCTTCTGAATGAGTTTTACTGTATGATTTCCACTGAATGTAATTTAAAAAGCCTTCAGTAAAACATCTCTTTACTCCTCAATGGAAACTGAGAACTAAGAGGTCAGAAATTAGTGATCTAGTTTCATGTTATTAGATTTCCTCGCATCGTGGCAGCAGTGGATGGACTGCATTAATGCAGTATAGAACAAAGAGGTGATGATCCTTTTTATAGTAGTACTACACTTCATCCCTGCATACTTCTGCCACTGGAAGTAAAGGCTGACATTTAAACACGCATAAAGCACGATCTTAACTCCATAGAAGTTACTTTCACCTCCTCACAACTTAATAGAAAGATGGAGATTTTTGTCAAGCATCTGTCCTTTGCTCACAGATTAAGGCAGATAAGTCTGTTACAGGCTCCTAATTGGAAGGGGTTTCAAATCTATGATGATACGGTTATTACTGTAGCGTTGGTCAGGTTTGGGACCTGTGTGCATTCCCTCCGAAGTAAAACATGGCTCACTCATTCAAGGGGGCACAACTGATAAGAAAGGAATAGGCTCTCAGAAACTCTTTGACCCCAAATTCCTGGAAGTTAATAGGCAGGTGGCTTGTAATCCAGATACGACTCAGCCAAGGGACCAGCACATATCTCACTTTTCTTTTATTTCCCAGAGGCTTGCCCCTTTTTCTGTTGAGTAAAACGTGCAGAGTGGTATCTAGAATTATCTCATTTCTGTTACTTTTATTTCCTTTTCTTTTTTTTTTACTCAGTAATTTCTCAGCTACTGTTCAGTTAAAGCACATGCGTGCTATCAGAGAGTTAAGAAGTTACTTTTACATCTCTGTACTTGTAGTACAAACCGGGGAAGTTTTGAAAAATGTGTGAAAAAATATTAAGCCCAGGAACATCCTGGTGTTTATTGAACTGCTGGGGAAAATGTTACAGGAAGAATGGTGAAGGGTGAGTTTCACCAACACAGAAAGGCAAATTCTGAATTAAATTAAACTAAATGAAGATGAAATCATAATTGTATTCTGCTTAAAAATTTGCTCTAAAATATCTCAGTAAGGGAAAAAATATCTCACATTTGTTGAGTTTTCCTCTGGGGGTAGGAAACAATTTCAGGAAGGAGTGTTCTGCTCGTTTTAGCTGTCAGACAAGAGCAAGAAATTGAAGAAGTCAAACACATTGACACTTGGCAGCCAAAGAGCAACGTGCTGTGTCGGGCTGCAAAGACCCACCTGCCATGGTCTGAGCGGCAGAGGATGGGCACCTTATCCTCACCGTGTGCCACTGTGGGTCCTGGGTGCCCCTGCCCTGCTGCCTTGCTCCTGCCTGCTGGGCCGGTCTCTCTCTGTTGGGCCGGGATCTTTGCAGGCACTGGGTCAGGGCAACCAGATGCCCAAAAATGTAACTGAGTGCCTTCCTCAGTAAGCAAGGCCCTAATGTGTTTTTTTGAACAGCCCTAAGCGTGCTTATGAATAGTTCATAGTAAAAGCTTCCACTGAGAATATAAAAGGCAATTAAATCTTAATGGCCTGATGTTTACATTTTTTGAACTACAGGTTGGAAAGCCTGAGTGCAAATCGTTCAGACACTGCTAACATCCTTTCATTCCTGCTAGAAGCGAACTTGTGATAAGCACTGAGCAAAAAATGTAAAAAAATAAGGCACTGATGCAGTGCCTTGTTATTTCTTTTTTTCATATGCTATTTTTTCCTGTATTTTTGAGGGGGTTCAGTTGCATTTTAGAATAGTTGCCTTGGCAAAAGGCACAGTCTCCCAGGGAGTGGGGAGCCTGACCTCTTTCAAGTGAGGGGTTCAGGGTGAGGCTGCTGCCCCAAGAGCCATTGGGGTGTGTGGACACCACCCCACAGGGGCTTTTAATGGCTGCACACACGTGACACAAGGCTCAGTTGTGAGGTACATCACAGCTGTTTTTTAGAAGCTGAACCCACAGAGGCAGCAAAGTTGCAGGAGCGATTTAGTTTGGCTAAGACTTGGGACCCAAGTCATGTATGCCTGCCAGCAGACTTTCATGTGCATGTTGTGCCAAATCAAGCAGCAAGTTTCAGCTCTGGGTTAAATTTCCCCTTTGATACTAAGGAGGATAACACCTCTGCAGTCTTGAGCTTTTCCTACTCCCCACCTGGCTGTTACCACCTCAAAAGGGCTGTGAGCCGTGGGCCAGGAGCCCCATTCAGGAGGCAAAAGCTTTCTTTTCAGCCTCACAGACTTCATGTCATGTTGCCTGAGGCATTTTTATTACTCTTAAAATAGGGTAGCAATCCACCACTTTCAGTCTCCTGTACCTTTTCCTTCTTCTTACCATGATCCTGGTGTCAAGGGTTTGGCCATGGGTGGGATGTGGCTTCCCAACCAGTGGAGCTGCCAGATCTTGCCAGCCAAGGGGAATGGTTCTCTGCAAGCGCTTATGGGACGCTGCTGGCCCTCAGACGGCACCCATCCAGTACTGATGGAACGCAGTGACCTGGAGTTGTGAGTCCTCCGCACCACCCAGCCTGAGCTTCCAGTTGGTGGAAAACCCCATTTAGAAATGGGGTTTAGAAAATGGCCTTAATGTAGAGAGCTGTGACAGTGATAGGAGTAAGAGACTCTCTTGGCATGGAAATGTTGTCTTGGCCAACTCAATTCCGTTTGCTCTTTCCTCTTACTGTATTTGATTTAGCCTGCAATCAATAGCAAAATGACAAAGACGTGGGTTTAGTCCACCCTCAGAATTTCACTTGCTGCTTGGAAGCTGCCAGTGCTGCAGGGCCCTGCTAACCTGCTCCATAGCAAGTGGCTCAGGGCGGGGCTGAGCAGAGGCAACTGCTGGCAGTCCTTGCCTGAAGATCACTGTTGTCCAACACTCACTTCCTGTTGTCTGCTGAGAGAGGTTTCACCTGTGCAAGCTCTCACTGTAAGCAGGAGATTCTGTTGGTTTCAGTCAGAGTAGAATGAGCCCTGTGAATAATTTCACCTTCCACGGAGCTCGTGGTATGACAGTGCAACCTGGCAGAGATTCAATACGGATTCTTTTTCCCGGGCTGGAGAAAAGTAACTCCATCAGTGCAAAAAGATAAAGCTTAGTGAAGACATTTTTCAGAATCTGTTACGATAAATGTAATATAATACATACAGGCATTTAAAAATGCACCTGTGTGAATGTATACAGTCACATCATCAGTTCTATTTGCTTGTATTTTTTAGGACAGAAATGTAATCACTCTTGTTGCTGCAGTCTGTGATGTAGGCTGGAAAAGTAATCTCTTCACATAATGCTAAGGTGAGACTTCCAGAGAGCAGTTCCTGTAACCATGAGTTGTTCCTTTTCCTCAGCTGAGACTGCGCCTGCTTTGCTGCCAGCCTGGTCCCTGACAGCAGTGGTCACGATGTGTGCTGCCACTGTGCTCTCTGCAAAGTGCTCGGAGTAGAGGTACTGAGAGCAGGGCAACATCACTGCTGTGGACTCTGAATGATTTATGAAATGAAAAATCTCTCCTCAGTGCAAGAGGGAGTAGATGCAGGGCTGCACTGAACTACTTGCTCTAAAATTTAGTTTAAACCTGGTTAATAAAGCATTATTAAGAGAAAAGATATGTCTCTGTATATTTTCCTTTTCTGCTGCTGTAAGTAGACTTATGACAGGAACTTCAAAATATTGGACACCCCAGCAGGCAACAGGAGTGCGCACAGCACATTTTCAGTTTGCCGTAAGCAGTGCAGTTTGCAAGGCATCACCATTCACTACTGGAGGATGACGAGGTGAGTACAGTCATAAATTAAATCCGGTTATACAATAAACATGTCCTGTTGGGATGAAAGGCTACGTACTGAAGTTTGTATTTATGAAACTTCAGCACGGTGTAACTTCCCTCACCCTGCAGTTGGGAGCTGTGCGCTGGGAGGGAGAGGCTTCCCTGCAGGCCACAGCTGATCAGAAGAGAGCAACTCAACACGCGCCTGCAGTAGCTCACCCCTGTGATCCTCATTGCTTTCGCGAGAAGGGGCTGGGTGCTGCTGAACCCATACCGTGCACAATGCAAAGCACACAGAATGTGCAGGAGAAAACTCTTTACCCCGTGACTTTTAAGAGTTCAGCAAAGCCTATCAGAAACAACAAAACAGAATAGTTGAGAGGTGACTTGACTCCAGAGAATAAATACTTACTGAGGGGAAAAAATAATGGGTACCGAAGGGCTTTTTAACTTAACTCTAGGAAGTATAATGAGAACCAGTGGATGGAATCTGGAGCCAGACAAATTCAAATTGGAAACATGACCTACATTTTTAATAGCGAATGTGATTAACCATTGGAACAAAGTACCCACAAAATAGTGAATTCGCTCCTCTTGATGGCTTCAAATCAAGACTAGATGCCTTTTTGGGAGATAAGCTTTAGTCAAAAATAGTTATGCTTTAGTCAAACACATGTTAAGGGGCTCAAAATAGAGGTAATTGGGGAAATGTAATGGCCTGTGATATCCAGGAGGTCAGGCCAGATGGTATAATGATCCCTTCTGGCCTGAAACTCAGTGAATCTCGGAATGAATATAAATGCTATCATCTGGATGTGCATTTGAAATAATTGCGGGGAGAGATTAGACACGCAATTGCATATGGTTCAGAGTTGATAAACTTTCCTCCCCTTCAGAACAAAGGCCCTTATTTATACCTAATTACATGATGCTGTTGTAATTCAGATAAATATCCGTTAGGAACTCAGACGGGATGTCAGCAAATCCATTTTTACTACTGTGCACGAGTGCTGTGTGGAAATCTAGTTTTTAAAGCTTATGTGCAACTCCAGACTTGCTCACATAGGAATGTAACCAGGAAGAGCTCCAGTGTAGACATTTTCTCCACCCGGAGAGTGTCATTACATGCTTTAGCCCTGTCGACTTTGAAGTTGCTTCAGTTAAATCACGAGGATGTGGAGGCCTTGGTCTCCAAAGCAGCTGGGTGCGTAATGCTCATGACTACCCGTGCACTGCTGAATTTTACGGGAAAGTGTTGTCAAAAGAGTAACAGCGGAAAATAAGAATGTGCTAGCTCCTAAGAGTAGCTTTGCTTATGCTGACATTATCACAAATGGCATCTCTGCTTTGGTAATGCAAACGCACCTGCAAAATAGCCAGCTGTTGCAATGTTGCTGGAGAAAGAAGTACGAAATAGTAACTGGTATAAGAAACCGCATTAAAACACAGATAACTTCTAATTTGAATGTCATCATATTATGTAGCTTTCAATTTTAGTGTTATCTCGCTTAAAAAACATTCAAAACAACTGCACAGGTAAGTTGTGAGGCCACACAGAGGAAATAGCTTTGTTGAAGTTCAGTGAAATGATATCACTTATGGTATGCGTGTGCTTATCTGTGCTCAGAAGAAAAATATTGAGGAGCATAAAGGGTTTCATTCATAAAGGGCCTTAACCTTTTGTACTCTCAGTCTCCTCCAGATCCAACTCTCACCGGCAGCTCCAAACATTTGCTTACTTTGCTGGTAAGGAGAAAGTTTATCTTACCAAGTTCTGAGCCCAGTGTAGAGTTCCAGAAAGCACCTGAAGTGCCACCGGAGGACTTAATGTTCCCAGGTGAGGAGAGGTCTGCTTGATTTGAAGGGGGCAAAAGCCCAGCTCTGCAACCTCCCTCATGGTTATCCAAAGATTTGGGCAGCTCTGTGACAGTCCAGTCTTACAGGTTGGCCTTTCTCAAAAGCAAATGCGAACTGACCAACCTATGCATCCTCTAGTATGAAGTCTGGAACATGCTCCTGGATCCAAACTTTATTTATTATAACCATCCTCTATTTTTTTTCTTCCTTTTTATTTATTTATTTTTTTTCCCAAGCAACATCCATAGAGCACCATGACTAACATGAAGGCTGCAGAAGTGTATGCTAATGTATAAACCCTAAGACAAAATGACCTTGGATCCTCCTCTGTTGATGCTCAGAACCCTACAGTTAATTTCTCATTAGCTAATTGTAGCTGCATTTTTCAATCTCATTTCAGCTCAAAAAGGAAATGTGATAATGGTGACTCTGCAGGTACTCAGTAGTGAAACCAATATTTTAATGAATCTCAGCATTACTTTTTTATGCGAATAACAAGACTGTCTGCAAATACTATTCTATATGGTTGTTCTGATTATTTTGTTAGATTACACTAAAAATGAAAGTGACAAGAAATAATGAAAATTATATTTAAAGTTAGTTGTGTTTTAATGTGCCTTTTTGCCAATTAATTTTTGTATAAAACGTTGCAATAGCTGGTGATTCTGAAGCTGCTTTTTCAGTACTTCTACAGCGATGGCCTTTATGATTCTACTGCTGCATCAGCAAAACTACAAGGCCTTTCTGTAACAGTTCTGCAGTAACATTAATTTCTTACAGGTCCTAAAGGTCGTTCTTATTTTCAGTCAAATAGCAATATCTGCAAATTTTAATGATGCTTCTTCATTCATGTTATAATATCCAGAATTGTTATAAAATTCAACAACGTATGAAAATGTCATCACTAGGGATGAATGAAGCAGCTCATCTGAAAATGAAAATCAGCTCAAATCTTTGCAGGTGTTCAAAAATCTTAAAGTGATTTTATTTTGCATTCCCTGCCTCCACTTCTCAGGCACTTTTACAAGTTTTGGCGCCTGAAATACGATCGTAATTTATTTTTCTAGACAAAGGAAACACTTAGAACTAATTATCTAAACTGAAGCACCACAATTGGTACAGTGCCTTATGGGAAATTATTAGTTAAAAAAAGAGATTTGTGAAAAAAATTGGGAAGTGGATAACAAAGTAGTAGGGGGAAAGGATCAAGTCTGAGAGAAGGTAGTAGAGTTTCCCAAGTGTCGGTTCTGGACCTGATGTAATTTATCATTTCTTATTAATGATGGCATAAAAAAATAAGCATGTGCTACTTGAATTTACCAGTGGCATCAGGTAGGGACCTACTGTCACTGCAAAGACTTCTCGTTTGGGAAGAACTGAGTGACCATGAGAACTGGGATAATACAAATTGGATGAAATTGAGACGGATTTGAGTGCGAGATCATGCACGCACATTTGGGTACTCATTGGTAAGAAGTTATTAAGATGGAGAAAGAAACAGAGCATACAAAGTGAGGTATTTTGCCTGGGGAAAAGGTTAGAAGGCAGCCAGGACAGCACACGCTACTCACTGGTGATTCACTTCACATCTGGGAAGCTACCAAAAAAGATAACAGTGACCACGGGAAGGGAGAGACTTAAGTGGAGAGGAGCTTGGCAAAATGAAGGGCAAGAGAGGCACAATAAATACTGCATGGGCATGAGCTCCACAAAGAGAAAACCTCTATTTAAACCAAAGGACAACATTGGCACAGGAGCAAATGAGTATAAATTGGTCATGAATAAATTTAGGATGGAAATTGGAAGCAGGTTTCCAAACAACAGAATAGTGATGTTCTGCAATTGCTTTCCAATGAGAACAGTGGGAACAACAACAACAACAAAAAAACCACCCAAGTTACTTTTAAGACAGAGTATAATGAGTTTCTGAAAGGGATTATGTGCTGTGTTTGGCTAAGATAGCAGGAAACTAGACTTGATGACCCAAGAGGTCTCTGCAGCCCTGTCTTTCTAAGCCTGTTTTTCATGGCCAAATATTTCAGAGCGCTGTTAAGTATTTCCTTTCCTTCATGTATTTTTTAGATAAATTTTTACAGTGTGCTCCAGGGACTGCCAGCTGGACTGATTTAGTGAAGGACTGAATCGACGGTGTCCAGAATATGTTGAATACCATGCAAACTGAAAAAGAGAAGGGGACATCCAGCATCCTACAGGGGCAGGCTTGGGTGCTCAAAGGGACCATTAGCGCACTGTTGCAGAACTCACTATTTCCATTACTTCTTGAAGCTGCATGTTCCCTTGTCAGTGTGCCCATAAAAGGATGTGTTGGGAAGCCCCAGCTTCAGGGTTGGGTAGCTGGATTTTTGTGGGTTCCTCACCCACAAAAACAAAGGTTGGTGTTTGCAACTCTTTTTGTTAATCCTATAATAACTTCATCAAGCTGCTGGGAGGTGGCAGATTGGCCTGGATTAGTGCAGTCACTCCCTTATTGAGAGAGCTTCTTGTAGTCACAAGTTTTATGATTTTCTATATGTCTGTTTCAGTTGAAAACCGATGAGGGGGAAAATGAGATCTGCAGCAGTGGACAACTCTGGTGGTTTCTCCTTTCCAACTAACACCAGAAATCTTTTTCTGAAATCGGCTATTAATGTCAAAGATAGGTTAGGACATCGGAAAAAGTCAGAAGAAATCCACAGTAGCGTAAGTAGTTTGGAAAAGGAGAAAAAATAGGCAGTAGCTTTACAAGGGAGCAGTCCTTTGCTTAGCCCTTGGATGGCCTCATCAGTCACACTTGCAGCAGGCAGCAGCTCTACTTTGTTGTGCAAATACTGTAACGATCCATTTAAAAAAATGACCAGGATAGGCCAGTCCTTAAGTTCAGGAAAAGAGGTAAGCAGCACCTGCATCATCAGAAAGAAGAATCATTGAACATGACAGTAGAAGCTGTCAAACTAATTCAAGAGGAAGTTTTCCTGCCTCAGCCCCCTGGTACGGGGCAGGGAGCAGTCACCTGATGCCCTGGGGATGCTGGAGCTCGGTGCTGATGAGAGGGTGCAGCACCCTGTTGCCAGCTGCACAGTGGCATGCTGCTGGAAATGCCATCCTGCAGGGGAAAAGCCAGACAGCTCTGTTCAGAGCAACTCCATTGCAAACGTGACCTGTACTTACCTCTGTGTTTCAGTTCATGCCCTTTCCCCCTGCGCCCAGCTGTGGGAACTTGGCTGCAACAGGGATGCTCTAGGGGATACAAAAAGCAAAGTTTCAGCCTTGAGCTCTCGAGTAGGAAGCACACTGAAGAACGGCATGATCATGGCAGCTGGGAGAAGCAGCTTTTTCTCAGAGATGTCTCTGGATTTCATGGCCTGCACAAGCAGGTGACAGCAGCGCTCATGGCGTCAGGAAGGATGTGTGGGGCCTCCTTGCCTGCACTGCTGCCTGCCTGCCTCTAGCAGGAACAAGTGCTAGCAGTGATTAAATATCACCGACTGATGGCTATGAAAACAACCTACCGAGAGGTAAATTAGCCTGGGGCCTGGGATGTGGGTGCTGGGCTGTACACTTGTGCCTGCAGCCTGGGACCAGAAGCCTGGTGTGGCCACAAGCCCAAACATGCTGCCTTTGGTTTCTCACTCCTCAGGATTTTGCAAAAACAGGTTTAAAAACTCCATCTCTGATTAGCAGAGAGCCCTCGGGATCCCACTTGCCCCTTTTTGTCAGCACTTCAGCCCATGCCAGGCACCACATCCTGTGTGGGCTGAGCAGGGACACCTGGGCAGGGTGGGCTGCGAGATGGCTGTGATGCTGTCACAGTCTGTGAAACAGGAAGACAAAAAGAGGCAAAGGAAAAAACCCAATGCTTGAGCAAAAAGCAAAAGATGTAATGTTCGTTCCTCACTCTTCCCTCAGCGCTGCCTTGCCCTTTGCGGAGGCTGAGAAGTGTGAACACATCCTGTTTATCTCAGCTGCACCACCGCCGTGCTGGGTTCAGTGGCAGCAGTGCAGGCAGAGCTGGCCTGGCCATGGAAGCGCTGCCCATCTACCACGGGGGCATCACTCGCGAGGCTGGGGAGAAGCTGCTGCTGGCGGCGGGTGTTGATGGCAGCTACCTGCTGCGGGACAGCGAGAGCATCCCGGGGGTCTACTGCCTCTGTGTGCTGTGAGTACGGGCAGTGGAGGGCTGGTAGGGCTGCTGCGGATCCCATCTTGGGAATCTGCAGAGTGGGGGAGTCCCACGCAGTGGGGCTGAGTGGGGTCTGAGCACAGACGGGTGGGTGAGGTGCCATGAAGAAGAACTGGGCAGCTCAGCTTTGTGCCTGGTGATTGCTGCTCTTCCAGTGCAGCTCTCACTGGAGAGGGCAGCGAAATCATCGCCCCTGTGCGTTTTCACTTTGGGGTGCTCTTGATCAGGCTGTGCATCCTACAATCCATCGGGCTTGGATTAAAATACCTTTAAAGAATGAGGAATACTAATGGGTAACAGACTAATCGGAAACGTTTCACCACATAAAGTGAAAGGGGAATATTCGATGGGGTGATCTGTCAGGGAGGTATTAGTAGATATTGCCCTGGGAGAGCTGGAAAACTATAAAGTCACAGGACCTCATTTTAATGAGGCATTTTAGTTTCCCTACTTTTGGCAAAGGCAGAGGAATGAGAAGTCCTTAGAGAGACTGCTGTACAACCGAGTTCTAATGCACTGACAGAGCGAAGATGTGCCCATGCAGATGGCTGTGTCTCGCTTCAGTAGAAGAAAAGCAAGAGAAAGCAGCGCTAGGGCTGGAAAGAAAATAGCTAACAGTGAGCAAAGAGAGGGGGCAAAGAAAAACAACACAAAACAGCAGAGGAAGAATCATTAGTCAGGTTTTCCCCAAAGATCCTGAATACGTTTCCAACAATACACAATTAAGCTCCAAGTGAATATTATTATTCTCCTGTTGCAGACCAGTAAATGGAGAAATGCAAGGAGGTTATAGGCAATCTGCAAATACACCACCTCCTAGCAGAACGTCTTCATGCAGAAGATATATTCTTTCTTCTCTTCATGAAATCAGAAGATGAACCGAGACAGGCACTTCTGTTAACAAATACAGTCCTTAACAGCTAGCTGAAGAATGGGAAATAAGAAAATGGAATAGACATAGCAAGGGGTAAGGAGTGCTATGATTCCTGTGATGGCAACAGGCAATGAAAGCAGAATCTTTCTAAAATAACCATCAGAGAAAGTGATGATATATCTCCTTAACACTCAGAAGTCAGTCAGTGCAGTTCGAACACCAAGGCATTAGAGAAAGGGTCAAGCAGAACATTGCAATGCTGCATAAAATAGGGAATCCTAAGATTAGTTCTCTATTAGTCTAAATCAGGCTGTAAGTACATAATGTGGTCTTCTACTTGTATGCAATCAGCTGGGATTTTTTGCCATGTTAATTACACATCTTCAGGAAGAAATTTCATGAATCAAATATACAAAATGAAACATACAAAATGAAATATATAAAATGAGATATATAAAACAAAAAAAGGAAGAACAGGAAGGATTGCTAACTATAAAGATCTGCAGGCTCTGGGGAAAGAGCAATAAGACGCACCTAACTGTATCTGGAAATAATGGGCCACTCAAATCTTCATATTATGTCACATTCAAACACATATATGCTAAGCAAAGGGGAAAAGGAAAAAAAAATTGCTGATGAATGTGATGCAGGTTCCTTGTAGAATAGAAATCATGAGCATATATATATATTTTTAATAATCCACACCATATGAGGGAAATTTCCAATAGAATCTTGGATAAATTCTGATAAAAAAAATAAATGAAAAAATGTTGTGGTGAATATGACCATACCTCAACAGTAAGGTGGCTGAAAAATGGCAGAATTAAAGCTTGGGTCTAACACTTTCTAATATTTCAGCTCAGATAAACAACATATTACACAATAACTTTGAGGACAGTTATCATAAAGGCATCAGGGAGTGGCCTCATGCTGGAGGTAGCAGTGGCAGTTTAGATAAATGTGTGCCATAAACTACAGAAGCGCTTGAACGGGCAAATTTACTAAAGCCGAGCACTTAAGAAGAGAGAAACTAGAGAAGCAGGAAGGGAAGGCATTAGAGATGTAGATATGTATTCAGCGGAGGATGCCAAGCCTGGCTCTGGAAAAATAAACCGATCAGTCCAAACCCCCTACATTCAAGTCCTCACAGCATGCACAGAGATAGAACAGGAGACAAGAGTGTATGTGTAAAAGAGCTTTGGTAAAATCCAAGGAGGAAACATGCAGCTGCTGTGTTCACAGTTTATCAAAAGGAAAACAAGAGTCAGGAAGGTGACTGCCCTTCCCACCCAGCTGCTGGTGAGTCCTGCAATTGTCTCTACCTTTCTGTGGCTCAAGCAATGCCTCCGTTTTTGGAGAGACATTGTAAGTTTGCAATGGCACCCTGCTCTGGGCACTCCCAGAAGGCCTCAAAGTAGCTTGGCAGTCTTTGAGCACACATAATAAGGGCGGCAGTGTTCACAGCCAGGTTCATTCACCTTTTGCTTTTTCAATTAAAAAGTGGAGCCCTGACCTTTAAAAGGGAGAAGAGTCAAAGATTCACGAATCCCTTGCGCCTGACACTGATTTTACAGGGCAAGTATAAAAGAGACAGGTGGTAGCATAAAACCTGACCTACAGAGATGGGTAGCTGTGGCAGGCATGCCCCTGTTGTCAGAGCATTTATCTAGAAAACTCTGCTTTCTCTCTGTTTCTCCTGATGTATTCTCTATCTCCCTGGAATACTGCTTTCTGCCAGCCCAAGTCACAGTGCGCGCACAGCATGCCTGCCAGTCTGCAAAGATGGAACAGATTTTGGTGTGGCTGTGGCAAAGCACAAAGAACTCAGTTTCAGAAATATTTTATGACCGCAGTCGTACTTTGCATGGAGGGGTAGAAAGGTTTTGCTTTGGACCAGGGTCCCCTGGGGCTCCTGCAAACAAAAATGCTGCCTGCAGACTTCATATGATCTTCATGGTACCTCATGATCTTTGTAGTATGAACGCCATTATTACATTGATAAAATATACTTTAAGGCCATCCTTTGTTCCTGTTTGACAGTGCCAACAGAGGAACACACTCATATCCTGGAAATTTGTTAGGGTTGGATTGAATAGCGAGAAGATTTTTACTGCTCCTGAAAACTGGAATAGAAGAAATATACATGCTTTAAAAAAATGTACACGCTTTGTCTGTAAATGTGTGCTATGTGCAGCACTCCGAGGTGTTGCTGTCAATGCCTGGTTGTTCCAGAGAGCTTTCTTTACTGATACGGCTTCCTCGCCGCTCGATATTCCATCTGACGTTTTCAGTACTGTCAGAAATCCTCTGTGCACATTGCTCCTAATGAAGTCGATGGGGGACACAGGACTCAATAAGGGAGGCCAGCTTTGGATGCAGCCTCTTCAACAGCGCGTGAAAAACGCATGGAGAGAACTCCTGAGAGTGCCAGAAACACCACTTTCCTTTACAGCTATATGAGAGCATGTGCAGAAACAAGCAGCTTGTGCCTGAAATGGCACAGAGTAAGTAGTTTGTAGTTTGGGTCTTAACATTCATATACTTGGTGCGTTAGTAGCTGTTTCAGACCTTCACATATTTCTTGGTGAATGTTCAGCTTAACATGACATACTTGTCAAATCCTACGTTCAGATCATTTGTTTGGAATCAGCCCTTCATGTGTTGTGTTGCATTCAATTTGCAGAGAGTAATCAAAAGCCAGAATAGAATACTGTTTAGAGCTCTTGAAGCAGCAGCAATGGCAGTGAGGATAGGCTGTGGTATCTGTGCTGTCAGACTTTTACAAACACTGTTTTTTCTGTCACCATAACCACAGTACAATGTGCTGAAACCTTCTGATGAAGCAGATCTATCAGGTGTGCAGTGTGAAGGTGTGATGCGGGATCACGAGTCAGCTTCAGCTGTTTCTTTTGTTTCCCATGTAATACGTTTGATAGAAGTGGCAGAATAATTGCATTCATTATAACGCTGCGCACAATAATCATCGGCCTTTGGAACAAAAGCTTCTATCCGAGGGGGAGCCCCTCAACTCAAAGTTGCCGTTGTACATATCATGCTCTATTTTCAGCTTTGAAAAAATCTTTTGCAGCACAGCAGAGCTATTTCAGCTCCCTGCTGAACCTTTGCTGAGAAACAACTTGTCCCATGGCCTTCAGCTATTCCAGTGCATTTTTCTGGAAAGACTTTAGGAAGGTCGGCAGCCTGAATAACAGCTAGTCACCATGCTAGGCAGGCTGCACACAACGGAATGAGTGCAGTTGGTAGATAACAGAATCTAGATCAGCTCTACTCTGATTTTTCAAACCTGAGCTTTGAAGATTTAGTTCAAGCAGTGATTTGAGCTCCGGGGATTTTATGGTCAGAACTGTGCCTCCCCGCTCTGAGAGAAATGGGAAATCTAATTATGAGCTACAACGCATCACTCCCAAGCAGTCCTACAAATGTTTCAAAGATGTACGAAACTATCGTGAGATTTTGCCTTTGTGATGTACTGTTTTGCAGGACATCATCATTCACGAAGCTTAGCTACTGCCCCACTGGAAAGTAAGTTCCTGCCCTTTCTTGTCTCAGATTGGAATCAATTCTTATTCTATTTCCAAATGTCAATAAATTCCCATTTGAGGCATTCCTTTTGTCTCTGCTGCCCTGTACCAGGCCACCACAATCACACCTGCTGAGGAAGGCTGCATGTTGTCCCTGTAGGTGAAACAGCTCTTCTGCTGGTCATCAGCAGTGCTCCAATGGTGATGTTGACAATCTTTCACAGAAGACTGCTTGCATATAGACTCACCGGCATTTCACAAGCTTTGACACTCTTCTTTTCAGGCTTTTGTTCATTTTAGAAAAGAAAATCGAGATAATGCATTTGCTTGTAGTGTTGCACTGTTACGGTAGATCTACGCGTTACAGATTTGGTAGCATGGGTAAACACAGCAACAAGCATTGGTAGGGAATCAGTGACAGAAGTGTAAACTCAGATGGGCGTGTATGGAGTGCTACTGTGAGCTTGGTTGGGCTTTTCAGACCATGTAAACACTGATTTAAACTACTTTGTGCACTCTTGCTGACAGGGAGCTTGTATCTTGCATATCATCTCAATGCAAACGCTATTTCTTCAGCTTGGGTTAGCTGATGGGTGGTAATTACTAAGCTGCTGTACCTTGATTGCGTGCCTGAAACCTAAACAAGGCAGGAACCAGGCAAGCTGCTCGTCAGCCAGAAAATGTATATTCCAAGACAGAATGAGGAGATACAAGCTTAAGCAGAATTTTCTCCTACATTAACTAACAAGGCTCTTTGGCCTTTCCATGTTTAATAAACTAAGCAGCAATATAACAATTAAAAGAGGAAGAAGAAAGCAGTTTAAGAAGGTGTCTGGATCAGTTTGTCCTCTTGGCAGCCGCCCCTACAACAGCAGCAGGGATGAGAAGTGGGGGTCCCTTATGAGCACAGGTGGGCACGCAGCCTCCAGGCATGGCCACAGGACAGCTCTGTTCCTCTTGGGGTTCGGTGCTCCGGCAGTGGTCTCCCACAGCAGCAGCCACTACCACCACTGTGGGCCCACTCTGGGGTCACCCTCTGGGGTGCTGCCTGGGGCTGGTGCCTAAGCAGGCATCTGGGAGTCACCAGGCTCCTCTGGATGAGGTGGAAGGGGCTGTCAGCAGACCCACTCAGGCTCTTGTGTACAGTCTGCTGTGTGTCCTCCAACCCCTGCTCTGAACATGAAAGTAGTGATTCCCCCATGGGCTCTCTTGTACTCATCTCCATAGTGTTGTGTGGTTTGTAAACACTACCTCAGATTGTGAGATGAAGAGCTTACTAACTGTTTCATACTTGAGAAACTGTGACACAGGATGCTCAGGGCTGCAGCACCCTTCGGCTTCAGCTTCAGCTTCCCAAGGTGAGCGGGACAGGAAAGCACTTTGAGAATACTCAGCATTATCCTGTACAGCCTGCCGACTGCTTGAATTGCTGCAGGCTGTTTCTTTGTTTCTTCCACTGCTTCCAAGCCACTCACTTTCTCTGGATGATTTTTTTTCAGCCCTCCTCACCTCCAGCTCTTTGCGCCACCCTCAGCTGAAGCCCTCAGGCTTCATTTCCCTGAACCCCTTCCTGGTTCAGCCCAGCTCCAGCCCAGCACTTCGGTTCTCACTGCTGTGCCATTGCCCACCTCACACAGCAGCCTCCCCTTGTCTCTTATTGCATTTCTTGACTTTTCCCGTATCTCAAAAAAGATCGAGGCAAACACGCAAGAAACAAAAATTCAGCCTGAAGTGCTGAGATGTGGTAAAGCTACAAGAAACCAAGCATGGGCAGCATGCAATGCTGCGGGCCGCTGTTTGTCAGCCACACCGTGGCTCATTGCTAGGCAATACCATAAAGAGACATTCTCAAGGAAGATCAGGACGCAAGTACACCAGGTGAGAGGAGCTGATTAGTACATTACAAAGACATCCAAACAAAAGTTATGTGAAGAGGAAGAAATTGATGTCATTTGTTGCTGACACGGCTTTCCCTCGTCTCTCCGTCTTTCTCCCTTTATATTTGCTCCATTTTGGACCCAGAAATGAATACAAATTAGTTTAATAAAATTTCCCAACTGAGACACAAAACATTTGGAAATGATTTTAAAATACACCATGCAGCTGAAATGTCATGGTTAATTTTAAGCTGCAGCATGCAGCTGATATCCTCCGGCTATTTCAGCAGCGCAGAAGATTGTAATTATTCACCTGTTAGAGCAAATGAAGCTTTAACAAGCCTGATCACAGTTGAAAAGGAGGAGTGGAGAGGATGGGGAGACAGATGCTGTCTCGGTATGTCATCTGTGAATGATGCCTTTGTAGCTCTTTGGGAGGAATTAGCTAGCTATAAAGAAAAAAGCTATAATACAAAATGGACCGTTCTCTGTAACAGCAACTTTTTTAGATTTCCCTTTGACAAAGTTTTCCCAGTGAAGTTATTGCAGCGTAGTCGTGGTAGTACGGTTCCCAGCTGGTGTAACACATCCATTTTTATGGGGAAATAAAAAAAAAAAAAAAAAAGAAAGAAAGAAAAAAAGGAAAAAAAAAAAAAAAAGTGAAATGAGATTAAAAAAATTATCAGTGGTTACCAAAAAAGTACAGAGAAATACAGAAGACTGAGCTGTCCCCTAATGGTGGCCGGGGATTTTCTCATCTCCTTGTACCAATGCTCCAGTAAATGTAGTTTTCCTCTTGCTTTTGCCTGACATTTTGTAATCTGCAGTTCTAGAGGCAAAGTTCTACACGACCTCAAGTTTAATTTTTCTGTTTAATTTTTAAGAGAAACAGCTTGTTTGTTTGGATGAATTGTCCTTCATCCCACACCGATCTCAGTAAATAGTAGGTACTTTAAATCACAGCAACCTTTCTCACGGAGACCGTGTCCATGTAGCACTGAAAAGAGCTTAGCACATCAAAATGATGTCGCTTGCTCGCTTGTGCATGGAAGTTAGAAAGCACTTTGAAGTGGTAATGAAGTAAGTTCCTGCTACTTAACAGAAAGTTTTGGTAAGATCATATTTGTTAGCAGAATACTTACCAGAAGAGCTGCAATCCATTGTTTTGTAGAAACAAAGAACCTGATGGAGAGCAGTGAAATGGAAGGACTTTGCTGTTCTCTCCTTAACAAAAGACGTCTCCATTCCTTGGAAAGAGCTGGGTGGTGGGTGCTGGGCCTGAGCCATTGCCCTCCTGCTGGGTGCCTTTCTTTCCTGATGTCTTCAGAGCCAAGAGCAGGTTATAACACTGTGTTTCTGAACTTAAGCACCACCAGCCCCTTCATGCCTTGCGGTCTCTCCTCGTGTGGGAAAAAGACAGATTTGCCAGATGAGTGCAGAGCTCCCACTTGTGATAGGAATGTCAGACTCCCCCCATGCTCCATGCTGGGCTCAACACTTCTGCAGTCCCAAATTCTTGTTACATTTTCTGTGTCTCATTATCTGAGCTATCCTTTATATTTGCTCTAGGCTTGAGTGAGTTATTTTATAGCTGAAATTCTTTTTGTATGAGATAGATGTCTGTAGTATACCTCATCCTGCTTTGGACCTCAACATTACTTAAGCTGACCTTTATCTATCAGTGGCTTACTTAACCCGCCTAGCAGAGTGCTAGGCCACCAGACATTTCAGAGCAGCATCCCAGCTGCCCAAGGACTTTAAGACATGCAATCTGTTAGGAAGAGAAAGAGCCATGTCTGGAAAAATCAGACTCTAAAGAAACTGAAGCAACTGGAATGCTTCGGGAGAACAAAGAACAAGCACTGGTAACATGCACAGAGTATTATCAAATGCACTGTGGGCTGTAAAATCCTGATTTCAGTAACCATATACTGACTATATGCACAGATGCAGGGAAACCCCTTGTGATTTCCAGGGGTAAGGCTGAAGTGAGCATCGTGACATACTGAGGACATAGGCACAGCCTATGGAGGTTTTAAGAAAGGACGTAATAGTATGAGTTGGCCTAAGGGCACTGGTGGGACTGAATTCCCTGAACATGAACATACATGGTGGCTCATAGAGATGTGCTTCTTAAGAACCAGGCTTGAGTCGTGGCAGCAAGCAGCAGTGGCTGCTGTTCCATGGGACAGACAGAACAGCAGTGCTGCCCTTCCATGGCCTTCCCTCCTGCCACAGGCACAGCAGGCTTTGCACACCTAGGGCTCCTTTGGGCCCATCCGGAAATCTTATGGCTCCAGCAGTGGAGGTCGTGGTGGGGTGGCAGGGCTGTGTTCTGCTCCCGCTGGCTCACTGTGATGCAGGGAGCTTGGTCCCCTCATCCCTGTCAGGAGGGAACAGTTTTTTGTCTCTGGGAGGTGAGGAGTGGTGGGGAAAGGTCAAATATCACGACAGAGATTTTTGCCCCAACTTCAAGGGGTTACAGCAATATGACAACTGCTAACAGCTTCCTGTGCAGGTAAATTATATTTGAGTCTGCTTTGCAGAGGTTGCTCTAATGACTTTCTAACAAGGATTCATCCAGGAGCCATGACATGGAGCGTAAGTAATTGCAATCATACGGTGTCTGTGTCATTGACGCTTTCTGCTATTTTGTAATAACTGCTATAATACTGTGTATAATTGGAAAGAAATGTAGTGTATTTTTGCTTTCTGAAGAATTGATGCTGATATAGCAAACGGCCTCTAAAATCCTGCTGGGTATTCATGTAAATCTGTGTAGTGTAATATACAGTCTTCCTATCTGACACTGCCTAAATTAATGTTGTACCTGTGGAACTACTGTGAGTTCTCTCTGCTTCTGAGTTAGATTTCTGGATATTTACCATGTAAATCATTCGCTGTGTTGAGCTCTCATGAGAAGCAGGACAGACTCTGCACATCAGCATGCCTTGTGCTGTTAGTGGATGGCTCCTTGTTCTCGAGGGACTCAAATTAGATTTAAAAAGAAGAAAGATTTCATACTCCTTCACATTCAGCGTTTGAGAATTAAGAATGTACTCACAAAGCAAAAAGTAATTTACCTGGATTTTGTGATTCTAGCTTTGCAAACAAATTGCAGTCATGTTATTTCTTCTGGGAACATCTGCATTTAAATAAATAATAAAACAGCAAGTTTACATGCCAGTAATTCACTTTTTATTTATACTTCCCCCCACCACCTCCCCAGGGAAAGTATTCTTGGTGTTTGTCGGTAAAAGGTCACTTAAAAACTTAACCTGGAATAACAGAACATTGCCAGACTAGAACATTGTCAGACCAGTTCCCTCATCCAAAAAAAAACAAGTATGTTAAATGCTGCCTCTGGTCTGACTCCCAGTTTTCTATGAACCTTGAATGTTTATGGGTGAATTTATTGTTAAGGAGGGGTTAGCAGATGAACTGACTCCCCCGTAACAGAGTGAAACCTGGCAGTAGAAATGAGGAATAAATATCTGTTGGCTTTTTTTCTCTCCACAGGCACCAGGGTTACGTTTATACCTACCGAGTATCCAAGACAGAATCTGGGTCCTGGAGTGCTGAGGTGCGTGCTTCTCTTTTCTGAAAACTTTGGTATCCTGTTTGGTGTTAGTATTGATTTAATGAAATATATTCAAATTATTCACGCTTCTGCAAAGTCTGATTTTCATTGAAGGTAATCGATGTTGAGTGAACCCATCACAAAGATGTCTTGGTGCCACTTCTGACAATCTTGAACTCATAAATTAATTCCCTGTTACATTTCAGCTGTTGCATAATGCATTAGTGCATTATTTTGCATCATTTTCAATGGCAAAAAATATTATGTTTTTATAATTTGACAAGCGCAATCAGTATTCAGTTCCTTTCTGTCTCGCATAACATTAACACCAGATATTTAAGGAAATACTTTTCAATGTATAGTGTTTAAAACTTGGTTTCTCTTCAGAAACTCGTTACAAAGTGTATTTTCACTTGATTGATAAGAAACCAGTAATTCAGGCATAGCATAACACTATTTGCAATACAGATGACAATTTAGATTGATGGAATCTAGATGATAACCTTTGTTTCTTTTATGAAAATCTTGTTCTTTGGATGTAATCTCCGTATTACTTTATAATTATATTTCTGTTTGCACATTAAGCCTGATTTACAGACATTAAATAATTGCTAGACAGGCATAATTTCTTGGTTACCGTGCTAACAGAAGTGGTTGCAGTGCTCTGGAAGACAGGAGTGAATCCTGGTGCTACTTGGAATCAGGTCAAGAGATAAAACGTGCTGCAGACTAAATAATTATCTGCTTCAGCCCTGAGAGTGGTGCTGAAGAAGAACTCACTCCTGTACTGGGCAAAGAACACCCTGAGGATTTGTGCTGACTGGCGACAGGGCCTGGGGCAGCACTGGGACCTGGAGCAGTGCTGGAACCCCTGGGACATCTACTTGTTGGGGAGCTCTGAGTGAGGCTGTAGCATCTTTTGGCCCTGATAACAGCAGCATCTGCGGTGTCCAGCGCTGAATAGGCCTCCTACTGCTCCCCCATGGTATCCATTGGATTCCAGTGCATGGGCTTTTCCTGGTTGTCTGTAGGCAAATTTCATCTGTGTTTCACAGAGCAGGCGTTCTGAGGGTTCAAGATTCTCAGTAAAACCTCTATAGAAGAAGAGCTAGTTATGACACTAACTCTTCCATAATGGAACAGGAAACCTTAGCATAAACAGTGCTGAGACCATGCTGGACTCAACTGCCAAGAACAGGAGCCTATGTTTTGCCTTCTTTCTTGTCCCCATGGGATGTGCCTTCAAAGTTGATGCTGGAGATTTCCCATCTCTGCTTTCTGCTCTGGGATGTGGTGCACGGGCAATCCATCCTCCAGGAACCAGACAGGGAAATGAAAACAGTGCCAGTCAAATCCCTCCTAATGGAAGCCTCTGGCATATAGCAGTGGCGGCAGGATTTAGCAGAGCGTTTGCAAAGATGCTAGCATAAAAAGATTGAAAAAATCCCATTTTTTATAAACCAGGTAATGTCTGACTGCTTCCTTTGAACCAAAACGTAGGCAGGAATACTCAGTGAACAAATCAAAAAGCACTGGAGGCTTGAAGGAAGGCTTGCAATTGGGCAGTATCTGTGCCTGAGATTAGTGGTGTGAGGTGGATGGTCAGTGCCAGGCAGCTCTCACGGTCATCTTATTGGTGTTTCCCGGGGGCACTGCAGGCTGCCTTGACTTGGGGCCATAAATAGCATAAGACCACTTGAGGATGTGCTTAGCAAGAACCACAGGCTCTGAGTTTCATTTGCTGAGGCAATGTTGGAGACATACTTGGATGGGAGGAGAGCAGGAATGGCTTATATCTTGTTGTAGGCTGGTACATGGAGGGGCTGAGGGAAGAGCTGGCTTCATCCTTACACGTGGCTTCTTTACTGAGGACAAGGGCTCAGCACCAGGGCACTGACTGCCTGGCCTTGCCTCACCTCTCACCTTTGCGTTCACAGACGGCCCCTGGGGTTCACCGGAGGCTCTTCCGGAAAATGCACAACCTCATTTCAGCCTTCCAGAAACCCGACCAGGGCATTGTTACGCCCCTGAAGCATCCGGTCATCAGCTGTGCAAAAGCCAAGTGTTCCCCAGGTACCCATGGGGTGCAGGCAACCTCGGCTGTGAGGGGCAGGGCCCTCCGTGGGGGTGGAGATCTTGAGCCTAAATGAGCCAAAAATATGACTCATTAGGGACTTCAACCCGATGAGAAAATCTATTTAAAAATGTATATTCCTGAGTTGTACATCAGAGGCAGATACTTGCCTTCCCAACTGCCATGGCTCTGGTAGGGGTGGCTCATCTGATCAGTCCTTTTGCTTGTGGTGTTCATCCTTCCATATTTCTGTGATTATTTTTCTCTAGGTAGAAATGACGGCCGTGACTACCTGCAGCCATCATGAAGACATTTCCCAGTGGCATAACCCTACCCCCCAGTAGTGCTTCCAGTCCTGCTCTAGAACAGCACAAGCTATGATAGTTAGTACAACTCCGTGAGTTTTCTTGTAACATTTGCCAAAATGGGTTTCGTAGTATTTCTAGCTCAAAGTTGAGAAATTTTACGTTTCAAAATGTTTTGATTTTTTAATTTTTTTAAATTTTTTTATTTTATTTTATTTCATTTTATTTTTTTTTTGTAGGAGATAAGGCAAAAACATCAGCTACTAAATGGTGTTGTATCTTGTTTTCTTTTGGCAGTCCTAAGTGCAAAATATTTTCTAATCTCAAGACTAGTCTGTCTATTTTACATAAACCAACTTTTGACTTGTCTGTACTTTCTTCTGATAGACATTTATGGGCAAGACCCCGTTTGTAGGCTTAGGAAAATTGTTTATATAAAGTGTCCTTCCCTTGAACACAGACTTGGTGTCTGTGTGACTGTCATACAGTTCCAAAAGGTATTCCAGACATGGCCTCAGGAGAATTCCCACTAGCTGACTTCCCATCACATCAGGCTCTCTGCAATCCAGCAGAACCACTCAGTGCTGTCTCCATGTACAAAATTTCTAATTTGCACAAAGAACAGAAAGCTCAAGTAATGTTCTGAGTAAATGACAACAATTACCAGCGGAGAACCTCATACTTTTTATTTTTCCAATATTCTCCCTACTTGAAAAAATCCGCACCACATGTAATTTAAAAAAAAAAAAAAAAAAAAAATATATATATATATATATATATATATATATTTTACACAATATTTACTTTTATTTCCTTATCATGTGTTTTAGTAAGTTAATAAGTTGCTGCTGGGCTCCTGTAGGAGAGGCTTACAGAGGACTTGTTGGCTTGCAGGGTTAACACTGCTGCTTACAGTGAGAGTGGGGTCAATCTCACTGGTGACAGGTGACAGGACAAGGGGAAATGGCCTCAAGTTGCGCCAGAGGAAGTTTAGGTTGGATATCAGGACAAACTTCTTTACAGAAAGTGTTGTTAAGCACTGGAATAGCTTCCCCAAGGAGGTGGTTGAGTCATCATCCCTGAAGGTGTTTAAAAACCATTTGGATGTGGTGCTCAGGGACATGATTTAATGGAGGGTTGTTAGTTAGGGTAGCATGGTTAGGTTGTGGTAGGACTTGATGATCTTGAAGGTCTTTTCCAACCTGAGCAACTCTATGATTCTATGATATGATTCACTGGAGTGCTGGAGCACTTAGCTGCGGAACTTGGTGAGCTGCCTGGGCTGGCCGGCAGTGGGGAACACTTCCCAACAGACTTGAAGTGCTGAAGTCCTTTTGGATTTTTGTTACTATTAGTCACACTTTCACCAGCAGAAATGGGCCTATCACAAAAGCACTCCCTTCCAAATTACACAGCTAATGTTGATTGCAATTTGGTGAAAAAATAACCCCCAAAAACAAACGTCTGTAAACCTGCAAAGAAGGACATGGGTGTACTGGTGGACAACAGAATGGCCATGAGTCAGCAGTGTGCCCTGGTGGCCAAGAGAGCCAATGGGACCCTAGGGTGCATTAAAAAGAGCATGGCCAGCAGGCGAGGGAGGTTGTCCTTCCCCTCTACTCTACCCCGATGAGGCCACGTGCTGTGTCCAGTTCTGGGCTCCTCAGTTCAAAAAAGACAGGGATCTCCTAGAAGGAGTACAGCAAAGAGCCACAAAGATGATGTAGGGCCTGAAGAATCTCTTGTATGATGAAAAGCTGAGAGACCTGGGGCTGTTCAGCCTGGGGAAAAGACAACTGAGGGGGGATCTAATTAATGTTTATAAATATGTAAATGGAGGTGGGAGACAAATGGATGAGGCCAGGCTCTTCTTGATGGTGTGTAGCAACAGGACAAGGAGTAATGGCCTAGAACTTGAATGCAGGAAAGAACATGCAGAAGTACTTCTTTATGGTAAGGGTGACAAAACAGCAGAACTGGTTGCCCAGAGTGGTGGTGGAGTCTCCTATGGAAGAGATTGTGTTTCTTAAGTGTTTAATGCTTAAATGTTTCATGCCTGTACTTCCAATTTCTTCTGCACAGCTTGGAAGTTTGGAAATTTCTGAGAAGACGTAGAGAGCTTTTCCAGAACCACCAGGCTGCAGGCTTGGGAGAGCAGGACAGATCAGATCCCACCAGAAGGGGCCAAGCTGTGGACCAGGGGAAAGGGGAGAGGCAGGGCTGCAGCCGTACTTGTAGCATTAGGCTACACTGGGGAACACCACCCAACAGTGTGCTACCAAACAGGCAGACAGACTTTCTTAATCCGTTTAGTTGTCTTGTCCCAGGTTCTGGCTTCTTGTCACCTCACTGAGAAGCAAACAGTGAAGAGATAAATGGGCGGCATGGATGAGCACTCAGCAAGGTTCAGCCACTTGAAGCAGCGTTTTAGTTTGGATTTGATAAGGCTGGAAATTTTATCTTTATTTTATTCCTGTAAGCGGCTGCATGTATATGAAAGAGAACAAGAGAAAGAGAGAGAGAGAGAGAGAGAAAGTACAGCAATAAAACATTCATCACGAAGCACAAAATGCTCCTTGTAAACCCTCAATGGGAGTAAATACAATAAATAAACAGCTGCGTGATAACAGGAAGTGGTGGGCAATGCTGTTGCAAATTTGTGACAATTGCTGTTCATTACTCAATGTCTGTCTAAATGAAGGCCACATTTCATTTGTAGTGAAATGTCCTGCCTCCCCTCCCCTCCCCTTTGCATCATATTTTACGCTCTGTGTGTGTATGTTTTGCTCTGTGTCTCTGTTACTTATACTGATTGGTTGAAGCAAGGGTCTTATCTTCAAACAGTCCTATACAGTGACAGATTCAGCATGATTTACTCTTTAATAAAATATTTAAAAGCTGTTTTTGTTCTTTAATATTGTTAGATAATTCAGCAAGCGTCAGCAGTAGAGCTGTGCTGAACATTACCAGCTCAAAGCACAACATTCAGCACCAGCTGATTCTGGGGCTGTGCTGATTGAACCCTTCACCCCTTGTCTATGCCTTAAAGGTTTCCCAGATTGCTGCATGCCTGTGGCATATGTTCTGTGGCTGTTCCAGGCTTTCTGCTCTTGTAAAACCTTCCTTTCCTGGTGCAAACAGTCCTGGTGCATAGCAGAGTGGGCTTACTGGGAGAACTCCTTTGCTTCTGAAGTACTGTGCCAGAACCCTGGTTTAGGCTGGCTCTCTCAGGACAGAGGAACTAAGACAGGCTGTACTGAGTAGTCCCTGCAAATGACTGCACCATGGTGATAAGCATGGTGGGAAGCAATGTGCCTGAGTCCTGTTGACTTTGAGTGCTGCATGGTGCAAACCCTGTTGTGCAGTGAGTTGTGCAAAGATAACTGCTTTGACTATGGGTGACTCCAGAAGAGCAATGCTATTTTTAAAAATAGATAAAATAGGCCAGAAGTTGCCATTTTAGATCTAAAGCTAAGAACATTGTATGTGAGTTATTAAGATAGAGACTTGATTGTGTTGTTTCTTTTGGGTTCCCTCAAGTCTGGAATTCCTACAATCTAGAGCACCTCTTGTTTGCAGACAGGTAGAAGAAGCCAGGGTTGTTCACTCCAGAGAAGGCTCTGGGGAGACTTCGTTGCAGCCTTCCAGTGCAGGAGGGAGAATGACTTTTTATGTGATGGTGATTGTACAAAGGGGAATGGTTTTTATCTAGAAGATGTGGGATTTAGATCAGAGGTAAGGAGGAAATTTTTCAGCCAAGGAATGATGAGTCCCTGACATAGCTGCCCAAAGAGCTGTGGATGCCCCATCCCTGGAGGTGCCCAAGGCCAGATTGGATGGGGCCCTGGGCAGCCTGATCTGTGGGGATGCCCACAGCAAGGGATAGAACTGAATGATCTTTAAAGTCTGTTCCAACCCAAGCCAGTCTGTGATTCTATGCTTTTATGATTCTATGATTAAACAAGCTGCAGACAGTCAGAGAAGCTCATGCCATCCATGACAAAAGGAGCTGGTATTTGGTTATAATAAGGAACAGTAACATGGCAACTACACAGATTTCACGCATTGACTTTGATATGAAGAGTTACAGGATTTTTAGAGAGCAGCGTGGGCAGAGCTTCATCAGGAAAAATCTGTGTACACTTGTTCCTTTCTGCCTTCCCCTCTGGGTTCAGCAGTACTGATATACAGCCCACATGACTGCCCCATCCCCACCAGCTCTGGTGCTCCTTCTCCTTCCACTTCCCATTTGCAGTCCTGGCTCTGGCTGCTGCTTTGGTGGATTCACCAAAGGACCCTGTGTCCTGGCCCCCCCATGCAGTCTCCTACCCAGCACAGGTGATGCTGCTGCTGGTCCCACACAGCGCTGCCTTTACCTCAGCCAGACCTTCCCCTGCTCCCTGGCTGTGGCTGTGACAGGCCTCCTGCAGCAACAGATCAATATCCCAGGCCATTTTTTAATTCCTTTCCTACTACAGCATCCCTTTGGTCTCGCTGCCTCCTCATCCACCCAACACAGTCCTTGTGCTGGGTCAGCACCCAGCCCAAGCTGCTCCCATCTGCTTTCTACCATGTACCCTTTCCTTCAGCTTTAAACACTCCTGCTCCTCTGCTTCACTTTCTCCTCCTCTCTGCTGCATGTGCTGGTTGTTTTTTAATTTTTTCTTGAGTCGACGCACACAGTCGTTCATCAGCACCTGTTTGAAGCAGGCCAGGAAATCAGATCTACTGAGCGTGCAGATGCTTCATCTATGCTGCTCATCCCTTAGCACCACCGCCCTCACCCACTCAGTTCTGGGAGCGCAAATGCACAGAGCAGCACAGCTTTTCGCTCTCTCACTTGCTCTGATAAGTGTAAGAATTTGTGCACAGAAACAAGCTGTGGACCCGCATGTAGTACCACAAGAGTTGTACACGTGAACCCTGAATCAGAAGTATAATTCAACACTGCCAGCAAACCCACTGTGACATTCACACTGAGAAGTACTGTTTGAGGACCTTATTTTGATGTATGGAAGCACTTCTTAGCAACACAATCAGAAAAATCCCTAAGGTGTGGTGTAAAATAAGACAATGCCACATGCTGTCAGTTTGCACCTTTATTTTTTAAAAATGAAATAGTCAAAGTACTTTCTTTTTCAAATATCGACACATAATATATTAACTTTTAATATTTACAGCGCGTTGCTGGGATGTTCTTGTAGAAAATGCATGCTTCTGGTCTGAAACCCAGAGCAAAATGCATCAGACCATGTAACTGCAGCCATGTAACATAACGTGTACAGTATCCAGTCACTATTCAGCACAGGAGTTAGAGCAGGAATAAAAAATTGGGATCTATTGTTTCCTAGCAACAAGGCTGAGGCCGTTATAACACAATTTCTGTAAGATCAGAACCTCTAACTGGTGTCGGACAGAAACCGAAGATCTTGGCATACATTGTAAACATTTTACTGTTCATGAGAAAGCGAAAAAGGAACGTTACTTTGACATATATTGTATGCTATGCTTCTCTTCTCTTTTATCGACACTTCTGCCTGAAGAGTATGAAGACTTAATGTGTTATCATGGTTCATACAAGTAAAATACTGTCAAGGACACAATCTGATATACTAACATTTATTAAAAGGCTAAAGTCCACCACGAGATCTAAGGAAAAACTGGGAACTGCCGAATGTGTTTCCTTAGACAAGGAATGGCCGGTGGCCAACGTATGGGTGCGCGCCCAATGCCACCGCCCCGTTCCTGCTGAGCCGTGGTTCTCCTCACGGCTGGGATGCTTGTGACCTGGTGATGGTTTGTGTCAAGGACAGGTTAAATAACAGTCGGTGTTTGTTGGGAAACCCTTATGGCCAGCGGTGTCAGCCAGGCCACAGCCTGTGCTCCCGGCAGCAACCAGCACCTCGGTAGGACCCTGCCCTTCCGCCTCTGTTAAGCTCCAAGTGCAGCCCCTCTGCTGCCTCTTTCACCCCGAGCTCTGTGCCTTCCCACAGCACCGAGCAGCGCCCGGACAGACGGATGGACAGCCCCAAGGACGCCGGCAGTAAGCGCCCAGAGCAGTGCCCGCTGCAGCAAGGAGAGGCTGTGCCTGGTGGGTGCAGCTGGGAGGGCACTGTGGAGCTCGGCCTGAACAGTTGGCACAAGAGTACCGAGTTGCACATCGGCCAGTTCATATATAGGTATTTGGCTATGTTCTACATATAGAGCTATATATATATTTATACCTTTGAAATGTTGTAGTCTGGCTAAATAAATAGGAATGCAAAGGAAACGTTACTTGTACACACTGTTTGGCTGTCATAAAAAATATACAGCACGTATCTCTCATGATAGGTACTTGGCTACAGGATAGTGTGCAATAGTGGGTCTTATTTTTTATTATTTTATAATTTTATTTTATTTATTTTTTCCTTTTTCAGAACCTTATTTGCAGTGCAGAATTCTAGCATCAAATTATCTGATTTAAAGAACGATACACATTTCCATGCACTCATTTTTCCTTTCTTTACTTTTACTCATTTGGGTCTCTAGGCGACAGTGCAAAATTAAAATAGCAAGAAAAAAAGGAAAACTACAAAAAGAAACCAAACCAAAACCCAACGCTCAGAAATTATTCTAGCTACTAGAAAAAGAAAATGGAGACTGAACTGTTCCCTGCCTCCATCTGAGGTTATTCATGGACACAGTGGCCCACAGCTGTTTGCTGTAGCTGCAGTTCTCACGAATTACTGCTGGCCCACGTGGTGCTATGACTTCAGCCCCCAGTGCTCATTCAGTAATGAATGTTCTTTAGCACCGCCGTCTCAACATGACACTTCATTTTAGTTTCTCGAATTCTGAAACTGTTTTGAGAAAGGCATTTTTTCCTCTTCTAACACGGCCGCGTAATATTGCCCGATTCTTCATTCATCCAGATTCTTGTAAGAAATACTATTCAGAAAGATACCTTAGGCTGTCCACCCAGGAACTGGGAAAATGCCAATCCTACTCTTAGAGACAAACTTGTAACACTTCCCACTCTTTGACCTTTTGGCATAATCTGAGAACAACAGTAATCAAGGCAGTATTAAAAACCACAGCTGTAGGTAATACAAAGTGCATTTCCTGCATATAATACAAATATAACTTCAAGAAACTAAAGGCACAAGCTAACTAAATAGGTATTACATACTAGAAATGCACAGTTCAAGGTAAATCTAATAGCTTCAAAAAATTGTTTATAATGGATATTTAAAGCAGTTTGAAAATGATACGTCAGTATTGAATTGCAAAAAAGTATAATTGCTTAAAATATAAGTAAAATAGACTCTAATATTTGACATCTTGGATCAGTGATAAAATACATCATCACGTTTATGAATGCACTCTCTATATACAATTCATAAATTATTCTTCCATTGATTAAAAGCATATTAGAGGCTCAAGGATTCGAAGGTCCATTTTTAGGCTGGTGTGGAGGTATTCAAATTCTCCATGATTTTATGGAAAACTGTGTCAAACGGAACTGCTGTTGGCAGCTCCAAATCCTGTACAACAGTTAATGATGAGCCTGAGCAAAATGTGTTTTGGTCCATGGGTCCCCCTGGCTGGGATGGAGGGTGGTCGATAGGCCAGGATCTGCTCAATCTGACCCTGAACCTCTGAGCCTGACCCTGCACCCCCAGAGCAGCTCTGGCTGCAGAAGGAGTAGAGGGATTCTGTGTGAGGCTGAGACCCTGAGGGTCCAGGTCTTGGGTTCCAGTTCAGGCTCATCCCTAACTTTGGTACAATCTGCTCCACCTGCCCAAAAACAAGGTGAAAAAATGAGAATTTGAAAGGGAAGAAAGACAAAGAAAGCACTTAGTTGGCTTCAGGAAATGTGAGCAGAAATTGCTTCAATATATTCACTATGTTTGTTATGAAAGAAATTTGCAATAACATCACTGTTACAGATACACAGGCTCTATAACAAGACTTCTAGCTCTTTTGGAAAGTCAGCAAAGGAAATGTGCTTACCCAGCCTCTCTCCCGGGCACCCTCCCCCTGCCCATGATAATCAGGCCTGTTAAAATGACAAGTGAAAAGAAGGATCTCCTACTCTGCTATGAGAGAACTGTGCCAGTAGCGCATGATACCTTGGGAAATAAAAGTTTCTGCTCATGCAATATAATGCTTTTCTATATGCTCTAGATATTGAGCTGAAAAGTGAAGAGTCATCCCCAAAATGTTCTACGTTTATCAACATATGTACTATCCACACTTAGGTTCATCAACTCCCAACCCACCAATCTTCTTCACACTTGGAATAATGACCAATACAGTGGGATTATCAATTTGAGATGAAAATATCATGATACCTAAACCCAACACCACCACAATTTCCAAATGATCTGTGAAAAGAAGGTCCTGGCCCAAGGACTACAGGCAGGACTGATCCCGTGCGGCTGCTCATGGCTGCACCGCACGGACCCTCCCGGCTGAATAGTGAAGGTTGTCCCAAAAGCACTGAGCTAAAGCCCATTCTGGAGCCTACTGATGTTGGTGGAAGGCTCGTGCTGACTGCGTTGATCACCACAGGCTGTTCTGGCCAACCCTGGAACCTGACTGAGCCCCAGTTGTGCAGGGCAAGCCCTCACCCCCTGCAAGATCTGCAGCTCCACGTGTACTGCTGGGCTCCACAACCAGTGCCAGGGGAAATACTGGGGAGAGGCCACTGCACGCAGATGCAGACACAATACACTGTTCCTCACTGAGTGAGAGAGAGGCAGCTATGGCCCGGCAAAGACAAAGCTCATGTGGGGCAGCCTTTAAGTGCTGCATCCAATAAAAGTACTTATGTACTGTATCTAATAAAAGTTGGGTTAGAAAATCCCATAGATCACAGTTGTGACAAATGACATGTGCAGGGTTGGTGAGCAACTACAAAGTTTCCGTACACAGTCTGGTTTTTGTATGCAATCCCTTGAACCTATGGGAGATCTCAACAGGATAAAACTACCCAGTAAGTATAGGTTGCAGAATCAGGCTCTGGAACCTCTTAAATAACTGGTGAATTATTAAACCACCACCAACAAAAAAAAAAAAGTAGTGTTTCTTTAGAAGAAGACAGAGCATGCTGCGCTCACAACTGCCCCGCGCGCTCTGCTTCTGAAAGGTTTGAATACTGCCACACAAGAACTAAAAATCTTCACTGTAATCTCTCGAAGAGTTAAACGAACAATATTAAAATACCATCTTCTGTCACATTTAAAGGCAGTTGGATATGTTTTTTCCTCTATATTTATATATACAGAGTTCTGATCTAGAAAAACCAATACAATAAACCATTTTACGTTTAAAAACAGGCAGTCTTTGGTGACGCAAAGGCAGAGATTTTCTTTGTTACCTTCTGCCTATTTCACTCTGTCTCATAAAGTGAATATTATTGGCACTGTCAGAAAGTTCGAGATACTGCTCCACTGACAAAACAAAATATCCATCGTAACCTTGTACCCTCCCAGTGTTTAGAAGCTGCTGTTTCTCTCCATCTGTCCATGCCCTAATCCCCTCTTCCCCTTCCTGCAGCCGTCTCTGCTCCTTAGTCCAGGCCTGAGCCACAGCTCTCTGCCTGGCTACCTCTAGGACATGGTTCTTTTCTTCTTCCACGGTTGTTCCATAGCGAACGTTAAAGCACAGCGCGCCGTGCTGCAGCTGTATGTCAGCGAAGCGTCTAGTCCTCCCATTGATCACGGAAGTCATTTGCGACACTGTGACATTCACACCATTCTCCAGGATGCGCCTTCCTCCAGTATTGCCAATTAGGGCCAAATCTTCTTCCAGAGACCCCAGCTTGATGAAGTAATGTGTGTCCCGGCCCTCTATGGTGAAGTGTAGGTTCTCCAGATAGTGAGCATTGTTGAGTATGGCAGCGATGCGCCGGCTGTCCTCATTTGCCACACCAATAATGTCCGCTGTGACGATGCCATCCTTGATTGCAAATTTGATGCCTTTTCCAAACACTGAAGGAATAGCTGCAAACCTCGGTTGCTTCACTCCCTCATAGCACTTGCCATCACTATACCTGGGGGTCATAGGAAGTTGATCCAAGGATATAAAGTTTCGGAGTTGTTTCTGTAGCTCACACTGAATACCAAGAACAGTCTGGAAAAGAAAACACCAACAAAGTTTGCAGGAGAGGAATCTCACAGTCTCACAGTCCCTACCAATATCTTAACTGCTTAAAATGGATTTGCAATTGGTTTGCAAACCATCATACACATCTATAGACTCTGGAAGTATGCATAGGCTTTCTAATTGCCGAAGGTACTACTTTATGTCTCTTGGACTCTTCAGCTTTGAGAAAACAAACGGAAAACATATTTATCACAAATGTTCTCATATTTAGCCTCCCTTTTTTTTTTTTCCCCTCTCTCCTGTTGTCACTCTAACAGCTGGGCTTTCAAACAGTAGGCATGGGGAAATCTGAACTCAAATCTGTACTCTCACACAATTCTAAGGAAATCATTTATTCATTCTGTCTTCTGCAAAATAGCAGTAACAGTTTTTATAGCTCATTCTTTAGGGAAAGCGGGCTGTGAAGGTCTCAAGACACTAGAACAAGAGGAACCAGGTATGCACATCAGATCTGTAGATCTTTCCCCCCATTGTGTTGAAGAAAAAAATCTCCCTCCAGATCTCTATTGGTCCGTCAACATAACATATATCATTATACTGTTCTTGTGCCTTTGTTATAGCTTCTTCAATATCCCAGTGACAATTTTGCATGAACATGCTCCATGGACATGGCCCTCCAGCCTTCTGCACTCTATGCGGTCATCTATGCATGGGAAAAGAAGAGTACTCAATGCTGCTGATGTGAACTCACAACACTTTATACTTCCTTTTCCTGGCTGCATATGAGAAAGGCATCCATTCTACCTCCTCTATGTAAAATTATGTTTCTTTGTTAACAGATGCTCTTATGATTAAATGCAAAACATGAACACCTGCTCAGAACATCAGTAGCTGGCCCTTACAGTGATCGCTGGACCCTGTGAGCTGCTGCATAGCACTTCTTCAGTGCATATGAGCCCTGGAGTTTTACAGACACTCCACAAACCTACAGTAATATCACTATTTTCCTGGAAAAAATTATGCAGAGGAGCAGACTTGTAAAGTTGTTTGTATTCTTAGTGATTTTGCACCACTTGAGGCTTCTTTACTAAAAGACAAAAGTTGTTTTAATTCTTAAATTCGATAAAATTTTCATTCAATTTGCGCATGCTTTTATACATTTGCTGCAAAGTTTCTTGACTGTGTGCCTAAAAGCTTCTCATTAAAACTCTCCCCCACTCGATGCCAGTAAATAATGCGACAACATGAAGGCTCCTAGTGTAGTTAGACTATTATTTGCCTTGTCAGTCAAGCGAAAAATACAGCCACATTGTTTCCTTGGTCTCCAGCATTTTCTAATCAAATTGCTTACTTTAGAAACAGAAGCGATTGAACAGAGTGTTTGCTAACCTTTCCAGGATCCCACTCCTGGGTTTTTGTTTGAAGCTGTAGAAGTTCATATGTTGTCTCCAAAGCTTCGATCTCTGGTTTTGGAAACCCAGGTAGCACATTGTGCAACTGGAAACCAAATAGCTCTAGCCAACTTCCAATGTCTACAAAACAGACAAACGAAAAAAGGGATTCTGGAAATGAGGCATGTAAATACTAGAAAAAGTCAGCATAGTTTGCAGAAATCCAAGCTATGCAGAAATAATGATTTCACGTCAATTTGTTTTCAATACCGGTTACAGCATTTATTGTAGGAAACAAATCATGTGATTATAAGGCATGGCAATAATCAAATCAATAGTGTGCCTACTTTCTATTTATAATGGAAAAAACTCATGTTATGCTGCCTCCATTCTGCCCCTTATTTTAGCATTAAAAAAAGCAGCAGATACAACTATTAATTATTTTATTGATTACCAAAAAGACTAAAAAAAAACAGATAAAGCTCTGTAAGTTGTTAGCTACCACAGGAATACAGTAGATTAGAGCCAAATACTAACTTTAGATGTGTGCAAAGGATTTCTGGAATCTTGAATCAATACCAGATCTCACCAAAGGCTGTATTTTCGTGAGAAATATATTACTTTTACCTGTTGTATACTTAGCAACATCTTGGATCCTGCCAACTGGGTAGTTATTTTCAAATGAGTAGAGATTGAATGGTTGTGGGACAGCATTCAGGTGTTTCCATATGTGATGGTTTGGTGTTGTCCACCGACCAGCAATAACATCATAATCCCGCTGACCCAGATGAACCAATTTGGTGAGAGAATCATAGAGCCCTCCATGGAAACCAATGACAACCTGGAAATCTGGATTAGTGTCCTGGTAGATCTCTCCATATGGGGTATACAAAATTTCCTTTATGACTTGGCCCCGACTGCTAAATACAGCTAGAGGTGTTCCAGTGTTATCACAGGCAACATAATATTCTTCTCCACTGCTTAATTCCATTGCAATGAGATGACCTTGAAGATCATAATACAGAGATGTTATTTCTGAGCTACTATGATTGTACAAGTGAGTAACTCGTATTGGGTTGGAGAGATCAGCATAAAAGAACTGCAGGTGTTGTCCCAGGCTTGATTTGCTTGCAACTCGTCTTCCAAGACCATCATAACAGTATTGAACAGTCCAGCCAGACACTTTGTTGTATGCTTTGTTCAGCAGACCATTAGAGTTGTACTCAAAGATCTCATTGCCTCTTTGCCTGAGAAAACCATCTTCATCCATTTTATATTGAATTTCTCCAAGTCTGGTAATGCGATCTCTAAGGTCGTATCTCAGAGGAGTGAGGCGTGCACTGTTTCCATGGCTCAGCAAGTTGATGTTGCCGTTAAGGTCGTAGCTGTAGCGCCACTGGGTTTTATCATTCACAGACACAGTCTGAAGCTGGCCATCAGCATCATACTCATAAAAATACCGTGTGATATTGGCATCTACACCGACACGTATATCACAGATCACCATACGGCCCATATTATCGTACTGGATGGTCATCCAGTAAGCAATAGACTTGAGAATTTCATACTGTACTTCAATCACCTGGCCATTGGCACTAAAAATTTTGGTATGTTTCATCATAGTGGTGGTTATAACTTGATTTAAATCATAATTTATTACACTGAATTTCCCAAATTGTTCAGTCCTGCCAGAGACATCAACGTAACGGTACAGATCAATGGGCAGAGGCGTCTCGTTTATCATGGCCTGCATACTCGTGACACGGAAATTGTTGTAGCTGTAGTCAAACCTGGCATTTACGAGCCCTTCTTCACTGAACCTGAAGATCTGGCGGCCGATAAGTGGACCTGTCCACAACAAACAGGAGAAAGACGAAAAGCAAGAAGAAAAACGAATTATGTCCATAGAATACTTGCCCTACAGAACTGGCACAGACAAGCTACGAACTCAAATAAACCCTCGAGCCTCACTGCTACTTGATTGTCTCAGACAGTGCCACTAACCATGTTAGATTATTCTCTCACAAACTTTTATTAATGTTTGCTCTATGTAATATTTATATTTTATTAACGTTTGTTTAAATGAATGCTTTTTAATTCATAATTATGATTTCTATTTACTTGCAAGATAATTCTAAACTGAATTTATTTTCCATGGTGATTTCCTTCCTCATATGAACAGTTCTTTTGAATTTATGTTACATTATGGTATAAACAGGGAAACTTGAAAATGCAATCAATAAAACAACTTGATTTAGTATTTAGCAAATATCCACAGTGGAATAAAAACAATCAAACACTGTAAGAGCTATTCCAAACTAAGCAATAAAAAGAAAACCGTATTTCAAATGGGGCAGCTATATATGCCTGTGGACACAGACATAGACACACACGCACACACATTTTTCTACTGAAACATAAAAAATAAGACCTTGTAGACATAAAAGGAATGGAATTTCATGACAGGTAAGTGCAGAATCAGGGCCAAAAAATTTAGCAAAGTAATTATAGCCAGACAAACCTGTTTGCCTGTATCTGATGGTGCAGATGAAACCATCATGCATTAAGTGTATAGTTTTAATAACGCCAGAAGATTCTTCGTAAGTAAATGTGACCTGAGTAGTGTCATAAAGAATCTCAGAAAGTCGAGACTGTTTGGAGTACTTATAGAGGACTCTGCGTCCTGTCCCAGGATACAACGTTTGCAGAAGCCGTCCATCTCTGGTGACATCCTGTATGAAAGCCGCACCACTGTCCGGCGGGGTGTAGATGTTGCGATAGTACCCAACAGAGAGCATGGTCTGCAAGGCATGGCGTACCATGCTGGGCATGGTGACCGACAGCAGGTAGTCTGACTGGTCATACTCAAAGATGTAGCGGCGCTGGCTGTGCAACAGGAGCATCACGGACTGCAATCAGACAGGAATGGCAGTGTAAGAGGCTGATCAAGCACTTTATTATTCATCAACTATCTGCTCTTGTAGGTTGCTCTTACTGTCTGTTTAACCCCAAGTCAAGCTTTCAGCTCCAGCAGACCTGGCCAGCAAGGTGACATGGAACAGAAGGAAAATTATAATAGGGCTAGAGGTAAGGACCCCCAAACTGGAAAGCAGATGTGGCTCTCAGCGGCATTTCAGCCTCATGCTGACTTACTGCACTACTTTGAAATATTTAGGTCATCCTCTAAGGAAACTACAACAGAGGGGACCTGTTCCTCACTCCTAGGTAGAGCATCTGCACCAGCAGATGTTTCTACAGGAGGTGGAAAGGAGAAACGTTCAACGCTGTGTACGTGGTGTTTAGCTTTTACTGGAACTGTGTATAGTTCTAGCCTAGCCCTACCCCCTTTACAGATGGATGAAAATGGACTGCAAGTTCTTTGGTGTGACTACTTCTGTCTCTGCTTTTATTGTTTTGTTTTGTTATGTTTTTTAATATATACAAAGATTATGTCCCCATGTATGGGAAACTGTTAATCACAGCCTGAACCTCTGATTAACCATCTGAGGCAAGTGATGGGTCAGCTGCGGGAGCACAGGTGAAGGTAATTCAGCTGTGCCCCTGGAAGGGGTGGAGCTTGACTCCACCTCTCCTAGATCCAATTTAAGGGCTGACCACCACTAAGGCAGCATCTTTCTTTGAGATTGCTCCTGTGTGGAGTTCCCTGTGGTGAGCATCCATCCTTGCCGTGAGCCTCAGAGTGGGTGAGTTGTTCCCCTATAACCTCTGGATATTCATCTGTTACCACCTTGTATAATAACAACTATACACCCCAGCCTGCAGTAAGCTACTGTCTGAACCCTCTCCTAGCACCGATGAGATCCCGCTCTCTATATACTGCTCCCTTGCCTGTTTTTAAGCTGTCTGCCATTGACAGGGTATGAATAACAAGATCAGAAATAAGACTAATACAACTTTAGTGCCCCTATGTGTCATTTTACAGCACTTTGAGGCTCTTCCACTTTTGTCCAGAGTAGTAAAAAGACAGTAGAATAGTTGGAGACTTAGTATCTTGTCCGCCTTATTAAGGGACACTATAAAGAGAAAACAAAGTAATTTCCCTATTCATCTTAATAATATTGAAGTAGATTTTTAACTATTTGCACAGACGGGGTTCTAATGGTTTTAAAGAGTTTTGGAGGCGGACTCACTGTGAAACATCTCCCAAAACTGTCATTTTGCCAAAGCAGCCAGAGCCTGGTCCGTCGCACAAAGATTGGTGCCACATGGAGTCCAAGAGCCGCTGGCAACTCCTCGCGGCTCTGCTGGGAACAGGCAACTGCTGGGCACGGCCACTAGATGTCATTTGTGCCCAACACATGCACACGGCCCTCGGCCAGCTCCCCCGGCAGCGAGCAGCAGATTTGGGAAGGGATCATCTCCGAGCGTGCGGAGATTTGGGAACGCCGCTGACTAATTGAGAAAAGTGACCCAAAGAAGGGTAAGTGAATGTCGCTAGTGAGAATTGTGCACAGAGCCACCATCACGGCACCTTTGAAAACACAGATCGTTGGGACTAGCCCTGGGAAGGGAAAATCTTTTTGAAGATACATAATTAACTCATCAGGCGCTAATAAATGGGAAAGTAAATAAATAGGTGTTGGAAGAGAACTGTATAATTGATTTTTTGATAAAAGGAATTATTGGTTCTTATGAGGTTTCAGACAACATTTAGTAATCATTACTTAATTAACACAATGAGCTATTGACTTTAATGGGCCACAAAATTATATCTCCATGTCTAATTCTGACAATGAATTCATCTTCCTTTGGCACGAGGAACAAATTGTGATGAAAGTACATTAAATAGCTGGGAGATTATGTCCATGGTGTGTGTGACTTTCAATAATTTAATGACAAGTTGCAGCATAAATCAAGCCTGCTGCTACCTAGGCCAGTAAGCTTCAGTCATTTGCTTCAATGTGATCAGGATTTGTCCACTTGTGCAGAATTCCAGAATGACAGATTTAAGTAAGTAAGTTGTACTACCTTATTTATCAGCTCATCATAAACTACGAGCAGACAAAGTAGTTGGGAAGATAAAAAACATACATCTTTCCAAAATTATGGTCCATTAGGCCCAGAGAAAAAATAACAGATTCCTCCAAAAGGCATGTTGCCCAAATATTTGAAGGCTGCACAAATGCCTGTTTACTTGCAATCTGCAGAGAACACAGACAAAAGGAGCCCTGACAAATTTATCTGAACCAAACTTCTGAAGCTTCCAGGGTTTGCCAATCTTGTTAACAAGTGCGAGAACCATACTGCATGCAGACAAAGAAAGAATCACATTTTTATGCATCATTTTTTTTTCTCTGGGTTAGATTTTTTTTTTTTTTTTTTTGAGGATCAGGTTTAAATGCATTCAAAATAAGTACAGCAAAGTTTATCTTAAAAGTACACATTTGGAACTTTTTAATATATAAATAACTTCAAAGTCATTGGATTTCTTGCGTGTAACATCCGCTATCAGTTTTACCTCACCTGCCCCCTCCTATCCATTCCCTACGGTAAACAGGTTCAGAAAACCATTCTGTAAATTCAGAATATATTGGATAGTCTGAGATGCTGCCATTCAAAAATAAAGTTTTGAAGGACACTGAATATAATCTCACACAGAGTTGTGAAAGCTTTCAAAATACAGATTTTTGGATTTGAGAGACACGACAATTCCGAATGAGATGCTGCTACTGATGAATGTGATGCTGTTCTTCCTAAGACCGTACAGCATTTATTCCCCCATTTCATGACCATTACCTACAGTCATAAATGAAAATTATAACACTCAGGCAATTTAGACATGAAGTCACTACAAAAGCAGGGCAATAACTCATTTTGTATTAGTTTGTTTTTATCCCCAAAATGGGCATCATAAATACTAAAGTAATCTTTCTGTTGGCAGGATCAGTCCCTTTTTGACAGCGGAGCACTGAACAGGTGCTAGCTTGCACTCACCGCTGTGTAATTCTGGCTTAAGAGAGCTGTGTTTGTTGGGAGGAAACAATTCCATTTCAATGACTTTTTTTTGACTACGCTACACAGAACAGCGATGCATTTTTCATCAGTGAGAGTGTCCTTTGTACTTGGACAGAGACAAGGAAGCCATTTTATCAACTGATTAAACAAACCTGAGGTGCCGTTAACTTTCTTCTGAACTAATCTATGGCAGGCTCGAAAGGATGACACGTAAGTCTGAGGCATTTGTTTTGGTATGCGTTTTATGTAAGTCTTATATCCTATTGCAAGAGATAACATACTAACATAGTTCACAATATGGTACCTGTATCAAAACAAACATTCCTGTGTTGGTACAACAATCCACTTATAAAATAATCTACCTTTTCTAAGTATGTGTAACTCCATATTTTGCCATCTGCCCATGTTCTGGAAATGATGTTTCCGCTTGGATCATACTCCATTTTCTCAGTCCAGGTTCCCCTTTGGATATAGGTCACTAATCCAGAGTGGGAATAAGTGATATTGACCTCATTGTATTTGCTGATGGGTGACCACAGAACTGGCCGCCCTGTCTGGTCATACATAATCCTAAGAGTGAATTTTCGATGATCATCGTAGATCTTTCCAGTTCTGGTTACATGATCGAAATCAATGGAGAGAAGATTTCTATTGTGGGCCTAAAAACAAAGACAGAGGAAGAAGATGATATACCATATTCCCAGATGATGGAAACATTTATGCGTCGGCTCAAATCAGAACACGCAATGCTTTAACAGTATGTTTGATAATATAGGGCACATTAAAGACAATAAAACAGAAAAATGTTCAGGTGAGAAACAGGAAGATCAAGAAACAAAATGCTGCTTGCATTCAGTGTTACATATCACATTGCAGGATGCTTCCTATTTCCATACACTCAGCTTTCTTTTCCCAAGCTTTTCATCTTTCAACTTTCATCTCTCCTACAGGATGTGTGACTCTAGCCAAAGATGTGTAGTTAAGCCCACAAATTAACATAGCTCTCCTAACTCACCTCTTCTCTCCTAAGCTCCACTAGTGCCAAAGGGTCAACTGCTGCTCTGGGATAGCCCATCCAGGTCGCCTACCAATGTGAAAAAGGAGGAGCAGTGCTTCTGGCTGCTAAAGACCCTACCCACTAGTGTCCTCACACTTCTTCACAAAAGCAGCCCACTCCCAAGGCTTGTGAAAGATGGTGCCTTGGCAGGGGAACAGGCTGACTGCCTTAACCTGCTAGTGCTTGTTGTCCCACAGGAGAATGCAGAGGGGTCATCCAATCAGAAATCAACTTAAAGACAATCCAGGCTTCTGAAGACAGAATATGCTTCTCCAGTGCTTCCACCGTGTACCTCCTAACATCATTCAGCCACTGGGCAGTCACTATTCAATTTCATTTAATTCTGAATTAGAATTTAGGGAACCATAAAACACTGCCCGTTGACTTGTCATTTTCAGATCAATGCCCAATGAGCTCATTGCATTAATTGACTGCATTTTGCCTAATCACTTGTATAAATCTATTCCGATTAATACATTCCTTACAGCAGAGATGATGTCAGCTCAGGTGTTAGAGCTGCACAGCACAGCGCCCGCTTCTCCTTGAGAGCTGGAGGCATTGCGGTAAAGTAAATAGTTAAAAATATCTGTTTAATAATTCAAGCTGTGATCGTATGGTGGTTGTGATTAGAATGAACATTATTTTCATTCCCTTTTCTGTTTTTAGATACAAAATAATTTGAAAATCTAGACCAAGCAGGTGTTCTTTCTTCAACTACCATTCCTGTGGTTTTATATACACACATGTCTAACTTTAATACTGTTCATTTACAATAGCTGTAAAATACCTATACACCCCTGTAGGCTGCCGTAACTATTACAATTTATGCTCTAATGATAGTTAAGGAGCCCAAGTAAACTGTGATGCTCAATTCAACTATATTTGCTTGTACGCAGTCTGTTGGATTAAGTTTATGTTAATATATTTCTTTGCAAACTTCTTGCAATTTCTGAAAAACCCCTCTTGGTGGTAAAATATCTGAAAAGCAAGCAGGAGATATACCCTGGCTCATGCTCATTTACTGTGTATGTACATACTTATGTTCTTATTGCTAATATTATTATTATTATTGTAAAATGCAGCTAGAAGAAATGAAAGTCTTGAATACAAATTGCTTGCAATCTAATTTTCAGAAACAATATAATGAATAAGAATGGAAAACACAGAGAGACAGAATTAGCAGTGAAGAACAATAGCAGCAACATTTAAAGGCTCGCATTGTCAAGGCACTGGGTGGCCTGGGCACAGATTGCCCAGAGAGGTGGTGGTGCCCCATCCTTGAAAGCACCCAGGCTCTGAGCACCTGAGGGACCTGTGGTGCCCCTGCTCATTGCAGAAGGGTTGGACCAGATGGCCTTTAACGGTCCCTAACAACTCTAAGGATTCTATGATTCTACGATGATTCTGTGATAGTTAAAATAAGGTTTGGAGGGGCATCATTGCTTCCTTTATATTCTGTATTTTATGCCATTTGTGTTTACTTTCTTATATTAGATTTAAGTTAAATTTAACACCGTTCTTAAGACAAGATGCAATGATACATGAGTAGCAGGCTGCATTTCAATGCTGTCATTGAAATGCTGATTTCAAATCCCAGTGGCTTCCTACAGATAACTCCTCCAATGTACATGCAAGTCCATAAGGAGCCCCTGTGAGAGACTGGAGCTCATGTGAGCAGTTACAAGCTAGTAAAATCTGGTTTCTGAAAGCAGTGTTGTGTCCAAACTCCAGATGATGAAAATAGGGAGAAAATTCAGCTGATTTCAATAATCATGTTAGTAGTTCATAAAAAGATACATTAAATATTTTTAAACATTTTTTTGCTCTATTTCTATTGATATGGTAGACAGAAATTTTGCAGTTGTAAATAACTGCATAAATGTTCACTTCTCTTGACATTCACTCTCAAATCTAAACTGTCTCAAATGTGAAATCAGATGAGGTGATTGTGTATTTCCTTGTCTGTGTCTGAACTTGAGTCAATGCAAACTGATACAGGGTGGCAGAGGATTTGACCTTACCATTACAACTTGCTGTAAAGGTTGGTAAATAAAGGGAGATAATTTGCTAATTATGATAATAAACATAGCTGTCAAAGCCTAAATTTGAAGGACTTTTGACTTGAATTGAGGCCAATGAGTTACTTCCATTTTTGTTATTTAAAAAGTAAAAAAAAAGTGAGACTGGCCAAGCATTCAATTTTCAATTTTGTAGATATTCAGTTATAAAACCTGGCCTGTATCCAATGCCAAGTTCCTCTAACTTATGCAAAAGACAGGAGGGAGCAGAGCTGAATTCTAATCAGTATATTACTATGCATCGTGCTCATTGGTTTTAACAACAGCTCTGCTTCATTTTTAGAAGTCAATTAAAGTAGCACTTCAATTGATAAAAAGAAGTCCTGCTAGATGAAGACTGATGTTAAAATGCCTGATTGTACATAGATTTATTATTAATATAAAATGCATACATGTCTACAGACTGTTTTATGTACTTTCACGAAGTGCCAGGGCAGGCAGTTCTGCACTTAAAGGAAAACTCTGATTAATTCCTGTTTCCAACATTGATTTAGATGCTGAGATAAAGTTAGCTTCTTCCCCAGCATTTCCATTAACATACTCATTTCTGCTTTAATTCTAGAGCAAGGAATATGTATCATACAAAAAAAACCAACGCTTTTTAAAACACAACTTTTATCACATTATTGGGAATGTGCTAACAGTGGCCTCTTTCCAAAACTTATTTTACACTAACAGCGTAACATGGTTTCAAGATGGGTTTTAATTGTGGTTAGGAATTAAAAATGTTAGGAACTGGCAGAAAAGGAATAGCTTTCGTCTCTTCAACTAGGTCATCTTTTATCTCATCCCCAGTGACCTGCCTTCTAATTTACACCTCTTAGCATTCAAAGCCATTTGTTTCAGTGACAGCATCAGGACTGATCTTTAAGTGACATCTTTAAACTTGATTTCTATGCTTTTTTATTTCCCTAGAAAACTTTTCCACTGTACTGTTTTCTTCCCTTAACTGAGGGCTCCTGCAGATCTGTTCATTTCCACTGAGAACTAGTCCAATCCCCAGAGCTTTTCTTTACATTCATTTTCAAAGTTTAGCATAGTTCTTTTTGCCCTACATTGCAAGCTTTCTAACACACTTCCTATTGTGTCAGTCATGGCATATTAAGTGCTTAACAACTTTTTTTTTTCCAAGCTGGAACTCACTAGAACTCACTGCAAGTTTTCTGAAGGTCTTATCAGAACCTCATCCATGATAAGGGCTGCTACTGATGCTACGTGGTTTTTTTTTTTGAGGCACTATTCAAGGAAACGATTTGTCAACAGTAGGCCTTAAGTGCCTTTCAGTATTGGCTCACTTTTTCAGACACTGTATATAGTGGTATTTTTGCTTCTGATGTCCGGCACATTTCCTCTAATAAACAAGTTTCCAAGAAAGACAGCTGCCTGTGGGTATGTTCTGCTGTTCCTTTGCCTCCCCCTCCAGTCGCACTGTTCCAGCTTCTTTACACCAGTGCTGGCTCCCAACTCCATCAGCATCCCATGCAAACATCTCAGTGCTAAAGCTGAACCCTGGGAATCGTGTATCTAACCTATCCTCCAAACTCTATTCATTGGCCATAGCAGCCTCAATAATCCATTTGTCTTCTGTGCTTATTTGCATGGTCTATCATGCACAGAATACTTCTTTCTGCTATCAAATCCTCCTTTAATATGCTATCCCACCAGATTCCTTCCAGCCTTTCTCTGACAGCCCTCAGACAGACAACCCTACAGCTCAATGCAGTCAGAAGAGGAGAAACACCATAATGCAGGCAGCTGACTTTCTTCTGGGCAGGCAAAGGCAACGCATAATCCCCCCATCATCTTGGGTAAATCTGTAATTCACAGAAATAACAATGCAATGTTCAGCTGCTGCAATGCTAGTGGATATTTCTGGAACAACAAAGCATATAAGATGGTGGCACATAGATGTTGTTCTTACACCGTAAACTTTCTCTCTGGAGGGAAGATGAAGGAGGAGAAGGAGAGTACGAGTGCTTCTATGCACCAGCAGATTGACACCAAGGCAGGTCCATCAGGTGAACTCTAGATAGCTTCAGGTTTTCAATATTTCACTGAACTTTTTATGCCTCCAGCCAGAATCCATCTAATCCTGACCAGTTTCCTCCCTTTTTTGGCAAGCAATATTAAGGATCTTGCAGAGGCAAGTGAAAATGAGATAAAAGAACTGGCAATCAATTTCAGCAACAGAAAACATAAACTGTGTAACAGGGAAGCTGTGCAGGATGAAGTACTTTGAAGCATAACAGTGATGAACAACTTGGCCCTGGTAGCATAAGCAGAACAGATGACTGACAATGTCCTTTCCGTTTAAGACTTTTATTCCATAAGATCCTTAAAAAAGTATGTGCCATACAGTTACTTAAGCACAAAATCACACAGGAACCAGCTGATTAGATAAGTGAGCCACAGAGGCCACAGCTTCAATCCTGCGATCTTAATAACACACCTTTGCCATGACAATACATTCAGCAGCCTCCCTGGACAGGAATCTGTGGACTACCACTAAGATAGGGCAGGTGCAGTCAGAAGATGGGCAAGAAACACCACAGGAAGATTCTTCCCCACTTGCAAGATCCTAGTAATTAATTGTGACTGTCAAGTCTGAAAGATGTTGTTTCAAATGTTTTTTTCTACACATGGTGGTAATATCATGGCCGTATCATACAAGTTTTTTGTTTCTGTCTGATAAGTGCAGCTGAAAATCGAACGGATACATTTTTAAAGTAAAATAATATATGGGATATGATAACCAAAAAGAAATCCAGTGATTTAGTAACCACCTATATTTTTAGAGCTAACAGATGTTCTTTCAGAGATAATACTCATCCGGACATGTTGCAGTTAATATTGTAATATTTTAAAGGCCAGAATTCCCAGTTGTACTACTGGTACAGGTGCTTTATGGACTATTCATGTGAAAAACAGAACTGATTTTGTAAAAAAAAAACGTTCTGCAAGGTAGTGGTCTCTATGAGGCTTGGTGTTACCTAATTAAACGCTGAATGTTGACCATCTGTCATTGTAATTGGTGAGTTCTCCTGAAAATAAATATAAACCATGGATGTAATGTTAAAATAATTCTCTATTAGAGCTGTATGGTAACCCAGTCAGAGGGAAGGGCGGGGGGGGGGGGGGGGGGTGAAAGCACACAGTGGAGGGCAGAATCCACAGGATTGTGGATGGATAGATGGAGAGGCTCTACAACACTATGGCTTGCAGGAGATACCCTGGCACAGACACCCAAGGTATGCCCTGAGAGATCTCTGCATTGAGCAGAGGCTGGAACCTGCTATATCCCCCAGAACAAAGAGGTGGTTAGATCTGAGAGGCAGAATCTGGCTCCGAGTCTGCCACTGTACTGCAGTAACTATGATTCGTCCGTTGCTCACAGCTTCTTTCAAAGACATAATTAAGTTCTCAGTTGAAAAAGAAGAGGAAGAAAAAAAGTAATTATGTCTTGAGGTCAAGCCTAACAACCAAAATCAAACAGAGATTAAACATCCCTGCCAGTGTTGGAGGAGTCTGGTTTTGAAATTCATGGCTGGGGCCCACCATTGATACAAACTTCCCATTACACTTCTTACAGAGTAGAGCATTTCAACATGATTTTAGTTCAATGGCTTTCAAAGGGAACACTGCACTTCACACAAGAGGAAACCTTACCCTTAGCCTTCTCTCAAACGTGGAGATATTGCCTTTGGTCTGCTCCCTCCTTTGCCTCCATTCAATGAGATTTGAGTTATGCTCTCCAGGAAGGGAGATATTGCACTTCCCTAAAGTGGGACTGACTACTCCTGCTAGAATATGAGGCTCTGTGTTAAGAGTGATTTCCATTCCACTGGCAAAGGTGACTCTCAGAGACCCATCTGGGCTGACCCGGTAGATATTCTGTGTGTTATCTGTCAAAAAACAATAAGCAAAAACAGGGAATGCAGAAAATTTCAGATTTACAGATTTATGAAGAAAATGTCAGGTGCAATGGGGCATTGTTTGCCCCAAGTTCACAGACCTCTGCTCAAACACTAACTGCAGTGTGATTTTTGAAATCTGTAACCTCCAGATCTTCACATGTCCAAGGATCTTTTTATTATGTTGGGCCAAATGATCTCCATTGTGTATGTTTCCTGAGTAGGACTAAAGAGTTTTGCTTTCAGCCTAGCAGTACATGAACTCATAGGCTGGGTTTTGACCACTGATATTCTTCTACTCTTCCCCACCAGTAGCAGGATGCCATGGCAGAGGTTCCATGATGGCCAGCCATGAGACTGAGTTTTACTGTATGCTTAGGGCTAAGAGACAAAGTGAGTGTCAACCTTAATAATCAATTCCTCCTTCCTATGCCATCATGTGCTGCCATCAGTACACAGTACTGCCATAAATAATTCATGGCACTGGCCAAACATGGCATTTCACTACAGAGCACAACACTCTATGAGCACAGTTCTCAGAATTACAAAACTTGGTGTATTATGGGTCAATCCAATTCCCCTAGATACTGGCGTGGTTAATAGCATGTAAAGCTTGGAGACATCAGAGATTTCAATAACTGGAATCTACCCAGGGGAATTTTCTTGGAGGAAAAGAATTCACTGGTGGTTTGTTCCTAGCAGGAACCTCAGGAGAAATGTAAGTACTATCAAGCTATTTGTACTGAAACAAGGAAGAAACAAATGAGCTAATTTCAGTGTCTTTTCTGTCAAACAGCTAAGAACGCAACAATATCCAGAGTTTGAAATGTGAAGACTAGGAAAGAAATAACAGAAATGCCTTCATTACCTTGTTTTAAAGTATATATTGTAGAAGTAGCTGAGAAGTTTGTAGCTGTGACCACGTTCTCCCGGTTTGAAGTATCAAGTTCCACTCTCGTCAGTTTTTCAACATCACTGTGGAAACTGCTGACTTCCCCGGTTGGGAATGTGGCATTGGTCAGGTGGCCATCAGAGTCGTACCTGCAACACACAGCGTTAACACCACAGGAATACCACGCCTGTAGATACTGCTGACATTTTTAAAAAATAGAGGGGGAAAAAAAGAAGAAGATGCATTTTCCACACTACTCAATAAGCAAAAAGGTAGGAATTAGCGTATGTTTCATTCTGAAAGCCTTGGATTTTCTACATTACTAAACAAAATTCCTCAAATCATACATTTTTATGGGATAAATGCAGCCAGTTTGTCGGAATATACTTGTGCATAAGAATCAGGATCCACCTCTGCAAAGGAGCAGGTTTTTCTGCTGGATGCTGCTGATGAAGAGGTAAAGAACTCTGCATAGCTGAAAACAGGACTGGATAGCTGACCAGACTTGGCATTGAACAACTAACATGAGGCTGTAGAGCACATGCCAATGATGTACCCTAACTGAAGTAGATGGTACAGGTGACTTCAAGGTCAGTGTCTCCATAATGGTTTCACAGTGTGACCATCTAAAGGGCTTTTCTATTCCAGACTGCTTCAAGAAACCCAGCCCTCTGAGGACAGGTTCTGCCACTTTTCACATGATGAATAACAGCACACTTGGTTTCAGTTCTTGCAGAGCAATGTCCTACCCACACCAGCACGGGCAGAACCATGACGTATTTCTTAATGTTAATTTGGTGCCCAGTTATCGCACTGTTAATCATTCTGGTGACCATTTAATCATGCAAATAATTGCACTGATTTCAGTACTCACATGAGGAAGTGCTCACCAATATTAGAAAAGCGCACTTGGGGATAGAGCTTCACAATCTATTTGCATTTCTATGTGTTGCACAGTTAAGAGTTATATCATTTCAAAGGGAAAGCAGTCTAATTAATTTTTTCAGAGAGGGCTGTTTCTTGCAGATGTTTTCTTGTCCTTGATTTAATAGAGGCCCAGCGCCCCCCTCCCCTTTTATGGCTTTAATGATATAATATTAGGAAAAAGCCCTATATGACTGAAATTGTACATTAGTACAAAATTTTATGCAAGAGCTCTTTCAGTACTTCCATTCCATCAGATTAAACTAGATGGATGACAAGTACTTTTGTAGGTGGTTTTCTACCTCTTAATAATTTCCCTCTGTGAGCGAATCTGACACATAGGTACATGTTCTGAACAGTTCATTATCTTTGCTCATATTCCCAAGTATGTGTGATGTGTGTTGTTAAACAAACTCATTCCTATTTCAGCTTGATGGTGACATGGATTGAACTTTTGGATGTAAATGAAAATCTTGCATAAACAGAAAAGTTGATTGCAGGCAACTGGAAAGTTGCTTATATGTTAATTCTCTAAACTCCAACACTATGATGTTTATATATGACTAAGGACCATCATCTACCATGAGCTATTTATAGTGAAAAGGAAAATCAGCTTCTGAAAACGCATCTACATTCAGCATATCATGGATTGTACCAACTGTTCCTCTGACTCTTGGCACCTCGGCCAGTCAGAAAGTTGTAATGTATTATGAAGATGACTTAAAATATTGGACTGAACAATAAATATTAATATGACTTCACCATTTAACACTGCTGCAATTTTTGTAATGTTAAGATCTGAAACTCTGTTAATTCTACTGATCTAGACTGGCAGAAATGCACGAACATACAGTCTGTACAACTGAAAGCATCGGTGTGGAGACTGTCCCTCCATGTACCTCTGGGTGAAGAAATCAGTACTACATACAGTGGGAGAACCTTACAAGCAGGCAAAGTCCTTTAAAAGGAAATCTCACTGAGTCCTGCATTACAAGCTACTTGCCAGAGGACAACAGACATGAGCAGTAATTGTCTGAAAAGGCTTACAGCTGATGTCAGTGGGACAGAGTAGGAGTAGCAATATTAAAGCCACTGAGAATCACAGGACTACACATAATCCCCTCTAACACGCTCGAACAATGAAGGCCCTGAAATGATGCATACTGTTCAACATTTTAAGAAGCAGTAGACATGACTCGGAGCTACCGTGAAAGCTTTTTGAAAGTGTCATCTGTCCATTGCTAGAATTGATCCCATCCTCTGGTAGGAATTTAAATGGATCCCTCTTCTTTCAAAGAAGCACATATCTTAATTTACTTCTGTATAGAACAGGTATCACTCTTAGATCAGTGTTTAAACTGCACGAGACAGCAGTGAGCTTTGTGCTCTTGCATGAAACTTGCAACTTCTATTACTAGATGCCAGATAATGAGAACTGAACCAGGGAGGGTCTGTATGGTTTTGTTCCGAGTATCATCAAAAATGGCCCTAATTGTTTATACCTAGAGCAACTCTATCATTTATTCCGTCTTTAGTGGAATAATGGAGGGCAAAATGGAAAAATACCCCCTTCAACAACAAATCCCACACTCTAGGCAGCAGTTTCCCCTGCTTTTATCCTACTTGCAGTTTAATAAAAAATAATTCTTAAAAACCTATACTGATGGTGACTCAGCTGCCTTTCCAGGTGACTTCTGCAGTAGCTTAATTTCTATTCATATCTCACCTGGATGGCTTTTCATTTTCCTTTTTGACAATGGACTCCTATGCCCTACAGAAAGCAGGCATTATTCTCCTTGAAGAACTCGGAACTAGTAGTGTGGTGTTAACACATGATTTCCATCAATCACTTGCCATGTTCTCAAACAGGAATTATGACAATTAATTATAAATAATGAGAAATCCCGATTTCTCACCTCTTTACAAATCAAACATTACTTTTCTCCCGGGTTGTTCTCTCCCAGGGACCAGACTCTAACATTCTGACTCTATCTTTACTGGCTTGTCTTGCTCTTTATGAGTCCTGTCAAATGTCTCAAAGCCTTGCTTATAAGGCCAGTCCTACATCACTAATATATATCTTTTTCCTATTATATATATATATTTAATTAGATATCCTCTTCCCCTACCAATGGAGACAAGTCCACTCTTGCTTTTGAATGTTCCACCAAGATTCTTAATTTCTTTTGTAACACTCCTTTCTCCTACGAGTATGTTAATTTTCCCCACTTTGCCTTCCCCAGGATTTTTGCAAATCTGTGATTCACATCACAACTTGCCTCTACTTCTTTAGTTACCAAAAACTCCAAAACCATATTTGCATTTAGAGAAACAGAGATTCACACTAATATGATATGAATGATGTGTAGTTTCAGGCAGTTTTTCTGCATGTAGTGGGCACTGTGTACAAAGCTTTTGCATTTGATAGGCTTTAACACTTAAGAAACATTACGCTGTTTCATTGTAAAAGCTTGTACAGTAGCTTTGTCTTTTGAAATTACTAGAATGGTTAAAAAAAAATTGGCATTTGTTTAAAACAGGGCTCCTTATGTCAGAAATTTAATGTCATGGACTTACTCGTACACAGTTGTCCATCCATTTTCATCACTTTTGGTTGCTAGAAGTCCTGTGTTTCCAGGATATGTCATCAGAGCCAGGTTGTAGCCTTGAGCATAAACCCTTTTCAGAACACCATTGCTGCTTATTGTCAGCCAGTATACCTGGCCGCCTGGCACCACGACCCACAGGGGCAAGCCACTCGTATCCCTACGGATGTGCACCGAATTCCCATTGCTGCTGGTAATCGTGGCAACATCCCCTTCTCCGCTGTAGGTGAAGTTGTAAATATAGTCTCTCGTGATGAGGTTCAGGGTGTGCAGGTGAGTGCCATTGATGGTGAACTGATACAGCTCTTGGTCTGCCGGTGATGCAATCTCGTACATATTTGTGTCACTGAGGTGAGCCTTGTTTCGGCTGATGGCACGGATGCGAACATTACCAAGGTCTGCTACGTAAAGTGTGTCGTCAGGAGAGACTGCTAGGGAAGAAGGTGCTTTCAGCTTTGCATCTTTGGCATATCCACCATCACCTGGGAGATAAATTGTAATTTTAGTGATCTGCATTGTCTGCATTTAAGCTGAACCTCAAAGCCTGGCACACTGCTTCTTCTCAGTGTTTATATGTCAATAAGAGAGTATCTGCTTACGATTCATTAAACTTCCATTATCTAATGTTGGTGCAATTCTAGATCAGTCTCAGTAAAGACAAACTAGAAGACAAATTATCCAATTTGCACCATTTTTACTAACTCCAAAGCCCTGATGCTCAGGGAAGTATCACATAGCGAAACATGAAAGAAAAAATGTTATCGACAGGTGAAGTTTCATTTCCTGCATCTGGTATGCTGATGTGTGGTCCGAGTAGAATTGTGGTATAAATAAAACAAAGAGCACATAAAAATCAGTAATTCAAAGTAATTAAGTGAAGCAAAGATTAGATTGTACTTACAAAAATCTCAACATTATAGGAAAATAAATGAGATTAATAGCCAAAAAAGGCCTTGAAGATATACTCTCTCCTATATCTATTGTAATTTTACTTAGTACTTATGCATACTATGTATTTTAAGGTTCAAAGAGGATGTTTTCATGATCATGGGCTGTATACCTGAGTATCTAAATGACTTAAGATGAACAGGATTTTGTGTAACTGGAAAGGAAGCATATTAAGCCTCATTCTTAGAGAGCAACACATTACTGTTACTATTGCTCCCTTTCTCCTTACTCACTCGGAAATACAATTTGATGGAGATCTGAGCATATCCTTTGCTGCCTTGGAAACAGACAAATGAGCTGGTCTCTGCCAACCTGTGCCTGCCTTTCACCAGCCTAGCACTGGCGCAATCATTAGATTTGCCACAGTACTTCTTTTGTGTGAGTGCTGAGGGTAGATTCCCACAACTGGGACCCTGGGCAGGATGCTATTCAGCACCTGTACGACAGTGCCATACCTGAAGCTGGCAGCATGTGGCAAAGCTCATGAGATTTTGATTACCCATGATGGGTCAGGAACTCAGCTCCCTTGAAAGACCATTTACATTTTTTTTTCTCTCCATTCTTGACATACTTTATGTTTTCTTGTCAGTCATTAACCTTTTACTCAGAATGGGCGGCTTATGAATTATGATATCATTACGGAGCTGAACAAAGTGATTCTTGGAGATGACAAGATGACAGTATACTGCCTTCCTCTGTGTAAGGGAACATTCTGTTTGGTTCCATCATGAAATATGTTTATGTGAAAAAAAAGGCACCATAAGAAGGCGTAAGATAGCATTTTTCACAGGATGTGGAACATTTTGATACTCTCCTTGGCAAAAAGGGCTTCAACATCCAGGAACACTAAGGTGCAATCTGCACTAGGTCCGCTAACATCTTCAGCACAAGTAAAGCTGACACAAAAACCCATACTTAGAACTCATTTTGAATGATGTATAAACTCTGTATCGAAACAGGAAAATCTGTGCCCACTCAGAGGTTCCTCCAGAGCCAGCTGGAAGACTCATGCCACTGCGCCCAATGGATAAAACAAATCCATGCAGAGCTGCTGATAAGGCTTTTTGCTTTCCCAGGAAGTTGAACCAGCCTGTTACCCCTGTCACTTTGCTGACCTGCAGCTGTGCCAGAGGGTCTTGACAGTGCAGCAACAGGAAAGTACAGGATAGTGTTGTCTTACCTGAGAAACAGTCACAATTAGGATCAATCTTGCAGTCACAATCTGATGGGGCTCCGGCGATTATGGAGATCTCACCGTTGGTTGTGACCTGTTGTATCCGGTTGATCTTTCTTTCATCAGTCTCAGCAATGTAGAGTATCCCACTGTGGGACACAGCGATGGCTCGGGCTGACTCCAGGGTGGAGTGGATGGCCACCTTGCTGACAAGGAAGTGATCAATGCCAGGCACCTGGCAGTGAATGGGGCGTCCTGCGATGATGCGCACACGTCTGCTCTCAGAGATCTGCAGGACAATGTTGTTGTCCAGGACGTACAGCGAGTTGTCCAGTGGGTTCACTGTCAGGTCTGTTGGCCACTCTAACCGCACCTGTGAAACCGAACCAATAGAAGGGCAGGTTCAAAAAACAAAAAAAGAACAATTAAGACATAAGACAGCATTGTTCAACCATCTCTGAGGACCATGTCATCAAGGGGATTTACCCACTGCTGCTGTGCTAGTATGTACCTTCAATTGTGCTTGTCAGAAGACGTTTCTACAAGCATACCCTTCTTGTGGGATCCAGCACCAACATGGAACTAGATTTGATTTCAAAAGTAATTTAGCAACCCCTGAAAGGTATTTGCACAAGTCCATTAAGGGCGGAACTTTATTATCCCTATGCATTCATGCAAATAAAAGCATACACTTCGTGTCATGCAACATCAGTCAGAAAATTCTCCAGGTCTGAATGTTATTGTTTCAAGGTTGCGCTCAACACTGCCAGAGTGGGAAAGTTAGAGGCTGTCCATGTCCTAACACCTTAATTGACCGTTAGCACAAAAGGAAAATGACACGGTAGAAGAACACGACACATTGCCACAATTTATTTACTAAGCCAGAAATGTTAATAAGACTTATGTGCCATAAAATATATAAGCTCATTAATTCTTTGTAATGTAATAATGCATCGATATATCAGACTTCACACAATACAGCAATACAGTAACCCAGCCATTATTACTTATAATGATTCTAGTTTGTGAATTCAGTGTTTCTGTCATGGAGTAAGTATATTTGTCATAGTTACGGTGAACTTTTTGCCTTTCTCCATGAAGGTCAAGGTATCAACCAAGCTAAGTTTCTAAACAGCACTGGAGAAGATGCTAGAAGAATGACCTCGCTGACTTGACGCCTGTTGCATCAGGACCCGGAGGAATTCAGCATGTTCCCAGCTGGAGTTGGGGCAGCCTGTCACCCTGCAAGAGAGCTGGTGTGGAGGCTGCTGACAACAGTGTGCTCTTGCAGGAGCTCCAAATTCCTCCTACACAGAATGCTCTGAAGCCAGTGCAACAGTTCTGGTCTGGGAATGAGCAGATGAGGAGACCGGTGCTTCTCCCCAGTTAAAGGCTGGTGGAGAATTTAGTTTGCAGCTTGTCTATGGAAAGGTCACAAAACAACAGAGTTGCAGAGATTGCAAGACAGACTATTTTTATCTCAAGATGCTTTGCTTGTTATCCTTTGTGAAGAGATGGCTGCTTTTATCTGAGTGGAATTTCTATGGACTAAATATTTCAGTCATCAGAAGAGAATAAATGCCAAACTAAAATGCAATGGTTTTATAGGCAGGTTCCACAGAAGCTTCCACTGTTTCATGTACTGTTTTTGTTCTTTTTTCCACTGTGCTAATTAAAAGATCTATGAATGCAGAGCCCGCAGATGATAATACAATGCTCAGCACTGCAGAATAACATATGGTGGAGTGTGTGGCCATCACAGGCCACCTGCTTGCCTGGGGTCAGCTCAGGCTCCAGGCTGAAGGCCAGCTTCTGCCTTTCGCAAGCATCGGTACTTCCAGATAATCTCATTTCCAGAAGCACATTGCTGGTTTGATAATTGATGTTTTAATAAAGCGAGGGCACTGCGGCTCCCGTGTCTCGCCCTGCGTGGTTACGTGGTGCACCACACCATTATGAAGGCTCACGGAGTAATCGAACTCCTCTTTGTGCCCAGTCCATTTTACTAGACAACATAATAACTGGCATTAAAACTAATGCTGTTGGGTTCAAAATCTCTCCTGAACCAAGTGTCAGAGTCATTCCAAATGATGATAACTGTGTTGAGACAGTTGGAAGAAGATTCCTCCCACAAAGGTGCTGAATTGTGCAGCCCACCCAACACGTAAGGGCTGCTGCACACTGAGCTGCTAGTGCATGCCTTCCTTACTTCAGCTGAGAGCTTGATGGAACCTGAACAAAACTTCAGGCACATGCAAACCTCTACAAGGCTGTCTGTGGGAAACTCGGGAAGAAACATATCTGCAATGTGCTTTCAATGCAGGACATTTGATTGCTCTGTCAAACCGAATGGATTATTTGTGACGGCAGACACCTTAACGCCCCTTTCACAGATCACTCTGCTGTAAAAATAATCTGTGATTAACCGTAACTAGATTATTAGTGGGAAAAACTTTGGGTTGAAACTCCCTACTTTTGCCATAACAACTATGCATAGCACCTGCCATATCTTAATACCTGGTTTGCCTTCGCAGACCAGCCACATTGTCTTTGCCTCAGTGAATAAATTGAATTCCTCCCACTGTGAAGGTACGTCTGGTGTCTTGCAGATAAACAGCGGCTGATCTGGACCAAAACAACTTCTTCTCTGGTTGATTTGAGGCTGGTTTTGTTTATTGAGGTAGAATAAGCTTTATGGAAATGTCCATTTCACTTGCAGCAAGGTGCCTAAAACCTAAGAAGAAGCTGGATCTTAACAGCTGCCATTATCTGCAAGTGCACTGCTTTCATACTGATTGCTTCTGCAAATCTAGCTGCACTACGGTAAAAATAGATCAAATTTAAATTGAGGACATCTAAACAGTTCTGGCTACTAAACCTGACCTGCCACCTAGCTCTCCGCAAAGCTCGCAGAAGGATGACTGCACTCATTCCTGGGTTTAAAGCAGTCGTGGATGTACTAATGGTCTAATTCCAGGCAAAATATTAAAGCTAGCATGTACCTGTCTGGAGACTGCAGCAAAAAAACAGCTGCCACTTGCTGCTGGAGGGGAAAAAACGGCCATGTAGACAAATTAAAAGCAATCAAATGTACGAACAAATGCAAAATGCAGAATGTTCTGAATCCAAAGAAGAAATTCAGATTTAGAAAGAAATCTGTATTGCTCTGGTCAGGATGTGGCTTCATGGCATTAAAAGAGTGTGAGCTGGGGCTGCTGCTCACCCCTCTTTTGCCCCTGCAGTCCCCATAGCAGCGCTGAGCTTTCCCTGCTCCTGTGGTGTGTGGGTTCAGGAATTGTGTCTGGCTGAAAACTAATCACCTCAATCAGCTTAAGCTGAAGTGTAAGTGCACCCTCAGGTTCACTGTTACCTTGAAAAGTCACCGGTTGTTTCTTTTCTTTGAAAGCAAGCTGCCCTCTGGCAGGTTTCTGTGACCAAACCATCAGTTGTGCTGCGTTCAAAGCCAATAAACATATTACAGAGAAGCATTTCAATTCTCATCTGATATGACTGTGCCTATTAAAAAGTTTTTCCAGACAAAAACTCAGTTAGGGTTAGAATATTAAGTCAGTTAATATACTTTTTTAATCTGAAGCAGCACTTCAGCTGCAGAGATGTCCTCTCCTATAGATGTATATTTTTCTTATAATTAAAAATTGAGCCAACTGCCAAGTGTGTTTGCTTACACTTGATAGGTTCTTATTTTTAAGCAGTGCACAGAAATGGCTTTGCAGATTATCCTATTATAAGCAAAAAGATAAGATTTGTTCAGCGGCAGTCAATACTTTACTTCACACATTTAAATTTTCATGTGACAATCTAGATTTGGTTCACTGGAGACTGAGCATATGCAGTGGAAATCACTGTGGAAACAAGTGAACCCTTGAGCAATGAGACCTTTTGCATGTAAGTATTAGCATGTCAACTTCTCTGGGAATCCAGCATTTAACTGTCAACATAAGGCTCCAGCTATAGGTAATAATCAATGTCTCGTTTGAGAAGTGCAAAATTAAAACCCACTGGCCTGGCTTTCTAACAGGTTTTTTTCATGTCAAGTGTTCTGGAAAACACAAAATGCACTGAGATGGTTTCAACTTAAATACATTTTCACGGGGAGATCTACATTTATGGAGTTAAATAGCTCTCAGGCTTGAATGATTGGTATATTTTCTTTCTTGCAACAATATGTGTGTATAACCACCTGCCTACCTATCTATCTGGTTGTGAAAACTAAGTATCTTTTGTGCAACAGGACACTGCAACTAAGTAAATATTGTGAGTTTTTTGCAAAGTAGCACTCACACCAGAGCATTCACCCACACACCTCTCGAACACGCACAGACACACACGGACACACACTTCGGTGTCAGTGAAGAGTAGTGTTTGGCTTTTGGTTTTGACCACGTGACCAGGGCGTTCTGCACATTTTGCACAATATTTTACAGCCACGGCATTTTTGGTGCTACTTTACAGAAATCAGATCAAACACGTTTTACTGTTCATATCAAAGCAAGAAAAGTAATGAGGGAAAAACGTATCCTTATCCACAGATGCAGATTTCAAGAGCTTAACTGTTTGAGGTGCTGGGGTAAATTTCACTCGGGTAAGTTTCATTTATCATGGGTTAAAAGAAACTGCATAAATCCATAGAAAGTCGTCACCGTCGCTTTGATTTCCTGCCATGCATTGCTTGTATGTTTTGATTCGATTTCATGTAGTAGCATAAAATTCATGCCAATTGTTTCTGATAGTCCTGACTGATGGATTACTTCCTATCGGTACTGCTCAGCCTCAAGCATTTCTATTTATGCTACCTTTGTCTTTATTCTGCTCTACGATATGCATTTGCAGACCTGATCACACTCCTCCATATTTCTCTTTTGCCGCTAACCTCATGCTTTCATCTCTTTCTCTCTGCACTCACTTCAGCTGTTGCTTCCAGCACAGCCCTGTACGCACCCCACTGCTATGTGGAACAGTATTTTCCTCTTCCTGCTGAACCCCTTCTTTCTCCTCCGCCCAGTGTACAAAGGCTCGGAGTAAGGACTTGCTCAGGTGGGGCTCTAGAAGTGAACATGCAGCTTACAAGGCTGGAGGAGCCTGGTTCTGCTTCCCTGAACTTTCTACATGATGTCTCACTATATACATTCCTCTCTATTTTCTCACAGTTGACAAGCACTGATATTTTTTTCATCATTTTTCTGTCAGTTTGCTCTCACTTCTGGGCTCTCTCTTTTGTTGACACTGACACTGTCAGCTCCCCTCAGTAGCATATCTCCTTCCTTAATGGCACAGAGACAGAGCTCTGCTCACACAGCCTGACACAGGGAGCACTTGGCACGGTGGGATTACAGCTTCCTCCCACGCGGAACCAGCCTTTGTTTCCCATGCTCCTGATGCTGCCTACTACAAAATTCAGAATTATGCAGTTCAGCTGTAGCAGTCCCCACACTAAACTTCACAAACGTTGCTCTCTATGCATTCATCGTTCCCCAGTGCAAAATCCGAATAAATGAGTTTCGCAGCCTAACGACCACTGTTTGCTGCTCTAGGCTAGGCAAACAGCTGTGGCACATTGACAGAGGCAGCTCGGAGCTCTGAGGCCCTGATTCCCTGGGATCATGGTTCGGGCATGCTTTCCGCAGTCTGCCCCTACCCACAGTAATCTCCAGTGGGTGAGGGCCCAGCAGAGGAGCACAGAGGGAAGGCCCACACCACCGGCCTTCAACACCCCTCTCCGCTTTGCATGCTGCAAGCTCCACTGTTCTCTCTCTTTCCAGCTCTCTTCTGGTTCCATAATTTCTTCTTTATGGTTTTTTCTTTCTTTCTTTCTCTCTTTTTTTTCCCTACTTGACAACTTCAAAGACTGCATGAGGAATCTTGGGTTGACCAAATCGATAGGAAAGTTGATTTCTACTGGGACAGGTTTCACACCGTCTTTATTTAATAATAGAATATTACCTAGAAACGCATAAGCCCACTGACTATGAAAATCAATGGGACTTAGATTCCTAAGCCATTTAAGTCTGTTTAAACATAGTATCCGTGGTTTATACAGGTTAGGAAGAAAATACTTTGTTAAACACCCAGAAGGAATTACAGAGTATTTCAAGCAGGCCGGTGCCTCTGAGAGGAGGAATCTGAGACTCTTCACTTAAAATATCTGAAAATAAATCATAAATTTGAATCTGACTCAAACTTGACTCCTCGCAGAAATCCTTCTGTGAGAGCATTATTTACATTCAGTGGGTACTCACAAGAAAACCCATCAGAGAGTGTTTGAACCTTATTTGACACAGTAAGCAGGCACTGATTTTGTCAACTGAAGGCATTTGTTACTGCTGTGATGCATATTTGGATATGCATTATCAGATCATGCCAGAAAAGCATACAGAAACAAATTTTAGGACTAATGCTCTCAAGTGAAATTCAAGACGTTTTCAGAATGGTTGATATTTCTAGCAAAGTTTTGGATCTCTGGATCTCAGGTTCTCAGGAATTTCTCAACCTAGAAAGCAACAGAAATCTCTACATGGTGCTAGGTCTAGACCTGAAACTGCCTTTTGAAACTTCTGTTTTTCTTTATTAAAATAAAACCCAGAAACACTGGAATGAACAGACTAGATTAAAAATCCTTCTGGATAGGAGCATGCAAACACTGTTTCGCAATGAAATGACTGGTTTAGGACTAGGCTGCTTACACCAAGTTTCAACCATTGACCTCTTCCAATTCACTCTATTTTTGATGTATCTTTAATGAACAGTTCGGTGCTCTTATTATAGTTCACACTAACCACCAAAGACATTGGCTTTATTGTTTCCATTGACATGGACACAGAAATCTAACTGAACTGGTAAGCATAATAGAATAAGAAAGAAATACATATAATACATATGGATGGAAGACCTAGAGGGTTTTACATCATATCATGACTTTCACCAGTTTTCACCAGAGACAGCTACATGCTGTTCAGTTTTCCATTTTGCTTTGAGCAGTTGATTGAATGGCTATTGAGTGATGTTCAGACATTTATGATTTTCCTGCAATGTGACCTACATTGCTAAACTTCATAAATTTATCCTCCAAGGCAGTGTATCATTTTGCATGCCATACCCATCCCAAAGGAATCTATCAGCAGGAGATGAGGCCCAGTTCGTAAAAGCCGAATGTCCTTCAGACATTTTTAGCTAATTTGTTTGTAAATGTGTTATTGTCAGAGTAACACGCTGCAGAAAATAGTACTCTCTATCATTCTGTTCATGTCTTTTTGTGTACCGAACTTAATAATGCAGAGCTATAAACATAACCTCTGTATGGCAGGCTACAAAAGGGTACAACCAATGTGTGTCTTCCCATTTGCATTTTTTTTCCTGCACTGACTCAGTGTTTATTCTCATTTTTGCTTGTGAGAAACAATGGTCGAAAAGATGCTAAAGCAAAACCAATATCATGAAGAGGGGAAATCAGGCACTCCTTGCTGCCATCCCCTGGCTGCAGCTCCTGCCACATTACTCCTGCAGCTGCCACAGCTTGCTTTCATTTAACTTCAGTAGCCTGTAAGGATAATTCAGTCCTAACTGTAATACTGGAGAAATCACTAATTTCTCCAAAGCAACACTTCCTGGTGCTAAAACCTTTCCAGTCCTTGTTTATAACTAGCAGTGAGACCCAAGAAGTATGAGAGAGCAATGGAACAACACTCTCTAGAGTTCCCTCATGCTGACATGCTTCAAAGCCCTGCCCTTTGTAAGCAGTTCTTATTACAGTGTTGTTTTGACACAATCTACAGACTTCCAGGTTCTTCTTAGCACCTGGAGCAATTTGCACACCAGAAGGATCACCATGCTGGCTTTTCTGAGCCTCCTCCCAGTGGTTACTGTGGTGCAATGCTTTCAGTCATACAACCGTTCCCACATTTGCTTTTTATAGTTTCAAACACAACAGTTTGCCACCACAGAAAATTTCAATGACCCGACAATAGAACTGAATACCCATTCCCTGTCCCCGCCCCACCCAACTCCCCCACCATTTATGCACTGGTATTATTCCTTTAATTTCTGTATGCTTTCTTCTGATCTGCTATGGAAAGGCCAAGAGCTCAAAGACTAGCCCTCACCGGCCAGTAGGGTGTGATACATCACTGCATAAAGTGCATCATCACCTCTGGTGACTGCTGCCCTTCATGCTTTCCTATATGGAAGCTCCAGACTTGGTCTCCCTCACCCTAGTGCTGTGCAATGTTTCCAGATGCTCAAAGCAGAATACACTAGGCAACCTGAAATACTTGGAATAGAGGCAGTAAAGACAGATACAGCTGAAGTAACTCGCTTTCCAACACACAAAATTTGTGCTTTTGACTCCACTGATTGAATTGGGTTGCCTGGAGAGAGGAGGAAAGCAGCACGCACACATTACCAGCCCTGACAATCCTAAGAAATGGTGTAAGCAGTAACCAACTCCATCCAAGCACTTATTTCTTTAATCATACACGGTCCTTATTATCAGTGGGTGTAGATAAACGACTGGATTAAAATAAAGGAGGGACACTGCCTACTTGGCTTGCTTCCACATGCTCCCATCGACAGTCACATCTCCTCCAGGAAACTCCAGGTTGACAGGGACTGCCTTTCACTATCTGAACAATTATGGGAGCTCTGCACGATATATAAGACCCATATATGCATACTTACAAATAGAAATATTTACACATGCATTTATAGTATATAGTAAGTATAAATTTATTCTTCATGCATACATTTTGTTCACTATGTCTCCTTAACAGATGAAAAAGTCAGATGTAGTCATCAATATATCTCAACCCATTGCAGGCTCTCACCAACCCAGCAAAGCTGTGCAACAAATTTACAGCAGCGCAGTTCAGTGCCGCAGACACCCCTGCCATAAATATCATCATATTCTATCGCACTGAAGCCATCTTTAAACAAGAGATACAATCAAAGATGACTTGTGCATAAGGACTAAAACATGTGGCAACCAGAGACATCAGTTGCTTGGGAAAGTACAACAGGAGGTCCTCAGTGCTGGCCAGCCCTGCCAGAACCTGAGAGCACCAACATGGTGCCGAGATGCTACCTTCATGCCAGTACCTACATCTTGCAGACTTTACTTAATTTTTCCAGTCTCTCATTAGGGAAAAAAAAAAAAAAAAAAGTAAAATTAAATCTGTCTCTAGCAAAAAGTAGGGTGAAAGCCATGAAAACACTCTGCCATGACTCCTCTTCACCACGGGTCACATGAAGCATCCCATGCCTCCTGCCTTGACAGCCAAGGAAAAGGCTGCAAGTGCTGAAAGCTGATTAAAATGTACATAGCATTTTTACTCAGTAGTAATGCATTATTTATGGCAGGTAATTGAAATAGATTGCTGTTTTGCAAGTGACCAATAGAAAAAGAGCGCTTGGGACTTTAAGGAAGAAATTGGAGTGTTTCTTCACCACACGGAATCTCACTTCTATGACTAATATTTCAAATTCAGTGATAGAATAATTTGATTAGAATATAAAATAGGTGTGATGAAACCATCCTGCTCTCTGTTTGATATTCTAAAAATCACATTATACACCTACAAGTTTGATTCATGAGCTCTCACAGATTCTTTTCCACCTGAGGTCCTAATCCTATGAGCCTCCTTTCTCTCAGCCCCTGTTAAAGCGAGGCCACTCACCCTCTCCTCTACCCCCAGGAAAATATTATTTTATCTTCTACCAGAAGATCCCTTTTAAAAGAGGCTTTCAGCTTGGTTTTGCTTCAGAGTACGGATACTAGTAAAGTCTTTTTCTTGCAAACGCTATTATGACTGGAATTATTTTGTATAGGTTTCTGGCTACAGGGACTAATTATTTGAAGGAGGGCTTTTCTGGACTACTATCAGCTTTTCTGGACTACTTCATAGATCAAAAATTAGGAAAAAATAACAAAACAAAGAAAGCTCTGAACATCCCCGGTAAAGGAAGACCACAAATAAGAATTAAAGATCCCGTAAATCATCATTTTGTGGGATTTCAGTTCAGTGATTTTAAGCATACATATAATATGTGTTTCTGCAAAGCACCAAAATGTACAGCACAGAGAATTTGTATATTTTAGGTGCATTAATTACACTTAACTACAAGAGTGTATCAAAAGCCTCACAGAGGTAGAGGACTAAAAGCAGATCAATTGCAGGAGCAGTTTTGCTATAGGGAGAATGAAGCCATTGCTTTTTGATGGCATATTGCTCTTTAACAGATAACAGTATTAAGCACCTACCGCTAAAATAAGGCAACAAGAGGGCATTCTGCGCTTTCTGCTTTTATAAGAATGCAGTTCATACTATCATGTTTATAGAGAAACACCTACAGGGACAGTGTGTCTTCCTCCAGCCTGCAATACTAATTAATTAACGGGCTCTTCGTAATCCTGTAGTTTGTTTGCTCTATCCTACTCTCAACCTGGCTTGAAAGCATTCAGCCTGGAATCCATTTGGTTTTCATGCTGGCAGCTTGCTCCCTCTGCTTCCTACTTGCTCATCTGATCATGGTTTTGTCTTTGTATTTTCCTTTCCTGCTTCCAATGCACTCAGGGAAAGTCCTGTTCAGGCTGCTTGCTCCGATGAGCAGCCCCTCATCGCTGCACTCAGCTGAGGTCACCGTGTCCTGGGAGCCTTTTGTTCTGTTCCAAAGGCATCCACAATACCACTGAAGCGTACTGTGCCTGTGCAGATGCTGGTGGGGAATGCCTGCAGCATGTGTGACTGTGGGAGCAACGTCAGTGTTTGTATTTTTGAGAAATAAACTACATTTTAAAGTGGTTTTGCTCATCTTTACCCCTGATGAAAATTTTTCAGCATTTTTCAGTGTTTCATGTGGGTCTTCAGCAGAATTACGGCTCCCTTCTCTCCCCTCCACATCAGTTGTTCAAGGTAGGCTGCCTAGGATGTGGCACTTGTGACATGTGCAGGTCCCTGTCTAGTCACTCCCCTTTAAACCTTGTTCTAGAGATGTGCCTTTTAATTTGACCCATGCAAGCAAATTGCCTACATAAGTAACACTGACACATTTTTATGAGGGAGCAAAACATTTTGCAGTGTCACTGAAGTTTATGCGAAGCAACACAATATAGATGGTTCCCTCACACAGAGAACTGCTGAACAAAAGCTGATGAAGTGCAAATGTCAAGAAAAAGTCTTCAAACCAGACCTTTCATTTTGCAACACAGCAGTGACAGTTATTAACACCATCAATCAGGCCAGAGCTATTGCTTTGGCACGCACTCATGCCTGCTGGGACTGACATCAGCTTGAGAACAAGGCCATGGTTTCAGGCTAAGAGAAAGCTCTTGGGATTCATTTTCTGTTTCCTTGCAAACGTTTAGTCTCTTCATTCACAGGGAATGTGCTCAAGATTGGTTTATGCTGTTCCCAAACACTAACTGCAAAAATATAAATGATTTGAGGTTTAGAGTGGTGGAAATTCAGCCCACATATTTCTCATGGGAGGAAAGATAGGGGATGAAATTGCAAGATGGCAGAAATATCTGCTAATTCCCTCCTCGGCTCTCACCAAAGCAATGGAGGCAGAGGAGAAAGGAAGCTTATTGCTCAACCTGAGCTGAAATATGTTTCCTTTGACACAAAACCTCCCACCATGTCAATATAACTTCTAGGAACACTGGATCTAATGAAGTCCAGTTTCCTAAGGACTTGTGTCTCATGGCTGACTGACTTGGGAGTTTAATAAAATCCAAGCACCAAACGAAGCTCTTCTTGTGAATGGGGCATTTATTAGATCCTGAGTGGGTTCTCTAGAGTTTAATAAAAGAAAGCCCGTGCTGCAATATTTCCTTCTGAAAGGGCACTTTAGGTCTTTCTCCTGTAACCAGATTAATATTTTGTATGGGACTTGTAGGAATTTAATTGCTGGGAAGGCAATTTTCCTCTGCAAATCTGTTGGAAATCAGCCAAAGATTCTGGTTTGCTGTATATTAGTGAGGTGAATATTTACACTCACAGATTGAGGGAATACTAGCAGCTCTTTTAGATATTCTTGAAAAGCGTTTTACCTTAAAAGTTTAGGCCTTGTTCATGTGGCAATATTCAGAGCTTTGGGGTCAGCATTTACAAAAAGGATTACTAGCTCTACACAAAGGAGGATACCAGACATCTGACCTTAATGTAGGTGTCCACCAAAATCCTGGCACCCATGGTGAGTGCTGAGTACATATACATTTGTAAAGCATGTTCATAGACCTGGTTATGATGTGCAGTTTTCTTTAGACGGGCTTCTCTTTAGACATCTTCTCATTAACAAATGAACTTGCACTGTGCTGGGAAGTCACTCAAGCTAGCTTTGTATGTGCAGAAACAGTACTGAGGAGACCAGAATACCATATAAATACCTCAACCTAGTGTCCTGTTCCTTCTAAATTCAGATTAACACCCGCAGAGTGAAGTATGAGATCAAAGCAATTAGTCAAAGCTGGGTAGTTTATTTGCCACAACATATAATCTTTTCAACCCCAGCTGTCCTTACCCCCATCCCTATCTGTTATGAATACAAAATTCTCTCTTAAGAATGAGAAAGCACTGAATAACAAACACAGAGTGATTAGAAAGATGTGTTTCTGTCAAACCTGATATTGGAATAAATGATTAAACACTTTCATAATCAACTCATATATTAAAGTGAATGCCTTAAAGTGAAAGCTTGTCATTTATAGTAGTTTTCACAACAGGCAGTTATTCTATGTGTTTACTTCAAGAGTACATTTTAGTATTCCAGTAAATCAAGATATATTGATTTTGAGCAAGTTGTTGATTTCATTGTCAGAGCAAATTTAGCTTTGAGAATTGATTTTATTTGCCTATTTCGTAAGTCCCTCTAAACACACAATTTGTGAGCAACTCACACTCTCTTGATGTAAACGCCACTTGTAATTTAGCAAAAAAAACCTATCTAACTGGCGATGGCCAAATTCATTTTTTATTACTGTCGATGCCAAGCTGGAATAAACTCAGTGGTCTTGCAAGGACACAAAATTATTCTTGACTAAGTGAAAATATCCCTTATTTTCTTTGATATAATTTCAGATAAACGTGCTTGACTTCAATGGGATGTGATTATTTCTCAGTTTTCTGGTTATCAGCAACAATTAAAAAAAAAATAAAAATCCTACCAAGAAAGTTTGATAGAGCTACTTTTCAGAACACGCATTCTGGGTATTCATTTAGTGTCTATGCTTTACAAAATATGTGAAAATACTCAAAATTCTGGATTTTGCTAAAAACGTCAATAAGAAGAATCACTTAGGAACCCACAAAATAAATGTTCCGAACAAGAGATGTTTCCTTAAGCGACATGTACATCTATACTGCAGATTGCTGGCAATGTTAGTTCACCTACCAGTGACAGAGAATTAGGCAGCAAGTATTACTATACTAAAGCTTACTTTGGCTGCTTTTTAGGGATGATTTAATATGCCCTCATTTATTTTGTTGTTTCGAATATTTACTGACATGCGTTCTCAATTTATCTGAAGATTGTCTCACTGTCTGTGATAAGAAAGTATCTTGATTTCCCAGAATGCTGAAGCCTTTGCAAACTTCTCAGAAATTTGTTGCAGTAGATACCTGTAGGTGCTGTGAAATGGAAGCATAAGGCTTGTTCATGGAAAAAGAAGTGCCCTTCTGCTTCTGTGGAAAGAAGACACTATCCCAGCTGAATTCCCACGCCCAAAGAGCAATACAAAGAAGAACTTGCCTTATGACACGCATCTTCTTATCTATGATTTTGCAGAAGTTTTTTCTCCATGGCATTGGGCCCATATTGCAGAGTAAGGTAAACTAAATCTGTTTCCAGCAAGTAGCCAGCCCACCATAAAACAAGATTTTAGGGGACAGAGCTATTTACATCTTTGGTATATTTGATTTGAACCTGAAAAGTTTACCTTTTCAATTTCATTTTCATGTTAAAAACAAAGCCATTTTATCTCCACATTTGCCAGACCCCCTGTTGAAAGTAATTTGCTAAAGGGAGTTTGCATTTTTTAAAAGGAATAGAAAACCATCAACATGAAGCATCGCATTTCAGATTTAGTGAGACATTTTGTTACTGAACAAAATGAGGGAAATGAGCAAAAACTTGCACGTAAATACACACTCGTACATTATACGACCAAAAAAGCAATTATGTGTGCAGTCTTAGATGTGGATCACAAGGAGAAAGCAGGGAGCAGACAATGCACCTGGCTCCATTCCATGCCGCTCTGAGATCTCTAATCTGGTTACTGATGCCCCAGGCACTTGTTATGTGTATCCAAGAAGCAAGCAAATGTGCTTCAGGCAGCAATAAGTTCCATGAAGCATGGCTCCTGCCAGCAGGTCTGCAGCAATGGAGCGGAGAGTCAGTGCCTCCAGCTGCAGAATACTGGTTGCTTCAGTGGGTTCCTGCTCATCATCTGCAGGACTGGCTATCCTACAAGACGAGGTGCTGGAGCAGAAGTCAAGGTGCCCAGAAGCAACACGTCCTTAAGACAACTACTAGGCTAGTTTAAGCTTGGGCTTAGCACAGCTAACTCACTTGACCCTGTTGTTCTGCTTTACATGGAAAAGATACATATCTACTGAATCAGAGAGAATAAGAAGGTATATCTATCATTTCCCTGCCCCGCGTTTTCAAATGCTTAGTGACATGTAAAGTGGAACAAGGACACTATCTTCAGTTTTGACCCGAGTAATACAATCCTCAGGTGCTGCTGTGATGGTAGCACTATATTCCATTGTTTGTCCTTGTGAAATTTGATAAAAACTACCCAAGGCATTGACTCCATATTCCACATGTATTTTTTTACTGCTGTTATTCAAAATCTATTCAGAAACTAGAAACAAGTTCTTACCATTGTTCTGCAGTATATTTTAGCTGTGATTTTGCAACTGTGAAAGACTGAGGAAAAGGCGGGGAGAAAATGAAATGCAAAATCAACAGGATGCTGGTTATTAGCTTTCACAGTCTTTAATATGCCCTTTGTAAGCTACATGAATGCCTCAAGTTTTCTTCAAATACTTTTTTCCCCCATTTTGAAACTGATTAATTCAAGTATTTATTGGCAAAGGCCAATCCCTTCCTTATGCTATCTATAAGGGTGGCTCACTGACTAGTCAGGAGTGCTATTTATGTTTCTTCATGATTATCTATATATCTTTTTTAGTGTAAACTAGAGAGACGGTAAGTGTGCTTCAGTCCAATTTCTTTTACACTGCTCTTGAAATAAGAACTGAAAAGCACTTGGAAAAATGCACTGAAAGGCAGCAGCTTCACTACAGTACTGCTGTTTTGTAATTACATACCGTAATGCTCTTCCATGATTTAGAACAGACTGAGATGTCAACAGAATATATATTTTTTCCATTTAGCAGTTAAAGCAAATAAGTCTGAAAACTGGACTCAAGGAAAGTACTCTAAACATCCCATAAACTCCGAGGAAGCTGTATCTGAAATTAGCTAGCAACTTTCCAAAGCAGTATACATTCATTATGCACTCTCTACACATTGACATGAAAACTCCTGGATAAAATCAAACGCACGGTTTTGAATTTATGCAACACACCTTATACATTTATATAATACACCTTGAAATAATAATGTGAATGGAAGATTCATTCCACACTGAACAGTTCAGAGTTATCTGATTCATCTAGCATATTCTGATATATAATCCTTATACAAGAAACCAATCCTTCTGTCTCCAAAATGTGCAGAAGAGTGACAACAAACAAAAAACAGGTGTCTACCTGAGTGATGTCCATTCCAGAGTCACAGCTCAATGGCTGGGTTGATGTGAGGCCATTGGAACCTATTATTGTTGTGATCACGCCATTCTCATCAATTTTCCGAATCATGGTACCGTCAACGAAATAAACAAACCCATGCTTATCTATAGTGATACCTACATGAAAGGAAAGGGTGAAAAAAAAGTGTTAGCATTGACATTTTCCAGATTAAAGAAATATTTCCTCTCCTCTCAAGGTTCTGAAAATCAGATGATTAAAATAAGTACGACTCAGTTTTTTTCTACCTTTTACTTATTTGAGGCTTACACAAATTGTATATAGAAAGATCTTATCCAGACATCAGACTGTCTTTGACTCGTAGAGAAAGAAGGAAGATATAAGGAAGAAACAGAACAAAGCAGCAGATGCATTTCTCGTCGTGTATATAACATAAAATTATGCTCAACAGCTTCATGGTCTTCATCACAGAGCGGGACAAGATCAGATTTTCGAAAAGCTTATCTTGCATTTGATTTTTCTTCATTTTCCACTTTCTTAATTCTCATACAGAAGCAATTTTTTTGTATTACTGCATTGTGTGACTTTCTGGCGCATCTGAACAAGTAGGAAGCACTCACAGAAAGCAAGAATGACTTTTGCAGTACAGGGGCTATACATACTAATGCTACAAAATGGGCTCTGCTTACCAGGTGGAAGGAATACCTGTGCTGCAGAATGTACTGCAGTATGGTGCAGGGTCACCTACTGGAACCAGTCTCATGGCAAGAGTAGCTTCAGCAAGAGCTGGTGCTGCTGGGTCTGCATTAGCTCTAGCACCACTACAATGCAAAGAAGATGATGGACCCTGAAACAAACACTAGGGCACTGCAGAGTTCACGTTCTTCTGTATTTCCATATTTATTTTCTGTATTTCACTGGGGAAACTACAGCACAGAGCACTTGCTGTCTCCCACCAGCAGCGTGTGGTGCCTCTGTGTAATGACCCATGCCTGACCCTGGTCTATCCCAGAATAATAGTTTTTCCTCATTTCTTCCTGCATTCAATGTTTGTCAGATGTTTCTATATAGCATGACATGTATGTAAGATCTTGTTGAAAATAGCTAGAAGAGCACTTCTATTCATGTTAGGTTTGTGAAATCCTTTCTACTGAACCCGCTCAATTTCTTGCTTTAAACTACTTCATAATTTTCCATTTAAAGTTGCATAACTTTGCAATTATAGCAGCTGCTGTGCACAGCCAAGCTATTTTAATAATGAATTTATGTTCTGCTACACAGAAATGAAAGGCAGAGGACTTGAACAGATGGTTTGGACAGTGGCTTGTATGGTTCTTGATTTTTGTCCCCTGCATTTAGCACAACTGAAGGCTGCATGTTCTCCGAATTTACAAAATACTTGTCTGCCTGCCAGCTTAGGATATCATGCAGCAATTCCATACACCATTATGTAAGAAAAGAAAAGAAAAAAACAACTTTTCCCCCCATCTCCTAGTCCCACTATTTAATTTCATTTCTTTATATACATAGGAGCAGTGGTAGCTGAGGGTGGCAGGGAAATACTGTGGGGGACAGAGGCAGAACCAGGCAGCTGTGATGGGCTTCACACAGATCTCTGGGGCTGACAGTCCCTCCAGGCCCCTGGGTACATGTACACCTGGCAGCTGGAAGCATGTCTGGCCTTTGGGCTGCCTCTTACAGTGCTATCACCCAATGGCAGAGCCCCAGAATAAATGCACCCACTGATGCCTTTCTAACAGAGAGCAGGAATAACATCAACACCAGTCTCTACAGAGGGGCCAGCAGGTTACAAGGACTTGCCTTTCCCCCATACCAGGCAGACTGATGGCCCAGGTTTCATGACCTGCTCTTTGGTTTGTACATGTGTAAATGAGAAGGGTTATGTTCACCTCCTTCTACCACAGTGTGAGGCCACAGAGCAGGTGAACCTAGGGGCTCTTGGGTATCTTCTGCTTTTGCTGAGGCACTCTGCATACCTGAGATCCTTCCTGGGCTCTGCACTGCTCTCAGCAGTGTGGCATGGTGAAGTTAAAGCGTGTCAATGGATTAGAAAATGAAAAAGCTGTTAGGAAATCATGTTAGGATTTCTTCTTGGATGTGGAAAGGTCTTTTCAAATCCAGCCACTTAACTCTTTCAGCTTTCTTGGAAGTCTCTTCAAGGCTCTTTCTGAAGGAAGGGGAGGAAAAAAGCCTTGCTGTGGTATGGATGGTGTGTGAGCACAGCTATGATTGTTGGAGGTGTTTTTAGCCTTCCTGATAATGCCCTGTGGAGCTGTATCAGTTGGTATATCAGACAGAGAAAGATGAGCTGAGACTTGCTTTGCTTTTCAGCACAGCTCATGCTTTGAAGTGAGAAAGCTGATGTGGGTGGGACCTACAGTACAGCTGCTGTGCCTTGGGGCCTGCCTCTGCATGGGCAGCAAGGAGCAGTACTGCTCACCTGGGCTGGATCCATGTCATGGATAACCAAGGCCAGGATCCATCATCAGGGCAAGTGCATCTTGTTTTACGCAATTTCCCTGCAAGCAGATGGCTCTGTTGGCTGCAAACCAGCCATTATGTAAAAGTCAGAAATTATGCAGCAATGAAACAAAGCTACTCAGCTGTGTTGTTGAATGGATTTCATACACTGACTATACAAGAAAACCAAAGATCTTTTAGCAATAACAACACGCATTTTACTTTCCAGCTATGGCAGAAAGGCAGGCTATCTGCAGGGGAAATACATATGCCAGTGTGACATAAACAAGCTCATGTCTTCAGTATTTGAGCAAAAGATGATATACGCCCCATACTGCCTAGTTAGCTAAGTTTCTTCAAGTATTAGCATATAGATATTCAACCATGGACCTGTGCTCACTTCTATATACTAAAATAATGTGACTTTGCAGATTCGAAAAAATTACTTATGCATTTAAATTGTGTTGAGAAATGCCCTGTGTAAGGCATCCATTAGAAAACAAAATACAGGTTTGTGACTCAACTGCCCCAGTTTATTCATTGTTACAGCTGGATTCATTAATGTTCCTGGTCACATCTTATGTGATGCTTTACCTAATCTGCACTCCAAGAGCTTATTTTAATCCTTTTCTGATGTACAGTCTAATGTTTAATCACTGAGGAACTTGTAGAGGACCCTTGCGTACACTGTGTGTAATGACTTGCTCTGGGTGTAACAGTCGTCACTGCTCACTCCGTGAGTGGGAATGGCAATTCTTAGGTGTCGCTTTGCTTTGCCATTTGAATTCTGTTAGCAAGCATTCAGCAATGGAGTGCTGCTGGTGCAATCACATAGCTACAAAGCACCATTACTAAAAAGATGGCACCAGAAGTTTTGCTCTTTATGTTTTCTGCACAAAATAGTACTTGGATAGGCTCGTTACAGCCATGACGTACATAGGAGGCTGACTGTTCTATCCACCCCCTATTATGTGCTCTGAGGAGTGGTTTTGGTAAAGGGTTATTTCTCCTGACAGATCTTAGTGCGCATACATATGCTATTAAAAATGCAAATAACAGTTTGAAAGTTAACTGATCACTTCTGCGTGTAGTTCCCATAGGTATAAATTCAAAATACATATGAATGTTATAGATCTGACCTTTACTTTCACTCTCGAAACTTGGCCTTGCATCGTTAATGGAGTTAAACTCACGATGGAATTATAATTAAATTGGAAAATACAGATTAAAATTAATACAGTCAGTTCCCAGTTAAGACAGATTCTTTCTGCCTTGTGTCACAGACTACAGTCATGTTTTAAGAAACTTCCTGGGAACAAACCCTTTTTGGAACACAGCAGTGAACAACAGCTAGAGCTACATACTACCTTCTTCTGAATATTAGCACTTTTTGGTCAGCTAAAAACTTTGCAAATGATCATTTCACATTGAAAACTTCCAATTAAGCTTCTGGAGAGTTTATACATGAACATCTAAAACCACTGGTGAGGACTGATAAAAGAGAATGCCACCTTCAGCCAGAGAAAAATTGTATTTAGAAGAAACTTGTGATTCTCATAAAACTTTTAATAGGAAGAAGTGAATCAAATTGGTTAATTACCATTTTATGGTTGGTAAAAGGGCAAATTACATGCCATCTATTTCTAAACTTCTAAATGTCTCCGGTGCTTTTAATTAAAGCTGCCATCTAGAAACTACTAAAGCAATTTTATGCAATTAGTTATTTATATGTTACCATAATACACCACTCAAAATATGATCCAAGTGATTTGCAGTCTGGTGCTTTGTGATCTTTGTCATCTTTACTTCATTACTGTCTTAGTACTAGCGGCAAAATTAACAATTCTTCGTCAGCTGGAACATGACTTCAATACTTGCACTTCACTGTTGTTCTCTTTGGAGATATGGAACAGCAAAGCTGAAGCAAACAGCATTTTTAACTACTGATTCCAGAATGTCCTGCTTCTAGTCAATGACATGATGGCTGGGGTCATGCTTACTGCTGACAGTGGTTAGCATAAAGACGAACAACTAATGCATTCAAACAAAGGTCGGAGCAAGTTTAGGAAAAATTACTTTCCCCGGAAAATTCACTTACTTAGATTCTACAGACCTCTGAAATCATAGGTAACCAGGGCTGCTGAAGAAAAATAATATATTTTGCTGAATCAAAAATGGCATGAGATGAATTTTTCACTTCTGATGTGCATATGATGATTTCAAGCTGCAACTTGGTTTGTTCTTTACAAGCTGCTGCTGAAACATTCTGCTTTTCTTTTTGAACTGCGTGGAAGGTTTCAAAAGCTCCTATGAATTTATAAAATGGTAAAGATTGATGAATGAACAGCAGATTAACTATGAAGGAATCTTGTTTTCATGAAAGAGTATATTAGGAATTTGGTCTGCATCCTATTGGAGCAAAGAGGAATCTCCAGCTGAGCAGGATCAGGCCCTAAATGGCCTATTGTGATTTGACAAATGTAAAGGTTTAATCTGAGCAGTTGTTCTTGCAGCTTTATTTACTTTAGCAAGAAGTGCTGCAGATGGTGAGCAAGAAGACTGATTATTTCAGGATGTAAGCTACTGGAGTGAACACATTTTCAAAACCATGATTCTTTTAGTAGCATTTTCTTACTAAAATAACTTCAAGCAAAATGCATAAAACTAAGCTGCAGAACTGATTTTTAATTTAAGCTTTCATTTGTGTTTGCACGGTCACATGCCTGATTGGAATGCTCATTTTTATGCATGGGCTTTAAAACTTACTCCAGCCTTCTACGTTTCCCTGCTGCCTGCTTTGAGGTCACCACATCCGCAGTGGGGTCACTGCACTACATTCAGGCAGGCTGAATCCAGTGTGCAGTTCTCAATTTCTTCTGCAGCAGTGACTCTCCACATAGCTTGCACAGATGTGACCACCTGTCTTCCAGTCCCAAGGTCTGGTCTGGACCCAGCAGTCAAAAACCATGCACTGCAGAGACTTAGATGGCTGATTCTTTTGTTTTAGTGTTTGGGCTTCCAAACGTTGTAAAGTCATTTCGGTAACTTATGGTTCAGTCACTGGAGGGACTTGCTGGTTCAACATAAGTTAGTTTGCTCTCCCATGCTAGTTGTCTTGCATGCACAGTCCTGAGACCGTCTCAAAACACATGGTAATTCAAATCAGATGTTAATCTAAGTCACTTTTCTTGGTATACTGATGTGAAAACACTGTCTCAGCAAAAAACTGGTAACTTGATTGTCTCAGTCTCTCTCTGCCTCTGCCAATTAACACTGGAAAGTCAAACCTATTTACATGTGCAAAGCTCACTTGTTTCAGAGGGTTAATGGTAAGTATCTAATGCCTTTGATACAGAAATTGCCTTTGCAGTGTTAAGTAGACAACTCTTCGGTATTGCTACTAATTTTAGTGCTTACTGCTCCAAAATTTAGTGACTAATCTAGTAAAATCAGGACACTATCCCTTAGTGTCCTATTATAAATATTACTCAGGACAGTTTAAATGTTCCAACATTGGTGACTAAATATGCCATAAATACTTTTTAATCAAAAAATAACCCAAGCTACCAAACAGAATTCCCACCCCAAAATTAAAATCTGTTGCTTAGTAAAGTTCAAGATATTAGAATTGAGTCAGTGATTAATATCTTGTGTAGTTACTACTTCATTTTCAATATCTTTTTGTGTAATAAATGTGTTCAGCTTGTCACATATCTTACTTTATGCCCCCACCTTGTACCATTTCACATTTTGCTTAAGTACTTGGTCATCTATTACATGACTCATTAGTCTGAGTTCTATACAGAATTAAAGAAAGTTGCAGTAAAAATAATATATTGAAGTTGAAGTTTCAACTACATCACCCATGCATGTTTAAAAACATCTTTCAAAGTCAGCTCCAACACACAATTGTGCAAGATTAATGTTCAAAAGGCCCCATCTCTAGTTCTTCATGGAGAAGTAGGAACAGACTGAATAAAGCCCCACGTGTTTGTCAGCTGAGAAACGAAAAAAGCTGGGGAATGATCAAATCATCACTGACTAGAGTGACTATGATGTTTTACTGTCTGACATTCAGTTCCTGGTCACTTGGCAAAGTCAGCCATGCTAGATAATTAGAAACAGAAGTCGATGAAGGCCTTGAGTCATCAAATAATTATTCAGGACTCTCCAAAAGTGAACTGAAAACTAGAACAACAAAGAAGCCCCACCTCTATGCTCACCAAAGCAGAAACACCTGAGTTTAAAACAGTTAAAATAGTATTCTTAGCAACATTCCTTCAGAGAAGTAAATAAGAGTATATGAATTTCCACTCACTTCCATACTTCTGAAGGTGTTACCAAACAGGATTAAATTTCACAACAGTATTACACAATAGTTATTTCTTATAAACTTTAAAGTGGATATACTGAGTCATATAGATAAGGCTCTATTCAAAGTTGCAAGCAGTCAGTAGCAGAAATGAGAATACAACTTCTGAGGTGTAACCAACCAAGGTCAGCCACTAAACTACTAGGTCCTACCTTTCTACTACGTAAAAGTACTTTATTTATTGCAGAAAAAGGCAACATTCAGAGCAAAAACAAGGCAGATAGACTAAATGGAGCCAGAAGGAAGTTCTCCTTCACCAGCCTAATAATAAATGTACATCTTGTCTCTTCAAGTAATGCATTCAGATGTACTTAATATCCTTTTCTATTACTTTGTCTTTATCTGCGTGATGAGGTACAAATTTCTGGATTGTAAAAAATCTCACAGATGATGAAAAATTAAAGTAAATCGTTTGGTTCTGTGGTTGAATACTGCATAACATTATGTGGCTTTTTGTTCAAATATCTTTAAATGTAGAAAAGGTGCTGCTGAATCTCTGGGCTCACCAACACCTCTGCCAATGTGTCCTGTCTTCTAGAAATAATATTTACAATTTCATTTTGAATTTTAGTAGAAAAGTGACATCTTCTAACTTAACTTAGTAACGATTCCATTGACAAACAAAATGAATGACCCAAAATATTCATTAAATTACACTTAACTATGTAAGTTTTTCAGTTTTTTTCATAAGTGCTAAAAAGTGGGCACCATGCAAGTACTTTCTATGGCTTTCAAGATTTTTCAATGTCTTAGTGCAGCGGAAAACAAGGAACGTGCACTTGAAAGGCCATCATGATAATGCACAGCTAACAGTTTGCACTGTGCTGGTGACTGTGGGTTGACGTTGCGTTGTCCCCTGCACAGCAAGGGGAACGTGACACTCCATAATTACTTCAAATTGAAATATAAAACCCAGAGCATAGAAAATGAAATAGAAAACAGAGAAAACAATTTCAATTTAAGCGGACATAATTTAGATGTGTATATCAACCATTACCTGAATTTGCCAATGTCTGCTTATGGTTAATTTTTTATTTTTTGCTGTCTGCCCCAGCACTCATGTATTGTACTTTTTATTCCTCTTACCGTCATTATGACTAGAACCTGTTGAGGAAAACAGCTATGCGTGCATATTTTTATTAGTATAAGTAGATATATTACAAATTTTCACCAAGATACTGCCTCAGCAAGAAGGTGCAATGAAACAATGAATTGTATTGTAATTAGATATAATCAATTGTAACCAACAACGATACATTGATTATTTTCCTGCTAAAGGATGCGAAGACCTTTCTTCTCAACTATTTTTAGAATTGATTCATAGCATTAATTAGCTGCCAGAAGATTAACATTTATTTGTTCTCGTCTCACACTTAACTTCCATCATTAAAGACATGTTGAAGTTGCTCTATCTATAATTAAAATGTGTCACTTGCTAAGCCTTAAAACAGGATTATTTGCTTGCCCTAGAAATGTTTGTCTGTACATACATTCTAATTTCCTACTGATACACAGCCTTCCTTTATTAGCTCAAGAAAAATAATTCCTCAGAGCTAGTCATTAGGAGCAGCGGTGTGCTACAGGGGGAGCTTGCTAAAAGCCCACTTAGAGGCTCTGCCATCGGAGCCGCTGCTTATCCTCTGTTCCAGGGATCTCAGCAGGAGTTGAGGTTGATCAGCTTGTTTAGACGACAAAATCTAGACCCTCTATCTCAATTCTAATGCAAACTGCAGTTTTAATGTACCTTGTGAGGTGATTAACTATGCCACTAGTGGGGATTCAAGGCATCAGGTGCATTTTGCCTGTGACAACACAGAATATACTCTGAAAGAATGGCTGCAGCAAAAGGCCCCCTTCATGCAGAGCAGGTGAGAGGCTCCTATTTTGGAAAGTGCATCTCATGGGGAAGGACAAACTGGATTTCTCAGTATACTTGATCCTACTGTCTGTTTGACTTAAAAAGCCCTGACTTGAAATGTATAAGTAAGCCCCACTAACCAGAGTCACCTGAATGTACAAAAACCAAAACAAACAAAAAAAACCACAACAATACTATTTGCTTAGAAGTAAAATATAATTAAATACTGCCACCCTGCAATAGAAAGGTACTTAAATAGGAGTGCAGCAAACAAGGAAGGAGTACGTAGAATGACAGAACCACAGGATGTGGGTTGGAAGGTACCTTAAAGAGCACCTAGATCTAACTGTGCCATAGGTAGCAGGGACATTTCCCACTAGATCAGGCTGCCCAGAGCCCCCACCAGCCTGGCCTTGAAAAATTCTAGGGATAGGGTACTTAAAAAGTATCTGGAATAAACATGTTCCAGTGAATCACCTCTCCCACAGTACAAATTATTCGTCTGAAAGTAATGCCTCCTCTTTATTTCCATTGAAACTACAACAGATACGAAGAGTGTAATAACACTATTCGATAAAGCAAATTCTCAGCTACAAAGCACTTTTTTTTTCAACACAGTCACCATCATTATCTGTGCATTTCCACCAGTGATGAACAGAAGCCTACATGCTGTGCTCATAAGTGGAAGTGCCCCACTCTCACTGTCACCACTGCTAAAACCACCACCCAGCCCTCACTGCACTCACATCCACTGTTTGGTCTCCATCAACATTCAGCAAGTGTTGATGAATGTCAATGGGTGCCATTTTTTTTCTGCATGGAAAAATTCAATTCCACAGCTTTGTTTAATACACCCTTCTATGTCAGATGCCATTCTGTGTGACTGCCCCCTGCTGCCATCTGACACATGGCAACAAAATGTAATGGAATTTGATGGGAAGTTTCTGCCTTTGCTTCCATACCACCAACATTCACCCCTGATGTTGCTGAATGTAGGGAAACAACAGCTGACCATCACATACTTCAAACATGCTCTTTTCTTACCTCTTGGGCTGTTGAGAGATGCCTCTGATGCCTTCCCACCATCTCCACAGTGACTCTGGTCAAATGGGAGGCACTGATCACCTGTTCCTGCCACCACATCCACGTTTTTGGCCAGGTCCTTTGTTTCAATGAGTGATTTTGCTTTGTAAACTCTTCTGGTATTGGTATCTGACAAGTAAAGGGATTCTGACACTGGGTCAACAGCCAAGTAATATTTATGTGCGGGACTTGTACTAGAAAAGAAGAACAACAAAACTATTATTTTTTTTCTTATTAATTTTTGTTCATGGTAGCCTAACGCTTGTATATTCCTATTTAATTCTGCTGTGAATTGGAGATGAGAATTATAAGCGAGACCAGCTATCATGCAGCTCATCCAAGCAAGTAGGAATCAGTAGCAGCTGTAGATCCTGCCCATCCTGGTTGGTGTCAGATAGTGAGCTCGTCCACAGCAGTACTGCAGGAGTTGCTGTGGCCACGAGGACCAAGAGACCCAGTGTAAAGTCAATTGAAGTGACTTCAGCTTACTTAATAATTATCACTTCCAAAAGCAAGGTCGTTTTTCCTATACCTTTTCTGTTTTAGTACTCTTGGCACTGAAAACACATCTGACTTGCAGCAAAGTGAATCACAGATTGCCCTGCATGGGTACTACTACTCACTCTTGGTTATTTTTATCTGTTTCTAAACCCTAGGAAATATGAAGGTATGAAATATGGCACCTTAATTCATGCCGACTGTATTGTCAGGAGCAAGGCAGAAGGCCAAGCACTGTCAGCGCAACTAGGCATGAATTAATGCACCATAATTCATGCACCAAAATGCCTTACTGAGCTTATAAAATGCTATTTAAAAAAAATATTTACATATGCTAATTAAATGGTGAGGATTATAAATTCCAATCAGAAAAACTAGGCTTCATCTTACTATCAAGTATGACTTTTTGCTTCTTTTTGAGTGAAAAGTTAATTTCCCACTTGAGGAAATTGCCTGGGCTCATGGCACACCACACTGTTGTCCCAAACCTGGTGAGAATGCACTGTAGTCCCGATGATAAAATAGACCCTGGATGCGTGTAGATCCTTCAGACCACTCAGACCATTACTGAAAACCGAGGAGCTGGGCAGAGCCAGAGAGGTGGCCAAAACTTGGTGTGGTGTTCAGGTCTCAGGCAGTATTTTTACTGCTGTTGAGTTTTGCCTAAGGAGGTGATTGCTGACTGCTGCCTGTATGAGACATGGTGCTCCTGTTGCTCTTTATTCAGCTGTTCTATATAAACACGCTTAGGGATTGCTATGTAGATCAGAAGACTGTCAAATCTCTATCTTAATAAAATGCCACTAACACCTAGGATTTCTGCAACTAAATTAAGTTTTGTCAGTTTTGTTCATAGTGGCTTTGGCAGTGTGCTTTGCCTAGCCCAGTTTTCTGTGCCATCACAAATCAGGACAGGAAGAATCCAGACAAAACATAGCTAAAGAACTGGTAGAGATCCCAGGACAGCTACATAATGTCTGAAATGATGCTGACTTACTTTACTAGCCAGATTCCAGGTTGCTGTAGCCTCTTTAAAAATGAAGCTTTTGCTTGTCTGATGCAGACACCAAGCTTTATTAATCATCTGTTAGACAGCCCTGCCTCAGCAAACAATGTTGAAAAACAATGTAAAAATACTCAACATATCTATTGTTTCAACGTTCTGACTACTCTAAATATTGCTAAGAAACCCCTAGCAGAAAATCAGTTGAAATCTTTATTTGATTTATTAGCAATTAGGCCAATGCTGTAACTGTGATAAATGTGATGGAGCTTGGGCCTATTTCATTTCTGATTTTCCATTCAAAAAAGGACAGAAACTACTCAACACCTCTGAGGACTGAGACACTGGCTAGACTAGCTTAACGCTGACCTTAGTCATAAGCTTCTACAAAAGATAGAATAGGGAAGTAGAAGGAATGAGACATTCCCAAAACTGGGGAACAGATGTGAAACCCAGTCCAAGGAAACATGGGGAATGGGAGACAACCAAAGTAACATGAAAAAGAGTAACTGGATATGAGATAAAGGTAGTTAATGTTGAATTACACATAATCATTACGATAAAATTATTTGTTAAAACATTTGAGAAACGTCTGTATTCTCAGGAGTGAGCACAGAAGAGCCTGGACAGCTAAAAAATGACTTTTTAAAAAATATTGCTGACAAAAAATTGCAAGGAGAATTCTAGATGTTAAATAAACACATTCTCCATCATGTAGAAACTGCCGAGAGCCAGGAGTCATTATATGCCCTCCTTGTAGACACATTTTCTATCATCTTTGTCATTACATTTAATAGGCCGGCTGTTAGAAAACTCTCGATGTTATCTATGCTCAAAGTCTTGAATACTAAAATGTTTAAATTAAAAGAATATTAGCAAAAAATGGAACAAAATCACTCCTTATCTTTGCAAAAGTTTGCAGTCAAATCTAAACCCAAGCTTATTTAAATTAGTCTATCAAAAACTACATAAAACACCTAGGATTCGTGATTAAGTTTTCCAGAACAAGAAGTGATTATATCCTGTAATACAGTTCATCCCTGTAACCTCAAAGCCCAGTTTCCATTTGACCAGCTACCAAACACCTTGGTTAGATCTTATTAAAATTTTGATGACAAAGTTCAGAAAACTGAGCAGGATGAATTGTTTTTAAAACGTCAAAACCAAGGACTGTCTCTTCTCTGTCTCCTAGTCTCCCAGCACTACCCTTTTCTACATGGTATTTTCTTTGTTCTGGTAAAACTTATTTTTCTCTCCTGTTGTGCAGATTGTGTGGAGGACTTGGACTTTAAGCCTTCTCCTTCTTGGACTGTCACAAACCTCTGGCAAAATTCAGTTGTTTCTCCCAGGTGTGTGGATATCACAGAAATCTCCAAGACACGAATGACCCTGTAGTCATCCTCACCATGGCCATTAAAGCCTGAACAGAACAGCATACACTGGGACTGATGAGTGCTTCTCCATAACCTCAAGGACTACAATAACTTCAATTTACTTCCTCAGATCTTCCTCAGATTTCACTTGGACAGGATATGGATAGAGGTAATTATTATTCTAATTAATAGGGCTGTGGTACTTGTGCATTCTCACAACTTGATTTAATTAAGGCTTAAGCTCTTCTCAGAAAAAAAAAGAAAAACAAGTTCTAATGAGAAGGTATTTAAAAAACTCTACTTTCTGAAGAAACCCCCAAATTAAAAACCTGATTGAAGGTCTGAATGCACTATAGAATAAGTACATTAAATTTACTTCTTTTCATTAGTGTACAAAGATACTGATCAGTTTAGCATAAAGGCAAATGGAAATGACCCTTCAGCTGAAATATAAAAGCCTTGCACTTATAAGCTAGGAATTATTCATTTTTATTAACCTTTCATTGTAAAATATATGAAATATGACATCATCTACAAGCAGGCTGGCAAATAATCTATAGTATTCAATAGCATTCTAGTGGCTACATCAATTAATTCTGACCAGTGCTTTCAGTCTGCAAGGCATACACTCAGTCCATGCAGCACTTCCTGCTATGCCATGCAGTCATCAGCCTCAGTGGTTTATTTATCTCATGTACTGAAATTTCTGAAGTTTGTTCCTAAGGGTACACGGCGTCTTGGTGCCTTGCTCTCTCTTCCTAGCCTGCAACGTCACTTTTGCAAGTGGATTGTTATATGTTACAGAAGTCTCGTTTCCAGCACTTCAACGTTAATTCTTAAAAAAAAAAAAAAAAAAAAAAAAAAAAAGACTTTACATTGCAGTGTCAAAATGTTACACAGAAATGGGAGAAGTAACTTCTTGCATCTGGAGGAAGCAAGGATGGAGATGTGATGTACTTTGGTACTGCCTTGTTCTTGGTGCACACCTTGTAACTATGGCAGCTTTCAAAGCTCAGGTATGCTAGAACCTCTAAAGCATGGGTTCTTGAGGGACTCTGAAGCCTTTTTTTCTTTCTTCTTTGCTAAAACCCCAGCTTGCTTGTCTAGCTACATTTATGATCATACAAGCATAACGTGAAAACTGTATGACAGCTCTGGACAGCATCCCAGCTTGCAGGTTCAAACTTCTCCATCTCTGCTTGGTGATCAACTGATCTTAGGACCAATCAGTTGACAAAATCAACTGCTTTGATCCCTTCAAAGGGAAAAAATCAAACTACCTTAAAGGTGAATTTGATTAACATTTACATTTACTAAATCTAGAATTTCTCTATATCAGGACCTCTACAAGTCAGGACTTTTCTAAGGGTATTTCCTTGAACATGGTTCACATATTTCCATTACTGTGTTTTACTCACCTGTGCCTTGTGTCTCTATTCCTAGTAAGGCAGTCAGGTTCAGGTTAAAAAAAAAAAAAAAAGACAAGAAATATTAATTCTCCAGAAAAGCTCTGTTTTTTGTCTGACTGCTGTACAGCAATAACAAAACATTGTTTATCCTGGCATTCAGTATCACTTCTTCCTCTCAAAATATGCTTCCCTTCTGCCACCCACCACCTGCACATTTTCAAGTTCATTCTGAACAACCAGCTCACAATTACACCACCTGCAACTCTAGACAGTTAGATTTGTGGCTGCTAAGTAAGCAAAATTTAGTGTATCAGTGTCCAAAATCTTTCCTGCCTTTCTCCACATCCCTGACACGGGATCCAAATCAGGAGTCATTAATTCAGCAGCCCTGCCTGAAACACACTGGTCTGCAATGCCAGGCTTGCTCAGTTGCTTAAACCCAGCCACATCCTGTTATTCGTGAAGAATGACTTAATTGTATTAATTTCAGCCATGGCAGGTATATCAGACCTATAGATCAGATACTATGCATATCTGCTATTGAGTGGGGGTGGGAGTGAGTCTTAAAGAAAAGAAAAAAAATGCTTCCTGAAATTTCTAAACTTTTTGGGTGAGGAAATAATTGTGTGAGAATCCCCATGAGAAGAAAGAACAGCTCTATTAACTCTGCACTTCGTAGAAATTCATTAAGCAAACTCCATTCTAAAGGCCCCTTACAATGCCCTTTTTTAACTTATGATTTTAAAGAATGCATAAGTTTTCTGATGACCGAGTATCACTGTCACTGTAGTTTTCGTAGGTGTATCACAGCCAGGATAGGGACAGAAGACAGAGCTTATCTCTTTTTACCTCAACTCTAATATGCCAATAGAGTTTCCAGAGGGAAAGATCCGTCTGACAAAATTGAAGTCTCCAATATACACACTCCCATCAGGCCCAGAAGTCAGAGCAACTGGGGCAAAGAGTTTGCTGTTGAGTGCAAGACCGTTGCAGTTGGAGCAGGAGACACTCCTCTGGTGTCCATTGCCCATCACAGTGGAGATGACTGGTGGCTGCTGGGAAATGAACATGTTTTCACCATTTCCTTTGTGTACAATTCCTAGGCAGAAGGTGGGAGGGGATGTGAGAAAACAGGAGAAAGCAAACAAACAAAAAAGCAGATATATAGCACTTAAACTGTTCTGCAGTTTGGTATTTTGCAATCCTAGGGAAAAGCAGATCAGCAAAATAGCAACAGACATCAGATCTGTGAAAACTTCATCACGGGGCTCCATGAACCTCCTCCGAGTTTGCTCAGTCCCAGGCTTCACCATCACCATTTTGTCGATTAGTGGTTAGCGGCTATTTTAAAAGCCAACATCATGAGGAGAGCTCATGGTTGGTTAATGCTCTAACAAATTGACTGTTAATTGCAGTGCTATCTGATTTCTCAGGGATTACTACTTTAATATTCATTTTATTCATAAATTTTTATTAGGTAGCAGAGGAATTTCTGAGGCAGTTTGAATATTTAATTAAAGGAGATTAATGGGACGACTATGCATTTTTCACAAAGGAGCACTGAGTGGCAGTACAAAATCAATATTCACATTTGAATGCGAGTCCTTCATGGTATATAAAAATGGTGCGGCGTGCAGCAGAGCCAAACTCGGGGTCACAGCACCGCGGCAACGACACATTTCTTACCAACAGGAGTATGTTATATTGTGCCATAAAGTTCAGAACAACTTGTCAGAGGATCAGTTATTTCAGCATTGCTCTGCAGCATATGGTGTTGAATTTTCCTGATCACTATGTTGGCAGTACCAGACCCGCTACAAACAATTATTTTCTCAAGTAGATATTTGCAGCACTTCTTTCAAATAACATAAAGAGTGACATATTCAATGACATATTACTGCAAAATTTTGGCTGTTTCTGAGTGAAAGATAGCTATTCTTAAAAATTTCCTATTTCCCTTAGAGAGCCCAGTACCTCATCAGGAACAAAGTGGCATAATTAAAGGAATAAACCCAAGGGAACGTACTTTCTGGAGGACTCTCACTGATACACTGGGAAACGAGAGACTGCAGTAAGGATGCATTAAACCTCTTCAGTGTTTTTTTGAATGGTGTGTGCTGCCTCTACCCTCTTTTCTTAAATTCTTCTATGGCTTTCAGGTAAGTCCAATTAAAATTTACTGAGAGTTGCCATAGCTGTTTTGAAAAGAATTCTATTAAAAATACAATAAAAATCAGAACAGTAAAGGACAGAATGCACGTGTTTATTTGAATGCTTGCTAAAAGAAAAACAAAAAAAGGTATCTTGGCAATATGCCAGCAAAACTAATGGCAATACCGTCCCTTATGCTCTGGACAGAAATAGTGCTAAATGAAGATGCTGCCCTTTGTCTGAAATTAACAATGTAAAGGTAATCATTCAACTGCCTCATACAAATTCCAGTAAATAATTAGGACTCTGGGGAATGTTTTGCTGTCAATACATGTAAACGTGTGCTTAATTTCAGGCTCTTGAGTTGCTGCTCTAATTTTAGCCAGTGCTGTGCTATGCTGGGGCTAGAATTACCGTAAAGCACAAAGTCCCCTCAAAAGTAAATCAATACACTTGCCCATCAGAAGAAAATTCTAATTCAAAGAATACTCTGAAAAATCGGTTAATAGCACATTTATTTCTATTCATGAGATATCTGTGCCTCTACAGGGACCCTCTAGAGGAACCACTATTTATAGCATGTGCTCTCTTCTGGATTATTAGAAATGCCCTGAAGATCTTCCAAACTGACCAATGCCTTCATGTTAAAACATCAAACTTAGATCACATCATGAATTGTAAATGATCAAATATCTGCACCAGAGGAAAGAAAAGTGGGAGCATAAGAGTTTATGCTGGCTGAGATGAGGATGTGATCCTCAGTGTGAGCTTTCTATTGATGCAAAAAATGCTCACATTCAAAAAGCTTGAGCTTGAGACAGCCACACATTGGAATGCATATTTCTTATATCTACACTGCAGGAATCAGATATTTTCCTTTCTTTTTAAGATACTTACACTGGCACTAGAACACCGCTTTTAATTGGTATGGTTTCTGCATGTCAGTACTTGTCCCTCCAAAGCTTAGGCTGTGCTATGAAGTGCAATCCTGTATAATTGCATCTGTTTGTTTCCACAACTACTCTATTCTACTTGATTTATTTTGTAGCATCTCTGAAAGGAATAGATTTGAGGGTGGGAGGGGAGCACAGCTACCTTGTCTCTAAGTAAGTATGAACAGCAGCAGATCTGCTTGGAAGCAAGGCTTGGTGGCTGAACTTAAATGTAAGCTCTTCAGGACCAGCTAACTCACTAAGCAAGATGGGTTTAGTCTGAAGACAAAATTGCAATTTCCAGTAGAGAATTTTTAGAAAGACATTTGTTATCTTTCAGTGTTATTCCTGTAGTTAATCCAGTGACAGTGTTTCAAAACGGGATAAATTTCATGCTACTCAGAAGTGTAGCTCTCCATATGTACGGAAGGATGCTTTAATTACAAATGGAATTCTCAGTATCTTCATACTTGAGAAGGCTCCTCACACTTTTTGTTTCAGTCATGGTGGTATGGAGATAGGTCTGAACTGCACAGTTCTGAGTCTGAATCTTGTCCTTATTATAAGTACAGTTTACATATCTGAAACGGAAGAGCCGCCTGCTAGTTTCAAGATCAGAATTGTACTAGTTATTTTTAACCTTCTGAGTAATGCAGTTGACTATTTAGTTTTGTTGCTTCAGTAGGAGCATACAAGCTGCTGTTCGGTGTGTACTGGCTATGATATACAAATCTTTTTAAAGTTCTAATTACTTTTCTAGTTCCTACATATACATATGAGCCATGGACAAAGCCTACTACAGTGAAGAGGAATGCTCAACAACAGAGCTGAGCTGTAGCTGGGCTTCATGCTCCTCACAACTTGTGCACAAAGGAGACCCACTGACTGCACACACGTGCTTACAACCTGCCAGATGTGTCTCAGTAGCAGCAGATGAAGATGTCCAATGCCTTCCCTCTGACATCAGCCCTATTCATAGCCAGTGCTGCAGGAACACGTGAGGAAGAGGAGCAGCTATGGGAAGCTGGGGAAGTGGGCATAGCCTGTATGATTTCAGAGGAGGTGCTGTATGGCTGACAGGTCGCTGCTCTCTGGTGCTTCCTGTGTCACATAGCTGGGATGGGGCCAGCAAACAATTCATCACAGTATGTCCCATGGTCAGGAGTGCAATGGTTTAGCACTGCTCACATTATAATTGTATATTTTACAAAATCCAAAAATGTTAGTGACTATAGGGGTGAATTACAGCAGGAAGCACCACAGTTAGCAGATAGCCATATAAACTGGAGTTAGTGCCAGTAATTTAGTCTTGAAATTAAACTATGCAAGTGGTAAATTGGCTCTAAGGAGGAGACTATAGGGCACACAGTTGGGGGCTGAGCTGACTGAGGTCAGATTTCTCTTTGTGTTAAATGTCAATAGCTGGCATTTAAAAGAGACAATCTATACAAACCAATAACACAGGGTATGAAAGAACTGCTGTTTAAAATGTCAAACTATTTTAAATCAAAACAGAAATCCAGATAATTTACAAACTAAATCTGACCTTTTGTATTTGGAATATTTATACTCCAGTTGCGCATTCAACAGCAGAACTTGTAAAAACCTGACAGCCATACATCTGTGCATGAATCTTCATTATAGAAGTTTGCAGATGGAAACAGATTTCAGTGGACAAACTCCCAGTTGGAGCAAATTGAGATAACTCGACTGAATCCAGTACTATGTTGGTTTCTACGAGCTGAAATCTGACTCCAAGTCTCCCAAGGAAAGCAAGATATATGTTTATCTAAAAAATCATATTTTTTCTCGTTGACATAACTTCTATTAAATTATTGTTTTGGTATTTTAATTCCTCATTACAGATGTTGAGGAAAAAAACAAAACAAATCAAAAAAGCAGGAATAAAATAAAAGCAAAGATAAGGTAGATTCAAGTCTCCATGCTTGAAGAATCTGCATGTAGCATTAACAGTGTGACGTCAAAATTATTTACAGGATTTTTCTAGTGCTTTAAAAGGTGCTGGATTGCTTATCCAGCTGTGCTTCTTCACAAGAGGGCAACCACAAAAACCTCTGCATGCTGTACTGGCCACCTCTCATTCAAAAGTTCTGTTTCCATGCCTGCTCTGTCTCCCTCTATGTCCGTGGCCACCAGAGATGCTACTAATCAAGGTAGGATGAATTACGGACTTCACTGAGAATATTACATACATAAACTGACCTAAAATGTAGCACTTCCTTACCAACAGTGTGAAAATGAACTTAAATGAGCATGCCCTTTTTCCATGCAAATGACCAAAATGTTGTAGAGATCACCGGTTAGAGATTATTAGTGTTTAATACCTGGCAGCCAGAACATTTAAAATATCCTTTCAGATGGCATTTACAGTTCATTTCTCAAGAAAGGAGGATGTACATTCAAAGAAAGAAGATTAAGTAGTAGAAACAGTAATTCTGAATATCTTAACAATTAATTCCTTTAGAATTTGTTTTCTTCTTCCACATGGCCAGTTAATAAAGGAAGGACTTACCACTTTGTGGATTTAATACATGGTGTTTGTTTATAGACCAGCCTCCAAGATTTGAAGCATCCATTTCAAAGCCTTGAAGGATTACTGTTCTTTTCTCCCACAGAATAAAATCAGGACATGTCTCATATTCATATCCCACTGACACTGCAAACAAATAATTAAAGATCTATCAGTCTAGTTTTTTTTTTTTTTCTCTGTGAACTACTATGTAATTTTTCTTCCCAGGTTTTGATATTCACCTGTCAAGTAATGATAGTACGGATTTACCTCTGCTTGATTGCTATTGTTGTGGTTTTTTTTTTTAAGAGTTTCAGAGATTAGTATGTTACAACAGCTATGCTTAGTACCATTTCAAAGCAGAGAAATGTCTGCATTACCAGCTATAGTTGTCTTAAGAACACCAATCTTCTCAACTGGTATTTCTGTTAATTATCTGAGCAGTGGCCAAAAGAGAAAAACAAAGTCCACATTAAAACACAATGAAGGGGTTTTGTTTGTTTGTTCGTTTGCTAAGTGCGAGAACATCAGTACTAAATATATATATTTTATAAATTATAACAATATAAATTGGATATTTTTGAAATGTAGCATTCTTTAACTTAATGATCTTGCTCTAAGGACTGCAGGTAGACAGAAATGGACATCCTAACTGAAATTTATGCTATTCTGACAACAAATCCTAGATGCTCAGTGTAGGAAATATCAACATATTTTAGCCTTTCCAAAATAAAAATGCCTTCAAATATATTTTAATATGAAATAAAAAATAGTTTAAGAAACATAGTTTTCTGACATTTTCAGTCTTCTTACTTTTTCTGTCTAGCAGCTCTAGGTACATTTTGCTTGAACCATACGTAGTTATAATACCATCAAAGTTCCATTATCAGATTCAATCACAACATTTTGATTAGCTACAGTAAGGAGCATTTTTGTTTGTAAGACAAATGTTTTATGGGAAATGGAAAGTCATTCCCTACATTAATTTCACTTGCCAGAGCTGCTTCATTATTTTAGCAGAAAGAACCTGGTTTTGCAGCTAAACTCTGGCTTGTAAAAATCACGTCTCCTTAAGTACTGACGATGTTTAAAACTGTACAGGTTTCAGTATTCTCCCATTTTTGAGTTACAGGAGCTCTTGTGACTAAAACCAGCACTCTTTCTAGGTGATTCCCTTGTCTGAGTGCCCAGCTGTGTGCATGGAGCTTCTTCCAGAATGGCCATTGACCCCCCGTGCTGGCATGAGCCTTCAAGGTTCAGTAGCCAAACATGCTATTTTCTAAGTAAGTGTTAATGCAGGGAGAAGATAAAGGGTAGATTTTCCCTATGAAGAACCTCACACTTGACACCTTCGTGTTAGCATCTTCATGCACTTAACACATTCAATCCTGGGTCAGATGTGTATGCTTGAGAAAAGGGAAGTCTTATAATTCAGAGTCACTCAGCCTTGCTAAGTGAACCATTACAGACCCACAGGACAGAGTTTCAGCTGCTGTGAGGTACCACGCTGATATTTAGGTCAAGGGAGGCATGACAATCTATACCATCCAAGAATCTGTGCCAATGGATCCACAGTGGCACACTTACCAGTGCTGCAGCTAACACTGTAAAGTGTACCTGCTATTCCCTGCCTACGTCTGATGTTTCTGAGCTGTCAAGCACTCTCTAGAGACTATCACTCCCTTTCTTAAGAGTTTCCCTGCTCACAAGTAGTGTGTAGCTACCTTTTTGTCCGTTTCCATCAGCAACACTAAGACATGCACTCACTTGGTGTGTCTACATAAGTGTTTCTACGCATACTTATTTATGAAAGAAATCTATTCTGCATGCTAAGAATATTTTTTGGATAGTTTACATTCCAAAAAGAAATAATGGAATCATCTTAACGCAGGATGTCCCAAGCCATCTAAATGGAGGCACTAATGTTCCATCCATTAAAACTTCCTATCAACTGTTTTGCATGCAAAATAATCAAGGCGAAGCGTAAAAATTACAAAGGCAATCAAGTGACTGTGCTTGAAAAGTAAGTATTTGTGCCTGGCAGCTTTTGAAAAATGCTGTGATTTTTGTAAATGAAATGACAATCTCAATTTTAACCTCATTGTGGAGTGTTACTTTCTGGCCAACTTCATTTATAACTCTTTTATGAGGTGACTGAGATTTCACTGCATGAAGGAGAAGAATTGCAGTAGCTATATTTTTGGACACTAATGGCCAGTAAGAGCAGTTGCAGCCTTAAAATGGATTTCAAAAGATTTACTGAAATCACCTGAACCAAAAATCTATTATTTTCACACAATTATTTAGAAGAATCAAGAATAATTTGTTAGCACCAGCATATCACAGTTCCAGGGTTGCTGCTACTGTTCCCAAATAAAAGTAAAAAAACCATATGATATGATTAAGCATGACAGCAACCTCTACTTCAACCTCTCCTGAAGTATTTGTACTTATCAGCGTCTTACTCTGAACAATGAATATAACTCAACAAAAGTAACAAGTAGAACAATAAATTGAGGAGACCTAGGACAATTCTGCTCAAGAGTTTATATGTGCATCCAGGAGTGTAAGTAGTAGCACGCTGCTCATCCCTGTTGTAGGGGACCACACCTGTTCTAAGACCGATCACACCGGAGGCTCTACTGATTTTGCTATTGAAATCTTCCCTTTTCCTACACTGAATTACAGCAGCATGCAAACTATACCACAGAGGGTTGGTGTTAACATTCCCATGGTATTTTTTTTACTTAGAATAACAACAACAAATCCTATCTTATCGGCTCTGCGGCTACTTGGAAAAAGCAAGTAGCTCTTCTGGAATAGATAAACACCAACTAACATTTCCACAAGAAATTTAAACAAAACTATTTTTGTAGTGAAATAAATATACTCAAAGCCATCTTTCCTGTAAAAGATTCCATGATAATTTCTGTCAATAACCCCAAAGAAGAATAAAGATGTTTATGGTAGTTATAAAACCAAAGGCAGATGGTTACATTCCTGAGTTCCAGGACTTCAACCTGCTGCAATTTAATTTAATTAAAATAAAATCTGAATAGAATGCCTTATTAAATATTGGTAATAAACTGGCAGAGAAAATTATTTTGACAAAATTTATAATAACAGATGCAGATAAAGGCCCCTGAATACTACAGTGCATCAGGTTAAAACCTTATTACGATCTAACAAAGCATGCTAACAGTTCTCTTAAAGTATAAAGATTTTTGATCCTATTTTGCAAGAAGCAAGACCAAAGGAAGCAAAAGAAAAAAACATTAACCCCCAATTAAACGACTAAAATGTTGCTATCCTGCACCATTTTGCAAGCCTTATTCATATTTAAACATAAATCTCATCTATCTCTAATTTGAGAACGTGTAACTACAGCACCATTTCATAAGAAGTTATGTATTTGATTTAACATCCAGGCGTGTACTGGACTTGATCATTATAAGATTCTTAAATGATGTAGAGGGAATTGGCATACTGAACATTTCACCTCCAGTAGGTTAGTGTTAACATGCATTGACAGAGCCTTGATACAGGGCACATGAAAATACTCCAGAGAGAGCCCCAGCAGCTATTGGCACCCTTCTGCTCCTGCCTGATTACCAGTGGGAATGCCAAAGGGCATGCTGAATTTTGCTTTATTTCTGGACTGGTGGAGGTATATATGTGAAAGCAACAATCCATTGAACACCTTCCCTCACTGCAAAAAACTAGCAGGAATTTGTCTGCATGGACTAAGACTAGATTTGACCTCTTAGCAGTGGAGTTTCATGAGATGAGTGACAAAGGATGCTCCTGCTCCTTGCCACATGCCAATCCAAAGCTTCACAGAGCTCTCCTGTGTTAGTGCCAGCACCTGACTGCTCCCTTAGTAAAGCAGTTTACCCTTCTGCAGGTTTGAGCCAGATGTGGCAGATCAGAGGCAGATGGGATAATGCAGCAGCTCAGGATGCCTTGTGCTAAGGATGGAGCTTTGATTGCTTCAGGCCAATTATAATGCGTGAGCTTCAGCTGAAATGAGAAGACCTGTGCTTCAGCACTAGCATTCATAACAGATCAGGAAACTAATGAAGCTGAAAATTTGTCACTTATTTTCTGGTAGCTTCAGTTTTCAGCTGAATTTGTTCCTGATCTGGCTCATTTCATGATCAAATGTATGTGAGCGGTGGCCCAGGGGAGAAGGAAGGACCAAATGAACGTTCCTTCTGGCAGCACCCTGCACTTCTATCAGTTTAAACAGGCTGTGGGATCGCTGTCCTAGAATAAGCTCCCTGTTTTCTGATACATTCCTATGCGCATCTCATGATATAAAGTCATACTCGGTATTTTTGTTTCTAACATAACCCTTTATGACACTAACAGCTATGTCTGTACCATTCTCCAAGCAGAAATGAAAGCGCTATCGTCCTCCTTTCTCCCATCTCCTATCCACACAGCTGCTTTGTAGCCTGCCTGGGAGCATGTGATAACAGAGTCAGGTATGAGACGTGCTGGGAGCTGCTAGGGATAGCACAGCCCGGATGGCACCTCCTGGCCTTGCAAGGGCCAACATGCAGGTGCAGAGTCTGCATGGACAACATGACAGGTTCTAAACAAAGCTTCTGGCTGCTGCCCAGATTAGCACTTTGCTCTCTAGAATGAGCCACACTCCTTGTGAGGATGGATAGCTTCATGTAGCCCCTGCTATTCTTGTTTTATAGCCTGTTCCTGACAATGCCTCTTGCTATTATCCCTTGACTTAAAAAGCAAACCAGAACTACTAAAGAGAACAGGACTCATTCATAGCTCTAAGCTTTGCTGATAAAATGATCTTGACAGAATGTGTCTGCAGGATTAGCCCATTAAGAAACAGAACTCCAGAATCAATTAAAAGAAACAGCAAGTCAAATCAAATAATGAAAATCATAACAAAAAATGGTTAGATAAACAAATAGCACTTTCACAGCCACCGTTTCTGTGGCAGTTTTCAAAATAGCTGCTTGGTAAAGAAAGCCTATGTAATGTGATCATTTTCTTATAAATACCTTCAAACAACAAATCAAGAAGTTTTAACTGTTAGGGACACGAAATGTAGAAAAAAAAGAATGCCTGAAAGTTAGAATTTTGTAAACCCTAAGTGGAAATGACATTTTAAATGTCACAGCCAAAAAATGACAGAAACAATGACACACCAAAGGTCATATTCAAAGTAACATTCAAAAACAAAGACAGCTGAATATAATGCCGTTAGTACACAGCCATTCTCAGAGGGAAAAGGGGACTTTCAAACTGATTAAATTAGAAAGATGACATCAGAGGAACAAGAAAATAAATATTCCTAGGAAACTACAAGTCATTTTAGCTGAAGAGGCATTTGATTTAAAAAAAAAAAAAGTAAATGTGGCAACAAAAGGTGTAAGTAAGTGGTACTTTCTAGGCTTCACCTGTGTTAGTGCTTTTGCTTATAACAAGGTGATTCTACATACCCATAGCTTCTGCCAGACCAGAAACCTTCTGTCCATATATATCTGTCTTATTCCAGGCAAACGTGTAGACCAAATTGGCTGCAGCAGGAAACCATTTCTGAAGCAGGCGTCCCTCAACAGCAATGATCAGATGTACTTTTGTCATTCCAGAAGGGATGGTTGTGTGCGTCAGAATAACACGAAGCAAAGTTTTATATCCTGGCGTTCGACTGCTGAGATAACTCAGCTTCACAAAACTCGAAGGAATTGGGATTTCCTCCTGGACCACCTTGGGAAAAAAAAATAATGATGTAAAGCATCATTATATCCATGGCAAGAACAAATGCACAATTTATTTATTTGCAACAACAACAGAGAGCTACCTTATATTTCACAATCATGATGTGAACACAGTGCCACTTACAATACTGTTCTCTTCTGTGTTGATCTGAGCAATGCAGTATAGAATCATAGAATTATGGAACGGCTTGGGTTGGAAAGGACCCTAAGGATCATCAAGTTCCAATCCCTCTGCCACAGTCAGGGCCACCAATCTCCAGATCTGGTACTAGACCAGGCTGCTCAGGGCTCCATCTAACCTGGTCTTGAACACCTCCAGGAACGGAGCATACACAGCCTCTGGGCAACACTGAAAACTTACTGGATAGTGGTCCATCCATGTTGATAAAGAACCTCTTCCTAAAATTCTTTACCTACTGAGGAGAAAACACTGTCTCTCTGGTAATAAGCATTTTATAAGTAATAAGTTTTTTTTAAATATACACACACTTCACACATTACATCATGATTTGAAGACACTACTCTGCTTTGGTGGCCAATTTATTTGGGGAGAGCAAAGAAACTAGAAAAAACCTTCCTGACAAACCAGCTTCTGTGCAGCAGTGCTTGCAGTAGGACTAAACACCAGCAAGAGGAGGCATGGTATTAGAAGGCAGGGCATCAGAAATCTAACAAGCTAACCAGGGACACACAGCAGTGAAGATGAAACAGGGCATCTGTCATCTCGCTTACAGGTGAGTGAGTCCCCATGGTGTGCAACACAGTTCACATCCCATAGCAGTGCTGTCAGTGCCACTGTCTGAATCACTCAGATCAGAGCCGGTGTGGCTCTGCCCATGTGGAGTGGTATCACTTCCCAGCTGCTGTGAAGATAAGCCCTCAGCAATGAGAGGGACTGCAAAGATGGTGAGCTTGCGTGGGAAAAGGAGAAGCTTGGCCTTGACCTTCTGAATGGTGTGGGCCTCAGAGCTACAAGGGATTTAGCTCTTGTGATCTACTGAGAGAAAGGAGCTCTTGTAGGAATGGCTGCAATGAGGAACAGGCAAGAGAGGGGAACAGCTTCCCGAAGGATGCCAGCGCAGTCACTCAAAAGACACTGAAAACCTTAATACTGAAAACCTGAAAAAGGTCAGTGATTTGAGTGAATTTCAGTAACAACAAGCCAGTCTGTCACAACGTAAAATTAGCTGAGCTCGGAAAAATACAATCTGTTTTGTTTGTATTCCCGTTCTTCTATCCTTCTTGTTTAACAACAAATTTCTTCACTTTCACAACAATCTTATTTGCGTACTGCAACAGTATCACTGTCACAGGATTGCTGCAGTACAGCTGGACGCCTGCCAGCACTTGTCCTTTCAACATATGAAACGCAGTGTTGCCAGGGAAATCCTGCTCCCTTTGTTGTTCCTGATTTGCAGTGTTCCCCTTCTTTCCTGCTGACATCCCAGCTGCCCCCCCTGTCATACATCTGACATCTTCTTATTTTTAATAGAAAAGCAGGAGGAAATATTCATGCATTAATACATGCTAATGTATATCCTTCTCCCATTATTCTGGGTTATTTTTTGCTCTTTTCCCAGTGCTGTACAATGCAAGTTGACACTCTAATGACCCTCCAATGCCAAAAAATAGACAGGGGCCAAGTTGCCTCTGAGTAGACTGCATCTTTATGTACCTCATTGTTTTAATAAAAAACAACCAGGAAGACCTCATGTGGAGTAATGTAACCCATTTTTTTTTTTTTTCTTACTGGTGCCCATCAGTTATTAATTAATGTTCATTACTTTCACTTAATATGTTTTGCGACTATGGTCATCAGCTGGCTAAACCAAGATCTGTCTTTGATCTTAATGCTTGAACTCCGATTGTGCAAACAACATACACAGAACAGTGGGGTTTAGTTTAACATGACCTAAAATTGGTGTTGTATCTTGTTGGGCATATTACATACATCACCTTTATTAAGAGCAGTTAAAGGCAAGATTTATTACAAAGTGGTTCTAAACACATAAAAAAGACTCAAGAATAAAGGACATTCAAATAAAAACAACCCAAAAGATCATATTGAAAGTGCTCTATGTTGAAAAGAATAATACAGAAAAAAAGCAGCTAACATATCGCTGGAGATGTCATCGTAAAGAAGACATGAACAGATGAAAAATCCCTTGGAGTCTTTAAGGAACGCTGTGGAATGTCTCACATTGATGTATGGTTATGTTGTACTGTTTATCTGTAACTTAGGAATGGTTTTGTGCATTACTATAAATAAATAGGGATTTCAATAATAAATCACGATAAGACTTCCCATCTCCTCCTTCTATATTGAAGGAAGGAATAAATTATTTTAAAATATTAACAAAACACGAAGAAAGAGGAAAGCATCTTCCATAACAGTACTAAAGAGATCTATGCTAACCTCACTGTCATGAGTAACATCACAACAGTTAATTGTTCCTTACTTGGTACCAGTGTTTTCACAGCAGAAGAAATTAAAGCAGAATATGTACAGTGAATATTTACCATATTCGACGTCTACAAATTGGTTTTAAAGTCTGAAACTGCAACTTTTGAATTCAATTGTAACAACTGATTTGAGTGAAATCCTTTTTTTTTTTTTTTTTAAACTCATGTAAATCTGGGGTCCATGTGCTCTTGTGTTAATGCACACTGATCAGAAAACAGTAAGCCTTTGGTAGAAATGTTTGATGAAATTGTAATATGATACTACACTGATATGAGTAATTGGGTGAATGAGTTTAACAGGCACGGACTTGTTTGGCTTTCAGTGTCAAAATTCATTGCTATTTGCATAACAACCAAAGGGAGATGTTTCCATGTCACAATCACCAAATAATCGTGTAGGTTACATTAATGAAGGTGAGGAATGGTAATTTTGAACATTGTCTAGAACTTGTTCAGCAACTAAACACATTAAAAAAACTGTTAAAGTATTTTCATTACCTGTAGCTCTGGAATAACAGTTCCTCTTTCTGGACAGGAGCCTCCAAATGCTGTCAGGGGTGAAGGGAGAACAATAGGATTTGGACTGATAAAACTACTGACATCACAAGATGGTATATCTGACTCCGCTCTTTGCATGACAACTTTGTCTACAATGACAAATCTATTCCAAGGCAACCAAAGTGTCCTTTTTTCAGATATGAAAGGAGATCTGTCAAAAAGCAGGGTAACGGAGATGCCTCCCACAGCCACAAGGTCAAAACTGGAAAAGACAAAACAAAATTCTTTGTTCTTGTTTTATCATCACATTACCAGAACTTCCAGTGCATCATGAAAAACTTTATATTGTTCATTGTGGTCCTTAATTTACCATGTAAAATCATTCCAGTACATCTTCCTGATGTTACCACAGTATCCGTGAAGAAGCTTCACCTCTCTACAGTTTCTTTCTGTATGCATCAATAGCAAGGTACAGTGTTTCACTGCTCTTCTGTCTCTCTCCACTCTACTTGTCAACTAGAATTGATCATAACAAATCATCTGTAACAAGAATCTAGACCTGGTTGATTTGGATTACAGAAAAAGAAATCCCTAGCTCAGGAAAGGGACACTTATAATCCGTGTGGATATGGTCCGCAGAATAAGAAGCTCGACAGCCTGGTAGGCTTTTTCTTTCTTAACATATCCCTTTTTCATTTTCTAAAAGTCGCAGGACAGTATAGTGAATAAGAGACCCCTCTAAGCAGGATATGATTTTGGGAAAATTGTAGATTATTTGCACTGAGCAATGAATCAGCTCATGCAAATAAGGCAGGTGAACTTCTGGAAGCTACAGTGAAGCACCTTTGGCATATCTGTGCTTCAAAGCAGTGGGACATAGAAGGCAAGGTATACATAGTCTTAATTTTCTGAGTTTCTGACATCCACAGTCAAGCAACAGAAGAAAATATGTAAATAGATACTTCACTGTCTGTATTATTGAATGCATCTATTACTGAGACTTTTGATGGTAACAAACTGTGATAAGAAGTCAGGCTTAATTATGCATATCTCATCACATTTCTCAAATGACACCGATTACATGCACAGCAAAATACAGGTAGCATATTTCCATGCAACAATTTTATCCAGACTAGTGTAAATAGGAAATGGTAATTACTAACTTTCAATAGTGTGATTTGAAAGTCAAGAAAGTAAAGTAAAATAAATATGCATGCTCCTTGTGATTATAAAGTGACAAAGGCAAACAAACAAAACAAAAAAGTGACAAATTATACTCTTTCCTTGCTGGAAGAGAGCTTCTGACTTCTTGTCTTTCATAACACAGCCAAGAAAGATGAAGCTGATAGAAGCTTAATACAACTGAAGTTCAAGAGTACCTCATGATCCTACTATAAATGGGTGGCTAACACTGCAGTGCAATGTAGAATATATAGGAACTCATCTGTCTTTGAGAACTAAACTAGTTCTAAGTCCTATTAGGTCGAAGAAGGGAGGGAACTGTGCAGGACAGGATGCAGAGCAACAACGTGACAGTTCTGTCACTGTGAAGATTTTGTCCCCACTTTTACTTGTATGGCTTAGGTGATCAGCTAAAGGAGATAACTTCATTGACACTTCAATAAACTACTTGCAAGATTTACACCTGAAGACAGAAAAAAGAGGGAAGACAGAGAATTCTCTGGAAAGCCTAACTACTGAACATTTTCAAATGTCAGGGTTGTGCTGGTGCAGCACTACTGTCAGATTTTGACTCCACGTGTTTTAATGTCACTAATCTTGTTTCTGTTCAGTTTTTTTTCTTTTTTCCTTTCTTCTTTGGTTCTTTACCACAGGCAGCTCTAACAGGTATGCTATCAAAACAGAGACTCAGATGGCGTCCTGAGTCCACACTTTGACCAGTGAACTCTATGAGAATATTGCACGTGAGGTAGATAGATGCTAACTAAAAAAACCCAAAACAATCTAGACTGTGCATAAAAATCTCACCTTCCATCTTGTCGACTGATGGTATATCCATACTCATTGTGGTGTAGAAAGCTGACGTTCACTCCAACCAAAGGTGTTCCATCTATTGCTACTACCTGGCCACGAATGACACATGCACGTCTGTAAGAAAAAGTGTAGAGGCAACAATGTCAGACTCATCAGGACAGTGAGACGGGTAATGACTTAAACTGAGCTACACTTCTGCCCCAAGCAGGGAGAATTGCTGTAATGTCATCATGACTTGATTTTGAATGAAAATTCAAGCAAGCCCAAAAGATTGATTTGAAAAAACGTTATCATGAAGAAGACACACAGGCTGCCCTATGAATCGTTAGTGTATCAAGAATACATTTCCCTTTCTGTCTATATTTCAGGACACCATTTGTTCTACCATTGAATATCAATGCAAATGTTTCACTGATAGCATGATTTAGTTTGCTGCAGCTCCAGTGGTGATGATTTGTGAAAGGGGAGAATGAAACCTCTTTCTCTGCTGCTAAGAATAGGGCATTGCTGCCTGCTGGAAAAAAAAGGCTGAACTAATGCACTAAAGCAGTAGTGAGACACGTGATTGTAGTTCAACTTCAGAAGGTTACATTGGTAAATCTAAAGAGTACCTAAACAAGTCATACCCCCTGAAATTTCCTCTAGTACGTGTTGGACTTGCAGCCACTTTCCAGCATAAAAATCTTCCCATTCCACTAAAGAGGTTGGAATATGGCAGCACGACAGAATCACAGAATCACAGAATTATCAAGGTTGGAAAAGACCTAGAAGATCATCTAGTCCAACCATTACCAATGTACCAAAATCAACAGGTAGGAAAGTAAAATCATAAGTGGGTCCAAACATAGGCTGACAAAATCATACAAAATGAAAGCTGAAAGGAAATACAAGACTTAATCTTGTCTGTTCCTTTGCCTCAGGTAAGATTAACTATGCCTACATTACTCCAGACAGATGCTTGTCTATATCCTCACCAGATAACTCACTCCAATTCTTCTGTATGAGTGCTTTACTTATGACAATTTTTTCCTACCATCCAAGCTAAATTCGTACTGTTGTCTTTTAAGACTGCTACTTTCACCTTAGAATGCTCCCTTATATATATATATATTATATTATATATATATATATTTTATGTATTTTATATATTTGAAGACTGAAAAATAAAGGAGAAAAACATAATCAAGGATGAGGAATAGTATATGAAATATTCTCATTGTGCAAATTTAGATCTAGTGAGATTTTCTAAGGGCTTACACATCCATATTCTACTGGAATACCTTTCAGCATTTTGCCCCATGTCCTCAGGTATTCTACATTAGCACACCTCTTCTGGCTGCAAGGATCCAGGCTTTAGGATCTAATGATATGACCGCACATATTTCCTGGAAATACGGTTTCATATAATGAACTGAATGGTGTAGGCAGAAGTATTTTGATAACATTAAGACATTTAGGGTCAAAAACATTAGGATGTCTATAAAGACAACTGGTATTAATTACTTATGATAACCAGTGAGCATAAATTTAGACGCTGCAATGTTTCCTTTTCAAGTTGAAAGTTTGCAGCAGATCTCAATAGGCACACACCAACTTTGCGGTGTGAATACGTAACCTGAAGGAAAAACATGGGGTCTTAAATGGAAATTATTTAAGAGTCTGTTTATAAACTTAAAAAATATCCCTTGAGAGACTAATTGATCAGGATCCAGTGAAATCATATATGTGAATTAGAGACCATAAATTTCTGAAAATCAGGACTTGTTTCCTAAGATCCAAAGCCACTCGACAGGACAATAATTTACCACTGTGATATCATCAAATTGAGTTGACTCTGACCTGAGAAAACACGACTGGTAAAAAATTACCTCTTTGTGAGTATGCCATTCACCACAGCTGTTAATAAGAATTCCATGCTCCTACGACATAAAAAGGTACTAATTATAAGCAAAGTTGATAACAGTTCTCAGAGGAACTGGAAATGCTGCACTAATGTCAGTATGCACCCTTCTGCTCCCTACATTCACTAAGTTGGTTGTGGCCTGAGCTGTGATCAAAATCTGCTGCTCCACTGAAGGCAATCAAACTCCTGTGTGTTTTAACAGACTCACAAGACTCACTGAAGAAGAAAAACCAGCTTCAATTACTCTCTGATGTATTAGAATAGTAACTACTGGTTCCAATTGTTTTCTCGTATTTCTGACATCGACAGACTTATCTCTCACTTTCCAATCCTTTTATTAGTGAAGTTCATGTTTAAAGAGCATGTGGGTCTAAGAAAGACTTGTAGGAGTCATCATTATTCAGTACGTTATTCTAGTACTCCTGTTTGTTCATTCACTGATTCTCATTCCACAGATCTATCTTCTGACTCCACTATTTCCTCATATTTTATCAAGCATACAGATTTCCATGATAACAACTCATCAAAGTCTTCATTATTTCATACACAGTCCTTTTCCCCTATTCATTCACTTCTCATTATTCATAAATAATATTAAGAGACTTATCTTTCAACTTCCTGCTCCTTTTTTTATTCATTGTATTTTACAAGCCACACACATTTACACTTATGTGATAAAGACTCCTAAAACTCATTATTCTACGTTTATCTGTACTGAACTGTCTTTCCACTCTTTTAGATTTCATATGTTCTAAACCTTCCTTTGTGTCGCTGCATTTGTTCTCATTATTTACTGTCTTTTTACTACCCACTCAAGTTGAAGAGTCTTCACTCTTTGGCCTCTTCTTAAATTACCAGCACCTACTAAATCTTCAGCCAGGCGTTTGATCAGAATTACTTTAATTTTTGCATTTACTGCAGGCATTAAGACCTTTTCCAGTTACTTTATGGCCAGCATGAATCTGCAGGGCTCTGGGAAGAAACAAAACACCCGCACAGTGCATCTGCTGGCCCTGCTTCCCCAGTGCCCTGACAGCTCATGGAGTAGATGACTATGCTCTGAAGGGAGCACACTTGCTTGCAGAAGATCTCGCTTAATTTCTTTCCTTAACAGAGCTTTTAGAGCTCTTTCCTATCAGTGGTGTCACATTTGACTCCACTGCTATTTCACTCTTTACCTCACTATTCATTCTCTTTCCTGGACCTTGCTAGTGCTCACTGCTATTCTTAATTTTAATGGAGAAACCTCTAAACATCATTATACCTCCACAATGTGCTGCATTTTCCTCTTGGATTTTCAGCCTCTAAGGCTTATTCTACACATTTGTGACTGACCTGCTTTTATTTCTCTTGTAGGATAACAACTCATACCACCTGTCCTACAGCCATTTAAATTGCAAAGACTGCATGACCTTGGAGTAAGGCCGCTCAAATGTTTTAACTTTATAGTTAGTGCAAAAAGGACTTTTCCAATAGGGAGCATTTCAGAAGGAACAAGTCCCTGATAAGCTGCCTCAGTGTTTTCAAATGTATTAAAAATGTTTCCAGTGTCCCAATATGCTGTTCTAAAGCTGCAGCTCTGGGGGGAGCAGTTGAGAGAAAGCAGAGATTCCTGTCGGTTGTAGGTGGCCTAAAAAAAGTAGAATTTCTCTGTAAACGCTTCATGGGTCATTCTGTGCATCAGTGAGGAGCTCAGCTCTGTGACTCTCTGATCTCTGCCATGCAGTTTGTTTGACATCTCTAATTTAAAATATAAATAGCAGTTTAAAATTCCAGATGCATTCTTTCACTGCTTGTAAAGCACTTCATTATTCTACCGCCATTCTGTCTTGCTCTGCTACTTCTTATTTGTTATTTTTCTGCTTTTGTTTAGTGTGTTGAGTTTCCAATATTCTCTGAGCACCTCAGGCTGAGACATTAAGCTCAGATGAGGAACTCCGTCAAGCAACGTGTGAATTCGCAAGTGTCACATTACCAGAAGATGTCATTTACTGTATTACATTTCTGATTAAAACCTTCAATCAGAGAAATTAAGCTAAAGGCGGGTAAGGTACATTCATTTCTTCCTGCTGACAGTGTTGCTGTAAGCAGCCTTTGAAGGGTAATTAATTCAGTACCATGCACTGGACCCCTTTTGTAGGCAATTTGCAGTGAGTCAAATAGCTTGCCAGCAGCATGCATTAAAAACTCTCAGCAAAGAAACAAGCCGAAAATCTTCCTGAGAAAGGAAGTTGATAAAACATTTTAATCCTCTACACCACGCTACATGCAGTGGCTCAAAATCATTCCTGATGTAAGCTAGCACATTTCCATTTATTCAGAATTTGTCTCATCTGCCTTTAAGCATGTCACTGTTTAGGTGAGCAGCATGTCAAAAGCCCTGAGCAAATGACATAACAAGAAAATATATTTTTTGAAAACATTGAGATTTTTATTATTAATTTTGGTTTATGCATTGAACAAACACTATGTTGTAGAAACCTAGTTTCCAAAAAATTAGATCTAATATAAAGTCTATGATGCAAAAGGATAGATGTCCCAGCAGTTGCCAGAACTACTCGTTTTAGTGTGTCAGGTGATGAAAATGCCAGGAATATGGCAGAGACCAAACACTTTCAGGCTTAAGGACAGAGATAATCTTCCCTGTTTTCTGATAGCTTTCCCAGAGCAATTCAACATGAAATTGTCATTATCTACAGTGAGATTCATATAAACATCACCTATATTGGAGTTCAACTGACATACAATACAGTAGAATTCTTCACAATGTCATTTTCATCAGAAGACTGAGAACAGTCTGAGTTTTCAGGTAGAAGAAGAAATAGATATTTCTTCTTTAATCCTCCTAAAGATCTTGGAGACTTGCAAAAAGGAAAAAAAAACACCCAGAAAGGGCTTTGCAAAATTCTATATCTCAGCACCAGCGTGAATGGATGCCAATGCTCTGAAATAAATGAATCCTTACAGCACTTCTCGTTGAACCACTAATGTTACAAAATACGGCATTAAAAACAGCCAAGATTTAATATCATCTGCACAGACAGAACCTCTTCAGCAGTAGCCAAAAGGAGATTAGAAAAAACTCAAGTATTCTTTGGTCTTCCCCAGATAGGCAGGATCACAGATTTTTTCATGTATTTACAGTAGTAACAGTAATCTACCTATGGTGTTTTTTTGTTTTTTTTTTTTCCCAACAATCTTAACTCCCAGGAGATGAACAGACACAGATGACATCCAGACTGACTATGTCAGGGGAAGATTCTGAACAGATACATTGCTACTAAGTTACTGCTTCCTTCTGCGATTCTGCTTATCCACCATCCTTAAGGAAAATTCTGGCAGTTTTTAATAATGTTTGACTCATGGATGAGCAATTTTTCAACAGTCTGGAAGACTTGAGGATCAAGAGAAGTGTAGACCAACAAACTCCTTAGGGTGCCCTGTACATTGCTGATCACTGCTGACAAAACCCCAGAGACATGGCGCAGGGCGTCTTGAGGCACTGCCCCAACTCTAAATGCAGAAGCAACCCCATCAGAATCCCAAAGATCTCCGATCTTTTTACCATGTGAGGAAATGATATTTGGGGTGTGTACAATGCACTGGCCCAACTACACGTCACATTCCTTTGTATTATAGAGCCTGAAGTATGAAACCACGGCAAAGATGGGCTGCTGCTCACACACAGACCTTCAGTGCTCTTCATTCTCCTAAAGCATACCAGACATGAGGGTAAAGAAATGAAATACTCAGGAAAAGCTTTTAAATCCAAGTTAAATCCCATCAATGATAGCTTTAAAAGATCAGTTCCTTATATCTACAAAAGCATGGTGATGGGATTATGTGCAATCTGGCTGCTAACATTTGCAATGCCACAGAACACTGTTCAGGCGACTCGAGTGCTCACCTCCTCTGAGAAAACACCTCGTGGTGAGACATTTTGATGAGGAAAATCTTTCACTGGTGACTTGTGTTTTAAACTGCAGTCTGCTGCATGGCGTGTACAGCCAGCCAAGGATCTTGTACCAGGTGCAGTGGCACTGTTCCATCAGTGCTGTACTCAGAGAGACCCAGCTTTGTCAGGTGGGTGCTCTTCATGCAGTTCATTTTCATGCCCTATTGTTCTACATATTTATAACATCCTGTTTCGTTATTAATACTGATTAAATGTCTAGGTATTACAGATCAATAAAGACTGTTTACATATTTACTTTATTAATAATTAATAAAGTACAAAGTGTATTGAATTTGTGTGCAGCTACGGAATGAAGTTGAGGTTGTAACCTAAGTTCTATTTACTGTGCCCTGAAAATAAAATAAAAAAATCTTACACCCTTATTACTGGAACATGGTTTATCTAATGTATAGGCCTAGTTGACAGGGTAATAGTTAGGTGATGTGGATGATTTGTAGATCTCTTTGTCAGCATGTAAGTTATAGCTTCCCAAGTGAACTACAGCATAAAAACTTATACGTCCCTATATTTCAAATGCTCAAGAAGATGTGTGTTACCGGGTTTCTGAGCATGTAAGTGCCCCTCTTCTATTGCACACTTTTCCTATTAAAGCGCAAGCCAACCTCCAAAGCAGCACTCAATGATCACACACTTCTGTTTACATGACAGCTTAAGAATAATTTGCAACACAAAATAGTTAACTTCACAATCTTTATGCATATTTAATTAAAAAAGCAAGTTTGTTAATCAGATAGTTAGATTATACATAAATATCACATGTTGAATTTGCTACTCTGAATACTAAACAAATTATATCGAGTAGCATATATGAATCCAACACATTTTTCTGTTTCCTGCCATTACGTTCATTTACAGCACCAAGAGTTGAACTTCCCCTCACTTATTTTTCAAGTACTTGATGGTTCACCTTCCACAGCAGTTCAGTCTTGTTAATAAGAGTAAGTAGAGTTACTGTGATGCTTTTATGAGCTAGATGGGTAGCAATAAGCATATAATAAGAAGACTCACAGCTGTTGGGGTTTCAAAGTTTGCTTTTAAATCTTTTAAAATATTTTTTGATTGTCAGTGAAGACTTCTCCATGATCTACATTTTTTCTAGTTAAGTAATTTCCTTGCTGTTCTCAATATTCAGAGACCTTACATCTAGAATAAAACTCACCTGCTTTCAAATGAGACATCTCCTGGGATCACGTGAGTGCTTTCCTTCCCAATAAGAAATCTGATTCGATCATAAAAGAGCCTTGGAGGATGTTGAGAGAAAGGCGGTTGGCTGTGTTGGATAAGGTCAAGGGGATCAGGCGAACCCTGGCAGAGAGGACTCGCATAACAATTGTTTTGCTGACAGCAGTCAGGGTCTACGCAGTCTGTCAAGCCATCTGAAACAGAGAGAATAGAAAATTCAGAAAACTGAGTGATCCTGAGAACAAAGCACAGCATTTACTACTGGAAAGCACAGGAGGTATTTAATCAATTGGAAGGCATGCTGGTTATGATACATTCAAATTCAATAAAGCATTTATGTACATGCTCAATTCCAGGTAGGCGTTTCTCTCTAATTCTTAACAAACACTGTATCACCTCATAAAATCCCCACACAACAATGACAAAATAGAAGTTACAAACCCAGTGACTAGGGAAGAGTGGGACTGCAGAACAAACAGAAGAAAATCACTACACAATACTGCCACATGGGGCAGCTGATCTCTCTGATAGACTTTCACTGTCCCTACTATATGTTCACACCTGTGAAGGATATACATTCACTAAGTAGGCTGCAATAACAACAGAGTCTGAAATGTTATATAAGTCCCATGAGCATCCTTACTATAGTAGTAAAAAAGATTCTTGTAGCAGTTTTTTAACTTCCATTTTAAGCCCTACAATGGTTTTATATGTGCTTCAGGATGTTTGTTTTCATTTACTGGTTGCAATGCTAACATGATCCCAAAGGGGCAGAATCATGACTACAGTCCTTTTGCAGTCGGTGATAAATTCACACCTTCATACAGGCTTTATCCCAGTGACCCAAGAGGTGCAGTCTTCTCCATGGATATATGCCCAAGGAAAGCAAATTTGGTGAGCGAAAACAAATCTGTTTCTCCTCCCTTCACTCCTCAAGCATGAAAAACTGAAGCAATAATTGATTTTTCAAAAATCTACATTTCTTCATGGAGAAACTTGCAGCTATATTTGAGGGTGACAGTCATTTACTTAAATGTCCAAATCTTATGATTAAAAGGAAAGTGAAGCACTGAAGTAAACCTAAACTAAACACCTAAATAAAACTTAAAATTGGGCCATCAGCATTTAATTGTTTCCATCAGCAGGCCAGATGTCCAAATTACCTAAATTACATACTTGACCAGAAACTGTCAGATTTAATAAGGTATGGTAAAATGTCCAACTATCCTCTTAAACCTCCATTTCATGACTTATCAGTTGCTAACTTCCTTGGATTGACAAACACACTAATGCATATAAAGGAACAGCAAGGCTTCATATCGTTTAACCTTCAAAAAAAGACATCTCTTCTTTGTATTTTTAACAAGGTCAGTCTGTATAAATGTGGAGTCATCATATCACTGCATGGCTTTCCCTTGTGTTAAAATTGGAATGCTACAGCATCAACATACTGTTAGATATTTTCACTTCAAACTTTGACTTTTCCTGCTCTGTTTGTGCCGACACTTTTGTGCCTATAAAACCCTACGTCCTCAGGGCAAACTGCATTATCAAAGAAGCTGCTGTAGCTTTGTCATTGACTTTAATGGGTGCAAGACCAGCTCTCAGACAACTCTGCTCTTTTCTCAATAGAGCTCACTGCACTATGTGAGTATTCAGTAAATAGCAGCATAAAATATTCACTTTGAAAGGAAAGCAAAAGCTCTTCAACTGAACAAACAAGTGTAATGAAATGGGCTTTCCTGCAACCTGAAAATCTTCGCCTGACCTTGAGCAAGGTAATTGTTTGGCTAAGCAAAAAATATTAACAAATCTCTCCTACTGCAGCTGGGAAACCAGATAGTGCAGGCTAGCTCTTGTGATGATGAGACAAGGGCAATTGTAGATAGCTAACAACAATAATCTGAGCCCCTCTGGTCTAGCAAAGCTGGCATAGATACATGTCAGCTCTTCCATATTCCCCCAGTCCAGGAACACAACAGGTAACTGCTAATAGTGGGAGAGAAGCTTCACGGGGCCATGTTGAGTTTACTGACTTTGAGAGTAGCAGTTACTTTACATTCAAGAAAACTTAAAAAGCTATTGAAATCTGCTAGGAAATCTGTTAGCTGAAATAATAAGAGATCTCCAGTCTAAGCAAAGCCACACATGAAATGGAAGGAGAAGTAAACAATATGAGCCAAAGGAGGGGGGTTCGATATGCTCTTATGAAGGAAGAAAAACTAAAGTATTTTGGGGGTTGAAAAGCAAACTTGGAATTGTAAGGAAAACAAAAATCTACTCTTACTGCTTCCTCTTTCTTTATCCAAAGTATGAGTCACTCCATGCTCTAAATAAGTGAATTGAACCGAAAAAAAACACTAAATTTACTACTATGCCCTCCAAGACTGTAAATATTAAAGAATTCTACCAGACTTTGAAAAGGCAATGAAGAAAGTAAAATCCCTTGCTTTTACTCTGTACTTTTGAAGAACCCTGTGTGGGCTCTGATGTGGCAGGCTGCGGCCACTCAGGTCAGGTCTCTACTGGTGGAGAGGCTCCAGTAGTGACAGCTCTTCTTCCAGGAGCTCAGGTACTCCCTGCAAGGCATGAACTGCCATGTACCTGGGAAATGTGAAAAACACTGGTCTGGCAGAACAAGTACCAATCATTAAAAAGACATGCTTACTCCAGAATAACTATCTGTGGGGAAGCTATTTCGGAGTAATTTATTCTGCTGTAGCTCCTCTGATTAATTTTTTCCTTGTCAACAAGCTACTCAATGTGGGAACTGAGCTGACCCGATTCTCTCACTTATGTAAGAGGCAGAAGTGAAAATTCTCAGAACTATTAGAATCTGAAGATTTGCTTAGAAAATAAATAGCTATAAAGACAACAATTAAATTCTTTACAATTGCTTTCTCTAATAGAATCCTCATTCTTTTTTGCGTCGGTCAACAGCTTACGTCTGGCAACATGCATTTGGCATTCATGCTGTACACTTAAAGAAAGCAGGCAAAGGGAAAACCATTTTCCATTTTCCAAGCAGACTCAGTTTTCATCTGTTCTTTGTAAAGTGACCATCTTATGGTCCCATACAGATTCTGCTAATGGAGTTATTTTGGCTTGAATAACTTGCACCTGGTTTAATTTCCTTCTCCAGAGTTTCAGGGCTATGAAAGGGTGGGTTTCCCATTAGGAAGGGTGAGAAGTCCCAGAAGCCTATCTGAATAACCCAGGGTGGCATTTGTCCTAACAGCACAATGAATGGATACAGAGTATGTATTTAAGAATTTCTGACCATAATACTTTTAAATAATGCAACTTTTAGCTTTTTTCTCCAAACAATCAAACAGAATTTAGAAAATTAAATCTGCTTCCATAAAACTAAAAACAATTTCTCACTCTTTGTTGAAGTAAAAGAATAAAACATCTACTTTGGGGCCTATTTGGAACCCTTATCCAAAATAAATTGTTTCTTCCACTTTAGGCTGATTAGTCCTCTGCTTTAATCTAAAAAGCAAAAACAAAACAAAAACCCAAAAGATGGAAAAAATCCCACTATTTGAATAAAAATTATTGAGGACATTTTGTTCCAGTCTTCTTATACACACAGCTTGCCTTATTTGGACCTAGTGGCACAGAGAAATGAAGAAATAGACACTTTCCTCAGCTTAAGCCTCCACTTACACACATTTCATAAATCAGATATTCCTGCCTCCTGCAAAGGTTTTCTTTAGCTATCTTCTTGCTGTTTACTACCATAATTCAGCATGATATCCATTAAAAGAAATTAGTAAATGCATGTGTAGATACCGATTTCAACAAGTCAATCCCATTTAAACTGAGATTTTTAATTCATGAGAATAACCCTGAAAAAAATATCTCGTTTATAAACTCATTCATTTGGAAATAGCACATATACATAATTTTCAGTTCTCAACCAATGGTCACAGTTGTTTGTGCTTGTTTATTTGTGTGTGTGTGTGTTAAGTTTTCAGATCAGGAACAAACTATTAAAAATTAGTGTGTTAAGAAAACAGCAGGATTTCTATTAGATCTCAGGAGACAACAGAAAGGAGTATGAACAAACCACTGCAAACAGCAAAAACTGTAATTTATACGGCAGGGGACTCTGCATACTGGAGTTTTTATTGTCAATTATAAACAGCGCATCACAGCATAGGTGTAGGCTAGGATGTATTACAGGGGTGTAAATGACTTTGGTTTGCTATTAGCATTTTTATATTTATCTTCTATAAAAGGCAGTCGGGAACCTTCACAGTGCAGTACAGATTATATAACAAAGTGATTCAGATTTTGGTGAGACAAATTTCAAATTCGAGAGATAGCAAGAATTACATGTTCACAACTTCCAGGTATTTTGCTTTGCATGAAAAAGGTAATTAGAGACTTTTTTTTTTTTTTTTTTAAAGTAAACAAACTAGACAGTCAAAATACTTCTAACATTATTGCTATAACAGAATCCACAAAGACCAACTTGAGGATAAAAAGCGTTTCATGGCGCTCTTAAATAATTTAAGCAACTTCAAAGAGAAGGCAGAGCATGCCAAAACAAGCTGCTCTGTTCAGCCTCACCACTCCTCTCTGCACTGCTGTAGCAGGGCTAGGACAAGGTTTGCTCATTTCCTTGCTGGGAGAAGGATCCTTTCAGGAACAATTCAATAAGGAATGACATTAATATGTATTGTGTCAGAAGTTTGTGTCAATGGAATCACACGATGTTGTTCAATAAAAAAGAAAACAGCACAACACTTTTTTGCTTACACAGATATTTTGTATTTAACATGATGGGGAAAATACATAAATGTGATGAAATAAATTAACTCTTTCTAACCTCTTTCTCTACTGCAGCCACTGAGGGTTCTGTGTGTGCTGGGTACGGCACACTCCGTAATGTACAGATTATGCAGCAATCTCTCATCTGCATGGAGGAGCACCTTCAGAACCTGGCCAACTTGGGAATGAAGCTATGGACCCACCTCCTTCTTCGTTACTTCCCAGCAACATAACTACTTCCTTATCAGGTTTGACAGTATGCTTCACAATAATTGTATTTTATATGCTTTGTATTTGACCACATTATCTATATTAAGTGCTCAAGAAAATAGAATAATAGTTGGAAAACGCAAAGGTACATTGTCAGCCGAGGCAACATCTTACTTGTTAACATAAAAGCTAATAGCAAGACCATGGAACAAGTGAAATATTTCAGGCCTGGTATTCACATCTCCATGCCACCTACTTTTAAACTCCTGGCTTTTTGAATCTTCCCATCAACCCCTGAATTACTTTCAATTTGTATTGCAACAACATGATGCTGAAAATGTATCGGTGTTTACAATTCATTTCCAGGTGGCAGAATATTGTGAAGACATTGGAGAGGCACTGGGAAGGTCACTGAGAGGGAAGGAAAGGACAAAGCAGTACCCACTACAGCAGTGGTCCCTTCCCCAGCTCACTAATGCAAAATGCAATCATTTTCACCACAGCTTCTTTTCTATTAAACTACTCAGAGGTTTTATTGGCTGGATATGGAAATGCCAAATTCAATTGGATTCTACCTCCCACATTACTGGGCTACTGCAGATTTTAATAATCTGCCACCATTATCAAATGCCGGCAAGCAAAATGCAAATAGTAATAAAAATTGCTATTCTTCTGCTTTAAAGTTCAAAGAGCACAGTTCTTATCCCTTCGAGCTTTTTCATACATGGAGAAGGCACTGCTAATGTTCTCTACTTTAGGTTTGAAGTTTTGTGTTTACTGTAAAAAACAGAATGCTGCACGTAGCAGCCTATATGCTTATACTTTGCTTGTGTATACATGTACACAGGGATACTCCCAAACACATGCACCAAGAAACATATGTGCTTACTCACATGAAAATCACAACCATTCCCAAGCAGTGCACTGTTTTAATATAAACAATACCAATGCCCTTTGCTTTCTCTGCTGCAGAGTGACTGAGTGGTGCCTGTGTAAGCGGTCTCGCTCTCCATACAGATCCTGATGAGTGCAAAGCAGGGATGGAGCTCTGAGAACAAACCTCCAGAACGTTTTCACAGAAAGCAAAATGAGCTGCAAGTTTATCCCTTCAGTAAACAGATTTTGTTCTCTGAACTTCTTACTCACAACAATGTAAAAAACTCAATACTGAAATTCTCAAATCTTGAGGGATTTGAGCTTTTCAGTAATTAAACTCAAATAGTCAATTGTCCAACACTTTTGTTGTCTGTGAAGAAAAATCCACAGGAGTCTTCAACTTACATTTGCTTGCTTTCTTTTACAGATTTCAAATAAGCTTTAAACAATGCCTGTGCCAACTTGTTTCACCACAGGCTCAGTTAAGCCCAATTAGAGTTGCCCAGAATCTGAGTGAACTGAATCAAAGAAGAACTTCGGAAGAGACCAGGCGGCAACAACATTAATGAGACTGCTGCTTATTTGTAATGCATTAATCCAAACGTCTTCTCAAATTTCAGCTGTAATATGTAGAATGCAGCAAAGAGTGAGGCTGTTAACTGAGAACACTGCTGATGTGTAAGGACACTGGAAACTCAACATTATGTCTCTGGAAAGGCTGTTCAGTCTTCTATTCAATGGGAAGAAGCAGTGTTTGGCCTTCCACATGTAGTAGAGCGCAAATATATCAGAGTATGATTTTCAGAAAAAAGCATCCCTGGGGAGGCCTCGCTGCTCAGCAACAGCAAAAACCATTCCCATCAGTATTATTTATATTGTGTAATAATAGCATATTACTTATATACAGACTCAATATCCCTGTGACGGATAGGTTATTAAAATGCCAATGGATGGGTCAGGAATACATCAATATTTTAGCAGCGATGGCTATCTACCAAGGGCTATGCTGAGTCGTATCTTTTCTTGTGCTTGGAAAAGCCTGGAGAAAGCTACAATAACTGTCTGAAGTGACTGAAGGGATATTTGGAAGGGAATTCAAAGCTTGCAGTAAACAGTATTTTCCTTAAAAACAAACAGTCAAGATTGATTCGGGGGGAAAAAAAAAAAAAAAAGATGAAAAGTGATCCAAGCAAATTTAAAACAGAGATCAGTATCAAAGACATTAAAGGGAATGACAGGTTGTATCTTTGAGGTTACGACGATGACCCACACGTGCAGCAAGGTAAGCACAGGTAAGAAGAGCAGAAGAGTGGCTGGCAGGCTGGTGGTGGGCAGGTGCCCAGCTCTTCGCACATCCCAGAGCTCAGGCTCTGCAGCCACAGGACACTGATGCTCACCTTTTGGGCCTACCAAAGCTTCCAAAGAGAGTAGAAGACAATGGCACGACAAGAGAAAATGACCTACTCAAAGGAGTGGAATGCTCATCTTATAAATTGAAATTGAAATCATGTCAGTCATGATAACGAAAGAGTGAGAATAAGAAATGGGAAACTTGTAATGCTGAGGAAAGCTGTGGTGGGGGAAAGGCGCACCCCACTGCAAAGGACATCTTGACGTCTTGCTGTTATTTAATGGACATCACTGTGCTAACAGACTGCAGATGTACTCCGCAAGAGCAAGTGCAAACCATGTCGTTGCACATCTGTTATAATGCTAAGACCTTTCCAATGGTATTTATAGTGATATTTGAACAGGTAAACATGCCCTTAACTCTGCAAGGAGAGAAAAGCTAACAGAGAGTGATGAGAAAGAACGGTACAGCTCTGATACAGTCAGGGTGTGAGTACTGAGCGTACTAACAGGGCTCTAAAAGAAACATCTACCTGTAGATGGTTGTGCACATGTTTAACTTCATCATCAGGGACAACTGCCCTGGTGTGGAACTCACTCAGTGTTTCAGTGTCTGCAGAGCTGGGATGCACATGAGCACACTTGTGGCTTGCTTTTACACTAATATAGCAGTTCTTACAAAAACAGTTCAAGGCTTCCTCCCCTCTAAAGCTTCTGTGCTGTCACTACAGATCACACTATAATGCTAACACTTCTTCATGCCAAACAAATGAAATTATTTAATCTCTGAAGTTGGAATCATTTAGAACTCTTCCATATTTATATTAAAATGACACTTTTTTTTTTCTACCATGTATTTTGATATAGTAACAATGTCCGGTTTTCAGTCTCTGAAAGTACTATATAATAAATCTACACAGTGCTGAGCACCTGCTGGAATTAGAGTTTGCTTGAAGTAGCGTTTGTCCAATGCTACCACAACTTTGCTCTTTGGCTGTGACTTGTTCCGTAAGACCTCGAAGCACAGAACACCTCATAAGAGTTAATACTGAAATGCTTGATTTAAACATGACTAAAATAAACTGCAATAAATAAGACCTTTTCTAGATAAGAACACCATGATTTGGACTACTCATGGCACTAAATTAGGTCTGGAGCACAATCTTTCAGGCTACATGTTGCTGCCTGAATGTGATCCTATCATAACTAACTGCTTATGAAGCGACTACTTGCCAGCTGAGTTTTGGTAACTTAACTAAGTGCATGCTCTTAGCTCACCACAATTGCAGGCAAAAACTTAATAGGTTCCATCTTTATGAGCCTAAACCTGTTATGTAGCCTGATGGATGGGAACTTATTATGCCACCATAATGACCTCATAGCCTAAGGTATAACCTCATGGCAAGTAGAACTTAACAGATAATGTCACAACTCCTTCCTAATTTTGTTTTTATGGTTCCATAAGTACACAAATTCTGAAACACTAGGAATCAGCTTCTGATTTCATGTAAAATTAAAACTGGTAAAACTCCAACGACTGTAGGGTTATTTTTCTAATTTATGTTTGTCCAAATCAGGTCCCGTGAACTTCATATATAAAGAGAAGTGGTTTTAATATGTAGATATAATATCCTTTTCTTATATAATATTGATTGTGAAGAAAACGTAATTACATTTAGCCCATCTGTACCAGTCAGATTAATTAAATATTTCTCTCTGCACTTATCTCTAATTGTAACGTCAACAGAGCTGTCCTAGTACGTTATGTTACCATTAAAAAAGAAAAAGAAAATTACTTTTAAAACCTGCAGTGAAATGATGTTAAGTGTCTGCCTTAAACTGACAAATTCAAGGAGATTTAGAGTTAAGACTGCCAACTCTTTCAATAACTCACCTTTACTGCTGAATATAAAGCATAGAAAATCACAATGCAGCACAGTTTATATGGAGCCAGTTCAGAGTGTATCAGAAAATGCTTTACATACATTACAGGGAAAACAGGATTTTTGTGGGCAGATTTAAGAATGTACGCGAGTGAGTCAGAGGCTCGGACAGCAGGGGAGAGCACCAGACAGATGGGAAAGCAGGCGGGGGGCAGCGATCCCAGCTGTGGGACCTTGTGTAAGAGGGATACACACCAGCATAGAGGAGCAGAGAGAGTGGGCAGAGACATGGTTGTCCGTGCTCTTGGAAATAAGGTAAAAAAGGAAGGATGAGAGAGGTATAAGGTGAATTTGAATGGGATTCAGAAATGAGGAAGCATTTGCCAAAGGACAGCATGGTCTTAGAGCCCACAGGATACAAAATCAGAAGGTCTCAAAATATATTTGTAAATGAGGAATCATCACTGAGTCACAGTGTTTCTATTGAGGTCCTACAGTGACCTCAGTTCTTGGCTCTCAATCAAGTTTAATTTATCAATGACCTAGAAGAAAATAGACAATTATTATATTAAATTCTGACACAACGTTGAGGCATGAGATCTCTCCCAATACACTGAGATATTCCGTAAGTGTCACACAGTAAAATAGTATACATCCCAGTATAAAGTTTTAGGGAGAACACAACCATATTTGGGGCAGATGCATTCATAGTCTGACCAAGAAACCTACACACCTCCAAGTATGGGGTCAGCCAATGAGGACAAATAACAGAGGAAGCAACAGTCCTCCCTGACTGTCTAGTAAATCAAGTGTTCCTAAAAAGATAGGAAGAGTACTTGGAGAACAACCTGTGAGGAATACTGTTGCTTTTCTGGTACTGGAAACTTTGAAATAAAGACTGGATGTTTTTGCCAGAAAAAAAAAAAAAAAAAAAAAGACACTGCTTCCTGAGAGGGAGTGTTCTGTAGCCAGAGATCCTCATCACCAGTCAAGTGAGTCAACATTTTCCTACAACAAACGCAAAGAGCTCATCAGAAGCAGTTTCACTGCTTCCAAGACCAACAGAGGGCTTTTCATTTGGGTATCCACTCATTGATGAAAGAAAGAAAGAAAGATGAAAGGAGAGGTGAAAGAAATGACTCATTAAAAGACTATTTTTAAAAAAATATATTTTAGAAAATACCCAAGAGCTAGGATGCCAAGTATGGCACATACATAAATTCTGCCTTGGAGGACATCTAACAAAAAGATCTATTCTATCACTGCATTGATGAAGCCTGTAGAGCAAATGTCTTGAGTAAACAAACAAAACATTGACATTCTGTGATAAAAAGGAAAACATACAGCAAAACTATAGATTCAAATGGGAATCGAGGATGTGACAAATGAACAGAGCCATGAATTATGCATCATACCTCCGTCATTGTCCAGGTTATCCCCACACACCATTTCCATGACAACGTTGCATCCTGAGCCGCTCCAGCCCACTTGACAAACACAGTGCCATCCATTCTGATCAAGAGTACACCTGCCATTTCCATAACAGAGACCTGGGCAGCCATCTATTAAAGAAAAAGTAAACAAAGAAACACTCATTGAGGAGTTTTCTTCTCTTCCTGTAAAGTTGCAATTATTCAATGACATTCTTTAATCCTTGCTGCCTAAAAATGAGTGCAATACAGCTCCTTTGCAAGACATTCATACTCTTGGCTGAATATGGAAAAACACCTGTACTTATCCCTATTTTTACTTCCCCAGAGATCATTTCTCGTTGAGGAACGAGGATTTTTTTAGTGTGTAACTTTTTGTGCACAGGAAAAAAGTGAGTAAATGTGTAAGAAGTTACTTAACAGTCTGCTGTGTCAACCTCTTTCTCTACTCATGGAAAAAAAATCCTGTATATCAGGAAATGTATATACATACTCAATGTTTACATCAAAAGTATACATGGGAAATAGTTTTTAAATGACAAACTGGCATTTTTGGACATAATCCTATACGCTGCAGGGGAATGAGGTGATCAGTTTATTCTGATCATAAAGACTGAGCTGAATGTGAAAAAGCCTATCTGGATTATTCTACAATGCAATGACTTTCTACAGAGGGAAAATGAGGCAGTATTTCCCTTCAATGTCTATTTCTACCTCTTCCACACTGTAGCTGATTCAAATGTGACAAACAGTTGCCCTTAGTGGTGCTGGTTCTAGATCAAAACTGGAGCAGCGATTGCAGCATCCCCTGGATTATATGCTTGTAAACTCTGAATCAATAACAATTTGGACATTCTCATCTAGACCTCTTGCCTATAAGAGTGACTGAGGAATTGTCTCTTGGATGCATACACTCATGTCCATCTGCTTGCATAGCCTAGTGCCAGCTCAGACATTTGTCAAATCCTCGCCCTATCATGCATGGAGCCAAAGGACAATGAATAAAGCCCAGCAATAAGATTAACAGTGCAAGCAGCATCCTTTCTAAGAGGGCTCCTATTTACCAGCACAAACTTAGAGGATTTCAATGCCCTCCTGTATTTGAGAGTGAATATCAGCAGTTAGGTATTACCAGAGAGAATTTCTTTTGAGGAAGAAAGAAAAGGCCTCAGTCTGCTCATCCATTTGGCAGCCCCAGGAGAGGGGTGCTCTGACAGGGCTTGGGAGAGGCAGACTGGAGAGTGCCTACAACTGGTCTGGCAGATGTGACTTAAAGGCCAGAATGCAGCAAGTCTCCTAACAACCTTACACCAGACACATCATCTTTCTCCTCCCCTCCCTGTGGACAGTTTATCAGTCACATCTGGAAAGAGAGAGGAGAGTCTGAGTCTCTTGGTAGGAGGAGCTGAAGACAGGTGGCACGGTTTTCTCACATTGGAACTCACTGCTCTAAAATAGCATGAGGTTGGCATGAGGTTGGCAACCACCAGACATACTGTAAAACCCAATTATTTGCCTTTTTGTGAGCTGGAGGATAGGACAGAATTTGAGAGGGGATGTTTTTCCACTTCAGTTTACCATCCTACTGAGTTAATTCATATCTTGTACATGATTAGATTTTGCTGTTGTGTATGGTTATTGTCTAAGACTATAAAGGTAATCAAATGAATGCTTACGTGTTTTTATTATCATCATCTAATTCTGAAGAAATGAAATAACAAATAGACAACAAACACTCAGCTCTTTCTGGAATGTTGGTTAGTTTGATACTTCAGCTTGGAGCAGTTCTGCAAGGGGCAGTGTGCATCACTGATCTGCACAGCAGGGCTAGGACTGAGGGACTGCAGCCAAGCGCAGGAAGGCACTCACACTGCCATGACCAAGCAGGACATGAGGCAAGGCATGGGAATCAAATGAACAAAACAACATAAAACCTAACCCTTGTACCAAGTGATTTGAAGAGAACTCTATCATGCATCTAGCCAAGATGATAGCTTTTAAAAACATGTCCCTCTTGATCAAAAGTGACTTCAAACACAACTGGCAAAAAATAAAAATGCTTTCTTCTCACAGAAGACAGGATCAGCACAAAGTTTTTCTAGCAAGTCCTCCGCTTTGTCACTACTTTGCAATGGCAAGAAAGAACAAAGACCTGACTTACATAGCAGCACATCAGATGGCTGCATGAATAACGCGTACATTGCTATAACTTTGCAAATTAGTTGAATACGTTATTTGCATAATCTGCACAAAATTGCACAAAATCTGCATATTTTTCTGTAAATCTCTCTTTGTATATACATATATCTCTGTGAACAAATATTTGATCTATTTGTTTTGGCAACTGAACAGTACAGAAGCTCAGACATAACATATAACACAAAACACTTAATTCCCAATACTTTTGTATCTTTTCATTATTCTTTTGCAATGCTGATAGGAAAAACTTACCTCGAACCGCATCTAAGTAGTGAGCTTAAAAAAGAAAAGAACAAAACTGAGATGGATTGAACTTCTGTATCAAAATGAAAAGACAGAAACCATTTGCTTATGGCTTGCCACCTGTTGGTTAGACATAAAGTGCCTCCCTTCTACTGCAATCATATCTATTCCTACCACTGTGATCAAAGCATGCTGCGCTTGTGATTGTTCTCCTTTTGATGACAAGCATGCAGAGGACAGCTTGGGCCACGTGTGCAGTGCCTACACTGCGAGTAACAGTGACGCAAAGCTTTACTTCTCTTTGTTATTATATTTGTCCTTTCTGGATTTGCTCTACACAACCTCTGGTAACTTAAGCTGTTTCTTCTTCATGTATCTAAGTAGCAAATCTGATGTAGTAAACTCTAGAGTCAGTGAATTAATTATCTTAATTATTAATTATCTTAAAATTATCAAGATAAAGATTAAACATTCTACTTTATTCAGGAAGAAAACATGAAAGCTTATACTGTTTACCTCTGAAAATTAGATACGCTATGCTTATAAACAATTAAAATGTTTATGAATGATATTGCCCTGGAGCATTTAGGGAGAAACACTATTAGATTTTCTCAAAATAACCTGTTGCATTTCATTAGACATATAACTACTACATTTGTACAGCAGAGAAATGACTTCTGAAAAGATCTGAGAGTTTTACATTTATTAGAAATGCTGTTAGAAGCCAGCTACAGGAAAAAAACCTCTAGTGCAAAGTAAAATATGTGAATCCTCAAACAATGTGGCAAGGGACAACGCAAGAATTACTTAAGCTGAACAACAGCTTCATCCCTAACAGCTTCTACTTCTTAAAATCTTTTTTTATCCATGACTCAGAGTTCATGCACAACTTAGAGATATGTTGGGGTCTATACAACTATGCTTTGTGTGTGTGGTTGTTTTTTGTTTTTGTTTTTAAAGTTAATTCTTCAGTGTTATTTCCTCTAAATAGAGAACTGTACTGCTGCCATTCTGTGATTGCCATTCTGATTCTGGCTCTGTGTTTTTTCCAGAATGTGAGTTAAGTCACATTGATGGCTCTGGCAGATCTTTGTATAACTGGTTAAGATGTTATTAATTTTATTTATAGAGGTACAAAACCCCCTTACCAATGGTGCAGTGGTCCCCTTCCCATCCAGGGCTGCACTCACACTTCCCGTCTTTGCACTGTCCGTGCTCAGCGCAGTGGGAATGGCAGGTGCGCTCCTCACAGGTGGGTCCCACCCAGCCCTCCTCACACTGGCAGATCCCTCTCGAACACACACCATGGCTGCCGCAGTCCAGGGTACACAGCTCTGCACAGGAATATAGAAAGACGTTATGTCAAAGAGCAACTTCATACTGCAGGTGGACTTTTGCGCTGATGCTGAATACAATCACTTCTATCCTAACACTGATCAAACATGGGATTCTGTTACCCAGTACAGACCTTACACAATGTGGCTGCATTCTCCTTTAACAGCTACTTGTAAGATGATTTATTTTGGACTAGAGATTATAAGTGATGGCTTTGCACATGGGGGAGCAAACGGTTCAAATTAGATCCCATGTGTGTTGGTTGCCCAGAGAGGTGGTGGTACCCCATTCCTGGAGACATTCAAGGTCAGGCTGGACTGGGCACTGAGCACCTGATGGAGTTGCAGGGGTCCCTGTTCAGTGCAGGGAGTTGCACTAACTGGCCTTTAAAGGTCCCTTCCAACTCAAATGATTCTATAAATCTATGATAGCCATTCCCATGGGCTCATTTCTGAAATTTGTTATAAACTCAAACACTGTGGGTGGGGTGAGCTAAAGGACAAAGTGGCATTCTAAACACACAAAAGCAAGCCAGCCTTTGAGCCATTCAGGTGTTTGCAGTGAGGGTAAAATGGCTTTCCCTTGCAGTACAGTGAGCCAGCAGGAAGGCAGAACAGAAAGAAGGGGAGCCTGCATCCCATTCCACTGAAGCTGCAGCTCTGCTTGGTTCGGAGAGAACTGTCAAGCTTTCAAGGTTTAAATCTTTTTTTTTTTTTTTTTTTTTCCCCCCCCCTTCCTGGCTCTCCTGAGTCAACTGTTAAAATCCAGAGGAACTGTCTCAGGAAGGCAGGAGCACGTCCTGCGCTGTGCTCCAAACAAATCCTCCACCTGGGCACTGGGGAACACACAGTGAATTGGAATGGGAGTCCTGAACTGCTTCTATACATCAAAATATGCCAATTGCAATTCTGCTTCCACTTAGACTAAAGCTGTTCTGTGAAAAGAATGGCTTCATTATAGGGGTTCTGTGCAGTTTGATTTTATTTAGAATAATTAGTGTCAGGAGACAGAATTTGCTTGTTATTCGGCAATTAACCTGCCACAGAAATGTTTCCTCCTTCTTCCTCTTGGAGAGCAGCTGATAGTACAAGTGTGAGCCAAGTAACCAAGCCTGCTCCGATTTCAAATGTCAATGTTACATATTTAGTTGTGGGATGATTTTTCCCTTGACAGATCTTAAATAATGATCATTTATATCCTGGAACTATTGTATATAAACATTCTTAAAAGCATTTGTAGTGATAAATGCTGTCACTGAACAAGCCAAGCCAAGTTTTTAAAGTTTAAATTGAAATCTGGTAAATTCCAATCATTTTAACATAATGAGAAAAGAAGCACAGAAACTGAACCACACTGAGACCGATGTGCCTGGGATCTAGTTTGAGTTAGATTTTAGCCCTTATTTGTTCTTATCAACAGCCTGCGTGATGCACAGAGTGCAATTGAAAGGAATGGTGAGTGACAAAGTGGCAGAGTGAGGTCAAACTCAAAACCACCTTCAGAATCTGGAGGTGTGGTAAAGGACAATGAAAGATGCAATGAAAGCAATTGCAAAGTGCTGTGCCTGAGGAACTCAAAACCAATTGCATAAAAAATAATTAATTTTTCTATTCAGACGGGGACTTGAGTTGTATTGGAGTGCAAAATAAACACAATTATGTGTTGCTATTCTCACAAAAGAGAAAATTGTACGTCCTTTTGTATGTAAGACCAGGAAAGAGAGTGCTCTGCCACATTCAACTGCAAAGATGCCTCAAATGAAAAACTCTGCTGAAGCTGGGGAATTATCCTTTAGAAAGTCTTGATTGCTACCTGCTGATCATGTATTAATCTAATGCTTCATGCCTTGGTCTGCCTGCCTGCAGGTTCTGGGCAGGATTTCTTCCCTGTCACCACATGATTTGGTTTGACTCCTTTGCTTTGCTACTTGGTCCTTGGAAAGCTGGATATTGCTCAGAGGGCAAGAGACTGCAGGGGAGAACTTCCTTTGTTACTTCTTTGGTATTAAAGTCACTCAAATACTTTTTGGTCCTACGATCAGGGATCACAAAAGCGATCATGGCATCCATTTACTTTCTGATCATAGGACCATCAGGTATCACAAAAGCATCCCCCCTGCCCCTCAGCCAGCCTGAGGACAACAGGCATTTCTTTCACTTACCTTTACAGCATGGGGCATAGGCAAACTCCTGAGAATTAAATCCGGTGAATCACCTGCTACTTCAAGGATTTAGGCTGCTGGAGGGATGCCTTTGATCTCTCCTGATCTCCCTGTAGTTCATTATAATTATAGTTCTTGCTATTTTACTTTAAGTGGCATAGATTGTTAAGAGGATTTGAAAAAAATATTCCATGGCTTATACTATGCTGGGATAAGTGGAGCACAGGAGGTTTTTTTTAACTCTTCTGGATTGAGTGTCTGCTAGTTTTTGCAGTTGTGGAACACCAAAACTCCAGGGACTTTTCTAGGAACACACAAGAGAACTCGTGGCAGTGCAGGCTGGAAAGGTTGAAGTGGAGAAACTAGGTGATACACAGAGCTTCTGATCTTGTCAGCAGCTCAGGCAGCTTCCTCCACTTCTCTAACCGTAAATAAAACAAAGAACCAGCTGTGGAAAACCCTGAACACGTTCTCATACACGGCATGCCTTCCTTCTGCTTGTCTACCCCACAGAGTCTGATCTCAACATCTGCATCCTCCAAAGAAACAAGGAAATAACAGGGGGAGGAGATGTAGGCACAACTCTACTGCTGGGATGTAGAATTTGAGTGTATTCCCATTTTAAAACCTAAGGAAATGGACCTCAAAATACTGGACACTTTTCCATTGTTTTCTCTGTGTTTCCAGCCTCTTTTATCTATTTCACACAAAGAATAAAATATTTATACACTATTTAAGTACATTAATATGATCAGATTAATGAAGTGGAAATAAAAGACTTCTCTCTACAAAGAATATCCTAGGCCAGACAATATATGCTGTAGACACCAGATTAGAAAGAAAAGCAAATTTGTTTTTTCTGTTTGGACCAGACACTTTCCTCAGTAGCTCTGGTCATCCAACTGCTCAGCCCACTTGTCCTTTATGGCCACGAGGCCAATTTTAAGAGCTGCTTCATTGATTTAATATGAAGCTTCAGAAACGCTGCTTAATGTGATAATGCGGCCTTCTGAAAAGCAAATCCCAGATTCTCCCCAGACCTCTCATGCAGAGCAAGGGAAATCAAGCCTAACACCATCCTTTTTATAATGTGATAGTACACACAGATTCAATTTGCGGCTAATTCAAACAACTAAGATTAAAGAAAAGAACAATCAGTTTAAGTTGCCCTGTTTGGGCAACTTAAATGCAAAACAATTCCTAGTTCCTTCTGCGGATAAACAACAACGGATGTCATCTGTCTGGACTTCTGCAAAGCCTCTGACATGGTCCCTCACCACAACATTCTCTCTAAATTGGAGAGGCATGGATTTGAAGGATGGACTGTTTAGTGGATTTAGAATTGGTTGGCTGGTTGCAGCCAAAGGGTTGCGATCAATGGTTCTGTGTCAGGGTGGAGGCTGGTCACAAGCGGTGTCCCTCAGGGGTCAGTCTTTGGACTGGTGCTCTTCAACATCTTCCTCAGTGACACAGACGATGCATTGAGTGCATCCTCAGGAAGTTTGCAGATGACACCAAGCTGAGCGGTGCAGTTGATACATTGGAGGGAAGGGAAGCCACCCAGAGGGACCTGGACAGGTTGGAGAAATGGGCCCATGAAAACCTAATGAGGTTCAACAAGGCCAAGTGCAAGGTGTTGCACTTGGGCTGGGGCAATCCCAACTGTTTATACAGACTGGGCCAAGAACCCCTTGAGAGCAGCCCTGTTGAGAAGGATTTGGGGGTCCTGGTAGATGAGAAGCTGGACATGAGCCAGCAGTGTGAGCATGGAGCCTGGAAGGCCAACTATATCCTGGGCTGCATTAAAAGAGGAGTGATCAGGGGAGAGGAAGCTGATTGTCCCCCTCTACTTGGCTTTTGTGAGGCCTCATCTGGAGTACTGCATCCAGGCCTGGGGCCCCCGGTTCAAGAAAGATGTGGAGCTCTTGGAGCAGGTCCAGAGGAGGGCCACTGAGATGATCGGAGGGCTGCAGTACTCGTCCTATGAAAAAAGGTTGAGGGAACTGGGCTTGTCTAGCTTAGAGAAGAGAAGGCTCTGGGGAGACCTCACTGTGGTCTTCCAATACTTGAAGGGAGCATATAAACAGAAGGGACAATGGGTATTTATGAGGATGGATAGTGATAGGACAAGGGGGAATGGTTTTAAACTGAGACAGAGGGTGCGTGGAACAGGTTGCCAAGGAGGCTGTGGATGCTCTGCCCCTGGATGCATTCAAGTCCAGGCTGGATGTGGCTCTGGGCAGCCTGGTCTAGTGGCTGGTTACCCCGCCCGTGGCAGGAGTGTTGAAACTAGATGATCATTATGGTCCTTTTCAACCCAGGCCATTCTACAATTCTATGAAGTACAGAAATATCAGCACAGTAAGGAGTCACGTTAGCATTTGTGTTTGTACCAAGGGAGGGTTTCCACAGCACTAAACTAAATGAGACACTGAGTAGACAGCGATCAAATGGGAAATGAAGGAACAACTTGAAATAGATAAATGGCTTCAAACAATTCAGACAGTACTGAAGTCCTCAAGTCAGATGTCATTCAAGTGTTCTGCTTGTTGGCGAATCCTCCTCCTTCCATAGCAGTTGGCCATACAGGATTCAGAAGCACCCCAAAATGCAGTGAATGCTCAGCAAGGAGCCAGCAGAACAAGACGTGGCTTTGAGCTGTGTGTAGGTGCAGTAGCCAAGCCAAAGATCTCATCTCTATGTGAATCAGTTGTTCTACTCCCACTCCTCTCCATCCATCTCCTGGCTCTGTGTCCCTGTCTGGAGCTTATCTGGAACTGGTGAGCTGATTCAGAACATCAAACTGGCAGATCATTGTTCACTTTATTGTCCTAGGTTAATACCCAACAGCTTGCTGAGCTAAATCAGCCCACTGAGGGATCAAGGGAGCAATGCGAGCAGGGTAAGGGAGGAAATGCAGAGCCCAGCCTGGCTCCTGCTGAGGAACCACAGTCTTTGTCCCCAGACAAGAGCAAGGGAAGGTGACACATATAAGGTAACAATGGAGGCATATGACAGGAGGCTACACTTTACACTAGAGAAGTGGACCTTGGGGAATATTTATTATAATATTCTGAAGCCTTTAGTTGTGCAGTTACATCATCAATCTTTCTCACAATGTGCAGTGCAACACATAACTCATGAAGATCCTCATCTGCATTGGTATTCAGGCTTGTGGACACGCACAAAAGCCATTTCCTCCCCTCCACTATTGCTCACAGCTCCATGGGACACCTCCTGCCCAGTTCATTTGCCAAGCTACAGGCAGACCGCAGTGCTTGCGCAGGGTGCTGGGCTGGAGGCTGCTCCATGCTCAGGCATCAGATCCTCAGCAGCTGAGAATTTTCTCTGCTCCTGGGAAACCAACAGTCACCCTAATTCACACTAATTAAAGGCTGTGTTTCAGTTTTTGTACCTGTACACTTCGCAATCAAAACAAGGTTCTCTAAGTGTAGAGCTGAGAAGTTAATTTCCTGATTTAAATAAACCTCAGCTGCGCAGGCTGACTGTGAGCAACACGCTGGCAAATTGCTGGGAGCTGGCCTCAGCCGACCCCTGCAGTTTCTTATAGACTTTCATGAAATATAGCCTTTATCAAATCTAAAATGCAGATTCCCCGACTTAAACCAATTAATGAATAAGAGACTTAAAAAATGTTCAACTCAAGCAGTCTAGAATCCTTACTGACATGTCTTTAACTCTGAATGTTCATTAATTTTATTGGAGGAAGGCAATTGTGAGCTGTGAAGCATTATTTGTACGTATTCTTGAGAACGAGACAAATATGTTGATCATTCCTGAGCTAATCAAGAAAGCATTAAAAATTCACTCCACATTCTTCATTTTAATTATCTAAGTCAACAATGAGCTCTTTTAAATGTATTTTACAATATGTTTCTTCTTATGTGATACGAAAAGGGAAATGAAAGCTAAATATTTTATAATTTGTAATGATAAGGGAAGATATTAATGTTAATTCAACATGTTTCAGGAAATTCATTCTTAGAAATTCATGCTAAGAATACAGAAATATATGTAAGCAAAAGTGGTCAAATAATATGAAAACACTTTCATTTTACTTTTTATCACATACTGTGGAGAGTGTTCCGTTACTGACTCTCTAAACCCTTCCGTATCACATTCATAACTTTGCTACCCATTTTTTAATAAGTGGATTTCCATAAAGATTAGAAATTAATCTAACCTGACTTTCACCCAATATGCTTAACTGCTGGAGGCAGCAAAAATCACCTATCTGGGCCTAATAAAGAAAGTTTTTTTTCAATTTAAATATACATTGCATTTAATAAGCTTGTATGATAATTTCAACAATGTTCCTGAGCTTTTTAAATTACATTCCCACTGTGTCCTGGAGACAACTCTGTTCCAGCTTTCATTTTCGGCACCTGACTTTATTAATATTATTTTTTACACCTTAAAGAATTTTAAAATGTTCAAGTTCTATAAGTTGCTAAGGCATGTGAGCTATTTTTTTCCAGTGAAACCTAACAAAAAGCTGTCCCCATCCATTACCTGGCAGAGTGCAGTAGAGAGATTTGATGTGGGTACCAAGTTTTACAAACCTGTAATAAAAACCATACTATTTTTATGGCAGAGTTTATCTAATTTCCCTCATTGAAATAATAAACTCATTTGGCAATCTGGGTGTTAAATTGCATCTAGGCTGGGCTTCTCCTACAGTGTTACAATCTGCCACTTGGGTGTGAATGTTTTTCACATTCCCAGCCAATCCCAGCTATGCCACTATGCCAATCAGCCAAGGACAGCTTTTCTATAAAGGCATCGCAGAAGTGGGCATGGACTATGCCAGCATACAAGGGTACCTGATCTTCAAGCCCAAGTTAAAAATCAGGTGAACTTGGAAGCACCTGCAGAGCAAAAGCCAGCTTTTGTGAGTTTGCTTCCTCCAGCAAACAGGAACGAGGTTCCTATGTGCAAGAGGCAGCAAGGTCACAGTCCCAAGCCATTACTGCTAACTTTTCATGAAATTTGGTGTCATGAAAAAAAACTGTCATGACAGATCATCACTGGAATGACTGACAACTGTTTTAATAAACAAACAAACAAATAAATAAATGAAAGTAAAATTCATGGGACAATCTATAGTCCATCCCTGTTTCAAATCCAGTCGTGATTGGCATCCCACAGCAAGTTCCCAGCAACAGAGAATCTACAAACAGCACTGAGTAACCAATCCCTACCATCCCTGAATTTCTGTAGCTGACAATTTTTTTTTTCAGCCTAAATTTCTCTTTCTTGCTGCAATGTTTCTCATCCCTTTCCCCGTGGGCCACATACCTACACATCTGACAATGGAAAACAATTAAGCTCATCTCACAATATCCCAGCAATTTGTGGATTCGAGCTTCTCATTTTAATTGTGTGAATGAATTCAAAGCAATGCTTCCTTGTTAATTATATGACTACTTTAAAATGATTGCATCGTTGATTCTTACCCATACCTCCAAAAACATTTCCACAGATGTTTCCAAAGATTCAGCTCTTGCCCAAAGTGGGAACATGGTGATGCATCCCAATAAAAGGCACAAAGATTCAGACTCGTCTTGCCCAACTTGAGACATCTGCATCTGAAATAGTTTTCTACCACAAATCTGGATCCACTTCAAAGCAGCAAAAACTTGCCAGTAGTTTTATTAACACATGAACACACAATGATCAAATATTTCTACCAAAGGCAAAACTTCTCCAAACGATGTTTCATTTTAAACCTTTTCGCTGTAATCTTTATGCAGTAGACCTTTTGGCATGTTGCTACACAGATATCCAACTACCTTTCTTATCTTCTTGCCACAGCTCAGAACACACAAAATTAAACCACTGGAACGAAAATACCAGACCTTGCCGTTTGTTGCTCATGATGTTTCACCATCAATCTAGTGATGGTTTTAATTGCTTGCTGAAAATAATCCTACTATCATCTCACCGAACCTAGTTCTAATGCATTAAGTACCCCATAAATAGCACTTCTGACTTCCAGCACGGATGCTGCCATTAACACTATGGTGTATCTCAAAATATATGAATGTAATTTCATTAAAAAAAACCCACCACCACCACGATACTGTAATGTAACTTCTGATAATACTACACCTATTCAGACAGTATCTTTTCCACACTGGGGAGCCTCCTATTCCTTCAAAATTTGCTTCTCTGAAAAAGCAATCAGTGAGCAAATAGAAAGGTCCCAGAGGCAGAGTCCACAGAAACAGAGGGGAATGACAGAAAAACCTTCCCTTTCTTGGATCTTTTATCACACTTTTCTTTTCAGCTTTATTTTTCATGTGATGAAGAATATTCTCTTCCTGATCCAAATCCAATTTGTATATATAAAAAACCTCGCCCTTTATCGATTTCACTATGGCTCAAAATGGTATTTTTACAGTGCAAAAATTTAATCAATACAATCTTATGAATCTGGACTGGTAATGGTAAACACACTCACTGATATTTCATTTCAGGGAGCCAAAGCTCTGCAAATTGATACCAGTGAAAAGAATTACTCATTTGCCACTGGGTATATCTCTGTTTACCCAGCCGTAGTATTGGTGAAGCAGAATATGATTACGCTGTGCTGACACACAAGGGACTTTAGCTGCAGAACCTGTCTCTTTCTTAGAGATGATACACGTTGGCAGGTCAGATAAGGCCTTTGTGGGAAATGCTTAAAATAAATGAAGAGAAGTGCAACCTAACAGCAAGGAAGATGAGACTGACACAAAGGTGAGGAGAACCACAGTACTCTGACCTGCACTGTTTTTTTAATACCCTGTTTCCCACATAAATGCTTTCTTGTCAAATCTGCTCCTGTTTTATAATTTGTCTCTACTATTTGATTTCCACTTGTACTTCTCGTAAAGCAGTGAAATTACAGTCGTCACTGGAGAATCACAGTCTGACTAATAAGCTCTGAAATCCTTCCCAGTGTACTGAGAACCACAAAAGGAAATGCTTTGCAATGTTTGCCTCATTTGATATTTTATGTGATTGGGAGACTAGCAAGAAAAAGCAGTTCAGAATACTCTATCGCGAGCCATGATGGCTGAGATGAAGGCTATGAAAGCTTTGCCTTCACGTCCACTTACAGGGGGAAAATGCAATACCCAGTTCCTTGGGCTGAAAAGCAGTCATATAGGAAAATGGGAAACCTGAAGAGTAAGTGACAGACCACGAGAAACAGTATGGGCAGGAGGCAATACATGATAATGATGGGAAACAGAGAGCACCCAAGTGGTTTAGCAGACAGAAAGGAAACAGGCAAAGGATTGGCTCCGCTCGTACTTTTAATAATGCTGTCTCACAGGCACAGACTGAACTAATACAACATAAAAAGAAAATAAGGATTTGGAAACAGCTGTTTGCAGCAAAGGTTCACAAGATTGCCTCAGTGGATCAGGGTATGTCTTTATACAAGCACTAAATCTTTCATGATACACAGAAGTATTATTATTAACACCAAATAGGGCTCTGCTCGGAACATAAAGTTTTCACGATTATTTAATCAGTAAATTTGATTAGTAATATTCAGTAAAGAAATAATGAATTATTTAAGCACTGCAAAGAGCAGGCACCATCTGTAATTCAGGGGTGTAGAAGCTGACCTCTAGCAAGTGAGTCTACTCACAAAAACTGCTCCGGTAAGTCCCTGCCTCAGCCAGGTCAGGTGCTCTGTGCATTAAGATGTATCATCTGCTCACTTCAGTAAAGAAATGTATTTTACTTATCACACCTCAAAAGGGCTCAGAAAGCTGGAAAGTTGGACATGGATTCTGGTTCTCAAAATAGTAGAGGCACATCTATTGAGATTCACTTGTATAAAGGCAGCGGCAGCCCAAAAGTGGCACGGATGCACTTGTTGACTGAGTTGGGCATGGAGCTGACCCTGAGAAGGAATGGCAACAGTGGGGCACATTCAAAAGTACATTCATTCTTACAACTCTGTTTTTCAGTGAAGAACACGACAGAAACATTGGATCAACTAAATTATTGGGAATGTTGTGTTCCCAAGAAAAATGTTTTTAGCACAGTAAAGATAGTAAAGAGGAGAAATTAAATGCCATTACCAGCTTCTTGAGCAGCACCTCAGTGTCACAATCAAAAATAAAATTAGCTGAAGAGGTTGGAATTGCTTCCTCTCTTTTTACCACAAATAAAGAGTTTCCTGGGGAAACTGAAGAGCCAAGCGTAATGAGCTCTTCCACCGGAACCAGGAGCACAGCCCCAAGCAGCACAAGTCATGCAGCGTTCGATGACTTACTACGAACCCCGCTTGCTCAAACAAGAGGCAGACATTTCTGTGTTCAGTGCTGTGTTTGTGAAGATCAGCACACCGCAGCTCTCAGCAAATAAACCGTAACCTCCGCTGTGTCAGCAGCACTAATAGAAATAGCGACATGCGTCTGGCAGCTGCTACTCTGCTTTGTTGCCGCTAATGCAAAGATGCAGCTTCTGGCTTGCACTTTTCTGTTACCGGTGAGTAGCAGCACCTTGTGCACATAGCCCTGGCTTTTCAGTGTGAGCTGCCGCCACACTCCTCAGCACTCGAGGCACAACTGCCTTCTAGATTTTAAGAAGCGAGTGTCCTTCATTACTCTGGGATCTCTCTTCCTTCTACCCTGCATGTAATTTTCCACTCACTCATCATTTCTCCCTGGGCTGTGCTCGTGCTGGCACAGCCTTGCTGAGCACTGCATTCGTCCTTTGGCCGTGCTGATGGGCACAGCCTGCTCAGAGGGAAGCTGTGCCTTCATAGCTGCCTCCCCCTGGGCACAGCTGGTGGGGCACAGCCCGTCTGTTTGGTAGTGAGGTGCATGGGCATGATGTGGAAGTGAAAATAAAAACACGTCATGTGAACTATTCGCTTTCTGCAGCCCATCAGAAAATGATTTCAGAGCACAAGGTCGCAGATACCATTTTAATAATCTGCTCATAAAATGGCCAAGGCTTCCTGAATTAAAGAGCACACTGCTGCTACAGTACACAAGGAGTTTTTGCTCTATCACACCTAAGATTCGCTTGCATAATTACAGTAAGTCAAATTTTATTTTGAAAGTGTTACTTAAGCCTAAATATTTAAGCAAAAGTCCTTGCTTAAAGAAGGCAGAGACCAGAATTTCCTTAGAGGTCTACATATATTATCCTTGCAACAATCTACACAATCAAAAACCTTAAAAATGCAATATGCAGGAGAAAAGAAAGTTTCCATGATTTCAACTTTTATCAGTAGCGATTTCCTATTTTCAGAAGTAACTTGCACTTAATAGAAAGAGTCTGCTGCATAAGTGTATTGAAATGATAGCTATTTTTGTAGAACTCTTACCATGACAATAAAAAATATTTTAAATAGCTGCTTTTCAGGGACCTGTGCGACACATTTTGCATAATAAATTTTGGAAGGACAAAACCTCTAGCTATCCTAGTGGTTTTTTGTACTCTTGCTCTGATCTGTACTTTTTCAGCTGTGAGGAAGGGAAGCTGCCTCCTGCTATGAGCTCCCTTCTTTAAATATTGCTAGCATTGGTAACTTGCTGGATAAAATCATTCTCCGTTTTTTTACTATGTTTTACTACAAAGTAGATCTTTCTACCAGATCACCTACCATGTAGGTGATAGGGATGAGATGCATAAAGGGATGCGAGCACCTAACTGCCACTTTAGATGTCTAAATTTAAAATTTAGGTTATAAAACCCTTTGCTAAGCTTACCTAAATCTGGATGTACTTAAACCACTTAGGCACTTGAATTGCTCTTAGAATCCCACTTATTTGCCAGGTTCTGCTACTAGATAATACTCAACCAAGGTCATACAGCTCTGTTTCAGTCCCTCTGGTCTCACAGTTCACAAGGCCCTTACAAAGTTGTTGACTATGGATCCTAATTAGCAGTACCCTTAAAACAGATCTGCTGGACTAGGCCCAGAACAAACACATTGAGATGGACATTTCCTGCACAAATGGACTCCCTATACAGATGCTATGTTAAGCATGCAGAGGAAAATCTCTGTCAGCTATGTGGAACGGAGGAGGGACAGGACAATACTGCTGTTGCTACAAGCAACTCACACATCTTGGTCCTGGATAAGGGAAGAGCTCCTGGGACAGAATCCAGATCTGGGGCTGTGGGTTCGTCCCAGGGGAATAAGTAATACAGTCTGTGGACTGTAGCAGGATATACAAACCTGACTTGATTAAATTAGGTTTACATTTAAATGAGGGATATTTCCAGTAACTGCTGCATAGCTGCAGACAGCAGTAAAGGATCTTAATTTTCAGGAAGAAAAAAGAAGGGAAAGACACTATTTTTGGTATATCTACAAAATAAGCAGCATTCGGTTGAAAAACACCCCAACTTTCCTCACTGTATCTCTCATATCCTTGACTTATCCTATTTCTTAAATCAATACATGACTACATCAGGTATTCCTGGTTCATGCTGGCGTGATTTCAACATGTACGACAATTAATATTTATTGGAGTTCTTCTTCACTGCTTTAAATTTCTCGTTTTTTAAATTCTCCAGTAAAACATATTAGCTGTTCCAATCTTTAACTACTAAGTTTTTAATAGAAATCTTGCTCACCAGATATCTTTTTGCAAACTCTTGCAACTCTATGGGAGATACAAGTCAAATGAATCACACATCATCTTTTTCTATTTGATGAAATATACAGCAGTAAAAAGAGTCTACAATGCCAGACAATGTACAGCACGGGAAACTTCAATCATCCTTTTAATTAGCAGAGCAGTAATAATCAAAGCTCCTCACAAATTAAAGAAAGCGGACAGTTAGATGAAATTAAGTAAGTCCATCATCTCTTCAGAGCAAAACAATGAAGGATACTTACAGTGTTAATTAAAAGATTCTTGAGATTTCTCTAAAATAGAGAGTAAAATGCCAACATGGAAAATAACAGTCTGCAGAAAACGTACAGTGGATTATATCACATACGGAAAACATTTCAAGGCTATTTTCACTTCTGTGAGTTGTTTGTAGCGAATATCCCTGTCCTTGGCAAATCAGAATGACTGACACCCATAATTTGCAATTTCCTAAACCTGAAGAGTTTTCTGATTGCAATGAAATGGTTTTACCTAATTATTTTTTCAAGTTGCAGTTTTTGATGTTTAATTTTGAAATCAATTTGAGATGTCTTGAACTATATTAATACACTGTATTATGCCTTCATTTCTTTTTGAAGCACTTTACTTTAAAAAATGCATACTTCTAATGATTTTTAAATTACTCTACTCTGCACATATCAATTTACAACAATTACAACATTTTACATTTTTCAAAGCACTTCAGTTTTAAAGAGGTTTTATGCTTTGCAAGATACTGAGGAAAGAGGCTGCTGATCCATTTTTACCCTTTGTAAAATTACCACCAATCTTGCTAGAGAGCTTAACCAAAAATAGATATGCTAAATATATACCATCTACATATAATCATTTTAGGATGAATGTTTTTGTGACTAAGAACTGCCAGTATTCTTTTCCCAATCATAATTAGGTTGCTTCAGTGGTATAAATGGATTCAGTGGAAGTATGACAAATGTCCTGGAGTAAGGAGGACGAAAACTGGCCTACTTTGGCTGAACAAAGTCTAGAGAAATGAATGCAGAATGGAATGTCAGAGGCATCAGCTCTGTCACAGATTTCAGTCTATAATTTCTTGTTTTACACCTTGCCACAATAAGTTAATGACACGGGGCTAGATTGTCACCTGGAACACACTGGCATTGCACAGTGGCATCACTGCAGTTACGCTGGTTGATGCTAGCTAAGGATCTGCCCCCCTCAAAACTCTGCCATCTGTTTTGATGTTTTACACCTTAATCTCTAGGCTCCACATTATACATCTGAGGATGTATACTCTCCAGTTTGTTGATGCTGCACCTTCAATTCACAAGTTTCCTTTCTGCCTGCCAATGAGTAGTCACTATTCACAAGTTTGATTTTGTCTTTCTGAAACATGCTGCCTATTTGCCTCAAAGAGAAATGACTCATTAACGTCAAGGAATCACAGACATTAAGTAGAAATTTGACTATACTGATGTACTACTAGACTTACAACATTATCAGTGACACCTCTAATGCAGACGGATGTGACAGTCCACATGACTGGCCATCCATCATGTTCCAGAGCCTCATACTCCTTATGTAAGGGCACCTGGGAAGGCGAAGTGGGCCAGGAGGGGATACAGCTGCAGCTCTGAGCAAAGACATGTTGCCATTCCTCCCTACCTCTTAAATGACAGCCTACTGCCTTGTGGAGACAGGGCAGGAAGTCCTCTGAATCATGTGCTGTGATTGGCTGATACCTCTGTTTGAGCTGGCTGAGGGCTGTCACGCTGCTGGACTGATGCTCAGAGCACCCCAGGGCTGCCTTTGGAGGTGCAGGGACAGGTCTCTGTGCTCTGCAGGGGATGCCCAGCTCATATAGGCCAGGCAGACTGCAAATCCTGCATGAATATGCCAGCCTTAGGATTTGTTAGATACTGACATAGGATGAATGAACTAGGAATAAGCTAAAAGTATGTTAGCTTACCAAAGGAAATTGATAAATTAGACACAGGCATCAATATGCTTGTTGATGGTCAGGAGAGCACCCTACTTTGATAACGTGGTGGACAGTAGGGACACAGAGACGTATTTTCCCAACTGGTGTATGAAGGTAAGAAAAATGTCACTTTTCATCCAGAAATTCAACAAAGTAGCTTTGAAGGTGAGAAAAACATGAGAACTATGACCCTAGCACACAAGACAAAAGCTTCTTCACTGCAGTTATTCATTATTTTTGTTCCCTTAGTATCTAATTGTCCCATGTAGCTGACACAATGGAACCACTGGAGTTTAACATCTCTTTTCAAGCTGCAGTAAATTCATGCTAGACCAGAATTAGTTTGCATACTTTTTGAGGAAAAATAAAAACACTAATAAATTACTGGCACGTTTCCTAATTATTTGCTTAAACAATGGAAGTCTTATTTTAGCATGTGATAAAAGACATGAAAAAAATGCAAGCTGAAAGCCAGTAAAAATCAATTCTTATCAGAGCAGGTACCCTATCTAACAGAAACCACACGTGCTAATTTTGGAGTATGGAATGAATGTGGGGTCTGTGTAACAAACACTCACTCAAAATTATCAACACACCGATATCTTGTTGCTGAAAATGTTATAACGGACTCTCAAAGATTATAATCATGAACTTTAAATAAATGAGATTTTAACTATTCCACGTGATCTTCTGAATGATGATTTCTAAGAAAAATTGGTGACTTGGACCACTGGTTGTATTCCACAGTATTCAGCAAATCTGTCACTTCGATCTATTCTGTACTAGGATGCATTACTCATCATCTGAAAATCTAGTTTTGTGAGCTTCAGAGGAAAAAAAAATGGTAGTACCTACTTTAGTAATGATATGCTCCATTTCAGAGTAAAATATCCTGAGTGCTCTCAATTCAAGAAAACGAAATGTAAATGTACAAAGCACATAAAAAACCCATTTCAACTCTTAATCAAATTCAGCAGGATTAAACTCTGATAGTCTTCTAAGAAAGAAAAGAGTTTCTATTCCAGCATGAGAGAACAGATGACCACTTCTGTTTAAATATTTTTTGACAGCAATTTCCTACTTGTGAGTCACTGGATTTACACCACGATATCCTCCCAGTCTCTCTCAGAATTGTATATTCCCTCATTGCATGATCCTGATAAGCACTGAACAGCTCAGGAGAGAATCCTGCTTAACTCCAGTCCAGTCTGGGAGCCACTTGCACTCTTGCAGGCCTACCATTCTTGCTGTCAGGCAGTCAACATCCCTGCTGCAAAGAAAAAGCCATTTTTATCCTTGTTGGTGCAAAACCAATTGCTGCCAAACCCACTGGTATATTTACCAAGAAACTGGCATGCAATGTCACAGCACCCCTGGCTCATCTCTGTCTTATTTTTCAAAGGAACACTAGCACAGCAATATAACTACTTTCCTTCACAAGCCAAGCAGGAAGCATGAGCTTTTAACTGTCTTAATTGTAAAAGGACAATCAGCAAACCTGTAGAGCAGTCCGAACCCGTCCACTGCGGTTCACAGCTGCAGAGCCCCACATCCAGAAGAAAGGTCCCATGTCCTGAGCACTGCTCCTGGCAGATGGGCAGTGACGTCTCGCAGTTCACACCGCCCCAGCCCGCAGAGCAGTGGCACTCCCCTTGAACGCACACGCCGTGACCAGAGCACATCGGATCCAGGCAGTCCTCTGGAAAGCAGGGAATACACAACTTAGAGCACTAAACTTACATCTTTATGGTGGTTTCCCAGTGACATACAGCACCAGAGATTCAGATTAATTAGGTGATTTTTCTGCAGATATGTCGACTGAAATGATGGTAACAAATACACAAGGAAAAACAGCCTGTGCTAAAAAAAGGAAAAAAGTCAAGTGCGTAGACTCATGGAGAACATGATTCTACTCATCACAGATATTGTTTTATTTTTAAAATGCTCATCTGTTGATCTAAGTCAAGGAAGTATGGATTTCAGCAGCAGAGCTGGGAAAGAACTGGAACAATTAAATGCTATTTTTACAATTGTGCATTGTGTTTTCATTCTGGTATTTGTGTTCTGTGTTTTATTTACATTTGGGGAAAGACAGATTTATCATTTCATGCTCCTAAGGAAATCTCTCTCTACAGCTGGGAATCTGGTATACAAAAAAAAAAGGTCATCCACTAGCTCTAAATTGTGAATCTCTGAACACACACTGTGAAGAAATCTCATGTTCTCATAAAAAGTATGTGCTGGGCAATTGAAGATAATGAACAGATTCATAAAAGTCGTAACATATTGATGAACGATTTGCAAACAGACAAAGAGCTAAATTTGTTCTCAATTTGGATTAAACTATTCTTAGTGAAAAATTCAGGAGCTCTGTAGAAGAATTTAAATCAGCTGGTTAGTCCCACATAATCAGCATATTCTTTCATCAAGATCCAGCATTTCTTTAACAAGACAGACATGAAGCAGAACACAGCCTGCCATCTCTGGAGGCCACAATGAGACTACAGAGCTAGAGAGAAATGTGTGGGGTGTTTGAGCATGCAAAACAATTAGCGTATTCATGTTAGATCGTGCTTCATGCCAACGTTGTTAAAAAAGGCACTTCGGAAGTTCTTGTATGCATTTTTCAAGTATTAGCCCAAATACAGTTTTAATAGTTAAATAGTACACTTAACAAACAGTAGTTTGTACTACAAGAATGAAGAGATGTTCTCTGTTGCAGTAGCAGAAGACTAAACACTTGTCTTTGAGGTTAAGAGCATCCAGTTTACAGCATCTTTTGACCTACAAATTATGAAGCAATGCTTTATATTTTTGTGCTGCTGTGCCACCAGTTCAAGATCTTAAATCAGTGTTTATTTTGTATCTTTTTTAGCCTTCCAGGCTTGGGCACAGTGCAATGTAATTCTGAAAAAGAGAAATCAGTATTTCTGGACAAAGTACCTAAGATGCTCTGAAAGTAATGCCTTCTATTTATTACCATGGAAACTACAACAAAGAGCACAATGGCACTATTTGATAGAGCAAATTCTCAACTACAAAACACTCTTTTCCAACACAGTCATGCCTTTAGCTATGCATTTTCACCAGTGATGAACTGGAGCCTGAATGCTGCACTTGTAACAATCTGCACCAGTGGAGGCATGCCACTGTCACCAGTGCTGAAACATACCACCCAGCCCTCACCGTGCTCACATCCACTGTTTGGTCTTAAGAAATATTTGGCAAGTATCAATGAATGTCAATAGGTGTCATTCTTTCTGCAGGGAGGAATTTGATGACATCCCTTTGCTTCATCTTCACTTCAATGTCAGATGCCACCCTGTTAGACTGCCCCTCTGCTGCCATCTGTCACACAGCCACACAATGTAATGGGATATCGGCAGGACAGTTTAGCCTCTACTGCTGTACCACCAACATCCACCTCTGACATCACGAGCCAACATCATAAAATAGGAGGCACTACTTTCGGAGCAACCCTCACACACCTTACTAAGCACAGCACAAAAATACTTGGCAATTTTCTCTTATCCTAAAAGACAGCTCTTGATTTTGCTGACCTTTTGAAACTGAGAGCCTCCATAAGCAGGTTAAAAAGCATTACTTATTTTAGTAATAATAATCTGACTGGACAAAATCAAAGGTTGTCCATAGCTGTGAATACATAGAGCTACTGGTGCTCCCTGGACTGAACATCTGCTACTGTCTGTTGCAGTAACAATGCAACTTCAATATTAAACTCGTTTTACATACAATATTATAATTCCATTCCTTGACAGAGTTACGTCCATTATTGTACCAGTTATGCAGCACAGTACAGTAAATGGAGCAGTCATGTTATGCACACTCTATTATAATAAAAATCTGCCGCACTCACTGTATAGTTTTGTTTTATCTACCCTCTTTCTACACGATTCCACTTTTATTTTATAATTATTAAGAAAACCCAAACAATGTTTTCATGCTCTTGTTCTCAATAGCTGTCTAAGTACATTTATCTCAATTATTTTTTTCAACCATTTTGTAGGACCACATTATGCCAACAAGCCAAGTAACTGCAAATGGCAGTCTCTCGTCAGCTTCAGGCTTATTCAGCATCATGGCCTCAGTGAGTACATTTGTGCATTACTTGCTTTTTCTCATCTGAGTTTTCTTGTTTTTCTCCATTTCCAGAACTACCAACAGCAGAGAATGTCAGAAACATTCTGTGGATCCTCCCTTTGAAAACCATATCAGGTATGTCAAATCCATCAAATCCATCCTGGACATTTTTCTGATTAGAGAATTCAGGCCACATAAGAGCTTCCTCTGTGTGCTACTCAAAAGAATTACCTAAAATCTATATAGCACAAAGCACAAAGTATGCTGGCACTAGCTTCAGGCTAAGGGTACTACTGAAAAATCATCAAATCAGGGCAAGCATGAAGAACAGCTCCGCTTTCCGAGGCTATGCACAGGGGAAGAAAGTCATAGCTGATGAGCTATCTCAGAAATGCCAGCAGCCAAATAACAACTGTTTCTGTAGATGAGGGCAGAGACACATCGGTACTACAAGCAGCTGAAGTACAATTACTTCTTCTCGTAATTTCCCACTTTTTATTAGCCAAGCTTTAAAGGATGCCAGTTTAGTACCCTGAATAGAGGCTCACAGTAAAAATGACATATGACAACAGAATTACACAGCATGCTCTGCTAAACTGAACCAGTTTGCACCTCAAGACGCAAAAGAATGAAGAAAGGGAAAAGATGATTATGATCTGCTGATTATTTTGGAGAAACACCAGAGCCTATTTTGTTTAGATCATCTTCTGACTGCCTTATCCTCTCAGATTTTGGCCAAAGGAAAAAAAAAAAAAGAGTCTTCGAGAATGCACACTGAGGGACTGAGGTTTCTGGCACAAGGAGCCTGGCAATCCCAGCTGCCCTTTCTGAAAGAAGTGTCAGGGTCTCGAGAGAAGAAAAGCACAGACAAACATATTGGGATGGTCTCACTGCTTTCTCTCAGAAAGGGAATCTGTGCTGTGACGTTTTCCGTACAGGACTGAGAAGCCCCTTCTTGCTGAAAGGCAACAACATCTGCCTGCTTCCTGCTATTAGGATTTGGAGGAGGAAGTGAAACCACCTGAGAATTCATCCTGGATTGCATTTCAGAGGACTGCTCATGTCCCACTTACTAGATATTCTTATTAGACAATGTTAAACACTTCTAATCTTTTAGAATAAAAATGTGATTCTTGGAAATTGTGCGATTAACCCCCACTGACTGTCACTGAGACCTGAACGCCTTTACCTTTGAAAATTTTCTATCATCTCACATTCCTCTCCCTGAGACTTTAAAGGTGCTTTTGAGAAAAGAAGCATTACCTTACACTAAGTCTCTCACATCTATGTGAGTTTTAAGTACCTTAAAACAGCTTTGGAGATTAAAGACTGAAATGAAACTCCCTAACTATAGAGAGGGAAACTTCACAAACCTTCCTCACAGATCTCTCCTTTGTATCCAGGGACGCAGATGCAGACTCCCATGATACAGGTGCCGTGGCCAAAGCAGGTCGGGTCGATACACTGTTCTTCAGGAACATCACACTCTGGTCCTTTCCACCCATTTCGACACACACAGTGACCTTTCTCATATTCTCCATTTCCGCTACAGAGCACTGGGCAGGAATCTGAAGAAGGCAGGTTGACCTTTTTAATATATTTACATTCTCACATAGGTTAACATTTATTGCCTTTATCATTCTGTAAAATTGCTTTTCTACTCATGCTCTCCCAATCCTTCACTTGATTTGAGAACTGTCACAATGAAGAAGTGCAGCAGCAACCCAGGCACCCTAGTATCCTTAGCCTGCTTCACTACATACCTTAATTTTGACTTGAAATGGGACATCTTAGAAGATAAAACTCCCTCCCCTTGGCGGGTCTTTGCAGAAATTTTGCATAGTGATGCCTGCTTATCATTTTCTGTAACATTAATATTTGTTCCCCGTGAAGCAAGACATTGCCTTATTCTTTCTTCTAAGCAAACCTCTCACTACCAGAGCTTTTAGCCACTGCTGACCTACATGTAAACCAGAGATGTAGAAGCTAAGTTTTACAATCCACTATCAATTTCTGACCCAATCAATCTCTTAAAACATAAAGTCAATCTAGAATTTGAGGAAACACAGGAAAAACATGAGAACCTCCAGACAAAATAGATGATGGACAATACAGAAATAAGACCACATAATCTCTTCAGCAAGCTTTTGTTCCACATGCTGGAAAGTCTCTATATTGGTTTAGGATTCTTTTCCACACCTATTCAAGTTAAGATCACAGAAGCATTCGACTGACATGTGAGCTTTTCTCTGAAGTGAAAAGGACTGCCACTTCTAAACAACTGTAAACACTGTGGTCAACTGACCCTTTTATAAAAAAAGATTAAAAAAATCACAAAATGGATGCAAAGAGGGATGGATGAATCTGTTGTCTCTCAAAGTCGTGGCGAGAGAAGTTGTTGAGGCATCTTAGCGAAAGTACAGCATAAAAAACTTTCTATGCCTGTGCTTGTGGTGCATTTGCTGTCTGTCTGAAAAAAGGAATCAAATCTCACTTAATGACTTTGAATGTTTGTATGCTCAGCCGTCACACTCCATAATCACGATCCCTGTCCTGCACTGCAGGTTAGCTGATAGGAGATTACCTTTTGCACAATCAGGACCAAGGAATCCTGGGAAACAGTGGCAGTGCCCCGAGATACATTCTCCATTCCCATTGCAATTAGTAGAGCAGTCATCCAGGACTTCTATTTATTCAGATTGCCATGCACAAAGGAAAACACAAATTAGTTGAATTTGAAAAGCATGGCATCTTCACCCCACTCTGTGGGACACATCTCAACATACAAATAGGTGAGGAAGCAGTAAAAAGCCCATTTCCATTCACAGGAAGAATAAAACAAAATTTCTGTTCAAGCAGCTTACAAATATTAGATTTTGTCTTGACAGCTTTGAGATAATAAGTGCATCATTCATATTACACCAGAAAGCTTTTAAAGTAAGTGTTCATGTAAAATTTACCACCATTAAAAGCACTGCAAGAATCAAAGTATTTGTGGAGAAATGTTCACCTTAAACACTTCCTTTTATTGCTGAAGTAATTTGTTGGAAACTTGTCTATAGAGTGTATCATCTACCATGGTGCTCATTTGAAGCATGTGAATTGCATTCTTTGGGGGAAGGCCTGGTTTTCACTTTTATAGAAGATGAAAAAACATCTTTCATAAAGCGATAAAACTCAAGGCCTTTATAGACCTAACAAGAAGATTTGAAGAAAAAATCCACCTTTAGGTCTAATCTTAAACTACTGCATGCTTCATCATACAGCTTTGGATAGGAAACCACTTAACCTGACACGTCTTGGGGCAGGCTTATGTCTGTACATTTATTAGCTGTCCTTAATCTACACGTGTATTTCCTACAGGATTTCAGTGGATTCAATGATTTAGATGCATTTCATGTGAAAAACGTGAAACAAATGTAAGGCTAAGATGTTCCCAGGATGGGTTATAAGCATATGCTACCACTAATATGAATAACTGAAGTAAGTTTATTTTTAGCTTATTTATGGACACTCGGGTAGACAAGAATTGGTTCTTCTTGAAATCTTGTACTGATACTGAAAAACATTCATTTCCTTTCAGGCTATCACTTTATACCAAAAACCAGGCATTTGATATGTAACCACTCATCAGATATGCACAACCGAGACACGGATATCTGTTTCAAGGTCAAGAAATCAGCTTCCCCCCCCCCCCCCCGAAACAAGTTTTTTTGCAGATATACAGCTCATTATTAATTTTTACATATTACTGTTCATTATCAACTCCGCTCCTGCTCTGTGTATACTTGCCTATTGAGAAGACAGAATTCCTAGAATTACGTGATGAAGCATCCCTACATTGAATTGAAATGAAGAATTGGCTGTTTGAATAGTTAATTCCCTGGGACACAAGGTCCAGTTTGGGCTGGCCTTTATTTAGTCTATGGAAGTACTGGAGGCACTCCCCTCCAAGGGGAACTCAGATCAGAGCTTTAGCGAACGTGTCAGCAAAATCAATGTTGTACAAAACTGACATCCAGCAACTGAAAAGACTTTCTAAAGGATGCTCAAGAGGAGGCCAAGAGTGCCTCACGCAGCCAGCCAGCAGTGACATACAGCAGAGATGCGTGCCAGCTCTCACCCTGTACTGACTGTTTCAGACTGCGGTCCTGGTTGATTCCTTTGTTGGTAGAATGGTAAAATATAACTTTAGCCCCAGACACTCCCCAATGTCCATGGTAAGGAGCACGGCTCAAGGATCAGAAGATTATTAGATTTTTTTTTTGTGACTCCCTCTTCTCCACCCTCCACTCCCCCCAAAAAAAACCCCAACACAACAACCAAGAACCACTGTGCAAAGAAAAATATAGTAAGAAGATATACAGGCTGTGAAACCACAATAGCTGGCAGTATTTTCAAATCCATCAGCAGTAGATTCTTGCAGCATGAAGCCTCATTTTCCCCCCAGTCCTTCCTGCCCAATTTCTTCTCACAGCCATTTCTCAGGTTAGTGGACTGCTGTCCACCCTATGGCCCTCACTGTTTCCCTGCAAAAGATCCAACCTTTTCTGCCTATTGTCCAGAGAAGGGATAAGCACCTTCATCCTCACCAAATTTAATGGGAAATGAATTGCAGGATTCAATTGCATCTATTTTTTTTTTTTTTGTGATGATATGCTACTTAATGATGAAATACTGTTTAGACTCCCCTGTATAAACACTGCTGTGCTACAGTAGAAATAAACAAAGGGGCAGACATTTGGATTCTGATCTGGACTGGAGTTTGGCCAGGTTTTATGCTCCTCATAGAGCATCTGTGAGCATGCTTCATAAATTGCTTGAGAATTATTTTCTCACATAACATTGAACAACAGTATTTCTCCCACCAGTAAACGATTCACGCTTCTCCACAAAGCAAATACAAACTTTTAAACATAAAAAACTCACTGCATTTCTATCTCAGTTTTAAAATAATTTTCCTGTAAGTCCTTCACCAGTCTTGGTATTTGAATCATACTGTCCTGCTCCACAAGGTGTTTACCATCAAGTAAAAATAGCATCCAATTCTTCTGCAGAGCAGATGGCACGTCCATTACTAGTAAAGACATCTTGCTAAACATATGGCAGAACAGGTTAACTAAAGGGCAAAGTGGTTAAAGTCTTGCAGCAAACCAAGGCACTCATAAATACAACACTTCACCTGAAATGAAATTCCAAACAAACCCTATGTGTGAGCATTGCTCTGCAATAACACCTAGAGTTGCAAACATTTGTCCACTTGTCTATTTATTAAGGAGGCAACAGGGATTTCATATCCCACCAGCACAGTGTCTCCTCAATTTGCCTTTGAGTTCCAAAGAAAATGGTGCAGTTGAATGATTGTATAAAACGACTGCAAACATCCAGCAAACAACAGCAATCAAATCCACAAAAGTGTCCTTTTAGATTTTCTAACTGATTAAAATACTGAAAACACGCAAGTATAAGGCATGGATAATTTCTGTAGGATTTATGGTTCCTGTGTAAATAGATAGGGCAGACGTATTCTCTTTCTGCTTTGAGCAAGATAACACCAGGAATTACTCAGCTACTTAAGCTATCACATAAAGTTTTAAAACACATGACAACTTCACACATAATTAATTTAACACCCATCTTTAATACACAAATGTTTCTATTTGCCTAATATCAGCATAAATATGAAGTTACTCCACTGAGGTTAATTAAACAGAACTGAAATAAAACATTTTAAAGAGAATATTTAAGAGAAGCTGGAATCAACGATCTATTTTCAAATGCAGCTTTCCAATGCAGTAATCATGGTAGCAATTTTACTGTAATTGTTCTTACCGATTGCTGTGGTCAGCACAAACACTTGCTCCACTTTCTTTCCATCATTGTAAAATGCCATATGCCAAGCACCTTGATCCATGTACTCGATGAATCCCGTCTCTTGTAGTGAAGTTAAGATCAGATTCCTGGGAGTTTGCTGAGGCTCCTCTGAGTTTTTTGGTTCTTGCTTAATTAACTGCTTTCCATCCATCAATTTTACAAAATCAAACTGAAATAATAATGAGCAACAATTAACCACCTCGTAAATTTTTATGGAATCTGCTCTCCATGTCTCATTCAAACAGCAACAAGCAGCTGAAATCTCGAGAGGAATGGCCTGGTTAACTAAGTGTTTATCACTGTGGACAGTAGTTGCATAACCTGGTCTGTTTAGCATCAATTCTTCATTTCAGATACAAAGCATTATGGTAGGTCAGAAATTTGGCACCAAAGCTTGCTGTCTGCTATGGCAGAGTAAATTCAGACTTGCTGCACTGAATGTAGCAAACTAACTTCAACATTACATCTCTTTCATGGGAATAATTCCAAAATTCCTAAGCCATAATGCTTAGGCTATGCAGTGATTCATCTTAAATGCAAAAAACAGATAAAATGTGCTATTCTTCTATACCATTTTTTAAAAATATCTCTTCCTCAGTATCAATACCAAAGGCTATTTCTACTTTTTATTTATAATTAATTTAATCCATGCCAATAATTGACTATTTTGTGACGTGGAAACAATATTTAATTGATTCCAACAACTGATTTTCATCCAACCCCTACAATTCTGTGATTCTGTGATTCTGTGATAGCTAAAATCTCTCATTTCTAAGGTCGAACATCCTGTAAATCGTTTCTGAGGTTAGACTAGATGATCTCCACAGAATCACAGAATTGCACGACTTGGTAGGGACTTCTGATGGTCCCTCAGTCCAACCTCCCCTGCTAAAGCAGCTCCCTACAGCAGGTGGCACAGAAGAACGTCTAGGCAGTTGGGATATCTCCTGAGAAGGAGATTCCACCACCTCTCCGGGCAGCCCATTCCAGTACTCTGTCACCCTCACAGTAATGAAATTCTTCTTCATGTTCTTGTGGAACTTTCTGTGTTCCAGATTTTGCCTATTGCTCCTTGTTCTGTCATTTCCAAACAATCTTTCCATGATTCTGCATCTAAGTTTATCACATATGGTGTAATCCTGCTATCAGACATCAGAAAAGCCTATTATCATCCATTGAAATGAGAGCTTCATATGCAAACTGCATTAAGGAAAAAAAAACAACAGTTGAACGTAACCAGCAATATTGCACATTCTTTTTGCTGAGACAGCCTTTCTCCTGCAAATCCCCAGTAGAAAATGCTTAACAACAATATTTGTTTCAGAAACTAGAATTACAAACAGCATTTTTTCTTCCCCCTATTTACACTGACTGTAGTCTGTTTGTTTTGATAAATACCTAGAAAGACTAAAGCATTTTCAAAGGAACTGGTATTTCATGCCACTACCCTAAGAGATCTACACACTGTGCACCTGTCCAGACTCCCACAGGCATATGGCAGTGGTCAGAACTGCTGACCTTGTTGATACAATGCTGCCCCTCCATTCGCGTGGGTGTGTTTTGAGGGTTCAGCTAGACCTCAGTAGAAGAATGGGATGAACATAATGCTTTGTGTGGTTATGATTAGTTCCTTCCTTCCTCCCTGCTTTGCAAGTGCACTGGCAACCATTGCTCTTTGAAACTGTAATGCACGATCACATTACTAGTAATTACCTGAGTGTGAGTAGGTGGAATGTTTCTTCTGCCATAAATTCCCAGCAGAGAATCCTTCGCCAGTGAAATGTTAAATTTCAGGTACACGGGGTGATGGATGGTGATCTGAAAGCGCCAGAATAAGCCGGGTGGGATTGTTTGCATAACTTGTGCTCCAATCTCAACTTCTCCTGTGTCTATGGCCCGTCCCTTCTGAAACACTGATTTTCCAGAAACAAAGAAAACAATCAGTTACATATTCATAAGGGGTGAAGATACCACATCAGATATAACAAATTACATCTACACTGAGGACATTTCTCTGAAATCACTGTATTTTTCATTCAGCTAGAGGAAAAGTAGAGATAAACCTGTGTGCAGCATTTACCACGATGGGTGTCACAGCATGTTTTTACCTTGGAAATCTTGGAACACTTTACTGACTACAAAAAGGTACCGGTGCTGCTGCAGGAACCATGGCCTTTACGTCTGTCTATCAGCTGTGCAAACAGAGCCCATTTGACAGAGCGTGGAGAGCACACAGCGGGACAGCTTCCTCTGGCACAGCGTTCCAGCTACTGCCGGGTGGGCATTGCATAAGCTGCACAAATGGACACCAGTGAACAGAGAAAAGCCATCAACCTGCTAGGTCAGAGCCCAAGCCTGGATCTCTGTTAAGCACCATTCCTAACAATTGCATTATGGCAGTGATAATTTAGTCCTAGAGAAATAAGGAACATCTGTTTTTGCTTGGACTTTCTGCACAAAAGCATAGCAGGGGCATAAGGATGGGGATAGGCAATCTAAAGGGAAAACTGGCATCGTTTTGTAGAGCCTAACAATAAATCTGCAGACATCTACAATATGTAACTTCACATATGGGTATGAGGGAGCTGAAATAGAAAGGGAAATGGAATGTGTAAAGAAGCCATTGCCAAACTAAAACAGAGCTGGCTTGCTCTGCTGGTGTGTATCATCATCTCTGCCTATTTTAGTGCCTGTCTGTGATTAGCATCCTCATATGCTGCAAGCTACATCAGTCCTGCTAACATCTTAGCTAACTCCTGCTAACATCTGAGTTAACCCCTGCTAACATCTGAGCTAACTCCACTGCAAGTTTTGCGAAACTCTAAAGCTCAGTCATAAACTTTCTCTCAAGTAGAAAAAAAAGGACAGCATGCTACAACGGAGAATGAACAAAGAGATCAAATTCAGCAGCCATATCTATTTCTGTGTCATTTCATTCCAACATCATGGTGAAGGATAAAGAGAAGTAATCAATGTGACTGGAGCTTCACTTTACAATAATGCACAGAAATATAGAATGCAACATAACGTACACGAAATGGTATAAATTGTCCTTGGAAATGAAAACAGCAGTAGTGAAGCTAGGGCCAGATTTTTCCTAAACATATTAATAACAAAGATTCTCGGTGGGATCTTTCACCGGATTTAACTCATGTAGGAAGTACTTAGCATTCTTAATGAATAGAGATTTAATTTACAAGGCAGGAGCAATCCTCAGGGTACTGGATCTTCTAGTTTATGGCTGCTTTGTGTCACTGGAAACAAAAGCACAGAAAGAACGAGGAGCTGACTTTTAACACCTTACTATATAAAAGCATGAATTTTTGGAGCACGGAAATTGTTTTCTAACACTCTAAAAATATACCTGTTACTTAATTAACAAGCTAAAAAATTCCCAAATCCCTGCTTTAGCAATGTTCAAGGTGAGATTTTTTTTTTTTTTTTTTTTCAACTTCCTGAGTGAAAAAAGTCTTGTATGTTGAGTTTTGAGAGGAGATTTAAATGCCTACTGTAGCTGGGCAAAGAAAGCGGGTCCCTCCCACTCCAGCCTGTACATTAAATCCCACTTGGCTGATGTAAATTTAAAAACCTTTTTCCCCATTTCCAGTACTCCAGAGATATTAAATCTTAATGATTCTTTGCAAGCAATTACCCTGGGTTAAGTAAAACACTAAGGAACTTTTTGGTGATATTGACACATGGTAATTAATGTGATTCAATTACAAGATGGTGGAGCACTAAGTAAAAAGTCAAGGATACAGTATCATTTTTGAAGTTAATGGCGTCATTGGTCCACGTTCAAGGTCTTTTAAAATACAGTAACTGCTTTTGAGTTTATCGAAGTGAGGCGGCCTGCTTCTTTGTTGAAAATGAAACACAAAAGGCCTTAACTTAGAGCACAGGCATTCTTTGAGAAAGTATTTTCACTAATTGGTGTTATCAAATTATGCTGAATGGTAGTGAGTGTTGCTAGGCTCAAAGCAACACTTCTCTGAGAAGTCTTTCCATGTTCAGATGAAAATGTTGTTTTAGTAACAATTTCATATAATTAAAAAACCCCCCACATGTACTTGGATTTACTGTTATTTCTATGGAAGAAGTGCATGCTGTTGTTGACAATGCTAAAATGAAAAAATACACGCTACCTTCCACCTACTGAAAGCAGTACCGGCAGCACCCCTACCCTTCCAACACCATTTGTTCAGACAACCACGCAGCACGAGAAGGTGACTGTAAGCACCATATCTGAAGCACATTTTCATACTCACTGAGCCACTGCGTTCTCCTCTATTGGAAAAATAATTTAGCTCTGTTTCTATGCTTCACTGAATGAAGCAGGTATTTGGCCAAACAAATAAGGCATCTGAAGATATGCTATTCATAGCCTATCCTCAAATGCTTTCTTACACTTTCGTGTAAAGTCATAGGTAAGCTTTTAAAATTACAGGGTTGCAATACAATTTCTGCACTTGTTCTGAAAGCTTCATTCTCATACCATTTTCCCTATGACGAAATATCGTTTAATTACCCATGTTCAATTCTTAGTACTGCTCCCAGTCTTACAAACTGGTACTAATTCTTCCCCATTCTTTCTAAGCACACTTTTCTCTAGAATTCTAAAACAGAAGATCACAGGTTTCTTTTGGCTTCAAGAAAGTAAAACTCTAAACAGCATGGTGCCAATTATCTTCACAAGAAAGAACACATATGCTGATTATTACTGATCCTGAAACAATCAATCCTCTTGTACTCCCCTGGTAAATACCAGCATCAATAGGACGTCTGAGTTTTTAATCACATTGTTACATACTAAAATGTTAACTCATAGCCATGGGTCACTGTGTTATAAAATGACTTCTTAAAGAAGTCTGACTTGCTGGCTTGCAAATTTGATTTTCATTAGAAAAATAGTTAAAATATGTGTTTTCAAGGTCTGGTACAGCATCTTGTGTTGTGCAGAGTTGGGAAAATAGGAGGTTACAATATCTAATACTTATTTATCCTTGTGAAATCACATTAGAGGCATCAAGAGGCTTCAAGGCAAAGTATCAACTTTCTATGGTACACTGTTTGAAGTGAGGGGAGTTCCCTGTTTCTAGTCCTCCTCCTGAGATACCAATGTAGAGCACTTGGCACAAGTACTGAGTATAAAATTACAGATACACATTAAAGATGATGGAAAGAAAGAAAGAAAGCTATCAGAAATCAGCCAGAGATAGATTATGCACATATCAATACTTTGCACTGTATCCATATGGCTATTCTTGTGCTTTCTCAAGCGTACATTCCTTACTAGCACAGCCTGGATTGTAGGTTACCCAAGAGGTGGAAGACAACAAGATGGACAACAGTCTAGCTATGTTCAAGACTGATCCCATAAACTGCCGGATAAACCCTTGGAGAAGTGGCTCTGGTGCTACAGCTCTCCACAATTTAGTGTTTTGGGAGAATCATGACATTAGGATCACTTGAGACAAGGGACTGTTATTTATTTACTTAAACTACTACATTGTGTTCTTTATTGACTCATTTGAGTGTCTGTTATCAAATATCTAATTTCCAGGATCATGTTTTGATGTTTTTCCCATACCTTCTCCTCTGGAAGCCAAATGCTTTGGATGGTTTTTTATTAACTCCGTAATATATTGGCAAAATGATTTAATGCACTTTAGAAGAACTATTTGAGACATCTTAGACATATTCCATGGTGCACCAGGATAAAATACAAAAGTGTATAGAACTTTTACTGTAATTCACTGTCAATCCATTCTAAGAAAAGAAATAATGGATAACAATATTATTGTGTCCTCATATATATTTCTGCTGCTCATTTATCTAACATGATCTCTATCCAGCTGTGCCAAATTGATTTGTAAGACTACTGATGTGAGATGCAATCTTACTTCTGGACAGAATGGTACAACCCTGTCCCACCTTGTCTCATATTTAGAATCATATATCTTACCTTGCAGACACAGAATCAGATCACAGCACTATAAACGCTGGAAATTCTGGAAATCTCCCATCACTCAGAACTCTCAGTACAATTTTACTTTCCTTCTAACAACTGAAAGACTAGGTTTAACTTATTTCTATTCATTTTTTTCCTGATTTAATCTATCTGATTTAACAACTTTTTCTGAGTACTTTAAAAAGCAATGAGAGCAATATCTGCTTCTTAGAGCCAGAAAGCATCATCTTACTGTATTATGTACTGGTCAGTGGGAAATATGGGTCAGGGTTTCTAGTTGCTACTGGGGTAGGTGAGCTAACAACACTGAATTAGATGACTTGAGAAAAAGGAATTATGCAACCTCTCAACAGCTCTGCTCTTTTTCATTGCTGGCTGCATAGTCAATCCCTTACCTCTGCCAGCTCTGGCACTTCTCTGCCCCTTCAGAACAGCTGGTTCAGCCTCTGAAATGACTATACAAGACTACTCACCAAACCACCAAAGCAATTTTCTGCCACCACAGCACGCTGAGGTGCTTTACTCATGCCCAAGACAATTACTGCAGTAGGCATGGGGCTGCAGAGAGCAGTGCTGTGGGTCCACCTCCCTGCTGCCAAATTGGCTTGGGCATTTTGTGAAACCTCAGGAGGTTCCTGCATGCTGATTCAATATGACTGGTTAAGGCAGGATGTGACAGGATGCTGTATTTTAGTTTATGCCTTCAAGAACCGGATGCCTCTAAAAGCATTAGGATTCCTGCCCTTCTGCATATTCTGATCTGTCAGCACAAAGATTTCCACATGGCTAAGACTGGCTCTGGTCTGCAAGACATGGGCACAGTAACGAGCCCTCTGCACAGTGAGGGGACATGACAAATAATATACTCTCACCTCCCCTCTCTAACAAGCTCTCTAACCTCTCACAAAAGAAAAGCAATTATTTTGCTATTTAACATTACCTCCTTAATGACTTGGGTCGGCTGCTAATTTCAGTGAGACTTCTGCTAAAGCAAACAATATCTGTTTTAAAATTGTTCTAGAGAAGCTAGAACCTGAATTCAAAACATTGCCAAATTGTAGAAAATATGGAATCTGAAGCATAGAAATGTTTAAAAATTCCTCACCTGTCTGTCTGCACCTTCACACATACCTTTTTTTTCTGTTTTATCAGAAACTTTTCCTCCAATTGGTGAGTAAGTAGTATCCGTGGATTCTGCTCCTTTATTTCCTTTGCTAACTCCATTTTCATACAGCTGCCCTTCAACAGGCTGTAGCTGCCAGGTTAAACCGAACAAGTGTACTGCTGCAAAAAAATGAAGACCAATTAATTGATGTCTAAGCTACAGCACCTTCAGTCACATAAAGAAAGAATGCTATGACCCAGTTTCTGCAAAGTCAAGTATTATTTAGTTCTGTTAGCAGTAAATCAGAATTTCGAGGGTTCTAATGAGCAATTTACTATTTCACCTTAAAACTCAACGTTTAATTAGTTTCCACACTTTCTTTTGGAGCTCAGCCAGGTCAAGGTGACGAATTTTCTACAGCAATTAATGGAAGGAAATACTTGCAATTAAAAGGATAACAGTCGAATGCCTTAAATACTGTGTGACAGATTCTAATGCTTCTTCGGTGCTGTCCCACTGCCTTCAGCTGTCACAGAGCTCAGAGTTTGTTGGATTAAAGCACAGCCACTAAGTAAAACTTCACACCTGTCCAACCCAGCTCTAAGTGAAACTTGTGCCCACCACATTCTCAGACCTTTTCAATTAGACCAGTTTAAAAATTAGTAAATTCGCTGACTTCATCAACTTGCCCTGGAATTACACTGCAGATAAAATAAGCCAGGCTTTGGATAAAAAGTATATACAATGTTATTTTGTAAAACATTAATGGAAATACGTTTTTATTTATGTTCGCACTGGGAAATCTGTAATTCTTTTATGAATTTATCTCCATCCACAGGCTAAAAATTCATTCATTTTTTTTTCTGCTTTCTTCTCTGCTGCTTCTAATTTGAGGTACAGAAGAATGGTAGGAGAAAAAAAAAACCACAACAAGAGAGGACCTTATTTTAAGCATACTATGATAGCACTGCAGTCATTCGAGACAATTACCTCGGTATTACTGAGACAGGCAAATTCTTCTAAGGAAGACGTTGCCTTAGCATTGAAGTAACTCAGCAGGGAGCACTGATGACCCACTAAAATATGGATTGAAGATACCACCCACAGAGGAGCTGAAATCGTCACAAAAGGAGCAAAACTTGAGAAACAGGCTCTTTAGCCACATGCAGCATTTTGCACTGAGTAGGATGTGCCCACAGTGGGAGCCTAAAAGGCACCATATCTGCCTTTCCCGAATCAGTTAGGAACCTCAGAGGCTCTCAAGAGAAGTGAGGGGGTTCTGGAATGAGGTCTTGCTTTTGGGAAATACATCGTTTTTCTCTGTATTGGATATGTTTTAAGAGAAAAAGAAAGCTCAGTATAGGAAACTCATCTATTGTCTACACGTTTGCTCACAAGTCTCACTTGCCTACTTCAAAGTTAGATTGTACAACAAAAACCCCATGCCTTCAATGGGTTCCCAGCAAGGGTTGCCAAAACTACAACGGGGATGCAAAGGTGTCAGTCTACAATAATTAATTTCAGATCTGTGCTCTCCTAGATCACCCAGCACGGACACATGATCTGAATCAAGCAAATGACAGCACTTTATCAAATTCAGGAGGTGACACAGTTAAAGTATGTGCAATGTTTATATTTTTATGTTGGCTTTAAGTTGAGTGACCCAATTCCCACTGAATTCTAAAACCACTGCACCAGCACCAGGTCTGCCCTCTGAAAACACCGCTGAAAATTCCCACTCTCCAGAAGAAGTGCTAGAGGCTTTCCCCAGTGCGTCTCAAACCCGAGACCTGCCGGACTGCTTCATATTGCATGGATTTGAAACTGTCAAGGGACTGTGCTTACACTTTGAAAAGGGTCTTGCAGTCAGATCACACAGACCTAAGCTCTGATCCTTGAGCTTATTAATGCAAGACAGATTACTTCTACTTACAGAAGGTACAATAAAAATCAGTATGCCTTGATATCTCCAGAGCAGGCAGCACTGGCTCCTGGCTTGAGCTTCTGGGCATTATTATGATTTAAAGAGTTAATAACCAGAGAAAGGAACAAAGTGCAATGGGACTGGTAACTAATGAATGTACATTTCTTTATACTAATGCTAATAATTATATGAGCACTTGAAACAGATCAACACCAGATGCAAAACATAACTGCATACATCAATAAGTTTTTAGTGGCTATACAATCATGAGCATAGTCTAGTTGCTTTCTTATGCTATTTCCATTGTTGCCATTATTCATTTCCTAAGACAGTATTTGCATGTGCTGCAGAGGGTACATCATTGAAGCAAGGACTGAATATGCAATACATATTTTTCCTTACTGTATATCTTTTCCAGATAACACACACTATGCATTCTGTCATCCATTTGCACCAATTCAAAGAGTTTGCTTGCTCAGTCTTCCCTTCAGGCTGGGAAGTGCTGCTGTTTTTATAGTTTGTGCCAAAGCTTGGCAAGATAGCAAAACTGTTTGTATGCATGTTTGACAGTCTGTTTCCTTCCTAAGGAACGCCAACTGTATTGTAGAGATGATGGTCTCTGCCAGCATCGGACTCTTGAATTCTACTCTGTGGGAGATCACATGTGATGCTGGCAGTGCAACACCACGTTAAAGAACATCCAAGCCTAAATATTTGAACAACAAATCACACTGCTATGAAAATAAGATCTACCTGAATTAAACTAAATGATTATCACTGCAGAAAATTGGTCATCTTGCAGTCTTTAAGTAAATCCGGCTTTCATTACATCAGCTATCGAGTTGGTATGTATACAATCTATTGCTCTTGACAGATTACCTTTGGATCCAGGTATGACTCCAGCAACAAACAGAACACATACCACAGAGAGGCATCCATTCTCAGGGTCACTTTGTTCAGAAGCTAACTGCAGGGACTTAGCAGACACAGAGCCTTGGCTTCCCTTCATATTTGCTGTGATACTTTTATGTAAGGTAAACATAATTTATACAAAACCTCTATTTCCTGCAACATATGTGCACCATATTAAAAATACACAGGTATTTTACCAAATAAGATTAAATAAAATTTTCAAATCTTTCTCACAAATCTCTTGAGAAGTAGGTATGTACAGAATTGCATTAAAACACTCAAATGAACTTTTCTTTTGAGTCATTCTCTCTGATTTTTCCGGTACACCTCTTGCTTTCACTGTTCCCGCTTTACAACGAGAGGCACAGATAGTGATATGGAATTGAACAATGGAACAAAACATTATTTACCACGGACAAAATCCATCTGTAAGATGCTCAGGTACAGGTCCAACGGGCAGTACACAAGTACAAGGCTCCACTCCACAGACCAAGCAGCTAGTGACAGCAGCCCTCCATACAGCGCAGGATTGGGCTGAGTACAGAGCAGGGATGTTTGTCTTCTGATGAAGGTATCTGCCCTGTCTTCAAGGTTTAGTCTTCCAGACTGATGGTTACACCAGACCATAACGACAGCACTTTTGAGGGCGTGTTCTCAAAGCATCAAAACCCATTGTTACCACTAGAGATGCATTAGTGTACACAGCTCAAGCTCCCTTAAATATACAGCCCTCAAGGTACGATGGCTATACTGATACTATAGGAAATGCAAAAACAACTCTGGCTCTAGCGACCTGGCATTCCAGAAAAATTCCACAGAAAAATTCCACCATCAGATGCCCTGTATTTTGCATCACTTAGAATACCTCAGTTACCGGTGGGGTGCCTAACACCATTGGTGGACTCCTGCAGTTTCAAGCAAAACCAAAGACATTACCAATGAGGTAAGTGGACGTTACTGTCATGGTTCCATTACAGCTTCTTAGGAGCCTCAGTACGCTTCACAGCTACAACATTCCTTCTTAAAGCTACCAAGGGTCTCAGTGAGTCACCAGGAGAATCAATCCAAAATATCCTCTCACTGGGGTTCATACCAAGACTCTTGTCCGAAAACAGTGCCAGTACTGTCCCTGCTGGCAGCAGCCATGCTTCTCTACTTGGCATTCTTGAATATCCAGCTTGTTATCTGTTTCCTTGATTCTTCCATCTTACTTCAAATCTCATCGGAAAAGACATTCTTTCTTGGCTTGCTTGTACTTCCAGTATACTCACCCCTCTACCATGACACTATCACACGGCACTACGTAATTTATGAGTTGCATTCTGCCACAAGCAGAACTGTACGTTACTCTCACTGAGGTGACTTGGAGGCAGGCAAATATAACTGAAGGCAAATTCTGACCCTCTTTTCATAATGTCTGGAGATAGAGCTTATGCAATGGATGCCAGCATACCTGTATTTTATTGAATAGTCCTGTTTAATTCAAAGTTTCAGATAGAATTGCAGTATAAGAGTGGACGTATATTTTTTTGTTTACAACATACATTATGGATGTCAGTCCAGATGCTAAATTTAGAGGCTTCTCTGTTCAGTGGAGTTAAAGAGAAGGGTGGATACCACGCAAACATGGTGAAACTAAGCTTCTTCCTCAGGCACCCAGCCCTGGCTGGGCTTCATGGCAGAGCTGCTCAGGGGCACTTAAGTGACCTGTCCTGAATATGGAGGATTCTACTTGCAGTGCAGAGCTTTTCTTGAATAATTTATTGTGCTTCTCAGCTATAAAGTACTTTTTAGGTATAAAATAAATAGATCTCTTGCAAGAAGATAAATTAAAGACCTATACCTTCTAACCTATCAATAATTTTCCTTCCTAGAAAAAGGACAGAAAAGGATAATATGGCTTTATGCCATCTAAGGAATTTTCTCTATCTGGAGGCAGATCTCTGGTTACTTAATTGCTTAAAAAGGGATGAACTGGGCCAGAACTGTGGCACAGGTGTATATTCTAAACCGTTTGTTCTCTACTGAACTACAATCATTGAATTGCTCAGGTTGGAAAAGACCTTAAAGATCATCAAGTCCAACCAAGACCTAACCATGCTACCCTAACTCTAACAACCCACTGCTAAATCATGTCTCTGAGCACCACATCCAAACGGTTTTTAAACACATCCAGGTATGGTGACTCAACCACCTCCCTGGGGAGCCTATTCCAGTACTTACCAGCCTTTTTGGTAAAGAAGTTTTTCCTGATATCCAACCTAAACCTCTCCTGGTGCAACTTGAGGCCATTTCCCCTTGTCCTGTCACCTGTCACCAGGGAGAAGAGACCAACCCTGCTCTTGCTGTAATCTCATTTCAGGTATTGGAAGAGAGCAATAACATCTCCCCTCAGCCTCCTTTTCCCCAGACTAAACAGCCCCAGTTCCTTCAGTCGCTCCTTATAGGGCATATTCTCCAATCCCTTCACAAGCCTTGTTGCCCTTCTTTGGACCTGCGCCAGTACCTCAGTGTCTCTTCTGTACTGAGGTGCCCAAAACTGAACACAGTACTCAAGGTGAGGCCTCACCAGTTCCAAGTACATGGGCAGGAAGACTTCCCTAGTCCCGCTCATCACACCATTCCTGACACAAGCCAGGATGCCATTGGCCTTCTTGGCCACCTGGGCACACTGCTGGCTTATATTCAGCCAACTGCCCATCAGCACACCAAAGTCCCTTTCCATCAGGCAGCTTTCCAGCCACTCCTCCCCAAGCCTGTAGGGTTGCCTGGGTTGTTGTGACCAAAATGCAGAACCCAGAACTTGGTGCTACTGAAACTCATACAGTTTACCTTGGCCCATCGATCCAGTCTATCCAAGACCCTCTGTAGTGCCTTTCTCCCCTCTGGCAGATCAACTCTCCTTCACAGCTTGGTGTGGTTGGCAAACCTACTGAGGGTGCACTCAGCCCCCTTGTCAAGATCATTAATAAAGATGTTAAACAGAAGCAGCCCCAGTACCGAGCCCTGGGGGACACTGCTCATGACTGTGTGCCAACTGGATTTAACTCCACTGACCACAACTCTTTGGGCTCAGCCATCCAGCCAGTGTTTCACCCAGCGGAGCGTACGCCTATCCAAACCGTGGGCAGCCAGCTTCTCCATGAGGAGTACTTCACACTACCGCTGTAATTCAAACCAGTTGGCTCTATTTGCAACCAAAGCCTGGGGTTTTATTTCTGATGTAAATAAGCAGGCTGCATTTAAACAAAACCAACTGATATTTCCAGATAAAGTAACTCAGTCTCCGCAATTCTGCAGCATATTTAAGTAAATATTCACAGATATACAATTTTTTTTTTTCTTCAGAACTTACTTTGTAAACTGGATTAAACCACCATCTGCTATGAAGCCAATGATCTAATTTAATTTATTCTTATCTACCTTCTGTGTAAGCACAGCTTGTCAACTCCTCTGCTACACGTTTGGCAGAATATGAATAGGAGCCTTGGCTGCAGTGCAAAACAGACTCTCCGTAGTGAAGAGATGTCAGAAAAGTCCTGTGCAATAAGTACTTATCAGTCCCCAAGACAAACTTCATAGGACAAAAATCCTGCATACGTGAAGTCTCTCCAAATTGCTGACCTCCACTAAAGGCTTTTGTTTAGCTTTCTGCTCTGTTTCCAGTTATTCTGGAAAATCTCAGTAGATCATCCCCCTGAAGCCTAGTCTTCTGAAGAGCTGTAGTAGAACGCATCTCAGCAGCTGACTACTCTTTCTGCACCTGCTCTGACTGAGTGCCAGAAAAGTACTTATTTTCTGTAACTACGAGCAAGTTCTGCTTATAAAACTGGATTTCACTGTGGCATGAAGCCACATGGTGCATCATTTCTCCAACTGCAGCTGGGCACTGTAAAGGTGGATTGATTTGAAAATACCTGAATACAAATAAGAGTCAGAATGAGGGTTCTGATATTCTGGCCTACATAAGGGGAGTTCTTTTGCAAGTTCATTTTGTAAATAAAATGCTAGTGTCGTTCTGCTCTAAACAAATTTGAAAATTTGAGACCGCTAATATCATTTCGAACCAAAGAAATATCATTTCAGGAGGTGAGGATTTTTCCACACAATTGCTCTATCTGTCCTAACTCTCAGGCATTCTCCTCATTCTCGAGCAGCCTTCTCTTTATCCACAACATATTTTTATACCTGAGAACAAGTACACCCTCCCTCTCCCGCAATCCTCCCACTCAGAGATATAATGACCATCCTGGTTTCACTTTTCATTACTAAACCATCCATTAGGCTTAGGAACAAACAAAACCTAATCTTAGACAATAGCACAATGCTGTCAGGCTTCCTCCTCTGTGTACTTGAAGATTTGTGACAATATCAAGCTCATCAGCAGGACGGAGGCTCAGAGAGAGCAGAGGCCATGGTTTCCAGCTGCAAAACCCTGATGGACCTGTCTCAGTCAGAGTAATCTCACCGATAAGTTCAGCAGCATTACAAAGTTGCACATCTGCATCATGGCTTTTACTCAGACCTGAAGCATCCAGCAGCGTGCACAATACCATGGCACGCTTCAGTGTAAAATCAGCACATTAGCCCCTTGAGCCTTTCCTGCATAATTTCTAGCCCTCAACATTAAGGATTTCTATCTTTCCCACTCATTTATGTTGCATAAAGTTACTCAACCAATATTATTAATTGAGATACGTACATGCTCAAAATTTGGTCTAGCTTTTCCCAGTCCTAAAGCCATCACTCTGCCTTGTACAGTGCAAGAAGTGGTAGGAAACAACAACAAACACAGAGGTTTTAATTTCCTCAACCTCTGTATGAATATAATTTAAGACCCAACACACATCTTTAGTGCATACTCAGAGATAATATCATGAGGAATAGGGACAACCTCATATTCATACTTGAGAATTCATTTGTATATAAAATAGTCATTTTGAAGTCAGGGATGGTTACATCTAAGAACATGGGATCCAATTTTCAGAGGCACAGAACATTTGCATCTCCTGCTGAAATCAATGGGAACCGTAGGAGTTCAGCACCTTTAATCAATAGGACTAGTGATTTGCAAGTCCAAATCATCTGCTGATAAAAATGGAAGGTATCATGGAAGAAAATTCCTATTTAATAATGGGCTAAAAATAACTGACTAGATGATCAGTCACATCATAAATATTGTATTGTCTTAAAAAAAAAAAAAAGGCAGGGTATTGAAAACTACAGAAAAATAGTGCTATTTTTGTGTAGTACAGAAAAATAGTGCTATTGTTAAATAGTGCTGTTATTCTATGTCTTGCATTTGCCTTGTATGCTCTTAAATTTTGCTTGTTTTTCTTCTTTAATTAATGATGGCTGCTTAAGCTTTTATTACAATGAGACTGAAAAAAGAGGGTATTTAGTACATCACCCCAAAAAGGTAACATACTTTATATGTTTATACCAACACAGACCAATAGTTGAACAGAGGGACTATTAACTGCATTGAATCACACAGAGATGGTCTCATCTTTCATTTGATTATTAGGAATCTATTTCTAGTCTTTGGCCACCAATACATGCACAGAGTTTGCTAGCTCTCATCTTACTTACCAGATCTGAAAGCTACTTGAAAAGTATTTACCAATGCTATTCAAGAAAACTCGGTTTTCTTTCCCACCCCTTCACAAAGCACTACCTGCAGAAGTACCCGAGCCCACACTAGTGACATGCATCCAGCTCTGCTGATTTAAACAGCTGATGGCAGAGAAATTGGCATGAGTGCACTGACGTTGTCAACATATATGAAATTACAGGAGAAAAAATTAAAGCGCAATGCTTTAAAACCTTAATTCAGTAGAATATAATTCAAGACATTTACAGAGACCAAATAGTGCTGCATGAAATGAACTTTTTTTTTCAGCAACTACTAATAAAAAACTTATTTACAGAAATTACTCCTGCTGAAGTGACAATGTTTTTCACTTGATGTACTAAATATTCTGCTTAAATTTTTTCAATAATCAGTTGTTGCACAACCGTTTATGGGGTTCTATACATAATTTTCTTACTGTCCATGTGGCAGCCAGATTTATTTTTGCAAGGACCAAACAATAAGAACGCTGATTTATAGGGCACCAATGGCAACAGAAAGATTGTTTTTCCAAACTGACTGCAACTTCAAAAGAGAGGAAACGCAGAAGAAGTATTTGTTCTCAGGAGAAAGCTTCTCTTTTGAGTCTCACTGATAATGGGGAAAGGTTGAAAAATAGAGAAAAAGTATTATTTTGATACTTCATCTTTTGACTGGAAAGAAATCAGAGCTCAGAACATGTTGGTCTGCACAGGTCTCAGTTCTTCACAACTACAAGAGCTGCTTGCAGATTTTTAGTCTGGAAGAAGCTCTGGATTTTCCAGGACTTTGTTAACATTCCAACTTGAGGCTGAGATCTGAGTTTGGTTTTGATAGTAACATGTAGCTCTAGCACCTAATGGCAGTATTGGAGAAAGCACATTTAAGTTCATAAGGGGAAGAAAAATCTTAATCTTAGATTTTGATCTACATTAAATTGGCTTGAAATTGCAGATCATTATAGTTTAGTGCAGATCATACCATAAAACATAATGTTGAAAATAAATTTGCCTTACTCTTCCAGTACCAACCAGGGAGTTGATCCCAGGTACATCTGACCCCGGGTTTACTATGAGTTCTGCTGTACAATTTGGCCCCAAAAGTCTGTAGCCATTGCTCAGCGCTAACTCCCTCTGACTTGAAGGAAATCCTTCTGGAGCAGGGATTCAGGGAGCCAACCCAGCTTCAAGTACGGTGAGCAAAGAGAAGGTATCCACTGCAGTGAATTTTAACCTCACAAAACATGCTGTCTGATTCCATATACTCACCTACTCTCATATAAAACACTCACATTTAAATTCTTAACATGGAATGCAAAATATGAAACCCTACATAGCAACTGAACTTTGAAAACAGTTTGTATCCATCATACCTAATCAAATGAAAAGAATTAAGGACAGATCATGAACACATTTAAATGTACCAACCAGAAATGGGCAGCAGAATATTAATTTGGAATAAACAAGCTAACATCCAAATTTACAGGAAAAACTCATGCAACTAAAAAAAAAAAATAAAAAATTCTGGTGAAAATAAGAGCAAATAATTGCATTTCAGAAAATCTTTTAAGTGAGAATTTCTGGTTCAGAGAATTTCTGGTCCTCCAGGCTGCAAAATGTAGAAAGTGGGGTTCCTGTTGTAAATATGACACAGTTTTTTAACCTTAATTCCAATTCAGGTTTTCCTAATTACATTTTTATGTCTAAAATATAACTAGAAATACCAATAATTTATATGCAATTCAAAGGTACATTAATTTTACCCAGTTCTGCCTAACTCAAGAAAACACGTTATACTTTTATGTTACAAAGTTAAGAGAAAGACAGACACTTCTACAGACAGTTCATATGGAGTCTTTAACATCCTAGTGATATTGAGCACTTACAGCCTTCTCAGGCTAATGACTTTCAGCAGAACATCTCAAGAACGTTAAAAACTGTTCAGTGGCAGAGACTGAAATCTAAGCAGGGATGAAACACAGAGTGCTTCAGATAAAACAGAAGCAGTGTCGGTGAGATATATACATAGCAAGCAGATGAAGCTGCGAAAATTATACAGCCAGTCCTAACCGAGGGCATATGTTCACCAGCTGTTATGTAAATCTGCAATTAATGTAGCTTACTAGATCCTCAGGTGCTTTCAAATAATCATACACCAGAAACAATCAAATCTGCTTTCCCATCTGCATTAGATCAGGATGTCAGAAAAAAACCCCGTCCTGATGAGCAGCTCACCGAGAACAACAAGAACTTTGTCACTATGGGACAAAAGATACAGTGGGAAATGGAAGTGACTGGAATTTTCATCATCATCATTTTCATCATGGAGACGCTTACGGAGGGAATGCAGAAAACTGATAGCTGCTTTTCTGCATGGAGCTGTTTCTCAGTATCTGTACCACTTTTACCAAGTATCAGCTTCTTGGTAAACTCAGAACTGTTTCCACTCACATGATAAAATGGCAGGGATGCTCTGGCTTCTGCTCACCTTGAACCTTTTATGATATTTTCAATTCAGAAATATAATTTTCAATTATAATTGGTGCTCCGCTAAAATGCCATACAGAAAAGAAAACATTTCTCTCTCATGTATGATTTTAATCACACTGACTCCAAGCCCACCTTCAAAAAATAAAAAAGGAGTTTCTAGCTACGGGGATAACTGCTGCCAATCTATCATGCCAACAAAATTGCAAAGTTAGTTACTTACCAAAAATGAGTTTGAAATTAAGTAAGTGTACTGCAATCTATGTCACATTTTTCTCAAACAAATTCAATGCAGACAAAAATATACTGTAGAAAATATGTAGAAATTATGGCTTAAAACACTGCATCATTTTAGAGCTAGTTGCAAGGTTAGTCAATGAAACAAGTATTAAGGGGAAAATAGGAAAGATTTAAACAGATCAGATTGAAGAAATGAAATACAGTAGCAAACCAGAATTCTGTTTAGAGTTACAGATACCTGTTCAGAACAAACATTTAAGAATAACAATGCTGTAAGCTTTTATATGAAAATCAGATGTTTAATTTAAGAAAAATATCACAGCAATTAAAATCAGTAGGAGTCCTCTGTTGGTACAAATATGTCATCCTGGATAGTATTTCTTCCTGTATTAGGCAGTATTGAGGTTAACAATGCAGTAAGTTAACAATAATTCTGTGTTCAACCTCTGGCCAACCTGGCATTTTGCTTGCCAGAATTCACAAAGCATCCCATGGCAAACATTATTAGTAAAACACAGTTTGTATCAAGGTAAAAGCAAGCATGATAGCAGAGCAGAAAAGATAACTCAGCATAGAAAAGAAAGAGAGGCTTACCGATAACATAGGCCAGCAACAACGCCAGCGTAACTGTAATGGCAGTAGCACTCAGAGCAGTGCACTTCCAGTTGCAACACCTGTAAGGTTTGCTAAAAGTGAAGGCAGGTCTAGAAAAGGTATTTCTAGGAAGAGGCCTAGGAGGTGGAGAGTAAACAGTATTGGATGTTAAAGGATAGTTCTGACTGGCTGCACTGAAGATTGCTGAAGACCCCGATCCATGTTTAAATAGGAAATGCCTACAAAAAGAAGACAAAGAACCACATTGTAAAAACCAGTTTGTGCTGCAAGGAGCAAAAGGCACTATTAAGCATTGCATGATAAATAGTGCATACGTCTACAGAAAATACAAAAATCAGGAAAAGGTATATTTGAGCATTCTCTGTTCTAGAAGTATGTATGACTTTTTAACAAAACAGAAAGATTTCCGGCAGCTTTTCAACAAAAACAAGATGAATACCTCCTAAACTGCCAGCCTAGGAGCACAGAGCAGTGCAGGGATGGGGCAGCCTGAGGTGTCAGCCCCACACCTTCAGCACAGCCATGCTGGGATGGGGACTTGGCCTGCAGCACCTGCTCTGCCTGCAGACACATAAACAGCTGTGCTCGTCTCCCCGAGAGCAGGCAGAAAGGGAAAAGCCACCCCCACTTTGAGTATTTGCTTTTATTGTGGATTCTCTCCAGAATACAGTCATAAAAAAAAAATAAAAAATAAAAAAGGAAAGAAATAAGAGTCTACTTAGTAGAAAATCAGAAGTACAATACATTTTGAAAGTCTTTCGTCTGTAAGTACAATTTCTCTAGTATTCTTAACCGAGCTGTTCTGAGAGCAGTTTTTCATCAAACATTTTTGCTTATTATGGCGACTCTCATCATGCTAAGAAAGAATTCATTTGGAGACCAATTTCAGAGAAGGCTGGAGGACTGATTGACTTCAAGACAAAATAGTGAGCATCTACATTAGCACAAAGAACAAGGTACAGAAATGGGCTGCGCAGCATGGAGGCTGGTACAGAAATACAGAGTGGTTTCCTGTAGGAAGGTGGATGGCATTCAGGGCTGGCAAGTGCTCTCTGAGAGGATTAGGAAAGAGTGTTTAATTTATTTGAAACAATAACTCAGAGTGCTGCGCACTCTGAAAATGTGGCAGAAAGAGACAAAATCAGGACTGATCACACCAAATATTCCTTGAAAACACAAGTATTCTTTGGTCTTCCATTCCTTATGTGAGTGATTAAACTTCTTGAGTGCACTCTTTTCTGACAAGAGGCACATCCAGGTCTCCTGCCATTCCCTAAGCTGCTTTGGATGTGTGTTATCCCAGCTCTCTGTCCCAAGCAGAGGTGAGAAGTGAAGAGATGGTGACACGATACAGCTGGCATAACAAGGACTGCCCCTGAAGTGCTGCTTCAGCCTGGGTCTCTGTAGCCCTTCTGTATTACTGGGTACTGTGACCTGTGTGTGACGGAATGGAAGGACTGGCACTGGGCACTGGGATGTCTGCAAGGCAGAAGCCCCAGACACACCTCTCAGCTGGAAAGAGTTGGCCAGCACTGGACTGGTCCAGAGTCTGTCCACTGCTACATTCACAGTGTGAAGTACATGGGATCAAACACTCAAGAGTATGAAACACTATTATAGTGTGACATTTGACTTCAAGAATATTGTAAATACATGTTCCTGAAAAGGTAATTGCTAAAAAGGTGTAGTGAGTACGATATTATGTATTTCCATTATAACATTTTAAAATAAAGGTTATGATTCTCCAAAATGCCAATTTATAGAAAACAAAAAGAGCAGTCTTTTTTTTTTTTTTTTTTTTCTTTACCAGAGCAGTTGCATCTGGTAAAAAGCCCGTTGTTCAGGCAATTGCATAAAAAAAGAAAGTAAACAAGGATAGTGGCTAACTTGCACTCACAGTGCCTGTATGTCAGGATTCCCATAATGAACCACAAGAAGGAAATTCTGTGTTACACTGAGTACCAGTTATTCTTTGCTTCATACTTCTTGCACAAGCAAGCATCACTCAGCCAACAAAAGGACAACTGAACTTCATGGAGCACGGCATCCAGAAGTTATACAAGGCTAATTCTAATTTCCGTTCTTTTCTGTAGTTGTAGATACATATTCTATGGCTCTTATTTGGTAGATGGTAATGCTCTGAACATGGTAATGCTATCTATATTGGGTATTTGAGTTCAAAAACTCTAAATTCAAATATTGGAACATAATAAATCCCAAGAAATAGCACCACTGTCTGCAGGACTATGCAATTCTGTTTTGCTCCTATCACACCATCAGAATACAGTTGGTTATTCTGGTTTCACTGCTTCGTTGTCACACATGAAAGCTTTTGCAAGTACATGAGGTCTTACTTTTAGTCAGCACTTACAAGATACGTAATCACTTGGACTTGTAGTGGACAAGGACATTGCAGCAAAATTCAAAGTTCCTAGTGATATTCTAGGGAACTGACTCATCATATGAAGTAAAAAATGTGTTATTATACCATGCACATACATGTATAATACATACACATATGTACATAACAACATATACACATATAGATTACATATATTAATCAGTTAATAGTAATGTAATTGCCTTACATTATTAAGAAATAACCTAAGGAAATCTACTTGTTTGATATTTTTTCCTTCAATTTTTTGGGAAATTACTGCAAAATGGTCTGATATTGGCAGCGCTGATTGACCTTTAAGGTGCACAGCCGAAAGGTATCAGAGGTAAAGGCAAGAAAATGCTGAATCAGAAGTTATGAAGTTATTATTACTCCTCTAATAGACTTGCAATCAATAGGCAAAAACCATTTTCATTCTTTTGCACAAGGATTTAGAATTTGGCTTCATAACCTAATGGTAAAATACTGGTGTGCAGATGGGTTTCTTCAATAGCAGAAGAGCAGACAGATGCTGGATCCAGCTCATACCCTTGTAGGCAGATGACTACAGTGACATAGAGGAGCATTTACATAGCTCTAACTTGTTCAAATAAGACTGAGATTATGGTGAAAAGTGAGCTACCAGTGAAATACTGTTGAGAAAAATGTTAAAAATCACAATTGTTTATGCATTTCTTTTTTTGAGAGAGATTTTATCGAGTGCCCAAAGACACTTTGACAGAATTTGTGCACTGGTGGCACAAAGACAAATTTCCAAAGCTAGACTGCAACTATGTTCTCATAAGCTCAGATGACTCCTCGTCTGTCTAAGCACATTGCTGCTCCCAAAGGTTGTTAAGACACGCTAAACTGTTGCTATCAATTTCATAAAATCAGGCTCCCTCTGAGGAGCAAAATAATAAAAACTGCAGTTCAAAAGTTTATATGTGACTGCAGCCTGGCACGTGCTTTAATATTCGATCAAAGAGAAAAGCTAAAGCTTTTTATTTATTTACTTATTTTAACTTGACTGAAAACAAAAAATATCAGAGAATTTAAAGAACATATTATAGAATCACTTGTTTTAAGTGGAGAAGTTCTAAAGCATTCACAAAAACATCAAAAACTTCCAAAACCAAGAAGATAATATTCTCATAAGAAGAGAAATATAAGACATAATCTGCACCGACCCAAAGAAGTAAAGTCACTTCACAATCACCATGCCTGTTCACCTGTCTGCCCACTTGCTCATCTCTCCAAATGTAAAGCATCCAATCCTTGAACTCTTTCAATCAAAAGTAACAGGAAGAAAAAGATTCTATCAAACTCATAAACGTCAGCAACTTGACCTGGAGCCAAAGTCCCAACTGTCTGCAAACTCAGTTCTTTGCTGCTGCGGTTCCCAAAGCAGGACAGGCAGCAGCTGATAACAGCTGGAGCCGAACTGCTGCTTTGACATGTGTAGGAGAGAGGGGGAGTAATGGAAGGGAGCTACAGGGTAGCTCAGGTGACACGCTGCAAGCAATGCAGCTTCTCAGTCCTGATGCTCACAGGACAGCCTGCTTTCTGGTAGGAAACATCATCTAAGTCCTCTTGTTAAACCTTAAGCAGAATGGCATAGAACTCTAGAGCGCAGCTCATAGAAAAATGACGAATTCTCAGCTAGGAGAATGTTAGAGAATGGAAGTTTATTTATGTCTTTACACTGTTCTCTATCTGGATGTTTTGTTATGTATTATTTATTTCGAGCTTCTTACCTGGTAATGCGAGTCCTCCAAGAGCTACGCATGAAGCAATATCCCACATGAATTCATGGGGTGGTAATGCTATTGCATAAAGTAGATTAATCCCACACAGAATTCCTTAATTAAATTCTGAGAAAATATTTTTATACCCCAGTACTGTAGTGATGTCCCTAAACTGCATCAAGGGCTTGATGCCACTTCTCTAAGTTCTATGCATTTGTCCTATCCCTAGCACTTCTGAGCCTAGAAATTCACCTTCATTTGTACCTGTAACATTCTTTCTTTCATTTTCATTAACAATTACATTTGCAAGAGAAGAAATGAAGAACAAATACAGATTTGAAAAGCTGTGGGAGTCGAGAAAAACAAAAATGCAAGAAATCTTGCAATGCCTTGGCCAAAAAATCAGTCTGCTTTTTCCTGATTAAACTGAATAGATACACATTTGTACCTGTATGCATAACATATTAAAGAAACAGTTATGAAAAGCATATTAAATTGCTGCATAACTAAGTGGTAGGAAAGCTAAGTCATCTTCAGTTGGATCATGTAAATTTTTTCAACATCTTTTTGACTATGTTCTATAGCCGTATTCAGTTATACTATATATATATATATATATATATATATATATATAATACCTCTGTATCAATGCTTAAGGAGGCAAATGCAGTACCTTTGATTTAGATGCCAGCAATGCAAGGGGAATTTTTCGGAGGCATAGCTGCTGATACATAACTGAAATTCTGATTTTTGCCGAAATGAAAAACTGTGTGAAGTTGGTATCAAAAGGGATTTGGAGCTGAAACAGTTGCCCCTTTACTTTGGCAAATACCAGACAAACCCATTACTACCTGACTCTTCTAGAAAAGTATTTCCTGTGGCACTGCAAAGAAGCAGAAACTTGCTCTGTACTCATTTTCTATCTGTTCCATTCCACACCAGAAATGGGAGAGGAAAAAAAAAAGGAAACTTCTAAACTTATATGATGATCAGAATATGAACATCTGTTTGTAAATCATTCCTTTATTTCCCATATTTAGCTAACAGTTTAGTATAAAGATGTGACAGCTATGCTAAGGGAAGTATATAGTGTAAAAACAACACATTTACTTAACACAGAAAGATACACTAATCATCCTGGCTTCTTTAAAATCAACCCAGCAAAACAGCATGGGAATTATATGATATGACATACAGATAAAATCTGACCCATAATTTTATCTGGTGCAATGCTATGCCTGTTTTATGTTTCTGTGTACAAGAACTGTAGGAGAAACAAAGTTCCTGGGTCAAAGAAGAGGGAAATTGCCATGAACAGTTTTTATCTAATTTACTTTATCATTCTATTTTTATGTGTATAATTGAAATACTTTTAAATCCCAGTGGGACAGAAGAGATTTGTCTTTGGGAGTACAACTGCTTTGTTAAAATTTCCTCTTTGAGCAGGGGTTGGTTTTTAATCATTTGTGTAGAGTTGTTTCCCTTTATTCACCACTGTTTAGTTTACCCAGTGCTTGAAAACCTTGCCCTGTGACTCTGGATGCAAAACGACGTAAAGTCTGTGTCCCTTACTTAGCACTTCAGTACGGCACAACAACAGAAGTGACACGGTGCTGACTCACTTGCCTGTTGTTGCTGTAGGCGAGTCAGCTCTTCAAAATGTGTGATGAGACTTTGAAGTCCCTGGCAGAAATCTGGGACAATAATTATATAAATACAGGATTTATAAATACATATTTGCATATTTTCTGTAAAGAATAGTATGTAATATTTGCAGAGTACTTTGAAACCATGAAGTGAGAAGGATAAATATATTAATATTGTATTTTTTTTTTCCCCTTATAACCTGTGGTTAAAAGTATGACTCAGACCAAAAGAAAAGAACATGAGGTAACTAAAGCAGACAGGCACCCATGCTTCTCTTTGCCATGAATTTCCTCCTATGAGCATTCATGAACATTTCACCTGAATTTAATACTACATCTGAGTCTATGTTCAAATATGTGTATGGTCAAAAGCCAAGATGTAAATCTACAGTGACAAATGATACTATCAGCACTTCTTACTTGATGAGATGTGTATCATATTTCCTATGGTAACCGCTATCTAGTTATCCAAAACAGATTTCCTAGAAGTAGCAAGCCAGGGAATAGATACACATTTCAGGGCAACAACATTCCACATATCTGTGTTTCTTTCACAAATAAAATGATAGGCTGTTCTGTAGATCTGTGACTCTTTCTGCTCTCCAAATCAGCTTAGACCTGTTGTATTAATCTGGAATTCTTTTTCTCCTTCCAGATTTATACTCTAGTCCCTTTCTGCTTTTATAAATGAAAATACTACGTTTTATAGAAAGATAACAGGTGCTCTTGCTTATTGGTGGCCATAAAATAACAATGCATCTTTACTTTTATTTATTACTTTATATAATCTTCCATTATTCAAAATAATGAGCACAGACTATATGCAGCATGACAGCCCAAGTTACTACATTAAGGCAGCATAAAACCACTTACACATACATATACAATCACACTGTTCCAGGGAAATCTACACCATAGCTTTTCCCAAATAAACATTACAGGAGAGTACATGAGCAATTGCCTCATTGACTAAAGTGACTGGATCTCAAATTTTTCAAAAGAAGGACCCTCAAGTGCCATAGCTGCTGACATTAAAATTGTAATTCATTGTAGTTGACAAATGTTTACATTTTTATTTCTGTAAAGAATGGTTTCATTCGTGCATTATTAAAGTTAAGGTCATATTTACAGCTTTTATTTTAAGTTCATTGTCATATTTACTCTTTTCAATTCGTCTTTTACAGTTCAGAAGTCTTAAATTTTTTTTAGATCTTCTACATGGTAAAAACACACGGGAGTTGGACTGGATTTAAACCCCTTGCCACGTGTTGGTTTTTAATATGATCAGTCTCTTGACTGGTTAGATTTATTGTTTAATTAAGTAGAAAATGACAAATTACAAGAGAAATGTCAAAACAGCAAATACCAAAGAATGTTGGAAGGATCATAAATGAAGCCCCCTGCATATATATTTTTGGAATAACCACGAGGACGGTCATTTAACCTAGGGGAAGGCTCCATTCACAAACAGGTTCCTAATGAATTGCACTGCTCAAATAATAATTGTCTCACTGCTTGGTGGTTTATGATCACCAATACCTGCGTGCTTCGGGAGCTATGAAAGCCATTCTGTTCACTACGGAAAACCTGAACTGGGAAACAAAGAAGGCACAGAATTATTTTCTATATCTCCTCACTGTGGGCTGGATTCATAGGATGCTCAAACAAGATCAAGGAGAAATAACAAATTTTCAAGAGCTCACTCTGAAATGTTCATTTGTGTATTCCTATATATGCATTTTTTCTGTAATTATTTCTGATTTTAGCATTACTACAGCCTAAACAGAAAGTGAGTATGTACAGGTTTCTGCGATTGGAAAGGCTATCAATGTATTTTGAAGAGCATGAATAATTATGAGTTTGATTAAAAAAGAACAAGGTAAAACCATAACACCGGATGTCTCCCTTGCTAAGTGATAGTTGCTAAGATCTCCCCTACTCTACAATGCATCACAAACAAGATGACCTTTTTAGGAACCCAGAGCCTTAAACATGCACCACAGATAAATAAATAAATTAAAAAAGAATGATACCATCTACACGAGGAGCTCAACAAACTTAAACTCTGAAACTCTCAAAATGCCTATGTTTAGAGTCACAACCAAACTTTAGGGCTCTGAAATACTGCTGAATAGTAAGGCAAAATCACAACTGCCTTGAACCCCAAATACTTCTCCTATTATTCTAGTATTTCCAAGTTTTATATAAATTAATGATAATTGAATCTCAGGTTCATGGTCTGGTACCTTACTGTCCCTTTAGAGGAGCTATTACCGTGGTGATAAGATTGCTTAAATTAAGCTGTCTTTTTCACAGTGCTTGGCTCATTGCCAGTGCATTGAAGGGAGATTTCAGTCCATTCAGCACAGCATTAACCTTACTGCCAACACTGCTAAATGGGTTATAGGAACTAGAAAAAAATTTGATTTAAAAAAGGAATGGGACAAGCAAATATGTAAAACACTAATGCACAATACAGGAGTAAAAATGAACACACTGAAATACAATTAAAATGAAGTATTTTTTGATATGTAGACAGAAAGTAATTCAAATGCTTAGGTAATCTCAATGTAAAACTTCACTCAAAATAAGCCTGTTTATCTATGGGGGGTCTGTAACATGCTATAGGGAGCATCAGGAGTACTGTAAGCTAATAACACATATTTGATGTGAACTGTTTTCTTCTTATTTTGGAATTTAACTGAACTAAAAATAAAAAAAAGAAAAGAAAGAATGGAAAAATGAGAGATTTATGAAAACAAACACTGAGCCAACTAATGGAGCATGGATAAAATGAAAAACACTCCTTTGAATTGTCAGGATTTAATACATATTCCATAAAAAGCAGTAAGCTATGTTCAGATGGGGCTGTCAGAGATGATGACAATGTAAATCATAAGATTTGAAACATTAGAGCAAAGTATCTATGAAACTTGCAAAAAACAATTATTTCAGTGGAAAGGAAGAGAACAGGCAATAGGTTGTGAGTACTTATTCTGGGGGAATAGAAGAAATCAATTTATCTAAGAGCCCAATAACATTATCCTGAAGAATAGAATCAATATTTCCTGTGTTTTCATGTGGCGCGAAAAGTCTTTCCAGTCTTTTTCTTGTAAAACAAATTAGTTTTCTGTGTGACAGAATGAAATCACTGCATGTTCATAACACATTTTAATAATGAATAAGTTGTTTTTCCAGTTGTGTGCATGCATATAGGCAGAGTCTGCATGTGCATTTGAGGACTGCACAATGGTCAGTCGGCACAGAGAGCTGCTACGTCTTCTGCAGCTACGGTACAGTTTTTCTCCAATTTCTTCATCCTCAGCTACTCTATGACTTGTACCCGGAAGATTTAAGGCCTTCCTAATTCCTGCCTTCACTTGGGTTGCTTAGAGTCAGATCCACCAGGAGGGCAGAGAACTTGGCAGTGGCAGAACTCTGGACTGTTCTTGGCTTTGCCGAAGGCTGGTGTAAGCCTGCGAAAGCCATTGCCCTTCTCCTTTCAAAACAGTTAGGCCAGTAAGCTGGGTGCTGCCAAGAATGTTTTGTGGATCAGCCCACAAAACTGAGTTTCAAATTGCCCTTTTAAATAAAAAATATAGCCAAGTTTTAGTCTACAAAAAGCCTCTTTGAATGCATATCACAGTAAATGTCATTACGAGAGACTCTTCCAGCCTGAAGTAGGTTTCAAAGACCAACTGCATAAAAATACATCACTAATCATAGAGTCAAAGAATAATAGAATGGCTTGGGTTGGAAGGGACCCCAAGGATCATCAAGTTCCAACCCCACTGCCACAGGCAGCGCCACCACTGGCACTAGACCAGGCTGCCCAGTGCCCCAACCAACTTTGTTTTGAACACCTCCAAGGGTGGAGCATCCACAGCCTCTCTGGGCAGCCTGTTTCAGCACCTCACCACCCTTTGTAAAGAACTTTCTCCTGGCATCCAATCTTAACCTTCCCTCCTTGAGCTTAAAACCATTGCCCCTTGTCCTGTCACTATCTATCTGAGTAAACAGCTGATTACCCTCCGATTTATAATCCTCTTTTAAATACTGGAAGGCTGAAATGAGGTCTCCTTGCAGCCTTCTCTTTTCCAGGCTGAACAAGCCTCATCAGAGTACGTTAAACATTTTCAGAACTACATTATTTTCTTTTCCATAAATATGACACGTTATGAGCAGCCTCATAAACTTGCCTCATTTCTGAGTATGCAGAATGAACAGGATTTGGAGTCACATGATTAGTTTTAGGGAATCTTTTTCTGTCTAAAAAGCCTCTAATACTATGTGGCTGTAGCTAAACCATGCAAACACATGTGCTGTTTATGGATTAACAGGAGATATGGTTGAATAGAAAAGCTGAATATGTGCATTCTGATTTCCGCCCAGTTATTACAGCAGGGAATAAATTACTGCCACTAAATCTTCTTTTTGATTGCAAATGTTCCAAATTAGAAAAAAAAAAATCTACTTAGATGTATTAGTATGCACATATTAGGTAGATTTTGTACTATTAAAGACTTAGCACAGAAATACAGCTGCCGTTGACATTCTGCCCTTTATTTTACAGGATTATTTTTAATGGACAGATAAACATCAATACAGGAGGAAGGCAAGAGAATCCAGATATTAGGCCAATGTTTTTATTCAATTCTAGCTGAATCACTCCCTGTTAAAGACAGGAAAAAATAAGCTGCTATCCTTTCTTTTTCTCTAAAGCTGTGCTGTGTACTACAGTCTTCTGAGAAGCAGTGACCATATATGTTCTTTATTACAGTGTTCCCCTACTGTATCACTTGTTCTCACACAAACTGCAGATACATCTTGGTGAACAGTCTTGCAGACTCTCCTTTCAGATGCCTTTCAATCACTTTCAGGAGAGGCTGCAGCCAGCTAACAGGGTGCATAGAACAGCTGAAACAACTACTGAAACAGGAATGTGGGAAATTCCCAGAAGGAGTGAATTGCCGAAGGGTAGCCAGCAGTATGGATTCCAGTCTGATCCCTAGTCCACTGCACAGCCCTTTCATCAGTATCCAGTTAGAGATTTTAGCTGTAAGTAGGTAGCAAGAGATTACACTAGAAAATGCACCTTATGAGAAGTATGAAAGCTGTAAAAGGTAAAAAAAAAAAAAAAAAAAAAAAAAAAGGAAAAAAATAGAACAGAAGATTTAAAATGGCAAAGTACTTTCCCCAGCAAGGAGGTCTGAAGAGAAAATAGTGAACAGGGATGCAGAAAGGCTAATTAAGATCCATTTGAGTGTTGATTGAAGGAAACCAAAAGATACTCAATTGGCACAGAATGCCTAGGGAAAAACCTTTTGCATAGCAGAAGGTATGGACAGATAAGCTTGTTACATCACAAGAGACTGAGATTTATCTTTATAAAGATTATGTAAGCAGAAGCTCTGGTCCTAGCCATCTCTTGAATATTGATTGTTTTAAAGTGCATTTAAAAAGCAATGGAATTTTAATGATATTTACTGATGTATTAATATTTGAAACTTGTACTTTTTATTATCTTCAATGTATATTGTTTCACTATTATTCTTTATTGACTTTTTTTTTCCTGAACTTTTCTTGTTCAATAAGATAAATATATTCTCTTTTGACTCAAATTTAAATGACAAACTTCTATTTTGAAATTTGGATAAATGTAGTTAAGAAGGATTTTCAAATATAAGCATTTGAAAAATAACATTGTCTTTCTGATTCTATTTTGAAGAAACACACTGAGATGAGGGACTTGTTGAACTAAAATTTTCCTTATGTTCCCTTTTGGAGGAAAGCTTCCAACCTTTTTCATTATTTTTGTGATTTATCCTTAAGATAAATAAGGAAAGTTTGACTGTAAAATGAATCAATTTATTCCTCAATCCCAACTTAACAACCTTTCAGTGAAGAAAACTGAATTTAACACTTCTGATTAGCAGCAGTTAAGTGTTTAAGGATGTATACTAAAATTATATTATGTAATAAAATAAAAACTTATTTCTATAAAAGAAAAAATGCAGGTCTCAGTGATAATTGTGATAAAAGGCAACACACATTGGATATATGTGTATAAGCAAGAAAACACTTCTTTACATATTATTACCTTATATTCTCTTGATCAGATTAGTTGAATGTCAGAGATTCATCTATGTTTCACCAACTACCATTTTACAAGACCTAAAGGAAACCATAGTCTAAACTTCTTGGTGCTCTGCTCACAGTGTAGTGGAAAAAGATAGTAGAAAATCATGGGCTTGTGTTCTGTATCAAGTCAGCAAACACAGATTTGATGAAATCCAACAAATTAGGTAATACTTACCTGGAGCAAAAAAACGTATGATCAAAATGACAGAAGAAGCAGTTCATGTACTTCTGCAGGCAGAATGTTGAGTACTGATTCACAGGTTTGCTGGGTATGTATTTGCTTTCCATTATTTTCAGAATACATTATTTATGTAAATTGTGATCGAATCTGAAATTGAACTCTCCCACTCCTAGCTACCAAAGATAAAGCTCTTCATGCTCCATGCACGCCTGGACCCGTATAACTTCTCTATTATCAGGTGGTTTTCTTTGTATGTATGTGCAATAAAATGTTTAAATACACCTTGATGAAACTATTATTTTAATATTATTTCCTACTGTTTCTTATCATCAGGAAGCCAAAGCCTCAAGACTGACCAAGACCAGAAGTGTCATACAACATCAGCTAAAAAAAACTTCTACTTGCCGATTACAAAATGTCTCTGGGAGAATGCTGGATGGTCATACAAGTACATAAACACAAGTATTTGCTGCACACACCTTCGAAGCCACAATTTGCACACCTTAAGAAAATTTGTCTTCCTCAAATTTGCAAAACACATGCTTTTACAAGCTCTATCAAGCTAGATGAATCAAGTGAAAAAAACACACACATGGCTACACAACATGGATACAAATCAAAATGCTTTCGCACGGTAAACTTGCAGTCCCTCATCTTCTCACGTCAGTGTCAGGCCTTCTCCCCACTTTAACATTTCAATTAGCTGTATAGAGCAGGTTGGTCCATACCTGGTTTCCAGCGGTATGTTGCTGTTCAAGACCCAGCTGTTATGGAGATGCACAGAATCCTGTGTGCTGGTGGGGGGTGTTGGGGCAGCAGGGCTGGGCTGGCTGCGGGTCGTCATGGATCTCCTCTGGAGAGAGTCGGCCGCTGGCGGTGGTTTCCTGGTGCAGGTGCACGCATGTGGTGGTGGAGGAGGTGGTGGGAGAGGTCTGAATGTGAACTGGTTGTGTGGGCTTCCCGGCATGTCTGAAACAACACAGGGAGAAAACCCAGGGGCTTACTGCTTGGAAAACACTGGGAGAGCATGGGGATGATATATGATTTAATGGGATTAAAGCACTGTGAGCATTGTGCAACTGATCATGTTAACTCAGGTGTCTACAAGCTGTTAGCACAATGTGAAATAATTTAAGACATAACACTCTACTGAAATGAAGAGTATTAGATACAGACACATTCTTCAGTGCTGTAGTTATATCAACAAAAGAAAAAAAAAGAAAAAAAATGAAGAAATAACTTTCACTTAATTTGTCCCACAATTTTCGAGGAAATAAATAAATCAAGTTGACATCGAATTGCTGCAAATACATCAACTGTTTTCATGAGGTATAAATCTCATCTAAGAAGAGCAGTGAAAGACAGACACAATACAAGAATTAGTCCAGCACTTCGTATCAAGAGAGAAATAACCGAATAATTCCTACCACCTAATAAATATCTCCTATAAAATATGGTCACATTTCACCTACCCTGGTACTGCATTTGTGAAATGATGGCTGGGAGAAGGCCATCTCACGGGCTGTCTGAATGAACCATGTACCCGCAAAAGCTGAAGGCAGGTGGGCAGGGCAGCCCGGGGGTCCCACCACAAAGCAGGTGGGGATGGGTGATGGGGACATGGTGTGGGGACACCTGTGGTTCTGCCCCATGGGAGCCTGAAAGTATTCCCTGCGAGGAACTGCTGCTGTCACCCATTTACAACACGTGCTTTCCTGAAATTATGACATTGTTTGTCTTCAAGGTGAAGGATGAAAGCATGCCCCTTCCCTTCTTGGAGTAGCTGGCAGAAGAACAGCACTTTTTTCTCTGTGACAGCCACGATTTACCCAATTGGAGAAACAAGGTTGTTTAGAGCTCCACATAAGCTTCTCTATGCTGTGGTAAGCAAAGCTGTCACGGATTTGGCCCAGGCTTAATCCTTTTAATTTCATTGATCTTTTATCAAGGCAGCATTCTTACAGTTGCATTAGGGTTTACACTGCAATATTAGTTTGCATATACCAGAAAAGCATTTCTAAGCATATTAGAAAATTGGAGGCCTCAGTAAATTAAATCACTGGAGTCAACAGTCCGGAGCTCTGAAATAATCTGCTAAGGCACTTTCATATAATAATTAATCTCAGTAAATCCTGTATCCTGCTATTTTAGAATTGAAGCTACTGAAATTTTGGACATATCATTTGACGTCCAGCATCCTCAAGTATTTGATCAGTGACTTTCCCAATCTTGTATTCAGTCTACAGAAGATTTGCAGGATGACTACACATACTACAATTTGCATGACAAACAATTCAATAGTCTTACTACTGTTCTGTCACTTAGAAAATTATTGCCAGGAAACACAGATAGATGCTATAAAGTACTTCAAAAGCTCTGCAGTAAATGTTGAGCATCCAAGGTGACTGCTTCCCCAGGTAAATGGGGAAAACCTGTGGAATCAGTACGGCAACACACCTTTAAGTTCCTTTCTTCCCCTTTTACTGCCCCTGTGCTGACAATAGCTACCATTTGCTGACTAATAGGTTAGTTAGTTTTTCCATGCAATAGGCTGGTTTTGCTTTATGAACCATAAAGTATTTCTGGTCAGTGGGGTACATAGTATCTCCCAGTGATATTTCTCACAATAAATTAATGCACCAGATTTCCTGGGGGATTCCTTTTTAATTATCACACTTGTCACTCCTTCCTGCAGCTACTGCATCAAAGAAAACCTCACATCGCATTCTGAAGTATTTTGGTGATTTGAAGACAGGTCTTCTGCATTAGACCTTCACTTCAATGAAGCCCTGAAAATTCATCAAGCTGAGAATCTGGCCTGAGTTTCCAATTAGCTTTTACAGACTTCCTAATTTAGCGAAGTTATTTTTATTTTGCTTGAAACTAAGTCCACATCTCATTAACTTTATTTTTATACCACTAAAATTGTTGCTTGGAGTATAAAACAGCATTGTATCTAAATCTGCACAGTCACGATTCTGCAGGGCCTTGACTAAAAAGTAGGCTGTGTAAAGTAATTTCATGGAAAACCATTTAAATACCTAAAAAGGGAAACTACACAAACTAATTTGTCTAAAGTCACAAAGTTTCCAGAGTATGAGAGTAATACAGAAATCAACTTAGCTGTACATTTTTATCCTATTGCAGCATAATGCCATCTATCCACAAGAACACCTGCTTTTATTTTTAATGATTGCTTATAATGTTTAGATTTTAAAATTTTTTAGACAACAAAGTTTACGTATGATATGCAAATATAACATTGTTTCCAATGTGTTTATTGACACAGTAGAAGTTTGAATTAATCTAAAAATGTAATGACAAACACGATTTCAGCTCAGTTTCCATTTATAACGATATCCTACAGATCAGATTCTCATCTGAGCAGTATGCAAGCCAGAAGAGGTGCTCTTGGACCTCATGGATGGACTTCCTGTCAAAGTAGTACTGTTCCCACCTGCACATTAATTTAGCTTCTATTTATTTCCTTATTTCACAGTCAGAAAGGGTTCTTTAGAATACTTAAATTCATTCTCCTATTTTTTTTTTTTTAAAGAGTTCTCTCATGTCTAGAACTGCTATGTTTCCCGAAGGCATAAACATGACATTCTGCTCTCTTTTCACTTCCCTCTGAATACTGGATCTGCTTTAACTCACACATTACCCATCCACTCCACAAACTGCACTTCATTCTTCAATAAGTGTTAATTTGTTCGTCTTTTTTCTTCTGAGACAACTCCCAAACTCAGCGTACGTGATCCAAAGGAGAGAATGCTGTATTGATGCTAGCTATAAAAAAAGGTGAACCCTCATTTCAAGGATTTCTACTTTCCTTTCTTTTAAGCTTGACAGGTGGAGTGCTGTTTCTGTCCTGAATGTTTCTTCATCTTCAGTTCTGACTCAATCCTTTGGATGGCCCTTAATCAATACTGAATACAACCTGCTCTGTGGCAGTGGAATAACAAGGCTCAGTATCCTACAGTAAAAGAGTGCAGATCTAAACAGCTCCTTTCCAGCTGTTGAGTTTTCCTGCTATTTCTTTTTCCTTCAGGAAACACCATAATTCATATCTTTGTCTTCTCGTAAGCAAGCATTTCTTTCCTACAGCAAGAGGAAAGGTCATCCACCTGGAACTTCCCTTCCTTGGCCTTGCTGGGCTGTGTGCTGCCCTTCTAGTCAGTGCAACTGACCAGCCGTTCCGTGCCACAAACCAATGGACAACGAAAGCCTTCACATCTACTTTCCCCAAAAGTCGGGATAAAATGCCTTCGCTGTCTTAAAGATGCAGCAGAATTGCTTCAGAGTCATGTAAAAAAAATGACATAAGAAACTTTATCAACCAGCTACTACTCAACACAATTATTTTTGAAAACAAGCCAGGACTTTGGAAACTGTTTTGCTAACAATTTTGAAGCATACATTACTATACTTCTCAAATCCATGAAGTAAGTAAGAGTAATTGAACAGTTTTATCATTCACTGACAAGACTACAACAGCCTGCATTGTTACTGAGTGAAGTATATCTGAGAGAATATATTAAAAAGTAATGAACCTTAAAAGGTTTGCATCTAACCTGTAGTCCTTTCAAAATATTTTAATTTTTTCAGTTCCTAAATTCATTATTTATTGGTATGTTTTATTCTACCAGACATGCCTCAGCTGAGTAAAAATTAGCTTGCAAGTCCTTATTTAATGAACTAAATAGCAGCATATGCTCAGAGATGTCAGTGCAGGTTTTTATCCTATGGATATAGTACTACTCAGTTACAAACCAATCAATCAGTAATTTTTTCTTAAGTAAAAGTGAATGATAACAGGATTATTTATGAAAATAAAGCCTTGGAACAGGTAACTGCACCACACAGTGAGGCATGTCTGATAGAAGAATCTTGCCCAGAGTCTTGCGTCCGATCCACGTAAATGGGCATTGAAGAACTGGGAAACATTCAGCAGTGAAAACAAGCTCAATGCTTAAGAGTACAGTTAAAAACCACAGAATAAAAAAATTCAATTTTACAATGAAATGCATGTACTGGGTCTAAGTGGACAAATTAAGAATTAAATACATCCCTTAATACTGCAGTGTGCTACATGTTAATACTCTTATTGATCTTGTGCAAGTTTTTACACCGTTTCCTTCCATTCCAGATTTGATTCTATGAGATTATGTCTTCAGACTTTTATTCTGTTTCCATGAATGTCCTAATGATCTTTGCAAGTCCATAATTATTTGCTGTATTTCTCTGAATTCCTTTTGTTTATCCTGTGATATATTTTGAGAAAAGGTAAATATATTTTAAAAAAAAAAGTAAATAAGATTGCTCTCTTGATGCATAGATTTGTGCCCTGTTTTGACAATCTCCTTTGCACTTGCTCCTTCAGACACAGCTTGGTGTTTAGATGGCTTAATATATTCGCAAAATGCTTTGCTTCTAGCACTTTGTCAGAGCATTAAATTGTGAAAGTATCTTTAACACCAATTTGCCCTTGCATTATAGTTTTGCTCTATATATTTTCAGTTTTCCCCCTCCATCTTTTACTCAGTAAATTCTCCTGAACATAAATTATCAAACATCTCTGAAGAATCCTACAAACCATATGGTCTTATGCAACATAAAGATTATAATGCAATGAAAGCTTACAAACTAAAGGTCACATGGACTTGAAGTCCACATACTAAGCAAGAGAGACTTAGAGACCTCCAGAGAGCTCCCTGCCGCAGTACATCCAGACAGATTAATAGAAGGAGGGAACAATCAAGCAAAGTACATAACTAGGGGGTTCTGAGCCCCTTATTAATCAGTATGGATATAAGCTGATATAGTCAAGACTAGAATTTCATACCATGCTGCCAACTCTAATTGCAGAATGAACCCAGTGTATCATCATTTAGGGGTTGTACTGAAAACACAGGGTTTCACTTCCAAGGAAAAATTAACAGAGGTCTTAGGCCATGTATTGTGAACAGCCTCAACAAACATAAAATACAGCCGGATTTGTATTATGATGATACAATGATATAAGACAAATTTGTTATATTAAACACAGTCAAATAGTCCAGTGTGTTCATATAGGACCCATTAAATGTTCCCTTTATATTCCTTGTACCACATTAGTTCAATTCACTTGAATCCCTTACATTCATACAACACACATTAACAGTTTCTGTCTCGTAATTCCTACATCACTTTAACAGGAAAAAATGATGAAATTAGAATACTAACAATTTCCCAATGCTAACTTGCTTCTTCTGCTTTTTCTTCAGCACAGTCAAGTTTAGCCACATTGAGAAAGGAAATATAGCCATTTAACTCTTCCACAAAAGCAAGTAACATTTGCGCTGAATGACATACAGCCTCTGTGCAGCCTCTTTATATAGGCCACAAGGAAGGTAAAGACTTCATAAGAACTTTGTGCAGCACATCTTTTTCTGTTTTTACAACAATAAAAACCTGTTTTTTAAGACCAAAGTGACTACATTTTGTAAACACCTGTAAGGAACTTCATTCTAGCAAAATTTATGAGAATATAAATATCCAGCTTCAAACACCAGTGTAAAAAGGAAAGGTGGGAGCATTACCAGCAAGCACTTATCTATTGTGCTTTTACAGAGGTCAGTATTTTCTCTTTCTGTAACTTTGCTTAGTATACTTTCTTGTGAAACAGTGATATATTCAACTAAAATTCCTTCTGAAGTCCATACTTATTTTGGGATATTAATATAAAACACTATTTAATTTACATTTTTTTGTCTATTTCAAATAAACAAATGCTGGATTACTTAAGGTCTGCTAGGAAATCTTTGCAAGTCACACAATACGAATGATTTTATCTACATAAAATATTGATATCAAATATCAATACCTTACAACATTATCTGGTACTTGATCTAGAGGCTGGAAACCAGCCTGTGGTAGGGGGCTGGAACCTGATGATCCTTGAGGTCCCTTCCAACCCAAGCCAATCTGTGACTGTATGAAAACTCCTAGCTATAGAGAGTACAAGGAATTTTCACTAGCAGGACTTCTGTATTTGGGCTGCTATTGTCATAATGGTGATGCTGCTGGGCTCCACGGTAAGACATCATCAATTAATAGCACGATGAAAGCAGAAATAAAAAAATACTGGACACCTTGCAGCATTTTGGAAAATAAAAAACAGCTATTTCAGAATTGTCTCTGTAAACAAACTGTTTCTTCACACAGCTTAGGAAAGATGTGGGAGAAATTTTCACGCCAAAGAATGGAGGTTCAACTCGTTAGAGAAGGGAAGGCAGTGATTTATCACTAGGGAGCTGTCACACAGCAGCCCTTTCTAACTTTGCTGATAGAATGAATTTAATAATATTCTCCCTTTCAAGATTCAAAAGATTCTGGCATTCGTCTTTTTTGCCCACTGTATGCCTAGCTTGTCAATTTTTACTTTGTAAAATTCTTGTAATAAGACTGATAAGATTCTTTTTTTTGGGTGTGTGGGTGGAAGTGTTTTTCTTATCTTTCTGATGATACAAGTGTTAATATACTCAAACCCAAAAGAAGTGCTCGTGGGCCCAAAGCCATCTATTTTTTTTTTTTCCAGCTATATCAGCTAGTGCAATAAAATACATTACCTTTCCTGACAAACTTTGCCTCACTTAGAGGCACTTATATCTGTAGACCATTAGAGCTCCAACAGCACTATTCCTCCTTAATTAACTCCATCACTCAGTGTTTTAACTTGGGAGTCTGACTGCTGAAGTAGAATAATTTTGGACATAAACATTGCACTGTAAGGTGCCATCTCTGCACTGTAGTTTGTAACCAGCAATGAGTTTCAGGTTATAATGCTTTGTATTGTGGATAATATGCAGGTTTTAAATATTTTCACGCAGAAGCACCTGTGTGAGGGTGTTTGTAAAAAATAAGCATTGCCAAAAGGGAGCAAAGCATCACAGCTCCTGAGGTGCTTTTATCCAGCTGAATTTCCTGAATTATAGCTTTACTGTATGGTATTTCTTCAAATGTCTGTAAGTATCACTATCCTGTATGTATAATATTTATATGAAAAACATCACATTTATGTGAAATGCTCACATATACATCAATTAATATGACAACTTAGAAATGAAACAATCTTACTCAGTCCCTTCATGGCATTTGTTGCAGGTGGTAAAGAGCACAATAGAATGGATCCATCATCTTAAATCTCCTTGTAAATCATTACAGCATGTTCAGACATGATAGGCCTGTTGGTGTCTGAGTCACAGGGGTCAAGGAAAAAACATGGGGGGAGGGAGAAGGAGCACAGCACTCCAGCTGTGATGGAGAACAAGAGAACAGCCTCACCAACTAGCTTGTGCTTCCAGAGGTTTGGCAGATCAAGCAGCTGCCGGAACACTTAGTATCACACAGCATTCATAGAGGTGGTGATTGACAGCTCTCAGTCAGCTTAAAGGCGGTATTTCAGGTGAATGCATAATTCCTGCCCTTACTTAAAAGTGAGGGGTTCATTCAATATCACAAGTTGTAAATTCTACTGGTGGCAGATCACTGGGGACATTACAATCACTATTCTAAAACTCTGAACAAAGCAAGGAAGATTATGGCTTACACAGTAAGCCCAGCTTTACAAAAGCCTGACAATTACAGGTAGCATGGCAGCAAATTTTGATGACCTTAGAGGTGAACAGATTTTCATTAAAGAGCAGTTTATGATTGGTAAAATAAGTTGTAAGCAGCCATGGCTGTAAAAATTAATGGTTCCCCAGTTATTGATGGCTTTCAGATGAGTGATATATATTCAAGTTTTGGCCTTTATGTCATTAAATTCATTAGCTGTGAGGGCTTTTAAAAAGGGATCTATGGGTAATGGAAAAAGGAACTATAAATCACACCGGATACGCAATGTATTTAGCCCAGTGGTTCAGTGGAACACGGATACATTAAACCATTTCGTTAACAACCTCTCTATGACAGATGGTAACCTTGCCCGCTTGCCTCTTACCTGCCCCATATGTGTTCCTGCTATTTTGATGCATTTTCAGGAAGCAGGCCCGCTGAGCTCTAACTGTGTTACAGGCCCAAATACGTAAAAATCCCTGCACTGTTTGAGCTCACTGCACAGGGATGGCCAAGGAGAGGACTTGTCCCCTTGACTGCCACAACAGCTTCCAGAGAGACACAGCCCTGCTCAACTTCCAGCCTTGCCACAAGACAGAGCAGTTTGATAAAACATCCTGCAGCTCTACAGAAATGTGAAAGGATGGTAAGCCCTATTTAAACCTGAGAGTCACATTGAGACACAACCAGTGCAGTAGCAACGCCTGCCCTGCATTCTCCTCAGCTGGCTGGGATAAGGTGCCAGGGATCACCCTATCTATGGGAACTCACTAAGCTATCACTTGGTTGGCAGCACACAGCCTTGCTCTAAGCTTCCTTCTGGGTGTAAGTGCCTGAACACCTTGGATTCAAGCACAAATCCCAACTCCAGCTTCTTCCACCTGCATATGTAAAGGCTTAGTGTTCCAGATCACTGTATCACAACCAGCACAACTCCTGACATCATTTTGCAGAGCATAAATAAAAATAACCATCCATTTGTATCATTAACGACACATACAAACAAAGGGGCTTGAAGCTTTTCTGGCTCATTTGGTAATTGTGCTTCTATCCTCATATACTTACTTCACTTTAAAGACAATCCTTTTAGAAAGACTAAAACAAGAGAGCACAGGGAGAGATACAGACCAGTTCCTACATTCATAATATTCCAAAGAACATGTTTATAGCTTACATAAGAGAATGAAGGCGTCTGTTTTATCCAATAAAACAGTACCCCATATGCTTTTATTATAGATTTCATGCTGACATCAAATCACTTGATAAGAACATCTTTACAAATATTTCCAGTGACTGTTATATGACTATAGGGAGTATTAAAAAATGTATTTATCTGTGGTTATATAGTAACCTGTGGAGGGGAGGAAATAGCTGTGAAATATGTCTGCAAAGTGGAAATGTGCAGAATTTAACTATGGCTTTATATGCCAATGTGTATGTCTATCTCAGATTCATCCAAATAACATTAATTTAGCAATGTTTTTATAAATAGATGTTTTTAGCTGTCTCTACCTGAATATATTCAGATATATTTGAACCATTACTCTTCCCAAATGTAAGAAGAGACTTTCACTTTGACGTAGTAGAAGTTACTTTTAAACACAGTTGATACATTTACAAGCAGCAAGTACGTGCGCTTATTACGGGTCAGGATGACAGTTTTTTTTTCAATTTTTAAAGGTAAATGGATGTGACTCCTCCTATCCTCTCCTCTGAGCAGTCTGATCTATAACATAATTTGCAACTAATATATAAATTACAGGAGGACATTCTTCTTCCAACAATCCTACTGGCTCCCTCTTGGCCAGAGCAGAGAGCTCGTAGTGCCGCAGACTGATTCCTTCAGCTTTACAACACAACACCAGAAATGGAAGTTAGTGCAATTTCCACAGAAATAAAGAGGAGACATTACTTTTGGAGTGACCTGCGCATATATGTCCATTTAAAATTTCATTTCTGAAGAGAAAAAAAAAAAAAAAAAGGAATAATTTTAAAATCCCCTATAGTTCTCATTTAAATATAGAATTATTGTTCTAAATAAGAGAAAAAACATACTTTTTTAAAATAAAAGGAACATGGAAATCCTGACTGCTGAAGAACCAACAATGTCTTTATTCAGGAGGGAGGTTGCACGCCATTGCCAGAGAGCCTAACAGAAAGGTGTTTGTCACTCACCTAATGATTTACATGGTATCTAAATTACGCTATACTAGCTAAAGAATATGCTTCAGTGTAAAATGAGCAGACTGACTGCTTCTGCCTTTTATCCCTAGAGGCAGCAAGTTCCCGTCCCTCACAGTTTAATCCACAAATAAAAGAAATACTTTTACAAAAAGATCTATTCCTGCCATTGATGCTTGCTAGCATTTTGTTTCAGAATGCTGACATTTCTCCTATAGCACTACACTTGCTTGGAGGAAAGACAATATTACACGTGTAAGTGATGGTAAACAACAAATCGATTATTTTTACAAAGAAAAGAAAAACTCCTCTACGGAAAGACCAAATAACAACACACACAAACAGCCTGAAAATGAATGTAACAGACTAGGTGTAAACCCACAGCTTTCAAGTCAGTCTCTCAAATGCTTACTTAGGTTTTTGCAAGAAAGCATGTGGATTTTCAGACAAACCAACATGCTGACACCGCTCCGCTGAAGCTGCGGCTGTGCCCTACTTCTTCACAAGGGTTCAGGACTTTTAGCTTCACTCTTACACTCCTTTGAAGACAGGAGCTGAGCATCCATCAGGTACCCCTCAGGTCACTTTGGTACCAACTAATTCAGACAGCCAGCTTTAGGAAATGGGCTTTGACAAGCTTCTCCTATTGCTCTTGCTCAACTTCCAAAGGAAATCCGGTGCAATTTAAAATTCATAAAGATGACATCATTTATGGCACTAATAGGTTATAAAAGTTCTCTGTGATCATTTCCTCAGTTAACCTCGATGCATTTCTAAGTTGCTTTTCATTCAAAGCTTATCTATAGGCAGTTATTTAAGCTCTTTGTAACTAAGACACGCATTTTTGAATATTATTAGAAATTACGTCTATAAAATATCGAATAAAACCTTCAAAACAAAAGCATAAAGAAGTATCAAGGGTAACATACTTTTTCATAAGAATCTAACCAACAAAGTATTTTAATGAGTGCACATCTATTAAGAGAATTCTCAGGATGCAGTAATTATTATTCATTTTCTAGAATTGTTTCACCATGAAGCTTTATGCTACTACGGGGACTTTAATGTTTATGTTTTGTGACGGCTGCATTGACTATTAAAAAGCAATTTGGCTGACATTTTAAGTCTTTTGTTGCCAGTTTTAATTGGATTGTTCACCAAGCATCAACTCCCCCGTTAGCTGCAAAAATTACAGGCCGACGTCAGTTTATAGTAATGACTGTTTAATGATTTTTATCCTGTCAGTATGCCAGCTTCGTATGGATGCATGCATGATTAGTTTCATATCAAGACCTGTAATTAAATAATTGAAACCTAAACAAAGCAGAATACCAAACAGGAACAAATCTTTAATAAAGGCTCCAAGATTTTTCAAGACACTTGCTACTAATTAAAAAATAATTAATGTTTTAAGGTCTAACAGTGCAGAAGTTGGTGACGGAGGAGAAAGTTCTCTGCATCTTTTCCAAATTCATGGCTGCAGAAGAAATTTCCCTTTCAGTAATGCAAAGTTGGAGAGCTCACAGCAATGAGTCTTGGCTTATCATTCTTAAAAACTACTCAGTGCTTGTTAGTAGCTATTTTTATTTGCTTCCCAGACCAGGCCAAGCTTCCTTTAGAATAACAATTCTAAGATACAATGACAATTATGCTTCCACTGAAACTTACAGCACTTACAATAAGAAAATGAACGTACAAACTGCAGAAATTGCAATTCTTGCAAGAATACTGCTATTCTCCATTCGGTTCTGAATCCCATGCCCAACTCTACATACTTAAGAAGTTCTGACAGTTACAACCAACAGCGGTCTTACAAAGACAACTCTCTGAAAGTGTGAAATATTGCTGGAAGTGAAGAGCAGTGAGCCCAAAGCAGAGCCCACCCTGCAGAGCTGGTGAGTGCCCCCCTTCTCACCTGGCTCCAACACAGCTCAGAAGCCGGGGGCTTTCTGGAGAGCTCCACACCTCGTGTTTTTTTGGCCATCTGGTACAGATAGTAACTTCCCGTAGGCATTTCAACTCTTGAACTTCCGTATTTTGCACATTTTGACACCGAGGAAGCTCAGGGAAAAAATCACCATCAAAGAATAAATTTTCAAAGGGTTTCCACTATCTTATTAATAAGCAAATCTGCACTATAAAATCTGGGCTGGGGTGCCTGTGAAACAATGTCTCTATAAACAGAGTTGGTATGTGTATTGATTCCCATTAAACTTAGACCCCAGAGTTCAAATACCAGACTTTATTGTGTTATGCATTTGGTAAGTATTCAGGCAAATTTCAGCAATTTACAGCAACTTAGAAGAACTTCTGTTCATCTGTTTTCAGGCTTGACTTTTATGGGCTATACTGACCTGGTAGAAAATATTAACCCACTGGAAAGTCAATAGATTTTCAAGGTTGCTTCATTTTTATGTACAAAAAGCTGTATTCCTAACAGAACCATTCATTTTCCTTTTATTGCCTGGATGATGGTTTAAAGCCTGTTCTGACCAAACTTCTGAGCAGATGGCTTTATTTGAAAGATTTAGGGGTAAACTGAGGACCCATCTCTTTTCCCAGTTACAACAACATGATATGGGATTACCTCCATTGATTTCAATTACGCTATTCCACCTTGGTTCGCCAGACATAACCAGAGAAGCTTGCACTCCAACCTTTTTGGAGGCATGTCTTTTTTTGTTGTTGTTGTTGTTTGTTTTTTTTGGGAGGGTATATATTTAGAAACAGAAAATTTGCCACTTCAGAATTCCAGCTGCAGAGCAACAACAATTCTATTCCAGGAAAGAGGCTCCTGCATTTGTGATTTATAAAGGGATGATCACTGAGTCAGTGCAATGTAGGCTGGCACAAACTTATTTAAATCTGTGAATATAAGAGGGTCGGCAAAGGCATGTGAATCAGTAGATGAAAACTTACACTGAAAAATGGAACATACCTCCAGCTGCTTGCTGAGGTCTACATTAACTCCAAGTGCTCAGAAAATGGACCTGTGTTACACCAGTGAGCAGCTCAATGAAAACCTCTTTGCTGTGTAGAGCTTTACTAATAGAATGTAACAGTATGAAAAATAAAGCAAGTTGCACAGAAAGTGAAAGGCAAATGATGCTAAATCATTACTTATACACGAGGTGGAATATGTTATTCTATTCTTGCCACTTTTTTTTTTTTTGGAACACTTAGGTATAAATAGAAGGGATTTACAAACAGGTGAGTAGAATAATGATGTAGAAAACCCACTAAGTCAGGAGACGTTAAACAGACTGTGTAGTTTAAAGACAAGCAAGACGTAAATGATAGAGAAATAAGACAATTAGAATTCAATAGGTAAGCAGTTATTTACTCTCACAATAAAAGTACAATGGATCACTAAGTGAAACTGTTAGGAGACAAATTTAAAACTGATAAGTGGAACTTGCTTGTTGTTTTTCTTCCTCTTTTTTTTTTTTTAACTATATTTAATCCAGGAAATTGTGAATGCTTTACATATAACATTTTATATAGATAATTATTCATTCACACAGAATAAGCAGGCAATATACACACAAACCTAAGCTTTTCTAAGTTTAAAACCCAAGTATAAAGAGGAAGCAGTTTTATATGTATGTTATATACATATGTTTTACTAATACAAAAAAACCTCAACTCCACTGAATACAAATTGCAAGGGAAAATAAAATTTAGACAGATATTTGCTCAGTTTATTTATAAGACTAACTTTTTATCACCTGGAAGGATTTCATTTCATAGATCTTAACATACCAGCTCAGAGCAAAAGTGTACCCCTTGCTTGCTTCTCATACCATCCAGAGAACCCTAACCAAATCCTAGCCTTTGGCAACTTCTTTTTCCTATTTGATCAGGTCAACCCTGTTCTAGTCAGAATATGCTCGGGGAAAACAAAAAATGTACAGCATTTACTCAGCCAACTGCTGAAGAAAAAGAGTCCAAGGTGATCCATTCTTATAGTTGAAAAAGAAGAACAGATGTACCCTTCAGTCTTGTACCACCAATAATGCAAAAACAAGAGATGCAATACTCAATCTGCAGATCTTGGAGTGAGCTAGGTATTGATACTTCAAATAGCAGTTTGAAACTCACCATATAAAAGGAACCACTGCTACAGCATTTGTTGTGCAGAACAGATAAGCAGTTCCAGGCTCATTCTGTCCCTCAACTTGATATGTTTTAATTCTGATTTTGATGCTTACTTGCAGCTGTTTGAAATATGTAACTCTTAGCAAATACTGTAAAGGGTCACAGATAGATTTTGTGAGCAGTAATTGGAATACCACACTCACACATGAATGATGCAATAACCTTGTAACAAAGTACCCTGTGCCAAACTCATCTCAAACTCCTGAAAAACAGGATAACTTAGGAAACTAGAATAGAACAAATAGTGCTTTTGTACGTTTCCAGTGTGCCTTGTCCATCTGCCTTACAGTGCTATGGAACATGCAGACAGAATGTAAAGAAAGCAAATGTATTTTGGAGGTGGAGGAAGGACTTACTTAGGAACAGCATAAGCCGTAGGTACCTTTGTCTAGAGGGTGGACACAATGGGTGAGGATCAGCAGGCAGTTTCAGCTACTGTAATTTCAAAACGACCTTTTAAATGTGATTATTAGAGCTGAGTTGTAGCACTCAGCTGAAATTGAACTCTTTGGAACTCCACGTACTTATAACATACAAATCATAAAGAAAAATTCGTTATATGTATCAAAAAGAAAGGACAACTCAGACAGTTTTCTTCCTTCTCCTCCAGTCTGCTTTTCACAATGGCACGCTGACAAAGAAAAACACACCACATATCCATCAAAATAAAACAGAAAAAATACCCTGCTGAAAAATGTACAAGTAAATATGCCATTAAAGTGGTTCCAAATGAAGAAAGAACTGAGTGCAAAGATAAAATATAAGACAGCTGTATGGGACTCTATAGTTCATAGCGAGATTCTTGGGATGAAAATTTTGCATAATGTAGGAGGGCTTGTAGAGATACTCCAAGGCTAGTCTGCAGCCTGCAACAATCTCCAAAGCCCTAATTTTGTCATCTTTTATTAAAAAAAAAAAAAAAAAAGAGGGAAGGGGGGAAGAAAAAGGCGCTGTTGTCGACTCAAGCCTGCAGGGAACGTGCCAGTACCATTCTGGCCCTGTATTCTGCAAAGGAATGGCACTGGTGCCAAAGGGGCCACAAAGAAGGAATTGGTACCTTTGCCTGGAACCACCTGGTTCTACCAAGCTAAAACTCACCTCACTCTTGCAAACTGATACACCTCCTTCCAAATGATCTCTGGTATGACAGCATTGTGTATATTTCCATTTCTCTTCATTGAGAAGTGTTTGTTAGCTCCATTTAACATTACTGTGCATTATCTGAATAAAACTGCTTTATGCTACTTTCAGAATGACTCTACCATCCTAAAAAATCAGACAAAAAACAAAGCAAAACTATCAACAACAACAACAACAAAACCCTAACAAAAAACAGACCCCATGGCAACAACTGCAAACTCCATGTCTTTAACAGAGATCCCATAAAGCAATGATACACCTGTTCTATTAGGTTGAATTAATAGAGAACTCTTGAATAGCCAGTGTGAAACTTTGTGCATGTCATCACTGAGGATGTAAAATCACCTGGATGATTTCCATCAGAGACTCCGTGAATTACAAGAAAATTCTGCACTCAGTACCACTACAAATTCCTGGCAGAGCATGACTGCGTACAAGTGCTGGTGAAGCACGCAGTGAGCACAAGCACAAGAGCTCTGTTAATGTGCCAAAAGCAAGGGCGAGCTCTTGTCACTGGAGCAGAGCCAACCCTCAGAGATGCTCCTTTCTCATAAGTGAGAAGCATGGATGAAGCGAGACACTGCCTTATTGTACTTTCCAATAGCCCAGCTGAACACAAGGGAACTGCAAAGCGTGCTCCCTTGTTGGGTGCAGTAATACAGTCTTTCTCCCAGTCTCTCTTGTTGCTTCCACTGGTGCAATGAAGCTCTTTATTTTCTGTCCTAAGTTCTTATTGTCAAGCAAAACTGAGCAATGAACAGGGAAATAGTTCAGCTGACTGCAGAATTTGATTTAATACTCCTACAACACATTGAACATAAAAATGCACTACGGAAGTGCTAAGTCTTATTAGGCCTGGCAATAGTGGATGCAAGGTGACAGCTTCCCTAGACTTGACAGTATTGCTCACCAGAAGACTACAGTGTGTAAAAGCATAACCAGGCATCACATATAATACCTAAGGGTAGAAAAAAGAGGAAGTGCTCCTCCTCACAAATCCAGAAATCTAGCCCTGGTGGCTTTCATCTGAGCAGGGGAGGCTCAGCTTTATTTGCTATGTCTGACATAGAAATGGGGCTTGAATCCAAGGCGCTCATAGCAGACACCTACTACTGAATTTGCCACTCTGCACGCTTAACAGCTAGTTGGCAGAGGGATTTGAGTTTCTGTCAGGCACATAACTTGGGAGCGCCTGGCCTCTGCACTGCGGAGCAAGTCTGTCTGTCTTGCTGCTCCAATAAATATTTGATTATTTATATGTTCTGAAGTAGCTCCCAAGAGACGATTAGGAGAAAGAATGAGAAAGAGAGATGACTGATGGTGTACTAGGTGATAGGATATCACTTTCAGTCATTTCTTTCACTGTCATTTGACTTTCCAGGTGAGTATCTTGACAAGTGCTTTGTCTCTGTGAACTTCATGCTCTGATGAAGAATTTCACCTCAGAACAGAGAACTCTTCTTTGGGGAAAAATCATTAGGATTGACATGTTCCCTGAAATGTTTGGGTTTCAGCACAAGTGCAAAGGAATCCAATTTTGCATTTTAAAGCTCTAGCACAGAACTGCAGGCAGCCCTCCAGGGTGAGGCAGAAGGCACGGTGCTGGACCTCCCTCCTGCAGGCAGCAGCAGAAGGCTCCCAGCAGAGAGGATGGCTCAGGTGAGAGGCAGACGGCCCCATGCCTACCTGCCGGGGAGGCCACCAGCTCTTCCCCTTGTCCCTTCTTACTGTACCTACCAAAACTAATACAAAAAGAAAAAAGAAAAAACAAAAAAGAAGGTAGATAGCCAACAGGAGCTTTTTGTTGATTTCAGTGGGAACTGAGTAAAACTCGAAGTGCATAATTTCAAATCCATTTAAAGCACTGAATAACCAATTTACCAGTTTTCTTCAAATAGATGAAAAAGACTCCATGAATGCTGAATGCATCGACGCACTGCTGATGCCACAAAGACAGACTAATCTACTGTAGAGCCCAATAAAAATCAGATACCTGGTAATCTGCCTCTTTGTCAAGCAGTGCTCCCTCTAATCTCATACAGGAGAGATAAGAGACAGCACGGAAAGCTAAGAGGACAGCACTTTAGCCCTTTGTTTGAAAATTTCAATAGAGAGCATTTTTCAATACACTAAATGGGTTCTATTCAAATGCAGCACGAAAGTAAACGGTGTCTAGTTCAGTGCGCACGGTGACCCGCCCCAGTTTGTAGTTGAACAAAAGCATAAAAGCAAATGATACAAGTTCCATTTTGCTATCCAATATTTCATTAGGGAGCTAATTAAACTGGCTGCACTCAAATGCAGTGCATAAACAATACTACACATGAAGGGGAGCATTTCTGGGAAGATATTAGCTGATAGCACTGACATAAATGATTTTTTTCCTTTTCTCAACAGTTAGAAACAAAAAGCTTTTTCCCCATTACCTCATCCTAAGTAGTTTTTCAAATCGAGCCCATGTTCACACTCACGCTGTCACTGATAATGGATCTTGTGTCAAATAAGAAGAGAGTAAAGGACTTGATAATAAGTGCAATTATAAAACATCAAAAATGGTAGATCAAAGTGGATTTCCTTTATTCCACTGTGTACAGTCACTTCACAGCTTCTCAGTGTTCCTGTCATGTGGTTCTGACAGGATGTATTAATTTTCTCTATTATCATAGCAACAAGAATGGCACACTTCAGAAAGCAGCTGACAAATGCAGCTCCTCATTATTACTCTGTCTTACTTTTATTCATTTTGTTTATAAAAACACTTTTTAAATCTCCTTCTCCTGAGATTCTCAGGCACGATGATAGCCATCAAACAGTTGATAGCCTTGCAATAAACAAAGCCCAGGGACAGTCTGAAGCCTTCTAAGCACTGACAGTCTCAGAAAAAGAACTGAAAGTTACAACCTGCAAGGCTTTCGAAGCCAGTAATAAGTCAACATTAGGAGAACTTGAAAACTTCACTTAACTGTTCCCACTCTAATCCATTTTAGAAAGGTATCCATTTTCTCTAGATTTACCAAATTCTGTATGGGAATTTACAGCAGAGATTGGTAATTTAGCATACAAATTGCATTTGAAGAAGTAATAAAGCACAGAGCAACACAAGGCTCGGTTCCATTCCTCCTGTCCTGCCCCACGGGTGCTGTGACAGCTCCTGGTGGCTGCTCAGCCTGCTCAAGGCAGTGACAGCCAGATCCTTCTGAAGGAAAAGGTGCATGGCAAGAAAAGAGTTTTAGAGCATTTTCCTATAGGGAAAAACATGGATGGAGGCATTGAGCCGGTGGTCTCCTCAAGAAATTATGCTTAACTCTCCAAATACTAAGCTCACAGGAACGTTTGTTTTCGAGCTGATTACAAAATGTTGCAGTTGCTCAATACAGAAATGTGTCCAAACTGTAAACTGCATAATATAAACAAGCTTATGCAAAATAAAGTTCTGAAGCAATACACTGTCATAGCAAATTGCATGCTGAAGTGAGTAAACCACAACAATTTGCGTTAAGCGAAAACTTAATATTCACACAAAAAACTGAAAGCGATTATATTCAACATGTAGAATTTCATAGGATAAATTCTGCTTTATATAGGCATGCCAATTAAAGCACCATATCCAAAGCCTATAACATTACCCTGAATTTAGAGCATACTTGCATGGTATTGACTTTCATGACTGGTTTGAAAGGGTAACTCTAAATTCTCTACAGCAGTTGTCTACAACATGAGTCTACACGAAATAAACTGAAGTATTATGCCATCCTGCCGCCACAAAGAATAACTACCTGGAATATTAGTATAAAAGTGGATGCAGCAGTTTCACATCCTATCATGAATATTATGGCAATGATGCGTAGAAGTGATTTACATCTTCATTATTTCTAGAATGTAAGAATCGCTATTACTAGTGCTTTGTAGAGCCATTTGCTAGCATTTAAGCAAGTTATGATTAATGTAATTTGAGTAGAACGCATATTGGACAGATAGATTATAGCCCTGCTGATATTGTATGTACAATAATTAGTACTGTGACAACAGCTAATTATTTTTAATTTTAAAGCTGAAGGGTTTTATCCACAAATATTGTGGCTGTAGTTAATAGATCAATTCTTTCCACAGCCAAAACAAGGTGACAGAAGTGATGCATTAAGTAAATGAGTAATTTCTTATCAATATTTAAAAGTAATGGAGCACCAATCAATAACAGCATTAGACATTTAAAGCACTGCTACTAAGTATTACTGACAAAATTAGTATATAAAGTATCCACGTCACCAGCTCATCCAGGGTGCTGCACAGCACAACAGAACTTACTAAAAGACAACTGACAACATAAAAACTACCTGCTTTAAATTCGAGAAAATTTGGTACTGAAACTGTTCCAGCTGTATGGAAGACCATCTGTCTGCATAAGAACTGGAGTGAAGAAAAACATTCTCTGATGGACCCAAACAGATTTAACTCATTGATTTTGACAGCGGTATTCTGGAACAGCATGTCCAAATCATATGGTCTGCAGTTAATATTGGGATCTTACTTACCTGCTAATGGCCAAAGTAATGTTCTGTATAGCATGATCACACACATCTAAGAATTCAGATAGCAGAACACCAGGAAAACTGTGACACGTCCATTTAAAAATGAGCACCTGGTTTACTTTGGCCTGGAAGCAGTCAGCTTAAAATATTTGGGAAAACAAAAAACAAAAAACAAACATGCACCTTTGGGAAAGGAGATTTGAAAGCTTCCAAGAGAAAACTCCTAGAAACCAAAAAAGTAAAAAAGCCTTTCACTGGCAGATGAAGATATCCAGTAATCCATAATGGGCAATGAAGTACTTATTTCAATACAAGGCACTAATCAGCTATAGGTATAATATGGGAAAGACTAATAGCGCTGGGGAGACTGCTTCAAGCATTCACATCTGCTTTTTCTATCCCTGGAGAGTCCATCAATCACCAAGTAACTGGTTTATGCACAAACTGCAGCAACCGATGATAGTACTGCATAGCAAATTCTAAGGCAGCTTGCCTTTGTGCTGAAAGACTCTATGACGTGGCTCCGAGCTGCTGCCAAACTGGTCAAACCCCAACATTTTGATAGCTTAAATCAATACAGCGTGGAATGTAGAAAGGCAAACAGTGTTTACCATCCCACTGTTCAGAAATAACAGTAACAACAACAAAAAACAACCACAAAACACAGGATAAGTCTAAGTAGGAGATTTTCTTAAACCCAGTCATCCATTTTCCTTGGAGCTCCTTTAGTCCCAAAGAGAACGATTTCATGCTTTTACACAACTGAGAGGAACACTACTCTACTTTAAAAGAAAGCTGAAATGTTTGCCTCACCCCGTCAGTATCGCCTCTGCACATGCTCCTAGGGGAGCAGGCAAAGCGGGAGGAAGGCTTTGCTTGCAGACTGATCCGAATTTTAGAGGAGTCTTGGGCATGCTCCATCTACATCATTCTCTGGGATTGGAGCAGCATACTGATTTTCTTTCAGCCCTTCCAATTTTATGGCAATACGGAACGTTAATAATTGATGTTCCATTGATTTGGTTATTTTCTTTAGGAAGTTGTACAGTTCTTCCACAGCTAAGAGCTGCAGAATGCTCCCCAAAGCATTCATTTTTAGCATTACTCCTCTGACTCGCTGTGAATCAGTTTATTAGCCTTAATTTGTACCCTTGTGCTTAACATCAAGGAAGTTACTTTTTGATTGACTCTGAAGAAATAACCCTTAAAATCAGAAACTAGCAAACAAAAGCTTTCCCAACAGAACAATATTTAAAACTTAGCGATACTAGAACAAACTTCTTGGTTTCATTTACTTGAGTGGTAATTGCTCAGTGGAACAAAGAACCCATTTCTAATAGAAGACTAGAATACTCACGTCCCTAGATCCTTTAAGTGCTTTTGGTATCAGATTAAATATTAATACAAAATAATCTGTACTGCTATTCATACACTTCTTGCATTGCTCATCTATAAGGGATCACAGAATGAAGCAGGTGAAAGACTGATTTCAACATTAAATGTATTTAGCTTTTCTTTGAAGCCAGTGTGTCTTTACACAAAGAGAGAGGGACTCATCTGCTGGCCCTTAAGAATTTCTTGAGTTTCTACATCTCAGAATCTTCACAAGGTAGAAAAACCAGTCAGAAATGTAAATATTGTATTTATTAGTCAGAAATTCCATTATGTCAAGGAGAGAAGAACCTAAGAAAGCCACCAGGCACCTGAACATGCTGAATGAGCGATCTGCTAAGCCAGCAGAAACATGCTTAATTTCAAGGTAAATTTTTTCTATAAGTCTAAAACAGGCTTATCAGAAGACGTGTGAGGCTTCTGCTCTCACCACAGTGATGTCTGTTTCCCTAACTGATCCATATTTACACACCTACATCGAGCTGCAGCGAAGAGGACCCCACCTTCTCTGACGGCTGTGAAATCTGGGCCATGTCTTGTGTCCTTCAGATATCCAACAACATACAGACTTAAGTCACATGAGGTGACTAAAAGCAGTCTGACCCAAATCCCTGTTTCCATGCTATTACCCAGCCTCTTCTATCCACACATCCAAGCATTCAGAAGCAAACATCAGCTTGAAGCCCGATGGTGATAAAGATTGAAAGTGATAAAAGGTATCTACAAAAGAAGCTAAAGTAGTAAAACTCATGAAAAAGTGTGGGTGGTACCACTGTATTCCTGTAGATTTTAACTGTTTCTCTTTAAATCATAATTGGCAGTAATTGCACTATTTACATGTTAATGAACAACACCTGGCCCCAGCTGGATATAAAGAGGCTGATAACATTTTCCCCTCACCTCAGCAACAAGTAATCGAACACGTACAATTTGACAGAGGTAAGCTTGCCAAATAAAAGGCATCAATAATTAGAGCAATGTGTAAGCAATCTAACTTATCTGCAAAAGTGCAATGTTACAGAATTATGTTTCTGAATTACTGAAGAACTGGACTGAAACTAAGTCTGAAATACAGGTATAGGAGAAAAGCCAAAACAAGAGAAAAAAGACTGACTCAGTTAACTTGTAAACAGGATGAGAAAACTCCACACAACTCTGGCTGAATAGATAATCTCCTATATTTTTCTCATAACAAAGGCTGCAGCACTTAGAGAGGTAAGCACCTTCAGACAACTGCAACAGTGAAAACAACACAGCAGTGATGAAGCTCAAAATTTATACCCATCTGGTTTTTAAATAAAAAGCCATCTTCCCACAGAGTTGACCTGGACCAACCGAAAACCACATTACTTCCTACTTTTGGTTAATAAGTGAGTCATTTCCAAAAGAGTTACTCTAAAAAGTGTCTAAATTAATTCGCTTCCTCTCTTTCAAATGTGCACTTTCTCAGCAAAATTGCAGAAGCTATACAAGCACTGCTCCTGAAAATGGTCATTTATTCTTGCTGATGACTATATCTCTGGAATTTATTTCAGAAGAGCAGTTCTTCAGCACCTCACAACTGGAAGACATAACAAAAGGCAGACAACTAAATGTTACCATATGCCTTACCCAATTCCAATGACTCCAGTCTTTTCCAACTAACATTATCATTGCCGTTACAGACAGCTTGAAGGATTCTACTTGGCTTCTCTAGATCAGAGAAAATATAATCACTTGGATGTGTTTTAGAGAGCTAATTCTCTAACAATTCTAACTGCATTTATATAGTAAATATGTACATTCTGAAAATATTTGAGGTATAAAATGTCCTCTTGAACAGAAACACAAGTAATGTATAACGTAAGCTATATGTTGCCCATTGTATGTTGTTTTAAAAAATACTGCCTTAATTATTGATTTTTTAAATGTTCTGATTAGGAAAACCTAAGCATTATAACAGCTTAAATAATTATTGTCACCTGTGGTATTTGCCAGAAAAAAACATACACAGAAAAGCTAAATCCATTCAATGGCAGCACTCAGTATGAACAAGCCGTACCAAACTGCTATAATGACATGCAGACAGCATTTTTACATTAGGAATATTTGCGTATAATAAAACTCAGCTCATGTAGATTTGGTTCAGAAAAACTAAATATAGTTTTATTTAATAATACTGCATACAACAGAACAAAAGCAAATTCTGTAAGACATAAGACTCAGAAATGGAACATAACCTAAGGGGACTTACTTTGATAATGCTTTGAACAGAGGACAGAAAAGGAAGATGTGGTTAAAAGAAAGGGCTGAGCATAGCTGGAGGAGGAATTGCCATGTTTAATTTAGAAAAGATGGGCTCCAAGTCCAAAGTTACATTTTAGCAGATACTTCAATTGGGCTTTAGCACCACATCTTAAGGAAAAGAAGGTCCACAAATCATGATACACGTAAAACAAAGGTGCACAATATGGAAACAAACACTGTTTGTTCGCCCTTTTTCTGAACTACTGGGAAACAGTGCCATCCATAAACAAGCGTTATGATACAGTAATTAATTAACACAAAAAAAGATATACATAGATGTTGGAGAGAAAACAAAGACTGTGGGAGCAAATGGAAGTATTGCTACGCTAGCAGCTTTACATCAGTGAATGAAGATGGAGGCAATAGGTAACCAAGTGGTATATAAACCACATGCACAGAACATGAACGAAATTCACTCAGCTCTTACACAGAGAGAGCGATCAGTGTTCCTTTCAATGCCATAGCTAAATCTGGCTTTAGGCTCTAGATGGGACACTGCAGAGTTGAGCGTGCCTCTCAGCTTCCATCCGGAAGACTTGTCAATAGCTTTTTGTTATCTCTGCAGATGATGAAGTGAAAGCCAGAGGAAAACTGAGGAAAACTCGTACAATTACTGTAACATCTAATGAGAAAAGTTGCTGCAAGGTCATCATGGCTGGGCCAAAAATACAAATGTTAGTAAGTGAAGGCCTAGAGTTTAAAAAAAATATATATATATAAACCACAAGCAGTTCTGACAGAATCAAAATACAGAATCAAAATTATCTTACCCAAATTTAGCCTTGGAACAAGGGAAAAAGGTGCCTGAATTCCTTATGTACAGCCTTCCTAAAGACACTTAACTGTTCAACAGTTCAAACTTTGCAACTATGTCTCCCTCCAATGATAAGACTGAGAAATCATGCTCTCCTGTGAACACTCAAGTGAATTGAGCCCTCTGTGCTCACATACAACACCACCACCACCACTGACTTCTGCATCATTGGTTCATTCCACTCTTGTGTACGCTGGCTTCCATGTCAGCTGTTTCCCAAGTAACAAACCTATTCAGCTTTCCATCTGACCATCGTATCACCTTTATAACATACGATAGGGAAGTTACTTTAACACTGTTGCTATTTAACACAATGAAACATGCATTATTAGCCATAAATGTTCGTTTACAGAAATATAGATGTATTTCATTAAAAAATAAGCAAAAACTCAGTTTGCAAGCAGCCTTTTCTCCATTACATGTTAAAGTTTTCTGCACATTACTGGGTGCTTGCTAGAAGAGCAAGTTAGTGAACCTGATCTGTCCACAAAGACACACAGAGGCAGTTCTAGAACATACTGATAGAAAAGAGGTATAGGAGCACTATGCTAAGGCAGGGAATGAGACAAATTACAGACTGGTCTTCAGGAAGAGGAAAAGACCTATCCCTAAACTAATTTCTCTGCCAAAGTGTAATTATAAACTTTTTATGGAATTATCATAAATATATTTATAGAACATGCATACACATTCCCTCTATAACACAGTAAGAACATACACACTGTACACATGCAATAATTAAATCACTGACAAAACTGCTCTCATTCTTGCTTTGATTTTTCGTAACAGGATTTAGCAACAGCAGCAAAAAATATGAAATGCAATCTTCATGAAACTTAGAGCTCCATCAATCAAACAAGAAAAAAGCCCCATAACTTTATGAGAGTTCAGGAAGAAAAATCTACGGCTGCAGTAGAACGTCAGAGGCATGCTAAAAGGTGTGTAGTTCCCCAGGATTGGGGCGAAGAAAGATTTAAAGGGAGATGAGAAGCAACATTTCATATAACACATAACTGACATAAAAAAATAGTATTTATGATTGTGAAAAATCAATAGGGGAAATAACTTTGGAAATAAATAAAACTTAAACATTCGTAACTGTGAAATAGAATTACAAAATTTAATTATAGCTAAGGCTGACGTTCTGTGGCAAATGCCTTTGTAACTCACATCTCACATGACCAGATTTTATAGAAGAGAAATTTTTTACAGGGACAAACAGGTACAGATTAAGCATTTGAACTTAATTTCTCAGTTTTTGTCAGTTTAAGTTATGGCCCTCTTATTTATTTGTATTTTAAAATCCTGTTTCATTTTAAAAAATTTTTTTTGAAAGCTAAAATTGTATTGTACTTACGGTTGCCGAAATATTGATTTGCAACATAGATCAGCAAATACAAGTGCTGATACAACTCCTCTCCCAAAGGAAACCAGAGCCAGTAGTGGTCATTACATACACTTAAATCAGACAATGGGAAAAGTACAATTTTAACATCGAACCAAGTTTCCAACTTACTGGGGATAGTTGGAGGCTATCAATTTTTTTTTTGCTTCGAAGAGAACTGTCTTTGTTAGAAATTCTCCTCAGCTCCCTCCCCTCCATAAACAACAGACCTTGCTGGATGTTGTTTTATGCCCTGGAGCACCTCTACTTATTTTTCCGAATGATACTCACAGAGTACAGCAGTTCCTTTTCTTTGACTACTGAACTTAATTTTTCTTGCTCATGTTATTTAAAGTAGTTTTATGTTTGGAAGATAAAATAATGTTCCTTGCTACTGTACATTAGAATGTTCTAATATAAGAAAGAAAATACAACTCAAATAAAAACATGAAATACATATGTTCAACTCTACAACAACTGATAGAATAAGGGAGAAGACCCAACACACTAGGAGTGAAATGTATATGATGAGCTGAAAAATAAGAAAAGAAAGCAAACTAACGAAAACCTTACAGGACTTTGTTTTGGCTCTTTGGAAAATTATTTTTATTATTTAGAGGTCTAGGTTTTGTAACAAATCTGATTCATTTAATACCACCATGGTGATTTGACTCTTCTTATAGTCTTGCTTAAGACCAACATTTCCTAAGAAGGAAAATCTTTAAGAAATAAGATTAGCATTGAGAAATAACAAATAAGGTTAGCATTAAGAAATAAGGGCTCTGAGCCACCTGACAAGTAGTATACCCAACAAATTACTGAGGGTGAGTCAGATTAGATGGGTGAGATTTTCCATCTTGAAGCCCTGATTTTGCTCTTACAATGTTAATTGTGATGTTTTTACAGCGGTACATTTAATTATCCTTGCTATCCCTTCACCTAGTGGTGAAATAAAACTTGCATCAGTATATATCATGAAAAATCCTTGTCTGACTTTTTTAAGCTAACTTTCAAATTGAATATGCTTCTTTTTTTTTTTTTTGCTGTTATGTTTGTTAATAAGGCTTGAAGTAATTTTCTTGTTATAAATATGAGTTTCTTTGCCATAGCATAATATTGCATATGAGGCACCTATGCACAAGATAGATGTGAATTGGAGATGGATTCACAGTTCTACAGAAGATTGATCTCTCTCCCAGAGCTGTCATGTTTCACGGAGGGAAGGAACAAGCTGGCAGTACTCCAAGCACAGTCATATCTGTAAGATCCACGGTAAGGTGAATTTTTTTCCCAACTGACCTTTAAAAAAAAAGCCCTGCAGAATAGAGGCCTCATGATAGCTAATCTTAAGGATCTCTCGTGGCAGTGAAAAGTCACAGAGGCATTTCCCATCTTCCCAAGACTCATTTACATTACACAGCATCTCTTCCAAAGGCAGACAGAAATACTTGCATGGCTCTGTTCACCACAAAGAAAATACAGAGGTTTCTTTGACTTGGATGATTTTAATGGGACAAATATGACGCAAACTGCAGCCAGGACTTAGGTTGCTGTAACATCCATGCAACTGTCAGGCACTGAAAGCTGCACAAATGACTTCTGATGAACAAAAACTTTATGCACGATAATTTCACTTGCAAAAATAAAGGCATGAATCTGGAGTGAGAAATCAGAGAGGAATTTTTCAACAAAAATAAAAATGTTTGTGTGTGTAGCACCAATGGGGCAACGACAGCCAGCTGCAGAAAGCAGTCTGAGCAGTGGAAGGAGCTGGGGCTTGGCCTGGCTGTTTCCAAACTTTCGGCCCTGACATGCTTGAAGGGCGCAGAAAGGAAGAGTGCACAAACAAACATAACTACTGGATAATAAAACAAGGGGAGGGCAAGCTCTTCCTCTCTCTTTCAGTCATGAAAAATAACCTTACATGAAAATAATTACGACAAACAAGCCTTGAACATACAGGGGCAAAGCCCAACTTATACCAAAAGTGAGAGCATGCTAGGGCTGCACTAGATCTTTCTTTGCTCCATCTCTCAAAAACCAAGCGGAATACAAAGTAATAAGGAGACCGGAGAACTGGTAACTCAGCAGCGTGAAGAGTAAGTTTCGCTGCAGTAAACTATAGCTAAGAAGAAACATCCTTGCACATAGCTCATTAGTAAAGAACACAGCCAGGTCTGGAAGTGCTGCATTAAAACCTGCATGGGCTAAGTATGGTCTAGAATCATGCTGCAAAACTGTGCTTGTAGCCTTCTACAGCTTGAAAATCTATTTAAGGGAGTCAAACCTTCCTGCAATGTTTACAATCTTATTAGCTGTGCTATAATAAAAATAAACTCAAATATTCATCAAAACAATTAAATGCAAGTCGTACCATGTTGAAAACAAAATCTAGAGTGCCCTCCAAATGTGATTTTGTCAATGTACATTGCTACAGCTCTACTTACTTATTTATTTAATCCCTGCCACCTTGTCAGGATCCATCAGCTAGCCTTCAGTGTGCTATCAGCTATCACGTGTCAATTAATAAACCTGCAAACAAGCTGGATGATGTAAATTAATTCACCATGAGAGAAGCGGCTGACACTGCTTTGAGCTCTTACACCATTCCTTCACCGGAACAGTGAAGGTGCCTCACAGTTTAGGACACTGAAGCTCTGAAAAGCCATACTTTTGCTCTTTCCCCCCTTGTTTCTTCACCGGTCCTGGCCCTGCTGTGCGCAGTGAACTGGTTCAGGTTCCACAGTGTGGAGCATCAAGCTAGCAACAGCACTGACTATTTCTGTGTAAGATAGGGACACTAGGCTAGCATCAAGGAGATGGCAGCACTGGAATGGTCATCTCACCTGTGGTGTAACTGCATTTCAAGAACAGTGAAAGAACAGCCTGGGGGTAACACAGTGAGCATCCCACCACTCCAACCCACCACCATCTGGCAATTCCATGCAGAAGCCTGCAAACACATAACAACTGACTTCTGATCATGGCATTGCACTAAAAAAAAAAACGTATTTAAAAGTTAAAACTGAGAAAAAGCATAAAAGTCAGCTGGCATGTACCTAATATATTCAGTTATTCAATTTCAGGCTGATTTTACTAAAGGAAAAAAAAGAAATTTGGGTTCACTGAGCCACAGACTCAAGGCTGACAGAACCTGAACCATAATTAATTGCTAAGTGAAGTTCTACTGTTTTTTGTTTTCCTCCTGAGCCTTCTCTGCTATCCCACTCCCTATGCAAACATATAAGGAAAGCAGCAGCCTCATCTCATAGGCGCTGAAGAGCAGAGCACGTGCTGAAGTCAATTGCAGCTCTGTTTGCGCAAGCTGGCGAGACAGGGACCCTTGTGTAGAAATGGTCTCATAAAAATGTATTTTAAAAGAAGATGATTTATTTTTATTTAATCACCTCACTATATATTCTTGTCATCCTGGGCAAACAGCCAGGAGGAGATTAGGAAAAAAAACCGTCTGCAACAGTAATAAAACACATGGAATCGGTAATGTTATGATTCAGCCATTTTTCCTACATTCCCCAAATACAAAGGAGCAGACTGTATTTTCAGGTTGAAACAGGCTCTATTGGGTGCCAAATGGAGGGAAAGCATTTAAGATTCCTCTTTTAAAGAAAGAATAAAAGTTGCAGCTATAATTCCTACAAATATGCTGTAATTAACCTCCAGCATTGCAGTGTTCTGGGAACACACAGTGCCTTTGGGCTGGGACTGGACACAGGTGCACAGTGGATTCTCCTGGTTCAGGCCTGCCCTGAGGCTGACACCGCTGGCCTGGGGAACCAATAATGCTAAATGCAGTTTTTGGTTTTTGGACAGGAAACCCAGATGGCTAATTATGAGTACTTAAATGCCAACGTCCCGTATTAACTATTTCACCATAGAAATGCAGAGCAGCAAAATCAAGGTAACATGCACAAATGCAATGAAGAATTACTCTCATGACCCGACCTTTCATTCATTTGGAAAGTTACTACGTGAGAACCAAGTTAATAATACATCCTCTTCTGGCAGAGTTTGTAAGTACACTCGTGAATATTCAGACAGGTATCAGATCAGGAATCTGTTAAGTTGTTGGGTTGGAATGTGTTCACTGTTTGGTGAATGCCAGACAGAGTAAAAACATTTTCTACATGCTTCATAAATGGAAAAAGAGTGGATCACTATAATCCTTATCTAGGATTAAAAGTACAGAGCATGACATTATCTTGCTTCCTATAACATTTTCAGCACCAGCAACATGAGTCTCTATCAAGGCTGACTTGAAGCTCCATGCTAGTGGAGCGCATAGTAACCTCCCTCCACAGCTACAGGGTGCATGCATCTAATCATTTGAGCATTAAAATTTGTAAAAAAAAAAATTTTTTTTTTTTTTTTTAATTTTCTCTCTTCCATGTGGCTATCCCATCACACTGCAGAGCGGGTGGGCACACACACACAGGAGACAGGCATACAGAGTGGCCCTATGTAGGATCTGACCACAGCACCCAGTACAGCGCTGAGGCTGCTCATATGAACCTGAACCTATGCCAGTGGCCTGAGGGCTTACACTGGGCCAGAGGAGGTTGGTTATTAGGAAAAATTCCTTTTCTGAAAGAGCGGTGAGGCACTGGAACAGGCTGCCCAGGAGGTGGTGGAGTCACTGTCCCTAGAAGTTTTCACAAAAAGGGTAGATGTGGCACTTAGGGAAATGGTTTAGTCAGCAGGGTGCTGATGGACTGATGGTAAGACTTGATGATCCTAGTGGTCTTTTCCAAACTTTATGATTCTCTGAATTTTTATTTTAATGCTAACATTACAACACAGAAGATGCACAGTCTCCAAGAAGGGAACTGCTGAGAAAGAAATAAAGACAGATTTACTAAAAGTTATTTCCAGTATGAAAGTCTGTTAAGTAAGTTCCTTACTATCTACCATTTCAAATGCATTGAGAAGTGTATGCCAGAAACACACCACAATGCCTGCACAGTTACTCAGAAAAAAACCACAAAAGAAAAACATAACTCGAGGTATAGAAACACAAAATCATAGAATCATAGAATTGCACAGGTTGGAAAAGATCATCGAGTCCAACCACAACCTAACCATATTACACTAACTAATAACCCTCCACTAAATCCTGTCCCTGAGCACCACATCCTAACAGTTTTTAAACACATCCAGGGATGGTGAATCAACCACCTCCCTGGGGAGCCTATTCAAGTGCTTAATAACCCTTTCTGTAAAGAGGTTTTTCCTGATATCCAACCTAAACTTATCCTGGTGCAACTTGAGGCCATTTCCCCTCGTCCTGTCACCTGTCACCAGTGAGAAGAGACCAACCCCGCTCTTGCTGCAATCACCTTTCAGATATTGGAAAAGAGCAATAAGGTCTCCACTCAGCCTCCTTTTCCCCAGACTAAACGGCCCCAGTTCCTTCAGTCGCTCCTCATACGGAACACATTGAGTTGGAAGGGACCTTAAGGTTCATCCAGTTTAAATGCTCCTGCTGTGGGCTGGCTGCCCTTCACCAGATCAGGCTGCCGAGGATCCCATCCAACCTGGCCTTGAGCACTTCCAGGGACGAGGCACCCAGAACTTCTCCAGGCAACCTGTGCCAGGTCCTCCCCATGCTCTGAGCAAAGAATTTCCTCCTTACCTGCAATCTAAACCTCCCTTCTTTTAGTTTAAAACTGTTTCCCCCTTGTCCTATCGCTACCAGACAATGGAAGAAGTTGCTATCCATTTTTTTTTTAAAAGCTCCCTTTAAATACTGGAAGGCCACACCGGGGGCCTCCCTGGAACCCTCCTTTCTCCTGGCTGAACAAGCCCGGCTTCCTCAGCCTTTCTTCACAGGAGAAATGCTCCAGCCCTCTGAGCATTCTTGTGGCCTCCTCTGGACACATTCCAACAGCCTTACATCTTTCTTGTGCTGCAGGCCCCCAGCCCAGATGTGGTACTCCAGACGGGACCTCACAAGGGCAGAGCAGAGGAGGATAATACCCTCCCTTGCCCTGCCACCACCCCACTGCTGACGCAGCTCTTGATGCTGTTGGCCCTCTGAGCTCTAAGTACACATCGCTGGCACAATATTTTAAGTTGGCTTTTAAATAGCAAAGACATTTAAGGTACAACTTAATTAAAAAGGGTGCATGGTGAACATACAGGGGAAAGGAAGACCGAGTTGTTCAAAAAATGTGAATTCAATTTATCTTGCTTTTTAACTATATAGAATTGCATTTCAAAGTGGGACTCTATTCATAAGAGAAAGAGTGAAATCACACAAAATCACAGACAACATTTTTGAAATGACAACATAGTAAGAGAAAAAAATCCATTTTTCTAAAGCTAGCTTCTCCATGAATGTAGAAGATTTGCCTATTTACAAAAATGGAGAAGTAGAAGTAAAGTTAGTCTCCATATAGAGATGAGGAATTTTCTGCTTTTTAATTGACTAAGACCAATATATGGACATGCATATACCTGAGTCAATGGTTTTTCTACTAATAAATAAGTCTTTTCAGTGATTACAGAATCGCAGGGGGTAGGGGTTGGAAGGGACCTCTAGAGATCAACGTGTCCAAATCCCCCTGCTAGAGCAGGTTCTCTACAACAGGTCACGCAAGTAGGCACCCAGGTGGGTCTTGAATATCTCCAGAGAATGAGAGTCCACAGTCTCTCTGGACAGCCTGTTCCTTTGCTCCATCACTCTCATAGTCAAGTTCTTCCTTGTGTTCGTATGGAACTTTCTGTGTTCCAGTTTCTGTAGGTCAGTCCCTAACCTGTACTGCGTGTGTTTATTCCTCCCCAGCTGCAATACTCTACACTTGCTCTTACTGAACCTCATCAAGTATCTCTCTGCCCAACTCTCCAGCTTGTTCAGGTCTTGTTGAATGGCAGCACAGCCTTCAGGCATGTCCATCACTCCTCCTAGCTTTGTATCACCAGCAAACTTGCTGAGGGTGGACTCTATCCTTTCATCCAGGTCGCTGATTAAGATGATGAAAAAGATCAGAACCGCATTAATTTAGTCTGGTTGTACTACTTTAAAATACATAATTTGGTTTGTAGTAAAAATGTAAGGCTCTTGGAGAAGACTCTCCGAACTCCAGTATCTACCTTCTCAGCCACTCAGCTGAGAGCCAGTATGCCCTCCAAGTCAAAAAGTGCTCATTTTCCCTGCTGGTAGCAAGCATTTCTAACTCCAGTAAATCATATCAGATTACGTATCTGCCATTATGCCAGGACTGGAATACTGTCTCTTGCACTTAAACAGCACGTGAAAAAATCCTTTAATAAAGGAATACTGCAGAAATTCTGCTTGTATTTATAGATATCTTTTTTTTAAAGTAAGTTTTATCATGGCACGAACTACTAAAAATAAGAGGGGTGGGGCAGATAGATACGCTTGGTAGTAGCCACATCTATCTCTCATTGATATTATGAACGTAAAGTTTACATCTTATGTAAAGTTTACATAAGACGCAAACTTTAAATAGACCTCAAAGTGATCTGAAGCCTTCAGAGTTCCATGAGAACAATACAGTGAAAACAACTTACAGGATACATTTTATAATTTAATTCAGCAGTCTGGAAAACATGTAAAAAATTATAAACCGAAAAGATTTAAGTCCTGTAATAAAACTGTTAAATCACAAAGCTGTAAAGCAGGTTGGAAGGAAAAAAGCATTACAGCTGACAAATTTGAATTCCATATTCAAGAGCAACATAAAGATGTCACAGCCCACTTCAGTGTATATTCAGAAACTACATTTCTCTTGAGTAAAAGTAAACAAGTAAAAGTATCAGGAAACAAAATTTAAAAACACAGACCAGCAAAATGGAGTTGTAAAATAATCTTTCTGCTCCTAAATGAAGTGTGCAGGAAAGGAAGGAAAGAGCCTCAGAGTTGACAAAGGCCAAGAAAGAAATACAGACAAACTGCTTCCTTCCTCAAAGGCTTGTACAGAAAACAAACCAGGAGGAGAACGAATTCCCCTGCAGTTGCCCTTTATGAAGGTGGAAAGGTGGCAGCAGGTCTCTGATCACCCCTCTGGGACCACGGCTGTGTGCCAAGTAACTGTGGAACAGTTGAGGTGAACCCTGACTCAATCCCGTTGGTATATGCTAAAATTTGCAGGAGAAATATGCATTCATTTTTCATTATGCTGTTAGTTTGTAGCATTTTGGAACCACATAACACAGAGAATGTGAGCTTTTCAATTTCTAAGAAAGTAACTCAACCAATAAAACTGAAGATCAAAGATGTTTTCTCCATTTGTCTGGTCACTAAGTGGTAGCACACATTTATTTTCATAAATAATTAAAGCTAATGGAAGTATTAACTTTAAAGAAATTATTAGCAAAAATAGTTCTTTCGATAGGAAGCACAGCAAGCAGTATAAAAAATATTGATACTCTTGGGAGTAATTCCATTTATATTCATTAAATGTATCTATTCCAAGGGCATCACTGTAGTTAAAATGGCTTATTACATAGCATTCCTTGTGACTTAAATATGACACTGCATAGAAAACATTGGGCTGGATTACAATTTCAGAATGAATGCAGTGTAAGACAGTGTACAGTTGAACTACAGCAGGTAAATTTACATGTCTAAGTAACATAAATTAAAATATGAACAGTTGCATTCTTTCATTTGATATTAACTCTTCTCCATACCTGTAAATAAATCAGATTATACCAAGAATGAATCTTTTCTTGCCCTGTATGTTAAGACAGATTCTACAAAACAAAGTATTTCTCGAACCATCAAATTCATAGTGAAACAAACTAGGACAATCCAAAAGAAGGATTAATAATCTCAAAATTAGATTATGTGCATCATCCACAGTCATTAATAAAATTGAACTCTTTAGTATACCTCAAATAATGTTTGATTCAGAAACAAGGAAACACCGGGTAGGATTTGTTGTGAGCGGAGCAGCTGCCATTTGGTATGCAATCAAAGTGACTGGACTAAATACCGAATGTTTTGGGGCTAGTGGAATATTTCAAATCTCAGACACTAATGAAACACACTGTAATATGACCTTCAAGTCACTGTCTGTTATTTGAAACTGAAATTATTGCAAGTGATTACCCCTGTACAGCTGAAAACAGACAAACATCAACCACATTACCTGTAAATCAAAAATGCCTCAGACTACATATCACCTATTTTACTGAATTGAGATCTATATGCACACACACACACACACACTTTTAATGCTGTCAGCCAATTATGTACTGCATGCAGAAATCACATGAACAAATGTAAGCATTTATAAAGCAGGACAAAAACAGCCTCTAAATTGCAGTACCCTCCAACTGCTATGGCAAGGGCTTAACCTCCAGAATTAACAAACTCTGCAAGCATATCCCTCCAAACCCAAACCAGACAGGCAGGACAGAACATCCGCCACCAGAGTGGCACCACTCCCAGAGGGAACATATACCTGCAAATTCAGCAAGAGGAGCAGCTGCCCAGCTGCCTCAGAATCAAGTGCTTGAAGTCCGTAAACACACGAGCACATCTCCTTTGCTGAAGCAATCAGAGAAGGAAAAGAAAGGGAAGCTGCCCAGAGAAATGCCAAGGTGACATGGTAACTGCACATATGGCAATGTAGGAATGACAGTGTTATCAGAAGAAAGCCTAAAAAGCTCATACAAGAAGCTATTGTAAAGAAATTTAAATTTTATGATGGGTAACTCTAAATACTTGCTGAAATAGAAATGATTATATTTTGCAAATTTACAAAGTTTACATTTGTTAGTACATGTTTTTAAATATTTACATAGTGAAAATTTATACCCATTTTCCTGTAGGAGGAAAAGAAATCTTACATAAAACACTCCTGGGCCTTCCTTCATAACTTTTGTCACACTTCATTTAGAGCTTTAACTGACTGTCTTTGAACAAATGTTTTTAGCAAGGTAAGATATAAAATCTTTGTACAACTCAATTCTCTATTACCATGCAGAGATAGATGATCCTGTGTAGTGATATCCCATAACTGGGCTTCCCAAAACTCAGGATCTGTTTTACAAATGCATTCAACATGTGCCCAGGAGCACCCAACAAACAAGACTCAAACTGATAATTTTGATGAAAGCACAAATATCACTCATATGAGAATCGTGCAACAGGGAATATGCTGGAGATTTGGGCCCAAAGTGTTGCAGAATAAATTAATCATTGGGAAGTAGTAGGGTGCAGACCACAAATTTAATGTTACAGAATATAAAAAATCTTGAATTATTTTCTGAATGAATTATTTTCACTGAAAATCTGTAGGAAGCCGGTGTATAGGCTATTATTCTGACATTCTTAAAGCATTCTTGTTGCAATATGACAACATGGCATTTGCACTTGTGTGTTTTCACTGAAATTCCAACCATTTAGCACAAATCTCTCATCCCAGGTATGTACCCCAGGGTGCTCAGGGAGTTACTCATATTCCCCCAGACATCTCTGAGGAGGATGATAGGGACAATGTGTTTTACAGACGCTGCTGGAGTCTTTTCCTTTGCAACGTTCCAAGTCCCCTAAGCTGTTAGAACAAGAGATTTGCAAATTATCATAGCATTAGCTTTCTGTCAGTCTCACAACAAAACCAAAAGCACAGAAGTCCTCAGAGGCCTCTGGGTGACCAGAAAGTGCTGGCTCCACACTGAGGGAGGCTGAGAATGCATCAGCCCAGGGCAACAGTGGTCAGGTCTCTGCTCTCACTGCTGTATTTCCTTTCCCAGCAAAGACAGCACTGGGGAATAAGTCCAAGAGCCAGAGGCTCCTCCTCCTATGCCCCTAAAGATCTCTGTTTAATGGCACTTAAGTAGGACGGAGAAGACAGTTGATTTAAACTCCTGCAGAAGAAAGAGGATAGGATGAAACCATCTGGATACAAGGGAATGGTTAGAAACTATAATTTGCAAAATGAGAATAGGTAGGAGCACACAACAGCTATTTTAGCAGGAATAGTGAGATCAGGCTTCCTCGTGACTAGTTATGGTAAGAGGGCTGGAATTTTAATGAAAAGCACAAAAAGAAGAAATTAAAAGTAAGTAGGAGAAAAAGCCTGGGGTAAAGCTCAGGCTTAGAAAGAAAGTGCCTGGGACTAGAAGTCAGCTCCAAGGGAGGGGATACAAAAAAAAAAAAAAAAAAAAAAAAAAAAAAAAAAGCTGTCATGTAGCATTTGTGAAACCAAACAGCAAGGTATTGATTTCTTCTCCTTTCAGTGTTGGTTTCAAAGAGAAGGTGACAGCTTGCTCCTGCTATCAACAGCTCTTCAGCTGTGTTATATGCACAAGTTTAGTAGGTATCTTTAACTTGTATATGTGTGAATTCACCAGTCATACAATGGAGGTAATACCTCCACCCTTTCCCAGGGTTATTGCAAAGAGAAACACATTAGTGTCTGTGAAGTATTAGAATACTACAGCGAAAAGCACCACAGAATTGCCAACAGGAAATTAATATTGTTGTAAGCGCAAGGTTTGAATAGGGATAATAAATAAGGCTTGAGGCTATACATTAAACAATGTACTATAAACAATAAACTAAAATATTGAGTGGCTTGTCATCATGCTGCCAAAGTCCATTCTGTACACTCAATATGTGAGGGGTACTGAGGGCGAGGACACAAGCAGGGCCTGTAATGTAATGCATATGCGTACACCTTTAATTCTGACACCAGAGTTTTTTGCCAAGTAGTCTTGATATTTGTAGAATAATGACCTTTATCATAATTGAAAGAGAGCATAAATATAGGACGGCTACATTGTTCACATGAAAAGGGGAAAAACGCTGAAAATGGGCAGAGAGGACTATTCAGCACTGCTGCAGAGTAAGGCTTAGCAAAGGTGGTGTCACACTGTAAAATTCTTTTTGCTTGAAGCTCTTAATTTACCAGTAAGCATAACTGATGAATGCAGGAACACGAGTTTTCTCTGTTCCAGATTTTTTTTCTCTCTACGCATACGTCTCCACACAGCTACAGAAGATCATTACTTCAACTTCTTCAGGAATATCAGGAATATTCTGTTTAATTTCATGGCATAATACATTACACAATAATGCATACACATATTTACTTCTTTACCTCCTTATTTGTTTATGATCTTGATCTATACAAAGAATAAAGATAATTAAGTAAAGATTTTAGTATTTGTTTTAATAACATGATGAAACAAACATATAAATGGGATTTATAGAGCAGGACTGAAACCTTTTCATTCATAAAAAGTATGGATTAGCTAGCATACAAGCAACAGCAATAATTAAATTAATGTAGTCACGTGTATTTACACAGAACAAATGCCTTCACCACGATCTATTTTCAGCACTTACAAGCTAATCCACAGTGAGGCAGTAGGCTCAACATCGCACTAGGCTCAATAATGCTAGCAAAGTGCTTGCACTTTGGAAGCAACCTCAAGAAAAGCATCAGCTCTCATCTACTCCTATTTCAGCAATTTGCTCACTACATGCTGAATCACACAGTTCTTCCTCAGGTGAAAATCCCAGGTCAAACAAATATCTTCTCCCAAGGAAAAATCCAGAACATGGTATAAAGTACAGATAGTTCCCAGACTACAGACTTTCACTGGGCTGTGCCAGCAGCACGGAGCTCTGGGGGCCTGCTGCCCTGCCCATGGTTGCACTGCCAGGCCCTGCTCTGCGCAACCATGTGCGCTCAATGCGCCCCTCAAACAAAACCAGGCTGATATGTGACTTGACTTCGCACCTTGTTAAAAAATTCCAGGCCAAGGCTCACTGTTTCATATGACACAACGATGATGGGGCAGTCATGAGGTATCATTCTCTTGCGATGGACAATATAGTGCCTTTGGTGCATTCCTCTGCAGCCATGAAAGAAAAGCAGCACACAGTATAATGCTTAATAAAACAGCAGGTAGCCAGTTACACACTCCAAATGCTTGTGTAAACTCATTTATAACACTGATCTGCTGTAGTGAAGTTAACATACTGTTATACATTCACATTTCAGTCCTATTTCTCTGTTTCTCAATTAGCAGTGACAGCATCTGATTTACACAAGTATCTCAACCTGCTTTCTACATAAAGTACCCTTTACTTAACTGACTACTGCACAAGTATGTCTCTGATGTTTTGGATTATTATTTTACAAATGGATTCTACCAGCCCATTCACAGATGTACAGTCTTCAGATTCAATAAGCTTTCTGTGCAAACAACAAATTGAATGGCCTTTGTCCTTCTTTGTTGATAGAAAATTAATTTCTTAGTATTAATTTTTGGGTTTGGGCTAGTTGCCAAATATGTAGGGCAGAAGCTAGGACTATAGACAATACCACACAAGTCATAGATGGAAAGATCTATTAGGTTATTTTCTTCGACTACAAACCGATGAAGAACTGCAATCAATGAATCACATGCCTGTCATGTCCTCTACAGTATATACTCAATTGTGTTGGCTTGTTTTAAATAGCTGCGGCCAAAAAAAACCTCTACCAGTTCATTTATTGCTTCATACTACTCTAAACAGATATGTCTGAAAAATGTAACAGTCAGTAAAAACATAATAGTTTTACAGAGTATGAAGCGAAGCAAGGGCTGATGTGCCCATCCAATCTCATCGCCTTCACAATCTGAACCACTGTTTCAACCAGTGACCTTCACATTAACCCTAATGATGCAGGGGTTAGCTTAAGCATGTTTTGAAAAGCATTTAGTCCCTAAGGGCTACAAGTGTTAAGGGCTTACTGTCCCTTGGCAAATTACCCGTGTGCTGAACAACTAAATCATTCTCAAACTATATTTGATTTTATATTTAAACATCTTGGATTGCAGATTACAGCTACTGAGAAAACATTTCTGGGTCTGTGTCTGGAAGCAGATATGCTCTCCTGTATATTCTGTACCCTACTCTTGAGTGCCCCTGTGACACCACACACCTCTCAGAGACCTTCTAAACTCTCCTCCCTCCCTGTGCTGTACCTGCTTCTGTTGCCACTTCTTCCTCTCAGCTGTCACTCGGCCATTCTCTACACGTTCAGACCTTTTAAAGACCTTTCCTTCACTAACAAGTCCCGAACACATAATCATATTTTCACTCCTCTGAGAATCCCTTCAATTTCATACATCCCTGGTGTTTAACTGGCTAGTCACAGAAGTCTTAGCAGCATCTGCTGTACGTTACTTCACAGACCCCAGACAAGTCAGACACATGCAGACAGCCCAAGGTCGCACTTGACTTATTGGCTCCAGTTATCTCATTTACCACACCTTAAGGTCCCTTTCAGTATTGCTGCTTACCAAAGTAGACTCCATTAAATATGTTATTTTTAGTTACTATCCACAGGACTGAATCCCACTTGATTTCCTGTATATCATTCTGGATCTCTGAAGTCTTTTACATCTGCTATTGTGTCACCAACTATGTTGTTGTTGTTGTTGTTATTATTATTATTATTTTAATGTCTGCAGCTTAAATATTGCATAAAAAGCACATTTCTGACATCTTTCGCTGTAAGTTTTCAAAGAGATCCACGTCCCTACTACAGATTCTGTGGCACACTACATTTTTTCACCTATTTCAGACATAGAAGTAACCAGCTAAAAAAATAATATTGTAGGAAATTCCTGTATTATCTATGCCCTAGTAAAAAGAAAAAAAAAAGAGCAAAGAATTTTAAAAGCCCAAATATTATGTTTAATTATTTTCAGTAATTAATAAATCTAATCATAAATAACAGCAACAAAAAGAGCAAACACAATTTTAAAGATCTGTTCCACTTTCCAATTTTAACTGCTATAGCTTCGAGGATAAAGAAGACTGCAAGAGAAATACAGGTTTCAGTAAATTAAAAACATAAAAAATGACCCACATAGTTTTACTTGACAAAATAAAAGCTTTCTTATACAGAAACTAAAAGATTGTGCAAATTCTGAATTGTTACCGCATTAACAGACAAGATAAGGATAATAATGAAGTTCACAGTTGATAACCAAGTCCTGTATCTAAGAGCTCTGTGCATATTATATGAAGCTTAGAATGAACCTATGTAAGATAGAGGAGATAAATTAATCAATACATGAACACTGCTAGAGTTTTTCAGAGGACTGTCTCATCTTTTAACCATGTCTGTGTAACATGAAGTAAAATAAGCCTCAATTTTTATGAGAATCTCAGTATTGTAACACAAACGATAAAGTGCCGGGAAGCAGCGTTTAGGAGATGAGCAAACTACCAAATGATAAGGTCAATACTGTTAACTAAAACCTTTTCTTGTGAGTTGCATTTTTGGCAATGTATTATTATGCCTTCTAATTTTTTGTATTTTTCCTACTATTCCATTAACTGATAAACTTCACTGTATAAACTGAACACAGGTAAACATTTCAAAGTAATACTATACAAGCTAAAATGAAGAGGGAATCCTGTATAATAAGGACAAATGCAGTATTTCCAAATGCTTTATATTGCATCCAGCAGAACAAAGGTAACTAAGGCTTTCTTGTTACTACAGTTTGTCATATTTTAGCTCCAATATCTCAAAGAGCCTGGGCTTTCTACTCATAGTCTATTTTGGTTTAGGATGACTGCAAATTTCAGTCACGCTTACCAGCGTGCCATATGACTGAGGTGAGCCAGAACCATATCTCTAACCAATCCCCCAGGTGCCCCTACATGAGCACAAGCAAGCAACATTCAAAAGAAAAGTCAAGAAATTAATTCAAAGGTGCTAAGTTCTGAAATGCCATTGTATCTGGTAGGCATTTATAAAAGCAATCAGGTTAGATTGTAGAAGGCTGTTCCTTGTTCTGCTACCCTTAAAGAAATAAAATGGTGGATCAAGAAAAGAAGCACGTTCAAGTTTTCTGTCTGTTTTCAGTCAGCTGCTCTTTGGTATATTTGCTTTTCTTGTGTCTGCAGATGAAATCAGTGTACAAAAACAAGGGAAGTCTCTAAAGAAGTTTGAATTTTAAAATATCCACTTTTCAAATTAATTTAAGTTTCAGTGTAACATTTGTGCAAATCAAGCTAAAAACAGCAAATTTATCAGCTGAGATGCACAAATTCAAGACTTACACGTCTTTGTTTCATGACTGCACAAACCTAAAGCCTTAAAAGAAAATGAGCTTAAAATTTTTGAAAATGGTAATTCAGTGCCATTTTTCTTAACAGAGGCTTCTTATTACAAATTTGATCATGGTTCAGTACTTCAACTGCTATTACCAAGCAAGAGAAATCTAACTCAACTGCAGAATTTGGTGTAGGTTTCTGCCACATGAAGGGATGTGTATTTTTTACTACTTTTTTTCTTTCTTTCCTTCTCCCAAACAGAAAGTAATCATTTCTAATCTATTACAATAGCTAGGGCTTAAGAAATAATTCTACAATGATTAATTAAAAAAATTAATGAAAATTTAGACAATTTATTATGGCTTGTTGTTTAACATGAATAAACAATGTTTAAATGCTAAAGTAATATACATCTACACGTTCTGTAGTGTTTATATCTTTCATTTTAAAAATACGTAAAACAATCTATTTTATTTTCCAGAATTTTCTGATTTAGGTGTTTTTCATTGGTTCCCCCCTCCTATTATTGGCCACCAACCAATTTATAAGTTATTTACAAGTAAGCTCAAAAAATTCAGCTAGAGTTGACCGGTAAAGTACAGAAAATGCACTGTATTTGATTCTGTATTAAGAAGAAACTGGGAATCAGAAGACTAAATTGGCGATGCCAGCCAGAAGGGTATTTAGAGACAAAATGCAGAAGACTGTCTTCAGGGGAAAGATGTAAACAAAAATGAGTGACTGTAATAATGTGGATCACTTCAGAAATGGACAAGAGGTACGAGGGATCAGAAATGAATTATTATGCTCTAAAACGATCCAATAAAAATCGAACCATACTGCAGTAATCAGAAAGTGTATTGGAAAAAGAGAGAGGTTATAAAAAGAAAAAGGAGCTTCCAAGAACTGCAGGTTATTAGCTACTACAGAGGAATCTGTATTCTGGAGATTATATTCCTGGCAAAATATGCACACAACCAAACACAGCTGAATTTGCTGTTCTAAAGGAAGTGAACTATAAAAATTAAAAAGCTAGAATGGAGACAAAATCACAGGCTAGAAGAAAAATAATCAATGCAATCACTGATAGGACTGTTGGGATAAACACTGAACTGACTGAACATACATCCAGGCAGGCTTGAGGAAGAATGACTCAATTATAATTTTCCCCGCGAGCAAAGACAACAAGATAGTTGTAGGCACATCGAACACATGACAACAAAGCAGTTGGCAGTACCCCTTGTTAGAAAGGATGAACTGCACTTCTAAATGTGAATTCTTACAGCCATTGGAAGATACATTGGCATTCTGTTCCCTTTGGTACCACAGCACTGGCAGACCACAGCAGTGATGCCCACCTTCATGTGCTAACCAACACCTACTGCCAGCATCTGCTAGCCCTGACACTTGCACAGAACGGGAGGTAAGGTCTTTCCTCTATTTAAGTAATCGGGAAGCACTGGAACAGCCCTGATCTTATGAATTGCGGATGTGGGGGTGAGATGAGCTAAAGATTTTTGATAAAGGCACAAACCTCTTTCTTAATACTTTGATGCTAAACTAGAACGTGGAAGAAGTGGGATGCAAGGGCTTCCCCAAGCACATATCATCATCTCTCATATCTTCATATCAAAGCAGGCAGATTTCAGAGGGCTGCAGCATCCTTTAGTCCACTGGCAGAGAGACAACAGCAAAATGCAGCAGGGACTTGGCAGAACACCAACAGTCAGTCCCAAATGCACTTAACAACATACGAACAAACATACACTGTTTCCAGTGGAGGGAGGCACCTTCTTCAGAGCAGCAGCCTCTTGCTCCTCCCTTGCAATGCCAGAAAGGAATGACTCTTCAGGATTTTTCAGTCTTTAGGACTCTTTAGTCACATCTGGGATACTGAGACAAGAATGTTTCTTGAGAGTTAGGATAGCCTATTAGAGCCTGAAGATGACTATACTGTTGCACCACTCCCTACAGGAAAATCTATATTGCAAATATACATGTAGACATAGCTTTTTATTCATAGTCGAACTAATTTGAATGAGCTGCCATACACATACACATACACATCACTTTACTTATCAAGATATGGCCGCTGGCCAGGCCTATGCTAAGTCTTTTATAATCACATCAGGAAGGCAACTATCCTTGTGAGCTGGATATAGATTCTTTATCTCAACCTCTCAAAAGTAATTTCTCCAACTACTTCCTCACTATCACCCTTCTCACAAAAGGAAACCATGTCATATTCTGGAAAGCTTTCTGAACTTTACAGCAAGTGTTCCACCCCTACCGGGGATGAGCAGCACAACCCAAACCAGTACCTTTTTCTGGCAAAGGGACAAGACAGTGCAATCCACTGCCACCCCCATGACGCAGTGGTGCTGCAGACAGTAAGATCTGGTTCATGGAGACCAGCAGCCAGAAAAACTACTGAAGACATTACTAACTCATGAAGGAGCCTGAGAACCTGCAACAGTAGCTGACACTTTAGTACATTCTGCTTCTGATATTTTTGCGGAAATCAAAAAGTGCAAACATCCATAATTTGTTGTGTTGTGAGTATAAAGTAAATTAAAAACTTCTAGTGCGCAGCTGTAAATACTGCACCACTCATCAGATCCCATTAACTACTACAGATCCACTACCAGTAAGCAGCATTGCTGTATGATCCTAGTATCACAAGTTCAAGAAGATTCAAATCACATAAGCCTCAAGTAAATTACATCAGATACTTTCTGACTGTGCAACTGAATTTATCTGTTTATACCAAATACACAAAAAGGTATAAATTCAAAGCATGCACTATGATTTCCCCATTTCAGCAAACAGTAAAACTCTTGCTCAAAATGAGCTTAATGTGATTGGGCAACGACAGAAAGTTTACTGTCTTGAAAGCATTGTTTGGGAAGAATTAATCAAGTATGCTGTTCTCAAACCAGAAAGGCCTACTGAAATTGCAATTAGGCAAAACAATGAGAGGGGAACACTTACTTAGGTCTAAACAGCACTCACCCATAGCTGTGGTACAAATAAAGTGCAAGTATTATTTTTTGCTTTATGTTTATTCAAGAATAACTGCAGGCAGGGAGGGAAAATCATATTGTACAAGCAGCTTAAAAGCTACATTGAAAGCTATAAATAATATCCTTTCTGTTAAGTGTTTTACTATACTGCCTATAGACAGCCTGGAGAGTATCTGTGGCAAAAAGACCCCTTTTCGCTCATTATCTTTCAACAAGACAAAGGCACTGCTTCAGAGTGTAGGAGGGAGCCACCTCATTCTCTCACAAATGCTGAGGAACCCACTGGTTGAGTTATAGCTAGGTGGAGTGATAACATGTTGAAGATCCTACGGGCAACCATACCGCAGCAAAAGGAAACACTCTTCAACATTTGGTTCATTAAGGAAATAGCTTTACCCGCTCCTACATGAAATATACCTTCTATGCTTCTTCGGCCATGGTGTCTGAATAATAGGAAGTGTAGTAATATTTTGCAAAAGATAAGAATAAATCACCACAAAATATTTCAAGCCCATTTACAAATGTGAATTCTTTCCAGCTCCAAAACAAGTGGCATGCTTATTACATTGATGTAAACAAGCCCAGAGCAACATGCAGTAATGCGCATTACAATGACTGGATTCAAAAGCCGAAAGAAAATTAGCAGTTAATCAATAACATTCAACTGCTCCACAAATATACCCCTAAAATGAGACAACATCAGCTGCATAAAACTGGAATAATACTTTGCATATCTACAACCAACACTAAAGCTATATGGAATCTTCAGAGAAGGAAAAACGGGGATAAAGTCTAGTAGCTGGAGTCACAGAAATTCAAAATCATCGATGTTCGTGTGCTCAAAAAATGTAAAACATCCTTATCATTTAAGAATAAGAGTAAATTTAACAGATGCAAATATTTTTCTTTTTCTCTTTCAACATGACTTTTGTTAAAATACTGATGTGTTTTTCTTATTTTTTGATCTAGCACAACAAGCTGTCTTGCTTGCTTTCCTAATGGTGCCAGAGAAGGTATAATTGTATATGTATAAAACTGACGAGCTGAGGAGAGAGAAGTGATATGAACCATAACAAACACTATATACAGCTTAGGAAAACCCCAAACATTGTTTTTCTTACATTCTTCTGGTAGCTTAAGCTGCCTTTAGCAATGTTTCTGATGAATAGCACCGAGCAACCCTGACCTGACGTCCTAAGCCATTCTCACTTGCAGTCATTTTCTCCAGCATACAGGGTCTTTCAGCAAATTTGGTGTCACAGTACAAAGGAACCTCAGGGTTGCTGACTTTCCATAGATGCTGTTCCAGATACACACAAGGCAAAGGAATGTACCTGCTTTACACCACTTGGTATCTACTGCCCAACGGGCTGGCTGCTCCTCAGAACAGTCAACATATCTCACGTGGAGCAGCTTGCTATCAGGTGTGGACACGTGCTGCTCAATTCAAAGTCAGTATTGTGAAGAACTATATAAAATCTACATTGCAAATCATTACGAGTAGAAACTTGAGATAAAGAAACAACATTGGCAACATAATTGCTCATCAGAATATGTGACTCTAATTAAAATATTACTCAAAAACATCTGTTAGGGAGAGGAAGCAGCCTGCAGGAATTATTCAGTGCTCCTAGGCCCATATTCTAGAAGAGCTAATTATTCAGATTCTCTTATACTCCTGTTACAAAATAAGAAATTGGGGAATAGAGCTAGTTACGATTAAAGAAAACAAAATTAATATCTAAAATATTGCATTTCATTTCATACAAGCTGTATATAAAAGCAAGTTGAAAAGAACTCTATTCAGATCTGCATTACTCTGCACAAAGCTACTGTAATCTTATATGCCATTTCCCATTATCTTATCTTATTCTCTGTTGCAAAAAGATAAACAAGTCAAGTACATTTGGGTGAGCTTCCATTTTTAGAAGACTATGGAGGTTACAACCATGGAAGGCAGCCACTTTTTCCATTTTCTATGTTTCTTCTTGATGGTCTCACCAAAGCTATTTGCTGCTATCAATAATTCCTGTTTGTAAGATGAAGATATGCTAATATTTATAGTTTTGAATAATGCAGATTTGTGCTGATCTGATTCATCATGCTCTCCAACAGGAAATGAACTACTAACAAATTTGAAAATGGAAGATAAGACTTTTATGTGTAATACACAATGAACTAAATGGGTAAAAAAAACAGGGGAAAAAGGCTGAAGAGAAAGAATGAACAATCTTTTGTAATCCATGGTAGGACAGAATAATAAATTCTTTGGAGATCTCATACTATTAAGAAGAGATTATGTTTAGATTAAACTTTGCTAAACCCTTAAAGGGTGATTTGTCAGTATTTTCCATTCATTGCCAATCTTGTACTCGTTTGTTAGTTCACTTGCTTTTATCTAATTGTTTCACAATTTGAAATTTCTGAAAAGAATCTTGTTGGGGGGAAAAATAAGTTCTCAGGTTTCTCTGTATTGAAAATCATGTTGGCTGAGGGTGCAAGGAAGTAAATATGAGTAATTTCATCTTTTTGATCTAGCAGCCTTAACAATCTCCAGGTTCCAACTGTAAGGAACATTTGCATGTGAAGACATATAAGCAAGAATTGCATATGATTCAAAATAAGTACGTAAAAGTACCAGCACTAAACTAAACTAAATATTTTGTTCTAAAGGAAATATGTATAAAATGACTGCATGTTGTTTCTGCAAAACAGCTTTCTGATCTTCAAATACATTTTAAATTTTAACCAAAGAGGATGAGAAATAAAACATTATAAATTTAATAATAAAACAACATAAATAAAACATAGGAAGAGACATGTCTATTGTTTGGAATTGAACAGTTGCTACTCCAGAGCTGTCCTCATGCAGAATTCAAGATAAACATTCCAAAAGAGCATTTTGATCAGGAGCCCCCTGTTCTCACCAAGGTTGCTGGAATGAAGGGCTGGATAACCCTCATTGCAGTGATCTGACAAAAGCCAGGGGCTGATCTCATCTCACAGCTTACCTCCATGGCTGCCTAGATAACAGTTCCCAAGAACTGCAGAAGCATTGCGACATCATCTCGCATTGTAAAATATTTGTGGAAATACTTCTACTGCATGCTCATTTCCATCTGAGAAAGTCAAAAGGATTTAAAAGAAAAAAGGAGCAATAATTTATATTGCTACAGGCTCCTTAAGCCACATTCACTATCCTTTCTGCATAACACACAGGGGAAAAGTCAAGAGATTGTTTTTGAGCTTTATAGCCAAGTTACTCATTTCTGGGATAAAAATTAGACCTGACTGCTCTCCTCAAGATTCCCTCCCCCCTTCTCTGAGTTACCAATGAAAGAAAACAAAACAGCAATGCTAAAAATATTACACAGTCTTACGCAAATACACAGCTACATTTCACTATGCTGTGGGCAAATGTTATTTAGTTAGGGAATACATAAAATCTCTCATGTTCTAAATATTGTTTTATTATTTTTTAATGTAAAGTAATACTTTTTAATGTTTGCCTTTAAATTAATGTTCATTGTGCTTACAAGACAAACATGGAAAGGGAATATTTCAACAACAAAGATTGTAACATAGCATATGAAAAATGTAAAGGTTAGAACAACAGATAGACAGGTGTAATACCCACGTCAGTCAGCATAAGTAATGAAATCATCTTTTTAAAGGGCAGAATTTTTCCTATAACACTGACAAACAGCTATTCATCATTAGCTAAATTTCCATATATGAGAAATTTCATAAAGTGCTTAAATACTAGGGGCACAAATGCAAGAATGTCATGATATTACAAGAGGTGATGCTACAGTGCTTACAGAAGCATGTTCTACTTACATAGCAGTTCAGATGACTTACATGCTTCCTTTGAGACAGTAACATTTCCAAAGGAACCTCTGTGAGGTCAACAAAAGCATCTTACACCATTAACAGCTCCAGCAGAGCAGTAACAATGTCAGTGTATACTCCAAAATGCCCACAAAAAGCATTGCTATGTTACTGCTGAGATTTATGCACTTCCTTTGACACAAAGGAGAGTTCTCTGACATTATAGTAGAAGTAACTAACATAAATACTATTTAAACAGTAAAAGAGAAAAAAAAACATGACAGATGCAAAATAAATCTTTTATTAAGGGAGGATTACTGGCCTGTTCCTGTCAAATATCCAGGAGTATCATATATCAAATAACTGACAACCTACAGAAAACTCAAAAAATTCCAGCTATTTCACAGCGGGGCTTTGTATTTCTGTGTAAACTTTGTGGTTGCCTTAATCCATTAGGTGACTGAAACCACTCAACAGCCAGATCTGAACGGGATCTTACATGCAATCCTTGCCACAATAAAAACCAACGTAAAGCACACTAGGAATGGAGAGGAAAATAATAAATGACACACACAGAATGGGATTTAGACCAATGTTTACCTTTGTGTTTTCAAGCTAGGTGCACATATTTGACCTAGCACCTCTACTTGCAAACTAGTAACTCAATTTCCCAATTGCTCCATTGTAAACAACAAGCGACAGGACAGCAGCTAAAAGAAATACTTCAGACAGTCATTGTTACTACAAACAAAATCCTGCATAGAGAATCACATGGATGTCTCTTCCAAGAGCAGGCATTGTTTTTATAATGTAGCTGTTGGTAATAATTTCCTGGCGAACTGAGAATGTGAGCTATCAACCTAATGACTGGCTTGTTTACAAAATAACAGTAAATAACAGCGGCATTAATCCCAATGTTCTCAATTGCTTGCATTAAAGCACAGGACTTTTATGAAGAGCTAAATTCGAGTTTAATTTAAACAGGTGTGAATTCTCAGTAGGTCTATTGACACACGCTACAAATTAAATCAGAACCTTATCCTTAGCTAAATCCTTCCCAGGGTCTGAATGGCTACAGTGTTCGCAAAGCTGCATTTCTCATATTGCATCAGCAATTTCAACATTTCTTTTCCTAACTATGCATCTTTACCCCCTTAGCAAATACTGTTAAGATACTGAACCCAAAGTGCAAATTGCTGAGGTGATTTGCCCCAAAGTGACACATCTACCCAGCAATCAAAGTGAGAAATCCTCAAAGATTTAGGCAAAGTCAAAAGCTCTATGAAATGGGCCACTGCTCACAAGGTATAAAACAAATACTTAAGTGAATTACACAGTATTAATCTTACATGTTTCTATGTCATTAAACTCAGCTTTGATGTTGCCCAATATATATAGAGTTATAAAGGAAAGCATGTTTTATCCAGGTTAGAAGAGAGGAACTGAATTTTGATCTCATCAGAATTTATTTGTATTGATGCCAGTAAAGCTATGCTTGATTTATATTTTAAATATGTATTTAAATATGTTTGATATTTTTAAAATCAAAACCTAGTCCCAGGATTGAGAAGGAGGGACCATATGACACTATTGCTGGTTCACTGTCTGAACACAGGCAGACTTCATCTTCAGCGCTCTTTGTTTCTCTGCTACTTTACCTCTTTCTCATATATAGCTAATAATATTTTGCCTTTACAATTGGCTGTTTAAAATTATTGATATTATATTATTAAAATTTATTACTCTAATTAGAATCTGATCCTGGACACTGCTGTTAAGAAAGAGGTTTCCCAGTAATTTCTGTAGAAAAAAAATGGAAACAAATGTGTTTCTTAATTTCTTTTTCTTCCTGTTTTTAGTTGACAAGTATGTTATTTAAAAAAAAAACACAAAACAAAACATCCTCAAACAGTCTGTAGCTATATCCCATGATCAATCTAGTGGATTTTCAGCCTGTTGTAAGACCTTAATTTCTTGCTTGCAAATCTCAAAGAAGCTACAGTGAATTAAAGTCAAGTTGTCATAAAATAAGGCAGCCAAAGGAATTGAACATGAACTTGGATCCAAGTGTGAGTGTCGTTCCACATGGTGCGCGAGTTCAGCATTATACTGGTATCCTCTACTTACTAAAGAAAAGGTAACTACTTGCAAAAAAACTTGTAAGTATGTTTTAGGAGTAAGCAAAACCTGGTGTAGGGAACCTGCTTTGGCAGGGGGGTTGGACTAGATGATCTCTGGAGGTCCCTTCCAACCCCTACAATTCTGTGATTCTGTGATTAGTCTTTAAAGGACTTCATAACTGTCTGAAAATCTGAAACACATTAACAACTGTGTTATCATGGAGCTCCTTACTTGCATTCAGCTGAGATGTGGTAACAAAAATTAAGAGTTAGTGGCTGTGCAAATAAGTCAAATGTGGCTTAGAAATGGATTACAGCATGGCATGAATGAACTTGAGGTAAACCACACTGCTTCATGACTGCATGGGCAATCGGTAAAGGAAAACACAAGATTGGCAGGAGAGACTCAGTGGGGAAGCGTGCGTGGATACAAAATGGACTTCAGTCCATTACCAGCACACTGGCTGGTAAGGGATGTAGTTTCATGTCATTTAAGTAGTTTCAGATATATGATCAAAGACAACCCTTTTTGTAGATCGGGGTTTTATTCTTTCCCGCACTATATATTTTGTTCTAGAAAAATACATTTGAAAAAAAAAAAAAAAAAAGGAAAAACAAGATGCGCCAGCTCAGTATTCTGGCAGACTAAACCGCTGAGAACTCAATGTTCTGCAATGACAGATACTATTGTTTCAGTGAGCTGAGGCTATAGCAGGGGGGTTGGAATTAGATGATCTTAAAGGTCCCTCCGAACCCAAACCATTCTGTGATTCTATGCAGTCTTCTTCAATGGAGCAAGTAACTACTTTTAATATTGTTCCTTTGTAGCATATCCGTCCAAAATTTACATTCCCATACCACAGAGTAGCACTTTCAGTGTTAAAATAGAGCTGTTTATACCATTCTAAGATAACCAATGATCCCCAAGAAATTGGTCGTTCATTATTTGCCATTAATATATATTTTGCTTAGCCTCAGGCAAAGCCTAAGGCAGTTTGTGCACTAATAGGCTATTATTAGTTGCCATTAGCGTTGACAACACTAATTTAAATGGGAATGTTGGTATTTCACACAATCTGTTCAATGCTTTCAAAACAACAGAGTATGTTTAAACAGGGATAATGATAGAGTTGGTGCTTCTATGAAGGAAAACATTCCTCAAATAAATTCTCAAATCTGGCTAGTAAGAATACATGATGAAGTATACTGGTTATTAAAAAAGTGCATCCAAGAGAAAATTTACAACCTTCGTGAGCTACTTGGAGTAAGAAGGCACTGTTAGCTACGTAAGCCAAAAACTAAAAAGATTTTTTTTTGAGCCAGTACCTATAATTTCCTAATGGTGCTAAATACTGATGTGTTATGCTTAACTATTTCCACTAGATTTGTGTTCAAGTTTACCTCATGTAAATTTCTAAGGTTATTTCTGATCTTTTACATCAGAATATATGTTCTCAGAGTAACAGGCAGTAAATGGAGTAGGCACATACCCAGAATACTGACACAAAGGGCTTAACAAAGGTTCATTAAAAAAAAAATAAAAAAATCAGGTCAGTTTTGCAGCAATTGGGTTCTGAGTTACACCCACTCAACCACTGCCCTCACAAAGATCAAGGGTTTGAAGTAAAAGGTTGTGCTTTGTCTGTTCACTTGTTCTTTAGAACACAATTGTTCTGCAAAACTGAAAATATTCCCATCCAGAATATTGTACGTACAGACCCATTGGCATTCCATTCCTGGAATAAGAAAATCTTTTTTTGATAAACTCAAGCAGATTTTTTTTTTTAAAAGGAAAAAAGCTCAAGGCAGTGGTGCAAGATCAGTGTTTTTTGTCTTATCTGGAATAATTTCTATTTATTCAGTCTTCAGGTTATATCTGCACAGTAATAACAACAATAAAGAATATGCAAATGACCATTCAATTACCTTATTCTATTAGTTTTAGCACTCAAAGGATACCAGAATTTCAGGCAGTCCATATTACCTCCTTACACCCTTATCAAATTTGCGAATGAGCAGCTTGTCCCTTTTAAGTTAGTTTGATCTTTGCACTGAACAGTACTGCAGGTACAGATACATCATGTGTCAAGTAACCTTTCTAGAGCTTTGCATGGATTGGAAAAACTCGAGGAATAACTTAACAGAACAACATCTGTAGAAGTATAGTTAGAGTTCTATGTAAAGCAAAGCATTTCCTGAAAACAGGTTTACCTGAATTCTACTATTCTGCATTCTACAAAAACGCTATTATGCATTTGCAGCAGAATTTTGCTCACAGATTAAGAAAAACCCAACCAAAGAACAAAAATCAACAGACCTTTTCCAAATACAAAGAGAAACAGCACATAGTTTTCTCAAACAATGTAACAATGGTATGTTCCTGATTTATTTTACTCCAGTTTCAAATCAGCTGTACCCATATGGCATTTGGACAACCCTTCTACAGCCAGAATTTCTAAATCTATTTTTACATGGAAACCAGAATTTCATGAACTTCTAGCAGTGGCTGCAGTGTAGTCAACCATTTTCACACCACAGAAGTCTATGGTAGCAACTGACAGGGATAAATGCGGCACTTGCAGCTCTCCAATAAAGCTTTTTGCACAAATAACTGCCTAAAAGAGAAAAAATCGTTACGTATTACTTCATTTAGTAAGAGACTTAAGAATGTCTGTGCTCTAAGAAAGATGACAGATACTGAGAGTCAACCCAGATGGAAAACAAGTCGCTCTCTGCATCAGAACTCTTGACTATGAACCAATCTGTGAAGTACTTTACAATCACCTTCATCTTCAAATTTATCCACATTAACTTTCAAGACTAATTGTTATTAGAAATACTCAACACCCTGAGAAACACTGACCCCCATGCTGTCTACCCTGTCTGAAGAAAAGTTAGAGTTCATTTAAGCTTGTGGTCTCAATTTCTCTTCCAGCTTAATTTTGCACTTGCTTTCCTCTCCCAATTTCCTAGTTAAAATTTGTATTGAAGCATCTAAAACATGAATCAATTAATTAATTGAATTAATTGAATTAATAAAAAACTTATTTTAAAGCTTACAAAGACTCAAATATTAAAGCTACGTGCAGAAGGACTACTCTGCTATAAGCTAGATCATGTAAGAAATGAGTTTAAATTTATTAAATTCATTCATATTATAAATATAAAAAGGATATTCATGAGTGAATCTTTTTTCATATTATTACTACAGATCCACTGTCAACACTAAAGTGTCATCTGCCACTTTCACTGGTTCTCTGATCTCTTATCAGTTTAAAAAAAAACCCACAACAAAACCACTTACTGAGCTACATTTAACTACTAATGTAGTTAAGTATTTGGTTAACTACGTTAGCTACAAGAGAATCATAGAGTATTCTGAGTTGCAAGGGACACACAAGGATCAACAAATCCAGCTCCTACACGTGTCTGTTAAACGCACAAATTGAGATATGAACTAAGCTCGCTGATGTTAAAATGATAAATTTGTTTTCATATTCTTTCTATATCACTTAAAGAAATAGAGCAGATTTTCATTAATTTTGTTGTGTTGAGATAAAGATTTTTTTCCCCATTAGTCAATTAAATACACATTTTCCACTTCTAAAACATCAGATAAGGAAATAAGTAAAAAGATTCTGAAAGAGAATGAGTGTTTATAACAAAGAACTACTAACGCAGAAATCCAGCTTTCATGCACAGAATCAAGAACTGACAGAGACCAGCTCAGCCTTCCCTGTTGATAAAGGTACCCCTTCAGATATAGCCTAACTCTCAAGTCTTAAAGCTACACTCAAAAAGCAGAAAATACAGGATAAATTGTACAGAAAACGTCTGATGTAAACGTACACATAAAGATTTATTTAAGAACCTAATTCGTAGTTCACTAATTTAAAATGATGATCTTCCTATTGCATAAAAATAGAGAATACAGGAAAGCAACTGTTCTCTAGGACTGCACATGTTAACAAAATCATTGTCTCTCTTTTTTTTTTTGCCTCATTTTTCATCTACACTGTAAACATAATTTAAGCAATGTTTTTATCTTGTATATATAATAGATGATCTAGTAAAGATCTAAGGATGAAGGAGGAAAAAATTAAGAGAGGAAAATAAAGGAGAATACGAAAATTTCAAATGAAGTAATACTTCTATTCAGTATGTCAGATGTATTTCTTTATTACCATTCTCCCCATCAGACTTCCTCTCATGGTCAGTGTCAGTCAGGGACAGTGCTGAGTTTGCCCGGCTTGACAGACAGGAGCTGTGTTCTGACTTCATCCCCCTCATCCACATCCTCAGGGCGTGATCTGGTGATGCGCCACCTTCTGTTTCAGTATCCACATCCGAGCCCACTTCTAGTGGGTAGCTGTGCTCTGATACACCATGTAAATCTGTTTGGTAGCCAGAGCACAGAATATGGGGTGTCTCACAGAATTCCATGTCTGGGGGAAAAAAAAAAGAAAAAAAAAAAGAAAAAAAAAAAGCATTTAGAAAAGAATTTAGAAGTTAAAAGCAACATGCATTTGATGCTCTTCAAGAGAATCTGCTTTGAGAATTAGTATTGTTAACATCATTACAAGACTTTTTTGATCAATGACTAACTGCTATCTAATCTACTACAATTTTTTAAGAGTGCTATTTTAAAGTATATAATGCAGTGCTGTAACAGTGCCTTTTTGTCTGACAGAAATATATAACTTCAGTGTGTACACACCTACACACTAATAGTAACATATCAATTTACAGCTGACCTGAGTTATTATCAAAGACTTAAAAATACAGATTTTTTTCTTTAATGCCTGAAAGATGGCAGTTTTAAAATTGATCTCACAAATCAGAATGATGGCTGTTTTTATCATAAGGAGTAGACAGTGAATTTGCAAGCACATAATTTACAAAACAATGTCAGAAATATTTGAGTAATCCTCCCCCTCCCCCTCCCCCCCAAAAAAAACAAACCAAAAAGACTACTTACCAATGACTTGCTCTTTGAGAGTGCTGTCCTTGCATATTCACACCAGCGGGTTTTGGTTCTCCAGTGCTGGTGAACTACAGGAACCTCCTGGAAGAGCAGTGACTACTAGGACTGTACAAGTGCCATCTCATGACACCAAGTGATCAGAGATATTGGAGAGTTGTACAGTGCTCAATACTTCAGTTATTCTTATTAAACACTGCAACTGTAGAGCATCAGAAATCCAAGGAAAAACAGAATGTGGACAGGAACCATAATGTGAATATGCAGAGGAAACATTCTCGAAGAACTACAGGTAAGTAAGACACATTAGCAAATTATAGCTTTCCTTTGAGGTGGCCTCTGCATATTCTCACTTGTGAGAATCCAATTACAAATGCAACTCCCAGGGAGTCAGACAAGGAGTTCTAATTAAATAAGGATTACAGAACTGTACTCCCTAATTGAACATCAGACCTGGGATGCCATCTTGAGAGACTGAATACAATATCAAACATGCATACAGTATACTTTCAATTTCCAGAAAAGAAACATTAGAGACGAGGGTCATTGAGAGAGACTGAGGACAAATATTCACTCCCACTGTCATCCTAGCGAAAGCCTCAATTTGCTGAACTAATCCACTTACCAGCCGGTGAGAGGAATGGTTATTATTTTAAGCATTTTCTAAGAAATAACAGAAAGCCCTGGCATTTTCTTGAAAGCATCGACCAAAATCTACAAACCAAATGCTATGCTAAAATAGACAGGTGGCTTAATATTCAAGTCATCGATCTCTGTAAATCAAATCTCTTAGCCAACAAAATGTTCCTGAAGGTCTCTGTCGTGGCAGCAGCTCATACAAGTTTAGGCAATGGCAATGTGTTTTCTAGAGAGCAGGAAAGAGGGCAGGGACAGGAAATAGAACGAACTGGACATGGCCTCACTTGTGTATGCAGGAATCCTGGAAGGTCACCCTGGTTCCCTGGTGCTACTGCACGGGCTGCCCCATCTCAGAAGCACTGACTGTGCTGCTCATGCTCCTCCCATGCCCCAGGGCAACCAAACCAAGGCAGATCTGGGGGACCTTTGGAGCGCGCTCTGCCACCTCCCTGATCTCTCATCACAGGTAGAAGACCTGGTCTCAGGTCTGTACTTGTGAAACCGCAAAATGCATCAACTTCACTAGCTCTGCTCTTCAGATCTCTCAACTGACTTGAGGTGGACTCTGAGGTTTGATGGAGATGGCTAGGAGATACCAGTTTCTGCAGAAGAGGGAATAGTTGGCATTCACTTTATCTGTGTTTACAGTGCAGTCTTCCTTCTTGTTGTCTGGAGTCTGTTTAAAACTGCCCCTTAGCAAACTGGGAGAAGGAAGGAAGAAAAGTGGTTCCAGTGGGTGCAAATGGAAGCTGAGCAGCTGAGGCTGGACTCTACACTGGTTGCTGGTTCTTAAACCTACCCAGATACCTGCAAGAGAGATTTGAACCCCACTGGCCTCTTTGAAATAAACTCTCCGTATCCTATAGATAGGACGGTAAACACAAAACATCCAGTCTCCAAAAAATCCTTGCTTTTCCAAGACCTTTAATGCTCCTTGGACATTGGAGACACATACACAGAAGCCATCTCACAGGAAGTTACTGAAGATAACTAAATACGGTGTTGTTCATATAATGACTTATCTGTAGCTCTCATTTAATTATATATTATTTACACGACAAACTAGTTCCACTTGGTTTAATTACACAGCATTGACCAAATTTTCCTATGACACAGTCTAGATATTGATGCTGGACACAAACATCACAGCTGTATTACACTCTGCATTTACTTTCCTTTTGACAATAGTAAATGAATAAAACTACTTTTATATAAAATACAGTTCCAAATGGTGCATGGCATCTCTTATTTTTTCTTGACAAAGTTCAAAAAAGGACTTGCACATGAACTAAATAAAAAGCCAGCAATGGTGCTAAATGACTAACCCACCACCTACTATCAATGAAATAAAGATGAAAGCACATAAACAGGCTGATACTATTCCATGCTGAAATAAGGCCTATGCTGTTTATTTAAACTGAGGCTGTGGCTACCACTATTTCACCAAGCATTTTCCAGTAACAGTGAAGTGACTGAATGCTTCCTTGTAAAGTAACTGATTTAAAGTTCTGCTTAAATGAACTGAGCTACTATAAAACGTGACAAGAGCTCTAGTCCATGTCCTACCCTCATGCTGTAAAAAGAAGGTGAATGCTAAATCTTGCTGGCCAACAGCAGACAACTACCAATGAGGCAGCTTGTGATAATCCTGACAATTAGCACACGTATTAACAGATGACATAAAAAGGAGAAGTAAATACATACTGACATTTCAAGAAATATATTATCAAAGAAAACTAAGATTTATCTGCTAAAACCATACAAAATTCAAGGGAAGTAAATTAGACAAATGAATTGGATAGCTGCATGTAAAAAGACTAGCAGTTCTGTAGTGCTTGTCATCTACACTGATGAGAGTGTATTTCCAAAGGATGAGAGTTTATTGATATTCATCAAGAAAAAAATTATGGAAATGACACTTATCACCTCGTGAAAGAAGAGCAACAGACTTAAATACCAATCTTAATATTCATCTAGATTTTGATCAAGGCCCATTGTAGAGAAATAACCTCTACTAAGTCCGTCCCATAAGACTCACTGCATTTCTCTCAAAAAGCAGTTTTACTTTCATTTTTGAATTTAGACTTCTGTAAAGTACTGCAGCAATGCAGTGTTCTTAGATTATGTCTCTTTGTCAACTGAACAACAATTTCAAGAAGCATCTCCTTCCCTTTAAAGACAATATCTACTTATTTTTAGCAACTAAGAAACTTTCCTGTAATAATAAATACTCCGGCAATTTCAGGAGCCATGTCAGCTGATGCCAGCCCCCAGGGAGCTAAGATGCAGGCACTTCCCTTTGCGGATGTCCACCACAGGCAGACTGTCTGCCCTAGCAGCCTGCAGCCCACAGCCTTTCCGTTTGCAATTGCATATGCCAAGGGGAAAATTCATCCCAGTAAATCTCACAAATGCTAATTAGATTACACATGTTTAAGAAGCATAGAATTTAACCTTCAGTCTAGAAGTTAATTCAAAATGTAGCAGCTAACAAATTCAATATTTCAGCTATTTTTTTTCTCTGGCAGAGTAAAATAAATCGATTTTTTAATACTATAACTCACAGCCAACCAAGTCTGAACTCAATATATTGCATGAATAGCCTATTTCTTAAGTATACAAACATTTGTAGTATTTCAGCTCTCACGGGATGCATTTTCTCAAAAGCACTTAGCACGCCAAAATGGTCTGGTTTGGCTCGCACATCTAACCTTGTTACCTAAAATACTGTGCGTTTCCACAAGGAGATAAAGTTCAAGTGGATTTATGTTAGACTTGGTCTAACCAAAGAGACACAGTCACAAAAGAAATGAGGAAACATTAACGAAAAATAAAGAACATGAAATTCAAGTTCTTGCATGAACTGTGTATGGAGGAAAAAAGGCTGCTATTATGAACTTATACAGAAGATGATTATATGATTTTCACATCAGAAGCGTTGTGGAGTTCATTTTAACTGAACTTTTAAAAAACAAATATTTAATCCTTCACTCTTGTAAAAAAAATGATATCAAATTAACACATAAAGAAATGCAAAATATTTTATGAACAGGAATTGGAAGGGAGGCTGGTTGCATTAAAAATAATCAGAATTTCAGTTAACTCATTCCTTTCCTTATGCAACTTAATTTTCATGAAAAATAAAATATTCATAGAGGATCAGCTAAACACATGATGGTCCACACTGGACAATACTGTCTTTGCTCTTCTTTAACACGTTCAAGATGATATAAGAATAATGGAGTTTAGTAGTAGCCAGCTCTAACACTGCTCTTGGCAGTGTAGAACTACAGAGAACTTTTGCCTTCTCTTTCCAGATACGCCCTCCAAGTTCTGAGAATCTTACTACAGCTTTAATCTAATCACCAGGACAGTTAATAACTTAATTAGGTTTACATGTGTATATAAAACCTATATCACAATGCATCTTCAGTCCTATCTCATCCTCCTTTGTATGGCCAGAACTGTCCGCCAGCTCACATACTAGCAATCTTAGCAGACCTTCAGGACTTGTGAAATTTCCACACTGTTTCCATTTGCCAAGAAGTTTGCTAATAAACAAACATTAAACAAAACAGAACAAACAACTGTCCAAAGGGGAAAAAAAAAAAGAGAAAAAAAGAGAAAGAAATGAAAATCACAAAAATAGCGATGAACAGAAATGAGCCTGAAGAACCTTTCTTTCAAAAGTTCATGCTTCCTTATGGAAATATATAATTTTGTGTTAATAACAAAATGACAAAGAACAACACCTGTTTAAATTACTAAATCAACTTATCTGTACAACTAGAGAGAGAGCTTTCAGAAAAATGGAAGAGTACTTACAAAGCGGAACAGTTTCACAAGTTGTTATTACACGCGTTTCATGAACTCTATAATATAATAGTCATTTGGACCTACATATTTCTGTAATATGAAATTTTCACCCAAGTACACAACCACTCAATTCTACGCAAGAAATTCTGCACGGCAAATCATCAAGCTGTTTGAGTTGAAAGGGACCCTTAAAGGCCATCCAGTCCAACTCCTCTGAAATGAACAGGGACATCTACAGGAAGATCGGGGTGCTCAGACCCCCATCCTGCCTGACTTTGAATGTCTCCAAGGATCAGGCATCCACCACATCTCTGGGCAGCCTCTTCCATAACAGCATGCTTACAGAGCCCCTGCTAAATCTGAAGACATGTTTACTCCAGTGCTTTCTCTTGTACAAAACACAGCCTAATTGCTCTGATAATTAAATCATAATATCATGTTTGGCCTCAACATATGCCAGTTACTCTGCCTGTACCACGAACTCAATGTTACTTACCAGGAGCAGTCGCTCCTTCTCAGTCCCTCACCACCATACATATCATCTATAATATTTAATCAACAGATCTGAATTGGATAAAGCCGGGATGGTGGCTGAGCTTTAAATAAATTATTGCAGAGATGCTGCACACAGTCAATGGCTGGAGCACGCTGTGAGGGCTCCATCTGTGAGGGCTCTGCCCACAGTATCTGACAGTAAGCAATGGTGCTAATGATAAAAATTGAAGGAAGATGGAGATTTCTTACATAACACAGAAACACAGCTTTGAGAAGCAATTCAGCAACAGGTGCTTGGGGATGAGCAACGGACACGGCGCAAAGAACCAGTGAGGACCTAACGTGTGCTTATGAAAATGGAGATCTTTAGGATCTTCGCCAATTAATTTTGCAAGCAAAAAGCAAAGCTCGCTTATTAATTTTGATGAACAATTTATCTGGTTCAAGGGGTTGATTTGGTTAGAGAAGGAATGTGCTTTTTCAAAGGCTGATTAGACCACAAAAAGATTGGATCACCACCTGCCCACATTCTTGTGATAAAAAGATGAACACTGTCTGTTAAAACATTAATTCCCCAATCTATGGGAGAAATGTGCAACTCACACCTAAGACCATGCACTCAGCAGCGAACCCCTTTTGGCTTGGCTTCAGCTGTGGATCTATCATAGCCCCATCAGATAGGGTGTGTGATGTGCATGGGTACATTGGCTCTTCTGTCCTTCAGCTGTCCGCATGCCTGGTGGCCTTTTTTCCCCAGCCTTCCTCTTATCGATTCCACATTGCCTGCGCTACACACGGGTTGACGCATTAACCTGAATAGCATCATGCCTACAGTAGCTACCAAGCTAGCGTCTGAAGGAGTGATAATAGGAAAATCAAAGCAAGAAAAGAAACAAACATGCAGTTTGTTTTTACTGTGTTACACAGTGAATGAGCTTTCACACTTTGAACTAACACCAATACGTTAATCAGTGCCTATCTTCTACTTCAGAATGAGAAGACCAGCTGCTTATGGTACAAGATAGACAGACAGGAAGAGGAACTGGGAAAGGAAGGGAGAAAATAAATCAAACGGAGAAAGTGAAGCTCACATTCATTTTTTGAAGCAACACACATGCACCCTCCTAAATGAGAAATTTTGAGGGCTATTGAGCACTCCACTAAATTCAGTGTGTTCAATGGCCCTGAAAATTTCTCATTTCTCACCTGAGCACCATGGTTTACTGGCTGTAACCTGGACTTGAGAATTAAATGTGCAGACATCTTAAGCTACTTTATAAAGTTGTTTGTGTACCATAAGCTGCTGGATAACAATGTGATGTGTGTGTATGTGTGTGTGTGCACGCTCACATTTGATTGAGACAGAGATTGTCATTTTTTTTTAACTTTTTGTATGTTCTTAGGTTGAGAACATGCTGCTTCTTCCCCAGGACAATATTATTTGAGGACATCATATTTCAGTAACTTTTCATATTAGAATCATTGAGACTGAAGCCAAATATCCATTAATTTGCAAAAGCACTTTACAATGACTATTAATTTGCTTTTTAAATCACTGTTTATCACTTGATAGAGTATTATCACAATCCAAAACAGATTTAGTTGCATCTATTTTAGTAAAAAGTATATTACACATAAATAATCTGCATATAAAAATATCATTTGAGCTTTTATATTTAGGTATCAAATGCACAGGACTGGATGTTTTCTTTTACTGTATTTCCACTGTATTTCCATTTTTCCTTGTATTCTTTTATCTCTGTAATTTATTTTCTTATATTAACGTCTGGTTACCACCAGAAATGTGAAATTTAAAAATAATAGTAATAACAAATAAAGGAAGATTAAAATGGAAATCCAAATCTGCTGTAACACAGAAGTTTTATGAAAATTGCAGATAGGTCAGCTAAGGAATTAGGAAAGGAGCATGCACTTTCACAAAACTCTTAGGAGTGTGAAATTCATGAGAAGGAAAGAATCTATTTCTCAACTCCCTCCCCAGAGGAAGCAGAAGATGGCAAACACCTTTCTCGTCTTCAAACCAATTCTTCAGACTTAGAGGGCAGGAGCAGACTGACAAGAATAGACTGAATCAATTTTTAAAAATGCAGCTGGAGTTCTCAGAGTAATTTTTGTAAATTACTGTTAAAATCAAATGAATAAGGATATGTAGTTCTCAGCTTCTGCATCCTACCCTCATCCTATGAAGGCACAGACAAACTTTTTGGAAAAACTTTTCTGCATACTCTTCGAAGTCTGTAATGTTAGAGATCTTGTTTTTCAAGAGTAACTTAGCAAGGTGTCAGAGATAAGGCTTTTACAAATACAATGTGGATGCAGTGGGCCTCATTTAAATTTTGCAAGAACCATTATCATTATCAGATAGACTAGAAATGTAATCCTTCAAATTCAAATATATCTTAAGTATTGTTGGCTAATGCCTTCCCTATTCTTAAAGTGTGGCTTTATAATGTAAAATACTTCCATTTACACAGATTGTGTCAAAGAGAAATTTCCATTGCGGATACTCATAAATGTAACTCTTTTAATGAACTTTAGAGTTATAAAACCGCAGCAAACACCAGGACTTAGCATTTAACCTACATTTCTGTTAAAAGAAACCTACTTAGTCTCAAATAATGACCACGTTAATGCTACTCTACTAAAGGCAAGAGGAAAGAAATGTTATCACAGACAAGAAAGAACCTCAGTATCATTTGTGAGAAGAAATTATGTTTTTATAATACAGCAGTTGAAACAGAGTTTGGAAAACTTGTCTTACAATGCATTCAATTTCAATTTCTATATACAAAAATATATTAGGAAGGAAGAATTTTCAAGGAAAAAAAAAAAAAGATTTGCTGTTTCCAAAAGCTGTGTTATAAGAGATGCATTAAAATTTTCTTTCAGAAGCCTAACAAGTTTCCTTGATTCTAAAATCATTTGTCAGTTACAAATTTTGGTATTTCTGCACATGTTTAAAGGAAGCAATAGATAATGGACCATTTCTTCTCGTCATTACATTTTCAAAATTAAAGCTAGCTACAGTTTTACCCTGTAGATTCTGTTAATTTGTTTCACTAAAAAAAAAAAAAAAAAAAAAAAAAAAAAAAAAAAAAAAAAAAAAAGGACTTTTGTGAAGGACAGCACAACTGTGAATCGAATCATCTGGAGAAAATTAACTTTTCTCTTTGAAAGAGTTTTATATGACTGCATATTCTTCCTCAAGATTAACTTCAGAAAGTGCAAAAGTGGAGTACTGATAGCTTTAATCCAGTACGTTTATAACTTAACAGGCACGGATAATGTAGTGGTTCCAGCTTGAGGGCTGGTTTCTCATTTAAGAGAAAGAAGACTGACAATTTTTTTAACAGACTTTAAGTTGTATACCGCCATTTTTCAAAGTGACATGACCCTCTAATTGTTGCTAGATCCCTACAAACTTCTGGAAGTCATTTTTGAATGTGGTTACGTTTAAAGCAGAATCACTTTCATTCAAATATCAGTCTTTGAGATTTCATGACAGATATCACATCCTAATAGCATTCAGGAAGGGAATATAAAATTAATTTCTACCAACAGTTTTGATTCTGATTTGCAAAGTATTTTAAAAATACACCTGTTGTTTCTAGAAGTCTTGAAATTGTTTCCCCTTTTAAAATTCTAGTAGAACCATTCATATGCTAAATAAGAATGAAAGCCTTTTTTGAATTACAAAAGTGTAGGCATCTTTACAATATTCATTGATAAAGTGTTTAGAAGGCCAAAAAAAAAAAAAAAAAAGTGTGAAATCTGATTTTATTTACATGCTGTAAAACCAGAAATACCTTGTAAGACGCCAGTGGGACAGATAAAGTGGTAGCCTGTAGGCTTCACGTCAGTATGACTGTCTGGGAAGAAGCATCTACAAGTTCACATCTTCATGACAAAAGCCAGTATCAATAGAGACCTACCAGAAATGTTGGTTATTTGGGTTATTTAAGAGATCTGAGGTACTCAGACCACAGGCAGCATACAAGAAAACAACCAACATCACAGAGTAACTCAGCTCCTCACCTTGATTTCCACCAAAAGGCACAGACATCTACTATCATTTAAAATTTGCTTAAAAGAATATCTACTACCCATTTTTCTTTGAAGATGGAGAGCTGAGTATTGGAGGCAGGTGGGATTGGGGGAGGGCTGTTAGTGTCACCCTGGGCCAGCTTCAGGGAATCCATTTACAGTTATTTCAAGACTGAAACAACACAAGGAGGATCGAGGCTTCTGTAGGACTGGTTACTTTCATCCATTGGCAAAGTTCACACTCAAGTTGACAAATTTTTTAAAAACCCTGAAATTTTGGAAAGTATTTGCAAGTGGGAATGACAGAGAGGTGTAAGCACATAGAGGCAGAATCCTTAAAGGAAAGACTAAGGCATAAGACACAAGCATCAGGTCGTGCATTCACCAAACAACAAACGGGTGATCAGTCACTGCTGTCACTGTGCTGCCATCACGGGAACAAGGGAAATAGAAGAGCAGTGGCCTCTAGCAGTGCGAGGTCTGACCCAAACATGTCTCCTCAGCAGCCCCTTCCTGCCTTGCCCTGTCAGAGCCAACATGGCATGAACTCTAAGGCACAGCAGTGCCAGGTGAGGGCCCTGCTCCTATCTTCTTGGCTTCTTTACTTTTTAACTGCTTTAAGTATAATCACCTTTTCCACTAAAAATCAATTTAGACTGTGAGATAGCCCCTACTTTAGAGCTTAGGATAGCTAAACAGATTAACTTTGCTCTATTTGGATTGCAGGTGCACATATTTGCACTTTTTCCTAACTTTTCTCCCAGGATCTTTGAAGACTTTACTTGTGGTTTACCAGAGCTTAACATCTAGCAGGGATGCTGTATATACTTTTAATTTAGATTAAACAACTAAGTAAAATTTAGACCAACAAACACCCTATTTTTATTTATCCTGGAAGAAGAAAGGGAGAGCGTGTGCACGTGAGCCCTTCAGTACTTCCATTCACATCCAATTACATCCAGCTGCCAACCTGACATTGCCGAGAACATATGAAAGACAACTTGGCACATCCATTGCATTTGATTAACCAACTGGGGATACAGATTGTCAGTCAAATAACCTCTCTTTCCCCAAAAATCTCTTGAGGAGTTTGTCACCAAATGTTCCATCTGATCAAGAAATGGGAGATTACACACCCTTCAAAAAATCTGGACCATTTCTGTCCGCTTCTTTTTTCAGGTGTTCACTTTACCAAAGGGCTTTCAATATCAGCAGTTCAAATGTGAAGGTTATCTATGTTGCTGTTTAAATAATATCAAAATGATTTAATGGAAATTACTGCTTTTGCATCTCTCATTTGTATTTACATAAACCATATTTTCAAGTGTTTAAACTCCTTTCCCTCATCTTTATTAGTTTGGCTTGTATTTCCAGAAACTGTTTCTTCAACACTACATTCCATTAATTAAGTTACTTAATTTTAAAAGACTCATATTCTGTCTCAGTAACTATAAAATGGGTTTTCTTTTTGTTTTTATGCCATCAAGATGCCTTAAAGTAACTCAGCGGAAAATGGTGCAGCAATTGCAGGTAATACACTGTGGTAATCTTAAATAAATATCACAGAATATTACTACTATTTAAGTTAAATAAACAGTTCTTTCACCCTAAAATGCATATCGTGGTTACCAAGAAAAGATCAAAATCTCAGACATTTATGGCAGCATAATAAAGTTCCTAACCATACAATATGGTATCTACAAACTTCAGGGTCATTAAATTAGATAAATTGAGCACTGAAGGGAACAACGTACTTCCAAGAACATTTTTCAGAATTACTCCAATAGCATTTGTCTTTATGCTGTTAAGCTACTTAAATAGGTGCTACAAGATGGTCTATTCCCTGTATAGACCAGGAGGGTTATATGCTTAGAATACCAAGAGCTGTTTTCATCTCATTTTCCACCTCAAGATTTGATATAGGGCTCCAAAAGAGGGAATAAGTACCATCATTCCTGTGCTGTGCCAAAGGGAATTAAGTATGAGAAGAATTCCAAAGCATACCAAATCAAAAGACCTCAGTACATTTTCACAAAGTTTAAACAAGTGTTGTGAGTCTTTACCATCTGTCACCAAAAATTTATCCAGGCTTTGGGAACAAAGCCACTACACTAAGAAATACCTCCAGTATTTTTATGTGGGTAGGAGCACTTGGCTACATTTTTTTTTTTTCCTAGCTCTAGACCTCTTCAATTCCCTTGCCCTTTCTTAACGTGTGTTCTATTTGTTTTAAAATACTGAGCAGTTTATTTGGGTATATAGTACTCATTTTAGCTATTCGAGTCACTGATTTTGAAAACACTAGGCTGCAGTTTAACCACATAGCATCTTTGCCTTCCAATCTGATGCAGTCATATAATAGATACCTTGAAAATAACAAGTTACTGACTGGTAAGCATTAAAATGTGATCGCTCTCCTTTCGAAAATGAGTAGACAAGCACCTGCTCTTTCCAATGCAAATCACAGATACTCTTGCCTATCCATGACTAAAACAAAGTCTCCCTCATTGTGGAAAGGATACATCTGTATTGTTAATGTGATGGTTGGGAGGCTAGGCACCCAACATGAAACAGCTATTAGTTGGTGACTAACTCAACTTTTTTTTTGGACAAATTCCCCAGAAAAGAAATTAGAAAATGAAATAATTTGTTTGGACCTCAACAGGCCAAAAAGTACAGGCAGAATAACCCACAAAGTATTATACACAGACAGAGCTTCTACAGGTTGCCTGCATCTGCCTGTGATACATTGTTTGGGTGGAACACAAAATGTACAGCAGTGGCCCTCATGGCTACATCTCTCATATTCTGCCATCACGACACAAAGCTCAGCAGTGGGCAACTGAAAGCTTGAGAGCACCCCATAGGTCTTGGCTCTGCAAAGCTACTGCTTGAGAGTCAAAGTTGAGTCCCCACAGCAGATGAGAGCAGTGTACCACAGAGAAAGTAAACCCAACCAAAATAGCAAGACATCTCACTACCAGATTAGCCTACAGTTGCCCTATAAACTCCTCCACACTCAAAAGAAAGCTTACCATAGCAGACAAGCAGAACTCAAGTTCAGTATTGCTGGAAATACTTTCTGCCTCCTTATTAAAAAATTCACACAGTTGGAGGTGAACTAATTGAGGTGGTGGAGACAGTAACACAGAAGGCATTTAAAATGTAATTAAGCCATGATCAGAAAAGGGACACATAAGGGAGACAGCTCTCAAAATAGAGACTCCAGGGAAATACCAGATTCAAGCACAAATGAGAGCAACTGTGCACTGAACCACATTCAAAGACATTTCTATATACAGCTAGAAGAATCTCCACAAATATCAATTAAACACTTAGGCTACAGCTAACCAGAAAAATAAGGAAGAAAAAAATTTATTTACAGTTTGAGATAACTTTCATTAGCTTTACTACACACCACAGAGAAAGGTGTTTTGACAAGAAAAGGGTCCTATCGTGCACCTGAGGGATTCTGAATCACACTGGGGATTTGAGAACAAGACCCTACAGGATCAGTAAGTGTCAAAATTCTTTTGACTTTATTCTATCAAATCATGCTTTATCTCTACTTTTTGCTGTTCTGGAAGGACAGCAGCAGCCACTGCTTCACATAGTGAAAAACACAGCTCACACAAGTAATTCACTATATTAAGGAGGAGGAAAACAAATAGAAAGAAGAGTAAAAACATGTAATTTATAAACCTTACAATTTTGACCCAACATATTTAATAAATATTCCCTTTGTGACAAAACCTGCCATCTAAAGAGACTCAAAGCAATAGCCTACAGAATTTAGTTCAAAATTTTCCCTCAACGTAAGCTATTTTACAGAAAAAAATGCATTAGAAAAAATACAAGCTACTACTCAGCCATGTAATGAATTGTTTCCAGATGACAATGGGAAATGCTTAAACATCCTTCTGTACAAAGCTTTCTGTTATCTAACAGTTTTGCATTTAAACGTATCTTAAAGCCTTTTTCCACTTCTTTCTCCTAACAAATTTGTTTCTCGCAAGCCTGCTGAGTTCAGAGTCTTCATGAGTAACAGTTTCTCTATAGGGCAGGAGTCCCACGTGGGTTTTGCCTTTCTAGGCATTATCTACCGTTTGGTATTGTCTCATTTTCCTACCAGCTGCTACACCATTTCCTGAGCTGCACCACCTCGTACTGTGCCCGATATTAGCCACAACAGTGACAGAGCAAGTAGGAAACAAACAGCACAGCTGAGCAGGATGACTGGCACAGGCTGCAGGCAGTAGATCTAGAAGTGGCTGCAACTGAAAAAAAAAAACACATTTGTTTAATTTGTTTTAAAGCTCCTACAAGGAGCTTTAATCACTTCTCTCTAAAAACATAGCAAGAACCTCTCTGATACTAACCAGATGAAGCTTATACAAACTAGTCTCACTCTTAAGTCAGTCAACATTTGAAGAACAGAGCATTGAATTAGATGCCCTTTAATGACAGATTTCAGTGAAGATGACTGAAGAAGGAAGTAAAGGCCTGGATGTGGTGGCTCTGAACAGGAGGAAAACTCAATTCGAAGAAAAAAGGAGGAGTTGTAGTGCTGTAGAGAACAACACAAGCACAGTACAAAGAACCCTTTTCACCATGCTAATACAATCTACCTCTGTGAATCACTTTTCAACAAAAAACAAATTCAGAAGAGTATGTATATTCTTCATTGCTGGAGTGCTTCCTCATGTCTCTGGTTTATTTCAATTCAAAAGGGGTCATGTATGAACAGTAAGAATCAAATGGATGGACACCATGATGGAGGTTAGAATACCAAATAAGCAACCTGCTGATGCACTGCTACCAAAGAATTTAAGAGTTATTGCCCAGAAAACTTCACAAATCAGTGTTTTCCTGTTTAACACATTACTCTTCTTGCTTAGACTACTCTGCTCAATTTTAATATAATAATTAAACAAACATAATAGCCTTTCCTTTCCTTTCCTTTTTTTTTTTTTTCTCCTTGAAAAGGACCTGTTAGCCAATTAAATGTATTTTATACATATAACTCATTTTAAGTGGACCATAAAATAAAACTGAAATAAAAATACTTGCTAGCAACATTATTCCCATTGACAATCTAGAGAAATCCATTCCTATAGCCAAATTAAAGACTGAGATTATTATTATTAGTAGTAGTAGTAGTAGTATTTTTGTAACTACAATTGTTGAGATAAACTTTAAAATGTTGGAATATTGTGTCCGAACACTCATTTGATCATAATATGCATTCTAAACTGGAGCACCAAGTTACAGCAAAATAACTTTGGTTACTGTTCCTGTGCATTGTGGTGTTATCCCATAGTTAGGTTCGGTGTTCCTAAAACTACATGCAGCATATATAGACAGTTTTTTAACACTTGACCCATATCAGATATCCCAGATGATGGAGCATTATTAAAGCATAAGGAACCATAAGCTCCCTGCTGCCAGAACAGTGACAGAAATGACTGCTGGTGAGAAGTTTGGTTTTAGTGGAGCTATTTGGGGATGATGATAATTATCTGTCAAATGAATATTTATTACATGGAGGAATTCAAGGCTGAATAATACTTCACTGCAGAGTGGGAATAATGCTATGGAGAAGTTGGCCAAAGCAGACACAGCCCCCTTTGTGCTGAGGTCTAGTGCAGCTGTATGATACACAGAAGGGTGCCAGAAATTTGTGAACTAGAGAAACAGCCTGCAATAAGTAGACCTATTTCCCCTATGTTAGCCTCCAAAGACAAAGCTGAAAATTAGCTAAATGAGGTTTTTTATTCCTGAAGGCATGCTCAGCCCTACTACAATAAATGCATTGCAGCTAATGGTTTTGGAAGAAGTAAATAGCATTGAGGTATCTAATGTCACACCTTTGACTCCACAATAGCAATTTCTACTCCTGTCAGAGACCATCTTGTTCATTTAGAGTAACATAATTTCCAGAGGCAGCCATTTCAGATGTTCAGCCTGTCTCTGCTGATTTCTTTGCAAGTGACACCAGCCTCTGGCTAGCTGAGGCAAACACCTGGCAGAACAATGGCCACCACAGTGGGACCAAAGTATTAGAGATTAGCTTTATTTTGTCAGAATCAAAGAAGCTAGAAAAAAATGTCTGTGTGCCAGAAGTCCTTTGTTTTTGTTTTTTGTTTTATAGACTCAAGTAGGAAGTAGAAAGGAAATATCCTTCCTTTCATGGCCAAAAATGAGCTGAACAGCAACTTGTGATGACAGACTTGAGAAGAATCCAAGAAAACAATGAAATAAAAAAGAAAACACTGTCTGCATCTTCTAGTTTCTAAGAAGTATCCAGGGAAGCTGTGACACCCCCCTAAACTGCAAAGCAGCAGTATTCAAGTGAGTAGCAGTAAGTAAACTGGTGAACATTGTAAGCATGCATCAATGGGATCTTTAAACACCTGATCCAGCAAGTAGGATATTAAGATAGACAAATAATTCAGCAACAGTGGAGGTTTTTTTCCTTTTCCCATTTTGTTTTTATCTGTAAGTAGATTTCAAAGTATAGAATAAAATCAAGTAATTAGAATCATTCTCCCCAGACATCTAAAGTCTACAGATCAATAGCCAACAATTAATTGCAAACATCCCGTAATCACTACTACAATATCAGCTCATGTACTCATGGTACATCTGTAAGCCCAATTCTCACTGGCACTAGAACGAACTGTATCCCTAGAATCAACAGTTCGATTAAGCCTTTGAGAATCCGCTTGCAAATCAAACCAATCACATACATACATAATTGTTACACATGACAAACAGTCTCTAAAAAAAAATAAATACAAGGTAAAAATGAATGCATTAATTTATTAGGGAGATTAGTCCTTGGGAAAGGAAGTTTTAAAAGATTATTAATAATGGTAATAATACAATCTAAGTACAAATTCTTAAGCCACGTTTAAATGCTGAAGCAATGAAGACTGCACCTTGAAGTCATGCAGGTAGAACCTGCGCTATGCCACTACTCCATGCACATCTTTCTGCATCTACACACACGTACAAAATAAGTAATTTGAAAACTCCCACAGAAGGAACAATGAGACATTACTGAAACATTTTAAAACTAATTCTTGCCTCCAGCTGAACATAAAATCTCAGTGTATGTAGGACAACATGTGATCCTTTGATTTCTACTAGAAACAATTAACCACAAACTTTGTTAATTTCTTCACTTGGAGGAATTAAAAGCACGTACCAAAGCAACATTACAGAAGATCAGATTATCAGTGGTCTGATATGATTTTTATTTAAAAAATTTCAAAACTCTATTGCTTTGAATACAACAGCATAAGAGTTAATCTTTCCTTTTTCCTTCAGGCCAATAGACTATAAAATAAAAAGGTCAAGCTAGTAAACACCATTAATTTCATGCAAGTATTTGAAATGAAGGTAAAATAAATCGATGTGCTCAAAAGTAATAAAATGCAAATTTTTTAAATAATATTTGGAGCTCCCTTTTATTGGAATTCAAGAACTTTCATCCCTAGGAAAACTGAATGCATCTTTCACAGGCCACAAACAGATGTCTGAAGAAACAAAATTAAAATTCCTTTTTTCTCTACAACTCTAACAACCAGAGTTTAAGTATGTTTCTAGTTATTATGGATGCTTTTTTTCACTATTTTACTTCTTTCAAATAATATTGACGCAATTGTGCAATGCCAGAAGTTAGCCAGTATAAGTGCAAGTAAGCTTCAGTTTTTCAGAATCACAAAAAAAAACCCCAACAAACTACTAGTAAATTTAATGAATTAAGAAATAACATATGAGTAATTTACAATGTGACCTGAATTTCCATTTCTAGAACTTTTATAGATAACATAAAACCTACTTCTTGGCTACATTTTATTAGATTATGCTGTTAAGAAAACCTCATGTGAAATAGTTTTGTTCTATAAATTAAAATTAACAGAAACTCAAGATTTTATACACTTCTGAACACCAACCACTTTTGTCCTATTAAAATATTTGAAATTAAATGTTAAGCGTTTCTGGCAAATGTTCTGCTCCTAACATTGCTGTCCACAGCAACTGTTCACAAAGGAAAACAAAGCCATCAATGCTGGAGAAGTCTTGGAAAGCTTAAATAGAACTCTCTGATAAATCAGTTTAAACTGTGTAATGTTATTTTCTTTCTTAAGTCAATTTTAGATTCTTCATTTTTATAATGAAAGCAATGATAAATTGAGTCTGAATTAGCAAGAAAGAATGTAGAAAATTCAGAGAATAAAGAGTTCTCCTTTCAGAATCAAAATAAATTTAAAAATCAGGCAAAAATAAAAATAGCTTAACCACAGTGAGCTCAAATAAAATAACTGTATCAACAGAAGTTCTGATGACAGTTCATGAATCTTCAGTACATTTTGCTTACTGTTTGTCAGGGATTGGAAGGGACTTCTAAAGACCATCTAGTCCAAAGACTACATGAGATGATTGTATTAATTTTTCATATTATGGTAGCCTTCTAACAGCACAGGCTATGTGTATTTGCAAGCACGAGAATTCTGGCAGGGCACCTCTACTGCCTGGCTGGTTGTCCAAGAGGCAGTGGCATGTTTGTGTGGCTGTATCTTGCCATGCTTCTTAGGGACAACATCCAGAGGAAACTGGAATGACCTTGAGCATCTCTAGGATTTTAAAGGTGATTCACTGTTCTTTATTATTTTCTTATTATTTTAACCCCATTCTTATGAAGCAAACTAAAAATTCCAGGAAAAGTGCCTTACTAGTAAAGTACTTTAAACAATGGCTGAATTATGAAATACACCACTCCCACTTAATTGCTTCACAAGGAAAGCTCTGCAGAGTTTGCAATACACTTCTGTGTTAAGAAAGTGCTCGCTGAAGGCAGGTACAGAGTATTCTCCTCTCGCAGGTATGCAGGAAGGCTGATTTTGGCACTTGAGGCTCAAATACAGATTTGCCCCATTTCCAGAGACCATGGCCAGCATAATCTGATTCTGCTTCTCTTATTTAGCACATGTAACCTCTACAGCTTTCTATTTAAAACATAGCAACCACTCTGACTCCAATGTTTTTTTCTTGGCATTTCTAAAAACTCTTCTGAAGCCAAACAACTTTCTTTGACTAGGCAACACCAAATCAAACTTTTCACTTACCATAATAAAAATCCAAGACACTAGGACTTCAAGAATAGTCCATTTCTGAGGACAGTAAGATAGTCCCCTTGTTCATGTTCTTTCTCAGTGATGTAACATTTACAGATTCCAGTATTTTGTATTATCACATTAATACTGAATAAAGCAGAGTTGATCTTTACAAATGTTTACATTTCTTGACAGTCAGTTTCATTAGTTGTCATGTTAATATTTTAATCTGAATTTGCTGACTTCCTAATCGCTTGCTGATTTTCACACCAACAGTTTATATTTTGATAAATCACTTTTCTAAGCTTTCGGATGACAGTTGGAAGTGTCAGTACTCCCTGTTTTATTGTGTAACTGGTGCTTGCAGTGGAGAAAGAATCAATCTATTGGTGTTGAACATTACCTTATTCCTTTCAAGCTGTTTTTTCCATCTGAGCTAAAGATGCTTCATCCACTTGCAGAACATTCCTAACGAGTGGCAGTCAGCAGGAAACTGATTTTTGAGCAGCTTCCAATAGAAGTGTAGCTTTGAAAGGAGTACCTTAGATTTTAAATCAAATCCACAATTTATTTCACATAAATACCTTTAGAATGAAGTTCAGAAGCATCTACGTCTAATTCTAAAAACAAAAACTAATTCAAGTTCTAAGTAAGTTAGTATATATCCACTCCTCTGCTTAACCAGAAATGTTATGGAATCACTGAGCTACTTCTTGACAGTTCTTTATTTCAGGAGGTACAAAATCTTCTGACAGATACATAATTGAGAAACCCTAGGAAGAAATGTTATTTTGTTTCAGCACCTGCTCTATAAACGGAAATAATCAAATCAGATTTCTCATTCCAGAAATTAAGATGACTCTTTGTTTCAAGAGTGACATAAAAGACACAGCAAGAGTACGTAGAACAAAATGCCTTGCAGAACAAGTGCAGAGCTCTTCCCTTGATCTGATGTTCTGTAATACTTGCTTAGACATCCTCTGTGTTTGTTCATATCTCTGTTTTAACTTAACTTTGGCAGGTCTTGGACACTTTTAAATGTTACATGAAGAGGCTTTATTCATCCAGCAAGAGCATTTTGAAGATATTTTGGTATTATTTCAGGTTCTAACAAGCACAACCCCAAATCAGAATGTACAATATATAAGAATTACAGTATCATAGTATATCCTGAATTGAAAGGGACTCAAGAATCACTGAGTTTAACTCCTGGCATCACCCAGGACCACCCAAAATTCAAACCCTATGTCTGAGAACGTTGTCCAAATGCTCCTCAAATGCTAACAGCTTCTTGCTGTGACCACTGCTCTGGGAGTCTGTTCCATGCCCAACCACCCTCCAGTGAAGAACCTTTTCTTAATTCCCAATCTGACCATCCCCTGACACAGCTCCATGCCGTTCCCTCGGGCCCTGTTGCTGTCACAGAGAGCAGAGCTCAGCACTGCCCTCTGCTCCCTTTAAGGAGCTGCAGCGGCCATGAGGCCTCTCCCTCAGCTCCTCTGCTGTACGCCCAACACTCAGGGGCCTCAGCTGCTCCTTAAATACCTCGCCTTCCAGACCCTTCACTATCTTTTTAGCCCTCCTTTGCATGCTCTTTAATAGTTTAATGTCCTTTTTATACAGTGGTGCCCAACTGCACACAGTGCTCAAGGTGAGGCTGCACCAGCCAGAGCAGCTCAGGATAATCCCCTCCCTTGACCAGGACATGGTTGGCCCTTTTGGATAGATTATCATAGAATATCTTCATTTGGAAGGGTTCTACAGCTTCTACTGTAGATATTCTAGTAGCACTGGGTACAAGTTCCCGTAAAGATTGCTTGGTGTTTTTTACAGTTACTTTTCCCTCCTGATTTTTATTTCAATGACTTCTGGCATTTTATACCATGGAAAACCAGTAATTCAGAAAAGAGAATGGAAATTAGGGTTGTCTTCTGTATCTGTACACTGACAAATGGGTTGTTAAGCTTGTGTAATGTTTGGAGAGTGCTTTTTTTATTCCTTAGATGAGATTTGTTAGCAGGGGACTGGAAACATGCTGTGATCCTTCTCTCATTTATTTCCTTTCTCAGTAGTTTTTTCCTCAGTTTTCCCCTTTGTCAGATATTCACTTTTAAAATCAAAAAGATTATTTATGAGAATGAAACTACTTTTGATAATACAAGGCACTAAGATGATGGTAAACACTGTAAGGTTGGAAGCAGCAAATGGTGACAGCAGGTTACAATGTTTTGTTACCTATTTGTGATACCATGAGAGAGCACCCACTCCATTCTTGTGGGAAAAATCTCTTTGTACGTTCAGTTTACTTGTGTACTTTGATGACAGAAAGAAAAAGTATTCCCTCTATGAGGTTTAAATGAAGCCTCAAAATCCAGTTTTCCCACTGCAGCTATTCCAAAGAGAGAAATTTCCAATTACTTGGCAAATCAAGAAAGACTGTCCCAAGGAGGCCTGAAACTAAGTGCATCTTTTTCCTTCCTTGGAGTCTGCTGATACTCCCCATGCAGAAGAGAAGGCTGCAGTCCAGGAAGCTGCAGAGAAGAACTCATCACACTATTTTTCTCTGGGAGACAGTAACATCATCATCATTAGACTACAATGAGCCAAACAAACACAGCACAGCACAACAGGAATCTGTATTTCTGTGAGAGAATGCAGCAGGAGGCAACACACTAAAGCTTTAGGAGTATGGATTCTTTTATTCTGCCTCATACGGTATCTTTTTTGAACAATGTGAAGCTCATAAAAACTCAGACCAGATGGCGTAACACAGCAGCACAAGCTGGAGCTTATTAGCTATTGCTTCTGTTCATTAGTGTATGGCCCAGAAACCTGAAGGAGCTTTAAACCACACTCTGCTAACAGCTGAGCGAGGGCAGTGAGATGTAGACTGTGCGTGCCTCTTCACATAGGCTATCTGGGCTATGTTTCACATTTTTGCTCTAAAGCATACAGCATACAAAACACACTAAAGTACAGTACACAAAGGATTTTCTAAAACTGGTGAAATAATGTTGTAGACAACACTAATAGTCTAGAAGATAATTTGGCATTTTTTGTAAATTTGGCATTTACAAACAGGTGAGAACTGAATCTGATGTTACAGAGTACATCAACATTTTTGATACAAGCCCTATTTCATAATTGATTATATTTTACCAAAATATGTATTATCAAAGAAATATATTTTGTTCCTTAGGCTATGGGGTTTCAAGGAAAGTACTAACAAAAATAATTGGTTTCCTTTGTAATCAACCTCATCCTATCTTCCAAATCTCTGTAGTGCTCCATTCCACAATACTGCAGTCACTTCCCAGATAACTCGATAATCAGCTCTAAACAAATTACGCATCTCAAAGGTTCAAAAAACAAAAACAAAACCCACTTCATTAACTCCACAATTTTCATCGTAAAGAAAATATGGGGAACAGAATTAAACAATGACCCAACCAAATAGTACCTCACTTCTAAAAGCACGCATAGCAATGGTTCTTTGAAGGGAAGCTTTTCACCATACAACTTTCCTTTCTTTTTCAGATCTACCCATTCTCTCCTCCGCATGCAAACTTAAACAAAAAATAAAAATCAACGCATGTTACTGTGTCTTGCCTACACGTTAATCACTTTTATTACTCTTTATTTTGATAGTATTTATCCCAAAAATAATGCTGGCAAGAGCTATACTGAACTGCTCTATCACACTGCATTGAACACCAGCTTAGCACTGACAATACTTGACCACTATCTTCTTAATAGCAGTCAGTGCTCAGAGATGCCCCATGATAAAACATTTTCCCTTCATAAACTGCTGGAAGTAACAAAGCACATAAGTCCTAAATTCACACAGATAAGAGACAGCAATCCTGTTTTTTTCAAATTCTGCCAAATTACAGAAACTGTATATAGGACTGTGAAATAACCAACAGTTCTAAATCTCTAATAGAAATGACGAACTTCACAGCCATTCTGTTGGCATCCATCTCCACTAGGAGGGCTCCCAAGATCTTGAACTTATACTATGCTTGAGTATTATTCTAATGTTTCCAAGAAGGGGAAAAAAAGGTAATAAAATTTTGCTTCTTAACCCTTATATGTAATTTAAAAATGAAGCAATTGAAACATAGATGACATGGTATTTGCCATGTCATCTATTTGACTCATCTATTTGACTCTATTTGACTCTCCATCGCTCCACTACAAGTGCAAACCAGATCTGTTGGGCCAAATGGATTTGTGTAATTCTTAAGTCAGAGAATAATACAGCGATTATGTAAAAAGCTTTTTCTGTTTTGCAGATGACAAAAAAACATTGTGACATTTTCCTGACAGAACAATTTCCTACCAGTCCTTCTCAGCATACCTTATATTTATGTCTCTAATAATAAATAAAAGTGTTTTTGACTGGTCATATGAAGTTAAGAGTTGCATGCGTTTAAATCTTCCTTCCTGGTAAGCTTATACTTGCTGAAATGTAAAGTGCAACAAAACAGCCCCCCAGTTCCTGCGCTACACATGCATTTCTTCTTTTCCAGAGAAACTAAGTGCTATTGAGCACCAGAACATGTCTGTTGCCCACATATCCAAACCAGAGCTGCAACGCTAAGAACTGTAGGAATGAGAATCTGATGGAAACAGCAGTGAGCTAAAACAGAGCAGTTTGTTGAAGGAAGATATTGAACAATAGCCAGATCTATTTACCTCCTATTCCTCAAGACAATTTTATATATCTTCTCTAAAACATTTATCAGTCTTTAGCTCTTGTCCTACTTAGAGGGCTAAAAGCAGAAAACGACAACTTTTTTTTTTTTTTTTTTTTTTTTTTGTGGAGCACTCTAAAATCTTGTTTTACAGAATAGTAGTAATGCTGATTTCCCCCCTCACCTGCCCCCCCCCCCCCCCCCCCCCACACACACACACACATTTATCAGAAAAGTGTTGCTGTTTTATCCTCTTTTCAGGAATAACTGAAAGTTTGCCTTGCTTATAATGTCATTCAATATATCTGTCTTGCCAGGAAATACACGTTTGCCTAGCCTAGAAATTTACCGCCGTATGCTCATTTTGTTAATGATCAATACACTTTATCATGCCAATGACTCAATCCCAGATGCTTATCCTATCAGGGATTCATTCCTCTCAACTAGTGTTTTCTACAAATCTATAATTAGCCTAAAAGAAATACAGCATTTTGTAGGGCCAGTATTTGTGGAATACAACTTCCTTCATATCTACTTTGGTTGAAACAGAGAAAGCTGTGGAAGAAAACAGTTTTAATGATGTAGAAGTGTCACAAACAAACTAGAAGTGTTATGGTACGTTTTTGAGAACTTATTTCCTCACAGCCAGGTCCATCAATGAGTTTCCTAGCAAGAAAACATTTCTGATGGCTTCTGCCAATTCTACCCCAGCTTTTTCAAGCACAAAACACTGTGTTTACCAATTCTTCCCAGAATTAATTTACTATGTTTGCCAATATCCACAAGCTATATGATATCAGGTCTGGCAGGAATTCATAACATCTTCTTGCCAGGATGAGATATTATAGATTTACATCTTCAGATAGACAAGAGTTCAAACATTCCAGTGATTAAAAAAAATGCATTTTAAGATGCACTGATCATACAACTAGCACTGACTTTCAGGAGTGAATGACACTGTCGGGAGATTTTTCTATCTGTTTGCAGTGAGTTGGTACGTGAGCAAAACCATGGCTGAGCTTGCAACATTCTGTGGTATCATATTAGTAGTGATATTGAATACTGTAGAATATAATTAAGACTTCTGAAAATATTTTGAGCCATGCAAAATTACAGTTTATACAGATTGCCTATATATATGCAAACACATATATTCACACATAATCAATTTATATAATCTCAGATTTCAAAGCTTTCCACAGAAATAAGTCAAGAATACTGAAAATAATAATGAAATAGTCAAACTGCCCATATAGAAAAAACAAAAAAAAAACAACTTCAAGAAGTTGTTGAGATATATCAATATTCTGAGATACGAATCACACATACAATGTTGTTATATACATTAATGGAGATAGAAATTCTTCCAGTTTCCATACACATCTGAATGATTCTTTTCTCAAAATAAGATCAGTACAAATATATGTGTCTATACTTGTTCTTGTTATAAGCTCCTCTGTACTATTATTTCATTTTATTCTGAAATGATGTTCTTCTCACATTCAATCATTAGAATTCACATTTGACTGCTGTCTCACCCTTCATCATTATCACTTTATTCGTGACTATTACTATGTGCCTGTTTTCTCGACTACTCTCACACCTTTCAAGCTCATGGATTTTACCCTCATTTTGCAATCCATTAGTTCATCACCTACTGGGTACTGTTTCAATCGTAGCTAGTAGCTAGAGAAGAACACCTGAGTATGCAGCTATGGATATCTCTTTAGCTTTAAAATTTAGAATGTTTTTCAGTCTTAAGTAATACAAAGGGGCACTATCGTTTTGTTTTTGTTTTGTTTTGTTTTTTAAGTTCCAAAGATGTGCCAAACCTGTGCCAAAACTTTGTGAAAGATTCTGAGAAGGAATTTTAGAAAAGAATGCATTCCATGCACAGTCTAATGGATTCCTGGCAAATTCACAGTTCAAAATGGAACCTGCTGTTTTTCTAGTACTGACTGAGCAAACACCAACATTCACCAAGAACTGTAAAACTCAGAGCACCCACACCATTAAGCCTGGCTGCCCTTTTGGAAGCAGTACGACAGTACTGCAGTCAAATCAAACTCTGGCTGAAGTCTAAATATTTACATTCAGCTTTGTAACCTTTTTTTACTCTTGTCTGAATTTTTAACTCAGTTGAGTTTGCCTCAAGATAAGCAATTGTTCAGGTGCTTCCCTACGCACTGACAAACTATAGCTAGGCTCAAGAGCTTTGCTGCAAACATGAACGTCGAACCTCATACTGCAGTTTGAAGCAGTACAAATCTGCATTGCTTCTAAGAAGAAAAATACATAGGTTTTATAATAGAAGACCTGCAAATTCATATGGCATCTCCTAAAAATTAATTTGCCTGAAAAAATCTTCTGGCATGTATTTCCAATAAAATCATTTTACTATATGAGTGTAAAATACCTGCTGGCATGCTAAAGCATCAATTTGATTCCTAACGTATCAGTCCTGAATAAGTTAGGTAAGTTCATGCCTGACAACTTCTTGCAGAAATGCACTCTAATTTGACTTTCTCCAACATTATTAACATGACTGCTTTTAGAGGCACTGTTCTGGAAGAATAAATTTAGCACATGACACAGACTGGTTCCTTATGCCTACAGCTGAGTGATTACAAACTTCATGCTTTTGTATAGGCCACCAACACTACAGCTAACACAGGCCCCTGCAGCAGTAAACTCTACAGACAGGGAGCTCTTCAAAGGCCTGGCAATGCAGAGGTTATGCTTTCAGTGCTTGAATTTTCACAAATTAGGTAGCTGCTTTAAAGAAGTCTGCAAGTACATTTACATTATCTCCAGCCACAGCAACACAGACATATCTTCATTAACCAAGCTCTCCTAAGAAGAGAGCAAGATCAAGTCATTTATCGTGAGTCAAACATATTGGTGAAGTTTTCTATAGTACTCTTAAGATTTGTATTCATGACTTTTTCTTCCCCAGTACTGGAGAGAACATATGTACATGTATAGAGGCTATCTCTGGCAGCTAGCTAATTATTCTCCCATGAATTACAGGTACTTTCAGACAACATCAGCACTATAAAAACAACTTATCTGTAGTAAAAGTTAGAAGACTATATGAACTATGTAGCACAGCTATTCTAATTTTTGCATTAATTTACACATCACAGTGGAGACAATTTTTTCCATCTTCAAAAGCATATTCGTGATTTTCTTGTCAAAAAATGAAAATTATTTTAATACCTAGAAAACTAGGGAAAGCTTTTGCTGAGTGAGGGGTGGAAGGTTGTTTTATTTTTCTTTAAAGTGAGTACAGAATTTTTTATCTGAGAAATAGCGGGTACACGATAATGGATCAATTTAACCACTTCCTTGAAGAGCAGGAAGGGGACTGCTCGCAGAGACCTTTTCTTCTACTTTGAGGGCAGAGGCCCCCTCTGCTTCTGATAAGTACTCCAGTTCCTAAAAATACTCTTCTTTCCCCACCACCCTGCCGAAATTTGTGACGAAGCTAAAGGCAAGAGATAAGCCACCAGTCTGCATGAAGTGCATTAAATTCAGCATGCAAGTTACCAGGAGAAGCAGTCCATTGGGGAATGCTGCAGTAAGTGTAGCACATTTTCTTCCACTTTAGTCTCAATTTTCATCCTTTATCTGTATCCAAAGAGTAGCTTTTCCTAACCTTGGCTGCAGTATCATAAGCTCTCAAATATTTCTCCGAGACTCCTGTCCATATCAAGCAAAAGGCCAAAAAAAACCCTCCCACCCCTAAACTTTCAAAACAGCAACCCCAAAACAAAATAGTAAGCCATCTGATAATAGACTTTAAAAATTACAAATTTTGTTAAGAGTATGGTAGCATTTGAATTCGCTGTAGACATATGCAGAGACAACCCACAAAATCAAGCTGATTTGGTACCAAAATCCACACAACACATGTAAATGTAGTAAATCGTTAGCCACTCAAGGTTACTGAGAAGAGCAATCACTGCTATGGAAAATTCTGTCAATCATGTGATGGTATCCAGAATGTCACTAAGTCCATACTACTAGAATTATACTTCTAAAAGAAAATTCCTATATTTCTGGTATTATAACACAGTTTAAAAAAAAAAAAAAAAAAAAAAAGGCAGTAAAAAGCAGGTTATTGCTACATGCCTTTGGAAACAAAATGGCTGCTTGCCTGCTAACATCATATCATTTCACAGTGAGTAATCAAAAAGTGATTTTTGTAATTAGAAAAGAAAATTTACCTTGTGTGGTTTGGTCAATGTTTTTTCTTTTTCTGCTTTGACTGTTGTAGTTCAGTCTTAGCTCTTGGCTATATTCATTCAGAGTTTCTCTTGAGTCATAAGATTGCCTTTGCTTTCTGCCATCTTCACTTTCATCTGAAGAACTAGTGTAAGTTAGATCCACTTCATGTTTAACTTTTGACAGTGGCTGGTAGGGTTTGCAGTCCATCTGCTCCATCTCTGGCTGAATAGGCTCAAAATCATGAAAACAAGCAACTGGAATTCCTTAAGGAAAGAGTCCTGGAAAATAAAACAAACAAACAAACAAAAAAACACAAACGATAAGCCCATTTGGATATCACATCAACTCTCAAAAGCCGAGTTTTATCTTCAGTCAATGCAAACCAATTAAACTGTATTTAAATCACTATGATTCAGCAGAATATATGAGTATGTCTTATTTCGCTGTTTTACTGTTAAAAAATGGTATTAAAATAACGGTAACTTTACGTACTAACCCACTATACCAAGCAATAAACATACCTTAGGCACAGAATTTGTTACCTATTTTGCATTAAAGATTCTTGAAACTGTTACTCTTTCTCTAAAGAAATACTCATGTACATTTATTCTAAGTGAAAATAAAATCTTAATTTATTTTAAAATATGAAGCCTAGAAACCAGAAAGTTCATTGTTTTGAAGTATTTTCTTGTAAATAAAATTACATTTAATTAAGAATAACATACTTCTCACTTTAGAAAATAATCAGACATATTAAAAACAAGAATGCCTCTCTGTTACTCTACAAGAGCAAACAGTGGTTCTGAAAGAGGACATTTTCCTTTCAGACTGTGTGGGCATCTCAAGAGGAAGCTTCCACAACCCCTTTTTATCCTTCTCATCATCTGTCTAAACTCTTACTGACATGGGGGCCATGCTGATCCTCAACAAAACCTTCTGAACTGCAACTTGCAGTTTGGGATGTCATTAAAATGATGCTCAAATCCGGTATCATTAAAATCAAGTGGGCTGCAGTTGCACGCACAACTCTTGTACTTGTTGTACGATCCTGCTCTCATGAAGCTGTTTCCATCATGCATTTTAATGCAAACTCTGTGATGAAATAACAGGAATGGATGACACACCTTCTACAGCAGCAGCATGTTGAGCTCTGAGAAAGTAAGGTTGCTATTTTACTTAGACTAACAGATGGCTATTATTTTACACAATGAAATGTAACAAAAAGAAGGCTGTAGATATCACTAATAGATTATCAAAACAAGTTAAACAAGATTTTACTAAATGAAAAAGTAATTTATCACATCTTCATACTGATTTTAAAGTCAGCAACAGAGAGAAGTAAGTTAATGCCTGGTCTGTTATCAGCCCAACTTCCCATCTGCAACGCGGACTTGTAGTCCCACACGTCCTCAGCAACCACAGAAACAGTGAAAAGTCACAAAAGCAGAAACATTAAAGAAAGCATTTCTTGTTACAGGACTACAGAGTTGAATTTAACTTCTGAAATTGTCTGAAGGTTTGAAAAACACCAATGCTACCACTGCGTTTGAGCACAGCAAAAGCACATCTCCTGTGGGCCCCCAATACTTTTGAAGCAGGAGTGGCAAATATGGTGCATAAAGTGAAGTGGAAATAAGGCTTCTGGCACCCTGGCAGGAGAGCAGAACCAAGCTGCATGGACAAAGAGGCTAAAGACACGTCTCTGCTCAAAACAAAATCTCAGGGAGCTTTATCCAACTATTTAACCAGAGATGGAACAGCTCTTCAGAAACAAATTGAAAAGGACTTGAATAAAGAGCTGTAGCGTACCGAATGGAAAAAAGAAGCTCAAATCTCTTACACAACAAAGCGGACTTGAAAGCACACAAGTTAATAAAAACTCTTCAACGGGGAAAAGGAAAACAAAAAGCTGAGCCAAACAAGCTTCCTGTCTGACAGAGACACATGGATTGGGAGCACAAGGCTCCATGCCCTGTGTATGAATACATCATGTCATGTTGGTGTTAAGATGGTTTGTAGACAAGCCACTATTAAGTAAGTGCTATCTACTTTTCAAAGGCTATTTGCCTGAATAATTTACTACTATTTACCAACATTTCCTAAATAAACACTCATTTTATGAGTTGCTTTAATACTCTGGGACAGAAGAACTCAAAGGTGCCGTGACTCAAAGGCATGAGAGTGGCTTAAAAGATTACCTGATGGCTCTGTAGTGATGGTCAGTGATGGGGAAAAGTCTCCCCATACATCCTATCTGACAGAGCAAATGGAAACGATGCTATAGAAATGAGGGAGAAATGGGGAGAAACTAAGGGCCTCCGCTGACAAGGTGCAGGAGATGATAGATACTGTGTCGTGAAGGCAGCAAGTGTGAGAAACCTCAGACACACACAGCGCATCTCTCTTTCAGAAGTGCAGAACATTCAACCTGACATACCTAGCTCCTTAGGGGAGTTTTAAAGCACACTGGTGTAAAATAATAACAATAACAGAAAGAAAAACCTGCACACTTTTGGGCACACCTTTTGCTCTCAAGGTAGAATCACAGAATTCCTGGGGTTGGAAGGGACCTCCAGAGAAAATCCAGTCCAACCCCAACAAAGCAGGTTGTACAGGAAAACATCCAGGTAAGTTTTGAACTCCTCCAGAGATGGAGACTCCACGGCCTCTCTGTGCAGCTTGTTTCAGTGCTCTGAATGATTTAGGAACAATTAAAATGCATGACCTACTTACAAGTACCCCAACCACATTCCCCATCCTCTGGGACCTCCTGACATCTTCTGCAGGCTTGCAGGGTCACACCTCCACCTGCAGGGTGCTGAGGCCTGGCCCACGTGTGCAGGCTGCAGTGCAGCCTTTCACAGTGCAAGGCCATGACAACTCCGGGCCAGGTCTAACCCTGGCTGACTACAAGGTGCCAAGGGCTGTGCTTGGGTTTTCTTTTATTTTCACTTGGGGCATGAATGTGCCATAAAGCCATGGCTACATAGCTCAGTATGAAAGGAGGTGATAAATCATTTGCAAGATAAGGAAAAAAACATCATAAACTTTTTAACACAAAGTCGTTTTACAAGTCAGGAACACACAATAAAGTTGAGACCACTTCTTCACACTTTTCCGCAGCAAAAGTTACTTAAATTCACTTACATTTTGCAAATGATGGTGCGTTACGATTACTTGAATTTAAACACCAGCAATCAAATACTTCACTTTCTTTCATATTTTGTTTGGAAAAAGACAATGTAATAAACAACAACCAAAATGCTGGAGTAAGTCAGGAGTTTAAAGAATATTGCCTGGATGTTGACACAGGTTTCTGTTCAAATAACTGGCCTTCAAGTAACTAAACAAAACACCCAACTGATCAATATCCAGCTGACCTTGTCAGCAAAATAATCAAGTCTCATAAAAGCTTACAGTTCCTCTAAGTGACCTTTGTATGAGTGTCTTAATGCTCTCCTTCTCACAGAGTACTTCCTTCACCTTTTCATTAGCTTTCTGTCATTGAAAGTTTTAACAAAATATTTAACAAAATATAAACCTTATAAAGATAAATCAATATGTTATATCTAATATATCAATTATATAAATAATGTTTTCATGTAGGCACCGAAATGCATATACTACTCAAACTCTGAAATAGATATCACACAGTTTACAATTGGATTTTTAGAAGAACATACAACTAATTTAAATTCCCAATCAAACATTGTTTTGCACATTCCCCAAGCCTCACAAAGCTTTATTTGAGGGGAAAACATCAAATTAAGTCATGGAATTAACACAGATATGTATACAGATTTATGTTTTTAATGCATTTTTAATGCAACTTTTAAAATACATGCTGTGCACATGTTTAGAAAGAATTTTCACACACCACTTGCACCAAATCCCTCTTACATCAACTACCCAACTTCATATTCTGCTTAGATAGGGATCCAACTTGCTGAAACACAACAATGTCAGGGCAACTGTGGCCTATAAGAAGGCCTGTGAAGAGGTGTATTTCATATGAAGATTTCCATGCTGACTATCCACCACCAACCCTGTTAGATCCTCAGTGGTCTGTGGTATATCCAGCTAGCTATCAGGAAATCCAGTGTTATTTAGAGATGTTAGGATATAGATAATGGAGCCGAAGAAGGTATTCCATAAGCATGTAAGAGTAAGGACATGAAGCACTGGGACATTTTTTGGCCTTAGCTGATCATTACGTCCAATCATCACATTGGACTCATAAACTAATAAAATAAGTACTTTGCAAAATGCTGGATCCTCAGATCGAAACCACATAGAATTAAAATGTAACTGCAGTTATGATGCTAAAACATAAGCAAGCAATATTCATTGTCTGCAACATGAATTCAAAAGACGGCCTTTCGTAATTCCTTTTTTCAGTCTCAGTGAGTTGTTCTATCAATTATGACCACCAAATGCACATTTGCTCAATTCTTTCATACATTACTTCACCTTCAACATACAACTTATTTCAACTTATTTGAAAGTTAGCATTTGCTTATTACATCTTCAGACATCTGATTTCTGAAAATGAATGACTAAGCAGAAACTGCATCTCTGGGTAGCTGAAGGCAAAATGATAGCATCATTATTATGCAAATCTATTCTGATATACAAAACTGTAAAAAACAAATGGCAAACCAAAAGCAAACACAAGATTTGAATCTTTGAGAAATGCAATACTGAGGAGAAAAAAAAGAAACAACAAAGGAAAAGAATCTTATGACCTTGTGTAGACCATCAAAACCATACCCCTCAAATATTTAAGTACGAAAAGCAAAGGAAGTCCTTTCATCCTTTTAAGCTCTAAATTTTAGAGAACAGTTAAACACGTTGAGAAAGCTAACAGCTAAAACAGCCAAACAGCCATGTACTAAGAACAAACTAGTTCCTATATGATGTATACATAAAATCAGATAGCAATAGGAACTTATGTGGAAAGTATATTCAGTTTTGCAGGATGAAAGAAGCTAACGCTTTCCTCCAAAAGGAAAAAAAGTCATACAACAACCAAGAAAGAGTAATTGAAGTCCCTAAAAGACTGATGAAATACTGCAAACAATTTGAAAAACAAATGAACAAATCAAAAAGTAACCTAAATTTACGTGAACATTTTTAGTGGATTATAAATTTGGAGCACGTCGGAAGATGTTGGAAGACGGCATAACAATGTGTGAATCACTGAATATGTTGCGGCCAGTATTTCTCCGCGTATAAGATTCTGAAATTGATACATTGCACAATTCCTGCCTTAGAGTGGACTACATAGTAAATAAGAAATGCATATGCAAAATGCAGCCGTCAGGAACACACCATGGGTTTAACACACTCCCTAGAGGATGCGTGGTTTTAACCTGTAGGTGAATTATATTTCTCCATACATTTACATGCTGTGATAGACTGAAAAGGGATACGTCTCATTTCCATATTTAGGAGCCTTCATTTAAAATTACTCAAAGTATAATTTAATTTTAGTTAGCAAAATAATTCAAAATGTTTTCCCTTTTATCCACAGTTTCAGAGAAAAACCACTGCAGAATAAAACTGTAAATAAAGTCAGGTTGCTGCAGACTGACAAGACTGTAAGACTGACAGCGAACTGAAAAACATACATTATGTCAGCTGCTCGACTGTGATACCCAATTCTTGGCCAACATGTGCCCTGCACTTGGAGAATTGCTACTGACTGCAGAATCACACTAATCCCTAGTGCTTTCTTTTGGATGCCAGTCATCTGATGCTTGTGAGCACAGGGGTTCAAGCGCAAAGGATCAGTCTGTAATGTTGGTGGATGATGTGCATCCATGATTCAGGGAAACACATCCTGGAGAGGCTCAGAATATTATCCGGAGCACAGATCTTTCTGGAAAACTGTTCTTTAGGTAATAGAATTGCAGATTATATTACAGGACAACTAATGCACACTTTAAATTTCAGATCAAGAAAACATCTTGAAAAAGACTTCAAAGCATTGCAGCATCTCAAAGCTTCATTTGGAGTGCTGCAAATGTGAAGTAAGTCTGTGCTTAAGTAAAACTAATCAAGTGCTTGATACCTACTGATCCAGTACAGAACATAGGAACATCACCTGATTCCTAACGGTAAAGTAGGGATGATACAGGAAAGCGTGGCCTGTATAAGTGTGTAGGCTGAGCTTATTCCTACACAGATCCCTCAGAAATCATTTATGACTCCGGGGAGGAATGTACAATCAAGGTTGTGTTTTCTTAGTAAAAGACATTTTAAAATTAGAATGGGATTGAAGAAGGGGTCATTCCCCTTCACGTTTAACTATGCTTGGGACCGCTAAGCTTCCTGTCATTGCACAGAATGTTTCCAACCTACACTAGACACTTGTTTGTATTAAACGTATCTGGATGTAGCATTAAAATTCTTTTCAGCGGAAGTTTGTGTTGCTCTCCACTGCAATAACGGAGACAAAAACAAAATTGTGCTTTAAAAAAAATTAGAATTAGGAGCTTCCTATTAATAACTAAGCTTTTCTTATAGTTTAATCTTGGAACTCTTCTGAGCAAAAGATGTTTAAAAATCATATATTTTTATGTATGCAAAGTCTGCTCTGAAAGCAGTGCCTCCCATATTATTACATTGGTCCATGATGTCAAAGGTGGATGTTGGCAGTATGGCAGCACAGGTTGAAACCAGTATTGGCAATATTGCAGCGCATGTTGCCGTGTGACAGATGGCAGCAGAGGGGCAGTCTGACAGAAAGGTATCTGACGTGCAAGTGTGTATGAAGCAAAGGGGTGGAACTGAATTCCTCCATGCAGAAAAAATGGCACCCACTGACATTTCTGGTGCTTACTGAACATTTGTGGAGACCAAACAATGGATGTGAACACAGTAAGGTGGTGGGTGGTGCATTTCAGCAGTGGCAATAGTGCCAGTAAGGCACCATCACTGGTGTAAATTTTTATGAGAGCAGCATGCAGGCTTTTGCTCACTGCTGGCAAAATGCACAGCTAATGGCGTTGACTATGTTGAAAAGCACTGTTTTGTAGCTGAGAATTTGTTCTATCAAATAGAGTTATTGTGCCCTTTCTATCTGTTGCAGCTTTCATGGAACTAAATAACAGGAGGCATTATTTTCAGAGTGACATATGTATTTATCATGCAAGTGCCATCATTTATCTAATCTAACAATATGTATGTATAAAATGTATGTATAAAAATGTATGTATAAATGTAATCTAACAATAGATTACAGTAAAGTGAGGTGTACATGTACTTATGTATATGCCTGTAGCAATAAGGGGATCTCCACCTAGTAAGCAAGTACTGCCCTCTGTAACACACTGTGTTTTAAAATACACTGACATGGTGGAAGTACTGTATTAGAAAACTGAGTTGTGTTTTTGCTATTTGTTGATAATGCAGATTGTACAGTCATTAAATTGAGATAATTACTGCTATGTCCCTTTTCCAACTGTGTGCCTAATTAAGACGACCCAGTAATCCCTAATTAGCAACAACATAATTTTTAAAACCCAATTTAGTAGCTAAGACATATCAAAAAATGGAAATAACATGTTCAATTCGGACATGATTAATTTCTTGAGACACCAATTGAAGTTTTTTTAATAAAATAAGGTTAGCACATGAGAACAATTTACAACACATCAATACCATGGAACATCTAAGAAAACAATGTATTAGATTGTCTGATACTAGGATGCATTGGCAATGGCATTTGAAACATTCAGTCTCCATTTCCATTTCTCCTGGTTTTAATTAGAATAAGGAAGGGATTCTCCATTGAAAAAAAAAAATGCATGTTTTTCGCTAGAGCACTTATGGACATATCAAAGCACAAGAATAAGTATCATTCTTGATAAAACCAAAGCTTTGATCAGTTGACATCACAGTGAACAAAGGCACAAAAAAGGAAGTTATTTCTTTCTGGCACTGTACATGTGCTTTCATTCTTCTCTCTATGAAAGACCCCACAAGACATCACAGAACATCTCGCGGGGCCTCAGCAATTTTCTTTTCCACTTGCAAAACCAAAAAACCCTACCAAACAAACATCTCTGAAACAAAATGTTAAAGCCTCCCAACTGAATATTTCCAATGAGACATGGTACCTCAAATATTATCATAATCTCTCATCTCATCTACTGCTCGTCTTTGTTGTGGCTTGTTCACTTTTTTGATTAAAGTTTTGCAAAAAGGAATAACTGATTCATTATTTTTGCTATATTACAACTTAGGATTTCTGGAGCAGCACTGGTTTCAGTGTTAGTTTAGTTTCCAGCACAGCCTAATATGTCTGAGCACTTAAACCAGGCATATAATCTCCACTTTGATGTCTTGCAAATTTACAGATATCCAAATTAATTTGCACAGCAGCTGTGTGAGAAGAACAACTACTTGCAAAGCCAGCTCAATGGACTACACGCAGAAAACAAACTTTTCACTCTTTTCCTACATACTTGGTTTTCTTAACTTTTGCTCTTTTAATTCTAGAAAGAAATGCCATCAATTATTATGCAGTTTCGACATCATGTAAGTTAGAACTTAAAAAGCTTTTCAGGCATTTGATGTACTTTTTTTTTTCTTTGCAAGAAGACCTGCATACTGCCTTGACCACGCGACCAACATCTGCATCGCCTCCATTTGAAGTATCACTCAGGTTGCTGTTCGCATGCCTGACACCATCACGCCTGAGAACTCATCTTACTGTTCCTTTTCTTCTTGCTTTGATGTCTGCCAAAGTATTCGGTGTCTTCAAGTGCCATTGTTCTGACAAGCAGACCCTCCCGATGGACTTGTACTGTATAGTGCAGCTCCCAGAAGTGCTATTATTTGAGCTGGTGTCAGATTGATTTTCCTTCTCTTCATGATAATGCTATGATCTTGTGGGATTGAAATTACTGCTGATTTATGCCTTGATGCAACCCCTCGAGAACTGCCTTGTATCAGCATGTCACCTATGAAAAGCTACATTTAAATCCTTGGAGATCTTTCTAGTGGAACCTTTGTTCTCATTTCAATAGAGAATCTTTTGTAATGGATGTTTGCTAGAAATTTCTCCTGCAAGTGCCAGAAGTCTTCTGTAGTGCAAACTGGAAGTACATTATGCACCTATTCATTTTTACCAGTCATAGCTGTGGGAGCCTTCTTGGCAGAGATGAATTTAAGATAAGTTCTCCATCCACGACCGCACACTTTTTGCAAATTGATTATACCATTTTCTTCATAAAGGGCAGTGCCGGCACTGGAGAGAAGGAACATTCCTAAGCTTTATTTCTAAAGGTTCACCTACACAAGGAAATGTAACTGACTAAAACCATACAAGCTACGCCTCCAGAGTTCCTGTGGAACTAAATCCCTTTATGCATGACATTCTTTTAGTTGGACTTCGGGAACAATTTGCTGTGTTGTTTGAACATTATTCACATTTTTACATATTCTGCTTTTCAGTGTCATTGACATTTTTTGCTTTAGCAACATTTTGGTAAGCATTTTTTTCCATAAAACGTAATATCTCTTGAGGAACAGTAACAGGTAGAAAATGATTTTACTTGTAAACAACTGACCCTCCAAGTTATAATTGAAATCCTCTCACCTGTTGTAAAAGCAGATTCTGAAATCCTAAAATAATGTTAAAAGAATAATTTTCTTTCCTGTTGATAGAACTAATTTAGCTAAACTAATTATTTTCTTTTTGTGTTCATCTTTGCCTCCACAATGGAAGAGAGAAGACAAACATGGGGATGCAGCCATGTTTGTTATGACCTTATGAATGACTCAGCCATTTATTTCCATACTAATATATAAATAATCCCATATTAGGGAAAACACATTAGATAAAAATACCATACAAACTCATACAGAAGTTCAGTATTGAATATGAATTTGTTCAACTATCATCTATGAACTAAGCATACACAATTTTTAATGAAATCCTTAGCCTCACTAACAACTAGTCATTTCCATTCAGAAATACTACTTCGAGACAGGTGGCTGTTATATATTTACTAAACCATTGTTACATAAAGCACCATGTCACCTCTTGACACTTCTAGACAGACAGGACAAAAACTACTTCATTGAGGGGTTACTGATCAATTCCTGTTCGTACCATGTCTTTTTTTCAGTGTAGGTGCTACTGACACCGATAGATACTGCCCTTTCTATGAATTTAGGCACAATTACCAAAAATACTACAAGAGGGACTGACGGTGACAAAATTTTTGTCTGCTGCAATAAATAATGCTAGGTCAAAAGCAGATAGCATTTGTACCAACTGCTTCTTCCTCCTAAACAAGAAGTGTGTAAGAAACCAAGTGGTCCCACTTTCTGGCCTTGGTGCAAGAGGAAGATGAGCTTCCAGGAAGTCATCAGAAGGTCACCAGTGATTTCCAAGAGGGACAAGGATGATAACAACACCACAGCTCCATCAGCTAGGAACAGTGAATTTGTGCCACTCCTCACTGATCAGAATAAGTTATCCAAATCATACGTCATGTACTGAATTACATTAACATCTCCTGTGATCACTCTGCCACAGCACTTCAAAAACACATTCTCCTTAGCACTTCAGCAGTAACTCCATTTAGCTCAGCTTGCTTTCTTCAGCTGTAAAAATCACAGGAAGAAAGAGAAGGATGAAACTGAAATAGGTAGCTTTTGTCTGTTGCCTTTGCATGTATCTGTGTATACACACATACACGTATTTGATTCTGTGCAAGTTGCCTTTAAAAAAAAACAACAACACAGAACCATTATCCTTGCCTTACTATTAGGATCTGCTGTTGTCACAGTGAATCATTTATCCTCAGGGATGTTGTGCGGATAACAATTCAGCTCATGTTAATTCTATTTACATTGGGAAAAAGTAGGAGGACTGTAATAGCTGTTTAACTGAAGCTCTCTTCTTTCATGAGAAAGTAAAATGTCACTTCCCTTTCCCAAAGCACCAAGAGACTCCTTTTACTGTCACAGAACACAATTATATGTTAGGGCTCTGCTGTCTCTTTCCAGCCAACAAGGCAAGAAAATGACCTTTCTTTAACCTATGGCTGAATTGCATTATATTCAGTTCAGTGAACAGCCTTTTTTGTATTCTTCTGTATCAAGCGCGTTCTTACTGAGGTTAGGAGATGGGCACCTGCCTTTCACAGCTGCCAGTGATCTCACACTTTCCAAAAACCCCTTCCTTTCACTTGAGGAGGGCTGTTAACTCTCATCCCGCATTTCAATCCCTGCTTTATAACATTTGGCGCTGCAAGGAGCCTCTGCCAGCAGCGATGGTTACTGGCTGCTTGTTCTGTTTTGTCTTACGTGCAGCTCTGCAGTGAAGGGAAAGAGACGTTTCCCACTACACAGGTATCAGCTGCACTGGGTTACATGCCGGAGACACCGGGGGAAGCAGAAAAAAATGGCTGTGACATTAATGAAGCAAACCACTGCTGATCTGCACAAGACAGAAAGTCAGCAGTAACGGATTTGAGAACATGATGCCGAGTGACAAATATTGCTGAAGAAAATGGCAGTGTTCAGTTGCCACAGAGTACGGGGCTTTAAAATTAAGAAAGTCCACAAATAAAAGAACATCAGGGAAAACATCATGTATACACAGAGCTCAACTCCCAAATAGCCACAGAAATAAGCACCCTCAGAAGACACCCAGCGTTGGTTCTTCTGCAGAGCATTCTCAGCTTTGTGTGTTGCAAATATTCAGGTTAACGCTTCTAGGTGAGCCGGAGCTCCAAGATTCAGCATTTCAGCCCGCAGCAAGAAGTTTTCTGACAACCGTTATTAGAGATGACTCAGACTAATTACTCCTCTGCCTAATAAGGAAAGGTGCGTAGCTTGAGGACAGCTTCCTGAACACTGCCATTTCTCTAACACGTTGCTTGTTATGTTAATACTGCAGGCACTTTACCACTGAGGTAAGATGGGACTGAGCACGGCAAAGGAGACAAGGCAGTGGCATGGGCTACATCAGGCTCAGGGAGAGCTCCAGCCCCTCACTGAGCCCTGAGCAACTGCTGTAACACTGTGCTGAGACCAAATAGGAAGAAGAAAACATTCAAAATACAATGAAACACTCATTTCTTGTGCTATAGTAAAAAAAAAAAAAAAAAAAAGCTCGTTATACAGTTGACCATTACATATACATCTGGAAGCACTTCATGCCCCAGTGAATGCTGCTTTGTGAAACAGCTGGTGCTACACATTATGGCAAAGCCAGAATCCACTGAGTATGGACATCACTCCACAGAAGAGACATCAATGCGAGGTGTACATGTGTATGTAATACAGGTCCTATATCACTTTAAAAGGACAAAAGTTTATTTTTTAGTGAAAATACAGTACAAAATTGTCTAAACATTTGCTTCCAGATATTGAATTTTGCAGCAGGAACGCATCAAACTGTCAAGATGGGTTTTTTTTTGGAAATTGATACTGGCTTTGGAGTTTGATGTGAATTAAAGTAAAAAAAAACAACAAAAAAAACCAACAACCTCTATTATGAATAATGGAATAAAAAACACCCTAATAAATATATGCATTAATCCCTCTTAAGAAGACTTACAGACACCTAAAGTAGGCTATATAACTGTAATTCTGGAATGAACATGCATTGTCTGTAATAAAAAAAGGAAAAAAATAAGCAAAAAAACACCAACCCCCTAACACCAAACCCCAGACACCACCACTGTAGATACAGAACACAATCTTTTCCCTAAAAGCACAAGTCTGAACATACTCCTGAAGCATGAGTTCTACCACCACATTCACTTAGTAAATGTCAGGCTCTCAAACAGGATTCCTTGTTTATGATTTTTTACATACACAAATATATACGTATATATTTTGTTTCAAAAATAGTGCAAGTAGAGTTGATTTAACCCATGCAAATTTTTACTTCCCAGAAAAAAATGCAGAAATTCCTCCCACATGTAGAACCTTTTTTTTTTTTTTTAAATATAGAACTGCAAGTAACACAAAGCTGCAGGCTTAACTATAAACATGAAATTTGCTACTAAAGTAATCATAAAAGGGGCCATTTCTCATGTGAGCTTCAATGGCTCCTAACTCTGTTATTAACAGACTTACTTCCAGCTAAGCTTTGATCAGGACTGGAGACCTAACTACAGTTAAAATACAGATAAAACAAATCCTTATTCTTAGCAGTACATCCAGCTCTTACAGCAGATATGACTTTGAACTACACATGGTACAGATGCCACCAGAGACAAACAGGGGCAGAAAAGGAGCTCCCATCCTGCACTGCTCCTGGGGTGAGCACTGCAGCACTCTGAAGGGTCAGCACTTCCCAATAGCTTCAGTCCATTTATATACTTAGAGAAGGATGCATTCCTTAAGCGATCATGATACAGCGAGCATCATATTAACAAAAATAAGGGTGTAATCAACTTATTGCTGGGAAGAGCTAATAGCTGGGCAGAAAAAAATCTTGGTTAACGCCTAGAACTGCTAAGAATGGAGTGTCATTGTGTCATTTCCACCCAGCTCTTTTTTATTTTCTTCTTTTAAGCCAAATCAAGAGCCAGGTTTCTTACAAAGCACAAAGGTCATTTGCTCCTGAAAGTGACAATCCCACTTAAGTTTCTTGCTAAAATACACAGTCTAGGAAGTCAGTGTCTGTCCAAATTGTTGCAACACTCAACAAAACTGCTGGTAGCTCAGCAAAACAAAAAGCACCCAGGTGCTAATGGGACAATGAGAAGAAATTTTGCATGTTTTAAAGAAAAAAATAAGAGATCACGCAGTGAACATGAAGCTCTACTAATCACTTATCAGGAAATCTTAGGTTGAAATGTGAATACTCATATTACAGCACTGGACAGAGCAGCTCCATTTTGCAAAAACAGACTTAGGGCCAGCATCTATAGGAAATCACCAGAAATGGAACTGCAGTGTCCTGCCTCAAGTGTGGCAAAGCCAAGCTTTTACTCAATTCCAAAAAAACCAACAGCGCACTGGCATGAGTCACACAGAAAGTTTTCATAAGAAGTACATAAGCAATCTATGGGTTCAAGCCTCATATTCCCATGTAACACAGGCCAGATCTGTAACAGTGCTAGGCACCACAACTACAAGCAGGCTCATTAAGCTCTTCGGATGTCAGTATTATCCAAAACTGAAGACCTACAGAAGGCCTAATTGCACAGAGCTTAAGTCTCTTGACATGCGCCATGAAAGAAAGCGTTAAACTGTGTAGCAACTCAGTTCTGCTCCTCTCTAACTCCAAATCCTGGATGTTAAGTACAACACAATGGGATTTTCTTGCCTGAAATAGATTTAGGTATAAAGGCTAATTTTAAAACAATTTTTAAAAAACAATGTCAGCACTCTCAGCCCAATAATTATTGGGAACACACAATGCTTATCAGCAAAAAAATGTCTGCTGGAAAGAACAAAGTAGGATGTTTATACTTTTCTTTCCTGTTGTGTTTTCAGTTTATTCCTTTTTCTTTTAAAGACAATAAAACACAAAAAATGAGCTTATTTAATATTATTTCCAAACATGAGTCCTTTGGTAAGTGAAAAATTATTAATTTTCATGTGACATACTGAAAAATACAGCTTTTTTGTTATCTGACTTGTTCAAATATAATGCACGCTTCATTAAAAAAAACCCAACAGAAACAGCAACTCCTGTTTCAGACTATGCTGTAAACAATGGTTCTGGAACCTCCCTGCATCCCCTGGTTTCTTATTTGACATTTTTATAATTCATGATTGGAAAAAGGAGGTCACTAAAATTACAAACATGCAGTATACAGCTAAGGTCATCCTCAACATTATCATCTCAATATTAAAAAAATGAAGCCTGAGCAAGCACAGGGAAACTGCTGGAGCTGCACTATTCACTGCTGCTCTGACTTTAGAAGTAGAATTACATTTTCCTTTACTGGGGACCAGCGGCAGTATGTGGTGCACGTGTTCTGAAAGCTGTCAGTAGCTGCACTGACTCACAGAGCATCCAGGAGTTCAGACCCACACCACACACACTTAGCAATGCTGTGACGTAATTTCTTTGGGTCCAGTAAAAGGACTAAGATGATGATTACATAAGCACTGGGAGAAGCACTGACAAAACCTGTCTTATTAGCGGCTTGAACAGGTCCATTTTATTACACAGATGTCTGCAGACTGAACTACTTCAATAGCTTGGCTTTAAACTATCTTAAGCTGTATTTCAGTCCCAAAGTAATTTGTATAACAAATAGCATTAGTTGAGTTTGGAATGAAAAGTCCCCCTTCGTCTATTTGTGACAAAAGGAAAAGAGAAGCCAATATTCCAGTGAAAGTTTGTGGCACACAAGACATTAAGAGTGAATTCAGAATTTATACTCTTTTTGGACAACATCCAAATGTTGGTGCAAAGAGGTCTCAAATTTGGTCAGCTGACCAACACACTGAGTAAATTTGTTTCCCTGATGAAACAAAAAAGAAAACGTGAGAAATTGAATTCTTATAGCATAAATACCTTGGGTGAAATCTAGAAGGTAATCAACATCCTCATGTTTACCGAAAGTTCAAAGACTTAAATTAATGAGTGCCACATGTTTATCTACCAAATTTCAATTTGCTAATAATCTACCCTGATCATCACTTTCCAAGTCAAACAGTTACAAGATGCAGTCGGTAAATGCTTAATAATGACCAAATGTCTTTTTACATCAAAACAAACAACCCAAACTTAATGCAGCATACAGTTTCATTAACTTCATTCACAAAAAAGGGAAATGGGTCTGCTGGGGACACTGCTGTTTATAATAATGAAGAATAGGAAAGAAACAAGAACATCCATTGAGTGATGTCTGATTCCGATAGTACTAGTTCATGTTTTAGCTAATGGATACACAATCCCATACAGAATATGCAGAAGTAATGAGGACAAAATATGGAGAAATCTGTCACCAGTGCACACACAGCTGCTTCCTATCATCAGGGCCACTGCCAGGGGACACGGGTACTGCACAGCCTGTACCAGGCGTCCCTTTTATCAGATTTATATTATTTAAAAACAAAACACATTACTAATGAAATAAAGATACACCCAACCGCCAGTTTTTCAGTTCAGCATCTACTCTCAATTCCCATCTGACGAAAGATTATTTCTGATTGAGTCACATTAAGCGGTGAACTCCGCAGTCGGTTTAGATTTTGTAATTCTGAGTTCTGTCAGCAGGATTAGGTTGATCTCAGCAGAGATGCACAAATTCCTAAGAAGTTAAGGTCTCCCAGATTTAAAATAAATAAATAAGGAACTTCAAGTTAATCATCAGAAACAGCCTAATCAGATTAAGGTTGTGAACTCCGGACTACTGCTGCGTTTGCCAGCAGCTCAGCATGCTTAATCCACAAGTGGATAATACGATACAAAGCGTTTCTATTAAATATTCCCTTGAAAGACACTAAACCTATCATTTTGGAAAAGGAAACAAATATCTCTGCTAAATCTAATATGAGATTTAACTAAGATCTTTGAGTAAGTCATCAAGGGCTATGACTGTTGCCATGTTAATCCTTTTTCTTGCAAAAAACCATATTTCTTTAGGTATTTTGAATGACAGTGAGCTCAAATAACATAATTAAACAAGTATTTCACTAGAAATTTGTAAGTGTCCATCCTTCTTAAAGCACCATGTACTAACAATTAATTTTAAAAAAACAAACAAAATTTCAGCACGCGCGTTTCCAAGACACACCCATTAACAAGGGCACATAACCACTCCTCCTCTTCCATAGGCAATTTGATTTCACCAAATTTGTCCAGTGTTTCATGTTGCCTCATGCATCTCTCCACGTATTCTAAAGGTATCACAGTCCCTTTCCTCCTACTTCATAGAAGGGTGCCCTGGCTTTGAAACTACTGGTAGGACACTGAGGGGTGTGAACACAGGACACCTACAATTAACAGACAGAATTTGTTTTCACATGAAATATCACTTTCTATACATTACCGAGGAACAGTAGATTTCACCACTGCATTAATGTACGCAAAAGGATAAATGTTAAAACCACTATAATTTCAAAAGGCTTATTTTTTATGGGTAATGGTAAATTGTAAGGCTGGATATTCTCCTGAACAAGCTGTGCTAGAAACCTGACAACATCTAGGAATACAAGTGGCAAGGTTTTCCACTACTACCCCCACAAACTGTAAAACTAGACTGCATGTAAAGATAACATTAGAATCCAACAGAAGAATTCTTCCCCTATTTCTTGTTCCTTTCTCCCTCACTTTCTATGAAATGTAAGGTTACTTTCCAGAAAATGGGTTCCTTCACCTTTATCTATACTGGGATGAAATAGCACAGAGCCATTTCAAAATACCATTTCATTACAAGTGGCTTAGTGTATACCACGTGCGATATAACTTAGATTGCCTTATTAGCAAAGGTCATCCCCATAGTCTAATCTTACCAGGTACATTTTACTTGACAGTTAAGCTTGGGTGAATAAATACAGCTAACAGATTGAACAAGCCCCACAGATGTTTCCTATCAACTCTTGACAAATGAGAGATAGATAAGGCCATAGAGCTCTCATGAGTTGCTGATTTTGACATGCTGGTATCTGTACAACAAACTGCGCAATTACACGCAGAAATTAAAACTCCGCCACAGAATTCAATTTAGCTTGCAGCTAAGAAGCCGCAAATTACAAATCATCACAAATACGATACCATTCTATTACGTGTCATGTATTAGACATGTGCCACAGAAGCTCTGGGGCCACCTAAGTCGTCTCAAACTGTTTATCTAGCTATTTTACAATGAATACACAAAAGCAACTTTCTCTGATTTGAGTAGGAATCTCTCACTGGCAAGTTTCTTTTTTTATAGCTCTTCACAAAAAACAACAACAAAAAACCCCTAGAAATGTTTTTCTTTATCCCAGCGCTGCCCTCATGTTCTTTACATGGCTTTCTACATCCCTTTTGGTCACCTTCTCGGACCTCTCTTTTCCCTCCCTTTGCATGCTCTTTGTGCCCAACCCGTTCACACTGCCAAATGGATGGTGCAGTGCCTGCATATAGCTCAAACAGCTGCACGCTGCTGCACCATGTGTTCAGAACAAGTGCTGCATTTCAACTCCACACTCTATTATAGAGGTTAATTTTCGCTTCCACTTCACCTGAAAGCATGACAGGAACTCTTGTCTATCAGCCCTAAGATTTATCTCAGCCCCCTGTAGGAAAGCATTAAAATTTCATGGCACTGAAAAAAACTAATCAGACCATTCACACATAATCCTGCTCAGTTTACAATGAAATAAACTATATCTCAAGAACATGCAATTTTAGAATATAAGCAGACAATCTTTGAAGACTTTGAGATTTTCATCCGGGATTTTGGATATTGCAAGATACACAGTAGAGTCTTTGTTTCTGAAGTGCCATTATAAACAATACTCTCCTCCCACTGCAAGGTTAAGGGTAAGGAGAACACATACGCATGGCTGATGTTTCCTCCATCCATATTTAAACACACAGCCCAAGGTGAAAGAAACAAAAGCCAACGGAGTAAGATGGGTATCATGGTCACTACTCCAGCAGGGCTCCTAGAGAGGAACTGCCAGAGAAAAATAGCATTTTACAGAAAGGACAAAAGGCGTATGATGCTGCTCCCCACCAACTGTTCCTGGTCAGCCTTTTCTTCCAGGATCGATCCCTTACAAGAAGAGCTCTTTACAGACAACAGGACAAGGGTTGCTCCTTTTCTGTCTGCAAAACTCCCAGCTGAAATACCATGCCTACGTCACACTCATGAAGCAAGTTCGAAGCTTCTGGAAGTGTTGGACTTACGTATGTGCCCACAATGCATGGCTGATCCATGCACATGCCATGAATCCAGAGTTCAGAGGCACTGGGCTTACCAGCCACACACTATAGGCTTGCACACATATGCAGTAGAAACAATCAAGGATTCCCAGCTGTATAGTTGTTATTATACAAGGTTGTAATAGATGGATAGCCAGAGGTTATAGAGGAATAACTCACCCACACTGAGGCTCATGGCTAGGATGGATGCTCACCACAAGGAACTCCATACAGGAGCAATCTCCAAAAGAGATGCCACTTTAGTGGCGGTCAGTCCTTAAAATGGATCTAGGAGAGGTGGAGTCAAGCTCCACCCCTTCCGGGAGCACAGCTGAATTATCTTCACCTGTGCTCCTGCAGCTGACCCGTCACTTGCCTCAGATGGTTAATCAGAGGTTTGGGCTGTGATTAACAGTTTCCCATACACCAGCAAAACAAAATTTTGCCCAAACAAAATTTCTGCAAAGAAAGCACAACGTGTCAGGACAGTATCCCCAACTGTATCACATCTCCTGAGGTGGCCAGATCTGCTTTGGGACTTTCAGAGTGACCCCTGAAGGGGGCTCAAGGAATATGCTTACTCATACCTGAGACATGGCAGGCTGGATTAATTTGCAGCGAAGTAATATTCAGGCAATTGAACTGCGTTGGGCAGAGAAGATAAAAAAGGCTCACACATTTCACTGTGCACCTCCAAAATATGAGAGCATATCCAAGAGGTTATGCTGATAAATAACAAAAAGAGCTCTAATATGGAATAAACGTGGATAGCAGATGGTTTAAAAGAATGACGTGTGTATTTGTGTCTTAAAGGCTATGCAAACAATACTGCATTCGGTTGTGGGTTTTTTTCAGGCTATCAATCAGTTCTCACAATTTCCCATTTTTCACAGAAATTCTCAGAGTATGTATTGGACAACTTCCAATTAGTTTTCATTTGTTTTCAAAGAAGCAAATTGAACAAAGCAATCCTCTCAAATAGGAATGTGAATTAACCAGCTTCTTATTCTCCAGTACCACTGGATGTGAATATCAGATCTGCAGCCAATGGGTATTTTTTTATTGTCTAAAAACTGTATCACTAATAATCATAACTAATAAAGAACAACTTGAATCTGAACACATTTTTGAAGTACAACTCCAGCAGCCACATGTGTAAATATTGTCTCAATTTGTTTAACCATTTGTTTCCAGTTGATCAATTTGTCCCTATGAAAATTACAGATAAGACTGAAATGTGCAGACCAGACACAAGACTTCCTTTGTTCATCAGAGAGATGCTACTAAAATGGGCTCATACATCTAAGTTACGTGAAAGCATCAGCAGTTTTTGATTTCTTTGATAATGTTTATCCTCTCTGGATTTCTGATGAGCCCCCATTACTTGGCAGCTTCATGACTAGAGCCTCTAAGAGCTACCCTTCCATTAATAACACAATCAGTTCCTTTGCCAGTCTCACCAGTAGGAGGAGACCTCAGTTACACTGGAAAAAAAAAAATAAAAATCCTTAATATCTATGTGAAGTCTGAATTTCCATCAATAGGTGGCAATACTGTAATGTGTGACATATGAAGCATACGTGTTTCTGTGCATGCATATGCCCCCCAAAGTTTCTACACCACTATGCTGTACTTTGTTATTTTTCCCTTTAAAATGTTACCCAATGCCATTTTTCAGCTACATACAAGTGAAAACTATCTGGTTTGTGTGCTTTTTATAGAACTTATGTATCATCCTGACACTTTATTTTAGTGATTGTCCTTGACGAACTGCATCCCAGCTGGGTTAGGAGGCAAATGTATTTGGTCTGTGGTCAGCTGGGTGACATATAGGGCTGCTCCACAGGAACCAGAAGATTCCTCAAGAAGGATGAAGAGCTGCTCTTGGCATAGGTGGAGCCCACCTGGCTGTGGGGGCACAGGTGTTATTTTGGGGGGTGTTAAACATCTCGGTTGTTTGTCATCTCAAATATATTTAATATTGCAGTGTGATGCAGAGAAAATCCAATTTCTGAACAGAAGATTTCAGTTGTTACTCTTTTTATAGCGTCTTCTGTGAGTCTCAAATCCAAATGTTCTATGGGGAGGTAGTATCAGTTTGTCACCCCTTCTCTCCCTGTACAGGTGGCACGTGACACAGCTGGAGATGTAAAATTGCTGCTTTATGGAAAAAGTCAGGGTCTGGGATTTACTGGAGGTCAGAAACCTGATGATGGGAGAGTGAGCCTGCCCCTGCCCTGCCAGCAGCTGGGTGCCCTGAGCCCTCTGCCAGCTCTAAGAGCTCTGTTCTCAATCTGACGCCTCCACAACACTCACCTGCACACAATGCTTTGTGCTAATTAATTCTCTTTCCAAATATGTTCATTTCTTTTTTAAACTTTTATCAGACCAAACAAGAATAGCACTTTAAAGCCTAGTGTTGCTAAACCTACATTTCTATAGATGCTGTTGGTCTATAGAGAAAAGGCAAAGCTTCAAAGAGACAGGATTATACAATGCGATAGCGGTTCAACACACACAGATATTCTTTTGTTATTTTCTGAACTACATTCATCTCCCTTTTCAGCAGGGATTTTTTTTTTTTTTTTTTTAAATAAAGAAAAATCCAACTGTGTATTCCCAACTGATAAGAAATGGGTGTCAGTGCAACAGGAAAGCTGTAGAAATTTTGATAAAAGCTCTTTCTGAAGAAAAAAAAGAAAAGGCATCAAAGAGGTTACGTTGGACAGTGTATTAGATGTCATGGTTACAGCTGACCAGAGAAGGGAGCTTTCTCTACTACTTATCTTTGGATACTCCATTAATTTTCAGTTTAACAGCAATGTCACATGCTGGCTAGGGTTCAAATGTGATAAAAGAGGCATATAAATGAAAGAGACTTACAGATTACTTAGATAACATTAAAAGTCACATTGTAATTTAAACCATTTCTAGTATTATTAGGATAGTTAAAACCCATCAGGATTAACATCTCAGTATTGTACAAACTCATGAATTCATGCTCATAAATACAGGCATATCTCAATGCACACACATTTAGAGCCACATCCCTGCAAAACTCTCATGTGGGAGCAGCACTTTAACTCTACTTTTCTAAAATAAAAAAACGTTTTAATTGATGGTGTAATGCAAATACATCCAGATTAAGTAACTAAAACTCAAAATACACATATGTACATATGACAGCAATACTGCCGGTCAGCTTTAAAACGGGGGGAGGGAATTATTTCCAGCTATTGGTGATCTGCTCACCTTCATTACCACCTGCTAGGAAATACTTTGTTTATTCATTTAAAAATTATGGCCAAACTTAAGTTTTTCCTTCAGTTTCTTTTGTACTTAGTCATTTGTTTTCCAAACATAGACACATATGGCACACATACACAGCCCTCAAAATAACTGGAAATCAGACTGCCATCTTTACTGAAGTTATTCCCACTTTTTTAGATGATGAAAATAATGTCTCCAGGACTGCAGTCCGTGGTACTTTGCGAAGGAAAACATGTAACATTGGTACTGTTGTGAGCTTTGGGAGAATACATCTGCCACAGGGAAACTGGAGGATTTTTAGCAGTCAGACTGTAAAGTTCCTTGCAGAATCTACTCAGATGTATTCTGTTTCAGGATGGCCATTTGTTTACTCTTCTTGCCTCCCAGGCAAAACTGTCAGCCAAAAATCAGTCTGTAGAATAAAAGAGATAGCTACATTTTCTCCATGAGACATTTGTGTCCTGCTTATGCACCGCACCCTCACAGCACAGGCAAGCCAACCTAAATAGCTACCTTACCAGAAAGCTATTAGCGGTAGTTTAGGGAAAATATTTAGTAACTACATATTCAAGTGACCCTGCCATGCCAATCACACATGAAATACAGTAAATTTCACCATACACTTATAAATATTCTCCTCATCCTTTCTATCTTATTTCTTGACTGCAGAGTGAGAATTATGCATTATCCAGTTATGAAAACCATCATTAGCGCTCATTTAAAAATCCTCAAATAATCACATGTAATTCAGAGGTGAGTGCCACAGTTAGAAATATTCCTACATGCACTTCACTGCAGAAGTAAATCCATAAGACGACTGCATGCTGGTCACTAGTTTGCAAAAGAATCCACCATTTTCTAAGCATGCTGTAAGTATACATGATGTCCCAACTTCTGGACTTTGTTTTTTATCTTTGCTTTACCAGAAAATGCATAAAAACCTGTATCTCTTGACAGCCCTTTATTGGCTATCCACCTGAAGATGCTCAGGAGAGTTAGTCTAGCAGAAAGATGGTGGTAATTTACACTCAGTAAAAACGCTCAATAAATTGATCCTCTTTTTTCAGAGTGATCCATGAACTAATCAGAAGATCTGCTAAGGCTTCATTTCTGCAGGTCTGTTATCACGTTTAGGGGTGGAAAGACAATAAGGAGAACACTTCCGCATAAAGTCTGCTATTAACAGTATGATCCCAGTCGGGCTCATGTAAAATATATAGATGCACTAACTACACAGGTGAAACATATATACATGCAATCAAAGGCAGGCAGGGAGAACAGATGTAGAAATAAATATTTAGAGTACCTTGACGTAACAGAAGTGTGAAGCATAACTATTCTAAAATACCGCATGTTCAAGATGGGGGAGATTTACTCTTAACAAAATGAAGGCTCAAGCTCTTGCAACAGAACACAGTATTTCCAGACCTAACGCCAGCAACATTCCTTACAAAATGCCAACAATTGGGCTATCGGAACTTGGTAGAGATAAAGGATGTGACAGCTCACATTTTACAGAGTTGTGAGTTTCTCAGAAAAAATTCCAATATACAACATGAGAATATTTCTGTGCCGGATCTGATTTGATTTTGTCCAGATATAACTGAGGTGCCCTCTTGCTCCTTTTTAATTTGATTAATATAGCAAGGTCTGCTTTTATGTAGTGTTTAGAAATAATCACAGCAAGATTTCACTTGATGCACCTTGCATGCCAGATTGTCAGAGCACTAAAACTTTAATTGATAATAAAGATAATATCATTGCCTCGCATTTATATAGCACCTTTCATAGTGAGAGATCCCAGAGGCACTGTTGACTTCTAGGTACCACCGGTGTGGAACTGTGATTGCTATTTGCTACTGCACAGAAACTGTGCTGCAAGATGGAGCACAAGTGACATCACTCCCCAGAAGTTCAGTATCCTCATCTACTTTGTGCCCCGAGCTCAATGGTCCTACTTAATAACTGAGATTAGATAGGGAACAGTAAAATCTGAAGCACCAGATGCTGAGATGAGGAACTTGCAGGCCGGTGTGGCTGCCTGGCTGATGACTGCACTGCATCTGTCAGCACAGCTTCAGAGCTGAGCGCAGAGCCAAGCACCCAAACTCCCAGGCCAGCACAACCCTCTCCCTGTGCAGGGAGCACTGCAGCTGAGTGGTGCTCTTGACAAAAGCTTTGAAACAAAGCTTCTCAAAAGCAGGGATCCCTTCCACATTCAAAGAAAACTGTAAAATCTTCTGAATGCGATCAGTGTTTTCTACCTGGTGGAAGAATCACAGTCAGCTTCTCTCAGGATGGAACTCATCGCTGCCTCAAATAGGTGGGAGAACAAGCAGACCTTGTTCTGTGTTCTTTGGGCACATGGTAGTGCAATCAACACAGGAAATAACATCAACATATGCTGGAGTTTTCTAACTGCTGTTGGACAGCAGCCTACTATTCAGAACTGGCTGCTCTTCTAGACACAAAGTCAAGCTTCTGCTCAAGTCATGAAACAAGAACTGAGCCTCAGCAACACTGATGCACAAACCTCTCTCCAATGACAAATGGTAAACAGGAATCTGTTCCCATGCTCCTTCCCTACAGTGGTTAGCACGGTGGATCAGAGAGATGGCAAGGGTCCAAAGAACTGCTCTGAAGTCATTTAAGGCATACAGAAAGTAAGGCGCATACAGAAAGTAAGGAGGGAAAAAAGCAATCTCAGCAATGCAAACCTGTCCTCAGAGGCCTGACAGAGATATAGTCTCTCCATTTGTATTCAGGACAATATGGACCGATGCAGCAGCAACAGACAAATGGCACTGAAGCCAAAGTTGTATTTATCTCATGTAAGTACATAAACAGCTCCCAAACCAGAATTTTGTAAGGTTTAGCTGCCATCACAACTAGAGACCAAATCTGAACCCGGATTCATTTCGAAGTGAAACACTATAGAAATGCCAAACATCAGTCCTACAACTGATAGTGAATGTCAACCACAGGCATCAGTGCTCAGCCATCACAGTTTTCCATTCTCTGTGGTTTCTTTTTTTCCCAGAGTGAGCTACTGAGAAGTGATGCTTCTAGTTACCATAGCCGCACCACCTCACAATATACTGGATTTGGTATCCATCTAAAGCCAGTCTGATTTCAGATAGAGCGGGAAACATTCCAGGAAGAGCAAAATTACCAGGAAAATCAGCATCTACCAACTCAAATAATTTAATTCCACCTCTCAGCTTCCTAAGTATGATGAAGAAGATACTTTTCTAAGCTCATGACCTTGGCCTACACAGCTATGCATACATAAATTGTTCTTTAGACTATGAGGAGAGCAAAAGGCAGATACTGCATTTTTTTTCCCCCCAAATTTGGAGTGCAACATAACAGAATACTTCAGAATATCTTTATATTTTCAGAAATTCTTAATTAAACAGTTGTGATTGAATTTTCCTCATACTTCTAGCTGTGAGGTCGTCTTATTTTGCCAAAAATAAGAAAGAAAAGGAAAAAAAAAAAAGTCTTCTTACTAAAATTAGTATTTTAGTCTTGCACTTAAAATACCAAATTGTGTATTTTAAAGGAAGGAAAAAGTGCTGAATTTATTCCTTTTACTTTAATATTTTTCAGGTCTTTAATGTATGAAGGCTCCGACAGAAAATAAGATGCATAATTTTTTAAAAAACTTCATCCAGTTTAGAACCATTTCATTAACAGAACTGTCCTCCACCCATATAAAAATGTGCAGACATGCTACTGCTCTCATCTTCACTTTCTATGTTGATACAATCTCTTTCAATTGAGTTATGTGGATGCTAAATAAGTGCCTAAAAATGGATCCACTCTGTTTTCAATGGACATACACAACCATTCCAATTTATGTATTTGTTGCTGAGCTTAGAACACATTTTCAATTTATATATTTTGTTCGGATATTTTCCAGTTTATTTACTACGTCCATGTATTTCAGTGGGGGAAAAAAAAAGACCCAAATGAAAATTCTGTTATCTAGATAAAAGCAACATATGGATATATTTTCTGGTTTATGTTTACAAGAGCAGATGTTTCTGGCAACAGAAATACTTTTATGGACGAGTTGCATATTAAATTTGGAGGAGAGGGAAGCTATTAGTGGATTCAGATTAATTTTATTGTTGACAAATGCCAAGCAATGCATTTATACAACTGGGCTCTAAATAAAACACATTTACTCAGGAGCAAGACCTTCCTCATACCACAGACAATTTAATGAATGTTGCTGTTCTCAAATCCTGAGAATGAAAAATAACACAAAAATAGTGGGGTGCAATAAAAAGTGAAAGCATGACGTGAATGATTAAATATTGTAGTTGACATGTGGAATTCAGTTCATGCTAAGACTGCAGTACCGTCCTTACACTGTTTATAGCAAAAACGAGACACATTCAGAAACAGGCAATGAAAATGATTATTAAAATAAATATGATTCAGGTTTTGAACCGTACGGGTTATGTTTTCTGCTGTTATCAAGTGAGGATGCCGCACTTGTTAGACTGTGCAGTATTGGTGACAACAAGCCAGTTCACTTTTCTGTTCATCCATAAACCAGACACACAGCCCAAAGAGCAAACTTAAACTGGGATGGAAGTTAAAACATACCCCTGAAGGACAATGGCAAATGTCCATCCAAATCAGTCTCACACTTCAGATGCGACTCTTTTGCAAAGTGAGCCCTAGAATTCCTGTCACCTACTTATTCTCATTTAGTCTGACTCCAGAGTGAATGAACTATCTCTTGGGATGCCTCCACTTGAGCTGCCAGCCGCTGCCCTGACACCCAGCAGGCCATTGTCCTTGCTGTTCAGCAGGATGCCTCACAGCTGGCTGCACAGTGATGCCAAGCCTTGCCCTTTCTACTGCTAATCCTCTCCACAAAGCTCCTCTGATCTATTACAAGTGTAAACCCTCATTAAGATCCATATCTTTTCTCCTTTTCTCCTTTAGGAAATACACACAACCCTCCTGCCCAGGCCTGTACCCTTGCACCAGCCACACCAATCACAATGCCTCAGCAATGCCCACACACCAGAGGCTTGTGGCCTTCTGGCTCCTGAGCAAGAAATCACACCTACAGAACAATATGGCTTTTCCTCACAACTGCAATTTTAACAGGTTCTATTCAGGTTTTTAAAAAATATTACTGAATATTTTAGTTTGCCCATCCATAACACAAAAGCTTCTTTGCCATTAGGCTTACAATATCTTCTCTGAAAAACTCCTACCACCACTAGGGTCAACCACCACTTGGCCCAAACCCCCTCGTTCAAAAGCAGGCAGGAGCATCTCAGGCACATCATAGTGAGCACAGTTTCTCTGGGTCAAAAGAGAACAAGCAGGAGCACGTCAGAACAACAAAAACAATAGCCTGTCTATATTGCTCTCAAAGTTTCGATACCTCAGGAAGTACAGGCACACATGAAAACAGGAAAGAAAAAAAAACAACCAAACATATGAACTTGTTTCTGTGTGAATATATACACAGCAAACGCGTACACAGACAGCTCATGAGCACTACTACTTTGACTAAATGTCAAAGAGTGGCTTCCTTAACTGCTGGCATTTCCAGTGAGAGGAACCATTGCTTTCCCACCACCAAGTAAGCCAAGAAACAAGACAGATAAATGCATCATTTACACATATGAAGAAATGCCATAGAAGGAACCAAGACAGTTGCACGGAAGTGAACAGTTGCAGAAACAAAATTCAATCAGGTGACCAGTAAGGGCTCACAGAAAATCTGCAGATTTTGATGAAATGCTGATCTTATTTCAGTTCCAAAAGACCAGTGTCTGCATTGACTAAGAAAATTGCTTACCATGAGCTTCGGGCTTGCTTGAGTTCAGACATGTTACCCAGCTCTCTAAAACAGTAATGTAGCATTATTTTCATTTTTAGAGGAATTATTTACAGATCAAAAATGCTTAAAAACAAATCCTTGGATAACTGCAAGCTAACAAAACAAAACAAACAAACAAACAAAAAAGGTTGATGTCTTGTTTTGTTATTTGTTTTTCTTCTTCCATTAGAAAGGGTTTTATTATGCCACTGCATGCAACTTCGGAGAAACAAGGATTTATCAAACACCTGGGCAAGTAGGAAAAGCTGGGCTCTAGAGTTCAATTAAGAATATACTTTGGTGCTTGTTGTAAACTCTGATTGAAACGGGACTGGCGAGGAAGCTTCCCAAACATAATAGCCTGCAGCAGAAAACACTGTTTTGTTTTATGTTTATTACAGTCTTCTTGTAGTCATTTAATATATTATAGACAAAAGATTTTGCAAGAAGATGTAGGTGAAAAACAACTTCTCTTCTACAGGTGCATAGCTAGAAAGTTTGAGCAACAAAAGCTATGAATTGGAAAAATCAGAAAAAAAAAAATTCTGCCATTAAAAAAGAAAATGAAAAATGACAATATACAACTATCAAAAGCTCAGAAAAAAAAGATCAGTGGTAAAGTTTAGGAGCTATATTTACCTCCACATCAAACCTTACCCTAGCCTCTCAACCCAAGAACTATTTTGCAAAGAAGAGTAACAAGAAATTGAAATCCCTTTTCTTCTATACGAGTAAGCAAGGACATATGCCAGGTACGGGTGCACAGCGCAAGCATCTGAAGCATTTGGAGATGTATGAGATTAAAGTGCACATAAATGATGGATTTAAGAGGCAAGCCAGACAGAAATCAATGGTCTAGATGCAATTCTGGGAGTGGAATACAATAACCGTGTTCCATACTTGAGTAACAGAGAGGGTCTTGCATAAAACACAAAAGGTAACATCTCGATGCTGGCAGCTTTAAAATGCCAAGGAAAACTCTACCTTGTAAATAGTATAGGCAGTCTGAGCAGATTGCCTGCTAGGTGGCATCTAGGTCTGCATCTAAACATCTCACAGACAGATAACAGAATAGTCACTATTTTACAAGAGGGAAACCTAAAACAGCAAGATCTGAACAATTTTAGTGTATTCTGCAGTCCCTGTCAAGTCTGTTGAAAAAAAAAAATGGTTTCAGTCTGGAAGCATTTATCATTATTTTAAAATAATGTCAAGAAGTTCTCTACGAATCCTCCGTCATACATCATCTGTGTCCTACAGAGGATTCAGTTGGCAAAAAGCAAACAAAACAAAAAAACAAATCCACTTTTTCTGATCTGAGAGATTCTGGAAATAACACTATATATCAACAAATGAAAACTTCACAGTTGTTACTGTAAAAAAAATACCAACCAACTCTCTATTCACTGAAAAAGTTCCTTTTAAAGCACCATTTATTTCATGTTGCTTCATCTAGAAGTGCATTTTGCTCTGGGATTTCAAGTTCTTTCTGTATATCTTTACTGTCAGAATTCAAATCCTGACAGCACTAATATTAAGTACTGTGGGACAGTTCCTATTTAGCTGTTTGGCTGTCCTTTGTAGTCAGGGCCTCTGCTCAGCCCTTCACTCCAGTTTCACCCCAGACTCTCCGTATTTCTCACTTCTCACTTAAGGGCAGCAACTCAGACCTCTGCTATCCAGCAGCCTCCTGTTTCTTGGAGTACAGACTATGGTGGAACTCTAGCTGTTCAGTTACACTCCTCTTTCATTCCCCCCATGTGGCATTTGCCACGCACTTAAGGTAGAAAGCAAAGCCACAACACGTCAGCTGAGCCAGAAGCTCATGCAGACCGTACCATGGCCCCAGTGGCCTTCAGGAGGTGTTTCCATCACGCAAGGAAATAGTGCTTTTCTGAGGCCACTGGGAGATGAATATTCTGAACAAACAGATGTGCTTTATCTTCTCATTGTCTGTACTAAAGGCATATATACCTACGTACTTACACAGTGGGGATGTATATGCATGTCACTATGAAGTGCTCCTTTTGTCTGCTCCATACACTTCCAGCTATACTCCACAGATTTCTATTGGAAAAAGAACACGAACGTCTGAAAGACATCACTGACTTCCTTAGCTGCCATATTCCCCTGTTTAGCATCAGCAATAGAAAATTGCTATGATGGTACATAACTAGCAGGCACTTCAGGTTCCTCCCTTTAATGTCACTAATCACTGTCCAAAAAATAAGCCTAATCAGAAAACTGATTTAAAAATCAATACAGGATTGAGCTGCTAATAGCCTTCAACCATAATTTCTGAGAGAAAAGCAGAGGCAGACCATGGAAGTCAATAGGTTACTGAAAGTCACTTGCTATTTGGCTCTCTTGGAAATCTTTCCTTCATCCTCTCTCAAAAAAACATCTTTTCAAAAGATTGCAACCCTTTTGTTAGACATAGCATGGAATACTGAAGCCTGTATATGGCAAAGACAATGATGCATTCAGTCTAACATGCATTCAAATCTGTTGCAGCAATCTCTAAAGCTTTCCATTAGGAGAACCACAGAGGTGTCAGATCTCCTACAGCTGCCTTGCTATCAGTTCCTGCTGAGTACTCACTAGTCTTCCCTCTGCTTTTTCTGATGATTTCCTTTCCGCCCAGGCTAGATGCTAGGGCTGCTAAATCAGATCACTGTAGCTAAGCTACTTTCTTACAGCTTCAGTATTGCTTGTAAGGCTATGAGATTGGAAATTAGGTGCACATTTTTATCTCTGCACTGTACTTGTGGTAAAGTCATAATATTGTATGCATTATGGGAAACTCTTTCACAATTACAGCACCACTAACGTTGTGCTAAACTGAAAACCAAATAGGAACCCCTTCACCCCAAATCCATAGCTTGTTCTCTTCCAGAATAATATGAGAATTCTGTTGTTGTGCAGGACTACAGGAAGAAGTTTTTTTCTGATCACACAAAGGACAGGGACTTTGGTCTTGTGTCCTTAGTACTGGGGCAGTCTTCCTGCGTGAACTTCAAAAAACTCTTCTCTACTTCCTTTAATAAAAAGGGAAAATATTTTTCCTAGTTCTCCAGTGTGGCTGCATCACTTCATCCCCGATTTACAACTCTTGGATGCTGTAGTTTCAAGCTTCATACAGGTGCCTATTAAAGAAACCCTAAACGTGGGCTTTGGAGAGGACAGGCGTGATGCAACACAAAGCTCACAGAATCAGTCACTCTCGGGAAAGCCCACACATAAGGTATTTCAAGAACCAAGAACTCAGCAAGTATTCTGAGCTATCTGAAAAAGTAAGGAGTAAACACTGTGCCTACATAGATGGTAGATACTGTCTGCTTATTTACTTGATGACATGTTGATTTTAATTTAACAACTGCATTGATATCCAGTCACTGAATACATTTCATGTTTTGTAAATTGGATTCATTTGTCTACTTAGCATTATTACTATATTACTAATATTATAATATTAATAATTAGTAATTCCAACACCCCTCTGGAAAAATAAAGAAAAAAAAAAAGATATGAGATAAAGCTCTAAAAAAGACAGTAATTCCTACATATGCTACACAAGAGGAGTTAGCATGAAGTTTTCAATTTTCTTTTTAGCTTGCTGTACTAAAGCTTACAAAGACAAACAGAGAACTCCAAGTCCCCAGCCTCCAGCAGAAACAACGTCTCAGTACTCTTAGCCCTATTCTTCCTTTGGTGTCTGGATTCTAATACAGCTCCCAAAAACTGATCTCCTCCCCACACATTAGACATTTATAATAACAGACAACTGCAGCATGACAGCAGTGGAGGAAGTGTGTCCTATAGGGCAGAAAAGAAAGACTTCACTGAGTAACATGCAGCTCTCATACAATGAAGTAATTTTTCTTAATGTTTTAAATAAATGCTGCTTTTCATTCCTCCCAAATTGCATTTATAATATAATTATATGATTGCTGGGGGCTTCATATAGCTGAATTATAGGGTGTCTCTTCTACATTAGGATTTGTGAAAGAGTCTCTTGGCTTCCCTTCATATTTTTTCTAACCACCGACAGGGATACTCACAAGGCATTCTATAATTCAATTACAACTATCCTCTGAGAAACATATAATTTTATAGAAAGAAGATTTAAACCATCATGTATCCAATTTTTTTCCTGTTATGAAAGCATTTGTCTAAAGTCTGGTATTAAATTTAAATAGGTCTGAAACAATCTTACCCCAATTGTTTTCAGCTGTGCCATTTGACACGTGTCAGACTGGCACAACCCTCCCGGCTCACTTTTAACTTAACTTCTGTATGGGCTAAGGCCATGTTAAACTGCAGTGGATAGGGAACATCACTTGCAGAATGAAGAGTTACGTGTGTGTGTGCATGTGTGTGCAAATTTTTATTGTATATGCATTCATCCCAACTTTTGTGAAACTAAATTTTACATAAATAGACACACTAAAGTGATGCAATGTAATTCAACTATAACATCACATTCTTAGGTGCTGTACTAAATGTGGCATGTTGATTATAATTCAAAACGCAAATGTCTGAGCTAATAAGTAAATAAATATCAAAACGCTTTTGTGTCATGTACATTTTCCTAGGCACAAAAGTATTAACATACAAGAAACCAGAAATGGTTTTATACATTTTTTTTTTTTCATAAGGAAGGATACAACTATTGATTTCAGCAGAAACTAAAAGTAATTAAAGCACAGTACCCACTCAGTTAGTTTTCATACATTTAACAGTAAAGGAAAGCCTATCTATTACAGGGAGGTACTTGCAATACCTGCGGTAAGGTATACATGTCCTGAGTTTGTATTCTAACAAAATATGCAGAAGCAAAGTGGGTTTAGATTTGCAAATCATAACTGAAGTTTCTCCTCTCTTATTTTAAATCCATGGTAGACATTTTAAAAAAATTAAATAATTTCACAACACCTTATATAAACGTCTGAAGATTTTAACCTAGCGCTTTTCTAAACGTCAGTAGTTTAAGATATAATTTATATTTCATATGACTAATATTCTATGCTTCACTAAGTATTATCAAAAGAATACAATGTTTGAAACTGGATCTTCAGTTTGATCAAGTAAAAATCTGATGGAAAAGTGAGTAAATTGGAAAGAAAAATAACACAAGTATTCATAAATGCACACCGTTCTGAGAAGAGCAAAAAAAGCAAGCAAGGTGAGGAATGCTTGGACACTGCCAAATCTCGTGTCTTCACCAGGGACAGGACAGTTTGTGTAATTAAGCAGGACTCTATGACACGAGGAACTCCTTGTGGTAGGCATTTGAATGGTTTTGTTTGTGTTTTACAAAGTCACCATCAACAGTTTTCCCAAATGCCCAATTTAGCTGAGAAACTGTCTTTGTTCTTGATAAATTCATCTGGCACTTATTATGAAAACAACAGATCTGGAAGGAAGGATGCTCAGCATTGCTCAGCATGTGGAATATACCAGCAGACCTAGAGCCGCATTCCAGAAATGGGTAAAAAAATATATGGTCTTCTTGATAACACAGTCTTGCTCAAATCTTTTCTGATTTGGTATTAAACAGTTATTTTAACCATGAGGCCAGAAAGCAAGAATTTGCACCATCAATATGCACTGCTTTATTTAGACACATTGCAAAATACCTTTGTGTATTTAAATAATCACTTGTGGTTTTTTAGATGCCACCTGAAATGGATTCTGAAAGCATCCTTGGGGCACAGAACCCCAGCTGTACCATGCAAAGAAAAGAGACCCTCTGCATTTTCAAGTCATCTTTGCTGTAGTTCATTTTAGTGTTTTTGAAATCTGCAGCCTCAAAGCAATCTCTGACTCATCTCTTTCTCCAGCAAATTCAAAACAAGCCATCAGAATAATTCAGCTGCACCGTGGCAGTTATTTTCTATTTCCCAGTATTTCAAGCATGACTGGATGGCAGCCAATGCCAAATGCTGATTTTTGTAAGGGTAACCACTAGCTACCTAGGGAAGGAAAGAAAGTTGCTGGTTGACATATCATATTTCATCTATCATAATTTGTCAGCTAAAGCCAAGACGGGTTTCTAAAAAGACAACCTAGACAGCGTTTCAAGAGCTTTAGTTTCAGATAACTTTCACAGCTGAGAAAAAAGGGATCTTTAAAGCCTTTCCAGAGTCCCGATTAAATTAAGCAGATACAGTGAGCCAGTGCACAATTATTTTCCATAAGGATGTTTTCTGAATCAAGCAGTCTAAAATGCTGTTACAAATAGCACGGCAGTAATATTGAATGCACAGTTAAAATTAGAGGCGAATTTATTTACCTTCATTTTGTGAAATAGACTGCATTAGCACAACTTTCAGCACACAATCCAATTGTTCAGTGTCAGCCATCTAAACAACAAAGCTACTTTTTGTACGTTTGGGGCTAATTCAACAGTTGTAATACCTAAAATAAGTGAAAAATTGTGACTTACATCAAAATAATTCCAACAAAAATGCATTTGAAAACTATGAGAAATGCGTAAAGAAACATATTGGAATACACGCTTTCCAATTTATACTGAGCAAAAGATACCTCATGAACATGCAGGAAAACTCAGTATAAACCACTGCATTGGTTCTGCAGTGCCTGGCTGCTGCTGCACTAAAGATTGTCAGAGAACAAAAAACTTTAGGGGGAAAATAAGAAAAAGGCAATGTTCCAATTAGAATATTACGTGTGTACCTACACACACAGCTGTCAATATTTTACTTTCTATTCAATTTGGATGATTGTTGTTAGATAATTTTGGTGGTATCCAGCAATATTCATTTTGGTATCACTTACCTTTTTAAAGCAAACAAAAAACAGATACAAAATGTCCTATCATATAATAATCTGAGCTGTAGTTAGAACTGTACATAGAAATAATGTTTATTTCCGTAATGAAAGCAGTTTTACTCATCTTACTCACTTTAACTGGAAATAAGCTTTCACCTGAACTCTCTCATGTAAGAAAAGCTGTCCAGCAGGCACCCCTCTAAGCTTGGGGCTCGAGAAGTGCGCTCAGTGCTCTGCTCCGCCATAAACTGCCCATGTGACCTTGCACAAATCACTTCCAATGTGTAAGGCTGAGATAACAGCCTTCTCTACTTCGTAGGAGTATTTGGAGGATAAATATGTTAAGGAGTGCAAATTGCTGGGAAGCTACAATTGTAAAAAAAATTGCAGAGGGAGATTAGTCTCCATTTATACAACAACCTATTGTCAAACTCGGATGAAGCAGGAAAGGACAGAAGATGGGGAAGAAATATTTCTTTTCTTGGACTTCCAGGAGCCTTATAGCAACAGCGACCAGTTTAATTTTGTGAAGATAGATAATGTTTTGACACTTTTGTACAAATCAATTTGTTGATGCCTTGAAACTTGACAAGGTCCTGTCAAAGGAAGCAGACTGTCCTGGGTGGACCTTCGCTTCCCACTCCCCTTTGCTCAAGGACTGGTCAGTCCATCAGCATCAGCATGCAGACCAGTCTAGCAGTTCAGCAGACTGACCAGTCTGCCAGCTCAATTTATTGGGAACTCAGTTATTGGTTCTGTAGGTTCAACTGCCCTGCACTTACAACTGGGACTGTGTACAGTAAACAAACAAATAGAAACACAAACACTCAAAAAAAAACCCCAAAGTATTTTGTCTAGATTCAAAAGGTAATATCATTAACACCGGAATGATGGCTTTGGAGTTGCCTTTGCAGCTGGACAGAGTTTGTCAGCCATGTCAGGCCTGATTATTTGTCAGTCCACTGTGGCCTACCAGCACATATCTCAGTTTGAATAATTAAAATAAATAAATACATCTCATCTGAAGAGCTCTAGCTAGAGCTAATGGCGTGCCAACAGAAAACAAGCAGTTGTATCCCAGAAGAGGATCCATGGAGAAAAGGCCTCTTCACCCTCTTCAATTTGTAATGATGGCAATGGACACAACGGATTTGGTCATCATTCTGCCTCCAGCTGCAGCGCTTGGGGTATGCAACAAATGCAACAGCTCTTAGTGTTTAATCTCCTTCACTTACATGTCAGGGTCACATAAAATGCCCACCTGGGCATCTTACCTCTGTGCCAATACTGTAGCACATGTACCCTCAGTACAGATGAGGTGTAATCCTTACTCTGGGATACCTAACAGGGCCAGCAAATTCATTTGTCTGAGCACTGGGTCATAATGGCTGAAATGTTTCTTAAAGATAGAAGTGTATTTGAGAAAGATGTAGAAGACATCAAAATTATCCAGATTTGCCACCAAATGTCAACTCGTGGTACATTTCCTCTGTGCTTCCCCCATGATGTGGGGAAGTGTTCGTTTGGATGTTGGCAAGCTGCCTGAATCTAAGCATAGGGACTCGATTGCTTGGTGCTGCCAGGAAGAACACAGGGCTAATGCAGGGAGCCAGCTTGGATAGAGGGAAAATGTTAGTACAATGAGGACAGAAATAACAGCAATGGGCTAAATATCAGCGCTGCAGGCCTTCAAAGAGAAAGCTTGCTGGAAAGAAAATATCACGTCAGATTTGTTTCTAATAAGAAAGTGAGACTATGCTGAGAAGCCCTGAAGAGGAAAACTGCTAAATCTTTGTGACACTGATCCTTGGAACATGGCAGAATAATACATTTTAATACAGTGTTGAATTTTAACAAACTGCAAAGGCCTTGTTAAATGTTAAGTGAAGAAATGAAAAATTATCATTATTTTCCAGTTTGTGAATTCCTCATAGCTGTGATTTTTAAAAGGGAAATAAAGTACACTGATAAAAATGTAGAAGGCAAGTATCAGCAAGTATCCTGACAGTTAATGAATAACCAGCAAAGAAGAATAGGCACGCTTGGATTGCTGTTGTGACAAGTCATATCTAGAGGTAAGCCAAACTAAACAGAATTCTTCTACTTTCTATGTGTAAGATGTTTCCTCTGCTTTCAGTGCGAATCTTGGAAAGATAAAAATTATTATTTTATTTTTGCGTAAATTAAAACCATGTTCAAGGGAAAATCTCTTAGATGTTCTAACAAACACTTCTATGAATATCATAATCCGGTAATCTTTGCAGCAAAAATAATAATAATATATATGGAGTATACAGAATTTCTTTTAAAATTCTTCATTTACAAGTTTTTCTACATCTTCCAAGAACAAAGACTAAGTAAAAAATACCACTCTTCTATATTGACCGTATCAGTACAGCAGTGTTCTGATCTCCGAGGATGTCAGTGTCTGCTGTGCTGAGCCCCATTTACATGCTGTTACTTCCCAGCGACCCAGAGGAACGCTGCAGCCCATTCTGACTGTGTAATATTGACGACAAGAATAAGTAAATATTTAAACTAGTTAAAGCATCTTCTGCTGAGTTAGTGGCACTTTTTGCCACTGCTCCTCATGCTGAGACTTCTATTCTGCAAGGAATCACATAAAATAATTTCACCTAAGCTAGGTGGAAAAACCTGGCATGCAGTATTTATTAATCACTTGAATTAGAGCCTGTTGTGAAATAAAAATTATCCACCCATGATATCTAAATGAAGCTTTATTCAGTGATAGTCAAAAATCTCAATACTGTTGTACATGGCTTATAACAACTGTGAACATTTTTATTTTGCTGCCAGATTAAAATGATAAACATTGCAGTCTACCCAGTGACAAGAAGTAGGAGGTCTTTGAACAAGACTACAAAGTAAACTTCAAATGAAATGAAGAAGGAAGCATGCCTCAAAAAGGTAGATCATTTGCTTTCATTAAAATCACACTAGTATTCTTTCATAGATTCATTTGTTTTTGGCAATTAGCTGATGCTAAAAGAATCTCTCAGTACTTCGAGAACAGAGTAAGAAAACTCAAGTGCAATCCAGTAAACTTCCTTGACCCTCACCCATGTACAGCCGAAACCTATCGTAAGCTTTGCTGCACCTGGCTGGTGGCAATGCAGGCATGCTTCGTGCACATGAACCAAAATGCTGAGAATCCAAGAAGCTTCCCAGCCCACACCAGCTTAGGACAGATACCTCAATTTAGGTAAGAGGAAGTTGTGACCTGCTTTCATACAATGTAAGAAACGAACAGAATACTTCATTCTGCTTCTGCTCCCAAGTTTGCCAACTGTACCTAGTAATTAGGCATGTAAATTAATAAAAGGTATGCTATTTAACATGTATCAGGTATTAAAGTTCATGAAGATAACATCCCATAAGTACAAGTTTGTGCCCAAAGACAATTTCCTTAGCAAACATTAAGAATGTAATCATCATGGATGCTAAGATTATCAGTGCCATGATTTTTTTTGGAGAAGATGCTGGAAAGCTGCAACTGCAAACACATTTACAGACACACATTACATTTTTGGAATGGAGACTTCTGCCCAAAAGAGCAACCCTGTAAAGATAAGAGCAAATAATTTAATTGTGCTTTCTGCTTGCCACCTGATGCCAACTTTTTTTAACTATTTACATACCTTGAAATGCACGGCCAGACTGAAGAAAATGATTCCTTTGTGTTTTTCTGAAGATGTAAAATAAAACTAAGAAGTCTAGAGAAAATGCAGTGGGAAAAGTCAAAACCGCCATGGACTACTGTTGCTAACAGCAGCCATTTCAATGAATTTCTCCCAGCAGCTGGTAGATAAGCAGTGATTTCAAGAGTTTGTTGAAAAGAAAAACCCAGAAGAGGTAATAGGGAAGAGAAATGCTCAAGAGTTTAGATGCACTATCATACTTTCTCTGTCAATACAAAACCTGACTGAGAATGTAAGCAGGATGAAGATATCAACCATGAACATCCATCACTTTTCTCCCAAAAGCTTGGACTGGAGCCCCAGCCCTAAGTTTCCAGTGCTGGGGGAGGGAGGATGGAATAGCAGAGGTAGGGGAAGAGTTTCATTCAACTTATAATGAGTTGGTGTGCTGAGTGCTGAGGAGAGGACAAGTAATTTCATGCACACTTATGCACATAAATAGCATATGAACATGACAAGGAATTTCTGGGTGCCATGAATTCCACTAACTCCATAACTTGTAAGAACTGAATTTATCTCTAAGTAATGACAGAAAAAGTCCAAGATTCATGCCCTTCTCAGTTACAGAAAAAGCACCTAAAATGTGGGAGAAAGATTGGGCTATTGGACAGACAGTAAAGCAAAACACAGGCTTATTAAAGACTATTGTAAGCAGTAGATAAAATAAAACATAACATCCTTGTTTAGAAAGTCCATTTTCCAAGAAATATGATTATGAAAAGAAAGTGATACTTTTTCAATCACTCTGGAAATACTAGGCTGTTTAGTAAGACAAATGCAGGTGTATTATCCCTTAACAACAGAAAAGTAATTGGCAAACCAGCCTGATCCCCAGCTGGCATAATCCATTATGTATTAACATATTCCAGCTGGTAACAGGTGAACACTGTTGGACTTGTAAGCTTCCTGTCGACCCTCTTCCAACATTTACCCAATTAATATTCATTCATCTGTAAAAGCATTCCTTGAAACTGCAGTCACAGTCTTTGCCAGTGGCACTGCCTCTGAGACCGAGGGAGGGGATTGTTCCCCTCTGCTCTGCTCTCACGAGGTCCCATCTGGAGTACTGTGTCCAGGCTGCAGCACAAGAACTAACTGTAGGACCAGGTCCATGGGAGGCCACAAAGATGCTCAGAGGGTTGAAGCACGTTTCCTACTGAGACTGAGGGAGCTCAGCTTGTTCAGTCTGGAGAAAATAAGGCTCTGGGAAGACCTCGTTGCAGTCTCATAGAACTTGAAGAGAGCTTACAACCAGGAGGGAGACCAACTTTTTACATGGATCTGATAGTTGGGCGGTGCAGGCTGGGCCTGCTCGCCTCTGTTTTGGACTTAGATATTTGCAAGAAATGCTCCAGCTCAAAATGCTGCTGCAGACACAGTGTTCATGATTTCCTAGAGAAAATTATGTGAGGTTGGGCTTTCTGGAGTAAGAAAGAATCCTACAGATAAATAATCCTGAAAGCACTGAATGTTGGTTTAAAGTGAAACACCTACGAATGAAAACACTGACTTTTGACATTAAAATAAAAAATTAAAAAAAAAAAAAAAGAAAAAAAAGGAAAAGAAAATTTCCTATAGGAAAACAGAATCAACATAAAACATGCTGAAAACTGACATGGCTTTTCCCAGAACATTTTTTTTTTTTTTTTTTTTAAATATATACACATTGGATATTAAGGAAAAATATAAAAGAGAGAAAGAAAAAGAAAGAATACTAAATAATACAGACATCATAGAAGTTGCAGGTGGAAAGGAACCTCTGGAGGCCCAGCACCCTGCTCAGGGCAGGTCCAATTCAAAACTAAGTAAGGTAACCCTGAGAGTAGCTGTGGGCACCTGGAGCTGCTGTCCCTCTGACCTGCTGGTGAGGTCGCGTTGTGGAGGCAGCCCAAACCTCTGGTATTGACCTCACGCTGCTCCATTCATCAGCTCACACCCAAGGCTTATGGAAATTCCTGCCTACTGGTCTGCTAGCTGAACGTACTATTAATAATTAAACAATCAAAACTATCTGTTTTTGTTGCTTCCAATACTGAAGGTCCAGTCTGTTGTACGTTGTTCAGCTGTAAGGAAGCAGGCTGAAGCCTGCCTTGTTCTGTGTCTCCAGGCAGACTGGTCATTGCTGTCCACCTGAATGGTTTTCTTTCATTTTTCAGATGGGAGGAGGCGAAGGTCTGTAAAGCATTTTTATTTCTTCATAACACACTACATATTCAGTATGTCTTTCCTGATAAGAAAAGAACGAGGTGTGTATTTTTGCACCCAACAGATTTTGCCTAATTATATTTAAATATGGAATCATAGAATCCTTAGAGTTGCAAGGAACCTCTGAAGACCATCTGATCCAACTACCCTGCAATGAACAGGGACACCACAGCTAGTTCAGGTTGTCCAGGGCCTGGTACAGCCTCGCTTTGAAAGTCTCCAGGGATGGGGCATCAACTACATCACTGAGCAACCTGTTCCAGCTCCTCACCACCCTAGCACAAACATGATTCATTGCACGTCCGTTACATAGATATTATCTCCTCTCAAACTATCAGTCTTATTCTACAAAAAAAAAAAAAATCAATAGAACACAAGAGTGAAAAGAATGATCTAGATCCAACTATGTAAAATAGGAACTTATTCCTATAAGGGGCTGACTGTTGTAGCCAGACCCAGTTAAAATATGTTAGTTCATCTCCTACAGAAGCAAAAGAACCAGTTAGCAAAAAGCACTCCAGGTAGAACACCACTTCCAACAGCTGACAGCAACACACTGGCACTGGAACTTCTTTTTGCAGAGCAGCCTGGCTGCTGGGCAGCTCTGGGAAGGGTGCTGGTGGATCACAGTAAATCCTACAGATCCATCCATGGTATGACTTTACTAGTAAGACTAGAGCATCCTGTAAAAGCAGCTTTTCCATAGTGACTGAGAATTATGTTTTAGCTATATTTCAAGACACATGTAAATGTTTAGTGGTGAAAAGTATATTTCAAATGAAATGATTATCTAACATAAGGTTAGGGAGATGCTGAAATGATGTTTTGAAAAAAAATATATATATACATATAAGTATTATGCTAGAAAGAGTATTTGGTAATATAAGAGCTAGGACAATTAGTAAGAAGCCCTGAAAAATCTTATTTCAGTGTCTACAACCAACCAGTGTATAGTAAAACCCAACAGGCCACTAAACTGTTGATGAAGAACAGCTCCTTACTTGCATTTTTTAATTTGCAGTAAGACAAACAAGCACCCAGCAACAGAACCCCATTCTCATCCGAACTACAGATCCAGAGCTTGCTGCTGAAGTGGAAGGCAGGAGGTGCCTTGGGGCAGTGCCGTGCCCTGCTGCTCATAGCACCATTCAAGCCAGCTGGGGGCTGCTAGCCCCACTGCACTGCCCTGCCCTGCCCTGATAACACCAGGTGCTGACGCCGCTGCTTGAGCATTTCAGGGTTTTTGAATGACTGCTGGATTCGTGCGTGAAGTAATATTAATGTAATAAGCAAGCCTAACAGAGTTGGAAGTGTAGTAACAAGCTGCTTAGAATGACAATCAACCTCCGTGAGAAAAAAATACTCTCACTTGCAAAAATGCTTTACTTATTTTCTCTCTCTTTTTTCTTTTTTTTAATTTACTAGTGTCTTCAAGAAGATTTTTTGCATAAGAAATTAATGCTACTGAATAAGAAAAGTCTGAACATTCTACCTCATCTCCTCAAAGTACCTTCCTGTATTTCCCTGTACTTTTTTCCCAAGGAAGAAATAGGTATCTGAAGACAAAAATATGTCTTCAAGCCACTAATTATCATCATCCTTTTTGTTGTAGAGGCGATGCCTTCCACGTGTTTTATATTTCATATCCTTTGGACAGATGGCCGCAGCCCTGACTGCAGGGATGTGAGAATAACAGAGAGCCAGGAAGGCTGTAGAAGCACAAGCCCAGCACACAAAGTCCAGATTTAGCCAGTGCTAACAGGGATGTTACGATGCCTTTCGCAAGCCTGGAACACAGTCAACCCACTTCAGATCCCCAAAGTGACTGACCAGCCACAGTAAGAGCCCATTAATAGCTGTATGTACACTACTTACAAATAAAATTGATATCATGTGAGCTAGAAAGAATGCAGTGTTTATAGGAAATGTAAGGCATTGCACGGGCTTTTCATACATTGAATGCAAACACTGCCTTAACAACCAGCAAAGTGTTTTTTCCCTGTCTTGCATATAGATAAGCATCTTGTTAACTGAGCAGTGAAGCTCCAGGACTTTCAGCAGTTCTGGAGGAGAAAAAGACTTAATACTCCCTTCTAATTAAATTAATTAGTAAAACCTAGAGAAAAGGAGAGGACAAAAATTTATAAAAACCTAAGCAGGGTTTAGGCATAAGAGAAAGAGACGTATACAAATCAACATCCTTTTCCAGGACAGTAAATCTGATAGTCAGGGCTCCAGTTCTTACAAGTCTATGTGGCTCCTAACTCATCTGATGGGCAACATCAGGAGAACAAATTCTCTTCCCTCAGGAGGCCTGGTTTTCTGTGTCCTTGTTCACTCTTTGCCCACAACTCCTATTTTTCCTATCTTTACTCTTTATTTCTCTTAATATTCTTTGTGGATCTAACAGAGATTTCAGCAGAATTGATCCAATAAATGGTAATCCACCACTACAAATGAAGCAGCTCTTAAAAGCAGCATGCTTAATAAGTGACATTGATCAAATGCTCTGAAGGATCCTGCTGGGATTTAGATAAGGAACAGAATGCTCCTCTATAAAGTCGAACTGCCTTCTCTACGAAGTCACAGTGACTGATGAAAGAGTCAGAAAAAGATGACGTGTGTTAAGAGGACGTTTCTTTGACATCCAGCAGAAGTGGAATTCCCTTTCACGTCTTAGTCCCTTTCTCTCTCAAACTGAAATGTATTCAAACAATTCCTTTGCTCCATTTCTCCCCATCAATCTGGCATGCTGAGTAGTAAACGCCACAGTACCATATGGTAGAAGACAGCTGAGATATAAACGTGTTGTGCAATGTCAGGTCTAATGAGTGATAGAAATAAAACACAAAGAGCTAAATATCTGGCTTAGGCATCAAAAAGCATTGAAAATTCACAGTTAAAGATAAGAGCCTATTACATAGCAACGCCAAATATTTCCCAACTATAATGCTGTACCTTACAGACCTGTGGTACAAGTCTTGCTCCCTGAAGCAGGCTGACCAAAACAAAAGACATATTCTCCAAAACTACCCGTGATGAGCTCAGTAATGCTCTCAGCTGTGCCTAATTGCGCAGTGCTGCTGGAAAAGGAATATAAACACACACATTTATCTGTCTCTATGTGAGCACGGAGATGAACAGAAGAGAGAAGAGCTAAAAGCTATTTTCAGGCTCTTCAGTGCAGTTTATTGCATATGTAAAAATTCAGCTTGAAAAGACAGACAATGAGAAACACTTAGCATTTGAGAAAGTGTAGGTTTTAAGACATCTCAAGCATTGTAGTTATGGGTTTGTTTGACATTGAGTATATCACTGACAATGCAGGCCAGAATTTCAGAGCTAAAAACAAAGCAAGAAAAGGCCTGCTCTTTCCCCTCTCCCCTTCTCGCCCTCCCCAACCTCCCCCCCCTCCCCCCCCTTTTTTTTTTCTTAATTCATATATATATATATCAAACTTTCTGTCTAACATCAAAGCTCTGTTTCCCACCACCCCCCAACTCTTCTTGGATTATACTTTAAAATTAGGGGAATTTAAGTCTCCACCAAAACTGACAGCTTTTGATCAAAGCCCATAATGTTGTACAGAGCAGAATTTCTCCTACAATGTCAAAGGCAGAGGAACAACTAATACGGGAAAACCCGAACCTGCTGAATAGTCCTCATGCTAGGCTGCTGCACTGAATGCACTCCTCAGAGGAATCAGTCTTGGTCGTTCCATGCATCAGCTGTTGCTGACAACAGCACCAAGGGCTCTCAAGACAGCTCCCTGGCATCGCCCACGCTGCTCCATGCTGTAGCAAGGCCCTGCAAGCACAAAATGGGCTGCTTCTGCATGAAACTAAGCCAGCAGGATCCACTCCAGCCACTACCCTGAATATATCTCCAAGCTAACGTGGGCACAGCCATCAAGACTTCTGTGTTAATACCATGCCTTCCTATAGAGTCTATGGTTGGATTTGGACTTCTTAGGAGACACAAATATTTAAGACTGAAATACGTTAGGTTTCACCCTCAGGATTATAGACTGATGCTTCATCCAACATTTTTTCAACTCATGACCATTTTCAGTCTGAAATATGTACACTTGCTGTTTCTGCTTAGAACAAAGTCATAAAGCTTATGTTTAGTGAATCCACCTGCCTTATACAGTCCTCTTGACATGCACATTGCCTGTCATTGCATTCTGTTAATATTGTTTCATTATTGTACATTCAAACTAAAGACCAGAAACTCTTCTCTGCTTCATTTCCCATGTCATATAGAGATTTTGGCAAGGATAGATAGTACATCAAATTTGTTGGTTCCAAATATGCAAGCATTTAAATTCCAAGCAGAGTCTATACTGTGGCTTTCTAAAGCCTCCCCCATTATGGCTGGTCTGCCAGTGCATTTAGGCTTGTATCACACAACAAAGCAAGCAGCCAAATGCAGTGAACTCAAAAAAATCAAGTGATGACTGCTCTAAGCTCTTTGACTGCATGCTTCATTTTTGGTCCAACAGGTATCGAAGCTTCCTATACAGTTTACACTACAAGATTAACGAAGTCAGCTCTTCTATGAATTCTTAATGGAAAATAAAACACAGCAAACTTCAGTTAGCATTTCACCTATAAGGAGACATTAATTGGAAGGATTTACTGAAAAATGTAACACAGAATGTAAACCTCACTTTTCCTAAGGTACAAAATTCAGGCCTAAAATGTTACTGCATTAGAAGCACTACCATGGACTGCAATCCTGACTTCATGTTCTGGTACTCAAAAGTTGGCCACTAATTAATTTTTTTTACAAATTACATCCAAGCACAATTAGTCATGCTTTAAAATTTGGTAAATTTGGGTTAAGATATCTGGACTGTTACAGCTCAGTTCAGAATCATCAAATAAATATTGCAGAGGATGTTCGTGTTTCCCTTCAGTTTTGTGGCCAGGTAGAGAGTATAAACAAGTTCAGAGGCTCCTGCACTGACCAGAGAAGAGCTGCATGTTCTGACATGGCCTTAAGCTCTGAGGAATGCGCTGAACATAACTGTGAAGGGAAGGGACGACAAGGAGAAGAGAAAGGAGTAGAAGGAACAGCTTCTCCCCAACACGTTCCCCTCAAAGACCCCTTATCTGCAGCTTCAGAGCACCTCAGTGTTAACTTTACCTCAGAACCATCATCACTTATTTCAGCAGAACTCGCAGACTGCTCTCATAGCAGACACTACACAAATATAAAATAGAAGTGATCTAAGTCAAACAGTTTACGAATCAAGAATGAGACAAGAGAACAGATTAATACAGCAAGCAGATGGGAAAAGAGAAAGGAAACAAATAATGAGATAATACTGGTTAAAAGGCAGGCTTGGAGCATAATCTGAAGTGACTAGGGTTAAACGTTTCATAGAATATTGTGAATGCAGAATTCTACAAAGGCATATAAGGATGATGAACCAACTTGGCAGACATTCATGGGTCATGTTTTAGCTGAATAAAAGGGACAGAGGTGATTTTCTAAACACTTCACTAGACAGAGGCAAAGCTTGGCACACGTTGATTTGGGCACAAGTTTTCTCTTCTAAGCTATAGAAACTAGGCTACAGAGATCCAAAAAGAGAAAAGTCAACCAATTTATATGTGATGAGGCAGAGAAAGTGACTTAGAGGAGACGCTGGAATGACAAGCCAGAAATCTAGTTTTCACAAAACAGCTTTCAAGAATTATAAAGGGAATATGATTAGGGAAGACTAAACAAAATGGCCACAGCAGTCAAGAACAACAGAGCAAGGCTGAGATTTAACTCTTGTTTCAAACGAGTGATTTTGTCTTAGAAAGCAACTCCAAAAGCACGCTCACTTTGCCAGTTTGGGTCAACCAGAAGTAATAAAACTGGGCCTGCTGCAGTGCTGAGTATGAGCTAGTGAACCCTGCCAGATACCTTCCGGGAGAATGCAAGAGCAGATAGAAGGAAACAACTGCTGAATTTGTATTTTTAAGGCTGCCCAGATTAAAGTTATATGAAGAGAAACAATCAGTGCCAGATCCTGCCCCTGGGATGGGGCAGCCCTGGCTCTATGCACAGGTCGGGGGTATGTGGGGTTGGAGAGCAGCACTACAGAAAGGGATTGGGGGGTTCTGGTTGGCAGCATATTGAATCTAAGCCAGAAGTGTGCCCTGGCAGCCAGAGAGGACAGCTGTACCCTGGGGTGCATCAGGCCCAGTGCTGCTGGCAGGTGATTGATTCTCTTGCTTTGCTCTGCACTGGAGCCACTTCATCTAGAGCACTGGGTGCAGTTCTGCATGCTACAACATAAGAGGTAAAAAAAAACAAAACAATCTATTAGAAAACATCCAAAGGAGGGCTACAGAGATGGTGAAGGATCTGGAGGGCAAGATGCATAAGGAGCAGCTGAGATTGCTGGGTCTGTTTGGCCCAGATCAGAGGGGGTTGAGGGCAGCCCTCATAGTAGCCACAGCTCCTCACAGGGAGTGGAGGGCAGTGCTGAGCTCAGTTCTCTGGGGAAAGGGACCGGGCCGAAGGGAATGGCATGGAGCTGCACCAGGCGAGAGTTGGGGAGGTGGTTAGAGAAAGGGTCTGCCCCAGAAGGCAGTGGGCATGGAACAGCTCTCCAGAGAAGTGATCATGGCACTGAGCTGCCGGAGCTCAAGGAGCATGTGGATAATACTCCTTGAATTTTGGGTGGTCCTGTGAAGAGCCAGGCGTTGGACTCGGCATCTATGTGAGTCCTTTCCAGCTTGGGATACTCTCTGATTCTACAGTTTTAGTAACAGTAATTCAGGGGAGATGGTGAAAATTCAGCTGTAGAGGTAAAAGGAAGAAGAATAACAAAAAAAGGATTAGAGACTAGCAGATGATCAGGAAAGGCCTGAGCCACAAACATCCAGGGATTTCGTGAATGAAAGGTGGTATGAAATGTTAAAAGCATTAAATGGCTTTCAGAGGATAAATGCCTTTTGTTTTGACCTTTTCTTTGATATTACTGCCTAAGCAAAATAAAATACATTTAGCATCCCCCTCAACTACTGTCAGAGGACTCCTAACAAACTACTAAAACACTCAGTCACCAGGAGTTATCTTTAGCAACCCCTTAGGTTGCAAAAAATCATTGAAGTCTTCACAATGAGGTTTCTCTCAGTAGCTCTCTACTTCCAAGGAAATTTTATTAATTATTAGACTTCAGAAAAACAAGCTCAAGAATGTATTTTTATCGATCCTGTAAGCCAGAAACCTTCTCCTTGTATTTGCATTTACACGGAAAAATAGCAACTCACATGACACAAAGGCTCCCATCCCATTCAGCTACCACTGACCCCAAACACAACGAAACATCAGCTCCACTTGTCCTATGCCATGGAAGAATTCAGCAGGAATTTCACATGACAGTGACTACTACGTTCTTTCACCCGTATACAAGGAATTAAATAAGTGAAGGCCAATGCTGGTGGTATATATTGAGGCAGCTGAGGAGCAGTACCAATCTGCATTTTAAGAGATTGGTTTTCTTTTTATTTTTTTTCCCCCTCCTCTTTCTCCCCTCCATAGTCTGAACAATGAGAAACACACTAGGAAAACAGGCCACAAATGATGAGATGTTTTTGTTGTTTCAGCTGAATGTTATTTATTTTTTCATGTATATATATATACACACATGAAAATAGATGAAGGTAAGTTTATTTTCACATTTTTTTTAATTATTATTATTTTTTTTTTCTGCAAAGAAAAAAACACAATAATGATGAAATTTTTCATGGTTACTCTCCTCCAGAGTAGGAGCAATGAAAATAAAGAACATCTAACCCAGTACTGGCCTCAATATCTAATTGTCCAAGCAATTTGTCAGGAATGACTTGACTTCTAAAGGCAAGAAGATGCTGAACCTTATCCAACTTTGTTAATTAATAGCCTCCCTAGATAAATTCCTTCTTACTGTTGTACTTGATTACTAAATCTCTCTGCTTCAAGGCAACAGATGGCTTAAGTTCTTCCAAAATTAAAAAGTCCAGAACTCTCTGCATTACAACAATATAAATTTAGTCAGATGCTTTAAGTATCAATATTATTTTTTAATTGAAAAATGAAACAGCCATGGATTGATGGGAAATTATCTAATGCAAATTCTCTTAAGAGTTAGAAGGTCAGAAAGTTGTTTATAAACTTCAGTGCAGTGAACTGTCGATCAGCACTAGGAACATCAACGTAAGCACCAGATCCTTTACACCAAATCAGAAACTATTATGACAAGAGTGGGTCAATCACACACACCTGTTCAAATTTTTCACTGAACATGCTCCATCTTAAGATACTGAAAAGACAGTACAAATTCTCAAGTTTTCAGTCCTGTATCCACCTCCCACTTCTAACTTGTTCCCAATGGAAGGAGAAAGCCATTCTGAACTGACCTAGATTAATTGCATAGTTTAAGTGAAGGCTACAGTAACCATTTTATTTTGGTAACTATACCCTGGAAGACTGTAAACACACACCACTTATTTTCTCCAGTTTCTATGGCATCGTGACCTAAGGGCCACCAAAGTCAGCAGAAATCTTTTAATTGATTTGAAAGTATGTCTTCTGACCCTCATGTTGCCAAGACCCACACAGACAGATCCTTGCTTCAATGACTGCACATTTCTTTGTAGAACCAGGGCAACTAAAATACAGCAGCTGATTCTGTGTAGTAATTTTAAATTGCACTGTATAAAGATGCATACTACAGCTCAGGTTGTGGAAAATACTGCAGGGTTTCTCTATGAAATTAAACCAGTCCCATGAAAGGAAAAATCTGAGTTTCACATGAACGAGTGTTTCAGAAGCCAAGTGCAAAACAAAGAGGTTGGATATCAGAATCCAGGCACAGAGCTTACAAATGTCAAGACTGCTCATGAGAGTGGTTCTGAATATATCACCTCTGCTCATTTATTAGTGCTTTTTTTTATGAAGTTTACAGCAGTATTCCTACAAAGGTTACTTTAAATCTCACTCTGCGTTCACTTTCTTCTTCTGCAGTTCCTTGTATCTCATCCTTTGTAGCTCACGTCTAGAAATGTTCTCAGATATTTGACATAGTAGCACTTGAGACCTTTCAGGTCACTCCATTTTCCACTACAGCATTACTCCTGACTGCATTCCGCTTTCTCCAAGATTGATCTACAGCAAAGAATTCATCAACACTTCAATTAAGCCCCCCTCCCCCCCCCCCCTTTTTTTTTTTAATTTAAATTTTCAATTAATTCAGAAGTGGCTTATACTAGAATTAAAGACAAAGACCATCAAACTTCTGGGAGCTGAAACTCAACCATATGCATGTGTCCACTGGTGCTGGGGGAGGAGTTGATCTGCATCTGTGGAAACCACAACACAAAATGCTCCACTGGTTGATGGAAGATGAAAAGCTTTTGTCTGTTGTGACAGTCACTACATGAATACAAAACTTCTAATCTGAATTTTAATTATACATTAAGCTACAGAGATGCCCTGGATACACAGGGTACTCCATCAGCTACACGTAAACACGGGGGTCTCACAGCCACCTCAGGTTTCGTGGCAGTGCTACAAGCACAGACAGCACTGACACTTGATTTTCGAGAAGAGCTCAAGTGCTGCAATAAGCGATCCCGATGGAATAATATACTCTTGCTTCCCTTAAACTGAACTGTCTACTGAAAGCAAGTCTAATATTAAAGGGACTCTGGCATTTTGTAGGAGAGTGGTGAGGTTATTTGACTTGTAGGAAAAAAACAGCCTTACATTGGGCAGGAAAGCTGCCCAGTTCCTGCGGCTCTTATTTACATGAGCAGCTCTCCTGAGATCTGTGAAATTCAAGAGACAATAATACAGGCTCCTTCTCACAGTTACCATCGGACTACTCATTCAGTTCACGTGCATGAAGTTACATGAGCTCATTTAAGGCTTGTGTGTATTTAGAGAAGTACGGGAACCCTTTGTTGTACAAGGCTCACTAATTACAACTGTATTTTGATTCAGTAAGCCTTACTTTAAGCCAATGAAATTACCTAATTATTTGATAATGATTTAGCTGCGAATTAGAGTAACAGAAGCTCCAGGTAGGTTGCTATAAAACATGTTCAAAAGCACTGTCATGATTTATTTAAATATAAATTCCTAAGTGCATGCACGTGATAAAGGATGTAATTCAGAAAACTAGATACATTCCATGATTTTCTTTCAGTTCAATTCACTATCCTCTGTCCACATATTTAAATATATTGAAACTTATTTTTTGCCTGTATGGTTAATTTTCGGAGATAATTACTGCACACAAAACTATTTTAGGTATAATAACAACAGAATAGCATGGTTATCTTTCCATTTATTTGAAAACACATTATTCCAGGAAGACTCCTCCCGTGTCACATTTAATTGCCTTTGAAGATTCTGCCATTTGAATCTGTCTTCTGGAACATGTATTTCATCATTACTTTTTAGCCTTGTTACATCAATCACCACAACTGCTACAGAAGATTTCTGGGCTGTGAAGTGATAATTTGTTCCAGCGATATTAATGAGGCAAGCAGAGGTCTGGAGGGAGGTGACAGCCCATTGCTTTACAGACAGCAGCAGATTAAGGTGTTGCACTATACATAGTTTGAAACATACCACTGGAGCCTTCAAAATATTATTTGTTGCTTCTTAGGGTTTTTATTTATTTATTTATTTATTTACTGCCAATAGAACCCAGGGAGTGCATTGCAGCCCTCGCCATCGCAGCATCACGCAAGGAAGTGGTAGCAAAGTTAGGTGCTTCAGGGCCGCCAGGAGAGATGCAACAAAACCAGAAAGAAATGATTTGTTGGCACTGTGATGGCGTTCCCAGTATGCTGCTGCAGGAAGCAGTACAGCTGGAAACAACAGATGGTCTGGGTTTAAATGGGAGCGAATCGACTATTTTAATACCCACACATCTCTAATTCAGTTCTACAAGTTTGATTTCTATGTTTTCTCAGATTATGGAGTGTTACAGGACCGGTATGACAGGCTTTATCCATATTACTGTTGCTATCAATGTTGCCAGCTAAAACCCTGATGTTGTACTATCTTTATCTGTGAACTCTGACTTCACCATATGTGTACTTTCAGAAAAGCAGACTTGCTCTTTAAAACAAAGCTTCAACCAGAAATTTATATGAAATAAAATGCTATTCATTACAGGCCAGATGCTCTACCACCCTGAATCATTCATGATCACCTATTTAGCCTTCCCACTTTATGGTATACTTTCTGCAGGTACACATGGTTCTACACACACAATTTTAGCTAAAAGGAAAAAAAAAGAAAAAAAAGAAAAAAAAAAAGGAGAGAGCGTGTGAAAGAGAGGGAACACTTGTGAATCCTTTACATATATCCTTTTCATATAAATGCCTCAAGCTCTTAACTGATTTTTACATGAGAGCTACTTACAGGCTTTCTAAAGAATAATCCTAACCGTGCATGATTTACATTTACACATTTTGACTCAAAGGAGGAGAGGAAAGAGGATATGGCCATCTGTGTAGTTTCAAAGCCTTCTGTGGATAACAGCTAGTGCTACCAGCTCTCCCAGTTACTAATGCCAGATTGAACCATTTGTAACTGGTGCATAGGGAATGGCTGGCTAAGAGCTGGAAGATAAGCTTCTAGAAAAAAAGACTGCATGCAGTTTTAAGCAGAAAGCACATTTATCTTCCTGATGATTCATCGCCAGCAGAAAAACATGGTAAAGATGATGGAAGTATGAAGCTTCTAGGAACTCGTGGCTTTTCAGTATTATATACATTCAAGGTATTGGACCTTTGAGCACAACACATCTGAAGACATATTTAACAGGTATGCTATACTGCAAATACTGCTGTGCATGTTATACAGACCTAACCAAATATAAATTCACTTGGAAATGTAAAGACTGGCTTCTTATAAATGGCTGAAATTGGAAATTTGTTCAAGCGTAATTAGCCCTTATGCTTTGGTAATAGAGGTCAGCAGCTGTTTAAAGTAGGATTTGACATCAACTAAAGCATATGGATGGGAATCCAAACTCTTTTTCTCGTTAAAAATACACCATTTAATTTGGCTAAACTCATGACGATTAGCAACGTGCCCAAAGTACAACTGGAGCAGGCAGTGTTGGCTTGGGCAGAAGTGCATGCACAGAAGAGAATCCAGAAGCCCATAAAGATGGCCTGTATACCCCATGCCAGGCTCCCACTAATGATATTAGCTCTTCATTTTCATAAGCAGTCAGACATACTAAGTAATCAGCCAACAAGAAAGATTTAACAATGACATATAAATAAATGAAACAATTTATCTGTCTAAAATACCAGAGCCCTATCTTCCAAGCTTTCTAGAAATAACAGATAAAATCCCTGAAATGTTATTTACACCTAAACATTACTAAAAGTAGTTAGATAAAAATACGCATTTGAAGAAGAAAGCAAAGCTGCTCTGACTCATCGTTTAGAAGAATATGCAATCAAATGCATTGCCAAATCTAAGGCTTATATAGTTACTGAACCATAAGCATCAAAGAATGCAGCAGCTCAAGAAGTATGATAGAGATTTTAAGATTAAGCCATAGCCCTTTCCAGTAGCTATCCTAATAGAAGTTAAAGCAAAAACCCATACCCTGTTACCTTTGCACTGCTGTAGTAACTTCATGCTTCAAGATTATTTAACTGAAGCCTATTGGAAAATAGGAATTTGGTGGCATGATCTTTAAAACTTTAAAACACTAGATTTTGTGTGAAGTTTCAAAAAGAAAGTAAAAGCCTCCTTTCCTCTAATTTCCTTGCATTTCCTCAATTTGTGTACTGAATATTAACGTGTAATCTTGCTACAAGATGAACAAAACCCCCACATCCCAACACAGCAAATCTCTGCCTCCTGCTGGTATGCAAGCATCTCCTGTCCCTTCCCTGTCTGTGAGTTGGATGATCTGATAACACCAGTCAGACAGACACTTTCCAGAGCACTGTCACTTCATCGTGATATAACGATGGCACATTTGCTCACAGCCTTTTCTGCTTCTACAGGAAGTGACTGTAAACTCACTTCTCTGTGCACCAGTATTTCTAGTGCTGATGCTGGTACAAAAGAGCACACAGAATCTCTGCCTGTGGTCACAGGTGTACAAGTTCACTTGTGCTTCATTTCTAGGTTTGATTTAGCAGGACCTCTATCAAAAACCTTGCCTTGGGGCTCTTGACAAAAATCCTTTCATGTTTCCAGGGCACAGTGTTATGATATAAAAATGCAAACATCACCAGTTCTACACAGCCCTCCTCTTACTCTTCCTAAGAAACTGGTGGAAACAAGATAGGCCTTAGTACATCTTATTTTCACACATCCATGTAACTCTCACATAAAACTTATCTATTTTTTTTTTCTTTTTTACTTTTTCCAAACATGATTTTCATTAAGAGGCTCACTGGATTGTGTTTAATTACAGATTCTTCTTCATCTATTCAAATAATGAATCAAATTTTGGAAAAAACTGCTTTGCACTGTAGCTCACTTCTAGTTAATTTAAAACCCCACGACACTCTATTCTTTGACTGTCAGTTTGAAAAGCAGAATAAGCTAACCAGATCTTTCTTCTTTCTTAATAGGACTGAGTGTTTGCATGAAATATGTAGAAGAAGAAAGGAAAACAGGCTCTTACTTTTTCCCCTTTGGATTTTTCAGCTAGGGAGAATACACTTACCAAATGGTTTGAAGAATATCAAAGCAAAAAACCTAAATCTTCAGCTGAATAATACAGTCATTTTCAGGGAGTACTATTTCATGGTGTGCTGAATATAACAATATTAAAATGTACTTAGAACAGCACTACTATTCACCACTGGTTTGAAGGCACAGTAAAGAAACAGACATGGCCATACAACAGAGAAATTTAGCCTGCCTAATTCTGAGAATTTGCCAGAACAACTTCACCTCCAGATTCAAGAATCAGCACACTTTCTAGGCAACTGGTGCTTGTTTGTTTAAGAAAAAAAAAAGAGGGGAACAAGGGAGGAGAAAATGCCCAAAACAACTCCTCCTCCCCCATATTAGACTGATTATTCTACAAGATGCCTTCAAATCACAGTCGCTGCTTCCAAAATTCAATATATGAAGAATTACGACACAAACAGATTTGTAAGAATTCAGCTGGCTTAACATGATGTAAAAAGGTGTTCTGTAAAAACAAGTTTTATCAAGGACTGCTATATTGCAGTGAGACAAACAACAATTTATTGGACTAAGAGACATACCACATATGCTCACTACTTCGTGTGCTGGGACAGACACCCTAAACATGAAAGTGACATTCAGATTCCTGTAATGATAATTACAGTAAATAAATAAATAAATAAATAAATAAATAAATAAATAAATAAATAAGAGGAAAGACTTTGGGAAGGTGGGTGGGACTCATAACTTGCTCATAAAAAAGCTGTTACTTAAGGCTGTTAATATGTGTCGGTCTTCCTGAATGTGAAAAAAGGTCTGTTTTTCTAGCTAGCTGCAGTATGGTTGCCCACTAGCAAATCTGATTGGCCTCCAAATTAGAAACACAGATGTTTCCAGAAGAGCAAAATTACGTATCTGTAGAGTGGAGTTTTCCAATCTTTTGTTCAGGCTGAAGCAGAACTCTCATCGCAAGCGAAGGTTAGTAGCTGTATTTGAGTATGCTAATTAAATCTTCTTAAAGTACTCATTTTTTATTAATTGACATTAGAGTTAAATATTTTAGGAAATAAAGTTTTAATTGTTACTGCTCAGCTTTAGTGTCTTAGTCTAACTTAGCACTGTGCATGGTGTTACAGGCTGCCACACAGAGGAACGTCAAAATAATAAAGCAGATGTTTTAAAGCATTTTTTTTAGTCTTACAACCTTCATATCATTCCTCAGAACTAACATAAAAATATGCACGGGATTATGTCAGCTCTTCACACTAAACAAGAAACGGCCAAATGCTGAGAGTACAACTAGCAAAACACAATCCAATTTCTAAGCATTCTTCTAAAGAATCTACTTACACACTGAGTAGTGGTTTGGTTGTTTTTTTTTCAGATAAGCAGAGACTCAAGCATTTGTTTCTTGTATGCAATATTTAAGATTTGTTTAGTCTAAGAGAAAACTGATGTTTTTACAATACACGACTTCCTAATGCATAAGCAGATTTTTCCTCCCCAAAGCACTCCATAATATTAGACTACACTGCATTGTACAAACTCATTCACCCACTACTGTTTCATTATATGCAATATTAATACAAGTCATCTTTTTATCCTTATTAACGAGACTGATAAATTGAAACGTCTGATGTCCTTTTAGATTTGAAAACAGAAAGAACTCAAAATTTTCCAGCCATTTTCTTGCAAAAGAGAAAAACCATGCAGAAGCCATACCACAAGACGGAGTACCAGCCCACTTTAAATTGTGTGCGCTTCAGGAACTGAAGTATCCTTGACCTGACCTGTACTTTGAACCTTACTTTAAAGGGCAGGGGGAAGAGGGGCGGGGGGTGGTGAAAGGAAGCTGCACACAGCACTTCCCTCTGCGGGGAAAAAAATAAGTAAAATAATAATAATAAAAATGCTGTTGCATAAAAGCCTGAGAAAATTCTTAAAACTTCAAACTGGAGCCAGGGCAGTGGGGAGCAATTGCAGCTGGAAGGAGCAGGAAAGTGAAAACACGAGACCCTGGAGTCTCCTGTCCTCTGGCTTCATAGTAATGGGCTTTCAAATGCTGGTTTGAAGTTGGCAACAGTTCCACACTTATGTTAATCCACAAGTAAAAATAAACACATAATGAGTCCAGTATTTCATTCCAAAAAAATAGAATCACATTGTTAATTAGAAGAGTCACTAACAAAGTTATTTTCAGTTCAGGACTTCAGGAATAATTCCATTTTACCTTAGAAAGCTTGGAAACTTTTGGATTAAGTGAGAACATCTGCAAAGGTTGCTTTACACATCAAAATTTCCAACAAACCCAATGCTTGGTGCAGGACAGAGCACAGCCTTGCTGGGAGCACCTGGGCTTCCCATGTCCTGAGTCTGCCAAACAATTCAACCATTCTCCAGGACCTGCTTTAACATTCAGGAGAGATGGGAGTAATAATTCAACAGACATGGGAGGTTTAGAAACTGGAAAGCAAAATCACCAATGCAAAACAACAAAACACTTGATTTTTTTTTTTAAATGCAAGAAGTTTCTTTGTCTAGAAATAATACAGAAAGACCATTTTTCTTTGAACAACTCTTATTTTTTTTGTATGCTCATTATAACATGAGGACAATAAAGATATTTCACACATCCTCTTACAGTCACTACGAGAAGATTAATGTTTTTTTTTCCTAAAGATGAACAATTCACCTGCAGAAGTTTGTTTAGAATATGGTTTAAGGAAATACTCTTCATGAGAAAGCATAGTGAGATATATATGAATTAAGAACAGCCCTAATTATCTTCTGCTGGAGTAAATACTTATGAAAGATTTAAACACCATATGCATTCAGAGGAAACAGTCTTTTATCATACCTTTTCATTACAGAGGAGAAGATTTTGGAAAAAATACAGTGTCTGCAAGAATGCAGATAGAAAATGCTGCTGTATATTCTCTTCAGTCAACAGGGAAGGCTAATCTAGCAGCTGCTGGTTTTCACCAAAATCTAAGCTGATAACATCTTTCAAAGACAAAAACTTAGACTGAAGAACAGCATACATGCGCAAAGCATTACAACCCACCTCCCGTCTTCATATCCAGCCACTTCCTGCATCACTGAGGTTCCGTATGAAGATGAACATTATTACAGCATGTAACAATAATCACTCCTTCCTCTGCATCCCACTTAATCAACACTGATATGCTCGGCTACATAGTAAAGCGACATACAATCAACAAAGCTGGACTTTAAGCATCATCTAGAAGACCACAACACCTTTCATTCATTGAAGATAGATCTAATGGAGATGCATGATCCTTTGCCATCTTATACCAGACTTCAAACAGACCAAGGAGCAGTGACATATGAAGGCACTCAGGAAGAGTTCCAGGTCCTCGCATGTTCTCCTAACCAGCACTTCAGTGACATAAAGTTCAGGAGTGGGGCAAAAAATGAGCCAAGACAAAATACACACATTTTTAGTAGAAAACGTTTCATGTCTCATTGTTACCATATTAACAGGAATGTTAAAATGCATAAATAAATTGGCTTCCAGATATGCCTGAGTTAACAGAATGGACGATTATTATGATGTCTTTCTTAGCTTAGTCTCTTAGCTGGCATACGCACAAGTATAAACAGTTTTAAAAGCAGGTTTCTTCTCAAATGTATTTCTGAAAATCTACATTAATTAACTCCACTCTCTGTACAAAATCTACAAGATAGTCCTCTTCATTAATAAGCATCTTAATCATGGACTAGTACAATGATAAGAAACAAGAAGAACATTGCCACCTAGCTGTTTCTACAGTGACCATATAAGATGGCATGTTCAGCTTAAGACTCTCAAATTCTCCAGAGAAAGAATGGTCTGAACCAGCCATAGGTGAAGGGCTCCCTAACAACATGGAGAAGGAGTCACTCTCTGCCACTTTTACCTTGCAGCTGGCAACAAAATATGTGCAGCAGAAGCCTTTTCATAAAAGTGATTCAATACAATCATGATGTGGTGTCTTGACACCATTATTTTTTATGAGATCACAGCACAAAGTCAAACAGATATATACTGGTATTTGTAACTTAACAGCACAGTGAAATTCATGCAAAATCTAGAATATCCTTGGAGGGGATACCCATCTGTCTGCAAATAATGAAAATACTGATGGACAGTTGTGTTTCTTCAAAATCTATTTCCTGCTTTCTTGTTTTAAATGTACTTAACCAGGGTTACATTTGAAAAGATGTCCCTGCACAATTTACAGAGCACAGCTGGCTCCACACCTGCAGCACAGTGACTCCCCAGAACACTGTGAACGATGCAGCCCAGCTGTAACATGACATCTCAGACACCCACATTGGTATTTCTGGGTGGACAGCCAGAAGAAGCAATGCAGTGGAAGGGCATCCTGCCCCTGCCCTGGGTGAGAGGAAGGCAGCATGGAGCTCCTCAGGGTGCTGCTGGGCTGTGGCTGGCAGCTCATGCCTTCCCCCAGTGTTTCATAGCTACTCTGGAGCTCCTCAGTCTAACATGCTCCATGTGGGAAGCTGCAGCACCAAGCAAACCACCAGAAAACCGGATAAAGCTTCTGTACTGCTGCAAGGCTTCAGAAATGATTTGATCCCCTAATCCTCTGAAAATTTATATCATCTTTAATCTAGAATGCTGCCATTCTCTGAGGAATGGACAGAGGCTGCCTCTTGTTAGGAAATGAGATGTGACAACACACCAAGTCCATTACAACCCGGTGTGGGTGACTGCCCAGCGCTGTGCTCTCTGGCTGTGGCAGCCATGGTGCTGCCCAACCCACAGCACTGCCAAGCTGTGAACGCAAGCTGTAGGTTTTGTGGTGTGGAGCCGCCTACCCTCCCCAAAAGGCCCCGTGTGCACAGCTTCCAAAGGAGGCCACCTGCCCTGTGATGCCCATGGGGCACCTTCATTTGAGGCCTGCAATCCCCACCGCAATGTGCTCATGTGCCCTAACTATGCATTAGCCAAACCTGACTCATTTAATACCACACTTTCATTACAATCCAGAAGGAAATGACCATTTCACAGAGAAGGAGGGTTGGGGAGAATATATAATACTTTACACTTCATTTGAAACAAAGTAAAATACAATATTGACTAGGATTACATCCATTCATTATAGATCCAGCTAATTACCAACTCTTCCCAAGCCAGGGCACTGAAGACCTCTCAGCTGCGCTGCTTCATTAGCCTGGCACTGCAGCATGAGTTTGGGCCACAGAGAGAACTTGTGTCTATATTGCATTCAGAAGTGCACGTGAGCTTGGCAAAACCTGATTATTACATGCAAATGGCAGAAATAATTATTCCAGGTAAAGACGACATTTCCACAATAAACGAGTATGAAAACAATCAATTTGCCTGGAATTAGTAAAAATGAGAATTAACTCAGCTGCTGTAGGTATGCCAAACATCCAGTTATATACAGTAACTGACAATCACCTCGATTCACTTACAGAGATAAAAACAGAAATTACATAGAAATTAATGTATACGTAACTTTTAATAACTTTGGTACAAAGGGATAGCAATATTGTACCAAATAAGGTGAATCCAAATAAAAATTAAAAAATATACAAAAATACAGTGAATACATTCTCTTTCCTAAATAGGAAATTGAAGTGGCCTAGGCTGACAAAGGCAAGAGCTCTGCTTTAAGCTGCCTAAAGGACAGCACTAATTAGGGAAAAATGCACACACCAGTGATCAGTTCAGATACTGATGTGTTTGGGGATCGAATATACGAAGAACTTGAAAACATAACATCAGTAAAAATAAAGCCATTCAGTGTAACTATTTATCACAAGCGCAAACTTCTTTAAAGGTAAACTGCACTTTTTTCAGCTCAACTGAATGAGAATTTATACCTCCATCAGTGGAAGAGATATATATCATTAGTATTTAGTGTAATTATCTGTAGTTATTATTTGTTTGTTAATGTCTCAATCTCTGCAAAGCTTAGCCTGCGATAAAGAAAACACAAACAACCACAAATCCCAAATTTTAGTTAATCTTTTCCCACCAGCGCTTATACTGCTTTTTATTTAGAAGTTTGTCACTCATGTTGGCCATCAGATATTTCTTTATGTGCTTATCAGACATGAAGTCCAGGTAATAACTTAGCCAAAGAAAAGAGATTTACATGACTGCATTAGTTCATCCGTTCCAGTATTTCCTTATCTCTGTCCCATGATTACTGAGTTTATTGAGTTAAACTTGGTTGAAATTATTCAAAGAATCTGAAATTGTCCAATCAGATACCCAGAAATGCCATGGAAAAAAAAACCTTCCACCTGGATATAAGACAGGTCTGCGCGGTGTGCTCTCACACATACCTCCCTTCTTTGGCTAGTTTGACAAACATACATTTGGAGCAGCCACAAAAACCTCTGTCACATCTGGCACGTCAAGGCCAAGACAGCTGAAGGACAGCAAAAGAGCAAGGAGTCCCTGGAGGCCTCAGGAAGAAACTCAGACTGCTCTTGCCTATTTTTATGTTGAAAAAAGGATCACAGAGAGTAGATTCGGCAGCATCAGCTATAACAGAGGATACAACACAGCCTTTGGGAAATCACTCCTATTTCTTTTGTCTTTAGAAAGAACAAATTTTAAAAACGGATTAAACTGTTTTTAGCTTTCTGCTTCGAGATGCGAACCCATGAATATCTGAGCACTGAGCAAGTGTCACAACCCGCAGCCTCTCCTGCCTCAAAAGAATTGCCTACCTATTTCAAAAGGATACAGAAAAAATACATATTGAAATTTATGTCTGCAATATGCTTTCAAGCAAACACAGTTGTAGATAATGAATATATATATGTATACACACAAATATATATATATATATATACATATATATATAAACACATTTTCAACCAAAACAATGCAAAGAAAATGGTTTAAACTTCTTTCCAACACAGAGGAAAAACATGGTCACTAAACATAATCTGACACAGTACTCGCATAATTGCCACTGTATTATGTTTGTTAAATCTTTAGGACCATCCATGTATTGTTACCGACTCCAACTTTCTCTAGGCTGCATGGACTTATTTCCTAGAATAATGTCGAGCTGGTTCAGTCTAAAAGTAAGGAAAAGTTTCAGAGGCTTAGAAATGCAAATAATCTAAATCTAATGTAAGTGAACACAGAAAACAGGATTCGCTGCATGAATCCTAATCCTTCCCTCCATGAAACACTGCATAAAACTCCCATTACATTTTACTATGTAACTAAAAAAGGAGGGGGGAGGGGGGAGAATAAGACAAAGGGATGCTCTTGTGTTTAACCGAATTTATGAAACAAAAAAGGAAACAAACATCAGGTATAAAGAATTATAGTAATCTCATTCTATAAGAACAGTATTATTGTGCACACAAAATTGAGAGGAATAGAAGCTGAGAGTTGCTAGTAAGCAAACAAACAGAAGGCTAATGAGAACGTGGGCCATTGTCGCTTGTATAATGTACATTTAAAAGCTGAAAAAGACTGAGAATACCTTTTACAGTTCTGTAGGAGGGCTTTTGCTAATTAGAAGTGAGCCAACATCTTCACCACCAAAGTCTGCCAGAAAACAATATTTACTTTTTAATTATTTTTTAAAAAACAGGAATTTCAACCTAGAAGACAACTGCTTTGCATTTGTGCCCATAAATTACAGTTCTAAGATGCAAGTAGTAACAAAAGTTTAATAAGTCAATTCCTCTTTTACATAACATTTAACCCAATGTAAACGAACCCTTACCTCGCTCTAGGAAAAGTAATACTTGCATTTAAGATGTAAACAAAAGCTTTTTTTCTTTTCAGCTTAAAATAGGCTGTTAAAACTAGGAAACAGGAATTCCAAACAGAACACTGTTTTACTAAAATTTAAGCCTTTTGAATTTTAAAGAGAGGGTCAGAATGGACTATGGACTAAATCATTTCTACAGAAACAGAAAAATGAGATGTGGGTCAATGTGTAGGAAAGGTCTCCCACAAAATACCTTAGCCATGGTGGAAATGGCCTGCTCCTGGGTTCTCTCTAGTGGTGCCACCACCCCGGCCAGGGTCACTGCAGTCCCAGCACTCCATGCCTTACAGCATGGACAACTTCCATTTTTTCCCTAAAACTGAAGTTGCTCTCTGCTTACAGGCTCAAGTGCAAGAACTGTCTTTCAAAGAAACTATTATACAAGGTAAAAAAAAATAAAAATAATAAAAAATAATGATGAGGCATCAAGAAAACCTTACAGTCAGTGTTAATGTCAAAATAATAGCAGCAATGATCCTACTGCAAATTAGTCCAGTAACTGAGTCAACAGAGCCCGTAAGGATGGAGTACAAGCCACACCAGGCAGAACTGTAGCCATGGTTCCTCTTCAAGATTTGAGGGTGACCAGCAACACCACCTACCTTATCCAGCACTTTACCAAGAGCAGAAACTATCTTGCTGGAGTTTGAAGGAGTTAAGAAGGCGTAAATGATGGGGAACTTAAAAATTGATGACCTAAGTTAGACCAAAGTATCTTCTGTGATACTTTGCCTGTACCCACATTTATAAAGACAGCAGACAGATGTGCTGGGTTTACAGAGTCCAAAACTAGCATCTGGATTTCTTTGGACATCTACCGATTTAAAGATGATGGTTCTTAGCAATGCTGTCACTAACTAGAACACAAAATATGCTATTGAAAATCAGGCTCCTAATATCATTCGGTATTCGTTATTCATACACACTGTAGCCAGTAACCAACAAACTGTACTGTTCAACACTTAGCACAAGAGATTCCTGAATTAAAAGGCAAGGCATAAAGCAAAGCAAAGTTTACCCTCTTGATGGAGCTTAAAGCACAAGTGATGCATAAAAATAATATCAAGATGACTCAAAAAGAGAGAGTAAAGGACATTTATCATTGCTGGGTGGTACATTTATTTTAAAGTTGAATATTATGACAACTGAAAATAAATACTGTACCCATTTCCAAATGATGCTGAAAAATCACTTCAGCTTTTACGTTGTTATAAAATCGATATACCAATCATTTCAGAGTAACACTGCACTCAATTTGGTACCAATGCCAACTATATTACTCATGTGAAATATATCAAAGTATACACTTTCACTTTGTGATCACTAACTTTCATTATTTAACAGAAGTATATCCAGAGCCAATGGATAGATACTGAAATGCAAAGTTTATTACATTCTAGAAGAAATAATGAAGCACTTTTACAGACTGCCCTGGTCCTCCACTGTAAAAGTGTCCTGAGAGCAGCAAAGTCAACCCTTGAAGAAAAAGAAGAGCTACATTTGGAATCTTCACTTGACATCTCAGAAGTTCTTGAACAAAATACTAAATGACAGATAATTTTTAAAGCACGTAAGTGCCTAATTCCCATCTCCCTGTGTGGTTCTTACCCTTTCTGTAAGTAACTTGCTCATAACAGTATGACTGGAATCCGATTCAAATTCTGAACACTCCAGCAGCTCATTAGCATTTGTAAAGAACACTAAGTTTATCAAAGAAGAGTTTTCACAGTTGAAAATGCAAAATATTACTGTTAATAAAGCAACACAGGTCTCTAATGAGTAACAACAGAAACACAGAATAAAAAGGAATCCCATCTACAGGATTCTCAAATACTAACAGAAGCGTCAGAAGAGACAAATCACAAAACATTTAGTAGTTCTTGCTTTTCAACATGTGGATTTCAAGGATGTTTATTGTATTCCATTGTAAAGTGGAAGAAACTTTCCTTCCTGTTCAGGAGAGCTTCTTGCTCAAACTGATTCATATGTTGAGTAGAACGTAGAGGAGGGAAGTATACAAGGTACCCAAAAAGTCAAGCTTTGAAAAACTGCCAATACAGCCATAAGAGCTTAAATAAAAAAACAGTAGTGAAAGTTTAGGATTAACAATATATTAATATGGATAAGAAGGCAATTAAGTGGATAACTGTGGAAAGAAGTATAAAAAAAAATGGAAAAAAAAATCTGGGAAGATGGAGAAGGAGGACAGACATTAAGCATGGCTTGCTCAGTCACTAATATGGCTCTGAAATTGTTCCTTGCATATGCCTTCCTAGATCTTCCTCCATACAACAGAATGAAAATCATTTAGAGTATTCCTCCATACAAGTTAGAGCTATGTCTCAGATCGAATGCTAATGCATGAGTAGTTACCACACAACCTCCAGAAGCAGCTTTGCAATTCCAGCAGAAAGACCTAAAGAGGACTATATATTGGTTTTGTAATGCCCATGCAGTCTCTTTCATTCTTAAGTGAGAAATAACGGTGCCAGACCCCTGCAACACAGCAAATTTTATCTGCATTCTTAGAAGCCTCTGGTATCAAAACAGCAAAACAGAAGAAAAATAAATTTCAAGGTCCAGTATAGACTTATTTATATGCTGTAGGATTTCCTCCCATAGAAGGAATAAATAAAATTCAGATAACAGTTAAATTTGCTTCAAGACCCATAATGCAGCAATTACACAATAGACTAGAATCCTAGAATCCTAAAGACGATGGCTGTGGAGAGGGGATGCTTCGGAGGTAGGCTTTGAACACAGCACAGAGCTTCCTGGCTTGGCCCATGCCATGAGAGTGTTAGTTAAGAGGTGCTTGCCGCAGGGCATGGCTCACATTAAAGTTGAAGAGAAAGGTATAAAGACAAACCAGGACAGAGGCAGGGTTGAAGAAAGGCTTAGAAAACCAGAGGCAGAAGGAGCTAGGAAAACCCCAGAGCTGCAAATCCCAGAAATGCACAAAGCAAAGAATCAGCGATTCATCCTTTTAAAGTGAACTACGAGAATAACTTCAAAACAGTCAACATAATTTGTGGTTAAACAGAAGCAAATTCTGGCAATGATGAGACAGATATATAGCAACACTCCTGGCTGGGTACTTCCTCTGCTGAATGTGTAGGTATCTGGCAAGAAAAGCTCAAGGTTTGGTGTCAAAAGTATCCGCGGAGTGTGCAAAATACTAGCTGCTAAAGAATCATAGGAATAATGTCAGCTACCCTCAAAACTCAAAGCGTATTTTTAAAGATAATTATCTTCTTGTTTTTTTGTTTTTCCTTTTAATAATTTACACTGATTTGAGAACTGTGAGCTGCAGTATGTAAAAACAGGAGCGGCATGAAGGTCTGCAGAAGTTACAGCTATTTGCTTGCTGTAGCTCTCACACAAGTTACTACTCTGTGCCTTAAGGCTGCAAATATGTATTTTTCTCCTCTTATCTAAACCTGAGAAATATACTGACATTCTTTTACTTTAGAATAAAAAGGTGAAAGTCTATTGCCTGAAGAACTATGCAGATAAGTCTTACCATCAAAATTCCTTTAGAAAAGGGGTTTTAAATGCCAGTCAGTCATCTTATCGCTTCAAACTGCAGCTTCAGTCCTATCAGGCAACTTGAAGAAAAGATGAAATTGCACCGCAGCACCCAAACTCCCCAACTCTTTGCTATTTACTTATTTTTAATAAATGTTCAGAACCACTCATTGCTAAGTTCCCTTCACTCATTCCACAAACAGCTTGGAACCTTTTACTATGGAAACAATTTTTATCTGACATCCATTGAAGTTCTTTTGTCTGTTTAACTGAACAAGGGGAATGAACTGCTTTTAATTAATTTTTCAGTGAGATGAAATACCAGTCAAGTAGCTACAGCATCCAGAATTCAAACTGACAATTGTCATCTTGAACACCACTTTTTAAAAGCCACTGATCTCTGTGAGAATTATAGTTTTTAGCCAATGATACCTACCCTTAGATTTATCATATAAAATTAAACACTTGCTTTTTTAGAGGTATGTTCTTTAAACATCTGTCTTTATATTCTATAAACATACATTTGTTCAGAGTAGGGATATATTAACAACAGGACAAAATGGAGCCCTGGTGGGTCTGTCACATCTCTGCAGTCAACTGAGTAGTAGTGAAGTCACTGGAATACAATAATCCCGATTTCTGGAAAAAAATTGCCCAAGGAAAATGTTGACAAGTTGTTCCAAGAGCTTACTACTTCTACAGAGCATTTGTATGCTCTTTTTGCTCTGTTTACAAGCAAAGACTTCATCTTACAGCAAAATCACATGCTGAGTATATCTTTAAGTAAGCGATACTGCTTCAGAAACCTAGTGGGGTAAAAACCTAAGCAGTGCAAAATCACGCATATATCAATGTGCAGCAGAACCTTAGAATCCTGCAGCCTCAGAATCTGTTCCTACTCTGCTAGAAAAATCTGTATGACCACGTTTTGCTTGGACCTGTGCCTCCTCCGCATGGTGGCTGTTCATCAAGGGGTCCTTCAGGGATCTTCTCAGGAGAACAATCCTGTGGCAGGGAGGACATCATGCTGCCTGGGTGCAGGAACAGCTCCCAGGAGTTGCAGACCAAGCAGCAGAGGCAGATACAACAGTACTGTGTTTTTTTCCCCCTATTAGCTACATTTACCGGAAGGGCAAAAGTAAGTTTGGATATATTCGGGGAATGCTTAGAGACTGGATGCAATAAACTGCACTTCAGGGAGCATCATCTACATATTTCCCAAAACAGGAGAGTTATTTTTGCAAGCAGGAAACAAGAGATCTTTCTTTCTACTAATTTTGTCATCCTTGTCCCCCGGGCCTAAAAGCCCATCTACAGTCCGATTTTAGCTTTATATTCCCCAGAAACATAATCTTTCTGAAACAGTGCCCTTTTCTGCCCTTCTTTTTAAATATACAAATCTCACTTAGTATAAAGAAAAGTGCCAATCTAATCAAAATATTTAAAAAGGGCTAAGACAGTAATTCGTTTAAACGGTCATAGTTTTTAATAAGTACTACTTATTGAAAAGCCCTACCTAAATACCTCAAGTAACCACAATTCAGTTTTCCCACCGGGAATGAACCACGGATTTTGTTTTGCATGTGCCAGGACGTTCAGCTCCCAGGATAACGGTGAGGAATAGAGCTCCAACTCTGTTCTGCAGACAAAGCAGACACCGTACTTAAGTTTTTGTCCCTAGGAGCTGAAATGATAAAAGTAGACAAGCTTTGTTAACAGTTTATGGAAATAACCTTTTAAGAGTTTGCATACTATACGATTACGTCCTAAAGCATTTTGATGCTGTTTCCTATAGTTGTAATCTTCTTCGTGCTACATATCGTCGTCTTCTCATCTATTAACAGTCTTCCAGTCCTGCAGCCTTTTTGTGCTGGCACACTAAGTACTTCGGCTTTGGAAGGGCATTTTGCTCAAATGAGAACAAACAGCTTTTGTTAATAGGAGTGATACCGTTAAGTCTTCTAGTGCCATGATCTGCAGACAGCAGGCATCAAGAACACATTTCTGACCCCAGGCAAAGCAACAGAGATGAACTGAGAGAAGAACTTGGAGGTTTATTTCTTAATTACAATGAGCTGCCTGCAAATTCAGGGCATGACAGTCTTGAATTGATCCATCCATTCCCAGTGTTGGAAATGAATATTTAAGTGGTTTCTGAGTATCAGTTTAGAGTATGTATAGGCCGGAGTGTGCCACAAACACTATTTGAAAAATTCTTCATTTCCACTTCTAGTTTATTTCCAACTTTACCACTTACAGGATTGCCAGTATTATATTTTTTTTCTGAGGACTACTGTTATCTAGTCTTGAATTCGTGCTGCAAATAACATAGCAGAAAGTAGCTAACAGATCCGCACTCCTCCGTCACACTCTCTCGTACTCTACATATGAAATCTGTGGAGCAGGTCATACTTCATTCAAAACAAACAGAACTCCTGCAGATACCAAGATCTGTTTTTTCCCTCAGAAATCAGAGCAATCTCAGCTGAAGATGGATAAAGTATCCACCGTGCCCTTGTAGCTTTCCCTCTAGCAGAACACAACCACCAAAAAGAGACTCAGGAAACCTAAAGCAGAAAACCTGAACCAGAACATGCAGGTGAGCCATTAGCACAAGGCAACTGCTCTCCTTAATTGTGGAAAACTGGAAATACTGTTCTACCCATGTAGAAGACGTGAAGTTATTAAAAGACCTTTTACAAAATATTTGTGCATGTGTACATGTGCTCTAGTGATGTTCCAGTAAAGAAAAGAAAACACTTCCACTTTTCCATTTGTGCTTGAGTCTCTCAGAGCATTTCCCAGAACTAGAAAAGTTGTTTTAAACCACAAGATTTTGAGATATTGAAATGCAAATGCAGAGTCCAAGACAGACGGATATCACCTAAAGAAGAGAACAAAGATGAGCACAAATCCAAAGCGAAGCAATTCACAGTTGATTTATCGATGGATATCACCGTTCAGCCCTAGCTCCACAAAAGCTGACAAGTCTGTGATGTCACTGACACTGTTGCCATGAATCTTCCCATGGGCCTTCACATCAACAGAAAATACACAAAAAGTTAATTACAGAAAATCACACTGTAATCTAACATAAGCTCAGAACTAGTGGAAGAGCACGTGCATGTCACTGCAAACAAGCAGATCGGCATTTAAGTCCATCAGTCAAGGCCAATGCGGAACTGCTCACAGCTGCCAACAGCACTTTTCCATTGAGTGCCATCGGGAACCAGCAGCACAGAGCTGCCTGCTGCCAATGGCCTGAAACACAGCAGCCAGAGCTTCCTCCTGCCGCAGAGCCACAGAGGTGTTCCCCAGCTCTACCCCACCCCTTCCCTTTGTGTTGCACCTTTTTCAGTTCACTTTCAGCTTCTGTTTTGCACAGGGCTGTAGTTGCAGCAGTTTTTCTCTTGGAGTATTAGCAATTTGTAGTTAATTTTTTTGAGGTACGTAGTGTCCCCTAAGCATTCGGTTCTTATTTAAAAGGCTTGTAGAGAGTTACCATCAGGCAGAAATTGTGGGCATACAGTACAAACTCAAAAAAATAAAATCTAGAGAATTTATAGTTCAGTTTTATTCAGGACAAAAGACAACTCCTAGGAGTATCCAGGTGCCATACCTGTGCCCCTTCATACAGAACATTAGGACCCCAGTAGCTTTATTTGGCACCAGCCAGGTCCTTAACATTCTCTTAATGCAGTACTTTTAACTGATATGGTGCTTATGCTTGCAGAATGTTTTGATGCATTTACATTACATTTGTGATTTAATCTACAGCTCTACTCGTATCCCTTAGGTGTGCGGTAATCCCTGCTGTTAAAAAGGCAAAGCAAAACAAAAAAGCTGAACACACGTTATTTAAGCAATCTATTTTAAACAGATGTCAGAGACATATTTTATTATTCCTAAATTAGGCCATTGATCAGCAAGATGATGAGCAAAGAAAAAGATCTGCTAACCTAAAATGTGTTATTTACACCACACTTCCAATCAATAAGGTAAAAACATTAGTAAAATATGAAGTTGTGGTTTGGATTTATTGCTGCTTCCCATGTTCTGATGTGGGGTCCACTATCATTCTGCAGTAGAACTGTTCATAGTTCATGACACTAAGCCTTTATCACTGTAACAGATCATTACGGATGCAGAAATGGTTGCTGTATGATCTGAATTAACAAGGTTCAGAATTTTAAGCTCTAATAAAGGTGCCAGGTTTCTCTGGCTGGCTGACACAGCTGTATTGCTGGTCATTACTCCAGATACCAGTTCATCCTCTATTCAGACAGCAATTATTATGATGAAATAAAAGCTTGCAAGCACTTATTCACAGGTTTGGGGTTGTTTTTTTTTGTTTTGTTATTGTTTTGTTTTGGGAGTTTTTTTTGTGTGGTTTTTTTGGAGGGTTGGTTAGTTGGTTTTTAAGACTAGATCTGCAACAGAAACATTTAATGTCCTTTACTTATCCACAAAAAAAGCACATGTGGAGGAGTGGGCAGCACACATTTCTTTTGCATGATTCCTGCTTTTGACCTCGAGTAATTTCTTTTGAACATGAGAACATAACTTGTCTCCATCTGATAACAATAAAGACAGTGCATTTAGCATCCAGTGTGATGATGTTCACTGAAATGTCAACTGTTACTCGTTAAGAATGGGACTGGAATGACTAATGCTTCAAGGCCCCCATTTGTACTGCCTTGATGATTTATAGCACTGTAGTAATAACTAATGATAAAACACAGCACAGTCATATGGCTGTGAAAAGTTCTGGGCAAAGCACGTTTTAAAATTAGCAACAGAGGCATCTACCTAGTGCTAATATTCACCATCTAAAATTCTAAAATAAAATCACTTCTTGTTTTTTATCATTTTGATCACTTTCATTGATGTGTGCTTATGGCCTAAGTTTAGTGTATTAGCACATGCACACAAGACTAGCAACAGCACTGAATACATTGGGCGTTTCTAGGTACAGCTGTATGGCTGAGAGCACAACGGGTGACGGTCTATGTGTAACAGGGCTCCATTCACCAACCACTCAAACTCAAGAAATTCAGTGTTTAAGCCTCATTTTGAGAGCACGTAAGCTTTCTGTATCTTATTTCTGCAACACCCTCAGTCCCAGCTGCTGAATCTAGTCATCACATTCTTGTTTTGCTCAAGAGAAAATAGAAGCAGATTCAGTTCAACCCAGAAACTTCAAAGCCAAGAACAGACAAAGCTTTAGTGCCACTGAGGGGTGAACTTTCCAGCAAGAAACAGCAGCACCCCACTGATATGCCGTCTCTGTGCACAAGGCAGACGTACCCAAACGTCCTTGGCTGAAGAAGAAAAGGAAAAGGAGCTTAAGCCAGGCAAGTAAATAAGGACTACTCAGGACCAAAAAGAATGCTGCATTTTCTTGTGCACCAGAATGCTCCTCACAAAATTTACCTGCCATCTTTTTCACCCAGGGACTTTTTAAGGAGATTAAATTGTATGCCTCATTTCACTATTATTCAAGAAAATGCTTTAGATTTTCTATTCAAATGTAACACCAATAGTTAAGTTACAAAATGTGTTCTAGGATGCATTTCCCCAACATTTTAGAACTCATCTCAGCTTTTAAAACACCTTGAAATTATTTCCAGCACACAAGTTACAATAAAGGAGTTAGCATTTTTAATCCTTTGGATGGTATTTTTTCCTGACATTTAATTAACCCTGTATCATTGATATTAATATTTCAATTTCCACTAAAGTTACCTTTCAGCTGCTTTTTTTCGTGCTCAAATACGTTTTTAAATTTATTGAAGGTACATTAAGGTAAAACCAATGGCATTTAATGCAGTGAATTAACAGAACAGGTAACACCTACAAGCAATTTAAAAAGCAGAGAAGCATCTAAATTACATCTTCTGACAAGTATAAATACTGGTGGCATTACTGTGCTACAGAATGTTAACTACAGCTATAATTTATACACAAAGGGTTCCACACTATATTATACCAAAATTTAAGTTGGAGAAGAGCTTTCAAGCAGAGACCACTTAAATGCCAACAAATAAAAAATATACAGCTTTTCCAAACTTAGACAGTGATGGCAGAGCTTACCTTCATCTATGAGATCCAACTTTCTATGCCTACCAATGAAAGCGCAACATTTGTTTTAAATAACTGATAAAGTTATGTAGTATAGAAATGTTTATTTATTATATTCTCTCTCATCGTAAAATGCAATGGGAGATTCCCAGGAACAGACTTATCCACAGTCCATCAGAACATAACCAAAGACCTTAAAAAGCCTCTCCGTTTTACTTACTTAGACAGCATGAAAACCTTATTTTCCTTCCAATGGAAGTACCATTTAACATAATTTCCCTGTTATTTTATTCATGGAGACCCATTTACACTTTGTACATTTATGTCTCTTTCTTAGCTAATTGCTTGACTCATGAAAAGCAGAATGATGGTGTGATGTAACAGGCTTGACACTCAGTTGGAAGAAGGCAGACAACTCCATTGGAGATGCTGGAACACGCTGCAATGGTACAATGGAATAACCACACAAATGCTTGGCCAAGTATCACTGCGCTGCACCTTTGGCCAAATAACATGAAGTAGTAGGTAATTAGGGGAGGCCAGGTCTTCCTTTGATTTATTTAGTCTCCAGAGGGATTTCCATTTGGTCGATTACAAACTAGCATCACATGGGACACAAACAGCACTGGTAATGGATGTCATGCCTGATAATCTGTTCCATCATTTCAATAACCATGTGCCGTAAATCAGCATCTATAAGGGAGCAATAGCATTGATTTAAGGCGTGCTCATCTAGGATTTTAAGTAACCTTACACAATAAAAACTTCATTTATTTTTTTTAATGTGATACTTCATTCTTAAATCCAAGGCTTTGCAAGTCCTACCCTCAACACAACTTCCCAAGCACAGCAAATATTCCCACTTTCAGACAACAAGATTTTTTTTTCCCCATCTCATCAGAAAGGGCTGCATTTAAACACTGGAATCAACACAAAGGCCTCAAATTCACTACTTTGTCATTGTGATATTTACTGGCAACCTCCGCACGGCTTTTACATGTACAGGTTGTAACAGGAAGAGCAGAGAGCTCCTCACATGAATGCCAGCAGCTGGAAGGTTTGTAGACTGGGATCACAACTGCTTCAGCCCAGGGGGAGCTACGTAACAGTTACGGCACTGAGAGGGATTACCACTCAACAGCAGCAAAGCCAACAGAGTGACTGCTATATGCAACACTGCTTACCCTGATCTTTCCTAAACTACAGTCTGATTTTACACTATTTGCACTAGTTTCAAAGGCAGAAAACCTTGCAATTCGAATTAGTGAGATTGGGATTCAGCTTTCAGCAGGAATGCAACACTACATTCAGGCTGGTTTGGTTTCATGGAAAGCTTTGTTTTCGCTACTTATCCTCCATGTCAAGGACAACATGGCAACTGAAAAACAACATAAAAATACACAAAAGACTCCTAATGATTCAGTTGCTGAACAGAAATAAACAGTATCTAAGTCTTCTACAATTGTATGCAGTTCTTCATGGAAGCTCAGAAGTATTTGCTCAAAGACAGCAGTTGGTTTCCAGGCCTCATGCAGCTCCACCAGCTCACCACACGTGGCCCCACACATTCAGGGTGATAGCAGCTCATACACACACAGCTAGAGGCAGGAAATTCATGTGGTACTTCTATCACAAAACAAGGCTGAGAGTGTGAGCCGGGCAAGTGGAATATTTTCATCACTGAACTATGCAGTTTGGTACCGATAAAAACTATCTGGAAATTTTGACAGAATTTGTGGTTTTGGTGGTTTTTTTTTCTCGTTCTTAGGGTTGTTTTTTTTTTCTTCATATAAAAGCAATACTTCCACTTAAGAAACCGGATAAGAAAAGTTATAAAGTTGTACCAGGAAGTGTTTAGTTTTCTATTTTATATCAATACTAGATGTAGCGTTTCTCAGTCCCAGTGTTTCTGTTCTTAATTTGCTCATGAAATAAACTTCAAGTAATTCCTGGTTTGGTTCTGTTCCCAGTTCCAGCATGAAGAACTGGCATTGGACATAGGATGCCAGATCCTCCTGCCTCTCTGTAATGTCTTTGACCATAGACCATACTTGCATTCCACTGAAAAGACACCAGTAATAAACAAAAAAAGCACAGAAAGAGGAGGAGGAAGAAAAGAGAGCAAGAAGTGAAAACAACATTTTCTCTTAGTTTCACCATATGCATAGCAATTATTTCTCTGACCTACAGTCCAGTGCATAAGCCTTACTTGCCAACAACAGCTACCAAAGCTAAAAACAACCTATAGCTTCTATGGTCAGCATTAAAACAAACAAGCAAACAAACAAGTAAAAGTTGCCAAAGAAAAAAAATAAAAATAATAATTATTAATATATCAGTAAGGTCAGAGCTATCACCTAAATGAAGCCTTCAAATAGCAGTACAGTAGTTTATTGTAATCTCTTGCCTACTTTACAGTTTTGCATTAGGGAATGGTACCATCAACATATAAAACTTCTCCCGGTGTGTAGCTGGCTCTTCAGAAAGCTTAGTAAGAAGTGCTCAGAGCAGTTCAATACAGCTCATACATGCTTTGTGATTTCAAAATTCAATTTTCTAACTCATAATCAACCACAAAAATATGACAAACTGAATACAAGTGACATTAAAAGGCCATTTCTTCTCACTATTGACTACTTATCGTCTGACAAGTTGGTCTGTTGAAATTAAAACAATTGGTATATTTTATGGTGATTGTTAAAGCTGCTGACCATAAGTAAAATGATTGTGCTTTATAGACTTTTAAATCGCTTAATCTAAGCAGCCAATTCCATCTAACAGTTCCAAAGAAAGACAGTGTAACTTTAAATAAAGTGTGTTAACGAAACGCTAAAAGGTTGCACAATTGAATTATAGTTGAGTTATGCCCACATTAACTCTTCTCTCCAGTATGTCTGCTGAGATAAGAATCTGCTTTAGTTACACAAGAAAATTGCACAGCATGTCACAGAAATGATGTCTGCATTTATAAAAGCTCAGATGAAAGACATCTTATCCTTTTCCTCCTGTTCCCTGCTCAAACCATTAATTAGGTAACACATCAGGACCAAGTCCTCCGCTGAACCGCTTGGTATGACTGCACTGTGGAAACACGCCTATTTACACCTCTCCGTTAATGCCCTATGTAAATAGCACCACCAAACCATTAATTCTCAAACCAGCACTGCGAGGCTCAAACAACGGGCAGCGGTAATGCTCCCACTCTCATCTTTTTGTGCTGCATTCTTCTTTGTTAATAACCAAAATAGGTGCTTATTACTGAAATTTACACTGTTTATGCTTTACAGACATCTAGTCCGTGGTGACTCCGATTTATTGAAATACATGAAGTTTATGGAAATCGCAGTCCAGCTAATAGGTTGATAAAACGCCAAACGTTGTAATGCTGTAATTACATTGTAATAGAGGTTTAGCTATCACATCCTTGCAAACATGCATGAAAGTGCACCACACAGATAAGGAACCTTTCGTGAACACCGCATTAGTTGAACAAATGCTAGAGGCATCGTTTGCAATAATACATTGAATAAATTCAACAGATTTGCAGTATCCCAGAGAGCTTCCCTGTATTAACCTAAAAACTTCAATAACAACAAAAATTCTATTCTGTGACAGTAAAAAAGTCATCTTTGTCAAGAAAAGCAGCTAGCCTGTATGTTGTAAAATCCATCTTGTCCTCAGTGAGGTAAGACCCAGGTCTGCTATCACTTGACTAAGGGGTTTTTTTTGTTTTTTTTTGTTTTTTTTTCCTGCAAGTAGTTGGCCACTTGCTTTAAAATGAGATGAATGAAGGAGAAACAATGCCAGGCTGGTCATGGGCAGGACCAAAGCTGCAAAGAAAACAACTGTAGTTGGAACTGCATGGATTTCAGTTTGCTGGACTTCAGGAGCATTGGAAACAGACAAGATGATACAGAGCTCTGCAGGAGAGCTAACAAGATTCTGAATAAACTGGGAGGTCTGTGAAAGAGGCTGGAGAATAAAGTGAGGAAAATGAAAGAATGAAAGGTCATAGGTGCACCTGTAGCACAGAACGTGATGGATATCTAGTCGTTACGGTTTATAAGAATATCAAGTTCTATGAAAGAACTAGAGCTGTAAACATGGTTCTCACACAGAAGCGATCAGAATTTCATGAAGATAAAATACACTGAAGAAAACAAATGGGAATGGATTAAGAGCTATGCATGAGTAGGAGTAAGAGGAATCTGAAAAGGAAGAGGAAGAACTATTTGGTGAGTAGGGTAAAGAACCTAGACAGAAAAATTAGCAGCAATTGGGAGCCAGAAAGAATTTGGTGAAAACCTGTAACTTGAGTTATGAGAAAAGTAATTTATTTGCTTATGTTTTGAAAAAAAGTATCTATGCTGCTTCGTATAAGCACCACAAGTTCCATGGACCTCTTTCCTACTCATCAGAAGAGGAGCAAGAAAGCCTCATTCCTCCAGTGTGCAGGGTTGCCACTCACTGGATCAGAGCCAGCCATGCCTGAAAGCCCCAACATGGTCCCCTCTCCACTCCTGGCTGCACTTCTAGCCTGTTCTTCCACACTTGGAACAGTTCCCTCAGGATCAGAGCTCTGGTAGGAGGAAGCATGGGGGGACAGCCATCCATCTCCTGGGCTGGGATCACACAGCTGTTCACCACCCCGTTACCCATGGAAATGAGCAGAACGTGAAAAGGTTTGGAGTTCTTCCCTTACATAAATACTTGAGTTTACAGTAATTAACACCCCGGTTTATCAGGGGAAAAACTGATGTAAAGGTAGTATTTAATTGTAGCACGCCTAAGAGGAGGACCCAAGTTACTGATACTCTACTCAAAGCAAAACCAATACAGTCACTCTCATGTATGATATATGAGAACCTTTATTGCTAAACTGTTCTGCTTTGAGTGCTTGCAGTTACTGGGACCCAGCTCAGAAGTCTTTGGTAGATAAGGCAAACACCACACGCACACTGCTGTCAGCAGTACACTAAGGACGGAGCAAGTTCTAAGAAACTCCTTTTTCAGATGTTTGTTTAAAAGTTACTTTTACACAACCCCCCTCCTCTGCAACTTGCACCTCCTCTGGTTTGTGCAGCCCATGAACCAAAACCTTGCTCCAACCAGGTATCACTTGGAGTGCAAACTGATGCAGGAGTGACTGCATGGAAACACCCCCGAGAAGAGCATCCCAAATTGCTCCCCTGCCTAGAGTCCTGAAACCAAGCTACAGCAGGGACTATTTGCACTACAGCAGGGACTATTTGCACTACAGCATTCTCTTACCACCCGTTTTAGGTTTAAAAGCTAGCTTTCAATCATGGAAATATGAATTTTCAAAAACTTGTCAAACTGTTGTCAATTCTTGCAGTCTGACGTCCACCCAGACAAACAGATGGACAGAGCAGACATGCTCCCCACGCAAGCTGGGAACACAGACACCACAGCAGAACATCACACCTAAAGCCCCACATGCCTTTGCTACAAAGGAAGAGTTTGTGGACTCTTCACCATCCCTGGCAAACATCTGTCTGCACCCAGGGAAACAAAAGAACCAAAAGACCAAATGCACCATCAGCCTGCAGGCAAACCAGAACAGGAATCTACACTGGAACAAGCAGCACTATCCATTTAAAAAGCTCTGAACTGGACGAGTCAGTAATTGCTCATTAAGGCTACAGAAAACAACAACTGCTGAGTGAAGGCTTCCAAAACAGCAAGCCAGTACCAAGCTCCATTCAAAACAGTCATTTTGATTTCAGTATTCTTTCAGAGGACACTTAACTACAAGTGATGTTCTTCCTCCAACCTTACACTAATTACATTCCGATACTCAGAAATGGGGAGAATTTTGTACTGTAAAGTAGAAAATAGTACAACAGCCTCACACAGTAGCTTCAGTCAAAGAGATTAATACCAAATAATACATCTAATTAACGCCAAACAGTTCACTGCAACAGAAGCAGAAACAAAGAAGGAACACTTGTTTTCAATAATACAAGCAGTGAGCTGAAGTTCAGATTTGTAGAAGAGAAAATGTACTAAAAAACAAATAATTACCTTAAGTGTATTTTAATCAGTTTTCAGAGTATAAATATTTTGTTAAAGCAGTGAATAAAAGCATGAGAGAAATGGACGTGTTTGCCTAGTAACAACTGGTGCACCGAACATTAAGCTTTTGAGCAGGTGAGTTTTTGAGTATCCTTGATACTTTACTGGAATAATTTTTTAGAAAAGAGAGGTTCTCACGTGAAAAAAAACAAAGAAAACAAACAAACACATACTCAGTTTTATATGTATAGGTGGAAAGATAGATTTATATATTTTTCTGAGTCATAAAAGCTAATCATAGCAGATCTTGTTCTTCAGACCTCTGCACATTTTCACAGGCTCTACTGCACATTTTCAGCTTGCTTTGGCCCTAAATATTCTGTGTGAGGACCTCGGACACAGGAGCACACTGTAACGCGCCAACCCCGCACCATGTGGCCGCTGCAGCTCAACTCCCCCTGCCTGCATGCTTTGTGCAGCTGCACGGTGTTGAACACTCGGTCTTTCTAAACCTGTGAAAATGCGATCAGCAAACAGCAAACTCTGGAGGAGCAGGCAGCAGACAGCAAGGCAGAAGCTCTCCCAGTTCAGACACAGGTCATCGCTTTTCTCAGTCAGTCTCCAGAGCTCAAGCCTTGGTGTGGAACTGCGGGGACTAAGGCTGGCACCAAGCAGGGGCACGCTGTGCTCCCAGTCTGCAAAATGGGAACAGAAAGTACCACTGCCCTAATGAGATGACCGCTTTTCCATAATCAAAGCCCTAAGCAAACTCTTGGTAAGTGATGTTACTCCTTTTGTGTTTTTCATGATGTCTTTTTCCAGTGATGACCATTGAAAAGTTGAATTCACAGCACGCAGACCTGCGAGCAGCACTGTGCCAGCATCAATGCCCACAGCCTCACATGCTGATGGGGAGGTACATGTACTCCTCTAAGCCAGGCAATGCTGCACACGCGGCACCGGACACACATATGGGCAGCAGAGGCCTTTCTGCAGCTCCAAAAACTGTCACTTCGAATCACAGTGCCCCATCGAACAAGCAGTAATACATTTCCTTTGCAGCATCCTTGCTCACATGATGCTGCCTCTACAGAACTCCGAGCACATTTCAATGGCTTTTTTTCCTATATATAAGCCATCAATACAATGCTTTCATTTACTTCCACACCCGACTGCTCAAAGCTGTAAGAGTCATTCGCATTCACACCCTTAAGGATTGTTTTTACTAAGAATTTTCTACTTTTCATTTATACGTCGTTCACAAGTTCTAAAACTTGGCAAATGGTACACACGTTTCTCTTTAAAAGTAAAGAGATTCGTATTTTGGTCAGTCAGCTGCAGTTACCCTCCTCTGATATAGGGCCGGGCAGCCCCGAGCAAGCCCGAGGGAACGCGGTACCCACACAACTTCTGCTCGTTCGGCGCTCTTGCAAACAAAAGGTGACACCCACAGAGACGCCTATGTCCCTGAGCTGCTAAAAGCCGTGAGTCCTTGAAATAAGTTGGATCGTAAACACCACCGCGTTTTATACCACTGACACGCACGTAGGGAAGCGCAGAGATTAATTTAATAAAGACGCTGCCTTCCATCTGCGGAGAAGCACGGTAGGCTCAGCCCGCAGCTCTGCGAGTCACACGCAGCGCAGATCGGGGAGCCGCTCCGGGCCGGGTCTCACCGCAGCTCCTGCCCACCTCGGCGTTCCGCTCCTCCCGCGCGACCGGCGCCGCGCCCCGGGCACCCGCAGCACAGCAGCGGGGCACCACCAGCGCCCGGAGCCGGCAGCGGCGGGGCTGCGCTCATCACCGCGGCGGCATCGCCGAGATGGGCGTCCGCACCCCCGGCGAGCTGCGCCCGCGAGGGGACCCGCGGAGACAGTTCACGTGCGGACTGAAACGGCAGCCCGGGGGTCGGGAAGAGGAGGGGGCACGAGTTACAACATTCGCACTGAACCCCGCGGTGTCGCAGCTCCGCACCCGTCAGGCAGACACCCCGCAGGCGTGCGTGGGGCAGGGACCCGCGGAGCGCGGCCACGGAGGTGCCGCGGCGGGGCGGTGGGCAAATAAACACCTGGGAGCGGCGGCGGCGGCAGCGCGATGCGAGGACCGCGCACACGCCCAAACCGCACGCTCAGGCGCCGCGGGGCCGAGTCCGCACGCCGCGGGCAGTCCGCACCGCCCTCCCCGGGCACCGCGGCTCCCCGCGCCCCGCCCTCCCGCCGCCGCGCCCCGCGGACCGCCGCGCTCTCCCTCGGCCGCTGCAGCACCACCGCGGGCGGACAGCGACGCGCGGGGAAGCGGAGCCCGGCGGCGAGGGACCCACCGCGCACCGACCCGCCCCGCACGGAGCCGGCCGCACAACTCCGAGGCGCCCGCTCCCCTCCGCTCCGGCCGCCCCCGCCGCGAGGCGAAGTTCGGGAGCCCGCGGCGCCGGCAAACTTACCGCGCTGCGCGGCCACCGGCTGAACTTTCAGCAGCGCCCCGGCTCGGCAGCTCCCATCGCCTCTAGGCTCGGCGCCCGCCTCCCGCTCCCCGGCGGCTGCGGCGCGGGCGGGTATAAATCCACATCGCCGGCGCCTCGCGGCTCCCTCCGCCCCGCCGAGGGGCAGCGCCGAGGCGCCCCGCGCTGACGGTGCCGGGGGAAAGGAAGCGGGGTCGGGCTGGACGCAGCCGCGCTGCCGCTCCTCTCCGGCGGCTGTAGTGGCAGCGGCGCCGCGCGCTCTCTCGCTCGCTCTCAGGGTGGGTTTTTTTCCTCTCTCTTTTTTTTTTTCCTCCCCTTTTCGGCTCCTTCGCCGTTAATGAGCATGCCCGGGAGATGTGCGCAGGCGCGCTGCCGGCCGCCGCGCCTCGAGCCGCCTCGCGCCGGGCGCCGCCGCGGGCTGTGAGGGAGCGCCGAGCCGGGTCCGCGCCCGCAGCGCCCGGCCGGGGGCGTGGGGCGGCGGCCGCGAGAAAGCTCGATGCCCCGGTCCCGCGGGGTGGGAGGGGGAACGCCCGGTGCTCCTCCGCCTCAGGGAGCAGCGCGGACCGCCTCCCTCCCTCCCGCACGGCTAGCGGTTTACCTTGCCGAGGAAGCAGCGGTGCCGCGGCTTCGGGAGAGAGACGGAGGGGCCGCGGATGGAGGCGGTGCCGCAAACGGGGCTCAAGCGCTGCCTCCCGCAGCAGCGCCGGGGCTCGGCGCGGGGAACTTCATGGTGACGGCTCCGCGTTGTCACCGCGAGTGCACGGTGCAGCTCCGGGAGGACACGCACAAAGGCACAGAGGCGGCTACAACCGCCTTTTTTTTTTTTTTTAGTGGGTTAAATCTGCACCTGCAGTTTCTTGAGAAGAAGCCGAAGAACGAGGAAGCTGAACGCTCTGCTCTCTTTCATCCCCGTGCCTGTCTACTCACTCTGCGGCCGCAGCTCCCTGTAAAGCACCGCATTCATTGCGCTGCTGAGCATCCGTTATTTCCTTACACCTGGCTCACACACAACTTGAAGTCCAGTTCCTCTTTCTGGTCTGCTCCTGGGTTACATTTCATTGAGGAAGTCAGCTTATTTTTTCCCCCCAAATAAACACATACAGCCACATCTACACACACCCCAACAACAACAAAAAAAATTACAGTCCAAATGCAAAACTTCCTGAAGGTTACTTAAACTGATTTTCAAGTAAAAAAAAAGAAAAAAAACACTATACAGTATTAGATATTGCAGTGCATACCTGAAGACTAATATAGGCAAGGCAAGCTGTGGTTCTCACACAGAGCTACCGTGCACATCCCTGCCATTTTTATCTGTTGCTCTTAGACACAGCCCTGCTCTGAGCTTGTCCTGTCAAAAGCAAAATCCAGGTGCCCATGGAAAACCTTAACGAGGCTAAGAAAGCCCTAAAGGTAAAACACCTACACATAGGTTTTTCATGTTCAGAATGACTTTTCTACTAATGAGATTAGGTTCCAGGGTGCACTGCACAGCACACAAAGGTGATGATGAAACCGGCTTAAAACACAGCCCCCTTTTCAGAGCATTTATATTGGCATCCTCATAAATACAAAGTGGTGGAGATGCATGTTTGCAAGCTGCAACTGGATCCTGAAATATCTCGTGAGGTCACAGTAGTTCCAAAGACAGCCTCCTTGAAAAACAAAGGATGGGAAAGATGAAAAGAAGTACGCGGAACAAGAAAGATAGTAAACAGTCTTTATTAACAATGCTGTTTACATGAATAACAAGGTTAAGCACCAACTTTGCACCTTTCTTTCTAGAACGTACACTCTTTTATTCTACAAATTCCTAATGCTGCAAATACAAACCATTTAAGACAGAGGAGTTGGTCTAGTCCTTCAGAATGAAGTCTCCTTTGAAGGAAATCTTGGGAATTTAGATCTGCCACTCCCCAGAGAAAGGGCAGCTGTAAAGTTCCTGAGGTAAAAAGAATGAACTTCCTCAAGGACTTTATATCTTCCTTCTACTGAAAGCATCATGTGCAGCAGAAAGGAAGTTTTGAACAACTGGCTACAGATCACTTCCTTAGAAAGGCCAGAAGCATCAAACCAAACTCACTTCTAATGAATCTTGCAGCCACTAAACAGACATCGCTACCAACTTCTGAAAACCCAAAAAAAAAAAAAAAACACCCGAGCATTTCAACTCAGAACAGTCATCTGTCAGAAGCTGGTCTCAGATGTCTGTGGCTTAGTCCCAGTAGGTGGAATAATTTTCCAGCAATATAGAAGAGTCATGAACTACCCTGAGTTAGAGGGAGGAGTACATTTTCCTTTCTGGGAGATGCGGTTGTTTTGGCTTCTTCTCTCTTTGGGTAGACTTTAACATTTGCTTTTCATTAACATAAAAACGGCGTAAGCTGAACACAGAAATAGTTCAAAACCAAGAAGTGTAGCATGAAACAGATCCGTGAGTTACAGAAACAAAGCAAGACAGCTGGGCAGTCTAGGAATTGATTTTTTAGATACTATCACATTCAGCTAAATACTGTTCTTCTATTAATAGACATAAATATCACAAATTACTATTAATGCTTCTCCTGCTATGCTTTGAAATTGCCTGTTGTATTTGTTAACATATGATGGCCATAAAAGGACCGTGGTTTCATTGAGGGAAGACAAATAGATAAGCAGTGGACTTGGATATTTAGCTCTACCTTTGTCTACTTAACTACTAGAGATGAATGAGCCAAATCTGATAGTCGCAACAGAGAAAATTGTTGCCAGATAAAGTGGAATATCTGGTAATTTCAGATACCCATGGGATGCTACTGAAGGTAAGTCACATACATACTCCAACAGAACTAAGAAGAGATTCTAAAGATAGGATACACTGGATGATTAGAGCATTTCTTTTGGAGGAATTACCCCTGAAAAAGGAACAGACATTGATATAGATTTTCCAAGAATCAGAACAAATATATTTATAACTGCCAACAAAGAGCCCTTAAGCACACCACACCTAAAAGTACATCTCAGAAGTGCCTCAAGCAAAAAAAAAATATATATATATATAAATATACATAAATCTGACCCCTAGATTTCTCAACCAAGTATGCTGAAAGTGATAGATTTAAAAAAGAAAAAGAAAAAAAAGGCTGGATGTACTGATGGCAAGTGGAACTTCCCTGAGTGAAAATGATTGCAAGTTTATATGGTGTTGCAGCTTCCTGCAGTGAAAGAGTGGTAAAGTATAGCATCTCTAGTGAGCAGCTGCAATATTCAACGCTGTGCTAGCACAGAACACTGTCTTGACATCTTCTGGCTAGTTCTAGTTCAGAAGAGCCACTTGGGTGATTCATTGTCCTTTCCTTTACTGGTAACAGAGCTATGCTGAAGCATTGGTTTTAAAGCATCTTTGTGCCTCCTGTGGGAGCAGAGATTGTTGACTGCATTGCAACAATTTCTGGTAGGACCTGAGACACAGCTGCTGGTCCCTCTGCTGAGTAGGATCTTTTCAACCTGTTTGGAGTAGGATGTCATCACCCTTAGAGTTCAGTCACACCACACTTCTGAGGATAGTGTTGAAATGCTCTCTTTTTGCTTCTTACTCTTTCAATCAGATGAAATCTTCAAACACTGTGAACTTCTGGAGAATTTTCCTAGCTTATATGACTGCATACTGGACAACTCCAAGAAAGTGTAAAATACTTCTCCATATAATTTAAATGTTTGCTTGGTGTGCCACTCGTAACAATCACTCCTTATCCAGCCAGCATGTTTCAAAAACCAGAGGTGTAAAATCAGCCAGATCCCTGTGCTTACTATGCTATATAACAGAGTTTGTTTGAAATACAAGGATTGATTTGTTTTGGTCTTTGCCAAGAAAACTACTTAGAAAAGAAGATGAAATATTTACACTAAGCCCTTTAATACTGGTAGAAAGTTACCCGAATATAAAGGGCATTGAGACCTGCTGTAATGTTACAGAAAAGTCTGAGTAGTATAAACCCTGCCTTTTATATGTAGCAAGCAAAAATAAATAAGTCTAAATACTAATTTGAGACAGACTCTGAAAGGACATTTTCAGAAATTCTTCTCTGTGTACATTAACATGAGATCCCAAGCATGCACCAAAAGCTTAAGTTATTTAAAAAATACCTAGTTATTTACATTTGAAACTAATGGCATTGATTCATCTTTTACAGTAGCACACAATGGTTTTAGAACATTGGCACTGTTTGAAATGATGCCTGACATCTGTAAGATGTAGGTATTATGAGATGGGGGGGATGAAAAACACGATCAAAACAATTCTCACTGCACCTGATGCTCATTCACTTTGTGTAATGGTCTATGCCTTGTCAAACGGAAACGTAAGGGAGAATCAGGATCACTTTTTTACTTATGAATACATTATGTTTATATATTTTTATAGCTGTTTTTCTATTGAACAGGAATTGATAAATTGCACTAAAGAGAGAGACACACACAACTTTGCCCTTTATCTTGGAGTAGTCAGATTTGTGCAAGATTAACAAAGAGAACAGCAATATAGGAAACACTATTCAAAGTTTACTTTCTGGACCAAAACAAGACTTCAGAAAGTAGGGGAAGTTACTCTGCTCTTCCCCTTGCACTGAAAAGAAAGGAATTTCTTAAGCTAGTCTAAATATACACAGAGATAACCATATACAAGTTGCACGCCAGTATTATCATCAGCTCCAGGCAAGAAAAATTTTGGCCCTAGACTTTCTGCCAGAAACAGTCCATCATGTAGAACTGAGAGAGATAAGAGCAATTTTGATGGTATATCATTGTTCAGAAACTGTACCCCAAGAAAATGACTAAAGAGGAGTTGATATTTTGAATAAGAAATGTAAACCAGTGTATTTCAAAAGCCATCTTGGTGACAAGTGTACCAGAAATAAATTTGTTTACAAAACATTTTCTACCACACACAAAAGACTGAAGAAAGCAAAGCTGCCTTGTGCCATGTTTGCAAGCTTTGAAAGAGCAGTGCATACGTACAATATTGACTAACTCTCTACTGCTTTCTGTCATTGCACCATGCCCATCTCCTCTCACTTTTTAAATTTTCAAAGAAAACACCTTGGATTTTAACATTGTTGTCTTTCACATTCAGAAAGAATTCCTGTACACAAATGCAGATCTTTTTTAAACAAAATTCCCCACTAAATGATCTTCTTTGAAGATGCTTATTGGAAACTAGGCAATACTTAAGTTCTTTGTGAGCTATGACTACAGCCTAACATGCTGACCAAAACACTTACGACATCTGAAGATATACGGCCTCTCCACAAATATGGCTCCTTCATTAATACGCAGCAGAGAGAACAAAAGTGTTGCAATATTAATGGCTGAAGAGGGGTGTTGTTATTTTCCTACCACATGAACACAAGGTGGTGCTACTGCTCCTGTCACCAGTACTGATTCTCCCCTTTCCCCACTCAGCCTTACCTGAGTGGGGGTAGATGGGTGTGATGTAGCTGGTCTACCGCAAATTTTCTTTAAACGAAAGATAAGAAATAATGTCCATTAAAATATTAAATTTAAAATTAGTTTAAGAGCTTTTTTTTTTTTAGTTTACCAAAACAAAAAGGGATCGATTTCCAGTTGACAAATATCTTCTTCAGTGATTTGGCCTGAATTCTACAGGCTGGTTGTATGCCTAGCTTCCCTTTACAGACATTAATTAACATGAATTCTAGGTCAAAAAAGAAAGAAAAAGCCTTAAGAACACCAATCAGTTATAAAGAAAGAATTCAAACAAACATGAAATGAACAATGAAATATGTCAGTAAGTATACTCCCAGGTCATCAAAAAGAGCTGGAAATGGAAAAGATCGTTTTAAACACCTTCCTGCTCTTAGCAGAAAACCCTTTGGTACTGCAGAAAGATTTCTAAACTAGAAAACTAAAACCAAACCAACCAACAACATTCTACTAAGAAAGATGACTTTGCTTGCAGCCCAGAAAACCCAACTGTATCCTGGGTGCAGCCAAAGCAGCACAGCCAGCAGGGTGAGGAGGTGATCACGCTGCTCTGGTGAGACCTAACCTGGAGTGCTGCATTCAGATGTGGAGTCCTTAGTACAGGAGAGACAGGGGCCCGTTGGAGCACATCCAGGCCACAAAAATGTTCAATGGGATACCTCCCTACAAGGACAGGCTGAGGGAGCTAGGGCTGTGCAGCATGGAGAAAGGAAGGCTCTGGGGAGTGTTAAGAGTGGCCTGTCAGTATCTAGAGGGGAGCTATGAGAAGAAAGGGGACAGACTTGTTAGCAGGGTCTGTTGCAATAGGACAAGAGAAAGTGATTTCAAACTAAGGGGAGAAATTTAGATTGGATATAAGGAAGAAGTTTATCTTACAGTGAGGGTGGTGAGGCACCAGCACAGATTGCCCAGAGAAGTAGGGAATGCTCTGTCCTTGGAGGCATTTGGGGTCAGACTGGACCAGGCTCTGAGCACCTGATAGAACTTTAGACATTTCTGTTCATTGCAAGGAGTTAGAGCAGGTGACTTTTAAAGGTACCTTCCGACTCAAGAGAGGCTATGATTCTATTAAAATTATTCAGGAAAAAATAATGGAAATGTTTGTTCTTGTATATGAGTACATGCTAGGAGAAGTTTAAGTCGATAAGCCTACTCTTGAGAGTGGTACAGCAGTTTTTAAGAGAGATTAAACTTCCAAATATCAGGCATCATTTCGTTTCCAAATAAAAAACATTGCATTGAAAGATTACACTGACGAAGAAACAAAAATCAACATCATGTTTCCTAGGCTATTTTAGATATATTATTTCAAAGTCATTGTTAGTCTACAGTGTAATTTGTTTCATAGGAAAGAAATCATAAGAGGTTTTTTAAAATACAGTGTATAAAGAGAGTACCTTCTTCCATATTTCTCTGTATGTCTGATAATTACATAATTATTGTGTTAAAAAAATTCTGACTTAGTATTTTGCAGTATTTTTAAAGGCATTTGAAAGCAAGCATATTTTACGTAGGATCCAACCTGCTGCTTCCTGCTCCTGTTCTCTTTTATTACATAATAATCCCTGATGTTACTGCTGCTTCTCTTTGTATTTTACTGATCTCTATTGCTCGTGTATTTACTTTTCCCTTGAGAAAATACACAAAAAACCCCAAGACCTCAATATCTTAATCTCATCAGCTTAATTAGATATGAAAGTAAGTCCAGCCTCATTAAGAAATCTCCTAAAGCAACAGGTGAAGTGGAATCAGGTGGGCTTGAAAATATACATGGAGATCTGCTTGTCAGACAGTCCTAGTTGTTACCAAAACCTGGGATACATCTAACGTACAGAAGAAGGAAACTAAATGCTTAGTAGAAATCTCAGTGGAAGAGATGACTAATTAGAGATAATTACACACAGATTTCTTCCATTAAAAGTGCTTTAAAACATAAACATTCAAATTTTACTTAGACTCCCAAGTGCTTCCCAGGAGGTAAGCCTGCAAAAAATTTAAATGATGTCAAGCACTTTTAAACCCAATGACTGATTTTTTAAGAGCAATCTCACTGAAAATTCTGGTGGCTTGGGTTTGCTTGTTCACCTCTAGTTTAGTAAGAAACAGTAATAAAGTTTATGGCTTAAGCTAGTTTCACAGTTGCCCTACAGCAAAGATAATCAAGTGCTACAGTCCCAATTTGCTACTGTTCATCAGCCACTTTAAAAGCTAGATCAAACATTTACTCAATATTAAGTTATGGAACTCTTCAGAACTGAAGCCTAAACTACCAGAGCATTTGTAAGTGACATTAGGAAAAAAAAGATGCAGTCATAAAAATGTATTATCTATAACATTAAAAAGCCTTATTACACAACCTATAAAAAGGGTCAAATCTCCAGACTATTTCTAAAGCCACTGTAGTAAATTGTGAAATATCTTCATCCCTTATGTAGCACTACATACACCAGAGCAAACTCAGAATTTCAAGTTATACAAAGGAATTCCAATATCCTTTCAATTTTTTAATCTGTCAACACCAATCGCATTACACCCATGCTCTGCTCACGAAAAAGCAAAATTGCTTCTGACAGGTTCTTGGCAACACCAAGGGAAGTATTCACAGGTAGGCCTGCAGCCATATACGGAAAGAAGAGCTGAACTCACCCAGCTGGCAAAGGGAATCTCTGGCCATGCAGCACTCCTCCTCAAGAAGCAGTCTAGTTCTAAGACACACGCACTGTTCCATGGCCAGTCTTTGTATGAGCCCAGGTTGGCTTTCCTCTGGCCGCTTGGGGAGGACAGGTGCAATTTGCTTGCGCTCCCTGTGCAGCCACAGCTCTTCACCATGTGCTCAGTCACCAGTTCAAGCCCAGACCGAACAGTTCCCTTGCAACCCACAAAATCCTTTGGTCAGTAACATACTGTGAAACTAGTTAGCAACTAAGATACCACAATTCACAGTGCATTTTTAAAATATATAATCCTTAGTTATCATTCTGGTACTTAGAAACATCTGCATATACTCATTTATTTGAGAAGTTCCAGTTTTTATCTTTTAAAATAATTACAATTTATGCAGCTCATTTTGGAGATATAGAAGAATACCACCACATTCATCTATTTACTCATGCAGTTGCCTGTCAGATTCTATACCTTATTACTGCACATTCATGGCAGAAGAACAGTTAAGATCTGTGGGCAACTCACACAGTGGGCAAGAGCACAATCAACAAGTTTGCAGACAGTTGTATCAGGTTATGGCAAGTGGTCCATACAGGGATCAGGGCTCACAGGAATCTTGCAAAGTTCAGAAAAGGAAAATGCAAAGTCCTGCATGTGGATTAATAGCGTGGTACTGTACTTGCACAGTAGCATAGCCAAGAGTGAGAATGCACCAAGTGCCTGGCAAAATTGAGCATGAATTAGCAAAAGCATCCCTGAAGTAAAGAAAGATAACAGCAGCTTGGGCTGTATCCAGGAGGTAGAATGAAATCATCCTTCACCTGTGTGCAGTACTTCTAAGACCTGAACTGCTATACTATTTTGAGCTCCATGATTCAGGAAAGACATAGATTTACTTGAGTGAGTCCAGGAATATGGGATGGGACAAGGAGCAAAAGATACATACTAGAACAGTTTCATACTAGGTGATTTTTTTTTCCAGCCTGGGATCATCAGATATTGGATCAAGATGGTTAGATTATGGATTCTCCATATAAGGAAATATTCAAACTTCATAGAGCCAGGTTCCAGCAAGCACTGGACCAAAAGTCTCCAGAGATCTCTTCCAATCTAGGTTATTCTACAATCAGTAAACATTTTCACTGCATCAAATGAAAACAGCTTGCATATACCCGCATATAAAACCTAGCACAATCACTGTACTTACAACAGACTATTCTAGGCAACTTTGAAATAAGACAAAACCTATCAACATTCTTCCAGTGAGGTAGTAGCTCTGAGTATCCACAAAAAAGGCAATAGTTTTTTTCATTCAGAAACCTGAACTTCAGCACTTTACTTGACACAGCTGGTGATACTTGATGATACAGGTGGCAATGCATATAGTTACAATTATACAAGGTTGTAATAGATGGATAGCCAGAGGTTATAGAGGAATAACTCACCCACACTGAGGCTTACAGTTAAGATGGATGCTCACCACAAGAAACTCCACACAGGAACAATCTCCAAAAGAGATGCTGCCTTAGTGGTGGTCAGTTCTTAAATTGGATCTAGGAGAGGTGGAGTCAAGCTCCACCCCTTCCGGGAGCACAGCTGAATTACCTTCACCTGTGCTCCCGCAGCTGACCCGTCACTTGCCTCAGATGATTAATCAGAGGTTCAGGTTGTGATTAACAGTTTCCCATACACAATGACACAGTTTATATCGTTGCCACTGTTTCAGTTCATTACTGAAACAGTGGCATCCAATAAGGAAAACAGTCATCCAATAAGGGTTGTTACTATCAGCATATATTTAAAAAGATTAAAAATTCTAAGTAGGTAAACAGAATATGTAAATGGACATACCGATAATGTATGCTTAATCAATGCTAAAAGTATTAAAAGGAGCTTTTTCCTGGGAATACGAATCTATCTAAATTGTTATACCTAGAATATACAACTCATGTCAATAGTTAGAAAATAATAATAATATATGTACAAGATATGTACAAGATATATGAAAATAATAATAATACATGTACAAGATTGATATTCTCACTGTTCCTCTTATTCTCTTTTGCTATCATCAGAACACACTGGGAGAGCTGATGGGATAGAGAGTCAACTAAAGCAAAGAGTGTGGTCACACACAGTTCATAGAAAACATACTGCAATGAAATGAATATTGCAGAGGCTGTATGAATGTCAGAAAGAAGCAATGAATTTGCAAGATTTGTAGCAACAATAAAAACCAAAATAATAAAAAGAATACTGTGGCCACATTTGTTCTGTTGCTCAGGTCATTCAGAGTTTTCAAAGCAGAAAATATTTACTTATTTATTTATTTATGAGAGGCAGACTTCAAGATAGAACAGAACCAGAGAGCAGTTATTTATCAGACAGAAAGTATTAATCAGTTGTTGGAAACTGCTTGAGTCTGAAAGGGTTATAACATATAGATGGTAACTGATTGTGATATGTATGCAGTTTGGGATACAAGCTTTAGAAGACTGGTTTCTTCAGTCTTCAGTACTTCTTTAACTAAAAGCAATGTGATGGAAGTGCTAGTATGCAAGGCAGCTAGTTCTTCTCTGACAATTTACATTTATATTCTTAGTGTCTAGGCTGAGCCTAGGGAAATTTAAAACTTTATTTCATTAATGCTAACTTCTACAGAAATCCCAACATGCACAGATGTTCCTAGATTGCAAGGCTAGTTAGATGAGAATTCAGAAGCTAAACATAATTGCTGGGTGGTTATGATAGTTAAATATATACTGTCAGTTTTGACTTTTGAAGTCCCTGTGGACATAAATCCACTGTTCTGAAAGTTAAAAATATAAAATAACAGAGTAATGAATTAAAATATCTTTAAAACACGTGGTAAATTCAAACCTTTGTTTGCAAATATGTTTTAAACTGTTAGAGAATAACAAAATGGTGTGGCTTATTTGGGAGAAGTTTCTGTAAAATGCTAGACAATGTAATCTCTGTCTTTGGCTTTTGAATGGATGGCAAATTACAAATGTGCAGTTATTTTAACAGCCCAGATTGGGTTATGTTCTGGCAGGCTTTTGTGAAGTGCTGCAGTTTTACAATGCTAATGCAGCATTAATGCGCACCCATTTACTGGCTGTCATCAGCTCTGTGCAGAAAGCTCTGATACAACTTCTTTAAAAATAATCCTTTTAGAGGTCTGTATGCAGAAATCTTGGTCACAGGCAGAAATCCTTGCATAAGTGTAAACAGAATTAAAATCACCAAGGTTTGTCTAAATTGGCCATGTGACTTCTCTCCTGCAAAGCTGAACATCTCCTCTTTTTATACCACTGAAACTGAGGAATAGAAAGCAGAGTATAGGCATGCCAAATCGACACATCTGCTTAGGCAAAAATTAGCTCAGGATGAATGAGAGCTACTAGTTTTGTTATACAGTGATTTACTGCGATTAGCTTTGTTTGCAGCTGATGACAGACACGACTCCAGAACTTAAAGCTTTGCCTCAACCCTATTGAACCTTCTTAATACACATCTAATGTCACAGTATATGACGTGCTTCTTAAAGTATTGAGAAGGTTCTGTTCTGATCAAGTTGATTTTCATCTTGCAAGATAAGACTGCAACAGTAGAAGACTGTAGAGAATCAGACCTAGAATAAATAAATTAAAAATTATTATAAAATATGCATGGGGCATTTATATAAAACCGTATTTCCTACACGGTAATCTCTTATGAAATTTATAGTACAGTATATCACCAAAGAGGGAAACTGAAGAAAAGGTTAATAGCTGAACTAATTATAAATCCAGATATATATAATTTAGTCTCCTAAACAGCATCAGGCCCTTGTGGTTTAAGTAAGAAGTTATAAGGGAAATACTCTTTTGGAACCTACTGGTCTTTTCTGTAATATTTATGAGTATGCTGGTATTTAATTCATTATTTATAGGTTTCTGACATTCATCTCATTTATTTCATATATATAATTTTTATCGGTACTTTACAAACAAGCAAGTACTTCAAGAAAGCAGACTATAATGTAAATCTGCAATAGCCTTTGGGAAAATGTGTTAAGTATGTAAACCTGACTAAGTAATGTGTGGAGATATGGGACACTATGTTAAATTTACAATTTTGCTGTAGCTGAGGTAAGTTTTAACATTTATGTTATTCATTCTAACTGCAAAAAAAAAAAATTAATTAATTTTAAATTTCACTGTACAGCATAGATAAGAAACACAGTCTCAGGAGAATTAGAACTAAAACACTCTGGAGTTTCTCATGTTCCTTTAACCTAAGGCTTCATTAGATTGTTTGCTCATTGGGTGGGAAGAGTAGAATGAGTCTGAAACATTCCAGTATAATGTTTGATATAGAAACTAATGATTGGAGGAGAAGTCTGTTGATAAATGAGTGAGTTTTGTTCAGTTTATCTGAACATAAATGATAGCCACGTGTACAAGCGCAGCTCCGAAAGTAATGTCTCATATTTTATTATGTTGGCCCACAAGGTCAGAGATGGATGTTGGTACAGCAATAGAGGCTGAACCTGCCTCTAGTAATGGAATACTGCCTGCCAGTATTCCATTACATTTTGTTGCCATGCAACAGACAGCAGCAGAGGGGCAGTCTGACAGAATGGCATCTGACATAGATGTGCATATGAGCAAGGGTGGGATTAAATTCCTCCATGCAGGAAAAAATGGCATCCATTGACATTCATTGACACTTGTTCAGCCTGGAGAAGAGGAGGCTCAGGGGAGACCTTATAGCTCTCTATAACTTCCTGAAGGGAGGTTGTGGTGAGCTGGGGGTCGGCCTCTTCTCTTGTGTAATCAGTGATAGAACTAGAGGGAATGGTTTCAAGCTGCGCCAGGGGAGGTTCAGGCTGGACATTAGGAAGTATTACTACTCGGAAAGGGTAGTCAGGCATTGGAATGCACTGCCCAGGGAGGTGGTGGAATCACCGACCATGGGAGTGTTCAAGAAACGTTTGGATGTTGCGTTGAGGGGTATGATTTAGCTGGGAAGTATTGGTAATGGTTGGACTGGATGATCTTCTAGGTCTTTTCCAACCTCGATAATTCTGTGATTCTGTGATTCTGTTGTCAAATGTTGATGGAGACCAAACAGTGGATATGAGCATGGTGAGGGTTGGGTTGCATGTTTTAGCAGTGGTGACAGTGACAGCGCATCCGCAGGTGCAGATTTTGATGAGCGTAGCATGTAGGCACTTGTTCATCACTGGCTGAAATGCATAGCTAAAGGTGGTGACTATGTTGAACAATGGTGTTTTGCAGCTGAGAGTTTGCTATATCAAACAGTGGTATTGCGCTCTTTGTGTCTGTTGTAGTTTCTATGGAAATAAATAGGAGGCATTACTTTCTGAGTGACCTACATGTACACTTATCTATAATAGGTAGTTGTAAAGCAATGTAGAATGATTAGTCCATCTTGTGGTCTACCACTGGAATGTATGTAGAAGAAAGAAGTTCTAATAGTTTTGAAATATAGAATTTTGGATGACAGGACCTTAAACCTATAAATTGTTTAAATGAGACTAATATCTCTCTGTGGAAATGCATATGAATGTTTTCTTGTGTGAGCATAAATCAAGTATGTCAATTCAAGTAGAAAAATATAGAAATATGACTCATGAGGAGAAATAAGAGTCAGACATAGACCCAGTTGAAAGATAAATGCAAAAGCACAGTAATACTCTTTGAAATTGTATATATTGTATAATAGCTAAGCCATATGTATCTGACCAAATTTTTATGACTGAAGATAATACCTTTTGGTTTTAAATGCTTTTTTTGTTTCTCCCCTTGTATTACTCTAATATTCACAATTCTCAATTATTTGGTAATTTCAATTAAGTTGTTGCAAAGGGGGAATAAATTTTTTGAAGGCCTCATCAGATATAGTTATCCTTTCACTAGATAATCTATCAAATGCATGAAGAGCTTCTCCTCGTGACCATGGAGAACAAAGAATTAACAGCATTTTATCTCAAACCTAGCAAAATGGACATCTAGTCAAGCATCTCAGTAACTGCAACTAAATGCAATGACTTTCAACATTTTTGGAACAGGATTCCCTGCTGACATTCTTCCTGAGTCCTGTTCCTTCAGTTCTCGATGGTGGTAAAAGCAGCAGCACCAGGATTGCTTGGGATGCAAGCTGCAAGGGTCAAGGGAGTTACTGTTCTGAGTTCTGCTGGAATTGGTCTTGCCAAAGGGAAACAAAAAAATCAGTCTGACCAGCCTGTAGCTACTGCTGCCTTCCTGACAGGTCAGGTGGGTATAATGAAGAAATAAGTACAGCCACTGCGTCCCTAGGAACCACTGACTTGGGGAGTGAGCTCTAAACTAGGTCTCTGCCAGTGAGTTTCTACGCCCGCTTTGCCAACCAGACCATGTTCTGGGCCCTATTTTTTCATCTAGAATAACACTGACCTTTATAAAAAGCATTCATCTCTACCAATGGAAAGTACATAGAATGAGTGAGAGAAGTCTCTAAATACTGTGTGAAGAAGAGCAGAGAAAAAGGTAATAATCATTTTAGAAACTCAGAAAAAACATGTGGTGTATTTAGCTCTGTGCAGACGCATGTAGGTTGGCTGGACAAATTCTTTTGAACCAGCATACTATGCTTCTTTTTCAAGAAAGTAAACAAAAAGCAATTGACAGCAAGCTATTTGCAATACATTTAAAGTTTTAATTTTTAAATGTGACCAGAAATATCTTTTAAAAACCAGTCAAAATATCCCCAAACTTTGCCCCCATTGATATCTCTTATAGGCCTCCCATAAACACAAGCACTAAATCTTTAACTCATTACCTCTTTTCTTGTTAGAGGCTAAATGATACTTCTTCCCATTGTAAGAGGAATGAAGAGTATGCATTTTCTGAGCTGCTGAAGCTTGTTATTGAAATTAAGCTTTATGACACTGCTGTTTTCCATACTTGGCCCTAGTCTATTGGATTTGTGTGGCTGCTTCCAGAAATAAGAAGGGCAAATGTCAATGCGTTTTCAAAAGCAAAGGCGAAGATCTGGTTGTTAAATGGGCTGAGTGAAGCAATCTCCTAGAAAGGACACCTACCAAAAGCAGTACATAGAAGAACTTGTCCTAATATGCCCCTCTGTTTCTGTTACAGTACAGTCCAAACTCAACCATGACCTTTCCTTTAACACTAAACACCTTTGCATATCTGTGGTTTTCATTAAGATTGATTGCTTTAGAAAGGCTGGGTGACAGGGAAAGTACCATCCCTTTTACTCAGCTTTTAATAAAAGAGTGTGATCTTCAGTGTTTATGATGTAGTGAAGAAGTACTGCCTCTGTTTTCCAAAGAGTTCTTGTCAATTTTCCTTTCCACATGTTATAAACCATATTGATGTGAATGCCTTCTGAAGTTACTCAGTCAAAAAAGTAATTCATTTCAGTAGAATGATTTCTGAGGCACATCACTGCCCTGTAGACTTTCATCAGATTCCTTTCTTCACATGAAAAATGAGTACATTTCTAAACTGCAATTCTAAATATTGAATAAGGCTACTGATATCAATAAGTTTGATTATTCAAGGCATGAGCTTACAAAGTGTTCAGCACTTCCTCTGTTGTTATCAAGGTACAAAGTGAGAGTGTAAAACCTTTTCTGTGTAGTATGCAGCACTTTGCAGGACCAGACCCTGAAGAAAGAGGATTAACAGTTCATAGTAATTCACATAGAGAGTTGGAAGCGCACACAGTATTAGCATATAATGAGTGACATTCACAAAAAGATATACTAGGTAATTTGAGAACATTAATTTAAAACTAGCAACAAAGGCTGATCTACAAAGTAATATTATCAATGGCGTTGTAGAGAAAACTGGACATTTTTTAGCTTATGCACATCAAGATACTAAATTACTCACACGTTAGCTTCATAGTTCCACATGGCTGCAATGAAGTGTAAGAAAACTGAAATGAGATTTATGATTACAACTCCATGTTCTTCTGAAGTTACTCAGTATTTTACTGTGTGATACTTCTAGAGTAGAAAATCAACATCTATTTTAGTTCTGCATCCAGTCAGTTTTCTAGTTAGGTTTTACTATCTGAAAGCCAAGAGAAATTCTGATGGGTAATGGCCTTATATTTATCTACCATAAATGTATCGTCCTGGAGCATTAGTGTTTCCATTACAAAATGCTCCATGTTAGTTGAGCACTTTGATAAACGGCAAATGCAATTGTTTGCAAATTAGTTTTGTTAAGCTGATTTTAACCATACATAGTACATTCTTTGATTCCCACAGCATTTTATCTCACTTCTTGATTTTGTAGTTTTCCTCTTCAAGGAGTACATGCTTTCAGGTGGACGTTTTGCTGTTTTGCCTAGGGTATTCCGATTCATCTTATTCTGGTGTGCTTTCTGTTCAGATATTTGTCCTGAATTAAAAATTTATTTTCTTTTTATCAAGAGCTTTCTTTTTCCAAGAGGTGTAATTTTATTTACTTTCTTCTTTTGCCTTTTTTTTTTTTCCTCATTCTTCTTGATAATTCATTTAAAGGAAACAATATTTTATTTAATGCCATTGAAAGCATCACTGAATATATTACTTTAATTTAAACTGTTTTTCTTTCATGAAATACAGTAAGAACTCTAATAATAGAAGCTCTGTAAAGTAAATGGAGTAACTTGATTAAATGAGAGAAAACAGCATCCTCTCATTTCACCAGTCTAGGTAGTACAGATTAGATAACAAAACATCAGTAAACACCTACAAGCCTATTTTGCAAGTGCCTAGTTAAGGGCCAGTAGAGAGGTAAATCTTTAAAAGCCTCATCTTAAATCTGGGCTGTTCTTGCTAGACAACATTTGAAAGCACAAATTGCACAGATCTCAGTAGTGCTGGCTGCAGTAAATCTCTCTTCCTATCTTCTGTCCATCAGAATCTTCTACATTGAAATGTCCAGATACTTGGCAGAAATCACTGATCACTTTGCTCGTCTTTAATGCCTGACTTTTCAAATATAAGATCAAAATACATTTTAGGACACAGTGGAAGTCTCTTTAGAATCACAGAATCATAGAATTACTCAGGTTGGAAAAGACCTTTAAGATCGTCGAGTCCAACCACAACCTAACCAAACTACCCTAACTCTAACACCTTCCACTAAATCAGCCTTTAATCAACAGCATCTCAACCTGATATTGTCTTCTATAATTTATATCATAAAATGTATACTACATACATATGCTGCATACTTGAAGAAGTATTTTCCACAATGAAAAGATAAAAAGAAGGAAATATTCTACAAATACAAGAAAATTCCCAATTCACATTGGCAATCACACCATTTGAAAATCTAGCGTGTTGGGTAGAGGTAAATTAGGATTATTAAAAATAGAGGTAAAATAGGATTATTTTTTTCCAGTCTCACATAGAAAGAATCTTATTTTCCAAGCTGCACGTGCAAGCCAGAAGAGATCCAAAGCAGCCACTGCTGTATACAAAAAAAAAACTTGATGGATTTGGGAGAAGGAGAAAAACTACAGTTAAGTTAAGAATTAATATATTTGCATGAAAGCTGCACTTTAAGATTTTAAAATGCAAATATAAAAACCTTGGTTTTCACTTCAGATCAGTAACATGTCAGGTGCAGCTTTGAAATAAGCTGATGAAATATATGTATTTTTTATGAAAGATTGTTAAAAAAAATCAGGAAAAAGATTAATGAGCAGAATAACGGAAAAGTTGAAGCCGAAGCAAAAGTCTCTTTGCTTCCTTTTTCCTATACACTACTCTCATGTGGAGATGAAAATTCCAAGAAATTCTATATAAAAATGGCAGGAACATCTCTTCCAAAATTAAGACATTGTAAAAGGGAACAGGAAAAAAGGCCATTCACAGTGAATAGTAGAAAACACAAAGAATAAAATAGAAAAGTAACAGAAAACACAGTTTTAATAAGTGTTTTAAAATAGACAGGCTCTGTAAAGGGATAGCAAGATAACAGCTCCTGTAAAAATAGCTGCCAAGAAAAGAGTCTGTGATGGAAGTGTAGTTATAGACATACTTTTCAATAAGCATTCAACTTTCACCAGTCTTTTAAACCTATGACCTTTAAAAATGTGACAGCTGCTATACTTTACATTACATAAAATTTAAAAGAAAAATTTAAGACCATTGTTTACTTGGACGTTAGAAGTTAAAATGTTGATGATGACTTTAAGAAGGACTCTAAATTAAGAATTTTATTTTTTATATAGAAGTATTCTCTCCTGAAGCATTGAATTCTCACTTTAGAAAAACTGATCTTTATAATTTTACCAAATTCGAAGCCTTCATATGGAGGAATTCTTTGGTACTATTATGCTTTATGTGGAGCGGATTTGATCTGTGCATCTCAGAAAGCAAATCACTGTGAAAAACAGTTCCTTAAATAACGCTGTGGTATTTTATCTTTTCACAAATATATTCCTCTATTGTAAGTAAAATGGTGCCTCTTTAAAGGGGACAAAATTAATAATTTTGTGGTTTAAAGATCAAGCTCTCAATACATAATCTATCCACAGATTGCAGAGAAGGAAAATGACACATCACTTATTTTATAAACCCACTGTTTTAAAATTATATCACCAATTTAACCTACTCATATGAAACACTATTAAGATGGAAATATTTTATAATGAAAAAGTTTAGAGTAGTGTGTGGATTTCTCTTCCTAATATGAGAGGTACCGAGGCTTTAACTTCAGTGGAACTGCAAATCTGCAAATGAAGGCCTAAGTTGTGGTAAGGGATATCTGAAATATCTTTATATCTTGGATTTTTGTTCTGTGAATTTCTGTCTTTTGCCCAGAACTTGGGCCTCTGCTTGAATTCAGCTATGAATTAACTGTAATTGGAAAAAATTAAGCAACAATCAATGACAGTGTTTCTGACCCAAACTGAATAAAATTCTCTTTGATCTCTTCAGCTTTTGTTGGCCTAAACTGGGAGGAACATGGCAAGAGAATTATTTTTATTACTGAAATATGCACAGAAAGCAGTACTGCTGCATAAGCAAACCACATTTGTAATGACCTGGATATGCTCCTAGATTCATAAGCAGTGCATAATAAAATGTATAGCTCACCAAAACAGCAGTTACTTTTTAGTGACATTCTCACACATATCAGAGTTTCCCTTTAACTTTTGAACAATGGTGTGTCTTGCAGTTTGTATTCCTCATGGAAAATCCTGTACATTTGCAGTACCTCTGCAAGTGCTATATATAACCCATGTATTGTTCATGCTGTTTGCAATTCTTCTGCCATGGAAGATCTGCAATATGCAGATCTCTGTCAAGTTCTGTACTATTATGAGTAGCATTTACTCCATTTTTTGAAAAGTGTTTCTCTTATCTGATAGGATAATACAAAAGAAAAAGCATAGTAGACAAGGAAAGGTTTACCCTGACAACTACCCATGTGAAAATATGTGTCTTTTATTATACAACAAACATCCTACAGAAGCCAAGCTGCTTTTTACAGGATTTCCTACTCTCATTATCAGTTTGCTGTTTGCAGAAGATATCCACAAGCTACTATCATTTATTTCCATGCAGAATGATACTCTCAATAGTGTGGCGTTAGGTATCTAGACAGCATCAAGAATAGAAAGGCAGTATAGAAAAGGAATGTCCTCCTTTCTAAGAACTAGTGAACATATTGATTCTCATCTCTGATCATGAGAACAGCTTTCAGTTTATGGTTGGGATACAGGCTCGTTTACTTCTAGTGCTGGAAGAAGCCTTCCATCTCTGCTACACACCTGCACCCTCAGACAGAACATTTCATCAATTGGTAAAGGCAACTGCGATGGAAATTTTTATCCAGAGGACATTTCAGATACAGAGAAGTCCCATCATGCTGACATCAGACGTGTGACCAAAGCTGGCATAAACAATATTGCTTCTACCTCTGTAGAGATGATGTGGCATGTCACCATCTCAGATAGGGTTGCTTCTGTGTGTTGAAATGTACTGCATTTTGTGCTGCAATGTAGAAGAATAACTGAGAAATATTTTTTACTGCAACATGAAAATAAAATTAGCAGTTTGGCAGTAGTCAAAAGCCACATCATTCTCATTGCAACTACTGCAGATGTCCATAGCTGACTGGGATCACAGCAGTGCTTGGTGATGCAGATAATTACATCATTAACAGCAGAGTAGCTACTACTAAGTGAAGATTTCATCAGTAGTTTTGAGAAAAAAAGGTAAGGATTTCAAAGATGGCAATGTGAAACTTCATCCTATTTTGTACACAATGACACTTCAAGGTCCTGGCATCGTGGTGTTGAGAAAACTCCACTGCTGCAACCTGTTCTACGTCAGCTCTTCAGAAAACATGCATTTCAGTGCTACAAATAAAGACTTCTCACCGTATTAAAATTTACTTTTAGAAGATAACTATATCATCTGAAATATGCTTAAATCTATAAATATAAATTAGTATTTCAGCTTGATATGGTGCCAGTGAATACTTAGGAGTGAATATCATTCCATTACTCTAGTCAGCTTATTCTGTTTTGTTATCTAAGAATTCTGATCTTTATTCCTTTGCCCTTACTGAATGGATGTTCCAGGATTCACATACAGCATTTTGATAACTCCTGCTTTAAAATCTGTTTGTTATATCTATTGCTACCCCTATAAATTTGTCATCCATGTCGTACCGTGGAAGATGCAACACTGCAACCCTAAGGTAAAAAGGGTTGCACATACCAAATCATTTTGTAGCTATATATTTACATATAGCTTTATTCTGGTTGGTCTGTGAGTTACTTAAAACGAAGGCCCTATTTTGCAATGTGCTGGGCACAGTAAAGTAGTATCTTGGGGCCTAAGACAGTCTCAAGCAAACTCTGTGTGTACACATGAGATGTGCAGCTGAAAAACCACTTATTGCCTTTAAAAAATAAAAATAAATAATAATTATATATATATATATACATATATATATATACACTGTTTTGGAGACATGGTTCTCTACTGGTAGACATGAAAATCATGACTGACAAGTCTCAGGATTTAATCTTCTGCTCCTCCATTTCTTTGGTGCTTTATCAGCTCTTGCCTACCCCAGCACTGCACACGCAACATGAAGACGACTGACAAATTGGTAATATGGCTGCAAGCTGAAGATGTACAAACATGCAAAGAAACCCTGTCTGCAGCACGTACTTCAGACTCTGTCCCAGTCAGTTCAGCAATGTCTCTCCATTCACACAAAATACATCCAAGACTGTATTTCAGTGTGTACCTTGACTGCTAGTATGTTTCTGCTTGATTCTGTTGGACTTCAGAAGGTGCAGGATTCCATCACAACTGCTTTGTAGTAGTCCAACATTACAAAAGAAAAGTTTCAACTGTATAGGAAGGGATGCAGAAAAACAATGAATGAATTCATGACTTTTCAAAGGATTTGAAAAATGATTATATTTCTAATCTGCTTTATATTTTCTAGAAGCCTTCAGATTTTGATGATATCAGGAGACAATCATAACATGAAGGGCATCCACTATCAGGAAAACTGCTGCAAAATAGACTGTGCCAAAAGGATAGAAAGAAAAATAACTTCCTCTTTTTCTATACCGTTCCAATACAGAGTGGGTTTTTGTTTCTTTTTTTAAGCAAACTTGAGTCTCTCACATCAATAATATCTAAGATAGGTGATAATGATTTAAATTTTGACTTTTAAAATTCAACTACATCTCAGCATTACTTTATTTTGTCCTTATCTGACTGCAAGCCTTGTGTATTCCCTTTAACTTCGTCTGTATACTAATGGTGTCACATCTGTTTTCAAGTTTTCAAGCTTACTGTTGTTAATAGAGAATTTTTCTGACAGTTCTGTATGGCATTTTCCATTTTAGTTGTAATGCTACTGACCTCAGAGTTTCCATCGTGCACTAAAAAGTATTACTGGTATAGATTTCTGTTTCTTTATAAAAATTCATAGTACTCCAAGCTAAACATTTTGCACACCCATAAAAAAATACAGTTCCGATCACAATAGAGAAAGTAATTCTAGAACTGCTAAAAATAACATGAGCTATTTTAAGTCTTATTAAAATATTACTGGAGTATTAGTAATAGCATTTAAATAGGCTGTGAGTAGCTGCTTTATAAAACCGTGATGGGATATTTTTAGACTCCCAGCCTTCTCAGATGGAGTTCTGAGAGCTACATTAGAAAGTTCATACTTTTGTAATATAAAAATCTGTTATTAGTAGTGAGAAACAGAGACTGGAGAAGGAATGTATGCTCCTTCCATTTATTCCAAATATTCCAGAAGGGAATTTTACATTAATTTTGACAAAACACTGGGCATTTAAACTAAATGTGAAGTGAAAACTTTGATGCCACTGCAGATTAAATACAAGGTGCATATATTCTTTGCTTGAACCACGTTACAGCAGTAATATCTAATGATGTTTGTATTACATGAACTGTAATGAATTTGTTTTAATAGAGACAAAACTAAAATGTGCCTTATATGTAAGTCACCCCAAAGTAATGCCTCCTATTTATTCCCATGGAAACTACAGCATATACAAAGAGCACAATAACACCGTTTGATTCTCTGCTGCAAAACACTGTTTTTCAACACAGTCACCACTATTAGCTTTGCATCTTTGCCATTGATGAAGAAGAGCTTGCATGCTGTGGTTGTTAAAACCTTCACCAGTGGAGGTGATCCACATCCACCTCTGATGTCGTGGGCCAACGTGAAATAGGAGACATTGCTTTCAGAGCAGCCCTCATGCTTCAGGTTCTACCATAGAGACATATAGGGTCAATAACTCCCACTGAAATGAGGTGTTCTTATTTTTAACCTCTCAGGAAATGCCTGAGGCTTAGCCACTGAATATTTGGGAAACACACAGACAACAGATGCCAAAGGCTCTTTGGTTCTTAGGAATGAACACACCTTCTACAAATACTGAAGAGCACGAAAGAGAAATCAATGAGTAGAAACACAGATTTCCAAGCTTTTTATACTGGAAAGCCACACACGAAGATCAAATTCAGATGTAAGCATCAGGTTTAACTTTGAATGACCTGATTTTGGCCAAATGTGTTGCAGCTTTAATGTTATTTAAATGTAGGCTTTTTTCCTTGTGTCTGTGAATATTAGCGAAGTCCTTGCTGTTATAGATAAGCAGATGACATTCCATTCCTCTTCGTTTCCCTCATTAAAGCAAGGAAGTAGAATATTAATGAGTGTGGAGAATTATGTTGTCATGCATGTTAGCCTAGAAAGTATAAATTCATCTCATAAAAAAGTCAAAGGATCAAAGAAGGTTTTTACTTTTAATTGGAAACAAAGTGTCAATGGTGTCCTGATTTAAAGGGCAGTCAAGGATGATAAAGCAATTTGCTGTTTTTTTGTTTGTTTGTTTGTTTGTTTGTTTGCTTGTTTTGCTAAAAAAAAAAGGAAATTTAATTAAGGTAGAGTTATTATTAGTGCTCCTTTACCAAAATCCTTTACATTGCTTGTGGCATTCAATGTGAAATACCCAATGTGCAAAGTAATTTTAAAAATAAAAAATACATGATTGCAAACTCCCTTCAAAATTACTAAAAGTAATATTTTTATAGCCAAAAGCACCATCAGTGTTATGTTTGAAAGCATTTTAAATGTGGTAGTTTTATATGCTTCTTTTACAATCTACACATTTAGCGCGACTATTAACTTTTCATATTTCTTTTGGAAAGTGGACTTCAAAATAGTGCATGTGTCTCATAGACCAAAGGTGTTCAACCTTTTGGCTTGCCTGAGCTTCACTGAGTGAATGGGAATTTTTCTTGGCCACCTAAACAAAGGTCACTTTGAAAGTAATTCCTCATTTATTTCCATGGAAACTACAACCGATACAAAGGACATAATACTATATGATAGAGAATATTCTCAGCTACAAAACCCTATTGTTCAACATAGTCACCACCAGTGAAAATGCATTTTCACTAGTGATGAACAGGAGCCTGCATGCCACACTCATAGAAATGTGCACCAGTGGAGATGACCCACTGTCACAAGTCATGAAGTGCACCACCACCACATCACTGTGCTCACATCGTCCACAGTCATCAATGGGAAGAATTCAGTTCCACCCCTTCGTTTCATCTTCACTTCCATGTCAGATGCCATTCTGTCAGACTGCCCCTTTGCTGCCATCTGTCAAACAGCAACAAAATGTAATGGGACACTGGTGGGAAGGTTCAGCCTCTACTGTCATACCACCAATATCTGCCTCTGACATTGTGGGCCAACATAATAAAACAGGAGGCATTAGTTTTGGAGCAGCCTTCATAAAGCATATAATATAGTTAATGTATATAAGTTACAAGATTTATGGGTGTGCTCCCAACTCAGGCCACTCAGTGGGTCAAAGCTGACACCATGATGGTGTGGCAGAAAGGAGGAAGGCCACATTGCGAGCTGTGCTGGGCCCGTGGATTGGACATGTTTGTCATAGGCTATCTGTTAGACAGAAGATAAGAGAGTATGACCTCTTCAATTTGCACTCCTGTGTTCAGCACTAATTGCAGGAGCAAAAATTTAACCTGTGTTTGCTAAGCAAGCCTAGAAACCTTGTACTTCTTGCACATACATACATGTATCAGCATAACAGACTGAGTTTATACTACCATGGAATATAATTGTTAGCATTTCCTCCAGTTTGAGTAATATATTGAATACACACCTCACTACTACAAGTGTATCTATCTTGACTGCTTAAAGTTCACAAAGTAAGCTCTAAGAAAGAGCAAATGTCTTTTACAGGTCAGAGAGCAGACTATCACAGGAGTATAGACAGGGAACAATTTTATGTTAATGTTCTCTCTAATTAAATACACAAACTGTAAACTCTGAAGTACAGATCTCTAACTTCTCTGATGAAGTAACTGCTATGACTTTATACATTGCAAGGTCATTTTCACTCATTTTCTTCAACTTTAATTGCAGCAGTCTTCAGATTCCTCTTGCAAAATAATCTTATTGGTTACTGTAGCAACTGTAACCACATGCTACTTGTTATTTCCATATAAACAGAAATTTGCTGAAGAAAATGAAAACCTATTCTTTAAATTAACCTTGAAAGACAGTGATGAAGTCAAGTGGATATTGACAATACTATCTGAAACTCTTCTGGTCTTTTTATATGATCTCTGAAGTTCCACTTAAAAGGTTACAGAATTAGATAGTTTGAGCAATCAATGAAAATGATTTTACATTGATCAAGCTATAAAATTCACTTACTAATGAGACAAAGTTTAAATAAATATATTCCATGTGCCCTCCCATAAGTGCCAGCGGAAGTACTGAAGTATCACTATTCCATATTATTGGTACACTAGTTAATAACATCAACAAGTAGGAATTCAAATATAATATTAGAATGCATATCATCACTGCTTAGAACAGAGTTGTGTGAACTTTTTTTTTCAGTACTAATAAAATTTACATGATTACAAGTGCAGTTTGTACCACAAAAATTTTAATGTTTGCCACCATCTTGTCATTCTAATTCTGCATGTATTCAGAGGCAGTGATTTCGGAGATCTTATAGCACCTGTTGCATCAGTATGAATTATAAATTATATTTCATCATAAAATAATTTGAATTTCTGATGATAGGATTTTCTGGTGGCTGAACTTCATGCCATTATTATTCTTTGAACACGGACCTTCTAGGTCAATTTTGACCCAATAGACCGCTGCACTGCAGTTGTTCAAAACACAGGAATTCATTTCTCATTTTAAGAAGATTCAAATCTACTCCATGCACTTGAAGTCCCAGAATGGATTCTTCTTTTCATTGGCAGCTAGGTTAGAAATATTTTCTAACTGGCCTTCATGTCCTTAATTTGAAAAATATATTTGCACCTGTATTACCATAGGCTGTATATGCATGAAGAATGATTAATAATACCTTGTTCATGTTACCCATCTACATCTTTTTAAGATTTCCCAGCTGCTGACACGCTGCATGCCACAGACTCCATGAACTCTCCCCAGCAATGGCACTGTTCTCTGTCCCCTAAGCCAGAGGGGGAGTCTCATTCTGCATTAGGGAGAGGAGACACTGCCGGCCAGGGGAGGGCAGTGGGATACACACATGCTTTCCTGATCCTTGCAGTATGAAGTGACATTTCTTCTTTGCCGATTGAGCAACTCCAAGGGATATTAATGTTCAGTGGTACATTTTCCACAGAACCACTTGACATTATCAAAAGCCATAAGCAGAAAAAGGCCTCAAAGCTTCTTTTATTCAAAGCTGTCAAGGCTGGCCAACTCTTCTGCTCCTCTAGTACTGGCATCATGACCTGCCTGTTTCTGTCTCTTTGCAAGCAAGGTTTCTTCCCTAAAAACTGAATGTAAAATGTAATCTAGTCTCCTGCTATTTTTGAGTGTTTACTGTGACGTCCCTACCATGAGAGAAAAAGCTCCAAAGAATCTTAGAAGGAGGTTCCACCAAAGTTTGTCAGATGTCTCACCCCATGGAATGAGGTTGGGACGCTAACTCAGGCTTGGCTGAAAGCTGTGTCCGAACTGCCTGGAGTTCACACCTTGGAGTACTCCCAGCGGCAGAGCCTGAAGTTTGCAGAATCACAAATCAGTCAAGAAAGTTCTCCCTTAAAAACATTCATACATAGAAGATATTTCAGCAATCCCTCCCTTCTTCTAGAGGAATCTGTAGACATGAGTTAATTACTCAGCTCACAGAAAAAGGACTTCTGTGTATGCTTGGAAGGGAATACCCATGTGCCCATAAAGCAATTCAGCAATAGACATTAATTCCAGCATGACATGAAGTAATATCTAATGTGGTTTCAGACTGATGAGAAATTAATCATTTTTTCTTCTCCCCACTTGAGATATGAAGGGCAAATACAAATTGGAGAGCTTGGGGAATGCATGATAAGAAGTGGAAGCTTTTAGGTTTCAGTTTCAGAGCAAGGAGCACTGCTGGAGTCAGCCTGGGGAGGGAGCAGAGCAGCTAACCTGGCTCAGGCTGGGCGAGGCAAAGCTGGTGAGACGTAACAGCTCTGACATGAACATTCTGGCTGAGCAACCTGCTTCGTAATCTAAGAAGGGAAGCAGAAAAACCAGCTTTCTGCATACTTGCCCTGTGTTCTGCAGTCACATCTAGACTGTCAGTATTCCTGTAGGTCTACCTGCCCAAGCGCTGAGCATGGTAGGACATCCAAATGCCCTGACTTCTTCAGGAGGGCACTGAAGAATGACCGGCCTAGCTGCACTTCTCTGCTGGAAATGCTTTAAAAGTTTCAACCTCAAAATGACATCAATATACTCTTCTATTAAGCTTGAGTGAGAAGAATAACAAAATAAGATAGTCGTTACCTGAACAAGAATATTACATTAACTTCTTCAATTACTTGCTTTCATATGCTTGCTTAGATTTAAATATATAATTCATAGCTTCAGTACAGTTAGAAATATAAAAGACCTATTTAGGTTACCTAGTCCATCTTTGCAAGCACTGTATTATTTTCATCTCTGTATTCTCTTATCTTCTCTTTAAACCTTGATAGTCTGTAAGTCATTAAAGGGTTATAAACTTGGTTCTTAGCAGAAATTATATTTGCTGATGATAATTACAGACCAAGAAAAAACATAATTGCAGTGTACACTAAATTTATTGATTTGGTTTTGTCCATTGCAAAATGACTATAGATACTGGTATCCAGCTATCTGCAAAGTCAAGTATAACACAAACATACAATTGCGGTTTTTTATGCATTTTGGCTACAACATGCTGCATAGAATTGCAATTTCTACTTGAACTGGGCCTAGGAGAACTAATTCATGCTGGTCCGCTGAACAGCAGAATCATGCTGTCATGAAATTCATTTCACAAATGTAGCCTAGAATTCCCCAGCTCAGACACTTTGCTATAGAAACATGATTCAAGATTTGTGAGAGCATGAGCACATGAAGGGAAGCTATCTGTGGAGGTGCTTATTAACAACAGAGTGAGCCTCTACAACCAAGTAACGCTGCTCTGTAACATGTTAAACTCAGGTAAGGTGAATTCAACATTCCCTTATTATTATTGTTTTTAAGTGACTATAAATATAAGAACAGCAACATCTGCTATTGAACCATAGAGAGAAAACATTTGTGGTACAAGAGGGGAATACAACAACTTAGGAAACAGGCTGAGAGCTGCTGCTTAGGCTGAAGTAAAACAGAACCATTACCCATGACTTGCAGAAAATCAAAACCAACTCCAAACAACTCTAACATGTAAATGTTAGAACAACTCTAATATTAATATACACTAATACACTCTAATATATATTTAAATGACTTATGAAGGAGATGCTTGATCTGGAATCCAATATTAATAGATTGTTGTTGGTTTTTTTTTATGTCTGAAAAGTGAAACGAATGCCTCAATGCTTTGCACATTTTCTCAGCGCAGTAAAGATGTACTTAACAAGAACATTTTACTTCAACACTGATACAGTCAACTGTTGCACTCCCAGAAACCTGTGATGATGGAGGTTGCCTGCAGTCCGACAGAGAAATAAGTTCTCAAGAGAGAAACAGTGAAAAAGATGCTGTCTGGAAAAGACTGCTAGGACAACATAGGATGCATAGAATACAGACTTCATGTTCAGGCACTTTGGTCACTACAACTTGTACCTTTATCTCTTTCCTCATTCGTGTTGAGTGAGGCAAGAATTTCTTGTCTCTCAGCAAAGAAAGAGAGATCCTTTTCCCATATCTTTTGAATGCTCTGAAAACCTCCTTTGCCTTTTCCTCCAAGCCAGAACAGTCTCCAGCCAGCTGTCAAAGACTCTAGCTACAAATTTCCAGCTTTTATCTATCTTTTTGGAAATAAACACCTCTCCAGTTCTCTGTGGAGTACTCTAATTAATGAAAGCTCATGCATTTATTCTGCATAGCATATAAGTCTTCTTACAAAACAAAGCAGAATAAAGTTCATCACATCACTCTCAGTCTGAAATTTCCATTGCTGGAAAGCAGAAAGGGTAAGAACAGTTGACAGATTCAGGACACAGGATGACAGTCAAGGAGTGGAACAGTGTCCCAAAGAGTTTGTGCATTTTCTATCTTGGAGCTTTCAAGACCCAGAGATAAAATCCTGAGCTGCCTGGTTGGACCTCACAACAGACCCTGCTTTGGTGGGAAGTTGGGCTTCAAGACATCCAGAGCCACATTCCTGACCTACCCTAAGATCCTTTGACTTTTTGCCTCCTTATTCAAACTAATTTTTAAACAAGAACCACCCATAAAACAAAGGATAATTAAGAACAGTGATAAGTAGACAGTTATCAAGAGTTACAAGAACTCAGAGATTACATGAATACCTTTTCGAACAGCTTTGATCACCTTCCCACTTCTAGAAGTCTTTTGAGTTTATGATTATAAAGTCTTTCAAGATGAAAAGCATTCCATGAATGGCATGTATATTCATTTTTCCTGTATTTATAACCCCCTTGAGGAATCAACATAGACACGGTTTACTTTCATGACAGTTACCTGTTAATTTTGCTCTGGCTTGTGGAAACATGCAACTAATCTGAATGTTCTGTGCTGATTTATTTCCCTGCTCTATCATGCTACCCTCTCCTATTAATTCAGAACATTAAAATCTGTGCCAGCATGCAAGGGATTCAGAAACACTCTGCTAGATACTTTGTGTGTAAATCTACAATCCAAAGCAAGCAGAGCACAGACTCCATGATACAGAAGGAGTGTGCAGCAGTGATCAGGCTTGTGATCAGGATTATAAACAGAGAAGATGAGGATTTTTTAAATACACAGAATTGTAGAATTCCCTCCAGTGAATCTTTTATGCACTACATACAATCTCATTTATCTTAAATTCTTTCTATTCTACCCTTTCCCTTTTAATTCAGTAAGAGGAAAACAATTAGAAAGATGTATTTTATTCTCTACAGTCTTTATTTCTTTTATTAGTGTATTACACTTATCAACATCAGCTGTTCTAACAATTAGGGAACATTGTGAAGCATCGCAGGATGAATACATGAATACATCCCCCATTCCCACTGACAAACTGTACCTACACTTGGATATGGTTATCCTTGCAAAAAGGTCAAATTCCTAAATGCAGTGGAATTATTTTCCCCCCACTTCCTTCAGCACTACTACATATGAGATGAAATGCAGCCAGTAATACAGACATTAGTGACAATAGCCTGGGGAAAAAGTAAAGCACAACACTACATTCGGTGGAAACTACAAGGAAAACTGAACTATGCATGTTGTAAATTGATGAACATAACATAGGTTTAGTAGTGAAAAGTTTTAATGGATCTTTACTGACTGCAGATTGTGGAGAATCTCCTGTACCGCCCAAGTCCTCTTCCCCAGTGGCAAGTCAGACTTCTTACAGAAACTTCTTTTTCTCCTTATTCTGTTTCTTGTAATATTATGTTTTGTAGCCTATCCGAAGTGAGAAAAGGAAAACTGTAACAGAGGGAAAGAAGGGAGAAGATTGCCTGCATGTAAACAGATTTTTCCTCCCGAGATTCTTGCAGTAACTGAAATAATTGCTTAGTTTTATGAAATCCAGAAAATGTTCCAAGTAACAGTTTATCCCTGGCCTCACAGCAGTACTTGAGAAGCACAGGTGAAGAACTGAACCAACTCCCTTGCAACTTCTCTCAGAGTTGCATACCTGAATCTTGCACACTACCTCAAATGAGTTTCTCTTCAATCAAATACTAAACTGTCTCACATTTACAGCGTGAAATCACACGAGACTTTTAGGTCAGGATGGCAAGTCTGCAAGTCATACACGTAGATATGCTCTTCTACATTTATTTTTTACAAACACACTTTCTGACACCCATTCCAGAATGAAAAACTGATCTACAGAGAGTGAAATTCTACTAAAGACCTGTGATAAATTCATTTATATTTAAAATGGCCTCACCTGTCAGGTTTTAGATGAGATGCGTGCAAGAAGTTGCAGTTTTAACTAATTAATTCACAATTTTTTCAGTCTGCATGTTACGGACTATGACATAGTATCTCTGTGTAGCTAATGAATGGGTTGAATTAGGTGACACATTTGAAAAAAGTTTTAGCAAAGGTATTTGTCTGATCATTTTGTACCTCGGGAAAACACTTAGATACACTAATATGCATTTGTTAATGCACATCGATTGTTTTAAGTAGAAATTATGCAATATTGAATGTGTAGTAGATACTTAAGAGAGGGGGAACATATTGATTGCACTTCCATCTCACAAGCATTATAGAAAGTTAGTGCCTTAAAAGTGTGTTGCCCTTGTAGAAAGACTGATCCATCTTAAATTAGGACACTCATAACCTGTTCTGGTAGGCAATATTAAAATGTCTACTTGGAAGGACTTCCTCCAGACTTTCCTTATGACTTTGACATGAGAATAGAAGAAATACCTGAATACAGCAAAGCCAAGTACAAGCCTAGCAGCCTGTAAGTATGCCCTTCAACATTTTCTGAAACAGACATTGCACCCAAGTTTTCTCCAGGAGTGTACTAGGAGAGCTTACCTTGGCTGTCTTAGTGACTCAGCAAAGAATGGGAACAGTGGAATGCACGTGGTCTTGAGCACAGGCTCAAATAGGATCTCTATCTCTTTGAAAAATGTAGCTCCTGAACTAATTCCTGTAGAAATATTGTGTGTGCTATCCATGTGCTGATGTGCTTATTACTAATGTACTTGGAATTCGTATGAGAGAAAATAATGTAGGCTCTTGTCCCATGGATTTGACAATTTGTATAAGAAAAATAAGGTTTAACGAGAAATGTATCTTTCTGAAAAGAGAATGATGGATAGAGCCACATTATTTACCCTGACAGAAATATCTTTGTTGATTAGCTTTGTGTTTGCTAAAGAAAAGGAACAGTGAGTATCTAGATTTATAAATGTGAAGTGAAATATTGCTTTTTACACTGGAATGTATAATTTCATAGATTATGAGTTTTGTTTAATGACTGACTGCAAAACTGATATTTTGGTGTTTAGCATTTCAGTGATTTATGGTCTTGTCAGCAAAGTTTTAATATGCTTTATGCCCACAGATGTTTTTACTATTGTGACATGCTGTACAAAGTCACAGTGGTCAAAGGCCCTCTGGTGCTTTTCATGGTCTGTAGCAGGAAGGTCGGAGTTCTGCTTAGCAGAGCTGAATGAAGAGAGGGTAGGGAATTTTTGTCATTAGCTTGTGAAGTTTTTTATGGTTAATCCCTGTTGGCAAAGACACCCGTGCTTCCAGATTATTTTAAATAAAAGCAAGGAAAAAAGAAAAGAAAAGAAAAACAGTAGAAAATTGCCTTTTTAAATAAAGAAATAAATATGTACAGTCCTGGCTTACTCATACCTAATCTGAGGTTAAATTGTTCCAGCAAAATGGAAAGAGCTTTAATTAGAAAAAAAAATACATCCATGTATCTCATCAAAATTATTTTCTCAATAGAAAAATCTCTCACTACATAAAGGAAACAAGCAGAATTGGTTGGAATAAGTGGATTTTATGGGGTTCATGAATATTTCATAATACTCATACCTACTGACGGCAAGGTGTTGCTCTCCAAATGGTTTGGGGTCTATCAGGATGGTGTGGATGAACTCTCATCCACAGCAATGCTGTATAATACAAAAACATCTGTACAATCTCTTGGCACATATTTCTGTCAGACTTGAATAAAATTAAACATCAAAGCGCTCTCAGTTCTCAAAAGCAGCATTCGCTAGATCCCATGACTCCTATTCTAAAAGCGAAATATCTGGTCCTTGGTTTTTTTTGTTTGTTTGTTTTAAGGTTTATTTTTATCCTTCTACTCCATTCACTTCATTTTCAAAGTTTTGCTCACTACCTATGGCTGTTTTTGTCTGAGTACTTTCGTCTCATACTAGGCCTAAGAAAGCAAAAGAGAGTTGTGATATTATGTTGTTATGTGGCAAACCGTGGATAATATAGTTAGCTTGGTACCTGATTGGGAAATTATATCTTTCTTCTGCCTTTCTTTAAACTGTTCTTCAGTCATCAGTTTCACTTTTCGCTTGGCAGACCTATTTTCAGTCTAACTGAGCTCATTGAATTGCAAAGGAAACTAATGAGCATGAGCACTGCAACACTCCCACAGATCGCCTCTTCCACCTGGATGCCTAACTGCCACACAAAACCCTCACACAGCTCTACTGGATTTGTTGAACAACAGCAACGTAACAGAACAACAATAAACAGAATGTAAAAAGCTCTTCCCTCATATACGTAGGTGAGAAAACAAAATAAGCAAAGCTGTATTCTAATAGTTGAGAATTGTTCTTAACAAATATATGGGAAAAGAAGTCAAAGTACTTCTAAAATCTGCCTGTCTGTTATACTCTTTCGTTGGTGTGGCTGCTAGGAAGCAAACAAAGTCAAACAAGAGCGAGACCATTTTTCCCCCTTCTGAATTAGCTGATGGACAAAAGGACATTCACAAAAGGTAACAGGGATGAGTACCATCACATTCCTAATATACACAGCTTCTTCCACAGCATCAGCAGGTCTGACTGCCGCATCTCTACAAATTCCTGGTAATTCCACATTCCTCCCCAGATGGGAGGACTACATAGCACACTCTAAAATGCAGTCAGTTCTAAGGATATGTGGGAAAATCAGCTCTTCTGAGATAAAGAGTATAAAAAGTCGATGGCGTTGGGATATTTCAAGTAGGATCACATCTGGCCATGCCTGGTTTGTAATTTGCTGTGTGTGTTAACAGTAGTTTGCAGGAAGAAAAACAGTTCAAAAATGGGGTTTTGAGCTGGTTGCTTAAGAACATCGTAACAGAGAAGCAATACTGTGAAAGTTGTTTACTGCCCTGTCATTATATTTAACTTCACCATTTATATTTATAAAAAGGAAAAAAACAATAAGGTAAGCTTAAATTTAGCTGTGGAGAACAGACGAGCCTTAAAAAAAATACTATGAGTGGTCAAACACATAGCAACAGATTTCAGCTCAAGTAGAATATGAACAAACTCCCATATGGTAGCATGAGCAATCGTGACCAAAACAACACTATATATCTTGCAAATGGAATAACAAACAACATTTTACAAACAAACAAACAAACAAACAAACAAAAAAACAACCAAAAAACAAAGAAAGAAAGAAAAAAAAAGACAGAAAAGACAAAAACAAGAAAAACAAAACAAAACAAAAACAACCAACAAACCAGCAAAAACTTCACTGTTTTATTTGCACTGAAAAAATAACTATGTTTTTCATGACACTGAGCAACAGCAATTGCTGGATTGCTAAGCATAAAATGGCCTTCACCAAACTGATTCCAGGAATCACAATCAGCTTATATTCTTATTTTCTGTAGGATACTGTTCATTAAAAAAATTGTGCAACTTGTTTTGTAGGCTTCACTCAGTGCAGATCCAAGGATATTACTGAATTGGAATTCAGAGAAAATAAGCTAGATTCCATTTGAAAAAGGTGTTAAACAAAATAAATCTGGTCATTTTCTCTGAGTGAGTATCTTATATATTTGTATAGAAGTCCAGGCAGTGAGTGATATCCCTGTGATATCCCACTCTATGGGTGCTCTGTGATAGCTACCCAACCACAGAGGGTTTGCAAAGCAGACAGTTCTGGTGGAATAAGCTCATATCAGAATACCTCCTTGCTTGCATAAGGTCTAATTGGTTGGACACTCCTAGAGAAGATACCTTCACTTCTTGTATGCAGAAGGGGAGTGAGAAAGCTGCCTGCTGCCAAAAAGCTCTCTTACCTTCAATGTCTTTATAGTTTTCAGTACCAGTGCATTTATACTCCAACATTAAGCTTAGTGCACAGTAAATGAGATGACTATGACATTTCTTTTATTTCTTATGACTGTTAACTTTTCTGATTTTAATGCTACAGTAAATAAACACTACTGTAATTTAAAATAAAGGTTAAAAAAGTGAAAGCACTTATGTGATATTCCGTACCTAACAGAAAAACCTCTACAGTTTTGGTGCATTTTCCCAAGAAACTTCTACATTGCTTGCCAGGTGGCATATCTGACCTCAGAATCTCTTTGCAAACAGCCTGCTGTTGCTAATGCAGTACAAATTCAAATTACTCCTTCTACAGAAACAGGTTGAATCAACATTCAGACAAGGTACAACACCTACATTTGTTCTATATTAATTACACTTCTGCCTTGTTCAGTATTTTACATCTGGCTCAAAGCCATAAAAAGGAAGTCAGCTGTAGAGAGTATCAACGTGCTAACTCAAGATGTATATAGAACAGTCTCAGACACTGAGTCAAGCTCCTACCTGCCAAACATCACACATAACCCATCTCTCTCTTATAAAAGCATAAGATGAGTTCTTGTAATTATGTAGCAAAAATTGCTAGGTTGCTTCATAATTCTCTTACGGTATGCTTATCTATTCATCAATATATTAATAATAGCTAACTCCATATTTTTTCTCTCTTACTCTTACACTGCATGAGACACCATAGGGAATTTCTCAAGTGCACACAATAAATAAAAAACCATGTCCTTAGTTAGTACTGGTGTTCTACATACTTCTAAATTCAGTATGAGGAACTGCATACCCTCACCAAACAATGGAAACACCATCCATAGTTAATACTTTGAGCTTTTTGTTTCCATATCTCAAAGAACATTGCAAAGACATAAGTATCAGTATGCTCACTTTTCAGCCAGACACTTAGAATTCTCATGTTTGGGTCCAGTGCTACATGAACACTATTAAATGTAGCTGGATAGCAGACATTATCACTTGTCTTAAATGGAAATACATACCATAAACCATATGTACCAGAAAGGACAGCTTCAACAAAGCCAGAGATCACACAGTGTGTGCGGTGTTTCCATCATGGAGCTCTGGGCAAGAGCTTTACGAACTCAAGTTGACTGCACACAGGTGGTATGTTTGTAGCCTCGTAAGGTGTCAGTGTTTTTCCAGTGGTACTGTACAGTCAGAAGACGATTATAGAATCGATAATTATAGCAGAAAGGGAGCAACAATACTATGAGTCAGCTGGTCAAACTCCCTCTTCATCTTACAAATTGCATTTAAACTGTTGGCAATGACTATTAACATCAAGAAGTGACCCCTGCTGAGAATTTATGCCAGACACTGAGTAAGTGAGTTCATAATAACCATAGAATCTCCTCCTTTGATTTCCACGATCAGTAACTTTTGAAGTCGAACACAAGAAGACTGCATGCAACAGTTTTTGAAATTGTTAATGCTTACTCACTATCAATGTATTTCTTCCTCTCCCATCCCTTTTTAATACTCTAAAGGTCATTTTAAATAGCAATCGTAATTATAAGGAGAATTCTAAAGGCGCTTTACAAAATATATATTTTTCTTTCTACCTACCACAAATTGCTGTATAGTAGATGTGATCTAGAAAAATCAGGCTGTTTGCCAATAACAAACTGTAAAGAACACCTGGACATGTGCAACACATGCAAATCCACCTCAATCAAATAATCTGGTGATGGTGAATCTGAGTTTGCTCAGTTTTTTATTTGTGGCCAATCACTCCTGGCCTCTAAAAAAGAAACAAACATTCCTACAATTTAAGCTTTTTAAGCATTTACTTATTGCTTCCTCTGTAATATTAGATTTGAATACAGTCTAAATTCCACAATAGATAAGATATATAGTTAGATCCACAAGTTCCGTGCAGTTTCGATCTATCTGTCTATCTACCTACTAGCCATCTGTCTATATGTATTAATGATTCACAGTATCAAGATCTACCTGACTGCAAATCAATAGAGATACTTAATGTTAGAGCCACTGTTAATAAAAGAGTTCAGTCTCTGAAATTCATTGTTCTATTTTGGAAATCACACAATTTGTCTGATGAAGTGGCCTGATACTTTCACTGTCCTGAGGTCCACAGTATTAAAACTGTGCTGCAGTATACAGTCGCAGGAAGCACACAAGACTGCTAAACTCTCCCAGGTGTGCACAATATTACTGTGAAATGCCAACAAATCACCAGAGACAGTGGTATTGAGTCACTGTTCACTACTCCCATTCCCTGTGACCACTTTTTAATTAATAAGAAAATAATGCAGGCGTGTGCTTTTGATGTGTCAGCACAGCTGACTGAGATTACTCCCCGGTTTGATTTTCAGCATGACTGCAAATTTTCCATGTCAGAATTGGAAAAGCTCCTTCTCTGTTGCACCAGCACTGAGATAAATTTGCCCTTCTGGTTCTATGTAAGCAACAGGGCAAATCACCAAATTTGTAAGACCTTAAAAATCAAGTGCAATCTTTATACCAGCAATATTTTTCTCATGACAGAAAATCGTAATGCTGCTAGTAGAAAATTTCCACTAAAAATCACAGCAGTGATTACTGTCTGATGCTGGAGAAGCTCAGATCTGTTCTTATGTTCTTTATATTAAGTCTAAACACTCTGCTAAAACGTTTTTTTTTTAAGCATGTCAACTGAGAAAATGCAAAAATAGTTTTGTTTGTTACTCTAAGTGACTTTGAAAATGCACATTTTTCTGTTTCACACCATAGAAGTAAGTAGGTAGATGAAATAAGAGGTTAGTAAAAGAAACCCACAAAACTTTGAAGAGCTTCTTGCCGTATGCAGTAGGCTGCAAAACTGTATTCTTCATAACAGTAAAGTCTATCAACTTAAGCTTTTTGTTGTGTGTGTGTTCATTACCTGTCTACTTCCCAAGAGAATTTCAGAAATTAGCGTATAATTATAATCAGTGGTTGTTTTATGAGGTCTACAAGACCTCCCTGAACTAGATGACTTTTCCTTTTTCAGTCACAAGCCTTTTTATAACACTAGTAATTTCTCTAAGAGGTCAATCATACAAATTCAGATAATGAATAGCAATCTCCGTTCCGCTGCTTTATCAATTGATGAACATATCTTATACAGTATGATTTTTCATGTGCAATTACTTCTATTTCTGTTGTTATTTTTATCTGAAGTGAGAATCAGTTTCTCTCTGGTGGTAGCAAAGACCAAAAAAAAAAAAGGGAAACACAAAAACAAACGCACACAAAAAGAAATCCCAAACAAAAAAAACCCAAACTCTCAAAAGCAGAACAAGAAGTGCTGATATTTTTCATTAATTCTGTGATCATTTTATCTTTCTTTGCATTATTTTCCTTGTCATTCAAAGGCTGCATGCAATTCACTACTAAGTCATGGCAAAGTTGAAGGAATATTTTTAAAGGAATTTCAGAATTATTTATACTTGCAACAAATCAGAGTATTTTTAAAGGAAGTACTTGCAGGGGAGGACTCCACTCACAGTCTGAATTTAATTTTACAGTCGTTCACATTTTTCTACCTTAACCATCTGCCAGAATGTAATGAACAAAGCTAAAATAAAATGAAGAAGTAATACTTCAAGTGTTCATAGAGTCATTAAGGTTGGAAAAGACCCCAATAATCATCTAGTTTCAACATCCACCTACCACCAATATTGCCCACTAAACCATGTCCTTACTACCACATCTCCGGAGATGGTAATTCTACAACCTCCCTGCACAGCCTGTTCCAATGCATCTCCAATCTTTCAGAGAAGTTTTTCCTAATAACCAACCTGAACCTTCTCTAATGCAACTTGAGGCCATTCTCTCTCATCCTATCACTGTTATCAGGGAGAAAAGGCCAACACCCACCTTGCCATAACCTCCCTTCTGGTCATTGTAGAGCACAATGAGGTCTCCCCTCAGCCTTCTCTTCTCCAAACTAAACAATCCCAATTCCTTCAGCCATTTGCCATCAGACTTGTGCTCTGGACCAGCTTCACTACCGTTCCCCGGACACGCTCCAGGGCCATAGTGTCTTTCTTTTAGTGAGAGGCCTAACACTCAACACAGTACGTGAGGTGAAGCCTCACCTGAGCTGAGTACAGAAGGACAGTCACTCCTGCTCCTGCTGGCTGCACTATTGCTGATACAGGCCAAGATGCCACTAGCATCACATCATACAAGCCTTCTTGGCCACCTGAGCACACTGCTGGCTCATGTTGCACCAACCAACAAATACCCCTAACTCCTTTTCCTCTACACAGTCTTCCAATCACTCTGTTCCAAGCCTATAGCATTGCCTGGGGTTGTCGTGGCCAAAGTGCAGAACCTGGCACTTGGTCTTATTGAACTTGATCCTACTGGACTCAGCCCAACGATCAGCCTGTTCAGATCCCTCTGTAGGGCCTTCCTATTCCCAGACAGATTGACAATTCCTCCCAACTTCGTGTTCTCTGTATACTTACTGAAGATGCACTCAATCCTCTCATCCAGATCATCAAGCAAGATATTAAACAGGAAGGGTCCCAATACTGAACCACTAGGGAACACCACTTATGACTGGTCACCAGCTGGATTTAACTCCATTCACCACCACTCTCTGGGCCCACCCCTCTCTTTATTCAAGCCAGCTCCCACTTTGAGACAAGTGGGACCCCTCTGCAGCCATCAGGTTCCGTACTGATGGTCCACTGTCAAGATAGTAGAAAACTTTCACTGAAGACCTCATGTTGCAACAAAAGACATCAGTTACAATGCAAAATGCAATTGTACATCCCTGCATTTCTTTATGAATATGTAGTTTATACGTTTCACTGATACTGATTACACTCCATAAACCAGACAAGTGAAACATTCCCAATTTAATGTTGGGAAGCATGTAGAAACCTTTATCTTTAAATTATATACTTTTTATTTCCACTTACTATGCACCCTGAATAGTGGACAAAATACAACAGATGGTCACAGAAAAAAATGAGGTCAGCATAGTAGAAGATGGTGTGTTTAGAATGCTAGGAGCCAAAGCACTGGCATGTTTTTTTTGTGACAGCACAGCACCTCCCAGTCATGAGCATGAAGTAGAAATAGAATACAGAGCACATAGCTGAGCATCCCTCAGCAACCAGAGGCAGAAATTGGCATCTCAGTAGCTGAAGAAAGATTATAAACAGAGCTCTGTATTAGCCACCATTCTACCTGTCACGCTTAAACAAAAGCATGGTGCAGCTGCGCAGTGGATACTGAGATGCCAGGCTTTCAGGTGTTATTTGGATCAGAAAGGGATGTTAAGTGGAAGGTGAATGGAGAAACTAAAGATCTTTGAGCATTTCTGGTACTGAATTACATCAGAGCAAGTGAAATTTGCAGATGGGGTAAAGAAGAACTAAGTGCAGCACAGCACTTGTGATTTTTTTTCCCCCGAATGCTTACAGGTATTTTTCTCTCAACTTCAAACCCCTCCAGAAAGGGAAGTTTGTTTAACTTGGTGCGTCTGCATTTAGCATAGCACATACTTAAGTACCACCATGCCGCAAACACAAATATTAATGAAGTTGTGCAAGCACAGACTTTAAAAAAAAATCAAATTGGTTGAAAAAAGTAGTTAGAAGAAACTCCTAGAAAAAGAAATGAGATAAGTAAAAACAGTGTGTTATAAACATCACCTGCTCTGTGTAAGTGCAGTGCAGCTGGTGAGATTTGCTCATGGTGTCCATTCCAACCAAGAATCTATGATTATCTCTAATTAAGAAGCATTTCTTTGTACATTAAAAATTCCCACAATCATATTATTCACCTTCCTTGGTTCACTCTGTACACAAAAAAAGCTGCTGGACTGGAAGCATCCATCATTTACTTAAACAAAAAGCCTACAAGGTGTGTGTTAAAATGAGATAAAACATGCCCCACTAGTCTCAAATGGACCAATAAAAGGACTATCTTACAATACCACACTCTTGGAAATGTCTTATTGTGATAATGAAATGGCAACAAAGTTCATTTTGTTATAGGAAAGCTGTTTTCATCGGCATACTGCGTGACTGTAAGCAAAAAAAAACCCAACCTTTCTATTATTCTGAGGTACAAGCAGAGAAACACCCACTTAATGATTTAACATGAATTAAATAATGCAGTGTGATAATACGTGATAGTGAAAAAGTGCATAATCATCACCACATTGCAGTGTAGCAGAAAGACGCCAATTGCTCTGCCAATTTCCAGTAAAATTCTAGACAGGAGACTGACAGTCTTCTGCATTAGTAACATTTGCAGTAGCATGAAAGGAGAAAAAGTAATCAGTATTTTTTTGTATATCTTGACGTCTTTTTCCCTAGATTCTTTCTACTGTTTATACTGAATTCTTTCTACTGGACAGTTACCACCATTTGTGATAGCAAATTTTCTTATCACGTGTAGTGCTCTGTAATTAAGACCTAGAGACAACTGAAATATATTCCCTGTTTAGACTGTCATAATTTAGAAGCTTGGAAAGCAAGGAATCGCTGCAAGACAGGAAAAAGTAATGACATTTATGATCCTGAATATTTCCAGTCATACATCAGAGTATGCACCAAGGGCACTTGCCAGTACAGCAGTGGTGGAGCCAGGCATTGAAGGCATCGCTCCTTCCATTTCTCATGGAAATAGGGACTCTTTAAAAGCAGCAGCAGCAAGGCTGCCACATTATTCCTTCCTCTTCCTTTCTTCTCTGGAGGGTGGCTAAAGCTGAGAGACTGATGTTCTAGTCCAATTCTATCACTGCTGCCATAGATTACTTCTTAAATCTTTGTTTCAGTTTTACAATGAAATGGGAACAAATAATTTCTCACTTTTGTAGAACGTTTTCCTTCCAATGAAATCCTAGAAATGAAAGGGCTTAAACTGCCTGCACTTCTACCTGGGGAGCAGAAGAAAATCTGAGTACTTTGGAGATGCAATAAAGGCCATCTTCAGCTTCTGTCCTTCAAACAGTAAAAAGGCTGAGAGGAACAGAAAGAAAAAAAAAAAAAAAAAAGATTTCTGAACACACTCCAGCACAGTATTTGAAATCGAAGTAAGAAACAGTGACTCGTAGCCAGGAATTTTCATTACCAAGTTTTATCTTTTCCCTCACTGTCTTCATGTCTGACATAGATCATCACCAGGCACACCGTTCTCTGTTTTGACAGTGAACATGAAGATAATCGAAGAAATTGGCTATACAGTTGTGAAATACTGTAGCAACAAGAGTCTTTGGTGGAATATGAATCTTCTTCAGAATAGTACAGAGGTGTCAATAAATGAAGAATAAGGTGAAGATTGCTTATATGTTGCTCTAGATTGCAACATTTATCAAAGTTATCAACATTTAATTGGAGTTAATACACTTTGCAGCTTTTTCTTTTCCATTATGCAAATTTGTTCCTACATCTAAAGATAAAGTTACAGACTTACTGGTTTTTAATTGTAACTTTTTTGCTTTTGTCCTACATCTTTAAAGTGCATAATTGGACTACACCTGTAGCATTCCTGTGGTTGGACAGCTGAGCTACTTTGTTAATGCACTGACACTCACCATTGCGGGCCTGCACCTTAAGAAAACCTCTTGTGCCTTGGAAATAATACAAGTAATAGAAACTAGAAATTTTGGAACTCAAAGGCAGTAAAAGTATCTACCTGCCCATGCACCATTGCTTTATGTTTGTGGAACAATTATATAATTAGCGTGTTGGCTTGCGATAACAATTCCATGCACAGAGTCTTTCATCAAGGCATGAAATTTGAAGGTTGCTTGAACTTGGGAATAAAACCAAATATCTTCGTTATCCCAAGCACTACACCCCCTGAATACCTTAGCACTTGAGATAGAAAGAAAAGGAGAGCAGAGCAGTCAGGAGCTCATAACGTTGCAAAGACGAGGCTCTTCTCTCTCTCGGAGTGGAAGAAACTAGTAGTGAAAAGAAATTACAGCAAGATGACTCTCTGACTATATTTTAAGGGAATCCACAGACCGACTGGCACACTTACAGTACTGATTTATTTATTTATTTTTTCCACTGACAGATTCCTTTCAGAATTGCAAAGAGAGCTATTGGGCATTAATGTATACATGCAGATTTCATGGGGTTCCGTAACCATCTGTCATGAAACAGCAATGTCATTTTTGAATAAGGAAAATGGGGACTCCAGTGGTCATTTTAACTGCTGTCGAATTGCTTGACAAAAGGTATCTACATGGTACAGCGTCAGATGACTTTTTACTGCCGTTCATATTTCAAGTCTGAATTTGTATTAGTATAGCAGGATTCCTAAAAACTCCTCAGATGCACTGTAAGTTGTAAATTCCTACTGCACTGTAAACAGGATGTGTTGTTTACAGCTGTTTAGATCCACTAAATATTTGTGGATTTGCTTCCTCAGCTCTAGTAGGAACTTACTGGTCATAACTCCCTGCCTTGTTCAATAACTTCCAGTAATTATCATGAAGAAAATGCGATAAATTTATGTAATAGACTGCCCCTTTGCTGTAATATACAATGAGAAGCAATCAATGCTCCTTACAATAAAGGCGAAGAAATACAGCTGTGCTTTATTTTATAGCTTTGGCAATGCAGCTTTGGAAACCACCAGAGGGAGTGCAGGGAGCTGGAGCCCAGCCGGAGAAACGTTGCCCACAGCTGGCATTGTACTAAGTGGTAACACAACACCAGTTGCGTACTCCTTAGTAGACTGTTTTTTCACCCGTCCAGCAAACACAGCCATGAATTGACACTCTTATTTCATATGCTTGGAAACAAGGGTGATGTATGAATCTCATAAATAACCATCAAACTTAACCTTTGGCAAAATATTTACCAAAAAAAAGATGATGTAGGAAGATGACAGCAAAACACCGACTTTTGCGATTACCAACAATCTTGGAAAACAGGATGGCTATATTTAATCATGGTTTTAATACATAGCTTTACTATAACTTAAATCAAAGAGCATTTCTGAGGCCTTTCTAGTTATGCTTAAAGTATAATTACACGCTACATATCTCAGAAAGTAAATGAAAGCCTTTTCTTGGTGATTTGTTATACATCTCTTTTTTGCCTCTGGCTAAGTGAAGGCCAGGCCTCTAAAGAGTTTCAAGTATAATGCACAGTGAATATAAAACAGTCCATTAATTGGGATAATAGGTCCCGGCATGTAATTGCATTGCTAAGGTACTATGGATAGCTGCTGAGTGAAATGGTATTTATTCAAGGTTGTTAGTCACCCGTGGATAACTTTATTTGTTCACTGATGCTTAAATAAATGCACCATCCATCAGTAAGAATACTTAGGAAAAAAATTATAACAAAAATCATTATCATGTCTCAAATTATAAAAAGAAACAGTATATAAAAATTGCTGAACAGTAGCACAATAAAGCCATGTCATGCTGCAATTTGCTTGTTTTTCTACAGTGGACGGTAAAATAGAAGAATCAAAGCTAAACGGAAAGTTCTCACTGATATTTTTTCTAATCACTGAATACACTAATTACATCTCATTTAAAAAAAAAAAAAGTAATTCTATAAATGTTGTAGAAAGTAGTTTAAATAAGAGAAATATGTATTCAAATTGTACTTGCTCACCAACTGAAGAAAAAGTAGATATTCAACTGTGCTGTGTATACATAAGGCAGCATACTTTGTTCATGTCATCACTTTGTTACCTTGTAATGATCACTAATCCCTGACAAAATCATAAACATACAATAGTAACACATAGGTATTTTGCTTGATCATGGACCATCCAAAAGAAAGCTTAAATAAGACAGAAAACACCTACAAAGGATTCCCTCTGATACTGCCAATAGCTCAGCTCAAAACATCTTCATATCTCATATACATAAAGGAAGAAATGATTTATCATCAGATTTTCAGATAGAGTGCAGCCACATTCCCTTCTATCTTTAGCTACGTATGCACACTCCTGTTATTTTGAAAATCCTATCCTCAAGATCTTATCTTGTCGTACATTCCTTCTGAATAGAACTGACTAATATCTAACATACAAGGCATACAAGTTTCTAAACAAGGTTTAGAAGGAAATTAATGCCTTAATTGAAATAACACTGCCTATTACTGCAGAAAATACTTTAATCATCTTTTTTTTTCCCCCCCTTTCCTAAGTAGTATGACTGGGATCATGACGCTTGTTCTCTTGGGTTCACAAATGCATCTCTTTTGAAAGAGTTATTCTCAGTGTTTTAGACAGATACAAGGAGAAAACCTTTCTTGAATTCAGAAGCATAGTAAAAGCTTTCTTTGCTGCACGAGATGGCTTTGGCCACGTCTGATCTTTACATCTCCCACCACTGCAGAGACACTGCAGTGAAATTTCCTCCCAGGTCACAGAAAGGTTTAGTAGTTGCATCTAAATACAATGCTCATCAGTGCAACTTGATCCTGCCAGTACAGACACCTACCACCAACTTTAAATATACGAGGTATTGCAAAGAAGTAACTCATGCATTAAATTAAATGCATATATATTAAGAGAAATAGAACATAGCAGCAATGTCTTTTCCTTAAGATTCACATTTGAGGACTTCAGGAAGGCATGAAGTTTTGTCATATCCAATAATACATTATGACTGAACAACAGTAAATAGAAAAAAATCTCTCCGGTCCTGCATCAAAGTCTGTCTGGCCTCAAAGCAAGATGTGCAGCTTTTCCTCTGAATTCCATGGTCCACATGTAGGCTCTCAATCTCACCATATGTTACTTTACTTTCACCTGTCTAGACTAAATATTTGCAGGTTTATCAACTACACTTCTGAATATGCTTCTATTTTATCCCCTGATATTTCTGTTTTCATTAGATGAGCAAGTATAGAATTTGCAGAAATCTACTTTAATGGTTATTACCTATGAAGAGGTCTATAAAATAAGTTCTATTTCGTATTAAATGTTCATTTGGACACTTCAGCCTTTATTGCTGCTACACAGGCTTTTAACTCTACATCTGCCAATATGTACGGAACATTTCTTTCTATCACCTAACTCAGCTTCACTTGTGTATTCTTTTCACTGGCCCCATAGCATCACAAAACACTTAGCTCTATTGCGTTTAATTTTCCACCTTCCTGTCCTTTAATTAATCAAAATTATACTGTAAAGCAACTACAACAGTCTGCTGTTTAAACAATCTTTTTAGTTCAGTAGAACCTGAAATATTTATTACCTTACATGTTTAACTTAAACTAAATCAATAATTAAAATACTAAGGAGAACTATCCCAACAAGGAAAGCAAAAGGATGCTGGTCCTCAACTATCCCTCAAAATGTACTTGCTCTGTTTTCATGCATTTTATTCTGGTTACTTAAGCATCCATCCCATATTCAGCAAGATTAGACCAAAAACTGTGAAATTGTGAAATTTCAGTCAAAATACCCCCACCACATGAAAGAATGCCATAAAGAAAACACTAATTAACACAACTGACATTATTTAAATGTTTTTTAATCTTTTCAGCACAGTTTTCTGGCTTACGCATATTGTACTAAGTTTGATGGAGCCCCGTCTTGAGCTCTTCCTGTAAATGAGGCATAGGACCGTAGTGATTCCTTCCAGGATCCCTTGGAAAGGCATGGTACTCAAGGCATCCAAAATGCTGAAGGCCTTCTAACACTTCCATTTTGCATTCCTGCCGGTATTTAAGTTCTTATTTGAGTGTCTCCTTCCTTGTGGTCCATCCATGGTTTTATTTATGAAGACAGATTGTATGCTTCTGCTTTCAATAAACTAGACTAAACAGGTCCTATTATGTAATACACTTTAACTGCTTCTCACATGATAGATTCCCTGTTTTGTTAATCACTGTAATTGCATTTCTTTCCATCTGATCCCATTAAAATTCATTTTTCTTGAACAAGGATGATCAGTTTGTACCGACTCATTCCTCGTCATTTCTTTATTCCTTTTGGAAATACTTCATGGGATCTTTGCACTCACCCCCCCAAAAAACCAACAAAAACAACCCCCCCCCCAACAAAAAACAGCAGCAACAACAAAAAAAAGCATATCACACAGCAAGAGAAGAACTAAATTACCAGAAAAGTCTAGATCAGGTCCATTCACAACTGAAAATTATTCTGACATTTTAACGAAAAATGCTACTCAATAAACTTGTTACTTATGGGTTCAGAATTTAGGATGAGGTGCCCTTTGTATAATGTGTTACTCTAAGCATCAGCTTATATCTGGCTTTTGAATCCAGTAAAAAAAAACTGTACAATCATCTGTAAAAAGGATCTCCTTACGGAATTTATTTCACCATTTTTTTAGTCACAGTGTATAGACAGGAAGTTTGAAATTCTTCATGAATGTAAAAACTGCCATCATAGTAGAACTTGGATCATTCTCCCTTTTTGTCATTTCTATTCATTTTCCCTACTTTTACCCAACTATCCTGCAGCAATACTAGCTGTCAGAAAACTGAAGACAAAGCAACAAGTCTGTTTTATTGTTACACAGGTGTACACATGTTATTGTCAAAAGTAGTTAAATGTTTTTTAAATATCCTTCTTATATTCCCCCTTACTATCAAATTTATAGTGGGAAGAACAAATGAAGGACTGTTATTAGAAACTTGCCTAAATTTAATACATGACAGGCACACGGGAGAAAGGAAAAGTAGATGTTATAAGTTTCTTTAATTTACTTACCCAACTCAGTGAAAAACTATTTATTCTATACTTTGGGCAAATACATTCATAGAAAACCCAGCCACATGTAAGGCTTTAAAATGGTAAAATTTGGAAAGAAAAATGTGTATGTTCATTACCAACTGTATTTAGCGATGAAGCAGATATTTGTTCTAAGCACGAATGAATAAATTAGTTTCTGAAAGGAATCTTCAGAAGTGAATTCACATCACAAAAGAACCATTCTCTCTATAGAATGTTACACCCGTATCTTAAAATCTCAGCACTTTTAATTATTTGCCATTTATGTGTATACTAAGAAAATGTTGGAGAAAAACAAACACATTTCAGTTCCAATTGTATGAAATTGTAGTCCTTTATGGTCCATTCCCTTTGAAGAATTTCCTATTTAGCATAAAATATAGCAAGCAAAATTGCAAATGGAAAAGGCACGTTTGTAAAAGAACACAGCTATACTATTGCATAGTACTGCTAAGTTACTCAGTGAAGTTGGCTATTTATTTCTGGAACAGAATGACATAAAAGTAATTAAGACTTTTTCTCCCTCCTCTCTATTGTATTGCAATAAAGAACATGCTGAGTACATATTACTAAAAACTGCTAGACTACTTCATGTTATAAGGAATCTTTATCACAAAATAAAATCAGAAGTGTCTAATAAAAAAAATATCAACCATGAAATCACGTGTAGCTTTCAACCGAGAAGACCCTGGCTCACAGTTCTAGGACTGCATGATCTCCTGGCTCTTCAGTAATTTGCATGAACTCAAAACACATAAAATCATTCCCCTACTTTTCCAAAAACACCTTTGAACAGCTGACACTAGTAACCACAAAGGAAGAAAAGGCTCAAGTAAAAGTGAGTGATATATGTTCAATCACGAAGGGAATTTTCATTTATTTGCATATAATTTTCACATTTAATCCTTTAAAATGTAGTTTACCCTTTGATAGGGTAAAATCACTTTGTATTTTTTTGAAACTTGGTCAGGAAATAACTCAAAGGAAACGTTTTCCTACAGCATTGCTTTTAGGATGTCATTCATACAATTTTAGAATGAAAATATGTGACATACCCCTGCTCCTCATTTTCAGGTTTGCTCATTTTAGCAGTGGTTTTCCATGTCCAAATAGCCCAGAATTTCTAAGCATCCTATGAGATACTAAAATTCAGCTGAAGAGTGCAATAAAAGCTAATCTTACCCCTTAGATTAATACTTTAAAGATAATGCCTTTTCCATCTCTATCTTGCTCCAATTTTCATAACAAAGTTATTTTTTTTTTTTAATATAAAGGGAATAATTCAATGTGGAGTTCCTGAGCATCAAGCTGTCCAGCTGTTAGCACAGGAAAACACTTGCATGATGCTTCATCAAGATTTATATATGTGTATACATGTGTATATTTATATATATACATACACTTCTGAGTGTAGAAAGCACACAGATATGAAGATTCCTGAGGTTTCACTCACAACTCATGAGAACCATCTTCTGCTCCCTCTGTTGCTATGTGTAGTTAGCAAGATAGTTCTTCTAAGCAAGAGATGGTTCTTCTTTAGCAGCAACAAATACAGTTGAATGTTAAGGCACCTCAGCTGACTTTGCTCATGATTTTCAATCATTTAGTACAACTGATGTGGTTGTTTTTTTGTTTTCTGCTGTTCTTTTTTTTAAGGAAGTCAGTTGCATCACTTCCAGAGCGCTGCTCCAAATATGAAATAATATTTGAGATCTTGGAATTTACTTATATTATGTAGTAAAATTTTTTTCTATGAAAGTATGTCAGATATGCAGGCAATAACGGACTTCAGTTGTTTTGTTAGGCATAAAATACTAAGATGCAGGACTTCTCTTTTCAAAAAAAATTTCCACTACTTGACAAGACAGCAAAATAATTACAGAGGAAAAAAAGAGTGTACAGAACCCTTTTAGTTTAATAAACCCTTCATACATCAATAGAGTTTACCGTACACACATCATCCTCTATACAAAACACAATCAAGTGTCACACTGCAGACTGCTAACCACTTAATTTGAGTTGAACATCAGTGCAGCTGAATGCCAGTTTCCAGCTCCAGATGCATGCGTGCACGCACGAGGCATTAACCTGTCACCCTCTGCACAACCCATGCTCATCCCCACTGCCACACACAGGCAGGATGCACAAGTGGCCTTTGGGGATTTGTGTTGTTTCTGACTTTTTCTTGGCCAGTGGAGATACCAGTGGACCCACCCCAACATTGTTCAGAACCCAAGGAGCATAAAATGGCTGCAAGCCCCATCTGCCTATACTTCTCTCTGTTACTTCAGTGAACAATAGCATAAGACAGTAGAGAGACTTGACCTAGCAGCACAAGCTAAGCAGAAATCTCTTAAAAGGCAGAACAACACTAAGCCAATGTCTCAGACACCTGAGATAATGTGTCTTTTGTTCTTTATGTTGCTGATTTCTAGATTTTAAGGGTGCAAGGATAACAGTAACCATTTTCTCAGCGTATGTAATCAGAACAGCATATAAACGAGTGAAGAGTATATACTATATACTCCTGTCCTGTCTTGAACACGATGAGAAAATGCAGGAGTGCAAAAAGAAATTACTGGCAAATTTATTTGTAGTAGAAATGTTAACAGTCACTGGGATTCTTGTTTCATCTGTTAACAAAAACTTATAAACACTCTAAAAATCAGGAATGCAGTTTATTCAGTTAGAGGCTACATGAAAAAAAATACCCATCAGCTGTAGAAAATAATTTAGGCTGGAAGCAGAATAGGTGCAGTATTCTGGGTGCTGGCAAGCATTACATGAGAGCAAGTAGCACACTGAAAAGGATTTCCATTTTAGCTACTGGATTTGAGTGAAGCCCAAGTAGCTGGGAGAATCTGTCACACATGAGTGGGCCCACTGCGGTGCAGGGGATGCCAGTGACACAGTAATCCCAGGTAGGGGAGTAACTTTGATGAAGACAGGTAACAGGAAGGTTGGCTTCTGTATAGGAAAGTGAACAGATATATGCTTCCATCCTTTGATATAAGGAGACATAAGCACAGTGCAAGGTCCTCCCATCAAGTTACTGTTCCCCTCTCTTTACCTGACAGGTGTAATAGCAGAGCTGAGCAAGTTTAAAACACAGCCTAGTAAGACTGAGTATCAGGCAACCATAGGAAATTATGTACTTCAGCTGCATTACATATAATGAATCATCACTAAAAGTGAACATGAGTTTTCTTATTTTCTTTTTTTCTTCTTTTAATGACAGAGAAAAAGAGGCACAAACCTGACATAAAAGCACACTGCATGTTCTCCTGTTGTCATAGCTAACAGTTTGGGAATTAAATCTGTGCTCATCTGCAGCACTCCGGCTCTCCTGATGCAACCCACTGGAACCTGTGAAGCCTTTTCAAGTCTCTGCTGGCCTACACCAGGATGCACAGCTCACTCTGAATCACTGGTATTGCTACTGGCTGTCTTAAGTGCTAGTTAGCTACTGGTTAGCTAATAAGTTTCTATCTGCTAAATGCGGATTTAGAGAAATCTGTTAGGTATGTTTCAATAATTAAGGAGCTGCCTAGATGATCCAAATGGATTTTGATTAGTGTGGTACTAGTAGCTGCTCACACTTTAGAACTATAAGGTATAGGCCATGTTTTAAGAAAAAATCATATTTCTCACAAATTTTCCTTCAAATTGAATAGAATTTGAATCACAGGGGAGGTCTGTGGAATATCACATGCTTTTGATATGAGCATAGAAAACTGGAAACCTCCTCTTCTTCCCTAAAACACTTGGACTACTCTACCAACATCAATAAATCCAAAACCTGAAGTTCTGTACTTTCTCTCTGAATGCTGGCAGAAACTTCTTGAAAAGCCGGAGTAGCAATCGCAGCCCAGCAATGTAATTACAGAATGTTTTTCTTGCCATGATATGCTCTGTTCTCTTAGAACTGCAATATGCAATCGAACAAACTGTTTGCAAGAACTGATGTGAGTTTTATTACAGGATGCCTTTCATGTGACTATGAAAGGGTTGTTTATTTCCGTTTGTTTCTTCTTTTTCTTAAATATAAAAGTATAAATACATTTCAAGTATTTAATCTCATGGTAGTCTTCAAGGTAACAAAGAATTAGCTCTATTTTATGGATGGCAAACACAAATACAAAAAGGATAATCACTTTGGTCTGGGTTCCCACAGAAAACTAATGGCAGAACCTGAATTCAGGCTCACAAAGTTATAGCCCAGTGAGCCCATCAGTTTTGTCTTTTGGATGGTAGCATAACAAAAAGACATTAGAAAGAAGGCAATGTAAATCAAATTCTAACACAGAAAAAAGGAAAAGTACACTGTATGTTGAAGAAAGGTGTGTTTTATTCCTTATAAAGAGGAGCTATGCATGGAGGGTTCAAGGCCTAGCTGGATGGGGGTCTGGGCAGCCTGATCTGGTGCCTGATTTAGTGACTGGCAATCCTGTCCACAGCAGTGGGTTGGAATTAGATGATTTTTGAGGTCCCTTCTAAAGCAAGCCATTCTATGTTTCTATGATTATATGATTTCTTAATTTTTGCAGCTAAAAGGACTTTATCCCCCATCCCATCAATACAGCCTCACAAAGCACATGTGCTATGAGTCACATGAGGAACCACCTTCCCTCCCTGACCTCTGCACTGAAAGTGCATCCTTCTTCCTGTGCATCACTATCTCAGTTGTCTAAAAAGAAAACAATCACCAAATCAAAATGATGAAAAATTAGAAGAAAAAAAAAAAAAAACAACACCAAAAAACAATAGACTTTTTCACCCAGTGTTTTAGCAACTCTTTGGAAAACAAGAGCAGCTCAACAGTGTGCTGCAGTCAGGAGCAACAGCTGTGAGAGGAAACGTGGCCAGCAGCTGGATGGAAATCACCTGGGCAGTGCTGGCAGCAGGAGCTGCTCATGCCAGGGTGAGAAGCTAACCCCATGTTTCCATGTCAGAGCTAGCAACTCTCTTCTGTCCATGGGCAGAAACTTTTCAAAGCCTTAGTATTTCACTGACTACAGATGGATTTTCACAGAAAGGATAGAACATTTGCGACACGAAGTTTTCCCTCCTCCTGCCAAATTTCAAGCCTCTGCTTTGTAAAATGTAAATCAAAGTGGAGTCAGATCTTCCATTTTCAGAATCTCTTTGAATTTGCCTTGACAGTTTCCTATTCTTTAATGAAATAAAAATGAATCATCTGAGAACTCCTGACCCACGCTGCAAGTTTGTTTTGGTTATTAGCTGTTTTCAAGATACCTGTTTCTTGTTTTCCTCATGCAGCCAGTCTATCAAAATTAAGACACCATTTTTTTCCAGCCATATTACTGAAAATATTTGTTGGAGAAAAACGTTTAGAAACAGAAAAAAAGAAACTTTCCTATGGCATTTGTGACAAGCTGCTTTCACAGTCAAGTTTTTGAGCAAATTAAAAGTCAGTTCTTTAAGAATTCATTTACAAAAAGGCATAATTTTGAAAGGACAGACATTCAAAGGAGATTAAATTGAGTGTATACTCATAGAGGATAAAGAAAATCTTTCCATAAATACAGCAATAAATGAATTTGGAAAGCAGGAGAAAGGAACAGGACAAAAGTCTCTTTGGCATTGAGCACAAACACTCGGCACAGATGGGATTGCAGCAGAAAGGGGATGTAGGGGACAAACATTCAAGAAATATTAACAAGTGAATGCATATAACTAGATGTAGATAACCAAAACATTTAGTGAGAGCTTCTCTAAGGGACGAAGTATTTGATTTGGGATATAAAATAGCAAAATAATTTCCTGTGTTTTTATTTTGCATTAACTCACATGAATTAAAAGCACTAATAAAAGGGAACAGTTAATTGAATAAAACCATGCTGTTTATTTCCACTTCACATTATAGCAGAATGCTCTCTTTTCTGTAGAAAAAAAAAATTGAAAAGAATCCAACTTTACTCTAGGTTTGGGAATACTATCAAACAATAAACAAGTATTCTTCCAGCACTCTATGCTTTTCAAACCACCGAACAGCATTAATATTTAATGTCTGAAACAGATAAATATTGTTAGGGATCCGAGACAGGAGAGGTTATTTTCCTTGCTAAAACCACACTGCAATTTGGAAGGAAAGCTGAAATGCAGATCTGTATTTTTTGTGTCTTTTTTTGTTTTGTGTGTCTGTGTGTGTAATTTAAATGTAACATCTCAGTAGAGGCTGGGATGCACTGTTGAGTCTTACTCCTGCCTAGCTTCATCCTGAAGCACACATTTCCCCCTCCCTCCCCACTTTTCCCCTATTTTTAATTCCCTTCTCCTCTCTTCCATTTGAAAATCAGGAATGATATTTGAAAATATTTTATACTCTTTCCCTTCTTCTCTTCATACCAACACACAACATTCTCAACATCCTTCTAGTACTTTGCATTTTCTTCCACAACCATCATATTTTCCTCTCTTATCCTGTTACTGTTATTTAAACACTTCTGAGGTTAATCCAGTCTATCAAAGTTAATGGGTGTCTTGCCATTAACTTCAATGGATAAAAGATTAGCCTCTAACCTCTCTACTCCGTTTAGTTCTTTCAGGAGAGCATTCAACACTTATAACTCTTTATTCCTTATTTATATTGCTGTTCCACATGTAATATATTCCTCCCACTTTCTTTCCAAGTTTTCTGCTATTTACTTCCTCTTCTTTAAAAGGCACTATTTGTTATTTGTTATTACTTTTGTTATTTTAATTTGTATTTAATATTTGAAAATGCTTATCTGAAAACACCTAAATGTTCTTGCCACAGCTGCTTACTTCTGTGTGCTCATATACAGCATTAGAGAAAATTCTCTGGTAACATAAGAGAGCTCTATTAACATCTAGGGAATGGCATAGGTACAACCAAGGGCAAAATTTTAGGCTTTCACAGTGCTGGAAGCCACAGCAGAGTAGTTTATAGCCAATACAGCACAGTCACAGAGAACGCTACAGTACAGCTTCTGTGTCTCTTATTGTATGCCTCCATGGTCATCAATATCACAGCTGCCAGATAGAATTGGCCTGGATTTTTCCCCTATCAATAATCACAGTGGTATGTTCACATTGCTTCATTCTGCCAGTGTATCTTACATAAACGCCTTTCACCAGGTGCTTTTGGGACAATCTTAGTAACGTGCCACAGGCATCAGGACTAATCTTGCTGATGTGTATCACTGCCTTCAGTGGGCTGAATTCACAAAATAAGTGATGTCACTTGAGTGTGTGTTTGGAGCATCTAGCACTAAAGGAACATTCAACAAAATAAAAGAATAAAACCAAAAGTAGAAACATTAAAACAATAGCAGGTCACAGTAGGATTAATCATGAATTAAAAAATATTTTTACAGCTTTAGCATTCATTATTTAGTCTTATTACAGTTTAGTTTTAACTCTTCTTTAGCTCTGTTCATCTTTCTGGCCCTCCTCTGGCCCGCTCCAAAAACTCCACAACTTTCTTTGGCCAAGGACCCCCTTCCTCTGCAGTTGGAAATCTCTGCCTTTGGTCTTTAGCTAGCCACTAATTTTCCAAACAAATGACAGCTATAGGATCATCCATCTCTTTTCTGTTGAGCAGGTCTATTTATAATTACAAACTTGTGGCCTTTTCTGGATGAAATATTCATGTAAACTCAAGTGCCAAGCTGCACTTAGTGCATAGTAAACTGCAAACATTATCATATTAAAAACAATTTAGCAACATGCTTCCTGCCAACTTAATAAAAATGCCATTTTAAATATTGTTTAGGAGCACCAGTCTAAAAAATTTTACAGTGTAGGATCCCAAAATGTATTCAGGAGACAATATTTCAGAAAATGAAAACAAAGAGGCAAAGAGCCAAGCCCAGATGAATAATTTCCAGCTACTAGCAAGGTATTTTATTTGGTTAAAAGTGTTCTCAGTTGCTTCCCAAGACCTGCTATAGGTACTCCACCCTTCTGTGTGCTTGTCAAACTTGCAACTAGTGAAGTAAATAACAGTAATGAGATTATTTAGATGGGAGTTGAAAATAAATGTTTATGAATTTTTTTGCTCATATGTATGTAAACTGATTTCAGAGATTTGTAAAGCCTAGAAAACATTTAAGTCTGATGGTTACTCAAACTGAAAAGGATCAAGATTTTTTAATTAAGTAATATGTAATATTAATTCAAGAGGTATGTACGCAAAAACAAAGATCACTTACACAGTGCAGAGGAGAGGAATACTAAGATTATATGGTTACATATCAAGCTTCATTAATGAAATGTTCAGAAGTAGAATCTCAGATTTATTCTTGTTCCAAGGAGCGCTAACTTCTTAACAACAGGAAAATGCCATCAGAATTTCTGAAACCATCAGACTGGACAGTGGGGAAAATTGCATTTCCAAGGAATCATGGACTGCTCAATCACTATGAAAAATAAGGCAAATTTGAGGAATACTGGAAGGATTTTTTTTTTTTAGCAAAATAAAAAATATACATATATTTTTATCCATATTAAATGAAATACTTGTCTTTTCTGGCACTTAACAAACGTAAAAATAGTTCAAAATTGTCTCTGGGGACAGTGACAGGGCCTGAGGGAATGGCATGGAGCTGTGTCAGGGGATGGTCTGCATCAGAGGGCGCTGGGCATCGAACAGCTCCCCAAGGCACAATGTACAGCCCTGAGTTGCTGGAGCTCAGAGAGCTGTGGTACACCACTCTCAGACATTGGGTTTGGCCTTCAGGTGGTCTCATGTGAATCCCAGAGTTGGATTCGGTGATCCCTGTGAATCCCTTCCAAATCTGGAAATGATGTGATTCTATGATTCTAAATCACCTTTTACAACACGAAAGTAAAGATGGTGGCCCTGGGACTTAGTTTTTCTTAGCAGTTAGTGGATATGGTCCCAGTTTCTCCTTTATTCATTACTTAATACAACACAGAACAGTATCAACAGTACAGACTGAAAACAGCTTAATGTATATCACTCTGCATATTCCCAAGGAATATTCTGTATTCAAATTTTCCTACGAATTTGCCGCTGAAAACTCAAATACTCTTTGGCACAAGTGGAAACTGAATCTGTCTTTCACCTCCAAGGCCTAGTAAGCCTGAGTTGTTCTGTAGAGTACCTGGGGATATTTCCAGTTCTTTATTCTTGTTCATCCTGCTCAGACCACACAGCACACCCGAATAATCTTTCTAGCCACAAATGTTGTGCTGTTTTGCATTTCATTTTTATCCTCACTCCACATCCATTCCCAAGTCCAGACTTTGCTTTCTGTTCTATCACTGTAACACAAGCAACTTTCACAGAGCTTCCACTGATTTATAAAAAGATTTGCCTATTTTGATAAACCATTTTCTCCCCCCCAAAAAAAACAAAATCCTACAGGATGGGTAAAGTAAGGAAGAAAAGAAGAATATTTCCTCAGTTATTTTTTATATATATATTTTTATATATTTAGTTATATATATTTTATATATATATATATATAGTTATTATAATATATATAATATATATATATATAAAATATAGTTATTTTTTATATATATTTTATATATTTTTTCCTAATAGGAATGTAAATGAACTTACATCTAAAGGAAATAACGCAAGGAAATTAAAGGAAACAGAAAAATTCCTGACAGAGAGGTCCACCAAGCTTCCTATAGGAAGGTTATCTGGTCATACTCATATACTTCAGCAATTCTGTGCTTATATTTGCAATTATTTTCTACCAAAGCAAACAAGAGTTCTACATATATAACCCGTGCTTATTTGTTGGCAGGGCATTTGTCCATAGAGTCTGCTTTCCTGCTCAGGGTGGTGCAGAAGGCACAAAATGTTTGCTGATATATTTGCCAATATTCTACTACTGTTTTTTACCTGCTACTGTTGTTTTACCTGTAGGAATTTTATTTTTAAAACACTTAAGTTATTCAGGCTTAGTGGATGCTTTCTGTAATAGAACTTCAGACGGAAGATGATAGAAACTAATTTTTATTAGCCAGCACACCTTCCTAATTTATGATAACAAATTTAATGACTCCATATTTTCTATCTTTTCTTCCTAAGAAAAGATAAAAAGCACTAAAGAGAAGCTTTACTATTGAAATTTTATTATGTGTCAAAGTATTTTCTATAGTAGAATGTCAGAAATATAACACTTTCTATATCTGGAAGGAAAGGAAACAACAACAACAACAACAAACAAAACAAAACAACAATAACAAAAAAAACCCCACACATATTCTCACTGCATTTGGCTTCAAAGTATTAAAAAGGAACACAATCCATAGGTCTGCAAACCCTGCTGAGTTCAGCGCTCAGTGCAAATGAAGGCAAAGCCAATGGCTGGTACCTTCTGGGGATGTTAACATGAATTTTCTTTCTTTTCTTGCTTTCTTCTTTTTTAACATTACAAAAATAAATACTGCAGCTCTAGAGGTTTATTCAACCAGAGGAGAGAATTTGAGCAAATAAGCTCCTGAAACTCATCAGCCTCCTGACTTTTCCACTGAAAGCTCACATTTTACCTGGGGCCTGTCTGCATGATGCAGACTAGCTCTAACATAATGATAAGAATAAATCTAAATAGTTCATTCCAAATCACTTGGCCTTTGGGAAATTCACACTTCTTTTATGCAAAAGCCAACAGACCCACTCAATAAAATGCTGCTTTAGTGACAATACAAGTAAGATGTTCTCTTCGTAATTCACAACAGAAAGTCAGTTGCCTACGTACAGATAGATAGATAGAATACTATAGTCTGCCCTGTTGTTACTGTTTGACTGCTATCATTTGCATCTTCCTGATGAAATCTGACATGTTTCCCATTTTAGGGTGTTTTTTTTTCTGTTTTTTTCCCCTTGACCAAGAAGAAAAGCTGCTGGTGGTGATAAAGTCAAAGTTGCTGCACTGCCTAGTGAGGACTTCAGGACTTGCATATTATATCTCCTATTAAAAATGTTCTATAAAGTCTTAAAGATTTGTTTCCATAGGTGGAAAAAGTAAAAGCTCAAGTAATAAGCAATAGACATTTCACAGCATAATAAAATGACTGCAAGCTCCATGAGGTCAGATGAATGAAAGGTATTCCTCTCCTGGAAGAAATTATTTGCACAACACTGAACAAATTACTGAAGTTTCAGAACCAGGCATTCATAAATTAGCAAACTTCATGATTTGGATAGGCTACTTTCGTATATCCTATCCAGTCCACAGTCTTTTAGTGATAAATGCCCAAATTAATTTTCCCGCAGAAATAACTGCCCTCCATCAGTACACAAGATGTCAATAAATCACCTCATGATGCTTGCTCAATATTATGTTTTTCTCCCCACTGTTTGCTGTATGGTACCACGCCTTGTTTATTTTATGCTATTCAAACTTGTAGACTAAATGATTAATTGCTTTAGAGCCTTTCTGTGACATCCATCAATGCAGCGTTCAGGTCCTCCACAGCACATTCATGACAACTATCTGAGATAAATGCATATTGTTATTCTAAAGATAGCAGACGCAATGCCAGAAGTCTAAAATCAGATTTAGTGTTATATTATACATTATATATCTGAGGCAGAGCAATTTACTTCAGTTGTAGCCATGAAGACTCAGCACTGGTATATATTACAATCCTAAGTCAGATGTGCAGAAAATACGCAGCTAAGGTAAACCTCTTATCAAGTGTTGGTTTAGTAACCAGCATAGCATTACCGTGTGCCAAGAGCATGAAGAAAACCAATTCTCCAGGTCACTAACCATGAGGCCACTTTTTTCTTCCTATAACACCCTGCCTCATTCACTGAATCCTATTCAGCTGCTGAAATAAATGAGACAGGGGATCTAAACAGTTTTTATTTCTACAGAAGTCGTTGGGTCACAAACTGTTAGAGAATTGGAGAGTTGTCTCGAGAAGGATCATTGCATTTTTTTGATGCAGAAAGTTCTTGCTATTGTTTTTCTCTTTGACAAAACATCTGCATTGTTCATAACTCCCTTAAATTCCTTTATGCCATCTTCGTTAGAACCACATATCTCCTTACAAGTGCTGGGACGTTATGCCCATCACAAAGGTCCAAGAGCTGTCGTATTCCTTGTGGGCCAGTTTTGGAAAATGGGTACAAAACTGCCACTCTGGGTTTCAGGAATTTGCTGATAGCTGAAGAATGGGAAAATTCAGCTATTTCATCTGCTCTGCTGAGGGTCTCCAGAGGGCGCAGGAGGGAGAGTTTTCCTACCTACGTGCTCTCTCCCCTGGCAAAGCTTACACAATCAAAAGCTGCAGTTGCAAGAAAAGCCTTGTTTGGCTCCAGGGCTGGAGCATACCCACTGTGAATAAAACTTCTGCAAAGTTAGCCACTGAAATGAAGCCTAAAAAACAGAATTTACCAGAAGGTTTTTGATTTAATTCTCAGTTCCATATTAAATATTCAGGAATAACACCCGGGATATAACAGCTGCTCTTCTTCCTGTGTATATTTGAGGATAGTGTTATGAGGTCTCAGATTATCTTTCAGTTGTGCAAATGAATGTATTTTTCCCTCGCTTCATTCTGGACATACATATATCATATTTTTTCCTTCTTGTCAATATCTAAATGTCTTCACGGAAATTTGCAGAAAAATATACATAGCAAGTTATGATTGAAAATCCAACAAAAGAAAAAACGCAGAATACCAAGAATTCTGAAAAGTGATAACATTTTACTTAAATAATTGATGTAATGGGGGAAATAAGCCAGAGCAAGGAACATGAACAGAAATATAATTTGTGAAATTTGACTTAAAAAAAGTTAGGGGCAAGAAGAGCAAGAAAAAGGAAAGGACAATTTTCAGGTCAACTTGTTATTAAAAAAAGTAAAATTAGTTCATTTTTCTTGTCACATTCACTGTATAATATATAAACTATTTATTTTTTCCCCGCTTTTCTTATAAATGAATTAATAGACTCCAAATTTCAATTTTCTTTTTTCTGATTTTCTTTTACACAGAGTGCAAACTTAGGCAAATAGTGTTCAGGAGCAATTGTGGCACAGTTGATTTCAGCATATAAGAATGAACTGGAAGATCTCTTGAGAGCACTTCCAGGTCTAATCTTCTATGATGAGTACCCAGAGACATCTGTAACTCAATGCATGTTATCAGTCATAGAATAAATATGCATACCACATAGCAATCATTATGGCACTATTTCTCGGCACACAGTCACTCTGGTACTGGTATATTATTTAATTGCGATGTGATCCTCACTCTAAAAGGAAAAATGAGACTTTGATGCATGAACTTTTTAAAATAAAGTGCAGAGACACAGTCTAGGAATTCCTTATTCCTCAAGGCCACTGCTTGCAACTGGCTGTGTAGCTGCAGCACACATCATTTTCACATTAAAAAGCACTAAATGTTTGAAGGCCTGAGATTAAAAAAAGTCACTATGTGCCCAAAGAAAGCATGTAAGGAAAGGATAAGAATGACAATATTTGCTAAGTCTTGCATCAAGCAGTAAACAACAGAATTTATGCAGAGACTAGTGTGCTAGAGAGAAAACTTATTGTTTTTTTTTTATAATTCCATGTCTTTCCTCACGCATTTCGCATTTCTTGTTGACACAAAGCATAGCACTGTTTTATCTCCTTGCTTACCCATTCTTTGATGACATAAAGCTATCCTTAACTCAGTAACATCAGCCCAATCCATCAATTCACCCTAATCCTCTCATTGAAGCCATGCAGACTCACTCCATTTCTACTTTACAGTATGGCAATGATTCATGATCCTTAACCAGGCACCTTCCTCTGGAGCTCTGGGAGCATTCTTGGATCTGAGTGGGATTGTATTCCTTTCAGTCATTGCACAGAACAACAGACACTCTGCATATGCCACAAAAGAGATGCCAAACCCTACTCACACTGACCAGCTCACATTTCTCTTATGTATCTTTACAGACTGTGAAATTGCCTGTCTGTCACATATTCCATACCCTGTTCAGAAGCCGATTCATTAAGTGTAGCTCGACTTTAATTATCCACTTATATGTCCAGAACTAACACAGGATATTTGTAGTTGGAAAGAAAATATTCTGGAATACTTCTCAGTAACACCCAGAAACTTACATTGATAATTTTCTCATCTTCCCACATTTTTGGGAAATGGAAATAAATTTTCACGGACATGGGGTTTACAGAATGAGAAAAAACAGCACACGAGAAAAGTGCAGTTAATTAACAGAAATGAACAGCTAGTTATGAGCACTATACTTCAGATGAAGAGAATCAGACTGCAAAAAGAAATGGAAGATTAATTTTGATTGCATAAATCCTCAATCACATATTTCAGGGCAGCACACCCTAACAGGAGCAATTAACTGTTGGCTGCAAAATATTCTTTCCTACAGCAGTGTCTTACCCCAGCCCTAGATCTTGTAAAGCAAAACTTCTAGCAGACCTAATGGATGCCAGATGATGTCTGTGGATTTCGGGTTGCACTTTCGTTTTATTCAGATGAGTGTCCCTGTCTACAAATACCATTTCATTTCAAAAGTTCATGCCTATCCTTTGTGGCGTATATACGTTAATACATTCTGTGCATTTTGGTTGAGAGCTTAATCTCAATTAATGTGTGACTCACTCAGTAAAATAAATATATTTTAAGCTATTAACTGCTTAATACTTGGGGACTGTCAATGACAGAAGCTGTGACCATAACACAGAAGAAAAGATGTTTCTATTTTTCACTGAGAATCTAAGAATAATATGAATGGCTTTTCTGCGACCCAGTGAGCCAGACACTGAGTAGGATGCTTCAGTAGCTCAATGTGCTGGTAATGAAAATGCTTCACTGCAAACTGACTGGTTACCCACAGTAACTTGAAAAATACGCAAACTAAATGCTGTTTGTTGAGATATGCAATGGCTTTAGCCCTTCTTGTAGGGAAACTTTCAAGGCGAGGCTGGATCAGGCCCTGGGCAACCTGATCTAGCTGTGGTGTCCCGGTTCATTGCAGTGGAGTTGGACTAGATGGCCCTCAGAGGTCCCTTCCAACTCTGAGGATTCTATGATATGCTTCTATGATTGATAAAATACTAACATGGCCAATTTATATTTTCCTCTTGATTTTCAAAGACCAATGAATACAGACACTAAAAATGTACCTTTAGAAGTGTCAAAATGTACAGTAAAAGAAAATTTGGTTACGCTTATCCATACTGTACGAGACAGAGAAAACTCTAAGCATCTTTTGTGGGAACACTTAGCATGTTAGTACTATTTAGACTTTTTTTGGTAAAGTTTGCAGTGGAAAATGTAGCACCACCTTCTGGCAACCACCAAAGATAGACTGAAAGGATAAAAGCTTGCATCCACAGTTCCTTCTTTGCTTTGTAAGGTAAACATTCAGATAGAATGTAAGCACTGATTGATTTTTTGATCTGAACTGCTATAATTTTACTTGGAAAGAATACTAATAACATAAGGTCAAAAAATCTTTTTAATTTTATTCTGGTTTTAAAGATAAACTTGAGGTAAACATTTACTGAAAAAAGATCAAAACTAATTACAAAACTAATTACACTAAAAATATTTTGTGGTTTTCATTTCTAGATGGTTCTGTCCTTATTAAAATGGTAAGCTATTCATATCACTCAGGGCAAAGACAAAGTAAGGCCAGATGAGTTCATCGCTGCTCTACACTGTGGTCCATTACCTGAACAATCCCTGTTGTCCCTGGAGAAGACACCTCACACTTGCTTAAAGTGAAGAATGGGAAAGCCCCCTTGTACACTTAAAGTGCATGTTATTTCAGATATATCTCACAGAAGCATAGAAAGAATCATAGAAAATATATACCAAAATGGCTAGAAACTATCATTTCTTAAAATTTATTTATTTTATAAGGAAAAAAAAGAGAAAGGGTTTGAGCAGAAATAATGATAAAAAGACTGAAGTTAAATTGATTTAAACTTTTTTTTTATAGACTGCATCATCTTGTAAGAAAGAAACAGCATGGGTCTATAATGCTGCCTTGTATTATCTCTTTCAGCATTAAATTGCACTGAGAATTATTTATCTACTGGGGACCTTTTCATTCAAGTGTTCGTACATCCAGGCTTTGTGATGCTCCAATCAGTTCCATGGTAGCTACAATCACTAAAAGAAAGTATCAAATGTGATATTACAGTGTGAGCAGACACAGCAGGAAAGGCTGGTCGTTTGGAGGAAAGGTTCAATTTTGTTTATATCAAAATATTTGAATCACAAGCAAAATAATAATAAAAAAAACTATTACACATGGTGTGCTGAAGTCTCTTGAGGTACCGATCCATGTCCCAGCTCAACGTTCTGAAAATGGTCATTTATGGTCTTTTTTTTTTTTTTTTTTTCCTTAAGAAGAAGCTCCCTTTCTTAGTATTTCCCAAGATACTGTATTGTCCAGACTATGTTTCTTTCAGCTTATTAGAAAACTGCTTCTTTTCCCTTAAGGCAGCTGTAAAACAGCACACTCGAAAACTTATCCAAAAGTTTCAGAAGACCGAGTAGATCAGAAAGCAATAGTTCATTTTCATTTTCATTTCCTCCATTATAAGACTGCTGAGGCAGAAATCTCCACATAGCCAAACTGTTGATAAGTTTTTTCTGCAATTAAATTCCATTTTTTAACTTTTTTACTTCTTATAAATGTTCTTTCTCACATTTAACAGTTAATATCAATCCCGGACAGAGAAAATGAAGTAAAGAAATGGTCAGCATTGCTTTACTCAATAATAGAATAATCCTCAAGCCAAACTGGCCTGTAATGCAATATTTGCAAATCACGAATATGCACTATTCCATTACTTCCGCATCTTACCACGAGATAAACTGTTCATATCTATAGGTATGTTACGAATACACTTAGCTGAAACATCAAAATACTATGATCACTCGAAAGTGAGGGAAAGCTATGTTTCATATGTTAACATGTAATAAAATACTAGTTGTTTATAATTTAATCAAAGCATAGACATTTATGGCATGTAAATTCTGATGCTAGTTACAGGCTATACTAAATACATAACAGTAGGGTTGATGCCCACAGCAATTCAGATATTTATAGAAGTAAGGCAAGCCAGCTTGGCACACACAAATACAAATGGACATACTTTCAGCAGCTGAAAACCATAAATATTGCTGGAAGTAGTGTTATGTGAAATTTTAAATAGCCGCTAAGCTCTTACTACAGCTCAGACATGAAGGCAGTCATTTTGGAAGATTTTCTAGTAGAACAGTCCTGCACAACAATTGGGATCTGACATACATAAGGATCCCTCAACTTTTGATTAGTTTTAACAATATAAGAAAAAGTGATGAAGTCCCACTTACAAGGTATAATACCTTCATCCCTGGAAGTCTGTAGGTTATTCTAAAGCGCTTCTTTCTCACCACCCCATATGGCCATATACCCTTCTACTATTATGCTATGAGTACAATTTTCACTTTTTTTTTGAAGGAAGATATGAAAACTTTGTCTCAGACATTTTGTTGTTGTTGTTGTTGTTGTGCACAGCAATTCTTTAAAGATGCAGCATCTTTCCATTGAAAGATATGTGATTGTTTGCTGTCGCTCTGAAGAAGATGGATTAATCAGCAGATTGAATGCAAGACTGCCAAAACTGCACAATAAGTGTACTGATATCAATACTGCATGCATTGTGAAAACAGAAAAAAATTTGGAAGTGCATTTTTTTTTTATATATTCACCATCAGTTGATGAAGGTACAGCTATCACATTGCACTCCTGCCCCCAGGATTCCCTTACTCCATGTCAGTGACAAACTGAAAGTGGGCTGCAGGTGGAAACCAGATCAAAGCTACAGGCTAAATGCCTCTGCTTAGCATTTGGCTGGAATGTGAAACAATAACTCAAAAGGAAATCAAACCACACAATATTTAGGATAACTTCCCCTCTTGCTTTTGCTTCTATACGAATGCTTAAAATGTGTGTAGATATACAAAAGGCACACAGAGAGCTGATATATGAATACGACTATACTCTTGCATTAATTAGAGATGCATATGCACTTAATTTCTTTTTGTTAAATACGCAACATGACAAGAAGCATCACAAATATTCATAGCATGCTAGACATACTAGACTGCTCTTTTGTTGCAGGGTACTGCAGAAAACAGCAGCATCTGTACCACAGAAATTATGAATTGTATGTGCAGTGCCTGAAGGCAACCACCAATCCATTTCAGGGACTTGTAAAAATCTTGCCCTTCTTATGCTATTGATAATCTTGACCTTAATGTCAACTCTTGAGCTATCTTGAAAGCTTACAGTAAAAAATCAGCACACACTCTGGAGGGTGGGTAGATGACAAGCTACTGGAGCAAACTGATAGCGTGGGAGCTAATATATGGAGGTTAAACCATAAACTATTTCTTGGAAAACAGCTACTCATTCGATCACGTTAAATACAAGCTTAAAGGTCTTTTCAGGAAAATACAGCACAGAATTTTATTTCAGCTCAGAATGCAAAACCATTGAAACTCTACTGTTTTTATATAATTGAAGGTTATACTTTTACTGGTAGCATTACTACTTTTTACATACTTTAGTTAGTTAAAAAAATGCATATCACCATCACCTTTGTAACAACCAGAACCATTAAAAATATGTAAATTATTACTGATTGACATTTACTCTCTGACTTGGTTTTAGATGGAGAGCAACTTAAATGGCCTTATAGCTGATCGTAGGAGGTATAGCACAATAATCCTTGAGCAAACACAGCCAGGTCAACCCACAGCAATATGATGCACAGAGCAGAGCTTTTACCTCCATGAGGGGCAAACTGGGGGGGCAGCCTGTGTGGCATGGAGTGCTGCATCCTTCCAGGAAACTCTCATCTGCACTTCAATACTTTAAACACCTCAGGAGCCTCTACACCATTGGACAGTAGCAAATAGATGGCTAAGTTAACTCATAATGTAGTAAAGTTCCTACACTTGTGGACAACTTTTGGATCAGTGAGTCCTACAGCTGTCCACAACACCATCCTAAATATCAAAGGGACTAAAAAGAATAACACATTAAAGCATAAGTGGCTTTCCCACTGCCTCCAGTGCAATACTACAAAATTTTACCTTCCTGCTCTTTGACCTGATCTAAAGCTCTAAACAACATTTCCTGGCAGCCAGCAGCCACGAACAAGCCTTGAACACCGTGCTGTGCTCTTAATAACAAGCCCTATTCCTGTCTGGCAACATCTGATAAATACATTGTTGAAAGCCGTTGGAAGCTGGACCAATGTAAAGAAACATCATCCCAAAGACATATGCACACAAAATTTTGCAAAGCAGGAAACCGCTGAGAGAGAAATGGCATTGTTAGCATGGCACAGCATCCAAGCAGCTGCGCCCAGGCCTTGGCACTATCAGTGAAATGTCAATAGAGTTACTGAAAATGTTTCAAAAACTCTTAGTATTGCAAAAATAACGATAACTACTACCACCTCAGAATGCAGGAGTAATTCATGTTGTTTTCGTCTTGTTCCCTTCATCCCCACCCTCAGCTCCTTTAGTTGCATTGACACTTGCTGTTTTACTTCAAGATTTACGGTGCCAGTAGAACCTTCACTATGAAGCATAACGAGCATGCATTCACAGGACACTTACCTGCCCTCCTACAATTAATTCTTTAGTGCAATTACGTGGAAAAAAAAAGCAAATGAGTAGATTCTTATTTGGACTGCATAGCAGGTAGTAAGTACAAACCTACACAGATTTGTTTTCCACTTTGCAGTCCCCGGATCATATCAGAAAGTGAATGTGTCAGTTACCTTAAATTTTTTGATTTTGTGCAGGGGTGGCGGTGCAATCAAAAACATACAGATTAAGGAATATATTGCCTTTGAAATAACGTGAAATGAAGCATAGGGCTGTGAGTGTTTGAAATTAGAAAAAGTCATGGTGAAGCACTCACATAAATGAACTTAAGTTTGAATGACATGAAAATCACTGAGATCTTTATTTCGTTTTAGACTTCCAAATTTTACTTTAGAAATAAAATACTATGCAGGGGAAAAAAAGGTAACATCAACATTTTTTGCATCAATACCTGAGTATTTTAAGACTTCACAAACGCTTTTTCTAAGATAAGGTTTCTAAATCCATCTACTTTGAGGTCTTCGGTTGATAATTAGAAGAATTTTAAAAAGTTCTGAATTACTCCACAAAGATTCCACACAGCTCTAAGCTGAACAGTCAGCAGCTCTGATTCTGTCTCTTCTATGGCAGGTGGCTCTGTGTTTTTTGGCAAGCAACTAAAGGTGAAACTTGGTTTACTGAAGTCAAAGGGCATTTCAGTGCTACTTTACTTTAAATGAGGCCAGTCTTTCCTAATCAGATCATTCCCATCTACAGAGGCACAATCAGAAATGTTTGAAGTGCAAGATTGCATAACATCATTTGCAATTGATATATAAGATCATATTCTAAAATGCAATCTTTTTAGTCTTAAATTTTAGTTTCTCTAGTAAATATGCACTTCATGAGCATCAGAGATCACTAGTATTTTTCCTAATTACATTTGCAAGTAATTAATGCCATTGCTGCGTTACTGGATTTGTAGAATTCCCTAGATGTCCCTGTACTGAGTAAATGGGGAATACTGTGATAACATAACCTAATTGAAAAATCAAATGGTAAAGATTTTTAATATCAACCACTCCATAGCACTTTTAATTTTCTGTCTGCTTCACGAACATTCAATAATTATTTCTCACATCACCCATGTGAGTAGGTTACACTACTTCTGTCTCTAAGCTTCGTATACTCTCATTCTACTGCGATGTTGAACATGTTATGCTTGAGAGGCACGCATTTCACATGCAGAGGCTGACTGCTACAGTTTCAAATGAGTCTTGTTATTGAGTTGTGTAACCTCCTAGCATCACCCATGGAAATTTATGTTACACAATCTAGCAATATCAAACTTGATTTCTGAATGCAGACAAATTTGGAATGAAGATTTTTTTTCACAACAGCAGATGATTACTCATGGAATACTCTGAAAGCATCTGCTCTACTCTTCACATTTTAGCTGTTCATATTCTAAATACCTGCTATCAAATATACACTTTGGTGTTATTACTAGGAGCCAAATTATGGTCAAACTTAGTGCCACCAGAAGACAGGAATGCTGTAAGGGCATACACGAAATAACTGTCACTGCATTAAGTGTTCCCACTCTCAAAATACATTTTTGAAAGGAAAAATACAAGGTTCTCCTGGAAACCGAAGAAAGGAGAACAGATCTTTAATCTTTCACAAGTCAATGACCATTTTATCAGCGAAAGCAGCTATGTATGACTACCCAGTTTTTCTTGGAGCAAAACCTTTTAAAGCCATAAGTCACTATACGAGTTTCATAGCAATCTGTTGTAAGAAGGGCACACTAACAGCCTACCACTAGCTGCCCAGAATCCCAGCAGAAATATGGGCTGTAGCAGCCCAATCTATGTGCAGGAAAGCAGTGGACTCACAACGGGTTATCTCCAGGAAGCCTGAAAATTTTTCTTCCACATAGCTCAATTTTTTTCCTGACAAACGTGCCACACACAAACTCTTCATTGGGACTTCTACTTATTTCTCATCACACGTAACTACAACCACCTAATCCATTAGGTTGCTAAATCATTGATACATTTTCAGAAATGACAGATTATAAAGGGAATCACTATCATCACTCGCTTTGATTTCTTGAAAAACATGAAGCATTGGATTATTTGAAGAGTTCTTTTTCTGGATACAGCATCCTTAAGAAAAAAAAAATTCTGGTCTTGACTTAGAGATACTACGACTTTTGGAAAGCTTTATTGGTGCTTACTTCTTTCACTGATAGCACGTGGTGGTTTTTTCCCCCACTTTTAACTCCAGGTACATTCTCTTCACCAAGGTTGTTATTCTTGCTGTTCTTCTGTGAATGCTAAAATGGACAGAACTGGGTCTGTTTGGAGACAGGCACATGTATTGATAAGGAACTGATGTGCGAAGTATTTTGAATATATTAAACTTTTATATAACCTCAACAATAAAAAGGTCACACAAACCCAAGTTAAGGTTAGAAACTGCTTAAAACTACACTGGTAAAATTCAAATCAAGACAGAATGGTATGAGAGAGTTTTTCACTGAGGTTAGTAGGCTTTTCCACGAGACCTTACAATCTTTAAGTCAAAGTATTTTTATGACACTGATAATTTGCTTCCTCTTCCATTAAAGTTGTCTTGAGAATCTACTGTTTCAGGCCACCAAAGACAATTTTCTTTCTGACAATCACCTGAACAGAAACCTAGTAAGCCTGGCCTGGTGAAACCTGGAAGTTGTTATCTTTAGATAACCACCCCTAGTCATCTTTAAACGCAGCTGAGACAAAAATAAATGAATCAAGTCTAGAGGAAGAATTAAGCAAATTCAAGATGCTGCAAGATTCACTAGTTGTTCTAGTCCTATCAAACAGAGAGGCTTGAAAAAAAGAACTAGAAGACATTTTTAAGATGTTAACGTGTTTGCCAGTAGACGGAGTAAGATGACAAATTTCAGTGACAAATAAAGAATGTACAAGAGATCATTATTTATGCTAAGTAGCAAATAACTAGTTCTCATCAGTTGTATCAGTACTCTGTAGAATTTGAATCAAAGAATCACAGAGTCATAGAATTGCTCAGGTTGGAAAAGACCTTAAAGATCATCAAGTCCAACCACAACCTAAACATACTACCCTAACTAACAACCCTCTGCTAAATCATGTCCCTGAGCACCACATCCTAACGGTTTTTAAACGCATCTAGGGATCGTGATTCAACCACCTCCCTGAGGAGCCTATTCAAGTGCTTAACAACCCTTTCAGTAATGAAGTTTTTCCTGATATCCAACCTAAGCTTACTCTGGCACAACTTGAAACCATTTCCCCTCATCCTGTCACCTGTCACCAGTGAGAAGATACCAGCCCTGCTCTTGCTGTAATCACCTTTCAGATATTGGAAGAGAGCAATAAGGTCTCCCCTCAGCCTCCTCTTCCCTCCTCATCCCCAGTTCCTTCAGTCGCTCCTCGTAGGGCATATTCTCCAAGCCCTTCACAAGCCTTGTTGCCCTTCTTTGGACCTGCTCCAGCACCTCAATGTTCTTTCTGTACTGAGGTGCCCTTCTTGGCCACGTGGGCACACTGCTGTCTCATATTCAGGTGACTGTCCATCAGTACACCAAGGTCCCTTTCTGTCAGGCAGCTTTCCAGCCACTTTGCCCAAGCCTGTATGTTCCAATGCACACTCTGTAACACCTCTATCCTGTAGAAGTTTAATAAAATAAAGGATTTCCTTCTTGAATGTTAATTCCTGTCTGAGACAACTGCCTGACACTGATCAGTCATTTGAATTTTATCTTTCCATCACATTTTTCCCACAATTATGAATATTACAGATGTGGAAGACCTCTTCTATGAAATTAAATCAGAACAGAAAGGAATGCAAAATTTTGGGCGGAAGAACACTACTCAAAACTATATCATCACAGATTTAAACAGAGATTTTTTCATATATATAAGATATGTGGGGCTTACCTGTATGAACATCATACAACAGGAAGATTTTATGTACACTGTATTTTTCAGATCTCCTTTCATACCATAGAAACACAGAATGGCTTAGGTTAGGGGGGACCCCAAAGAGCATGTAGTTCCGACCCCCCTGCCATGGGCAGGGTTACCAACCACTTGATCAGACTGTCCAGGAACCCATCAAGCCTGGGTTTCTATTCGGTTTTCCTACAATTAGTTTAGAACAAGCAGAATAATCAAGCACATCAATTTAGCAAAATTAAACAAACCAATCTTATTGCTCAGAACTGTCAAATGAATTGAACTATTCAAATCTTAATGTATTTCATAGAATCATATTTGAGAATTAGAATCATATTTGAAATCTTATGAGGTCATTTGGGCCAGCAGTATGCTATCTTTTACCTCATTTGTGTTGAGTGAGGCAAGAATTTCTTCTTGTCTCTCCTTCATCTTCTGTCAAAGTTATGCTACCCTTTGCCCTCCACTTGTCACAGAACCACAGAATCACCAAGGTTGGAAAAGACCTACAAGATCATCCAGTCCAACCATCCACCGAACACCAATAGTTCTCACTAAATCATGCTCCTCAACACAATGTCCAAACGTTCCTTGAACACCTCCAGGGTCGGTGACTCCACCACCTCCCTGGGCAGCCTGGCCACTCTTTCAGAGAAGTAGTATTTCCTAATGTCCAGCCTGAACCTCCCCTGGTGCAGCTTGAAGCCATTCCTTCTCGTCCTATCACCAGTTACATGAGAAAAGAGGCCAACCCCCAGCTCACAACAACCTCCCTTCAGGAAGTTATAGAGAGCAATAAGGTCTCCCCTAAGCCTCCTCTTCTCCAGACTGAACAATCCCATCTCCTTCAGTCGCTCCTCATAAGGCCTGTGCTCCAGACCCCTCACCAGCTTTGTTGCCCTTCTTTGAACACGCTCTAGGGCCTCAATGTCTTTCTTGTAGTGAGGGGTCCAAAACTGGACACAGTACTCGAGGTGCGGCCTCGCCAGATCTGAGTACATGGGGACAATCGCCTCCCCGTTCCTGCTGGCAGCACTGTTTCTGATGCAAGCCAGGATGCCATTGGCCTTCTTGGCCACCTGAGCACACTGCTGGCTCATGTTCAGCTGAGCATCAATCAATACCCCCAGGTCCATTTCCTCTACACAGCCTTCCAGCCACTCTGCCCCAAGCCTGTAGCACTGCCTGGGGTTGTTGTGGCCAAAGTGCAGAACCCGGCATTTGGTCTTGCTGAACCTTATCCCGTTGGCTTCAGCCCAGCTCTCCACCCTGTCCAAATCCCTCTGTAGTGCCTCGCTACCCCCAGGCAGGTTGACACTCCTGCCAACTCGGTGTCATTTGCAAACTTACTGAGCGTGCACTCAATGCCCTCATCCAGGTCATCAATAAAGATACTGAAGAGGACAGGCCCCAGCACCAACCCCTGGGGAATATCACTCGTGACTGACCTCCTTTCACCTTGAGCCATCTCCTATATTTCATCCATACATATCCCTCTTCTTTTGTGCTCTTTTTTTTTTTTTCTGCACTCAATTCTCTTCCTTTTTCTGTATGTTTTTCTCTTCACTATTTCTGAGTGCTTAGTGATTCCACAATTTTTGCTAATTAACAGCCACAAAATTCCTATGAGACTCATGCTGAATGACAATGTCTGTTAGATAGGTAAAATTAAAGGAAGGAAGTCTAATTAGTTTGACCAGGCCCCTGCAGGATTCAAAACCAGAGGTGCTACTAGGGCATAGAAATCCCTCAACAGTGCTCCTCATTCCATAAGTAGAACAGTCAGGTAAGTATATACCAGCTGCTCTGGGATTCAGTTATTCTTGGTGACAGCTTGACAAGCATCTTCTGCAAAGCCAGCATTGCACTGCACAAAGATGTAGTGTAGGGAATTTATGAATTTTACAAAGAAATCAATATGAAAACCTTTTCATCTTACATGGTAACAATCCATATTTAGGGTTTTTGAATGGAAGGACTGAAAAGCTACTTACAAAAATGGAATTTCAATGCCAGGTTCTGAGGAATAAAAATCACAGTAGCAGAAGGGAGGATGAGCTAAAACTGACATAGACTTACGGTGTGAAGGCCAAATTCACTCATGCATCTGATTTCAGAGTAAGCTTATAAAGAACTTCCACTTGCTTAGGAATGTCTTAGGTTTGATTTGGATGAGCAACAGAGAAGTCAAGCAAGAGTCATTTCATGGAGGAAAGACCCAAAGCTTATAGACTGCTATTCACATATGCACCCAACACACCCTGCAAACTTTTCTGCTTTTGCTTTGCCACTTTTTCCTATCTGCAGGTAAACATGGTGTATAACAGAAAGGGATTAATTTCATTCAGCAAATCCAAGACTCTGGGATGGAGTTAAGCGTACCTCATTACATAGCAGGTAACAACTGTCCCAAAAGGTTAATTTTTAATAGTGGAATAGTATATACAGAATAAAAAATGTTACCTATTTTTATCAACAATGTACTTTTTGTCAAGTTATGATCCTTACTACCTGATTTCCTCCTATTATGGGGACATAGGGAAACAATATAGACTTAGCCCACCATTCTCAAGAGTATGAGAAATGGAAAGCTACTGCTTATGTCTCCATTGCAAAAACACCATCAAATGACTGGTCAGAGAGCAAAACTCATAATTTCATAAGGGTAATTGGATACATTTTCTTCTGTTACAAGGAAATTGCCCCTTGGCACAAGAATTTTAAAATCTTTTGGCAGTGGACCTCCTGAAATCCATCTGTGTTAGAAATTAATTTTTTGCTTTTGGGCACACTATATTTACATATTTTGGTTCTATTTCTCAATATTTAATCTAGTGAGAAAAGAGACTCTTAGGGTAAGCACTGAAACTTCTCAACAGATATATGTATATATTTTAAATGTAGCCCTCCAAAAGAAATTAGCCATATTTACACAGCCAATATGCAAACCTGGAAATGACTTCACTTTTATTTATGAAATTGTCAAATGTTAATTTTAAGCCCATCTATTTTTAAACATCCATTATTTATGATATTAAACTGCAGAATATCAGATGGCATTTAAGACAAAAGCAAACTGATGACTTTTCTCTCACATGTTTATAATTTCCCCAAACTTTCCTTTGGTGCAATGTGCCATGCATGGTCTCCTAGCAACTTCGAATTCCTGTTGTATTCGGGCAATTTGTTTGTTTAATATAAGCAAATTATAAGATGATCCCAGTTACAAAAGCACTGGACATGAGCACATACTCATCCCACCTAATTTAGTAATTTAAGACCACAGTCCCCTGGCTCCATCTCTATCAATGGTACGAGACAATGGCACTCCACACGGTAATCCCCAAAGTAAATCCACAGTTAAACTCAGCTTGGTTAACTCAAGTTTCTTGGGTTGCTTCTGATGAACATTCATCTTGCAGTAGCAGGAACATAATAGAATAAAAAGAGCAAGTCATAACTTCAGTGCAAAAGTAACTTTTAAAATTGTACACAGTGTAAAAAAAAAAAAATAAAAAAATCACATTTTTGAGGGGAGAAAAACCAAGAAGTGCAAATTCTAAAAGCATGGTAGTCCAAATCAATAGTGTGCTTAAAAGGATTTGCTTCTGTGGCAGTGTCCATGCTTCTTAACATAGAGGTATGTCAGTATGCAGAAAAACTTCTTATTATGTGCTATGTGCACAAGAGAGAAACATCACTGTAAAAGCTTGACCTAACTTGTAGGAAAATTGCACTTCAACTATTACTAAGGCAACAACCACTTTAAAAACTAACAAAAAGTACTCAAGGTTATCAAGGGTAAAAACTATGAAAAAGACAGGGTATTAAAAAATCTGAAAGAAGAGTAAAGATGATTTACAGAGCTGACACAACTCTAAAACCGTAAGTAGAAAAAGCAAATGCGACATTTCAAAGGACACATGTTGTGAAAATGATGAACTTCAGGGCACAAGCTTGTTCCCAGATGAGATTTTGAACAAATTATTTTTTTCTACAGCATCTGGCGATGTCTGCTGCCAAAGAAAAGGATACCCAAGTAGCTGAGCCACTGCTCTGATTGGCTTCTTCTATATTCTAGCTTATTTGGGGAAATGATACACCTATGTACGCTGTATGAAGCATACATGACCAAGGACAAAAAGAAATTCCTCCAAAGGGGATGCATCAGATATTACCCATTGTTACAGACACAAAAGGGTAGAATAACCCAAAGTGTTATAAATGACACGTCAGAAAAAGAAATTCCAGTTGTGAAATACATGAGCACTGTGAAATTGTCTATTCATATGTGGATTGGTTATCTCAATGCCACTAATCAGCTATTGCATTAAATTCCCCAAGTAGACGGAGATAGATGTAACTGCTAGCACTCACATGGACGGCAAAGGATGTTAGTAATTTCTGAAGTACAATTCCTGCAGTGTGATATATATGAGAAGTAAGATAAGGTTCCACTTTGAAACTTTGCCCAAAGAATGTGAAAGGCATTAAAACAACCGATCCTCAGAGAAAGCAGCAGATATTATCTAGAGCTGATAAAGTCTCAACAGGGGCACAAGAAGAAAGGTAGCAAAAACTCCACTATGGCCATATCTAGTAATATGATACAATGCTCCTTTTGTCATCTTTAGATCTTTCTTGATCTCAGTATTTCTCAATGGATCAACTAACTTTTAACCCATTATTTCAGCTCAAGCATTTTCTTTCACAGTCCTGTCAAGGGGCTATTGTTCTGTGGTGCCAGAGCTCAGAGACATGTCAGGTTCTGCCAGGGATGGCAGATCCAGGCTTGGCACTGCCAGCTCACGCCTTCGGCAAAGCATCACAGGTGCATCTTGCCTTGGAGGCATAGCTCCAGCCTGTGAAAAGCATCAGATGGCAAAAGGAACGTACTCCATCAAATTCTATTTTCATTTTTAGTGGATATATTTTAATTTCCCTCTTTTTCCAAATTCTGAATAGAGTGCCAATATTTCAGTTTCTGTATATCAAGTTTCTGGCAGTCCTCATTCAAACTTTAACCTCTGCTAGGTCAGCAGCAAGCATTTAAAAGAGGACTGACTGAATGTGCATGAGACAGCCTTACTAAAGAGTATTGTTCAGCTTTCTCCCACAATACACTGAGCGGGTATGATGAGATGAAAGAACATTACACATCACGTGTGTGAAACCTAAGAGTATATCAGTAACTCATTGTTAGAGTGAGTTATATTTTATACAAGCTATATTTTAGTTGTTCAAGGTGGAGCAATAAGGAAAGGAAGTTTGGATTTGTTACCTCACCAGCACCTAAGGATACAAGTCAAGCAAACACATGGACGATGCTTCTCTCCTGTCATAACATAGCTCTGAAGGAGTTGAAAAGGAAAAACAGTTCCAGTATCTGTATCTAGAGCACAGCTGGAACCTGACTGAGAGGGAAGTACTCTGTTAAACTCCATGACAAAATTGCCTGCTACAAAGTAGGGCATCCTCTTCACCGAGAGCAGATGTGCTCATTTTTGGATGAAGAAGAGAACAGTTTCTCATTCAGGACAGCCAGACTGTTCCAAAGGTTTTCTGGCCAGAAGGGTTTATCACCCTTCTGTTTTGTATAAAACAGACCATACCATTTTGTTGAATAATTTCCACGTCATCCCCTAGAACAAGAAAGCTATAAATAACAGAAGATCTGAAGAGAACTTTCTAGCTATAAAACTGGAAACAAATCCTCTCCATGTTAAGAACAAACTAATACATACAGAAAGGAATTAATAAAATGACCAAAAGCCTTAATTTACTTAAACTTGAGACATATAAGCAGTAAAGTATATTGGGAAAAACTGAGTCACATTTTATGACATATAATTGCATGACTGCACCACATTAGTGTGTGTATATATATATATATATTTTTTTTTTAACAAAGTAACTGAGCCATAATTCCTGCTTTTCATGATAAGTAGGAAGAAATAAAATAGTAAATACACCTCAATTTGTAGCTGAACCAAAGAAATAGTCTTTTTAATATCTTCCCATATTGGCGTTATGCTGAGAATGTTAAAAGAGCATAGGAAAATGCCTATATTAAAAGATGATGAACTTCAATGAATTGAGAGCTGTAGACACATTTGGTTTATGAATATGATGTTTGGAATTTAAAATGTATTTTATAAGAATCTTGAAGCATGTGGAACAAAAAACAGTTGTGTGACGAGGAAGGAAGGCAATTTTCCCTCTGAAAGGACAGCCACGTTATGGATATCTTAAGTACTGTAGTAATTTATTTGTATTTTCATAGCATTCATACTGATAGCATAAGCCCCCAGAATAATACAGAAGGAAATTTCCAAGCCTGCATCTTTTTGCAACATTTGCTCATGAAAAAGATTAGGCTTTTACTAATTCTTTAGTAATTTAACAATCCCAACGCTCTTCTTCAAGTAGGAGAAAACCATTTGTTTGCTTTTGCTGTATTGAATATTTTTAAAGACAGGCAGTATACACTGTCAGTAACACAATTATTAGATAAAATTCCTGAATTTTAAAGTTATGAAAAAGTAACATTGATTTTTATTTTTTTATTATTACTATTATTATTACCAATCTTCACTGGAAGGGATAGAACTCTGTCTGTGAAATAAACCACATAATCAGATTAGCTTTAGAGCACTGATTATTCCACATTCAAATAAAAACCAAAGAATAATTTATTTGATGTACTTGTTAAACTAAAAATGCAGAATTGAGAGAATATGGAACTTCTTTGATCTTTTGTAGGTGTTCAATATAATCTCAGTGCTTATTGATGAGTGACAACAATTCATAATGTTTTAAAAATAAACCTCCCATGCAAAGAGGCTTTTTTGTGCTTTTTGTTTTGTTTTGTTTTTCATCTTTAAGCTTATGCTTTCATTATGTAACTGCTGCTTTGTAGATTTTTTTTTTCTTATTTAAACAACACATATTTTATCCCAATCTTGGAATGCAGAGCAGGGAGCTGAAACAGGTTTGTGAAAGGGGAACAAAGTTGAGTTGGATTCTTTTTAAAGAATCTTTTTTAAAGAAGGTAACATTAAAAATAAGGCCCGCAGGGTAAGGTTCTCATTTACTTTCCTTCTCAAATGTGATAAAAACTGACAAGAGTCAATTTGGGTTCATTGTTGTAGCGTCTAAGTACGTCTTTCTGAATATCAGGCTCAGAGCCTGGTCTGCCTTCTCATTTGTCTTCCATTTCTTATTCTTTCACCACAGAAGCAAATTTCTGTGGAATATGAAGAGAAATCAAATTGCGTGCAAGCTTCCCTCTCACTCATTTCCCAACACATACACTGCTAGTTCTTGGCACCTCCTAAAAACAAGTCAAGATTTTCTTTAAATTACAGATACTCTAGCATCAAAACTGACAGGAAGACTCACTCTTGGAACATTTTTAACAAAGAAGCAAATTATTTTTTCTAACTAGGAACATTTTTAACTTACAGACAAGCTGTTCCTATCACTTTCTTTATGTATAGAAGTGAATGAAGTTTATGGTGTCTCTTTAATACTACAAAGCCGTAATTTGTTGCATAGGGACTTCTTATCTGCAGTGGACAAAATATTTTTCATTGGTTTCCCACTTATAGAAAATTAAAAAAAAAAAATCATAGGTAAGAAAGAGGAATCTCTAGCCAGTATGCAGGCTGGATTTGTTGTCTCACAAAAGACTGTATCAGAACAATTTGTGCAGAGCAGCCAGGTTAGGAAGATAATGGGGGCACGACATTCAGCCTCGCTGAAAATCCATTTTCAGACAGCTACTGAGGTTGGTAAGATAATGGGGAGAGACTGCATTTCACTAACTCTTCCTTATTTCTTTAACTATGCTTTGAATTTGCCCCCACAGGAGTCCTTGATATGAAACAATTCTGTTGGTGCTGCACTGTTGAAATATGGCTATTAACTCAAATAGAGCAGAGGGGACTGAATCATACACAACAGTACGGTGAAAAAAGTTTCAATAAAATGACCTGAACATAATATAGGGAAGGGGACAGAACACAGGATATTCTTACCCCTATTTACACGATCCCTAATGTTGTCTCCCAGAAGAAAAGAAAGGAGGTAACAGCTATTATAAAATTAGAGGATATGTTTATAGAGAAAAAAACCAAACCAACTGTGTGTAGCAAGTGTGTGATTACAAGCGTATTTTATATGTATATGATACACGTATCCCAGACTCACAGAATGGTCTGGGTTGGGAGGAACCTTAAAGGTCATCTTTTCCATACGATTGTAATTCTCTTAGTTTTCAGAGGCTGCTTCAACTGCACCATTAAAGGACACGTTAATTAGATTCCTAATGTAGTGTTACGCCAATTTATATCAGCCTGACTGTGTTTTCTATTCAGATGATCTTTGTATTTTTTATGCTTTTTTGCTCTTTTATCTCCTTGACGTTTGTGCCAGAGTACCAAAATAAATATCCTTTTCAAGTTCATACTGAAACAAAAACTCAACCATAAGGGAAATAGAAAAGAGGTATTGGTGGCTATTAAGACTCAGCTGCATGTGTCTGCATCAAACGTTAGCATCAGAAACAATCTCTTCCCATGATTAAGTGCTCTCATATGACCTTGTAAGCTGAGCTCATGAGGGATTTTGTGAAAAACTGTAGTCTTGAGCATGCAACAGTGACTGAATTCCTCACAAATCACATATGATTTACATAAATGAGCGCCTTGACTCTCACGCAGTCAGCACTAGACCTGGTTACTAACACATGAAAAATGCACTCCCAGACTTGGCACATGGCTTTTGCAGCTGCCAAATATACTCTCTGTGAGATGAGAGCAGGTGGATGAGGAGGGCAGCAAAAACATTTTCAACACTGCTAGCGACAGGAAGAAGAATGAGAATTCTGTTTATCTTGTTAGAGATTTTCTGATCATATTAGTGATTCCATTAGGCTGTTCCTAGAGACCAAACCTTTTAGAATGGTATGGAGCTCAAAAATGCCCTTTGAAAAGAGCTGCTATAAATCAGACTCATGTCATATTAACAGCACAGGAATCATACAGTGTCATGAGAATACAGGCATACCCCATAGCCAGTGTGTGAACAACCTTTAGCTCCCTGGTTCACACAGCTGCACCTGTATGCATCCCATGGATTTACTCAGAGCCTCATCTGTGGCCTGACTCCTCCAGAACATCAGCACGCTCATGGGCACAGCTGCTGTGGTGCTTTCAGGCAGGTGCTGGGACATTTGAGCAGTGATGGATGGGAAGTATCTCTGAGCAAACAGTGCAGTTCAGCAATGACTGGGAAAGGTCCACCAGGTTCTTTTAAAAACTCAGGAAGTTTCCAGCTAGATAAAAGCATATTAAGAGGGGAACCTCAAAAATTCTGGTGAAGTAAGAAAAATCTACAGCAGATATTCTTCGACATTTCAGACAAAAAGTGACACAGACCCAACATTCCTGATTGTGTTTTCACAGTCAGGATGACAAAGGCCTGCAGCGAGGGTAGAGGAATGCTAGCAAGAGATCTGAATGTGTTTTTATGACTTGCTCTTTTTTCCCATTTGTCTATAATAATTTTCATTTCCTTATTCATATTTAAGTACTTTCTACCTCTCTCCCTCTCTTTAAAATAAAATGTCTCTATGCTTGTATGTAGCTTCCCCATCCAGCTTCAATTGCCAGATCATCTCATCACAAATGAAAATAAAATATCACCTTTTGGAGACATCCCAAATCACTTCGCAGCAGAGCTACTGTGACTTACCTAAATCTTTAGGCAAACATAAAGACCACTTGTGTAACTAAGGACAAAAAAACGGAGGTTTCCATAAGGAATTCTGAGAAATACATATATATTCAGAAAATGATATGTTTTTTCACAATTACTTCTCTTATGAAGACTGAGCTGAGAGAATTATAATCGTTAACAAAAAAAACCCTCAACCACCATTTATTGCAGAGTAATCTGATAATGGGGATAACTGATAAAAAAAGATATGATGACAACACTGATTTATACGCACATAAACTGGACACTGAGCCTTCAATAGAAATATAAAAAGTATTTCTACTACTAATTATTAGCTGTATTTTTCTTGTTCCGATCATAATCTTTGTTTCTACTTCAATTATAATCCTTGCTTGTGGATTCAACTTCAACTTTCCAGTTGTAAAAGACAAGAAAAAAAGCTTTCAACTCAATAATTCTGAATTTATTGTTTCTAGTGAATGTGAGAAAGAGCTGGTGTTTGTTTGGCTTTGGTATCCCGGTACCATGAAAGTGTGGGGAAGAAACTAATAAGACATTGATGTAGCAGCATAAGGAATAAATAATTTTTGGTGTTACATAGAAATATTAGATTTTTTTTCGAAACCATAACAAAAAGGTAATAATCCAGGCAGAAGTCAGACTTTGGAGAGAAAGGCTGAGTATTTTCCTTTATTTTAAATGGGATCTCGCAGCCACACTCCTCCGTTTTCTGTCTATGTCGCAAATGCAATTACTGGACCTAGGAACTGCATCCAGTGTATTTAACAGAGATTGAAGCAGACCTTTTGTGAAATGAAATACAAGCTCCTTGCTCATCTCTCTTTTAAACCTTAATGTTTTTACTCAGACATGTTTTCAAAAAGGAAGAAAAAGTGAACTTAGTTATACACAGTAGAACTATGTATGTCATCATGTCATCTCCTCCATAATTGAGGAGAGTTGGCAGAACTCCGTATGAGAAGAAGAAATCTGTTATCAATAATAACTTACAAAGAACAGGAAGATCCTAGCCTTGATTTTCTTTATATTGTCTGTCCAGAGAAAAAGCATCCAATCATTCCAGGGGAGAATGAACTGATTTCTTTTTTGAGAAATCCAGAATTCCTTTGTTGTGCAAGACAAGTAAAGATGATAGAAGCAGGCATTTGGCTTTATCTTTCCTGTGTTTTGGCAGTCTACAGGAAAAGTGGCAGACAGGATTTATCTGGAATACAAAATCCTCTAATCCTGGACAGATTAGAAGTACCATTCTTTGTCAGCTTTCCAACTAATGCCCCTTTTGAAAATGCTATTAAAAAGGAATATCTACAGCAGTAGAGTAGGGAATAACTGCAGCACTGAACACAACAAGTGAAAATAAAGACTATCTGAAATCACTGAACATTATAGCACAGAGAAGATTAAACAGATTTGTTACGATACATAGGACCTGTGTTTTGTATTTTTCTCTGCTTGAATTGGTGGACTGGGATAGCATTGCTGAACCACAAAATGGTACCCAACCTCTTTGATAAAAATTACTATAATATATCCCATAAACTTAAAATGTTACCATTACACCTAAACAAAATGCATCTGGATGTGCCTTACTTGGCATGTCAAAAAAATACAGAGAAGTATTTAAAAGAGTACAACAGCTTCATAGAGGAGAAAAAATAAAGAATTTACAGTCTCAGTAGTCTTATAGGCAGCCCTGTTTGTAGTATTAAGTGTCTGAAAGTTCACTTGGCTGAGGAACACACACATATGGCAGGTGCACTTCAAACTGATTTTGAAGTATTTGGGCAAGCACCTCTTCTGTTGTACTTAATTTTACCCCCAGTAAATGCAATAAGGATGCACCCACTGCTTGTTACCCACTACCTTATTTCTCTGTATTAATACCATTGTTTCTGCTACTCCTCCCTCTGGTTCGCACTGGTGGAATTTTTCATGCTTTTGCCTGATTTATTTTTGTCCTTTTCTTCTAAATTATGTAAAGTAAAATTCTTGCCAGGATATTGGTACCTTGATTTTATTCTCAGAACCACTCACACAAGCATGGCATAAGTTATTGGCAAGATGCTATCTATCATCTCTGAAAGTTCATGGAGGAGGTGTCTGAGGATCGGAGAAAAACTTACATCACTCCTGTCTTCAAAAAAGGCAAGGAGGAGGAGCCAGGAATGTACAGACCAGTCAGCCTGACCTCCATCCCTGAGAAAGTGATGAAACAACTTATTCATCTCCAAGCAAGGGGAAGTGATCAACATGAATTCACCAAGGGGAAATCATGTTTGACCAACCTGGTACACTTCTATGATGTCTTCACGACACTTCTATGACTGACTAGGTAGATGAGGAGAGAGCAGCTGATGCTGTTCACCTTGACTTCAACAAGGCATCTGACATCGTCTCCTATAACACTCTCATTGGTGAGTTTTGGACATTCAAGGTAAGTGGATGAATGAGGTGAATTGAGAACTGGCTAACTGGCAGAGCTCAGAGGATTGTGGTCAGTAGTATGATACACATCACTCTTACTTGCACTTGCCACACAAAACGTGCCCTTATAGCTTTCCTTGTCCAAATAATTAGCATCCTATGATAGACAAATTATCTAGGAACTCAGTATTTTACAAACAGAACAAGTGGATTGATGTGTTCTTTGTTTCAGTTCCTTAAACTAGACTCTTCTCCCCCCGTTAATTGCCCCTCAGAAGAAGAGCTAAGATAAATGATACCCCATAGAGTTAGACATGAAAGAGATGTATGAAGACATTCTGATGTCATGAACGATTACTGTATTTGAAACTATTAATACTCATCCTAATATTAAAGGAAAATACATGGTGGATAAAATGAACCAATGACACGACCATTGATGGTACTTAGCTGTTGAATGGTTTATCCTTGCCCTGGAAGGATTCTACCACAATGCAAATATCATAGCTATGTATTTAAACTATATACTATTTGTCCCAACATTTAACAGATAGATAAGAAATAGCTTTACTGAAGTGAAACTTTATGAAAACATCAAACCAACTCCTAATCCAGATCTAAAAGTCAATAGGCTAAGCTACTGAAAGTCATCCTCATAATATTAATCTGGGAAATCTCAGCCATAGGATTGTCAGCTTGCCTGAGTAATACACAAACCATAAGCACTGTGATGCTGGTGATATAATCCATTAAAATGAATGTCTTTAAAGGTATAAAACATGTAAATAGCTATTCCTTAGGCAACGAACATAGGACTGTGGCAATTTATATTATATAATTTAGAGAATAAATTCTTATCCTTGTTACAGTCCTGTTGCTTACTGTGAAAGTTTTCTCCTCTAAGAAGTCCATACAACTTTGACTGGACTCATAAAAAGAAAGAGCTGCTTTTCAAGCAGAACTACATATATTGCTTTTTCCAGTTACTACAGAAGATATCATTACAACACGTGATATGATACAGGTGATATATTTTGGTTGACAGACTATCACAGTCCTCCAATATTCATCATTTGGTTGTGCATGTATCCCATTTTATAGAAAGGCTACAATATATGCAAATGTACTCTTTATTACAATATTATAAAAAAAATTAAAAAAACCATCATCATAGTTACTTATAAGATGAAGTAAAAATAGGGACACCTCATGAATACATGGTATTATAAAAGTATTAAAATATTTGAGAAAGTATTGATGTACCTAAATATCAGAATACAATAATATCCAATAATACAAGACTGGAAACACTAACTGCAATGGCTAAGTGAGGAACTGGGTTTTAAAATCCAGATTTGTAAACTTATTTGGTCATGAAGTACCCTGTACAGCAACTATACTGGGTGAGTCAGCCTCCCAAATTCTCTTCTTCTAGTCCACAGAATATTGGATGCTGTTCTTTTGACCATTTACATTCCAAAAAACATATGGAAAACTTTATTACTGCCTTTCAATGACAGGTTAGCAATAAAGAGCAGTGAAGAGACCATAAATTGCTCTGGCTTGAAGAGAACAGATAAATAGATTTATGTCACATTTTGCTTTTGCAACTTGACAAAAACACAAATAGAGTCAAATAGCCAATCATTACAAAAATCATTAATTTTATTACACAGGCCTCAATCAGGATAATTCCTTTCAAACATAATGTTGTTTTGGGGTCTCTTAGGGCCTTCTTTTCTCCATTAATTTCTTTTTAAACTTCTTTCTTTAATCATGATGATTTTTCCCTGATTATATTTGTTTGTTGTATGTGAAATAAGGTTTTCTTTTCTTTCTTTTCTTTCTTTCTTCTTTTTTTTTTTTTTCTTTTGGAAAATTAGGCTGTATTCTTTACATAATTTTAGGAGGAAAATGGTTAACATTTTAGCCTCATGACTTGCAAATGAAAGAAAATAATAATGCTTAGCAAAAGACATTAGAAGAACACATTCACCATGAATCATACTGCCCTTGAAGGTGCAGCTTAAAAAAGCAGAGAAATAGATTTGACACCACTTGGACTTGCAGCTTGGACATGCTGCATTAAACTGTTCAAAATTAATTTAATCTGAGCATGGAGAATAATAGCCTCTCAGTTCAAGGCTTCTGATAGCAGTAATTTGCACTCGAAAGTATTTCCAAAGGGAAAGAATAAATGAAGGGCGACTCTCCAAAACTGAGCGAGCAAATGTATTCACTAAATGAAAGCCTCTTGATCACCCTGTAAAAGAGCATTCAGGAAAACGACACATTCTATATCATTCTGTGGGCTAAGATTTTTTTCTTGGAACAGCTCAGCTGCTACAAGGATAGATACTGTTTTTCCCAGGATGATGGTGGGATAGGTAGCTGTTCTCTTAGGGTCCTTACATTTTAATTCAAAAGCCATGAGATATGTTTGCCTGAGAAACAAGCAAGGTTGGTGTAGTCAAAAATTCTCATCTTACAATTGTAATAAGGCACTCTGTAGGCTATCTGTAAAAAGATGTGCTTTTCTGGCAGAGGATTAAGAGCTAACTAACAAAGCGTTTAAAGTTACTTATGAAACCCAAACATTCTATATGTTTCAGAAAAGTTGTATTCTTCTCACTCACTATGTGCTCATAACTTTCATCTCTGTTCGCCACGTCTGCTGCCAAAGCTTTTTGGTAGCAGTTACTTTTCTCACTCAGTTACTAGGAGGCACTGCGATCCCACAGAAAGGGCTCTGCAGTGGGTGACAAGAAGTGCTGGTTCTGTGCTCCAGCATAAAAATGTAACTGGTGTTTAATATCAGCATGAATCCCACAAAAAAGTCTTGGGTTACGTGAGGACTACTAAAAAAAAAATGGATTCTAATGCTAGCATACGCTACCATTCTGTACTAGTGAAGGGGACAAGCCAACTATTCCAATCGTAATAGTTAGTTATGGCATAGCAAGGAAGCAGAGAAATGTGTGAGAGTCTTGCCTGCTCTGGGAACAGGTAGCAGTGAGAAGTAGGCTCAGAGCCCTAAGCCATGTGTTAGGGTTAGTGTAGTTTTATTGACTTCCATTCTCCTGTGTTGTACCTTTGCAGCTACACCTCTGAAGGAAGAAGCAAAAAATATGGTGTGGTGTGGTTAGGTGTGCAGGCTTATGTACCAAAACACACAGAGGATCTTGGCTTTCTTCTAAATCTAGCACCTCTAGGAGCCATGTAGTGTATGAACTGCAGAAAGCAAACCACATTCTTAAGCAACAGTAACCATCCTTCCTGTGCAGACAGTGATTTGCAATAGTGCACTGACAGCTTGAAAAACGAACTACAGTAAACGACGAAAAAAAAATAACAGAACAAAATGGGCTCTTGACTTCCTTTTCATTTATTTAATTTTCTCCTTTTTGCCCCCACCCCACCTCTCTATTAAGAATACACTTCTCTGAATGTCTTAGTGACTGCAAGGAACTCTTAGGAAGAGATACAGAGAAAAAGTTTAATCAAACAGTAGGAAAACAATTAATGTGTTAGTATTCAAGTTTCATTTCCAATCCCACAGTTGCATTACTTTTGCAAATTTATGACAAAGAAAGCTAAAAGGTCTTTTAAAATTCTTTGGTACCGCTTAATTATTCTATAACATACTAAAAAATTAAAAAGGTTAAAATAAATTGAAAGCCTTCAGGATATTTTGACTCATACACAGTCAATATGAACAACATGGTCCTGTTTTGGTCTTCTAAAAGCAAAATATGTTTCTGGTACCTCTTACTGGATCAAAACTGGAAGCTAGACTGTGAACTTCCATTATCTTTATGAAAATTATTCTTTGAAGAAAATGGAAGATGCATTTCCAAGTCATTCATGTCTTGGAGGGCTCATGCCTCTGTATCCAACAGCTTTCTTAAAATGCCTATTTTTACAGTTCTCTGTGATACCCAACTCCTAAAGCACAATGAGTAAAATAAGAAGGATATCTCAGTTTCTAAAATTTTCTTTTTCAAGTACACGCTCTTTATTTGGTTAAGCAAATTTTATCTAATTCTCACTGAAGTACAATAGTATTTAACTCTTGCCTTTGCAATGAACAATATTTGAGTGAGTTATGGAAAAAATTGCAAGCTAATGACTAATTGATGCTAGTGAAATACTGGAGTACGTTATCTCACAGGTTAATTTCATAATACTACTGACAGCAGAGAACAACACTGAGGGAACAACAATCAGTCAATAATTCAACTCCTCTCTGTCACTCAAAACTCATGTTCAATTGTATAGACACAACTTTTTACAAAGGAGAAGTGTTTCAATTGCTTTAAAAAAAAAAACTGAACAGGCATGCCTGTGATAAGAATTAGAAGTGCGGATTTAGTTCAGGAACGCACCTTTCAAGAGAAGGATGGAACAATAGTAGCCCATATTTTTAAATCCAAATTCAACAAAATAGATATCTGAAATAACAAGAGGAATGCCAATCCCATTTTTGTTCTGACACAATGAATGACTTCATAGATTTTTTGGTACCTATGGTGGGGAATAAAAGTGCTTGGTTTTACAACATTTTAAAATATATGTGCATTTTTAATATTTACAGTTTTCACAGAAAAAAAAATAGACAATTCCTAGATATGATACTAATTTTTGTTAGGCCATAACGTCTTACAGCATGAGTACATTTCAAAACTAAAAGCTCTAACACCATTGTGAAGAACTGAATTTTATAAGCGGGTTTAATGTAAACATTATGTCTCTGCTTTAAAAGGTAAGTGCAGGCAATTAACCCGTTCAATGACCTCTGACTGCACATCCAGCTAAGGAGCTCCCTCATGCCCATGTTCAACTAGAGCATATTTTAAAAAGATGAACAAAGCAGCGTGGACCCAGAGTTCACACAAGGTTTATGCAATCAGGAGATTAACATTTTCTGCTTTCAGAAGAAATAAAAGCTTTTCTCTGGGATAGCAAGATTACATGGAAAATTGCCGAACATTCAATTTGAGTCATCAGCTTTTTGAAAACTGTGGCACAAGAGGCTGAGTTTACCCCAGCCATGGCGGCCGGGGATGAGCTGCTGCCCAGTCTCTGCCCTTTTTTCCTCCCTTTGCACAGGCATAAGTACTTCCCATAAAATAAAATCAGAAGACTCAATTATTCAATTCTTTAATTAAATCATTTTCTTAAAATGAAGAAATGTTTATTGACTTTCATCATTAGACAGCAACTGCCAACCACAACATTTGAGGAAGGCTATCATCTCTAAAAATGTTGTGGCTTTTTTATGATTATTATTTTAGCAGTGGAAAAATATTCTAGAGGCTGACAAAATATATACATTTACCTTCTGAGGATAAGATGAGGAAAATGAAGATGCCTACCATAATAATTCAGTCAGGGATAAACATCTTTGTGAGCTATCTCTGGGATAGCATACTGAGCTTTCTGTGTTCATAAGCTCACTAACAAATAAGTTCATACAAATTTTAAAAGTTCATGATCCATTGCAAGGAAGGATCTGTGCAGAATGAGCCCTGGTTATGGGAACTTGAAAACTTCTGTCCCTCTGTTGAGAGAAGCGTCAGATCACAAGTTACCTACTCAACCAACACTAGACAGTACTACTCAAATTTCTACTAATTCCATCCAGTCTATAGAGCACTAAGTGTTTCCATGGATGAGCAATGATAACCAGTTTGTTGTTAATGTTTTTTTTTTAAGAAAACCAACTACCAACAACAGAGATTGATGCATGCAGGAGAGAAGTTGAAGTCAGAATGAAAATTTACTTTTGGCATAGCACAGTACAGAGAATTAAACAGTCCACAAACCTCTGAAGACCAGTCAGGCTTGTACCTGTATATCTTATTGTGCCACAATATTCACAGTTGAAGGAAGATGCATTTTTCACAGCATCTGCATGTATTTTTCTTGTCTGAATTGCTCATAAGCATGAATTACTAAGTTGGAAATATTAAATATAATACAAATCCTGCTTTTAGGCAAAATATAATTGTTCTTCAACTTGGCAATAGCATCTCTACCTACTGAAAGCAAATCAACCACTTCCCAGTACCCAGTACCAGCGGAGTCTCTAATATTTAAAATACTACCTGGGGTCTCAGGAGATTTGTGGCACCTCCAGGTTCATTTCTGACTAGGTCCAGATGCAGCCTGTCCCTAAAATAGCATCGGCATGCATAAAGGATAGTGTACTGTAGCTGGATCCACTACACAGATGAAATGGTTTTAGGGGGATAGATAAACAAGGTCATTTTTCCATTCCAGGAAATCATCAATAACACATGAAATAAAGTTAATATATCACCTACAGATAGGGTAACAGTTTGGTTAAAATCTGCAGATTAAATAAATGAAAGAAAGCAAATAGTTCATTTTTAAGCCTGCAAATAGTGTACTTCCTTTCTATCACAAAAAAGTAAATTTTGTTTTCTGAAATTACACAGCTGATACAGTCTATTGTGGCAAACCAAGAGTTACAGAGCATCAGTACTGAGGTTCACTTAAACTAAACCAAGAGGTAGTGAAGAAAATCAGCTCTGATAATACTATGGCAAAAGAGTAACATTTCTTTTGAAACTTCTCCGCTTGAAGAATAACTGAACGAAACCAAAAACATGAACTATAAAGACTATAAAACAAGCAGATGGTGTGAGAATAATTTGGAAGCTGTTATCCAGTTAAAAACACTTCTGCCTAATGACTGACAATGCAAGGGATTGGTGGCATTCGTTACCAAAGTGGGTACACTGTGCTTTCTAGACGAAGGCAAGCTGCAATGTAAAAATGCAGAAAAAAGGCAAAAGGAAAAGCAGCAAAAACAATTATTGTAAAGAGGAAATAGAGCAGAAAAGTGGAAAAAATGGATTTAAAATGAAAGCATGGCAATCAAGGAAGAGAAGTAGGAAGCAAAATGAAAATATTTTGTTTCCAAACAATTAATTAGAAAAGTAATTTATGATCTTTATCAACTGTATGAGAAGTCTACTGGATATGGATCACAAACTCCTATTGCTATTACTATTATGTTAGTCACCACTCTTTATTAACTCTATTACATCATACTCCATTCACGCACTTACCTATAATTAAGATCCTCTCTTATGCTGCACCTTTTAACAGTCCAAATCACCTTGAAAATGCGGCAAGCCGGCATATCTCTCAGCACAGATATCATGAACGAGTTCAAGAACATCAAATTTACTGTGACTGGTTTTAAGAAGGATTGTTTGAGAGCACACCTGTGCTTGACTTCATTCCAAGCCTTCCTAAGTTCTGACAACATATTTTTACCTTCAAACATATCTGGCAAACCTTGTTAATCTTCCCAGGGCATGTATGTCACCACGTTGCTGATAACACATGTACCGCATTTTAAGAAGTCAAATGTCATTTCTCTAGAGGCTTTTTAGCTCTTTCGAAAATGCTGATGGACAGTCCCTCCCTCTCACTCTGCCCTGCCTTGCCCTCTCTAAGTGATTAGCACCTAGACAGCTCAGAACTGCAGCTCACAGAACATCTACTCAGAAATGCTCCCAGTTGACCAAATATTCATGGGTCCTTTGTCAGAACATACAGATGGGCTTCTGCAGAAAACACAGCACAGAAAATCTTTTGCCTTCTCAAAGGAAGCATGCTATAACATATTCCATGGCAATGGCCAGTAATCACTTGTGTAAAATAGTGGCTTTCACGTGAGCTATTCTCTGCATATTTTTTGTTCTTTGTTTTAATTCTGCCTTTCTTTAGTAACACTTGCACAGTAAATATTGCTTTTGCACATTCAGTTCTTTTACCATAATATTGTTTTTCCTTGCAACTATAATGAAGATTGATTTAATCTCAACAGCATTAGCCCCTTGCCAAATACTGTGCTGTTTCCATAAGCCAGAAACAAAACTCTTTATGATGGCATTGTTTATCATTCTGCTTTCTAAAATATTGACTTTCACAAAACATAGTTTATTCACTTAAAGCTAAGAGATCTCTTACACTGAAGGACCAAAGATTAAACAAATTTTATCATTTCTTTGAAGGATCATACAGTATCGAGCGCTCCTCTTAGCAAAAAATGAAATAATTTATCTTTTCATGTGTCCCTGAATTGAATGCCACTTTTCTCATTTAGGTCATGCCATATCAATTCCACCAAAATTAGAGCATACATTCAACAGTGTGTTGCTAATGACTGCGATCATTACAATCTTTTCACGGCACATCACGTATGGGAGAAACGGCTGTAGACTGCAGCTTTCAGAATGAGCAGGAGGTCCCTTTTCTCTTTCTCTTTTAAATTTCTGTCCATCTGAAAGGCACATATCCATCTGCTAGCGTGCTTAAGGAAAGAATCAATTTTTTTGTTTCAAACATGTTTCTCACTGCAGGGATCATTAAATGCTTGGACTCATTGATAAATGGAAGGATTTATCAAGTTTTCCTCACGGACCTAGAGCACCATTGAAACTCTTTCCAACTGTTTTAGTTGTCAGCTTTAGTTAGTCAGCTTTCCTAGCTGAACCTTAATCACATGACTAAATCACCATCCATTTTAATCTAATCTTCTTTTTCAGGACTTGGAGAGTAAATGCTAACTCACGTGTTTGCGCGTGAGATAACAGAGTGAATAAAAAGACAGTCTAAGACAAAGACAGTAAGATGGTAGTGGTGCAGAGGCTTGACTCTACTAATACAAATGTGTTCCCAAAGTACTATTAGGCATTCATAAAAATAATGAATAATGAGAGAAATAATTCTGACAAAGATGGCATATGATTTATGGCATATACACTATACAGCAAATCCAAAATACTGTCATATGCAGGCGAAGGCAGATGGCAGTATTTTGAGATCACTAACTGAAAAAAAGATTGGACAAGAACAGTGAAATAACAAAAAAGAAAACACTGACAGTTTGTGTTACTGTAGCATATAAATTTGAGTATGATGACTTTTCTTGCTATAAAATTAAGAGCTGATTATGATCCCTCTTTAGCTCAGATGCTTTTCTCTACACAGGTTACTTATATCTGCTCTTTGGGATACAATAAACAATATATTGCATTAAGTAATGCCATAAAATGTGCTGGAATCTAATAATGCAACTGTTAAGATAGGGTATTATTCCCTTTTCTCAGTGAGAAGTGAAGAAAACAAAATCAGTAATCTGCATAGCAGAGAGTTTCTGTGCCTTATAGAAAAGATCAGGCCTGAAACTGGACCTTTAAATAACTGACTAAAAATAAAAAGCAATCAAGAGCTAGGTTTTTTTTAGTGCTCGTGGCACCCTAGACATTTTCAAAAAGACCTTTTATGTCTGCATTTCATTTTGAAAGGTGGAAATGAAAATATTTATCATTTCAATTCGCTGTTTTTTAAATCATTTCTAAATCTATCGTTTTAGAGATCACCAGAAATAATTAACATATTCCAGCTTGAAAGATATATTGTCTATGACACACAGAATCCACCTGAGAACAAAAGGCCTAGGCTACGAGTGAATTATAGAAGCTTAACTTAAAGACTGATTTTTCACTTGCTAGCTCGAGATTATTTTAAGTTCACTTAGCATCTTGGTAGGATGCCAAAACATTCAGGAGAGCTGTCAACAGGATGGGAAGACATATGCAACTTAAATTTCATAACAAGAGCTGTGAAGATACAGCAAGAGCAACCTTGAGCACACCAAGAACCTCAAGTACTTACTGAAAAAGTCAGCCTAGGCTGATGTTCGTGCTATCTCGTCTTCACTATCACCAAAATAAGTGAGGTTACTGCTTGGCTATGGAAACTTAGTCTCACAGCAGATACTTTGGATAGGAATGAAGCTAAACAACGTATGGAGACTCTTTCATATACTCTATAGCATTCTTTCCGTATTCAATAATTTGGTTAAATCCTCCATGATTATTAAATGTTTTGATTGGTTAAATCTCACTTGTGTGAGTGGAGAATGCTTCACATGACAATGCAGTATTCCCGTTTTTGCTGCCCCAAAACAGCAGCCATTGATGTGGGTGAGGAAAGGTAACAGTCACCATGGGATTCAGTGGTGAATCAATCACAATTTTCTTCTAATCTTTTCTTTTGATTTAAATCGCATAGAATAGGGAACAACACTGCCAATTAGATAAAACTTTGGGAATATAGCTGCTTTAAAAATCAAACTATCATATTGACCCACCTAGTCCCTGAACTTACCACCAGATATTGTCTCATGTGGCTTCGGCATGTGGTTCCACACTGAAGTCAATGACATGCCAGGAATTCAAGAAAAGCACATAAAGAAGTGTATGTAGGAAAGTAAAGATGTACCTGGAAGTATTATTTCCATGCTTTTAAAATTATATCAGCCAGCCATTACCTCCTGTCTTCCATTAATCATTGATTTTTCACTCCTTCAAATTAGTGTGTTCTATTTTACTGTCTCTATTTTTTTTTTTTACCTGTTAGCATTTTATATACACTCTTCAAATTCCAAGTAGATTTTTATAACATATTTTCTTACTACAATTACACTAAATTTTATTTAATCTAGTAATATTCTTTGAAAATGTACAGTCCCTGATCTGAAAAGTGACACGCATGAGCAAAAGTGGCTGCATCGTTACAGTCAATAAATAGGATTCAAACAGAACAAACAGCAGATTACCTGATTAAGCATAGTCAGAAAGCCATGATTTTAAACCACAGGTCACTGATTTTCCTGATTTCGTTCTGACTCTTTGTTCTTTAAAAGCCATCAGTTGAATTAATGCAATAAAAATAAAAATAAAATCAAGGAATTTCAATAAACTGATCAACTTATGCATATTTTAAATTGAAAAAATATGATTTTTTTTTTTAGATGTAGCTAATAATTTTGGAGGGTCATATTATTTCAGACTGTGCTCTTGGATCTCCAACCTCTGCTGTGCTTATTGCTGTGCTCAAGTCATTCCTACTTACTACTGACCTAATGCTATTGATACGTGTATTACTACTGATACTCTTACTGAAGGAACATTTGGATGAAAGCCTACTACTATGTAGACTGTTAACAAATGCCTGCCAGAGGAAAGCGCTTTCAGGGACAAAAATACAGCTGGAGTCTTCTTTATCAGCTCTGTCAAGAGAAGCAAACTAAAAGTTAACCCAGCATTCCTTAGGTCAGTTTTGGGACTGACCTTTTATTTTCTTGAGTAGATGCTTCTTGCACGCTTTAGAAACCCCAAAGAATCTGAAAATGATCAGGTACGTAGCTCAAGGGACTGATAAAGCGGGAAGTAGTACAGCCTCAGCCCTACTGATGAAAATTCCTAATGTATTTGCAATAATTAATCTCCAGGTTAGCCTGTGGGGGAAAAAAAAAAAAAAAAAATGAGAAGAAATATTGAAACAGGAAAGTGGCCACTGCTTATGGAATGAGTAAAATTATTGACAGTGTTCTATTCTGACAGAGAAGTGTTTTGCAAGACTTCCTCCAAATGATCTCACTTTACAGAATAATTTGAAGTGCTTAGAGATCTGTTTCCATAGTGGTGGGTTTTTATCTGCTTGTTTTTTTAAAAAAGACTATTTTCCCTGTCACAATGGAACAATCATCTGTCAATCCATGCTGTAAAACGTTCCTTGGGAAAACAAAGTATGCCCAGAAATCCTCCTTAGATTCTATCTACTGGTGTATAAAAATATTTTTAGAAGCAAAATGAAGCGTATTTTTATTCCCTGAAGGATTGGCAACCTTCTTGACCTCTCATGTTAATTGGGTCCAAATTCTGCACAGCAGCTACATACATGTACCTTGACTTTCAAACAAGCACATTCTGCTTCCAACTGAATCCACATAATTATCCCCTAAATCAGTCAATCACTTAGCATTCAGCCAGCCATACTCTACAAACCTGACTATTTAATAAAAATTTAAATGTGCATGCAAATATGAAGCATACCAGAAGACATGCAAGTAAATGTCAATCTGGGAAGAAAATCTCCAAAAAACCATAAATCACGAAGGCTGATCCAAGAGGAGGCAATAGATCACATACTCAGCAAATGTCATCCCACTTCATTCCAGTTTGCCTCCAGCAAACAGAAGGTTGAAGCAGTTCAGGAACTGCTCTATTTTGTTGACCAACTAACACATAGTTCCAATACTTACTACATTAAAACAACAACAACAAAACCCAAACACTGATAGTTATAAACTTTGCAGTAAGTGTATGTCTTGTTATTAATACATTATTAACTTAGGAAAAAAAAAAAATCTAAGCTTTGAAGTATTGGAATTTTTGAGGAGAAAGCTTCCCTGCACACACACTGTATTTAAAATAGAATGTTTAATGCAAAAGCTATGGATTAGATAAGAAATTGATGTGGAAAAAAAAGATGTTTTCATGTAAGAAAATGTAAAGAATTCATTTCTACAGACTCGCTCATTTTCTGGAAATGTATGCTCCCAAGGAAGAAGGGAAAAAATGTACGTGGGAGGAAAACTTCAGAACTTCACCCCCAAATTGCAAAGCAAGTGAAAAACAAGGGCATGTAGGGGGCCATCGTCTATACATAGGTCATGAGGATCAGCATCCTGTTAAGAGCACATTCACTGTAATTTTGGTCCATCATGGCTCTCAATCATGAACTTAGGTTGGTTTTCTATGGATTGTTGGCCTTCGGAATTTAAAGAAATTTCTGGCATCTTGCATTTCATCTGGATTTTCTTAATGCCTGGCAGGATGGAGGGTCATAGTCCTCTGCAATACTGTTGTCTGTCATATTCTGAAGTAAAAATGAGCAGATGTACTGGAACTCCAGAAAGGGTAAAGCAGTGAAAGAACATATCAAACAGGTGAAATACAACTTGCATGAACAGTCTCAGCTATTTCTGAACTTTTGTGCAAAGCTCCTGTAAACTAAATAGTTGATTTGTTTCATCTCTCTCTCAGAATCCCTAATTTCAACTCCCACGTTTTAACCAGCAGTCTAAAATTTGTCAGCTTGCTGGATAATGTGATATGGAGTTTAAGAGCCACTTGACATTTCATCAGACTGGGGCTAAGTTCTGTTCTTTTCTTTTCAAGTGCCTAGCAAATCTGCTGTGGAGTTTAGTATCCTTGCTACTCGTGGTATTTATAAATATTTGTTGAAGGCAGATAAACTTATCCCTTTCCTTTTCCTCATAAGCACTCCAAGAAAATCCCAGGTTTTAATGATTTCTTGAGCAGAGTAACAAACAGTCTGTGACTAGACTTCTGTATACAGAAGTTCTTTTTGAAATAGTGCTGACATGAAGTGAATGTAAACTAGAATCAACCAATTTTAAGACCTCCGCTGAGATTTGTTCTTTGACAACTGACAGAAAGACTCAGAAATTAGCATTTTGGTAAAACCTTTATTTGTTTAAGACGCCTCTTAGCCAAAGAGACTGTCTGTACAAAAGGATTAACCTATTGACAATGGCTTTCCAAATCCAAACTCATTGAATAACAAGTACTGAATGTGTTTACCTTCCTAATGCACCCACAATTCACAACGAAGCAGGCTTTCTTGAAAAGGTCAAAATACACAAAGAGCTGAATTTCAATAGGAAAACCTACAGAAATTTAAAGCTGAATAGAATGTTATATATTCAATGGGAAAAACGGTTTGTTTAAGTGCATTTTGATTATCTACGTGGACAAAAACCTTAAAAGTCTTAGAAAGGCTACATTTGTAGGCCTCCTTTGTTTACCTGGTCAAACTTATTTGTCTGCACCTTAAATGCCACATCCAACCACTTCTCAACTCTACAGGAACTTATCTGTTTCATTATTTGAAAAAATCGGGAAGTTAAACAAAAAGCATAGTATCCTACTTATTTAGATAAGTGCATACATGCATTTATGTTTTCACTTTTGTCACAGTTCTATGCCTCCTTTGGGGAGGCAGGTTCAAAACTGTGATATGAACCATTAGAACTTATTTCAGTTTTCTCCCGAGGAACCATTTTCATCACGTGAGGCAGGTACATTCATAGGGTTGTGTTCCTTGCCTATGCGTAGAGCTATTTATAAAACAGTCTTATTTATTTTACAGACTAAATTGATACATGTTGCTTATTCAAAATGATGCAGACTGAGCAGTTATTAAGATCGCTTGTAGAACACAAACATTTTTTCAGGTAAGATAATAAATGCGAATGAAGCTGTTTAGGCAGCAGTCAGTAGGCTGCAGATATCATAACCCAAGTATTATGTGCATGCAAGTTTTTATGGAGCAATGTAAAAAAAGCAACAGAATCAACATAGAAGAATGCTCTTGCAAGAATGAAGTCTTCACCACATTACAGAAACGTAGGTTTCCCCTTTCAATTGAATCTTCTAAAGCAGCTAAGTTATCCATGGGGCTTAGAAGTCATTTTTGAAACATTATGCAGCCATCACATTTAGGTGTGGGTTTCATGTCACGTTCTGCTAGGCAGATAAATCATGGCTAAAAGCAATACTTAAGTCATAGAATCATTAAGGCTGGAAAAGACCTCTAAGACCATGTAGTCCAAACATCCACCTGCCACCCATATCACCCACTAAACCTTAATGTTTAGTGTTCCTTAGTACCCCATCTACCCATTTCTTGAACACCTTCACAGACTGTGTCTCTACTGTCTCTCTGGGCACTGTGCTCCAGCATCTGACCACTCTCTCAGAGAATTCTTTTTCTAATATGCAACCTGAACCTCCCCTAGCGCAACCTGAGACCATTCCCTTTCAGGTAAAAAAGGTCAACACCCACCTCACCGCAGCCTCCTTTCAAGTCACAGTGAGGTGATAAGACCTCTCCTGAGTCTCCTCCAGACTAAACAATCTTAGCTCCCTCAGCCACTCCTCATAAGACTTGCACTCCAGTCCCCTCACCATCTTTGTTCTCTCCTTAACAACAACAAAAAAAGTAACTTCCTGCTTATAAGCACCTTTCAAGCACTAAAAGGCCACAATGAGGTCTCCCCAGAATGTTCTCTTCTCCAGGTTGAATAAGACCAACCCCCTGCAGCCTTTCTTCATAGAAGAGATGCTCCAGCCCTCCGAGTATCCTCGTAGCCCTCCTCTAGATCTGCTCCAACAACTCCACATCCCTCCTGTGCTTGGGAACATAGTTCTCCAGATGGGGCCTTACAGGAGAAGAGTATTTCCCTTGGCCTGTTGGTGACCCATCTGTTGATGTAGCCCAGGGTACCACTGGCCTTCCGGGCTGCAAATGCACAGTCCTTGCTCACATCCAGCTTTTTGTCCACTAGGACCCCTATGTTTTTTTCAGCAGGGCTAATCTCAATGAGTTCCTCTTCACTCTATACTCAAGGCCCTGCACTTAGTCTTGCTGAACCTTTTTAGGTTCCCATGGGCCCACTTTTTGAGCCTATCCAAGCCCCTTTCAATGGTATCCCTCCCCTCTATGGTATCAACTGAACCACTCAGCTTAGTATCATCTGCGGATATACTGAGGGTGCACTCAATTCCTTTACCTGTGTAACTGATAAAGGTATTGGAGAGCAGTGATCCCAAGTCATACCCTTGGGGGACGCCACTCATGACCGACCTCCATCTGGACATAGAATAATTGACAACAACCCTCTGGCTATGACCATCCAGCCAATTACTTATCCACCTAATAGACCCACCTTCAAATCCGTCTCTCTTCAATTTAGAGATAAGGATATAGTGTGGGACCATGCCAAAGGCCTTGCACAAGTCCAGGTAGATGACAACAGTTGCTCTTTCTTTGTCCAGTGGGGCCACCAATTCATAATAGAAGGCCACAAAGATAGCAGATGACTTCATTAAAATTAAGTGTTGTACTGAAATAATAATTTAGTATTCTTAGAGAGAAACTTTAAATGACGCTTCTGTGTGTTTGCATACATAACTACATTTATAGGTGTGTGTATATACTTTTATACATACATGTTTAATCACTAATTTACCCTACAGGATATGGAATATCAAATAAGTGGAGAAGATGAAGAGCCAAAATAATAGCATTATACCACAACTCATATTTTCTTGTTTTGTAGTACAGAGACTTGGAACTTTATATGCAAAATGGGTACTGTGCAGAACAAGCTCTGAAATGTAAACTGCTTAGACAATCAGACTGAAGAGTTCTGATTGTCAGGAATGTGATTTGAAAGACAAAAGCTAGAGATTTAGATGACAACTAATACAGTGTTAATATATATAAGCATCTGTAGATCATTCAGAACATTTCAACCAAGGGATGACTTTTCATTAATACCAGCTGAGACAAAAAGAAAAATGCAATATATGGTAATGACAATAGAATGAACAGATGAAAAATTCATTCTTTGCCATAAAGCACAAGGAAATGACAATGTAATAAACCTATACAATACATGTTCGAGAACAGCACATCAATTTCCTCTGTTATTTGAATGAGTACCAGATCCAGCATAGAAACTTCAAAGATCTTTCCAAAGTTATGACAATCACAAAAAATGGCCATTGTCAGGGAGAAATACTTATAATTTCTGATATGTAACCATATATGGGATTTTTTTTTTCCCATTCTTCAAACTTGTTCACAATTGTCAGGTGCAGTTTGCATCAGTTCTAAAATTAACTGGAATTACTAGATAAAAATGAAAATATCTCTAGCTCTTTTAACTACATATTAATTCACTTCTGCCTAGTAGTATATAGCAGGAAAAAAATCCAGAAATGAATTTAAGGGCAACTCTGCATTCACATAGTCTTAATGACATCAGAAAAGACCTGTACGTATGTGTTCAAAGGTCTAACTGACAAGCGTTTGTGCCCAAAATTCACAACCAAGTTAAAGGTTAAAACTGCTCATAAGCTATTATTTTCTTCGTATCTGACAGTTCACTTTAAAAAATATAGTCTGTGAACAATAGGTATGAAAAACAAAGGATTCAATAATGGGGAAAAAAAAAAATCTGTTTCTTAAAAGATGTTTAAAAAGTACTTAATTTTTCAATAACAAAAAATTCAATTAGAGGTAGTGCTGTAAAACACTATGGCATTTCAAATAAAAGTCACTAAACAGGCTACTGAAATTAAACACGTGGATAATGTTTTTATTGTTAGAAGCTGAAAATCTGTAGAGTAAAATCCTTTTGACTTAAGAAGTGCATTCAAATGCACATCTAATTAATCTCTTCTTACTGCACTGATTGCATGTTGAAGGCAGGGTAGCATCATTTTTGATTCTAGAGTTGTTTCCATATTTTGTTACTACATCAAAATTATAAGTTTCCCTAAATTTAAAACCACTGGAATCAATTAGAAAGTATCTTTTATTCTTGCTAGATGATGTTTTTCAATGATAATAGGAAAATTTACTAGGATTATTATTTCATTAGGTTATTCTAAAGGGCTCTGTTCTGCTGAGTAGGTATTTTTCTTTTCTGTGCAGATTTAAAACATGTACATATGACTTGCCATATAACCCTCTGTTCTACTATTCCTATTTTAACAGGATCTTACTCTATCAGACTTTTGATTACTTACGATAAATCTAGGAGTAATATGAAGTGAGCAAGCACTGTTTCTGAGTCATGGAGAGCTGTAAATGCAAACACTGGAGAGCTACTGTCCTGTTGCATTTAACGCGGGTCAAATTTGTAACAGTCAGTTGAATGCGTTAACATTTTCCTTGCTTTCCTGATGTCATTCAATGTGATTTTCCCTTTATTTTGCTTTTCTATTGTGGTAGATCAATTAAATCAATGTTAAAGTGATGTGTTATCGCTGAAGGTCATACTAGATATTAACCATCATATCGCAACCAACTGATTAGAAGCCAAGAGCATTTCTGCTTCCATGCACGTGTATGGAACTCTGTCCTCTTCTCATGGAATCCTCACAGTGTTGAGTCCAAGAGCAAATGAAACTATTTTAAAGCACTTCAGCTGCAAAGATTTATTTTAAGATCCATAGGCGTGCAGATTTAAGCTCTATGCTAAAATTCGCACAATTTCTATTAAGGGGGTTATTTAGCTTATACGGTTCAGACAAAAGTAAGTAAATATTGAGCATGTATCTACAGCAGTGCAAGAATTCTAAGATGTGATTTGGAATATCTGTTCTTAAATGAGGTCATTAACACGTTAGGCAAATGAGGAACTTGGTAGAAGGCAAACAATAAGTCGATAACTCCATACCAACACCAGCAGACAATATACAGAATTACTGCAGTACATCATTCTCTGTTAAAGAGCACAGCAAAAAAAAAGTAAATAATTTACCAGTATCAAAGACTCAAATTCCAAGCTTAAATTGAAAGGAGATTAGTATTAGACCTATAATAGTGGCAATGTGAGCAGGGGCAAGAGTCTGTGAGGCAGACTAAACTAAGGCAGATTAAACTACAAGGGCAGAAAAGACAGTGGGATTGAAAGACTTCAATTTTTTGAGGCAGACAATGTAAATGTCACCAATGGTTGTTGGTTCTCACAACAGATTTACTCTTATAGAGGACACAATTTTCCCCAGAGACAAAAATCAGGATCCTTCTATGCAAAACAACGCATATGTACTTTGCACCTTTGTACCTACCAGTGGCCCTCTTCCGCCCATCTCTGGAGCTCAGGAACTAAACCTTTTCAGGCATACAGCTGAACACTGCCACACGCTATGTAGACTGGTAAAATTACCAAGAAAACTCCTGTTCTAATTGCATTCTGACATAGGGAAAACAAGATGACAACTAAGGCAAGTTTGTGCATGAAGATATGGAAATAGTAATAGTTCTTTGGTTGGGATTTTATAAATAGTGAGTCACTGACATTTGGTTTCAAGCTGAAGCTGGAGTTCTATGCTGGCTATGTGGGATACTGTTATCATCTACAGTTCTGAGTTCATACAGAAGGGACTCAACAGCATACAAATTAGCTAGAAAGAGAATAAAATCCATAACAAGATGATCTTACTTCCCAGGGAGGATAGGGGAATATTTCACTATGGAAGAGGCACACCTTCACACGCTCCACTGAAAATTAGCTACACTGTTTTACATTCATGATATCACTTCAAGTACAAAGAGCGAGTTAGAAGTAAGGCGTAAATCATAGGCTGCTTTGGATCACTTTATCTAATCCTTTACACACACATTAGTCACACTGTAAAACAGACGTAATTTTCCTTTGTCAACTCTAACTAAATTTTAACATTATGTAAATAGACATCTGTTCTTTAAAACAAAGCTGAAAAAGTACCAAGCCACATTTACTACAGGGTAAGGTAAGACTGAAGGATACTATTACAATTTGCTTTTACTTGATTTCCTCCTGCAGCATCTAAGTTTAAAAACATTGAATTTCTCTTTGACTGATGTGGCAATTAATGTTTCTTAGAAGCACTGGTACAGTAACAAAAAAACTCTGTACAGCAAATCACCACTGTCCATATGCAGCATGTTTAAGGCAGCTACTCCCTTTAAAAGTATAGCCTCCAGTGCTCTCTGACCACATAGTTTTAAAATATCAGAAACATAAGGACACAAGAAAATTACTGTTGAACAAGAACACCTGACTGCAATCCAGATAGCAAAATCAGGTACTGAGAATACATCTCTACATTTGCAAGAATGTGTGTTCCTTTGTGTTCACATCTGTTTATCTTAATATATTTGTTTTCCAGTAGAAAGAAGTTTTCCACCTTTTTATTTTCACTAGGAATTGTTAAAATGCAGAGCTGCATTTATCTACTGCAACAATGTCAAGAAAAAGATAGGAGAAAACAGACTGGGAAAAGAAACACCCAAGTATTTCAGGCTGTTTCTAAAAGCTTAATGAAACTTCACTCAATAAATATTATAGAAATTTCCTAAACAAATTAAGTAGGATTGCAGTAGCTATATAACCTGGAATTCCTTGACTAATCGATAAATATTTATTAATTTATACGACTACGGTACAATATAAGTCTGTATTCTTCTACTGAAAGTCAGAATCCAAGACTATACTTGCAAATTTACGGTCATTTTATTTTATGTTCCATATGCTGTAACTGAGGACATCAAATACCTTAAACTGCTTGCGTGGGTGGTATTCAGGTATAAAGCAGAGAAATTTGTGCAAGATTATATTATACAAGATGATGCTCAAAATCCTTGAACCTCTAAATGAAATTCATAGATATGCCGGTGTTGTTTCATGAAGAACTGATAATAGAAGCAGTTTTTTAGAGATTATAGTGGCAGACAGAAATATGAAGTTCTCAGGAGAGAAAAAAACACGCGTTCAGTCAGATTCTGAAGTGCTCAATCAACTTTACATTGGCAAAGTCCAAATTATTTTAACTGATGTCCCTGTATGGATGAAGGTGATTTCAAATCACTGGAAAAATCTAAAGGTAAGGTGGTTGTATCTCAAAATGCTACAGAAATGTTATCAGGTCTTCTAAACTCAAGATTAAGAAAAATATCACAGCTTGAAGGTTCCATGCCCTAACAAAACAGTGCTGCTTGTTTAGTTACCGTATAGTTTTCCGATACATTTGGGATAGGAAAGAACATAAAGAAAAATGGAAACTGCTCATAATTCTTGAGACCATTATGCATATGCAGCAAAATAGCTCTCCAGTCAGTTCTTTATGTTGCTTTACACTGGGCAGAATGCAGACCATGCAGCTTTCTATGCAGAGCAATATTGTGTGACAGACAGAAAAAATCATTTTTACCTTCTAAGATTCCTATCAGTGTCTGCTGTGAAGAAATAGGACTTTAACCTAATATTCAAAGGGCTGATTCAACTGAATATTAGATTTACTTTATTGTACTCAGAAAAGCTATGTCCTTATTTAGAGGATAGATCAAAATTGTTCAAATTCCCTCAGGGGGCTTTAGGTTTTTGAATGCTATGTCCGAGAATATAGATTAAGATAGAACACAAATTCTTTTTTTTCTTTGCATTTCAGATGGTAAGAATACACACTGTAGGGCCACATATTATATTTTACAAAAAGGTTTTCCAATACTGGAGCCTCTTACAGCCTGCTTATCTCTAGTGTGAAACTGGATAGAAAGCTATATTGCTGACCAAAAAGCCACCCATCTTACGTATGAATCAAGACAGACAGATAAGTAACCAACTTTTACAACAGTATGTCACAGTTATCTCTGAAGCAGAGATATCTTGCACAGAGTGGATCCAGCACTTGTCATCAAGTTCTAAAGCAGTTTCTTGTATTTTTTTACATAAGCCTCAAACATTTTGTGTGTAAGGTGGGGTACCTGTTAACTGATAGACATCAACATTCTGAAAATAGTTTTGCAGTTTCTTTCTTACCTATTATTGATCCCACCAATTAATTTTGTGACCCCTTGGAGTTTTCGGGAGCACAACTCAGTCATTACTTGTCTCATGGTGCCCCTTTCAGTTTATTGTTGTTTTCTGAACACAGTCTTGCATTCATATGAAAAGTCAGTGAGGCCAGCCTTTGCTTAGACCAATCTATGTCCAACCAGAAATCACACATGAAGTTGGGTGTCCCAGTGCATTGTCCCTGAGAGGGGCTATTTGAGATTTATGTCCCTGTAGCCTGGGGTGGACAAGGCATTCACACTGGCATGTGGGTTTCAGTTATCAAACCTCTAACAGGGTATTACACATCTTTCACAGAGGAAGAAATTCTACTTGTGTTTAATCAAACGATACGATTCAGCAGATACTGATTATTGGCAAGGTTTTACATATTAGAGAAAATTATACTTCTGTTCTTTTCGTGAGAACGCAGTTGTAAAAAATCTATTGGAGCTACAGTGATGAGGGTTTCCGACCCTTTACACGGCAATATTCCCTATGAGGTGACAGCCTCATTTGGCTAAAGAAAAACTCTGCCTAAGCCAATTACATATAGCAATTCTGTCTGGAGAAAGATCAGCTTCAAAGTAAATCATCTTTAATGGTGACGAGATTTCTATACAAAGTATTTCATTGGAAACTTGGAAATTCTTTCAAGTGCTAATTTCTCACTTCAGTAGCTAGAATGGTTCAGCTATTTTTTTTTTTTTTTCCAATTCCTTAATTTTTTGCAAGATAATATTGATGACAGGAAACTGAAAGCAAATTGTACACTTTTCATGTTATGGAACAATTAAAGATGTTGAGTAATTAGTGTAATACCTTCTGTACATTAAAAATAGGCTGCTTTAGCTTTGTCAATTGTTTTCATAAATATTCATCTGAAATACATTAATATTATGAGTGACAACATGTCTATACAGTTTCTTTATGCTTAATATGCATAATCAATCAAAGGACAGAGATGATTTTCTAAGTACATTGTCTTTACTGAATTTTTCTATTAATTTAAGTAGAAAACAAAATAGGAAAAAAAAAACAACTTCCAATGCATTTTCCTAAAAGCAAAAACTGTCACATTTTCAGCAAGATTGCAAGAGCTCTGCGAGAGAGGTGGGTGAAATCAATACCAGAAGGTTCCCTTCACAAAAGAGAAAAAGTCTTTGAACACCTATTTAGGTATGGATTGCAGGGGCCAAGGAACAATAGTAATAATAATAATAATAATAATAATAATAAATCAGTGCTTTTTAGAACCGCAGTAACAAACAAAAGCTTATTGCTTGGAAATTTACCGACGTTTCTAGAATGAAATAAAAATAAAAATTAAAATAAATGATCTCTGGAGGTCCCTTCCAACCCCTACAATTCTGTGATTCTGTGTGAATGACGCCTTACTAGAAGCTAATTTTAATGATGCACTCTTTCTGATTAACCCCAATGCCACGTATTTAGTGAACTCTCTAAGTAAGCTATTTCAAATTCATACTCTTCTCCTTTGCAACATAATTCTTTCTTACATGAGTTAAGGGTATCATTTCTACTTATGGTCTCAAGTCTCACTATGAGGATCATATGCTTCACTGTAAGCTAAAACATCTGAATTTAAGTGTTTTCATTAAAAATATTTTATCTTGTAGTATATATTCCTCACCTTTGTTCATTCACAGAGTCTTTATTCCAAGACATATAATAAATCTAAATCAGAACACAATAAATCTATACCATCTCCTCTGTATCCATCTGGAACAGCGCAGGTGTATGTTTCACAAACTGTTCTGAATACCTTCTGATGACATTTCTAAAATCAGTTCACTTCTCTTTCCAAACTGGTCATCCTCATGGCTGAGCACAACAATTGACTGGTCTGAGGCAATACAGACCACAAGACAGGACAGCAGAACATGAATATCAACAGATTAGAAAAATACAAAAAATTACCAAATCTCACTCATTATAAGAACAGCCCCCCCTTGTCTCTACTTCTTCATTGCTAAAAAAGAACATATAATCCCTCAAATGTTAAACACTTTGTATTCCTTGGACATACGTAGCGGCCTGCTCCCTCATGTTTACAGGGCTGCCGTCAAACAGACACCCCTATGCTTAATGCTGAGATTGCCTAAAGCAATGTATTTTCACAGAAGAGATTTTGACTTTATTACTTGCTTTGCTTTCCCCATAGGCTTGCCCAAATTTGTGTCTGCTTCTCTTCCAAATTTCACGTCCAAAAGTAAGCAAAGATAGCATTATTTTGACTGGGATACTAGAAACATTTGTTTCCATATGGACCTAATTTACCTACTCTGCAAATCTTAATTGTATGATAAATTTTGTAAAAAGGGTGTCTTTTAAAACAAACAAGTACCTGAATTTCCTATAAGGGTTTTAACTGCAAAAATCAAAATCAAAAATACCTTTTTTAAAAAAAATTATAATTGACATATGGGATTTACAAGTGCAAGACACTGATATTCCCAATTTCATTTACTGGCAGTAACATAGCAAGGATTCCAGCTGCTGAGCTATTTAGGTACCAAGAAACTGAGGTCCTGGCCTCCAGGCAGGCAACCAAATGAGCCCCAGGACACGTCACAGCTCACTAAAACTGAGTTCCCCTAAGGACTGATTCTTCAAACCAAGGCTCAGCTGATCATTCTCTTTCACCAATTAAATCAATAGAACCACTTAGAAATGCACAAAAGAGATTTCTGTAAGAGGTAAATGGAATTTATATTTCACAGCATGAGCAGTAAATCTGAGGAAACAATGAAGACAGGACAACTGCTAGGAACTGGCTATTCTTTCACAGAAGTGGTGTACACAGTTCAGGAACCCTCTGGAGAATACAGTATTTTCTACAGTTTAACAGAAACTCAAACTAAATGAAATAGGCACTTATAGCCTTCACTTTCTGCTATTGGCTTTTTGTGGAGACAATGCTTACTGCACTTTGCAGTAAAGTCTGTGTCTCTGTCTCCACTATCATTAGATTCCACGTTTCAGATACTTTTATTTTGGCTGCTGAAACAGGGATTACCTTACAGGTCAGGACATCAGCGCATCATAATTTATGAGACTGAGGGATACGGATAAGGTTTGATTTCATTTTTGCAACAAGGTTTACAGCTAAGATTTACAGTGAGATCCTCTTTACACCAAAGAGAGTACCAAGCATTGAAATCAATAGAACCATTTTAAATAAAGTTCAAATTTCAAACTTTCCAGACTGCTGTCAGGGTCAGAAAAAAAAGTGAAATATTCGTTTTGAGTATAATCTTTTACTTACTTATGAAACATCTAGAAAGATTAAATACAATAACCTTATGGAAAATATAACCCTCTTCAGACATTTATCTCAACACAAAAAGGCTTTCTTATGGTGGCATACAGCATTATTTCATTTGACAGAAAGTTCCATTAAATAGATTCTTTTTTTTTTTTTTTTTTTTAATATACATGGTCTAATTTCTTTAGCACAGCAGTATGATATCGTGTACGCTTTGGCAAGCTCTTATTTATTATTACATTTGCAAAGAGCATTATTTTTTTAAAAAAAGGAGTTTAAATTCACAGCTTCTGGTAAACAGAAAATAAACTCAATATGGAAATTCAATGATTGTGTGAATTATACACAAAGGCTTTCAGAGTGCTGCTCAGTAATTGTAAAAGCTGTAGAACTGATCATGAATAAGTAAACTCCATAGTTCTCCTAAGCCCTTTCCTGCAGCACACAAATAACCGCCTCCCTCTTATCCGCTCCAAGTAGGAATCAAAACACGCCATACGAGGAACCTGGACTGAATCACAGTTGTAAGGGCTTCTATATTTCATGTATTTATTAATCTTGTTATGGGATTAACTAATCTGGCTGCTGTATATTAATACAATGTTTATTTGAAAGAGTTAATACTAACATTTTTTGATGCCTTCTTCCAAAATTTTGCACAGGATCAAGACAATCACATCAGACACACTCTCTGAAACAGGGAAATTCATTACACAATCTGTTCTCATAGAAATTCTGCAAGTTTGTCAGAACCCCTGACCTCATGAGATTGTAGTCAGGCAGTGATTGAAAACCTGTTCCATTCATGACATAATCAAAGTCCCCAAAACATTTGAGATGTGAGGATATGGGAGTGTAAGATGAGGTTCCTTACTGTATTTCCTTGCACATAATAGACTATCTAATCTCTATTCCTTACAATATTTACTCCAGGATCAATGCTTATCTGAGAAAGTTTTTGTGTGCAGTAAAATGCAAGAACTGCAATAAAGGAAGCTATGACAGAGCTTCCCTGCTATTTCATGCTTAGCTCTATTTTTGCTCATAGGAGAAATAGTGACTAGGTAGGGAGCGAGCACAACTAACTGCTGACTTAATGGAAGTAAGAGATAATTAATGCCTACTACTTCAGTAACTTGCAGGCTGGACTGCATACGTCACAGTTATGAAAAACTTCATTTAGAAACAAAGTGGTAGAAAATATCTACAGGATTTGCAGAACACCTAGAAAGTGGTAGTAGAGTGACTTCATACACATCATACAAGTCTACAGATTCTAGATGGTATGGTTTCATGCATAAAACCAATATTCTGAGTAGTAGAAACTACACTAATAATTGCCCAGGAACAGGTTTATGTTTGAAATAGGAAGGTCACTCATTTTTGTTCAGATAAAACTCATTTTCCAAGTGACCGCTAACTTTACTAAATCTACATTTATCAAGGTTTATGTAGATCTTTTGCCCTCTTTCTTCAGAAAGATTACACGAACGTAATCTGTTTTGTCTAGGACTTATGCAAAGCTACTGCATTTATTCAGAGCAAACAAGGAGTCAGGTTTGCAAATAATCCCACTTCTGCAAAGGCACGTTTTAAAGTTTGAAGTGCCCTGTGTGATTTACGTGACAGCTGGAATTCACTTGTGGCAAAAATTCTAGGACTATCCCTAGTGCCTTTGTCAGAAAAAGATACATAAATAGGAGTAAGAGAGCATGAAGATCTAATTCATCAAGCTAACTATACGGCAAGCTTAAAGGCAGAGATCAGGTCACAAGCCTAAGCTATGGATGAAATGCAAAGCCCCATCGGAAAACTCAGCTCCGCTTTTAGGTCCCACGATGAAAAAAAATAACACTTATACGGGGTCATTTAAGGGACACTTCATGAAAAGGCTGCATTAAGTGAGGATGTGAACAAATCTGTTTCCTTTAATGCATCACCTACAGTAATGGTAGAAATGTTTGTAGCCTAAAGTACTCTTAGATGTTTTCAAAACCTGCAAAGTGTAATACAGTGGAAACTAAGTATGACTTAGTGTAATCTTCTGTGCGACGCTTTCAGTAGAAGCTTTTAAAAAGTGTGGGAAAGTTCTTTTTTTATAATACATGTGGGAAATCAGAAGCAAACCCTAGATCAACGAAACGAGGTGCACGTGTTGGACTTGGAAAATCTGGAAAGTTCTTCAGTGCCGTGTCCTCATAGGAGGTTTACTAAGACTACCAAAGCTGTTTTCTGCGATCACTAGGACATGCAGGACTGACAACGCCACTCCAGTTGTTTCTAATCCACGTAGACAAAACAACTATCCCTAAATCCACCCAAATGTTGCAGCATTTACCAATGTTATTACATATTCCCGAACGGATAAATTTAGTGTGTTTTTCTTAGCACCTTAATAACCCTACAGATGACACAAAATACATTAACATTTCCCACTCTTCCTCTAGAAAGATAATTGTAAACCCTGGTACTTTTAACATCTGAAAACTATGAAAAGCATTTTTCAAATATAGCCTGAATGTTAAGCAACATATCAATTCTACAACAATTTCCACTAAGCTCATATAGAAAGATTTCCAAGTGATTTAACCATGAATATAAAACAACATGGAACTAAAATTATGTTAATGTATCTATAACACAGATACGTGGAAGAAAAGAAACCGTGCTAATTTATGTGCATTTTCAAGGCTAGGGCAAAGTGTGGAATCCTTCAGTTTTGACTTTCAGTTAACTTCAGTAATGATTAAGAATAAAAATAATAAGCTCAGTATTTTATGCAACAGAAAGCTCAGTATAGTTGAACCAGTGAAATGGCAGGGGAAGGACAAAGGGAGAGTTGATTTTGACTTACAGAAACATTTTCAAATGAAAATGTATGAAGTTTATTACGGTCCTGCAAAATACGCCCCAATGGATATAGATAGCACAGTATGTGTTTCTACCTTCACTTTCAAACATACACGAGCATGGTAAAATGAGTTGATTGAACAGGTATCAAAAGGAAATCAGATTCAAATTCTGCATTACAACCCAACAAATAAAATTGATTGCTTTCTACTTAGGGTTTTTCTTCTTCTACATTTATTACAAATCACTGCATATATCATTTTTGGTTTACCCTCATGAAAACTGTAAGAATAGATTTATTGACACCTTATAGATGAATTTTGACTTTTATTATGAGAATTGAATCTAAAAAAAAAAAAAAAGTACTCTGCTTTTATACACAATCCAACTGATGTAGCTATCCTTTCTAAAAAGCATGTTCAGAAACTGCTTTAAGAAAATAACACATCTTTAAAAACACATTGCAGAGCTCCTGCCACTGAAATATGTGAATTATACTCCATTACTGCCAGCATTAGGAAAGTATGTTATTTGTTGATCAAGATGCAATTTTTTTGCACAGCTAGGAAACGATGCATTCCAAGAAACACTGTAATATGTTAATTAAGTAATTTTACTGTGGCCACCACTAGTTTTTATATACATACATTTCACTTTATACTCAACATTCCAGACAACAAGTGCTTTTAATAGGGCAAAACATACTATACGTGTGGAAAAAATAAAGAAAAAAATGCATTCTATTTCAAGGCTTTTTTTTTTTCCCCCATAAAGCAGTGAAAAAAGCCTAATATGACAATTTCTTTTCTGAAAACTGACACAAAAGCTATCAGCCTTAGTTGAACCCTCTCAGCAGAGATCACAGCTCAAGTAATATGCAAAGATACCACAGATGTGATTTAACAGTTAAAATAAAGAATTCACTTTATGATGATTGCAAGTTGATCACAGATCATTCACAAAAAAAGAATACAATATTTACTATTCTACTGCAGAACATCAGATGGGATGGTTTTTATACGCACTGTATATATAGTATATAAGTAATAAGTTACGCAGCATTTCTACAATTATTTAATTGATAAAATGAACATTCAGGAAGTGTTCACTCTATGTCAGAATACTAAGAGTAAGTGATGGCACTGATGACAACGGAGACATTTTTCTGCCTTTGTAATTTTGGTTTGCTAATATCAGCGTTCCCTAGATTTATGAAATCTGACATCATTAAAAGCTCAATGTTTCACCATAAATCTCTCAACTCAAAATACTTCCAAAGATTGTTTATGTCCTTCTACTGAGAGACTTCGTTATAAATGACTTTGAAATTAATATTTGAACTTTACCAGAGGCATGCACTCCAAAGTCATTGAAGCAATGCCTGAAGCATTAACAGCAGATGCTCTTTCAAGAACCTCCCTGCTCATAGTGCACCCATTTTGTTGACCCTGTTATCCTGTCATCTGTGCCTGGAAATGCTGCATTCACAGTCACTAGGCTGAATTTTGGAGTAGTTCATCATTATACAAGGTCTATCTGGAGCATCTGATCACTCTTTTTTTTATCTAGTTACAGAAGCCCTACCCTCAGTCCTTCCTAGCTTGTAGAGATCCTTAAGGAGAATGCCCAAAGACGAAGAGATTTTCTTTGCACGGGTATTTTTATCTCCAACTCTGGATCTTGTTCCACTGTGTGAAAAATCAAATCTTCACTGAGACAGAAAAAAAAATGTGACTCACAGCCCTCTGGGCTAGCACTCAAGAGAGAAAAGCTATCCATGTTCCAAAAAAGTATTCCTTTATTTTTATGTGAAAATATTATTGATAAAAATGTAGAAAACACCCTCTAGCATCAGCACATGAAATACTAACCTTTCCCATCAGCTTAGCACCATAACTAAGAAATTATGTGCTTTATGATCCAGTCAAAATGATACATATTACCAAAGCATAGCTCTTTTCTAAAGAGCCAGTGAAGGGGTGAATGGAGAACATTTCCTGTGGTTCAATGATTCTTCTGAGAACAGCGATACAGGCTTGTTCTCTCAGGCAAATTAAAAACAGCTTTGATTCCTTGGAAGATTTCCTAAATACTGAAGTACCATGTAAAATTGAGCACAGTCATCATCAGTTTTATACAACAATAAGTAGAAATGCCTGTTCAGCACTTCAAATGAAAGGAGAACACACCTTGCTGTAAGACTGCGCATGGTTGTTCCGAATGGGATAGAGACTGCCCAATGGAGAGTGAAATTTAAGACGTGCCTTTTCTCAGCATTTCCACAGAAATCAGTGAGCAACTAAAAATAGTACTTTGATATTGCATATGTCCTGCTCATATTGAAACATCAGTACTTGTGTTCATGTACGAGGTAGTTAAATATATAGATTACATAGCCAGGTGTCAGCCTTTTCATAGAATCACAGAACCACAGGAGTTAGAAGGGACCTCTGGAACTCCCCCAGTCCAATCCTCTTGTAAAGCAGTTCCCTACAGTAGGTTACACAGGAAAGCATCCAGATGGGTCTTGAATATCTCTAGAGGAGAGTCCACAACCTTTCTGGGCAGCCTGTTGCAGGGCTCTGTCACCCTCACAGCAAAGAAGTTCTTTCCTCACATTCATATGGAGCTTCCCATGTTCCTGTTTTTACCTGTTGCCCCTTGTTGTGTCACTGCTGAAAAGAGCCTGGCCCCACCCACCTGACTCCCATCCATTAGATATTTATAAGCACTGATAAGACTTCCCCTCAGTCCTTTCCAGACAGAGCAGTCCCAGTGCTCTCAGCCCTTCCTTATACAGAAGATGTTCCAGGCCCTTCATCATTCTGTGTCCCTTCCAGCTGTTAAAGATTAATACTGGATTAATAGCTGCTTCAGTGAGCAGCAAAGACAAAACACTTCTGTAATATGCTTGAGGTTTAACCAAGTATTTTTGGTGTGGATCTGAAAAAAAAAACAACAACCAACCAAAAACATCTTTATAGTTTATCTGAAACCAGTGAAAATGTATTTTAGTAGCTATCATTATCAGGTCCACATACCTAAGGGTGATGAACTACTCTGGATGCAATATAGCTCAAAGAAAGTAGAGAGCAAAGCAAGCAAGGGAGACCCCACCAGCCTGAGAAAAGAATGCTTCATCACTAATATGAAACTAAGCATTTTTTTCAGAGAAAGATTTATGAACAAGATAAACAGGACTGTAGACCAATTACTCAAGAAACCTTAGAATGAACGGTTAACATGTAAAAGTTCACAAAAAATATATAATTTAGGAAACATTATATTGCTGTAAGATGATTACATGCATTTTCCCATTATTTTTATTTGTATTAGCAAAACTAACCAGAGATACCCAATCCAGATCACCATCTCTGTATCTACACACATACACAACTTCCATTACAGAAACACTAGGGACAGTGATATTTCCATATTTGCCTCTGGCCCACAGGTCAAACCCCAACTCCATGGGTTTCTTTGCTTACTCTCACCTCATGTTTTCTCCAGTTTTCTGTGACTCCAAGCAAGTAGAAAATATTAGCAGGAGGATTGTTTTTACTGATGACCCAATGACATGCTGAATTCCCTATTCAACAAACAAATTGCTTAAGAAGCTTTTAAAAATGTTTCTCCAAGCTGTGCGCTGGTATTTGCATTGGTTGATGTGGCACAAGGACTGATGGTGTCTGTCATGAAGCCTTGAAGTCTTTCTCCGAGACTAAGCTGAAATACCTCATCTCACATGGGAAGCAGATGTAGGTCCAGGATGACAGCAATGGCACGTGCAATGGCACCCAGTGGAGCATTCCTTGTGAAGTACCCAGCCTGATATGGACAAGTGTGGGACAAATAATACTTGTTCCTAAGTCAATTATTTGAAAAGAGAACCCATAATGTGAGATTTACTGTGATACCGTTAACTTTGTAGTGAATTGAAGTGTTTGTAGCATCTGTAAAACTGATGGATTGTTTCTCATAGAGCTGGCAGTTCAATAGCAAATATGGCTTTTATGTGCCGGAAACCAGCAAGGTCAAACAGCTGTGAAGGGTACACTGGAAACACAACTGATTTCTAGGGGAATAATGCATGCACTAGAGTTTACTATTTGTTTCTTTGAAAAAAGAGCAGATGTGAAAATATCCACAGATGTAATCCTTTTTTTTTTTTTGCTAGCTTTATGTATCTAATGTGAACAGAATAACTAAGAAATAGAAGCTAGGTTCTGAGTTTATTTTTAACTCTCAGCAAGTTTCTACACAGACAAATCTTTTTCAAGAGGATTTTAAAACCTGAAATATATGCTCAGTTCCTTCCAAATGTAGAAACAGTGCCCAGTTTGTCTGTGTACCATCTCTAAAACTCTGAAACAATACAGGCAGGAGGCAACTTTTTTTTCTACTAGAACATAAAATAAATGCAAGCTGGGAGAAAGCATTTCCCATCAAAATTTACTTTTGTTACCTTTTCTCTCTGACTTCAATTCATGCTTCTGTCTTAAAGAAGGAGAGAGGAACAGAATATAACTCTTAGAGAAGGTATTCCTCTATTGTATGAAAAAGTATTGTGAGTTACTCAATATAAATCCACATTGAAAAATTCACTAGAGAAAACCATCACAGTGTCGTTTTTTATTTTAATGAGTAGCATTTGAACAAGCTTTCTAGGAACCAATCAGTGTGAAAAGAGTTAATGATGCTCCATAGTTTAATGAAATCTTCGGCTCCGTGGCTTGTCTTAAGTGAAGAAGCATTAACTGTTAATATTAACAGCAAAACATATGTATCTTGTCAAGCAAGGAAAGTTGGTCTGACTTTGGCTATTGTCCAATCAAAGAACCCTAACTGAAGTGTTACGAAACAGTTAAATGAGAAATTAGTTACTACAGATCTGTTTAATTCCTAGCTTTGCTAATCCTCCTTCCACCTTCATTGAGGCACTTAATCTCTTTTTGTAACAAACTCTAAATACTTGTCTGAAAATGACTATGGTATGCTAAACAGCATATAAGCAACAAGCAAAAAAAAAATTACAAATTATTCATTTGTTGTATCAGAAGCTTGTCTACAGCATGAGTAAATAGAGCTTTTCATTTCAATTATGGCGTACATTGAATTCATTGTAAAGAAAATATTAATTTTATTTGCTATCTACTTTGTGCGCCTCAAAGACCAGTAAAGTGGTGTCAGCCATTTTCTTTCAGGTCATTTATGATGAAATTGCAGCTCCACTTATCAAGCTTAGAATCTAAATACCATTCCTAACACCTCCTCAATGCAGACCACGCTCTTCAAGTGTAATTCAATAGAATTACCACTTTGACTTCAAAGGATTTTCTTTTTCTTCTAAATTCAGGAAGTAGTCAAAAATCTCAGTTTGAAACAACGGTGCAAGTTACATCATCCTGAGGAGTAGACCCCAAAGGATAATTTTTGCGTAGATATAAGTTAGAAGCATAACAGGGACAGCTGATCATCTAATCAGTTTCCCATTTCTTCCAAGCCAAGAACCCAGTGAGGATTCACCATTCACCCTGCCAGACTTCACCACTGTCTCCAGCAGCAACTGTCACCCCAGAAGGAGACAGGAAGAGAAAGATCCAGAGAGCAACAAGCCCACCGCTGCTTCACACCAAACCCTTTGCCAATTTGTTCACATCTCCTTCACATTTATTTAACCCATCACCCAAGTTTCAGCCTCAGGAAAGTGACGTCATGAGCAGAACTTTGAAAACACTTGAGTAGTGTTCTGTGTTTTCTCGCTTGTTCAAATTGAATGATGCTAAGACAAACAAAAAAAAGAAAAAAAAGAAGTAAAAAGTAGAGCAATAAGAAATTTGTTTAAAACTATTTGACAATTCAACTTGGAACCAAGTTTCACAGATTCATCCTTTTATCTACATTACCCTTCAGTGTCACTGCTCCAGTTATTTCATAACACCAGGTCAACCCAGCCTTCTGTGAAATGGAAGCTATGTGTTCCTAGAGCAGTGTGTGAGCTGAAAGCACTCATGATTACCTGATGTAGAAAACAGAGATTAAAAAGCTGATTATACTCACATCCAGTAACAGAGCTGTAGTGTAATGACAGTAAAGTATTACCCCTTCATTAAAATGCATATAATTAATTTCAAATTTGTGCATGTCTAAATAGGATGCCTTGTTAGTTAAAGAACCTTAACTCTTCCATGATGTCATGAAAATAAATTCATGGAACTTCTTTCCTATCTCATTTAACAGCAAGATGCAAATGTAACTAATGTTTCTCTAAAAATTGAAGAAAATATCAACGTAGTGCCTAATCAACTTCGGTAATGTTATGCCATTTATCACCAAGCAGAAGTGTAAAATTGCTTTTGCAAAATAAATAAGTACTGCTTTTGGTTTGCATTGCACTTTAAGATAACTTTCAAACTGAGAAACATGTTAGCTAAAAGATGAACAACAGATTCAGATTTTACTTTTATCTTTCAGTATGCATTACTGGACCCGATTCCCACACAAGTTCAGTAGAGGAAATTAAAAAAGCTTTGGTGAGTGAAGTGCATACATCAAATACATTTGATTAATAATTTAACAACTTGAACAAATAATTACATAAATATAGATGTATAATGAGATGCTTCTGAATCCAAAGCAGTTCAAAAAGCTGAAGTAGATCTTCTAAGAGCACAAGCTCTACCTTATTGCTTGACTACTATAATAAGATACCAATTCTTTCAATTAACATCTTACATGCTTAACATGCCAGAAACAAAAACCCCCATATTTCTATTTTCAGATAACCTTAATGAAATAATTGCATATCTGGAAAGAAATTTCCCTGGTACAAGTTAATAGTAACCCTGCAAAGCAATAATTATCGACATGCACTAAATGAAGAACAACCAAAAAAAAAAAAAAAAAATGTTTTCAAAGTACAATTGATTTTACTGTGTACCTGATTGTAAGTATCCCTTCATTTTCTATGAACTCCTTAAAAACGGAAGAGATCATTCACACTTATATTTCTCAATGATATAGAAAACATACAAACAAACTCAAAACAAAGTAATGAAACATAGGGGTATTATTTGATATTGAACTAATTATTTAACATAAGGGAAAGGAGACAAATTAATTCAACTGGGACATAAAAGTTCGCAGGATCGTAGTAAGTTTGTAACAGGCAGAGAATGTAAAGTTCAGTGGCACTATCCTACATGTAAGATCATGCAGTGTGATTCTGTACTTTGCTCGGTTTATTTTAAAGCATTTCTTAGCATTTTTCAGATCTCCCCTTCACTCCATTCTCAAATATCCTTCTACTGATAGTTTTGAACTCTGAGAGTGCCCTGAGCCTTGTCATGATTGTTCTCTGGTATTTCTTGATGACACATTCACAGACACATTTAACAACCAGTTTCACCCAGTCTGGTGTAGGATAGAAAGACTGGATACCCAATTACTCTATGTTTCCAGAAAGCTACTGTATAATTGAGCAGAATCTACTCAAGAGAGTAGTTTCTGGCTAATTTGTTTCAAGATAAGAAAAATTTCTTCTTTCAAAAGAGTGACTAGGCACTGGAACGGGCTGCCAAGGGAGGTGGCCAAGTTCCTGAAGGTGTTCAAGAAACAGTTACGTGTAATATTAAGGGACACGGTTTTGTGGGAAAATATTGGCTGCAGGTGTACAATTGGACTGGATGATCTTAGTGGTCTTTTCCAACCTCGGTGATTCTGTGAATTACTGTAGAGTCTGGACAAGGTGAGCAAAACAATTCTTCCTAAAAGAATCAAAATTTTATTTCTGGACTAGAACTCTGAAAGGACCCTTCAGCCCTCGTTTTCATTGAAGCAGTTTCATTGAAATAAACGACATCAGTAGGTTTAAAAGAATTCAGAAGTTCAGCTCCTCGTTTCTGTCAGATACAAGCCTGCCTATAATGAAAGAAGTTCCTGTACAAAGCATGAAACAGTTTGAAAAATAAGCTGTGGCACTCAAAGCAGCCTCAAAGAATTGTGAAGTAACCTACAAGACCTTTCCTGTATGAGAGCCTACGATGAGGTGAGAATTCAGATCCTCTCGCCACTACCAGAATCACTTCTGGAAAGCTATGATTGTCTGATTGAAAAAGAACTTTTGGATGGATATAAAACTCAAAGCCAAGAATCTTTAACATGTATTTTCAATCAAAAACAAAAAGCCATGTTTATAATATTTCCTATTTATTCAAAATAAAATCAGCTTTGAACTATATTAGAATCTTCTCTATTGCAATGCTAGTTGAACATGTTTTGTGTGGCACCAAAACCTTAAACATGGAAAAACAATTGCTTGAAAGTTATGGACAGACAGATCAACATTTTTAAAATCTCTTATTGCTGTTGTGCACATGAACAGGGAGCCATTCAACATTTCACCTGTTCTTAACCACACAAAAGCATTTCTCCCCTTGTCCTGCTACAGCTTTTATCACTTTGATTTCATCCAGCTTCATCATTCCCTGTAGTTAAGTCTTAACAACTGCTGCAACACCAGCTTGAAGACTCATTCGAAGCATGAATGATATCAAAATCCTCTAAAGACTTTTTAACTTTACTGTGCAATGTCAATTGAAATAATTTCAGAACAATGCTCTCTAAATTGATTGATTTTAACATGCAAGTTTCAGCCTACTTCCTACCTTCCTGACTTTTCAGCTCATCCCTATTCAATAAACTACCCTATCATATTGTTTTTACTCTGATTAATTGATCAAAGACAATGACACCTATGAACGTGCAAATGGAACAAACTTTGTTGCCTTCATATTTCTATACAACTCCTAATTGCTTGGGCTACTGAATGTATGTGAAGTAATACATTTCAAAAAATTATTTATCAGGAGCTGTTATAGAGATCAACATGCAAGTTAAGCAAGTGCATTCATCCTAAGATTGAAAATTTTCTCTTAAAAAAGAATGGTTAGCACCTTTTGCTTTTGTACCCTAGCGAGTTTACCAAAGCTAATGAATACCCCCAGGAAAAGAAAGTTCCTACTCTAAAATATCCCCATTTCCCATCCATAAATGGGAAGTGAAAAAGACTGACTGACTTAACAAAGAAATAGATTGAGATTTTCACTTTTTAAACACTGAATAGCATGCCACTTCATCTTTATCACCATGCTGTAAGCTAAAAATAGCATCTGTTTGCACCAAATCTAACTGAAAGTCATTATTCAGCCAGATCTCTCTTATTTGACATTTACATGCCCAGCAGGAATGCATAACAGAGTAGAATCTGCAGTGGAACAGAGTAAGAACCTAGCTTGGTTCAACAATTTTATGAATCCGGCATTTATTTATTTATTTATAAGAGAGGAAAGAGGAGGGAAGAAAAAGGAAGAGAGAAAAAAGAGGAGAACAACAACGAGATAACTATATTTTATTTTTACTCCTCAAGAAGGAACGCAAGATGATGATGTTGATACCAGCTGGTTATCCAGAACTAATGCAGACACCAAAGCTGAAAACTCCATTTAACTTTCCTAACACCCAGCTTTGTTATTTTGGGCAGGTTGTACTGCACCAGTTCAGGCTGCCTAGAAATCCCTATGTATTTGCAACAGGCAACATAATGATCTTTCCAGGAAAAAAAAAAAAAATGTAGAGTTTTGCCTGATCAGTATTGAACACCATACAGATCGCGTTTAGAACAGAAAGTTGGCACAAATTTAAACAAGTTCCAGTAGACACACAAATATCTATGCAAGAAATACACTATCGAGCAAAAAGTCAAAATCACACTGCTTCTTTCTCACTATTTTCAAAGAACTGCTGTATTAAGTCCCCAGCTCAGCTATGTCCTTTGTCTCCGGAAGGCTAAATCTTCTTCCACTATTGACAGTCCAGTGTCAGGAAACTCATCTGTTCCCCTCGTGTTTAGACCTCTGGTTTCTAGGTTCCAAAGAAACATGTTCCCTAAAGACCATGTGTTTCTAGAGTCTAGCAAATAGCCCACTGGAATCAATGCTTAGGCTTCTACTGACTTCAAAAGACTTCAGATCAGATCTCTGGTTAATCTACAACTCATCAAAACAATGAAGTTCCACGAAACATAGGATTTAAGTTACCCAGTTTTGAAAAGTACTCCATTATTTGGCAAGCTGAGATAATGGAAATTGCCATACCAATCACAGATACTTTGTTTGAACCAGATAATTTCAGCTCTATGTTATCATTTAACTTGAACTCCACTTATCTATTAGATGTCTGCTAGTCTGCAATTTTAGTTTTCAGCATACCACTTTCTTGTCAGATAAAGAAGTAAATGATTAAGAGGTTGCATTTATGCATGATCTGAGCCTACAAACAGTTAAAAAGAATAGTGAAAACCATTTCAGTCATACCAGTTAGAGACAACAACTCACACTGTCAAACTCAAGTTACATCCAACAAAATAAGGAAGGAGCTCATCAGCTTTGGTGTTTGTAATTACAAGATGTCTAGGCTACACAGATTCAATGTGTTGCATCATTCTCAGATCGCAGGGAACAAGAGTAAAATGGCTACCCATATGTTCAAAATATACACATAGCTAGAACACACATACAGAAGTACTAAAGTAATTGTCCCTAAGCAGCTGGTGTGAAAATAGCCCTACGTAAAAGAGACTGCATAGTGATTCTTGTATATCATATGTCTTGTTTGTGCATTTGAACAAATCAAAAGTACAGAAACCCCTGCCTGGAAGAAGATCAGTGCATCTTTCTACAGTTAACAATATTCAGGTTTTGAGACATTTGGATATAAGACAGTATATAAATCATATATTTTATCCTCCTTTAGATCGAGTCTGTGGAAAGACAGAAATGAGTAAGGAATTCCTAACAGGACTTTCTATGATTTCTACCATCAGTGCAGTGCTGTTTCTCAGTGCTCATACACTTCTTAACTGTAACAAAACTACTGCTTCAGGACTTATGTCTGTTTGCAAAGATTTTTGAATATAGATATTCAGACAACTTAAGACAGATATCTTACTTAAGAACCAAAGAGAGCTCTGGTGGAGAGTTTTCTTCAAGTAATCAATCTAAGGAAACTGGAAGAAGTCTGATATTGAAGAGTTTACATCATTAGCAGAGAACTACATAGTGACTGACAAATTCTCCACTGCAAGAACATAGTTGAAAACAGTATGCTCAGTATCACCATATAGGCAGCAGGGAAGTCCCTCTATCTACACCATCAGGTTTCTGTTAGCTTAAACACAAATTAAAAATAAAACAACCAAATACTCAACAAATACAAGATGTAAGGACCTTTACTCACACTCTTGGCAATATGAGGCAAAGAACTCAAAGCTAGGCCAACAGTCATATACAGAAAAAAGAGCTGAACTCATCCAACTGCTAAAGAGGATCTCTGGCTACACAGCACTCCTCAGGAAGCAGCCTCAATACCCTCCATTCAGTGGCCAGCCCTTGTATGAGCCCAGGACGGCTTCCCCTGGTTCCACCCCTTCTGGCCAGGTGGGGAGCACAGGTGCAAACAATTCACCTGTGCTCCCTGGGCAGCCCCAGCCCTTCACCAGCTGCTGTATCACCAGTTCAAGCCTCAAGGTAACAGTTTCCCTACACATGATGAACAGAATTGCATGCCATTAACAAACTACACTTTTTTTTTTAACCAAAAAAAAAAAAAAAAAAAGAAGTGTTTTTACTTACCAGTTGAACAGAACTTTAACTTAAGAAATAATAATGAAAAAAGTTGTTATAAAAGTAGCTGCTCTCATCTTTGTGATGGACCATATCTGTACCCCATTCCCTGAATTAGGATCATCAGTTCCTTAGCAATTGCTTAGATTTCTTTTGAAAGTAGAGCACTCTATTTACCCATTACGGTTTTATACCAATTTTTATGTACTGTTAGAAAGCACATATTTTAAAGCCACAATGTTTATCTCAGATTCAGCTTCAGAACTGTTTTAAAATGTGACAAAAATCACATTTTATGGTGAATTGGAAATTGCCAGTGGACTCTGAAAAGGGGTAAACTTTCTGAGAAATGTGTATGTCATCAAATATTAAATTACTTTAGTTGAATTTTCTCTTAAGTGAAGATCTTCCATCAGCTTCAAATTTATACAGGAAGAAAAATAAATAAATTGAAGTTAATATCCAGAACAGGGTACTGTGATCTTACACAAGGTATGAGAGTTCAATTAGGTTCATTTGAGCCAAATTCTAAAAGTGCCTTCACATTTCTGAGTGGACACACGGCAAAGCAACACTTCATAAGCTTGATCCAACTCAGCAGGCCAAAGAACATACAGCTTTTCCTTGTTTTCCCTGCTCTTTCTTTGTCAAGCAGATCTGGCTTTCAGCTTGCTCTCTGATTAAGATAAATCTGAGAGTAAAATACAAATTACCCACTCATGTTATTTTGTATCTCAGTTTATTTCTGCAACTGGCATTTTAAGATTAGATATAGACTAAACTGGAATACTCTAAAAAGTACACTTTTTTTTTCTAGACATCTACTTTGCTAGATCACAGTGTCTTATCTGTGAATTAAATAATTCTGCAAACTAAACTTACTACAAACTATATCATGTAAATAACTTATACGCAAAAGTCATAGCAAAGCTAACATTTTAAAAATAGAATAACATCATGCTTGCAGGATTAGGTACCCAATGTTACCCAAGTACAGATCATATCCAAATAAGTGAAGGAGGAAAAAGATGCAAAAGTTTTCAAGAAACCATCGAGACTGTCAAAATATTTTTGAAGAGACAAGTATATGAAAAAAAACCTACTGATTTCTAGAACTGAAAATATCGTGCTTTCTTAAGAAAGAAATAAAAAATGAAAGAACTTGAGGTAGCTGTAAGAAGTGTATATGCTGCAGTTAAAGCAATAAAAAAAGAAGTGTACTTAATTTCAGTCTGCATATTCGTTAGAGCCAGCCATTCAAGCATAAAAGTGGATTTTCTGCTGTAGCAAGAGTTTTAGTTTCTGGTTTTCATCATAAAACTAATTAAAAGAAGAGAAGGTTTGAATTGCTTAGAAAAAATGTATGTGTGGGTATATTTCAATACAGGATTATTCATTGAAACATATATCACTTACCAAACATGGTTCACTTCTACAGACCTCAGGCTTTTCAACACAAAAAGTGTCTGAGTTTGCCTGAAGCAACTTCGACAGAAGTAATAACCCTAAAATTACCCCAAAATATGTTTGTTTGTCTCTCTAAAAATATATATTTCCTCTTTCTGTGTTAGCTAATAAAAGGCAACATTCTACTGTGGATTTGCCAGGAGGAAGCAACTATTAACAAAAGCTGTATAAAATATTTGAAACAATTTTAATTAAATGTGTACACACACACACAAAAAAAAAAAAAAACAAAAAAAAACAACACAAGAACAACACCTTAATGTATTGCTCTTAAACTCCATTGTTTCACATTCCTATTCATGTATGTGTAAAAGTAATGGAAACATTTCCTGAACTGAACTGTGTGTAGCTGAAATATTTTAAGATCTAATCCAGCAAACTTCCTCCTTGTTTACTCAGGCATACGTGTATAACTTGAAGCATTTTAAGGAAGAATAAATGGAAGAGGCAGTTGGTTTAATAGATAAGCCATAACAAAACTCAAGAGAGATTTGAAAATGAAGATAATGGATGTGTGTTAAGAAAGTTACCAAAGACTTGATAGAATATAGACCTGGAGGCCAGAAGATGGGTTAATGAATCATAACTTTCCATTTCACATTTCTTATTTCAAGAGTATGTGGACTGGTTGTATTCTCACCCCAGCACCTACCCAGCTTGCTGCTGGGGACAGAGGACCTCAAGGTGGCCAAACCTGGGGCATGCTACACAGATTAGCCCTGGCCATTTGTTTATTATGGTTGTTTTAATACCTATGAGTCACAAGCACCTGAAAAATTCTTTCCAGGAGTATTGAAACCATATTTTTATTTTCAGGTTGTATACTTAGATAACACTGGCTCCTGATCCTCACCTGCAGGGAAGCAAATGATTTGAGTAAACTCTCTCCTCCTGACGGTTACAGCTGTCATGGTAAGCTCAAAATTCAGTCCCATCCATTTTCTAATTAAAAGACATGAATGAAAAGCTAGCGTGCTGCTGCACCTGTGAAGATTCTTATACTCAGAAATAATATACTATACAAATGTCCTAGAAGTTAATTTGAGTTTAGTTCTAGATGTTAATTTGACAATTGAAATATATTTCTGGTGTTCAAGTCATGCAGAGCATTTGTAATATTCAGACAAATTTTTTGTTACCTCTGATAACATTTAAAGTTCAAGTACATATACTTACAGCCTAGCAAAGTAATTTGAACTCTGAATAGATATGTATCATAATATAAATATTGTGAATAAATAGTTCCCCAACTATTTGTGCTTATAAAGTGCTTATAAAGCAGAATTTAGTTTTTAATAAACCTGCAGCACTTCATAGCTTATATAGTAAGCTCATATATGCAAAACTTATTGGTATGTTAATAATTTTATTTCTCATTGTTACAGATTGTTACCATAATGACAAGACTAATGCTTTTTGTCATAGTTCATCAAAGCAAAACTATTCAGATTAAGACAACGTAGCAATTAAAATTCTAGAATAAGAATAGTTTCTTCCGCAAAGCATACTGCTTTAGTTTACACTAAGGATCATCTACAAACTTACAAATGCACATTTTAATGAACAATTTTCATATGCCAAATAGCTTAAGAGAAGGATCAAGTACTGATTATACCTGAGTAATATAAATGCACGCATAAAAAGAAAAAGCTGGAATTTTTGACCTCTGAGAAGGAAGCAAAAATAATTTAGAGACATGGCAAACTGGACATGACTGACAAAAATCAAATTAATTTTCTTAATTTAATTTACATAGAATTCTCTTTTCAGTACAGAATATATCCATTACTATCTCCTAATGAAATGAAATTTTCTCAAATATCCACATTTATATAATTGTTATACTTGCTCTTGATCAATAGTTGTCAAAGAGCAGTTAACTTTATTAATGGCCTGGGGTGACTGTCCCAGGCTTAGCTGTAAATTTGCAGTAAATCCAAGTAGGACAGGACAATCAATGGAAACATAAACTGAAAGCAAAGGAAATGAAATGATTTTTGGTTTGTTTGTTCGTAACTTATCACTAAATGACAGCAGTTACATGATGCTGTGTGTAAAGCTTCAAGAAGGCTAGATAAACAAATAACAGTTAGTACCATGCAACAATGAGATAGATAGGCGTTTAAAACTCTAGAAAGAATATTTCCTTTTCTGGGGGTGATATCACTCAGCATAATTACACCTATGCATCTTTCACCTTGATCGTGACTTATGCTTGAGAGTAAGATGACAAAGCAGATACATCTATGGTTTGATTCTGAACAACAAAATTGTTTGCCCTTTCTTAAAGCCTGAACATCAAAACTGTTACGTGAAATGACATCTGGAGCTCACTCTTAATTTTTGTAGTTCTGCTATGTTGCCTGTATAATCAATAAGTGCGCAGAGGTTAGGCTCATACAGATGCTTGGCTAAGTAAGATTATTCCGATGGAAAGATAATTAATAATAAATGAAAACTCTCACCAAAGTTGAAGGCTCACAGTAAAACTCCACAAAGGAGCAATCTCCAGAAAGAGATCCTTCCTTAGTGGCAGTCAGTCCTTAAATAGGGTCTAGGAAAGGTGGAGCCAGGCTCCATCCCTTCTGGGAGCACAGCTGAATTGGCTTCACTGGTGCTCCTGTGGCTGACTCATTGCTTGCCTCAGGATAGTCAATCAGAGGTTCAGGCCGTGATCAACAGTTGCCCAAGACAGATTTAGAGAAATAGATTTATTTGGTTTCTATATTTATCATACTTGTAATGATTTCTGCATGTACATGCACAAGAAAGGAATGTCATACATTTCATTAAACAAACATACATTCATACCTAGCAATATCTCACATGGCAGCTCCAAACCGGTAGCCAGTTTAGAACCTTCAGGCCAGGTTAATGCAAATGCAACTTTGTTAACTCAAGCTAGAAAATAACATCCTAACACACTCCTTCTAGCAAGAAGTAAGATTTACAGGAGCAAAGACAAAGCCATGTATAGACTGGTAACAACAGTGCCCATAGATACTGCTAAAAGCTTCCAGATTCTTTCAGTTAAGTATTGCCACATATCAGCTGAGAAAAGAAATGTCCTTGTTGCCGCTAATAATTAATCTCAAAGTACTTTCAAACGTGCTTTATTAGTTACAAATTGTATTTTAAATTTTTCAGCAGAGGCTGAATGAAAATGAAAACGTATATTTTAATTTAGCCTATGATCTGATTCTACAAAGTGATCACTTGATAAATTCTTATAGTCATGTAAGGACACCACTTGTTAATACTACTTCTGTACCAAGAAGACTCATAGATTTACTTTATTTTTTAAAAATCTTTTTCAGCTTCATAGTGTAGAAATTAAGCTAAAAGTCTGTAGACACAGTGTAGTTTACCGTGATTGCATGTAGTACCTACATTCACAAAGAAATTACCTGGAACAACTTCAGGAGGCTTGTCCAGGGGGAGTCAAGTCACGATAGGTCTACATAAAGATCTTCAGTGTGTTACCCGTCAACACTTACTCCATTGAGTGCTTGTGTTTCTTCTCTCTGAGCTTTGCTTTGCTTTTCCTCCCCACTTCCACTCTAAAAGCAGCTAAATTAAAGGCTGACTTAAATGTAAGGTTTCAGATGAGTTTGTTCTGTTACTATATTGGAGAGTTTCGAATGCACATTCAGAGACTTCTAAATTTTCTGCTTGGAGAATAAACTTGAGTCTTGATTTGGTCATTTTGGCTGCTAAACTTCCTTACCACATCCGTCTGCATTCGGCTTTTCCTTAGCTTAAAGTCATTTATATAGGCTTCTTGATGCCACTTTTTGCATTCAGTCCCTAAACCTTCTTTGTTTACAGGACTCAACTTCTACTCTAGTCTAAATACCACACTTGAGTTAGGTGGTGATTCCCACTGCTCTGCAGAGTATTGGTGTGGGAACTCACTTCTTACTCACAGGTGTGTTTGTACACGTGTGTACAAACTCTTTTACAAGAAAGATACAGCATTTGCTATTGCTGCCTAGCATCTTCACTCTTCTCAACATTATGAATAGCTGACAACTAACTGCTGTGAAATTTTCTTAAAGTACCAAATCTGCAGGATTCCTCTGTGACTCCCCAGCTCACATGGTGGCAGCCAGCCAACTGAGAGACATTCTATCTCCACACAGGCTATAAATGCTATATCTGGAATAATAACTTTGTCAAGTGAACAAGGGAAGAGAGAACACCAATAGGTTACCAATGACTGTTTATTTTCCTGAGTGATGTGAGCAAAGGGTAGGAGCTTCCTCTCATCCTCTATGCCCCACACAAATCTCAGACTGAAGTACTGAGAATCAGTTTCCACTCTGCGTTCACCTCGTAGGTACAGAGATTACTATTGTACAAATGATAAATACAGGATAGGAGATGTAGAGTTACACATGCTAATTAAAGCACTGTTCTTTTCTATCTATTCTTACCCTAGAGAATGGCAGAGATTGCCTTTCTCATACTTTAGAACTTCTTCCAAGTATTCCTGAACAGATATTTTACTAGCTATACAAATTAGGAACTGGTAATTGTAGAAGACCATTACTGCTTTCTTTTTTTGGAACAGTTTCTTTTCAGGTACGTAGTTCAGCTACGATACTTGGTATGATTTCTTGGTGAGCTTCTAGATTCCTCTTTAAAACATCTTTTGTTCAACATTATAGATTATTGTAGCAGTTAGTAATCAAACAAATGATGGATTTTTTTTTCACTTTGGTCTTGTTCAAATGCCTTTATATATCTGGAGTGGTCTTCCATGACCAGATCAAGTGGAACTATGTCATTAGGTAGAGAAAATTCAGTGTTAAGCTTCTTAGTTTATTTCTGTTTAAATATACCAGAACGGATCCACAATTTCCAAAGCATTTATCAATAGTTAACGAGGTGAAAAATGAATTGATCTTCTTGTGATGATATTTAATGAGGGTGTCAGTCTTGCTGTGTGACAACTGCTAAGTCAGCTCTCTACCATGAGTACAATGAGAACAGAACTAGTCCCCACATAAACTGTGCAGTACCTACAGTGAACTACAGCCACAGACTTTTCATGGTTACTAAACTGAAGCTTTTCCCCCTTTCTTTATGGCATGAGATGAATATCTCATTGAGGTTTGCCTTTTCTTCCCTTCCTTTCTTCTGCTTTTCTTCTATTCCACAAATACATGCACATTCCTCCTTGCCTTATGGAGGTCTCGTCTATGTTAAGTTTCACTATACAGCAGTATTCCCATAGCTATCAGGTCACAGCTGTACACTGTGTCAAAATGAACAAAACCCCAAATCATCTCTGCAAAGCTTCTGGTGAACTCCGGGAGATTTACTACAGTAATAGCCTTTGAGATTCCAAAATCACAATTCCTTTTATCAAAAATATTTTGGAAATTAATTTCAAGCTGGCAAGTTTTGTGAAACCCAAGCAGCTAAAATTGGCCAATCTACTATTTAAATGAGAGTGAAAAATGTGCACTTTTGTTGTTACTGTTCCTGCAGAGATTAAGCAATTTTCTATTGAACTGTTTATTGTTCAGTAACACGATTTACAATATGTTCTGTGCCAATATTTTGAAGGGAATGCTAAAAGAACATTCCTTTCTGTGCCTTTTTAATGAAATAAAACTTTCCCAGAAATAATAAAAAATATCAGAACAGGGAAAATTTCACTGAATTCAGTATCTGCAATGCTTACTGGACAAGAATAAATACTGATCTATGCAGTTCCCACTTACAGTAAAATTCAACTTCACTCTTTATACCTAAAACCATCACCTGCTCCCAAAATTTTAAAGTATTTGCATATCATTTTGTCATTAAAATACTTGCTGTTCTACTGGACCATTATGTGTCACTAGCTGTGAAAGAAATAACTGCTTCTGAGTTTCATAGTTCATTATATTTTTACATATAAAAGAGAAATACAATTGAAAAAAAAAAAAACAAAAAAACACCACCACCTACAAAACAACAAACAAACAAACAAACCACGACTGCATTTAAATGTATGTAGCAGGTACAACATCACAGCAGGAAACTGGATTTGATGGTGAGCACCAGTGATAGACTATTTCCTATGGAGGATATCACAGAGTAATAGAATAGCAGTTGAAACAACGCTTTTGGTAACACATTATACTGGCTTCATTTATCTGTTCAATGAATAGGAAATCTACTTAAGCCATACTGCCAAGATATGCTATTTCTTTCTCTTTCAAATGCATTTTTCACATTGCCATAGCACTAATGGAAAATGTGTTACAAACAAGAAAAAAAATGCATTTTCTCTCACAGAACACTTAATTCATGCAGAGAAGATTTTAACTGAAGTTTCTATCATTTTAAATATGATTTTTTTCCCCCTGAAGTTTTATGACCATTTTAAAATGATGTGTTTAGTACAAGTTAAAAACATCTATGTGCATCATGGTTGTCTGTTAGCAGTACATATAAAGAATAAATGCCTTCTGTTTACTTAATCTGTCTGTTTAAAGTGGTGGTCAGTAGTAGAGGGCTACTCCATGCCTCTCTTGATTTACATTCTCAAATTTCAGTAAAGGCCAAGAATGTACATTTACAAACTCCATTGCTAAGAAAATTCTTCCCAGTTCAGTCTGGCCATTAATCATGGGGAAGCATGACTTAATCATTTCTGTACTTGATCCAAGCAGCATGACCTATCTGGTAGATGACTGCTGACTCACAGGATAACTCAATTCCAGTCATAGCTATCTGCTGCTGAACAGAAGCAAAAGGAAGAGCACACCAGGGATCTTTACCGTGAGGTGGCTTTGAAGGTCTTGCATATACATTACAGCATTTCTTGAGATAAAAGGAATGAGAATGGTATCTGAAACTCTATCACGGAAGCTATCATTTTTCCATAGAATTATAAAAGCATAGGTTATAAAAGCATAGGCTTAGGTTGGAAGGGACCTCCAACCCGAATCCATGGGCAGTGTTGCCCCCTGCCAGATCAGGCTGCCCAAGATCCCATCCAGCCTGGCCTTGAGAACCTCAAAGGATGGGGCATCTACCACTTCCCTGGGCAGCCTGTACCAGTGCCTCACCACTCTCTGAGTAAAGAATGTTTTCCTAACATCTAAGCTAAATTTCTCCTCTTTTAGCTTACCATTCTCCCTTGTCCTGTTACTATTGGGCTGTGTAAAAAGTCTCCTTCTCATTTATAAGCTCCTTTCAAGTACTGGAAGATCACAATGACGTCGCCCTGGAGTCTTCTCCAACTATGTGAAAAACAGTTCAAAGTTATCCTGTACAAATATTAAATTGCATTAACATTACAAAAATATTGAGAAAAAAAAAATTCCCTAATTTGTAATCACTGAACTCAGGTCAGAGGCACATTATGTAATGCTATATATCACCATGAACAGTTATATAGCTTTATTTTAATGGAGAAAACAAAGGCAGTTGAACAAGATTTTCATTTTCTGAATGTAGCAGTCTATGCTCAATGTATTCAAAATCAAGGCACAAAAATCTCATGTTATAGATGTTATAGAAGAGAATCAATGATAAAATCAGAGCTAAGGGATATTTATAAAGGATAAAACATTTTGAAGTTTCCAATGAGGGAAAGGTGTGGAAAGCAAGAATAGTACTATATTTATTTCTCAAATTTACAGTCTATTCAATAGACTCTCTTAAAAGACACAGCTATAAAAGACCTCTCGTGCTATGACAGTACTCTCTACATTATACTCACTGATAATCTCACCCAAAAAAGGAAACATTCCTGGTACTATTATAGTAAGAAAATGATGGAAAATCGTTATGTCGAGCAATATTCAGAAATCTTTGTCCCCTTCAAATTCACTTGTTCTTCAAATTTCAGACTAATCAACATGTTCAGGTGATCCAAGTAGCAGCAGTCAAGCATTTTAGTGTAAAGATTTTAGGCATGTTGCCCCATTCACATTAAATTGTTTTATTTTCAGTGCTGCATGACTGCATTTTCTGATAGCATAGAGTGCTATGAAATAAGTTCTTGTGATTTGTGAAGGGCACAGGCAATCAAACACAACTCTTATGTCATTACCACTGCATAAAAGTGTACGTTCGCAATAATGTTCTAGTGCTATAGGAAATGCCAAGTAAAAGAAAAACAGTGTTTGATTGTTTACTCACTCCATTTATCCCACATTTATGTGAAATAAATAAAGGAGCTGTAAGAGGGCTCCAATGGCACACCACATTTAACTCTTGCTGTTGAAAAATTGAAATATAATAGATGATTCCCAGAATGTTATGGAGAAGTTTATGGTATTCACTTTCTCATACAATCTCTATCTCAAAACACTGAAGAAGAAAAAAAAAAAAGTACAGAGGAAAATATTTAAGAATATTTATAAGGTTAATGTGTGTTTTCATTACACATCCTATTGCAATCAAAAGTAAGTTTTTGCTTTGGCAAATATTGCTATATTAACATTTTGAAACACAACACTCATTTGTTCTTTAGAGCAACAACAACTTGTTGGCCTATTGCAATGGCAGGTATGGTTGCTTAGCATCTACAGTGGCAAATGTCACAATCTGTCTGGAATCCTACAGACTTCTAACTAGCTGAACTAGGTGAACATATACTTATTTGCACTCCAGTAATGTATAAATTGCACTTGGTTTAAGACAGAAGAGAAAAATGCAGTTACTGGATAGGCTTGAAGTATATTTTCCTATTCGTCATACAGATGACATGCCACAGAACTCAGTCTTAATGTAAACAATGGATATAGCTTTTGACACATATATTATGATTTTTTGAGGAAGATTAGCAAATTAAGAGTCTATAATACAGCAGCCGACACACTGGGACTGTCCATGTTTAAGCTATTAACTGTAGCAAAAATGAGGTATGTTCCATTTGGAGGCCAAGGGGAACTACCTTGTCACACTATCCCACTCACTGAAAAGAAGTGACTTCATAACTTAAGACCTTAGCTTATTGTAGTTTAACTGTTTTAGATACCTTTATACTTCCATTCATCAGTAGAAAAGAGATGTTAGCAACAAGAATCCTTTCTTTGGTACACACAGTGATTCTCCAAAAATGAAGTTAATAGTAATTTTCACAAAAGACTGTAAATAAACTCAGCCCAGAAGACCACACTTTCATTGCCACACACATTGGGAGACATACTGGCACTTCCATATTAAGACAGTGAATGTTGCTCTCATGACAGCTGTAATCCATCACATCTATGTGTCACGTCTTACAGTGTCCACTAGCAGAAGTTTCAGTTTAACTTGGAAGAAAATCTGCATGAACAGAATAACCTACATAACTCAATACTTTGTCACTTCAGGGAGTTGATGATTTGGGTTAAACTTAAAACTTAGCATTCTGTCTCTTTTAAAGAAATCTTTATCAACTGTAATTGCTTTCTTGTGGTTCATTTGTAGCGCCAATTCTCTCTGGAATCTTGAGTCTCCAGTTTTCTCATTTAATTCAGTTTCTTCAATTTAGAGTCTAACTTCTTTCTCTAAATGATTAGTTTTCTACTTTTTTTATTCATTAAATTTCTCTTGATGTAGGCAAAAACAGAATGGCATGATATGCTTCACTCTGTTGTTCAATAATTTCTACGTAACTCTATTGTGCTCCAAAGATTAGATTATCTAATCTTTAAAACAACATTTACATCTTGTCTTCTTCCTTTCAGAGGTGTGACATACCACTAATATATTTTTTCTTGCTTCAATTCCTTTTGTTTTTTACTTTTTTTTTTTCTTCTTTTTTTAAAAGAAACCAAGACCAGAAGAAAATAGAATAGTACAAGAAAAGGGAAACTACAATTTTTATTTATTTATTTATTTGCAGTAGATCTTATTACTGTACATTAGATCTACTGAAAAAAAAAAAAAAAAAAAAAGCAGCAGCAAAAACTAGCTTAGGTACACAGACGACTTCCTCACTGATGATACCCAAGCATTCTTTTCAAGGTATTACAACCAAAACCTTGTAATAAGTATAAATATCCAAAGTGCTATTCCACCATAAAGTACATGTTTAAATCACCTAAACTGGAATTAATTGCCCACATACAGCTTATTTGCCAATTTTGTCAAAATTCTCAGTGGGACTTAATCTTCAACAGCACTGCAAAGAAAGCTGTTTTCTGCAAACTGACACCTCACCATACCCAGATGAGTAGTAAACGTATGAGGCAAGGCTGTTTCTAGTCTTAGAGACCTTTTGGGTCCCTAAAATTACCCATTTATTTCCATTATTTATTTTCATTTTAGCTACTTTCTAATTCAGTATCATATTCTATCTTTCAGCTAAAACTCTGGCAACAAATTTCTTCCGTGTCCTCACTCAGTTATCCACTAGTTGATAGATAAAATAGGTATGTATTTTCTTAAACAAAGGCATCCTTGTTTCTTCCAAGAAATATAAATATTTGCAAAATAGTTTTTTAATTAAAGCTTGCCATGTTTAATTTAACAACAATTCCTCAATGATGTTATGATCATCATTGACAAGAGTTAAATCTTGAAAAGACAGCCACAAAACTGAAATAACTAAGATGGACTCAGCTTAAAAGCATAGATCAAAAAATCACCATCAGTTATGACAACAGAATAAATGAAGGTCCTACAGTGATCAAAGTTCACCTGAACAACAGTATGTGTGCCTTGAGAATTTGATTCAGATGTTTGGAGATAACATAACCATGTTGCTAAGGTAACAAATGTGTCTTTTAGCTTGGAAGAGTAAGCGGGCATGTAAAACCAGTATAAAATTGACAAGTAATATCTTGACACCCTAGGGCTTTTCTAGTTTATATATCGCACTTGGTGTAGGCACTTGATATTCATCTTTCACAGCTGATTACCCCTTTCCACATTTAGAGATTCCTTTAGAAACCCATTGCGTAAAATGGAGAAACACTGACGGATTCAGAAGGAAGAGCAACATGGGCAGGGAAGGCACTTCTAGTCCTACCCAGCTGCTGCATTCATGAGTGAAATGCTGATTTATTTATCTAATTTTTTGGGGAGGTCTAACATACAATACAAAAAATGCCAAAGCAAAGCAACTTGTGCATAAGGGAATGCTAAGTCATACATAAGTAAAATTATGAAAATAACTTTTACATAAAGAAAATTGGGCATTTATAGTACAGTGAAAACTACAAAACCAAACAAATAAACAAAGGGATAAGATTCCACCTATAATTTTAATTATACTGGAATCTTCTACCATTTTACATTCATTTTTCTTCAGCTGAGATATTTCATTTTCTTGAGTATTCTTGAAAAGTTTTTTTTTTTTTTAAATGCATTATAATGGTAAATCTCAGGGTCCAGAGAAAAATTACTTACCACTAGCAATCATCCTAATATTTTGTTGTTAAATTAATTAGGCGCATCTCACTCCACATGCTGAGATAATATAGATCTGGGCTCTGGTGACATTACATCGCAACTGTGCTTTCCACTGCTGTCTCATTATCAGGTTTTATTCAGAGAAGTCAGAAATTGAAGTACCAGAGGTTTCCATTTTACATAAGTCAACCATCCTTTTCCGGTACAATCTTTTTTTCTTGTTCTTCCTTCCTTCTTGCCATCCAGTTCCTTCCTCCCAGGGAAAAAATAATTCAATAAAGACTGATAAAAGTTTACAGATTTGAACTAGGCATATATTATACAGAATCCAGCTGTAGTTCTGAGGTTATTATTCCCTATGAATCTATTCCTTGTGCTTCTGGGACATTATCATCCTTCCATTTACTTTTAGGCAATTCAAAGCTCTGCATTCTTCTGGGGAGTGAGGTCAAAGGCAAGAACACAATTCTCACTCAATATTTCCAACCTGTCCACATGCATCATCGCTATGAAAAGAAAAGCTACTTATAATTTAATGAATACCATTCAGTGCTTTCCCAAGCTAATGAGCATTTCTAGGTTATACTTGAACACATGACTTGCTGTCAGAGAGGTCTAATTTGGCCATGGCAGTCATTAATAATATGGTGACAGGAGGTGACAGCATAAAATGGGGCTGAAGCAGTGAGATATGATGGAAATGGCATCTCATAGAGCTGGAGTAGGAGCTGTGCAAGGGGCTGAGCACAGACATGAAGAACACAGATGACTGAACCGATGAGAAGAGCTGTGAAACTGGGCTGGGAGATGGTGGGAGGAACGGGGATCTCTGAGATGGGAGTGCTGCATTTAAGAAGAAAGGATAGGGGCTCTCATACAGTTGGAAAACCTTGGAAAACTAGATGGAATAAGGCAGGGCAACTGGACATTTTTTGTCAGGAGGAGGAGAAAGGGAGTTGGAAGGAAGGGAATGTGGAAGCTCTGTGCCCACAGAAAAAAGGAGATGCCTTTTTGGACTGAAAGAGCTGGGAAGGGAGACCTCATGACCTCACCTTGGTAGCTCTTGAACAATTCTAGCTGTGGTCCAGTTCAGCAGTAGACATCACATACAAAATTACCAGGATGCTCTCATTTTCCTCTCTTATTCAATTCAAGTATACTTCCCTTTTGCTATCAAAAGCATGGCCTAAACTGAAATTCTTTCTAACTGCAAAGTTTTGAGGGAAAACGGAATGATAGCTCATTACCGGGAAGGAAACTGAGACTGCAATCTGAACCAGACAGTCTGCACAATTGCAGCACACTAGTTTATAGGAGTTTCATGTTCAAGGAAAAAGAAACAACAAGTAAACTCAACACTTTAAAACAATAAAATAATACAATACAAATATATTTTTTCCAATATATAAGATGGTTAAAAAGTAATTTGAAAATGATATCAATACAACCCAGATTGTCAATCTACAAATCATATTTTCTCTACTGGAAAATAGCAGCATACTCCTTCACAAGACAAATCAACCTTAAATTATACATAATTAACCCCAAACAATGTAATAAACATTAGTATGAATAACAAAGGACAGCGTTCAAGTTTTTGCATTCTGACTAGAGAATATCAGTAATTTACAAAAAACCTTCACCTGCTTTACCATCAGCTACTTGATATCCATCACATTCGTACACACGGCTAGAAGTTGTGCAATACAGCATTTGAAGCCCTTACAACCATTTTGGTAGCTGAACAAATGTACAAAACTCTGAGATAGAACAGAAGAAAATGAAAATATTTAAGAATATATAAAGCAACTGGCCACCAAACGTTACTTGTGTAGAGAGCTACACATTGGATCATAATACTGACAATTACTGCTATCATTTGCCATTATTCTGCATTTAGTAACTGTTCTCAAGAAAGCAAACAGGGAATTAAACATATCTGCAGCAGTTTAAATTAAATGGCAGGTTTTTGTACATCACCGAACTTCTCCAGCAAGCTTTCACCAAAACAGTGCTCAGAACTGGAGTTACAGCAATCCAAGCTTTTATCCTCAGATACTGACAAAAAAGGTGTCTCCTAAAGCTCTTCCAAATGACTTGTCCTCCTACAAGTCAACCTTATTTCCATGTCATAGAAATAATACTTCCACAAAACAGTTCATCTAGCTGACTGGTACCTTTGACACTATTTGAGCAAGTCCTTTTCAATGTTCTTGAAAAAGATTTTAAGGAAAATGAACCTAATTAATATTATAGATTACTACAAATATTTTGTTTCATTTTCAGAGTTTGGAATAACTTGACATTTCCTGTTTGATTGCTGAAGGGATCTTGTTTGTTTTAAAAAGTCTAATGAATTTTAGACCTTCACAACTGAGCAGAAGCACCAACAAGAAAAGCTTGTCCCTGTGTGACATACACCAGCTTATTCAGAAGTTGCAATCTAACCACACCATTTGGGAGTTAACGGAATTGGTAATTAGCAAAAACAAAACACAGTTCTGCACATTTGTTCTCCTCTTCTCTTTATCTTTTTGCTATTACCTGAAACATAGTGAAAGTGCTCTTGCTGCTAACTTCCCATCTGAAACCTTAATTATCATTAGCAACCATTTATGATATCAAATCACTGTATTACAATACAAAGCTAGGAAAGTGCTGCAGAAATAAATATAAGCATACGAAATAAAGTTACCTTTTAATATGACTATTTCCACAATTTTTCGACGGCTGCTGAAAATAAAGAGCATCCTAATTAGAACATTGTGGATTGTTTATAATAAGCTTTGGAAGAATTAAAAATAATAATTTTCTTAGGCTTACTGTGTGGTATGTTGCATACCTTGCTTAAGGTACAGTGCATTAGAAAAATCTGTATTACACACTATATCTACTCTCCATTTAAATAATACCATACGTTGATTTGATGTGTAATAAGTGAATTGAACACACAGAGAACTATTTCTATTGCATGTTAAAAAACATACCCAAGATTCTATAGATCCCACTCCTTATGCTGCCTCACTCCTTTGAGCATCAGATCTTAGGGCAGCCGTGGCACGGTGATGTTACCAGTAACGCTCAAGAATGGTCAGATGCTCTCTTCTGCTCATACAGCTTATTCTGAAATGGAGTGACTGGCAGCATCAGGAAGCAGAAAATCCAGCATGGGTTGAACTTACTGGTTTTCTTACTATTAATCAAAAACAAACCTTGTGTCTCAAAGACATGTTTGTATCTTGGAGATCTAAATGACATGAAAGAACCGGCCTCCTGCATAGGTGAGCAGCTCTTGCGTGCAATCAGCCGGGCTCAAAACAGTCTCAGCCCCTTGTGTCTGGGCTTTCGATGGAGATACAACTGAAAATAAATGAGTCTTCTCCTATGAAATGAAGCAGGCTGCCTTGGAAAAGTCCCAGTTATCCAGAATGGTTAGGAAAAAAAACCTAAATGTCCCATCTATCAAAAGATTCTAAAGGATTGAGAAGGATTCTAAATTTTGAAGAACGCTGATACAGATGGAAAGCAGGAAAACAGCAATATCTCAGGTTTGAGAAGAAGCATCACATTACCATCACGGAGCTGACAAGAAGTGACAAACGTTTGCTTCATCCTATAAGCTTGTTTAACAACCAGAAGGGGACAAAATGTAATGTGTCTATCACAGACATGCTATTCAGGATTCAAGTGGTAACTCACAATCTCAAATACAGAATTTTAAAATGAAAAAAAACCCCATGCGCCCATTTCTATTAAACTACTGCAAGATGCAAACTCATTGTGATAGCCCTGTCATCCATTTTTATCCCCAGCTCCCAAAACTCGCACAAAGAATGTTGCAATCAGCTTCAGGATGACAAAAAATCTCCCAGGCCCTGACAGGCATAATCCTTTGGTAAGATAGGCTTCTTTATCTGTAATGCTATCATCTGTCGACAGAAGTGATGTGATGCCACATCAAGGACAGCATATAATGCAATTCAGATATAGATTTAAAAAAAGTTTTCTGTGCATGAAATAATCTGGTCTAGAGATTTCTGACAAGTGCTGTAATTATTTGAAGTGCTTATGACAAAATGGCATCATTTGTCAATATAGGAACCATAATTGCAAGGTGACTTGTCAAAATAATTCTGATTAAAACACTTTATAGATACTGTTTAGATGATGATATAATAAGAACAACACAGTCCAACTACTGACATTTAGAACTCCTGGAAATATTTCAAACACCTCAGGAATTATGGAGTAGATGTAGATGGATTAGATGGAGAAAGGCTTTCTATTTTGATTTTGACATTACAGAAGTGTTTAATGCTGTTTTTTTGTTTGTTTGTTTGTTTGTTTTTTCTGTGGACCTGTTAGCAAAAGACTCCAGCTTTGCACAAGATGTTCCATCTGTCTAATACGACTGTTCTGTCCTGTGTGTACCAGAAGAGACTCACCACTCCTGTTGTCATTTCTACATCAACCTGGGTCCCTTCTCAGTGCCTCAGATGACTGCAAAAGACAATGTGTTTTGCCAATTGTGTTATTTATTTATTTATTTCAGGATTTGTCTCAAGTCACCACATTTAACCATTTATTCCATACATGCAAAAATTTTAAGGACAAAAAGGACAGTTTTTTGATCATCCAATTCAGTCTCCTGCATAACACAGAACCAATAATTTAGGCTGGTGGATCAAATGTTATGTTAGAACTACAGTTTATCTTTTACTAAGACATCTTGTTTTGATTTAATGACTTAACGCATTACCAACTCTAGCACATTCCTACAAAAAGATTTTACTTCTTTGCTACATGACACGGTTATTTCCTAGGATCATTTGGTTACCAAATTCCCTGCCATTATGGAGGACAGTGGTGCTACCCTTCATTTCCCCTACTGTCTGTTACAAATAGCTCTAGGCTTTGGTCCCATTAAAAAATCTCTCATTTATAACATTCAGCATGTATATTTTGCAACTTGCTTGATGCAGGAAAGTTTAAAAAGTATGTTCCTTCACATCCTTCTTAGAGCAACACATGAGACACTGACTGCAAGCAAGAGGACTACATGACTACCTGCAGTTGCAAGGCACTGGATTTGTTCAATCAAATGGTTTCTTCTCATTCTGTACTTCCATACTCCTAGAATGCTTAATAACCTTATTAAAAATTAGTATTTTTGATCTTTTATTCTTGCTTCCTCGTTGATTTATTTTTTTCGCCTTTCTCTGCTAGTTTAGAGATCCACTTATATCAAGATCTTTTCTCCTGCATGTATCTCCAGATATATTTTTCACAAGTTATCATTTCCCTTGGAAAAAAATGAAAGAAACAGACAGCCTATTCTAAGAAAGATCATTCTTTTCTTATTTTTGTGATTAGTTTCTAATTTCAACTTTTTTCTTCTTTTTATAAAATATCCTGTTAGTGACTTATTTCATGTCATACACAGGCAGTAAAGCACCTACTTTAACCTAATATCTTTGCACTTAAAGACAAGAATTACCTCTCATAGGTATCTTTCCACAGAGGATAAATGACAATGGGTTTCACTATGTTGACACTTCAGCTATCTTCAGAATTATATTTTTCAAGACTATATCATCGCTCTTCCCCTCACACCAACTTCTCTCTTTGAAGTGTGGCAAATCTTTTTATTCCCTGAAGTGTGATCTTCCATTTTAATAAAGAGTAAAACCGCGTGTCCTAGATGACCAATTTGCAAAGTGACCTAAAATTCTACTGAATTACGCTTTTATGACATATTCTGTTCTCATTCAGTCTTTGAGGTTTCATCCTCTGACCCAGCAGTCAAAAAGTACAAGATTACAATATTCATTTGAATTCCTCCCACCTTTACTACTAAACAAAACTGTCATTTCCACAAACTTATAATTAGTTCTCTGTTTTCAACTCAATCTCTTGCGCATGAATTTTCTACTGCTCTTAAATAGATAGCAATAGGATTTTAATACAGGCGATGCTTTCTCTGGTTCTGAGGAACAGTAGATTATGGATGAAACCACTGTGTTAGTTCTGCATGAAATTAATATATCAATTAAAAATAAAATATGTGCACGGAGCTTAAAATTCATCTTCAGCACAGAGGGTTTATATCAGAAACACTGATACTGATCTGAATGCAACACAGTTTTATGGAGCTTTAACATGTTCAGATTATCTATCCAATGTACTTACTGAAGCCTCACAGTCCTGACAGACTCATAAGCCTTCAAAAGAAATATGACCACCAAAATGCACCCTTGAACTTGGGAGGGCAATGTGCAGTAGATCATTTTAATAGTGATTTGAGGGTCGATGTCTTCTGGTATTTTAATAATGCCAGCTAGCGATATAGTAAAAATAATGTGCTTGAACTTTGGAAAAAGCAGTTAAACTTGCGTGGCACCTTCCAAATTTTTTTCCCATCTACCTAAAGCCTATTATATGATATTACATGAGATCATTGATTTATTTCTTGATTCTGTTTTATAAAATAAAGACAGTTCTTTGCAGAGCAGGGTGCAAAATATCCATCCCCAGAGCTTTCAAAATCTAGGTGTTTTTATTAAGCATTCTAGTTGCTTTTTAATTTCATAATACTTGGAGACTTAAAAACCAGTTCTTTCTTAATCAGAGCAGAACTACCCTTTCAAGCTTGACCTTCCAAATCTGGCCTTCCAAATCAGTTCTATCTTGTAGGAAGAAAACAACACTTTCACATCAGAAAGCAAGCAGAACAGTACATAAACAGTCAAGTAATTCTGCAGCTGTATGTCCTATATTTGTATTCTCAGTCTTCTGATGGTGGATCCCATTGGCATCTCCTGCTCTGTGGGGCACACTGCACAAGGCAGGTGCTGGGCCACATTGCAAACTGCATTGGGCTGCAGTGTCCATGGATTGGACATGTCTGGATTAAGGGTTACAGGTACTGAGAAGAATGTATCATACAAAGAACTTCGAAATCCCTAAAGAACAAACTATTAAACAATTACTATCAAATAAACAGTCTTTCTAAAGGCATGCATAACTTGGAAATGTTTATTTCACAAGAAAAAAAATGTGTCAGTTACCTTTTTCTTTCTTGGTATTGGTAATATGTTTCTATTTCCAAAGAATACTTCTTATACAAGTTACAAACCTGATTGAAAGTATAGAGCACCTGTAGGTAAGTTTCTCCAGTGGCTACTTTATTATCACTGTTATCTCTGCCCTAAATTTGTCAATCTTCAGCTTTCACTTATCAGATGTCTTTTAGCATATATTTTTAAATTCTTCTCTGCTGGATTGAAGGTACATCTGTTATGCATTTCCTACTACACTGACATTTAGGAAAAATCTGATCAACATCTTGTATTTGATAAACACTTCAAGATTTAGCTTCTTGAAATTTTTCTCTATGAATTGCATTTTCTCCTTAATCATTCAAGTTTCTCTATTCTTTAACATTCATCTTCAATTATGGACACTGGAAATGAATGCAGAGCTGGCAACAGCACTGACAGAGAATTTGAACAAGAATAAAAAATTACTACAAACCCAAAAGAGAAAATTTCTCTGTTTAAGAACCAGTCACTAGAAACTAAAAGGCACAAACAAATAATAAAAGTTGTGTCCCACTATTTATTCCACAGGTATCATCTTATTTTAAGCAGCATCCTACACTATAGAGTTATTTAACAATATTTCTTTGATGACTTCTACCCAGTGCCACTAATTCAGTATGAACTGAGCAAAGGCTAAAACCCCAAGCTGGGTGAATACAGAGATTGAAGTCTTCCCAGTACTCACTGGTAGTTCATCACTACCCTTTCAAGGACATCATTTAGGATGGCAGCTGACTAATTCCTTATTAGTACAACTTAAATCACATGGCATTCACTGAATTCAAAATTCAATAATTTTAAGTACCTTCCTAGATGTGTTTTTCACGGGAGTAAGGAAAGATGTCTTCAATTTTCTGATCCTTTCTTAGCTTATTTTCAAGCATTTTGGCTTCTTGTTAAATTACATTACAGTGTTTTTTACTTTCTTTGTGGCTACTTCCCTCATTTATTCCTCCTGTACACATTTTAAAACAACGTGCAAATTGAATGAAGTTTAGATGAAGTTTACTTCACTTGAGGCTGCCTAATGCTAAGTACTAGGGTGAATCAGCTGAAATAAATTTGTTTACTTATCTCAAATGGAATAAATTGGCTGGCCATGGCTTTTGGTTCACTATTCCCGTCAACTAAGTAAAGCAGTAGACTATTTTATACACATAGACAATATAGAGTGAAGTGTTTTGAAGTCAGTTACTTACCACACCTGAAGAGCAATGCACTACATGTTTATTGTCTATATTTAAGTCTACATATTTATTTTTTAAGCAGAAAGAAGAAAATATGCAAGTGAAAGTAAATGAAGAATCAATGAATAAAACAAGGCAGAACTTTGATTTAGAAGGTTAAATGCCAACTTTTTGTCTAGAGAAAGCGTATGCACAAACACGCGAGGAATGTAATTCACTGTCTCGAAGTGAATTGTCACCATTTTACCATCATCTTTCAATCTTCCATAAACTCTCTGGGGACCTGTAAATAACAGCAAACCATATTCTGTTCATGTCATTTTAGAGAGAGATTGATGTATACTCTCCTGATCTAAATACACAGCAAACTTGTCACAAACCTTTGTGAGGCCACAATTTTTTTTTTTGAACTAGTATAGAAACAGTGCTGTAATCCTTCAGAATTACACTGAACTCTGTAGTCTTTTATTACGGTAATTTTTCAATACAATAACCCATCCCTACTTTTAAAGCACAGTTGCACTCGGAAGACCATAACAGGCCTCAGATAATAGAAATAACACTGGTAATTGTAATCTCTCTGACATGATCTTGCCTAGCACTAGCCAGAGTATCCTCCCATTAACTTTCCATTATACTTAGCACCATTTTTGTAGCTGCTATACTATTTCTCTCAGTATGTCTCACTGAAAAAAAAAAATAGCATCTATATTTTATAGTAAGGGATCACCTAAACACCCAAAGAAAAAGAGGATGCTATACTCTAATTTACCTGTACACGGGACAGGGATTACACATGTGGAACAGTAGGAATGTATGGTCCCACATTAAAGAAAATCACTTGAGCCCTCTAATTAGGAAGATGACAAGCAAGATATGAAATAACACAGAAATGAATCATTCACAGCCAAGGGAATCATACAGCTGACCTCTTGGATTTCTATCAGCCAGCAGAGAGAAGAAACCAAATTAAAAAAATATTCCCTCAAAAACAGACACCGAATGAGTTTTCTTGTTTTATTTTCATCCTTCGGTAACTGATTAAGTAAACTGTTACGTGGTTTCAATATGATAGGTTGTAATCAGTAGTACTACTGACTCACTTTAAAGCTTTCATCAGTAGAGCGAATTCCTTCAGCACTCCTTGTGTCATTTTCATCTACCACTAAAAAATAAGGCCTTTTTCCTGGTGATGATTTAATGAGTGAAGCTCAGAAATGCATCATGTTTTTCATATTCAAATCCACTTCTGGTAACTCAAAATATTTTTTAAATAGTTGTTGATTGGTGAGTACATTTTTTAAATAACACTTATGTGCTTTGCATAACGATCTAATGATAGAAAAAAAAGAAATGAGCATAATTTAATTTTAAAACAAACACTTTTTAACAGTCTGAATGGGACTTTGAGTTGCTTATAAGATCACATTTTCAAACATTAGGAAAAAATACTAAATGGAAATTTATCTGCTGATGTATTTTCACCATCATTAGCTGTCGAAATGCAGCTAATTAAAATCCAGCTATACTGAGAGGTGATGGGTGTAGCTTCTTTTCCTCACACTGAATCTTCCTTCAATTTATATTATTGATGTGAAATCCAGTTCTGCTGGTAATAGAAAGAAGCTATAAGGTTAGGAGTGAAGATTTGTTTTGTAGAATGAGAGGTTCAGCCAAAAGTGTTTAGCCAGGACTCTCAAATTCATTTTTACAACCTGCTTACATGGCTTCTTCAAGCTAATAGTCCACTGTTCAGCACATGCACGTCATGAAAACTCATATGGGCTCACTGGGTTAGGGAACAATCACTTTTCACACCAGCTGAAAAGCAGAGATGTGCACATATTCATATCAAACTAAACTATGCAGAAATCATTGGTGTAATTAGAATTTAAGAACAGAAATTGAAAATGCAATCTTTCTAAAGGAGTAAGTTGTATTTTTTTCTGTCCATCTCCTAGGAAAGACTGAGTTGGTTTATTTAAATTGGTGTATTTACCTTTCAGATTTAAGATGAACAGTGTTAAGGACACATCTTTCAGCCAAATTGATGTTGTCCTCCTTTTCCCACAAGATGTTCCATATCGTAGGCACTACTAGAAATATAAATTAACAAGTAATTGATTTTCCTTGGAAGAGACTTCAGGTAGAATGTGTTGAAAAATCTAATACACAAAAAGGAGGGTTACAGTAAATGCTTAAATAAAAAACAACATGAATCAAATTCTTCCCCTACAGCTTGACTCAACCAGATTAAATAGATATGAGAGAAATAAATACAGACCCTATATATATATTCAAGCTTTAATTTTCCCTTTCTGCTAGTACATAAACAACAAATTTACACTTGAACGTATAAGCCCCTCGCCCCCTGGAACTTACGGATGCATCTTCTGAAACATTCTCACTCACATTATTTTAAATAAAAATAAAAGATGTTCTTGGATAAAAGAAAAGTCTTTTACAGTGAGGGTGGTGAGGCATTGGAACAGGTTGGAGATGATGTTGATGCCCCATCCCTGGAGACTTCGAAGGCAAGGCTGGATCAGGCCCTGGGCAACCTTCTCTAGCTGTGGTGTCACCGTTCATTGCAGGGGAGTTAGACTAGATGGCCTTTAAAGGTCCCTTCCAACTATAAGGATTCTGTGATTCTATTCTATGACTCTTTATGAATTTTCTGATCGAACAAACTTGGAAGAATTCATCAGTGCAGAAAAGACTCAGGATATAATATAGAAGGAGCTTTAGATCCTTCAAGAATTATATAGTACAGACAAAATAAAGTTCAGTAGTGCAAGAACGGTGAGGATAGAGAAATGGAAACTATCAACAAAAACATCGGCAAGAGTTGAAAGAAGAACATGGAATAGAAAATATGAAAGAATAAAAATCTTTAGGTACTAGCTGGCTAGGAATGAGATGATGGTACACACAAAAGTATTAGTTTATGCAAGCTATACTCCTGTGTATAATTCATCATGCATATTCAAGGAATAGTGCTGAAGCCTGAAAGTATATTCAGAGGTAAGTAGGTTCCCCAAATAATCAAGAAAGTAGATCCTTTGCATGAGCAAAGATGACCGGACTCTCTCATTTTTACTTCAGCAAAATTGAAGCCAGGAGTGAAAGGTATAGACTGACTTTGAAGACAATTTCAAATCCCACAGTAGATACTCAAAGCATAGCTGCGTTACAGATGAGTTCGGGAGATACCTTTTTACAAAGTTTCCTTTCTTGTAACATTTTCTGTCTCCACTTGTGAAAGTGAAAAATAATTGCCTTTGAGATAAATACTTGTAGATACAGAGCATGGAACTGCAGAGTTTTGTTAGCTGTTTAAACCAACTAGAGTATAAAACAATTCCTATCTTCAAACCATGAACTTAGGAGACCTTATTTTTCTTTACACTTACTATGTTGTTTTTACAACACATCTAAGTTCTAAACTACAACAACAAAGAAGCCCATCGCTGTATCTTCTTATTACACCCAATTATAGAACCAGAGCTGCTTTGTTAAGGTATTCATTAACCTTTTCGGAACTTATAATAAGAAATCTAATCAAATAGAGGTGGTAGGGTGCATTCTGAAATGAGAACAGTTGTCATGTACAGTAAATTTTAATACCCTGACTGTTCTTAAATTAGCTAGTTTTATTAAATTCAATGAGGTGAATTTCTTTTAATCAGCACTAGCTGCACAAAACAGAAATTATTCTGCACTGTAAAAATAATATATACACCTGGAAGGTGTGTTACAGACTATTTTGACTTTTATTCAAATTAAAATGTAGCATTTATTATTATTATTTTAATTTTTGTACCAGGTGAATTTGCATTCTTGTAGGAATCACACTAGCAATTATAAATAGACCTAGTTCATTTCTTCAGTATTCTAGAAATACAGAACATGTTTTAAAACAAGTAGAGACTGAAACAGTGAACAGTTTACAAAATAATTTTATCAAAATAATCAGTAGTTACCTTACGATATTATTGTTGTAAATAGTCCCTGTGAGAGCAACCTATGCATGAGGTGAAGCCAACTGGGACAACCTAGGTAAAAATCTCCAGTGAAACTCTGATAAAGAAAGCCAATGCTCTTTGAGAGATATGGGTGAACACAACAGCTAATTAGATCGGTTTCCTGAAACCTGGGACATCTGGGATCTAGTCCCTGTTCTAATGAAAATTTTAACACTCTGTATGAAATGATACAGCTTCAGAAGGAAAGATGAAGAAACCTCAGAACCGTTTACTGACAAACATATTAGCAACATACTTGAGATAAAAAAGGAATTACTTCAGACCTTTGTTCTGAAGGAAGTTGAGTGGATTTGAGCCCATGTCTCTTATTTATCAGAGGTATACTGTAACTGCCAGAAAGTATTTTTTAAACGTAGATCCTCATTGTGAATCTAGCCTTTGGCTCTTACTTAGCTTGAAAATCAATGTAGTTTCTTTGTCTCAATTTTTTTGTCACTTGTCCAAATATTCTGCTGAGCATATGAGGTTTTTCCTTCCTAAAAGATGCTTCAACTTCAACTACCCTAGATAATTTACTTTTTTAGGCATCATTGCAATTTTAATAATCTATTCAAAAGCACGTGGAGCTCCTTCCTCCCCCACTCTTACATATTTCCAGTATAGATTCCTGGATGTGGGAGGATGCATGTGAGGCAGTTTTAGGACATGTATCTTGAGCTCTATCAGACCGCACATTCCATCTAGGATACAGTTGTTATGTTGGTTGTTTGTTTTTTTTTCCCCCTCAGAGATGCTCTGTTCTGTCTGGTTTCTTCATGTCTGTAGTCTGTGCATGGGGGTGGTTATTGATTTCTGTGGTATGGAAATTGATTGCTGTTCACAAGTGATTCTCAATCCTACTTTGAAATTGTACACTGACACTTAGCAACATTATATAACTATGTCCTGCTCCACAGAAACAAACCAGTTTGAAAAGAACTACAGTGGTGCATACAATACCTAACCAGATAAAAATATTTCAGCACTGCTAATGCTCATTTAATCTCATACACTAGCAATGAGCTCACTGCTTTTTGTGTGTGAAAATGCAGTTTTACAGCTTACAATATGAACAGTTAAAAACCACAATTAGAGCTCTACTTGCACTGTTGTTTAGGTACAAGAAAATAAGTGGAGAGCTTTATGAAATACATAACACTTACCATAGGTTTGGTAACTTGGTTTCTACCTCTTATATCAAATCCTTACAACTTGTCTCAATAACAGCCAGTTAATCATCACTAATTATTCGAGGGATTATTTCCCATACATAATTACGGTTTTTGGTTCACTGATTTCCTGTAAAATATTGGCCTATAAAAGCTCCTGTTAACTTGACCTTGCTTGTAAAATATGTTATGAAATGACTAAAGCTATTAGTGAGGAAAACTGAGGCCAACGTGTGAAGGACATGGACATCTTTCTCCACATTTAAATATCTCGAGTACTAGATTAGAGTGCATATGAAGCCAAGGCCAATTAATTAATCCTGATTCTTACAAACAATTTCCTTGGGTTACTAAGTATTAGCAATTCTGGAACTAAATGAACAAAGTTGATTAGAATTAGAAAACTTCAATCAAAAGAAAAGATTCATGGAAACAAACAGTGCATTGTAATTTGTGTTTGTACCATGTAATTCCTGTGCTGAAGTTGACAAAAAGATCACAAACTAAGAGTCTACTGAAAAATTCGGATATTCAGGAAGCTGTTGAACGGCTAGGAAGTGAAAGTGTGCAATACAAACTAAAGGAATATATAATAGATATCTATTATACATTCCTTAAAACTATTCATTTATATCCAGTTTAGATATTTCCAGTAGGTATGCTGAACAAACCTACTACACTAATACTTGAAAACGTAGCAACATGATGAAATTTCAAGAGTTCTTGGGTTTAATATCTATTCTCCAATCTTTAAAGAAGTCATTTTGTGCCAAATCTCAAAGAAAAAAGAAAAAAAGAAAAAAAGGAAAGACTTTTTTTTCCCTTCCTCCCAGAGACAAATACATAATTTATCCTGGTGCAGAAATATTTCCTGGACAGAACTGCATACCCTAACAAAACACAGGCAACAGACGTGTTGGAACATGCAGAATTCTCACTTGATAATATAAAAAAGACGTCTTTTCACTATGAAGATGGCCAGATACTTGAACAATGATTCAGAGATCTGGTGGAACCTCCATCATTGAAGTTATTTGAAACAACTGTACAAGGCCTTCAGCCAACGCAGAGCCAAAACTTCTCTAAAATGAACATGAAGCAGATTTGGGAATAAAAAGGTCTCTCCCAAACAGATTCTTCTGGGGACTATTTTACTAACCTACTGCAAGTGGGTAGATGTTACCACCCAGGATATTGCTATTCTTGTAACTTGGTAGCAAGCAGTTTTTGAATTAATTTCTTGCTAACATTAAGTTTCAAGAGTGCTACTAGTTTGGTGACAAGTATATATTAATAATTTTCCAAACTCAACTCCTAAAAATGCAACAATATTTGTTAATAATAATTTCCAAAACTGACACCATATGCTCACTTCATTTGTTTTCGACAATGTGACTGCTATTCCTCTGCCATCAAGATCACTTCAAATTGCCCTGCAAGGAATTTAGGAAAACCTATCATGACATTTCTACCAGCAAACCCTCCCAATACATTTCACTATATGCAGTCCTGGTGCTGCATTATTGCTTTTTAGGATTCAGATTTTGATGCAGATTTAAGCATTCATGGAGACTGGAAAAAATATTTTGAAAGAAATTATAACAGAAAGAGGACAAAAAATAAAACAAAACAACATCTGGAACATAACCCTAATGTGCGACCCTGAAATGAATCAAAGATAGAAAAATGTCATGAAGCAAAAAGGAAAAGCATTGTTTACATTGGTAGGGTTTGCAATCATTTTCATTTTACATGTAGTTCTGTTACTTCAAATATAGAGCCTCTGGGCAAAGAAAAAGCACTGCTCAAAGCATTCTTCTTTCCCCTTGTTCTCCTAAAGAAGAGACAACAGACTCTTTGACTACATCCTCCATGGAACAAATGTTCTGCAGTGTTCAACACCATCAAAAAGAAAACGAAAGACAAAGGTGAAATCCTTTCCTTTCAGTGCATTTGAGCAGCAGCCTTACTTGTAAAAGTTGTCAATTTTTCTCCATCTCACAGTGCTCTCTGCCTACCCCTGACCTATCACTCCCTTGCATCCAAAAGCTGCATTTCCAGTCCCCAGTGTTTTATAGCACTCCTCACTATCTCACACTCTTCTCTGAAATAAAAGCAGACTGAACATTCAGAGTGAGCTCATGTGTAGAAGAAAACAGTTCAGTGCCATCTTGAGCCTTCTTACATGAAGAACTGCTATTTTTGACTCATGTAGTTGAAAAATTGAAAGGAGAAATTTTTCTACATATATCAAATTGTTTCTTTAAGAAATGTTTCAAGCTGAATTAAAAATGCTAAATAATGCAAAGCCTGTCTTTGGTGACGGCTCAAGGGATAAAAAGAGGTTTAAAAACAGCAAGGCTTTCTAAAAAAAAATAAATAAATAAAGAAGCATGATACACTTGGAGAGACTTGGGGATCATCATTTAGAACAGAAAAGTCACGAAAAACAATGAGAGTCTCTACAGTTCTGCTGTTAATCATGATGTAGAATGGAGAATTCAAAGGAGAACATTTGAATGCATTTTTGACATAGATATCTGCAAATATGTGGTAACAGAACACCTTGTAAGAATTAGTACACAGCAGTATAATCCAGGTTAATCTTAGAGACTGTCATGAAAATTAATTTGTATTCATGAAGTAATTCAGGGTAAAAAACATTAATAGCTGATGTAATTAGTTACTTCCACGTGTTCAGTAAATGTTCATCTATTCAACTGATAAGTGCAACACAAACAGTCTCAGCGTCAGAAATGATCTCACACTAACAGTGTTGTGTCTGTACACCAAATACACCCCAGCTTATAAAAAAATATATGTAGATGGCTCAAAAAGTAATGCCTTCTATTTAGTTTCACGGAAACTACAACAGCCTCAAAGAGCATAACAACACTATGGATAGAGCAAATTCACAGCTACCATACACTCTTTTTCAACATAGTCACCACCATAAGCTATGCATTTTTGCCAGTGATGAACAACAGTCCGCATGCCACATTCGTATCTGTATATCTGTAGCAAAAAACTTGTTTTACATGTCCCGGTCACCACTGTTGAAATGCACCACCCACCTCCTCACTGTGCTCACATCCACTGCTTGGTCTGTTCAGCAATCATCGATGAATGCCAATGGGTGCCATTTTTTCCACATGGAGGAATTCAGTTCCACCCCTTTGCTTCATATGTGCTTCCATGTCAGATGCCATTTTGCCAGACTGCCCCTCTGCTGCTATCTGTCACTTGGCCACATAACATAATGGAGCAGCAGTGGGAAGGCTGAACCTCTACCACTATCCCATCAACATCCACCTCTGACTTTGTGGGCCAACAGAAGGCACCACTCTCAGAGCAGCCCTTGTACATCCCTACCCCTTCTTCCCCTTACACCCCTCCTACAAAAAAAATTGAATGCTTCACAGAAAATTGTTCATTTCTGCTTTCCCAATCACATAGCTCTGAACACATCACAGAGCTTAGTTCAGCTCATACCCATCTGCGTGATAAGTAGACTACTCAGTACCGCAAGAGGCAAAATTTACTGGTAGACATATGCGAAAGGGTGTTTTTCTCCATAAATCAGGTATTTGACAGTCAGCAACAGCAGTAGGTGAATTGTCAATAAAATTATTTAGGAAACGGCTTAAGTCAGAGCCAGCAGTCTGCAGTAAAGGTTTTCACATCTGTGATAACTGACTGAAGTTAAACACAGAAGCTGAAGAGATGCTTATGGATCATAAGCATAAACATAAGTCAGTACAGTATTAGGTTTCTGTTATTTTTTTTTAAAACCAGCTTCAGAGGAAGTTTCTATCTTCAATGAAAAGCTGGAGTCAACATACATTGCCATGGATCAAATGTGCTACTTTAAGAGGCCAAGGAAGTGAGTAACTCAAGAGAGATCTACTCCTACCCTTAAAAATTAGGCAGAAGGGCTCGCTAAGCCAAAGGTACAGACCAATCATATCATTTGCCTGGCATTTCCTCAAAAGGATGGCTTCTCACCAGCCGCAACCACCTCATTGGAGAGAGGCTGTGACTTTCTTTTGACAAGTGCCAGGGTGCTATGCTGCACTGCATATGGATACGTGACTGGATAAGTAACTGCTTCCTGGCAACAGGCAGCAAACACCTGTTCAAGGCAATATGTGCAAGGAGTGGATACAAAATCTCCCTTCCCAATTTCTGGTAAAGATTCCAAATACCTATCAGTTCCACTGGGACTGAAGAACTCATCCTGTGTAACAGATCAGCGCTGCTTTGCAGGACAAAAAGGAATGCATACACAAAAGAATCCTTAGTGTATATTCCTTGTTGCTTAGTTTCACTAGGAGGCTAGTAGATGCTAAAAATGCAAAATGCAAAATTATTGGAAAAGATATTTTCTTCCTTTCTTTTTCTTCTCCACACCCCCCCCCCCCCCCCCACCTCCATAGAATGACATAGCAAGGAAAAAGTACCAACTAGTTTCATTTAGTTGATCTAGTTTTCTAAAAATTGGAAGACTTAAAACTGGAACAGAACTATAAATGGGATGATTTGCAGAGCTCTGTCTACAAGATCTGCAGTCAGAACTCATTTTGCATCCACCCTTTAAGGTTCACATGCACATATTTTAAATATGTTCTCAGGCAGAATTTCATATGATTATAGAAATGCTGATAGATGGAGGAGAGAAAAAGTTGTCGCTCTGTCCTCAGCCGTTCTTTCTTCCTTCCTTCTGGAGAAGATAAGAAATTCATCAGCACTATCAAGGAGAATTGCTTGTCCACAAGGATGGACACGGATGTTATTTTATGCAGCATTAAAATGATAAGAAATTTCTTTAATTCCAACCACAAATTAATGAAACATGCCTGAACACTGTCACATTAACTACTGCTCTTTGGAATTTAAACACAATGATTATTTCACCATTATTTGAATTTGTTTCTCACAGTCATCTTCCACAGAACTAAATTCTAATCTCCACTATTTCTGAGTGGAACATACTTTGAAAAAGGAATACTACAATAATACAGGATAATCTTAATGTTGATATATTGGTATAGCAGATGGATTAGAGCGTTCATAAGTAAATTAAGCTTTATTACTTTTTCTTTGTATTTGCTTACAGCATCTCTGTGATTTCATAAAAATAATTCCTCTGGCTAAATGCACTTTTTAATTAGCTGATCTTCAATGATACAGAGAAATGTAATATCTTTGACAAGAGTGGTATCCAATTGCTCATGTAACTCAGTATCTGCATTGTTGCTAGGGAATATGTTCGCATCTCATCTATTTTTCACCATACTAAGGCTATTCCTAACATTATTATTAAGGTTACCATGTACTTCAGGTGACAACAGGTTTATTTGCAGTTCAATTATTTATAGATCAACCATGCAGAACTCTTTGCCAACCAAGCTTAAGACAATGCTAAGTTATAAAAGCAGGCTGATATGAATTTTACAGTGCCCCACAGAGAATTGTGTCTCTCTTCTCTAATAACTATGCTTCTAACATAAGCACCTCCTAGAAGAGGTCAGACTGTACAGTGAAAGCATACAAGAACTGTTTACCCTATTATAAGATTTTTACTTAGAATTTGAGAATTTTTTTGTTTCGTTTTGCAAAATGTTTCTTTGCTTTTGACTGCTAGCCTGTCTCTGCAGCTCCAGAAGAAAGACTTGAAGCACGATCTTAACCCAAGCGTTATGAGACTAACCGCACTGGCTTCATTATTTTTTGAAAATGTGTCCAAATATCAAACTAGAAGAATGTGTGAGAGCTGAGCTCTTCAGAACACTGAGCATCCTGCTGCATCTCTCCTGAAAATGCAGACCAAGAACCCCAAGAAACCCAGAATTTTTAGTCTTGAAGGGAAGTGGTATTCGCAGAAGTTTAATTTTGAAGAAAGGGTATAAATGTGAGAACTTATGAAATTAGATGGTTTTCTTCATGCTGAGTTTCTTCTAATTCTCTCAGCTGTACCTTTTGGCAGAAGCCATGCGGATTGCTAGTGGCATTTCCTTTATGAGTAACAAGAATCAAAATTGCAGAACAACTTCAAATTGAAGAAGCCTCTGTGGAAGTAAGTAGTTATCTCAAAAGAATTATTTCATGCAAAGGTAATAAATCTAGCAAACAGAGAAGAAAAATAAAACAATAAATGAGCCATGAGCACATGAAGCAATAAAAATTTAGCTGAACTGCCATCTAAGGCAGAAAAATAACTAATTACTGTGCATGAGAAAAACCACTCTTCTAAGAGTTTCATCTGCTGATGGATGGAAAGAACATTTAGGCTTGCTATGCAGAGACTCACTTTGCTGGTGATACACAGCTAGGTTGGAACTCTGAATTCTGCATGGTGTTTTCAAATGCTCTTCAAGCTGCTGCTCCATACTTTCATTTTCCCATACTCTGTCCTGTGTCTTACAATTGAATATGCAACTTCTGTGTACTGTTGGCACGAGCGGCATGGTAATACCACACACAGCAATGTGTTACAGAAAGCACACCAGAAGAGGAAATTAAATGATCAATGATAGTATGTTCATTATATCATACTATCATAGAACATGATAGTATGTTCTAGTACCAGTAACAAAAAGGAAAATTTAGTAATACTACTGCCATCAGTGATAAATGGCAGCAACTTTAAAATCCATACCTCAGATAATGAAAAGTAGCAACTTCACTTATGCTCCAGAACAGTTGTTTCAGGTTCGACAGTACAGACACTGCAAAGAGGTACTTGCTGAAATACTTAAAGGAGACAGCACAGTGCTAAAGATAAGCATTAGTCTTGACTGAATTTCACACTGATCATTAATTTACACTGAACCCCAATTCTTCTTAAGTTGGTGCTTTAAGATGCAGTAATATATAATGGTGATTAAGCTTTATGCAGAGATTATCTAGATTCTACACCTGCTTTCTAGAAGTTATTTGGTGTATAGCTTCTGAGAACCACTTATTGTTTGCAATCTGGATGATGCACTGAAAATCAACTTAGTAATGGCTGTAGTAGAATGTTTCTTAGAAATATATCCCATTAGTCTGAGAATGAGAGCTCTTCCTTCTTTCACTTTAGATAAGAGTTTGTTATGTGGACTGACAGACATCCTAGTGAAAGTAAGAGATAGTGTCAATAGACAAATGTCACTGAAGGCAAAACAATAACATGATTACTAGATGACAAAAGTAGTTCTGCTAAAAAATTATTAGCAAGATTTCCTATTTTCTGCAAGAACTACACTGTTTTTCCTTATTCTACTTATTCTACAACAATGCAATAGGGCATGGCAGACACCAAACAACAGAACCTGTGCCTGGCATTCACACACAAACACACAATTTGAGAACATTAGGAAAATGTGAAAATATGGAAATTTATGAAAGAAATGATTGAGAATTGGTCTCAGCTTAGAACTGTTCTTCAAAGAAAAATCACTAACACTGAAGAGTGTGTAAATCTGGCAGCAAGGCAGAATCTAGGAAGTAACTCAAAAAGGATGAATGTAACCTGGAAATATGTTGCATATTTTAGGAATGATTATTCTTTGGATGATGTTCTACACCTTCACTCCCACATCACACAAAACCTCACCCTTCTTTTTTTTTTTCCTCTCTCTCGTGGTGTCCTCAAATCTGAATCAGATGTTTCTATGAAGGATGAGCTCAGTAATGTCAGTGTGAAAAAAATAAAACACATAATAAATAAATAAATAAATAAATAAATAAGGGTACACAATGTAATATACAATAACCTCTGATATACATGGGGCAAAATTAGATTATCTCATGATGCTATTGTGCCTCATACTGATAAAGCTGACACTTAAATCATCAGGAGAAAAATCTTTTTTTGAGCTCACACAGTAGTAGCATGTTACACTATTGCATTCAGCAGAATTCTGTTATTTGACTTTTAAATAACACTGCCCTATGATATACACAGGGATTTATAGTCACCATTTAAGATAATGAAAGGACAAACGTCATATTCAAGCAGAGCTTTTCTGATTCTAGAGCTCCCATTGTCACATAAGCCAGAATCTGAAAGAAAATACACAGCCTAAATTCATTTGTGCTCTGAAGTATTACACCATCTAAAAATCATATAAACATTTAACACTGACTTTTTTCTACTATCTGCTAGGTAAGAACATCTCACACCTAAGTAAAGTAACTGCCAAATCTTTAAATGCCTCAAATATCTATCCAATTTAAAATCTGCTTCGTGTCTCAAGGCAGCTCCTTTGCCTTATTTGTTTTGGGCTGCGGGATGGGGATATTTAGTAGTGGCTTAAGATTTGTTTCTGTTTGTTTTCAAAGATGAGCACTGAAAATGTTCTATTGTTGCCATTGATGAAGTATCCTCTCTATTTCATTAAAAATTAAATAAAAACCCTGGGGGCTGAAGGAAAATGGATTTTTCATTTTTCTCCCTTTTGCTCTTGAGAATGATTTATGAAGTACAAGTGCATTCATAAACTAGATACTATACCCTGGAGAAAATAAACTAGCTATTATTCAATTGTTAGTGGTTCATATTATAAATGGCCACCACCAATTTTACATTGTTTGTTGAAATCATTTTTAACCACATAACTCTCACTCAAACCATGAAAAATTGGATGGAAAATGCCCCATTTATCATTCAGATCAAAACCTAAACTCATGTCTCTCTTCCACTGTTATGCCCAAAATTATCTTGTCATGTTTTATTTCATTCATTAAAAGTTACAAACACATTGAAATAATGCACTCTTAGAAAAGCTGGTCGTTCACTTGGCTGTCACACTGAAGAAGCACACCAACTCATACCTTCAGTTACATATATCTGTCCAATTATCCTCCAAATCTGTATAACATTCACATTATTTTAAACAACCCATAAACAGTGAATGAAGGAAACATGAAATAAGAATAAGGATGGATCTTTAGACTAACCAAAACAGTATTTGTCAGCAAAGTCAACACTGGTAGAAGAACATTTTGGCTATGTCTAAGGCACAGATCAGCTCGTGTAACACAAACTCTCATTCTTCAAAGATTCTCCAAGTCTCTGGAGTACATGAAAATGGTCCACTTCTTCCTTAAACTCTTTCTTACTGTATAATTTCAGAGGTGACATACACATCAGTTAATTTTTATAAGCCAAACCCAAAAGAAGCTAATAGATACCACCACCTCATAACTGCAGTAATCTAAATAGAGACCGAATGGAGCTTTTGTTTTTGCTACTATCTAATGTGCAGTCAAACTAACAAAAGTCTTAGTTGTTATTTATTTTTTTAATGGATCTCAGTTTATCAAACACAGGTGAAACTATAGTTTTAATAATTTAAATCTTAATGAGAGCCTAATGTTATCTGACAATGCTCAACCTGCACTGTCCTGCCATTTCAGCTAACACTGCTGACAGATAGCAGTTACATGCGTATTTAGAGTTCAATAAACAGCCACTGGCAGTAAAACTGCAAGGAACTGCACATAAACATAGTCTCTGCACTGCTACTTATTCATTCATTCCCAGGTGTAGAGCTTGAGCTGCTGCAGAAAAGCTTTCCTACAGTTCACATTCATGCCCTGTATCAGAGCATCACTGACGTTTAAATAATCATGAGACAGAGTGCATTTAGCACTCCATTTTTTAGGAGACAGCAATCCAGTCTCATCATGTAAGTACTTGCTAGCTCCAGGATAATGTACAAGCAGTCTGGACGGGAAAAACAGTGGGACCCAACACAGCTTCCCAACCTGGCCCAGGTTAGAGGTATTCCCATCTTCCTGACACTGAGGTTTCACTGAGAGAAAGGAAGATGACCCACCTCAGTGGCCAAGGCTCAGGCTTCTTGTTTGGTAAGCTGTTGAAGCACTGGCATCTATGAAGAAAAGGTGATTATTTAATGTAGAGGTCTAAGGACATTTGTTTTGCCACATCAGGGAGAAAGTTCAAATGCAATACAGTTAGCTGTCTAGAGGAGTCATGTTCTGGATGGGAGTAGAAATATCAGTAAGAGCCATCCTCTTTCCTCCTATTAACAAGACAAGTCCACCGAGAACCAATCAACTGTGCCACAGCAGAGCCTGTATGAGGATTGTTCAGCACTAATAGACTGTAAGAAAGTAAATAATGACTTTTTAGCATTCTGAAAGCTCTCTCTAAATCACAGAAGGCTCTAACAGCATAGTTACACACTTAAAAATAATATTCACGTAACACAAGATGTTGGGAATGATTCATAGAGTAAGTTTCAAAGCCCTCCCATCCCCCTGCATCACAAAATAGCAAGAAGCTGTTACAGCAAATGATTTTTGCTTTACGAACATGATAGCTTTTGTTTAGTGCCTCGCCAGTTGGCCTTTAAACAATTACGGAAATAGCAGTTTTAAACTGAGCACTAAATTCAGCTCCGTATTTTAAGAAAGGTGATGAATTGGTAAGGATGCAAATCACACATTCCAAGTGTTTGTATTTCTTCTTCAGGGGAAGCCTAGAACAACTCCAGACAAAAGTAATGTGGCTATTTGCACATGGATGGAAGAAAGATTCATTCTTTAATGCCCAACTTATTTAGACCTCTTGAGAGCATCAAACTTAAGCACTGGTTTGCTAGTGTTCATTCTGTTGAAATTCTCTGTCATGCCAGCCATAGGAGCAGAGCACACACTTTATGAGAGAAAAATAAAATATATTTAAGTCACAGTAATGTAAGTATTGCAATTTGACAATAGAGATCAACCTAGAATACTTTATAACAACACATTTGGTAGCATTCCATGAATGAAAACTGGGTCAAATATTGCAGCTTTGGTGGAACAGGAGATTACACTGAACAGGCCATAAAAAGAATATAAAAGATTAGGAAGTCTACTGTACTACAAGGAAAGGACAAAGAAATACTTGGAAACTGGATAAAATAATAATATGACTAAATTCAGTGGATTCTTAAAGCAATGAACAGGTCTGTCTCAGGGTGGTACACTGCACACACGCACTAAGGTACAAGACATTCTGGTGTCAGTAGTAGACACTTTAAAATTGACATTATTTGTTAATAGCAACCGCTGCATTTATACACTACTATCCATATATAGACTACTATCCATGTATCACAGAATTGCAGAATTGTAGGGGTTGGACAGGATCTCTGGAGATCATCCAAGCCTAGCCTCTCCAAAGCAGTTACTACAGCAAGTTGCACAGGAAAGCATCCAGGTGGGTTTTAAACATCTCCAGAGAAGGAGACTCCACAGCTTCTCTGGCAGACAGTTCCAGTGTTCTGTTGAAGTAAAGAAACCTTTTCTCATGTTCACATGGAGCTTCCTAAGTTTCAGTTTGGGCCCATTGCCCCTTGTGTCATCTCTGGGCACCACTGAAAAGAGCTTGGCCCCATACACATGACTCCCATCCATTAGGTATTTATAGGCATTGATAAGATCCCCTCTCAGCCTCCCCTTCTCCAGGCTGAACTGCCTCAGGTCTCTCAGTCTTTCCTTATATAAAAGATGCTCCAGGCCCCTTAACACCTTTCAGCTGTCTGTAGAATGCTTCCTCAACTTCCAGCTACTGATCACGTGGCTGTAGAAAACACTCACAAAGGTGTCACCCATATTATCTTGCCCCTTAATTCTCACCCATTAGCTCTCCGCTTAGTCATCATTCGTCCAGAGGCAGAGCTTGATACATTCCAGTTATTCTTTCACATAAAAAAGCAACTCCACCACTTTGCCTTCCTGGCCAGTCCCTCCTAAAAACCATGTAACCATTCATGGCAGCATTCCCGTCACATGGACTACCCCACCAGGTCTCTGTAATTGCAGTGACATTGTAGCCCTCCAACCACACACAGACCCCTAGTTGTTCCTGTTTATTCTCCATGCTGCGTGTGTTGATAGAGAGGCACTTCAAAGAAGAAAAGAGAGTAGAGGGTGCAGGTATAGCTAGAGAGATGAAGAAGTATATCATTCCTGTAAATCATTTTAAAAATAAAAACTTCTGTATTTTGTGACTATTTAATGCATCTTTTCTCCAACTGCGAATGCCTTCTCACTTTACAACAGATATATAACACATGATATTTCAATACATCAATATATACATCATATATATTGATACAGTTGATTTACTAAAGTAAACAAAAGGCCGATTATTATACCACATGAAATAATTAAGTTTATCAAGATAAGCATATCCATACTAACTGTAACTGTGAAGCAATGCATTCCTTTGGAAAAGGCTGGGTTATTTTAAATTGAATACTCCATGTTCTTTCAACCTACACTTGACTTATCCCCCCAGTTTAATTTTTCCAACAGATCTCAACTGAGCTTACTTGTGCTTTTGTGGAGGGGAGGCTGCATTTTCGACAAGTTTCTGACATGGCATAGGAGAGATACCCAGGTACTGTAGTTTAATGATCTTTTCAGTTGTCTGCTAATAGAACTCTACACAGTAAAACTGCTCTGCAATTGCAGAAATGCTTCATCACGGAAAAAATAAAACCCAATTCCTCAGGAAAGAAGTGTTTCAATGAAAAAGTACTGCAACAGAAAACAGAAAACAGAAAACTGCAAGAGAAGAAGGTCAGCTTCTGAAATCATCAAGGAGACAATATTACCTGCAGCTGAGGGCTAGATTTGCTTTCTTAAAAATCCTTTCCAACCCATTTCATGTATGCTTATTTTTATTTAAAGCTTGGAATGGACAAATTGTTTCTCTATGATCTGTTTGAATAACACTAAATTTAAAAAATAAAAACAAAAATCACAATAATCCAGAAAATGCAGTTTTCCTCTGATTTTTGCAGTTACAGCATGATGTTCCAATAGACAGACACAGAACTCAGTAATTTATAGCCACAGCCCATACACTCCTTCTCGCATCCTCCTCTCCTCCCACCAGATTCAGACACTTCATTACTTTGGCATCAGACTAGTACTCCTTAAAAGCTGGCTTTCAGCCTGGATTCTGTTGGCAATTAAACCACTACATTGTGTAGATTTATATAAGCCAAACTAGACATAAATGAAAACAAAGCAAATACAAGAAAACCGATAAATCCCACTAGTTGTGTAACTCAAAATATAATTGCACAATGGCTATTAAAATATTCTGCACCTCTTCTATAAAAGATAACATCTAGTGTATCAATGCCTGTTTCATATATACAGGAAGCCAACAAAGCTGCAAGAGATGTGGTTTAATTACTCTATAACTTCATTAACTTTCTTAGAAACTGCACAGAAATGAATTATACAACGCAGAATATCCTCAATACATACCTCAAAAAAAGGTTCTTTTCTCACAGCATTATTAAAAGCTTTAAGCAGTTTTTTAAAATAATGATAACTGTCTCAGGCTCATTATTAATTGGATGCCCTGGCCTTTGCATCACCCAGATAACCATGCAGTGTAGATAACGAAGAGAGCCTACCAGGCAGGGTTGGCTGCATCTTCTGACATCTGCTGTCCTTCTCCTCCCAAAACCAAGGAAATCCCTACAGGAGGAAAATTTTGTTCCTCATTAAGAACATCTTCATTAAAAACCACACAAGTCAGGAGCTACAGCAGCAAGCAGCCATTTTTACCCAGACAGTGGAGTGTCGTCCTAATGCGCTGCAGTGCCCTTCTAATTAGTCCAGCCTTGTAACCCAGCTGCAAAGTTTTGCTCCTCAGGTTCCCTCAGAGTCTAATTAGGGTTGTCATCACCCTGCTAATCAACACTAATCACCCACTAACAAAGAGGCCCCTTGGTGCTGTGGAATGGCAGGTTTCACTGAGCTCTCCAAACCCAGAACTGCCCTGTACAAGCAGGCATGTCTCTGAAGGGACAAAATGCATCCACAGACCTTCCAAGGCAAAAGCCCATCAGGCTCTATATAATAACCATTTTCTGAGTGGTAGTTACACAACATAATGATCCACGCTGCACCAAAATTAAATGTATACTCAAAGATATTCTTTCTTTCCTATAAGAAAAGGGATGCAATTTGATGAGCCACTATGCCCTACCACAGCAGCATCAGTATTAAGAAATTATATCCTAACAGCATCAATAATCACAGCACTAAATCATCACAACCAAAATATTACAAACAGCACGAGCAGTAGTCACCATCTGAGCAATAGCTTGAAGCTGTTTGCATGCAGATAAAGCAGAGACTGCTCAGAGCTAATGGGGCAGAGAAGCCCCGAGCAGTGGCAACTGCGTCCTTCTGCATGAGCTGCCCTGGACACTGCCTTCATGTCCTGCTCACAGCTGCGAGCAGTGGGGCAGACACAGCCCTGTGGAAGTGGGAAGTACATCTCTTTCAGAACCAGCTTATCATCCAACAAGTCCAGATAGATACGAGTATCTGAATGTGTAAGGAGAACAGTGATGGTTATGAGGAATATTCCAGAGTGCAGGAAAAGAAGATGATAAAGAGAATGCTGTTGAAGAAATATGGAATTGTATGAGGAAAGAAGCAAAGCTTCAAAGATACCTAATTGGAGAAAATAAGCAAAGAGTAAGAAGGGTAGATTAAATGAGCTAAGAAATAAAGATGAGTGATATCAGGGCTTTGCAAGGTACTTTAACTGCTGGAATCTGATGCAGTAAAATCCTGCGATGGTGCAGAATCATTTAAAGAGAAAAAATAATGTTGTGAGTTGTGGGAATGGAAGATTTCTCATCAGATCTCTACAAAACAATTGTCAAGCAAGGTGAAAGACAGGAGATGAACAAAGAAAAGACAGAATTTACCTTTAGTGTAGCATGAAAATCAAAAGGGTTAGCTAAAAAATGGATAGGAAGGAAAAGCAGGTAGTATGTGAAGTCTGGATGACTGAAAAAAACAACACCAAACCAAACCAAAACAGTGACGCCATTGGTGGAAATCTGGAAATAGGTAACAAAAATTCAAGGAAAACATAGAATCATAGAATAGCCTAGGCTGAAAAGCACCACAGTGATCATCTAGTTTCAACCCCCCTGCTATGTTCAGGGTCACCAGCCACTAGATCAGGCTGCCCAGAGCCACATCCAGCCTGGCCTTGAATGCCTCCAGGGATAGGGCATCCACAACCTCCTTGGGCAACCTGTTCCAGTGCGTCACCACACTCTGTGCAAAAAACTTCCTCTTGCACGAGACGACCAATTCTGAGAACAAGATATGTAGCCACACATTTCCTTTTGAATGGCTTTCCTTTCCTTTCCTTCCCTCTCCCTTTCCTTTCCCTTTCTTTTCATCTTGGTTTTCAAGTAGCCTGGCAGTATGGTCTCCAAGTGTTGGAGAACAGGCATGACTTACACAAAAGAACTGATTCATTTTTGGAGCCTTTCTCAATATTTTTCCCCCCGAATATCTCAAAAATTACCTTCCTGCATTCAAATATATCATCAGTATCTAACTAATGATGTATTACATCTCGTCTGTCTTTATCTCCGTTTAATTCAGGCAGAAGCAGGGAAAACAATACCTTATCAATAAAGATTATTATATCTATATGCAACCTCCATCTCCCTTCCCTATTTCATTTGTTAGAGTGAGAATTTTTGTGCTGTACTCTGCAAATACATGCACTATTATACCAAATTAGCCTTTTCCACATTCTTTTCAGGGTAACACAAGTCTACTGTCTCTGCAGATACATTATGAAATGATTGATTTTGAAGAAGCATTGCCTTGTACTTCTGAATGTTTCAATAATACAAAAATAAATGGAGTTTGGAAATTTCCATCCTTTTTACTCTCTTCTCTTCCTGTGGGGAATGTGTCATTTTTTTTTTTTTATTTAAAAAAACAAACAAAAAACCATGATCACATTTCAACCATTACTGTTCTCACTGAAATTACAAAGCAATGCTAAATGTATCCCTTTGACAGACATATATAAGCACCTACTCACTAGTGTACTGCAAAAAGTAAATGATTATACATACTGAAGTGATTGAGCCAATGCCTCTAATGCAAGGAGAAAACCTTGATTAATAACAAGTGCCACTAAGAGAACAGATTGTTTTATGAGGAATGAATCACAAAGAAAGTTGCAATACGATATTTTCTTGTTCATTGGCTGAGAATTGGTAAGGGAAAAAATAAAAATACAAATGCCCGAAGATCAGTAACACTTTGCTAGAAAGATTTCTAGAATAAATTTCTAGAATAAACTTCTCCCTTTTCCTCCAATTCACAGTCTCTGGATGATCTATACTCAGCGCCATGCAGCTGCTCTCATGGTTTGAACTTAATGCACATTAACCTAAAAATGATATAAGGTGATTGATCACAAAGTGAAAACATTTAGTATTTTAAGTTTGCATGCCAGTTCTGTAAATTCAATATTGTACAGGATCGTACAGTGGTAGAGTTGGAAGGGAACTCTCGGTCCGCCTGATCTGCTCCAATTCCTGTTCCAGCAGTGCCACCCAGAGCAGGGTGCCCAGCATTATATACAGAAGCTTCTGACCAGAAGGGGGAACAGCACAGTCTCTCCGAGCAACCTGTGACATTGCTGTATCACCCATACAGTACAGAATTGCTTACTGGAGTTCCTGGGGAATGTCCTCTGTTTCATTTTGTGCCTGTTGTCTCTTGTCTTCTCAATAGTACCCACTGAAAAGAGCCTGGCTCGGTCATCCTTGCACACTTCAGGTATTTATGTACAATAGAATTGTTCCATCTGTTTTTCCAAAAAATACTGGAGCAGGTGAACTGTACATGTGTGCAACCAGTAGAAACTGCTAGCCAGCAGTATATCTGGCATCATCCCTGGCTGCAGACTAATGAAAAATCACCTGTGCTGCAACAGCACGCAGCTCTGGATATGGACCTAATCAAACCATACAACTCCTCCTATTTCTTTTATCAATTTTTCACTTGTTAGAGTGCTTAAAAGAAATCATCAGACAGAATTACTTATTTGGTGCATATTTGTTTCAAATATTCTCAGGGGAATGAGCAGTCCTGCTTTCCTACGAACACAATTCCAGCCTTTTCAGAAATAACACTAACCAGATAGTGACTTTTCTTCATGAAACCATCCAGATTTGACAACAGATTTCCACAACAAATGGCTTCAGATGCAATATTTGAGTGGAGCAACCTGAGAAACTTATTTGGGGGAAGGATGGGTGACAGGGAACAAACAAAAAACACAGAATACAAATAAACAATTACCCCCACCCTACTAAATGTTAGTGTTGAAAGAGTATAATTTGTAAACCAATATTTTGTAGGGACAATGCTAGTTTGTACAGGAAACAGCTGAAGTTATTGATGGAATATTGACAAGTTTGGTAAGTAGGCTGCAAATGGCATATTTCTGATGCAATGGGCTTTGCCTCTATAGAGAACTCAAATACTCTGGCTCTGAATCAGCAGAACACTTAAGTAAGTGTCTTAATTGTATAATTATACCCTTAGGTATAAGAGTAATTCCATTGATTTTAGTAATGTGACTCAAATGTAAGCACACGCTTATTTCAAGTATATTCCTGCATAGTGACCCTCAGTGTCCACCTAAGCTGGAGTGTATTCTTGATTCTGTGTTTGTAGTTACTCCTGACCTCAAACTGAAGCTTTGTATTCCGCCAACATCTCTACATTTCATTTTGAAAACAAGGTAATAGGCATGTTTTCACAGTTCTTTAAAACAAGAGTTCCTTGCTGCTGTAATAAAAGAGACCAGTAAGCTCAACAGAATAGGAATTGAGCAAATCCATATTGATGACACTGTATTATTAATAAATTACCTTCTGTGAACTTTCCATGAATTATTAAAGTAAATAAATCCTATTTTCAAGTATTATAGATACTAGATAATTTATAAATATGGGATCATTGAATAATAATTCAATCTTTTCTCCTGATCTCTCTGTATTTCCATTTCCAAATTGCTTTTAAAATGTCCATGCAGTATTACTGGCTATAGCTGTTTATACATGAATTGGAATTCTCCTACTTCAATGCACTGTTGTCAAGCCTGATACATACCTGATGCATTGCGGGCACCATAAAAGGCTGCAGTTACTTATCTGGAATCTTTGATTTGTGATGAAATAACCTTTGCATCACTTTTTCTAACAGGACAAACACATGCTTGTCTACATCAACGAGTTTTTCCAGTCCCTTGTTCCCGGATAAGGAATGCTAATTGGACTTGAAAGAGACTGAGAAGGGAAAGGGAATGAAATGTGGATCTGTCTGCCAAGTATTCAAAGAACAATTTTACTGGCAAGCAACATTTTTTTTTACTATAGAAGATCACTTCTGCCCTCTAACAGCTGATGGCTCCCAGCAGTTCTCCTGCCATCAGATTTCTGGTAGAGATTCTCCAAATGCTGTGAGTAGGTGACAAATGTAATATTGTCTCAGGGCGAAGCTGGTGGCATAACACCGAGCAACATGTGGCAGCATACTAATGACCAGGTGCTGTTGCTTGACCTCTGGTAAAGGCTTGAAGTTCTCCATCTCTACTTACTCAGACAGCCTGCACGCATACAGAGATCCACTGGGCAGATTCAGTGGGGGAACTGTAGGTTTTGTACATTCCAGTGATGGAAACGAAGAGCGTGAGTGAGTGCCACAGGTCTGGATCTATGCAGTTGAAAGCCCTGCTGACACTGGTGTGTAGGATAACAAACCCCTCCAAGGGGGTTTTGGAAACGTCAGGGGGAGTGATCTCCTGACATGTGGATGGCCCTTTCCTTCTTGACCTTAAAAGGAACAAGCAACTCTTCTATCAAAATAACCAATATAACTATCCTGAAATTTGTTGCATGTTGAAAATAAAATGTAAAACCTTAAATGATGGAGTAGAAAATACAGGAGCTTTCCAGCTTGTAAGCCTACAGAGAGCTTAATGGAAAATACTGTGCATTGGAATGATCTATTTTTATTCTAGCAAACAATTTCTCTCTTCTGCCTGCTGTGTTTCAGATACAAATCAAAATAAATCTGCAGTAATTAAATTAAGAGCTTACACATGCTGGTTTCGTTTGTTTTCATAAAGGTTTTTTCCACATTTGATACCTCTTTAGATTTTTCATCTGAATTTAACATGTGTACCATGAAGGATAGTACCTTCAAGGCAATGTTAGGTTACCACAGTTCACCCTTTCCCACCCACCCACTCCCTGACCTGTAGCACCTATTATTTCAAGCAGTGAGCTACTTGAGTTAAAATTAAACATAATTTTTTAAAAGAGCACTAAACCCACAGTATTGTGAGATTACAGCAATTGTAGTTTTAAGACTTGGAAGAATGTCTAAGAAGGATTAGGATGAGATCAGTCTACTAAAATAGTTTTATCTAAATCTCTGGAGGCAGAACTTCATTATATCATGCCATTGTAGAGCTACATGACAGTTACTATCCAAGTGAATAAATTCAAGAATAAATTCCATGGGAATTGAGGGAATAGTTGCAGTAGAGTTTGCTGCATTCAAAGAGAAATTATAAGAATAACAATTCTGAAGTTATATATTTTTTATCTTGGCTGCAAACAGGATCAAGTTATCAGTAAAAAACATTAAGCTGTTCTGTGTGGTCTTAAGTAAAGTTAGACTTGGACAGCAGCTATTTAGAGATCACATGCGGTCAAGGAACAAAGAAAACACCATAGTGCTCTGCTTCACTGCCCCATCTCTAGAGTACAGTGAGGCTTAGATGTGCACAAATGCTCCAGCAGAAGGCCTTGAACCTACCACCTTGCTGTAGGCCTGTGGAGGACCACACCAGTATTAAGAGGGACCTTTGAGCTCTCGTGCCTAAAACGATTCGAGTTTCTCTAATGATATGATATTTCCATCTCTGCTGTTCACTGCCAGCTTAAGAGAAGGACAATTTAGGGCTGATTTCCTATTAAGCAAGGCAGCATTCAACCCCAATAGCATTCAGATAGACTGAGAACCTACTATTTGCTGCCTTGGCTTCACTTGTGCTGGAAAACATTAACTAGTTAAACAAGAGAAAGAACAGGATATGAATCCTTTTGTGGGAGTCTAAGTAAGATGTGCCAGGCAGAAAATGTTATATATTCCATCATTTATTACCTTTGTGATGCCAGCAAAATACATCAAAGAATGTATTCACTCATATACTAATATTAGTAAGAACACATCCTATTATTTTTACAGATATAGTAAAAACCTATCATCTTTATCTATTCCAAAAGTCATTTTATCTGTAAAATTATGGTCTACGGGCAAGAAAACAAAAATTTATTAAAGCTGTAAGCAACTCTAGTCCTTGGTAAGTATTGATAGTTTTGAATTATTCATTTTATCTTTCTTGTTACTGATTGACTGGTTTATCAAATACACTGAAAGAAGTTAGAAACATCTCTACCACATATGGGCTTTTCCTAGAACAAACTCAGATAGATGATTAAGTTAATACATCAGTGATTTCTAAAATGAGGCTTTAAAGATTGTAAAATAATTTGAATTGTATAAGGACATATTTTTCTTAAAGGACAGAGCTCTGGAAGATCGCAAGTAACTGTCTCCATGGTGAATTACTAAGAAATTGCCTGCTGGAACTCTATAGCAACTTTTTTTTCATGTACATAATTAAAGAAGTAATGACATTTCTCTGCTTGATAGTTCAAATTATCTCTAAGAAACGTTTTAATTCTGTTTTCCATGTTTTGTTATTATAAGTAAAAAAAAAAAAAAGAGGATACGAGATCACAGTTCAAAAGGTAAGGTATGGCATGTGATTTATAGTGACAGACAATATAAAAAATGTCACCTTTGCATTATAGATTGCTGCTGACTTAAAAAAAAAAAAAAAGATTTTGTTGCACAGAAGAATATGGGATTCAGGGTACAGTTTTCTTCTTTGCTACCTCAAATTCACACCACTACACATATACTTTGGAATCACTATGACATATTGCTAGAACATTTGTAGCCTGTGAAGGTGGAATGGAATGAGGTTCCAACGAGAGAAAGCAATGAGACACAAGCATCATAATGTGACATTTTCTGAAAATGAATAACTCAGTAGTTCTTATCCCACATTAGGCCACTTTGGCTAGGAGCAGTAAATATAGATTAGGATTACGTTAATAAACAAAAATCACTCTAAACAGAACCCAGCACTGGGAAGGTAAGTTTCCACTGCCGTAAGTGCAGCTGTTACCCGTTTTTATCTCAGTTTGCAAGTTTCTAGGACTGAATGCTCAGGAGCTTACTGTAACACTTTATTAACATTAGTAAATTGGTTTCACAATCTAAAATGAAAGTTAAAAGAACAGTATTGTTGCAAGGTGTTTTTCATTGATTTCCTTGTGATTTCCAACAGTCTCCTATTTCACTATAGCATTATTAATAGAGAATCTCTGATAAGAGAACCAGTAGAAATGAACGTTTAAGATCCTCAAAATGAACCATCCACTATATGGAGGAGAACCCTCAAGCATTTCAAACAGTACTATATCTAAAATAGAAAGTGCAAGGTATGCTTTATCTTTTATAGCTTGCAAATCCAAATGCATCTTGAAAATATGAATACCTTAAAGATACGTTATACAAATTATCCAGGAAACCACTTTTCATCTTGAAGGCATGTAACACTATCAACACTTGGCAAAGGCTGGGAATTGTGTGTGGACATACATTGCATGCTCTTATGGATTTCACAGCAGAAACCTTCCCCAGCTGTACAAGCTAACAGGAATTAATAGAATAGCAATGTAAGACATAGTTTATAAGAGTGATATCTAATCACATACCTAGTATACCTAATAACAGAGATAAATCATATTCTTTCATCCATGGTATAAGGATTGTTACTATTCAATAAGAACAATAAGCTTTCCCATAAATAAAATGAATGTGGGTTGTTTTTTTTATTGTTGTTGTTTACAGTTGAAACTGCAAATTTAATAAGCCATAAAACTCTGTGCCTGGCAACCATACATACAACAATACTCTTTGGTCTTAAACACAAAAGCTACAACCTGAAAAGAAACGTTCCTAGCAATGCAAGATTGATCCCCTAGTTTTTGTATCAAGTATCAGTATCGTATAAAGAAATAGGAAACATGGACCACAGGGAAGATGTTCACAGCACAGAGCAGGAAGGTAGCTTGATTTCCACTGCAGAACCCCAGGACAATTCCCTGCATTCACAAATTTTCTCCTTTGTGGATTTTCCCTTCTATAAGAGGCACAGGTTCTGACTTAAACACTTCTCTAAGTTTGGCACATTAATTAGGTCTCTTTCTTTTGTAGACTGTCTTAGAGGAGCTTACTAAGCAGCCTTCCCTTAGGGCATTTTATAAAATCCTTTTTTTTCAGCACAGCCAAACTATCTTTCCATTAATAAAAGTCACTGGGCTAAAAAATTTCATGCCAGTTAGGTCAGAAGTTATTAGGGGAGAGAAACACAGACATACCACTCACAAATACATATAATTGTAATCAGGTAAGTCTAGAAGCAACAACAAAACCTTGACCATTTGCTGCATCAATAGGGTTCCCAATTAAACTGCATACAAAGAAGTCACCATGTTTTTCATTTCAGTTGCCAATTCAGTGCATGGTCCTTTAAAAACACCATCCACACTCATCATCTCAAAGTATTTAAGTTGTCAGTGTACTTTACTAGCAGGGTTTTGAAGAAGCATGAAAGCTTTAAAGGTGGAAAAGTTAGGGTTTTAAGCAACAGAATACCAGAAAATCTTTAAGGCACTAGGTATCTAGCAGACAGCTATCTGCTGAAAGAATAGCTTTGAGATGTAATTATAAGACACAGAAAGGAAGTTAAGAGCTACGGATAGGTCAAGTGTACTTTTTTAAAACATCATTAATTGTAAACTAAAGTTTGGGGTTTTGGTGTTTTTTTTTGTTGTTGTTGTTTGTTTTGGTTGTTTTTTTTTGAAAATGGGCCTTGTTTATAACTAGTCCTATGTAAACCTTTCATTACTTCCATACACAGTGCTAAAATGTCATTCTTTATTTAATTATACAAATGTCTATCCTTATTTTTTGCTGTCTCAGAGAGCAATACTATTGAGATCTGTTTTGCAAGTGCTCAATAAATGGACGATTCAGTCAAATTCAGAAAATCAAATATCAGTCAGAATGATATCCTGTGACCATCCCCAGCTGTTAGCAGAAATGATGTCCTAGATGGGTGAGAAAGAAGACAATAGCAACGTAAGACACAGTTACAGCAAGATGGGATTCAGAAACCACAAGATTATTTGGCCAATCTCTAAAGATTTATACACCACGTATAGAATAATCTTCATATGAAAGAGTAGTTTCTGATAGCAATTTTATAGAAAATATTTTAAGAATGCTCATGACACTAATATATATTATCATGATCATTATCATATGGAGGTACAAACCTCCCTCAGTGACACATGTTTTAAAAGTACATCTATTAAAACCAGTTTTACTTATGGCTGATCTCACACTCTGATGAAGCCACGTGAGAATTTTTTTCCAGCTGCATAGTGATATCCCTTATGCAGCTAGAAAAGCAAAATCATAAGCAGTTTTCTTGACTCTATACAAGGTATATGTTCACCAATCCTGAAACAAATCAGTAACATTGCATATAGAAAAGCAGAGAAGCCAAAAGGCTTTCTGGTCTGCTGGCTTTCATACGAGGAGGTTGAGTAGCCATCAGGCCTGGTCTGCACCAGCTAGTATTAGTTTGAACATGACCCATGGCAGAAATCTGAAAACACAGAATGGAGAAGGGAATGGGGAAAATGAGAGTGGGATTCTAATACTCTTTGTGTGCTGAATGTCAGCAGTGAATATAAAGGACGCCACTGCAGGCTATACTTTTCACACCCCAAAAAAGCTCATGTTTTTTCAAACCACATCTCCATCACCTACTTACCCCACCAGAGTTAAACCACTGTACTACTCCTCTGTTTCACCTGTAGTTCTGCCTGCCTTGCTGGATATTACTGCAATCCCAAACGACATTGCAAAAGACATTTCCAGGTATTTCAGAAAGGTCCATTATCAACAACAAAGGGAATCATAGCTCTAGTTGCTGGAATGTGGAAGTCTTAATACAGCACCCAATATTGTACTATACATATTTGGACAACATAAATCTAGACTGACTCCAAACTGAATTTGAAATAACTTCAGAAATGTAAATTACATTCGTAAGTTCAGCATCAAGATGTCAAACAATCTTTTAAAGGTCTCCACAGTACAGTGAGGTTCATTTAGCAATTCCAGAGCTCTTATTCCTATTTGTCATTTGTATCCTGTGGCTACATCTACAGTAAAGCACTTGAACAAACCATCCAACCTGTGGTGTATGCAAGGATATAATGGTAGTAACAGATCCTTAGTATTAAGATGCTTAACATAAACACATTTAGTTCTCAAAGAAATTTTTTAATGCCATTGATCCTGGATTTTTTTTTTCTAAAGCTACTTTCTGTTCCTTTGACAGATGTGCTATGCTGTATTTCATTACTTTCTCTCCTTACCTCGTTCTTCTTTTGTTTTAGATAAGTGATGAGGCTTTCGGAAAAGATTAAGCACTGGCAGGCAAAGCAATGGCCCAAACACTGTTTTAATTGGAACTTCAAATCCTGTGGAAAAAATAAGAAATTAAACCATTAATAATTCAACTTTACTAGCGGAGTGAGTTCATGTATTCTGTTGTAGGCAGCTTTTAACAAATTTCTTCATATTTGATTTCAACATGTATAAATTTATTAGTCAGATCACATTAGAAATAAAATAATTACCACAAGATTACAGTGAGATATGCATAGCTGCTTAGAAGTGCTACTGTGACTACTTCTGATCTAGAGACATAGTCCACTGATTACTAGTACTACACCAATTTACTTAAGCTTTGAATTCAAAAGCCTTTGTTCTGTAAAAATCTTGCCCTTATTGTATAACATTCCTAGTACTATTTTCTTATGCTGCTGTAACATACTCTTTGCCCCATGAATGCTTGACAGAGTACAACCATTATATGGCAATATGACTCAAATGCAACCAAGACATAATACTAAACAATTCAAGCTTCAAGACAAAAGGTAGTGAAAGATGTTTCATTTCTCTTGAAAATGGTCAAGACTCTAAACATAAATAACTCCATAAAAGAAAATCATAAAAGCAATATTTTTTGAGAGTCAGAGGTTATATATTGTAGTACTGGGCAAGCAGCAACCAAATAATCAACAAAATGAAACAACTCATCGTATGAATAACTTGGTTATTTCTGCAAACAAGACATTCTTGCATTAATAATTTTTCTTTAGGGATACACTACAAAAAAAATCGCACATGCATCACAGAATACCTTTAAATATTTTCTGAGAATTTCACCTTCTGTTTTAAAAGACCTTGGGCCACATTCTTACAGATAGTAAATGGCACTGATCCAATGATTTCAGTGGACCAGCAGTAATTGGCACATGTAGCTAATCTAGCCAAAAGAGCTGACATTTTCTAGGTTCTCAAAGGCACATCAGGAGAGGAGGCTGTTTCATTTTCTTTCTTTGGCTGTTATGTACAGTACGTGTATGTAAACCTAACTTGGGATTAAAAGCAACTTTATGTACTATGACCTTAGACACACTAGGCCACTGGAATAAAAAAGACATTTTTTAATAGGCAACTGGTTATCATTATGTGTGTTTAATTGCGCACATATTGCTGCTACTCAGTGCAGTAAATATATCTAAAGCCTATACAGAAAGTGGTGTTTGGTGCTGCTGTATGATCATATACTTCCAAGAGCTCCTTTCATAATGATAGTTTGGATGAATAGTGCATCTATTTGTTATTATTTGTTAATTGAGGACTGCAGACAGCCAGAGGGGTTTTAAAGTCTAAATTGATGCTTTCAATATATATATATTCCACCCATTCCATATATATATGTATATTTTATTAAACTTCCTTTTCTAGAGAATGAATTTGCTGAAACATTTCTATAAACATTCCACTGAGAGCATTTCTTCAGACAAAGAAGGAATATCTGGTCAAAATGAAGGTAAGAGAAATGGAAAGTCACCGTTCAAATTTCTAGTCAGACCAGTTTTTGAGAAACCTTATAAATAACATTCTTCTTTCTCAATTCTACCCAGGACCCAAATCCACATAAGTGCATACTAAAGCAAATTTTAGTCCACAGTTCGCATTACCTAGTCTATAGCAGTCCAGCATTTCACAGAATTGGCTGGCCAAAGACAACACAATGCAGATGTGAGAGCCTACTCAGAGATCTGCTTGGGATTGAAAGTAGCTGCAGTTTCATTGCATGGCATAGAGATTAGTTTCCATGCTAAGAGAACCTGCAAGGACAAGACTAGATATCTCTGTGTTATCTGCCCCATTATGTCCTCCCAGAAATCAGAAGCAGACAAGAATGCAGATGCACCAAAGAGGCTGTGCAGAAGCCAATGTAGACCAAGCACAGCTGACAAAACATGGTTAAGAAAATCTGAGCAGAGTCATTCATATTAGTCTCCGCATTATGCTCTACAGTATTTCTGGTCATTCCTAGGTTATCAAGATATTTTCAACTGCTGAGGCAGGTCAACCTTTCCTCACCCTGCTAAATAACAAAGGAGAGAGAGATGTTATTGCTTTATTAGTGTGCAAAGTCAGATGATATGTGTACTAGATGAAAACTGTCATGACCACTGGGAATGAATTTTAAACTGAACAGAAACTAAAGAGAACAGGAACCAAAGAAGAGGCAACCTAGACCATCACATTTTCAGTAAAAGTCCCAATACTCTTCACAAAATGACATACTTGTAGATTTCTAATGTTCCATCCGTAGTAAGCAATTGATGTTCCACACCAACACATTAGCCTTAAACATTTTTAGAGGTTTATAAGACTGCTTATTCTCCTTAAACTCAGAAACAAGCTTGAGGGGGAAAGGGGGATATTTCTTCCTGAAAACAAGTTTTAGTCCAAATATCACTTCTTCACTTACTTCTACATTAATAAATAATTTTAAATACAAGTATTGGGATCTAATGTGTACATTTCAAGAATGTCTTACAAACTGCAAGCTCTCTAAGCAGCTTTGCTCCTCTTAGCAAAAAGAAACATTAAAGTCAGTCATTCAATACCTAACCATTCAGAGGCATTATTAACATTTCTCAGGAGGCAATTTTAGAGCCTGGTTTTCTAAATGAGGTCCACGTACTAAGTCTCTGCCTAATTTTTAAAATGTATTTATTTGCCTGTGGAGCTATAAAAATAATAAATACTAAAACAACAACCATCACAATAGCTATCATTATTGTTTTGTAGCCAAGCCTGCCAGAAACTAAAAAGGACAATATCTTTGCTAAAGCAGTAAAGGAAGGACAGAGCAGCAGTTAGACTCCCTCTGGAAACGTGTGAGCCCCCGGGGCATTCAGGTTGTGCTGTATGAGAACAAAGAATGCTCTGGGTGTGATCTACAAGAACAACAATGGGACAACAACAAAATAACAAAACTTTTGAATAGTTTAACAGCAAATAGATTAATTGATTCTTCAGGCATAGAAAATTCAATAAAATGGCAAAGTAAAAAAAAAAACTCCCATTAGCCTTCAAATTAATTCATAGAATTATCATAAAGATAACTTCAAGAGAGAGAAATGAACTCCATCCGACTAACAAACTCAATATTTATTTAGAGAATGACTACATTTTGCTTGATTTACTACCAGCATGTCCAACAGCCTTAGCAGTTGCACGTGCCAGTGTGCTCTTATTTTACAACTAAATTTTTCAGTATCAAAAGAGGGCCACACTTTACTAAATTGTTACATAATATAATACTAAATTTCTTCTAAGTCTACATTTCCACAGTGAATGTATGCTTTGATTGTAACAAGAAACATAGGCATTTCCTCCACAGCATGTGTTTGCATAAGAATATACAAAAAAGAAGAGAGAGAACCTGACACATCCTCGGGGTATGATTAAAAGCCCATAGAAGAAAACATTTCAAAAAAGACAGCTCTGACTTTAACCACTGCTGGGGACAAGAGATCTCTCACCTAAGACAAGTCAGTCATTTGTAAGTGCATCTAAAATCACACCGAAGACAAATTTTAAAAACCTGATGATTTAGATACAAACTCCAAGTTAGAGAGATGCTCTGGGTGACAATAATGACAAAAAGTTTAACTGTAGTTTCCTTTTCATGATAATGGTGATCCAAACCTACCCACTTCCTGCTGATAAAACTAAGTGATGAGGAAAAGTGCTATTTGGGAGAAAGAATAAAGGAGAGAATTTAGAACTTTTTTTTTTTTTTTTTTTTTTTTTTTTAGAGGAGAAAAATTCTCTTGGCTGGTTTCTGTCTGATGCCACATTTGGGCCATCTTAATGCAGTTGTGTAGTAAATGTCCAAGTTTATTCAAAGTTATTGAGATTTGTAACATATATTGTTTTTAAGTAATGCTGTCCTTTAAGTGGTTGTATTTTATTAAAGATATTGTTTCCTAAGCTACAGAGCTTGTTCCACTTTTGTGAAGGCTGGGAAAAAACCTTGAAGATCATCCAGTCTAACCATCAACCCATTCCCACACACCCACTAACCATGTCCAGCAATACCACACTGAATCTTTTCCTGAACACCTCTGGGGATGGTGACTCTACCACCACTCTCGGCACTCAATTCCAATGCATAATTATTTCTGAAAAGAATTTTTTCCTAATATCTAATCTGAACCTCCCCGGGCCCAATTTGAGGCCATCAGCTCTTGTCCTACCAGAAGTCATCCATGAGAAGAGGCCAAACCCCAGTTCACCACAGCCTCCTTTCAGGTTATTGTGGAGAGCAACAAGGTCTCTGAGCCTCCTCTTCTCCAGACTAAACAATCCCAGCTCCCTCAGCTGCTCCCCATCGGGCTTGAGCTCCAGACCCCTCACAGCTCCATTGCCCTTCTCTGGACACACTCCAGGAACTTGATGTCTTTCTTGTAGTGAGGGGCCCAAAACTGAACACAGTACTCAACCTGCAGCCTCACCAGTGCTGAGAACAGGCGGACGATCACTTTACTGCTCCTGCTGACTGAACTTTTTATGATAAAAGAAATGCCATTGGCCTTTTTGGCTACCTGGGCCCACTTCTGTCTTGTGTTCAGCGGGCTGTCAACTAACACCCTCCGTTGCTTTAGCAGAGTTCAAGATTTTCCCTGGCTGTGCATCTTGAAGACTCACTGGGTAGAATTGCACCAGCTTTCAGATGCACATCATCAGTGGGAACTATAAAGCCAAATAATCCAAACTCTTGAAAAAAAATCTGCCCCTTAGAACTCATCCTTGCTCTCACTGAAGTTGCTGAGAGCAGGATGGAGATTCTTTCCCTTTGAGGGGGGCGGTGTCACACTCAGATTTTTTAAGAACTTCCTGCAATTGCATCTGGTATTATCAGTACTGAGATGTTATGAATGGATGATTCCTGCTGCTCAGAAATAGAAATCATAAGGTTAAATTAGAATCAAAGGTCCCAGGTGCTTTACTTTAACTTTGAATTGTGTTTATGGGCTGGTTTGGCCCAGTTCTGTGACTAGCAGGGTGGAGGGATCTGCAGATCCACACCTCCAGAAAGGGGATAAGGGAAAAAGGGTAGAGAGATGGGCCCCAAAACCAAATAGTGACAACGATCTGAGGAGAAACAAACCAGTTTACTAAATATGGTATCAGAATGTGTGTGTCTCTGTACATGCATGTGTTTTGTTTTGTAATGTTGAATTCATGGAATCATAGAATGGCCTGGGTTAAAAAGGACCTTAAAGACATCTAGTTTCAATCCCCCTACAGCCACATCCAGCCTTGCCTTAAATGACTTCAGGGGTGGGGTATCCACACACAGAAGAAACCAGAAGATTCACTCGATGCTTCCTTTTGGAGGTTTATCTTTTGAAATTAGCTATACTATTGCTTTTATATTAATAGCAAGCCCATTATTAACAGACTACAGCAATTAGTAGATAGTCTCTCTCTTTATCAAGCATCGATAAAGAGAATACACAGTGTTCAAATTGCTTTCTCTGATGTGCAGGGTATCACAGTTTTGACAAGCCTAAAATATGCATGGTTTCCTGACAGCAATGAAAACTCCAAATACTGGCATTTTCTAGTTGAGCAAAGATGTTTACAGACAGCAGATTTAATGCCAATAAAGCAATCAAACCTCTGAAGGCATTTTTCTTATCCATGAACTCCTGCTTTGCTACACTGTTATTCTCAGGCCTGCTCTCCCTTTAAACACCTTCCTTAATTAGTGCTAAAGTCTTCTAGCTGCTATTTCAGCCCACTTGTGGACTTGGTTTAAGGCCTACATTGTCTTTCTTCTTTATGCCACCATATTAGGATTTTCTATTGGCTTCCCAGCCTAGATGGAAAACCAACCTCTGAAGCCCTTGGAACAGACTCTTAAATTCAGGACGCCTAATTCTGAACAAGTGTAACATTCAGTTTTTGAACAATAATCCCATTTCTATTAACAAATTAAAAGCTGAGTGAAAGCCTACTTTCTGTCCTAATGAGACACAAAAAGGGCTGCTCTATTTTTCCTCTATCTGTGCTCTCCTCTCTTCAAAGTGCTTATGTTCTTTTACCATGTAAATATTTTCAATTTCATTACTATCAATTAAAATCTGTTATCAACAATAACAATATAATTCAAATTTTACTTTGGTTATTTCTTAAAAGAATTTGTATTACCATCAAATAAATAGATATTATTCTTTACTTACCCCACTCTGTGTTATTAGCTGTTCTGGCAATCTAAACACATAGTTGTGCTGGTCCCTACCAAAAAGGTCTCAGCATTACCATGTAATTACTTAGTTAAGCTTCTAATTCATTTGTTGTTAGTTTTGTTCCTTTAAATAGTTCCTCATTAAGTTATTGCAGGGAGCTGTGTTTGCACAGCAAAACAGAAAAATACAAGCTCTTTCTTGCATTCTTTTAATACCCCTTTTTATCTATCCAATTAGCATATTAATTAATTAGATTATTAGCACTCATGATTCTGCAATTGACTATGGGTACTACATTCTACTGATTTAGTGTAATGCTGGCTGTACTTACATCGTAATAATATCTTCACTTAACTTTGCTCAGCTGTGCCAGATATTTCAAAACTAAAACTTCGAGTATTTTAATGTATCTTATTAAGGTTAAGTATCCAAGTGAGCTCTTTTTGTATTTTGTCAAAACTTTCCAATCCTAACAAACACACGAGGCTCATTAACTAGCTGAGAAATGAAATTCCATGGGTTAAAAGCTTAGTCCTTTTCCAATTTTGCCAGATTCTATTTTTTTATTTCTATCTGATCTCTTATCTTGCCTTTTTGACTGTACTGATTTTCCTGACAACTTCTATAATTCCAATAGAAGAAAGAAAAAATTCAAAGCAGTGGCTTTGAATGAAAATTGCAAACCAGAAGTATTTTCTGCTCCGATGCAGGCTGCTGCTGAATGGACATTCCGGGCATTGTCAGAACCTTACCAAGAGCACCTCCCACCAACGTAGTAGGTGACTTGTTCCTTCCCACTTCAGTTATTAACATTATATCTGCCATGGCTGGAATTACACCAAGAAACCTACCCAAACTCAAACTTTTACCTTTCTAAAAGACATCGTCTTCATAGAATGAAAGCAAAGTTGTGCTTCTCACAAAAAGCAAAAGCCATGCAACTCCTGACTCCACCATGGCTGAAAATGGTGAAAGTATGTCAGTTGCTATTCTGTGCTTCTTGAGGTTACATGCCCATCGACATCCATATATTGATACTCAGCATCTGAAGGGAACAGAGGGGCAAGCACAAAAACTACATTCCTTCTCCTGGCATTAAGGCTTCGATGAATTTTTTTTCCATCCAGGTTGCTTGAGAGCAACTCCAAGACTGCCTGATTGGTAAACAAACAAACAAATAAACAAATGAAGTCCTCAAACAGCAGCTGCACAACATTTCTGGTCTGTTAATCATGCCAAGCTGGCCTCATCCCACAGTGATTTTTGGAAATTAATCTGTAATAAGTGGCCACATAGTTGCTGCATCATGGTAGCCTTGCTGATCTGAAGATAGTACAGCTGATAGAATGCATGAAGTAAGAGTCTGCAATCCTGGTCAGCCTCTTCAGGAGTTGTACAAACAGAAGGGATGAATCTCATCCCAGACTGTGCCTCCCCAGCTGGGCTCAGCTGACAAGGGACACTCCAGCTGGGGCTATTTTTGAATATAAACCAGCTCTGTAATAAACTTATAATTGAAAAAAATTCTCATTCACAGTGAAATAAAAAAAAAAATTTTGCTTTGCATTAGTGCATCACAGATTGGTCTAAAATAATTCTGACAGCCAATAAATATCTGATGACAAATTCAAAATAAGTGCTGCAATTTGCTGAGTAAAATTCATCTACTGGAGCAATAAGGTTACATTTTCTGTAGCTGAGCATTTTACAATACAAAGAATTCATCTAAATGTAGCATTCTGGCAATGCCCTCATAAAACTGTGGTTGCTGGGACCTATCTTTTCACATGAAATCAAAGGAGCACAAACATTTATAGCACGGCCTGAGAGCCTGAACACAAAATGCCAATCTGAATAGTTATAAACTGACTTCAACAAGGATGTAACAAGACTGAGGACTGCATGGCTGACTGCACTGTAGGGACAGAGCTCCTGTACTGCAATTGCTTGTGATAGTTTCCAAAACATAAAAAGACCTGTTCCTGTATGGTGTGATAAACGTCAGCCTTGTCTGCACTGCTCCCTCTCTTTCCCATCCTATAACTCCTCAGTTCTCCGGACTCAGGCAATAATCCAAAGCAATTTAAAAAATGAAAAGATAAATTACAGGCTGCCTGTTTATCATATTTCTATCTTTGCAAATGCCTATTGATATTAACAGGTGTTTATGAAGTCAAATACACAACAAGACAGTATTTCAAGCTGGCTGTGGCCTTGCGGGAATGTACATAATGTATATTATATTTTTTTGAGAAACCTGGCAGATCTGGGCATTTTGTATTCAGCTTCATATAGACATTGATGTATTGGGTGATTTACAGTGTGTGTGCATTGCATTTGTTTGAAATATCTGACAAGTAGATATTTTTGAATTAGTGATCTAAAGATTTTTTTGATGATATAATTATGAGCTTGAGGCTGAATTTTTAGAACTGAATTTGGTGGTAGATTTGCAATTCAAAGGAGTTACTTAAATTAACAAAAATGCCCTAAAAGAACAGCTGTCTACCTGACTGATCCAAGAAAATGAACACTGAAAATAAACAGCTGCCCTGTAGAAGACTATGTGATAAAAACTAATCACCCTTTGCATAATGTATTTATTTTCCCCCGTGCTTATTACAGACTCGGTGAACCTTCAAAGCTATAAATATTTAAAGGTAACAGACATCCCAGGCATGTGGGTACAAGTGACAGCAGCCTGACTACAGCAAATCCAGATCTCTTAAAGAAATTACTGGTTCTGATAGTTATATAACACTCCAAAGCATTTTGGTTATACCAATTAATCCTCATTAAAAGGACCTTTCTTCTTAAATCTGAATGTTCTCCAAACAAGAAAACACGCAAAGCCTGCAGCTCTCCAGTATCATCACAACAACTCAATAGACACTGCAGATATCAGAGGAATACATATTTAAAGTCACTAGGATAAATATCCCCGGGTAATGTACTTCATCATAGATCCACCAGAATCAGATCACAAAGGGTGACCAAAAAAATGATGCCATCCACTAGTTAAGACGTCTTAGCTGTATATTTTTTTCAACTTTCAAGAAGCTAGATGCATGCACTGACACAAGCAAAGATGATTTGCAGTATTTTTTTGGGGTGCAAGCCAGAGGATTAGCTTTAAGTGAAGGTCATTTCATAGCTGTGAGGACTCAGCATTTGCGACCCAGATAAAGACAGTCCATGGAGTTCCAGTCGGAAGAAACTGCTGCATTACAAATGAAAGCATTTGGACATAGATCAAATTCCCTCTCACTTTTTCCATGCAATGAAGGAAGGTGGGACGTCCTATCCTTCAGACCTTTCTTTCCTCTCCAACAATTTTCAGTGGCTTCCACCATTAAAATACTCCCCATAGTATTTGATGCTCCCTCCCCCATTCCCTTGCATCTGGTGTTACTGGGACAATCCAAAATCAATGCCAACAAGTTCTCCTATGGCAAACAGCATAAGAGAGAATAATATTAAAGTGAAGCCAAACCAACCATCTGTCACCCTTGCTTTATTATGGGCACAAAACAGCTTGGTCTGATTAACCAGGAAACCTGTGCTGTCCCAAAAACCTATTTTGGAAAGGATGAACTGGGGTGCTGCCACTTGCACTGAAGCAACCAGAAAAGCTGTGAGAGCTATGGATGTGGTCTCTGCACTGAAGCACCATGGATGCACACTTCACAGCTTCATTCATCCCAATAGCTCCTGCTATAAGCAGCACTTTCTCCTAAAAGCCTCCTGTTTTTAGATAGACCTCCCACATCCTGCCAAACCTGCTGCCATGCTGCACAATCTCCATAACAAGTGGTTTTTGTTCTTAGCATTAGAACAATCTCTTCTCTCTCCAGGAGTTCCGTTTCAGCAGGAAAGATGAGGGAATCAGGCTGACACCCAGACATACCTTCTTAAGCGCCATACACAGCCACCCCACAGTCAGCTGAACAACTGTTTCATTTGTCAGACTTTGCATTTTACTTCTATTCATGCATAGGCTTTATCAGAACAAATAGCTGCAGGATTCATTAGGTAGAAACACTATGAGAAGCAAATAAATAATATTTACTGTATTCGACCTACTAAAAACTTTATGCTAATTTATACAGGCAAAGATCTGCCTATTATCCAGTCAGTTCCCTGCCTCCTTCAAATCCATTAAAAAATCAATCCATTAAAAAATCAGATGCAGTTGTCACTTGCCCAGGTGCACAGCAGGAGGAAGATGCAAGGAGCAGCCTTCCTGTCACACTGCCATGAGAGGTGTACATTAAGACTAACTCCTATAAAAACAGAGGAATCTAAGTAGAGATGTTTCAGTCAGGCAGCAGAGGTGCCAGCCTGGACAGGAGAGCACAAAATTGACTTACAACAGCTTTGCCCTGAGGGCTTTAGCAGAGGTCTGTCTTTCTGCGGCTCATATTCTTCCCGCTTTGCCCCTTCAAAAGGGCTCACTATGTAGAAGCTCCAGTTCCCACCGCAGTCAACAGGAGGCTTTTCTCTGATTTTAATGAGGTTGTGGGTTGGCCCTCAATAAGGCCAACATTTTTTATTTCTCTCTCTTTTTTTTTTTAATTCCAGAATTGCCCTGCACAGGCTGCCTGGAAGGACATAAAGAAGATTATCAACAATATTCTGAACTAGCTTAACCTAAGAAAAAGTATTTGTTCTAAAAGTTCTCCATGCACTCACATGTACTATACACTATAAATATTCAGCACAAGCCCCACCACCCCCCTCCCAGTAGCCATTCTTTGCAACACTATTTTTACTAAAAGCCATTTTCATGTGACATATAGAAAAGATAAGACTTCTTATACTAAATAGGATTCACTGGAAATACTTTCTAATGAAATTTTTATTCTGTGTAAGCTATTCTGCCTGCATTCCTTTTGGCTCATCCTACATTTGCTGCTACAGTACATTTGACTGCAGCGTGAGTTTAGAGAAAAACCAGTGTGATCATCCATAAGCCTGTATATAGGAATATGCTATTACAGTCAGAAGATGACCCAGGCATTTCTCAACGGTGAAATATTTACCTTGCATATCCTCACTATGCTATCAAAATTGTTACATGTCCTTTAAAATTAGTAACAAAAATAAATCTTACAGGATAGTTAATAAACAAGCACAAGAGAAAGGAATTTTAAATAGCTCCTGTTAATTGTGTTTATCTCAGTGTGAAGCCATGTCAAAAAGCCTGCAGCAAATGTATTTTGTTAAAAGTACCACTTGCGCAGCAGGCGCTGAGCATTAGAAAGCAAGCTTGTCATTAGTGGCCTACAACTGAAAGGCTACTAAGACTCAAGTAAATTATTAACATCCTAACTTAATGTGAGATCAAGAATTAAACTCCTTTTACACAGTACAAGATTTTAACACTACTTTTTTTCATGATGTCATTTTGATTGCAATGCCCCAACTTATATAATCCTTGAGAGAATGGCAGAAGGCAGCCCTATGCCAGCCCCCAGCTTGCACTCTTCTCTGCATGAAGTCTCCCCTTCCCTCCCATCAGCCTTCTGGGGATCTCATATTTAACACGTGTGTTCACGCAAATGGAATTAAGAATTCTGCTTGTTTTCTCAGATTACTTACATGGTCAATGGAGCATAAAAAAATGACTTTATTTTCTTTTTTTCAAATTTAAACCCCTAGTGGCATTTGGGAACCCTACTATTTCTACAGATGCTGTTTCAGGGTGCATCTAAGCCAGTTCTGCTGTTGTCTCTAAGTTCCTAACACAGTTCATGCTGAACTAAGGGCTGAATCAGTTGACTTAAAAAATGAAATGTACTCTTTCGGGATTATTTTTTCCATTGAATCAGCCACACTACCAGAACAGAAAAAAAACAAGAAGCAGGTGGCTTTTTTAGGCGGAAACATGCCAGTGAATTAGTTTCTTTTAGCATGAAGCCCAAACCTCAAATGTACTGATTTACAGAGAAAAGGTGATATCTGGAAGATACCTGTGACTACTAATAATTTCTTGAACAATCCCAGTGTAGGAAATGAGCTGCCTATTGTATTGTCCATTTAAAGTTTTGCTTGCTTTTGTAATTCATTCGCAGCTCTCCACCATGAACATGCAACACACAGACAATGGCAACATTTTTTCCTGTTGGTCTTTGAAATCTGACAGAAAAAAGAAAGATGAGAAATATGAGAGATCCCTTGGCAACAGAGCTATGATCAGAAATTGTGTTACTTTAAAACGTGAACAGACTCTCACCGCAGCAGGCTATAGACTCTCAACCATCAGCTGCATGGGTCAGTGCTCACATTCATCTACCAAGCTCAGAAAAGAACTTCTGGGGGTTAGAAGCTGATTTTGCTTTATGTTTTTGGTGGTTTTTTTTTTTGTTTTGTTTTGTTTTTTACTGACAGATGTTTATGTTCATTCTACAGATGACTTTTAGTCAAAGAAACCATCCTGGAGAAGACAACGAAAGCCCAAAACCGCAATTTCATCCAATTTTTATAGCTGAGAATGAGGTACAAAAGGTTATGTACTCCAATATCATCAAGGGTTGCAAAGCAAAAGCTGTATGAAAAATATTTTATTCAGAAGTATCCACAGCATTTGCTATTAGAGTCCTTTTTGTAAAGGTGTGCGGTTCTAATTTCAGAGAGGACCAAGAGATGAAAAAATATGAAGAAACTCATGTTTGTGCGAGAAACCTGGAGGAGGAAATGCCTTAGTGCCAAATGGGAATAGCTAACTTACTTTAAAACTACTTGGGAAACAGATAGAGAGACACTACCGACACTTGCCTTCACTGTTGTCAGAGAACCCGGACAGTTCATGAGCTACAGCAGCCCAACACGATTTTTTCTCAGTGGTCCCTGAGACCAAATGTGTTATCAGTGAGCAGCTCTGGAGCCCTGTAACCCTGAGTCAAGCTGCAGGTCACTCACTGCACATAAGTGTCCTGGAGAGCTCATCAATGAGCCATTTCCCAAACTTCAGGGTTTTACAGACTGGAACCATGCTTAGGATGTTTACATGTCAATAGAAGGCTCCCTAACATGCCAGGCATTCAAGATTTGATGCAATACAGCAGAATCCTAGATGCAAGCCAAAATCATAAACCTGAGGGTTTTTTGTTTTGTTTTGTTTTTTTAATTAAAACAAAACAAAACACCTTGAAAATAATCCTCCACAGAGTGTTCCAAGGCAGTCTAGCACCTAGGGTGTTCAGCTGAGGACAACAAATGTGCATCACAAGCCTGGTAAAAGTTCCCTAGCAGCACTCTCTCTGCTGTCCTCTAAATGGAGCTTAAGGTCTTTCATTTTGCTAATAAAAAAATCTTAATGTTCGTGTTCCTGCCTATTTCAAGGTTCACATTATCCATAAAAAATGGTATTACAGAACATATTCAAGGCAGAAAGTCCTTTCTGTTTAAGAGACTATTGTCAAGATATTACCTATCATATGACTCCAAATCATGATGTGCTCCTCCCTACTCCAGTAGGGAAAAATAAAAATAAAAAAAATTGCAAGTTTCAGGCAATATAAGAAAACATTGTCCTTAGAAAAACAGGGGAGAGGGGTCAGTTACAACCAGCTATAAGGATGGACTGGAGGTAAAAGAGCCAATTGAAACGGAAGGATTGAACTGCAAGAAAGACTGCAATTTGATGTTTTAGTCCAAAAATGGAATACATTTCTTATCCATCTACAGCCAGCAGATCACTTTGCTTCAGCTGCTTAGGTAGAACTTCCGTATTTTTAATAATTGAACAAGATTTTTTTTTTTCCAAATCAATTCATTACCCTTAGGAAGGTGGGGATATTTTTATGTCTGTAGTTATAAACAGTTATAGTTAATTAAAGAGAGAGAAGCAAAAGACTGCACAAAAATTATCTGACAGAACTGAGGAGTAAAGGAGACAGGCAAGTTTCCTTTGCTTGGTGCTTTTTCGGAGTTCAACTTGTAACACTAGTTACTATTCCACTGCTTCCCCCTTCTACTTTCAGTCTCTTAACTCTTCGTAGCTGATTAAACTCCCTAATTTCAGTTGTTCTATCTTCATTTTATTATTAAATAACAAACAAACAAAAACCAAAATGCCCAACGTATCAAAATAGGTTAATCACACCTGTCACTGCAAACCTCCCCCCCCCCCAAGTTTTATACATCATTGCTTTCAACTACATTAGAAACTCTTTAAGTACTTTAGTCTTTCAGCCCTCTTGAGAAGCTTTATCAATCATTGAATTTTATAGGGAGGATCCCAAATGTTGATGTAAGTGTGAAGGTTGACAGATTAAGGCAAGAATAAATAAACTAGTACACTATTGCAGCAAGGATGCAGCCAATGTTGTGTGAAATGAGGTGGTCTCTGTTCTGAATTGCCTTGGGAGTCTGGGAAATGTGCAGCCATTCTTCTGAACACAGTCAAGGCCCACTTAACATCAATATTTAGAAATACATAAATAAATCCCAATAAGACCAAGACTTCGCTGAAGAGACAGCTTAATCTCCCTTTTATTGTGAGTTTAGGGTCTGTGCTTTTATCTTTAACATGATTTGCAGAAGTACTTGGGTGAAAACACAACAATATTTTCATCAATGTTATCTCAAAAAAGGACACCATACTAGGATACTTCTGTTCACATGTGAGTTGTTTGAAGCTTAAATTTGACAAAAAGTGCAAATACCAAGCACCCAGTGTCTACAGCAAGTTCATCTGTGCACCCCTCTCATGGTAACCAAGGCCCCCCCACCTCCCAGAGGCACCGAAAGAGCTGCGGCTCTCTGGGAGCTGACACACAGGCAGCCTCTCATGGACAGCACATAAGCAAGTGATGAAATTTCACAGCGGAGATTCAGCAGTCAGAATTTATTCTCACATCATGGAGTCCAATTTGGTTTCTTATTGTGCTCAATCAACGGTGCACATTACAATGCTTTATGCCATCTTGCAGTGTCAGATGGACTCGCTGTGCTTGTGTGGGGATCAGTTGCAATAGGATAAAGTCTAAGTCTCCCCTTCATTAACTGTTGAGCACAAAGAAGATCACTACAGGTATTAGCGCTTTAAACATGGGCATTCTTTCGTTCTAATCAGCTTCCTCTTTCCCATTTTATTCATGATTAATATGGAGGTAGGGACTTTGTGTGTCACATCTGTCAAACAGTGAGGTTCTGACCTACTTTCCTGCTATAATGAGGACAATATTCCATCTACAGAGCACTGCAATAAAAATCTCCCTTTTACCACAGTCTTTTGGATGGAACAGTGACAGTCTTAAGTGGGAAAACAAACAAACAAACAAACAAACAAACCTATTTGGGAAGAGAAATGGATGGATATTTTAAAAAATCTCAACTTTGAGAAAATATCCCAAAGAGATGTTACGAGAGCAGGAGTAAATCATGATCCATCACAACTTTCCCAAACGTTCATTTGCCTAAAACAGGTAGAAAACCTAGAACTAGACAGATGCCTTGACACTTTCTTTTCTCGACAGATTCATAACCTTATGGTTCCCAAAACTTTAATGTTCAATAACATTTCATTAGTATACTCCAGCGTATTTATTACTATGCATTATTAATACAGATATGTGCCTAGGAGATGTACAGTTCGTAATTATTTTTCCTTTCAAAACATAATAGCTTCACAGTGGGCTTGTTGCAGCTACAATATTTCATCTCTGAATGCTCCTTCAAACATTCTAGGTCTGTGACAGAAATTTGTATTTGAACAGAAAAGCTGTCATGGAGGTGCTATAGGGCTATCCATCACATTTTTAATCCTGACCATACTTAGACGTTAGTGAATCTACCTGTCCAGGACACTAAACAAAGACTGAAATTATGCCTTCTGTTCTTACACATCAAAGCTGAAAAGTTAGACTGAATTCAATAGGCCCGTATTACACTCTATTAATTTCCTATTAGTTCTCAACTACGCAAAATCCAGCCACGGTGTCACTGTGGTTTAGACATGCAACCTTGATTTCAGCATCAAAAAATGGAGCCTGTCACTTTTCATGATTTTACAGGAGATTCTACAAATGTAAATCCTTTTTCATCCTGTCATCCTTTTATGTCTTTAATGAGTTTGCTCACTAACAGTGCAGAATCTTAATTTCACATTCAGAAATACTAACAGTTACTATAACTCCCAGCATCTGAAGTAGCTGCTTAATTAAAGTGCAATTTCTACTTATTTTTAAAAATAGCAATGACATTTAGAATTTCGAGATTTTCCTTCCCTCTCCATTTACATTCTACCTTCCTGAGGAAAAAAAAGAAAAAAGAAAAAAAAAAGAAAAAAAAAAGAAAGAAAGAAAAAAAGATGCCATTAAAAACTGAACCAAAGATCCTAAAACAGTCTTTAATCAGAAGCAGATTATGTAGTATAATATGACTCCTTAGCAGTTAAAATCTAACATTTGTAAAAACAAATGGCACGCATTTGACAGGCAAATTACACATGGATTACCAATTGTTAAAATTTCATCACAGAAAATAGTTTAACTGTTGTGGATATGAGCCAAGATCAGCCTGACAAGTACGCTACATGAAAGATTAGCATATTCTCTTCCAGAGGTTTATGCTTAATTTAGATGCATTGACATTTCGTCACCATTGCTGACCTTTATGTCTAATCAAAGTCCCTTTGAATCCAAATCCCCAACCTTTTATCTCTCCTGACAGCTTTTAATTTGAAGCCTTGTAATAAAGTCTATTAAAATTCAAAATGTATCTGTATTTAAAGCTCGGCTCACTTTGCTGGATTTTTAGATATGAAACTTCAAATGGGCTGATTACAGAGACAGCAAACTTTTCATTCTAAGATTTGGACTGAGCTGAAAGAGCTGTTTGGAAGGAGAATCAATCTACAGAATTGGTGAAGGCCTCCTCTCCCCACAAGCCCCCTCCTGTTCAAGTATGTTGTTTCTGCAACTGGCTTTTTTTTTTGTTCTTTCACAGTAGCATGCACAAATCCGAACATTACATATCTGTTCTCACACACAATCCTAGTATTTCATCAGGTAGGTGATATCATCAGAGAAGATGCAGAAAGGAAAAGGAGATTAAAAAAATACCTGAAATAAGCCAACATTACAAATTACTTTAAGGAAACGACTCATTAGAAGTCTACAATGAAATCGGAAGACAGGTTATATTTTATACCTTTGCAGCTGCCTTGGTTATAGAATTATGTAAACAAATGAAACACAATCAAAAATCCATAAACTAACAAACAACCCACCAACCAGCGGCCTGATACTGAATGCTGCCTCCATGCAAAGTTCTGGAAAGTTCAGTGTTTATCCATAAGGTCTCAGAGATCCCTGCATGAAGACCACAGAAAAGGATTTAATGTTCCTGCAGCTCAGAAAAGAAGAAAAAAAACCACCTAGCTTTTGGAATATCTTTTTCATTTAAACTCTGGAATTTGTTGCAGTACTGTAGTTCTAAACACAATATTCTTTAACTGTCACTGAGCACAAACAGGTTTAAATCACACTGCTTTTTTCCATTTTTAATCTAAAATTTAAAGTTTAACACTTTACAGCTGCTTTTATTCTGCTATAAAAAGTCATAACTTCTCACATCTAATTAACTCATTCTCTAATCCCAGCCCAGCAAATTATGCATCACCCTCATTTGGTGCAAGTGAGACACTGGGAAATATGAGGAATGTGTAAGTATGGAATCTAGGACCCTAGCTTGAAGGCTAGGTTCTCACTGGAGAACCCAGAAAGGGTATTTACAAAGTTAGCACAGCTAAATACACATATAATAGAAAGGACTGAGCTCATCTCAGCACTGAAAGCAGTAGGAGTTTACAGGTTCAACTGTAGCTGAGTCACACTTCCATATTATCCTGTTATTCACTTCTCATATTCCTCTTTAATGTCTCTCTCTAACACTCTCTTTCTCAGAGGCCGGTAACTACAATAAGCTGAACATCTTCAATTGCTTCAGCTGCCTTTCACATGATTTCAGAAGATTTCCAAACTGCCTCCAGACAGATGTTCCTCGTGCCCCAATGCCATTTTCTGGCATCGAGCTGAGCTCATGTTGCAAACGCACTCAATGTCACCCCAAGTTCAGAAACGGCTGAGCTGTTTCTCCTAAAAAGAGCCATTTATCGCACAGATATACATATATATATATTAAGCAGAAATTGGTTTATATAATTTACTTACTTACATGTTGAATTAAATTTGTTTTTATATCATTAAAGACCTGTGCCCACTCTAAACGCGTCCTTAACAAAAAATATTTGCTTTCCACTGTCGTGAAGGGAACAATTTCTCTGATCCTGAAATAAGCCATAGAGACTTGTTAAATTTCGTATTTTAAACTCATTTTTTCCTTATAATCCCCTCTTTCTTTTTTCTTTTCTTTTTTTTTTTTTTATCAGAAGTTACAGTTATCAGAAGTTAATAGCTGATAGATAGGAGACTTCTGTTTAAGTCCTTGACTGAGTTAAATATTTTCTTCTTAAACAGACAGATTTAAACAATTTCACCTACAAATAAATAATCAGATAAATAAAAGCTAAACTTCAAATTTCAGAGAATTAGAAATTATCAAATTATCAGAAATTATTATCATAATCAAAGAGATAATATTACATTAATAACGAGCAAGTCAGTTACAGACTTAGATTTGAGAGATTTTAGATCACTGGAGAATCAGAATCTACCAGTACTTTATATATCTGCAGAGGAATAGAATTCCTCAGATCTAAAAAACAAAACAAAACAAAACAAAAAACCCAGCAAGCAAACAAACAAAAAACAACCAAAAAATCACTCCCTCCTGCATCTATGGAGTAAGGCTTTGCAACAGCTTAAGGAGGTGTTCAAACCACCACCAGTATAAGCAAAAGTTGCAGTTGCCAAACACTATTTGGGTTTCACAAATTACTAGTCAGTCTATTTGACCTGAATTTCTCAGCTTATTTACTCTTATTTTATGCAGAGTTCTCACCACGTGTGGTAGTCAGAACTAAGAAAAATGGGACAAACTGGACATCATCATCATTTTTGGGAATAACTCATTCTCTGACACATTCTATTGATGTTTTCTCACTCCTCTCCCACCCTGTTTGTGTGTTAGCATCACTGTGCCCTACTGCTGATACTCACTGTGATTTTAAATCAGTTTGACTCATGCTTGTTTAATCGGACCTGTGTCCAAAACATTGCTGTCTAACTGACCACTTCCCTGAGGAAGCTGTCCCTGTTCAGGGGAAGGGTGCATCCCCAGCATGCCCTGCATCAGACAGGAGATGGGCTTAAGCATTTGGGTAGCTTTTTGATTCTGCTTTTTACCTTTGCACATTATTTTTAATATATTCATCACTTGATTCAAGAGACAGTTTACTTCTCATAGTTTGAAGGCATGTAATTGCTCATTACATCTAATTACATGGATTCAAGTTTCAAGCCTCATCCCCATGAAGAAAAGGAAATTTGGACAGTATTGTTCAGCAGCTTCCTACACTGTGACACAGCGTGATGCTTCAGGAAACAATGAATTTGAAAAGCAACCTTAAGAATACAAAGTTCTTGGGAATATCAGCTCCAGTTATCATAGACAAATTATGTTAAAATTTCTCCTTTTCACTGTTCTCTGAAAGTAAAATATGGCTGGCTTGCATACGCTGCTCAGCCCTTGCTTTGAGAACAATCTGAAAAGTTTGTTTCATTTTTAACGTTCTTTATGCTGTTGTGAGCATTTGTAAGTTTAGGGATAAGGTAATTTTCATAGCAGACCCAGAGTGAAGAACCAGCTATACGATTCCCATTTTATAGATGAAGTACAATAAGCACCAGGTAAACAAAAAGTCTGTTCATCTTAGACACCTGATTCAAGATTCATTTAGATAACTAGTTTCTATTCTAGCACTTTGTATTTCCAAAGCACAGCTCCACTGACTTCAGTACAAGGAGTCAGTGCTCAGTATTTCTGTGAATCAGACTCTGAAATAATTAGATATCACCTAAATGAAAAACAGCCAGCCAGCAACTATTTGAAAATCTTCTAGCCCGATGTGACACAAAGACTTTGTGCAATAGGCTGGGACACAATCAGATCTCCAGCACAACATTCAGCTGCCTTACATTAGACTATTTCTCCCACTGAGCTCTACATCATTCCCCTGATGTTCTCCAACTTCTGTAACCAAGATGGGGATGCTGCACAAAAGATAAATCCACCTGACACCATTTGCTTCCGAGTATCCTGAGCACATCGATTCATAGAATCATATAATCCTTAGTTGGAAGGGACTAACTTGGGATTGGACTTCCAATCCCAAGTTGGAGGCTTTGATGGGTGGGCTTCAGCTGCTACCTGTGATTCCCATTGGAGTACACCCAGTGCCCTGCCTCTGAAGGAGAAAAGGAGAAATCTCATATTGTATTATTGTCATTGATGTGCTTTACTTCTCTAACAGATGCCAGACATAAGTTAATAAATGTACATTAAACAAATCTTCTAATTCTGGAAGTACCTCCACAAATTTCTACCACACTTCAGAATAAAATTCAGAGATCTGCAATATGCCACCACTCCACACAAAAATGACATCAATATAATTATCCATGCTTTAGGGAGATATTATAATTTTAGATAATTAAGTCAAAATGTCAATGAATACAAAGGAAATTGAACTTTTTTTTTTTTTTTTTCCAGAAAAACTTCCAGTATCTCAGGGGATGATTTCAAAAAGTCACATATGATATCCAGAGGAACATTCAGCATTGTTAGGGACAGAACATTTAATATTCAGAGCAGAGAGACAATTTTCCAAAAAGCTGGTTTATGTAAAAGACTAATCAAAATATTCATTTCCTGTTTGTAACTTAACTTGAGCCCACATCAATTAAACTATAAAGCAATAAAAGATGTTTAATGGTTAAGCAGCAATAAAATGCTTAATGAGCCAAGTGATACTTTCTAATGCCACCGATTTGTGTTATTGGAGAAAAAACAAACAAACACAAAAAAATCCAAACCTCACCAACTTGGATTCAGTTCTCAGTTAAAATGGATCAGCTCCATGAGGAGAAAAGAGCTGATAGGTTTTCTCATACAGCATTACAAGTATTCGGGAAGACAGAGGTTCTACACAGAAGTGTTTACTCATCTTTCTCGGTGGGGACTATAGAGTTAGCTGTATGTATAGTATGCTGAAGTAATATGTGCCAGGGCAAATAGACTACATTACAAGATTAATTTTTGAATCTCTCACACATCTGTAGAGCTGAGATATCAGACTAGGTCTAGTAATTCTAAACCAGAAAAAAAAACAAATGTGAATTGCCTGAGGTCTAGTGCCATATCTCTCTACCAGAGGTGGAGCTACATATGGAGAGCACCTATATACTGGGAAAGGTTTTCCAGTAACAGTGCACTTGAAATAATGGGTCCTCCTTGCAAACACTCAAGTTATCATCAAAGGAGTTTCAGAATAAGTAGTATAATTTTCTTCGTCTCAGTTTAGCTCTCCATACTAACAGGTTTCAAAAGCACCTAAAAACAGTCTGTCTGCACGTTAATTAACAGCAAAAAAAAGTATATGAAAATAAAAAAAGCCCATGCAGGAGGTACAATGTACTATATCTGGGAGGCTGTTCAAATAATCGAGAGAAAATCTGATGAGATTTTACATATAAGAGACATCTTTTGTCAGTATTAAGAGTCTTTTTGAAAGAAAAGAGCTTTTCATGACTTACTTGAGGCTTTACCTCAAGAGTCTGCACCATCTAATTTCTGAAAAAAGTCCTAGAATGACCATTGGGAGCAAGGTCTACAAAAAAAGAGAGCTAATAATTGTCTAATTTATCTGTAGAAGGTGAAAAAAAATAATGGTTCTATGTATTCAAACACCTCATTTGATAATACCTAGTCTACACGTTTTTAAGAGGGGGAAGGCTCTCCTGAGTAACAGAAGAACCTGGAGTACTGACTTTAAACAACAACAACAAAAAAAGGTAAGCTTCCAGAATAATTAAATCCCACTGGAAACTGAAATCAACTTCCTGGTTTGGACTTCTTAAGCAAAACCTTTGTGTTTTGAAAAGCAGCTTTTGCGTTCACCAAATGAAGGGGAAAAAAAACAAAACACAAGAAAAACCAAACAATGATTTACTAAAAGATTCCCTCTTGCTCCTGTTCATGGCAACTCTGTGCCACGGGGCAGGGGCTGATTAGTTCTGCATGAGCTCATTCCAGTTGTGATGGCTGAAGAGCATGCTGCAGACACCCGTGGGAAGGTACTGGATCAGGTTGGTCTGAGCTAGATTGTGTTACTAGATTGCGTTTCATTACAGTGGACAGTTATGCCAGAGGATATCTTCATGCAGAATGCGTGTTGATGATTTTCCCAAGCTGAAAATGAGGAAGAGGTCAAATTGTTCTCCTTTAACATTTGCGCTGCATTTGTCACCGTTCAATTTTGGCTCACACAAATATGAGACTATTCTTCACCACAACCTCCAGGAGCAAGAAAAGCTCTCTGTTCCTTCTGCATGGTGCTGGAAATGTGAAGGGAAGTTTTCTCAGAGGATGCAGGTCATAACTATCTGTCCCCTACCATCTGGTCCTTGAAACCTAGTAAAGCAGGTTGAGGATATTGCATTCCAGCCATCCCCGTTGACAGAGAGTCCCTCAAGATCTGCAACAAATTGGTGAAGTTTAGAACAACCTCCAAACTTCTAAACATCACTGCAGCTACAGCTGTCTTATACTGCCTGGCCCATACAGGAAACTATAACCATCTCCTTCATCCGCCTCCCCTCTCTCTATAGCTAATCTGTATGGTTTTGCATTCAGAAACCATTCACACCTGAAAGTCGACTATTTTTTCCATGTAATCCTCTTAATCAGCCACAGAGCATTTATATATTTAATTCTAGACCACAGTTGATGGCGGTTAATACTTTAATTAGCTATTTACACATGGTAAAAATTACAGAAGTAATTAAGGATATTCAGATTAATTAAAAGCATTAGGTAGTATTAAATGTGAGAGAACAGATTTTAATTAAGTCTTACAAGTATTTTCTTTTACATCTCTTCTGTTGAGAAATAAACTGTAACATAACTGTATCTGAATCAAATAGCTTTGCAACATCATCACCCATAAAGTTTAAAAACAGAATAGCCAGAAGCACTGCATTAACTTACTCTCCATTGTTTATTAAAAACCCTGCCCAGACAGACAAACTTTCTTTTCCTTCCATGTATTCTACCACTACTGATATGGAATGCTCTCTTGGTTTCACTGTAGCTTATTTGCACTCTTCTAAATCATTTGAGATTAATATCTTTTAGCTTGTCTGAAAAGTGCTATTCAGAGAAAGATCCCTCCTTAATCTACTTTAAACTCAGAAAAACCAAGAGCACTGCAGATACCTGTGGATTCTAGTGTTGCTGTTCAGACAGCTTATAGGCAAACCATGCAATCAGGAATGTGCTTGTGTGTGGGTGTGGGTGTGTGTGGGTGTGGGTGGGTGTGGGTGGGTGGGTGAGTGGGTCCCATGCTCCAATTTGTGCCCGAGGTGGTGTCATGATGCACTGTTCAGCATGTGCCCTGTGCCAGCAGCGCCTGGGCAACCTACAGCATGGTGCTTTTGTGCACAGTGCATGGAAGGGCCAGCAGTCTTGGCAGTTCAGTGCTGAACCCTCACCTGGGGGCTGAGAAATAACGTGAGGATTTTTTTTTACCAGAGTGAAATACCATTTTTGTGATTACCTGCACATACAGACTGCATCCTGAAGCACAAAAGCTACTAAGCAATGGTGGGCTGAAATACCTGGTCAGTCAAGAGGAAAAAGCAAGGTACTAAGACAAATTCCTGAAGAAAAGCAAAAGACTTGTAGATCCTAGGATGTCTGGCATTGTGTCCGGTGAACACCAGCTCCACCTACATGATTGCCCTGCAGATTAAATCAGCAGAAATAATGTCTATATTTTCAACAAGCATGTAGATCAAGGACTTTTGGATGTTGCGGTACACAGAGAAATAAACGGCACAGTTATTTACATTCAAACTACCAATAAGACGTGTGCTTACTAAACCAGATAGCTCTTTTCAAAATATCACCTTGAAAACCTGAAGAAGTGTATACTCTGCGTTAATGGTACATATATGCAAGCCAGAGTAAGATATTTAAGTTCTGCCTCTTTTACTCACAAATGAATCACCCACATGAACACCTGTGCTGTTTGTTCCATTCCCATATGCTCCAGAATACTATTTTGTCCTAATTTTGTGTGTATACAAAATTAGAATTGTAAGATGCATCAAGTTTAATCTTTAAATTGGTTTTACTTACAACCTCTAAAGTTCCGAGATTATTTCTAGTAACATTTGCATCAAATGTTTGCTTAAATTATTCATCACATATCAGTTATATCATTGCGTGCTTCAAAGTAAAACTCGAAGTAACTTTTCAACTTTTCTTTCCTGAGAACAAAGATATACTTTCCTTGCTTTTGAGCAGAAATTCATACAAAGATGAAAGAAATGCCAAGAATTGTTAATAAACAAATTTGTGGAGTAAATTATAAATAGAAATAAGTTTTCCAGTTCTGGTGGGAATATTTTCTAGCTCTAAAAAAGGCCTCCAAACTCCAATTAAGTGTATCCAATTAGGATAATCTTTGATTTATCTAGGTCAGGACTCAAAATTTTTGCCACTTAAGTAACATCAGAATGATGTACTCCCTTTTGCATGGGACCAGTGACTGTAGCAAGCTGTACTGCCACCAGCCAGACCATATGGACCTGCTGCACCCTGCAAGGAAGGGGCTGGTGCCAGACAGTGCCCTGAGACCATGTTTGGAGCTGTGACAGTCTCCCCACCACCTGCAGGACTCAGGCTTGTGGTGCCAATAAAGGAGACCAGCAAGCACAGGGGGTACACATGCCCCTGCTGCCTTCCTCCCTCCAACAAAGAGACACATTCTTCCTCTTTTTACATATAGCACTAAAACCAATGAACTATATATAAACATGTAACAAGAACATTTGCATGAATTTCTGCTTATTTAACAGACAAGAAATTGGGCTGAGCTTATTGGAATTTGTCACCCTAAACTCGTGGTCTCATTTTCACATTCTGGCAGTGAGAAATATGTCACAAATGTATGACTGTGGAAGAGTGGGACATTACAAAGATTCTGATTGAAAGCCTTGAATCAAAAGTCTCAGTTGAGATCTTTTTTCTTTTCTTTCAGTAAATATGCCAAATTTTTGTGTGCAAGCAATGACATTTATGACTAAAATGCAACTTTACAGTAAATAAACAATTAACATTACAAAGTTTGATGGTGACTTATCTCTCAACAAACTTTAAAACAATACCAGAAAAGTACAGATTTATTTTTGCTTCCTCAAGAGGTTTCCTAAAGTGCATGATTAAACATATTTTTGTTATCACAACATGTTTCTGATTTCACACCAAATCACGTGAAATGTGAAGTTTCATATGGCTCAGCATCACAACCAAGTGGAAGCGTGTTAAAGGCTGCCAATATTTGACTGAAACACTGCACTGTGACAATAGCAGTTGATCCTGATATGCAAGTGAAACAGGTCACAGTGACTCACTGAAGTAGGTGATTTATTTCATGGGGAAACATGTGGTTTTAAAAAAAAAAAAAAGTTTGGACTGAGCAGCCTTCCTTGAAGAAGGATTTAATTGAAGGGTAGAAAGAAAAAAAAAAGCAGCGTTAAGCTGTATTTCCCTTATCATCTGCTTCCACATTAGAAAGCTAAGCAGCTGCAGTTTAAAATGAAAATTCTGATAAAAGAACAGATTGCTCTCAAGATGCTTTGTTTCCCTTCTTTTTCCTCTGCTGAGTCCCCCAAAGAGGCTCACCAACACAGAGGCGCAGAAGCGAGGGTAGCACCAAGGGGCCTGCTGTGCGTACTCTACTGGCTGTACTGGGCCCCACAGGCCATGGCACTCTGCCTACAGATCTGGCAGAAGAGCACCGTGCCAAGTGCCAACCAGCACCTCCCAGTCAGCCAAAGGCTTCAGCAGTTCCATTTCTTGTTCGCCTTTCTGAAGTTTAGCAAGGGGAGAGAAGAATCACCTCAGGGGGAATATTATTTTGTAGCAATATTTCCATTAGCTCAAACGTGAATGATGTCGCCGTCATCTATTACATTGACAAGAGTGGGTGAAAGCTTAGAAATGAAATTCACATTTTAAAATCTACAAATATTTACTTTCTCTGTGGCAATAGAAACAGGGAAGAGATGTAGCAAAAACATATGTTAAGTTGTTAAAACTGTTCAGGCTTAAAGAGATATCTATGTGCCAAGATTTGATATCTTAAAGAATAACTATTATTCTATGCTAAAGACCTAGAAGAAATGGTCTGAAAAGAGAGACATCTGCTAGGAATGATCTGAATAGAAATAAATGACTAATGATATAAAGCTAAGGAGACAGATGGCCCACACTTCAGAAGCTAAGCTCGAGAGGTGGAATGAGCTCGAGCTGTTCTTCAGGGCAAGGCTGGGAGAATGGCATGCTAGGAAGCTGTTCACATTTGCTTGAAAGGTTTTAGTAACTTTCTCTTTGTAAAACTTCTACTTATTTTTAGAGTACTGTCTGTCATCCTAACATTTACTTGCTCCCAATATAATCAGAAGATGCCAAAGAAGAATGAAAAGGTTACTATATACCCAAAGAAAAAAGGTGATGCTGGAAACAAATTTACTTCTTAAAATACACATCAGAGTGAAAACATCTGATGTAGATAAGCCAGCAAAATAGAAATCTGTAGGTGAAGAAAAGTAAAGTCTCTAAAACGTAATGGGAGAACCTTAAAAAAGCAGCATATTAGTGTTTCTTCCTTAAGATGCTGCTCAAAAATTTCTTAAAGATCAGTAAATTGAAATTTACTTGAATAAGCACACTCTTGAGAGTTAGAGTAAGTTAGAGAACTTACTCCTGAAGTGACACAACTGCAGAGATGAAAACTGCCAACCTAGTGAAATTCCATTAAGTCAGTCACATTCTTTAGATAAGATCACACTACAAACATCACCAATCAAAATTAAATGATTTGACCTTGATCTAGCTAGAAAAATGAATAAATAAAAGAATTATGAAATCTACACAAAGAAGGGAAAGGCTTATTTCTCCTTCATATCGCAAATAGTCATTATCATTGTGTTCTTTGAGATCCGGAACTGACATTTGAAAAGCCAGGAATGTTTGTTAATGCAACTCATGGGAAGGGAAGCACTATCTTTTCTAATAAAAGAGATTTTATCACAGCCTGTAAATAAGGCAGAGTTGAGGTTCAGTTTTCACCAACAGAAAGTTAAAATCTATCTATGCGAGCATCCTCAATACAAAACAAACAAATAAATAAATAAATAATCCTGTTTTAGTTGTTGCAGTAATTATCATTATTTGCAAACAGCAACATATGGGAACCACTGCCCAGAAATAAACATTCAATTTAAGATCTTTTGTTCCTGAACTCTGGCTTGTGTGAAAAAGATAAGTGCCCTCATGAGGGAAAAAAAGAAAAAAAAAAAAAAAAAAGAAAGAGGGGGGAGAAAAAAAGAAATAAGGAAAGAAAATCCTGCAAACCCTCAAACCCTCAGTCTTCATAATTTCAGAAAGAAAAATAAACACCATCTGACAGCAACCTCTTATGACAAAGAGATGCATTAAGCAGAATATTTTTCTGACAACATGCAGTGCTGACTGTTAGCACTGCTCCGTGATACATGGGTAGACTGGAGACCTCACATTCACTCACACTGAAAAAGCGTTAGTGATGTATATTGAGTGACTAGTTCTCCTCTGCAATGTATTACTACCTGTCTTCCTTCCATTCCACTAAAAAGGCTTTATTATACAGCTGAAGAACCATTTCTTTTGTTGTCAAGACAAATACTGACCAAATCAGCAAACAAAAGCCTGGAGTTTTTTGGAGGTATCAGCTTGAAACCAGCTGTACTTATCAAGGAGGGTACAAACATATGTATTAGAATGCACGGTCTTCTCATTTATTCACAAACCAACTCACTAGGCATTTGCCACAATCTGCACTAAGAACATCAGTATTTAACTCCTTTTTGGGATGATTCCTGGAGAAAAAGTAGAATACCAAGCAGCAACAACAAATGGCCTTTGAAATGCAAGTGTATGCATTTATATAGTAGTAGCTGTCAAGACAAGAAAGCTGATCTCACATCAAAAGCATTCCCAGACAAACTAGATGGAGTTGTGGGAAAAACAAAACAAAACAAGAACAAGCAAACAAATAATCAACAAAACCCCACGACTCCTACCCCTCATGGCTTCCTTTCTCCTGTTACAAATAATTAAAGAAATGGAACACAGCAACAAAGGAGTTAATGGCCATTTAACTCAATAGGGAAGAAAAGTGTCTATCCCTCTCATGATTCACACTGCTGGCTTTACAAATTTGGCTCTGCTTCTGATGACATACGAGGCAGCTGTAAATAGCAGTCCCAGTTATCTGGACAGGCCCATATCAGCTCTATTTAATAAAGTAGGAGCTGTGGTTACCTTCTGCCTCTGATTTGTGCGCTTTCTTTCTCCCCAGAGAACTCTGAGGTGCAATGCTTTCTTTACCTGGAAGCACTCCAGAGCAGTTGCCTACCATTTGTTCAGCCTCTGGTTTTGAACTTGCCCCAAGGTGGCTGGGTCGTAGGACTAGAAGTACTTCCAAGCTCCAATAACTCCACTCTAATTAATTAGGGATTTTAAGGAACAAAAGGGATGCTTTACTTTTAACGTGTTTATTGAAACAGCTGCCCTCTCAGACAGTTGTCTTGTAGGAAACCCTGGGCTAGGATCCTGTACCCTTTCAGCTGCCAGAACCGACATTTCAGCTTCTCTTTTACTCCGCAAAATTAGTCTCATTAAGTTCTGTTCATGTGCCACCGAATTTTTACTGCATTTTCAGTGATAAAACTTTTGACAGCATTAAGGAACACTGAAGTAAAGATTCAAATAAGAACAATCATTGAAGCTGCTTGAACTCCTACATGCAGCTGATGAATAAATGTGGCGAAACAGCAAGAAACAAGTAGAGCACCTGTTTGTGAATCATAAATGAGGAAAGCTTGGAGAGTTGCAGCTCCCCAAGTCATAGTGCCGCTGCTGTGCACTTTCATTCCCTAGGTAAACAAATATGACCTCATTGATTTACTGTCATGAAGGCATTATCTTTAATCACGTGATAAAAATACAAACAGAGGAGAAAAAAAAACTACTTTTTCCAGAAGGAAAAAAAAAAAATCACCGCAAAGTTTCAGAAAGAGCTTAAGTTCAGAAGTCCTCTAGAAAGCCTTACATGCTGTTTTGTGCCCCCCCCCCCCCCCCAGCAAACAAAACAGGACCCGAGGAAATGGCCTCAAGTTGTACCAGAGGAGGTTTAGATTAGACATAAGGAAAAACTTTTTCTCTCAGAGAGTGGTCAGGCACTGGAATGGCCTGCCCAGGGAGGTGGTGGAGTCGCCGTCCCTGGCAGTGTTCAAGAGGCGTCTGGATAAGGAGCTAAGAGATATGGTTTAGTGGTTTTTCAGTAGCTATGGTATTGGGAGGACGGTTGGACTAGATGATCTTGTAGGTCCTTTCCAACCTTGTGATTCTATGATTGTCCTAACTTAATTGGTTATGCTTTTAGTCTATATAGTGTAGACTAAAGCTGGAAACAGAATCAAAACCTGCCAAGCTGTTGCTTCCTTGCTAGCAGAAGACCAGATACAAATGCTCTCTCAGGCCTTGCAGCCCAATGCCCAACTTGCTATGGCACTGCTCCTCCTCACTCTGACATCCTGTCTTAAAGACTCTCTAAATAATCCCCTCTCCTGGTCTGGACAAAGGCCTCTTTCAGTCCCAGGTAGGACACATTTCAGATGCTGACAGGCTGTTTCCTGCACCTGGAAGGGTTGCTCCCTGCTGCCTCTTGCTTTCATCTCTTTCACAAGAGCTTTCCATACACAAGCAACAGAGCACTGATATGATTCCACTCTTGACAATATTCACAGTACAAGGATAATATCTCCATACAGATATCTTCTCAAAATTCATGTCTAAAATTTCACATTGAAACAGCTTCTCCTAGTCCCACAAGGAACAGGCTGGCCATGGTTATAGGGCTGGAAAACCCCTTGCAGTTTCTCACACAGCCTGAAGAAGACTACCAGTTTCTAAGGACTGTACATTTCCAGAAATATTGCTGCTTTTTATTAGATAAACCAGTGCCATTTGCATGTAAGAATATAGTAAAAGAGTTTGGGCTGCACAGCTGGTATTACTGCACTTGTAGGTCCCTTTGATGCATTTGAGGAACTCACACTAGACCCACTCTCCCATAACAGCCTTCCTGGCCCAAAGATACCATCTGCAAACTGCCTTTTGTGGTTAGGTGTCAATACAGGAGCATTCCACCTGCAAATCAAACACAATGTTTAACTAAAAGCAGCAAAAAATGCTTGACTAGTAACTAATGAAATGCACACAGCATTAATAACTGCAGATGGTCAATGGCTTATCACTGTTCTTACCACATAATATAATCCAGTGACTGAAAAACACACCTCAGAAATGATCATTCTTAAACATAAAGCTATAGGGCGTTAACAGGGAGGCTGTCATTTCTAAGCTATCTGTTTAGTCCCTTGAGTTTCAAGCATTTGAAAAAAGCATTTGAAAAAAATTAACAATGCAGAATTCAGCTGCAAAACTGCATACGCTGTAAGCAGGCTATAGCACTGCACCATCTTCCTGGAGGCTAATCACTTTATAATGAGTTTAGTGAAAAGTACCTATGCAATAAGTTGTAGCTGACAGCAGCCCAAGGGAACCTCTAAGTGCTAAAAATTAGCTGCTGAGGGATGTTGAATCTCATCTTTTTGAAGATAGAAAACAGATTTCTCTCTAAAATACAGGCAGTTTAAAAGTAGACATAAATCAAACAGATGGTAAAAAATTTGTTTTGCTATGGGCTTTATCCTGTTTTTATTCTTTCATCCTTATGAGGTAACAGATACTTTAAAAAGAGAGTAAGATTAGTCATCCTGCTAGAGATCCAATTATACCCATTTGTGACACCATGTATTCTAGATTCAAAACAGACTTTTTTTTTCCTGTGGTGAACTACACAGCAAAACAGAAGCCTCTCTTCTATGTGAACAGAAATCCAGAGAACCAACTCATCCTAAACCCAATCCAGACAGAGTGGAATCACATCTTCCCCCATGCCACCCAGGAGGAAGACCCCTCTATGATGTCGTCGTGTACCAGCCATTATCATTATCTATCTAGCATATTACACAAATCTCACTTATCTACGATTCAGAAAACAAACACCTTTATGTTATGGTACATAAAACTAGGGAGAAGTTCAGCTCTTTGAAATTCAGGACTTTGAGCCATTCTTTTCTAAGGAGAAAACAATTCTGAGCTATGGAACTGGTAATATATGCAGATACAGAATCTCTGAACTACATTAAATATCAATTTTGCAACTGAGATCACTGCAGGGACGGGCAGTGCAACTACCTTTGCCGATATCTTTTCTGGGTGATATGGTAACTGTTCACAGCTGTTAGGGATGTGTTGTAATCCGTACCCTAATCTATAGATTTTACAGTATGAGTTCTGGAAATTTAACAAGTACAAATTAAGGATATTGAATAAAGTAGTCTTCAGACTTCTCCAACATTAAAATGGACAAACCTATAGGAAACAAATTCCTTGCCTATTAGAGCATTTAGGAGAAATACTGTATGCAGTTCCATCCCAGCTTTCATAGAATAATAAATGCATGTATCGACTGAGAGATCTGCATTTTCTAATCTATTATCAATAAGAATGGCACTTATTTACCACATCTGCTTAGGAAATAAGAGTTTTCATATATAAATCTAACCCAAAGCATGCAGTATATTTAACTTAAAAGACTCAGTGAGCTACTTGAATGTTAATTGACACATACAGACTACATAAATCTATAAAACAATATGAATGTATCTCAGTAACCAGTCCCAGCTCTTTACAAACTAGTATAAAAGTTCTGTACTTTGACATGCTGTAATCATACTTGATTTACAGCTATATAGTTAACTGTAATACTAACCAGTGTATCTACCTGCATTCATGATACACGCCTGTTTATTATACTTCAATCTAAGCTGAACTCTTAATGAAATGTTTACAAAATATAAACCCATAAGTATTAGAACAATTTCGTCTTTTATAGTGTTTTATAGTGTTCAAATGGTAAATAAAAATACTTCCATTTTGCACTACGTTTATTATTACCTTCTAAAACTGTTGAGAGTAGAAGCAACTCAACCTGAATTTTAATACTTATATGAATGAGTGACTTGGAATTAATTCAAGATTATTTTCATCTCATAAACCCTGCTGAGATATGAAAAATATGATTTTAGAATTTACTCCATTAATTTTTCTCTTTTTCTTTATTTATGGTTTTCAGTGAGATCTGAAGATGTATTTTCAGAGGCACATGAAACCTTTAAAAAAGCCTGACAACCGCTTAGTTTTCCAGACCCAGAGCATTCAAGATAAGCTTCAAATATGAAATGCTGGCTGCTTATCTCAATTGGAATCCACATCCAAACCATTTCAAGTGAGTCATTATATCTTGCAGTCTTTAGATTGCTCTAGCAATCGGCAATACAGACTTCATTTGGAAATGGGATGAAATTCATAATTCAATTACAAGGATGACTGCCTAATCCATTGAATAAAATGGACATAAAAGGTAAAATAAACAAAATTTCCAGCTAACTTTATTGACATTACTTAAAAGAGGTAAATTCAGTCAGTTCACTCACAAATAGTTGCTGAAAATTTAGATACTCATTGCCTAAGTCCAGATTTAATTGCAGCATAAATTCAGTTTAAGCAGAATGCACTGAGTTACAACTACGCTGTAGTAACTGAAAACATCACCCATTAGGGCTTCAAAGTTAATTCTAACATGCAGAGAAATCATACTTAAATAATGAGTCGTATTCAACTTAAAAGCATATAAACATGCTAGGTAGAATTCTGCCACCAAATAACAGTACCAAAAACTTCCTTTTTTTAATTTTTTTTTTTAGTTTAGTTTTGTTTTTTTTTTTAACAACTCAAAGGAATAATTAGGGCTGAAAATATTGATATCTAGAAATGATACAACATTTAAAAACGAGCAAGATACACTAATTCTAATTAAATGAGCATAAATTAAATCTGACAAGTAGAAAGATAATTGTTATTAACGTTTGAACAAAGGGCAAAAAGTGGGTAAATAAACAATAGCGAAACTAATTTAGTAATGAAGGAAGAACTAAATTTATAGGAAAACTGCTGTGATCTCATTACAGACAAGTAAAGCAGTTTAATCTCTATTTAATACTTTTAAATTCCATTCACGCTTGATGAGTGTTTTACAAACTTGCTGAACTTCAGTCTGAGGAAGGCAAATATATACACCCACAGTGCACTTAAGTTGACTTTTCAAGTTCACAAGCTGTTGATGTCTAATGGCACGCCTCAGATTGTGTCTGATGCCCCCATATTAAAGAAGATGTTTGTTTCTAATCTACAGATACGGGATCCACTTCTGTGTCTAACTTCTGCTTCGGATCTGCCACACGGAAGTGCAGAGACTATCAGGCCGAGTGCTGTGTCTGATGGCATTCTGAAACAGCGTTCCGAAGCGGAGTGAAATCCACCTTCATGCATCAACTTAGAAAAGAAGAATTTATCCTAAATCTTTGTATCAACCCCCTCTCAATTCATTAGCGTTGATGTGCATTTGTCAAAATTGCTGTTGTGCAGCAAATGCATGTTTTAAATCATCAATGGGAAGGAGAAACATTCTCACTAGCCAAATGAAACTTTGTGCTCTGTGGAGCAGGTTCCCCTCCTGCAGCTCCTCTGGGCACTCTTTTCTGTCCCCTTCTCTCTTTCCCAAATTATTTTTTTTGATCCTGGGCAACTTCGAGACACAGCACCATAGAGCAATAAACCCTCTTCCTAGGCTGCATTTGCACCAGTCACGAAAACTCAGGTTTGCTCCAATCCATTTGTTTCATTCTTCTCACAGCTCTACCAGAAAATTACTTAAACTAAACAGAGGCTAGTAAGAGTGTGTATATGGTCCTTGACCTTAGAGGTATAAATCTCTTCTTTCTGACATGGAGGAAAAAAACAATCCTTACCTTATAACTTTGGTGGAAACTCCTTGGACATCAGTTCTTGTTCTTAAATTAACAACATCCCTAAAGTTGATGAGAGAAGGAACCAGTTGGACAAACTGACTTTTGCTTATTAAAAGCATTACTATCAACCCATACCAGTTAATCTGATATAAAATGAAGAAGATTAAAGAAATACATCAGTTTTTATTTTGTTTTCTTACTGTTAATGCAACCATCAATACTATAATTAATTTTACAGTCTGGATATAGGATAGACTGAAATGGGTGTAAACAAAAGCAACTGCTTTGTCACAGTCTTGAAAGTAAACCAAATCCATACATGTTCAGAATGACTTGGGGAAAGTACTTCTTTCATCAGATACACAGGAATTTCCTGAAAATGCTCACACTTTCTAAAGGGAAAATATTTCCATAAACTTTGCTAAGATGGAAAGGAAATCTGGAATGAGAAAAGGAAAAACAACAAACAACAATGTACTATAAAACCACAACCAATGTAACTTTCTGCTGTCAGGAAATGTCTTCCAAAAAAATCCAAGACATTTTCTGTACAAGCTCAAGAATTTGGAGAAATAGCCAAACATTTGAATATATGATGTTTTAACTAAATCAAAAGCATGCATTTAGAGGGATGGGCAACATTAACCTATCTGGAGAATAAGAATACTACATTAGAACTCCAGCAATCATCACAGATTTTCTCATGAATTACAGTTTCAGGGAGCACACACGTTGTTTGCTTTTTTTGTTGTTGTTAGCTTTTTTTTTTTTTTTTTTTTTTTTTTGCAATATAGGGATGCAGCCTCTTTCAAAAACGTTACGAAGATCTACTTATACTATCATCATAGTAAATGACGTTTTCCTTTACTGCAGTTGTTTTGACTTCTTTGTTGTATTGAATGTGGACTCTTCAATAAATTTTTACTGTAGTCACTGAAAATGCCCTTTGAACTATCACAAAGGTGCCAAAGTGTGGGGGCTAAGGAGCAGTAATAAAAAAAAAAAAGCCACCATGATTAGTAGGCAAAAGCATTAGCATTTTCCATTGCTGTTTGCAAGCGGAAGAGTCTGAACAAATGATTACTTCATGTGCCACGGAATAGGTAGATTTATTAACTGGTAAATGCAATGCTCCATAAATGCATTCTCTCCAAAGAATGTTTCCTGGCATCTGTCACTAAATGAATATAATCTATAAATTTCTCCAAGGTTAAATAGAAGGGACAAAACCCACTGTTATAATTACAACTCTAAGATATTAAAATACACTATTCACTTCATGAATAAATACATATGGAGAATCACACCGTTGTATTTGCTGCTGGTATAGCTGCTCCCAGGAGTGAGATAATAACTAGGAAGAAACAGAGAGTTGCGCTCTCAGCAAAAATGGAAAAGTTTATGTACTGAAAATCTGTTACATAGTTGCATATCTTTTTATAGGAAAGCAATGAACAAACAGGTCAACATGTTTGGGCATCTAACCACCTCCCTCAGGACCCAACGAGCAAGGCACTGGTGGCAGAGCAACCATTTTTTTGTTGTTGTTCTTTTCTTTTTTCAGTGGCACATAAGCTCTGACACAGAGCTAAAATACTGCAAGCATTTGAATGTTAAAAGGTCAATAGAAGATCTGTTTTGCTACGGGGCCATTTCTGCACTGTACCAAGTTCCCTCTGAAAGAAGCTATGAAAACTGTGATTTCCTCATTTCAAAACACTGCTAGAAAAGATGAAGTGCTAATATATCCAGCTCTGTGATGCAATGCTTGAAAAGTCTGCAAAATAAGAAGGGTGCTCAAAAGGATACTGCCATAACAGAAGATCACTCTGTAAAAAGTCAGCTGCTATCATTCAATTTAGATTTCGTGGAGCTGATTTATTAGCTATCTGCATATAAATGTTAAATCCCTTATTGAGTTCCTAGCATCAAAATGCCCTCTGTTGGTGTGTGAATGAGCGATGGTCTGTAGAACTTCTCATTTAATATTTATAAGTTATAACAACCTTAACACAGAAATCTCCATCTTTCGAACAGTATAGTTTATGGGCACTGCTGGACGTGCAAGTACTGAATGTTTCCATCTTCAATAAGCACAAAAATGACAGTATGCATTTATTCTTAAAGACAATTTCTCAGAAGATAGACAACTGAATTAAAATTCCTTCATAGAAAAATGAACAGAGAAAAATTACATGAGTTCAAATACTGGCATTGTACTCCTGAAACTAAAATTGAATTTTTTTTCCAATATTTTACCAAAAGAACTTCAAACTCATGATGTAACATCCTGTAGAGATTACGTTCCCAATACCCGAACTCCTGAACTGCCGCAATTCACTCAAGTTAGCAGCCTTGCTGCACTAGAAAACTGTTTGGTAACTGAAAAAAAAAAAAAAAGCAGAATGCTTTTTTAATCCAAACAAGAACATCCTATGTTACAGAATAAAACTGTTTTTGTTTTTTTTTTGTTTGTTTGTTTGTTTTAATTTAATATCTAGAAATGCTTATCTCACACTGCTTTGTTGATTTATGAAAAAAATCTCTGCACTATTCTCCTTCCTAATGCCTACTTAGGCCACGCTAAAAGGGCTTACTTGTTCATCACTTTCAAGAAGTAATAACAAGCTAGCTTCAGTGCCTTCTCTTCACAGCTCTAAGCTCTGTATTAAAAAACAAGGTCTTCAAAATAAATTGAACAATTACCCTTTTGTCTGTCTGTGCCTCTGCTCAGCTACAAAATCATTCATTAACAAACTAAACCACTGAAAAACAAAATAGTAGCCTTCTTTTGTCTTCCAGCTCCAGCAGACAGAGATTTCATCTTCCTAAATGACAAGTACACTTCTCTGAGCCAGTCTTTCCTTACACCGCTTTTTGCACAAGTTCACTTCGCCTTTCTATTACCTTCTCTAGAGCTATGAGTAAGTAGAAGTCCTGCTTTGTGTAAGCATTGAATTGACAGCATAGGCTACATTTTGCAAATGTGGAATCATTTACAGTATTTAATGTTACTGAAGCCACTTCAGCTGAGAGTATGCATTCAAACTCTTGTGAACCACTCCTGAGAGCCCCACTCATTATTTAATTATTACCATCTATTCTGCATTCAAATACAGAATCAAAACACTCAAAATGGTTGTATCAACATAAATAAGACTCGATTCACACACTTTCCAAAATAAAGAAACAAATGAACAGGCCTGGAAATTGTTTAAGAGATGGAGAAAACTAGTAATGAACACTTCGATTCTTTATTTAAAAGAAGGTTAAAATCTGTGAATTGAGTCTGGATCAACCTCTTAGTTTGAAATATTTAATATAAGAAGGGGTGGATTTGTTTGGAACAAGAGAGAAATGGTCAAAGAATACCAATGTACAAGCAGATTCAAGCTGATGTGTCATTTATCTTGTTGCATCTGTCCTTACGAAAAGGGGGGCTGAGATGCAAATTTATAAAACATGCACGCAAAAAATATCAATTAGTCGTTAGAATTTGGGCCTGGAGTTATTACTTTATTCTATGAAGAGATAATACAAATGAAGCAGAATTAAGAACTCTGTTTCAGACTGATTTTAATGTAAAATTTCAAAGACACGTAGTATTAAAGCGGCATTGGTAAATATTATTATTGTTCCACTATTATTACAATTCTTTTGCAATATTTCAAAAGCAAAATTGAAGATTATCCTAGCTGCTTTGTTATCACTTATAATTGGTTTAGGATGATTTGATTATTCTTACAGCTATCTGCTTACATGCTGAACAATTATTCTATATTCTATGAAACTGCTTAGCTCCAAAGCAGAACAAAAAGGCAGCATAATGTGTGCATGCAGACATCCTCTACATGCCCACTCCCAATATCCTACTCACATCCCACTGATCTCCCAGGAGACCAAACACCCTATAGCTGTCCAGCTCACCTTTCACTGCTGCTACTCTTTTGTCACTGTTCAGTATCTGAGTGAGGGACAAAACACTATTAAGCATTAGCTGATAGAAACCATCTTTCAAGCTCGAAGTTCAAGCATTCCACAACACTGACATGGAGCAACAATACTAAAGTAATTAAACTTTGCTTCAGCACACTTCAAGCACAAGAGCAATACTGGATTATTTCAACTTCTAAAGACTAAAGAGTGAAGAAAATATGCTTTGAACTCACAAGAATGAGCAACATTGGCACTCACAGCTTTTATTTGCCGATTTTTAACTGCACTTTTTATTTTTTTTTATCAGTTTATCAACCATTTCTGCATCACCCATATTTATACTATAAACTTACAGGAAAAAAAAAAGAAATGCTTGAGAAATCACTGTCTGACAATTACAACCTCATTGACTTTATTCTGTGCCAAAGCCACTGAAGTTGACCACTGAAGTTAGAGATCTGTGGGAAAGCCTGTTTGCATCTCAGCTACTTTGTCTTGATTATACACAAAAACACTTTGCCAGACTCCACGCAACATAGAAATGCCACTGGAAGAACTAAGGCACCTTTAAATTTACTATGCTTTTGTTTAAAACAACATACATACCATAATTATACAAAATGATGTTCAGGTCAGGTATTACTAATCATGCTTTCTCTGAGTGACAAGTCCTCATACTCATGTTGGCTTCCAGCATTCCAAATGAGTTAACAGCTATAAGAAAGTGCACTAGAATCAGGTTTAATTGAAACCTATAGCAACAGTAGAAGTTAATATAGCAGAAACACATTAAAAACTAAACAAAAAAAAACTTCAAAGTTGCTGTTTTCACAAACATGCAGTCTACTGACCTTAAGCAGATTTTTATAAGGTTACCATTTCACCCTTAAAATTGATCAGCATTTATTTGTGAGAAAGGTCAGTAAAACGATTGCTTTAAGTTATACTACTAATGTAGCCCTCGCTTCTGTTTAAATACATATATAGATCAGGGACCTTTTTTTAAAATTCCATTATCTATTTAATTTATGAAAATAATTGCCCCGTTGTCTCTGACATGACCCAATAGATAACATCTTTCAGTTTATAGCAATTGTAGCAGGAAAAAACAGGAAAGACAGACATCCTCTGGGTTGGAACAAAGACACAGGAACTGAAATCTGAAGAAACAGCCAGGATTTTCAGGGCAACTTTGGACAGCTTCCATGTCAACACAGTTCAATTCTGTAATAAACTCTCTTCTCATCTCCATAAAATAAACCACAATCAAACCATGTTCCTGAAGCAAGTCCCTTCACTCTAAGTACTGCTGTTGTGCTAAAAACATCACCCCAAAGTACATAAATATATTATTTAGGTATAAGGTATAATTTCACAAACCCTGTTTGAAAATCCAGATCTACATAGATTTTTATTTTTTTTTTTTTTTCCTAGGAATGCAGGAGAAAGAATGCATCTTTCCATGACTAAGTTCTACAACCTTGAGACATGTCCTCTTGGAAATATTAGGACAAAGGTACATGGATCCTGCCTCTATATTTAAGTGTTTAGAACAGGTTTTGCAGCACTGGAAATTTCTTCACTCTGAATTTTTCAGCCTGACAGCATCTTCCTAAAATGCGGCATTTACGAGGAGATGTCACTCTCCTCCACAATAGCCTCTTTTAGACATTGTGACAGAAGTTATTACAAAGCTTGTATTAATACAATTCTTCCTAGATATATCAAGTGTGCTATGGTCTACATACGTAATATAAATAAGTTTTAGCAGAAATTCAGCAAACTGCAGCAATTGTCCTCAGCCTATCAGCTTTGCCTTCACAGTGTTGTCTTTCAAGGAGATTTTAAAGAGACGTTTGCCTCATCATATTGGTAAGTTCATGCTTTCAGAAGAAATCAGCTTAAAATTAGTTAAAAACATCACACTTGTGCTGACCCTCCATCCATTCATCTCCAATATCTATTATAGATCTATATTGGATTATATCTATTATAATCCAATTATCATATTACATATAGGTGTAAATGTATATGTATATGTAATATGATAACTACATATTACAATCCTATTAGCATTACATGGTTTCTTCTACAGCCTTTTCTTTTCACCTTTTTTATTACAGCAGCTTGTGTTGCAGCCTAGAGGCCTTTCCCTGCTCACACAGGCTTCTCATTGGGCACAGGCAGAAGAAGCCCAACACCGAGACATCCTGTCTTTTGTTCCATGTACATACCAAAGAGCTGCAGAGCAAACAGTTTGCCTAAAAAAGAAGTCTGCTTTCAGAACAGTTTTCTTCCATATTTACTTTTAATCCACAGGGGAAATTACACAAGTGCATTCAATAGCTTTGCTGCACTGTCATTTGTTTAACAGCAGTTAAACAAAAATCACAGAAAACATTTTTTGTTTCAAAATCACTTCTTTTATATCTAAAATAACCCAGTCATAAACAACATAAAGTAGAACATTATTGATTTGGATGAAAGGTGGCTGGATGGCTTAAGCCAGTTCCTCCCCTGTGAGGGGACTGGCACCAAAACCTGCTGCATGGAGGAAATAAAACTTGAAGCCAGCAATTGGAAGCACAGTAATGATACTCTTGTCAGGGCATATCTCTGAGCTTCTCTGGTCTAAGAGTTGCGTCAAGGAGATTTTGACCATTTTCTTCCTAGGATGAAAATTATCTCTTCTCTTTGAAGGACAATCAACAGATATGCAAAACACGCCACACACAGAAGCTGTTTTACTGGATTCTGGGAGATTAGCTGTGCCAATATTATCTATGCCAATACAAATAACTCAGACATTAAATATTTACAGGAAATGAGCTTGTAACTGCAATTAAACTGTTTTTTGATATTCATACAGTTTCTCCACATACCAGCCAGCATTGATACCTAGCACTTGTCTCCACGGGGACTAAAATCCTTTAATAACCTGGGTTTAATTTTTTGAAACCAAAGGATAAAAAAATTGGTGTTTAGTGTACCTCATGGTGACCGAATAGAATACAACTACTTTCTGATGAATAAGGCGGCTTGATGAAGAGCAGGGGTGCAGGTAGGTGCCTCAAAGGATGCTGCAGCCTGTAGTCATAATCTCCTGGGTGTTTCTCATGTGAATAAACGAGTTGTATCATCATTCTTTTATTTGAATAATCCCTCCTTGGAAAAAAAATTCTAATCTGTTTATTGCGCAAAGCACAGAAGAAAATGTGATAATAAGCTGAGACTATTACTTATCTATTGTAATTCACAAAAGAAGAAATTAGGCAATTATGTTAATGAGATAATATTCGCAGCCCAGACTTTAAAGAATTATTATGCAAATCACATCATGAATAAGGAAGGAAAGCAAAAGAAAAGTTTGTGCAGAATCAAACCACTATGCCAGAAAGCATACACCCCACCGAACTTCAGTTTGAATTAATGGAATTAAATCATGCATTTACATACTTTTCTAAACATGGAATACAGCATGCTGAAACCATTCCACCATAGGTGCTAGCCTGCAGACAGAGCATGCAGGCTGCACTGAAATTATTTTCAAAAAAACCTGACAGAAGCAACTAAACCATATTGCCATATGTTCAATCTACCTGAACCCTCCATTTTCTTCAGTTCAAACTTATGCCAAACTTTTGGTGCTTTACTGGGTAGCACAACATCCTTTTCCAGTCAGATTCTGAAAACCAGAATGCCATAAAATACTCTTTCAAAAATGAGTATGGGCAGCCATGTCCAACAAATAAAAAGCCACACGTGAGAATAGATGTTCATATGTTCAAATGACCCTGTGATAGAAGAGATGTTTTGTTAACCAATCTCAGAAAAAAAGAATGCATGATGAGAAACTGAGCCCAGGACTGAGAAATGAGCACAGCAGGATAATTTCAAGTTACTTTGCTGGCTCTCCTGGTGAGCTAGATCATGCCTCCTCATTTCTCTCCTCCTCTAACTGTCCTCCCTCCAGCGGCCAGGGAATCCCCTCATATAAGAGAGCTCAAGTGCTTTCGCAGAAAATCAGATCTCTGAAATCCTCAGATTTATGTAATATTCAAATACAAATATTTTAATAATCTTTTACTGTGGGATTCTAACACACCTTCTTTTACACGGCTTAAAAGTTCAGTGACCTGATAAGAAAACTCCAATAAGTTACACCACTCAGCTAACCTACTCTAAGATGTTTGAACTCTAAAAAGAGAATGCTTCAGATAATGGAAAACGATCCTTAAACTCTGGCTATGCAGCTGTGGAAAACTACATTTACTTGAAGGTTTTATTCCATAGTAAGACCAATGAAACCATGAACAAAACCACACCAGCCCCCTTTAAAACTATAAGGTCAACACATTCATTTCTCAGTTCGTTAAACCATGATCTCTGCAGCATTTTTTAAAAGCTATGTTGATGAGCTAAGGCTAATTCTAATGGCAACGGGAGAAGAGCCAAAGAAAGAGTTTGAAAGCAAGGAGCTGCATGACCTTGATCAGCAGCTTGCTCCGTCAGCAGCGGGCCAGAGCCATGGCAGAGCAAAGGCTAAGGAAAAAGCATCGTGTGCCCAAAAGGATGGAAAGATGAACAATACCAAAACAATGCTATTGATTATCTCATTACTTTAGCTCTTGTCCTCCTCATCCAGCAAAATGAAAGGTTACACCTGGGACAGCTCAGTCTTTCATGAAAGGGAAATCAAATAGGATTTACCACTTCTCTGATGTACAACTGACTTTCGTAATGAGGAGGAGGGGACTGTGATCCTGGGAAAGCTTTCCTCATTAAACTGTCAATTCTGTGTTTCTGAAAAATTGATTAAGCAAGGTATGTTGATGATCCTGTGAATTTTAACGACTTGAAGTCAATTACACCAGCATCCCAGCACAGAGTTTCGATATTGATGCTGGGACATTATCTTTTACATCTGAATGAAATAAAGTCTTGAAAACCAAGGGTCAGGAGGGAAAGTTGTGCAAGTGCAAAAGGCAGCTCCCTCTGCGTAGCTGTCATTAAACACACTGTTGTTTAAAGCATTTGACAGTAACTACAACAGATTACTTAGAAAACACAACAAAGCACCACTTCTCAGAGCCTAAAATTATCATGATGGAAACAGCATTTCTTCCTGCTTTAGCTGACAATCAGATTGCATAACAGGAAGGTGAAACGGAAGCCATCAGCACAGGAAGTCTGGAGAGTTTGCTATTTTTAGCTTTTTAAGTTGCAAATGAGGCAGGCTGCTACTGTCAGGAACAGGAGTCACACATGTCCCTTTAAATCCCTGCTGGAGGAGTGCAATATCCACATGCCCTCCTAAAACCTAACTGCAGGACATGTGGGAACAAAGCCAACAAATCAAGAAGAAAAATAAAAAAAATAAAGACGCCTTATAGTAGAAGAACTGTCAGAATTAGTCCAGGAATATAAATTGAAATGTCTTATCAGGGAGTACTTTTTGTCAGACACTTACAAGTTCTACGAAAAAGAAATGTTAGCACTCCATGCAAAGCTACAATCAGTAAAAGCAGTGTTCTGTTTGCCAATGTGATGTTTCCAGGACTGTCGGTAGAGAATGATCAATTTTATAGGTTTAATATCATCATTAGTTTAGAAATCATATTGCTATTACAATCACTGAGAAAAACAACTATTTTAGTGAAGCACTGCCCTTCATGAAACAATTGCATCAAGTTAACGTCAGGAGAGTTTTCTGAAGGTTGGTTTTAATTATTTTTTGGAAATTCAGTGCTTAGGAAAATATGCTCAGGGAGTGAGCAGATATATTTCCATATCATTTCAATAATTCATATAAACATGAAAGCTTAACGCTGTACTTAACTTTTTGAGGGGGAAGAGAATATGTTGGGTAATACATAGAGTTTTCAAAAACAGGGCAGAAATTCTCTGCATTAATTCATTAAGATTTAGTTATCTATAAAACACATTTTGTAAACCCAAAAGACAATCAGAGCTCATTGTCAAAACTTCAGCCTTGTATCCTACACAGGCTACTACCTCAGCATTACTTCTTACCATACGTGCCTATGCAGCCAATATTTTGCATACAAGAATGCACTATATGTCAAAAACAAACCAAGATTTCCTTGATATTTTCGATTTTGCTACATGTGCTTAACAAAGAATGGTTATATTACACTTTTAGTGCAAATGCATTCAGCATGTTCTACTTAACAGATAAAAACAAATGGGACCAAGAGTTAACACTTAATTCTCTAGGGGATTATTACTTCTGGGCCAGATTATCACAAAGGCTGAACGAAGTATCTCTCTATGAGCATGACTTGAATGAAATTATTTCATCACCTTGAGATTTAAGCTATTAACTCTGGTTTTGGAGAAAAATCAGAGAATATATTTTCTTTCTTTTAGCACTAAGTTTATTTTACACTTCAGCTACTTTTCAAATACTTTTAACATAACCCTTGTTCAAAAGTAACCATCGGTTCAGGGTCTGATTGATACCTATATGCTGACCCATGTGTCCCAAACCAAAAGCAATCTCACCATCACAAAAGATTAACAACAACAACCAAAACAACCCAGAAGAGTACTCAGTAAATTATTCTGTGTAGACTCGGCCTCTCTGTTCAAAAACTAAGCCTAGGGAGCACTGGCCTGCTTTGGTAGTTTCTTCAGACAGCATTTAACCTTAAGTACTGTGCAGTCACTGTAGGTCATCTGACATTGCACCAGTCTTCAAGTACTTTCTAAAGTAAGACACCCTAAGTGTTATTTTCACTATTCTCAAAGTTGTGCAAGAATTCCACATTATTAGTATTTCTCAGTATTTCTTAAGAAGCTGTTCTTAAGCAGGGGAAAAAAAGCATCAGGGTCAACTGCATTCGAAGATATGTACATATGTATGTTAAAAACAAAGCTGCTATTATTCTTCAATTAAAAATAAAGATGATCAATATAAGCAACATCTGTCTTGAAAGCACAACTATGATATGTCGGCTGCTCTGAAAGTACTGCCTCGTATTTAATGATCTTGGCCCACAATATCAGAGGATGGTGGTGGTACAGCAATGGAGGCTGAACCCTCCCACCAATATCCCATTCCATTTTGTGCCCATGAGACAGATAGCCACAGAGGGGCAGTCTGACAGAATGATGTCTCACATGGATATGCATATGAAGCAAAGGGGTGGAATTGAATTCCTCCAGAGGAGAAAATGTCATTCTCAATACCACTGACTTCACTGGTGATTGCTGAACATTGATGAAGACCAAACAGCAGAGAACCTCCACTGGTGCACATTGTTATGAGCCCAGCAAGCAGGTCTTGTCCATTCCTGGCAAAAACGTAGAACTAATGGTGGTAACTATGTTGAAAAAATATTCTGTAGCTGAGAATGTGCTCCAAACTGTGTTACTGTGCTCCTTGTACCTGTTGTAATTTCCATGGAAATAAATAGGAGGCATTACTTTCAGACCAACCCCCATACTTCAAACAAGTTTACAGACTTAAAAGAACAAGTCCTACAGCTATTTAGTGAATAGTATTTTATTGCCTCAAGTTAGCAGTAAACAGACAAATGGAATGAATCAATTGTATACATAAAAAGTATGCTTAGGTATACTTAAAGATACTACTTTATTATTATTATTATTATTATTACACTTCAGAACTCAAGTTGCTTTCATGCTCAAAATTTAATTAAAAAATTAGAAACTTTAACATGAAGCTCTTTTCTGAGTGGTTACTCTGCTCCTCTGTTATCAGCTACTTTAGATGTATCAGTAGCCAGGTCATTTTTATGTTTCTAATATACAATAACACAAAGTATAAACTAGTAAATAGTGTAAATTACTCATGGCTAACCCTAAGTCAAACTTAGGGCAGGTAAACTGATATTCCAAAGTTCCTACTTAATGTGCTAACATTTCGGCCTTTCTCCTAGTGGAGTACTAAGTTTTCATTATTTTATTTTAGGTTTGGTACTAATACATTAAATCCTCCATAACAAAGCCACACAAAACCCCATTCACCAAATCAATTAACTCATTCAATTTTTAATAGGTTAGGCCAGTGGTATATTGAAGTTTTAAAGCAGTTCTAGAGGCAAATTCTATGAAGACCTACATTTTTAAGCCCCTTATATTGGATTGTTTCACTGCTCACCTTAGGGACTTTAAAATATCAGATTAGAGCTTGTGAATTCCAGACTTCTGTTGATAAAATTGGATTCCTCAAAGTTTGACCTGTGGCAATGGTTTTGTTTTGCTTTGCTCTCTTCCCCAGCGGCAGCACTTTACAGAACAAATGAAATACGCAACAGTCAGTGAATGACTGAGCGGATGCCGCACCAAATATTGTCACAACAACACTCACATGGCAGGAAAAGGAAAAGATGACAGTTAAAAGGAACAAAAATGATTTAATGGCATTCATTTTCTCCCTCACTCGACGGATTGCCCATTGGTTCAAAAATTGATGTGAGGCACATTTTGCTGATAAATCAAACTTGCCTACATTAATCTTTAAAATGAGAGCTGTTCAAACCGTTGTATACTCAAGAAGGTGGGTTGTTTGTTTTTTTCTTTTTTTTTCTTTTTTTTTTTTTCCCCCTACAGTGAAGTTTTTACATGTCTACACACATTTCAAACACATTTCTGAGTGTGGGCTGAACAGGGACCAATTCAGCAAGGGTTGGATTGAGTTCAACTGCGAAGCCTAGCAAATGACATAGCATCTGCATTCCCTCTTTGTCCAGAAAACAGGGCTTCTCACTGACATGCTAAGGATGCCCATTACAGTGATGGCACTAGGATATAATGCATTTCACACTAGGTTGAATTCCATCTTCCCATTATTCAGCATTGCTAGCAAATTACATTTTAGCCTTAAATCACAGGCTTAGACTAACGGAGAGGGAAAGGTTATTTTCCCTCCCTACTTTCTCCCCTGCATAGTTTCAGGCAGCTGTGCTGCTTTTCACATTTGTATGTGCTCAACACAGATTCTTTGCAGCCTTTTAAAATCCCTTCCCAAAAATGCAGCACCTTTTCTCTCAGAAATCTTTCCCTTGCTTCATGTAAACTTAGAATATTTTTTTTTCTTTGTTAAATCTCTGCTGAATTCCGAATACACAGTAGCTGTAAGATGAAGATTATTTAGATCACAAATAAAGCATGCTATTTTACCATGTGGATAATTAAAGCTTAAAACAATTCACCTACAGGTGTGCTGAATTCCCCATCAAAGTCTCCAAATTAGCATTCAGAATCCCTCAGAATCATAGAATAGGTAGGGTTGGAAGGGAGCCCAAGGATCAAGCTCCAACCCCTCTGCCACATGCAGGGCCACCAAACTACATATTTAACACTAGACAAGGTTGTCCAGGGCACCATCTAACCTGGCCTTGAACACCTCCAGGAACGGGGCATCCACAACTTCTCTGGACAGCCTGTTCCAGCACCTCACCACTCTCTTGGTGAAGATCTTTCCCCTGATATCCAACCTAAATCTTCCCTCCCTCAACTTAAAACAATTTATTATATAATAAGTTCTAAATCAATCGAGAATAATTTTACCCAATGTAAGAGTTATGCAGGAAGTTGCATTACACAGAATAGACCAAATTATTATTATAGGCTATTTAACCCTAATATCTGTTAATATTTAATTAGAAAAATAACACAAAAGGCCCATAAATCCCACACAGTTACCGCATGGAAAGATCAGCAAGTAAACCTAAAGCATGAAAAGTCCTATATGTGAGAAAGCACAACAGGGAGGTGGAATATTTCATTTAAGACCAGCACCTCAGAGACACCAAGGGTTCCTGAAAACACTAAATTTAATATGGGTGAAGACAGTAGAAGTCTAATGTAGAAAAAATCGTCCTTGGTCTTGAGAAATGAGGGAAAGCAGGTTGAGCACACCCATTGAGTTTGGCCTACGTATCTCTTTCAGCACTATTAATACTGAAGTTATTAAACAGGATTATTGTCAGCGATTAATTAGCAGTGACATTCAAAATAATCAAAGAGAAGCCAAGTGAATATCTGCATATTAAGCAGGCTGAAAAAAATAGCTATTACGAATGAACAAAACAAGGTAAACTTAAACTTTGCAATGCTGTCTTGGTTACTTTATAGAAAGTCACCTTAGCAAGGCAGAGAGCTGTTGATAATTCCGATTTTTTTTCTTACTTCTTGGAGTAACATCTTCCCTTCTGAAGAGTCTTTATAGAAAAAGAAAACCAGTGACTGAGGAAATGTACAAGAATCATCATTGGTCAAATATAATACATGCATTTCCTTACATGGGGTAACATCTTTAAACGATTAACAACCAACTTCTGAAGAACCAAGATTCCTTTTTTTTTTTTTTTTTTTGATTCTTACGAACAAGAAAGCGATGAGTGCAGCAGTGAGCATGAAGGCAAAAGAAGGAAATATTATTTACTTTCTAAAATTTCCAGTAGTGCATGCTCCATCAGAAATGGTAATGTCATGCCACAGAGCTCTTTTTCCAGTAGCTGCTGGTGTTGCTGTATTGGCTATGCCAGAGGCTTGGACTCACACTCCGACAGCTGATGTAACTGCGCAGGTCTCAGGCTGCAGGGAGTGCTTGAGGCCTCTCTGTGCAGCCTGGTCAGTCAGTCAGCTGTTCTGCAGAAGGTGTGCTATTCTTGATGAGTTGAGGCATCAGGCCAGGGAACTGCCCAAGGAAGTAATACAACTATGCGGTATTTGAGAAGATGTGCAGGAAATAGATGAGTGTTCAACATGATTATGCACCTTCAGAAGACCCAATCCCTCACTCCAGTGGAGTTACTGGGAGGCTCTGTGCCATGTGAAATGGCACATCCCAATGCAGTCACTTTTCATAAGACAAAAAAGGTTCCTACTCCTCTTGAAGACTTACAACCAAGGAACAGGTTTAACACTCTCCAAACTGAGGAGGAAGTTAGAATGGAGATTCTCCATGATTTTTTTTTTCCATGCGCTTCTCCTGCTGCTCTCACTCACAGGGAGCATCATGACTCGAGCCATGTTTTGCTACTCACCCTGCCTCTATAACCCTCTCCTTTCCCTATCTTGCTTATTTTAAAGCCCTCTTCACCGGGATAGCCAACCTGTTTGCAACGATGGGCACCCTCAGCAAGTTTGCTGACACCAAGCTGTGTGGTGTGGTTGACACGGGATTAGGAAGGGGTGCCATTTAGAGGGACCCTGTTAAACTCAAACAGTAGGCCCTTGTGAACCTAATGAGGTTCAACAAAGCAAAATGCAAGGTTTTTCACTTGGGTTGGGGTAATTCTAGATATACAGACTGGGAGAAGAACCCCTTGAGAGTAGCAAGGCTGAGAAATACAAGGCTCCTAGTAGATGAAAAACTTCACAGCATTGATGAGAACCAGCAGTGTGAGCTTGCAGCCAGAAGGCCAATAGTACCCTGGGCTGCATCAGAAAAGGGGTGACCAGCAGGGCAGAGAGGTGTATGTCCCCCTCTACTCTATCCTTGTAAGGCTCCATCTGCAGTATTACATCCAGGTCTGGGGCCCCCAACACAGTAAAGATATTGAGCTTTTGCAAAGGGTCCACAGAACAGCCACACAAAAAAAAAAACAATCAGAGCACTGGAGCACATCTCCTGTGAGGACAGGCTGAAGGAACTGGGCTTATTCTGCCTGGAGAAGACAGTGGAGAGACCTCATTATGGCCTTCCAGTATTTAAATGGAGATTATAAACAGGATAGAAATCAACTTTTTACATGGGTAGATAGTGATTAAATGAGGGAGACTGGTTTTAAACTAACGGAGGGAGGATTTAGATTAGATGTCAGTGGGAAAATTTTCATTAAGAGCGTGGTGAAGCACTGGAACAGGCTGTCCAGAGAGGCTGTGTGCACCCTGTTCCTCTGTTATCCTGGAGGTGTTCAACACCAGGCTGGATGGGGTCTCAGGCAGCCTGATCCAGCAGTTGACAACCTTGGCTGTGGTAGAGGGCTTAGAAATCGATGACCTTGAGGTCCTTTCCAACCCAAGCCATTCTATGATTCTATGAATATAATGTTAGATGCTAGCAACTTGGAGGATGCCACTTAATTATGAAAATGTAAGGGCATAATCCTAACTGGAGACAACTTGTTATTACAAGTCAGTGCCAAAGCACAGAGTATTTCTACTATAACTATAATATTTCTATTAGGCCATTTTATCTTTTAAAAGATTCTTCTCTTAGCTTGACTGTGTCTGAATCCAGCAAAAACTAGCCTCTATTCCTATTTGTCAGGGGAAATTTTGGCAGCTCTATTCCTTAAATTCAAAACAACAGATAACGTAAGTATTGTATATATCTAATATTAACTTTTGCACTTTTTGAATAAGGCATTTATGTATTCTTTTCCAAAGTTGTTTTTTTTTTTTTTGTTTTTTTTTTCTGTTGTTTTTTGGGGGTGGCTTTTTTTTTTTTCTTTTTGGAGTATCAGCTAGATAGCAAATAAATGTTACTATCTACCAAAATTAATGTATTTTTCTCTATTGGAAAAAACAACCTTGATTTTCTATTTTTCGGAACTACTGTATTCTGCAAGTATCATTCAACCCAGCAAATCACTTGAATATACACTTACAGTTAAATTGACTTTCATAAGTCTATATTTGATATTAAGCATGTACTTTACTGAATGCTGATAATGTCAGTATATTACTTTGCTGGCCCATTTTCTGTACCTCTCAGGCTTGTTATAATCATAGCTATATTTAGTCAGACATATATTAGTAATGCAGCACTTGATACATAAGATATAGCGTTCTAATATCATCATAGAACATTTGTTCTATTAGATTTTGCAGAGATACATATTAGGACCAACCCAACGTTCAACCCTTCATTCTCAGGAAATCAAGGGCATAAATTTATCTTGAGTTATAGGAAAAACATCTGGGGACTCCTAAATGTGAAGTTTCCTATGTAGAAAACTCCACACTGTTGAGTCTTATGCAAAAGGACTTTAGGAAAAATTAACTTCTATTAATACAGATGCCAATAGAAACAACAAAGAAAAGCCTCAGATGTCAGATGTCCAGCTTCAAATGTTGTAAATCAGATGGCAATTCAGGAATAAATTCTCAAAACAATCCACCAGAGTGCTAGGTGGTTTATTTTCTCCCTTTTTTTAATATTTTTTTTTATTATTATTTTTAAAGAAATTCAGCATTCTGCTTATTGTACCTAGCATTTCCCTTTCATGATCTTCACAATGAGCACTTATCCTTACAGTTTTCCCAAGGTTTACATTATTCAGATTCTAGTGTGCAGATCTTTGGGTCCTTTTTCTTCTTTGCGCACAGTCCAGGGCCTTGATGTCTTTCCTGTTTTGAGGAGCCCAAAACTGAGGGCATTATTGGAAGTGTGGCCTCACCAGAGCTGAGTACAGAGGGTCGATCAACTCCTGTTCCTGCTGGTCATGCTATTTCTGATACAAGCCAGGATGCTATTGGTCTTCTTGGCCACCTGGGCACACTACTGGCTCATGTTTGGCCACCTGGTGACTAACACTCCAAGACCTTCGGATGCACTTTCTCGAGGAAAATGGAATTTTACAGATGGAAGAAAGGCTATCTACTCTCCAATGCATGAAGAATTTTAAAAATAAAGATTGAAACCTTAGCCTGAACAGATAATCCTGAGCCCTGGTTGTTTTCTATTTGCATGCAAATTACAGGGTTGTAAAACTTCCTCTTCAGTATAGTGAAAGAGTCCCCTGGGATGCTCCTGACCCCCATGAAGCAAAGCTGCTCGTAGTGAAGAGGCAGTAAACAGGATGAGAAGACAAGATGGAACCTATGGAGCTGCATAGCACAACAGACAACACATACAGACGGGTTTGAAAAGATTTTATCTCTCTTCTTCAATAACTTTCCTAAGCTTTTTTGTTTGTTTCTTTCTGTGAACGCGATAACCTGAGGATCACATCATTACAACATTTTTGAATCTCTGTATGGTTTGTGGTCAGTTTTGAAGTTTCCAGAAGGTTTAAGGTTCACTGCAACCAAAGTGAAATCTCATGATTCTTGAAGACCTGATATGGAAGACTACCACTCTCGTTGTTTTGTCTCTTAAATATCAAAACTTTTTTTATGGCAGAAGGAACAGTTTATGTAATTGGATGTAGAAACAAGAGCATCCGGAAACTCAAACAACATCCTAGAGTTTCTTGCTAGAGACCACAAAATGTGCCCAAAAGACTTTATTCCCTTACCAACTGTGAAATACTTTGAGACCCTTAAGGATCAACTACAACATTAAATATTATTTTATCATTACCAAATTAATTTTTTATACGTTTAGACAATGGAGTCGTCTGTTGAATAGAAGATATCTGTATAGAAGTGGCACCTGAATTTTTACTTGTTGATATGAGCTGCAAACATTCACATTGAGAACATCTGATATCTCCTAAAAATTTGTTGCATTTCTCTTGTGGGACCCAGTATTAATAGCAGGGTGTCACTTACCTTTACCTATGTTAAAACAAAAAGTAAGTCTTAAGTGTTTACCCTAGCTAGATTATTTTATCAAGACTCCAACAAATTCTATGGATTTGTCTATGGTCTTAACCTTAATAAAAGATGTTAGCCACTGCTTTTTGCAGACATCTTCCCAATGATTGCTGTGCACTATCACAACGCCCAACTACTTCACTACTCAGTTTTCAGCACATCTTTTATCTTAGCTTGCTCCCTAAAATAACAAATCTAATGAGAGTGATGAAGTCCGAACTTGCTAAAGTGGGGTTAAACAAAAATTATTTTGCATATAAAATATAGTCTCAAAGAGAATAAAATAGGAGGTAAAATTTAATTGAAGCCACTGAACCATTCTCCACATTATAGCGAGTATTTATAAAATCACTTGGGCGCATAAGTAAAATTCAATAAAAATGGATAAAGTTTCCCAACACAATTTTATGCATTTATCTCTTTTACAATGAATCGTGTGCAGAAGTTGTGCAGGTCTCCAAAGTACCACATTTATAAAAACTAATTACATCCATCCCAGACAAAGGAATACATTAAGCACCAGTTTGTTCATCCAGTCATTTACAGAGATACTTCATTATAAAAAAAGGCTCAGCAACTAGATTATAAACCAAATCTTCCTTCCTTTTTTTTTTTTTAATTTTTTTTTGTTTGTTTGTTTTTGGCAATAAAATTCCCATTCACTGGAACTGGGTGGTTGTTTTTTTTGTTTGTTTGTTTTTTGCCTTTTATAAGCAAGAGTCAGAAACACTGTTAAAAAAAAAAAAAAAAAGCCCCAACCTGAGCCAGCAAACACTCAGATCTTCATTTTAGCAACCACATTCTCACATGAAAAGATTCTGTTTTCTTCTTCCATAATATTATTAATCCTGAGGTACATGAAGATGTTATCACAACTTATTTTTAAGAAATATGAATCACTATTTTTAAACATAAAGATATGAGGACCAAATCTTCACCAGCACTCCTTCTCCCAAACTCAACCAACTCAGTTTTCTAAGACCTTCATCTCCATTTGACTACAGGGAGCTGCAACTAATGGGCAATAAACGTGTCAAGAAAAGAATGAATACAAGAGCATACACCTAAGTAATTATCCCCAGTCAGCTGGTCACAAGTTATAACTACCTCTATTCATCACACAGCGAATATACAAACCAATGGCCACTGAAGGAAAAAAAAAAAAAAAAAAAAAGATATTTAAAATGTATCATTTGAAAATTGTCAGCCTACACTTATGCCTGATCAACAAAAGATAAGTGCCAGTGAAACAAGATCTGAAAAACATGCACATTATTATTTTTTAAAGCTATATTTGTAAGATTAGATTTTGGTTTTCAAGCCAGTTTTCAAACAGTTCAAACCCGAGCATGGAAATAACAGTAAGTTGTGCATGAGTCATGGTATTTTTAAGGGAAATGTCTATGTGCCTTTTTAACATAATGTTATTAGATTTATTTTAGAATTTAGTGCTGGAGAGGACAAAGAGTGTTGTTATCAGACACTATTGCCAGCAGTTTACAATTGAATTGTAAACAACATCAGCCCAATTAAAACTACTGGCAATGTGCTGGTGTTGGCATGTTGCAGGTATAATACAGTGCTTGCTGTCTCTAAAAGGAATATTGCAGGTTTTATGTAGATTCTCTGCTGTGCACGTCACAAGCGCATCAAGGTTGCATCTAGTAGGACCCAGTATGAAAAGTTCTCATTTATTTCTGGATCGAAACTATTTCTTACTTTTCCTGTGAAACAAACATCCCTTTTGCACACCCCAGGTTACACAACGGAGCGGTACCCCTACATTTCCAAAGCCACAGCATCTACTGTAGTTCAAGGAGGCAGTGAATCAAAGCTAACATGGGACTTCTGGTGGATAAATTGTTTTTCAGTGGAGAATACCCTCATCTGCATGAATTAAGTACTAATGAGCTAAGCAGGACTGAGACAGACTAGGGAAAAGTGAAGTGGGGTGATTTTATAATACCAACTATAGGCACCGTGGAGTAAATCAAAGGAACTCATTTATTAATATTTTATTGATTGTAATATAAATAGTAAAGGAAAACAAATTCAATGGACTGAGTGGGTGTAATAAAACAAACAGTGTAAGCCACATACTGCCTTAGCAAAAAAAAAAAAAAAAAAAAAAAGTAAGAAAAGAGAGAAAATGTAAATCCTAAAGTAGTGAAAGACTCACTTTAAAAAGTCAGCCCTTTTTAAAGACGCATAATGCCAAATCAATTACTCATGTGCTAGCTTTCACTAGACTGCAAAAAAGAAAAAAGTGCCTATGGAGCAGCAGGACACTGCAGCTGCATCCCCTTCCAATGGCAGGGCCCCTCAGCTCCAAGCTGGCAGCCCTGCAACTACAGATGGAATGGGGACATTTCTATACCACTGCAGCTTGCACTGAAGTTTCTGATTTAGCTCCTTAATTTCAGGCAGAACCCACTAGTTCAGATATTATCTCAGCAACAGGCAAAATGACTAAAGATGCCTATGTAAAAAAAAAAAAAAAAAAATCACATAGAAGAACCATCAGGCTTTGTCTTCTAACCACTGCGCAGACTTTAAGGCCCAGTCCCACCACATTCATCGTTTGAAACCAGTGACAAATCTCAGCGTGTCCAACTGTCCTTGAAGTCGGAGTGAAGTGAGCATTGGAGCAAGTGGCATCATTTTTCAAAATCTCAAATTGCCTTTTTCACCTTTAACAATCTCCCTGCTATTACTGCAGAGGCGATCCTGACAAGCTCTTTGCTGATGCACAGGAGGCAGCTTTTTAGAAAGCCTTTCACTCTCCGTGTTTGGATGTGTCAGAACTGCTGTGGTTCCAGGAGAGAAAGAACATGTCACAGCAGGAGCAGGGAATGCATTTTGAACCCCCTCTCCAAAGGATTATAACAAAGCATGTCCTCTTCCTAGGCACCAGATTGCACCATGGAAGGAATGGGGAGAAAGAGATTCCACTTTATCTGAGAGAATGGAGGACCATGGCAACAGAATGTGGTTGTACACAAACATTTGGAGAGGAAACATTGGTCATGAATCCAATAACAGGCTGCTGCAGAATCCTGAGTAAAGCATAGAAGCGCATTACAAGTCGCATGAACGTTACCCCAATAAGTCACTCACTAGCTGGCTGCACAAAGGGATTTTGCACACAAATGCTAGGATTTGGTGTGCCCCTTCCACTGCCGTTATAAATGCCTGTCTCCATTTGTCTCCAATCATAACTGAACAACACTTGCCAAGACTGAAACAAGAGTTTGCCAGAAACACAAGCTACATTGATCCTCCGGTTCCTCAGTAAACAGGCAAGTCAACTTCAAAAATAACCCTACAGTTTCTACACACTGAAAAATACAGTAAAGATGAACAGCTATGGATCATATTCACCAACTAGAAAATAAAGTTTATGGCAATTTCTACTTAAGGTTCATCTCAAATCAATTTACAATGTCAAAATAGAAACAACAAAAGGGAAAAATCATTCCAAACTTAGTGTGGAGATTGGAGACAGAAGCTGAGTGCAGTCAGGACTACTTTTGAGTGACTTCTGTAAAAGAGCCCACAGTTTTAAGCATAATTTTTGGGACCATTCATCTGAGTTTTCTTTTACAACCACTCCTGTACTATCACTTTATTACCTCCAGGCCTAAATTTGACTGACAGCTTAACACGTTGCATCTACATCGAAATGCTAGCTATCTTGATTTCTTAGGCCTTTTGAAATACTGGAAGATCTGTCACTGATACACATAATACAGGAAACACTTGTACAGAAGCCTAAGCTTTACTTGTAGCAGAGTTTGACAGCACAAAACCAAATTTCTAACACACAAGAATAACTGAGAAGGCCAGAAAATGTCTGTAGACGGACTTAATACATCATAGGTCATCAGTGGGCTACTGCTCCGTGCTTTTGAAGCATTCATTTGGTCAAATAGAAGGAAAACTAAATCTCACATAACAAATAGATCTAAGGAAAGTGAAGTACCATCTTTATATGGTAGAACTGTTAATTAGCACAACACTTTCTAATTTGATATAAATTTCTTGCAATTAGTTTAGGTAACTATTACAGTATTTATTACTTAGGACAGACTGAGATGACTACCGCTTCTTCCTTCCTTTGCTGTGAAGAACCTCCAGGATCAGAGACTTAGTGTGGACAAGCACTGCCAGCCATCAAAGCTGCACAAGTAAATCCTTAATATGTGATCCAGGTTTTGCTACAAAATCTATTTTAGTTCTGGGGGTAGGAAGAATTTTTCTCCTGCACTCAGATATTTGGCACTGATGATGTAGGATTTTTTTTTAATGTTTCCAGGCATAGATAAAATTACTTTTGAAATAGATGTTGATCATAGGGTAATGAATGGAAAATCCATATCACTAAACTGTGCCAATGTAAATCATAAACCTACATTTCTGCAAAAGTGTTAGTTAAATGGCCTTCTCGCATCTTTAAGTTTCTCTTCAACAGCTTTCAACAGCTTTCATCTCATGGAAACATCTCCCTTGTCACTAACGGAAAAGCCAGCAGAACTGGTACTTTACCATAAAAGTATAAAAAGACAGATGACAGCAAGTCTCCATTACCATTATCAGATGATGAACTGAATGAACATTTTCCTTATTTGGAGAGAGTAACTAAGCTGGAACAGATATAACAACCTTTCACCACTCTCTGCACCAATGGGAATGAACTAGCAAAGGAAGAATGCAGAGGAGAGAGCAAGGAAAGTGAGCAATACTAACTCTTTTTGTGTGAAGAATGAGGAGAACTCCCAGCAGTAAGATGAGATTTCCAAAGCTCTTAGCACTGGGATGCTGAATCAAACCAGCGAATTATACAAAGAAACACTCCAGTTTGCTCTGAAATTTCCAAACTGCAAAGCCAAGACTCAAGTTCTGTACAAAAAGCTCAAACAAGCTAACTTTAACTAGAGGGTTTGTGATATAGAGTGAAGTCATACTGATTTGCACAAAACAAAACAAAAAAACAACACTCAACAACAAAAAGCCCTATGCTTCTGAGGTTAAGCCTTTATTTGTATCTCTATGCTCCTGAGAGGTTTAATAGCATATCTCACTGTTGCAGAGCACAGGCAGGGCAGGCACTTAGTTTAAGCACATGCCCACACAGGCATGTACTCTTACAACAAACCTTTACAAAGAACTAATAGCATATTCCTGTCTCTCTCTCACAGTTATATAACGCCACTTTGGTTCTACTGGACACCAGAAAGAAATGTGGAGCAAAGCAGCAATGAATACTTTCTCCCAAAATACCTTTTTCAAGTCCTAAGTTACCAGCATCTACCATAGATTTACTGTTTAAAAAATGAAAAAGAAATGCAGAAGCAACAGAAATTTAAAAAACTAGTGAGTTGTTTTTTGTTTTTGTTTTTTTTTAATAAAAACAGATATTATTCTTAATTTTAGCTGTGGTCACTAAAAGAACACAGCGGGCAGTCAGATACAGGATAATACTGCTGTGAAGAGTGGTTCGTAGGATTTAAGATCCTACTACAACATCTTTTCCAACAAATGTCACTGTAATGAAAGAATCACCAAAGGTCTCTGGTGGATTATTATTATTTTTTTTTAATTTCTGCTGAGCTTTCAAAAAAAATTCTGCCTTCGTTTCAGTCCTCAACATCTGCTCCAGCAAAACCTTTGGCAGACAGACACTTTTACAGTGTCCACTATAGCAGAGCTGTCGATTTTACAGTTTAAAACTGTGAAAACATGAACCACCTACCTTCAAGTCTGATTTGCAGCTCAAGGATCAAAACAAAGGATGTAAGTCACAATAAGACTTATTTACAAATTGAAGCCACTAAGAAGACAGTGAGAAAAGTCCAATATTGTTTCAGCATCATCTGGTTCTTATCCCACATAGGACACAGTCCTAAAGCTAGCTCTTCCCTCAAAAAATTTACAGTATAGACAAATAAAAAATGATACTTGTGATCAATATATCAAGCTTCACATATCATATTGCTGAAGGTATATTAGATTTAAAAAAAAAAAAAAGTCTACTTGACAGAAGAATGAAAGAATGAGAGTCAACAAGCAGGAAAAAAAATACTCAAAACCTGAATCTCTATTTGTGGAGCTCTATAAGTCCATTTTCTTGCTGAAACACAAGCTTGCCATTCATACTTCTATTCACAAAATAGCTAAAGAAAGAAGAAAGAGAACGAAATATATCTGGGTTGACGGGAGATATAAATTTCCAAGAAATGTGAGTAGAAAAAAAAAAAAAAAAGAGAGACAAAATAAATTTGGATTTCACAATTTTGACAGCACAATTTTAAGCTTCCTGTTGCAAAGGCACTCAAGACCACAATGCTCACTGTTAGGGCACAATGAATTCAAGATTTGCTATATGCAGACATTCATGTGTAACATAACTTTCTATCTACTGTGTAGCTTTTAAATCTGTCCCTAAAGGTAAAGGTACAGCCCTTGGTGCAGCATCTTGAAATACTTCACATAACCCAGTTTACACATATCGATGGTGACATACATTCCTACTATGCAAAAACTCATTTCTGGAGTAACAACGACAGTAATAAAATCTTCTACTCACTCTACGACCAAAGAAATCCATGCTTTGAATCAGACTTGTAAAGAGCATCTCTTAAGCAATGGACTGGCCTGATCCACTTAAATTCATAGAATCATAGAATGGTTTGTGTTGAAAGGGAGCTTTAAGATCATCTAATTCCAGCCCCTTGCTACAGGCAGGGACACCTCCCACCAGACTAGGCTGCTGAAAGCTCCATCCACCCTGGCCTTGAATTTTACAAGAATATTATCTACAATAATCTCTTTGCAACACTAATGCACAAATAAATACAGAATACAATGTTATAAGAACCAATATCCATGTCTGTTGTGTGCAAATCAGTTAGCAAATTCCTAAAATGAACTTGTACAGTTCATGCAAAATGAACAGACTCCTCCAAATAAAGTGAAATGGGGCTGCAGATGAGACTTCCAGGAGGACAATGCATTAGACTGATAACTGCTAATTTCTGAAAAGACTTCAGAATACTCCAGGAAGAATAGTTTTGGAAAATTAATGACTTCATAAAAATGTGTAAAAGCAATAAACCCCTGAGATTAGCAATAGAGCATCTGTTAAGTAGTTAATTTTTTATGTTTGTATAAAGTCTGACAAAGAGGTCATGCCAGGCTACCATGTATGTCGCAAGTTACATTACGTTTATTTCTCTGTGAAGCATAAAATATTTACTATGCTATAATATGTTCCTGATATTAAATAATTCCATCAAAGCCAAGATACACACAGGGGTTTGCTGACTTCCTAAGAAAATATCAGCATAAATCTTAGGTTTCTGTATAATTAACTAAAACAGCCAATAGACCTCATATGGTTTCCTCAAGCCCATTTCTCGAGGCAGTAATACAAATGATGCTTCTTCGGGGGGAAATCACTCAAATATGTAGACAAACACTGGCTTTCAGCTCCACGTAACCTTATTAACTCTCCTGCTATTCTGATTTCTCAATTTCATCAACTCAAACTGACTCTCTGGTACTAATGGCAGTGTGAGATATAAGAGAGCCCCACTGCACTATCTGAACACATACATGTGACTTTTAACTTGACCAGTGATTGCTTAAATTCTTTCATGTCAGGATGCAGCAAAAATGGTGGAAGAACCATCATTGGACAAAGCCAAAGTTATAGAAAGAGTTGGGCTGAAACAGACCTTAAAGATCATCTCATTCCAACTTCCTGCCAGGAGGAGGTTACGCAGCTCTTAGGTTACAAGTGTTATGTTACCAGTGCTACAGGAGAATGTATTCATGCTTGTACCCCGAAGAATTTGCCAGTTAAGGCTCTCACACATACTGTTCAACACACTTAAGCTACTTTGAACACAGTTCTTTGCTAACCATAACCAAAATATTGTTTTGCTTAAATCTAAGTGCTCATTTGTCTTCAAACACCACCAATTTGTGGTATAAGCCTCTGTCAATGCAGTGACTGTTTGCTGCTACTTATTGTGGATAAACAAGTAATACAGTCAACAAATTTGAAATTGTTTCAGCTACTGTGTTCTGAAAGTGGTCACTTATTTCCTCAAGGTCTTTTCATGCTGTAAGTAACATTTTATTTCATGACATTATCAGCCTAATATTCTTTGTGAAAGCAGAGCAGCAGGGGACACTGAAATTTAATGTAATTATAGTGGTTACACTATGAAAAGCCTGCCAGTCCACTTTTTTTTTCCTATTATTTCATTCATACTCCCATGAACTCCCTTTTCAGAAGGAAATGGAATTTTACATTTCTGCATACTTGTGGCTGATTGTGTTGATCTGAAGGCTACCATATAATCAATACCACTTAACGTTGTTTTCAGTTTAGTACTTTTCTACTACTATTCTAATTCAAGCTACCTTAATAGCTAGGAAAGATTGTTTTACAACAAACAAACTCATTTAAAGATCAGATAATCACAGAATCAAAGAATAGCTTGGATTGGAAGGAACCTTGAGGATGATCCAGTTCTAACTCCCCTGCCACAGGTAAACCCATTCCACATTAAGAAAAAATTAAAATAATAGCACGGCTGTATCAGATGGATCTTTTTAAGAACACCGAGTTCTGAAGTTGCCAGGTCTCCAATTTTATCAGTCCAGATATTCTCTTATTTTCATCAGTAAAGACAGACAAGACTTCTCCTAACACATCAGTCATCTGCCAAATAGTATACGCTTCTGGTCTGTCATGCGCTTTAATAATTCTGAACCCTGGTCAAGGTCAGAAGCTCTTTTCATAGCTGTGAAAGCAACCAACTCGCAACGCACAAAATGGAAACAAGATCCTAAAGCAATCATCAAAAATACTATCAAATTCTACAATAATGCTTCTTTCCAAAACTCTGGAGATTATTACCCATTCCTTTTGAATTGGTCTTCCTCTTTAACTTCTCACAGCTGACCTCTGACAGCATTTGGGACAAGTTGTCCTTGCTGTTCCATATATAAACCCCTCTGATCTCCCTCAAAGGAAAATAAAACAATTTTGGCAAGAAAGATGGCACTTTCTTTGCACATTCACTCATTCAAGCTATGGATTCACTGATAGGAGGGCTCAAGGTTAGTCTCATTTCAAGAGGGTCTGCTTCTCTTAAAGGACATCCGTTAAGTCCCTGACCTCCTCAGAAATCTTTTCAGGATACCTTGGACATATAATTTGTATTTGAAGGAAGGAAAGAAATTTTCCTAATAGCTCCAAACATATGTATCACTGCTAACAATCATGTTTTGTCATATAAATATTTTCATTAGGAAAATTATTATTATTATTTATATATAATGCTTTTGGTAATAATGTGAAATTTCTCTTCCTACATTGAAATGCTTGAAAAAAAATTAAAGAGAAAGGAAATAACCACTATGTGTGTGTGTGTGTATGTTTAGAAGTGAACTTGATATGCCCTATATGCATTTCGACTGACATGGTTAAACACATACCGCTATAGCTGACAGTTTATTTTGATACCAGGAATGAACTATAGAAAATACTGCATTCATCTTTGTTGGATATAGGAGATCTTTACCAAGTTGATCAGGCCGTAAGTGGTTAGCGGGAAGACAAGAAATGCAATAAACAAGCACAGATTGAGGAATTGTTCACAAGGACTATGATCAATCCCTTCAGCCGCATGAATGATCAAACCATATCCTTAGGCAGTGTGAGACAACTTACCAAAATAATTGTTTCAGTGTGAACTAGTCTATTCAATAATAGCAGGAGACAACACGGGAATTTCATTAAAGAAGACTTGCAATACTCTGCTATAATTCAGACTCTGGATGAAAACAAAGAGCTCCCAGCAAGCCTAATGCCACTGTGTTCGGTGTAACCAATACATATTAAGATTCTAATATCTAACAAAGTTGTAATTAATTACAGACTAAATGTAAGAGAAAAACCAGGAGACAAAAGGGATGGAGAGATCAGGCATCAAAGAGAGCTGGGAGAATTTTGTGACCAGTTTTTTCATCATTGCTCATTCTAAGCAGATCTTTCTTGTCCCGAACATTTAAGCACCTTTTGTTCTTCAGCAAAACATGCATATTATGTGCATGTGTCCAGGGCTGAGAAGTCTCTACAGAAAAAAGAAAATTATATAATGAGAACTTCACCCTCAATTCTAGCTACGTTGTCTGGTCAAACAGGGAAAAGGAACAAAACCTCTGATTTAGGTTTATTTGAAATGTTCAACACAGTCATCATTAAAGACTGTCAGCAAGCTTCCTTTTGGGCATCTCATTACAAGCTCTGACCAAGAGATGAAACTCAGAACTCCACAGTATGAAGTTTCTGAATAGCACTGCAGTAGCTGCCTTGCCACACAGAAAAAACTTCCTAACTCAGAACTCCCTTCTTCCGCAATTCCAGCACTCCCACAAATTTCTCTAGGAATGAATTTACACAGACAGACACAAACAACAAGCAACTCCAATAAACAGCAGCATCCAAGAATCACCTTATTTCCCACAACACAGTTTTTGTGTTCTGTGCTGCTCCTTCAAGCAGGCACTCTGTCACAGAAGTTGAGGTCCTGTGTAAGAGGGTAAATACCTAGGTAGCCCAACTCAAGCAAAGAACATGACATTTGTTTGGGAGTTGCATAGAAGTTCTGCTGCACATTTGGCCATCAGCACTTGCCATACACTAGCTAAGTTTACGGAGTGGTTTGCCACTGCCACAATTCATTGTCATGAAAATGAGGAAATGCTATGCAAGGATGTGCTGATGTGCCTCAGTCCCTAAGGAAGATGTAAGGGCTCAAAGTGATAAGTTGTCTTTTGCACAGGTTAAAAAACACATGCTAGAAACAAACAACATCAGGGACCAGACTAAATCTTGCCCAAACTAACACTACTGAGGCTAATATAAGGGTGTCAACATTAACTGTTTTCATCTGGTGAACATCATAGATTGCAATTAATTACTCATTAATATAGGCTGTTACCCTCTCTCTTCCAAGGGATTCAGACCTTAGAATAATAGAACAAGCCATAAGGTAAGAAATTAAGCACAACATGCAGAATACATTTATTACATATTCCCCTTATGATTTCTCTGCACAAAACTGCCAAATAAAAAAAAATAAGGTGTATTTTACAATCTGGTCTATTACTCATGCTCAAAAAATGTGCTCAGCCCTTAAGATATAGTACTGTACAGCTAGGCTATATTTTACCGATGGATGAATTTTGCCACAGACAAACATTATACACCCTACAGTAGTTATATTTTTATATGTACAGTCAAATTGAGTCTGAACAAACTCGTTAACTGTCTCAAAATTCACAGCTTATCAGATTTAAAGGGACTTACAGTACAATTTAATAATTTGGAGCGCCGAGACCCAAATGCGAACACAGCTCATAGGGACTAATAATAGAAACTGTTAGCCCTTAATTTCTGGCAGCCTTACAGAAAAGACCTGTCAAAAATTTCTAATAGCTGTTGAAAAGAAATCTGTTACCAACCCACGCCAAAGGTCCATTGAAAGAAAAGTCCTCGAAACCAAGGGGTCATACTGATTTGAAGGTTTGTGAAGAATTGCTACTCCCCATGTGAGGAAAAGAAGCAGATTACTCCTCACAAGGCAACGTGCTGCTTTCTGCAGCAGGCAGAGCCACAGAATGGCTGTTACACATACATGGCACTTGGAGCACTTTGAGGGTTGCACATCGCTGAATTCCCTCCCTTCCCTCTCAATTTTAAGTTTTGGTCATAAACACTTAGGATTTGTTCTTGAGTAATAGCTACAGCCTTAAAAAAAAGGACAGCAAGGGCTTAACTTAAGTGAGGTGCCACAGCCTGGTTGCACAGTGCTGGGCTCCTGCAGTGCTGCGCTGAGAGGTGCACAGCTGACATGAGTACTGCTCTGACCTCATCAGGTATCAGGAAGGGCAGAGCAACACTTCAAGGAGGGAATGGACATACCCACACACAAAAGGTTCATAAATGATTGTCCTATGTTAAAATATAGCTATTTATCAAAACCAAACTAGCATCAGTTTGCTTTGCATCTCAAATAGCTACCATGCAATACTATCATTTAAATTTTGCATCTCAGATAACAGCAAACACACGATAAAAGACTCTGCTTCTTACACATACATACCCATAGTCGCTTATAAGCATGACTGCGTTAAAACCACAAGCTAATACCTATATCTGAAAAAATGACACTGATGTCACAGGTGAAGCAAAACTCTTTTCTGCAACTAAGCACCAAAGTTTATCTTACACTGCAATCAGAACTGTTACTCGTCTTTGCACAGTTTGGGTGCCATTGTGCAGCACGCTGCAGGGCTTTTTGAGGAAAGTCCTGGGCCTCTAAACCACAGGGCCTGGCTGAGCCCACCTGGTTTTACTTGGCAGTAAATGACCTCTCTCAAAGTTGAACCTGTCTTGCCTGTAACTGGTCAGCCATCTTCCGATCTCCACCCACAGCTTCTCCAGCATCTTTTCCCCTCTGCCAGGTAGCTGCAGCCAGTCCACCACACACACACAGTGGGAACAGGCTGGCCGCCAGCAGGTAACATGCTGCACGTTATGTAGCAAGTGTAGGAGAGCCTGGTGCACTGGAAGTTACAATACTCTTCCTGCCTAGGACAGAGGGACTGGAACAATATTTTAAAAATCTCATATTCAGCAGCTAATGAGCTTTTAAAATTTAATTTATAGCCATTCTATTTTTCCAAATGCGTCCATGTTTAATTTTTTAAATTTTTAATAATACGCTCATTAACCTAGAAATGATTTACTTTTATCTACCTTCTCATTGCCAGTAGAAATGACTTTGATTGGGACATGAAACCACAATAACGCCACGATGAAAAATACAAACCTATTTTCAAAGTCTCTTCACACCTGTTTCCTAACATTTTAATTTATTTTCATACTCTGCACATCATGCTTTTATCTTCATACTGCTGTTTATTTATTACAGTTAAATAATCAGTGTCTTTATTTTCTAATCTACAGGGCTGTAGTGTTTTACTCTCTGTATATAAAGTGGAAGGGCTATCAAGTTAAGATCAGATTATTAGAGTACATTAAATATTCTGCATAATTATGGGCCCAGTGGAAGGTTAAGAAGGATAATGCATTACAAGTCTCATTTATCAGGGGTTATTTCTTATTACCTAAATGAAGCTTTCCTTATCTTAAATTGTATCTCACTTGAATTCTTGCTGAGCTTGAGAACTGTTGGCCCCCTGTTTAAAATGAATGTTGTTACACTTAACTGTGTGTCAGCCAGAGGATTTTGAAATGGAAGGACCCTCTGGAAAAAAAAAAAAAAAAAAAAAAAGTAGCAATAAGACCTTCACAACTAAGGACCTGATGCTTTATTGTTTGTCAAGAAACGTTGGAGCAAACTAAGTAAATTAAGACGATGCACCACTTTAGTGAGAATGGAAACCTGTCACATAAATTTAATCCTAGGCATTTAAGTTCACGTTCTACAGTAGCATTAAAAAATATAGAATCCAATTAAAACCATGTTGTATTCCAAGGACATTGCAGTATTCACTCTGCTTCTATTATGTAAAATAAATTTAGATCTGGTTTAGTACTGAATGCAAGAAATTAGATTCTATACTGATCTATTTCCTCAGGTATTTTGCAATACTGTCTTAAGAAATGCTGTAAACCAGACAAAGTTAGCTGAGCCAGGAGGTACAGGCTTATTTATAAAGCATATCTAATTATTGGGTAAATCATCATCAGACCCTGATGTAAGTCCCCAAATCCATATGCAAAAGTGAGTCTTAAACAGTTTTCAATGGGACAAAAAAAATTTAAAATCACAGAGTACAACATAATTCTGCTTTTGAAAGAAAGCCCGGCAGCAGAAGGAAGAGCTGCCCCTTTACTTTGTCCTGGCCTCTGCAGTGTGGGTCAGAGCAAACTTGAATTGGGAGAAGACTTCTCCTTCAGTGAGCCCCAGTGGGCACTCTGGGGCAGGAGCAGCAGCTCCATTTTACTCAGTCTCTGCTATTTATAGAATTATCTTGTCTTAGTTTCTAATTTGGTGTTCCAGCAAAGCACAATCCTAAGTTTTAGAAGCTTTGCATACTAGAGCATGTTCTTATCAAGGAATTGGTCATCCTGAAATTTTGCAGTTCAATTTATTCCCATTAGTCAACTCATTTCACAACCCAGAAACACCAACAAAGGAATGAAGTTCACAATTAAACACAATTAAACAACAATTAAAAACACATTGATCTTCTATAACAGTTGTTATCAACAGCCACTACTTTTTGCTTCTCTGTATAAAAATAAAGTAATACCTTTGTACCACACAGAGGAAAAAAACAGACCTGTACCTTATGTATTCATTCATACCTCTACATACCTCTCAAAGCAATGAAATAAATACTTTTATTGGAATACATAGTTTCTTTTACAGGTTTGTTTTTGCTGATTGTACTATCTCTATATCATTTTAATGATGTCACAAATGCAGAAAAATCTAGAAATGGTTTTAAACTGAAGAAACGTAAGACACATTTTTTATATAAGTTCTAATTTCAGATATGGTTGCATTGCTGGTTTTTCCAGGTGTCAGAGTAAGCACAGCACACTTGCATTCCAAACACATTTAGATAACAAATTGGATTACGTATAATAATAAATGGTGCTGAAAATGTTTTTGCACAACTGCTAGTGGAACGTCTCACTCAATAAATCAGGATACAAAAAATATATGAAAAAAAATGTATTTTATTGTATTTTCATTATGAAGATTGTTTTTTCTTATTAGGCGATTAATTTAGTCACTGTTGAAAAATTAAGTTCTAATGATTGCTTTTCAATACAAATGCTCTACCATCAGTTCTGAGGAAGGCAAGTCCTTATGTAGGACTCTGTCTCCTGCTGAATTCAAATAGAGCAAAATTTCCTCAAGTTATTATTAATAACAACAAAAGTTCATTACAAAAGTGCTACTTATGCAGCAACTTTGAGGGGAAATACACATTCTGTATCTTCATTTCAGCATATGAAAGATTCCAGTTTTTAATCGTGCCCACCTATTACTGCTGAAGTGAAAAGCCTCTTTTATTTAAGCAAGTCTCTGCCTTTTATCTTCAATAATCTTTTGGGGAATCTCAGGTCACAGGTGATATATCCTAGTGACCTGAGATTAACATCTGGTGAAAAACAGGCTACATATCTGTTCTTCCCCCACTGAGTAGAGATTTGAAGAAGTGCCTTGTAGACCCTACAGATAAAAAAGCATCTCCCTTTACGTGTGGGGAGTGGAGAAGTGCTCTGCTAGCAGGGCTTAGACATACCAGTTTACACTATCTGAAGAAATGGTGCTTGCGAAACCTGAATGCATACTCAATGACTGAAAATCTATGGTGATGATCACATTTCAAATTTGGACAATATGATTATGATATTTTTAAGAAATGGACATGTTTATTTAAGTTAAGATAGCAAACTGCATGAATAGCTGTGAAAGCTTGGTTATATCTCAAGCAATCAATCTGGATATCTATTAAGTGTGCTTGGTCATTGTACCTTACATCAGAAACATCGCAAAACAGAACAAACAGAAGAAAACTAGTCTTACAACTCAGTTATTAAAGGATCCAGTCACAAGGTTAAGTAGCTCCAGAAATTTGTGCACTTGAAGTATAGTATTTCAAATGAAATAGGGTTATGCGTTTTTCTTAGCTTTCTTATAATTTCTTCCATTTACTTTTTTGAAATGTACAAATAAGACAGGAATTGCAGAGAGTAAGAGATGATACGTTCATATCCCCATTATCTACAGCAGAAACAATTTTAGCTAAGCATGTCAGACTGTGTTGGTATTGATTTTTCTCTTTGCTGTTGTAAAATATTCAGTATATTCTACAATGATTTAAGGGTTGGAAAAAATCTCGATTGGGGATCACATTTAATAAGGAAGACTTCTAATCTGATGTAAAGAAATTAGATTAGACACTTTTTAGGTTAATCTCTGGCTTTTGCAACACTTTCACTGGGAAAGTTTGCACTGTGATCCCACAAAAAAAGCTTCAAGCACTATCCTCCTACTCTGGAAACTCTTTGGTATCATCTCTAACCACCTTAGTTATCATCATGTTAGTTCAAAACTGCTACCAAGAAGTAGTAGGCAAAGTGGAACATTTTGAAGCACAAGAAGGTCTGTTGAATTGATTCTAATATCAATTCATATATTGCTCTGTAATTTTGGAGTTACATAAAGCTGTCATTTTGGAAGTACTTAAAGATATCTGGAACTTGCAATTATGCATATTCATGTACTTGAAGCATCATTGTAAGGAGCATAACTCCGCCCCCCTCGTATGGTCTGGATATGTAGGAGATATACGAGAGCCATTCAGATTTATTTCCAATATCAACACGTTCCTTTCCATATACTTGCTCAAAAAAATTACAAAGGATGCATGACAAATGCAATCAATCTGTGAAGTGCAACCCTGTAAGGCTAACAGCAATGTAATAACAAGATGCAGTTTTACATCTGTTGAGCTGAGTTCCTCAAGAACTGTGTCATTTCTGCTTTTGAGGAAAACCTGAGGAGTGCTAAGACATCTCAACACTCGTCACCAAACCCATGTTGTTAACTGCCTCCCCTATGTGAAGATGTAAATTTGATTCTAGAACGATTATTAGCACTACATTATGTTTCCTTTCAAGAAGTTCTATCGCTTGCTCTCCTGCTGAAAATTGTGCAGTTACACCCAATAAGTCATATCAGTGATATCATATGCAAATCCAAACAGTATGAACATCTTACCTGTGGGCTAGCAAGTACCACAAAGTTCACTGCTACATCAGTTTCTGTTGAACCATAAAACACATCAACATTTACTACATGGATTCCAATTTTTAAATCTTTAATAATATATTAGCCATGTCCATTTTGAGGAAACGAAATGAATATAAATGTAAAGACCTGAAAGAGAATTTCAAATACTGATTGCATGGCTAAGTACTGTAACATGCAAGATTCATATTTTATACTTAGTCACTTCCATAAAAAAATTTGATTTATAATTTAGAAGTTGAGTACTATTCTCAAAATATTGTGGCCTCGCATTATAAATCTGACATGGAAAATTTCTTTTTAAAAAAACACAAGTCTACAAACACATTAGAGTCTCATAAAGTCTTCAATGTGCACAATGGATAATTATAAAGATATTACAATTATGAAAATATGCAAGTACACTTGCAAGTACAGATACTCAAATTAAATTACAGTATTTCACTGCAATATATTCTTTATGACAATATTTAGCTGGAGAATTATTCTTGCATTGCATGAATAAATGTAGAATGGGTCTTCCAGATTAGCACACTTCCAAAAAAAGGCATGCTCTGCTCCTCTTCCAAGACTGAGAGTTTTGGTTTGTAATGCTATAGTAAAGCTACATTGCAACTGAACTTACTAGCAGTTCTTACATAGAATAGCTCATATTTGAAGATATTACTCTGATGAGTGACCTTGGTACTGCTTCTTCCTTTATAAAGCATCGTACTGTTATACCTGTGGTTTTCCCAAGCTGCCTTCTACTTCATTAAGGTGCCTGCAAAGTCAAGCACTATAAAACTACCCTGAATTCAGCCAAGCTCTCTGGATTTAGCACAACTTCACTAGCCAGCATCGGACTCTTTCCCATTCCTGTTTCCTGTCACATTCCTGTTCTGCCATGCCAGCTGGACCCAGCATCAGAGAAGGAGACAGCAACACTGCAGGCCTGTCAGGGGACACACGACTATCTGCCAGCAGGTTCCATGCTCAAGTGGGCTACGCAAGAAAGCTCAATGCCTCTTGCTGCAGCATAATCTCATGGGCTGAAGAGCAAGCTGCAGGAATTCCACTGACCTTAATGTATCCAGTCAGAAAAACACCAAAGACAACAAAAGTGACTTTGAAGAAGGAATAAGGAAGCCAGATCTGGCCTGGATGTTGTCTTAATATGGTAAGATCTTCCACTGCAGAAGATGATGCTTCGAGGACAAAACATGCTGTCACTGAGTCTCACAGAAACCATTTTCATGCTTTCTCCTCTGTTTGGTGTTCACTGTACAGTGACCAGACAGTGAAAGTAAAGTGAGGCATTAAAAGCCCTAAATAATGGAAAAGTAGGCCTGATTACTATCTCTACTTGGTCAGCTCTGCAGGGGACATTTTAATGTCTATTAGCTTAATTTCCTAAACATAAAATAAACAGGCTTCTCAATTTTCACGGAGATAAAGAGCACAGTCAAAAGATTCGCAAGGTTTTTTTTACCTGTAGCAGTTTATCAGGCTACTATCATTACAGACAAATTCAACTTACTCTGTGCCTCTGAAGCCTTCTGACAGGAAACACACTTTCAGAAAAGTGCACATTTCAGAAACATTAATAGATTTGAAGACAACTTATTTTTCAAAGCACCAAAGACAGCTCAGCAATTACTGTGTTGAAAACGGAAGTCTGATGACAATTAAGCAGAACACCAGATGTACAAAATGACATTCTACTCTGGAAGTCATTCAGCAGCACAGTCAGATTTGAATACTTTCCATAAGGAAACCATACAAGAACTGTGAAGAACATGCAAAACTTTGACATTTAATGGTACAAAACACCTAAATGACTTGTGCCATGTGTAGGGTCGAATTTTAAGATGCAGAGCAACTGAACTCCAGGGCAGAATCTATTAACACCACAAACATCAAGAGGCTTTCTAAGTGTGTTTCAGCAGCAGTTCAAAGCTATAAATTCCATACCACAGTAATGTGTTCATCAGAGGTAGAATGGAATAGCCTTTAAGATGCAATCATTTCTAGTTTTCAGTGTTCATGATACAAGTTTCTATCAGTGCCCTATTTGAACAATAGCACATTTTGTCTTTGAAAGCCCCAGGAGTATTTATATGACAATACCAGACTTCCAACTCAGTAAACATAGACTGTAGAAAATCCTAAATTGCAATCTAGAAACACAGACCTACTTTCTGCCATCCAAAACTTAAGGAAAAACTATAGAGAGAAATGAGGCATCTCTAGCTGCATGATGAGTGACGCATCTTGAGAACCTCCCCTTAAAGCAGGTTGCATATCTGAATCAGACTTACGTAGGGACAGTTACTCAAACAACATGGGATTATTAATGAGAGAAAAGGAAGATATTAGACAAGAGAATATTCTAACAGGGATAAACTCCCACTAAGCAATATGAGGGCTTGAAAGGCTTCTATTAGCCCAAGACTATTTGTCTGCTGCAATTGCCCATTTGGTAATGAACTGTTAAACACTGATAATTCATCCCAGAGGTGGAATTGTATAAAGCTTTACAACAACTTTACTACTTTTCAGCTGTAAGTAAATAAACACTTCTGCTCCATTAAATATCCTTATCTGAGGAAGTACAGAGAACTAATCCTCTCTTTGATCTCTGACAGATGCCAATACCAGCAGAAAATCTGAAGTGGGATGCACATGAAAGAAAATACCTCTTGGGAGAATTGTTATAACTAGCCCAGACAGGCCTGCCAGGAGCAGAAGCCCATTGTAGAGACGTGAAGAACTTAATGGATGTTAAGAAATGGATGCAAGGAAAGAAACGTTAGCCATCTTAATATGGATGATCCCCTCAAGAAATTGAGGAAAACATTTTTTTTTTTCTCCCCTAACAGAGAAGAGAAGGCTTTCAATGAATAAGGATCCATATATTCATTCTTACTATCAAAAATGAGTAAATCAAAATGTGACCTTACTCCTCAGAGCACTAACAGAAAGTTACCTTCATTATTTCTAATAAATAGCTTCAATAACTTGATATCTCTAAGAAAGATATCCTAAGATGCAGGAAAGTTGATTAGAGGAATAAATAAATATATGAAGAGTATATAGAATGTGGGAAAGAAACAATGCACCTGGAAAGAGAAAAGAGTCCACATTAGTTAAAATTCTTTCACTGGATGACAATATTTTTTGCCATTAAATTGTTAGATCTTATACAAATTAATGTGATTACGAGCACTGCAACAGCTGAAAAGTTTGAAAAAACTCCTAAGAAGACTGGCCGAACAATATTTGCTGTGATTATGAGTTATGAAGTAACTTGGGCTTTATGTCATGTTAGGATGCACTACTTCTGAGCTACAAATCTCTGCTGGATCCTAATGGAAGATGCTATAGAAAGCTTAACTAACAATAAGAGGAAGATCAACATTGTCAGACAACACAATGCAATTGTTTAGTGAATTTCATCCATGAAACATCCTTAGGTACAGCAGCTGAGTCATTCAAGATGTGAATAGAGATTCAAGGGAACAGTCGTTATGGTACGTCTAGTCTGTGTCACTAGTAAATACTTTTATGAATTCTAAATTCATATAAAATAGCCAAACACCCTTCAATTTTCCAAGATGATCTTAATCTGATGTAATAATTTAAATCTAAGTAAATCAAAATTATAATCTAGAATTCATTTTTATTCAAGCACCCGATTCAAAGTTCAGGACTTCGTCAGTTTTCTTCTGCCAAGGGGGAAAAAAACAGGATCTCAGAATCTTAGGGGCTGGACCTCTGGAGTTCATCCAGCCTGTCCCTCCTGCTAAAACAAGCTCCCTAGAGCAGGTTACACAAGGAAGTGTTCAGAAAGAATTTGAATGTCTCCAGAGAAAGAGACTCCACAGTCTCTCCAGGCAGCCTGTTCCAGTGTTCTGTCATCCTTAAATGAACAAGTTTTTCCTCATGTTTGTATGGAAATTCCTGTGTTCGAGTTTGTGCCTGTTGCCCTTTGTTCTGCTTCTGGACACTGAAAAGAGCCTGGCCCCATCCATTTGACTCTCACCCATTAGATATTTATATGTATTGAAAAGATCCTCTCTGTCTTTTCATCTCCAGACTGAACAACCCCAGGTCTCTCAGTCCTTCCTCATACAAGAGATGCTCCAGGTCCCTCATAATCTTTGTAGACCTCCGCTGGACTCTAAGAAAATTCTCTGTCTTTCCTCAACTGAGGAGCCCAGTACTGGACACAATACTCAAGATGTGTCTTCACCAGAGCAGAGTAGAGGGGGAGGATCACCTCTCTCACCCTGATGACCACACTGCTTTTAACACGCTCCAGGATACCATTGACCTTCTTGATTACAAGGGCACACTGCTGGTCCATGGTCACCCTGTTGTCTTCCAGGACACCCAAATGCTACTCCACAGAGCTCCTCTCCATCAGGTCAGCTCCTAACATTTACTGATACAGTTATTCCTCCCCAGGTACAAGGCTCTACACTTACTCTCATTGAACAGCATCAGGTTCCTCGCTACCCAGCTCTCCAGCCAGCTTGCTGAACAGCAGCACAGCCTCCCAGAGTGTCAGCCACTCCTTCCAGATTTTTATCAACAGCTAACTTGCTGAGGGTGCATACTACCCATCATCCAGGTCATTGATGAAGGTGTTGAAGAAGACTGGATCCGGTATTAACCCCTGGGGGACACAGCTAGTTACAGGCCTCCAACTAGACTCTGTGCCACTGATCACAACCCTCGGAGGTTCTTTGTTCTTTTTACACGTGCAATCTACAATTTTACAGCAACAACATTTTTCAGAATTTAGGCTTCTGCTGGTTCACATGTGCCTGCAATAACTTTTCACATTCAGTCTCTTCTATTTGCACATCTAATCAATCTTCTTTCTTGTCTGATTCCTACTGAAATATACATTTTCATTTCGAATTGTGAAGTGCACCTGAGCTTGGAAGTAAAACCAAAATCAGGTAGTAATGAAAGCATTGCTCTTTCTTTGCAAGTGACTTATGAAAAAAACAAGAACAGTAGTTAAAGTAACCTCAATAGCATTTTTTTTTTAATCAAAACCATACCACCACAAATGAAATATAATATTCTTAAATTTTAAACCCACAGAAAATCCATGCGAAGCTTCAAGGTTAGTACATTAGCATAGTTATGAAGCAGATATCAATTCAACAATTGCTAATTTAATTGTAATTTTTAATTTAAGACACTATAACTTCCAGCAAATACTACATATAGACTTGAATGGAGAGAACAACCTGTTATGGAAGAATTTCAAACATGTCCTAATTACTGTTGAAATCCATATAAATTAAATATTGAGGATCTGCTCCTTTCTAACTTTGATCAGCTCTCATATCTCTGTGTTACTCATACTTATATTTGATTTAAAACTGAATGGATTTAGAAATAAATATTTAGATTATTACATTACTGACCATACTCAGATGAACCAAAGCCCACCTATTACAGTATCTCAAATCCAGCAGCACCTAACAAGCTTCGCTGGCAAAGGAAGATGAGAATAAGAACACTAAGTAATGACTCTTCTCAAGTCTAATCTCCTGGGCTCCACCAGAGCTCAGGAACTTCCTAAGCCAGAGGTAGTTTCACTGCATTGCAGTAAAACTAGAAGTGCCAGAATCCAGCCCAGAGCTAAATTCTGCACTTAATAGTCTAAGCTTCAGAGCCATTCCATAAAGAGAAAGAGGGAAAATAACAACAGAAAGAAAAACCACTCATACACATGTTTATACACTTCTTGTGAATAAAGTATGGCAGTTGTAATAAAAAAAATAATAAGAAGTACATTTTCCACTGGAATAATTCCATTTTAATAAAATCTTTGGAGAATTTCAAGGTACGTATTGTGATTTTCCTTAAAGCAGAAGACTACAAATCAGACCTCCTGCCATGTAAGTGTGTAAATACGCTCCCCCAGCTCCACTGGTCCATAAAAGTCTTGTGCATATATATATGTAAATAGATACAGTTCATCTCTAAAAAATGTGTGTAAACACTGTGCTACTGTGTTATCTCTTCACATTTGTCGTTGCCTTTCATAAATACAGTTATTCTTTTGAATTTTTGGCTCAGAATTCTCTACGCTACTTTATAGAATTGACTCTATCCAGGTTGGTTCAATTCCTTATTCCTTAACAAGGCTTATAGCCATGGAAGTGCTAAGTCAGGACCCTATATTTTACTTAATTTCAGTTGACACTCCACTTCTTTGGGCTTTGTGCACTTCAGACCATCAACTGCTCCAAGATCACCACCTTTTCAACTGTTATTTCTTGATTCTTTCCTTCAGTGCTGCAAATGCTTTACTGTTACTTTTCCTTGAGCTCTTTCAGATAACGACCCATCTTGAATTACTCAGCGAAGGACAGGATTGGCAAGAGATTATTTTAATGCCGTTATGTTAACAACAGTTTTTGAGATTAAGGGGCTGTCAGAAAGTTATCCCTTATGGGTTTAGTCAGGGATACCATTCAGAGGTTATTCTGATCTAACAACCGCAAGAATTAACTCCTTTAATACTCAGTTTAGCAATGGAAAAGGAACTGGGGGGAAACTCAATTTCTATTTATCATTTGAGTTTTAACTCTTGATGTCTTACTTTCATTCTTTGCTTTGTTTTGAGCAGCATTTTCAATTGACGCAGTGCTTTGATGCATCAGGAATTACTCCAGAGCAAACTGAAAACAGTGAGACCTGCAGGATGTTTCTTGGTAATTATGAAATGGACCATACAAACACTGAGAAAGCTCAAGTGCAGTTGTCGACAGCATCATGATTATTTAAGAGCATAGAGGGGTTACTTAAGGACATCACATCAGAGGGACAAGATGAAAGCACAGAATTCATCTAGAAAGACCTAGGGAAAAGCAAATGTGGGTTGGTGTTAAAAGTAAGAAAACATCTTTCACAAAGCTGAAGTCATAAGAAAATCCAGACAGAATCAAATTCTAGTATGTTTAATATGGAAGTAGAGACAGGCCAAAAATGTTCGACCCAGACTCTGTGGGTACAGTACAGGTATTAAAAAAGCCCCCGAAAACAAGGTGATATGACAAAAGCTAGGATATAAGTTTGGTAACACTCAGGGAAAGATGAAGAGGATAATCACGAAGAAATGGAGTAGCTTCTGCATAAGGCATGATTATACAGCTAGAGTCACTCAGAATTTAAGAAAAAGCAGAGGGTGATGCAACAGACATTAGACAGTAGAATACGAGTGGCATGGATAGGCACTCACACCTTTTCTTCCTTAAGTAGTTGAGCAATGAAAGGGCAAACAAATTTGGCAGATTGCAGATTCAAAACAAGCAGGAGAAGATTCTTCACACCATGGTATCAAAACTGTGCAACAGCCTGCCACAGGATACTACATGCAGACGCTACATCTAGCGAGGCTGAAAGGCAAGCTGCATCATTTAACAAACTTCAATAGGTTTTTATTTGATAAGAATACAGAGACCACCTCCAGCTCACAAAGTTCCTCTCACAATTAGTTGCTGGAGAGAGTAATCTGGGGAAACATCACTTGGTTCTTGGTCTGGCTTCCTAAGCTTTCTTAAGCAGTTGCTTCAGGCAACCATAAAAAAGGACACGGAGATAAATAGCCCATTTCTTATGCTGTATTTTTATGTACCAGACTAATCTAAGAGCAACAATGAATTTGTTTTAAAATAACACAGGGTGTTGTGTGCAGATATTTCACATGCTTCTTCAAAGCATGGAATACATACATAACATGAGAAACTCTCCTCCTCCTTGCTTTCAGTGAACGAATCTCTTCATTTTGTGTTATCTGACAGAAAGCAGATGCAACTAGGGCAGCTGTGAGGAAGAAAAGAATGTTTTCCATGACTTTAAAGGTTGACCTGGACCTTGTCGCAAATTCTGATGTTTTACTTAAAAAAAAAAAAAAAAAAAAAACCACAAAACTTAAGCCTAGTTATTACAATGCATGCAGCCTGTTTTTAATCCTTTTTTTTTTTTTTTTTTTTTTCCAGCAAGTCTTAAGATGTTGATTCAGCTGAGTACTTCTGTAGGCTCAGGTCACAGCAGTGAGGCAAGAACTCAAGTTGTCAGACACTTTGGCACAGAGAATTCCACATTTGTAACTCATCGGTAACTACAGTGCCTACACACATGCTCAAGACCTGTTACCCACATGTACTAAATATCGTGTTTCAAATTTCAGCTTCAATAAAATTCCATCTTTGTTTTCCTTCAGAGTGAAGAAAAAAAAAAAAAGAGGTATGAATATTTTACCTTTTGTGCTTTTTTCTTTTTGCCTTCCAAAATAATAGAATTAAAGACATTAGCAGCCAAAAGAATCTGACAATACTGGAACTTTCTGAATTGAAGTTTTGCATATCTCACTTGGCAGCTGGCAGCAGAATATGACAAATGAGAATTCTCACTCCAAGCCGCTGACTGCCAGTCATGAGTTATCTTATTCCTTGCAGTGAGAACAGGCCACAGAAAAAAATATATGTGAGCAAATAGACACGACACATGAGAAAGAGACTGGAGAGGAAAAAAAAAAATAAAATAAAATTAGAAAAAAAAAAAATCAGATAATGAATGCAGTGGCACTTGTATTCTTGGTGCTTTATATAGCACTAAGAACTCTCGTGTCACATCATCACAGGCACTGATGAAGGTTACACAAAATTAAAATCATGCGCTTTGCTATAGGCACATTTTAATTTGTTCTTCAGTTTATTTGAAGTGTGCCAACATTTAATTGTTCATTCAGAGGAAGTCATGACTAACTGCTCATTATTATGCAGGGCCTATAGCTAAGTTGAGTGATAACTGCCAGGTCATCTTCTGGTTGTGGTCTCATTGACTTCAGAACACGCTCTGACCAAATAAACACTTTTGCAAACCAACCTGTACACTATGCTTCCTCAAAGGAAGAGTTCAAGTGAGAAACAGTGCCTATTTTGTGTGAGTGTGTGTTCAATGTCTTCAATTTGTTTTGCATTTCATCTTACCTACTGTTGACTTTTTTGCTCCCTCACTGAGCCTCCTCAATTCCAGTCTTCTAAACACCCACAAACCATTGATTTGTTCTTAGATTTTAAGTATTCACACACAAATTCTACTAGCCTCACATCATTGACTGGAAATGGGGAACCAACAGGAAGGCTTGATCACGTTACAACAACTTCAGAAGATGATTTCTTTAACACAAAACATTGCAAATGTTATCAGAGGGAAATGATTGGAGGGCTAATATGAATATTGTTCATCTCCCTCCAGCACCTTGCCACTGTTCATCCTTTCATAGGGCCTGCATCTCCTCTAGCAGAAAAGCAGACAGAAAAGCAGGTTACCAGTGGCCAGTGCTTCCATGGTGCAGCTTTTAAGTATTAACCCTAATTACTTCAAAGGAGGAGTGCCAGAACAGAGCACACATTCTGTGGCTTTTCTTAGCTATGCATGTTCCCCTACATCCCTCTGAGCTTAGTCAGAGAGTCAGCCTGGCTCTAGGTATCTTGGAACACCTGTGCTCAATGTTTTCATCCTATAAACATGTAGATATTTATATGGTTAGTTCCACTGAAGTTTGAAGAAGCAACAGATAAAGAAACAGTAGCACCACCACCTATCGGTGAGAATAGGTAATTATAAAAGTTATTAATTCATATTAGGTCAAGTAAATTTAGATTTCTTAGCATTTCATGCTTTAGTGCAGATATTTTTACTCAGAAAGCCGGGTGAGTATCCTCAACATTAAATAAAGTTCTGAAACACAAATGTGGCTTGTGAAAAAAAGCAGAATGCTATGGGACACAAGTGCTGAAGCTTCATATAATCTTTTTGAGCAACAGCAATGAGATCTGTGAGCAGGATACTCTATACCTATGGTTTCTTAGGTAGTTTTAAGATTATATTACTTGGAAGTACTTACAGTTTAGAAATCTTTAAAAGGTTGCTTATCACCACAGACTACCACAATTACAATTCCTGAATAAGAATTATGACTTTTCAGGCATTTCACAGTAGCAAACAGGAAATTCTCAGAATATGAGATTTTAGAAACTAGAAGAAAAAGCCCTACAACAATAGATGACATCTGGCAACTTTGTAATATCATGCAGTTGTGAGGATTTTACTAAGATTCACTCCAGTATAATTTAAAAATAATCTTGTGGCTGATTACTTTTACCTCCTTAGATTATAAAGCTCAGATAGTCTTACTGAGTCTTAAAGATTCCACATGTGGTACAGTACTGGCCCTTGTCGTACACAGACTTTTTTTCTGGATTAAAAGAATATGAGGTTGGGTTTTTTGCTTTTTTGTTTTCAGTGACACCATTATCTCCCACTTATCTTTCTCCTCACCTGTCAGCGCGCTTAAGAGCAGGAACTCCACAGACTGAGACACCCCAGGACAGTGTTGATCGCTGCAGTATACTATCCTGCGACATGCATTATCTATTTAGGTAAAGACTAGATTTTGCTAAATGCCATTTATTGGTAAGAGAGGCTTGTCCAGTATTTGTTAACAAGTTGAGTTACACACAGTGAATATAAACATTTTAAAACAGCAAAGTGAAAAGCTTCTTGACTGACAACTGAAGTGTAATATTTGGAGATATTCCTGAACAAGATGGAAGAAGAGGTCTTTGAAACAGATTCTTCCAGTAAGAACAATAATAAATCCTGAGACAGTACGCTTACCTAGAAGCGCACCAATTCACCACTGCAGCTAAGTGAAGAGATGCTTGTAAGTATTGTTGTGAAAGATTAGTTCATTTTCTCCATCATTAATAAATAACAACTTCCTTAGAAGCACTTCAATAAAGACATTCTGATGATACTTTCCTAGCACCCAGCTGCTTAGAGCAAAAAATGCTGCTGCCTATGAAAGACTTGGTGGTGTCTAGTGACATTTCTAAATGTTATCTATGTGGAATAATGCAGAAGAAAATATTGGATAAAGGAACAGAAAAAACACTAGAGCTGTTTGTGTTCACTAACACTATAACAGAGATAGTTTTAAGGCATGTAACTTGGATAACTTTCACCACAGTAAATCAGTGTCCTCTAGAAAAAAAAAGGGATTTTAAAGAGGAAAGAGCAAGACATTGGATGTGAAATTTCCAGACATTACCAAAATTAATCAGTACATGAAAGTCAGACAAGAGAAAAGACATGAATTAAATTAAAAGAGATCTTGCTTTGTCCTTGAAAGACCAAGAAACTCAGCCCCCTACTATCTTTAGCAGAGGATGGAAATTCCTGAGATAATTCCTAATCGCTTCTATTTCCATCAAGAATCCAAATACCAACAATTGTATCCAGCTGAAGAAGGTTAAGGTCCCAGGGTTATATTAACATATGGTTATATCTATTAACTATGGTACTGGCACAGTTTAAAACAGACGTTACAGAAGCATTCAGATTTTCTTGGATATCAGCCACTTTAAAAAGCCCAGAAGACAGAAGAACAGCCTTATGGCCATTAAACACGCAGAAGCAGATTTCTGATGACAAGTTAGCCACCCATCTTGGGTCTTTATGAAAGAGAGAAGCTTTCACAAAAGCTTCAGAACTCCTAGTTTGAGAGCCTTACTTCTTCGTAAGGTGGTGGTTATAAACCCCAGGCTTCTCAGCATGCAAACACTTTGTCAGCTGTAGAAGATTAAGATGCATCCAGATCAGGGTCAGGTCCCCACAAGCAGTCAGGTCAGAATAACAGCCCACATACCATACGATATTTTCCTTCAGTGCATCTCAGTCCAAAATGTTTTCAGACCAGAAGTTCTGACTCACTTATTTTTCAAAAGTTTGGTAATTCACAGTAAAGCTCTTATTTGATTTCTAACAAACTCCAGCATTAAGTCTTGCATAACCACTGCTGAGTAATGAGTGACCTCTTACACTGACCATAGTTCCTCAGTTCCAAGTGATCATAGGTTAAAGCACAACATTTTACATCCAAAGTTGGGACCCCACCCCCATCATTTCACACATACCTGCAGTGAAATTTAGTTGCTGTTTTATCATTCAGCCTCATATCCTATCAACCCTAGCAGGGACATGCAGGAAACAGTCAGCTTCACTGATGTGGTCACATCACTGAGGAAGTCCTCCACCACCACTGCCAAAGCAACTTGCTTTTGCAGTTGCATACAAATTTTATTTATTTATTTATTTATTTATTTATTTATTTTTCCAGAAATGCAACCCTCAGCATCCACTGCCTGCACCCCTGCCTTTACAAACAGACCAACCAACCACACAACTGTGCCTCACATGCAGGTTTATATATCCTAATCAATCAGGCTGATTTTAATTAATCCTAATTGTCCTATTAAGGTTCCTGACTAAAAACAACACAGCAAAAAGGATTCCCTATGCAGCCTAATTGACTTAATCAGCTCCTTAATAATCTTTCTTCAGGCCTTTAAAATGAGCTAACCTCCAGTTCATTTTAATAAGCATATTGAAGAGGAAGATAAAGCTAACTTCTTGACTGTAGGAGTCAGATTCCATCATGGCAATAAAGAGAGTGGTAGGAAACAGGTAGGGTCAGGCTCTATAAATAGCAGAAGACTATACTAGAAAGATGGGACTAATTTTTTCCAAGCACATATAAGCAATAGAAAGAGTTTAAGAAATTCCAGCTTCATTTTCTGAAAGGAAAATCTGGGTTTGTAATCTTAAACTACAGTTGTCCTTGATGATGCATCTTCAGTCTTATTGAAAATACTGTAAGTATCGATATAGTTATGAGTTAAAAATCCTAAAAATCAAAAGATCCCAGGCTGAACTAATGCATGAAAAATAGCAAGCAACCTGTAGAACATTTTTAATGCTGAACTTCCGTCAGTTTATACATTTAAGCTGTAGGTAGAGATATACAGGTTTTGGGGGACAGAAAGCAAGCTAAGCACTTGTGATTTGGTTCTGACAATGATTTGCATCTTACTTTGCCAAAAGAAACAATGCTCATATTTTCTATGTTTTTTCCCCACTAAAGTCACATCAGCTTTCAAAAATTCCAGTTGTGTGTCATATTCATCGTTCATCCCCATTACTCTTATTTGTGGAGCAGTTGATGTATGCCTGGAATTGTACAGACAAAATTCATGAAAGATTCCTGACCTCAGAAGTTTGTAAAGAAGAGTTTAGGTCAAAAGATTTTTTATTTTATTATTCTGTTTTTTTTACAACCATTAAGTGCTGAAAAATGCACATGAATCTCAGCAGGATTTTCAGAATTGCCTGCTTTTCTTCTTTTCTTTAAATTATTTTTGAACTTTTCATAAAGTTTTCTAAGCAGAAAACATGAAATATATGCCCTCCACTAGCTGTATGATGCATGTAGTACATGCAAATGGGACTTGATATTCTCTCATTAGTTCTGTGAAGATACCAAGATGAACACAGGTTTAGTAAATGTGAATCAAAATGAAGTTTTTAGTCTGGGGAACTGTGGCACAAAGTTTTATTTCTGACTTCAGTAAAAATTTATTCAAGTAAGTAATCATTAGTTCCCCAAGGACTTGCACATTATCTGTAACAGGTGCTAGCCAAAGTAATGAAAGGTCAATTGCAAAAGTAATGTGTATTATTTTATTTTGGCCATCTAATTTTTTTTTTTTTAATATTTAAAATTAGACTCACTAGATTTGTCTGCATTAAATTCTGCATTATTAGTGAGGAGAAAAAGGAAAACCAAGACCACAACAAAATCCCTGTTTCAGTTATTTGCCAAAACAAGATTATTTTGGTCTTTCAGAAGAGAAATCACATTTTCTTTCTGTCAGCAATCAAGTTACAAGATTTACTTTCTCAATAAAACCAACATAATAGAAAACAGAACAAAAATGCAGAATGCAGTTTGTTCTAGCAGACAGCAGTGGGCCATTCCAACCAGTGTCCACAAACAGCACAGCATGCAGATCGTACATTAGTGTTCCTGTTGTGACATCAGTGTGACTTCAGAGGATCTAAGTTTGTTATGCCTTGAAATAAAGGGTAATCTATTAGCCTCTAAGGCAACACCACATAGGTGCTTTCTGAACCTGTCTCCTTATACCTCGTAACCACTCCTGACATTTTGATTGAAGAAACTGCAGAAGTCTTTATATTTGCATAAATAGTAGCATCCTGAAATAGCAACAGCTACTTAACACTAACCTCACACTGGGAATAGCTGCCTTACTATGTTTTTACTCCTACAGACAAAACTACACAGTAAAGGATCAGGTGAAATTCAAACATTATTAGTTTTTCTGATGTTTTTTGAGAAAAATATTTGAGAAAAACATTACAATTTAATCACTTTTTAAGTATTTAATCTTTCAAGCTTGGTTTGATAATTGAAAATGACATGACAGAATAATTCTCCTTTAAAGGGAGCAAGATATGACAATGAATTTCGACTTTTAATACGCACACATATTATCCAATTGCTGACTGAACTTAAGAATTTTGGATGTGGTCAGAGACAACTTGCACATGCAACCCTTCAATGGTTTTCAAAAGTTGAGATATTTCTCATTTAATTAGGAAAATGACAGTAATCAAAACAGAATCCAGAAATCTGAAGATGGTTTAAAAAGAAACCCTTGATAGTCTAGTTTTGCAGGACTTACTTAATGGAAGAAATATATTTCCAGGTCCAGGATAAATTTCAGCGTGCTTACTGTACATTAACAGCCCAAAGAAATTACCATTAAGTTGCCACTGAAATGAAGCTCTGTAAGTGTGCTACCATTCTTCCATTCAATAAAGGTCAAGCTGTTAGTTGACTGTCATTAGGCACAGTTTCTTGACTGCTTAAAGGTTATATAAATATTAAACTTTATGAAGTCACCTAGGAAGATTTCTTTTCAAATATCTTTCCACATCATCCAGAAACAATTATACAACATACAAGAGGATGAGGTGCTTTTCTTTTGAGACAAGCACCTGCTTTTCCATAAATAACAGCTTTTTCCAAGATCCCGTTAAACAAATAAAGGGATAACAAAATCTTAACTGAAGGAGTTGATTCACATGCTTATTAAAAACAAAAACAAAGAAAAAAATCCTCTGACTTTATTCATTTATCCAGACTCTGAGAAGCATGGCTTTCATTATTAAGTTACAATAGATCAAGATTTACACTCACACTAATGTTGTCCTCATTTCCATTTATATTAAACTGGTATTTGGTGTTTTTCTTTTAAAGGAGGCACATGAATGAGCAGAAACTTGCCCAATCTCTGTTTGTTCAGCTTGTTACTTGCACAATAGCAAATTCAATCTCGTTAAGAGGCTTATTCTTCCATTGTAGAACTTACTTGAATTGCAAGAAAGTTTGAATCTGCATAGGCTATGTATTTGTGTGAAAGAAAAATAAAAAGAAATTAGGAAACAGGAGCTTTGATTTGCACTAATAAATTGCATAGAACTGGCTCATTTCTAATATCCTTTGCCCATTTTATTACAAAGCTAGGACAAATGCCTTCACTGGACAACAGCAAATGAAGTTCATCTGACAACACTATAGGAACAATATTAAAATTACATTTCCCTCCCACCTCCAATTGCTAGTGCAATTTGTATCCCGAATAACTATCCTTGCTTAATTGTCAGAAAAGGAAGGAGAAGACTACACTCCTGACACGATACTGCTCTGGCCCCAAGCAATTAATGAGGAGGCTATTAATTGATCCTTAACTGTTCACCTGATTTCTACTCTTTGCCTGGCAACTCACTTGCTCTAGACAGCCTTCAGCAAGCTGCTAGTTTTTTTTACAACCTCCTAGTTCACAAAATGAGTGAAACAAATTAGAGCTCTCATACATATATAGGGAATCTTATTTCTGCAATGTTTCTAAGTCTGAATTTTCAGTAATATTACATGAACATAGTTGCAGGAGTAAAACACAAGTATAGCATCTAGTAAACCACGCTGATCTTAAGGGGGAAGTGAGCCTGCTCATTTGCTCTACTACCCTCAGTAACAAGAAAATTAACATTCTTCAGTGCTGCTCACTCATGTGACTAATGATGACACATTACTATTGAATGGATCTGATTATTTTCTTTTTTTAAATCAACTCCTTAAAATCTTTTTTTTGTTGTTCAAGATTCTGGTTCCTTCACTATCTATCTTCTATGGGTCTTGGCTGAAAACATTAAATCCATTTATCATCTTCCTATCAACTATGTCTTACTCCTGCAAGTAAGAAATCTCTTGAGCTTCGTCCTGTTTTGAACTACTTTATAATCAGTTATCTGCAGCTAAATTTGCTTTTCTACTACTTACGTAAAATCCCCAAAAAACCCTCCCTCAAGAAATGAAAATAAATAGCGATGGGTTTTTGTTTAGAAAAAGTGATGTTTTTCAAAAGTACAGGTAAGAAAAGACTGGTTTGCCAAAATGAGTATGATTGCAACCAAGTAGTGCTACTGTCTTTTTAATAATAATATGCTTTTAAATTATAGCTGTTATTCTCTCACTGAAGGGGATGTACGTCATCTATAACCATCCAAAAAGTTGCTTGGTAAATCCAGAGAAGTAATTTTCTGATGAAATAAGGAGCATTTAGACAGGCCTAGTCAGGCTACAAATGAGTTATTTTAAGTTAAAGCAAAAGTAAATACATAAATTCTTCCCTGTGCCCAGGAGCACTATTGAGGTTTGGAGTGCTAGATCATTAATTTCTGTGAATAAAGTCCTGCATTTCTCTAAAGAAGTTTCACAAAGATTCGGGGTTCATTAACATAGGAAGTTGCCTTTCCCTTTTAGAAAGCTGGTGCTTTAAAACTTGCATCCTCGGAAATGTCTATCTAAAGATAGATACAATCGAGTGTAAAAATGTAGACAATTGCTTAATCATTCATTTTATGTTGTAGGCAACTCAGCAGAACAATGAATAAAAATTTTTCTGGTTTTTGACAACAGAGGGCAATATAACATTTTTGAGCTTAAGGGCAGGAGGGAATGTACCTTCCTGGAGTAAAATGAGAACATAGAGACATAGTAGAGCCTGTTTTCACTAACAGAAAATTTGACCGCAATAGCTAGGCACAATTACTGTTGTAGTATAACAGGTAAAAATTAAATTTCCAGAGAATTCAAACCAACACTGAAATAATTTTTATTGTTCCTATTGCAGCTCTCTACCCTTTCCATACTTGTGAGACCTGCTGGTGAACCCGGAATCTCTACAGAATCACACTGATGACGTTACTCAGGACATCAATGCAAGGGTTTTGGTTTTAGATCTTCCAGTTGCCTCCGCTTAACAAACTGCAGTTCATCCCAAGAAGCAGTCTCAATGACACAAGAGCCATATCTTCACAGTTGAAACTATGCCAGAAGAGTATCTCACTAACTACCACCACTAACAGCCTTGCAGCCTACACAGGCAGCCAAAAGCCAATGTGAAGGAAAATCCCTGAACCACTTGTAATGGGGATCCTGGCTCATCAGTACCAGCTGCTTCGCTCAACAGCTCTGCCTGGCTTGGGCTACATTACTTGCTAATGTAAGCACAGCCGAAGCAATTAACTTCTGGATACTAAAGCAGGACACAGGTTTTGTGGTTTAGCAATCATTACTAATTGTGCTGCCCACATTCAAGTAGTCTGGGAAGAGCTATATACTCAGTTTTCCCCAAAGAGAGAGGAAATGTTCATACCAAAAATGTTGGGGTTGCTTAGGAATAAAGAATATTTCTCATAGCAGTAGAGTATCTGAGTTATAGCAGTTCAGTTACTTTTACTGAATTTTATCTCTATTCTCTACAGCTTTTCAAGATTTTGCCTTTATCTCTTCTAATACTTGGGTATTTCAGATAGAGAATTTACAAAATCCAAGACACAGAATGGACAGTTACCAGGTTGTTGAACCCTCGGCCAAGCTCAGTAATCTGCATTTATTAGGTCCTGAGCAGAAAACGCTACCAGGAAACTAGATGATGGCATTTACTAAAAGAAAATGTATTTATAAATCAGATCTATGCCACATCTAATACAGTTTAATTATAGTTATCCACACAGAATGGAATATTTTTTGTCTCAATTAGACAAAGGGGAACTAGTTTCAGAAATCCCCAAGCAACAGAATTCAAAAATATCCCTTAGTTTTTAATGTTGTTTTACAATGTAAGCTTTGTATTTGAGAGTTAGATATATGTTTTTAAATTCCTTACTCTAATCTTCATTCTAGAGCTCTGTCTTGATCTTCACAAAAGAGAAATGTTATCTTACTGGTAGCGTTGGTGGTCTGCATCTGGTTGATCAAACTGTTAATATTTAGGAATGATTTGTCACTGAAATATTTTACCATGACATAGTGTGTACAAGATCTGTACAGAGTACCATTTCCAATATACTACAGGGTAAGCACATAGCCAGATACTTCAGTGTGAAGCTTCCAGAACTACGCCTTTACACAAACATTCAGAGTAAGGCAGACAGCGGGCATTTCTGTCCGGCAGAGGAGATAGAAGTTCTTAGTAGAAATACGCCGATACAAAGAATTGAAGCAGGAGTACCAAACACACTGTAGCTGCAGGGAGTTTCTGTGTAACCACTCCTAGTACCTAAAAGGAAGTTCTGGTAGGAAATAACTAATAAACTTAGACATTTTCACATAGCAAGTTAACATGGATGGTTTATGCCCTGTAAGTTCAACATCTCTTATTAATCCGGATTGTAAATAAACTCTAATTAAATGCTTCTGTTGTAGTTACTTTGTACAAAGAGGTAGCTGGCACATTGGAAAGGGTGTATAAATCACAATTAATATTTGTCATCTCTTAAAAATATTTGGATTGTGTTTGCTCGGTTTGTAGTAAGAGGAATTTTATTCTCGAAATTGTCACAGCTACAAAGTCAAGTAAAAATATGAAAGCTTACCTCACTGCTTGATTGCTTGTTTTAACTTGCTCAACATGAAAGTAGAATTGATTCTTTAACTAGAATTTTTGTTAGCGTAAGTGCTAAAAATGAACCCAGCTCAGGCACACACAGTGCTGTTGTCCCTGCTGTGGGATTATCACAATTAAAAACCGGCAGCTACTTTCCTGATTGAAGCACGCAACCAGATCTTAACTATATGCAGGGAGTAGTAAAATGTTACCAGTTTTAAAGGCAGTTTATCTCCTAAAAGCAAAGTTAATAACTTTTTCCTACCAAATTTTCAAAGCATAACTCTAATGGAAGAATATTACACTTGCTATCGTAACATTCTTGATTAAAGGAGAACTGCTGCAGTCAGTGATTTGCAGTGATTTATTTGGTGATATGGAGAATTAAAAACTTTTAAAACTCATTTAGTGTACTGCAGGTGACATATGATTGAATATTACTGTAGAACTACAGCTCCCAGAAGGTTTACTTCATACATTTTTCTGTTTTCCTATATCTTAACCAGAGGTCTGCTTTGCTTTATTTTCTCTGAGCAAAACAGGTATGCTTGATATTCAAGCAAAAATGAAGAACTACTGAACGCAATCACTATGATTCTCATTATTTAATTTGTCTTCTATGATACAAATCACATCGGAATGAATTATATTAAGGAAACTTAACAGTAGCCCCTTCTATTCCTACTCCATTACAAAATGTTTTTGTTTGTTTGTCTGTTTTCTTTTGAGATAGCTTCTCCTTCAACAGACAGTCTGGAATATCTTCCTGTGCTACAGAACTGTAGATGCCCGTCTGAAAGGCTTACTGGCAAAAAAGAGACTGACATGGAAAAAAAAATCATACCCAATAATACTATATATTAGTTTTGCTACCATTTAAAGTATCTATTACTTTTGATAAAATACACTGAAATGTCATTTAAATGGAGCCTAACTGAAAAAGTAAAAGATTTTGAGGATCGCTTGGGAATAATAAGTTGATGTAAAAATTATAAAGAATTTATGACAAGCAAAGATTTATTAATAGTTATATCAAATTGTAAAATAATTTACAATTCTGTGAAATTTACTTGTGATAGCACTTTTTTTTTTTAATCTTCATCTATTTATTTTCACTGTTCAGTTTTACTTTCAAGAAGATGTGATTAAAAATTTTGCAGTAAACTTTGAATTTTATTTGTTAACAAAGAAGAAGAATAGAAGCAAGGCTGCACTCTTAACTTGTACACCTGGTTGCAGAATGAAAGTTTTTGCCAAGCTCACTGAAATTTTTGGTTGAACTTGAAAAAGGCAGCATTAATCTTGTAAACTCTAAGTCTTAGCAGGATTCTGATGCAGACAATATTAAAAAATCACACAAGTCAACAAGACTTAACATTTTCCAATGAGTGCTGTTACAGAACTCCTTTAAGTGGCAAGTGGGTTTGGGGCACAGTTGTGGTAAATTAGCATGTTTTCTTTTAAGCAACTGAATAAATTATTTTCAGTAGAAATCATCCCTCCTCTTCCCCCCGTCTTCCAATTCCCCCAATTCTTCCTCCTAGAAATAACAGCCATCATAAATAATTGACAGTAAGGAAGGGTCTAATTCAAAAGAGCACCTCACTTTCACACCTGGAATTTCTCTACAGTTAAATATAATATGATGAATGCTTCTCTCTGAACAGAATCTAGGTATTCCTGAAAAAATACAAAAATAGGTGGCGGGAGGGGAGGGGGGAAGGGAGGGTGTTGTTGCAAGGAAATTCATAACTAAGGATTTTTCACTTGTACAGGAGCTAGAACAGATGTCTGGATTTCTTAATTGCTCATGGTACACTTGTACAGTTGCAGTTTTATTTCCTAGTTTTCCATTTTGCCTATTACCACATGACTTCACTGTAACATCTTGTCTGAAAGAAGAAGGAAGGAAGGAACTGCCCCCATAACTTTTCAGTTTAGTTGGTTTTCCTTAGTTACTGCTGTACCACTGAATTAACGATTATTAAGTACTGCTTAAATGCCTTTGCTAAAAACCAAGTTACAATATTTCTGTATCTTCATTTTTTTGTATAACTGTGAAGAGCTATACAGTTGTAGAATGCAACAGAGCTTGAGGGCAAATAGCATCCTCAAAGAGAACAAAGCCAAGAGAAAAGCACAGGAGTTTTACTATCACAGAGTACATACAGCACATTTCAGACTAAAGTAGTACCTAAAGTGACTACAGATTTAAAGAGTGTAACTACATAAGCTAAAGGTTAGCTAGCAAAGAAACATTTATGAAAAAGTTTCTTCCTTTTCAAATCACCATCGTTCAAAGCTGATCACTTGCACTGCTTTAGTATCAAGGTTGACCATCTGATCTACAGCTCTACTCAGGAGGATATAAAATATTTCCTGTTTAAGTTTTGGTGAATTGCAAGAGAGAAGTCTCATAATACCTTCTAGGAAAAGACTACAATGCATATAACACGAATATCAGGAAATGAGAAGGATACATAAGGAAACAAATGAAAATGGAGAAACAATAAGTTAAAAGACAAGGGTTTTTTGTTGCTGCTGTTAACAGCCAATTTGCTAACAGCTTCTGCATGTAGTAAAAGCAAAAATCTATTTGCAGCACAGAAAATAAATAGGAACAATTTTTATTTCCCTCACACATAACAAATAGCTCCACATTTATATGAGCTATAGTTTGCTCCTACTTATGTATTTTGAGATCAACTTTTTATTCACCATTATAATCCTCGTTCTAACAATCATTTTGAATTATTGTTTTATACTCAAGCCTAATCAAAGGATACCAACTTCTTTTATTCTATGAAAACTGAAGCAAAAAGGACCCATACAGTTCTGTTAGCACACTCAGTGAGGAAATCAGCAGCACAACGATGTTCTTTATACAGAGCCAGTACTGCAAATTTCTGTATTAACAGCAAGCTGAAAACAGGTGTACTCCTTATCTACGAGGTACATGCTATAGCTTTTCAATTTATTTCCACCAGATGGCAGGTGAAAGTTTGATTTTCATACACAAAACTCTTACAGCAAATTATATTGACAATACAGTTCCTGTAAGTGGCATCTTGATGCATTTTTAGTATTTGAGGTACATTTTTAACTTTGATTCACTCTGTCTTGGTTTCAGCTGGGACAGAGTTGATTTTCTTTGTAGCATCTGGTATAAATGCTGCCATCCAGCTTTAGGAGAAAAACAATGTTGACAACACACTGATGTTCAGTTGATGCTCAGTGGGGCTGTGCAGAACCAAAGATGTTTTGGTTCCTCAGCATCTTGTACTGCCCTGCCAGTGAGGGGGCTGAGGGCGCACAGAGAGCTGGGGGGACAGAACCAGGACAGCTGACCTAAACTGGCCAAAGGGACATTCCGTACCATATGACATGATGTGAGGAAACAATAAAACTGAGGGAACTGGTGGGCACTGCTTGGGGACTGGCTGGGCATCGGTCAATGGGTGATGAACAACTGCTTTGTGCATCACTTGTTATGTGCACATACATAATTTATAATTATTATCATTACTGTTATTCCTCTCTCTTCCTTTTCTTAGTAAGTAGTTTTTATCTCAGCCTACAAGTTCGACTTTTTTTACTCTCCCTCATTGCACTGAGAGGTGGGAGCACGAGCAAAAAGACTGTGTGGTGCTCAGCTGCTGCCAGGTTAAACCACAACAGGTTAAAACCGAGCTTCTCAGGAACCCTAACCAACACAAATACCTTTGGGTGTGTGAAATAAGTTCTGTTGTTCCCATAGCAGCTTTCTGCCCTTCTGTCCTTCCCTTTGAGACCTGCTGGCAGAGTCAGGATCTCTGCAGAACTGTGCTAATGATGTCAACCAGGATGTGAACAAGAGCATTAAAGAAAAAAATCTAAATAATTTTGATATTCTATTCCACTAATATTTGGAGGATGTGTTTTTGGACACTTCATAATTTGGTGGATACTTCAGAATTTGAAGACTGATAGTAAACTTTTGACTTGTAATTTTTGAGTTGTAGCAAAACTATCTGACCCTCATTTAATTCCTCTCTCCAACAAAATCAGTAGCACCTGATACATACTATTTAAAGGTCACCCTTTCGGTTGGAGCCTGGAATGAATTAGGAAGTGTGATCAAGCCCCTATGCAATACACATCGGTTTCTACATTTTTTTTTTTTTTTAATTTTTTCATAAAACAAGGCAACCTTAACTTTTTTCATCACTACTGCTCTTGTTAACCAACAATGGATTATTGTTGGCCAGATTCTTTAGGAAAACGAAACAAAACAAAACACAACAAAACATGAAAAGAAAAATCCAGTTCACCCTTATATATGTACATGTGCACATACACACCTGGAATTACAACAGTAAATGTTCCTACAACAGAGATCTCAATCTCTGGTTACAAGCAAACAAAACTAGGGACAACAAATGGCACAATTAAGCAGAGATCAAATTAGGAAATATTTAATTGAACAGGTGTGTCACCAGCTGGTGAACTGGTCCAAACTTTTGGTGCAAGATTCTAAACTTAAGTTGGTCCAAAAAATCTCAGTGCCATTCCTTGCTAACACTGACTGAGAGAAACACACCAAACATTTCCATCTAAATTGGTTCCTCACAAACGTTCAGCTGGCATTCAGGTCTCATTCCTTACTATCAGAGCTTGGACCCAGGTCAATCCATGACCAAGAGGTGAGATGAAGCCTAGTGACAGCTTTGCGCTGCTTATACAATAGGATTTCCTACAGAGCTGGACATTTCTATGCAGGAGGCAACATACCCTCAGGACCGAGGAATTCAGTCATTGCCCGTGGACACAAATCTTTTCACCTATTTTTTACAAGAACACAGCACATTGTATTGTGGAGAGATAGTGTTATCTACGAATGAATTCTCTTGCAGCCATTATATCTCTTGGAGAAAGGAGGACAAAACAAAGTTCTGTCTGATAGCCACTTTGCTTAATGCACAGCAATCAGATGCTCAGATGAAGCAGTGTTGCAGAGAGTGAAAAAAAGAATGCATGCAGCATAATACAGTACATCATCTGTATGCAATTAAACTGTGGGGGAGAAATGTTTTTGAAATAGTAATAAATACCTGCCCAAGCACTCACCTTTGATGCTAACCGCTCTCCTGCTTTTGTCCACATACTTAAGCTATCCCACAAAATAGCTTAAAATTTAGGACACCTGCTTCACAGAGTCTAAAGATGCCTATCCAATTATCTCCTTTGCCAGACATTGCAAGCAGCTGCCTATCTCACATTTGGTCAAATAACTAAAAACAAACAAACAAACAAACAAAAAAAACACCAGCAATTGTAACATCATAGCAAAAAAACCAGCAACAATCGTAACACCGGAGGTGCATTTCTCATTTACCCATGTAAGGAAATCTCCAGTACTATATCAGCAATATCTGTTGCTGACCACACTATTTGAGTGATAATATGTGAATGAGGAGTTCAGACTACGAAAAAAATCTCATTTTCCTGCTGAAGAAATTATGTAAGCAGTTAGGAGAAATGAGATCTAAACAGTAGGCAATAGAGTAGTGCAAATTTTTGCTGCATCTAACAGAAAAACTATCATATTTAGCACTGTGCTGATGCCCATCACAGTGATATTTCCCTAAATCTATGTTCCTTTAGAGTTAAAAGAATAATGATAACCACACAGAATTACTGAGAAGCAAAAGGTGTCTTTCCTAAAACACTACATTTCTGTACCTCAGTGGCCAAATGGAAAATTCTGTGCCTGTTAAGTATGTGAATTAAGCTGGAACTTTGATAGCTCTCATTGCCAAATGAGAGCAATTAAGAGCTCCATATCACTGAGCATTAATGCTCTGGAAACTATGTTATAGTCACAATTGCTCCTGACTCCATGTAGCAAGAAAAAGAAAACAAGTCATGTTATCTCTGTATTAAATAAGGAGAAGAAATACCCCACTTGCTACTCCTTTTTATTTTTATGGAGGAAAAATGACAGCAAAATCCACTAAATCTTTTAATGTCTCATTTTGCACTTATAAAATAACACCAAGACTAACTTAAAAACAAACAAACAAAACCTGAAGTATTAGTACATCCTGTTGAAGTCTTTCAATGTTCTGGATGATGGAGCTCCCTTTAAACAAGAACATGGTGCACGCAATTGGTGCTTTCAAACACAAACCTCAACTGTCTTACAAAGTTTACCATACAAGGCAGACAACATGCTTCAAAATGTGCCAAATGAGATGATCTAATCTCAAAATGAAGAAAATGTATCAACACCTGCACTTTTTAGAATCACACTTATTGTCTGACCCTGATGGAATAAAGTCAAAGAAGAAACTGGCAGGAAGACACAAGTGGTCCTTTGCCAGATTGTATTCCAAGTAAAATGTTAGAGATGTGGAGAGAGAAGGACAAATGCAATGAAATAAAACTGACAAGAACTCATAGGAGCTAAGGGACAAGGAAGGCAGAATTTTGCAGTTTTTAGAAAAGGACAGAAATATTGATTTCAAGCCAAAAGGGAACATCAATAAAGGTCTGCATTGTTTAATTGGAACACTGTGGCTCCCTCGAATTGTCATTTTCTTCCTTTACATCAGCAGCCTAATGTCCATCATTTCTGTGCAACCGAACAGTGCAAAGAGTGAATGAAATAAGCTTTACTGTGACGCAGAGAAGATCAAGAACTTCTGCTAGTCTCAGCCCCAGAATATTCACCCCTCCGGTTCAGACAGCTACAGGAAACATGCATGCAGCCCCTGGGGAACTTGCAGATGAGGCTGTGTGTGGTTCTGGTACCTGAATTCCTGCTCCCCAGCTGTTATTCTGTGATCAGTCATGCAGCTGGTTATTTAGCAAATGTGCACCAACTTCAAAAATTGTTTCAGCATTTATTAGGAGAGCCTCATTCCTAGTAAAGGAATCGGTCACATGGGAAGTTGTGATGAAATTAGACTCAAGGTTATAAAGGAAAGAGAATTAAAAACTGTAGTATTGCAGTGATAGTTTTCTTAAGTGAAGAAAGCAGGAGTGTTTGAATCAAAGAGAAAATATCTTCTTTAAAGAAATACTTTTGGGGAGTTTTCAAAGGTAATGAAAGAGAACGGCCTTATCTTTCAGCTGTAAACAGTCTAGTTTAGAAGATAGGCATTCTTTATAAGAAAGAATAAAAATTTCTTTCTGATAAAAGAAGCATTTAAAGTTGTTTGTGTAAACATGCCTCTCTGCAGATTGAAGCCAAATGTAGTGAGAAAACGTATTAAGTTCATTGATACAAGCAGGACAATTTTTTGCACTGATCAGATCTGGAGCGTAATATTTTTAATTGTTGTTCAAGAAAAAGATTTCTGCATACAAGCTACCTGCACAGCCTCCAGCTTTTAGTCGACTTCATACTCTTTAGCCTTAAAGAACTAATTTACTACCACTTGCATGGTCCACATGTTAAGGAATGCAGACTGAAGCTCAGATATTTTGTCACAAAGTCACTGCTCTGTCCGCTGAAAGCAAACCAGCCCCAGCATGTGTGAGTGAGCACAAAGAAGCACACTGCAAACTCAAAACTGTGCAGAAGGGAAGGCTCACCCACAGGCTGAATGAGAATTACACCCCCAAAGTTCAGCTGCTTTAAGTAAAACACAAGGCCAGGTTGGATGGAGCCCTGGGCAATCTGATCTAGTACTTGATCTGGTGGTTGGCAACCCTGCCTGTGGCAGGGGGATTAGAATCTGATCATTTGGGTCCCTTCCAACCCAAGCCATTCTATGATTCTATGACTCTATGATACCTGGTGGTGAAACCGATGACTTTCAAATAAGATATTATACATGTCTGAGAGGAAATTAATGAGGCAAAGAGATAACTGAAAGTGCATGTCAAGAAATGCAGGCAACTGCCACATCTGAATTAACAGAAGACAAAAAACAGTTCAGTAATGAATAGGTTATATTGTTCACTGGCTTGAAATGGAAATTGGTTAGTGCAGAAATGAGAGCCTAAGAGTTAAACTGATTTTTCAAGTGTGCTCAAATATGAAAACAAGGAATTTAGCTGAGTAGAAAAGTAAACACTGTTGAAAAGAAGTCAGAAAAACCTATTTTACAAAGTTTTCTTCTAAACTGTGATATAGAAGACTGTATCAATCACATTCATAGACAATTTTTGTTCATTCAATCTGGAAAGATATTCTCATCAACTAATACTAGAGTCCAAAAAATACCCATAAAGTGGAATAGTGAAAATATTTCCTCAGCTATACTGATAGCAAGCAACATACACTTCTGGATATCTAGTATACACTACAGAAAGTCATGGTGCCTTTCTTCTGACATTGTAATACAGTATTATTACTCTAGTAATAATCCATAAAAAGCCACCACATTTAGTTCATGGTTGAAATAAACAACCTAATCATAGTACCGTACATCTTAAGGAACAGAATGACCACACGTGAATAGACTGCCTCCCTTAAATGCTACAAGCACAGTTCAGAAGAGAAACTAAATCAATGCACACAAGGTTTACCCTTTTGCAGGCTTTTGGTTCAAGCTTTTGTTCCAAAATGAGCATTTGGGAATCTCTTGACTGAATAACATCCAAATCATAATGATCATAAATTAAAGGGAGATGCTACTTTGAAGAAACCATCTCAGGGTAAGATTTTATATTTAAAAAATAAAAATCTGCATACTCCCTTATAAATCCATAGCTACATTCACTGAGTTTCACTAAGCTGAAATTCGACCTCTCGTAGACTAAAACAAAACACATAAAATTAAATTATATTTTGGAACACAGAAAAAGAAAATTTGCGAGTAATCAGAAAGTCAAAGGGATGACATTAATAAGTGTGAAGAATTCCATAATTTATCTCATAACAATTGAACACATTCTTAATCAGTGACTTTTGTTACAAGGACAAAGGAAAATAAGAGCATCCTCCCACAGATCTCTATTCAGGCTGCAGACAGCTCAATTCTTAAAAGCTCTGAATTTGATTTGAGTATTATAGAAAATCACACTGTACAATCTGTTATGCTTCACAGTCCTAGCACATGTAGAGTATTTATGTCTATATAATGGAAATTTGTTGCCAGAAAGATATCAGAGAAGATCATTAAATACGTATATATACTTTAAAACACTGTGAATCATAGCTTTTTTTTTTTTTTTTTTTTTTTTTTACTGGGAAACAATTATAAATTTTACTAACAAACAGCAAATCAAAGGAAAGGTGTTACAGATCTTGGGCTGAGGAGGCACTTCGGTGCCTACAGAAGAAAGCAAATACCTCTCTGACAAAGGTGGGGAAAGTCAACCATCCATGGGAGAGGGGCTCTTCCCCATGACGTCCACATGCAGAATGATAGAAGTGGCAGGTGCCCTACCTCTATCCTGACTCATGGATTGTGGCAAATGCCCTATAGGGATGGTTACAGTAGTGAAAGCAGAACACTAATACGTGTAGCTTAAACTAAATTTTTTTCTTTTGGTTGCTTGATATTCCCTGCATCCTCAAGGGGTGCATTGTCTGTAACGGAAGATTGGCTGCTCATTTATGCAGCCAATTCTAGAGCTTTGTTTTCTTGTGTTTCACAATGGATCAGAAATTCTTCCCATATTACATTTCTGCTCCCCCAGTATGCAGTTTAGAATTTAGAAGCATTTGAGAAAGACATGAAGTAATGGTAAACAAAGTCCATGGTAAATACAGAAGTCAGTGGAATTTAGTTTGCTTTACAGTTTTGTGCAATAAAGATCTCTGGGTCAGGTACCAAAAAAAGTTGCTGGAGGATTAATTCCCTGAGAATTAATTTTCATTAATTCATCTGCTACCATACTGCATGTTACACAGTGACACCACTGCATTTGTTTTAGAAAAGAGAAACAAAATCACAACGTATATATGGACTCTTTTCAGTCTGGACTCTTTTCAGTAGTGCGTGGGGACAGGACAAGGGGAAATGGGATGAAGCTAGGGCATAGGAAGTTCCGCACGAATGTGCGCAAGAACTTCTTTACGGTGAGGGTGACGGAGCACTGGAACAGGCTGCCCAGGGGGGTTGTGGAGTCTCCTTCTCTGGAGATATTCAAGACCCGCCTGGACGCCTACCTGTGCGACCTGGTGTAGGGAACCTGCTTTGGCAGGGGGGTTGGACTCGATGATCTCTGGAGGTCCCTTCCAACCCCTACAATTCTGTGATTCTGTGTGATTCTGTGATATGACAATGCACTTTCTTACTGTTTTCCCATTCTCATACCTTTATCAGCATTCCTCCTCCAAGAAACAAGGGTGTTATGTAGCAGCAATGAAGTAGTACTTGGTTCAACACTCAGTGTTTATTGTGAAGTAATTAGACCCCAAATGCACGCAAATAGTTTCCAAGCTACCAGCTAGATAAAATGTTAATTGCTTTTTAGTAGCTGTTTGGGCTCTGATTTAACTATTTTCTCACTTAAAAATCAAAATAGTGAGCATAGTAGCAGAGGAGAAGAGAGAAAGAGACCCAGTAATTCACAGTGATATAGACCTCATGGTAACTCAAACTTATAATTATATACGAAATGGAAGAGTTAGCACAGCATCGCTGTCAAGCTCTGTAACACAGGTGAGTGTGCTTCGTCAAGATTTCTCTCACTTTTTTTCCCTCTCTTTCTTCATCAGCATATTAATGCTCTCCATCATCATTCTTTGGAAGTGTGACACATATCACATTCCCCATCCTTCTGAGCATATGGTCTGGAACTATTCAATAGCTGCAATATGATGATTCCAGGCTGCTGAGCGCAACTGATTGGCACATTAAACTGCTGGGAGACTCTTATCTGGGGCAGACAGGATTCTTTCCAATGTAGTCCTAAGGGGCCCTCAGTAATGAAAAATAGTAATTCTAAGTCTTTTCCACCTGTCTGTTGCCAGGCATTTTAAAATGGAGTTTCAATAGTTTTTCTTTCCCCATAACCCTTATTAAAGCAAATCAAGTGTAAGCCAGAAGAACTTGAAGAGCTTCACTAGAGACCTTGCAGTTATCAATTTAAGAATAGGTATTTCAAAGCTGATTTAGCCTTGCCTTTAACACTGTAAAGCAGCCTAGTTTACAAAAGATGTTAACACAAAATGGGTATCAAATTAACCAAATAAGTATAGCAGTGGAATGTTTAGATTATATTAAATTATCTTATTATAAAAGAGATTTTTCCCTTTGTCATTGAATTAATAAAGGATAAAGAAAATAATAATTTGTTTTGCATATAGGCAAGATCAAAAAGTTGAAATGTATCTGAAAATTTAAAATGTACCAGATATAAAGACATTCCTTCAGCTACTGCAGCCTCCCCTTAACTATGATTGTAGTGGCGAGCACATGTTCTCTTCCTGGGAGTGCAAATCAAGCATTTGCTTCTGATCCCCATTTCCTCCTCTGCAGGTAAAAAAGCCATCAGCTTCCAGAATCATGACTCTATGAAACAAGGAGAAGACCTTCTGGAGAATTCCTGTAGGAATTGGATACTGGTATCATGATCCAAGGACAGAGCTGTCATGGCTGACATAGTGGCAGTTTAAATGGTTTACATGCATTGCTCTTTAACTCAATAAGGTAATGTTCTGCTTTGATTCATCTACAAAACTAGATAGATCAACTCTTTTCCAATCAGTGTTCTGTTTTATTATGCTTAAACCCTTAAACACCTTAAACACTTTCCATTCCAGGAGATGATATTAAATCCTGAAGAGATATAAGAACGTACAGGACTTTAGATACACCTTCTGCAGTAGTGCACAAAACTAGATAGAGGGTGCACCAGTGAGAAGTCTTGGAAATATTCTCAATTCCTTGAAAATTTTTTTGCACACAGCTTTCTTATTCATCTTTTAAACATTGGTAACATTTCCTGCACTGAAGGCTTCACACCTTTAAACTCTAAATAATGGTTTCTAGAAATTTATGAATTTGCTGCTCTCTGTCACAGTTTTGCATCTTCCCCAGTACGAATACAGAAATTTATTCCATGGGAGTCAGCCATTAATACTACATAAAGTGTTTTGGAAATTACAGTTCTTTCTTTTGAGACTGCAAAAAATATTCCAAAGAGACTTCATATACAGGTCCTCCTCAAAAGTGCTGTTAAAATTTGCAATTATTCCCCACTTGCAAGGATTAGCTATTACCGCCTGTGTTTGAAAAGCTTCATCTCAGAGGAGAAGCAATCACTTTATTTTAAGGCTGCTACAAAGTAATCACAAGCAAATCTGTTTATTTTCACATAAAGGGTAATATTTAAATGAAATGCTTGTCTTTACATTTCACATAAGAACTGCATTAACATTTACATTTGTTGTGAACCAACAGTTTCTTTTTTAACTTCATTTCCTACGTTGATGTTTTAGAAGTTTTATTTTCTCCCGCATGAATGTGCACTGGGGTTCCTGCAACGTGATGTACATTCACATTGGTAAAACTGAGTTCTATTCAGTGGTGATACATTAAAGCAGTTGGATGCATTAACGTTTTGCACAGCTCTCCTGCTGGATTTCAGGTTTTTCTATAAAAGATAAAAAACATTTACTTGGAGAACTTTAGGAGTGGATTCTTGCGGAATAATTTACCGTGAGACACAGACCTGTGGCAACAGCCTGCCAAGGGGTAGCTCAGATATACAGCAGAATGTGAAACTTTTTGGACTATTGCATCTGTCCATGTTTCTTCTTCATGCTTTTCTGCGCTACGTAAGAAGGGTCAAGAAGCAGTTACTAACTCAGTAGTGGCCAGTGATAAAAATGTGAAGTGGATTGAAATGAAACTTTCACATACTGGGCACAAACTGTAAGTTTTTAGGGCTCTTGGGCAGAAGCAGCAGGTATAGAGTACTGCTGTAACCAGGCAGACAAGACTTAGTCAGTCGTGTATATGTCAAATCAGCAGTTTACTGAATTTGTAACATGCCTCATGTTTAGACAGCTATCATGTCCTAATCTACATTTGCAGGGAGCAGTAGAACAGGTCAGAATTTTCCACTGGTTTCTTTTCTTTTGCAGAAGGGCAGATGTCACATCACTTGTATGATGTAGTATTTCCACATGCAGTAATGATAAATTAGGAGTGGCTATGGTAAGCCTAAGTGTTCAAGACTTGGAATTTTTAAAGTAATCTAACCTAAGTGCCTTCTCTCCTAACTGACTCTTAAGGGTTGCTGAATCACATCTAAAATTGAAGACTTGTTTTATCATTATTTTTTCTTTTTTTCTGACAGAGTTGTAAAATTGTCATTAATAATCTTAATACACTTCATAAAACAATGTCATTGAAAATCAGCAGCAAAACACAAAACGTAATCTCTTTTTTCCTGGAGTGTTGAGGAATACACTTTCCTGAAGAAAGTTCTACATTATGAATGTCTTTATTTAATGAATCAAAATTCTAATTAATTATAAGAGACGGTGCAGTCTGGAGAAAAGAGAGCATGCATAAAGAAAAGAACAGTGCAATGAAGGAAAATGTCCTCATCTTTTTTGACTTCTCAGAGTTGCACTCCTTATCCCACCTTGACTAGGCATCATATTCCCTGAAAGACTTTAGAAGGTATTCTTCTGCAAGTCAGTCTGTCATTAGCACAAAGTAATCCTTACTGTAATGGTCTTTAATTGCCTTTAATTATTTTATATCTGAATTACCGTACACTGCAGGACATTTAAAGTCATAATAATAAAATATCTTATTGAAGTACTACTGGGCTTTGACTTCTGGGAACCATTCTCAAGTCCAACAGTGACTGTAAATCATCCTGAGCTCTATCATGTTAGTCAATTGGGATATCGCGTTAGAAATGGAAATTTTAAACTGTGAAACATGAATTTTTACTAGAACTAAAGGCACTAAACTGCTTCCCCAATCCTATTAGGGTTAGGCTAAGCTCCAAACACAAGGCAAATTTCAACTACAGCACAAAGGTAACGCCTACATGTTGCAGAACACATACTACTTTCAAAGGACACATTGCAACTATTTCTAACCTGACGGCAGACAAAGTGCATAAGGTAACATATTCATATAAAGTACAGCAGGAATTACAGACAGCATTTTATAGGAATTTCACTGGAAATCAAGACAGACATGAGAATGTCAGGACAGACTAGGGATCTTCAAGTCAGACCACTAGACAGAATTAACTTTCAAATCTTCAGCTGGTATTTTTAGTGACACTATAATCAATAGAACACATTATTGAAAAAAAAAATCAGTAGAATACTCTAATTTCAAGACATTTTTACACATTTTCAAGACATTTACTAAACTCTTGCAATCCTTGTCTTTGTGATCATCACTATTTTTTCCCCATTTTTAGATACCCGGGGCAGATGTCAAACAATTACTACCCTGACCATACCAGGCTGGTTTTACCATCAAACCTTGTCTGTTCAGAAATAACACAGGCATTCTGTCAGTATTGTGTAACAAACTATGCCCTCAGCAAGCCCAATCATTTTATTTTATCTTTCATTAATAGCATGTATTAAAAACTACTTATGGAGAAGACAAGCAAACATAGACTTTGCACTTTGGAAGAAGAAATGTTTGTTAAATTTGTTGGCATATGCCTACCAAACCAGCACAGCTGAGACTGATAAATAAGAATTTGATTAGCATTCAAATTGTAACTTGTCCATTCCTCTTCATAATGACAGCTTGACTGAGATTGTATTTGTCCATTTTCAGAGATGAATAACCGTGGCATTTAGTAAAGAAGTGAGAAAACCATGTTTGGTTTTTAATTTGCTTTAATGACTTTCTTGGCCATGGTTATTTGAAGAAGAGTCTTGCCAGCTGCCTTTATTTCCCTTCTGTCAGATTACAATCTCTCTCAAAACAATATTTGAAAATGTCTTTTCAGAACAAAATTCAGAAAGTGCTACAGAGCAGCTGACTAGAAAGACAAAAGCAATTGTGCCAGTATCACTAAGATAAATTCAAGGTATGCAAGCAAAGTACTTTCGGCAGAATGATTTATGCTAAAAACCTGGAGAAAATAATTTGTCTTCAATCTTCTTTATAAATAATTTGATTTATTTTGGTATGCATTATAGCACTAGGCTTTTCTTTTCCTCCCTGTCCTGAGGCATGAGACATGTAGTGTTGTTATACACGTTTTCAAGAACACATTGCTTTATGCATACACAATCCGCAAGTAAAGATAAGGAATTTCTGTATGCTGTGACTTGGAGACATACTCTGCATACCTGTATTATTATACCTGTAAGTCACTCATGAACTTGACTGATACATGACTATGAACTCTGAAATGCACACTAGAAAGTATGTTTCTTAAAAGGGGGGCACATATTAAATACCTGCACTGAAAATATTTTTCTTTGGAGCACTGTAGGAATGTCATGATATGCCATGATGATTTCTTTAAACTGTTCTGTCTCCACAGTTAAGTAGTATTTCCACAGGTACCATTCCCCTACATTCCAAAAGAGATACAGCACTCTAACAGTTACTCCCATATTATTCTATCTGGTAAGGAAATAGGACACGGAATGTTTAAAATAATTTTATGAATAGAGAACACTTTTGTGAAGTAAGATATACAAAGATAAATTTGGTGTTTCTGTGACCAAAGAATGAGCAAGAGAACATGCACAAGATCTTAGCTTGTGTATGCTGAGCAGAATGAAAATTACTAGTTCCTAATTTTGCTACCATATTCTTATGATATTTTTGAGGTTATTTATTAATTAACATCAAAATCACTGACCAGAGGATATTTCAGAAGTGTTCTGTCTTCCACAAACTTCTGGTTTATATTAATGTAATTGTACAGTATGGATTTTTACTCACCTTCACTGCATATTCACATAACACATACTGCCATAATTCAAGTTACATTTCTCAAACTGACTTATAAAACTAGCACATTTGAAGATACTTGACTAGTGTGTCAGAAAAAAAAAAGTAGACAGAAGTACTACTCAGAAGCTGAGCTGCTTCAGTTCACTCCTTCCTCCTGTATTACAATTTGCCTTAGTTTTAGAGGTGTCAAGTTTACACAGGAATGCACTTCCAGCTAAATGGGAAGCTGTCCAAATTGCATTCTACCAATAAGGTGTTTGAACATGCTAAACGCCAGTTTGATATTTGACCAGAAGTCAGTCTAACTTCTAGAAATATTGAGGAATGTGTGTGGCTTATTGCAAGCCACAAATCAACATGTGAGAACATTAAAGCAACACAGCCTAAGAGGAGTCATAAGTAAGTGCACACAAAGGAGAAGTCTACGGTATTTCAGCACAATGGAAAGAAAAGTAAATGATGTCAAAAATCATTGTTTGGTAAACTATTTAAATATTCATATTTTCAAGTATCTGAATATGTAGTCATACCCACTATCTGAATATGACAGAGCCTGATAACCACGACTGATTTGAAGAAAAACCTCAGCTGGACATACTGGCAAAATTATTCCTTGTAGCTTCCAACTGTCTATGTGCTGCACAATAACTTGGAGGTCTGTGTAACATGGTGCAGCACTTGGAAGCAGACTGAACCTGTAAACTGAGGGCAGAGCAAAGAGCCACGGCCAAAAAGCTCAAGTGTCTCAAGCTGTTGTCTCTGCTTGTCATACAGAGTAGTAAGTCACTGCATCGTTTAAATCAGTATATTAAGCATATTTAATATATTATGCTACACAAAGATCATACTTAAATGCATAAGATAGTGGTCATGTAATTAATTGTTATAGCCCTTTTCTGCAGTTACATAAAATCCTATCATCTCAGCAAAAATTCCAAGATTTAGCAAAATATTTTTGAGTTTCTTGGCATATTACCATTTTTTTCTTTCCTAGAGACCATGTGGGAATGCATCTCTGTGCTGAGTTACAAAAGGTTCTCAATATGATAATTAATTGCAGGGGAGAATTCCCAAATGGCTCTAGATTCACACTGGATTAGAACAAGCAAATAGGTTTCCTAGTCAACGGAGTATTTGTTTTTACATTCATGAAAGATGTATTCATAACAAAATAGTTCAGATGGTTCAAAAAAGCACCTACTTTACACAGTTTTGACCTTTGTAATGGAAATAAAAATATTCTGCATATCAATAAAACAAAACCAAGAATTTCTACTATTCTCAAAATGAAAGCTATGAAAGTAGCAGAGGATTCTGCTTAGATTGAATACTGCCTGGTTGCACATAAATTCCTGTGTTAGTAGATGCTCCAAATGTTAGAGTACATCTGGTGTGATTGCTATTAATGGGCAAAAATTTAGAAAATGTCCAGAGGCATATTCATTGTGTGGCTTTGCAACATGTAGGAATTATCATATCCACCAGCAGGCATCCTGCATGCATACAGTGAAACCTCATAGAAAGACTTCTGACCCGACTTTTTAAATTATACGTATTTAAAGAAGGTGAAAGTTTTATAATAAATACATTGTGGAGATTTTGAGGGGATGGGAGATCTCAAAAGAACTTGATTCCAGATCTTCTTACAATTGAATTGCGTATGTCCACGTGTGCACTCAGAAATAAAATTGTTTCATGGCTGTGGCATTTGAATGTATCAGTCTGGAATAACTGTTGTTTGGGTATTTACTGTGTTCAAATGAATTGTTCGTTTCTTCTTTCTACATCTTTTGACACATTCACCCTTCATTAGTATTTTCCCTTTGCAACAGTCATGACAGGCTTGACTGTAAATTAACATTCTAAACATTTTCCTGAATTCTCTTTCCTTCTGTGAGCTACAACTAATTTTGCATGCATTTTGTTAATGCCTTCGTAATTATCTTATCTCACCAACAGCTGTAACACAGTAACAATGGCTTACAGCTACTAATAAGCATGAGGCATATTTTCTTCCAAGAAAAGAAGATATGGAATACTCGTAGCTCCCAACAGGATTCCTGGGTACAGTATGGATCCCTTGTGTGTCTGCACTTGCTCTCAGAGGGTAAAGACTTTTTTACAAACTGTTACAAATCTGAAAATGATGAATATATGACAAGAATGTCATAGTGATAGATAAACATTTACAGTGAAGACATTAAAATAAGAGCTGTCAATGGTTCTCTAACTTATCCTTGCCCTCCTGAATTGAAATTTCACAAGAGAGGGCAGACTTTAACAGCGCACGCCAAAGCACAAGCAATGACTGCCCCTTGTGCCTGGTGAGGTAACAACAGCATTCGTGCACTATATGCAACTGTATAATTGAGCATACATTCACAGATGTCCTACCTTCCTGAGTTTAATATCTCTGGGATTACTAACTAGATCCCCAGCTGATAAAAATCTTGGTAGTTGTATTGATTTCCTAGAGCTATCTTTCTTCAAACCAGATCACAAATATCACATCGCAGTAAACTCATCTGTGTGGTTAAATGTGCAGCAGCGCAAAATCACTAGTTCCTATCCTCCATTTTTACATATTTCCTCTTGCCTTGGAGAACTTGAGAAATAGAAGCTGCAGTTTTGCATGTCATACTTTGAAAGAGAACATCTGAGTGAGTCAAGAAAAAGCATTTTTCTGACCAGGTCCCGATACTTCATGATTGCAGAATGTAAAGATGCCCTGGTATTACTGCCGAGCTGTCTGCACTCATCAGACACATTGAATTGACTTGTTCCCTCTTCTGCAGATTCAGTTTGCCAAGTGAATTCAAAATAAGGGTGAGAGAGAAAGGAGGAAAATAACAGGAGGGGGGGGGACCGCAGCATAGCTTCACACCATCCCTGCCATTAAAATGGCCGAGTAACTAATGTTCTTAAAGCATGACTGTGGAGCACCAAGCAGTGATTCAGAATTCCAACAGCAGACTACCCAAGATCCAGCACTGCCATAATAGTGTATCTATCTGTGCACCTCACCCTGTACATCACAGCTTGAATGTCAAGTATACAGCACCAAAAACACGAGAGACTTTTCTGCTTTCCTTAATATTCACTCTTCTTTGTCCTTTCTTACAAAATCCAATTAAAATTTTCCTCCATTTTTTAGAAAGATTAATTGTATCTGGAGCCACTAATACATAAAAACATGCATATAAATTGCATCAGCTACACAGAGACACTAGTGCACCCAGACATGAACTTATTAGTAACACAGGCCTCTCATCACACCACTTACAATTCCATTTTCACCTGCCTAAGGGGTTATTGACATTAATGTTACTTACTGCTAGTAAGCACCCTGAGGCTGTAGGTAATCCTTACCATTTTTATTATTTCAACACTTTGGATCTGATCCTATTTCATTCCAAGAGTTTCCATGTTTTCAACTTGCAAAAAAACCTTATAGAAACTGGGGATATATGAATTAGGATAATGTTTAAAGTCACACTTTTTAAACAATATTTGCTACCTATATTTTATGCATTTTCTGGTAAGATAAAAGATAAAAGAGCATCATATGGACACTTCACAATCTTTAAAATGTCTGAATTTATTTAGAAAATGAAATAAAATAACAATAACAACAACAAAAACCCCTACTTTTCAGCTGAATATTGTAAAGTTCATTTACAGCAGGCTAACCATCGAAATTTCATGTGGACAAAGTGAAGAAAAAGTGATAAAGACAGACTAATTTGATGTTAAGTAAATACAATAGTTGAGACTAAACTCTTTTTGACATTTCTCTATTCTGCAAGATCAGAATGACCTTCCCTGGTAGAGGAGTAGTCCTCCACACGGTCTCTTTTTTTGGCAGAAATGATTTCAAATAAGACATCCTGAAGAAGCAGTATTCTTCTGGCACCACTAAAATCTTTATTGTCTTCTTTTATCTGAGGTTAGACAGGCATCAACACTCCTTTTATTTTACTTCTAATATATTTATTATTTTTTTTTTTTTGCCCTGGTTCTGGCTTAGTTATACATAAATCCTTATGACTCCCAGTGGCAAGAACGGAATTGTTGAATTACACCACAGTTTATTGGGTTTTACATTCAAATATAATCCAGCTACCTCTTAAGTTTTCTTCCACTGCAGTGAGATAATGAATCTCAGCACTTGGAAAGCAATTTTCATTTAGAAATGAGCTCACAGCAGTTGATGATCCAGTTCAAAAAAGTGTTTGTTGAGGGGTTGGAGAGCCACAACAGAATGTGTCATTATCTTATTAATGAGAAAGAAACAAAGCAGGTGTTGCATACTTAGTGGCCTTAAAAAGGAAAATGTAATAAGCAGCCACCAGGTGCAAAATACACTACTTTGTAGTGCCAAGTTTATCTGTCCCAAAAGGAAAAAGATAAACTCCATAAAGATATCATTAGAAACCAATATTTTAAAGGTATACGGTGGATAAGAAGGAAAGCTGGCTGAATATTAAAGCCCAGTTCAAATGGGTTAGAGAGTGATACCTGAGGACTTCTAAAGGATACCAACTTTCTATCTATTTTTTACTAAGTTTAATTCTCTGTATGGAATTTGAGTGATAGAAAAATAGAGATGCATTATCCTCTCCTCTACTTCTCCTCAGAGAAAAACAGCTACGAGCTGCTACTGGGAACCTTATGCTAATTACATATCAAGAGTTCAGGCACAGCTATCTTTGAAAGAGTTATTAAGTCGCAGTTAAGTGAAGTAACCACATTTCTACCTGCCTCCCTCTTTATTTGCAAAGAATTGCAGGTGACAAGGAGGCTGCTAAGAGTTTCTATTCACTTGCACTTTGCATTTCCGTACAAAGCAAAAGGGCACAAAGCACATGAAACCTGCACAGTGACACATCTGAGCTGACAGCCCATAATGTTGTGTCACAGACCTGTCCGGACCTTTGGTCTCAACCAGGCTTCAGAATCAGGAACAGCTCTGCTAGTAAGGTAAGAGAGCAGGAGATAACTGCTAGGTTTACTCCACACACCAAGGATGAGTTTTTCTAAAATCTAATCCTTCTTTCTGAAAGTGATTGTGAAATACATCAACAGAATTAAAAACATTTATTTTTACCTTGTCAGGCCACCTCTTCTCTTGATTATAGAAAAGATAAGCCAGGAACATCAGTTCACTGCATTCCAAATAGAATAAAGATTTGCTTATTGTCCCTGACTTAGAGAAAGAGCCAGAGCAGACCCCCAGCCTGGCCCAGGGCACGCACCCATTGCTCACAACAACCAAATATCAGTGTTCAAATACCACTTTCTGGGCTGAAACCAGGGCATGGGGAGCACGCAGGGCAGTGCTAACTCAAGTCATGACAATAATTGTATGCATTTTGTATGCTAAACACAGCCTGATGAACAGCAAAAAGCACGCAGCCCTGGTTTCTGTTTTGATAAAGGAATTTGAAAATAGGTTTCAAGATAGCAAAAAAAAAAAAACTAAAACAAAAAAACAAAACAAAAAAAATCCACATCAAATATTTTTGGTATGTTTGCAGCGCCATTTTCAGTCAACATAAATACATTACCTACAAATTTTAAAGTGGAACGCATAGAGTTGAAATCAGACATTGAACTCGAAAATTGATTATGTCTCTTAACCAGGCTTTTACAAGATCTATCTTACCAGAGAAAGATTTCCTTTCCTTCACAGTCACACCTTATTCATGTCATCACTTTTTGGCAGTACATACATCTGTGAACGGCTATTCTCCAGGATAAAGCACAAGAAGAGTAAAATTTCATCAAAAACCTCTGATGAACACCTTGAGAACTCACTAAGAATTGCAACCACTGCCATCAAACTGGACTAATGCCTTTCCCAAAAGCAAAGTGAAATACCCAACTAATTTTATGTGTCTGTTGATCTTTTTTTTTTTTTTTTAAATGCTTAAAAAAATCTATATTACAGCTATTTGCTACATTGCAACTGTTTGTTGGTTTTATACATTAATTACATTATATATTTTATTTTCTCTTCATTCTGTGTGGCCCAGGAAAGCCAAAAGGTTGGACATCTGTGAGATACACAAAGGTATCTCACAAAGGACCAATATGATGAGACAAGTATATATATATACAATATATAATACAAGTATACATATACATATAATATACATATGTTGTATACATATAATACAACAATAATACAAGTATATATATATATAAGTATATATATATATTCGCCTGTATAGCAAATATTTTAATGGCACCTATATCACATTCTCATGATCACTTAGTGTCTGGTACATCCTTTTGCATCCCTGCTCTTTTTCCAGCTGTGGCTGATGGGAATTTACATTGGAAACAGCTGAGTTGAGGACAAAAGAGACCTCTTGTGTACACAAGAAATAGTCCAATGTGATATGCTGCATAATTTTACTCAAGGAAGGCAAGGCAATGGGAACACTGCCATGTCCCTGCATGAGAGGACGTGCTGCCAGGAAGGAGGAGTATCTTTTTCTTTTCTTTCTTTTTTTTTTTTTTTTCTTAAAGAATCATAGGGTTTTTTTTCATTAGAGACAACTGAGTCCTCACCTGTCATTTCTTCTGCCTTTTGAGGGCTGGAGTTTAATTTTAGAAAAGAAGGAAAACCACAAATTCTTCCTAGTGATAGTACGACAGTTTGTATGCAAACAGTGTCTTTGCTTTAGTGTGTTTAGGGAGCTGGAGCCCTCAGCTCCCATCTGTCAGGAACAAGGGATGCATATAGGTGCCAGTTTCAGGGGAATTCGGGATTCTGCAGGATCCATCTCAAAAACAGGTGGCATTGTTAGGCTGCGGGGCTGTTTGCTAATTTAAGAGACCCATAACCTAGCTAGAGCTAATTAGATTCCAGCAGCGATGATCCACATCCTCTGGGCTCACATTTGGGCTTAACCTTCCAAATGGACTAAAGGAAAAAAAAAGCCAGCTCAGAGCTTGCTCTGGAGCTAAAGCTATCTGATACAATCCACAGTATTTTATAGCAAAAAGGGAGCGGCAGTGCTAATGTGCGGTCATAAAATATGATTTCATTTTGAATGTTTGCCATGTTTGACTGAAATTTGCACTCTCGCTTCAGCATGCAAAAAAGAATTTATTTTGTTGTGATGAAACTAAGAACATCTCTGCAAGTAAAGAAGGATTAAACAACAGGATTAGGCAAGTAGTTTTTATTCTGTTTGTGAACGGATTGGAGTTTTCTTCCTGTATTTAACAAAATTTGTGCATAGCACCAGAAATATTGTTTGTCGGTTGTCAATAAAATACAGTAATAGAGCAAACATTAAAAAGGATTAATGATCCAAAAAGCATCGTAATTTTGCTAGGTAATCACTTGCGTTAAGTATAATACATTGACTAGTAAAATGCCTCAAGATTTCATATTTATTCCAATTTTAATATATTTATTAATGACAGTGGGGATAGGCAATGAGGGAGCAAATGCAAATAACAGATCCCATTCAGAGAAGGTTATGAAGAATCTTTCCATACTGTGTGAATGGGAAATAGATAAAGAAATTCAATGGGAGGAAAAAAATTTGAACTATTTTCACTCCTTATAGGTTTGGATCTGTTTTCTGTACCATGGGAAGCTTGGAGAGAGCCTCTATTCTCTGTTATCACATTAAGATGCATCAGGAATGAGCAGAAAATGATGTGCAATACATTCTAATTCAGCCTCCTCTGGAATGCTATAAGCTGCACTGAAGAAGGACAATAAAAATAATACAAGCATAGAGAAACTCTCGCACAAAGAGAGCCTGCAAGACTTAGACAGTTTATCTTGGAAAAGAGACAAATAACAAAGGACATGAAAAGGGCATATTCAAAAACAAAACGACAGGGAAGATAGATCTGACATTACAATTCCACACACATCATAAAGCAAGAGCAAAAGGAAAGCTAATGAAAATGAAAGATGGTTGAATTGAAATGACTGAATAAATGCTTTCTCTGTGCACAATTAGACTACGAAACTCCCTGCCACCAGGTACTACAGATGCAAAGATCTGCATAAGGGTGTCTATCCTGTTTCAGTGGGGATTGGCCATTTGCATGTATAGTAACAATATCCTGAATTCCGGTGGTTGCCAATAGAAAAGATCACTGAAAAGAGAATTGGACTTCATTCTGTAGGGTTCAATGATTACCTAAGAAGGGCAGTTCAAAATCTGACCTCAGGGAGAAAGAGGGATATAAAAACATTATTTTACATGTACCTGCTGTGCAGTTTCCTAAGAGTCTGCTATAAACCTCTGTCAGAAGGCAAATTGTAGCAAGATGGAACACATTTAGTACAGCAATTCAAGCCTGTTAATGATCAGCTTTCCCAAACAAATGATGTTTTTATACATTTTTAAACACGGTGTTGTTCAGTCTTCCCTCCAGCAGACACTTTCCATATCAGAAATGACACCAGAGCCAGGATGTCTGACTCCTCAGACGCGGGACCTGCCCACCCCAGGAGCCAGCGCAGGGTGCCTTCTCCGCTTACAGCTTGGCATCTCTGCGTAGGCCAGCATATGAATGTTTATCCTGCTGTCTCTCTGGGCTGTCTAAAAACTGCCTGAACATACAGTCTGGTTCTTCTGCAAATAGGTACACAGTGTAACACTTGCAGGCAGAGGTCTTTAACCAGAAAGCAGCCAAGCTGTGAAGGCTTGCACTATAAATTACACATGCCAGAAGCCATAGTCAATGTGTATCAAACAACATTCAAGTTACTCATTAAAAACAAACAAATAAAACAATAGCTTCTCTTACTGCTTTTGGTTTTTTGTTTTTTTTTTTTTCTCTTGGCTACCAAATTTAAATCAATAGGCCTGAAGGGAATTTCTCATTGCTGTCTCGATCCATTAAAAGACACAAAGCCCCACTCCCTCTAAGCAATCTTAAAAAGAAAAGGACACGAACTTTCAGTATCTTTATGTTTCCAGTTTGCTTGCTATGATGCAAGAACACTTTTTTAAAAAAACAAAAACACCTTGTTTCCACTGTAGCATAATACAGAGAAAAATGTGATTGCAGAAAAAAGAAAAAAGCCTAATGATCCCATGTCCTGATGCCTGAAATTACTCTCCAAGAGAAAAGGCTTTCACTGGAAACACATCATTTCAAATTCTTTCTTCTTCAGTGACTTTGAGAACACCTCTTTCTCAAAGGAACTGTGGCTAAGATGTACACACCAATAATGTTATTATCTTTACAGACAAGATCCTGGATATTTATGTGTTGCCAACTACTTTCCAGTGCTACAAAGGGGTGTGCATTAACATAAAAACGATGACCCAGACTAAAAGCACTTTCTGCAGAGGTTTTTTGTAACATTTGGGGAGCAGTGAGACAGCTCTTCCTTTCAAAGAGGCCAGAGAGCTGGGTGCTACCCTGCTACCTCCTCCATTTGGGAACAAACAAGCAGAAAATCCTGCACATTCAGGGAATAACTAAAACCAGCTCTGTTACTTCTAGAGAGATCCAAATGAATCCTGCCTACTGAAATAAAAAACCCTTTCTCCTGCCTCTCCAGCAAAACGCGACTTAGTGTTTCACTGGCCTTTGCAAAAAGGTTTAATCAGGAGAAAAATTGCTCCCATGTAACAGCATTATTTTCAAATGGTCCACATGTTCGTTCTGAACTAAGAAAGTTTTCTGCCACTGGAAAAACTGAATTTATCATTTTCAATTAATTTTACCCTCATACAAATGAAATGACTAGAGGTAAATTATCACACAGCATAACCAAGATTTGCCTTGGCATCTTAGTTAATACAGCTTCTTCTCACTAAACTTTAAACAGTAGCACATTTAAGATAGATAGTCATCATTATCTATTCAACTGGACACAAAATAATTTGTTACAGTCACTTGGTTTTATCATTACTTGATATTGAAAACTGGCAAGCATCATAACTCACTGGCATTTTGAAATCTCTTAATATTTTGATCCTTCAAAAATCTGTTTTCACTTGGTAACCTAGGTCTGGCCTGCTAGGCTAGCAGTAATTAGTTTCATAAGTATATTACTATCTCAGTGTCTCTTATGGCAAGAATGAAAATGATGAAGGGGCCTTGTCACGATTCAAACTAATAGTCTCTCCAGCCTCTTTGTGAATTCTCTGACCACGTCCTCCTCAGCTGCTTCACTTCAGGTCTTTTATCTCAGGTAAATCACATGAAGCTTTCAGACCAGAAAGTGCCCTACTGATTAACCGTTCTTATCACAAGGGCAATTCTCAAACCTTTTTCTACCATCTATTGCCTCCTCTGTATGATATATTCGCCCTCTCTCACTACTGGTGCAGTACTCCTGCTGCTGTGACTTCCTGCTCCCCTCTGTCCCTGGGCTCTGTGCTGCCAAAGCCCTCCCTGCCTTCCAACCCCTTCTACCCCCACTCCAACCAATCTACAGGCACCCTGCCCTTTTTCTTCCTCTGCAGTGAGTGCTGCTGTCGTGGAAGCCAGCTCCAACCCGCCTTCAGCTCCTTGCAGGCTCAGACACTTGTACGCTTCGCAGCTCAGTCCTGCCCTGCTACAGGCATGCTCCACCAGCACACCTCTCTTGTGGGTCCAAGCAAGGGGCTGGATCTGGGAACTGGAAACACTCTTTTTTCAGGCTGGATCAGTTCCTTGATCCCAAACATCATACAGTCACATAAAGAAGAAAGCTGAAGACAAATGAAGGTGCTGCTTAGGGTGGATGAAGCTGCTGTCGCCACCATGCCCTGATGTGCCTTCATCTCAGCATTCAAAAGAGTGCCCTGGAAGCACCTGAAAAACCTGCCTTGGTCCCAGTTCCTGGAAGAACTTGTTTTTTAAAGCACACGATGTGCTTTGGCCTCTGTATCCACTTATTTGACTTATCAAATTGCCAAACTTCTACATGAAAATGCAAAGGACTAAATGAAGTACTGTTCTGTGAATGATGATAAGTGGACAGCTGTCTGGCTCCCTTTCCCCTCCTAGAATCATCAGGATGACTCCAGACTTACCTCATATTCAAGAAACATCATTTTGAGTATTCAGATAAATGGATAAAGTATGTGGGACTGTTAACTTCACCATACACAGATTAACATCTGAAGAAAACAGAACACATTGTCACTTTAGAACCAATGCTTTCCTTCATTTTTACACTCAAGCAGCTGTGGAAATCTAAAGTTCACTTGCTGGGCTTCCAGGAAGATCCCCCCAAATATGTGATATGTTCTGTACTGGACGATACTTCCCCCTAGTGTGCACTCTGTGTAAAACCCCTCTGACACCAAACTCCAATTCTTACAGTCCAAAACAAGCAAAATAACAAAAAAAGTTGCAAAGCTGTAAAGCCATTAAAGCATGCCACCTTGCAAAATCACCTCATTTCTCTTCTGACTGCAAACAGATTTTGGTTCTAGCAACTTTTTTGTCTTCTGAGTACAGCCAGCATACCTAAATATGATAGAGCAGCTATAAGCTGAGGAAGAAACTTCTCAGTGCAAAACAAGCTCAGACTAATCTCTCAACTAGAACTCGTATGACAAAGTGATCAGAAATAATTAAATGATTACTCCTTTGGCCCAGTAATCAGACTTCTGTAATAGAGTACTTTGTCAAAGTAAATTTAAGAAGCATGTAGAATTTGTTATAATCTCACTCAAAAGGGGTGATCATTTTGAGTGAATTTCCCACCAACCCACACCTCCCCAGTAAACTAGTGCAATCATTTACAGCATGATTTGAGTCGATGTAACATTTATCTTGCTGACAGTCTGACTTTTGCCTAAGTTGTGGATAACTATGAAAATAAGCATTCAAGGAGAGATCTATTTCTGTCATTTTAAGAAATAATTGGGCTTCTCCCTTCCTCTGAGTACTATGGGTATTATGGGGGACATTTCAGAATTAGCTGCTTCAACTGAGCATTCAAACCTCACATTCATATACAAAAAAGAAAAAGAAAAAAATAAATAAAAAAAAAAGAAGAAGAACATGAAACTTTCCTCTTGGATAGTCTTTGGCAACTGTTTTTGAAAAAAAATAAAAAAAAATATGATTTTCTCCCAAAGCTCAAAATTGGGTGTTAACATACTATGGCAACCTGCCTTTGGGCCACGAGAGAGGGCAGAGACATGGAATAACCCTTGAACATACTGCAAATTTAATGGTCCTTGCTTTTCCCTTTTCTCACTTTCCATCCTAAGTAGAGGAGACACTCTCTCGAAACAAGGATGTTGTTAATTACTCATAAAGACTGCCTGTCTAGTAGCTAACTACTTCTTTTTCTCAGTCTGCTTCTACGGGCAACTTGTACACTCCCTGAAGAGAAGTACCGTGGCTTTTCTTTAGCTTCCCTTTCTCCGGCATGCCTGTCAACCCACTGCATCTGCTGCAGACGCTCTTGGGGCAGTGCAGGAGCTGTGCAGCTGTACAGTTTGGTAGCCTGGAGAGAATCAAACGAATTTAAGTAAACAAGTTTGATAACTGTCATCAACACCACACTGCCTAGAGAGATGCCCAGGTGTTAACAGCAACGAGGGAGATGGGAGCTATACATATACACATACATATCCTTTTGCTATTGCTGTGTAATCCAAGTTCCTAGCATCTCCAAGAAATCTGGGAACACTGAAGTACAAATGTATACAATACCAACAATGCCTTAAAGCAATCTTGAACAACCTATCTGGGAGAACAAACATAACATTTTGTATTCTAACTGAATCTGTATCTGAAAAAAATATACACCCTGATGCTATCCTGAGAATGGACACTGACAGCAGCCTGGTGTGTGGAGGTTAACAACACTGCTTCTAGATTCATCACTAGTACAGCCTTCTGCATAACTAAGAAGGGTGTAATCATTTTGTCCCTTCAGACCACTGCTTCCTATACATTTGGGTGCAGCTAAGACAGCTCTGCTACCTCATCACAACTCCAGCTCCTACTCCTTTCTATTCTGGCTGCTTATTCTCACATCTGAGTTGAACTCTACTGAAAAGGTCTGGGTTAAAAATAATCCTTTAAAAACAACAACAGAAAGAAAAAGAAGTTAAAAGAAAAAAAAAAAAAAAAAAAAGCATGGCTACATGTCCCAATTGCAGGGAGAGGGGTGAGAAAATACACAGGCCATTTTGTTGCTGAGAAAGTCAAATTTACCATGCTTGTATGTATAATATAGTTCTTTCAGGTAGCGACATATGTTTAAACGCTGTCTGGTATAATATTGCCTCAACTACCCCTGGGAGTCCCAGGTATTGTGTACTGTAACACAAACAATTATGAACTAAAAGCAAAAATGCTATTTAAATCTATAGGGTTTCTTTCATCTGAGGTTCCTTTTACCTTAGTTGTATTATTTCACCACAAAGAAATCAGGACTACTGAGTCTCTATGTTATTCTTTAACAAAGTGCCGGAACTGTTAAATGTAGATCAGATGTTAAATATGGAAAACATTGGTTTCTTGAACATAAGCTGTAACAAGATGGACCATACTACATTAATTTCAGCCTTGATCTTTATACAAAATATATGTCTATTTTACTTTTTTTTTTTCCCCTTGAAATACAGAAGTCTGTTAGGGCCATGCCTGCAGATACGTAGTACAAAATCACTTACTCCGTAATGAAAAGCTCTTTAACAATCACCGTGTCCGCATTTATAATCCTGAGGTATCATCATGTATTTTCATGTATTTTTCAAATCAGTTTCTAAGAAAGAACCATGCTCAAACTTGTAATGGTAATGAACTTATAGATGCCCATCTGTCTTGTTTTTTATACATTCAAAGTGTTTGCAGCCTGTGGCTGTGCCTGAGGCAAAGTTATATCATCTTGACACAAAGAAATACGAAGTCTTGCCTCAGAGATTTCCTTTGCCTGCAAGCAGCAGTGCCCTAAAAGCTCCAAGGTGCTACAATTAAAAATGTATCAATTAGTTACAGAGTCAGCTAAAGGAGAATGAGCATTAAGAATTCTTTTCATCGACATAGCAGGCCTTTCATTGTTTATCTGGGCTTGTACTTTTAAATTATTGGTGGAAAAGCTGTGTTCCTTGCAGGAAAAGCATGCCAAGAGGTCTTCAGTGCCCCCCAGGATCACCAGTCCGTGAACCTACAAACTACTCATTATGTATATGCTTAACATACAATTCAAAAATGTCAATTAACCTGCAGGTTTTCTGACCTTTGGGCAGCTAAATACAATCTCTCTCTAGAAATGCTAATGAGAACTTTATAGCAGGCATGAAGTTGAAATCTTAATTAAAGAATGTTTATTATTATTTGATCCTTTTTGGTGTGCGCGCAGATGCGGAACGCAATTAGAAATATTATAAATAAAGAAACAAGCACTGGAGGCTAGCATCGCAAAAGTTTAGTGCACTTTCAATCTTTTACCTCTGTGCCACATTAGCAAATTCCCTCCCTCATGCAAAGTTTACTCAACAAAATCCCCAACTCTGGTCCTTTACAATGAGTAAGGCCGGTAACAACAGGAATATTTTATCTTGTTGGGAAGGGGAATACAATAATTCCTACATAAACTAAAAGAAAAACCCCAAACCAAACAAAAAATCAGTTCTATTTGAATCTATGCAAACTTATACATATATATATATTTTTTTAATGGAATCTATTAAATAATAGATTCAACCCACTGCAAATAATTGTGGTGCTAATTTCACTACACTGCTTTGAACAGAAACTAAGGCAAAACTGGTCAATGTTAATCAATTGCCCTGGAGGAAGAGTGCACTTTCTGACAGACTCGCATAATGGATGAAGCGCAAAATGAGATAACTGGGAGATGTACTTCCTCACAGGTGCAAAGTTTCTAACTGCATCAGAAAAGTTTCTTCACATCCCTACATTAACTTCTTTCCCTGAATGAACAATGTATGCTCATAGTGAAACCCAGCAAAGGCAGGTTTTGGTAGTTGTCAGCTATTTAAACCTGTGCTTACTTTATTATGCTAATAAAGGCCCCAGTCAACAGACTTTCACCTTAGGCAATCTTCTGTAAACTAAATTAATAAAACATTAGAAGAATGCTTAAAATTTGCCATGTAGTTTTTTTTACTTTCAATAAATGCACCAAGTGCATACAATGACGATTGCTTAAACCTAACTTAAAAAACTCTAAATCTCAGTATTTATTTTATCCTTTATTCTTATATCATTAGTGCAAAAATAACATAATAAAAACCAAGAGCTGTAGAAACCTGCAGATAATAACAACTCAGAGACAATATTTTACAATAAAGAGAAATATCTGGCTTACAGATATTTCATTGCAGGCATGGCATTATAAGAAGCAAGAAAGTAGAAAATCTAGAGGTGTTCTAAAGGTATAGCTTTAGAAGCAAAATATTCAACAGAAGAGTAGGAAAGTCTTTGTAGCGAGGTTTGAATCAGATTCCTTCAGCTTCAGGGAGATGGTGGGGGTGTTTCCCCTATTTTCACCTTTTTCATTTGACTAAAATGGAGCTAGAATACATGAGCACATTCTCTTATTTTGCATATAGTTAAGAAACAGATTTGGAATAATTTTCCTAATACTAACCAGAATACATTTTTCCTTTTCATCCGAATATTTTGTTTTCGCATACGTTATGTTTAAAGTTAAGATCCTTTAGAAAACAGATGTACACGATAGCAGAAAACATGCCAGGGGAACCTGGCATTTGTTGCCAAGCACTAGAACGGGAGCCCCAACTATATATATAAAAATGGAATTAAAGTAGTGAAAAAACACGTTGAAGTGCAGCTCTTGTTGCAGCCACAAATTCAATTCACTATACTGAGTTATTCTGCAGCATTTGCACAGCAAAACAAAAGAATATGAAGAAATTGATCTCCATGCACAGTTTTAAATGCTTTTAGCAAAGAAGATTTGGATTATTTAATATTTTGAATTGAGGTAGATTCACCTCTTTCTCATCTGATATCAAGTAGCTTATAAGGAAACATCTGAGGTGTTCAGCAAGCATTACACAGGGAAAACTTCACAAATTTTTGCAAAAATTTTGCAAATATGTCATGGCATGAGGAACATAATAAACATAAGAAACAAATAGCGTTCTACTAATGACACTTCTGTCTGAGAGGGGCAACAGGGTTTCCTAATCTGTATCTGCCTTTTAACAGCACAGGCAAGTAGGTCTCATGCTACACCTCATGCTACATTTTTTTTCACTTCTGGCTTCTTTTTCTACTCTTTTTCATGTTTTTCTACCTGTCTATGGATGTACACATCTGTTACCATCAACACCTAAATTGCACATCAGTGTTCCTGATGAAAATAAAAAAATGCCATGGCAATAAGAGAATGTTTTGAAAGCAAGCCAGTTTGTCAGTAAATTATAAGCTTCATTATCATAAAACTCTAACAAGTTGAAACCACATCTCATTAACTGAAAGCACAATATGACTGCAGCAGTATTCATCTCCCAGAAGAGTGCTTATCTATAGGAAAAAAAAGATAAAAGTTTTGCTGAGAGCTGCCAGTACTGATAGCATTAACTTTATTTATTAAAGAATGCCTGAACATTTCTGAAAATACGTATTTCCACCTTCAACTATGCCGTTCTGATTAAGTAAAATACTGTATTAATAAATTATATGAATTTATCTTTTCTCTGTCACAGAACTGCACTATTTAAAGAAGGAAACAATCTTTGTCTTAGGTTCTATTTTCAATGGCTTGCCGATTTCCCATCCCTTCCAAAAGAACAATCTGTAAATTAAACTCTCTCATGACCAGTTCTACTCTTTTGGCATATTCATAAGGAATATCAAATTAAAACTACCCAGCTGTTATTGAGGTCATCAGGCTTAGTTTGTACTTCTAAAGATATTTCCTGTGCTTCTATAGATTGCTGGAAACTTAATTATAGAAACCACTGAGAAATGTCTGCTCTGCAATACATGAACGAAGCATTACAAAGCTAGTATTAATTAAGAAAGACAAATATTACAATAATATTTCCAAATCACTTCACAGTTCTTATGAAAGAAATCACTTGGTGCTCTCGACCAACATTCTACACTTATACTGCTATCAAGAGAGTTCCCTTAATTGCTCAATACAAATTATGCTGCCCATGTGAAAGGACACATCCACAGAGTCCACCAGATTTTGAAACCCAGTATCTACCACAGCACATCTGCATGCTGCTTTAAGAGAGCGGAGGGAAAAATGATTTTAAACATACAGCAGCCTTCCTCCTGGTCTTCCTTTATATCTTGTGGGGTTTGTATGAAATGAGAGTTGCCAGAAGTCAAAGTAATTTCCTTTGATCTAAGTATCACATTCAGAATCTCTAATTCTGACACATGAAATTCTCAAGAGAAACTGTCTTCGGCCATCAATAACTCCCAATAAGCCACGCACACCTGAATCCACAGAATCTTAAAAATCGAACTTACACCAGTTGAATTTTTTTTTTCCAGTACAAGAAATGTATGCCGTGGAAACAACTTCATCTTGAAGAATGCACAATGCGTGGAAGGTGGAATTCTAGATCATATTATGATATCGTTTGCTCTTGAAAGCATGCATGTAATAGAAGAGGTTACAGACAAATCATTAATAGGGACATATATTGCAGAAAATTACTAATTGTGAAGTTCAAATAGTTGTTCTTCCTTTATTCAGTAATGAGGTCAGTCTGCTAGATTTTCTCCTGTAAGGATAATATATTAAAGAAAAATACCACTTTGAAATTCTCTTTAAATATCATTTTTAAGTCAGTGAAGTCTTATTTTAGTACTGTTTACTTTCCAAAAGTACTTCAAACCTTTACATTGGACTCCAGCTTTAAAAAAAAAAAACAACAATAAAAAGACAATTCTGAAACTCAGACACTAAAGTTAATGTTATATAACCATTTATGCTGAAGGGAAAATATCAGCTCTGTGCAGCGAAATCAACTGCGGCTCACTTGGAAATGATACTGGAGAGTTCAAACTGGCAAATATTTATGCATTCTCTGAAATCCACCTCTGAAATTATTTCAAATCAGATGTTATTTACTTACTAGCCAAAACTATGGAGACAGCAAAAATATTTTATGAAAGCATTTATGGTCAAAGAGGGTAATAAGAAATACAACGGAAGCAAAATCCTGTCTGCAAAAGGTTAATGAACCCACCACTGATGTAAATCAGGGCAAAATTAAATCCCTGTACTAACAGATTCTGTCTGATTTGGTGGTTCTCTTCAGCCTCTGTGGGGCTCTCTCTGCACCTGATGCCATGACTGTTATTCATGCCAAGTCACACCACAGCCTGCAGCTGCTTGCCAAAAGTCTTGGTTTGAAAAACAGCTGAGAAAAGTAATAGCAAAATCAGACCACTATCTTGTTTTGAAAAGTCTCTCTGAAAGCACAGTACTAACAGAAATCAGTCCTAACTCCTAGGAAACTGCAAGCACTGTGAAAGCCATAGATTCTGCTAGGACTGGTGCATTCAGCCTCCGAGGAGGCTCCAGGCAGATCAGTCTGTCTAGCAAACCTGTTCCTTTTGCTACAGTTTGTTTCTTGCTTTTATTGCTCCATATGTACTGCTGCCAATATGCCCACCCTGGTTTCTTCTCTTGCTGTCACCTGTATGTGCATAAGTGCAGAATGTAGAAAGATTATTTTTGAACGTGTTTTCTATATTGAAATTTTACTGAACTTTAACTCCAAAATTCCACAATCCTCCCATACTAAGAGTGTCTAAAAGTTCTTTTTTTTTTCTGTTTTATTTTTAACTCTGATCTCAGAATTCTCCCTCATTCTAAACACTTTGGGCAAGTTTATGTTAATTGCAACAGGTGATAAACATGATTCACAATTTCTGTAATACAATGGATATGAGGAAAAGGACTGGTTTTGCTTCGATTTGGAGTTTTATCAACACAGGTTTTTTTCTTCTATGTATGCTACAACTATTATCTATATAGATATATATCACTTGGTCATTCTGCCCTTTTTCTATTTTCAAATTATCTAAATATTTGGACAGCAATCTGGGAAGTTCCAAGCAACAGAAGGTGATGAAATTGCTTCGTGTCACACAGTTCAATATACAGTATTTCTGTAGCAAATCATATAGGTCCAACCTGAGGAAGAAGGGAATCAAAGGCTGTACCTTTGACTTGCACAGTGGAAGGTGTGGGGTCAGCATGTACACCCAAATAAATTCTCTCCCAGACCAGTTATTTACTGTACTAACATCCAACACAAAAGTAGTTTGAACTCATATCTGCAAGAGGAAGACATTACCAATGTTGTTCCTGCCTGCTTTGCCTGTCACCTGCTATTCTATGCTATTCAGCATGGCAAAGTTTTGACAATACTGATAATGAGAGGTAATTTAGGCGTTCTTTTTTTGAGTCTATGATTGTGCAATACAAACAGTTTCAAGTCTTTTGCTTAATAGAAAGATATGAGCTGGAAGATGATTGGAGGCAAACAAACTTATAAGATTATTAATAATAAAAGCATATTAGATATTCAGCAGTTATATTTACTAAATAGCCATTCCAACCACTTTATGTTCCCGCTTCTACAGTTGTGTTCACACCACTAATCCTGCAGTCAGTGCAAAAGTTTCAGTTTCCTCTTGGCCCTTTTCTTACAAAACCCTGCACAACTTGCACCTGCAGAACAGGTGCTAAGAAGCGTAAGAAGCGAGATACAAGGTAGCAAACTGCTCCTATTCTAATGCACTGATAATCACCTGGCAAGAAAAATAATGTGCAGGCCCAGATATCCACAAGAATAATCATGTTCAAACAGGATCACGCTCCTCTTGGTCTTCCATTTTGGGCCCAGTCTGCCTCTAGGGTATCATTCCAAATAACATCACAGCTGTAATAGCTCATGATCTGCTGCATGTTTAATTCCTTTCAGGATGGCGTGTCCCATTTAGAATCCAATAAATTATTGTATTAAACCCAAACAATGTTTATGAATGATCCTTTTTTTTTTTTTTTTTTAATGCAGAAAAGGGATTATTTATATCAAAAGATTTCCCTAAGCATTACAGAATATTTTTATTGGACCTCAGAAGCCTTTACAAGTTAAAATCCAGCCCATAGCCCAGACTAGCCATGTGTATGTTACACTGAATAATAAATACATTACATTGGCACTTCCAACTTTCCTGTGAATAAGCCAAAACACATAACTGCATTTTAGCTAAGCTAAACAAACATAATTAGTTTTTGTTGTAAAAAGTTATAGTTTGTTTAAATGCTGTAATCCTTATGCTAAATGCAAAATGGAATTTAATTTGGTGGCACCAGTAAATACTTCAAGGCCGTTTCATCAAAGCTGCTTAAAATAGTTTTTCTTTCCTGATGACAATTCTACATTTCCATAATTACAACTCTTTACAATTTTTCCTGCTGTTTCCTCCAGCCTAGTTAATGGAACTCTCCTGAATATATATATATATATATATATGTATAAATATGTACATATGTATAAAAGGCGGAGAGCGGAACAAGATTTCTACTGATCTGTGAAAGATATATGCATTTCTTGATGTGCATACATTAGATTTATGTGCAGATAGGATGTACTGAAGAGGAAAACCAAATTGCGCACCTGAGCTTTTTGGTTCAAATATTTCAAACATCCATGTAATTCCTGCTAGATGGTTTAACCACAATCTCATCGATCGAGGTCTCCTCTGTGCTTAAACCCTCAACATCTTTAAGTTCCACACATGATCTATGATGGTAATAGCTGTAGTATTTAACTGATGCAGATATAGGGTTTGATTCAACACATACATAGGAAACACCACAGTCATGAGAATTATTTTATAGTTACTAGGCCACTAAATGGCAGGCCCCCTTGGCTTCTCATGTGTTTAATCCCATCTGTTTTAAGAAGTAAATACATTAAATAACTTGAGTATTTCTGAGCTAAACTGCCTCAACTTTAAGCATCTCTGCTATACGCAAATCACAGCGCTGGATGAGGGAAGAGAGCAAAAAGATAAAGGTATGCCTGAAAGACCAAAAGCAATTCACTCCTAGAACTTCTGAACACCTACGATACTTTGCACAGGGATGCCAGACAAGAATCATGACCAACCTGGTACCCACAGGAGGCAAACAAGAAATTCTAGCCATGCCAGATCTTCTGCTGTCTCTGTACACTGCTTGTTAACATTTGTAACAGCCAATTCTTTTTAGCTTTTACTAACTTTATGGGTAAATAAAATCAAACTTCCTCATCTGGGGATAAATTAATGTTTGTGCATCATCACGGGGGATACAAGAACAACCGGATTTAAATGTCAGTCAACAGTTGAGATGATCAGACTAGCATATAGTGTATTAATACAAACATACAAGAATAGGTACATGTCCTGAAAGATTTGTGGAAAAGCAGAAAATTTTGGACTCCCAGTCCTATTTGGCTTTTTACAAACATCCATCTCTAGATTTGCTTGTATTCAGACCTTGCTGGCTGAAGTGATGTCTAACTGGCGAGTTCCTATGGGACAAATATATGACCTGGCCCAAACAGTTAAAAAGTAAGCAAAAATGGAATCAACTTGGAAAGGTATGACTGAAATAAAATTACTTTTACTGTACCTCTGCCTCCCAAAGCATCTTCAGGGACATGCTGCTTATTCATCCTCTCTGTGATCTTTTTCACTGAACAATGGGTTGATTTTGCACAAGCACTTCCAAACCTTTCTGTTTGCAAGGGATGAAGAGTGTCATTTTTCAGCTTTTTTCCTACAATTCTGACCACCTTTTCCCTGGAAGTCTCATCTCAAGAGTATAGAACACATATCATTTTGTTGATTTAGTAACTAAGGAATGGCTCTCAGCTCACTGGAATCCATCTTACATTTCACTTATTTGCTTTAATTGGTCTCAATGCTAAGAGCAAGACCACATTTATGTCTCTATTATGCTGTAATTTATTTATTAACTTTGAATAACATAGTAAAGTGCAGAGCACTAGTTGGCAAAAGGTATTTGTGAAATGCAAAGGGAAATTATTGTTCCTTTGGAAGAACATAATGTCCCTCATCAAAGGCCTTGAAGTCAGAGTCTAAGTGCTAATTCTTATCTAATTTCTTTAAATAAGACCTGATGAATCTCCATTCCTCCAAATTAAAAAACACTTAGGAAATGGGCTGGAGATGACTGTAGCAAGGTGAAAAACAATTAAATCTGTCACAACATTCTTAACTCATTAATATGAATTTACACAGGGCAATGGTCTTCTATTTCAAATAGACCTGTCAGTTCGTAAATTCCAAGTATCTGCAACCCTTAGTTCCAGCCACACACTGAAAAATTCTGCCATTAAAGAGGGTTTTCATGCTTTTCCTTTGGCAGCCAGGCATGTAATTAATCAATTTCAAAATGCTGATGCAAATGCTGGGTTTTGCATGTGCATATTTACCATCTTTAAACACTGTTTCAAAATTTGGACCACTTGAGTAAATCATCTCTAAACTGATTCTGGTTTGCTGGTTTATGTCTCTTTCACAGCAATTTAAATTTTACATGCAGATTTGTACCGAATGCTTTGTTTCTTTGCATAAATACATAAAACGCGCAAAGATAAGAACGATCTATTTCCATAAAATGGCAAACAATTTCAAAACAAAACAGCTCTCTTCAGCTGACATTGGACCTATTTTGTCACTTCAGAACCCAGGAAAACATACCTGTGTTGTACAGCTAAAAGCACATCTAATAAATCTGTTTTCATCAGCTCTTCATACGAAAAAATATAAAGAAATCAATTTGACAAGATAAACACACATGGAGGGGCAGCATGACATGCCCTATTATCCATCACAAATAAGGATAGAAGCCTTTTGTCATTAGTGATTTTACCAAACGTAAGCGACAGAGACATAATAATACAATGCACTTTAACAAAGAATTAGAACTGCTCCTTTGGGGTGGACTTCCATCATTTTAATTTTGGGTCTCATCAGCATATTTTCTTGCATCTTGAATTACAGGCAGTTTATTAAGCTTCATCTTGCGAGTTGTTTATTAGAGTATGTCAGGAGAAATTATTGCTGAAATTGTTTAATGTATTAAAATCCCTCAGTCAATCAAATAAACATTCTCAAAAGCAACAAAGAATGGCCACAGTGATTCCCTGTTTGCTGAACTGATCATCTGCACAGTTTTTCCCTTTTGTGAAAGTCCATACTAATGTCAGCTCTTGAAAGATAAAACATTTATCATAATTTGAGGTCACAAAAAGGGGACTGCTCCAGAAGAGGAGAAAAACATTTCCACCTCCTGCCTGTGTGGTAGGACATTGCACTCATTGCTATACACTGCAGTCACCAAATGGAAGGAAATGAAGCAGTTCACGTGTCTGGGTGCCGTGTTTTACTGTTTTCCTAGATTCCAAGAAAAATGACAGCATCCAGTTAGTTATACAGGACTTGAGACTTAAAAAATAAAAAAAGCTCTCCAGTTGCTCTTTAGTTTTTGAGGGTTGAGTATTATACATCAGAAATGCTGTCATAACTCTTTAGACAGAAAAATACACCTTGGCAAGATTGCCTTGCACTTAGTGTAGTGAACAATGAAAAGCTAAAACTCAGCAAGCATTTTTTCTTCAATTAATTTTCACTGTAACATTATTCTCTTTCTTTTTATTTTGAAGTGAAATTCTATCCAGGCTTTTCATGCTAGTCGGAACTGCAATATTCTCTTTTACATAGCCTGTATTTATTTAAGATGCCTGAAAAAGTCCTGCATAAATGCTTGAAAACAAAATCCTTATTACTGTGAGCCCCAGCACTCCTGTGTGGCAGGACATCATTCCAACCCTACCACTCTGTGTTCTCATGAAAATGACTTTACTTTTCTCCTTCTCTTGGAAGTTTCTCTAACTACTATGTGGATATAATAGGTACCATTCTTTGTGATCTTTTACATCTACTTTACACAATAGATACGTAAAAATGGGCACTTTAAGTATTAAGACTTCTCTAAACCTTCACGTGCTTGGTCCTATCAGCCTGTGCCCCTTTAGTTCCCACCAAACTTCAGATATCACAGTAAGAGCAAGGAAGCAGAAGCTAACAAATACAATTAGCAAATTAAAGCAATGCCTCGAGCTATTTAGCAGCTGAAGTAGTTGCTATTGATTTAACTAGAAACTTCTTATCCTTGACTCAGCCAGCTCAGTATAACAGAGCTCAGCCCTTTCTCTTCTTTGACCTTCTTGGCCTAATTACAGAAAGGTGTCTTGCAAGCACAGGAGAATGCTGACTGACAGCAGCAGTCTTTCATTCAGTCACGTTCCCAGTGTGACTAACATGGACATTTCAGCTTTCTTAACGCATTTATTACTTACTAATTAGAAAATTCGAAACTTGTCATTTCTTAGCAACACTGACAAAGAGCAGCGCCTGCACAGTCTCAAAGCGCACCGACACTTGGCACTGAGCCACATCTGTTAGTGGATCTTTTTTTTTTTTTTCAGACTGACTTTTGAGAAGAGCAATATTTTAGACTTTAAAAAACAATAATACAAAAACCACCCTGGGATCCACATTGTACACAAAGTAAAAACAAATTTTTAAGGAGCACTTTTCTTTTGGTGGCATATAAAGCTCGATTCAAGAAAAATACACTGTTTTGTCTGTAATGCAGATGTTTAATTACTTCCCTATTCTTAAGAAGGAATAAACATACACATGTAAGATTCCGAGCTGGAATATCAAAGCAAATATTGAGGAGGCCATAACTAATCGTAACAGACTCAATTTTCAACTATTTTACTGGCAAATTCTCAGTTTCTGCTACCTATCCAGCCCTCATGAAGTCAGATATTCTGATCTCTGACTGTCTGTATCTCTCTGCCTTTACAAGGATTTTAGAATTGCATCAAACTACTCACACACAAACAACTCCCATCTTTTCCCACACCCAAGTGAGCAAGATCCCCCACCACCCATATGAGAAGATTTTGATTGCTTTTGGACTAAGATGGAGATATGAGTCCAACATGACTGAGATGGAGATATGAGTCCAACGTGACGCTGAACTCCTTTCAGGAGGTAGACTTAAATGCCATTAGATTTCATTTTAAAAGGGAGATCACAATGAGGACATTGAAAATCAGAAGAAAAAAAAAAAAAAGTGAAAGTTTTCAAAAACTCAAGAAAAGAATAGCAAGAGATCTCAGCAATTCTTTTGAAAGCCAAATAAAGTCGGTAAGGAAAATCCAATACATAAAATCAAACTGAAAAAGCATCAAAGATGTAAACAGAATAGTTATAGATTAGTGTAGTTTTGAGTTTATTGGATTCTGTGGTAGAACTGTGAGTAAAGTAGGGTTTTAATCTCATTACAGAAAGGTAAGCATGGTCTCAGGTAGATTAAAATGCAGTTTGAGATGTGAGGGAAGTACCAGTAGTATAAAGCTGATTTGCATCTCTTGATCCTCAACATGTAAACTGCTAAGATCTTTAAAAGAAAAGAGGCTTCTGAGTTTTCATCTTCAAATACTAGGTCAGAACTACCATGACTTCACCACTCAGTATTTAAGTATGCAAATATATTTTAAATCTCTTAGGCATGTAAGCATATAAAAAGTATTTCAGAGAATCATAGGATGGCTGAGCATGATGAAAACCTCCTGTATTTTCAGACCACACAGCAAATGAGTTGGGAATCATTATGAAGATGAAAAATATTTTTTTCTCTACAACCTGCAGTTTTAAAACCTGCAGATTTAATGATGCGCTGTTTTTAAACACTGTCTCAGTAACATCTTTTTAACTATCTGAGTCTGCAGGAGGTTTTATAAAGGACTAGTAATTCTGTTATTTCAAGTCTACAATCCTTCTAACAGTCTTATTTTTATCCATGTTGTCCATAATATTTATTCACATTTATTCAAAAATATCTCATTTGCAAATAAGAATATTATATCCTAGAAAAAACATCCAGCAAAACTAGCAATTTTAAATCTCCATCTCCCTTGCTGGATCCTGTTAATAAAGTTCCCTTTTTTCTCCCCTTTCCAAGAATTACAGACACTTAAGAAACACACATCCAAGTAGAGTTCTTATTAGTATAGTGGGAATGAGTTAAGAGTTTTCTATCTCTTATGCTCTTTATAGTCATTATCACAGGAAGAGATTCACGTTGTGCTGTTTATTATTTATACTTCTCATTATATTCTTTGTCACAAGACTGCAGCATCAGAATTTTAATGGCTCATATATTCTGTGGAAGATAATAGTAAAGTGTACTACTTTGACCTTTTCAGTGTCCCATACTTTGATTCATTAGCCATTCCTATTCTCTTCTATTAACAGCATCAGTAACCTGGGAAGAAGAGGTAGAACAGGCAACCAATCAAAAAGCACAATATTGAAAAGGTTAAAATTTAGATGTATAAATCTATTCAAAGTTTATAATCCTTTCCAAACTGTAGTTGGTATTAAAATTGTGTCAGTGTTCTGGTAAAGATTGCAGCTGGAATAAAACCAATGTAAATAAATTTGAAATAAGATTGAAATCCTTAGCTCTTTAGCAAAAGTCACAGGTCAATTACCTCATTAAGCAGCCTATTTGTCTTACATCGTGTCTGCCAATTTATGCCCACGTTACAGATACTGTTAGAGGAAATTCTGTAACCATTGCATTGTCATGTAATAAAGATAAGTGTCACCGAGAACTGCCGCCTGCAATGCAATGTAAGAAAAATATTTTGAATAACATACTGTTTGCAATAAAAAAGAATCTCAAGTAGGAAAGCCGAAGTGGCATACACACAATTATTTCATGATCAGCAAGTATCCTCAAATGATTTCTTAGACAGTGTTTACTGCACAATAAGACTACACTCTTGAGTACAATATAAAAACATTCCTATTATAACAAAGATAATGATGCTAATGGCAAATGAAAAAAAAAAAAAAAAGAGAGAGTGTAGAAGTGAAAAATTCATTCATATCACTATTCCATTCCACTACTGCATACTCACAATTTAAAAGCCGGTTTGTTTTAAATTTCCTTAAAAGTGAAACAAATGAAAAAAAAAAATAAAAATGGAAATGTAGCCCTATCCTTTATGTGACTTTGGCTTAACATCTGGTATTTCACACTATTGTGCTATTGACTGCAGCACCAAGAAGATTCTACAGTTCAATAATTTCTTGAACTAATAGGGATTTTATAGAAATCAGGTTATTCTAAATCTCCCCAAATTGCTATATTTCTTAGCACAGTAACGCATTCTAAATGGAAGATATAAATAAAAAAACGTGGAAGTAAACAAATTCTGTTCAGTCAGAATTTCTTCGCCTGACTCACATTAAGATTTGGTTTTATGATGTATGTAGTGATAACTGAAAAGAGGTATTGGCCGTTATCATTGAAAATAGCTTTGTTAGAGCAACGGAGTCATGGAAGATTTAATCTCTGCTTCACTTTGTCATAACAGATGCTCATGAGTTTAGAATAAACAACTGCACTATTTTATTTTTTTCCTTTTGGTTATCTGAGAACATTTTGTTTCTCCTTTTCCACATTCTTGGCATTCTGTATTTTAACAATTCAAGGAGGGATATATCTGTATATATATTCAATGTAATCTTCATTAAGGAACCTATAAATGTATTTTATTGCTCTTTGCATAGTATGTATTAACACCGCTACTATGTAAAAAAGGCTGTATATTTTGAGTTCTTATAGTCACTCAGTAGCTAATCAGGAGCTCATACCATTATAAATGAGTTGAAGACAATGCATAATGTCACAGCCTGAGCGCTGATTATTCCTTACAGAAGAAACTTCTATTAGTAATAGGTCATTTATGCAATATGATGGTTAACTCTTGGAATAAATTACTTTTTAAACCCAAATATGTTTATATAGCAGGCATTTTTTAAAAGATCATCAATAGAACATAACGCGCTTATACAAATTACATGATAAAAATGATTTCCTGGTGCTAGCCTCATTCCCTTCTTTTTCACAGTGTATACCGCAGTCTCTACAATCAAACACAAACTTCTTTCACATTTGCAAATGCTGCTATATTAATGTTTGTCTTATTAATAAGTTCTAACATTTCCACATAATGCATTAAACACCTGCATTATTATGCAGAGCACTAAAAAAGTATTTTAGTAGTTTCATAACAGCATTAGTGTTTTATTTCCTGTGAGTTTTCTTCATTATGTTTGCACTGCAATTGGCATTCCAGATGCAAAAGAATGTGTCCCAATTCACTGGCATCCCTTAACCTAACCACCAGAGTGCCCAGTAGAAGCCCTCAGTAAGAACCTTCCCCAGAAGTTGAGCAGAACCTGCCAAGTTCTGCTTCCAGCTCACTACAGTAATTCCTGAATAACTCAGCAGCAAGCCATCTTAGCAAGGAATGTAGCCTGAGATCACCTGAAAACCGTGAACTGTAGCATCAGCGCAACACATCTGTTTTCTAGAGATATGTTCTTCCTGCCTGCATATAAGGTTCAAACTGGGGCAGGTTTCAAACGCTTTCACTTTTCAGTTCTTCCAGGATATTCAGGCTTCTCACTCTTCAAAAAGATGTGCAGGAAACACCTGGCATAGGTGCCATAAACTTCTGGAGCTTCTCAAGAAAGGCAGAATCAGCAAAGCATGTGTCCAATCTATCAAGTATTTATGTATACTCCTGAGTTCTCTGTTACTTTCTATCATCAATATGAAAGAGATCTTCCTCCTTCGCTTAGTCAAAAACCAAAACAAAATCACAGAAAATACGAGTCATTTTGCAATATTCCTTACAGCAAATTTTACTTACATTTCCTCGTCACAACAGTTTTTTATTTGGAGTAGAAACGAATGTATAGACAATAATATTTAGCTTATGTTGCATCTTTGAGAAAAACTTTTAAGTTATTACAGATTTAAGGTCTAACTATTAATATGAATTTTTCAACTGCAAATATTTTCTATTTTCAGACAATTAACATAAATGCTATTGAGCATTTGCATTTTAGAATACAGACCAAGTTCAGCAGCATTTTAAAAGATGATTTATAGTAAGAAGACTGAAATATGAGACTTCTTTTTTCCCCAGGACTTCAATTATCATCATGACATTTCTGCAGATTCTTTCATGTCGTACCTGTCCCTAAGACACACTGTACAGGTGTCAGTAGAAATGAAAAGTAAAACACTTCAGAAATATTCATAGGCAGTTTGACGTAAGGGAATATATCTTCAGGTATATTGTATGGAGGAAAAACATACCATCATTACGCTGTTAAGAAATTAGAAGCCCTAATATAACAATTAACATATAATTGTAGTATTATACTATACTACATATTAAAACTGCATGAAAATTGTAATAAAGAATGAAGCCCTTCATGACTAGGTATCACATACTTTAATTATATACTTGGTGAGAACAAGTTTCTTCCTAGAGCTCCTTTGTTTGCCACACTTTCAAAGGTATTATTTGGCACACAACTCCTTAAATGTAAATCCATCAAGCACTGCAGATCTATTCACATTTCAAGTGAAGCAACTTATTTAACAATTTCTTAGGCAATGTCTCTTGGGTTTAGCTGCAGGCAGGAAATGAAGTATAATTAGCACTTTTATGTGGCATTAACAAACAATCTTGTTAGTTCATTACTTTTTAATATTTGCATCAGTCTTCTGAAAGCAGATTAAGACCAACTGTAATTTCCATATGTGAGATTCAGTGACTATAAAGCTCAAAGAATGTTCACTTTAATCAAAACCACTGCGATGTCTTCAATTAATGTTTTTTTTTTTTCCCCAAGATCTTTTTGCAAACTTAGTTTTATGTGAGTGAAGTACTAATCTGAAATGTTCGTTTACTTCATTCTGATTTCTGAGTTCACAGACATGCCCAGGGTCATAGGGGAAGGCTGTGTGCAACAGCACAGAGCTGAATTCATTTTTAAGGACAAAATACAATAAAGCTAAATAAAGTGCTCAAATGTGAAAAGAACAAAGACATTCTAATTGAACGAAGGTCTGACGTGTGAAATTAAGTGATAAACACAGGTTCTCAGCCCCCTATCTGTAGGAATACACAAATCCTTAGGTTTTTAGTAATAGATGCTGTTGGACATGTGAGATGCCTGTATGTGGGTCCTGAAGAGCATTTTCCCAAAACATGTAGCATATGCTCTCTTGCGGTGTTAAGTAAAAACCAGCTCTAATTAGGTTTGCTACATACACTATAAATTAAAATGGAGTTAATAAAGTGGTCTAACACTCGGATCACACAAATATACATACTCTCCTGAAACATACAAAAGAGAGAAGGAACTTTGAAGACAAAATTCTTCAAAAATTTAACCATAAACTGATGGTAATAAAAAGCTTTCCTTTTTAATATGTGTAAAACAAGTTTGGTAACTCTGACATTTAAATTGAAAGTGGCAAAGCAGTATACAAACTTTGTTAGCTTTGATTATAACTTCAAATGACAGAAGATTTTCTTTTAGGACACACTGTATCCCTATAGTCACAGAGTACTCAAAAAAGGTCCTCTTTATGATTTTCAGGTTCAGGTTTTACACTGAATTAGGAACTTTATGTTCACGGCATTAGATTAGCTAAGGGCAATACGCCATTACAGAAAAATTTTTGCAGCCAAAATCTACATCTTCATTAAGTTCCTTTTTGTTTTGAGAAGTTTGCCAATTCCACACTCATTAAAATTACTGTTGTAAATGTTGCATTCCATTATTAGACATATACTAAGATTTCAATGTGCCATGTGCTGATCAGGTAAGAGAAAGACAGGCTGACAGAAGTGTAACATCTTCCAGCTTTGTGGAAATAATCCTCGGGCATAAGAAATTCAGGCATGATCAGAAGTTTATAAATCTCCTGGCACCAGATTTGAGGAGAATGTGAAAGTACATGAAGAATTATTATCGTATCTGTTAATTTCTGGAATTTTTTAAGCGGTGCTGAAAGAAAAAAGTATTTGTTTTTAATTTTTGCGGGAGAGAAAAGTAACCTTAACAATATCTAATCACAGCTGAGAGCCAATTTGCCATTCCTGGGTGAGAAACATTAACTAGAGCCTGGTATGACTTGGATACAAGTCTTTTATCATTTATCCTTTCCATACAATCCATTAAATAAACCAATGCCACCAACGTGTGGCACGGCTCTACCACATGATATTTTCTAATCAAAGCTGGGTTGTTTTCATTTGAATGGTGCACTATTGTTGACCAGGACATTTCGTTGTCCAAAATAAAGTGCTGGGTTCAGTTTACCTTCACCTCATCCAAAGCAAGACTATTTACTTCTTTTTAAACATTCTTAACAAGTTTTGCCTGTGAGCATAGATACATTTTCTCAAGCTATCTAGGAAGTCCCTCCTGAAAACTACTTGAGAAAAACATGATGCCTTCAAAACCAACAAAGCAGCATGCTTCAGGCAGTTTATAGGTTTCTATGCATACACATACACACCCACATATATATATACATGCTTAAATGCAATAACCAAGAAAATCAGAAGAAAATGAACAAACAAACCAGCTCTTAGATCCTAAAATGTAGGTGCCCAAACGCTTCCAGTAGCTCAGCTAAACAAAAAAAATAAAACAGACATAATTCTGAACAGAGAAAAGTGGAGGAATCTTATTTATTGGCTGGAGAAAACGAACTCAAAGTAATCAAGATGTGATGACAAAAGCCTCTACAGCAGATTCAGTTATTAATTAATTTAAACACCAATGGATTGCTGTGGTTTAGACGCATGAGGCAGGCTGTATCCGAGCAATCACAACTGTATGTAAAATACAGTAACTGGGCTATTATATGAACCTACCACACCCTGTTTAGTGCACATTCTGTCACCACAAAGGCTGGCTCTAAATGGTGCCACAACACAAAGGGAAATTGTGGTGAGCTGCAATTACAGCTTTGGCTTGAAACAGTTAAAGTTGGTCAGGCTAGCCTGAAAGTTCCCCGTTCTATGGATTTTAGCCAGATCCTTAATGGTACTTGAACATTTTTATTGTGCTACGATTATGTACCAGCATATTAAACATTTACTATAGAAGCTCTTTGTGTGTGAGGTAAAAGACTCGAAATGCTACTCAACAGCTCTGAAGTGTTCTGGAAAGAAATATATGGAGACTGGATATAGCATGGCATTTCTAACTTCAACCTACGTGACAAATTAATGTAAGTTGTGTTACAAAAATATTTTCCTATTTTGTTCTATGGTTTATATATATTTCCCATCAAGGGTGGCAAAGAATGTCTTTCACAACGTCTGTAATTAATACAGTAACAATTTGATTAGTTAGAATATGTTCTCTAGATTTTCAAAACATTTTGAGCGGCATATGTTGAACTCCTGACAATTTGGCAACCGGTGTTATAATGGGAGGTGCTGCTGGCACTCTCCAAAGTCTAGCTGCTACTCCAGCACTTACTTGTAAGCTGAGCTCTCTTAGTCCTTATTGCAGATGGTGAACTGAAAATCTGCCATTGCATTAACTTTCTGAGCAGTAGTTTGCTTTCTGTACTTACAAATGCTAAGTTATTGCAATGGGAAAGGACTCGCATGTTTCAGTGCCTACTGTATAATTCAAGAACAAATAATAATACATCACAGTCTTCAAACAAAATGAAAACACAAAATAAACTAAAGTCACACACTATACACCCTTTCTTCTTAAGATATTTGAAATGTGCATACTTCAGAGTACCGTATGATCTATTTAAAATCTATTTCATGCATCGTCTTGCTCTTTCCTAATATCAGTGGATGAACTGATTTTATAATCAGAAGCACTGTCAGTTTGTCACTTTCGGCAGTTCAAAATGTCAGATGCAGTGTAAACAGGCTCAGAGTAAGCCAGACACTTCAGAACAGAGAGACTGCATGCTGGTTTTGGATGTAGAGGATAGATGAAGTCTCTTTATATTACACAGAATAATACATGAGCCAATAGTTGTTATAAGGGCAAATTTCCTTTGAGGGATTATGATGAACAGGATAACTGTGGGCACTGGAGCACCTATCAACATAGCCCAGCAATCTCATTTCTTTTCTCTCTGAATTATCCTTTAAGAAATGTGCATGCTGTACCATTACAGAGATTCTAAAATATTTGTATATTTCAATTTCTTATATATCAGTTTTGTTCATTTTCTCTTCTTCCACCCCTCAATAAAAAGTTTAATGGAAAAGTTGGATGTGGGTAACCATCTGAAGGAGATTAATGTCTATGCAGCCATGAGTGCAAAGAAGTATGAACAGACTTGTTCATTTCAGGAGGAATCAGAGAGCCCAGAGAGTTGTTGAAACATAGTACTCATTTCCATGTTTTCACTTTCTATGTAGGCAGAAAGGATAGCTCATCTCTTTTTCTTCATAGCATTTCTGCCTAAAAGCTGCCTAAAAATGTAGATTTCACTGGAAATCTATCACTTCATCAAGAGCTCAATAAACTTATTAGAATGAAGATAACACAAGCAATAGTGCACTATTTCAGTGATTACAGGCAAAAAAAAAAAAAAAATCTTTAAAAGAACTTATAACTTTCATTAGAAAAGGACTAAGTTTTTATCTTAACTGTACTGAGCCCAAGAGGCTTTCCTCTGGAACCGAACAGTAAAGTACTGAAAACACTCAGTTTTGCTTTTGGTATGTCAAAGAACACCTCTAACTCAATCCTCATCTTTTGATAGCAATGTTTTGAGCAGACACCACATTCACACAAAAATCCTACTAATCATTGCACAGGAGCATTCCTGGGACAGTGATGGATTGACAAACAGTTATGTACTAGACAATAAAAGCTGGGATCCCAAGGACTGGAAAGCAAGCAAGTGAGCTACTACTCCTTCATTTACGCCAGGCATTGTGAAGAACATAGGATGGAGTCCACAAAGGACATAACCAAAACATCTTAGTCCAAACTCTGCAACTCACTTCATTAGTTGAAATGGTGGGGAAAGCTATGAAGATGCACAGACACACACACAGGAGATCATAAATACAGGATGCATCTCATCTGCATTGCACAGAGGCCAGCATATGCTTCATGCACAGACCAACATATGTAGGTCGCTCCAAAAGTAATGCCTCCAATTTATTTCCATAGAAACTGCAACAGATACAAAGAGCACAATAAACACAGTTTGATAGAGCAAATTCTCAGCTACATAACACTATTGCTCATCATAGCCACCACCATTAGCCGTACATTTTCACCAGCGATGAATAAAAGCCTGCACACTGCACTTGTCAAATCTGCACCAGCAGAGGTGCCACGCAGTCACTGTGACCACAGCTGAAACATACCGTCCACCATCTTACTGCTCATATCCACTGGTTGGTCTCCATCAGCATTCAGCAAGCACTGAAGAATGTCAACAAGTGCAATTTTTTCCCCGTGGAGGAATTCAGTGACACTCCTTTGCTCCATATGCATGCCAGATGCCATTCTGTCTCACAGCAACAACATGTACCAGAACAGTGGAGGGAAGGTTCAGTCTCAACTTCCATACGACCAACATCCACCTGTGATGTCTTGGGCCAACAGAATAAGTGGCATTACTTCCGGAGGAAACTGAAATGTACCCCAGTATATTAAAGCATACAGCACTCAAGACTTTGCTCAAAACACTTGTTGCAAGCAAACTCAGCAGTCAGTCTGCTTCACTACCTCTTTTAACAGGGTAAGATAAATTTTAAGTAGGAAAATGTTATTGATCACCTCTGTCAGTGTGTTCATTCTGCTGTCTTTTTCAATGCCTGTAGTCTTGCTCTAAAAGCATTAGCATCGACATAAAAAAAAATAAATAAATTATTCTACCGGTTAAAATCTATTGGTGCTAATGTCAGCAAGTGCCACTGACTTAGGTTGCATTATCCATGCATTCCTCTGCCTTTGGTCAGGCCCTGAAGGATTGTAGTCAAATGCTTTGTCCCTAGAAAGGATTTACACACACACAAAAATATATTCTCAATGTTTTTGTCAATCCCTGATTTAAAGCCAAAGATTTTCCAAGATTCAGGTGAGCATTTTAATCACAGGAAGGCAGGGGGAGAAAGAAGGATCAAAGGACAGGAGAAGTTATTCAGAACAAGAGGTGATGGGAGGAGGATCCCCATGAACACTAAGAAACACTTGTTCACTGTGAAGGAGAGATTAAGTCCTGGCAGTGGTTGTTCAGAGAGATTGTGGAGTCTTCCTCTTCAGGAAAACTCAAGAGGTGTCTGAGTACAGTCCAGGGCAACCAGCTCCAAGTGGCCCTACTGGAGCCGATGGACCCAGAAGTTCCTGCCAATCCATACTGCAATTCTGATTATTACATAATCTGATTGGATATTGCTTGTAAAACTCCCATATTGTTTTGTCTAATTTCAAAAGAACTTTTATTCATTTAAGTTTTTTTTTATGCACAAAAGTGCAATTCATGTTATCATAACTTCTTTCAGGAGGCAGAAGTGCAATTCATGTTATCATAACTTCTTTCAGGAGAACTCTTTATAAAAGGATAATCTCAATACAGAAAATGCTTAACAGGTTTATGCACCTAAGCAATTCTCTAAATGACTGTTATCCACAAATCTCAGTCAGCTTGATATAATTTATTATATTGTGAAGGTAAAACATCAGACTTCCATTGCTTATGTTATTTCACTGCACTCAGGTTCCTATTTCCCTGTTTTTAAGGAATTCAACATGGAAGATGACTGATATCAATAGATCATACAGAGAAATGCAACAGAGCAGGCTGGAGTTGGGTCTCAGACACACAAGGATCTGCTATTCATAAAAGATAGAGTACAAGATGAAGGTAGTGTTAGTCAGTAAGATTTAATGCCTATAATAAATACCAGAAAATGACGGCTGATCCATTTGGTCAAGCAGCTACCTACACAGAAGGGTTCAGGCCCGTTAATGGTGATGAGATACAGTAATAGTTCTGAATGACATTCTACATACTGAAAGACTGCATGGAAAAATCCAGGCAGAGTGAAACTTCAATGCTGGGTTCAGCATTTTGTCTGAACAGTATCCAACAGTAAAGAATAGTCGTATAGGATGTGGCTACAGGTACAGTAATATTTTACTCCAAAAGAAAGAGAGAAAGAAAAAAAGAAAACAAGAAAGAAAGAACAAAAATTAGAAAGATTCCTAAATATAATGATCAGACTTTATGCACTCCCCATCCTAAGGTACTTAATAAAGTGTCTCTGAGTGCAATAAATGTCTGCAGACTGGGAAGACTATTTGCCCTAAGTCCCTACCTTTGCACTGATTCAAATCCGGTGAAAGGATGATAACACTAAAACCTCTTTTACTTGCTGCCTAGTAACATATACCAGACTCCTTTAATGTTAGTACTAAAAATTTTACTGATACTTACACTGGATTTTTTGTTCTGTTTGAAAATTTTGCAATATTCATTTGGTTTGCTATGATTAATTAATCTATCATCTGGGTAGGGAAGAACAGATGTATGTTACAATTTCAAGGACAACTTTAACTTCTGTACGATGTCAGGCTGATCTTTTCTGCTGACAAGTGGTCTATTTGAATTTCAATGAGTTGAAAATGAAGTCTTTTTCGATTTCTTAGGGGTTTTTTTGTGACAATCCCATTATAATTACACATTGTTCAAAATGCTTGACATCACATCTGCCCTAAATGTAAGTAGTCTTTCCAAATCTATTAACTTAACTTTGAAAACATATGGTTTTGTTTTTGAATGACTCCTTTTTGCCTTCTTTATCTACATCTACACTGGGAGACTTGGAAGCACTTCTATGTCTTTTTTAACCTCACAAGTGGAGTCAGTATTGAAACTACCTTCTAATCCTTCTTCTCCCACAGGAAGATTCTACATCACAAACCTGACCACTGGAATATTTCATGATAGATAGCTACAGCAGTATATCCTACATTAAGCTGAGAAGATATCAACATAACTTGATAATTTCCATGATAATAATGGCAATGCATATAACTAATAGTAGCTGTTAAAACTACAGTTTACTTCCGAGCATGCTTTCTTTTAAATAAAGTGCTTACTTTTCTTTTATCTTAACTTAAAGACATCATATCTAAACAAAAACGTTGCAGAACATTCAGAGCTGCATGGTACAGCCTGTAATCCAGTCAAATAAAATAAAAGCTTTTTGATGCTGGATCAGATCAAATATTCCCGAGGGCTACATGCTGCTATGCGGGGAGAAGAAAAAATATTTCTCCTCCATTTCTGTGGTCCTTGGACATCTCTCCAATTGTAGGTAATACAGTTTTGCCATGTAACTACAAACTGAGAGGGAGCAACCTTCTTGATGGAGCAATGCATTATTTACAAGGAGAGAAACACATTGAGTCAGATCTGAGTTGCTAAGTTATTTTGTACCCTTTCTGAGAATACTGCTTCAGCTTAACAGTTACCTCCCTTGAAAATGTATTACCTGGGCTTTCTAACCAGTTCTGACCTGTCTCTTTAAAAATATGAGTAAAACAAAGAAACAAAAAATACAAAACCAAAACAAAGCAAACAAAAAAACAGCCAAATATACTGTCCCCCACAGGACAGTATATAAAAGGAAGAATCTTGACTAAGCATACCCATCTTAGGAAGAATGAAGCATCTTAATACACATTTTCAAACCCAGTACTTTAGTTTCTCACTGACTTCAAAGGTAACAGTTATCTTATTCATTATGGGCAGCTTGACAAACATGAAGAAATTCAGAGCAGAGGGGAATGCTAAAATTTTGCTTATGTAAGAATTTTTCATTGGAGCTTAGTTACAACCACAAAAAAAAAGTTGCTTCTTCGTAGAACTCCTGAATCTTCTAAAACACATCAAATCCCTTGTCAACAGACAAAGCCTGCTTACTCCCCAAAAATATCACTTCTGAATACAGTTGCATGAAAACTGGCCTCATAACTGGCCTAACCATGGTAAATATATATATATATATATACATATATATATATATGTATATATATATATAAAGGAGGCAAATATATATATATATATATATATATATATATATTTGCCTCCTTTTTTCAACCTTGGGGTTTTATGTCAACTCTTTCAATTTTTTCTCTCTGCACAAACAGCCATGTATAGTAGGGAAATAAGATTCAAAGCTAAATCAACATTTTGTAAACTGCATTCTCTGCAGTGCTCAAGCCAGATTCATGATTCTCAGGATATGAAAACAGTGAGAGGAAAGTTTGATTTTCACATCAGTATTCTCACTTGGCATATCATGTCCAAAGCAGATTTGTTCTACCTGGCTGGAACATGTGAAATCCATCACAATTCCTTCACCAGCATACCGGCAGAAGTGTTTCACTGTAACTGGCCTTCTGTGATGGAGTTATGGTACTGATGGACAAAGGGAGGGCAATTGATACTATCTACCTGGACTTCTGCAAGGCCTTTGGCATGATCCTGCACCACAACTTCATCTGTAAATTGGAGAGATACGGATTTGAAGGGTGAACTATTCGGTGGATATGGATTTGGTTGGAAAGTTACAGGCAGAAAATTGTGGCAAATGGCTCTATGTCCAGGTGGAGGCCAGTGACAAGAGGTGTCCCCCAGAGGTCTGCCTTGGAACTGGTACTCCTTAACAACCTTAGAGGTTAGAGATGACACAGATTATGGGATTGAATGCACCCTCAGCAAGGGTGCACACCTCAGCAAGTTTGCAGACAACACCAAACTAAGTGGTGCAGTTGATAAAACAGAAAGAAGGGGTGACATCCAGAGGGACCTTGTTAAACTGGAAAGGTAGGCCCTTGTGAAACTAATGAGGTTCAACAAAGCAAAGTGCAAGTTTTTGCACTTGGGTTAATCACAGGTATGTATACAGACTGGGAGAAGAACCCATTGAGAGTATCCATGCTAAGAAGAACTTAGTGGTCCTGGTAGATGAAAAACTTAACACTCCCATCTGGAGTATTGCATTCAGATCTGGAGCCTCCAGAACAGGAAAGACATTGAGCTTTTGGAGAAGGTCCAGAGGAGGGCCACAAAGATGATCAGAGGGCTGCAGCACCTCTCCTATGAAGGCAGAATGAGGAGTCTAGGCTTGTTCAGTCTGGAGAAGGGAAGGCTCTGGGGAGATTTCATTACAGCCTTCCAATATTTAAAGACAATGAACAGGAGAGAAATCAACTTTTTACCTGAGTAGAGAATGATAGGACAAGGGGAAATGGCTTTAAGATGAAGGACGTTTTTTGATTATACTGAAATACATGTGTGAAAATAATGTTATGGGAGAAAGGAATCATCTAAAAAGGAAGTAAAGGAAAAAAAAAATATTTCATTGATACATCTTGTGCAAGCATAAAGAAAGAATAATATAGAGCAATGAAAATTTCCCCCTGAACAGTCTTTTGTATAATAGTGAACTATTGCAAATTATCTTCCCAGTTAGTATTTGCAAGACTAGGATTCAATTTAACAAATCAGAATAGCCTAGGTAAAAATGATAAAAATAGACTATAACACAGCTACTAGAAGATGTTATCTTGAACTATAGGCAAGTTGTGAAATCTTAGAGAAAATACGTGTGATAACACCACTGTACCTAATATCCTGAAAAACAAAACAGTTCAAAATAGGTACTTGGTTACTATCTAGTATGTCAAGATAAAAATAATAATTAAAAACTGCAAGCTCCAGGTGGCATAATGAATGCAGCAGATGTGAACGCTTCCCGCTATCTCATAGCATACGATCTGTGGATAGGACAGAAACAAGGGAACAATGCAGCAGGAGTGGGACTGCCATGCAAGTTCCATAACCTGTGTCACAGTGATCATTCAGGACACATAAATTTGTCTAGCATCCTTCTATTTGTAAGAAGGATTTTAGAGAAAAGCCTCTTGTTAAAACACACAGCACTCTTGCAGCTTTCTCAGGCTTGGGGAGAGGTACTGGGTTGTTGCAGGCAGGGAACAGGAACTGCCACACTTCAGTGAAAAATTAATATAGAAAATCCTTTGCAGTTTCTCATCACTTCATAGATTCTTTTCTCCTACATTTCTACCTAATACAAAGTGTGTGGCACACAGTCAGTACTTAAAGCTGAAAAGCAGTATCTTACCAAATGGATGAACTCATTTAATACTTTTTTTTTTCTTTTTCCTAGAGAAAAGCATTTACCATTTGAAAGAATGATCTATATCAAATGTCATGATACCAATCTTGCTTGTTTTGCATTAAAAATGCATTATAGATATATATATAAAATAAAATTGTTCCCCACAGGATCCTTTTCCTCTTAGGAAGAGATAATAGAAGTGAAGAGACCACAGAATTAAATCTTTTCTTACACATACATGAAACCGGTAGAGCTCTTATCAGAAAGAATTCTAAAGGAATGTAACACAAAAATCTATCTTCAAGCAGATTTTCACTGCTTGAATTTCTAGTAAAATTGAATATATTGTAATCCTCACAAATTGAGTTTTCCATTAAAAAAAAAATAATTTGAAAATATCATTAAAAATTAGAACATGTTTCAGAGAAGGTAAATGGATCCCTGTTCACCTACTGAAAACAAGCACTGAATACATGAACTAAAAGGCTGGCTTAAAAACCTAACAAAGTTCCAGAGAAAGAAAAAAATTATAACAGCAAATGAGTATGGCACGTTTGACATTCTCCTATTCAGTTTGTGCTGATTTTTTTTTAATTTTTTTATTTTCTTTAATCTTCCAATACTTGGGTGTCCCTTTCTATGTCTTCTGAAACTGAAAATTAGAGGAAAAGCAATGCAATCTCCACTTCTGTCTCACGTTACTATTGATGCACTGATATTCATAGTAATTACCAGGAATTTAAATTTTCACAGAGACACTGATAAGGCATAAAAGGTGTTACTTCATAACTTTTGAATCTATTTAAAGTTACAGATTAGTGTTTTATTATGCAATAAGAAGTCATGAAGTAGTTGGTGCCACTGTCTGGACACAAACACATACCAACGCACCATAAAAAGGCAATGTACAAATTTCATTTTCATGCTGAAGTGCACAAAACAAGAAACAACATCAATGTTTTCACTGAAATAATTCTGAGAATAAAGAGAAAATCACTTCCTCTTTCTCTCTCTATTTATTTATTTATTTTAAATAGGTTTCCTGACACTTACTGGTAAATGGAACAATAGAAAGAGCAGGCAGATTCCCCCAGATGGAAAGTAAGGGCAAACATTTGTTTCTACAAAGTGATATGTTGTAAAGCAATATAAGGAAATCCTTGAGAAAAATGAAAGCACTGAAACTGATTCCTGTACAGAGACATGGCAAAGCATCTGGAAGGTTCTGCAAAAGGTTTGAATATCTGTCTGCCACTTTTGTTACTGTAAACATAAAATACAGAATGTACAAAATAGGTGAAATACAGGAGTCACATACCAATGCATCCTGATGCCTTATTCGTAGCAGAGACATTGTAGACAGCAGTGACTAGAAACATAATTTCTTACAGAGTTAGGAGAATGTATTATTTAATTTTGGCAAAACAGATTAATTATGTTCTGTTGCTACATAACGTCACAATTAATGTATGCTGCCACCTCAGACAGGTATTTGAAACACATTCAAGGAGTGGTAAACAGTAGATTACCTGGAAGCACAGAAAATGTGTCTTCAATCTTCTTGTCTTGTTTGTATATGTAAAGCTTAAGCTAAGTTTTAATCATCAATATTGTCCTCCAGAAGTACATTTCTTTGTTTCTAAGACAGAACTGCTCTACCCTCAGGGACTTTTGGGGAAGCACAGACAGGTTTGCTTGGTTGGGTTTGTTTGACAATCAGCAGTTACCACATTTGTAATCGCTGCCATGCAGGTGGAAATTGTTCTTTTACAAAAAGACTGTGCAATTTTAGAAGGAAGCCTAAGCACATGAGCCATTTTAAGAAGTGACAGAAAACTGGGACGAGACCACAGACGACAAAAAAAAAAAAAAAAAAAAAGTGTCTCCCAGGTTACATTTAACCTGATTAAATAAGAACCATTTGTCCTTACTCCCCAAAGCCTTTTTGGAGCTAAGACAACAGATGTTTGTCATCACAGCTAGCCGTATTCTGCAATTTCACTCTGGTGAGCATCTTTTGGAAACAAGCGAATGGGACGATCCACAAGAAACAAGTTTGGTCCCCTCTGGCTAATATTTCCTTGCCAGTGTCATTTATCCTTCATAATGAGGGAGAAACAACCTGTAATTGCTTTATCCTGTACAAAAATATTGCATATATAATAATACAGTGTTTTATGTGTAAGCATTTCATTTTACACAAGGAACTATGTCCTCAAAATTGTAAATGTTATCATTGCTATAAATTATGGAAAATTTAAGTAATTCTGTATTCCAAATAGTTCTCTGATAGTCAGCCTGTATACACAGCATACATGTGATTAGGCCATAAACCGAGTCAAAACAAAACCATGCACACAGAAGACTGAAATTTATTCCTCTATAACTCATTTTTTCTTCAAACCTGAGATACATTTTTCTACTTCTTGAAAATTAACAGTCAGAAAAAGGAAAAACCATCAATAAGATACATGACTCATTAAGGTACACACCGAGACGTTAATGATTGCCTATATCTTAAAAAATATTATAAAAGATATGCCCAAATTATTATTTAATTGTTCAAAGATTCAATATCTAAGAATCCCAAGTGGCTGATTAGGTTCATATTAGCTTTTATCGTCTAACTCATTAACAATAAGTTTTAGACAATAATCCCCCAATCAGAATGAAAAAAATCTCATTTCTCTCCTCTGCACGACAGTGTAATTTTTACCAAGTTTACTTATCAATCTCTTTCAAAATTAATGCAACATTTCCAAAGTTTTGAACCAGAAGAATTTTTGACATATTTGGTCTTTTCATTGAGTATTTGAAATTTTGCATGGATAATAATTCATTTTCCTATTATTTTTAGTCATTATACAAAACAATAAGATATTTTGCTGGAATGCTTGCTGTTTTAAAGAATCAAAATAAATTGTCCGTGTATGGAGTAAGACATACCATTTTGCATTTACTGGTCAAAATTAGATTCCTTCCCACCTCCAAAACCACAAACCTGAACAATCATAGAATCACAGAGTCATGGAATTACTCAGGTTGGAAAAGACCTCGAAGATCATCAAGTCCAACCACAGCCTAACCATGCTACCCTCTGCTAAATCATACCTCTGAGCACCACATCCAAAGGGCTCTTAAACACATCCAGGGACGGTGACTCAACCACCTCCCTGGGGAGCCTACTCCAGTGTTTAACTACCAGTATTTGAACAATGACCTGACATTTCTGAGAGCTTATCAGCCCAAGTCCTGGCACAACCGAGCCTGTAACAGTTTAGGGACTATAGTGTTACATTCAATCTTAAACAAACATTTGTCACTGTAAGATCCTGCTAAAAAAAAAAAAAAAAAAAAAGTCTTTTGCTGAGGTAAATATTATCTAAGAGAGTTCTGATATTTCAGATTGTGTGGAAACATTCCTGGAAACTTCATACGGATTCAGCTTTAATTAGCCGGTTCACTTCTGTGCTCATCATGACAGGAAAGAAAGAAAAACAAGAACCTAAGAAACAAAGTCAAATCCAAAGGAATAGCAAGTGAATCTGGATTGTGATGCTTTTTTTTTTTTTCCCTAACGATTTGCTGTGCATTTCTTTAACGAGACATTTTCACATTTACGTCTAGTCAGTTAAAAAGAGAATTAAAAGTAATTTCAAGCACTACATCTGCCCTTGAGTCATTCTGCCAAATTCTGTGATTTTACAAACACATTTCTTTCAAAATGTTTTTCTCTCCGTAGCTGTTGTGTGAAGCAATCAGACATAAAACAAACTGAAAAAAAGGCTTTCATTTATAATGTTGTCTTTCATAACATTGATAGGATACAGAGTCATTGGACAGAAATGCAAAGCAGAGCATTAACTTGAAGCTGGATTTCAAATCATTTTCCATTTATCTGCAGTGGAATTGCAGAATACTCTTGAAAGCAGAATAAAAAATTAATCTTGTGGGACAGAGGCTATGCCACTGTTGAGTACGATGAATACAGCTACAATTTTAAAGGAAATTAAAAAAAGAGCGGATTAGCATTCACTTAGCTTCACTTATGTTCTGCTCAACTTGTGCCTAGTGAGATCAGACGGAGCAGATTTGCAAAGTCTTGAGGACAAGACGCAAGAGACAGGTGATGGCAATACTACTGCATCCAGGGATAGTATGAGCCATGTGGTCAATCAAACACTTCCCAGGGTGTTCCTGCAGAACAACACCTCGTCAGAGACAGTGAAATAGATGAGCAAAAAGGCAAAGCACTAAATCACCACTGGAAAAACAAGCCTTTCAGTGTTTCTTATTAGACATATTTTCCCTCAGAATTTTTAAGTTTTTACTACAGCTTTGATTTTAATGTGACATAAAAGCAATACTGCTAAAATTTATCAGAGCATGTAAAAACCACTCTCAGTTACACTCACGTGACAAAATTCAAAGCAAATCATAAATTCCACAGTCATGACTCAGCAAACTCCAGTAGGTGACGATTTGGTAAAGTCACATCTCTGGACATCACAAGTTGTAAGTTACTCTCAGACCCTTAAAAACTGGCCTGAAAGAAAATAATGACTAATCATCAGCTGTTTTTTTACTGAGCTCCTTGTAGCCTGATAGCAATTGCCATTATAAAGGACCTAGGTACTCACCTAGCTCCTCTGCACTGTACATACTGATGTGTTTTTTCCATCCCATGTCTTGGTTTCATTGTGTGCTATGCAGAAGGACTGTATGAAACAGTGGCATTCCATTAATGAAATTAGATGTTTAAACTAATGCAAATGACTATGTAATATAAAACAAGTGGGAGAGATGGCTTGATTGATTAATCAAGAAAATGTGAGGTATTAACTGCTTATGATATAAAGGCAGTTTAACATGCCTGATAAGATTGCAAATTAAAAATACATTTGCAAATAAAAAAGAAAGTGAAAAATAACATCTACTGAAAAAGGCAATTAATCAAGCAAAATTGAAATTGGTTAACAAGTAGTAATAGTCTCAAAACTCAGTAAATTTTGGTTTAGAGTACTGGAAAAAGTCAACATAGTTTTCATGAATTTAAGACCATTGTTGCTCAGGCATCTTAAAGCAAATGTGATTTTTATAGCATCAAAGAGTCATAGAATGGCTGGGGTTGGAAGGGACCTTAAAGACCATTCAGATCAAACCCCATACTGTGTGCTGGTTTGGCCCCTACCAGATCAGGCTGCCTGAGGCCCTATCTATTGCCTTGAGCAACTCCAGGGATGGAGCACCCACAGCTCTGGGCAGCAGTGCCAGGGCCTCACTGCCCTCTGAGTCACTTGATCATATCATATCTACAACTACATCTGCACTATCCAACTAGCTAAGAAATTAATGTGTGAACTAACAAATAGTTCAAATCAATTTAGATACCTCCAAGAGCTAGGAAGGGAAACAATCTCAATTATATTTTATTAACCTATGAAGTTCTAAATATATTTTTCAACCTTTCTAAGCTTTCAACTTATAAAGTTAAACAAAGTATTAGAGTTCTTGTTTAAGTTCATTTTTTAAAAACATCCTTAAAAAGTGTAAATTTTGAAGTGTTTCAAGTTTAAAGAAATAATTTAGTAATACTGGCAGTAATGTCTGGACAAGTTATTTTTCAGTCTGTTTTTCACTTTTTTTCCTATTTCATTTCAAATCTTTTCATATGGCAACATTCCTGCCCCTCTTCATTTACTGTTATGTGCATCTGAAGCTTATACCCATTTTTTTTTTCTTTTAACATTACCATCAGTATATCACTGTATGTATACGTGATATACAAACTCTTAACTGCAGGGACTGCTCATTCTTGCTATTTCTCTAACACAACATGAAATTCAACAAATATTTTCTGCATCCTTTTCACACTTTGGACAAAATCTAAAGGAAGCTAAGTCAGTAACGCAGCTGAGGAAACAAATGCATAGTAAAGATTTATGCTGCCATGTAAGATTGTCCTCTTGATTTACAACACATAATTCTATTATTTTTTAGAGTAGCTTAGAGAGATTATTTTATTATTATTTTTACAGTAAGACTGGACTGAGTAAGTTTAGGCCACAAAACAAGAAGTTCTGCTGTACTTCATACCATTTTTTGCAAAGGGACAGGAAATGTAGATGTGGAAGGAGCACATACATAAGTCATTCTGCAGAAATTTGTATTCAGAAAGACAGGAATTAAACAACCACTCTTAAGAAAAGTGCTTACATTAGATGTCTGACAGGTCTCTCACCACGGTGAAGTTCAGTGTTATTATCTGTAGTGACAGATAGTCACTATACAAAGAGACAAGCAGTTTATAAACAGTCACTTTCAGTTTGTTGTTGAGAAAGAAAGTAGGACTGAGAATGGAAACCTCCACTCTACAGACTTAGCTGTAGAGATCTGCTTTCAAGGGTTTCAGAAGTTTTTAATAACTGGGGTAAACAGTGATTTTTTTGCTACTACCACCAATTGAGTACAGCCCTTGCTCAGCACCAGTCCCAGACAGACAGTGGGTCAATAAACATGGAGCAACCTGCTGCTCTCTGGCTGCCGCAAGACTACAACAATGCTTCCAGTATGGCACGATGCTTACACTCTCACAATTTCCCTTTTATGCTGGATTTTCTGAATTCTTATGTGAATAAACCGTGCAGTTATTTGTTTTCTCATGATATAGTGTATACATATTTGCATTCAATGATTTAGCATGGAGGTAACTTTTAGAATGATGATGAATGATGTTTTAAATTACTTTTTTATTATTTCTGTGATATATATCCTTGATAGACTCATGTAAAGTGTTATCGTTTAATATATATTCAGAAATAATATGATTTAAAAAAAAAAAAAGCAAGCTGACAAAAATATTCCTACATAAATAATTCCAGAAGTACTCTTAATTAAATTCTGAAGTGCAAAATATATAATAGTCAAACAAACACAAGAATCTAAATTATTTTGTCCTATATTGAAATGTTTGGGATTATAGCTACATCATTTCAGAAGACAGAAACACAATATGTATTCCAGCAGTGTTTCAATCTTCAGAATAAATAAAAACATAAATTTAAATATGAAGGAGTTGATAGTTTTCATTTGCAGTAAGAAATTCAGAAATGGACTCATTTCCATCAAATGTCTTTATTAGGTAAACAGAGTTGAAGTTGTAGAAGAACTTTGATGATAAAGGATATAGTCAGTGTTTTAAAGAATCAATGCATCAATTACAAAATTAGTTATTATTACATGTAACTTTATGTATCTTCAGTCTTAACCTACTATAGTCAGAGCTTTAAAATTGAGTTAAGTATGGCTTACTTGTTTGAGAAAAGTGCTCTTCCCTAAGATACTTTATTCAATACACAAGTCCAGAAAAGTTGGCTATTCATACCTTAAGATTCTGGTGGTGGTCAGTGCTACAGTTGAGAACTCGGGCATCAATTTATAGGAGCAAATCTGTCATGAACTTGATAGTGTGACAATCCACTGCAAAATCCTAAGAACTATCCTTTCTGTATTCTGTCTGAAGGGCATCATATAGCAGACCATGGAGCTCTAATTATGATCTGTCTCGCTTGCAAATTTGAAATGATGCATGTATTTAACCAGTTCTGTAAGGGAGAAGTTTAAATAATAATTAAGAAACTAACAGACTTGTTTCCAAATGCAGAACTTTACCGGTTGTGCATTCTGTGAGATCAGAAACACTTGGTAAAATTTTGTATGAATATTATTTACATACTAAAAACTGATACTCTGTAGTCTAATGCTATTTAAAATACTTAAATATATGTATTTAAAATGCAACTTAAAAAGTTAAAAAGATCCTTTTAAAAACCTGCAGAAAGGAAACACTGCAGCCTTTCCAAAATACTATGTTTCATTTTTAAGGGGAAAAAATTCTTAAATATTTTATATGCTTTTCCTCCTCCTTCCAACAGGAACAGCTTACAAATTTAACATGAATGTGAGAACATTTTTATTCTCCTATTGGTTGAGGTGATTTTTTTTTCAGTAAGCTTAACCATTACTGAAAGCACTTTTTCTGCTTCTTTATAACGTACCACTGATGCAGACCAATAAACCCTAGATATAAGGCTGGATCATCTTCCAAGGGCTGTCCGAATTCTTGAGTACTTCACTTAAGCAATCAGCTTAGATGGCACCAGGCCTGACCATAACATCTAAAACAAATTAATCAGGCAGGCAGCTATTAATTAATGCTCTCAGTCACTACATAGCTGACTGATGTAAACTACAGATTTTACCCAGGCAAAGGTTTCTTCTTCTTCATTATTGGGTTTTAGCAGAGGACAGAGGAACATTGGAGTAACAGGAAAAATTATAACTTTTAATCACTGACCTCAACTATCATAAGCTAAATAATGCAGAAATGCTAATTTAAACATGCTTTCACTTCTGGGCAGACTGCATTGTAATAAATAAGTAACAGAATATCCTCCAAAGAGCAACACACTCTATCAAAAATCAGGAGTTGTATTTCCTCTTTTATTTTCAGTCCAAAATGTGATTCCAAAGATATCATTAAGTTATAATACCTTAGTCATTTTCAAGCTCGAGGCACTTAAGGTGCTGAATCTTAGATTGCTTTTTACATTCTGCCTGTGCATTTCTTCCTTACTGTATGTTAAGTTATTAATGCTGCCTGCTCCAATTTCCCCTCTACTTAGGAAGATATGACAGAAAGATGAAAGGGACTACCTTTCATCTTGAAAAGCTAAACATACCGTAAAACATGAAACAGTGGAAACTATAAGGAAACAGTGAAAACTAATAGTGCCTTACCAAGGTAGTTTACATTGTTGTAGTCACTGAAAACAGATGAAACCAGGAATATAACACAAGTTTGGCTCAAGAAATAGCACAATACTGTTCCTCATGCTTTCTAATAGAAAAGCGCTAATATTTATTAAAAATAATAATAATCCCTTAATTCATTCTTATCATAACCCTTACAAAAATTCAAAAGGTAATTCAGTACAGTGAAAGAATCCATTTTTAAATGTCACATTCTAATTAAACAAGAGATGTTAACCCCTGTGTAGAATATTTCAATAAAGTAATCAATAAAAATTTAGTTGGAATCAATCTGAATTCTCATAGCTTTCAATACTTAAACTAAATTCCATCCTGGCGATATTTTTATTGGCAACCCTTGCAGCCTTGATAAAACAAGAAAGGTCCAGGTATGTATCTCTATGACCAAAGTACCAATGGTCACATTTCTATTTGTAGTTGGAAAGAAAAGTTGCAGTATGTTATATTACAGACTGTCCTGCATTAGACTGTGTAATTTGGAAGAAAAAAATGCGAACAACTTTTGTATATATATTTTTGTTCAGCTATGAGCCACTGAGTACAATAATGTTTTCTTGTTCTACATTAACATGTATCTAATATATACAAAATCTCTCCAGCTAAATTTCAACAGAAAAAAAATCACCACAAAACAGTAGCAACAACAAAAATTTGAACCCAAAGTCATCTGAAGAGAACTCCATAAACTTTTATGTTCGTGTATTTACAGGAGACTGGCTTCAAGCCCATTTGTTGCAAGTGACATTTGTCTAGCCAAAGGCCAGGAGCAATACTACATGTCTTAAGTCCTTTTGCTTAATTCAGGAAATTGCAAATGAACCGTGAAAGTAAACTTCTCAGCCAACTTGATAGGCTGTGTTTTCACACCCATAGTATTTCAAAAGAAATATTCAGAACCATTGGTAACACCCAAGGTAAATAAAAATGATGACTTTGGAACAGAAAAAAAATACCCTAAAGTGGCTCATTAAACTAAGCACTAAATGGCATACCAGCCTGTATCAGCTTGGGCAGGTTCCATGCTGACAGAGCCCAAGGCCCAGGTATCGCAGTGCCATTTGTTTTGGTTGGAAGCAGAGTCAAGCTTCATGTCAATAAGTGAGCATTAGTCGAGCATCACACACTGTGACACACAAAGCCATGTCACCAAACTGTAGTTCCAAGAGCAAGGCAAGCACTGAGTTCTTCTGCAGGCTTAGAAAGGAGTTTTATGGTTTTCCTTGGAGCACTTGTCATTAATAGTTAACTGAGCCTGTCCCCCTTTGGCTGCTCAGCAAACCTTTGAAAGGCATGATGGCTGTGGGTTGCTTTAGGCCAAGGGGAACCGTTTGCTGTTCCTCAAGTGCTGGTGACAGGAGCAAGGCAGATTTTATGTGAGAGATTTGCATTAGTTTTATGCTAACAGATTATTTTTTAATGTCAGGGGAATCAAGCATTGCAAGACAGAACAATAAAGCCACATCTTCCTCAGTAAGGGACTATAGAGAATTACCCTTCTCCAGAGGTGAAAACAGTGGTACCTAACATACCCCTGTAAAACAAGATTAGATAAGCAGTAATTTGAAACAGGTAACTACTTCAAACATACTTATTTGTCCACTGGCAGTAAATTGTCTATATAACTGGTGGGTGGTTTTTCAGACTGAGATAATTATTATTTAAAAATTCTGCCAAACAGTTCTGCTATATTGATAATAAAATTTTCTACTTAGCAAACTTGTAACATTTCCTACAAGGCATCTCTGACCTCGTGTCAGTGCTGATGGCAATATTTTTCAGAATTTTCTCTCAAATAGAACCATACAATCAAGACAAATTATTTTCCTGTACTGCCAAAGCAAATCAAAGATGTCAGCTCCTATTTGTATCCCACTAGCAGCTCATCTGGAAGATCTGATAGGAAGAGCTTCCCTTTAATTAGTAACAGAAATGCTGATATGAATATGCTGTAATTACACAAGATAAAAATCTACCCATCCAAAGCAGTACAACAGTATGTATAAATTCAATCTACTCTGGAAGTCAGGTTAGAAGGCGAATAACTCTAGTAAAGACCAGTATGGTTTTTGTGTTATATATACAGCAGAAGGAAGAGAAAAAAATGAGTACAGTAATTAATGTGATTACATAGATGTCTCTTTTTCATTCAGCTTTCTTACTGCTTTCAAACACGTCAACTCGCAGGCTTTCTACGTTATACCTAATTTCAGAAAATACAATAAAACTACTACGTATATAAATTTAAAGTAATTATAACATATATTTAAATAATAATTAAGAATGTAACTTGCAGACACAGTACAAACCCTTGCCATGAAAAGCGAGAGAAAGTGATTAAATCCATTTATGAACAAAAAAGGATTTTGTTAAGTGTTCAGATAGAAGATTCTTGAAAAAGAGAAATTAGATGTCTGCATATTTCTCTAAATTGGGATATGCTAAAACAAGCATACTTATTTCAGAAAACAGAATATTCAGTATTATTCCCAGATACGCTGTTACGTAAATAGTAAAGTAAGTTTAGCAGGAAAAGAGAAATGTGCTACAGAAGAGAAATGTATCTAGTCTCAATGTTTCCATTTCAGCTTGACAGCTTTGCTGATGGTTAGTTGCCTGTTACTTGCAGTGATTCAGAGTTACTCTGATGGGAACCCTTATGGGAAACTTACTACTCCAGGGCAGATTTAACTTTATTAATACAGCAGCATAGCTGAAAAGGAGCAGTTGCTATAGAGGACACTCATGGTGTTCCCAACATGGAGGAAGATCTGGGATGTACAGGTCCTGGTATCTACCAGAAGGAGATCACGAATCACTCCCTTTAAAGTCAAAAGTGTCTCTCCTCAATTTGTTTGTGAATTAAATTCAGGCCACTAGAAACAAAACACTGGCTTCTATTAAAACAGCTGAAAACAACACTGAATATTTTCCAGTTCACTATGATAATAATAAGTGCGTTGTTTTATTATTTTGAAAACTTAGATAGAACAATAGTAGATGAACGAAACTTCAGTCTTGATAATGTTCCTTCCACTTACAAAAGAAAGTACATTTTTGCGGAGTAGAATCTATCAAATAGTCTTACTGTGTATACATCAACTATTCATTAGCTCCTGTATACTGCTCTTATAAGTATTTTACATCCAGTCCTTGCTGAGCACTCAACAGAAATAACATATACTTAGCTGAAATATTCCTTTTACCATACCAACAATCTCAGTGTTAGGTAGCACAAATTTGGTAGAGCTCACAAGGAATGACATGTGGAACTAATTAAACTATCATGATCATGAACAGAGGATAAAAATGTTCAATGGGTGGATAGAAGAAAACGGAAAAGTAAAAGAAACTGATCTTATCTCACTTCTGTGATGATTTTGGGGAGAAGTAAAATATTATCATGAGCACAGCAATCACAGATTTGCAATAACAAGCAACAAAAAATCTCGTATATCAATGAGAAAATTATAGACTACAGACAAACAGAATTTTGATCGTTGTTTGTATATAGCTTGACTATCCACTTTCTAGATTACCTGATGTCTTTCTGACCTCTAGCACAAGGCATTCAGTATTTTGTAGCACATATCTGAATTTGGGTAAGCACGTTATACATTAAATGATCTAAGGCGACTACGGAAACACATTTGTCTTCCCTGTACTTCATTTCTTTGAAAAATCACAGCTGTCCACAGTATACTCCACTAATTCTTCAAAAACAAGAGGATTCAGAAGACCTCAGGGAGCATCTCCCCATTGGAGCAACCTCCTTCCTCTGGTTTCCTTTTCTCTTAAGAACTTTAGAAGATGTCAACCAGAAAAACACAGGAAATTTCTTGGCAACAGGCCATGGAGAGTGTATTACCATTAAAAAAAAAAAAAAAAAAAAAAGCCAAACCAAAACAAAACAAAACAAAATAATAACCACAAGCAGAAACAATGACCGACAGTGATCTTCATGAACATATCTTCAAAGATGTTCTTATTTTGCACTGATGGGCAGCAACAGCTACACAGAAATAAAAGCAAGAATCCGACCATGACAAGAAGCAGAACTTCTGTGTAAATTATAAAACAAAGTCTGAAATCGGTGAAGTGATAAAGAAAAATACATCCTGTTTCCTATGTGACAGAGGTGCATGCTCACTGCTTAAACATGTGGCACGAAGAAGCACAGGAAAGGAAGAGACAAGAACATGATTTCTACGTATGTAGTACATTTTTACTATCCATCTCAACAGGGCTTTTGTTATCCAATAGAAGTAAGGCATAATCTACAGATGGATCATGCAGCTGTGAATATTTGGCTCAAAGGTGTGTCAGCTTGTATTTGTCGGAAAGTCAGCCAGCAGGCACACATCGGGGGTGCCTGGGATGGGATCGATACAGACGTATGTTAAAAAGAGCAAGCAAATCTGTGTGGGCTTGCATCTCCATACAGCTTGGTGCTTGCAGTGTGCCTACTCCAACTATGGTGTTCAACATTTCTTGTTTATTGACTTAGCAGGGTTGCTCTTTGAGTTAACATGCCCATGTCCCAATTTTTAGAAATTATTCAGATCCCATTTTTAGATCAAAATCAAGTTCACTGAAACTCCAGGACAGGAGCACAATGTAATAGAAAATGGTTACACTTTGGATGATTTCCCTTCAGGAAAAATAGCACTTTTTTCTTTCAAAAAAAAAAAAAAAAAAATTACAATTAAATAGCTTTTAATCTATCATCTATATAGAATATTAAACCATGTTTCAGCTTTTATTTGTCCCAGTCATTCAAATACAGTTAGAATAAGAATAGATAGAAAAAAAAAAAAAAGAATAATCCAATGGGAGAGTTTACTGTCAGAGCATGTGGGAAGAGTTAATGTGATAGATGCTGTAAAAACAAACACCAATAAAGAAATATATTTGAATCTTCCTAGAAATTTTTATTATGTATTTCAGTGATATTTCAGCTCCAAATTCAGCTCATTTTTCCTGCATGCCCCCTCCTATAACCCCTTCATTTCTTGTCCACCTTTCTTCTGTAGATTTCCTAGCATGCTCTTCATCTAGAGTTCTCGTTTTCCCTCAAAGTATAATTGCAAAACTGAAGAAAAGAAATAAAAAATAATAGGAAAACTCCATATGCAGCAATTCGATGCCTAGCAACCTGTGATAGACTGAAGGAAGAAATCACAAATTATCTGCAAGAGGCAGTTGGAAATAGGGCTTGGGGTAAACAGACACACAAACAACGTGTCAGCCATGATAAAGAGTGTAAATTTGAACAGATGTCACTTCCAGTGCAGCAGCAGGCAGATTAAACAGAATTGGCTTTGGATGAAATCCAAGGAAGAGCAAGAAAATATGATGCTTTCACCCGGAGCTCTCACAGAAATCGAATCTCCAGAACCTCTTTTCTTTAGTAATCATAACTGAGTGTGGCAAAAAAGAGGAAGAGACTTTAAGAAAGCCAGTTTAAAACTGCATTGATTGATTGCACACACATACCCATCTACAAATATTTCCCTTACAGGAAAAGAAGAAGAAAAAACACCAATCTGTTATGAACAGAAATTGTTAAATAAGTACTCTTCACGTTTTAATAATTTATGGTAGTATCAATTTTATCAACATGCTACTTAGTGCTCAGTGAATCTAGGTTAAGTCTGTGAAACAAGAAATAATGCTGAAATTCTCCAAACTAAGTAATAGTCATTACAAATATTTTACATACACGCTGTTTCTTGAATAACTCTAAGTACTACCATCCTGTGCATGTATATTTTAAATCAAGGCTTCTTCTTACTTGCATGAAACAACTTATCAAATATAATATACAGTCCCAAAGACTCTAATGTCTCCTTGAGTTCAAATGTCAATTAGTGAGACAAAACTTCATTTCAGTGGCCATAAGATTAATAGTCATGACCAAAAGAGTTCTGAGGTGTTCCCTTCATAATTGTTCTATTAATTTCAAAACATCTGAACCAGGAGTAAAAAAATAAATTCCAATAGAAAAAAATAAATTCCAATAGACTGCCAGCTGTCTATATTCACACATCCTAGAATTAAGAAAACAACATCTAAAAATCCAGTACAAAGTCTGAATTAACCTGCCATCACCACCACCGTTGTTACTTTTAACTATTAGATACAAATAAAGAAAGGAGGGAAACTGAATTTTGCCAAGTTTCAAAAGAAAGAAAGAAATGACAGAAGTAGATTACCATAACAACTCTATTTTTAAATATTATTACTGAAATTAACTCCATCATATGACTCAGGATTACTCCTCTGGATTCTTAGAGGCCTGCTTTCTGTATGACTCACAGAAAAGCATAGGCGACTTGTATGAAAGAAAAATCAATCTCAAGTCATTTCTAAAATTAATTAATATCAAATTTTCTAGTTAATGCTAAGCTTTGTGTGAAATAGATAGAAATCACACACTTTCTTTCATAAGCACAACTGATGCCATTGTATTTCCACACATCTGAAAGAATTTTCATGTTTCTTAGTCCATATTTCAAGCTGAAATGTTGCAGACTTTTTCTAAGTCTATCATACAAGCCTGCGAAATTAAAATGCACTACTTGTGTCAAACACAACAAAATCATTGTTTGTTTATTTTTAAGGTGATAATAAAAAAGATTAATGATACTCCTGGATAATGAAACAATCTGCTGCAAGGCAGGCTGCAGAATATAGAGTGAGGCTCTAGCCACATTCCTAAGAAAAACTTCACTTTTCTCCCAGACACATTTAGAAGTCTATTTCATTATCAGGTGACATTTTTGCATTTAAAACAGAGTTGATTTTCATGCAGTGCTTAAAGGTCAAAAAGTTAATCTACATCTGTAAGGAGAGCATTTTCCTCTGAAGAGATTTCTAGAGGACATCAAATCATTAAGCGCCATGAGAAGCTACAAAAACTCAAATCTTACAGTGTTTTTATGACAAAAACTTACATTAGTCCCAAAGAAACTAGATCTAGCTCACAAAAAAAAACAAAAACAAAACAAAACAAAAAAAAAAAAAAACCCAGATATCACACGGCATAAAAAAGTAGCAACTTCTATAGTTGAGTAGAGATGTAAAACGTTTTAATATGATTAATTCAGAAGAAACGTCTTACTTAATGTGGACGTTGGCCAAATTTCATCTTATCTTATATATTCAACTATGTCTTCTCATTTCTAAGTGAAGAAATTCTTATGGTAAGCTGTTTTAACAATAGGAAGATGCACTTACCTTGCTATGAAGTGCTGAAATTTTGACTAGCACATTCTTCATGTATCCTTCAGTCCTCAAATCATGTGGCATAAAACCCCTCGGTTTCTCCTGAAGGGGAGAAAAAGAGAAAACGCAGTCTCAAATGAGAAAAGTGTAGATTTAGCTGTACACAAGCCTTTTTTTTTTTTTTTTCCCCCCATTTGTTCAACATATTAAATCCATTTCTTAACTTCCTAAGAAATCAGCCACTTGTCCTCCATACAGTGGCTTCAGAATTTTGTTGGGGACACTTCAAATAATAGTGAAATACTGAATTCTGGAAGCTAAAGACAAGTAATCTCAAAAAAGATATTTGGCTTTGACAGTTATTGTCTCGAAAGAAGGCTATTCAACCTATCATTTCAGAATGGGATTCAAAAGAATTGCTTTTACATTCCTTGCTCTGACACAAACTTGTACAGGAACTTTTTTATCAGTTTCTTATTTATAATAGGAACTATTACAGGGCGGGTAATAATACCTTTTCTGGCCTTTTCCACAGACTGGTCTGTGTGACTGTGTCAAGACAGGAACATTATATAGAAATATATTCATGCGTACACATAAACAAGAGAACACATATTGGTATTTTATTCTCACTTCAAGCCAGCACAATGGCTTTACAGCACAAATGAAGGGAGTAGCAAAAAAATAAAAAATAAATAAATAAATTTAAACTAAATGAGGGTAAGATGAGGGTAAGATGAAGATCAGAGATAAGGAAGAAGTTCTTAGAGGGTGGTGAGGAACTGAGAAGCTGTGGATGCCCATCCCTGGAAGTGTTCCAGGCCAGGCTGGATGCGGCTGGGAGCAAGCTAGCATAGTGGGAGATTTGGAACTGGATGGGCTTTAAGGTTCCTTCCAACATAAAGCCCTAAACCATTCCACGATTGTACAAATGCAAGTTTTGACCTTCACAACACATGAAATACTCTTATGTACTTGAAAGGAAGGTAGGGCTGTGAATTACATGAGTACTAAGTCTTCCACAAGGACAGCTGTTTGTATCTTTCTGCAAGTACAGAATAGCACTGTTCATGAAGTCTTTGCTTCTGAAGAAAATTTAAAGAATGAAATAAAGTAAGAGAGAAAGTGAGAAAAAAATCCAATGAAAACTAAAAGGGTACATTGTACAAGGTACACAGTACAGACAGTACTAAAAAATAAGTGTTTGTTTGAAAATAATTATTCAAGCCACAGAAAAATAATTCAGCTACCTGGTCTGTATTCCTTATTGACAAATTCACCTTGACAGTGACATTGTGATTTCTATCTGAGCTTTAAATTGAAGTTATAGTACATACATTTTTAATTTTCATTCCCTTTTTAGCTAATCTAGAATAAATCTCAATAATTCCTTTGTCTTGCTAGCTTTCAGACCCAGGAATAAAAAAATCCAGAATGTATAGGCTTTGATGCTTTTTATTTCATGATAACTGATTTTAATTACAATTTTATTTGCCAGGTCTCTTCAATGAAATTTAAAATGCAATTACTTTCCACTCAAATTCACACAGTAATTTGAATGACTTACATTTTCATATAATTAAGGTAAAACAATATAAAAAACATTTTTTAAATATCTCTTGACAAAATATTATTATTTATTTTGAATTCTTGCTTCATTCATCATCATAGGTGTTTTTACTACACCTAATGATCAATTTTATTGTTATTAGGTGTAGAATGGTTGGAAGAATATTTGCGAAACAAACTTATCTTCCCAATTACTTTCAACAACCTGAAGCAGACTTTTCTCCTCTTCTAGTTAATGCCCTATGCTTCTATACACAGTCACCCTTGTCTCAAATTTTCATTTAAACAAATTCTTTGGAGGAGAATCAAAATTCCAGAACCAAGTCACAGAGAGAACATGGACTTGTGGAAAAATCTGTCTTCCTTTCTATGTATGTCCTCTTCATGCATCAGCCTGTCAGCATACACACTTCAGTCTGGCTGTAGCGTAAGATCCAAAACAGGTTTATGGTCATCTGAGAACTGAGTTAACAAAGGACTGTGAAAGAGACCTAGATGGTATCCCAAATTCCAGACATCTACGTAGACTTAAGTTTTGGATATGACTTTGTTTGCATTGGAAAAGTGAATATATAATATAATATAGCCATCCAGCACATAATACAGTTCTTTATTTCTAAAATCTTTCAGAAAATTATTTGTTTTTTGGTCTTGTCAACTTATTCGTTTTCTAACCTGTCTTCCTCACAAGCACATTTTTTACTGCAAAAGATTAAATTATTTTGAAAGCTCATACCACCAAAAACATGTTGTCTTCTCCTGAGCTTAATGAAGAGAAGCATTCCACATCCACCTTTTGATCATTTTAAGACCTGTCCTTTGGAAGGCTTGCAGAGCTAAAATTCATAACTGAAGGCACTGGTGGATTTAGACTAAATCAAGTTGACAGTCTTTTCCATTCCCTCAAATTTTTAGTAGGCCATCCCCAGGGATTAAGAATGCATTCCATACGAATGTCATAAATCTAAATTTTTAGTTGTCTCAGTCCTCCCTTTTTCTCTATTCTTCATCCGCTTGCCAAGATCTACTTTTTGCTCAGCAGTCTTCCTGAACTGGTTCACCACTGGATTGTGAAGGTCCCTGCTGTTTTATTATGAGTTTAAACTGTTCTTTGCTTCCATACGCCCGTGCAGCAGGCTTCCCCTCTCTGCCTTTCAGACAGCACAAATAATTATCAGACCAGCAGATGAGCCAGATAGAGGATAAGATTCAGCTGAAAATCACATTAAAGGCAACCCAAACTGAAGTTCAGTTTTCAATCTTGTGCATAATTAGATATAGATAATGAAACAAGATTATCTAAAACAAAAATACTGAAACAGGGGAAAAAAAAATCCATTCTATTTAAACATCAGAAATTATAAAATATGAAATTGCAACAGAAGATTTGTTATATAAATATATTTCTCCCCAAGTTTAAAAAGAACGTCAAAACAAATTTCTCAATCAATGGATTCTTCAGTGACTACATAGGCTTTGTGAGCAACGTAATATAACCAATATCAAGTCATCCTTCCTTGTCAGGAACTTAATAGTTATTAATAGCACACTGTTCAGTGAAGTTTTTCTGATGGTAAATAAACAGTACAAGGGCTAATTTACTTCTGATTACAGCATTTTTCCTGGTGAAAGTATCAAAGAAAATCCACAATACAGAAGTCTATTTTCTCTGTAAGACGTGACATGAGTACAATAATATAGAATCATAGAACCATAAAATGGTTGGGTTGGAAGGGACCTTAAAGCTCATTTGTTTCCATCCCCCTTGCTATAGGCAGGGTCACTTTCCATTAGACCAGGTTGCTCAAAGCCCTATCCCAACCTGGCCTTGAATATAGGTGTCTCTAACTCACACAATTTGTTACTTCAGCCCTTATATGTGATGCCTTCTCCTGCCAATCTGTCAAAGCTGATCTTCCAACAACAAAGACTCAAAACTTTCCATATCATTAAGGCCATGCTCACAACCTTAAATGTCTCACGCAAAGAACTTTAAAATCACTTTTACAATGTTATTTTCTTCCTAATTTGCATGCACAAACTAATACCAAACACATTTCAACTATCGCTGGCTCCCATACCTCACACCAATAATTGTAGTGTGTTCACTTAAGACATCTCTTCTGGTTTTAAAGGTCATCAGGGTTTAAGAGGCATGTTCTATACTTAAAAAGTTTCCTCACATTTTAGACCTATTACCGGATCTCATTATATTTTCCAAATATGAAGTATGTCTCTTAAAGTTTACATTAAATTTTAAATGGCTAGAATTTTGAAAGGTCAAATAAATAATGAGGTGTCTCACTGCCACAGGAAATATATTCACTATTTTGCCACAAGGTTTCCTAAATCAGTGACTTCTGGAAGAAAATTCTTTGCTGTACTGACTTACTGCATTAAAATCTTATCATGTCTAGCCTTACAGAATATACAATACAAAATCATGATAGACAGAAGCATAACAAAACCTGAAGCAATGCTTTAATCTTGATAACTTTTCTCAATATAGGGGTGTGCTTAAATATGTAAGAATACCACCAGAATGTGTACAATGCATTGTATAAAACCCATTTTGTGTGTGTGTGTGTTTGTCTTTTTGGTCTTGTTCATTAAATGACAATGGTGGAGAGTGAAGTCAGGTCTGGACATTTGTTAGCCTTTTGGCATATGTTTTATTGATCTGCCTCTCTTGGGGAATCAGCCTCACCCAGATACAGACACACCTGTCTTATACAGTGACACAGTTGCTTTTGTTTCATAGCTCACATAGCATTGCATTAGCTTGTGGCTATGTAATCTAGAGCTCAGAATCTTGTGCTAAGCTGCATTTCTTAAGTATCTCAAAATTGAGATGCTGTGAAAAGGTGAAGGAATGCATTGACACTGATGTCTAATAATTTAAATCAGGCTTGGAGAAGCCTTAGACAAAAAGCATTCATGATAGCAGGGCTGCTCTGAAAGTAATCTCTCCTATTTCATGATGTTGGTCCACAATGTCAGAGGCAGATGGTGGTGGTAAGGGAGCAGAGGTTGAACCTTTCCACAAAAATTCTATTGTATTTGGTTACTATGCGACAGATGGCAGCAGAGAGACAGTCTCTCAGAATGGAGTCTCATGTGGAAGTGCAGATGGAACAAACGGGTGGGACTGAATTCCCCCGTGCAGAAAAAAAATGACACCCATTGACATTCATCAATGTTCGCTGAATATTTATGGAGAACAAAGAGTGGATGTGAGCACAGTGAGGTGGTGGGTGGTGCATTTCTGCAGCAGTGACAGTAACCTGAAAGACAAGCCAGGGTTTGGATTGTTATGCACAGCTGTCACACCACAAAATGAAGAGTGTCTCAATCAGCTCACCTGTGCAATTTGGCAAATAGTGGTCACCATGTTGAAAAATATGGCTTTATAACTGAGAATTTTCTCTATCAGATGGTGTTATTGTGCTCTTTGTACCTATTGTATTTTCTGGGGAAATAAATAGGAGGCATTACTTTTGAAGAAATTGATGTATATAAGAATAAACAGATGCTGTCTACAGCAGGGACTTGAAATGTCGCTCTCTAACTCCCCATCCTAGAGCTGTTGCTGGGCTCATTATTCTTGCTGGAGACTTTCTCAAACTCCCCCACGGCCTGCTCTGCTACACTGGAGGAGTAAAATGAATTCAAATTTTAATAATTCTGTATTAAATACTATTTTTCTCTGTTGTTAAAGGCTAGCCACATTTGAAATAATAATGATCACCAATCCCATCGGAATTCTCTAATCACCAAGCTAAATATTCTTAGGACACCTTTAGTTATTTATTTTATTTTATTTTATTTTATTGTTACACAAAAACCAGGCAAGCAAGTACCTGAGTTCTTTAACAAAATGTTTGACTCCACGGATGGTTTTCCAGCACAGGAAGCTAAGTACTTGTTTGACCAGTTTGGTGGTCAAACCAATCATGCTCTCTTTTGCCTTTCTCATCAATTATCTCCAGAAACAACTTCCTGCACAACTGAAATACCACCTCAGAGTAACTCCTCGGTAGACACTGAGGATCACATTCAGTATTTAATCATTTCTGAGACCATAGTGCTTTGAATATTAAAAATATATCTCCAAGAAAGAAAAGCCTTGTGATTAACAAAATCATCATTATGAAGCACCATAATCAAATGTGGTTCTCAACTGAACATCCAGAGAGTGATTTGTGCTGGAGCTGTCAACTGGAGTTGACTCCAGGATGAAACCTTTTCCAAGTCTGTGGTTGTTTGAAATGAAAGGCAGAAGTCCCACAGTTTTTCTACTCCAAGAGCATTTAGATACCCCAAAATTTGCAATCTCATAAGGCAAATATACTTCATCATTTACTATCTATAACTTTTACATTTTTTATACTTCCAGTATAGCTATATAAACAGTTTAACTTTCATAAAACTTTTTACTTGCTAAGGCCGTTAGCTTTACAGCAGGATAACATAAATTCAATTCAGCTTTCTGTTTTATTTTCATTTTCTTTAATAATTCTCTGTAGGAAAATTCTTTTATGCTTTGTTTCTTTGCTATAATTGTGTAGAAGAGCCTTGAGGCAAATTAGAAATATAATAATCAATAACACAGTTTTATTAAGAGATTGAATTTAGATAGACATGCAAACTGAACAATAATGTACCAATTTATCCTGCTACTTGGCTTTCTACATAAGATTTACTCAGAAAGATGCTGAGTGAGGTAAAAAAAAAAGTTCATATCGGTGAACATCAGATTTTCTACTTTGGCAGTATTTGCAACTGTTATCTTTTTTCCTTTTTTTTTTTTTTTAATTTTTGCCTTAGTTATGGCATATGAGACATGACACTTAATCAATTAATCAGATTTTCTATAATCACAAGAAAGGCTACTCAGAAATCTTGTCATATGGCAGTTTTTAAGAAGTATCAACACTTACATGAATGGCCTATATGGGGCCACTTAATAGATTACTAGTGGATGTTGCAGAAGGAAGAGTAGAAGAGAGATCCAGTGACAACAATGCCTTTACCTTTTACTGTATGATGAACTTTAGGGAATTTTTAGGAGAAGGATATAATCAAATTATTGAATTGACTAAGCAGAAATAAGAGACAAAATGAAACATATTTGGCATTATCATAAGAACAATAAATATCAGTATTATCAAATATTTTGTTCCAAATATCTTGACAAAGAGCCACCCAACTGAAGGCTCAAGCTCAGTGGTGATGTGAAATTTAATACACTGCAGCCTGGATGTACCAAGAGGTACAGATGAGGATGTACCTCATCTCAGCCATAGGAAGGTAAAAAATCCCATAGTTCTACAGAGCAGAAAGCTTGCACTTGAAGGGACTAGTTAAGGCTCAGTCCTAAGCCAGTACCACCACCTTTTGCCTCTACTGTAGCATGAAGGGTCACCAAAAGGGGTGCCAGATTCCTGGTGAGATCAGATGGGCTGGGCTGATGTGAGGACATCAGAAAGCAAAGGAAATGCAAATAAAGACACATCCCAACATCACCCACAGGGTATAGTGCTGGGGCACTCTGGCGTCCAGAAGACTTCCTGGTAGTTTTTTTTACTTCCCACCTCTCCAGAACCTGCTCTGCCACTGCCATAAATCTTTGTTTTGTCTATGAGACATTCTGCTTTGTTCTGGCCGCCCTTTCTACACTGAGACAGCACCACAGTCATCGCACAACAGCAAAGAGTTGAGCCTTCAATCAGGCTATCTCTCACTGACATAACACATTTAATCACAAGAAAGTTAAAAGAAAATATGCAAAGAGGTATTGCCTTTTCTCCTCTTTCAAGTCTGAAATAAACATGAACAAACCGTCTCACACTATGCCAGACCTGTCTAAATAGATCTGTATCTTTGGAAGAAAAAAGCTGATGCAAAATAGGAAAGACATAAATGGAATTAGATAAATAATGCTCCAGAGAATGTTGATTTTATTTTATAACCCAAGTGATCAAATATATCAAAGAAATTTAATCAAAAGAAAGGTGTGGTTTGAACTAACATTTCTTTGACCTTTAAGAGTCTGTGATTAACAGAAACTTCATTAAAAACTGCAATCAATACTTGAATGCTTAAAGCAGTTTCTAGGTGATCACACTTTAAACTAATGTAACACAAACCCATAATGAATGTTTGCTACAGAGATTTCTCTTCACACATGCTCAAACCATATCCAACTTTCACTTAATTCTGGTAGCCTCTAGGTCAGTCCTTCCATATTCTCACAGTTCCAGACACAATAGTTACCACAAAAACTGTCCAGATAAATTTCAAGAAAGATTATGTAGTTATTTTCTTAGTAAGCTCTTAGAGTAATGTTTTATTCCGCCACTGTTCCAAGTTACTTTACCTACTGAATACTGCATCAAGCAAATGCGTCCATCCAAGTGCATCCACTGACAAAGTTCTAAATCCTTTATTTTAACTGAGAAAAACCATTCAACTTGATCTCAGCATAGAGCCTGCGTTAGAGTCATTGGATTGAGAGGTAGAATCTGAAGTTATCTTGTTCAGTATATCCTGAAGTTTAACTCTTAACTGCATTTTCAGAAGACATTCTGTTAAGTATACAATAGTACCATTGGGTAACCACAGGAAAATCCTAATTTTTTGTGAGCTCTGGAATATCGGAATTATTTGATGACTTTTTCTGTTTCCTTTATATGCTGATCAGCAATGTTGTTTCATTACATCTTCAGAGTTCCAGCACTAAGACATATGGTATACCACTGGCTGTATGTAATGTTTTTTGTCCAATTTTTCAAGTCCAGACTAGAAAATTCAAAGCCAGAGTTCTGACAAATGACTCACACAATCAGCTAAATTAGGGTACTCCAGTTGGTTTAACTGGCAACTTTCAAGCATGCAAAACAAAACAGCAAGGTTTAATGGTTTAAAACCTCCAAAGTGAATCATAATATAAAATGTATTGCTCATCAGCTGGCATAGAAACCAAGGTATGCCATATGCTTTCAGTTTCATTTCTGTTGTTTATCTTTAGTACTAAATCCTAATGCAATATACTTTCTATTACTTTTCCATGTCAGGCTTTTTTTATGTGTAAAGGGGTCAGGAAAACAAGACAATATTGGTTTCAACAGTTACAAGCAATATAAGCTCTACTAATTCCAGGGCAGCTGAGAGCTATGAAGTATTAGATTAATTTTTTTTTTTGCATGCATGAGTTAGAAAGCCCATAGTTAACAATACAGTCAAAATACCTGTTTGGATGGCTACCTATATGCTTGATGTTTACTTTTAGACTGATTTGGAAACAAAACATCAGTAAGTCAAAAACACAGATGAACAACTCAAAATTTAAAAATGGAATAGTTAAGACCTACATGTGTAAGTATAGGTTAACTAGCTGGTAGAGAAGAGAAATTCCCATTAGGCAGCGCTGCATTAATAGACTCATACCTATATTTTCACTTACAGTACAGAAGGAATTACAGTGAATTGGTGACAGTGACTCTCCATCTTGCAAAGGAAGAAGTCAATACTTATGAAAACTCATCCATCTAACATAGCTCAGAGGTTCCCATATCCCTACCAGGATGCCGATGTTTGCTTTCACTTTGTTCTACTCTCCTATACACAAATATCAATGCTGTAGAATTATCTCTGAGATTAACTTAAAGACACTTTGAAGTCAAAAAAGATGAAGAAACAAATACAGTCAGATAAATTTTGGAGGATTCCTTTGCCTTTAGATTATCCTTTCAGACACTGAGTTATTCCTCTTTATAAGCTAGTGGACGTTCCTTCTTAATGACAAGCTATTTTCATAAGTATGTAATGGTCTTGTAAATGGTGCTAATAACCATTAAGTGACTTTAGAAGATTCCTGTATTATCATCATCATCCTGTCAACTATAACTGTGTTTTGAATAATCACTGATCAGGGCATCCACAAAACAGAAGAGTTTCAAGATCAGCCATTCCTTTAAAACCTTTCTTTTCCTCTCAACTTCTGGAATCTTCAGCAATGACTCATTTTGCATGCATTTCTGCTGTTCACCTAATGGAAGGCATTATATTGCTTCCTTGCTCCCCTTACTATTTATGTAATAAACTTTCTCTGATTCTAATGCAAATCCTTTTGGTCTTCTGTCTTCTTCTGGACCTGAACTACACCCACTATGAACAAGTAACATGCTGCAAAATGACATGATAAGAGCTCAGAGAAGGCAGTTTGCCAGCTGGCTGCTGTCCTAGAAACTGGGAGAACGACAGAAGGCAGCACATCGAATTGCTAACAAGAAATATGGCTGAAGACAGAAAATGCAGCTTAATAGAGATGCTGTAAAAATTAAAGCAGGAGAAAAAATGAATTGGATGAATTTGATTATCACTGGGGAAACAGTCACCTAAAACTGCACTCAAACACCAGACCATCAAACTCCAGATAGTCAGTTTGACTCAGTAAAAGAACAATTGTCTGGTAAGGAAACTGGAAGATATGATTTACCACAGGCAGTTCTGTCTATTTGGATGATAGAAAGCTGGAAGATACGCAGCTGAATGTGGAGAAAGAAGAGTTAAAAAGCAAAGCAGATTTTGCTGAAGAGAAGCACATTAATTATCTTCCAGAGAGAATTAAGTCCCTGCAGTCTTAAAACACTTTGAACACAGTTTCACTGGGAGAAGGTCAGAGAAGCAACTGCTTTGTTCTCATTTAAGAAAAAACAAAACAACCCAAAACAAAAAAAAAACAAACAGGAAAAACCCCAGGGAACCATATATTCACTAAATTGTCTGTTTTATTTTAGAAAAAGCAATTAGAAATAAAAATTAAAGTGCAATTAAAATACAAACCCCAGCACTCCTTAATATATCTGGGAAGTATTCATCAATTCAATAACTATATTTGCCAAGTATTGATTAATATTTAGTAAATAAAAAGCAGACCATGAGGTGAAATTCTTTTTGGGGACGGGGAACATCTGCAGACAAAGACATCTTTAAAAAGAATTTGCTAGAGGTTTCCCAAAGAGTTAGAGCTTCATAGTAAAATGTCTTGCCTTTGATTATTTTAAATAAAATATCAGTCTTAATATTCTTGAAGCTCATGACACAGCATTCTCTGCAGCTTTTACAGTGTTCTCCAGTGTCAGCTGTAAGGCCATTACCTAAGAACAATTTCACTACATGTAAATGTGCTAAAGCATAGATTGAAGTTTAATTCATCAGATTAATATTTTTCAGTGCAGCCTTTGAATGGACAGTCTATATAAATATTTTTTTTCCTACAGGTATATCATTTTAAAACTAAATTTCAAATAGTGAAACAGGAATGTGATACTAAGACATTATTTTTGATCTCAAATTGACAATATTCAAACTTAGCTTAGGAGCCTTGGAAGGTTTTGATTTGCTTAAAATATTCCAATATCTAAGTTTGAGCTGAAGTTAACTTCTTAGGGAAAAAATTAATTATTCGTATAATGCCTTCACAGCTGTAGAAATTATCAAGATCTTTGGCAATTTTTCAACTTTCTTCAGTTAAAATTGACACTTGCGGTTTGAATTTATTTAAACTCAACTTCTGTCCGAGTGGACAGAATCACAGAACATTTGAGGTCTTCAGGCATTGCTTACTGATGAGAGAATCTCCTGATCTCTGTCTTGTGACCAGCAAGAGAACCTGAGGGAATGGAATGGAACTGCAATAGGGGAGGTTCGAGCTGAATATCAGGAAAAAACTCTTCACCAAGTGGGTGAACAGCCTTCCCAGGGAAGTGGTCATTGCACTCATCTTGCCAGAGTTCAAGGAGCATCTGGACAACACTCTCAGACATATGATCTGACTTTTGGGTGGTTGGGCAGAGAGCCAGGAGTTGGACTCAGTAACCCTTGTGGGTTTCTTCCAACTCGGGATATTGCATGATTCTGTATCATCTAGTCCATCTAATTGGCTAAAGTAGGTTGCACAGGATCATGTCCACTCACATTTTCAGTAATTCTGAATATGGTTACTTAATATCCTCTCTGGGTAACTTCTGCTAGAGCCCAATAAAAAAAAAATAAAAAAAAAAAAAAAAGGTTTACATATTTAGTATTTAAATAAATAGTATTTAAATGGAATTTCTTGTATTCCATTTTGTGCGCCCATTATCCCTTGTCCTGTCATGAAGCATCACTGGGAGAGCCTGGCTCCATACTTTACTATCTTTTATCAGGTATTTAAGGGTATTCAGGTACTTATTACTCTGCTTCCTCAGGTTGCTGGACATGCCCAGTAAAATCAAGTCTTACTTGAGCTGGGGAGCACAGAACTGGACAGAATGAGCCTAAGGATGATTTAGTGAACTATAATCACAAAGTTGCAGTTTAAGATCCCTCTCTCCTACTCGCATCTAATGCCGTTAAAATAAATAAATAAATAAAAATCTTTTATCCCTACTACTTTTGACTGAGCTTAAACATTTTGTTTCCTTTTGTTTTTAGATGGTGCATTTAGATATCCATTTCTCATGTAAGACTCTTTGTTTTAGATTCAGGTGGGATGGAACTGTTTCTGTTTTCCTTTATCTTAGTAAATAGTTTTATCAAAAAAAAAAAAAAAAGATAAAAGAAAAGAAAAAAGAGAGAAACAGGTTTTAGAGGAAAATATTAATTACTATATATATATATATATATATATATATATATATGTAACAAGTGATGGACAAGTAATTGCTTACCATCCCCTTAATGCCCAGCTAGCCCCCCATGCAGCAGAAGAGAGTGCCCTTCCGAACTCCTTCTGCATGATGTCATGTGACACAAAAAAATCCCTTTGGCCAGTTTAAGTCAGCTTTCTTAATTCTCTTCCCTCCCATTTCCTTGGGCCCTTTGTTGCGAGTGGCCCTGGCCCTGTACAACACTACTTAGCAGCGACTATAAACATCAGTGTGTTATCGACATCGTTTTTCACCTAGAACCAAAACAGCATCATACCAGACACTCTGAAGAAAACAATTTCATCCCAGTTGAAACAAAGTCACCTCTTTTTCTAAATATATATATCTTTGAGAGTTGAGTTTCTACTACGCATGAATCCTGCTTTGATGACTGGATTCAAGGACTGCATTCTATGAAGTGGATTTTTAGCTCTGGCTGAGCCCAGACATTATCTCTATTGTTTCTGGCAAAGAGCATGAGCACTAGCAGGTGCTCCATTTGTCTGGTCTCTTAAAATCCAAGAGGGATTAGCAGTGGAACCTCTAGAAGTTTACAACTTCCAGCTCTACTAGTTCTTTAGTAATCTGAAGCTCCGGGAGTAAACCCAAAGTTTCAATCCTGCCACCATTCTGAAGAAGAAAAGAGATTGGATAAAGAACTCACATGCTTCCAAGACCATTCTCTGATTTGTAAATTCTTACCCACTACGACATCTATGTAACAGAGCATTCAGAAGCCATCTGTTCTCCAGCCCACTCCGTGTATTTTGGTACCATGGACCTACCAGCACAGCCATCACCAGCTCCTACCTTGAACACCAGCACTTGCATATGCCGCCTAGAGCTCTGCAGCCAGCTGCTGCCTCACTGCTCCAGCACTCTGAAATGCAAGTAGCTTATAAGAGTAGAAACTGATGCAGTTTTAGAATTCTCTTCTCCAGGGAAGTGAAAGAAAAAGGATTGACATTAACTATATTCTATAATTCAAGTTTTGATTATATATAATTATGTACCTGAGTCTGAGTGACCTGGATATCACTGGGAGCAAATTCTCAAGTGCAAGCTAAAGCAAGCTTGGGAAATTCCTTCTATTACCAAAATGCTGTGGGCTTCTGTTACTCTTGTGAAGTCCATACTTCCCACTTGTCTTGATTTCTCTCACAGAACACCTACACATCTCCATCCAAACTTAATATCAGAGCAAATCTTCACAACTATTACCAACATTTTATGGTATTTCTTTTTGATTTTTCACTATAGCTCAGGCTATCCCATTCACAACTGTTCTTGGATATGGTCAGTTACTGCATAAATACAGACCATACTTAAAACTTTTAGAAAGATTTTCTTACCAGAACAAGCCGCTGAAAACACTTAGAAAACCTTTTGTTTTTTAGATCTTTGTGTTGTTTTTTTAAATGCTACTCAGTAGTTCCTTATATAAGACCCTAACACTTATTAATCCAGTGCTTTCAGAAAAGGAATGGATGATTTAGAAAAAATACCATCATCTTGCACCACTAGATCTAAAGAATCAGAGACAAAAACCACTTCATCTCAGGAAGGGACAGTAAGTTTTTCTTTATTTAGTCTTGTAAAACATAGAATTGCTCAGGTTGGAAAAGACCTTCAAGATCATCAAGTCTAACAGCAACCTAACCATACCACCCTAACAACCCTCCGCTAAATCATGTCCCTGAGTACCACATCCAAATGGCTGTTAAACACATTCACATTTACCTTGGCCTAACAATCCTGTCTATCCAGGTCCCTCTGTAATGCCTTTCTCCCCTCTGGCAGATCAACACTCCCTCCCTTTTCTCATCTTCCTTTTTTAATGGCTGCAGCAGTCCCTGAACAGAAAAACTGAATTTCTCATGATAAATTAATATAAGTATATTAACACATTTGATGAAAGATTTATTCTTCAATCACAGCAGGACTGTGAATTTCTAGCATCCTTTGATGTATCTGACACATACCACAGGATCTTTGGGCAGTTTACATGCAAGCCACCAAAAAAAGGTCCTCTGACTATCTTTTTGTCTGTGTCAGATCTCATCACTCAGTGAGAGCATCTTCTGAAGCTAGAAGCTCATAAACCATGACACCTCTCCAGTGCATCTTTGTACCGCATGATTCACTGCCACAGGTCTCAGCACCAAACCCACTTTCTAAGAATAAGCCAGAGCATATGAAGGTGGTCCTTCTTTTCCACTCAGGTCACTAGCTATTCCTGTTCAACATCATCCCAAGGACAGAAACTGTGAAATGCTTTACCAGCTTTTCCAATTTCCTATGGAAACTTACAATACACGGATTTCAGCTGTCGCCCCATTATGTCCTACCCATCTCTCTGTCCCTTTTCATGAACTTATATTTTCTTTGCCAGAAAGAGAAAATAAAAATATTGCAATGCTACGACATGAATACATGATGAGCCTGCATCTTGAATACTACATACAACAATATTTCACCCCTCCTCAGCAAAATAATATTAATAAAGAATAGAGAAATCATCAAAAACGTTGATGAAAATGTTGATGTGGTACTGCATCCAAACGAGGAGCAATTAAATAGATTAGAATTCCACAGCTTAGAATAGAGATGCCCGAGATGTGTTATCTACACGTACATTCACAATCCAGTTTTATTTCCAGGCAGTCAAAGGAGTTCAATTGACAAGGGCCAGGAGTCCTAGTAAAGAACAAAGCCAAACAACAATTCTAAAATTGCACTTTGATAGGAGTCCTTATTTTTTTCTTAAATCATTGTACATGTCATGTTAATTTCAAAATTTAATCAAAATTAAATGCAGTATCATCTGCCGCTTTGCAGCCACATCCATCAACACTATCACGCTCACTGTTAAAAACTGCCATACAGAAAGAAAAAAAATCAAGCTAGTTTTAGAAGAAATATTCTCAGCTTGACTGTGCTGAGTTTCACTCATATTCATCTACTTGTTTCTTTGCTGTTCAAACCTAGTACTGATGCCATGGCAATACCAGTACTCCTACAAACACTTCAGTTAGCTGATGCATTTGCCGCCATTCAGTGTTCAAAAAGTACTCTTAAACCATTTGATAGATAATGCAAGTCCCGATTACTTTAACAAAGATTAAGTTACGTTACACCTTCCTGACAAAACGCTGCAATGAACAATATTTAATCAAGTGTATTGTGTGCATACATGCTAAATGTAGAGCACGTATATTTTCCTCCAGTATAAATTACACACATTCCAGAATTTTCATAATCAGCTGGTTCCTTTGTTAATGTTCCTTTATTCTCAGGATCCTCTTACAAATGATACTATTTACAGTCCTTATATTTTTGTTTCCTTTTGCTGTATCAATTTCTCTCTGTAGCTCCTTCCAAATAACATGCCTATATTGCTAACAGCTTCCCACTCTCCCCATTTGTTATAGTATTTTTGCTTTTCTTACAACTGCTGTAGTTCTCTCTGTACAGCAGGTTTTATAGTATAGCATATAAAATCTTTAAAAAATTAGATCTAACATACCCTACAAGATATTTCCTTGAGGGACTTGAGTGCCACAGAGAAGCTCTGAAAACACTTTAATTAAAATGTAAAACCTGGTGCTTTATATTTAAAAATCTCACAGAAATAAGAATACAACATATCATGAGCACGTATTTATGTAAATGATTTTACCATAAAACCAACTAATTTAATTTAATAATATTTTCAGTTTATTAGAGGTTTTATAGATTTTCTTTGTTTCCTGAAGTCTGTCTATTCTCATTGGTTCATCTTTATAGTGAATCACTACGAAAAGCAACTTTTGTCTTTGCTCAGTTTACAAACAGTAAACTAAATTAGCAGAGCTAATTACTCACTGAATATTAAGGAAACTTCTAATAATCTATTGTGCTGCTTTCTAACTATAATATAAAACGAATATAATCCTTAGATTATTTTATTTCATATTTCTGTGAATGTGCATTACTTTGCACACAAAATTGTTCCAAAAATGTAAAAGTATTTACTGAGAAATATTAGTAAACTTGAAAATAAAAACATATAATGAATACACAAGTAGCGTGAAGTAGTAAGAGAACAGAATGAGATCTAGTCCAATGGATTCACTATCTCGCAGCATCATTTATCAACTTTTCCAAGCCCATTTTGAAAGTATCCAGCCAAGTGCAAAGGTCTGAAATAATTTTATTAGACATTTACTTAGCTTAGTAGAGATCGTTTTAATTGCTTTGAGATAAAACTAAGTTTTAGCTCTATATATACATGACTCCCTACCTTGGATGAATTAAAAAGGGGGCTTATATAATAACTAAATAAAGTAATGAATGTAAATCATCATTATTACTTTCAGATAGAAAGCATTTTCAGTCCAAACACCTTGAAATTGTTGTAGAAAGCTAAACATTGACTAAATACTGTATTACCAGTTGACAAATACAGCTGCTGACTCAGAGCAGGTGGAAAGAAACAAACCCATCTGCCATCATATGCTTTATGACTGGAGGTAAAATTTGCTTATATTTGAGTCTGGGAATTGTTACAATCAATAGAAATTTTAAAAAAAAAAATCTCTGTGAAAATATTTAATTTACAATATGTAGCCTTTTGTGAAGCCAAAAGAAATGTCAAGTGAACAAGAAATCTATCTGATGGGGGGTAGATCCTGGGTACACTATATCTAATCAGGCAGTGAGGTCCTCATACATCATCCAACCACAACCTTTCCTGGAGGTAGCTGAGCAAGACGAGGTCCTGCCAGGAGTACTGTGGTCATGGTTTCATTCCCTCCTGAAAATATCATTCCGTCATAGACACCTGAGGTAAGATGACTCCTTTCAGATTCAGTATCATCACAAATGAACAGAGAACCTTCCTCACCTTGAAAGGGTTAGCTACAGACACTAACCATTTTGTCTAATTTTTCAAACAAAGTATATTTTCCTTTTCTCTATTTCAGTACCTTTGAGTATGTAATGCCTGAAGACTTACAACAAGCTGCTAATGTTGTATGAAATTAGAAATTCCTATTCAATGCATAGAGAGATTATTTTGTGCATTCACTATGGTAATATTTGTTCCAAAGCACTACTCAAATATAATAAAATAAATAAATAAAAATAAAAATAAAAAACCATAAGAAGTTTCTCAATGCCACTGATAAAGGAGTCACAGATACTGAGGAAAGAGTTCATAAAATCAAGACAAATATTCTGAAAACCAGGCTCCCATCCATTTGTGTATTTCTTATTTCCAAGCACATCTACTGACCAGAAAACACAACATTCTCAAAACAAAAGCGTAATAATATTAAAAAGAAAAAATATTGGAAAGTCATATTGCACTGTTGCCCCCATGCACTGCTGCAGGCATTTACTGATGAAGGCACTTTGAAACAGAAGAACTGATTCAGTAACATGATCCAGATACGTAGCTCCTGCCCCTGCTCCAGTAGCAATGTGTGCCTGGCTGTGTAAGTTGTAACATGGAAAAGGAAAGATTTTAAAGACACCTTATGCTTTGGTTATTTGCTGATAAAGGTAACAAAAATAAATAAAAACATAACGTCAAAGCACAACCAAAACAAAACAAAACACAGAGAACCTGATGAAGTGTTATTCCTTGCTTCTAGAAGTATCATTAGCATATCTGCATGACATTTCTTCAAGCCCAAAGCGTTAATCCATCAGAAAATGAATTAGGTACAATCAGACAGATTTTGGGCATGCTTTTAGTAAATCTCAAATGACTTAAAATTTCTTCAGTAATTAATGATCTAAATCAAACCAGAATTTTTCACTATACTATGTAAGTCCTTCACAGAATTCTTATAGAAATCTAAGTTACAAAAATGCACATAACCACTGTGGAAAAATGTCTTGATGTTTCAGTGCCTTTCTAACATGAAAGTAATTTTATAAGAAAGCTTTACAACTTTAAGTATTTACTTTAACTCTATGTAATATTTTCTAGGATCCAACTAGCTATTTCCTCCTACATGTCAGAATTGCTTTTTTCTTGAAATCATGCATACTCAGCTGACTTGAGCACAATTTGCCTTTATCTTCTTTCTTTTACTACCTTACAGCTTCACCCTTTCTACCCCATCCTTTAGACGTGAATACTACAGAAATCACCGGATGTGTATGCAGCAGTTGAAGAAGTACTATTAGCCCACGCTCTACAAAGGGAACTGTACAGGGTGTGGGCCACAGAACTTCAGGCACAACGCAGAGCAGACCAGACACATTAATGATGTCTGCTAGATGCCATTTTAATGAAAACTTGTCAATTTGAAAATTCAGTTATACAATTAAATTCTAGGTATATCAAGCCATTTCCAAAATAATTGAAGTTACCAGCAAAGTGCTATTAAATAACCTTGAAAGTTCCATTGTTTTTCTCATTATTGTTATGCCACATTCTTGTTTTGTACTCACAAGCCAGAACGCAGGAGCCTGAGCTTCCCAAGCAGCATTCAGAGAACCTGTTACTTCTCATCCTAATTACATGCCTCGGCTGTTGACTGTCAGGCAGACCTATTGAGATCTTCCCACTGTCTCACTAACTCTTTAGTCTCTGCTAATATCAGGATCCAGCTTCCTTCTGGTTTCCTCTCCAGTGACCCTTTGAACAGTATCTTATGTACTTCCACGAAAGCCAACTCACCAGCAAAGCTTATTAAAAGGAAATAGTGACATCGACCAAAAAAATGTATACACTTTTTGTATCACTTATGGCTTTTCAAGGGATGTTTCCATTTAGCCGACATTTGGTTGATACACAAAGGAAGCTGAGCATATCATTAAACATGAAGACAGGAAAATAACATACAAATAGAAAATAAGGAGTTAGTTGTTATTGTGTTCTCAAAAAAAGTAATAGCATTCATCAGACTTGTTACAGTCCCCTGGAAAAGCATTAGTATGGATAGTAGGTAAAAATTAAGTTGATAAAGGAAATGAATAGAATCATTTGGAAATAACCAGAGCCTTGCAGAGCTATGCATTTTGAACACAGGCAGATGAAAATCACAGGCCTGACCTAAAATGTAACCCTTTTCTTTACAGATTGCATTATTTGTGTTTGACGTGTCAATCAAATATAGCAGGAATTCACTTCAGTAGCTGTGAAATTTGATTAAAACTTAATGCATTCTTTCTTTCACAAAGTCTGAATGCATTTAGATGGTGAACAATCTGTGAAATTATGATTTTGCATGTTAATTGTTCATTATTTTGTTGTTAGAGTAAACAGTTCTTGCTTTATTTTTAACTGAAGGGCAGGTAAAATCAGACCTTTGCTACCAACATTTTCAAATCATGAGACAATCCTAAGGATCGCTGTACACTAATAATCCTGACAGAATGAACTGAAAATCTCTATGCTTAATAGTCCAAAAAAAAAAATTTCTTAAAATTCCTGCGTTATTCATTATAGGAAACTGACACTGGAACTTAGGAAACCCCAGCTCTGTTCAACTGGATTTCTTCCTCAAGCAGCTCAACAACCTAAGGTGTAAAAAAGATTGGGAAGATGATGAATTATTTGTCAATGCATATGATTAAGATCTATCACAACATTTACTAATGATTATTTCTCTCATACAGAAAGTGATGCACAACCCTGAAAATACTTATCTATCAGACACTCTATACATACTAGGTACACTGGGTCAGAAAAATATGATTTTAATTCATTTGCAATAGCTTCCACAAAAATAAGTTATAATTAAGATAATTCCATCCCTTTACAGCAATAAGCTCTGGAGTTTGGAGTCCTAATTTTCAGCTTCCTTCCAGTCCCTAAAAGAAGCAGTGTCAGTAGTGCAAATAAGAGGGAAAGCATTTTATGTTGAATTAAATTTTATGATTCAGATTTTATCTATATAGATTTATCTAATTGTGTCCATGTTTCAGATGTAGCATTTTACGATACAATAACATCAGTTGCACTAGTATCTGTAGCACCAAATGGGTTAGACTGGATTTGAAACTCTTTCACTACCTTTACTACTTTAAAGTGAATGATTTCAATAATTATGATATTCTTTTTATTATAGTCTTCAGGGTATAGTGAAAGAAAATATATTCAATCCTTTTACTTTCATGGGAGACTTCTATAGCAGCATGTAAATTTTACTGTATTTACTTACAGAGAGACATGGTGCAGTTAGGTGAAAGAATTACCAACAATATATGGCATGATGGTGATAGGCATGCACAATCCCAAATTCATATGAAACTGCAGAACCAGTTTTCTCTCCTTCCTGAACTCAGCAGTTTGAAAGGACAAGAGTGAATGTTCTCAAGTTGCATCAGGTGAGATTCAGGATGGATATTATGAAAAAATCTGAAAGAGTGGTCTGCACTGAAACAGGCCGCACAAGGAGGTGGTGGACTCGCCATACTTGAAGGTATTCAGAGGAACGTGTAGATGTGGTACTAAGGAACGTGGTTTAGTGGGCAATATTGGTAGTAGGTGGATGGTTTGACTAGATGATCTTAGAGGTCTTTCAAAGTTAGTGACTCTAGTGAATCTAGTGGTTCCACTATTGTCAACTAAATCAGTGATACTTCAGTGCTTTTTAAGATTGTCATTACAATGTGAAACACACCTTCCGAAATTACTGTTGATGGTTATCAGCAACACTACAACATTTTGGTCTAAAAATCCAATCTAAGTTTTCTGACTTTGTTCATCACTTTTAAGATGTCAGAGCATTTTTACAAATGTGGCACTGAAGGCTGTGTAACCTCCCAGAATTCACACTGAAAAATGTCTTTACTTCCCAAAAGCCAAGTCCTATGTTTAAAAAAAAAAAAAAAAAGTGAAAACATTCCCCAGAATTCTGCTTTTTGGTTTATTACAGCCTTTCTTCTATCCTTTCAAAAGAAGACAAATGTTTTTAGGGGCAGTTATTTGGCAAATGGAGCAACGTGCAGAGAAGATTTAGACTACTATACGGTATCACGATTGACACTTTAACCTGCAGCTGGAGTTCTAGATAAAATCAGTCATAAATCATTTTGGCCTCTGATTTCCATGTTTTTTTCTTTGGATGAATACAATGGGCTGCACCATTTTTTCTTCAGGGTTATCTGGAGACCTGGTCCCACAACAAGATCTCATTTTCAATTGCTTGTAGCAACAGTAAATACTGTCTCTGCAAGCTGGTGATTTCCAGACACCTGGGCACTTTGGAAGACATGTAGACAGCAGGACCAAAATGGAGGGAAAGTGTCCCTGCAGTGTGGCTGGACCACACTGCTTTATTTTTGTTACCTCTATTCACCTGAAATTTGTGGATACAAATCAATGTAAAAAACAATTTACTGCTTGCTAGCATTTACCTGGCCAGGTAGAGCAGCAGGGATGTGGGGCAGATTTAAAGATTCCCACCAGGTGAGAGACATGAGGCCCTGGTGCTGGCGTTGGGTCTGAGCAGCTCTGTGAGTAAACGGAAATGACTATGGAACCCCTGCATCTAAAATAACTCTAACCAACCCCTGTGTGAGTAAAAGGATCAGATGTCACTATTATTTGAAGACAGTGAAACACTCAAGGTTTTCTGCAGTCGCCTGTTCACCAGAAAAAGCCATCAATTCACATTTTCTTGGACAGAGTAACGCAAAAAAAACAAAAACAAAACAAAACAACAACAACAACAAACTTTAAGACAAAAAAGGAAAAAAAAAATCTGTTCATTAAAACCATGACCAAGAGCAACAGACCCCACATTTTCAGGCATCCTGAACAAATTCATTATGGAAATCAGTGTTAGCAGAAAAATACCAACCCTGGAAGTATGCTAATTCTCTTAATCCATCAGCATGTACTTAGTCCAGTAATGCATGCTAAAGCCATTCCTTTATTAAAAATAAAAGAGCTGTACAATCTGAAAAGTTCAAGTCTTATATTGATAAGAAGTCAAAAAATTAGTACATACGCACAATATATTTTCAGATTACTTTCTGTATGAGGAACAGACAAATTGATCTAAACTCAGTAGCTATGCATCATCCAGCCCTAACACCCTTACTATCGCCCAGCAGTAACTGCAGCAAATAACAGGTCACCTGTCCCCAGTTTCTTCCCCTTGTACCACGTTCCTCCCCATCAGGAGTCACTCAAGATTTTCTTTTTGCTTGTCAGACTTGAGTTTCATCCACATTAAGCACAGTAGAACAATAAGGCTAAATTAGGAGGCATGTTATACGTTACCAACAGAGATTCAAAGAGTCCACACACAGGAATTGTAAACAAACTCACACAGAACTCTGCAGCACTGCATTTATGCCCAGGCCAGCTCAGCTATCACTCATATGACACTGGATTGTGCCATGCCGGCATAACTTTAACTTATGTGGATGATATGATTCTCAATGCCTGAATCCAAGATGAATAATTCTCAAACGCTTCCCACTAAAATAATGTATGCAGTCAGTCACTTAAACCGATAAAAGAGGAACTTTAAAAATAAGCTATACAAACAACATATCCATGCTTACTACTTGTAAAGCCAGGCGTTTATGCATTAATACAGAGATCCACCTTATATAACTATGCTATTACACAGATCATAAATATCATATTAGTTCATGGTTCCTTTTTGTGCATTCCATGTGCTCTCCACTTTCTTTTAATGGTTTAATGAATGAATATCACAGATTCCACCTGTAAAATCTCTATTTTCTATTTCCTTAGATTATTGAAAGCTGCATAATAACACGGGAAAGATGTTAATATTCTTATCCATTAGTCATTACTTGATAGAGGAGGATGAATATGTTATCACACTTAAAATAGAAAGATGGTTCAGGCTGTCAGCGGGAACTTGATTAGTTTGCAAAAGAAACTTGCTCAATTTGTATGCTTATGAGACACACTGTCAAAATTCTGTAAGATTAAAGACAGATGCCCCATTGGAGTACACAGGCAAAGATAATGTACACGTAAATGTACCATCAATCCAGATAGATTCACATTTTTCAAACAGCAGTCTAATTCAGAAAGGTCTGAATGCTCTTCATCGAAGAACAGTAACAGTCTGAGTGCTGAGTATTACCACCAGAGATTTCTCACATGATTTTTAAATTGAGAGGTATCCTTTAATATTATTCTCACTCTTTGAGCTAAAGCAAGTTAAACTTTTCTTTTTCTGAACATGATACAAAGTACACAAAAGTTATTTGGAGTGAGGAAAACTTCCTTCCAAATACTGAGATACAAAATGAAACTGCAATGAGGGATTTTACATCCGCATTCATACCTTCATTTATTACAGCACTCTAAAATAGCTATAATAATAATTCAAGCAAGGCTTATTATGGACAAACCTCCACTCTTCACTGTGACCTCTACAGAGCTTGCTAAAGTCATGGCTGTAGTGACTTATGCATCAGAAAAAATACTTATGATTGATTCATTCTGATTAAGCACAGGGACAAATGCAGAGGTAATGTGTATGGTGGTGGAATGTTACACATCAGTGAATGTAATGTCAGATGTCAGGCAGTCTTAATCAAAAAGCAACCATGCTAGTATAATTTATGTGCCAAAATGCTGGGGAAAAAGAAAGAGTTCTATTATAAAGCAAGGATGTGCAATATGTGTATTAGTACACTTAAAGTTGATGTTCTTGCTAAACTTGGTTGCCCTGGCATGTAAATAAATACCAGTCCAGACTTCCCATATGCCTGTTAATTTAGAAGCTATCTGTACAAATCAATAAGCTCAGAATCAAAAAGCAGGAATACATTTAAGCCAGTCTGGGCTTGTCAAGCAGAAAGAATTGAAGGAAACATGAAAGTTACAATTTCTCTTGAGCCATCTCTGAAGCTCATCTTGAATATCCTGAATGAGTACAGACAAGGTTTATAAAACAGTATATTAAGTACTCAGTAGGGAAAGTAGACATCTAGAAACCACTTTGCATCTCAAAAAAACTTCTTCTAATCAGTGCAGTTTGACTGTGTATACTTGCAGTCAACGATATACATTCCCAGTTGAGTGAAATTTTTGGAAAATACATTAGCAAAAACAACAACTAAATACTGTAGAGGTGATTAAGAACACAGCAAGTTATTCACAATGACTCTCTTACTCCTGGAATACTCACCAATTTCTAGGGGGAAAAAAAAATTGTTCTAGTTTACTGAATAAATTTAGGTTTTTATGAATTATCACTATCACATTTGCAACAAACTTTTCTAATCATTTTCAACAATACAACCTAGCCATTATTTTAAAGAAACCTGCAAAAGATTCGGACTGTTCAAGAATGGAACAATTGCTTTGGTTAATCTTTATATGAATGAAGATAGAGATATTTGGTGCATAGTTTATCGCTGTAAGATGAGAATTGCTCCATTCATTTCTCCTAGCTGAATGGAGAAGAGGAATTATCACATATAAAATGTGTTCATTCTGCAGAACCATGAAACAGATTTGCACTTGCTACGCACGTCAAACACACAGGCTGTGATCACATGTTGCTCTAAGATGACATAAAAAATTGTTCTACCACCATAGCCCATAAGTTACACACTGTAGAATAGGTACTGTTCATTAATAAAACCACTACTAACGTTCAGCTAACACTAGGGTAAATCAAGAATTTCTATTGTGGAGGATAATGAGCTTAGAAGTAAGCACTGCTACTCATTTGGCACCCAGGAGCAGATGGAACTGTCTTGCCATCTCATGAGATATTAGAATATCCACACCCCAAAGCCTGTTAATAACATCTGTTAATCTAATTACAAAGAATGTGCATCTGTATCAAATGAATTTCTAAGTCAACTAGCTTCCAGCACATCTACTATGACTGCTGATTTCAAAGGCTGACAACTTATTTTTTTTTCAGAGAATGAAAAAAGCAACAAAATATAACCACTGTACCCGCCAGGCATTTGAGTGTCTTTATGGAAGAAACTGCTAACTTTTCATTAGGATAAAAATTATCAGCCTGTGTATACAATAATAAATACAAGGTTGACCCAAAAAGTCTTGAAAACTGGTAGTCAGATGTAAAGATATTTCAGCTCAGTTTCAGGTCTTTCTTACTGATTTCTGTATTTTCTTCTTTAACCTGGCTCTCAGCTGAGTTTTGCAGTTGTTACTAACGGTTTGCATGTGGACAAATAGGCACAGTTAATTATGCAGTACCTGGTGAGAATAATGTTATATCTGTTTTATCCACACGTATCATTAAGAAAGGTAATTTCATACCCAAGACTAGGCAACTGATTAAGATAACTCATCACATCACTGAAGCTCATTTTACCACAGTTATTTCAAAGGACTCTGGCTAACAATTTCCATCCTTTGGGTTAACACGAACCTGTTTCTGATGGGATAACTGAAGAGCAGACTTGCTGGATATTTACTGCCAGACGGATGATGTTTGCAGAGGGAAACTGTCATGTATTATCTATCTGTAGCGTGTTAACTTTTATTTTACATTTCTTAGGGAAAGCAATTAAATATATCTACACCAAAGCAGGTAGGACTATCACCTCCTGACTAACCATAGGCATGCAGTTAAATAAATCTAGGTTTATAAGTATTCACCAATACACTGAAAAATAGCTGGCAAAACTGCACTATTTGATATATTACATCTGAGACTACTGCAGTGACTTTTGTTCTAAATGAATGGTTTAACTGTAGTCTCCATCACTGCCACCGATTATTTCCAAATAATTTTGTGATAACAAATTCAGGACAGGTGGGTATTTGCCATTACTGAAACTCCCCTCCATTGTTCGGTATTGGCCTCTATGTTTGCCAACAGGAATGAAGAGACTGCCCCTTCTGAAATAGTTTTATCAGAGCACTAACAGTTTCAGGATAACACTGCAATTATTACATTTGATGCATGTTTATAAACAGACCTAACTGACAATGGCTTACGCAGGATTTAGACAGCATAAGAAGCATGAGAACACTGAAAATCTTTCTAAATAATGTTTTTGCTTTTCTATAAAGATATTTCTTGTGCTACATATATCCTGAAACATTAAATCCATTTGTAGAATCCAAATAAGCATTGAGTACATTTTTTAACAGAAAAATACAGGAGAAAAGCAGAACACATATTTTGAATTGTAAGGCATCACAAAAAAATGGAAACATTTTTCACTCATTTTATAAAAGCGACAAACTAGGCACTTATTTTTTCTTGTATGGCTGATAAAATGCTAAGTGCTACATTTCATATATCTCTCTGCATTTAGTTACAGAACAGCTGTCAAAGGCTTTATGCACTTCTGAAAAGGTGATGAAATTCCACTTTTTAAAATGACCATTTGTTGCAAGAGACACTTCAACATTTTCTATCTTTTCCTTTATATAAAAGTCATTGTTGAGATACCAGATATAAATAGACTTTGCTTTGTACAACAGATGCTTTTCGCTGGTCCTTTCTTCTTTTCTCTGATTCTGCCCACTGAATAAGCACCTTGCTGAAGCAATTCAAGAAGAATAGTGAAATGAAACATTGTTCTGTCTCTCTACTCATTTTAAAGATAATGAGGACTGCTACAGTCTTCTAATATACTTCCATCTATTGTGGTATGCCAGGATTATGTTTTCTTCCAGTATTGTCATGTGTTAGCACTGCCTTTGGAGGTTTCAGATGGGCATTTGGGGAGTAGTGCTACTTTATTATACTTTTGTTCCTCCAAAAGTCAATTAAAATTACATTTTTATGAAAATAAATAAATAAATAAATCATCTGCTAGTGACAAATGTCATTCTAATAGGCCAAACCCCGTTTGAGTAGTTGCCCTGTTCAGTAAAAAGATTCATAATCTCCCAGGATCACACTTAACTCTAACGTATTCCTTCTCAAAACAAAACCCACGAAAACACAGAGGAAAGAGGTAAATCATGTCAAAATGGTATGGACAAACTAAAGGTAAAGGCTTCCATTCACCCTGAAAACAGTAGAAATCAATCTTTAAGTTAGAGATACACTCTGCTACACTAACCTTCCATCAAAGAGGATTGAAGATGGCAAATCACACATGCAATTATGTCCCTTAAAATTTTAAAAGCTCAAGCAACATATCAGCATTGAGAGAACATCAGCGTTTAGAATATTCATGGTTCTGATAATGTTATTTAAAGAGCTTCTCCAGCAGGCAAGACATAAAAACACATGACAACTCCTGATACATTGCTGGCTGTAAAACGACTTTGATTGCAATCCTTAGTATGCTTCCTACATAATGTGATTTAGAAAACTGATAGGCAAACATAATCTATTACACACTTACCTCACCAAGGTGATAGTTTTCAAATATTTAATGATAAAATATATTGGAGGCAAATCTTAAGTAATAAGATTCATATTTCATTTAGTAGTTTTAGAAAAATAGTGAGTTTATACCAAAGATATTTTTTACTAGTTCTGTTATTATAAATATTAACAATAACGCACACTACTACAATGTGAGGGCATACAAATTCAGTGTAAGTGAAGTTTAAGATCAGAACAAACACTGGAAGATTATTATTTTTTTTTAATTATTTTTTGAAATAAATCTCCAATTTTTGAAATCTAGTTGATTAGAACATTCCTGCCTTCAGTGACTGAGACCTCTCTATCTTAAGAAGTGAAAATTAGCAACTGATGGCCATCCTTTTGCTCATTCCTACCTAAACATATGGAGGGGTAAGCATCTTTTGTATTGGCAGTACAAGCAATGATTTCTGCATGTAAAAAAGAGATTTCTTACACTAATGTGTTTTCAATTAGGCTGCATTCTGTTCCTAAGTAAGTGTTAGCCAAGATACCTGCCTCCAGGACCCTTTCTAGCTGAGGCACAGGGGTAAGATACAAAAAGGCCCCAAAATGCCTTTATGTGACAGTGTCTTTGGCCTTGTAAACTCCTCTCCTCGATACATGTGTACCTTGTCTCCATGTTTTTCCATATTTCTGTAGACAACACTGACTTCTCAGTCTACACTCTCTAATTCAATTTCTACCTCCATTTAACCTAAAATATATTTGCTAGCTGCCTCCTTTTCATAGTCCTCATCCTATGTCAGATGTATACAACACTGCTCTCATGATGCTGAAACAAAATTTTATTGCTATTTCAGTAAAATTTGTAAAGTACCAGGAAAATCTTTTAGAAGAGAGTTTCTGTAGTCTTTGCAGAAATGTGCATATTTTATGAGTGCATACCAGTAAGAACACTTTAGGCCTTACTGTGCCTTCTGCACAATTATAGCTGTTACATTGTTGTCTTCCCGGGATTCACTTCCAGACTGTGAAAATTGTTGTATTTACTCCAATAAATAATTCCTGCTGATTTATCTAAACTGACAAATTGGCAGATGTGTCTTCTGTTGAATTAACTTCCCATAAATTTCTAGTTTTCTCTGTAAAAAATGTTATTAATAATGCTATTAGATTTAGTATGAGAATATAAAACAAGAACAAACCAATATTCTGCATTTCTTAGCTTCTGTGTGGAACTAGATGGTAAGATTTATTTAAAAAAAAAAAAGAAAAAGTAAAAGATTTAAGGAATGACTTAGAAGAGGGAGAATGGATTTCTTGTTTAGATTTTTTTTTTTCTATTCATTTCTATTGGACACCATCCAAAAATACTAGAAGAATGACACTTAGTCTCTTAGCCACGTTCAAAGTTGTTCTGTGTAAATTTCTGGGAGTAAGATCAATGTGAGAACCAACCAACACAGATAGCAGCACTGTGAATAAGCTAAGAACATGACACTCGGGGTTTTGAAAATATTTTTTCCTGCAACAGAGACATGTAATTGCTATATGTACATACTACTCCTTTCTGATGTCAGTAGCTGTTGCTTTGAGATGCCAAAATTTGTCCGCATTTTCTAGCTGAGAAATAAAGAATGGAAACCCAATGCTGCTTGATGTGAGTAGGTGCATTTGTATTCGAAAAAAACTCAAAGTTATGAGACTGGAAGCTAAGGGCCAGGTACTCATGTTTAGATGCTCAGCTCCATGCTAAACAAAAGCTTCAAGTTTTCAAAAAACAAACAAACAAAAAACCCAACAAACCATCCAAGAAGAAAAAATCAGTCTGATCTATTTAGGCTAACTCCTAGGAACAGAATTTTAAGCAGCAAATTTCAACCTATTCTTCAATATAATGGCTCCTATCTTATGACATTGGCCCACAATGTCAAAGGTGGATATTGGTGATACAGCAATAGAGGTTGAACCTTCACATCAGTATCCCGTTACATTTTGTTGCTGTGCAGCAGAGGGGCAGTCTGACAGAATGGGTCTGACATGGAAGTACATATGAAGCAAAGGCATGGAATTCAGTTCCTCCATTTGGAAAAAAAAGGCACCCATTGATGTTTGCTGAATGTTTATGGAGGCCAAACAGTGGGTGTGCACAGACTGAGGTTGTGGGTGGCGCATTTTAGCAGTGGCAACAGCAACATGAAAGATAAGCCACATTTCAGATAGTTATGCAGATTTTCACAAGCACATCATTCAGGCTCTTTTTCATCACTGGCAAAAATGCATAGCTTACAGTGGTATCTATTTTGAAAAATACTGTTTTATAGCTGAAAATTTGCTCTATCAAATAGTCTTATTGTGTTCTTTGTATCTGTTGTAGTTTTCATGGAAATAAATAGGAGGCATTACTTGCGGAATGTCCTACCTACATACGCCATTTAAATTAGACAGAAAAAGCAGATAATTCAGTTTGAGGATAACCACACTTTGCCAGTGTGGTTATTATTATTCAGAAATAATTGTGCTTGCTCTTGTCTGCCCCTCACCCCTTTCAGCTGTGTCTTCTATGACCACTCAATTTGAAAATGCTACATTCTGGTCCATTATCAGAGGAACAAAAATACTTTATCTGGGCTTACTGCTTTTATTCAACACCCAGAACAATCTATGTCTATTCCTTTAAGCTCCTTGGGATGTGAAAAAATATGGTTACATAAATCTTTGTAATCCTGAGGGGAGGATAGCATATAAAGAGTTTACTGGTGTTAGGATTAAGTCTAGTGTATTACAGTGCAATCTTTAATCTGCTAAAATCTACCTTGGTGTTGCAAGCTGTTTTGTGCTTGTAGATGAAGCTTTGGAAATAGGACGCAGCTGGCAACACTGATAGAACACCTTAGAAAAGGAAGAAAAGAAAGAAAAAAGACAAAATTGGTGAATCTACTAATGAACAGATTTGCTACGGTTGCTTGCACAGTAGGTTCTTAAGAGTCTAAAAACTGACAGTCAATGGAGGAAATGCTTGTAACTGAAACTAGGAAGAAACAGTCACTAAAGCTGGAAACACTGCCACAGTCACCACAGAAAATTACAAAGGTGGAGCAAAACCAATGTAACACTGCCATGCAAGATGCGAGACTCTTACTTGGTTTTGAGATTCATCAATCCAAATGAATGCAATGAATGAGTCTTAGGTACCTAAGAAAAATGAAAAATACCTCCTGCTGGAAGAGACTTTGTTCTCTTTCGATAAATCTGTATGAAATGATAACACTGTTGCAGTCATGTGCTACTTTAGAGGAAAAAAAAATGTGGAAAATGGATATTTTTAGGCATTTTTCTAAAGAATGTCACAGTTCCACTATTTGAACTTGTCTATTCCCAGTCAAACATTTTCCTGTCAAGCCACACATGACTTCTTCTGAGTTTAAAGATTCAAAACCAATGTAGATCACCAATTAATGCATGGGCCTAACTGGGAGAGAGGCTGGGGCACAGATTTCTAGCTCTGCAGCCTTGGCTAAAGTTTTTTTGTTTTGTTTTGTTTTTTGGTAAAGCTGTGTGCTCAGGAAAGAAAACAAAATATAAACATTTGCTTAAGAGCTACTGTGACCTACGACAGTTAAATATCAGATTAAATGAAAATGTGATTAGGGCCCTAGGTACTAAATACAGTTGACCAAGGGAAGCCAATTGATGTTATCTATTTTGGATTTGGGTAAAGCTTTAGATACTCTTTTTCTCAGTATCCTTCTGGTAAAAATGTCCAGCATATAGCTAGACAAAAAAACACAAAGCAATGGATGAGCAACTGGCTGATGTTTTGGGTTGAAGATTCATGTTTAACAAGCTACAGTAAATGGGTTTACATCAGGCTAGCCAGACAATAGTGGGGTTCCCCAGGGCTCCATTATAGGGCCACCTTTCTTTAATGTTTTCATAAATGACTTAGATGTAGGACTAGAAGCTGTTTTGAGCAAGTTTGCTGATGATACTAAGCTGGGAGGAGCTGCTGACTCTATCAGAGATGGAGAAGTCTTTCAGAGAGGTTTAGACAAATTAGAAAGCCAGGCAACCACCAACTGCATGAAGAGCAAGTGCCAGATTCTGCACCTGGGAAGGGGCAAACCTGGCTATACATACAAACTGGGGGATGAGATGCTGAAGAGTAGCCCAGCTGAAAGGAATCTCGGGGTCATGGCTGACAACAAGTTCAACATGAGTCAGCAGTGTGCCCAGGTAGACAGGAAGGCCAATTCTATCCTGGGATGCATCAAGCATGGTCAAGGGAAGGGATTGCCCCACTCTACATGGCCCTGGTGCAGCCTCACCTTGAGTATTGGGTGCAGCTTGAGGCACTACAGCACAAAAAGGAAATAAAACTACTAGAGAGCATCCAAAGGAGAGCTAAAAAGATGGTGACAAGTCTAGATGGGAAGAGGTATGAGGAGCAGCTGAAGTTCCCTGGTTTGTTCAGCCCAGAGTAGTGAATGAGGGGAAACCTCATTGCAGTGATATGTGGAAATCAAACTCTATAACCACAAAGTAGTTATAAAGCAGGCATGTTTAATCAGCGATGCACATATGCCCTGGTGATGGCTCAAGGGGGAATAGCTCCACCTAACTTGCACACTGTTAGGATATACCGTGCTATCGATATAGGCTGAACTAATACATACTCAACAGTTTGCAGGAATTCAGATACATATTCATTACATTCCTGAGACTCCATTAGCATGCAGACTCTCCCCCCCTGTGGGTGTGTAGTGAGTGAGTCGTGGGGGATGGTCATGGGATGAAGGCTCATCGTCTTCCTCGCAAAGGCTCGTAGTCTTCCTCACTGTAAACTTTCAACCCTGCAGGAGGGGCACCCCCCAAAGCAGTTCCAGCTTGCCTGTGGACATCTAATCACCTCACAGTCCTCAGGTTGTTTTTGCACCTAGAGCTGTTTTTCACACCCTTATCTTTATGGCCTTTATCCCCCTTGTTATTCCAGACCCAGTGTCTGCAATCACCATTCTTCTAACAACTTGTACATAAACTATCTTTTCACTACCCCTGTCCCAGTTTCTGAGAAGTCCCTTTCTCTCCCTTACTGTTGGGCCCTCCTCTCATCCTTCAGCAGCCTATTGCTTCCTCACAAGCAGAAGAGCAGGTGCTAATCTCTGCTCTCTGGTGACGGGAACAGGACCAGAGGGAGCAGCATGGAACTACATCAGGGAAAGAAAAGGTTCTTTGGGTGGTCCTCTGTGAATCCACGGGTCAGACTCAATGATCCCTATGAGTCTTTTCCAACTTGGGATATTCTATGATTCTATATTGTATCTGAAAAAAAAAGAGTTCATGCGGCCCTTTTCCATATCTCAAAGCCCAATAGGAACCTCACATAATGCAACAAAAAATAAATACGGTTAAAAAGCTCTTAAGTGATATTCAAATTCTGAAACTGAAAACTACTGTTTTGAACAATTCAAAGTCCGAGTGTAACAAATTATTTGACATCAGCATAAAATTCTGTACCTTTCTGATGCTGCCAGGGTGTTGGGCTTTTTTTTTCTTTGTGTTTTATTTAATGGAGATGCATATTTTTCTATAGCTGGGATTGTTCCCCATCTGCCCTTGTCAAGCTTTAAATATACTAGAGCTTGTTAGAGCTAAATATAACGCTTAATACACAGTCTTATGTTTATCTTACAAAATTATGCAAATTATCCTGTACATAAACTGATATTGATCAGCATTTCTGTTAGATAAGTTAAGCTTTAAGCAAAATAGTTCCAGCCTTGGAAGGAAGCCTTAGCACAAAGGAGTCATGAGACTTCAGAATCTATAAGATTGTAAAGTAGTAGCTTCTCTTTCTTAGTTAGTAGTTTGCATTTCCAAAGCACTACACAATCACGAACAAATTAATCTAAGGCATTACAGTGAATTTTACAGATAAGGACTTTAAATGCCTTTAGCAAATGTTTAATTGAAATAACTGCCATACATTAATTGCAAGAAACTTGTTTCAGTACCAGAAAGATTTAGCAAACATCTAGTGAGAGTGAACTCAATATGCCCCAGTGCAGAGAATCTCACATGCACTACTCTTCCCCCTCAGCTAGAAAGAACTGCTTTGAAATGACATCTTAACAGTAAATGAGGAGCACACTAAGAATGTAATACACAATCCCATGGAATAGACAGAGCATGTGCAGAAACCATACTCTTTATAGCTGCCCCTTAGCTGACAGCACAGCTTTGCACGGAGAGAAAGCTTTCAATTGGTCCTTACGGTAGTTCTGAATCTAACTTCCAAATCAAAGGATTTGCAGTCCTTTAAGCAAGAGCAATTGTCACCAATTTTTCCCCTCCAGAATGGTAATTCTAGTCACTCAGGAAAACCTGACAGAGGATACCCTGCGGTGAACTCAAAGGTTTTCTCACAGAGCTGTGTTTTAAGGTAAAGCATCACTGAATTCTGCATTCTGCCATCTACCAATGGGAATCCAATTGCTTTAGGTTCTCCACTAAACACCACTGTCATAAAATAAACTTTTATATTAAACTTCTGTTCCTTCGCAGTCGTTTTAGAGCAAAGTGTCTGGCATTTAACCAAATGGTCTTTTCCCAGGTCAAGGTCATAGAGAAAGAGGGAGGATCCTTCACATCCAATTATCTACCTCTCAAGACATGTTATACTGGTTTTCACATGTTCAATGACATGTTTTTTGCCACATCTCATCTATTAGGACAACCCTTTCCCTAGCACAATACAAAACTGTTGTGTTTCTGTAACAGATATCCAATAGTGATTTCATTAGAAAAGAGCAGATGAAAAAAAATTAAATCTACTAGGAAAAATAGCTTTTAACACTTCACGATAACATGCATATTGCTTACTAGTAGGCATTTAGGTCATATATGGGCAGAGAGTTTGAAGTCCAGACAGAAGCACACCACTCAGTTGGGTGGGCAAACCCAAGAAGCCTTGCACATTCTCAGTCAGCCTGGTTTGCTTCCGTAGACGACTTTTTAAGAAACGTCTCTTAACTCTGATAGTTCTGACTTCCCATGCATGACAAGTTTATGTCTGATAAGTGCATAAATAGACCACGGCATTTTAGGTTTCTTGCTTACCCAGTTTTGCGGGACAAAATTTTTTTGAGTAAAAAAGAATCTGGGGTATTTTGAGAATATTCTGCAAGGAGGAGAAAAAGGAAGGCAGGTGGCAGAGTGAGAGCTAGGAAGGAGAGAGCAGAAGGGTGAAAAATATTATATTACTAATGAATGATTGCCTGCTGGTGTAAAATTGAAGTGCTTTTAAGATCCACCCCATCAAAGCTGAGCTTACCTGAACAACATTTTGCTGAATTTGTAAAATATTCTCTAAGTTTTGGTTTTGCCTCTCATTCTTCAGGGTAACATCCTCAATTTTGGATTAAAAATAAAATATTTAAACCTGGAACTGTTGTTTATTCAGGCAACAAGCTGAATTTCAGTCTTACATTGGTTCTTCTCAAATAAACGTAGATGTATACCTGTAATAGTGAAGATATATTTTGCATAATAACGAATGACAATAAATAAGTATGTTAAGACGATAAACAGTGAAACTGCATAGACGATAAATAGGTGGCATTCCTAAAAGAAGTAAAACTAGACATGGACCAGCTTTTGCTCCTTCCTATATATCTGCCCTTAATATTTGTGGGCTTTTTGTTATAAGTGAATTTAATGAATGTCATTCTGCTCATTTACTAAATAAGGCAACAGACACTGCGCATATTGGTCTGTGCTCAGACAAATTTTCAATTAAAATATATGAATGAATAACCAAATACACTCACTACAAGAGCAAATTAACAAATGGAAAACAAAAAAACACTCTGTTGAATACTGTCTGGCTGTGTTTTGTGCAGGCCTTCCCAAATCCTTTCCTATTTCCACAAAATCAGGATAGTATATTCTCTAATGTCTTAGCAAAATAAAAATGATACCTGGCATTTCATTTGCTTAGTTGGCTCTCCTGTTAAGGGATTTAATTCCTCTCAGCAGATATACAAATGCGAACATTTGTCTTAGTCCTAGAGACAGAATCATTTATGTTACTGCTTTGCATTACATTAATAATTTCTATCCTAAGTGAAGTCACAGGAAGTATTTGTCACTATCTCCAATGGGACTCAAATTTATTTGATGTATGTTTAGTATATATAAAGTTCAGTGATTTCACTAGAGTTCTTAAATTCATTACGGGTAATTTTTTTCTCCAATGCCTTTTTGAAAGGAAGAAAAAAATCACATGCATGCATATTCATAAAATACTACCACAGAAGAATTAGAATTGCGTACAATTTGAAAGAGTGCTGAATTACTGGTGGGGTTAAAGCAACTTCACGTTAGTGAAATATCGTATGGTGGCTTTCATTATTGATTCTCTGTCAACATCATGTTAGTTCTTTTCTAAATCAGTTCTGTGGCTTGAACTTGAAAAGACCATGATGTGGAGTCCACAGGTTCATTCTAATTGCTGCTTTTCCTGGTGGACTCCACCATGCCAGCCTGTCACTCATCAAGACCATTTGTCTGTGAACAGACTTAATTAAACACCTCAAATCCAATTTCTTTGATCTTTTACACTATTAAAAAAACAGTCAGTCTATCAGCTACAGAGAGTTTTCTAAAGAAAAACCTTCTTAAAACACCCACTGGTTTTATTCTCTTCTGCTGAAGAAACAGAAAATTCAAAATCAAGGAGGTGAATTAGGACTGGAAAATAAAATAATTCTAGAGACAACAAAGAATTTGTTAAATCCTAAATATTCAGAAGATTTAAGGGGTGATTTACAGCACTTATCAGCTCTTGCACTTTTTTTTCCTCTTTCAAGAGAGAAAAATGTCCAGTAGAGACTTGACTTAAATATAAATGTTCAGTTACCCTCCTCTCAGATTTTAGCAGGCAATTGCATTTGTTTTTGTGAAAGAAGGATGCTGAAAGTGCATACCTTCTCATTGCTTAAATATCCATCACATTGGTAGAAATGGCCAGGTGGAAACACTTTTTAAATATAAATAACCAGAGTTTCTGGAGAATAATTCAAGAGCTGCTTTTGTTTTTTCGGGTTTTTTTATTAACATTCTTGCAGTTTACACTGTATTTACTAAATTGCTGTCAGATATTTACTAGTGTCTACTCTTATCGTTGCTTATGCAAAATTGTTTGCATTCATAAAAAGATCTGATCTCGCAGCTTTGTGACAGAGATTATTCTGTACTCAATGGCTACTCAGCGCACCATCAACCAGAAACCAAATTCACAGTATAGACTGTTGTGAGTAATAACTTTGAAGGATTTTTTAATAATTAATTTATTAATAATGATTGCATTCCACGCTGGGAAATAAGTTACTTGTATTTTAGAAAATGCTGCTTCTGCTGGCGCTTTTCTGAAAGCAGATCACTAGCTACAGTTCATTGTTAGGTTTTTTAAGCCTTGTTAGCCAATTTTCTCTTCTTACTGTCAGTTAAATATTTTCCAGAGTTTCATGGCTATGCAATGGAAATCAGGCTTCTGCAGCCACGTCTGAAGAGCAGCTCCTGTGTGACAAATGCTTAACTGGTTAAAGAGTGTTTTACAACTCTACATAAGGCTGAATTAACTAGATAAATATTCAGGCCTAAATACAGTCATGGTACAAATTTGGTTTGAAACAGATAAAAATCGTTAATTCAAGCTTTGTGAAAACTGCACGTATATTTGAATATAAAATATTTAGTTCTCTCTTTAGTTTGAGACTATTTCTCCTATTAACAATTCATTATGGACTATGTAACAATAAATGTAAATGAAGTAGAAATCTCTTCAGAGGCTACTGGGATTGTCCAGTCTGGAGAAGAGGAGGCTCGGGGGAGACCTTATTGCTCTCTATAACTACTTGAAGGGAGGACGTAGTGAGCTGGAGGTCAGCCTCTTCTCTGATGTAACTGGTGATAGGACTAGAGGGAATGGCTTCAAGCTGCGCCAGGGAAGATTCAGGCTGGATGTTAGGAAATACTAGTTTTCTGAAAGAGTCATCAGGTTCTGAAAGGTGCATCAGGTGCAGAGAGGTGGCGGAGTCACCAACCCTGGAGGTGTTCAAGGAATATTTAGATGTTGTGTTGAAGGACATGGATTAGAGAGAACTATTGGTGATAGGTGGGCAGTTGGACTGGATGATCTTCTAGGACTTTTCCAACCTTGGCAATTCTATGATTCTATGATTCCATACTTTATTGTTTACTATGATTATAACTATCTTCAGACAACAATTTTTTTAATATGGCAAATGTAGTAAATTTCCTACATTCCTTTTAGAAGCACTGTTTTGTCCTTCAAAAAACAAAAATCAGATTTTACTTTTCTTAAATTCCTATTGGATATAACAGATATTTATGTTAGAAAGTAGTACAGAGTTTATTTAATTACTTTTCCAGTCTCTATTCTCTATTTTATTCCAGTTCTCTCTCAGAATATAAGATACATTTGGAAGTTTGAAGAATTGTAAGACAAAACTTACGATCAATGCTGAAAACTGGCATTAGATTTGATTAAATAAATCACCATTACAAGACGGCAGAAAGAACCCTGAGCAATGCTGTAAATTCCACATAGTTTCAATTCATTCTCACTTCATTCTGCAATAGTTTTCACATGTGCTAGCTTATAAGAGTTGCTAGCACTGTTAGCCATTGCTGCGTTTTCTTCTAATTACCACCAAATTACGACCACCACAAACTACAAGTTTTTTCAAATATCACTCTTCTAGTCCTTCATCCTTAATGCAAACGTGATGAGAAGCATATCTATGTTTGTTACATGTCCTACAGCAAGGCACAGTTACCCACACGACATCTCAGGAGACAGGACTTTCTTGTGACACAGATATTTTCAAAACTGGAACTCAAAGTACAGCAGCATGAGCAAATGGACAAGCCATCAGTAAGAGCTAATGAGAAATGGTGTTTTTCTGAAAATAGCCTAATCTTAAAAAACATTTTTAAATGATTTTGATTCTAGTTTTCTTTTTATACTAAGAAATGTGCATTTACAATGTTAAATTAGTAGTGTTGCACCAACCTTAAACCCCTATTTGGATTATTAGGGCTTGATCTGTACTGCAAATAGTAGAGGTCAATCTTTTTCTTCATAATATGGCTGGAGCAGTTAGAGGTTTTGTGCCAAGACCCAGAATGCATCTTTTGCTAGATTCCAGACTGTCTAAAATGACATAATTCTATTGGATACAGAGGTGGTATCATTAGTAGGTATTAGGAGACTCAGAGAGGGTTAAATTATAAACTGATGTGCTACTTTTCATTATCCTGAGGAAGTCCTGTGTAGAATATATCATTAGAAACCATTTACTGAAGGAAAATATCAAGCACACATTGTACATCTCTTGAATCACGACATCATAAATAAATATTTTCAAGACAAAATAAGCAGACTTAGAGTTAAGCAGGCCATTAATCTGACCTCTTTATCACGTACTTCAAAAGAAAATCACCCTGACTTCTTTTTTTTTAACAGCCTTCGTTCACCATCCACTAGAATTTTCTGACAAAAATCACCACAAGGGCTCTGAGTTAAGGCAAGCTGAGCTAGCTGACACAACCAACTCTGATTTCCATTCAGTATTCAGCCAGTTCCAGTCACCAAAGGGTCTTAAATTAAGCTAACATGAGATAAGAGGGAAGATCCTCACAGGGATAACTAACTAAAAGATTGGAAACAAAGAGCTGCAATAAATGGTCAATTTTCTCAGTGAATAGAAGGCACCAGTGGTATCCCCACAGGGATCTTCACTGGGGCCAAAGCTGCTCAACATGCTCAGGGCTGATCAGGAGAAGAGAATGGAGAGGAGATTAAGTTTGCTGTTGCTGCTAAGTTTTCATGGTAAGAAAAACAGAAATTGACTGCAAAAAAGAGAGTTGCAGAAAGACTCTGTGGCACTGAGTGATTGGGGATAAAATGGCAGACGACATTCAGACTACACAAATGTAAAGTAATGAACTTGGCAAAAAACAGCTCACACTGTGCCCAGCGATTGATTCTGAATTCACTGCTACATCCGACAAAATAACAGCCTTATGAAAATATCAGTTCAGTAGCTCAGGAATCATTATCAGAGGAAAATCTCAGAAAACATAATGTTTTTGTGCAAAGTCAATGCTATGATCACATCTTGATTGTTATGTATAATTCTGGTCCTTTCATCTAGAAAGAGCACACGGTTGAATTTGAAAAAAGGTGGACAAAGATGATCAAAGGTAACCAAATAACTCTCACAGAAGGATGATCTGTAAGAGCTGGGGCTCTCAATCTAGGAAAGAGCCAACACAGAGACAGACAGAAATCACAGCAGACAAGGAGGAGAAGGGATAACTGAGCTGCCTCTTCCATTGCAACAGGAAAGCCTCAGCTGAAAATGAGCATGTGGAAGTTCAACATCAAAAACGAGGTGGGTATTACTTCACATTTTGCAAAAGTGAGTAGTGGCATATCCTGACACAAGATGTTGCAAATGCTAAAAACATATATGGATTCACAGATTTTGGGAAATAAATACTTGTGAGAGGAATGTCTGACAGGCTATCATAAACAAACAGCCCCTTTTCCTCAGAAGCCAGGAAAGTGCCCAACAGACTTATCGGCAAATGTCTCCAAGCATGACCTGGAATACTGAGCAAGACAGGGCATTAGTGTAATCCGTTACAAATATTTTTTTGAGCTCTACAGGAAGATTGTCAGTAACCAGAAGAGTCATCAAGTTCAAAAGCACAGCAGTATCAGAGTCCCAAAGGTACCAATTTAACACTCCTGTCATAGTAGGACTAATTCTGACTGGGCAGTCCATGCAGTCTATCTTCAGCTATTCCTCTAAGCTTTTACTTAAGGAATAGATTTCTAGAAGTAAACGTCCTTTTGGGAGGACAGATCTCCATTCTGATGGCATGAAGCATTTAAAAATAAGAAGCAAATAATAATATGCCTGTTAATAATTTCACAGTCATCAGTGGATTCAAAAGTCCTTAATAAAGGAAAGGAAGATTAACAATTCTATTCTACAGATGAGAGGAATAAATAGTAAAGTTGTGCACAAAATCAATCTTATTTGCTGTTTCAGTGCTTGGTGCATAGAGCACTTCAGTCTCCTAGGATATGCAGTTAAACTTCAATGAGAGTTAAAAAAAAGGATTTTGTTCTGTACATTGTAAAAAAGTTGGGTTTCTTTCCTATATTCAAAATGGTCTGCACTTCAGTCTTACGCCTGGCCCTAACTGCAACAAATGTGTTCCAAAACTGAAATGTGTGGAAAAAAAAAAAAAAAAAATAGAAGAAGAAAGAAAGTAATGCTGCATCTTAGTTCACCTGTAATACTAACAAGACTGAATTCAAGAATTCTTAATGATCATTTCTGGGAAATTCCGAGTCCATTTTTACAAAGATGTGAGTTTCTTTTTCCCTGTGAATTGTACTTAAAAAAACCATTCATCTGCCTTCTAGCTCCAGGAACAGAAAATAAAGGCTACAGCCTTAAAAAATAAGACTCGATGGTTGTTTGAGCTTCACATTTCTATACAGCTTTTGAAACCTCCACAAATATATTTTGCTTTTAGGAGTCCTGCTTTGAATATTTATACATGATACATAGCTAAATTCTGTGGGGAAAAAAAAAGAAAAAAAACAAAAAAAAAACCCACAGGTTTTATTTACATTTCTATGCAAGACAGAATGACAAAATTGCACTTAATGATTTTAGAGTTTTTTATCCCCCTTTTGGGAATGTGATGATATCACAAGCAAAACCTCATTCAGTCTGTGCTCTTCACTGAAAAGATTTACTGCATATGATAACCAGAATGTGGTAAAAATTTGGTCACTCATTTGTACGCAGCGCATCTAAAAGACAGCTTCACAGCATAAGCAATTTCTGGTTGCAAGAAGCTGAAAATAACATCTCAAGTTGAACATTTGGAACAAGGGGTGATTTTAGCTCAGTAAATATAGAGAACTCTTTCTCCTCATCTCCCATTGTAAGATTAAAAATAAAATAAAAAATTATGTATACTTTAAAAGTTCTAAGGTGGCATTCAAATGTTATGCCTTGCCTTGAAAAATGACAAAATGCTGATAGCTTTCTTCCTCTTTAACTTGATGTTTTTGTTATTGTTTGCTTTTTTTGTTTTAAGGGGGCCAGAAAACATCCAGTATAGTTGAGAATAGGTAAAATTTCCCCATCAGCCTATGAATAATAACTTACTTTGTTCAGCAAATCATCAAACATTCTGATTCTTGACTTTAGACTCCAGGCAATAGCTATTCTATTTTCACAATAACATTTCTAACTGCAGTTCCACTGATTTTACATCATCCAAATCCAACAGATAGCATTCTAAAAGTGCTGAACAAAAACATTACATATTCTGCATCAATGCTATGCTAGGAACAACATAAAAGCAACAGAATATATAATGAAATGAGCCGAATTTAAAATCCTAATACCCAAATGCCTTTAGCTAGCCAACGCACACCCTGACACAACAAGCTAGTAGGATCAGTAGGATAATAGGAACAAAATTCTACTGTTGTAGGACTGGTATCTCCAAAGCAAAAAGCTAACTCTGGGGGGGAAGCACAAACAAGGATAAACTAAGATGGCATAGCATTTCCTTAACTTTCTAAACAGCCTAAAAGGAAACTGTCACGTAATCCTAACATATAGGCTCATTATCTTGCAGACTCTGCACAGCTCAGTCAAACCTCTCTAAGCCTTGGTCAGTGAACATCACTGAGTTGTGAAGATTATTCATTTTAAAGATCAAAGTGAACAGTTGCTTGAAGGAGCTCCAACTAAGTCCATTAACGTTCCTTTTCCTGGGAATCTCTTTTTCTACAAAGCTCAAAATCCAGCTAAAATCATCATGCATTCAGTTGATCAATGAATTAGCACTACATACAGCAATGCGGTAAATGTTTGGGAATGACAAGAGCTAGGTAAGTAAGAAAAGGTACACTGCTCTCATATTAGCATATTTCACATTACAGAAGAATTCCAAGCAGCTTAAAAACAGATAATTGTGCCAGAATTTTGCAGAGTAAGAACAATTCATTGCACTGCTAAGAGAAGTTTAAGTTTTGCATACAAATCCTCATAACAATTGATTCATAAGTGTGTTTTACTGCTTTGTTGTTGTGTTGCTCTCACTGGCATTAATTTGTGTTTTCCCCTGGTACCTTAGAATAAAAAAAAATGACTGCAGGTAAAAGATAGAAGGAAAAAAGAAGGTGAAGAATTAGAGTTCTTTTTCCAGCAAGAATCCTGTCCTTTATCATTTATGGATAAGGCAGTGTTGCTCAACAAACAACACGGGCATTAGCAGGTTAATGAGCAGATACTCAATGTTTTCGCACACCGTCTGATGCTTGCTGTACAAAATGCAAACTGTGAAACGAAATGTAATAATTAGTTTTGTCTATGTTATTCTAGAGTACTCATCACTATGGTATCTAATTTATTCACAAACAAATTAATTTTCACCATGCTCCTTAGGGACAAGCAGGGCTAAAATGCTGAACATACTATGTGTTATATTAGGAGATAGCTTTCATCCAATAATCTCCTTGCTTTTGAGTGCTGGATTTTGAAGCCATAAGCACAAGTTTCTGATTTGATAAATACAAGGTTTTTGATGCTTAGATTCTAGTGTCTGTGTGTTTATTTTTCAAGGCAACAAAGTTTATAACCATTTCATGATCATTTGCCTCTTGATTACATGGCGTTAACTGACAGAGGAACTGCCTTTCCAAATTTTCCCAGTCAAACTTGTAATCAATACACCCCTCATTTTGACAGCGAACTATTTTGCTTTTTAAGGTAAGAAACATAGTTCCCACTGAAAAATAATATATTAATGAGATTACTTTAATACATCAAACTAGAAGAAAATCTGTGGGATTTCAGTAATGCAACTAGCTGATTTGAGAGGCCATCCAACAAATGAATTAATACTGGCGATAAATTATTTTACAGTAAAATTATTCATGCTCAGTAGGAAATTAAATTGTCATAATATGATAAAATGTTAAAGAAACAGTATCTCTTATCTACACCTACATATGTCTTATGAAATCAGGATAGTAATTTTTCATAGTGTTTCAATTTGATGAATTCTTCTTTATACACGGGATAAAGTCATGTTGATCATTTAGTAGAACAGTTACAGTCTTTGTTAATGCTATACTGGTACTACCTCCATCAAACAGAGTACTCTGAAGTGGAGGAGTGCTGGAGCAGCTGTTCAGAGTCAGTGCTATTACTGAACACATTTGATGCAACTCTTCTTAACCAATAATTCTATATTCAATTTTACAAATATATAGATTGACTCATTTAAGACTGAAGTGATTCTATAGCATAAGTTTTCCATTCATGGCTTAACAAGAATTTTTATAAGCGTATTATATGAAATCATATGCTTGTCCAGAAGATCAAATTTATGATTATTTACATCTTGACATAACAGATAATGGCCAACACCAAATATAAATCTTTCACTTCCAGTTGTAATTGTTTCCCCTCTTCATTCAATTTGAAAGATTAAATACCTTAAAATGTTTGGATCCCAGTCTAGTTTATCAAATAAGCTATTGGATCTATGTGCAAAGACTTGACTTGGCTGTCTCTTGTGCGTTATCATCAAAGAAGTGAACCACAGCAGACACATGTATAAGTTGCAGATAATTACTTACTACTTCATTACCAATGAAGTAGTAAAAGTACTAGTAAAAGTACCAAAAGTACTTTCTCATTGTTAGAAATATGAAAATATTTCAAATACTTGCGGAATAAAAATGGTTGATAAATGTATCTTCTACTTATGATTGCTGTACCTGATGAATAACTTATTTTGTCTACTAAGATACAGATAACAGAATACAGAACCACCCCAACAAGCAAGCTGGTCTTAGAGACTTTTCACCAGCACTCTGATACTAAGAGAGATCACAGAATTACAGAATCGTAGGGGTTGGAAGGGACCTACAGAGATCATCGAGTCCAACCCCCCTGCCAAAGCAGGTTCCCTACACCAGGTTGCACAGGTCACACAGATATTCAATGTTAACTCAGAAACAGACAATTGGCCAAAACAATTGGCCTCTCCCCAAAATTATCAGAACTTTCATCTGTACAAACAACTGATTACTTCTTTTTCCAGAGAAGAGAAGGCATGAACAACATCACAACATTTTCTGCTCAACTTCAGGAAGACACAAATACTGCGTATTTTTTGTAATTAATTTGTTATTGATTTAATTTGTAATTGATTTAAAAGATAATCTTCAATATTTACAAACTGCCATGGAAAATAGCATGAGGTTCTGACTGCTACAAGTCTATACCTAAATTTAAAAGTCTTGCCTCTGTATTTGCCTCTGAAATTATTGAACTTCTCTGTACTAAGTTGTCATGAATTGCATCTATAATGTAACTTATTCCTAAGTACTCTTTTTGCTAAAGAAAGGAACCCACTGAAAGGCAAAGCACTCAAAGTGCTAAGGATGATGTGAGACTTTTTCCTGCGTGTCTGGTTAATAGCATTTCTTTCCCGAAAAGAAAGGAGTAAAAATACATTAGATTTGCAGATTTACAGTATAAAATTCAGTTTTAAAGGCCTGTTTTCCAGTCCCTGTTATAGCAACTTAACATGATCCTAATTTTTTTTTTAATCTAATAAACTAACTCCCTGAAAATATGGTATAACACAAAGAACTTTTAGCTTAAAGCATCCATTAGTCAATCAGTTTTGCTTTGATAGGTAAACAGTCTTACCTTTTTTGAAAACGAGGAAGTTTATGTTATAAACTCCTCTTGAGAGAGCAGTCATTACTACAATTACGTTTGACCTCTGTTGCTTCAATTCCAGGGAAAATAATCACAATTCACAGAGTTAATTAAAAATACACAATGCTGCACAATAAATAAATAAATAAATAGATTGAAAACTGTTTGAAAATAGACAAAATTGTATTCAGTACATAAAGCTCCAGGTGCATCTATTTCTTAGATGATTAGATAATTTTAAAGTATCTCTGCTTTTGTAATTACAGAAGCAGTTATTATTCTGCAATTTCTCAGATTTTTAGCCCCTTGAAAACTACAGTTTAGTCCTTCTGTAAAAATCACATCTGTTGACAAATTAAGTGTTCCATAGACTGGCCTGAACTGGAACTCCACAATTTGCATGTCATAGTTTTTCCAGATACTTAAGTGTATATGCTTGTGTATCTGTGTACACAAATAGATATACAATTTCTCTACAACCACCTTGAAATTTAACCATTAGGTTTAAAGTAGACTCCAATGCAATGCAATACTAAAATACTCAATTTGCTTTCTCTTAAGGTATTTAAAAATACAAGAATATGAATTATCTATCTGCCCTATTCATGGAGGCTCCTGACTATTTTGCAATCTTACAAACAATAAATTCTAAAGTAACAAATACAAGAGTTACAGCCAAAGGGTTTAGTCACAATTGGGATCTTGATAACAGTGTTCACTTGATAAACCAGATCCAGTGCTTGTCAAGGAAATTTATAACTGCATACTGTGTGCACTATATCAAAGTGCAGTGCACTCATAGGACTCTTAACGAGGAAGTAAACAATGCTGAGGGTCAGATCAGTAGGCTGCAACATGCTGCTCTCTACAGAGAAAATAATGGCTGAATTAAATGCTGTATTTGGTAGCAGCGCCACATGAAGGAATATATTTTACTCTTTAGACATATAAGCTGCTCTGGAAAACCATTTCCCGGCTTATTGTCACACAGGTCTTCTATTGATCACAACAAAAACAACACCGTGATTGATCCTTCTTGCCTGTAGTATTACTAATATGCTCATAAACTAAAAGTCCAGGTACCATTTATGTTGAAGTTTATGGGACAGTATGCTTGAGCCTAGGTTACTCAATCTACGTACAGTTTAATAGAACAGAGTCTAACCTCTTTATGTCTACTGGTTTTGCTGCAATGGAACAGATTACTTAAATAGTATTGCACATAAAAATAATACTTGATAATGCTGCTTAGATAAACCTTTCACAATGTATTCACATCTTCACTGAATCATATTGATCATGTAAGTTTTCCTTCCTGGCCCTAGGAGAAGAGTGGCTGTCATATTTATCACCTCTGTGTTCAATGTCCATTCTCTGTTATTTCAAACCCTGTCTCCTTTCCTATCAGGCTGTGCTCCAGGTCATGTATTTATGCTTCTCCTTCAGCTTCACTGTGATAACTGAGAGGTTTTTATTCCTCTTAAGAGTTTAGCTCTCCTGTTGAGACATGTCCTATGCAAACATGCAACCTTTTCTCTAAATAAAACCAGTCTTTGCTTGATAAATCTTACCACATGAAACCCAACTAGAAATGGGAATTCAGGAGGAAAAAGAAGGAAAAAAAAACAGCAAACAAACAAAAAAAATGCACACTATGTAGTTAGCACTAAAGCAACCGTCTTACTCTCGTATAGTCCTCATATCTGTGCTTAGTTCTCTGAACCTGATGTACATATGCACTTCCCTGCCTTTCCGCTGCAAGGAACCATTTGACAGGAACAGCCATGTAGGGCCTTTTAGGTGTACAACATGAAGTGTTGCTGGAAGGAAAGACAGACCACCTCCATCAGCAGCGTAAGGCTAATCTTTCTCAAGATCTCCAAGCTCTGTGATGCTTAGGAAACAAGGCTGAGAAAATAAAGTTAATATTGAAAAGCTGATTTTTTCTTTTCCCTCATAAAATGAGGGAATACAGAAAACGGAAGGAAAACCAGATAACATCCAATAGCTACTCATGTGCATTTATGCATCCTCAAGACATAAAAAAGCAGTACCAAATGCAAATAGTACATACAGCACAGCCTTGATTTGAATGGAAAGGTGCAAGGCAGCCATAATTTCATGTGAGTTCTATGAAATGACATATGGCTTCAGGATCTTCCGACTGACCAGCAGAAGAGGGGCCTTCTAATTTCTTTCAGTCTATCTGTCAAAAATCCAACCCTGTTTATATGTGGAGCAATGGGAGTGTAGAAATGAAAATAAAGAAAGGAAACAAATTGTGCAGAGAAAAAGAATTGAAGTATGGAGTGGAATTGCTTGCAATTTTACCATAAGTTAAAGGATTTTATTCAGCAAAACACTCTGTAATTTTAAGTCTGTTTTTCCTGCCATATACCAACTCTTGAAGAAAGTACAGAAACAATGGAAATTATGGTCATACTCAATTCCACCCTGAAACAAACACCTTCATTTTTAGCTAAATGCAGAGGTGAGAAAAATAGACAGCTCTCCAACATTAGTTCCACTTTTTCTTCATTTGTTTCAACAGTTCATGTACATTTTTAGTAAAATCGTATTTGGCCGCAACCTCGCAAATTTTAAATAAAATTGGAACACTGTCACAATAGTTGTTCAGACTAGATATGATGAGGATCCCAAGAATTTCTGTTAACCAAGAATAAACTCTAGGAACTGGAAATCAGTCCAAGACTTGGTCTGCAGCATTAGGTTTATTTGCAGAGAAATTCAACTGTAGTAACAATTCCTCCAATATTCTGTGGCACCGATGAACTTTTCAGAGAAGGTAGTGTGTATATTTTTGGTTTTTCTTATACAATGGAAACAGCTGTCCTTTCATCAAGCACAAACTACGGTACTCATGACATGTGGCTATCACCAGTCCAAAACAGATGTCAGGGGAGGGCAGACAGAAAGGACAGAAGAACATCAATACGTAAAGAAATCTCTCCCAAGCAGGAAAGGGCAATACTGGAAGCGAATATACAATTATTAAAACTGCTGGAAAGTCAAATGTAGAACTGACTAACCAGGTCAGAAAATAACTCTTTTCTTGTAACTTCACTGTTTCGAAAAAGAATGTGGGACTTGAGAATAAAATTAAAATTAGGGTATTTTACCAGCAATTAATCTTGAGCAGATTTTTCCAAACAGTGTGAATCTTCAGTTAAATTCCCAATCTTTTCCAGTTTGAATGTCTTTACGCTGCTAAATCTCTTTTTTCTAACTTACAGTGGCAGCTAGGAAGGATGGAGTGGTGATTTAAAAAAAAAACCCTATAATCTATGTATACATATACTTGGAAAGCAAATCCTCAGCTAATAATTTTGATTGTATTGTAAACTTGATCTGAAAGCAATGGCCATTCCTTTGAAGTAAAGAAGCTTGTTGACTGCAAGACCAATCCAGTTTTCTGACAACAAATTTTGAGCTGATAGTCTTTGCTCATAACAAAATCCATGCACACGTAATCTCTACATTAAACATTATTTAGAATAGAATTTTAAGTAAGTGCAAGGAAATTGCAAGTTCTGTACAAATCACCCTACAAGGAATAAAATATTTATAATATACTTGTCTCTAATATGTCACTGGTTTATTTTTTTTAGTCATTATGTACATTTTTCCCAGACTTGAATCTGATATAATATCTCTGACAAAGGGATTCATAGCAAAACGTTGTTGCAGCTGCTTCTTTTAAACTCACCTAATTATTAGTTCCAGATGTCTTTCCTTTCTGGAGACTCAAAGACAACTCTAATTTTATTCACACATACTGCTTGTCTAGGATCTGGCTACACTGCAGTTCTCTTCTACCTAGAAAATTAAGCTTTGTTTACATTTGCACCATTGTACTTTTTTTGATTGTTCTAGTTTTTTTCTGATATGCATAAAAACACTGCATATTCATGCTGTGAATATAAATATATTCAGACCGGCTGCAAAACACCACAGAAAATTATTGTCTTAAAGCTGGCACTGATTTCAAGCGGACAAAACACTCACTACTAACAACCAGCATTGCTAAGGATCAGGGGTAAACTGACCTGATAAACATCCCAAATGCATCACTTTATTTCAGCATCCCACTTTAGTGGGAAAATACATTGGTTCATATACATCAAAAATACTTTTGTACAATGTATAGGGAAAACTAATTCTATAAACAACATGCAAACTTCTTCTTTTTTTTTTTTTTTTTTTAATGTAAATATGCAGTATGTTCTTTGCTGACAACCACTGGAATGGTCCATACATCAAATTTATGGACTGGCTCTTCTCCTGGATTTCAGTTAGTTCCACAAAGACAAAAATATTGCCTGTTTGGCCAAAAGATACTTGTCATCTGCACTGAACAATAAGTAAACTTAATTCACAGAAATAGCTGCCCAAAATGGATTGCCCCTTCCGGGATGCAATTTCACAGAGCCATACAAAAAAACAAACAAACAAACAAAAAACAAAACAAAAAAACACACCTGTATAACAAGACAGTTCCCTGAGAGTCTTAAGAAAATGACGACAGAAAGACACTTGAACCACAAGTTCCTTTAGAAAACTTAGCCTTACTCTTTTTGAGAAGACAATCTACTAATGTTTTAATGTGGAAAAATCTGGAGCAAAGGTGACCAAAAAAAAAAAAACCAACACAAAAAAAACAAAAACAACAACAAAAAAAGTTGATATTTTATAAATGAAAGGCTTCTCTTTAAACCTATCATAATTTTTTGCTTAACTCACTTCCAGAAAGCATTTTTGAATTTTTAGCATGAAATGGAATTTCACTTCAGAAATACCTGAATGGTCAAATAAATTTAAAAAATCTATAATGCATTTTTGCTTTCATGCTCATTTTTAGGTCAAATTCCATAAAAATGAAGTAATACATTATAGATTATTTGTTAAACTTTTCTGTTCCAAACCTCCAAACGCTTCCATTTAACCACCCATACCACCTGCTAATCAATTTTTCCGCTCAGCTCTATTTCCAAAGCAATTTCCTAGAGGTCAGGTGAGACATGTATTGAATATATATCATTTTAATCTAAGCAACAAACTATAGGACATGAAACAGCTAGCAGAGCTAGTAATTTCTCTCTACAATTGACCTTTCAGTCCTCCTTCTATTTCATATTTCTGTTTAATCATATAGCTAGGATTATCCTTACTCAGCTACTCTCTGGGTATTTTACAGTTTTTATCAGTTTTTTACCATAGTTCTTTTCAAATCAATCTTGACAAAGTTCAATTCCATAAAAAATTACCTTGAATTTTCATCAGATTTAAAAAAAAAAAAAAAACAACAAGGAGATCCCACTGTGTTTGGAGGTGGCATATCCTTTGCTATTCTGTAATCATTTTTATAATTGGACTAGTTATAATTTGAAAAGCAACACAGAAATGTAGGAAATTAAACTGATCATGGATGAGTTGGCCATTATTTCTAATAACTACAAGAAGGAATTGTAGCCATTTTTTAAATGTTTTCTAAAAAGTCATTCAAAATTAATTTGCTCATTAAAAGAGTATTCACAAGATTTATTTGAAGCTTAGTAGTATCTTCTATTAGAAAAATAATCTATAAGCAGCCAGAAAACTTTGGTTTGGTACCATTCTCTTTCCAGAAAGTCATGTTTTCATTGAAACTAAGAGCAAAGCGACTGACTTGAAGTCTCAATGATTAAAACTTGCAAATGATAAAAAAAGCCATTTTCTCCAGAAAATGATTTACATTGAATATTTATTATCCAAAGCTCAAATATTTCAAAACAGAGCAGAAGCATAATTTGACCACTACTTTGAATTTTCTATTTTTATTTATTTATTTATTTTTGTAGATGCAAATGTAGATTTACATCAATGAGAGAAGAAATGAGCTCTGTGTCCATAAGTAATCCAAAGGAGGCCTTCTGATTCCGGAAATAGGAAGTAAAATTCACGTAAATTAAGTCCTGCTCAGGGAAACAGTTATTCTCCACAGCACAGATCTAACAGAATTGGCTTCATGCTTTCATTTATTTATTTATTTTGCTTTCAAGGATGAAGCGTGGCCGTTGGCCAGACACTACAGCAACCAGAGGCTCACGTAGGAATTTCAGCAGCCCTATGGCTGGTATAGCTGATCTGATAAACCAAAAAATAACAAAGATACACACACAGAAGTGCCATTTAACTTTACCCAAGGATATTTCCACTTCATTCTTTAGGGAGGTCTAGGAATGAAAAAGCAAATAAATAAATAAATAATATCCTGCAGACAGAACAGAGTAAGGAAGTCAAAATGATATATAGGTGCGTGTCTGTTTTTCTCAAAATTTCCATTCACAGCCCACGGACCATAAAACTTGCATCAGTTATCTCAGATGGAAGAGCCACTGAGCTGTGTCTAGGCATGGCCCAGGCTGGACTGTCCTCACCTTCAGACACTGATCAAGGAGGTGTGGTAAATATGGGGCACTCTGTTGCACTGGCAGTTTTCACTTAAAGTGCATAAGGAAGATAAATATGAAGAAAGTCACATAAGTTTTTGAAGGAAACATGGGTTTACACAGCATTGATGGCCTGCACCTCCTTGTGAAATATACACTCAGGAGTTGCAAGTCAGTCACTTAGTTCCCAGGTAGTCTAATAATTGCCTTCCACCAGTGAATTCCTCAAACAAAGCAAGTTTCAGGCTAATCTGACTGTTCAATCACATATATGCTTGATAAGGCACACAAAAGTACAAAACCAAGAAGAAAGATGAAAAATACCCTCCAGCACAGAGTGGTTGTTTCGTTTTCTTTTGCTGTGTCAGGAAAGGAGCTCCCTTTTCATTCCACTCCCAGATTCTTCTCTAACATCCTTCAAAGTCCTTCCTTCATCATATTACCTTCATTTTATATATACTGCCTGATAACATATCACATATTAATATTATGCTTCAGGGCAAAATCCTAACTTCTCTGAAGTTAATAAGTGCTCTATCACTCAGCTTCCTGAGGCCATAATTTAATTGCTGGAAGAGATATGACAAGTCTCAAGAATTTGCAGGTGTCATCACTGTAACTAATAGACTCTCCAAGGTAAACAAAATCATGAAAATAACTTGGTATTAACACTATTAACCTAGCATTCCTTTAGCTCAAAAAAAGGGCTTGTCTTCATTAAAATTACATCTAAATATCACTTATCAAATTGGCAGGTCTCATTAGTTAGATTTTGCCTTTAAAATCTAATCAGTATCTTGGTCCCAAATCACTTTTATGCTCTTTCCTTATTTCAAAAACTGCTATTTTCAACTTAATCGGTTTTACTGCTTAGATATATTTCATTAGACTCAAGAAAACTGCAAAAACGATGTAGTCTATTAAAAAAAAAGAAAAACACCACTGAACCTTGAGCTTGGTTTTGGAGAAACAAAGTGTTCTATGGGACACCTAACAGCAGATATGGGACAAAACACTATCCTAACAGATTAAGGAACAGTACATTGCACTATATTCTTAGGCTTTAGATGTACTCAGTTTAAAAGAACTCTCAACTTCATTTAAGTGGAATTATTGCCAGTAATTGCAGTCAAACTAATTTTTTTCCATCTTGTAATCCCACTAAATCAATAGGAGTAGCATTCAAATTTCAGGTATGCAGTCATACCAAAAGCTGATTAGTTGTCAACCTCACTGAAAAGAAAATCACCACAAGCAAGCAACCAAAACAAACTTTAAAGATATTTATGGAGCTGAGAGCCACAACAGATGGCAGTGAGCAAAATCCCACAGCTCTACTCTTTGTTTGAAGGCTATGAAGTTACAGTCACAGAGCCCACTTGGAATTACCTCCACAACCCAAAGACACAAAATTCATGAGACTTTATAGGGGACATACACAACCACATTACAAAGCAAATCTCTACTACTGTATTTTGGTGTTCTGCTGCTTTCACAATACATACCAAAAGCTGACCAAACTATTTTTGTTTCACAGCAAGAAGACCTTACTTAGCTTTTGTTCACATTTAGGTCATGGTTCTGTCCAATTCATCTTGTACAAGAGAAAGGAAAGAAAACCATGCAGGTGATCACACAATACTTGAAACCTCACAACAGTACTGTAGATATTCCAATTCAAATTAGTAGGGACTAAGAGCAGTACCAGATCAGTAGCATCAGCAGCCATCAAGCCTGAGGCCAAGATATTTCATAACAATACAGATGCCAAATGCTTAACTTGCAACTCCCTAAAAAAAAAAAACTCCCTAAAAACTCCTTTTTGCTTCCAAAAGCACCAAAGGTAAGATGGAAAAGTAGTGTTCTCCATGTCACCTTCAGTTCATCACCCACAGATGGCAGCACTCTGTATCAGTTCTTTTCCTTAAACCCTTAGTTTAAGTTACTTACTCAGCTATGCCGTCAGTCACAGTGTTAGGAATGCCACGTTTAAACAACATATCAGAACTCAGTTCCTGCCTTCTAACATGTTAAAGGGGAAGCTGCACGCAAATAAATCTAAACTATAATCAAGACTGTGCCTTAATGCACCATACGTCCACACTGCAGCTCCACTGGCCCTGCCAGGTCTCTGACCATTTCCCAGCCCTTCTTCTCAGTGCTCACACAGCTGAAGCTATAGACTAATTCTCTGCTTGGAGCTTGTCCTAAGCAAAGATTGAAACAATGCGTGCCTTCAGTCCTTTCAGAGTGGAGTCCACCTGACAGTTTAAAAAGGTCACTGAGTGCTTGTTCGTGTAAACTTGTCTGATTTTCCTCTGAAGGAGACTAAAGTATCCAAAACTGTCCCTGTGTCATGACTGAAGGTAATGATCGAAAGCCACAAATTCAGGAAACTGCCCCAGGTTACTGTCGGATAGAATCCAACGCATAAACTCAAGAAGAAAATCTGGAAGCAAATTGCTGGTGTGTGGGGTACAGGGCTCCAAAACCCTCTCTCCAATTCCCTACCATATCTACTTAAGTTCAGGCAGCATGTACTGCTCATACTATGTCAGTGTGTGTGGGTACACTGGCAGCAGCAACAGACATTTGCCCAGCCCAAGCCCAACCTAAACTATTTAAAAGGAATTGATCTGCAAGTCCATACCAATAAGACTGATGATTTCTCATCTTTGGCAAAAGAATTTTCAACCAAATCTTTTCTATTCTTGGAAGTGATACCTTTTCCTCATTGTTGCTGTATAGAATCGAGGAAAACTCTAGCATTACAACAGAGTTCCAAAGGGCAAAGCAGACTAAACCACAGGACTGCTTGATTATAGCAGAGAACGCACGTAACATGAGCTTTGGACGTGTAAGAGATACTGCTTATATGTCTGCTGCCCAGAAAAATTTACAGCACAAATGTTGTATGAATCAGTGTGATAGCTGCTGTCAGCTACAAATATCATCTGCATATTACGCACCTACCACATGCAAAATACTCCCACAATGATCTTATTAAGGAGGCTGTGCCATACATCAAAATAATGTTATACCTACAGAAGCCTGTAGGTACTAAAATATGCCCTTCCTGCTTATTTTGTACACAGTGAAAAATGACACACTTGTGGTAAACTTGCTCATTAATTCTGACAGATAATTCAGAATACACGGTTGAAACCTCAACTTAAGTATCTGAAAGATGTAGAAGTCTTCTAAATGTTAGTGAAAAAGAAGGAGAAAGAGGTGGAGGAACAGAGATGACAACATAATTATTTGAGCTGTGCAGAATTTTAGATGGGTAATAATTAACCGAGTGGTGAGCTGCTCAGATAAGAGAGGGAAAAATCTCGCAAGCTTTTTTTGAGTAGTGTCTGAAAATACCGGGATCCGATACAGAAGACTGTTTTGCAACAATCACTCCTGAGTTTCCCTCTTCCACCCAGCTTCTCCCGTCTGCTTCACTGTCTAAAAACCAAGATACTCTGGACACAACCATGTAAGAACTGAGGTCTAGCCTGTGCTCATTCACAGCCTTAAGGAGATCGGTGTTCATTGAGATGGGAGGAAAAGAGGATCTCCAGAGAGTTTTGTCTTAAAAAGGCCCAACAAACTGCAGAGCTGTGTGGCCTGTGGCTGAGGTCTGGCCAGCCTCAGTGCTTCCAAGCAGCACAGGTGGGAGTTCCTCCACACTTGAAGCTGCAGCCCCACGTGCAAGGCTGGGCACGACCCAGCTTCCCAGCAGGGCTGCTGCCCTTGGAACACCAACCAGCAGCAGAAGTAGCCTCAGCAGCGCTGCCTTTCCACTCCTTACTCAGAGCTATGGATGTCCAAGTCTAAGGCTGAAAGGGGGAAGCAGCAGTCCCAGTCCTGCCAAGCATGAGGACACAGGGCCCAGAAGAGATGTCAGCACAACGCAGTGCCAAGGAGATGAGTTTTATCTTGCATGTCAGAAACCAGCTGTGATTACTCCAGGTGCTGTGATCTGACAGAATCAAAGCATTTCCTAGAACAGCTTTGTGCCATGAGCTGAACCTGCTTCTCAGGAACCAAGTAGATTCCCCTCCTCCACCATCCCTTTGCTATATAAAACCTGTGCATAATCCATTCTTTCCCATATTTTTCATACAAAGCCATTTACACTGTTTGTTGAAAGGCCAGGCAAACACATACAGCATGCAATTCAGTACAGTAAACATGAAAACATTTGCCATTAATTACTGTAACCCCCAATTATTGTAATCCCCAAGCAAAAAGGTAAAGATAAACCATTACCTACAAAGAATATTTCATTTTCTATGTAAGGAGGTGACAGTGGAAGCTCGCTAGCAACGAGAAGCCAGGACAGTAATCTGAAAGTTTATATATGTAGCTAGAGCTCCAGCCAGCAGATAATGCAAGCAATTAGTGCTACTGTTAATGTGCCTGCATACCTCATTTCTGGAGATGCATGCTGAGCACTCTCCTCTTAAGGTGGTTTGAGCAACCTATTTAACAGACACAGCTGTATGCACGGAGAGCAGATCTTTCAGGAGGACAAGCCACAGTTTTAACTTGTTTTTGATGTCAGAGCAGCAACTGCAGTGAAATGGAAGAAAAAAACCAAACAACTATACATCTACTATAGGCGGCTAAAAAATTTGGGTAGCTCCTTCAATACAGAAATTGAGGAGTTTAAAAAGACACCTACATAACAAATGCTTGGACATGTTGTCTTCTTTTATAGAACACAAACATTTGCCCTTTAACTCAGCAGTTCAAGTATTCATTCCTTTGCTACTTATTCTACACAAAGTTTCAAAACAGGTGTACAGCCAATATTTAATCTTTAGGATATAATGTAATGAACCACCCAAGCAATAGGTGCAGCAGGTATTAACGACTAAAGTGTTGTACTCAACTACAGCAATGAATTTTTGTGGTGAAGATCCTGGATTTCTGCCCTATCATGCTACACGTAGAGTAGTCCCTATGAATTAGCAGGTTGCAATAACCAGTAAATACGCATCTCGGCCCGCTGAGGTTTATACACACCTGCAAACATCTGCTTTTGTTTTATACTTCCATCTGAAGACAAGAACAAATATTTCCATTTCCTCTCAAATGTTGACAGGTGAATCAGTGTTTCAACATTAAAGTAGGTCAGCCCACGTTGCATTATTCAGTGTAACAGCATGACACTTCTCTATGATAAAATATTGTCTAATACTAATTTGAAGCGATACAAACATATATCTGCTTCCTGTAGAAGAAAAGTTGCTTTAATTTGAAACTGTTCCTCCTCCATCTGGAAGGAAAATGTGAAGGATTACGAATCAATTCTTATTGCCTGCCTATCCTCCTCATCCTAGTCTACGGCTGGGCAAGCCTGCAATTTGAGGACAAGCATATGTCTGCTCTGAGGAAGCACAAGTGACAGCTGATGTAGAGGGGGAGCAGCAGCTCCAAAAAAGGAGAATTAAAGCTACCTCAGATGCAACAAACTTCTGGGAATCTCCCCTAACCATTTACAGAGTCACAATCACGGCATTTTCTATTCCCTAAAGCGATTTCTCTCCCCTCTCACATTCTCTTCTGCACAGTCTAGGGAATGATTCATGAATTAGGAAAATCACTGAGTGTTTGTACACAATCTCAAACTTTATATTATGGCATAGTCAGTCTGAAATGTCACTTCTTGTGGCAATGTAGAAAATAGGCTCTATTCATTTCATTTCATGTTCATTTATCTTTATGGTTCAAGTAGATACATGAGGGCTGCTCTGAAAGCAATGCGTTCTATTTTATGATGTTCGCCTAAAACATCAGTGGCAGATGTTGGTGGGATGGGAGTTGAGGCTGAACCTTCCCACCAATATTTCATTACATTGTGTTGCCCTCTGACAGATGGCAGCAGAGGGGCAGTCTGACATATGGTGTCTAATATGGAAGAGCATATGGATCAAAGGGGTGGAACTAAATTGCCCCCTGCAGATAAAATGGTACCCACTGGCATTTGCTGATGCTTGTTGAATGGTTATTGAGACCAAATAGTGAATGTGAGCACAGTGAGGCAGTGGGTGGTGTGTTTCTGATGATACCAATGTGAAAGACAAACCACGTTCTATGGACAGCTGTCACACCACGAAACGAAGAGCGTTTCAGTCAGCTCATCCACATAAATTGGTGGATTATCACGATGGAACCGCGTATGGAGCTGAATATCGGCCCCAATACATTGGAAACTATAGTGGAAACATTGGAATATCACAAAGTTTACACCAGGTGGGTCCCCCAAATGCTCACAGAGGATCAGAAAGAACACTGTATGCAAGTATGTCAAAAACAATTGAACCAATATGAAGTAAAGGTGACAGTTTCCTGGATCACGTCATTACTGGTGATGAGATCTGGTATCAGCACTACAAGCCAGACTCAAAACAGCATGCCCACAGAGTGGTGACAAGCGACTTCACCATCAAAGAAAAACTGCAGGATGCAGCCCCTCAGTGCGTAAATTGACATGCACTGTTTTTGGGACTAAGAAAGACTTGATCCATTTGGATATCCTAGAATTCAGACAAACCACCAACTCCAACCACTACGTTCTGATGCTGACTAAGCTGAAGGCTCGAACTTCCAGAGGCAGGCCAGAGAGCAAGAGAGTCTTTCTTTTGCAACAAGGTTATGCCAGGCCCCATTCCAGTCTGCACTGTGGAGCACACTGCCAATCTTGGCTGGACCTACCACACCTACCATATTTAGTGCCTTCTAACGTCCATCTGTTCGGGCCAATGAAAGATGGACTGTGTGGGCAACACAGTCTACCTAGACTTCAGCAAAGCCTTTGACACTGTCTCCCCCAGTATCCTCCTGCAGAAGCTGGCAGCCCATGGCATGGACAGGTACACTCTTGGCTGGGTAAGGAACTGGCTGGAGGGCCGGGCCCAGAGAGTGGTGGTGAATGGAGCTAAATCCAACTGGCGACTGGTCATGAGTGGTGTTCCCCAAGGGTTGGTGGTGGGGCCTGTCCTCTTCAATATCTTTATTGATGACCTGGATGAGGGCATTGAGTGCACCCTCAGTAAGTTTGCAGATGACACCAAGTTGGCAGGAGTGTCAACCTGCCTGGGGGTAGCGAGGCACTACAGAGGGATCAGGACAGGCTGGAGAGCTGGGCTGAAGCCAATGGGATGAGGTTCAACAAGACCAAATGCCGGGTTCTGCACTTTGGCCACAACAACCCCAGGCAGGCAGTGCTACAGGCTTGGGGCAGAGTGGCTGGAAGACTGTGTAGAGGAAATGGACCTGGAGGTATTGATTGATGCTCAGCTGAACATGAGCCAGCAGTGTGCCCAGGTGGCCAAGAAGGCCAGTGGCATCCTGGCTTGCATCAGAAACAGTGCTGCCAGCAGGAACAGGGAGGTGATTGTCCTCCTGTACTCAGATCTGGTGAGGCCACACCTCGAGTACTGTGTCCAGTTTTGGGCTCCTCACTACAAGAAAGACACTGAGGCCCTGGATTGTGTTCAAAAAAGGGCAACAAAGCTGGTGAGGGATCTGGAGCACAGGCCTTATGAGGAGCGGCTGAAGGAGCTGGGGTTGTCCAGTCTGGAGAAGAGGAGGCTCGGGACTTCATTGCTCTCTATCCCTACCTAAAGGGAGGTTGTAGTGAGCTGGGGGTCGGCCTCTTATCTCATGTAACTGGTGATAGGACTAGAGGGAATGGCTTCAAGCTGCGCCAGGGGAGATTTAGGCTGGACGTTAGGAAATACTACTTCTCTGAAAGAGTGGTCAGGCAGTGGAATGGGCTGCCCAGGGAGGTGGTGGAGTCACCGACCCTGGAGGTGTTCAAGGAACGTTTGGACATTGTGTTGAAGGACATGGTCTAGTGAGAACTATTGATTGGTGGATGGTTGGACTGGATGATCTTGTAGTCTTTTCCAACCTTGGTGATTCTGCGATTCTGTGATTTTTCTAGCAGTGACACCATCACAGCAGCTGTGAAACAGTGAGTCAGTTTCACTGGTCCAGATTAAAAAGCTAAGTCTTTCTTTAACAGTAATGCCACCTCCCCATTGGCAGCATGCTGCAGCATGCTCCTCTACATCAGTTTTGCTTCTGACCCTTACCAGATAGAACAGCAGACACTTCAGCTCTTCTCCAGCACACTTCATAAAACTTGCAAAGGGATAAGAACTGCATGGAGAGAGGAGGCTATGCTAAACATACAACACTGGTTAACTCCCCATAGAAATTCATGCTGATGTCAACTGATGTTTCTCTATTAAGATTAAAATAACTGCTTAAAGATTTGTTTCTGATTTTTAAAACTTTTCCGATTAACAAGAAAAACTCAGCAACCCTTCAGACACATAGTTTACGATAGAACTCCCCAACAACTCTGATCTTGCTATGTATGAGCACGCTGACACTTTCTGCAGAAAAGAGATAACGCCAGCAACGTTAAAGATCTGGTGGGTGGGAGGCTTGATTCTGGCTATTAGCATTAGTTTACCAATTCACAGAAAGTAAAAGGAGGGAGGTAAGAATCTAGCTGAAGCAATAATGGATAAAATCTCTGATATTCTTTTTCTCTGTCCTTCCCCATATCACAAATCCTCTCTCTTCCAAATGCTCAAATGACAGCACATGTCAAACGACCCAAAGCACAGCATGGCAGCACGTGTGCTGCCACATGATGTTGATACACACTGGTAAAGACAACTATTTCCATGGCATGGATTTCCATGGGCCCACCTTCTTGAACCTGAGTTCTCAAACATACCTTAATCAGTAAACCAGAGCAGAAAATCTCCTAATATTTCAGAACCACGCCTCTGCATCCTGTCTTTAAATAAACTTTCTTCCAACACTCCTCTCAAATGCTTACCTACATGAAACCACAAAGACTTTTTAACTCTAACCATGCATATTAGCCACAGAGATCACTTTTTTATACTTTCTGATCAACCGTAACCAAATACATTTAACATATGAACGAACTTCATTGCTCTATCTGTTCTAGTCACAGAATTGACTGTTTATCATTTTATATTATATTACATATTTATCATTTTATATTTATCATAGAATTGCTCATTACTTTTTTTAAAGCAGTTTCTCTTTCCTCTAGGACACTTAGCACAGTAATTTAGAGACTTACAATGTTATGTCTGACCAGCACATTGTCACACAGCACCAGCGTGAGCATTTAAGATGCTCCCAACAGCTCTTGCTTACATCCAGGTTATTCTAATAATGTTGCAGAGCTACATTATTTCCTCAATAACTGCAAATTACTCTAAACTATCATCAAAAAGCATGGATGAACCAGTTCAGATTCTGGATTTCTGAGCAGGAGTTGGCAGGGTCTGCAATGAAAAGTGATAGCATTTGTCTGATTTTCATTTCCCTTGCTTAGATTCTGCTAGTCCTTTTTCTTCCCCCCCCCCCCATTTTCCTTCAGTAATGACTGGAGAATGTTCGGCACAGAAGAATCTCCTCTTCACTAAAAGAAAGCTTGCGATAAGGTGACATATGAGTTACTAATTTTATTTCATTTGTTTTTATTGCGTCTTGAGGACACCAAAACAAGACTGCTTTTCCAATTAAAGTGTGAATCTCCACAGAAAACTGACTAAACAGTGACACCGTGGGGTGCCTTGCCTGCTGGTGTTAATTAATTTGCACCTAGAATGACACGGCATACTTAGCATTCCAGCTGCCGCCCCTGTGTAATTAATGAGGAAAATAAAGGGCCTTTTTCACCCACTACATCATTGAACACTAAAGATTACTTAGTAATTAGAGTATAATTGTGATGTCCACCAAACACAACCTACCTGCTTTCCCAAGGAGCAAAGGACTGGCTCTGCAGCATGTTCAGACAGCCCCCTCCAGAAGGACGAAATAGAAGCATGCTTTGTGATGTATTACATTCTTTATAGGTCTCTTCCACCTGAACTATTTCAAAGGTAAGCAAGGTCAGGACATTGCCATAACGACTTAATTTCTTTTTGCTAAGGCATTGGTGGGTCCCTGTGCTGAGCAAATCTGCAGTCAAGTTCCAATATTTTACACAGACATTGTACAAAAATTGCTTCCTAAACCAGTCTTTCCCAAAATAGCAAAATAATGCTGAATGCAAATTAAGCTGAGGATCCTGAAGGGGGTCTAAACTTCAGAGACAGCAAAGTTGTAAAGAGATCATTAAAATGCTGGTGACAGACATGCAAATAGAGATACATTTGTTTTCCCATATTTTATTTTAAGCACAAATTACTTGCATTGATATTCACTTCAAGGAAAAAAAAAATCAAGTTAAAAACACAGGTTTAAGAACATAAATGAAAAGATATTTCTGGAGATGAAGACTGAAGTGCAGACGAAGTGCTATATTTTTAAAACAATTTTGATAGTCACAGTTATGTCCAACCCATTAATTTAAAGATCTGTTATAATTACAGCCTTCCCTATGAGCTTGATGGTATCTCTGATAGAACTAATTTATGAATCCAGAACGAAATTAATATTCATTATTTTAATTTTAGTCACATGAATTAATCCCAAATGAGGACTAAGGACCTCACTGTGTTTGGCATCGTATACACAGACATGACCCCAAATTTCTAATACGTATTTTAATATGTTTAAAGAAGCCTAAAATGCAAAATCTGTAAGAGATAAAAGTCAAACACAAAACAAAAGAAGACTGCAAGCATTTTGTTGTTGTTGTTTCAGGACAGCTAACTGTTTCTGTCATTGTTCTTGATCTTTTTTTCCCCCTCTTTCAATGGAATTTTCCATTCTCACTTGTTTAGGGGACAAAAAGGAGGCTTCAGTGGCACTTCACGCAGCATTCCTAAGCCAGTCCTTACTTTAACAAGCTGGACAGCTTTCTCTCTACAACTTCAGTTTCAGTCATTTCTAAAGTGTGCTCACCGTGCTCGACCTTGCCCTGCTAAAGTAACTGGGAAGCTTGGCAATGACCTCAGTGAACCTTCAGCTTCATCTTCTGCTCTACAGGTCTAGAAGGCTACAACTGAACCTTGAATTTAGTGATCCAGATCAACTCAGAAAATGGTCATTTCAAAACATTTCAAATCTGGATTCTGCTGCTAATGATGAGAGAAAAATTATCCCTGTTCTGATTACACACCAAGAGTAAGAATCCAAGTTTTGTTTGCAACTGAGACATTTCAATTATAGCTGCTGAGCTGCAAGAATATTAAAAATACTGTTAGTATTAGTAACTACTATTACTATTAGTAATAATAGTAAAAATGCTATCGTGCACCACACCTAAGGTGCACAAAAAACATGATGCTGATGATACACAATCCCTTCCAGATTTCTGTGCATTTAAAATATAGCCCATGGGACTATCTGCCCTTTGAACACCAAACATTGGGCATGTCACATCAGCTCCTTGAAAACAAACTCATTCAAGAGGTCAAAAACTGCATATCCCAAAGTGGGAAGCACTGGAAATCAGTTTTAGAAGTGTAGGCCACTGTGCTTTAAATGAGGAACAGGAAGATAATTTAATATTGAAAAAAGTTATTTTAATTCTTTTATAAACAAGGTTCATTGAAGTGGTCTGAAGAAAACATCACCTCCCTCAGGAAATGAAGCCAGCGTGCTGGTGCTGTTCTGATCCCAACCTGCTTCTTTTGGGTGCCCACTGCTAGAATCGATGCCCTGGGTTATTTGTTTTCTTAACAGTGTTTTGTAAAACCTGTGTCTCTCCAGATCTTTCAGGGTGACACAGCACTGTGAGAGACATCATGTCTGATTACATCAGTCAGACTGCATTAGGCTGTGTCAGTAATGACTGCCAATGTGACTGATGTGACTAGGTGTGACACCATCAGGCCAGCTCCTCAGCTGTGCAATATCACATAGATTTCTGGTGAAAGGAGAGGAGGAGAAAGAAAAACCTCAAAGACCTCATACAAACTGACAATGAATTTAAAGGAATCTTTTTTGTGTATAAGACACCTTTCAAAAGCAAAACCGATAGAAAAACCATTACCTCGGGGACAGAGCAGATGTCCCTGCAGCCAGCTGTGCAGATATCTGTGTTGTACTGAGCATATCTTTTTGAACATAGGTATGATCAGGGCAGGACAGAGCTGTTGGCATTTAAGGAAGTATTACTTATTAAAAAACCTGCCTGACCATCCCTCTGATGCTTCAACAAGAATGCTCTCTCTTTAATAATTCTGTATGTGTAAGCACAGCAGGTAAAAGAAAGCATTGGACACTTCTGGAAAACCATAAATTTAGGTGGACCCTAAGTGCTTCTGGTTACTGTTGCATGATGAAGTATTTTAGTGTTATTGACATGCAAGTCAATAACAAATTTCTAAGAACTCTTCTGGTGTCCATCTGATCCTTCTGGCATTGGCTTCAAGCTGGCAAAGGCATCTACTTCCCTTGGTGAGTGACACGGGACTGCCTGGGCTGCAGAGCAGCAGCCAGGAACACTTGCAGTGGGACCTTTAAAAGCCTCTCTCCTGCAATACTAATGTAAGTTCACAGATGAGATTTAAGCAATCCTCAGCAATGCCAGCATTACAGAAGTCAGCACATTACTTGCCATGGATACATCCTTCCTGCCCCTTAAAAGAGTAGGCAGTCATGGGAATCCAAAACAAATCAAAGCCGGGAAAGCATCTGAAACACTTACATTTTCAAATGGTAAGTAACAGAAAAAAATCAGCCTCTTTCAAAGCAAATTCCCTTCTAAAATCCCACTCAAAACTGAGGCAAATTTTTTGATGAGTAACAAGCACATAAGGGCCATTTATCCTTTTAAATTCCTACAAAATATTTTTTCCTTTCTCATGGCCAGTTGGAGAATTCTCATGGCCAAATACTCTGAGAAGCAAGCTGCATGAGAGCTGTCACACTGCTATTTCTAATGTAAAGCACTTAACTCAGACTGGCAGAGCCGCATCTTGAGCAGCAGCTCTTCACCTTCCAGCTTTTCCTCTCTGCTGAAATTATGAGCTATGTTAGTGTTTCGTGTATCACAAAGTGCTAGAAACCAGAAATAACACACTTCACATGGACTGACGCTCACCTGAAGATAGAAGTTAACCAGCATCAACTTCTGTAGAAAAAGAAATTGCACATGACCAACTCACACACATCAGACTAAATGTGAGTTTACAGCAGTGAAGGGTAAGAAGAGGAGAGTAAACTCTTTTGTTCTCCCCTTTTGAAGTAATAAAGCCCCAGTGAAGGACTTCTGGGTTTGATACCATCCAATGTGTGGCAAAGAGTGCAGCACTACCAGAAAGAACAGGAATCATAGCCCATGTAATTCTGGGGAAAAACAGTCTGTTTTGTTTTGTTGGTTGTCTCAGCATTTGAGAATATTGTGCCCTGCAAAAACAACCTCATGGTCACACAGGGACTAGAGGAGCTATGCCTTGCAGTGGCTGGAGGAAAACATAGTCGTGCACACAGAGAAATGCATGACATGCTCAAAGCCAACATATTGATCCCGGGTACCCAATCCTAACGCGTGCTCTTGGCCAAGTGCTCAAGCCCATATTAGTTCTAGCTAATAGCCCAGCTGCAGGGGTAGACATGCCTGCCAGCAAAAGCATAAGCTCAGGCAGCAGTGCAATTTACAGGGAGGAGGAGAGGATTGCTGGCATTAAAGAGATCTTTGTTCTGGGTACAGCAATACAAAAGCTGACAATGCTTTTGCCCTGTCTGCAAGTGACTGTGTGCAGGTCCTTACACCAGTCCTGTGTGTCAGTAGGAGCTCAACCATACATGAAGCAACAGATAAAAATTCTAAAGAGTGCTTACCATAGGAGTAAAGTAGACTGAAATATGTTTTTGTACGTATGCACAAGAATTAATCTTTAAAAACATATTCATGTATATTAAAAAAACTTCACTTTTGTTGGGGTGGTTTTTTTTGTGAGTTTGTTTTGTGGGTTTTTTTCCTGAAAAAAGATTCCATGTTTACACACACAGCAACACCTACTGCAGACTATAAATGCAAAGGAATTTAAATAAACTGACCATGCTGAGCTTTCACTTCAAAAACTCCTATACAACAAACAGAAGAAAAATAACAGGCCAATGCCGAGCCACACAAGTGCATTTGAAGGTCTAGCCCCACCCTTAAACTACACTTGCAAATGTATCCAAGTGTTCTGATCAAAATCAGCCCTCAACGTGAAATAAGTAAATGCATTTTTGCTTTATTTCAGCCTTATCTTTGAAGGTCATCTCTCCTCGCAACACATTTTGCTTACAACAGAAAACAGACAATATTTTCCATGATGTTGCCTCAGTAAATTGCACGAGTCGAATTAATTTGCGTGTCCATTTTCCACAAAAAGTTTTCTGAAGCCTAGAGCTCTGTACAAGAGAGCATGTATAAATTAATTGTCTTCAGAAGGATATTATGTGAATACTGAAACTAGGATCTTGGTATGCAAACTTTAGCATTAAAAAGCTGAGCAGAATGCAGAGCATAAGCCTGCACGGAAATATAATTTACTGCAAATTGTTTTGTACCTCATGCAGAAAAGTTCCATTTGCCACTCCTCCAACTTACACTCCTGAAGAGAAATGGAATTAGAGGATACTTCTTGCTGGACTTTTCAGTAGGAAAGAAGTTACTGATATTTCTAACTTGAACTGATCAAACCTTAATTCTAATTTCTGTTTCAGAATCTGTTTTTCAATTTTACAACCAACCTCAGAGAAATGGAGTTTTCAACAAGACTATCTGAATATCCCGTTCCAGCAAGTTTCATCCAATAGCTTTTCTAGGATGCAGTAATCCATGCTGCTTTCGGGAACTTTTTCCTGTCCTTAACAGTTACCAGGCTATACAAAACAGTGTCATGTACCATCACATTCAATAGCAATAAGGTCATAAAGTCATGACCACCTAGTTTTACTAGCTACATCTCAGCCAGTGCCATTGAGAAATCTGTCTGTTTTAGCCATGCTTTTGAAATATCTCTCTGTGAACACAGGTGAAGGGTTTTTATACTAGGACACCTGAGTCTGATTTACTATGTTCTTTGGAAATGGCTCTTCTGAAACACAGGGCATTATCCCTTGCAAGCAAGATCATTTGAAATTAGGAATTTCCAAACACAATCATTTCATAATTCTTCATTCAAGTCTTTCTGCAAAAACAGCAGAAAAGGTACAGGCTTAAACCTGCCACGGCTACCTTCATCTTTCTCAACTTAGAAGCTGAGACTCATCAGGGAGTTTCCTAGTCCAGAATTTTAAAAAGATATCAACCTTGTCCAGAAGCACACAATGATCTAAAGAGAGCTTTAAATGCATTAAACAGTGGACGAACATTCATTTCCTACAACGGCTCATACCAGAAAGCAAATTCTTGGCCACCATTGCGTATACTATGAATGAAATTGTGAAAAGTTAACCAGTCCAATGACACCTTGATCCCAGCCCTGCCCAACAACAAGCAATGAACAGACATGACTGAGATGTCTGCCTGGAAGCTATCCTCTAACCCAGATGACAGCAACAGAAAAAATACATTCAAGAGCTTGGCATCTGAGTCTTGCAGCTGTCAGAGCAGAGTGGCCACAGGTGTTACTTCCAACCATGAAATGCACTTGGGAGGGAGAACGCAAATTAGAGAACAAATGCTACCAGCAAAACGGGGAGCAGGGCAGACATAAAAACCTTCCATGTGCCCCCATAGCAGCTTAGACATTTTCTGAGTACAGGTATGGAGAAATGACAAATTGGTAACCTTGACTTGTTGAGTGTGCACCTTGAATGCAGGTGTGTTGTTACCTGCTAAAAAAAAAAATATCCACACAAAAAAAAAAAAGATGAAACCAAAAGACACAAAAAAACCTTACAACTGAAAACATCGTATTTTCATATACTCAATATACATTATATGTTAAAAATATATGTTATAGCATGTAACATTTTATCGTTTGTCATACATATATATATTTAGAACACTGAATGACTGTGAGGAAAACATACGGAGGTTTGCTTTTTACCCCTCAGTGATTGCTCAGTGATCTGGAGATGTACATCTTTTCTATTCATTTTTCTTCCTGCTCTGTTTAGGTTTTCTCCTTTCATCCCAATGGTCAGCTGTCATTTCTCATTACAAGTGCCATCCATGCAGGATGCTGCTTCTGCAAGTGCACCCTTACAACTGTATTCATGTCTTCCCCTGTGCTATGTAAAGGGCTACATGAAAACTGGTAGTAGTAGAGGTGAGCCTGTGAAAACTCTGGATACAGACTACAGCTCTCACAAAAAGGTAATCAAATGAAGGAATTTACAAAAATAAATACATTTAGGTTCAGTTTCCAATTTTTTTTAAAAAATAATATGAGACTATGAAGACGGAAAGCTGTAGAAGGCTTCATAACACATTTTGCTTTGGCTTATCTCTTAATCAGCAGATTAAACAATTTAAACTAGTGGGATATAGCAAAACTGTTCAGAATGCCAGCTCTCAGACTCACTATATTCATCATCTATTACCAGCTGTTGGTTGGCTTGCACTGAAGCTGTGGTTCTACACAGGCATGAGTGAAGCTTCCCAGTTATCTTTCCATGGCTAACTTGCCTAGGCACAGAAAACAACTGCACTAGGATAGGAGAGCACAGAGTGCAAAGGATTCTGAAAACAGAACAATCTGTTATCTACAAAGGACAAGGAACTCATGTCAACTTTCTAAGGCTACAGAATTAGGGTAATGGATCAGCAGCCATACTGACAGCAGGAGAACGATCCCTCCCACTGAACTCTAGTAATGCCATTCCCTTCCCTCTCTGTACCCCTCCAGAACACTTCTGGGCATAAGGAGGGAAGTTATAGCAGCAGAATGCTGTGCAAATTGTTAAAACTGAAGTTCTGCTACACACAGAAATAAACTGGATGTTTTTACTGTGACAGCCAAAGTCAGGTGCAGGGCTCAGCTACCTTCCTCTAAGCTGCTTAGTCACTCCAGGAATGGATTCCACTTCACCTCAACTCTCTGCAGATTATAACACCCTTCCCCACTTCTCCTCCCCTTTTTAAACAGAGAAATTGTAAGCAGTAAGGGAATTTGCCTCACTAAAATACCTTAATAGCAATGTAAAGCTTAAATCATGTCGAGTTTCAGTGGAAAATATCTTTCATTTTTTTCCAACAACAGAGTAAAAAGGATTTTTTTCTTAAATTATGAAATCCAAATGTTTTGACATTTAGATTTTCCTTTTCTTTTGTTTCATTTATTTATAAGTAAATTTATGATAATCAAATTTATAGGCAATAATTTATAGGCAGTTGATTTCTTAATCCAAACAAATTATGAAAAATTAGCTAAATGCTTTCCTATTCAGCTTTAAAAAGACACATTTGTACCCATCAATGTGAGCCTAAATTCTTCCATGTAGGCTTTTGAAAATGCAAGAAATCAGTCACTGCATAACCACAATAGTTAGATTTAAATACGTGAAGCGGGACATGGTTTAAGTTCCCTACCTTGTAACTCTGACATGTTTGAACTATTAAGGCAGATGACAATCCTCAGAAATGCAGAAGTAATATACAGATTTATCTCATGCAGAACTTTCTACAGCCACGTAAAAGAGGCTAATTCCCTTGGTAGCCTTTCCCTCACAATTGGTCTCCATGTTCGTTTATCCCAAACCTTTTCCATTTAGTACCCACACTTTGCAACCCAAAGACCGCGACCATGAGCTGAGCTACTCAAGCTGAAAATTCAATGCTGATATTTAACACTCAGTTATTATATAGCTAGATGACCTACAGTGTGATGAGATGGTGGTATACACCAGGTCCACAGGGTCACAGCTACCAATAATGCAGAAGTTCAGATCAACAAATACCAGCTCAGTAATCTATGTCTCTTTTTGGGTTTTCACAGCCCCTACTCTGTTTTCACTCCACTAGGCATTAAAAAGCTAGCAATTCTACAGCTGCCACAGAGCTAGTAACAGCACTTCAGAAATTGAAGATGTCTGTAGCGTGTACAAGTTTTACAAATAATAAGTTTAATTACAGATGGAGTTTTAGCATGCAACTCATTTAGGTGCTTTGTTATCCACTGTCACCAATTTGCGGCTAACAGTGCCTAAATACATTAATTGTAAGCAGATTTTATCCGCATGCATCACACAGCCCAATTTCACTTTAGGAAAAATACTGCTCTTACGGAATTGCTATTTATTACAAGATTTATTTTATATGGGCATCTGAAAGTACTGTATGAGAGACTTGCAACACTGAAAACCATTTACAGCTTTCAAAACAGAAGTAAAAAAAAACAAAACAAAAAACCAACAAACAAAAAAACTCAACAGGTATTATTGTTGGTTCCATTACTGCCCATTTTGGGATAAGGGACTGACTTTCATTAAAATCACAAAAAAGTCTATTACTGACTTCCTGTCTTCATTATTTTCTGCCCCTCCACCCCCAGTTCCCATTACAGACTACAACACAAGTTTTTCATGTCTAATGCTTGACAGTGAGATGGAGAGACTATTAAAGAACTGAATCCAGTCATCATCCCAGCTCTCAGTATAAGTTAGATACAATCTACAACTTGCAAAGACTCTATTTCCAATGGCTATGAACAATGGACTAAACGAAGGTACATTATATGAACTTATATTACCAGCTTTTTCCAAAACAATAATATATTCTACTTTCTCCAACATCTCTTCAGTGTGATCAATAGAGAGAACTGAACTAGGTAGGCATCAGGCTCTGCAAAAGCCAGATGGGCGATTTAGAAAAATGGGAAATTCAGTGTAAACGTTAAGGTAAGGCTGTTTTAGGAAGGACACGACTCATATATCTAAGGATTTCCAAACATTTGCTACTGTTAGGCACAACTATTTGAAAACGTAAATAGTGAAATAGAAGTCTCTTTACAACATACTAAGCTCCATCTTAGCATAATGAATATTTTTTTTCTGGAACAAATGATGTTTGTTTGAAAGTAATGTCAAGTGTTTTTCTTCCTGTTCCAAGGCACACCACTGCATTAAAACGAATGAGCTTCTCAGCCTCGACATAGAGGACCTCAAGCTGGCAATTACCTTGAAAAGAGGCTGCCCCAGTCTTCCCTGAGAGTGCACGGAACAAAAGACTGAAGTAAATATGGCATTTATGTTCTGTACACTCATCTGTGCCTTGTCTTCACCATGGTGGGCAGGACTCTTACCCACCACAACTGGAGATGCCCTGGGGTGTCTGCATAAGATCACGTATAGCTGTTATCAAAGGAAATAGTAATCATACATAAGAATCCATGGTTAGAAAAACAAAAACACAAATTACCATTATCTACATAATCCTCCCAATAAAGTAGGGTTTGGTTTTTGTTTTGTTTGAAAATAATAATAATAATTTATGTGACTCAATTTAATTGTAAATTTGAGATTGTTATGCTCATGAATAATAACTACCAGTTATTAGATTTATTGCAAGAAATCCACTGTGGATTTCTTGCAATAAACGTTTAAAAATGTGGCGATTTTCTAGGAAATGTAACTTCTGTTTCAAAACACTAACTACTTTGGATATAGCTCTATTAATTTCATTAACACGTCATATATAACAATATATTGCATTGTTAATTGGGGAATAGGTGCTTCAAGCTGCCAACCATTTCCCTAACGAGAAAACTTTAATGGCACGACACTGATGCATCTTACAGGATCCCCGACTGCCCTTACTGGCAACACGTGATCCTGCATATTTCAAAAAGTTTGTTTAAAATATTTTCACAGAATCACAGAATGGAAGGGACCTCCAGAGATCATCGAGTCCAACCCCCCTGCCAAAGCAGGTTCCGTACACCAGGTCACACAGGTCGGCGTCCAGGTGGGTCTTGAATATCTCCAGAGAAGGAGACTCCACAACCCCCCTGGGCAGCCTGTTCCAGTGCTCCGTCACCCTCACCGTAAAGAAGTTCTTGCGCACATTCGTGCGGAACTTCCTATGCACCAGTTTCTGGCCGTTTCCCCTTGTCCTGTCTCCACACACTGCTGGAAAGAGTCTGTCCTTGACACTTTGCCCCCCACACCTTAGATATTTATAGACCTGGATCAGGTCCCCTCTCAGTCTTCTAATCTTCTTTGCAATCAGTCTACACAACATCACTTTTTTTTTTTTCTTCTTCTTTTTTTCCCCTCTATTAGTTTTCATGATGGGACATTCATATCATTCACAAAATTAAATGTGGGGTGAAATTCACAACTGATATTTACTCAGCTATTTAGTTTTGCACTTTCCCTGTGAGAGGGGATCTCCCCAAAACCTTTCAGTTGTTATTTCCTAATGGAAAAGCACAGTAACAAAGTATAATTTCCTTAATGATCTGCACTTCACTTATTAAGGTCTAGGTATTACTAGGTAGGATGGCTGTTTTGATATGATAATGATTTTTACAATGTTATTAAGCCACTTTACAATGAAATTAACAGCAACTGCATGATTTTTCCATATCGTGGAATTTGATTAAATACCATTTACAGCCAGATGCTGAATTTCCTAGAATTGGATAGGAGTTTTGTTACATGGATTCAGAAGACCAAGACAACACGCTGCATGCTACTTGGATCTTAAAGATCAAATTCTGAGTTCATTTAAAATGTCATTTACTGTTTTGATCAAGATTTTCAGGAATCTGAAAATGTGCCCGGTGATGTGAAGCTACCCGGGAGCCACTTTTCAGTCAGATAACTGCTTCAGATGTTGTATATGCCTTCTGTATTTGCTGAAGATAAACAGCTCTCTCGTCAGACTTTGTTTTTATGAACCATGACTAAATGCTACGCTCAGTTTCAATTTACCAGATGAAGGCCCTAAAAATGCATTTTTTTCAAATTAGATTTTTCCTTGTTAGCATTTACATTTGTGTTCTGGTGTGGGTGAAATTCATCAGCTAAAAGGCCTGTAAACATAGCAAGACCAGGTGATGAGGCACATGGCATGGGAAAAAAAGATGAAGTGCAGGCAAAAGAACATTAGCTCCCGTATAGTGTCAGGGGGAGCATTCCATTGTTTCTCTATGTTCAAGCACCAACTGGGGTACTGGCACAACTTCAGCATGACACAGTATGGTCAGACTGGAAAAGCTACTCCATCCTACTGTCAGAAATTAAGACCTCTGAAGTTTTTAAAACAAAGATCAAACACTCCCATAAAGTTTGCTAGCTCAGATTAATCACCAGATTTCCAGCTTGCAAGTCAACAGTATTTCATTAGGGTAAATACAACTGTATCTACGCTGGTCTAATTTGCTAAACCACTGCCGTTCCACAGCTTTATATCAAGTTTCTAACAAGATTTGCAAATAACTTTTTTTTTTTTTTTTTTGGAATGTAATGACAATATTTAGTTTGGAACAAGCCACATTTATGGCAATATGTGTTTTCTTCACTCATAACAAAAAACATATTTGACATAAAATCTTCCATGTGATCAAATGTAAAAGGACAGCGTTGAACACAGCCATACAGATGAAGGAAAACATCATATGTAATACTATATAGGTCTGTAATTTCTGATCACCTCTCTGAATGCCCACTAACCATTTAACAAGGTGACAAGCATCTTGCTATGCTTCATCTAGCGCTATTTGCTAGATGAAGCATAGCGTATAGAAAGAATATATATAAAGAAAATGTTTCCAAGTCATCTCTTGGCCTCTCTGAAGAGAAGCCTTGAGATGTCTCCTAAACCCTGGACTGCCTGCATTCACCTCTGCCTTGGGAAATCAGCAGGAAATGCAGCTCCCACAGAAGCTGCAAGTAGCACAGTCAGGACTCGAGAAGTTGCAGTTAAAAAAATTTTAAATAATTAAAAAAAAAAAAAAAAAAAAAAAAAAAAAAGGATCCATCTTGTTCCACTTATGTCTTTTTCCTGAGATGATTGTACTTTCTCCGTGTTAAACAGTATCTCAAACTCACCATGTTTTAATGACCCCATAAGGCACTGTGAGTGTACAAATGCACAAACGCCAAGATCTTTAAAATAATTACTGCCTTTAGATATGTCAGAAATCACTCCAGGTGTGATGGGAAGGGCAGTGTGAAGTCAGCTGCTCCTGAGGCAAGACTCAGTATCAGAGCTGCATAGAAAAAAACACTAAAAAATGAAATAAATCCACTCAATGAAAAGTTCTGTTAATTTTTTTAAGCCAAATCCAAATGCAGTACATCTGCATCTTTCCCTTATGACCTCTCCCAAAACTCACACTTCTTCCCTTCACAGCCTTCTCCTTTACCTTTCTTTTACTTCCTCAAATAAATTCTTATGATCCCATCCAATTGCTCTGCTTCTTTTACTCTCCCACTCTCTGTCTTTGCTCCCAAGTGCCTTTCCATTATTACTTCTTGATCCTTACTCAGTTTCTTACTAGCTTTCATCTCTTCCCATCATCGGATGCACTTTCCAATATGTAGTTCTATAAGCTCTACTTCTTCAGCATCTCTTGGGGAAAACCTGCCTCCATCTTATTCTAAACACAGTGAAACTGAAATTTCATGTTATGTACAGTGGGGATTATCATAATACTATTCCTGCTTTTTACTTCTTATAACTTATTTTCTCTGAGTTTATTTTGGTGAAACTAAGTATAAACTAGAGCTTGAAAACGCAAGAAATGCCGGTGTCCAAATCATCCAGGACAGTGGTTTTGCTTGGCTCGAATTCCCTTGCCTCTTTCAGGCTTTCCCACGAGTTCCATTAGCATTCACTACAGACACAAAGGACACAGTGTGCTGGGCTCTGTGCAGGACCAGAGCCAAACTCCAGTATAAATGGCTACACAGATTTGCAACACAGAAAATATCTGCATGAAAATCTGCAATCCACAGGACTTAGAGAATTAATACATTCAATCAACATAGGCATTTGCAGATATTCTGAAGTAGTATCTCTTTCTTCTTATGCTGAATTTTGAAGGAGATACTTAGTATTTGCTTATTTACCCATAGAGGATTCTCTATCTATGGTATCTCCTCTGTGCAAAATTGTTTACAATAAAAAACACATTTAATTCAGGGCAGAATTTTTAACAGTTTCCAAAAGCAAATACAATTTCTGACTTAATCAAGAGATTGATAAATCTATCTGATTTATGAGGCTATAAAAATATTAAACCCATGAGAACTCAACTTTCAGTGGTTCCTAAGTGTTATTTCTAACCGTTAAGTTGATGTTTTATGGAAACATTAGGCAACTTTTTCAGTCCCATTGGAGAGTTTTGTCTATTCTCACTTCTTGAATGAATGCCTGAAACAATGTACTCCCAAACTGTTCTGGATAAAAGTCTTAAGACGACATCCTGTTGAGAATCGCAGATTATTATTTCTGGAAAATACAAACATTCACTTCCCAAAATGTCTAGGGCTGCCATATTACTGCACAGTTATTTTACATCTTTATAAAGTTAGTTTCAAAACAGACAACGAAAAATGAAGCACTACTATCCAAGTTATTGTTAAGATTAAAGTTTATGAAAGGCACAGGGATGATTAATTGGTTTTTATTTAGAATGTGGTTGAAAGTTTTTCTGTATTTGTATTGCATCATTGGGGAGTGAATGCAATGAGGATTTCTATTTGTAGCAGGTGTCCTCTTAACGCAAGTACCACTGGCCACTTTAACAATTCATTACTCTACTGCACCAGAAAATGCTCCATTTTGAAAAGATGCACTCAATTAAAAAGAAAAATAAAGGGCTAAAACACAAAACAACTAGGACTATCTCAATTTGGAAATAGACCTTCATCCATCAGGAGAGTTTTCATTCTGCTCTAACTGCTGACAGCATTTCTACACCCCAAAGTAAACGCTGTCTGAAAGATTAATGGAAAATTATGCTTTGTAAAAATCAGATCATTCCATCTGCTGGATCCTTCAAAATTTGAGGGCTCGTGTGACTAATACCCAGTTTGAACCTAACTGCAGCACAAATAAATCCATACCTGTGAATCCCAGTATTTCAAGTGTCAAATCAAACACTATGGCAGTGAGAAATTTCATTACAAAAGAATTGGAAGTAAATTCAACATCTCGACACAGAATTATATAATACTATATCAACAGCAAATGACAGAACGTTTAGGCACAAAAATCTTACCCTGAATTTCCAGCAACGTAACAAAACATTGCTATCCAAATTTATCTACTGGGGCATTATTTTGAGGAGAGAGTCAAGTTACTAGTTGGAAGAGAATGTCAATACTATCAGATCACAGAATAATTTTGGTTGGAGTGAACCTCTGGAGGACATGAAGTTCAGCCCCTTTCTCTGAGCAGCACCACTGAGATAAGATTGCTAAGGGTCTTGTCGGGTCAATTTATGAGTATCTCAAAGAATCAAGCTGCTGCAGAAAGCCCAGGTTGCCTGCTCTGGTGTTTGACCATGCTCACCATCTTCTCATCAAAGGGGAGGGTCAGTGGGGGCTAGGGAAAGGGTATTTACCAGTGGATGGTGCACATGGAGCAGCTCCCCAGTACAGTGAGCACAGCCTTGAGCTGCTGGAGTTCAAAAAGCATTTGAACACCACTCCCAGTCACAGCGTTTGGACTTTGGGTGATCCTGTTGGGAGACAAGAGTTGGATTCAGTGATCCTTATGGGTCCTTTCCAACTCAGGATGTTCTGTGAACATGTCATCTCCAAGTGCCAACCATATGGGATAAATCACTGCTCTCAAACTACCAGCTTCACTTCTGCTATCCAGTCTGGGCTAACGCAGCCATGACCATGGCTGGCATTCCTTGCTGCAAGGGCACATTACAAGGCTTTCAGACCTTCTACAAATTCATTTGCTACTTAGTCACAAGTCTGTACAGCTGCACGTGCAGATTTCCAATCCCAAACAGAAGAAAACGCTCTAAAACAAAATCCATCACCACCACCTGGCTGGCATCCCTGCTGGTAACTTATGGAGTGCACATCCACACTGGCATCGGTCCTGCAGAATACTGCTCTAAAAAAACCAAAGTGAGCAGAAGGACACAGCAAAGACTTAGAATACAACACCACATCAGAATCATTTGCACAGATGTTTGCTTGCTATTATTTAACTGTTTCGTATTTTAAATGGTGAGATTTTTAACTCCAATGTGTCTTCTTTGTAGCTTTGTACTGTACCTACCAGGACCACACTGTCATTGCCATTAAGCAAACAAACAGTTCTGTGAAGTGAACTGTAATTATTTATAATCTATAATCTCCATTTCTACTAAAATTGATCTAGCCATTATTTTTAAGTAACACCTTCACAAATGACTGTTTTAGGAATACAGTAATTTACTTCTCTGTAGCTAACACGGTTACATGCCACTGTTACTTCAAGATGATATATATCATAATAATCCACTTTTTTTTTCCCCAAATTATTTAATGTTTAACGTTTCCTAATAGTTTTTCCCAGTCTCTGAAAAATTACTGCTAGGTACTGTTTTCTAAACCAGTTTTGTCCACGTATGTCCACATGTCTGACCTGAGTGTGAAGATACCTAATTACATTTCTAAACTAACTTTGCATTTTAGCTAATTGATTGTGTTCTGCATGCAAACACTGCAAATTAAGACCTGTTTACATTTTGAATCTTCTGCCCCTCTGTTTTTAAAGAAGCCATAAAGTTTGTTTACTGCTATACTACTGTGAGGCTCTTGACATTCTGCTTTCTAGTCTATCCGCATGCTAAAAAAAAAAAAAAAATCATACATATCTTCTTTAAGCCTCTTATATCACTTCAGCATTGAGTAACATTGGGGTATTTTAAGTAGCAGCCACATATTCTACTGCTTTCAGTCTTTATTTACACTGTTATTCAGTACTTACAGAGAAACTAAGCTTGTTAGCATGGTGACAAACTCTGGGGTATTATGCTGTTGCAAACAGATAATCAGTTGAAAGCATCAAGTTTAAAATACTCTGATTAGATAGAGAACTGACATAAACTAAGGTAAATTGGGAGAAGAGTATTTTGTTCAAAGAAGAATGCACAACTCAACAGGAAAAAAAAAAGAAAAAAAAAAAGAAGCTTTAAAAAAACAACAACAACCAAAAAAACCCCCAAAATCGCAGAACTTGATCTGCCAGAGGTCAAGTCAATAAGAAACAGACTAAGAGGAATACTTAGGAATACACAGATCTACTGGAGAGGAAGATAAGAGAACAGTAGTGCAATAATTGATCCTCACTTGGCAGGGCAAGGGCAGAGACTCAAATATTTTGTTTTATGAACTGATTACAACACTCGTGCTTTTAATTTTTTTGCATTAAAATTTCATAAGGACTTTAATGTTGACTTACTGCTCATTTACAATAGCTACAATGATAAAATCGACCATGATGACTCTAAAAGCTTTTTAACAAACTACATGGACTATAAACTAGCCTTGACAAAGGAGCCTTTGGAGACTTTCAAATGTAGCAATGTATGTTTTATTAGGATTTGTTGTTCTTTATGACAGTCTGAAACTTAGGTTTTTCTTTATACTAAATTTCAAAGCCACTAAAAATCTGTGTGAACATGGTAAGGTGAGGCCTTCTGAAGTCAGCTTACAGACTTCTCATAGTTGCTTTAGATCCTACCACCTCAGCTGCAGTTGAGTTTCCTGAACTTCCAGGATTTACAGAAATAAGCCAGAACACAAAATGCTCCATTCAACCTTCTCAATCACTGTGTATATTCAAGCACTTGAGAGAACCTTGCCTGTGTCTGCTACTGTGTTGCAAATGCAAATCACACAATTTCATGACGTAGATATGTCCCAAGTTTGAGTAGTATGAAAAATAAGCTTTCAGAAAAAAAATAAATTAAAAAATCAGACAACAGTTTTCTCTAAAGTTGACCAAAATGATATTTTCTGTTTCAGTCATAACCATTCTCTTCATCCATATATTTTCCTCCCTCCACAAATAAGTGTACTTAATTATCCCATAGGGTAAAGAAGGTATGAGAAACATTAGAAGTATTTACCTATAAAATGGGACAGGGAAAGGCAACTGAAAGACAAGTGGAAAGGTGAAGAGTTGAAATATCTGCTGGAGTCTTGTTTGTTTAAATTAGCGACTGATTACCACTTGCCCACATCGACTGCAATCAACGGTATTTATATTTATCCTTGGCATTTCCTTCTTAGCTATCAATCAAAACATTTCTTTCTGGATTTCATGTTAATGTCCTCTACTAATCTCCAAAATATGTGCACTTCGACCCTAATTCAACAACTCTTCATTAAAAGTAAGAAATACTGAGTAATTGAGCAGATAGGGTGTTTTTTTTATTTTTTTTTTTTACTTCTGATACAAAGCTGCTCCACTCCTTTAGAGTTTAGGCAAACTGAAGCCTTACTGAGGTCAATTTGCTCCAAATACTTGGAAACTTACTTTTCTAACAAGAAAAAACTGAAACACTACTGCTCTGTACATAGCAATAAATTTCCAAACCCTGATTTCTTTTGTTTCTTGAAAACATGATTTTAACTGGAAACACACTTGTGACGCTTAAGCTGCAAATCTATCAGCTCTTCCTGCCAACTTAGACATGTTCAATTTTTACAAGAATCCGTTATATGTGAAAAAAGCTAGTAGTCTTCCTGGTTTATATAGGGAGATTTAAAATATACATTCATGCTTGATTCACATCTTGGATTTTTTAATTTTTATTTTGTTTAAACTCCACTAAGCTATTTCAGCAACTACTCAACACTGCCATCCAAACATGAGCATAGCAGACCCTACTATTATCGAAGACCACAAGCACCCCTAGAGTGTTTCCCATTTGCAACAGTTCTAAGACACTTCCTTTATCTGGAGAGATGATATTTCCTTATGTGCATTTATTTTGCACCTGTGAGCATACAGGCACACAGCCTCCTAGTTTGATCAATCTTTCCAAATGAATTGGAACATGCAAAGAAATTTTCAGTGAGTTTCTGAAATAGTCTGATTGTCCTAGAGCTCCTCGTTTGTATGATATTCTGCTCCTGATAATGTACTGAATTATTATTTTAAATACAAATACGCAGAACATTCAGGCTGATAGGATCTTATGAATGACTTTTTAAAACTTAAAAGCCAGGCAAAGACTTTGCATTTAAATTGATTTTTTAAAAAGGGTTTCCTGAACAGCCCTGTTTTCATGACCACACTTAGTGATACCTACCTAGCAAGACACCATAAAGTACGGGTAGCCTAGAATAGAATGACATTCATTTACATACAAATGAACTCATTACTATTGATTTATTATTTTTTTTAACCAGCTGTTGATTCAAAATTTGAAAGATGTTTTATGAAACTACATAAAACATTAAGTGATGGCCATTCTGTTATCAGAGACTGTTATTAATTCTTTGTGCTACTTTTTATCTGCATTTTAGTAACCATCATTCCATATGTTGATTTGAATCAAAACCATTGCCCCTCAAATCTTAATCCATGTAAAGCACATTGTGTTGACTAGTCTCAAGAAGTCTGAACTATGAAATGACAAGCTAACAAAATATATACTCATATTTTAACGGAACAAATATGTTGTAATTCCTGTCAAGAAAATATGTATTCTACCCATCACATAAAGCAATATCAAATTCACAGGCAATCTCTGCTGAAACCTCCTTGAATAAACATTGACTTCAAAAGGATTAACATACATCTCTTCAGAAGCCAGCTCTTAATCAATATTCCAGGTTTTCTTACTTTGAAACAGCAGGAACTGATGCTTTACTCTATAACTGACTGTATAGCAGGAGCAGGTAGAATGCTACACCCTCTTCCAAAACACTCACCTGAGTAACTCAGGGAGATAACTAATTCCTCCGTGCCTTACAGGTTTGTACAGTCACTGTCATTCTGTAAATGACTTTGAGTGGATTCATGTTCTAGCTGGTGGATTCTTTACATGACAATAGCATGAGTGAGCCCATGGGACATGCCATGGCTCAGGAGAAGATCTGCTGAGAAATACCTGCCAGAAGGACATTGCATACCATCAGTGCTGCTGTCAACACTTTCCTTAGCAGATGGGCAAACTAATTAAATGATTATTGGCCGTTTAATATTAATACATAAAAAGTTATATAGAAAAAAAATAGAGAAATGAAAAAAAAAAAAAAAAACCCTATCCTAATGCAGCAGTGCAGACTCTTAGGATATGTGCAATAACTTTGACCACAGTGCTGAAAATTATCCCCCAAGAAGTAACGTCCTCCCAAGCTGAGGTGGTAGCTGAACAAGGACTGCCATGGCTCAAACAGCAGAATGAGGATGCCATGAAAGTAATGGCAGGTAAATAGAGAAGAATACCCACCCCCAGCTGCCAAATTAGTGTCCTTAGCCAAAAGCGCCAACGATGACCAGAAGCCCTTCATGTCATGGAGCCACTTTCATCCCAGAGACACTAGATTTTTTCCCTCCTTTCCCATGCCCACAAAGCCCAGCTCTTCCTCTTGCCATACTCAGACCAGTCCTGCATCTCACCCATCGTGCATTGTTACATTCCTCTATCTTAACCTTGACAGAAGGCAGAGTGCAGCCTTTTGCCACTTTGAGACATGATTTGTTTAAGCAGTGAGTTAGCACACAAATCAAAAAATGAACAACGCAAGACAAAAACAAAACAGCTTGGTCCTTGCCAAATGCTGACTAAAAAACAGCCCAGCTTGGGGGCCTAACCACAATATTTCAAAGGGATTTCAAAAGGCAGTTTTAGACACTGACACCATTTTTTCATGCCAGATTTTGATTATTACAAAGCCGTAGCAATGTGCAATCCTACCGAGATATCCTTTGGACTATAAACCTTCCCATCACTGAGCATGAATTAATAATTTCTAAAGTGGCGGATTTTAGTTTAAACGTTGCAGCACATTACTGTTAACATTATAGCCTCTGAAACTGCAGATTGTGTACTACTGTTCATGAGTTTCCTTCCTGCAGAGTTTTTGGAGGAAACAAGCATTCAAGAACAAAGCTTTGCTAATTAGCTTGGAGCCTGCCTGTCTGAAGGGGCCATCAGTAATGAAAAATGAGACGCAATCAGTGAGAGACTTCAAAACACAAGAAATTGGCAAGAAGAGCACAGCAAACCAAAACATAATTGTTTTAAATATTGCATCGACTTCAAAATTAAAAATATATAAATATAGCAGAATTCTTTAACAGAGATGATAAGCATAATTGGAAGGTATATCGAGATGATTAACACATTCAGACAAATCCTTTGTATTTTGAATATATTATTCTTCTCTTGCAGTGGTTGGTACATAGCTAGCTCTAATTTTTTAACACTTTTTAATGAATTAGCCATGCTAGAAAACCACTGAGGGTATCAACAAAAACACAATTGAAATTCCATCTTATGCAGTTGAAATGTAGCTTGCACAGGCTTGACTGTCATGGAGATGATTTCTCATATGCATCAGAACATAACACTGAACCAACAAGAGAGGTTTCTGCAGTTTTTAACAGAACATTCTAGAGCAGATGCAGAGATTTACATCACACACAATCAAAACGAAAGATGGTATCCAGGTATTACACTTAAAGATGTATTTATCTTCACATCATCATAACTCCAAAGTGATAAACCAAACAAAAAGGTGTATCAAAAATCCCAAATCTGATTACTAATGGCTATGCAATTGCACCACGCACTCCACTTCAAGGACCAATAAAAGAAGTACTTGCAGATTTTGATTATAGTGGAAGCCAAGCATGCAACAGTGGTCCAGCATTTCTTATGGTCCTAATGCAATCATCCAGAGATATCCTGAGTTGTCTTTGAGAAACTGCTTACACTCACATAAAATGCTAGGGTTATTTAGATTATTTCCAGAGACACAGAATATTCTAGGTTGTCTATTTTTTTTCCTCTCTATGCTAAATTTCTCAGTAAAATTAACAGCAACACCAATTTTCACTACAAGATATTTGCTTATTTTATGTTCATACTATTCCCATAAGAGAGAAGTGTTGTCAGAGTCTCAGCAGTGTAAATTAAAATATTTCCACTACATTTACTTTCCAAAAACAATCTCTTCAAGCATGGATTGTTGCTGCTGATGAATAAGGTAGACAGAATTTGGACTAAGCCTGAAGAGAAGACACTTTCCATTTCACTGTGCCTTATAATTTAGAAATATCAATACTCATTCCACGTTAATAGACAGTGCCAAGGCAGACATCCAAAATAACAAAAGAAAGTATTGTGGTAAATTCTGAAATTCCAAGGAGAGAGAAATCAGGTGTTAACAAAGAACTCACATTTCAATTATTCAGAAAAGAGCTATGGGCACGTATCAATATCTACACTATTTATTCAAAGCTTAACGGAGTCTTTTTAAACCTGAGTTTGACTGTGACTGATTGTCTGAGAGATAACTGATAAGTTGGAAAATCCATATTATTAGCATGAAAGAACATAAAATCTTTGATTTATAAATGGTTTGGGAATAGACAGAAGAGGGAAGCATTTAATACAATCCATTCACCTACTTAACACAGAAAATAGCAAATAATGTAGAGAAACTGCTTCTATGAGAATGGAGAGAATTTTATTTCTTTTTTTTTTTTTTTTTTTTTTTTCTGAAAGTATATGGAAGTAAGGAAATTGAGAGCAAATTGTGTACTATAAAGTTTATGCACCACATGTATTTTATATTTACAACTCTCTGGCTTCTGTCACCTTTTATTTCAGAGCCATTGTGTCAGTTCTTTCCCTCCTGAAGGGCACACACATTGGCTCGCCCTTTCTATACAGCTAGCACAAAACAACAGTCCCCAGGCTCCAGAACATATTTTCAGAAATATCACAAAGCAGTATTTATGTACATATATATATATATATATATATACACACACACAGATACATCATACGTAAGCACCTCACATAACGGATCGTTAAATTGGATGGAAACGACAGAAAGTAAAGAGAGAAATAAAGTAGAATCTGTAATCCAGTATTATTTGCTTCATGTAATGGTAAAATACTAAAGAGTAGTTCTGTACCAGTGGGGAAAAGTAAACGTTATAAAAACTGGAATGTCGACAACTTTACTCAGTTCAATGGATAACTATTTGAATAACAAGTTACTACTGGTGCTAATTTTTAAGATAAAATTACCAATAAGAGTCACATTCATTTTTTAATCCAGGCATTCCCAATAATTAATTGACTTCCAATGTTACCTACAATAGAGCATTCTTCCTCTTTTCATTTCAACAGTAATCATATTTCTATTCAAAACTATATATGTATATGAATAAAATACTCATGATTACAATGAATTCAATCAAAAGGCAGAAAGTGCTTTCAAAATATTCTTTTAGATTGAAAAAAAAAGTTTTAAAGAAATCTTGCCATCTAGGAAGAGCTATCATTAAACAGCTATCTACAAATTCTAACCTGTGCTCTGTTCATCTTTATAAATTACTTCACAAGCTGGAATACCTATTTTCTACGCTCAGTATTTGTACATGAATGGAAGCACAACAAACTTTTTGAGGGGACTACTTTTTCATTTTTACTTACAGATGAAAGAATGCAAAGAACAAGGAGGGTAAAACTGCACAATACAAGTTCTGGTGGGCTGGGCTCTGAGGAGTCCCTCACACTGACTTCCCATCCCACTTAAGATATTATCCAAATGGATACACAAATAACAACCCAAAACACGTTGACATCTGTTAGCATACAATGTTTAAACACTTAAGAAAAACTAACACTGGTTCTCTGAAATAAAACTGATTTTTTTCCCTAAGTCTGCAAAAATTCTTATGCTTTACCAAAAGAAAAGAGAATCGTTTCAAAGTGTTAAGCGATAAAGCAAGGAAGAATATAGCTGTGTACTGTCTTGCAAGATTTCAGGCAAAACCTGCCCATAATATGGCTGATTTGAGGAAACTGCACCATGGGGAAAATTGTGGTGTTTGTTGTTGCCGCCTTAAATTGCAGGGACTGCATTTTATTGTGTGTACAGTTTGTAGAGCAACATATAATATTTTCAACTCAGCCAAATTTCTGGACACAAGCAGTGCATATTAATTAATAAAGTGCTTGATTTAAAACACGCAGCCATTTCATCATAACATCCTAATAATAAAAATCAAATAATTAAAATGCAACTAAGCATAAATCCACACCCTTCAGAACACCTTCCTGCATATTTACGTTGTCTTTATAAATTGTTTTAGAGTGACCCATATAAGACACAATGTATTGAACAGATCACTCCTCCAAATGGAAACTCGAAGATTTCTATAAAGGCATTCTCCTCCACTGGCGAAGTAGAAGCTTTGGTATTATCCCACAGGACCCAAAATAACCCTGAATACAATATCAAGACATTATGATATAAACAACTTCTTTTATGAAAAATGATATTGTTCATACTAATACCAGTAGGACAGTTTTGTTTTACTCCAAATGAGATAAAATATTTATTTTGATTTATCATTGACAGAACTTTTATGACTGCAAGAGATACACGTGGGAAATAACAATAGAAACCATTTGCTGATAGTAATGTATTTACTAATTGCTTCAATCCTCAGGAAGTGGAAAAATATCCAAAAGTTCCTGGCTTTAATCCCCTTCTTACTTCTTTTTTTTTGTTAATTAGCTATCAAGTAAACCTCTGTACAATAAGACTGTACAGTCCTCTGATATTCTGTTTGTAATACATAAATACTTCCTTACACTTCCACTTATTTCACTTTAGAGAACGGTGTGACTAATTTGAGTGTATTTTCTATTAGGCAGAAGGGCCCATTTATTTGGGAAGGACAAAATTTTTCTATCTTTACTGAACCAGATTACTTTTCCTATGAGAAACTGTTCAATATGAGAGAACAAAAAAAGAGTTTGCTGTAACATTTTATTTAGGTTCTCCATGAGGTTCCATCACATCTTACTGCCATACCATTCCACTGGAAAATCTATTTTGACTCTTCAGAGAAGCAGGCAACTAATCAAGTACATGCATAGGATTATTGTTTCTAATAATACTGCTGAAAAACAAACTGAATTTTGTGCTTAAATGCTAGGAAAGGGCTAAGTTTCCTGATAAAAAAGCAGAAAGATTACAGGATTCTCATTCATTTTCTGAACATCCAGATATATGTTTCTAATGTTCGCTTGTAGGTTAAGAGAGGTTGGTTTGTTTGATCAGTGATAAACTTAAAAAATCATTTCATAGAACAAATTTTGAATACAGTGAAAGGTCATCAAGAAGGCTAAACCTTCAAAATGAAAGCATTACATTCTTTCTTCCCCTCCTAAGATTTATCATCTTGAACTACTGCAGGTCCTCAGACTCTGAAGATAAGGAATAATCCTGCTCGTATTTTTGTACTCGGAGGGCTTTTCCTTTGTGGACATGTAAAATTAATCATTTTGCACTATGCTTTTTGGCTAGCTTTACATTTCTGTTCTGATGTTCATGCATTTCCTTCAAATTCTTGCTGGAAGTAAAGCAAGTTCTTAAACAGGGACACTTCATGCAGTACTGATCTGATTTCCTGACCCCTGCCCCCTTCATATGTTATGACATCATTTTATCCTAAACATGTCTTTGGCCTATCTACCTGCATTACTCACAAGTGCCCAAATATCTAATAGAGTAATATTAGCACTCCAACACAAAGAGTCTTACTTTGATTTAAATGCACTGTAGAAGAAATATGAAGGAAGTAGAAAAGAGGAGTGATCATACAAAATAAATATCACTGTAAAGAAGAAAAATAACCTAAAAACCATGAACGATAAATGAATTAAAAAAAATTTCTTTCAAGAACTAAATTGTAAGAAACATTTTAAAATGAGTGTCTTATCACAGTAACTTACTCTTCATTTTCAACAAAACACATCTTTCAAGACTGACTAAAGATTATTCACCTTTCAAATGTTAGCTGTATGTAGCAAAAACTGAACATGTTGGCTGCAGTTCAGTACTTGAAATCTTGCATTTGGTGGTGGTGGGGTTTTTTTGTTTGTCTAAGTTTTGTTAATTTTTGTTTGAACTTTCTGAAAGTGACAAAATATTTCATACCTCTTCCAGGTCTCCAAGAAAAGAGACCTAGAATATTTGCAGTACTTCATTTCCCAGCCATAATCTCTCCTTTTTTCACTATTCCAACCACATGCTTTGGATTTGATTTTTGAAAGTAAAAATAACTAACAAGGAGAAGATCACATCAGATAAGGACTGGGCACACGCTGATGTTTTAATCTGAGGAGTAACAAAGTAGAAAACATTTACTTCCTTGCTCCTCAGTGCAAATCTTGTTTTTTTAATAAGCGCACTCATGAGAATTGTGAAATAGAAGACAGCTGGGTAATCAAGTTCTCCTACTTTTTCTCCAGTGTTGTTTTTTTTTTCCTTACACTTGCATGCTTTACATACCTGCAGCCCACAACTCCTGGTTTATTCTGTCAACTTGCAGTAGGAGATAAAATGTTTGCAGAACACAAACGGATTGCAGTTGCATAAAATAAGATCTTCACTCTCGTGTTTCTGTCAATTCTCAGTAGCAAGTTCCTTTATGTTTAAGTTTCTTGCCTTTTTTTGTAATTTTATTCACTTAATGGAAAAGATTTTTTTTCATCAGTTCAAGCAAATTCTATCTTGGAGAAAGTAAAATTACACATAAAATTGCAGTTGCTAACACATTCATATATAAGAGCTCCAATATTTCCTCAAAGGAATTTCAATTTCATTTTTCAGGAAATCACAATAGGCATTCAATGTTGTGAGACAAAATCCCATGGAGAATACTTCACCTTTGTTTGTGCTTCCAAGGCTACAGTTATTATCATATAAGAGGTCTGTGATTTTGCAACTACTGTTTCACTTGGGATAAGAACATGTTTATGCACATTCAACATTTTATTCTTGTTTCTGCAATATTTATCATGTATAGCGAAAATATTCCACCAGAATAAAAGAAACAGAAAGGCTACATTAAATAGCTTTTATTTTTAGAAATTGCAAGAAAAATAAAGTGCTCACACTAAGAACAACAAATTACTCACAATACTACCTAGGAAATGATTTAGAAGAGATGAGGGAAGACAGGCTGAGTGTACCTGCTGGCTGTTACACATATATTCTAACACCCACCAGGCCCCTAACACCAGGACTGGAGTATTACACTCGAGCAAGGCCTGGGTGATCTGGACAATACACACAGCCAGTTTCATTTAAGATGTCCTGTTCCAACTAAACTGGTTTGTCTTCAGTTAAGACCCCAACCACTGAAACGGAGAGACTCCTTTTGAACCTTCTTCCAGATAATCTGAAAATCACAACAGAGTTCCTTGATATTTGACCTACTGTATAATGGCTGGAATTGAAAATCATGGATACACAAGCCACAAATTGTAGTATATCTACCGTTAAAAAAAACAAACAACACAATAATATATTTCAGGATAGGGTTCTAGAGGTGAGGAGGCTCTGGTATTAAACTCAGCAAACCCTTGCATAGCTCTTCTTAGCCTCAAAAGTAGTTCAATCAGAAAATTATTGCCTCAGGAAGTTCAAGCAATAATATTTCCATTTAGAAATAGACATTCCACAGGTTACTGAGTAACAAACTAGGTGCTATGAACAGGAGCAAACCCTACTGTACAGAACTAAGGATGTCCTCTGCAATGGGATGGATGAATTTCTCAATGTTTCCACAAGACAGCACTCCTCTGCAGAGATTTGTATCCCCTCTACATGAGAAAATAGCACAAAGATCCACAAATGCAAATCCAGCAAGAGCATGCTTTATGGAAGTTTTCGTAAAAGTAACATGCCTTTCATTCAGATACACACAACGCTATCTACAGCCCAAAACTGTAGGACTTGTTCTGCAATAACTGTTTCTGAAATGTTAATAGCTCAATTAAATGAGAAGGGGGAGCTGGATACGAGGAAAGGGGCCCGTATTTTCCAGCTGCATGAATGAGACACACAGTGCAGTCTACATCAGTCTTTTCTCATGTGCTTAAAGGTTACTGTAACCATCGTGTAATAAAACCGCTAAGTTATTGGGACTCTATGTCCCAGTATGGCGATTTCCCAGGCCTGTTAACAGCCCTGAATGTTTCAAACTATAACAATGAATATCAGGATTAAAAGAAAAGAGACACTCGTAATATCTTTCACCTTGAAGGGACAGTAAGCCTGGACAGTTCTGTCAGAAAATATCCTTTCCTTTTAAAAAGGATCCTAGAGAATTCAATAACAACGTCATCACCAAAAAGTCATAGTTGCCAAGAATGACCTGAGTCCCTTCTAAAACAAGTTTACTCAAATTCAAGTCAAGTTTATGCTTCCTTACCCTGTCTTAGGTATCTCCTGCTAAGCAACTATAATGCAAGGAGTCACACATTTGCTTTCAAAATGCTCTGATTAAAATACCATACTATCATCCTGTTCCACAAAAGTAATTCAGCATTTACTAACTTTTAATAACTGATTACGGCCTAATAAGGACACGTGTACCTCCTCTTGAGCCAGTGGAAGCAAGACAGAGCTTGGTCTACCTACTTATGTGTAAGTGGACTGCTCCAAAAGTAATGCCTCCTATTTTATTCTATTGGCCCACTGTATCAGAGGTGGATGTTAATGGTACGGCAGAAGAGTCTGAACCTTCCCACCAATATCCCATTACATTCTGTTGCTGTGTGACAGATGGCAGCAAAGGGGCAGTCTGGTAAAATGGTGTCTCACATGGAAACATGGACAGAGCACAGGGGTGGAACTGAATTACTCACTACAGATAAAATGGAACCCACCGACACTTGTTCACGCTTGCTGAATGGTTACTGAGACCAAACAGTGGATGTGAGAACAGTGAATAGGTGGGTGGTGTTTTAGCAGTGGTGACAGTGAGTCACCTCTGTTGATGCAGATTTGTATGAGCGTGACACGCAGGCTCTTGTTTATCACTGGCAGAGCTAGTGGTGGTGGCTATGTTGAAAAATAGTGTTTTGTAGTTCTATTAAACGGTGTCACTGTACTTCTTGTATCCATTGTAGTTCCCATAAACATAAATAGGAGACATTACTTTTGGTTTGATCTACATACATAATAAGTGCAACTCTGTCAACTTATTATGTTTTATCTTTCACAATAAAAGTAATACAGAGTTTTCTCCAAATATTTATTACTTTAATGGGCCAGTTCCAACAAAAAATAGAAAACCATAACAAAACAAAACAAAAAAGCCCAAAAAGTCAGAGGAAGACTTTAACTAGGTCTACCAAATACATAAACACAGGATAAAATATCCCAGAACTCTTTTAATAAATAAATCCAGCTGTGAAGACATTGACTGCAGAACTAAGGCAGAAAATACCATCATGAAGCAAATTAAGCATGATTTTGTGCAATTGAGCTATGTTGAACCTCGAAACAAATAGAGGCAAAACAGTGAATTACATGTAATTCAGCGTGCGTAATGCAGTTTTACCTTTCAACTGCCAATTTCTCCAAATGGTGTAATTTTTTTGTTTTATTTTGTTTTGTCAAAGGAAGGGAATGCTACAAAACTTCAATTTTAGGGATTTGAAGAAAAGTTTATATAGCATTATAGTCAAGAAGTACATATCAAATCACTTGTTTTGGACTATTTTTCTGCATCCTTTCCTGGTGAAACTTTACTTAAGATAACTGGAAAAATTCTTCGCACTTTGAGTTTAGCTCTTTGCCCTATACGTTGTTTTTCCTGATATTGCAGCTCACCTGCTGCCATTTCCTCACTGTTTCTCTAGATAAACTTGGACCAGGTAAGAGCTAAAAACCTAGCTAGTTAACACTGAGCCCATTAAGAACTGGAAGAACCTACCTAAACTTTGCTTCTCAGTAACCCTAATTCTGGAAACAGGATGCAAAATCCCAGATTGGCCCTGCATACACCCAACAGGTCTGCAAGAGTATTTTCGGTTTTGTTTCTGGTTCTGCCTTTCACACAATCCTAAAGCTCTTATTCCACCTTGTAAGGCATACTCACCTAAAGAAAACACTGCCATTTGTGTCAAAATTAGGTCTGATTGCAATACCTGTATCATCAATACTGATAGCTTTCTTACAATTATCACAGCTATCTACTGCTATAGTTAAACAAGCCAACGTGCATATTTACCCATAACAAAATCCTAATCCAGACAGATTAAAGCAAAAGAGGACCAGAAATGACATCTCAACCAAAAGCATGTCATAATTCTACAAATATTTGCATGAACACCAAATATATATATATATATATATTTTTTTTTTTTGCAGATTTTCTCCTAATTGTGAACTGACTTTTATAATGAATTGCAATAGAGCTGAATCATGAGTACTTCTTTCACTAGAAGTCATATAAATATTACCTGAAAAAGAGAATGCTTCAAAGTACATGCCTGGATGGACACTACAATATCCACCCCCCCTCCCGCCCCCTCCCCCTCTATCCCCCATCCATTCAGGTTTCATGGATTAGCTGTTGTCCACTATGTTACTAATTCTGATCAAGTCCTATCTATCAAGTCCATCAATCAATGGATCAATGATCAAGTCCATCTATGAAGCAATGATAGATGTGATTTTTTTAAATGCTATGTAACTTAAAAAAATATATATTTTTAAAAAGAGAAATGTCACACTGCATATTTCCATGCCCAGAATTAAATAAATTTAAATATCCTGAGATGTCAATGAAATCAATGGCAACAGTGAATAAAACAGAGTTCCACCCCTATCACCAGTCACTTAATCAGATCAGATGCCTTTCTTTTTGAAAACACTTACTGTCCTTTTTCTCTGGAATTTACATGTTACAGGCAAATAAAACCATGTAATTTTGCTTCCCTCAAATTTTCTCAAGCTATTCAGATGCTTATTCTCAATGGAAATATAGCTTAGGTAGTTAAAACTATATGTTAGTCATGATAATTTAATTATTTTTCTATTGATCATTTTTATTACTGCATTTTGCACTTCACCTGATTATTTATCAGCTACTGTAATGAACTTCTACTGCTTTATTGCATTATTTAGTAAACAAAGTAACAAACTACGAAAGTGGAGCAATAAAGTTCCTATGATTTAGCAATAAGGCTGAATTTTAATTAAGTTATGGGAAGATGGTTTTGAAGACACTAAAGCAGGATGGTTTACTCAACAAAGGCAGAAAACGCAGTGCATTCTTGCCTGGCAGAAATGAGGAAAGTGTTTCTTCATCTGAATTAAAAAGAAGAGAGAAAAAGTAGATAGCAACTTTCAGAAGAATTTATACATATATATTGTATGGTAGCTCTGTAAAGAAAAAAAGAAGATCATTCCACCAGATTCCTTTGCTATCAGTGTTTCTTTAAGCCTTTATTCCCCAAGAGAGACTTTCACAAAACTTACAAGTGATGATGATGGATGGAAAAGAAGTCGAATACCCAAAGTATGTAACCCCAAATGGTCCAAAAACATTAATACATGCATAGCACTTATACAACTTTCCATTTATGAATAAGCTAGGAGACACTTCAGCTTCGTACTCCTTTTAGCAATGTACTTGAGATCTGTAATACCTGTAGATTTTTAAGATGGCTTTCCTGTATTTCACATTAATTGGGAAAGCTACATTACTGTATTGTTTGTTTAGTGCTGTTTTTCTTTTAGCTCGTGCACTTCACACTGGCTCCAACACAGTTCTGGTGGCCAGTTGCCCCCTCACTGGACACAGTGCTCTCTCCCTTTCGCGTTGCAACCTAATCCCTCTAGTCAGAGAATGGGGTCATTTTCTCTGGACACAAATTTACTTCCCGACACTACAAAAGAGGTCTGTAGGTGTCCTCTGAACCAAAGAAAAGCTTTTTCCGTGTTATACTCAATTAATAAGCTAATTTCTTCTCATTAATTAAGACCTCATCAATTAGATTTCCCTTCAATGTACGTTGATGAGTTAGCTTCTCTTTGGAGCAACTAAGCAAGCTGGAGAGCAGAGCAAGCAGACAGATTCAGCTCCTTCACTCTCAACGCAAATCTCAGAAGAGTAGCCTGTGACAGTATAAGGCATGTGCATACTCCATCTCTGAGCAAGCAGCATACCAGTTTCTGTAATGCATGTTTTTTATTCCTTACTAAATATACACCTAGTATTCAGCTGAAATATATTCAAACAACAGAAGTTATCACAGAAATGAAGTTCTGATTTAAAAAATAATTGACTATTTCAACCTAAGTCAGGGCGTCTCCATTCTAAAAATAATGTCTTATGATATGACTAATTTCATGCAAATCCAACCACGTTAGAGAGCTTTCTTTAAAATTTATTTTATTTTTATTTATTTTCTCGGCAGTTTCTTTTTTCTCTCCAGCCCTCTATTATTCAAAAAGGCATTCCACTTTACTTCAGTTGTGGAATAAAATCCCTGGGTTCTGTGAACTTAATTTACCTTCACTCTAGATAAGAGTGAGATTATTTTTGTTATTAGTATTTCCCTTTAGCTTTCTAAAGATAGGAGTAAAAATTTAAATATATTTCAGAAAGATGGTGTTGTCCTGACTACCCCAAAATATCCCAATTAATTAGGAAGACCAAAGTTTTTTGTTGCTCATGCCATGCCACTGTGGAGCTTTTACTCTTTTATGGAACAAAATGGAAATAGAAATACAACATACTCCATGGACCAAAACAAACTTGATGCTCTTCTCCCCTAAAAACCATCAACTACCAGCAATAAGGTATGTATGCAGCAAATATGGTTTTTAGAGAAGCATCTTTTTTTCCTAGCAACTACCTCAGGTATATTAACTTATATAATTGATGAATCTGCACATAAGATGGAGGATAGAAAGCCAGCAACACCGTGTCTGGTATAACACAAACTGGAATGACAAAGTGACAGCAATGACTGAGACGACAAATGACAAAATTAATATTAATAAGCACAAGATTACATTCAATCACTGTCCAGCCCTGGCTACAATGAAAGATAATTCAACATCAAGCACAGCAGTAGAAGAGAGACAACACTGCTGTGTTGTTATCAGCTTCTAACACTACAGAGTCAGCAGGGAAGGGACAAAGTTAAACACGTCTATAAAGTCCTCTTGGAAGTTCTCATTTCATAAAAGCAAAACAGGTTCTTATCCTCTTACCCTGAAATAGGGTAGCCCCTAGGCCTTCCACAACATTGCTGCAGCAGAAGTGAGCAGGGTCAGGCACTGCTGGGCGTTCAGCCTTGGGAGAGTTTTGTGTGCTCCACACAGACATTGCAGCTACAGCTGTGGTATGACTGTGCCCCTAGAAGGCATTCATGTCACACCAACACAATGACCTGCTAGGCACAAGCATAGCAGAAAACTGTTGTATAAATACAAGCCTATGTATATATTGTTAATTGAGTTTTCAGATAGATTAATATTGAAGATCCGAAACTTGGCACAAACATCAATAAACTCAAACAGTATACAGCTTCTCTGGTAGAAGTTCCCACTGACATGCACACACATATTTCTCCAGTTAGCCTCAGCTCTTCCATAACTGTAAACCTTCCCTATGTTCTAGTATTACATAAAGCACCACCAATGTTTGCATATGGCCACAAAAGCCAAGTCTCTACAACATCTTGTCTTCGCAAAAGGTGTGCTGCACCTAGCATCTTTTCTGTGTGGATAAATATCTATGTATCAGCTAGGAAATACCAAGAAAAGTGCCATGTTCTTGCAAAGTAAAAGTGAAACATGAAAGTAGTTTGCATTAACAAAGCAACAGGATGTACATCTTTTTCAATACAAGTCAGGAGACACAGCCAATGAGTCTGCTATTGCATTAGGCCAAAAAAAAAAAAATCAAAAGAAAATGCTGAGTAAAAGATTAAACAATGCTGTTCAGTGTGTCACTGCCGATGGTTATTACTGCAGTTATCTGAAGATGCAGATAACCCAGAGAAATTATAATTTAGGAATCTGGAGGAAGACATGCTCCAAAATATTAAAGCAGCATATATTTGACATAAGGAGCAATGCGTTTTACCATGTTTGTCACCGGGGTATCCCTAGATGTAAGTCCGTGGCAGGGAGGCACAGGTCCCGGGAAAAGAAAAAAAAATAGACGAAAGAGCGAAGAAAAAAAAAAAAAAGAAAAGCCGTACGACCCGGCCAGCCCCGACCACGCGCTCCGGGAGAGGGGGAAGGGCAGAGAATGAGCAGATAAGTTTTAACAAAGAGAAAACACGATGGTAAGGATCTGTGGACGAACGGTAATTTACTGAAGGTAACCAAATCAAACAAAGCGAGAGAGACAAGAGTACCCAAAGTAGGAGTCAAACCACGGTAGTGCGAGGGAAGCACGTGCTTTTCCCCGCGCCGAGCTGAGACGGCCAGAGGCAGAGGGTGGCTGGGGTCCGACCCGGAGTCCCACCCCGCTTCCTCTTTACGCCAAGTCTTCCGGGGATGCCGCCCCCCCACCTCCGGGAATCTAAAATGCCCAAAATGGTGGTAGCCCGGAACCAGAACACGAACTCTTTAACTGCCACTGTTCTGCACGATGTTCTGATGTGGACAACAGAAATCACCAAACCACAACGGTGTTCCCCTGCAGAATTGCTGATAGCACATCCATTGAATAGCTAGGCACTTTAAGAAAAAGGCAAGAAAAGAAAAGAAAAAGACTATGGGAAGTTACATTTCCATTATACAGCTGCTAATGATCAGATATCTCAAGTGTAGAGTTTAGCCTGTAAGTGCTTGCTGTTTTTTTAACAAGCAATTAGATGCTGGCTGAGCAAGGTATTTACTTCATATCTTCCATGCAGTACAGAAAACATTTTGTAAGCCATCTATGTAGCACGTATGCAAGTTGACATATTCAAGTCTTAGTAAATGCTTTGGTCTTATGTTGGAATTTGCTATTCTCTGTGGAGCCTTGCAAGCAATGATAAATCCGACTCACAGCTGAACGAAACATGGGATGAGTGGCAGTACAGGTCTTCTACCATGCAGCAAAATGACTCACAAAGACCACAGAAAAGAGCATTCATCAGTCCCATCTTCAGCCAAGTGGCTGATGTGCTCAGGAAGAGAAGCTGCACTGCAAGCAACAGGTTTGCAGCTACTCCTTGTGGCAACTACTGCAACACTGGGTAAATGCAACACCCTACTGTAGGAGGGCACCTCTGCTCAGCTGTGCTTTGATGCTCCAACTGTTACACACAGACTTCCTAGAACACAGCAAATCAGTGAGCAATTGTTTTCAGATGCAGCTTCTTCCAATAAAAAGCTATACAATAGGATCCCATCCAATGCCACCATCACATACTTTCTTGTTGGCAGAAAAGAGACTCACAGGTACTTCCAGAGCTCTTATAAAACAACAAAAATGTATGTGTACATATGAAAAATTGATGAACCAAGTCCTGCCATCTTTGAGTAAACACAGTTTGGATTTAGTGTAATGTTTTCTGAGTATTCAACCATAATTTCATTGTGGAAAGCACTTAAGAGTATAATAGCCATATTAAAGCAAAATACACTTGCCAGGAAATTAATAAAAAAAATCTCATCTTGTATTAGCAGGTATAAGGATGTGATTTCTGACAATATCTAAATATCTTAAGCAGCGAACCCTCTCTCTTTCACTAGAGATTTCTTTCCTTTTGTTCTGTACCAAAGAACATTACACTGAATCAAAGAGAAGAACAGCAGACTCGAGAGAGTGTTGAAAAAACATTTGATTTTAACATTTTAACATTTTTTTTTTAAAACATTTGATTTTTAACATTTTAACATTGGGGAAAACCTGATAACAATTCATCATTTTCCTACCATATGGCTTCAAATTCAAACAACCATAAGGTTTCCTCTTGGAAGAAAACCACTGTCTACATTCCACACCAGGCCCCAGAGATCTTCCTGTACCCATGACTGATGCTAGCTGCACAGATTAAAGGTTTCCTTCAAGATCACCACTTTTCCTATGACAGAAATTGTTCCTCCCCATTGCCCCTTTCCAGTGCAGCTGTTTCTCTGCTGCTTTTTCCAAGCCATATCCCTGGTCCTTCCTGTCTACCAACTGCTCCTGTTTTGCTCAGGCTGCCACCATGCACAGCAGCAGTTTAAGTAAGTTTGCTGCTGACTTCTCACAGCTGAAGATGTTCTCCATGAATGGCACCTTTCACGCTGTTACATGGAGTGATTACATCTCCTGATATTTTTATTTCCATAATACTTCATTTTAATAGATTTTTCTCTTTTGTTCCTAACCAAACTAAAAGATTCAGCATCTACTAGATTCAGAGAGGTTGTATGCATTGAGTCCAGTAAGATAAATGAAGAACTTCATCAATACAAAAATAACCTCAACAGCAGAGCCTTAAGATAAAGTGTGTTAAAACAGAAACACGGAAAGATATAGGATTCTGCTCCACAGGCTGTAGGACAGAGCAGCAAGACCTCCAGGTCAGCTTCAGATGGGTGCAAAATCAATGTTAGTCCAGCCAGCTGCAACAGACTTCCTGGGGGCTCCCAGCTCAGCTGCAATTCTGCCAAGCTCTGACAACCTCCCGAAGCTTAGCCACTAGCACTCTCTGCCTCTCCAGGAAAAGAAAACAAAAACTGTTCTTCCTTACAAAACTATAATATAACAGGTTCATCTCTCCAATTTCCGAAATGGTGTTAGATCACAGTTTAGCTTTCAGATACTGCACATTCCATTCATTCCTGAAACAATTTATTTATTATTCCAGCACATAATGTTCCTGGAAAAATGCTCTTGCAAAATAATGCTAATTAATCATGTTGTGCGTATACTGGGGAGGAGGGCAATTATCCATCATTTGTGAAGTTTTCAATCCCTTTGTGGCATGGAAGTTACATGAACATGGACTATTGGCAGCTAGTATTATTGTGTACCTACATAGACATGTAAAAATGATTCTCCAACAACATTTCGTAATACATTTGCTAACACTGATTTTATGAAATACACAGAAAATCAATTGAAAGTTAAGCGCAGACAAGCTCTCAACACTCAAGAGTACCAGAACAGCTTTAAGATGTGCATAAAGTGACAAGCCTGGTGTAAGGAGAAAAAAGGTGAAGATAAGTATATTTATTCCTATCTTCGTATATAACACTGTTGATAAGCAAGATGCAATATAACATGAGTCAAATAAATTATTTGTGTGTCATGTTTCTATGTTTTGTGATTACAGAGCGCACAGTGAATACTCACGTCAATGTACAGGGCAGATATAACTACTGACTCCATAAGTTCTGGATTTCCTGTTTTCAAATGACAGTTTGCCTTTTGTGTGCATTTGTATTTCCCACCAAGGGAATCAGCAGATGTTGACGAATGAAGTTCCTCTGCAATTTGTAACCATCGAGAAATGTACTATAATAAAATTATTGATATATCACATTCCTAATGTCTCCAGGCCTTAAATAAAGTCAAAAGAAATCTTAATTAACCCAATTTCACTAAACTTTAAGTCCCGGCTGTAATCAGACTATTCCAGTATTCTGAAACAATATATAATGCAGATTCTAATAGGATGAATATAGAGATTTTAACAAGATCAAAATTGGAATAAAATGTTGAGTCACAAACCAGAGAAAAGATTACTTAGTATCTGTACAGAGATAAAGAAATTGTTAATTGAGTGGACCAGAACCAATTACTCCTACTAACTCAGTGACGTGGGAATTGAAGTAACTGCTTTCTATATGCAACCATTTAATATCACATTTCAAACCAAAAGTCAAACAGAACTGACAAAGGAGATACAAAATACATTGACTGTATCTATGTGGACAGCTTAACCACCTGTCTCGAAAAAAAAATACTTCACAGATTTTAAACCAAGGATTAAAAGACTGTTTCATTTAAAAAACTGATATTGACACATGACCACTAATAGCTGGGAATCATAAAAGCTCGAATATGCTCTGCGACAACTCATAAATGTGCAAAGATGCTAAGATTTGAATCCTGGGCAAAGCCTCTCTTTGTGCGCTCATGCATCTGAAAATTACAAGTATTAAAACAAATTATTTCATCCACTCTACTAAGATCAGATCAACTCAATGATCTTTCCCACCTGCTTTGTCTCTCCTATGACTGCAACGCAGAGGTATTCATGATCCAGAATCTCCATAAAGTGTTGAAATCCACAAGATTTTAGAGACCCGTAATTTGTCAGCCCCTCCCAGGTCTGCATCACTCAACAATTCCCTGATTTTTTTTCTGCCTACTAGAGAAGAATCCCAGCAATGAGCACGTGAGTGTTCATTTGTGCTACAGTGGTGTATAAATCTACAGAGAAGGTGGAATCCTGTTATCTTCATAAGTTTCAGGAGCACTATTTAAGCTGGGAAGGCATTCTGTTATCAGAACATTACCAGGAAGCTCCTAGAAGATACTGTTAAAGATAATCTAACGCACGCAGTAAAGTGTATAGAAAAAAAGTCATTTTTCATAAACACAGTCAACACGTCGCCATGTCTAAATGCCTGGAATGGTTATGAAAGTTGATGAAGCAGAACCAGCCATGGAAACTTTTTTCCTTTTTTTTTTTTTTTTGCAAAAGCAACACAGATAGGAATTCTACACCTAACTGATGAGTCCAGCGCAGTACTAAATCCAGCCTGCTAGAGCTAGAAAATAGCTTTTCACATTGTAGGGATAAATGCATGATAAGCTACATGGGATCACTGCAAATTCAGCAAGGTTTGAAAATTGAAAACTAGCTGGAGATGCACAGCACAGCTGCCTAGACCCGGGCCAATAGTCCTGTGAGATACTCAGCAACAGCTAAGAATCAATAAAAACTACGTAAGACCAACCAAATTCCTACAGAGATGGATGCAATATGTCTTTTGTTCCACCAATGAACTGTGCAGTAGATGTACGCAAAGATCATGTTGACATTTTGTATTAAAAGTTTTCCTTTGAAATACCACTAGTTCTTGCTAAAACCACAGGGTACTTTATCCATTACCACTCAAAAGTGTGCATAAAATAGAAACAAACTTGCTTTCTTGTTTATTCTCTGTCACAGCTATTTAGGTCACTTGTTTATTCTCAGCGTTGTCTCCGACTGAAGTCTGAAGATCAATTATTACATTGATACTATATTGAGATTTTCTAACCAGTTTCCTCTCAGTGCTGCCTGCGATCAGTCAAGGCAGCAATTAACTGTAAAGCACAATTGCTTCATTTAAGCCCCAATCACCTGATTGCAGCATTGCATCAATTATTTGCATCACTAAGCGCTGTCACTTTTATCTGTAACTGTTTTCATACACAAAACATGCCCAACCCCAAACTACAAATTAAACCTTAACAGCAAAATAAAATAAAATAATCCCTGTAAGGAATTTTTCCTGGGAAAGCAGTGAAAGTCTGAAAATGTTATTAAGACATGCTAACATTTGTTACTCAAAAAACAAAACAAACAAACAGAAAACAAACAAACAAAAAAAACTTGCAGTGGGCAGAACTGACTTTGCTTGCAGCAACAGAGGAGTCTGCACAATGGTCTGCTACAAGCCTCCAGCAATGGGACTCTAGGCAGATGAATGGATACTGCAGATTTTATAACACAAGTGCTACAGAGTCTACTTCTGAGTGATGGACTCTTAAAGATTTCTAAATTTTATCCAGATTACCACAGCAGACAAGAAAGCTCCTAAGGCCTAAAAAATCTGGAGCAGGCAAAGGCAGATTTAAACCCATTACATGTTTAAGTAGATTAAACAACATCTGGGTCCTTCCAGTCTAATCAATTTAGCTGAGAGATGTCAGGGTTGCGGGGAAGGTAGGCGATCACCACCACTCACAAGATTAGTTTATTCTATTCTCTTTCCCTCACTGCCATAACTGCTATTAAGCAAAAGACATTTCACCCAATGTGGAGGGGGAATGCTATTTTATTCTCTACAGCTACAATTCCATATTTAAGGTGTCAAAAAATAAACTAGGAAGGTCTTTTTCGTTACATTCCATCAACATATCCTTTTTACTCAAGTGATCTAATTCATTTTTAACCATTTATCTTTTGGAGTTCTAGACTTCTATTTTTTCCCCCAAATAATACAAAGCCAAAATCTAGCTGTAGAATAATCATCGCTGTTTTATGGAAAAGAAGAGCTTGTTTATCAACCACCCTTTTGTGAGGAAGAAGAGAGATGTTTCCTTACTTCCTCATCCCTGCTCAGATCTGCTGCATCTGCAGTTCTCTTAAGACACCAATGCCCTGAGTTTGCATAGTGATAAAAAGAGCAGCTGACTGGAAATCACTTGGGGTGAAGTGGATTGTGGGCTTCACATCTGATTTCTCCTGCAGAATACCTAGAAGAGGACTAACAATAATCAGCAGAACAAGACGGCGTAACTGCAAGGAAATAAATATTCAAAGCTAGACTTGTGGCCTTCCTGTATTTAAAGGGAATTTATAAACATGAGGGAAATCAGCTTTTTAAACAAGTAGACAGCAATAGAACAAATTTTAAACAAAAGGAGGGAAGATTTAGATTAGATCCTGGGCAGGTTTTTACTGACAGTAGCCAGATATTGGAACAGGTTGCCCAGAGAGGTATGGATGCCTTGTCCTTGGAAGTGTTCAAGGCCAGGTTTGCAGGTGGTGCCCAGGGCAACCTGATCTAGTACTTGACCTAGTGGTTGGCAACCCTGAATGTGGCAGGGGGGTTGGAACTTGATGATCCTCAAGGTCCCTTCCAACTCAAGCCTTTCAATGGTTCTATGAATACATCATTCTTGTGGAAATACCCCTTATAGCCTGTCCTGCTCTCAGGATCTAAGATAAGAACTTTCCCTGCTGGTTAATTACTTTGCTCTTTTTATACTCGTTTGTTGAGTTTTTGTTTTTCACTATTTTTTTTTTCCAGAGAAAGTAGGTGGAAACAGTAAGTGCATTATTTGCAGCAATGGAACAACCTACTAAATACAGCTGTTGAGTGGTATTTAAACAGCAACATTACTCTGAAGATAAGTTGTTGAATCTGTGTACTGTTCTTTTGCTAATACTACTGCTGCATTACTAAACAAAGTAAGCTGCAGTAATTAAAGCTACAGGTCATTTAAGTATGATGTAGAGACAAAGAACAAAAAAGCTGGTGAGGTGAATAATGCAACTGAAAAACAATCTAGGGTGATGCACAACAGAGATCCTTATGGCCTCATAATTAACTGACAGAATAAGGTATAGTGATTCTACAAGCCTTCGCAGAAAGATTAAGAAAAAGGTATAAAAAGGTTACTACATGTATAAATAGATACCTAGGCATATTTAAGTGGTGAGAAACCATAATCAAGCCCATGAAACAGCTATGAAATTGTCCACTGCTACTGATTTCATAAACATGGTGAGAGTTTCTGAGGCTTCGTTTATCTGAGTTTTCTAAGAAAGTGTGAAATCCTGCATTTCCTTTTAGTAAAATATGTAATTCTTTGTACAATTACAACTTCCTGCTCTGCAGCAGGCAGTGAGAGAGCAAAAGAAAAATTAAAAATAAGAAAGTCCAAAAGCTTACCAAAGGCTAATCCACAGACCTTTGGATGAGACAGAAAGGGAGCCCACCCTCCTGAACTCCATTTCACTGCTTCATCCTCTCAGTTTCACTAAATCAAACATGAATTATTCAAGGCCTTCTGCTAGTAAAGGTGAGACTTTAAAGAATGGGATCTCACCTTTTATTTATTAAAATCCTACTTGTAAAGGGTGCATGTCCAAGATCAAAAAATACATACAGCTGGAAAACAGGAACACCATTATTTTTAAGGCAGGACATAGCATTGCACGAGAGAAGTCACCACTATTTGTAGCAAGTAAACTACCGGGTTCTGTCTGTAGCTACTGAAAATAAGTATTAATAAGTTCTAAAACTGAATATATATATATATATGTGTGTGTGTGTACCTTTTGCATAATTAGGCAAAAAACCCTGTTTTTGTTTTATACAGAAGAGTCTCTGGATGTTGCTTCCAGTAGCAGAATGTAGGCAGCGCAATCACAGAAAGGTTGCATCTGCTGAGAAGGATGGCTATCAAGGTTTGAATAAAACATATTTTATCATTTCAACACACTATGGCTTTTAAAAACTTTTTTCCCCAACTGATTGGAAAATCATTCCCACTCCCTTGCACAAATCATTACAAGTTAAATGAATTTAGTAATAGCTTGTTGGATACAGCTGAAAGAAAAATCATATATGAGGCTGAACAAACTATCATTTTACAAGAAGTTACAGCTTTCACTTGATGAGCTATATGCAAAGTAGTCATACGGGAATCCTCACTACGCTGTTTGGGGATTAATGCTACTTCTCCAGAATTTTAAAAATTACTTTACATCTGTTTGATATCTTTTACAGTCAGTCTCCCTCAGCTGAGTATGATTCACAGCTGAATATGCCAGCAGTTATTAGCCAATTACATAGAGTTCATGCTTTCTTGAATATTCTTCCTGCATTTATAACGTGACCCGCAGACCACACTAACATTTAGCTCCTAAATCACAGCATAATTTTTCCAGAACTGCTGAGCTTCACAACTCTGGGGAAAAGCTGCCACTACCTCATATTAGATTGTCAGTCTCTTACATGGCCATGTGCTTACTGCAGATGTACTTTCAGCACCTTCAACTGAGCAACGTAAAGGCTCTGATTTAAAACATGCTATAAATACATGCTGTTAAGCAGGTATAGGATTCTTCACAGTCTTCAGCAGAGATGTAAGCTTAAGATTAAATCATTTTCTAAAGAACATATTCAGCTTATATTATCATTATTACTATTATTATTAAAGACCCATGGAAATTGTGGAGTAATTACATAGTTACTCTAGAGAGCACTGAATTAAGACAGTCACCAATATTTTCTTTATTATAACATATTTTGCCAGTAATTACAAAGTATTTACCAGTACAAATCATGACAAACATTATAATTATGGTTGATTTTACCATATTTTGTCATATTTTTGGAAGTATTTCTATAAGCAGTAAAATATACATGGCAGGTATTATCGCCGTATGCTGGTTGGGTTGTAGATGAATTCTTAATTTAATTATATTAATAAAAGTTAAGTAAACTTCGAACGAATAGGCCTGAACTGGAATAAAAAAGCTATCTGAAAGCATGTAGAAAAAATTGTGTGTTTACACATGACCTTAAGCATTAATTAAAATTACTAACACTGATTTTAGCAATACATGTTTTGAAATTCCCTACTTTGTAGTAACACAAAGACTCCTCACAGGCTTTCACCATTTACAGGTGTTGGCTATCACTAAAATTTCCCTTTAGTATGATGACTGTGGGGTAGCATTTCCTGGCAAAATATTTGACTGCAATCTGTGCAACTGAGTATCTATATACGAAGTTTAGAGCACTGTAAGGGTGTGAAAGTATCTTGTGGCTTAGTTACATCAGCATCTCATCTTTAACCCTCTCTACACAGGGAAGAAAAAAAGAAAAAAAGACAAATTGTTTAAAACATCTCAATTTGACTAGTAAGCAGTATTGAAGGAAGGCTCATTTATGAAATAGCATTTGAAAGAGATTTCTTTGAATAATCCTCATCTTGGCAGAAGAAAATACCTTTTTACATGTTTCAAATTACACAATAAAACTTGATTCAACCCCTGTGACATTATCCTGCTTTGTTTTCTTTTCACTTTGACATGAATATTTCAGCCAGCAACATTGTCACAGCTGGTCAAGGAGTACTCTTCTGTGAAAGAGTGCAATTACCTCACTTTGTGCCAAACGGGTGTAATGGGTGTATCAAGAACATTGCTAGATAAAAAAAAGGGTATGAAACAGAGATGAAGGATAAGTTGAGTTTATCATGACTTTCCATTGTAAGCTGTAAGGACACTGCCACTTTACCCAATAATCTGTAGAATTCATCTTTCCTCTATTCTCACATCTGTATTTAGATTAACTCTACTAGTTTTCTATTTAATTTTAAGGACTACAGCAGAATCGGTGGATAGCAATGTAGATCTCACTGGGATTCATGTTTATGTTTTTTGGTTTCTTCCTTTGTAGAAGTCATCATACTGCCTAACTCTGTCTCTGGTTGATGAAAATTATGACTATTACAGACCCTAGTAGGAAGCCTGGATTAAAGGTGTGGCAGTTCACACCTTTAACTTGATGTACATATATAGACCTAAGTCTTGGTGTCTTTTCTGTCAGACAAGGCAATGGCCTTTCCTATCTATACTGTTACTTAATCTCTGCCTCTTAGCACTGTTCTTCACCCAAATCTGCTGCATCTTGCAGACACGTAATACTGTACATATTTGTCCTGACCCTGGAGTTTCAAATTCTAATGCTAGAACTGGTTTCATTCTAAATGAAACCAGGAGCTTCTAATAGATCTGAAACCAATCCATTTACCCTTCCTCTCAACTACATAAGACCTGTAAGACTCAGTATTAAGCTTTCAGCTTTGGCCCTAACCATACAAAATCCTTCCCCCTCAGGCAAGCCCAGAAAACCATAGTTACCCTGAATTTACCATAACCCTTTACTGTTAAAAATACTCTGCCACACAGAAAACCAGTAAGACCTTCTGAGCTACCAAGTAAGCCTGAGATTTACTCTCACTCTAATACTAGCCTTCTCTGAAACTACTGACAAGCTCCTTCCTTCCTGCTCACATTTCATCCCAGATAAACTTCCAGAATCCCAGACAAAAACTTTGTTTTTTAAAATCAATTCAGGATCCACAATATCCTATGGCCTTGGCACTAGTTCAATATCCAAATGAACTCAAGGCATCCTATACTAAAAAATAAGTCACAGGCTAACTCCTCCCTCAGTCTACAGAACTTTCTGGACAGGCTCAGCAATCCTCAACAAAATCATGACACATACCTGGGGCTTACACAGGACTTGAGCTAAGCCCTATAACATCTGTCTCTTTGGCCCAAACCCCAGCCCCTAACTCTCAAATCCTTATTCTACATTTGCAGCAAGGCAGTGGATTTCAGCCACAACGCATCATTCCAGGCAGGTGGACCTTGCAGGATGCAGTGATAAAACTTTTTCCCTGTAAATCAAAGCCCTAAGCCCAGAGATCCCTTCTGGTCACCTGAGCTAGTTAGGAAACACTAGTGACTTCTGGTAGCAGTTCTGATCTTAACTCCATGGTCTTTCACTGTTATCCTAGTTCTTTCTCTTTTTCCATCCTAAATCCTGAGCAGCCTTTCCCACAATACCAAGTGACAATGGTCTACTCGTCTCTAATGTCAAGAGCTGTAATACCAATTTGCATACACCTATGTGTAATGTGCTAATGCAGAAAATCCAAACAGGAATCCTAAGCTTCACTTAACTTTGGAGACCTTAACTAGCCACGAATTTCCATCAGGTTTCCATCAGCATTCTCACTGGACTTCATCCTATTTCTGTCCTAAGTGGTGGCCCAGAACAGCAATTACCTGTTCATCCTATTCAAAGGATGTTACAGGCTTTTCTTAGGACTAAGCTTTGAGCTAGGGCTTGGGAAAGGTACAGCAGATCTTGATGTATTAGTTGTTCTTGCAAGGCTGCAAGACTATCATTAACAATACAGCAACACTTTAAAAAGTTACTGTTTTAAAAGTCTGAAAAATGTTTCTGGTAGAGTTCAAAATAGGTTTGAATTTACTATGGAGGACAGACATTTATTGCTGGATCCTGAAAGGCAATCCAAACTAGAATGAATGCTGGTGCAAGACAGAACATATGGTTTATGCTTAGCTTTAAGCAGACATATATCCACTAGACTACGGCTATATGTAGAATTAAAGGTGATTTCGGGAGCAGAGGTTGAGAATCTCAATTCACAATGTACTTATTTACTTGTAAATTTTCTGAAATCCAGGAACAAACTTACCTGCTCAAACTCTGCTTTCTCAATACCAGCCCTTATCTTACCATTAACTTTAAGCATTCCTTGAACTAACTACAAAGTATTTATCCTACCAGTTCTTATAATCATGAGCAATTAATAAAATTCAGAAATGAAAAATCTGAACTCTTAAGGCAGTTCCCCATACTGCTGCTTCTATAGGGTTTAGAATTAATTTTTATTTTGTGGCGTGTTTGTGCACTTATGTATGTGCGCTTGAGGGACCTAGTTGACAGTGCTATTATTTCTGTAACAGACATAAGCGTATATAAAGTTGGGAATGGTCCAACTTTTAATAAAGTGATAGCATGCATTTTTAATGGAATAATTAAAGTAATTGATAGCATAGAGCATTAATTTTCTAACTTGAAGTGTTTGTAGCTGAGGTAATGAGGGAATTTGAAGTTCAAATGTTCTGATAAGACATTTGTGGAGTCATCCAATGTTAAAGCTTGAGTTACTTAGGATGCTTTCAAGATGAAGCTCCTATAATGATACAGATGGCTTTGAGCTGCTATTAATATCCATGTAATGGGAATGCATTGCTAACCAACAGAACGAGGTTTCCTAAATATATTATCAGATAATCAAGCATGTAATTGGAAGATATTAAAGAATAAAAATATACATTTGAGAAAGCTGGTTTGGAAGGTCTTTTCTGACAATGAAATCCCTTTTAAACCTACTCATCAAAAACCAAATGAGTGGTAAGTATATGAAGCTGCATTGTTTGCATTTGTTTCATTCGGCTCAGAGAGTATAAAGTCACATCTGCGTGTGTTTTGTTTTTTTTACTGAGAGAACATTTAACAGTATATTAACTGGTTTTCTCCATGTGTCTTTTCTGAGTTCTAACCTGATCATGAGCTATTTTGAGGAACCAGTAGTCATTCGGTTCTGCCAAATAGCATACACAAAGCAACTGCTTCCTGACTCACCTGTTAGTATATACCTATTTGGCTTATCAAGAATACTGCAGCTACCTGGTCTTCAGGCAGCTATTTCTATATACATATGAATGAAAGTAATTCAGGCAGGAGTAAGGATACTCATCATTAGTTATTTTTTTTTTTTACCATCTTGAAGTCCAGTTTTCCCATCAAGTTACACAAATAAAAATCATGAATAATAGCACACTGTATATATACAAATGCTCCAGAAGCACGTAAAATGCATAAAAGAGCTGCTAACATCAAGAGAATAAGGAGATTTACAAAAGTTAGGAGCGATAGAAAGAAGGTGATCTGAAAACAAAGGAAAGAAATAAAGGGCTGCTGGCATTCAGCAAAGGAACTGAATTTTCCACAAGCAGCACGCAGCAAAGAGGAAGGAATTAGGTTGACTGCAGTCAGCCTTATGTATATGTTGCATACAGTTTGACTTGTTTATTCCCATGTTTTCTTGTGGAGTGCACTTGGGGTGGAGTGCACAGGGGGAGGAGAGCATGAATTCCTAGCTTTCTTCTCTTTCCATGCTTTGACTTGATAAACTAACATACACTTCATATCAGCCTGCATCAACACCACATATTTCCTTTTTTTCTCATTAGAAGATGCTAAGATTTAATTTTAAAAGATTCTTAGCTGATGCAAGCCCGAATAGTCATAAATACTAGTGAAGAAATTGCAAATTACTTCAACTTACATACGGACAAATCTTATGAATTTTTTGAGGCAGTTTAAGAACTTTCAATTATTATCATTACTGTTCATCTGTTGGAGAAGCAACAAATCCATGCAGAAGAAAGCACATATTGCAGGACAATTGTTCTAGTTTAAAGCAGTCAGGAAGGCTGATCAAATTCAACTGCTAGCTTTCCTCTAAAGCAGATGATAAGGATTCGTCCAGCACTCCATCCTAGTACTAATTAGTTGGAGAAAGTCTCAGCCTGTGGTTTCTAGTTTCTCAGTGACATGGTGACCACAGAGTCAGTGTCCCTTGCCCTCGCCTAGCAACAATTGGCCATGTGCCCTACCTCACATTCATGCTCCTCACAGAAATGCTGTTCAATGCAAACGATAATGGATTCCAGCACACACACTATTAACTGCTGTTCACAGACACAGCTACCACAAATTCATGCCATGCTATAGAACTTGCATTTAGATTTGTAGAAGTACCTTCACAGCTAGTAATCATATTGAATACATCTCTAGAACCAATTGCATGAAAAAAATGAAACGTGGCATTAAAATATTACAAAAAAACATTAGCTGACAATCTAGCACATGTATACCTCACTGTGTTCACTGAACAGTTATGTCAACCAAAGCTCTGGCCCAATGGTTTCTAAGAGGATTTTCACTTTTTAAGACTATCTTCGTCAGAGGTTTGAAATTACACCAAAATAAAATATTATTCCTTTAATTTATTTTAAAAAGTACCTTTACGAAGTTAAATTGAAAATATACCAAACGTTTGAAGTCTCAATAAGAAAACTATTTTTGACTGATATCTATCATTCCATGAATATGAAAAAAAAAAGCATATCAGCAAGCCTATCACCATTCTCATTCATTCAGACAAAATAAACACAAAACAAAACACAACTATGTATTCTTAGGGATGAAAACCAGATGCAACATTAAAAATTCTCCCTGTATCTTTAAATCCTCTTTCAATCCAACCTTCTTTACTACCTGTCTGAACATATTACCCTTCTGCCAAGGAAACATCCCTAGCTTTGACAGGCACCATCTGAACAGACACGACTGAAAAGAAAAACATGCAGGATTCATGTCTTCTACAAGGTACATCCATCCAACAGATCCGCATGACTACTGTGGATAAGGACAGTCCTTTCTTTTGCTAAATGAGAGATGAGGAGGTCAACTCCACAACAGGGTTTCCTTCCTTCTGGTCCGAAATACTGAAGGTAAAAGAGCAGGTCAAATTTTACACTCAATTATGCAAATACTGTTCCCAGCTCACATCTTTTGTATAACAAACAGGTTGTTCGCATGCAAGAAAATGCCAGAGTGTCACAGACACCGCTTTCCTGCTCACTATAATTTCTTATTTTTACAATATTACTTGAGAATGAAAATGAGTATTTTTTAAAAAAAATAACAAACATGGATGTTGAGGTCAAAAGAATCAGCTTCTATTCACAATTTAAAAATGTCAAGATTTAAAAAAAATACATGTTTAAAACCATTACAACAGACATCTTTCAAAATGAAAGCTAAATGATTCAGGGAATCAACTTTTCACAAGGGTAGGCAGTGGTAGGACAAAGGGGGAATGGTTTCAAGATGAAGGAAGGAAAGTTTAGATTGGATGTCAGGGGGAAGTTCTTCATGGAGAGAGTGGTGAGATGCTGGAACAGGCTGCCCAGAGAGGCTGTGAATGCTCCGTCCCTGAAGATGTTCAAAACTAGGTTGGATGGAGCTCTGGACAACCTGGTCCAGTACCAGATCCAGAGGTTATTGGCCCTGTCTGCGGCAGGGGGGTCAGAACCCAATCATCCTTGAGGCCCCTTCCAACTCAAGCCGTTCTATGATTGTATGATTCCTATAAAATATCTAAGTTGACTATATAAACTATTATTTCCTGCATTTTTAAAACAATGGCTGCCAAATCATTACATTTTGGCCAACTCTTTCAAAGGTGAAATACTCAAAAATACCTTTGGAATTCAGATTAAATTCTACTTTATTTTCAAGTAGACCTCAGCAGAAATTGGCAGGTCTGGGAAGGGGCCATACTAGCCCTAAATGCACGGCTATGGCAGCAAAGCACACCTATGGCAGCAAAGCACCTTTAAGCAGCATGAATTAGTATAAAAAGATCACTGCTCATCTGTCTGGGATATCCCTGTGTTATGCAACACTGTGGTGTGCAGAAAAACCTCCAGGGATGTAAGAGGGTTTCAGAAATTGAAGATTAGAGGGCTAAATTATTTAAAAATGCATCTCAAAATTTGCTACTGAACTGAAATATATCATATGTTTAAAATAAATACATGTTTTAAAAACAAGAGAAGACTCACAGCAAGTCATCAGATGTGCATAACTAGGAAAAAGGTTTCTCCTGTCCTGCAAATCCCTTCTAGTTTGCTTGGGCTGTTCCTGAAGTACCTGTTTATTATTTTTGCACAGTATATTACTTCTCATTAACTAACCATACTATTCTGAAAACCCATAAGCCTGCCTAATTAGTAAGTAATTCACAGTTCTTTTGCATCTCATCCTTGGTAAACTTTGCATTCATTACTCCCTGAAGTTTGGAATAATCAGCAAATTTGCTGCTTCATTGTTTGGATTCCATGCTTAGGCCAGTCGTGGGGATTAGGAATGGAGCTAACGAGTGACTTCTCCAAGCACACATTTAATTCAGTTAAACCCGTAGTAATTCTGCATGCTTAAGTACTCAGAGACCACTATTTTAAAACCTAATTCTTTATCTACCTTCATACCCACATTCTGACTTCAGAAATACATCCTGTGTGTTGAAATCTGCCATGCAGAACACAGCTTTATGTGAACCCCAGTGGTGCATGAATCACACTGTTATAATCCAACTTTGCTTCCTTTACTTGCACATAGTTCCATATGAAAGACAACTAGCATTGTGAAGGAATTAAAAGGAATCTTCAAGGACAATATTACTAGCTCTATAAAAACACCGTATGAGAGAGAAGGAAGTGCTGAGACTTTTCAATGAGCAACATGTTTGAGAATGAAGCACCAATAACTGTTCAAATGGAAGGTTTTTCATATTTTTTAAACAACAAAATTCTCTGACTTGTAGAGATAAGTTAGACTGAATTTCAGGAAGGACAGTAAGTGACAGGTGTAGATATGACATATTTTAAAAATCCTTAGGGATAGAATGAATGGTATAAAGTAGTCGCACAGGGCAATAGCAGAGATTGAATACATCACTTCTCCCCTGCATTATAAATCTGTATTTACTCTGGGCCATTTCTCAGCTTCACCATTATTCAAGCCCTAAACTTTGTAATTTAGGGACTTGCCCTTCTATTACTTCTGAAACAGTGCAAAGAGACACAAATTCAGACCTTAATGCAGGAGGCTTTGGAGATTATCCAGCTTTAAGGATTGCAAGTAAATCGCTTCTTGCCTGAACATGATACTGCTTGATGTCAGCCCAACCGTGACTACCAGAGCTCCTTAGGGGTGGCATGTATATATGCAAGTATACATGTACACTGCATCATTAACAAAAACGGAATAAATAGGAAAGGGAATAAGATGGCATTCTAGTACAACAACAGAAACAATTACTCCAGCCAGCACTACCTGTTCTTCTATCTATGAAGCTCTCTGAAAGCCTACACTTCTTTAAGCTCCCATCATGTTCAAGATACCAAGGGTCAGTCAGTCTTTGCTCTTTCGCTCCTCTCCAAGGTCTGGTGGCATGAGTAACAGTTCTAACACAGAACTCAGATGTGATGATCCAGCAGTGTCTCTGTTTCCAAAACAAGCATGCTTTTGATTGCAACCACTTAGTTTGGGTGTCCTGCAAACTTGCCTTCAGTGAGCAGCAGAATACAATCAGACTTCTAAGTGAATTTAAAAGTTGATAATTAACACAGGATATAAACATGACAACTACGGACCATATGATTTTAAATTCTGACCATTATCACCGTATGTTAAATAACTTGCTTCAAATGGAAGTAATAGCAGCACTTAGAGACAATTTTTGGAACCAGTAGAGTTCCAGTTGCAGCAAGCACAGAACTGCGATATTTGCAGGCACATTGGTAGACTGCAAAATTTAGCTAAAGGAACAGTTAAATGCCATATGATACTACTTTCCAATGCCATCCATACATTTTTCAGGTTGTGTAAGTATGCTTAGTTCCTTTTAATATTCTCACAACTCTTCAACCAGCTGTACTAATGTTTCCCATTGGTTTTTCAAGCCAGCAGTTTACTGAGCAGCTGTATTTACCTTCTTTTGTTCTTTTTAATCTGCGCTGATAATAGAGGAAGTGGCAAACATTTCACTCCTTTCTTCACAATTTCAACAGTTTTGCGGTTTTAAAAACATAACTGCATAATTAGTCCACTATATTCATTATGTCAGAATGTACCATTTAAAACTCTGTTCTTACACCTCCTTTTCCCCTACAAAACTCAACACATATTCCCGTAATGTAATAATTGTTGTCTAGGGGAAGCTACCATGAAGTCAGTTCCTGTACTGCTATGCACAAAAACATCCTCAGGGCACAAGTGACTGACAAACAGGATCAAGTGGCATGAAAGGACAACATGTCTTTTGTAGTGGCAACAGTTTCTGTGTGGGCATTCAGGCTTAGATCTCCTGAGGAACATGAGTACCATGCTGTAGTGATTCTCAGGCACAGCAGATGTGCACCAATGTACATGTTCCTCATAACAACATATACATCAAAGACAAAGCATTCAGCTTAATCAGTTTCTGTTCAGTTTAGATTTTATCAAGGAAAGGATCAAAAGTCAGCTACGTGGCCATCAGTACAATTCCTGCTAGGATCTGCGAAGCAAAAAGGACACCAACAGGTGGGCTGTGCCAGAGGACAGCTATGCCCTATGCGTACTCACAGTTGCTGACTTTCATCTTGCTCTATATGGGGGGGGGGGGGGGGGGGGGGGGAAACAAACAAACAAAAAAAAAACTAGAAAGAGTAACAGAAAGCTCTGAAATGTAGTCATATTCATAATCAAGTATTTACATGAAAGTTATTGTAAATACCAATTGGGCTTGAGAGGAATAGAAGCAGCTATGCTTTAGGTTCATGTTGTACACACAAGAGAGGGAAAACTACTTCTCACATAGGAGAAAGCCAGAGTCAAGTGCTACTTTCAAAAGCTGAACAGGCAAGCGCATTTGCACAAAAGCTTCTGCAAGGTGTTGTGAAATAAACACATGTCTATCTAACACCTTTTTTAGCATCTCAGCTAATTTCGCTCTTCCAGAGCTCCTCAGCCTATTTCAAATTCTAAGGAGTTCTGAAAGTTCAAGACAGCTCTGAAAATTCTTATTTCAGAGACAAAATGTGTCTTAACAGCAAAAAGACCAGATGAGCTATAACTACTCTATATGCTGACTATAGCAGCACTGGAGTCTGCATTTTATTGCTTTGACTCTGATCAAGTGCACCCAATCAATGCGAATTATTACAAAAGAGTTTGGAAATAATTTTGAAAATATGTCAAAAATGCAAAAATTTGAAAGTTAGATGAAGTTGGGATGGCTCTATTGATTTTGAAAAGGTTTGTAAATTACACAGAAATATCATCTTGTCTCAAATCTTTTTAAACAACACTAATGCCATACACAGTTCCCAATGCAGTATTTCCTTCCGTGAGCAGACCCATTCTTAACCCTTAGCCTGCTATATAAGTGCTTGTTTTCAAAAGCAGGAATAAGGTCCTGTGTTACTATTGTTAGCCAGGCTGTCCTGTGGTCATACTCTTTTGAAAGCCATCTAGACCAGTAATATAAGCATGTCCTCACTAGCTATCACCCAATATTCTTATTTTATTACAAATGCATTCTGAGGCTAGAAAGAAGATATAGCTATTGCCACCAATACCTGATTAAATATCATTGAATATCCTTAGCTGAAAAGGAGAGATCCAGTTCAAGTCCTAGCTCCATGCAGTACCATTCAAAAATCAAACTTTACATCAAATCTTGAGTGATAGAGGTAAAAATAGAACAAAATTGAGACTATCTAAACAAAACTTAAGTATATGCAAGAGCAACCAACATCCTTCTTTCTTTTGCATGTTATTGTAAGATACTCCATGGGTACTGACCTAGACTGAAGAATGTAATTTTCTGTACTCTGATGATGATTCTTATGAATCAAGGAGACTCACTACAAAGTGCTCTGAAGCTTCTAGAATTTCCCCAACCAAAAAGTTGAAGCAAGTTGAAACCCCTCAATACATTAATCACAGAAGTATACAAAAATGCAATACAAAAATACGATCATGACCGTGACAATTTGGTCTTAATAGTAAGAAAAATTTAATTGATCCTGCATCCAACTGCCCACATCAGATCATTCAGAAATCATACTTTGTTGTTAATTACATTGATAACAAAGAGTTTTAAGAAAATTCTTTGATCTTCTCTCAGATTGACCTAGATAAGTACCAAAACCCCACACACAATCACTCTAGTATATTCCAATGAAAACTTGCTATTTTGCCTTGGGTTTACATGTTGCTGAAATACATGTTACTGAAATACATGGAAAAACACAGAAGGTACACAGTAGGACCAGCAGTGATATTCACAAATCAAATCATCAGACATCAATATCTGGGGATAGGACAACTTTTTCATTTGATAATATATTTTTAACGTCATCTAAACAAAATAACACCTTAAAATTAATAATAATACAGTGAAATAAGATGAAGGACACTGATGGTGACTGGCACAGGCAAGGAGTGAAATATATATGTCTGTGTTGGGCAGTTTGGATAGCAGAGAGCCTCTTGGCTTCTGCAAGTAGACTTTGTCAGTGCAAGAGAGCTCTTCTAAGCTCCCTCCCCACTGCTTACATTGTAAGTGGAAGGAAAACAGAGAAATAACATTGTAAGGAATAGCTGTTATTTTCCATTTCATCTTCAATAATTCATCATCCAAGAATTGTCCTAACCTGAAGGAGTTACTGAATCATCAATTTCAGCCAGACTTCACAATCTTTAAATTTCAGAACTGAGAACATTAAAATGAAGTCCAGAAGTCAGTAATGTAATCCTTAGTTATCTGATGCTTATATTGGCTTACAGAATAAATCTGATCTCCTTGAAAAATTTAAGTGAAACCATATAGGTAGAATGAACACAATATTTGAAAAGTAAAATATGGTGTTAACGTATTATTAGATATTTGAATGTCCTAATATATAATACTTTTTTAGTAAACAGAGCAATTATTATTAAAGGGATTTAATCATGGTTATTAAAAACATTACAGGTAATTTAAAAAGACCTTAATTGTAAAGATGAACTCATTTTCTCAAGAATAATATTTTTCCTGTGTTGAAACTATGCCTTTATTTCTATTAACGAGGTGTACAATAATGACTCTGGCCATTTGAAAACTTAAAAGTCTGTAATTGAACAATTATTAGTGTCATGCTGCCTAAGGGCACTATTTGTCAAGAGATTTACATGATGGGCAATTATATCCACTCAGCCTTGAAGGATAGATAATATTATCTTCTGATGGAAACAAATTACCCTTTATATTTAAAAAAATAAAAATTAGAAGTTTATCTTCTATATTTTATTAGATAGACCTTCCATACCAAAGCCACTGAGAAAATCTGTTATTCTGCCATAAAGCAGTATCGATTTCACCAGATTACAGCATAAAAATAGGTGTTATTGATTCATTATGTTAATTACTCCACCAAACACATAGGAAAAAAAAAAAAAAGAAGCACATTAGTTTATGTCTTTGGCCTATTTTTTTTCCTTTTTTGTGTTTAAACTTTTGTAACACATATAGCTAGATATAACTACTACAGAAAGAAGAGAAGCTTAATGAACAAATGAACAAATCTCTGCATGTATTTAATTAAAAACTTATTCTTTATTACTTAAATCAGTCTTTAACAGATTGTCGTGTTAAAAAACACAGACATCCAAATCCAATCATTCTTTCTTAAGAGCTTTTCACATCATCAGGAAGAAAACATCACTCCCCCTTCCCCCTTCCCCCCCCCCCCCCCCCCCCCCCCATGTGTATCTTTATCTCCCATACATCTGTAAGGATGGAAAGAACAACAACAACCAGAAACATACCACCACCACACAACACTTTTGCAATCATCTCAAATAAAAAAGGCTATGAGCGGACTCCCACAACATTACATAATTTGTAATGTCCAAATCCTAAAGCACGGTTAAAAAAAAAAAAAAAAAAAAAAAAAAAAAAAGCTTTATAGATTTACTGCAATGATTTCTAAGTGCAGAAGATATTTATTTTGTGCTGCCTTTTTCAACAGAGAGTGACTGAGATCATGGAACCTGATCAGAATGAGTAGGTCATGATTTGAAGGAGAAGCACTTAAGTGCAGGAGCTTTAGACCTGGCAGGACACCAATCCAGAGCCTGAAGGATACCACAAAGTAACAAAGGTGTTTAGGTGGTGCTTTTTTTTCTCTCTATCTAAAGTGAAAAGTGATTAGTTCTGGAACCATTCATTAAGCCTTCACATTGTGTGCTAAAACTACCACCTGTCCCTAGGGAGATGAACTGCAAACTGGCAATCCTACAATAGATTTTTAGACCAGAAAGGTCCATATGTCTCCTTAAAACATTTCCAACACAGATAATCAACTTAGAATTCACTTGGAAGGCCAAAACCCAGAAATGCAGTCTGCCACAAAGAGAGCAGAATGATCTACAGCATTGCAAACATCCCGTGCTTTACTACGGAGAAAATAAACCAGCAAGGCCATCCTTTTGTGGTGGATAGAGCAGCATTGAGCTGTACTAACACGTAGCTTATTCACTATGAGTAATCAGAAGCTGGGTGTAATTAGGAAATGAAAGGAATTATTTATTACATCAAGATTACTTCAACTGCTCAGTGCTTCACAGGAAGATAAAACATGACTAGTGACTGTCCTAAGACAGTCTGAAGAGCCACTTTAGACATAAGAAATCCTCTCCAGGAAGGCTCTGAAATCTGTCACTCATTATCTTCAGCAGCCCAAAGGAATTGAGAACCAAGGCTGTACATTCTCTTTTTGGAAGACTTAATCCACATGTTTCACTGACACGCTGCTATTATCAAAGCCTAAAATGTTCTTCGTGTATTATTATTTGCATTAAATAAAACACAGTGGTAAACACTTCATTCTTTTCACAAATTCTGTTTCCATCAGCTCAACTATTATTGTTTTCTTCTTGTCAAGTTTCAGCAAATAGCCTGCTAAAAAGCTATCTGCAACTTAATTAAAATACACATTATTAATGTCATGTTTATATGAAAAGTCTTTGGCAAAATAAGTAGCCTCTAGCTTTTGAAGCAATTGCAATTAAGTCTGTCAATACGCACTAGTCACAGAAATGCACGATGAAAACAAGACTAAGTGAAGCAATTTGACCTGTTTCAACCTCCTCTGCATAAAATAGCTTTTCACATAATATTTGATCTAGAAAACCACCCTTGGATTAATTACCAGCAACTGTCAGTTGCACAACTGAATGTAAAACTGAAGGTGCCAGGCAATTTAAGCTAATTTTCTTTAAACAAAATGGGTAAAATCCTGTCTCAATACGTGGTACCCTTTACCGCTAATTTTAATAAAACTTTATTTTCTTTGGATTATGGAAGTAATGCTAAATTAAATGCAGTATAAGCAGTGGCCACTGCATTCTCAGGTGAAAGCCCTCCAGAACTCCTTGTCACACTTCAAAAGGTCTGTTGGGGTTACAAGTTCCCATTGCGACCCCTTAACTTCATAAATCCTCTCCGCAGCTCTGTCAGGAGAGGAGTCAGCTATTTTCCCCGTAACCATCATATTTGTATGATGTTAACAGACTTATTTTTAAGGTTCCAGCAGACAGCACTGCTTGTACTACCAAAGAAGTTTCACAACCATATCTGAAGCAAAGGTCGTTGTGAGAGGGAAGGTGCAGAATCACCCTGTAAGTTCCTGGCATGGAAATGCAAGGGAACATGAGCACAGTCAGGTGCACAGCCATCCTGCTGAATGCACGAGTCTGACAAGTCTGTGGAAAAGTTCTTCATCCTCCATCTTTGTGAATATCAACACAGCTTTATGTTTTTGAACTAGATAAAATAGTAAATATTTAAAATGCAATTATTATGCAATTTAGAGTGATAAAACATCAAACCACTGACAGAAAAGCATTTAAGTGGAACGTTTCAATGCAGATTTGGTTGTCTCATTTTTATTTTTCCAAATAAAAGATGCTGCATTTATTGCTGAGCTTTTGTTATTTTGAATTCTCATATTGATCTCAGAGGAAACACACATCAAAGCATCTACTTTTCCCTGGGATGGAAATCCCAAGAGCTAATTTGCTCCTCTGTTAATAAATGCATATCATAATAAATGGACAGATACTAAGTCTGGATTGCCTGCTAAACTTTAGTTGATTTATTATTGTCTGTATCTCACTTTTACTCCACATATCTACTAGAGACCTCTCATGCATTGTGACCAATTGCATTTTTATTCACCATCATCCCTTTGTTGAGATATATGGAAAAAAGAATCTATATTTAAGACCCTTCTGATTTCTTGCACAAATTAAAAAGTGTAGAAATTGTTTTCATATCTGCAAATGGAAAACTTGTTACTATGCAACATGTTCAGACTTAATGTAAGACCACAAGCAGATCGCTGCACCCAACCCTCGCTACATAGCCACACTAGCAAGATGTTTCTAACAATCACAACAGTGAGCATTTAAACAGTGTTAGGAATAAGGTACAGGATTTTCTACTTAGTGAAATGTCTTGTGATTCCATCAGCACTCCTTTCAAATGCTCTCAGGCTCAAGTCCTGCCTACACTATAATTTCTATCAATGCTATCTCCGGTAGACACCTGTGACAACTGCAGGACTCAGGTTTCCTGATACAGTTATAGGCAGATGCAAAGTGATAATGACATTCCAGGTACCTTCTGTAAAAACCAACATGCAGAGTTCTGAGAAGCTGTGAGTACAGCAAGATGTGAGATACTTCGGAAAGGCATAATCTCTTCACAGTTTGGTGTGACAGTAATAGACAAAATGATTTTGCATTTCCTGATTTATGACAGTTCAGGAACAAGGAAAACACCCACTAAATTCTACCCTATGAAGCAAACTCACAGAAGCTCAAAGTATGTATTTTGTCTCACTGTTTTCTTCAAGAACAAGCTTCTAGCACATTATATGCAATTCTAGACCCAGTGAATACAATGACATAACTCTTGTTGATTTCGAAGTCACTGCATTAAATATAATTTATTAAATGTTTGAACACCATTTGATGGTATGACACAGTACTCAAAATTTGCAAATATAGAACAGGCTTATGGGGTTAGAAACAAATTAATTTCTCAGATACCTCCCAAAAGATTAAATCAGTGCCTTTGTAGTTCACAGCTGTGACGATGGTCAATGCTTCTGATAATATGAATGAGACAACAGAGCATTTTATACTTAAAGATGAGGAGATTTCTGAAAAAGATGGGACCTTATCTATGTCTTTTAATTATGCTTCATCTTTACAGTCAGTAATAGGCCCAGAACCACCTGGAAATGTGGAAACATTTTCCACACCTTGCAAATACAAGTGCATATAGAATGAAAAATAAACTAGATTAATGTAAATTAAGACCAAAAAATTAATCTTTTATTGACTGTAGAATATTAATCTTAGATGTTACAATTTCAAGCAGTAAAGAGACAGAATTCATTTGATGATTTCCATTAGCCAAGTATCTGCACATACTCTTAAAATAACAGTATATTAGCAATGACAGTTTCTGTAAGTTGAGCACTGTAAAATGTATGAGTTTAATACATAAGACATCTTATTATTGCTTGTTTTTCACTTAAAAAATGTTGGATTGTCGTTGTATTGTGAATAGCTAATGCGTATATCCATTATGAAGTATGATGTTTTCCCTCTCTTAGGAATTCCATTTAACTATAAGAATCATTAAAAACAACGCCCAAATTATTAATATTACATAGGTAAAGAAAGTTATATCAAAACAAAATTAAATACTCAAGAACACAATGAAATTATTATCAAAGACCAATTTCAGTGAGCTGCCCTGATTACGGTAGTAACCACAATTTCACCTTCACTGTTTCTGAGTAAGCACCGAGAATGAAAACCTCACCTGCCTGCAAAAGATGGCATCAAGGAAAATACGGCATACCCCAAACGCAAGTTCAGTAGTCCCTTCAAAAGAATCCTTGAAAAGAGACTTTGGAGATCTCTTTTTCCCCAGATTGCCTGGTTACTGATGGCCAATTGTAAAAGATAGGTTATAACTTTAAAGTTTCATTTTCACTGGTAAGAAAATGCAGAAAGGCTTTCAGAAGAAATCTAGATTTTCACTTTTATTAAATGCTCCTTTCAAACATATATTCACAGAAAGATGAATTCCAAACTGTTTCCATGCCTTGAAAAACTTATATTAAACATTTTTCACTCTGCCAGAGGAGTAATGCAGATAATATATATCTTGCAGAACATCTGAATGGCCATACATACACCTTTGCTGAAACATATATTTGGCTCCCATAGAGAATAATGCACTTTTTCAGTCTAAAACTTTCACATACCCCAATAATGTAATAGCGCAACAAATACTTTTTACAGAATAAAATATAATCTTAATATTTCCTAAAAATAAGACAGTAAAATTACTAGTTTAGTCTAAGAAATGTCCTTACTGAAGCAACATTTGAGATAAGCCTTCCTCCCATCTCTGAGCTATCAGTCTATTTTTGTGACAATGTTCAAAGTGATCAAGTCATAAAGTCCATTCTAACAGGGAACTATGAAATTACACTAAAAATTTCACCAAAGTGCTGGTCTCATAAACAAATAAAAAAACTAATTAAGAACATTATATAAAACCAAGTACATAGAACCTAGATGTACATAAGTTGCAGACTATTAACACATAACATAGATTGTTGATTTTTTTTGTCACTATTTCAGTGTCACTGTAACAACAAACATCAGGTAGAAAAATCTCTTGCAATAATGAATATGTTGAAAAGAAAGGAAAAGCTGGACTAAAACATATTTCCCCATATAAACAATATATATATATGTCCTCAAACCTCTTCCCACACATATGGAATGGTCAAGCTCACATGATCTCTTGGGTAGTGTGCCAATGTTGTACAAATCCCAGTGAAACAATTTCACTGTTCTCTGAATTATTCTCATCATTCAGAAGGTGCAAGCAGGGTTTTATTTGGTACAACATTTATGTGAGAAAGCATAGAATGACTAAGTTTTATACAGAACTGCAAGAAATACATAATGTTTGGCTTACGCATCAATCTAAATCCACTAGTAATTGTTTATACCTTCAGATTCAAAATAAATCTAACAACAAGCTTTCAAGTATCTTGAATAAACTCAATTTCTTCTTCATCTCAAGGGAAGAATTGGCTTTGAGTTCTTCACTGCTTTATACATTGTGTGACAATTTTATCTGGCCTACACAAGTTTAATGCATTCTCATACTTCCAGAAGCATTGTACATCTCTTATTCTCAGTACGCAATTTACCAGAACTAGGACAGAATAGGATCAAACACTCCGTGGGCTGCAAAACATTTAATTGGAGTATTTTGAATAATATGGTATTCATTGGATTAAAAAGAACCCTGAAATTTAAGTCTTTCTTATAAGTGAAGGAAATCAGACCGTGTTTGTACTGTGTTCTCTGAGATGTACTTAAAAGCTTTCAAAAGCAATGTTCCTGAAAACCTTGAGGTTCAAAAAAAGGCTACTCACGTTGTGGTGACTGACAAGAAACGAAACTCACTTTGCCCACAAAGAGAGACTTCTGGCTAGAGGCAGCAGGCTGCAAGAGAAGAAAACGGAACTTTAAGTTGTTACACCGGACATCCTTAACTAGTGTAAACTTTTCCAAACTTCTTATTCAGAAGGTGGTTAGTCAAAAAATGACACAGCTGTTGTAGGAATTCCAAACATTCTAGACCACATACTATATAAATGATATATTTTTTTCATTATTCAGGATAAGCAGGACTAAATCCGGATTGTTTTTCCTATTTAACTCTCTGCTGTGACTGACCTTCTGATTAAATTTGCTGCAGTAAATTTCCTATTAATATTAAATGATACCCAAAATACTACCTCTGAACTCCAGAGTTATATTTCCATGGGCTCTTGATGATTTCTGTTCTCCAGTTATTTACTTAGCCTACTAACACAGAGATACCCAAACCAATATCATAATCAGCCTGCCAATTTCAAAACTGGCTGAATTTTAATTACATGAAGCATCAGAGTACTCAGATGATATTAACAAAAACCCTTATTTGTTTCTCATTGTTAGTCCTGCCTCATCGTCATTCCTGCCTACCTGATCTGATGACTATTAACAGCATTTCCCAGTCTCAAAAAAAGTTATTTTCTTTCCATCAGAGTTAAAAATGTAAGTTTTGAGAAGCAAAAGTTACAAAGCCCAGTTTTCAAATCTCCATGTGAAGTTTCTGATGCTTATTAAGAATAAAACTAATGCAAAGAAAACTAATTAACTTTCAGGTTAATAAGTGAGGGTCTTTCTCCACCACAAGGAAACCTGTTTTTGGAATTTAACACTGATATTTCTAAACTTCTGTCAAATATTGACAAACGGGCAACCAAAGAGGTACAGAAATGAGTATAACTGAAAAGCTCAATTCTGGGGGAGGCAATGATGAAGTCTGTAAATCTTATTCTTTCAAAGCAGGAAAAAAAAGTGTACTTCATCAGTTAGATAATACTGAAGGGAAAAATATTATTCAATATTCTCAAGACTCCCCACACATATTCTATTAACGAATAAACACATACATATACATGATAGCATAAAGGGGCACCGTGATGCTGCTTCAGAAGGAAGTTATGATACTGCAGTCAGTATTCCCTGAGCCATTTTATCCCACAGAATTCCATAGATACATGCAAGTGTGTTGAGAGAAAGAGGGTCAACAAAAGGCTTATGCATACACGTAGGGAAATAAGGACAGCTGAAGAAGTGCTTACAAGAGTGCTGGGAAGCCTTCCCACAGGCAGTCCCCAGCAGGAGGGCAATGGTAATTGAATGTCCCTGTTTTGTACACACTATAGCCTATCACTAGCCTATTCTGCACACAAACCTGTAAGGCAGTTTCTGTACTACATGAGAAACTTACAGCATTTTAATATGTATTTTGATTATACATGCAAGTTGAAATCCAAAGCTTTCCAGAAGTCAGTAGGTTGACTTTCACAAACAGTGTGGCATACAAAGCATACGCAGAAGTGCAAGCAAATAAATGACAAAAAGCCTTAAGAATATGCACCAGATAATTTTATTTTAGAGAAATAAAAGGTTCAGCCTCTGATACCCATGAGGTATCTACCCTGGTCACTGACAAGAAACATGAATCAAAGAACAGCTTAGCTTGACAAAAAAATTGGGTCAGAAGAAGGGGGGGGGGGGGGGAAATATAAATCAAAAAAGAGCTCATTCGACATCCAGTCAGCAGCACCTCACACCCTAATGCCTTCAAAAAAAGTAATAAATGTAAGTATGGGATGCTGCATACTTGTTTCAGAAAAACCCTTGTCCCAGTACTGATACATTAAAGTGATATTTTTGAAATAATTGACCTTTTAAAAAAAAAAAAAAATGGAATAAGCTACACCTTAGTAGTATTATATGAAGAACTCTGTACTATATTTCCAATACCTGGTAACAATCCTAGGACACAACCTTTTAGAGAATCCCCACAAGCCAAGTACCTCTGTCAAAACTATCATTGTGTTTAGGTTTTGGATAAGCAAATAATTTATAAAAACCTTACACCAACTGATTTTCTCCTTTTAGGAATCAGGAAAATAATGTGTTTTTATGGTAGACCTTAGGCACTGAATCATGATTAGAGAATCAAGCAAGCATCAAAACGTTCACAGTACCACAAGCTATTTTCTTCTCCGCTTCCGATTCCTGGACAGTTATTACTTTTGACAAAGAATTATAGAGAAATATTCCTCTAGGTACTTGAAAGTAATGAGACATTCATTATTAACAGAATTTTTTACCTTGGTAAGAGTGTTGTGTCAGAAAGTACTTTTCAGGGAGCTTGAGGGAAAAGAGAGTGAGGCAGACTGCTGGACACTATGTATATTCTGACAGAGGTTTAAAAGATCATTCAGCCCTATTTTTTTTAGATTATTATTTATTTCAACTTTTTAATTTTTTTTTTTTTTTTTGTGACTGTCAAACATTTTCTCATTTTACAAAATGATTTACAAAAATGGTTGGCCAAAAAGCTTGCTCTGATGTTGACAAGTAAGCTTGTTCCTTCACAGGTGAATACATACACTTACACACTTTTCTACTTTTGTAGCATATCGCAGGTCATAATTTAATTGAAAGATTGAGGGTTGTATCAAATTATTTTTAACCTTATTTTCACATCTAATCTGCCTAAGGTCATAAGAACTTAAAAACATATCAATGTTTCAAGTATTTATTAATACATTTTTTGCCCTTACTATTGTTATCAAGGCTTAGTTGCAAGAACACTTGAGGAGTGACTTAACCACTCCATCTGACCAATACAGGATGCTTCCACACACCTGTTTCCCAAAACAGCACTAAGTTCGGTTGATTCACTTTGACTGTGCAACAATGATTTTGATAGAGGAGGCATGAGCCAGAGCCAAGTAATCTGAGAAAACATCAGGTTCTTTTACAAGAAGAAACCATAGCCTGATACATAACATCTCATGATTTGACAGTAAATTTTCTCCATACTAAGTGTAGGCATTGGATCACTTTTACAACTAATACTGAAAAATGAAACCAACTGCACTTGGGGTGAATGTATTAGAGCCTCATTCCAAATAGGTTAATGGAGTGGTTCTCTGCAAGTTAGTTAATAACACTGTCAAGAAATTGCACTCTACGTCCAAAGTATTGTTTTCCAGCTATTAGTGGCAAACAGTTCAGGAAAACAGTTTTACTTATCTTTATATTGAGATTTTTGAGTATAAAAAAAGCCATTAAAATCAAATGCCTTACGTTTCTTACAGCTTTTATAAGGTGGTCTTGTTCTTTAATCTGGAAAATTTTCACATTCATCACATGACAGATGCAATCTCCCCTGTTCCCATTAGAAACAGGAGTTGAATTTAACTTCTGTAATTTCAAATCAATATACTTTTCCACAGGAGAGAATGTCAGGATGGGTTTTCCCTTGGTATTGCTTCTGTAATACTAGAGGCAATTTGAGTTACTCAAATCAGGAGCTCTATATCCTGATATACCTGATATCAGGATATCAGCTTCATATCAGAACAGTTGATGCAAGAAAAAAATATCGCTCTCTCTCCCTCTATATATATATGCACACACATATATAGAGTATTTCAAGATTGTCAAAGCCACTTGCAGATGCACAAGACTGTCAGATGTCTTATCATAATGAACATGATTAAGTTCCTTCTTCCATCACTTTGTGATAGAAAAATTGAATATCACAAATAAGAAATCCTCAATTCATAGTACATTATTTACAGCTATACAGATTTATGCAGTAATATAAAACTGAAACATGTATTTTACCCTTGAGATGTATTTTGATTCCTGTTTTAGAACGAAGCTAAACAGCTGTTTCATCCAATACTTATTGATATTAAATCACAGGAACATTTAATGTGTACAGTAATGTTTATGATTGAGCACCACTCTACCAAAGAAAGGAAGAAGAAGCACAAAATAATACTGAAAAAATAAAAAGTAGCATTATATACGTGTTACAGGGAGGTGGAGGGGAGTAAGCCTTGGAAGTCATTGTAGATAGGTGGCCTAAAAATACAGTCCAACCTTTCTTTAATGGATTGAGACAATATTTTTATTAGACCAACAGGACTGGAAAAAGCAGATGATTTCTGGCATGCAAGTAGTTGTTAAGATCTGAAACAAAAGAGAAAATTAAAAAGTGAAGTGTAATTAAGATGTTGAGATCAATTACTTCGAATTTCATTAAGCACTTATTAAACTATCCAGAAGAAGAGGAATGTGTGCCTGGGGAGTCAAAGAGACTCATCAGGGAGGAGAGGTAAGAGATCATTGCCTTCCAGGAGATAGAGCTAGGTATAATTTATACCTTGTGGACAAATGTGACCTTAATTGTAGGTGGGAGTGGGCGGAGGAGTGGAACTTGAAGGTAATGGACCAGTAAAACAGAATTTCCTGTGAGTCCATGGTTTTTGGTATCTACCAAGTTATGAATCCAAACTTCCAGACTTTCAGAAGTATTTTGTAGGTCATTCCCTAATTAAGTCAGTGCTGTTTCTTCCAACCTGAATTTTGCTTTGAAGTTTACTGCTTCTGTTTCAGACCTGAAGAGCTACTTACGTGCCCAAGAGCTTATCTGCCTTTTTTTTTTTCCCCAGCTATACTTAGTTTAATTAAAGACATTACCCCACCTGTAAATCTGCTCTTAATTAGCAGCTTCTTGGATTTGCTGATGGCAATTGCAAGAGTGGATCATTCCACTGCTATCAAACCAACAGGGAATTAAACTAAACCTGCTGACATGTCACTTCTTCATTTAAAAGATGCAGTAACACCTTTCCCTTTCTAACAAGACTAAGACAGAAAATTCTGCCCTACAAGAATGTAATGTTCCTGTGAGGTCAAAGAGATCGGCACTCTTATATTGTAGTGGCTCCAGAACAAAGAGCACTGTAGTTGAAAAATCGCTAAGTTTCTCTGACTTGCAGGTGCCACAAACAAAGAAGAGATGAGACAGAAGAACTAATGTCTGGAAAGAAATAAATTGAAGCTGGTTTCACTGAAGAATAATTTGCTGTTGGCAGAACGTAACAGGACACAAAATAGTAATGTTGGGAGAGACAAAGTGAGAGTAAATGTTGAGTTGATTGATATACTGTCAAAGTGGGCAGATCTCCATAGTCAGTACATATTCCCTACAAAATATACACTGAGATGTCAATCACAGACTTTTTTTTTCCCCCTACTTTTGGGATTTGAAGATTTCAAGTGAAGTTTGTATCTCCACTTTAAAGCCAAAGCCAGAAGACTCAAAGGGCAAACTAAGCAGATAGGATATCACAAGTGACACAAGAAACAAGTGAGTTGTTTGTTGTAGCACTGCATGCTTAAAGACTTAGGCAGAACGCAGAACAATGAAGAGAGGCTATGGAGCTGACCTACGAGACTCTGCCATGAAAAAGAACTTTTTCCACCCACTCTCCAAAGAGAAATAAACCTATTATTATGGAACAGCACTTCCAAAATTTTAAGTGATATTTCCTCCAGGTGCTCTCAAACCTTCTGTTCTCACATACCACTAGTTTTCACTACATCAATAGGGGGTGAGAAGGGGATCATACAGATATTTTGCAGTTTCACAGCTGAGTAAGAGAGACATTAAGCTTCATGATTACTTTTAAGCAGTTATACAAAAGATAAAACATAATAAAGACTTGACCTACTATTTTATTGTGGGGAAAAAATGTTAAACATTCAAATAGTAAAAAGAGAAGTATATGTTCGAGAGCACAGAGTGCAACCATGCAGTTAAACCACACCAAACTAAACCTCTTCTGAAAAAAATCACAACAGGTGTGCACAACAAAAGACATCACTGAGAAGACCAATAAATAACGCAGCTCACATTTCAATAAGTGTCTCTTACAACGTGGTGTATTATATCTGAGTCCTTACACAGTACAACAGAGACACAACTGCCACATACTCCAAGTTCAATAAGTCAACTAATCATTGTAGCAATTTGGAAATTTACTACAAACCCAATCTCACAAGTCACAGGCTCAGAAGATTCAGTAAAAACAGCCCATATCACTTTGCAGCACAGTAAAAAGAAGTGTACAAAGCATTCTCTTGGCCACAGAGCATGCGGAAGGATAGCTCCTGAACTCATCTATCAGTGATACTTCACCTCCAATATGCCATCTATTTGTTTTTCTATCTAATGCAATAAATAATGAATCTCTACATTAGTTCTTATTTTCAGATGTTTTTAAGTCTCTAACTTGCATGTGTTATGGATCTAATTGTAAAAAGTACTGCTTGTGCTGACATTTCTTCTGATAGTGTTTCTTGAATAAAAAAAAACAACAACAACAACAACTCTCCATTAAAATTCAATTTGTCTATTTCTGGGTCAACAATGGCTCATTCTCAAAAACAAACTCTGGAACCTGATGCACTGTAATTTTCTAACATCCAGATTCAGATAGTACAATCCAGATGCATCATTTCTTTCAGCATTTGGGAGTACGGGAGAGCAGTGTATCCCTTTTCTCTTAATAATAAACATATCATATTAAGCTTCTGAAATGGCTGAAGAAACGTGTTGTGGAATCTAGTGATTCCAGAGTAAGAGCCGATAATTTGACTTAGAATAGAGTAATACAAAAGAGCAGGAAAAAATAATAACCTGTGATTACAGTCCTCACTTGTCACACATGCATCATATAAAACACTAAACACCTTTGATTATTAGGTAAAACAAAAAGAAGCATAGTGACCTTCTCTGTTCAGGCTTTCTATTAAAAATAACAATGAAATAAAACAGATGAAACACAAAACACAAAAGACAATTGGATAAAAGTAATGCAAGTGATAAAAACATGACTCATTTTAATTGGAAATCTGGAGCTTCTCTGCCATTTTCTTTCCTCCCATGAGAAACATTATTTAACATTTTATATTATAGATCGGTAATTTTAGAAGGAGGCAAATTCAACTCAACAAAAGGACACCTTGTATAACATTCCCAAGACTGAAATACACAGACAATATTACGGAAACCACCTACGTAACAGAAACTTCAATCTCTGGTCACTACAGACATCATCAGGAGCAAGAAATAGGATTCTGACTCTACCTCCAGGTAAGCATTGACAAAAAGTTCCACTACCGCTTGGCTATTTAGTGAGATGAAAAGAAACAAAGTTCTCAAAACACATAGGCTGAAACAGATGAAAGCCAGATCATCCTGTGCTCTTCTGGAGGAGGATCTGAAGCCACCTGGGCACGTTCAGGCTCACATAGACAAATGGATCTGTTTTGCTCACGAAGCAGTAAAACTGATTCTGACAGGTTCTTAGTAATACCAGGTAAAGAACTCAGAGGTAGGCCAGCAGTCATATAAAGAAAGAAAAATGAATCTCACCCAACTGATGAAGGGAGCCTCTAGCTATGCAGCACACCTCCTCAAAAAGCAGCCTAGCTCCAAGAAATGTTTTCTTTTCAGCGACCAGCCCTTGTATGAGCCCAGAGTGATTGCACTCTGGGTCCACCCCTTCTGGTCACTTGGGGGAGCACAGGTGCAAACAATTTGCCTGCACTCCCTGGCCAGCCACAACCCTTCACCAGGTGCTCAATCACCACAAGCCCTGACCTAACAGTTTCCCTACAGCTGAGAACAGAACATCCGTATCATTGACAATATAATGGAGCGACATGACACTGCTGAAACACTCCACCCATCACCTCATTGTGCTCACACAGATTGTTTGGTCTTCCTCAACATTCTGCAAGCTTTGATAAATGTCAGTGAGTGATGTTTTTTTCTGTATAGAAGAATTCAGTCACACTTCTGCTCCATATACCCTTCTGAGTCAAACATCATTCTGTCAGAGTGCCCTTCTGCTGCCATCTGTCACATGACAACAAAATGTAATAGGATACTGGTGGGAAGGTTCAGCCTCTCTGCTGCCATCCCACCAACATCTGCTTCTGATGCCATGGGCCAACATCATGAAATAGAAGGCGCTACTTTCAGAGCAGTCCTCGTATTCTTTTAACATTCCAATGTAAGTGTCAGAAATGTTCATTGTTACATCTAGCGCAAGGTATCAGCTTGTGCTTGACTGACAACACTGACGCTAAAAAATAACATTCAGGAAAAAACTACATATATTACTTTAGCATTTATATATCTGTCTATATTTTAATTTCATAGGGTTTTATTGAAGTGTTTCTCATAAAAGTTTCAAAATTTGAAATTCAGAGTGTCTGGAAACAATTTAAACAGGCACATACGCTGTATGTAATCACTGAGGACTCTGCACAACAGGGGAAGCTCGAGATGGCAAACAAGCGCAGCCTTACTAAAGCCATCTGGAGAAAGAGGGGAAAAAAACCAAAACAACACAAAAACAAACATACAAGCAAAAAAATCATGAAGACATTTCAGCATATATTTAGGTGTTTACTAGCTGGGGGACTACTTCCCTGTTAGAAATATAAACAACTCCATTGTGAAGACTAGTATTCATTCAACATCAGTATACTAAATGAATACGGTATTTCAGCTGTCTTTACTGAAGCAAAGAGAATGCTCAGCATTGGACATGATGCTCTCCATGATTGTGGAAAAATTTCAGAGTAGTCCAGGCTAATATTCATGAATGTAAAGTCATGTACAGCAAAAGAGGAAAGCATCACATCTATTTAACTGTTGGTTGATGCCTTAAACCAGCACAGAACTTCAAACAGGATTTAGTCGATTGCTAACATCAGCTTCATCACTTTAATAAAGAACAAGACACATTAAGTTTGAAAGCTTGCTTCCTACTGGTCACTTCAAAGTGAGTTGTTACTGCTGACTGCCCTTAGCAAATAGAGAGAGTATTTAATATTATATCATTTTGTAGGGACGTATAACCATCAGAACATCCACAAAGGGACTAAATGTCTGGATCGTGGCCTTAATCCTTATACTTGGAATTCAGGTACAAAAGTAGATTTATACAAAGATATTTTCTTTAAATCCCTAGTAGCAACTATCAAGGAACATAGCATGAAAAGAAGTCTGCAAACTTTCTTTTATTGATTCTCCTGCTGAAATATACATTAGTATGGCCAAATTTACATATATTAGAGCTAAATATTTCAAATTACTTAAGAGTGCAAATTTAATCAACAAAGGTGACGGCTATACTTGGGGAAATGAGCCTTATTTAAAGTTAATAGCTGTAGGAGACTAAATTCATTTTCGTAGAAAACTAGACTGTGTATATGTGAACTGATGTACATAGAACTGAGTTAGCCCTGCTTCTGCTGGGTCAAAACACAGTGGAAGTGACACATGACAGAAGAGCACCCTTTGTTCTACTAGGCTCTAGCTGAGGCACCACAGTGTCTGGCTGCTGCAGCAGGGCTTGGAATGAGATGAAGGGACAGGATGGACCTTTGTGCTGCTTTGTGACCAATGCCACTGAAAAGGCTGGTCTATGTATGCTACATAAGAATTGATCACAGTGATTTTTGCTGCTCTTTTATATGGACTCATTCAGCTTTGAGAATGGTTGCAGAATGAGTTTTCAAAGAATTGGATATCTTCTTGTGCCTTTTTTCATCATGGGAGCTACCAATGTAATATTTTACCATCTTTAGACACTCTATTAATGTAGCCTTTTCCTACAGTCCTTTTTTTACAGTCTCCCTCTCTAAAGTGATCACATCATAGCCACCTTTATGAAGGACAAAGTGAAGAGTCTGCATATTTGAAAGCAAGTGCAGGGCTTGCAGCTACAGAATCCAGTCTCAGTATCTACAGATCACCCTTCCTTCACTGATGGCTGATTGCAGCACTGCCAAGAAGGGGTTATGTTAACACACATGCTGTATAAGATATGCCCAGCTTTACATGGGTTGGCTCTTTACTTGCTGGGGGGCACACTGCTGGTGATGGGGAGGTTTCTCTTACTTCCCCTGCAGGGACTTTTTTGTTTTTAAAAAGTAAGGAACTGTTCAGGATGATATTTCAGACAAGCTGACATTTGGGGATTTCTCTCTTAAGCTTCCCCATTATTTACCAAGGGACTTGTTAAAAATAAAGAGAAGAGATATTAGATTTTTGTTTTAGGTATTTAGCTTGTCTTATCAAAGGAAACCCTCACTTCAGGATACCTTTGCCTTTGCCTCTTCCTGTTATTCCTGTTCCTGACATTACTGCGTGTTCTCTACCAAGGGACATCAGTATCTGAAGTGATAACTGGCAAGAAACCTGGCACACAGACAAAATCAATATCATTTTTAAGGACTAAATTGAGAGGTGGCTACCAAGGGAGTTCTCTGTTTGGAGGCGGAAATATCCACTCCCTCCCTCCTTCTGAAAGAAAAAAAAAAAAAAAAAGATTGTGACAAGTGTAAATTAAAAAATAATTAAAAGCATAGTGATTTTATTTCAAGTAAAGGCTATATGTATAGCTGTATCATAATATTATCTTGTCTGGTCAAGATAGCATGGACAAGCTAAAATTTGACATCTTAAAATCATTCTTTACTCATACTGTCCTTTAGCTCCCATTTATTTTATTGCTGATGCACTCATCTATTCATTTATAGAAACCCAGCTTCCTTTTAATACTCATTCAATATGAAATTAGTTACATCAGATACTTCCTAACCTTCCTTGTGAAGGACAGTTACTCTTTATGTGTGCCTTGATGTAGTGGTACAGATTATTATCCCCCTTCAAGAGATCCATTGCAAAAGACTGTGCTACACCAGCAATGAGCTCCGAATAAAGATCTCTACACTCTGCACATACCTTTCTGCAACTCTGATGCAAACATAAGCTCTTAACTAGACTTGTATTGTGCCTTTGAAAGCAGAACTTCACTGCAGACAGATGATATCTGTGCTGACTATGGGTCATTGAGTTCTCTGCATGTTTTGAGATACCTAAAGCAACACATTTATTTCCTAGGTCTCATGGGAACAGTATATAAGCAGTGTCTTCCTGAACTGAGTGGTTGCAAACTCACTCTCATGGTAATTGGATTCCTCCAAAATCATGACTTCACAAACTAATTACTTATTCAGCTTTTTAACGAAAAGGTAATTATTTTTTTCCAGAGTGTTATGAATGAAGTTTAGCAGTTCAGTTTGGTGCTTCAACTTATAGAAACTGTCTGTAGATAACAAACACAAGCAGTATGTTTAAAGGTTACAAAAAGAAGCTTATGTACAAATATTTTTTTTTAAAAGTTTTAAAATAAAATTTTAATTAAAGCATACAGAAAAAAAAATACGTAGAGATCCTTTCATTTCTTTAATCAATACATAATGGCAATGCAAGGAGACTACACCCTCATACCTACCCATGAGCTAACTTCCCCTGTGTCACAATAAATACAAAAACAAAACAAGTATGCTTACCAGTTTGACCCTTGGCCTCTCATTTTTGAGATGCAAAAAACTTACAGGGTCAAAGATGCCAGTGGTATTCCAGCTCAGAAGGTTTCATTCATGTTTGAGTCTCAGTAGATATAGATACATCTGACTCTCTGTACTTGTAGGTAACTCTACAATAGTTTTCTGAATATATTTCTGTTTAGTAGTCTCCCCAGTTCTGTGCAACACATCCAAACACAGAATGTCATAATACAAGTCAACAATGATTGCATCATGGGATTTGATAAAAACTGTGTGGGAATTTAGCAACATCATTTGATAGAAAGGAACAAAAAAAATTAAATGATGGATAAAACATTTGACAAAATGTCTAATATCTCTGTAAAGCCACTTGGAAGGTACGTTAAAAAAACATTATTAATGTTTAAAAATATGCTCATGAAAGCTACTCTACACTGAATTTTATTATAAAATGCTCTAACTGTATCACACCTTAGTGAACAGCCTTGCAACCCTTTCCACTGAAATCTTAATCCTAAACATGGAGTAATACCACCAACTTTACAATCCCTTGATTGCAATTGAGCAAAGTAAATACATGAAACAACAGTGCTCTTCAGGTTGCAGTTGTTGCCTCTAACCAGTTCTGAGTATTACTCTGGTTGAACCATGGCAACTGTATCACATAAAGAAAATATGTTAAAAACCATCAGATTCCAGTGTGGCTATATACCAAAAAGTACATGTACCATGGTGAATTCAGCTAGCGGTGGTGTTCAGCAGTCTCAAAATCAGAACTGAAAATCAGTACTGTTTTAAGGCAAGAGCAATTTCTATGAGAATGTAGCTATTTTTGTTAATTCCAACATAAGCTTGCCTCATGTCAGGAAAACTCATTTAGCCTTTCATGCCCTCAGGTCTATCCCATTCTACAACAGTCCTACAGCAGCAATGCCCAGCAGTCTCAGGGTCCAAAAGCAACATGGTCTAGCAAGCTCACGGAGATTCAGAGCTATTTCAGTTAGCTTCCAATTAAACATCATTTCTGTTTTCTCAAAATAAAGTCTCAATATTGCTTATTTAATTGGCTTAAAATAAACAGTGATTAAACCGCAGTCTTTCTTTTATTATTATTTCATTATCTCTTGCTAGTTTCAGCTGATTTCAGTAGCCATTTTGATGTTTCAAAATTCATATTTTCTGCACTGAAATGATAGGCAACTCCAGTCCCACCTGATAGAGATCTTAAGAAGAGCCATGAAAGATTTCTAAGTAAGTGGTTATGAATCTTAACAAAACTGCATACTCTTATAGCAAATTATCCCATTTTAAGGAGTCACCTCTTGCAACCACTTGAACATGGACAATTTTGCTCACAAGAACAAACCTACAGGATGGTACATATGAAAACAATGTTATTGTATGTTAACAGGTTCACTGAACCTTCACCAGAGAATATGTCTCTTGCTGTACCCTTGCACTCCAGTTTGAAACCAAACAGCCCACAGGCTTTATCTACTTGGCTGTTCCATGAACATTCAGCAGACCTGAAGAACTGGCGTTATGTTTCTGAATAAAAGTAGCTATAATATCTTGGAGTAACACTATATAACGGTTTCATTTCCATACACAGAGAAAGTCACTGAATCCATAGTGAGTGGGAATGCAACAGTGGTTCCCCACTTCTGGCAGTGTATCCAGGCATGTACAAGTAATGTAAAATGTTAGTCATGGGAAGATAATAGGTTAGTAAATGTATTCAGAATCTTGTGTTTGGGGAGAGTTAAAGACTGCTACCTGCTCCGCTGAGCTTTTTGTAGGGAAGGAATGCTGCAAATTCAATTAATGGGCTGGAAGCTCTGTCTAAGTTTGTGTTTGTTGTCAAGTGGCAGAAAAGGCAAAGACCAGTGTAGCTCACACCTGAAGCCTCTCCCTTACCAATACTAGTTCTTGGCCAATGAGAAGTGACAGTCAGTGGATGATTACTCATGTTTTTAGGAGGGCCAATCCACATGGTCCAACTAGCCAAGTTAACTCAGCACAAAACCTCATAACTTTTCATGTAGGCAGCAAGAAAACATAGCTGGAGAAAATTATCCAGCACATCCTTATATTGACTAAACCCATCAGGAATCAGCACAATAACTGCTCATGCCTATTCTGATAGCACAGCTTGCTCCAGCTCCCTTTTAATCTACCATTCTCATTGAAGTCTTTGGGCTAGTGCAAGAAGTCTGTTCCTTATGCTACAAAACTCTCATGCAAATTCACTAGAGAAAAGACTAAATAGAATCTAGTCCAGAACTCAGAATGACTTCAGCAGCTCTCAGGACCTTGTCTCATGAAAAAGGTTATGTAGAACTTGCTACGTAAAACTCATGGTTTGGACAGATGCTCTGCGTCCCCTTGCTCACAGGTATCAGGAATTGCCAAGAACTGAACACATTTTAAAAGTTTGGGTCCACTTTTTCCCCCCATTAGAGCCCTTTATCAGACTGTCATGGAATGGAGATGTAGTTATATAAAAAAATTCCTCTGGCAACGGTTTAGTCATTTATTCTTTCAGCCTTTCATCTTTGAGCTATCTGTAGGGATCTCTCAGCATGTGAGTCACAGCAGCTAAGGTCCAGGAGGAATCTGCCCCTTTAAAATGCAGCACTTCATGCTGAGAAATGACTTACTGCTTGGGCTCTATTTTTTAGTCATGGATATCACAAGCTGCTCTATCTTGCAATCCCATTGATGTTAATGGGTAAAATTCTAAGGTTAAAATTTAGTCCTGCTTCAGCTCCCACTGACATGAATGACAAAAGCTTTGTTCTGCTTACAGTGAAACAGGATTGGGAGTTCAATTTTACCTCAGGCCTGGCTCACGCAGGTCTTGCACAGAAGTCAGTGGGAACCGGCTTGAACAAGGGTTAAGACCTCAAGAACCAGCCTAATATGATCTGAATCTCTCAGTAACTAACAGGATTTGTCCTGTACACATTATTAGAGGTAGAAAATAGTGCTGGGACAAAATGAAACATTTCCATTTGACCGATTCATTTGAGATTTGAAGAAGAGACTAACTACTTAATAACAATATAGAAAGTATTTTACACTCCTGTAAAATACGATGAGATCCAGAATAATTCTGTTAATCTGTGTATTCGCCAAAATAAAACTTATTTGCAACTCATCTGTCCATCAGCTGCAGCAGGCAAATAATATTCAAGCTATAGCTATGGTATTACAACATCAAAGCGGTCATATATTTTATCTATTTAATGCAGTACAGAAGGGTTTATATACCTCTCCATTTATAAATTGAAATGCATTGTGAGGCTACATGAATAATGAATACTAAGGAAAGACATCTGCTGTTAACAGGTCTAAGAAATCCAGACTTTCACACAAACAGGTTGAAAATGCATTTCTGAGCTTTTCCATTTTTTTCCAAGATGACAGCTTTGAGAAGGCTCCACTGAGCAAAATGGGCACTGCTTCCTTTAAAGTTCACTATTTAATTTCCTCTGACATTTGGAAATTTTTCACTCCATTCTGCTCTTTCTCCTCTTTGTTATTTGTTAGACTCTCCTTTTTCTTTCTTGTCTTTCATGTCAGAAAATAGATGAAATGATTTGCCTCATCACAATAAAAGAATAGCTCATACTGTTTTTCTTTCAGTTCTGGTTCTCTATTACTTAACTGCAGCCCTGGCTTCTTTGTATTACGTTTTCCATCTTGGGAATTAATAAATTAAACAGAACAAAAATTAAATTAGACTTGGCAGGCTTGCAATAGCTTGTGATTTAGGTATTTCCTCACATCAAATTGAGAGGGAATGTTTCGGTAACCTAGGGGACAACAAATGAGATGAATACCTTGAAAGAGATTAAAATTTGTTAGGAAGACAGAAATAATAGGGAGCAACTTTGAAGAAAGGTCTGAAGGACAGTAATTTTATATATATATATATATATTATTTTTTAATCTCTTTGATAAATAGGGAATCATTTCTTCTACCCAAAGATCTCTTCTAAAAATTGGCATGCTGAGAAATAACAAACTCCACATACTTTCTAACAAGCAATATCAGGTCTATCTGAAATTTTCATTTTTAACTCCAAGTAGGATAAAGAAAGCATCCGTTAACTGGTGATATAATAAACATGAAGGTATGAAAATGTAATAGGCTCTAATTGATTTTTCTTGCTCTCAGTATGTGCAACACATTTATTTAAGCACAATTGGGCCAGGGCGTTTCCCTGGAAAGATGGAGATTGTCCTGAGCAACATATCTGATAACCCTGAGGGAGACAGATCCATGGGCAGCTGGCAAAAGAATGAGAGGAGGTGGTCACAGCAGGAGCAGGAGGCTTGCAAATAGTGTTCAAGCTTCAGAAGTGATGGAAAAAACTGGAGGCATGCAGCAGAGTTTGCCGCAACTCAGAAAGCTGCTACTGCACTCAAACATGGAAGCAAGGACTCACCCTCAAGGTCATATCAGTTAGAGATTGAACAGTTCACGTTCACTGTGCATTCAGAACTGATTGTTCTGTGTTATCTCTATTAAAGTAGCTCGCAGTCTATTGGGAAAGCACATAATAAGGAAAATGTTCAGGTACAACAATATTAAAACTTCTGACTGATTCAGCATTATCTCATGATGTGCCAAGATGTGCTTAACAGAACTGTGCATCACCAAATCAGATTTTTTAATTTTAATTTTTATTTTTTAGAACGTGCAATGACATATTTTAATAGAAACAAGTTTGGGGGCCACAAATTATAATGAGAAGACTTCACTAAATAATTTATAGCAAATATTTATATCAAACAGTTTGCATTATTTTGCATTTCATTAACAGAGCCAACTTTCTCAAAAACTACTGTCGTATGAATCTGATAAAGACACCGCTCTACTTCATGTTCATTCATCTCCTATTTTTTTATGGCCATAATGAAAAGTTCAGCAGTGTTTCTTAGTATCAACTGGTCACATCAAATGGTGTGATTTGCCATAGTGATAATTTATACAATTAGTATTTCTGTGGGCTAAATGGCAGTCTCCCATGAAATCTATGCGGGCCTGCTGAAAAGAATGCATGGCCACAACTCAATAGTCCTAAGTCACAGTCTGGCACAGTAGCTGGAAGTGATGATATAGGGGATTTTGCACTACAGTATCAGGCCTGTGTGTGACACACAAGACAAACTATTTGTTCTGCAGTCTTTACTAGGGAAGTAGTTTCCACTGAAAAGCAGTGGGTGCCTGCAGGTAATAATGTCTTGGTGAAGCAGGGCAGTGACCCCAGCTATATCTAGTAGGGGAGGCTGTCATGGCTCTGGTACATGAACAGAAAGCACACCTCTTACAAAAGTTTACATGTACATGCAACAATACTGATATTCTCAAGGAAAAAGCATGTTCAAGCATGAGACTAAGAGAAAGGAAGCAGCACAGAATGCACTTAATAGGAACAGTTGAGTTTGCCAAACCTGTTTTCACCTTGTCATAAATTATAAGTAGTCATGCTAATCAAGTAAATTGGAGCCAACTCAGCACAAACCCCCAAATATTAAATATATAAATATCGATCCGACCGAAAAGCAAGTCTTTGAGTTTTGACTGAAAATGAAGTCTAGTTAAATTGCTTGTGCCAGACAATACCTGCTGTCAAACTGAGTAGTGTGTCACTGCTTTTCTCCCTGGAATGCAGCACAAATGCCTCAAGAACAAAATCCTAATCAGGTTAAGAAATATTAAAGCTTTTCCATGCAGTATTTTGCAGTATTTTGCAGGTATTTTGCAGCTGATGGCAGCACCAGAAGGATGACACCATAGAAACCAGAGCATGGTGTTCAGTGGAAATGGCTGGGGAAACAAAGAAAAAAAAAATACCACCAGCCCAAATATACAAAATTACATCTTGTTGCTATACAGTTTTTTCTACTAATTAAAATGAAAGAACTACTCTATCACCTTCTCTTCACAAATTATTCCAGTTTTGAAGTCTTTTCAATTATTCCTAAAAGCATGACTGGGTTCCTTCCACACAAAACAACTCTTCATAAGCTGACCTGTATTATTTTTATAACTAACTGGAGGGAATACATTTTTTGTGGTGGTCACAGAAAACTCTACATCACAAGCAGAAATTATGGCACAGCAATGAAGGGATTTATTACTATCATTCAGTGTAAGTGGGACTATAATAGTAGCCCTCCTTTTCCCACCACAGTTAAGAAAGCCATTAAGTGATTAGCTAGTTTTTAACAGTATTTGTTTTGGGCTTCAAACAAACACAGAACTCTGCTGCTTCTCAGATCAGACACTCAGTCCAAGCAGATTCTCTTCTGGGTGAATGCACAAGGAAAACTGAACCATGATATTTATCTGGGTTTCAGACTGGCCTCATCGATAATGATCAAAATTTTTCATAGGAAATGGGATTAGTCAAGGAGAAAAGTTAAACAAAGATATTTTCATTAACAAGTAAAATTTGAATAATAAATTACAAAGCAGATTCAGCGCTTCAGACCCTTACGGAATCTAAGAGGTCATGCAATGAAAGCTGAACAGAAACATCTATATATATATTTCTTTAAAAGCCTCATTGAGTATAATACATTTAAATATGTGTTTTATAGTGGATTCAAGGGTCAAGGATCAGATCTATTAAGAGTTTTAGTACTGATATGCCAAAGCTTCAGATATCTGCCCCTCTAGGATAAGACTGTAATTCTGTGTTAGGTACACAGAAATCTTGTGCAACACTTGAGAGCAGAGACCCTTTAAAACTGGGGTAAGAGCTTCAGAAGCAAGTAGTTTCTCTTACCAGAACAGTTACTTTACTTAATATAAGAATAAATCTTAAGTTTGACCTGCTAGATGCTCTACTTAGAGCTGCATTAGGATGCTTCTTTCTGCTTGGCAATAGCTGCAGTAGTCAAAGAGTAGTATTCAACTTCTTTTGAAGAGCTGAATAGACTGGCACTTTTACTTTAAAATCCTGCTATTAGTATTAAAGTTTGTCAAATAATAGCCTTTATCTAATTCATATAATTAGATCATTAGCCTAGAGACATCTCTGCATGGGAAGATTTTAAGCTAGAAGGATATGCAGCATGTTGAGTTGCAACCAAGTGGTGCTGTAAGGTTTATAATTCTAGCCTCTACTTTTCACCTAAATCCTATTTTATACCTAGCCCTGAAGGATACCAAGTAGCTGAGGAAAAAAAAAAAAAAAAAAAAAAAGCAGAAAAAATTTAGTACCTCTTTTATCCAGCCCAGTCAGACTTCAGTAGCTGAAATCCCTTTGCAATAACTGTCTAAACATTGAACTTAATTTTGTTTCTCTGCTAATCAAAATGGTCATTTGAGAAATAGTAATCATCCTGAACACTCTCCAAAGACTATATAGGAATTATCCTGAATTTAATGAGTGCTGGATAACTCTACAGAGCATCTTCATTTTAATTTATTAAATTGGTATTTCATTTGCTGACCATTAGCACATGCTTTTTTTGTTTTTTTTTGGTTTTGTGTGTTTTTTTAATCACTTTAGATATCCAGAGTTAATTGATGTGTTCATTAAAACTGTATATCCATGAACTTGAATGAAAAAGCCAAGCAATATCTTAAATATCTGCTATTCTTTAAAAACATTACATGTAAAGTTATTTGTTACATTTCTGCAAGACTGAAAACCCATTGCTAAATGAACTTTGCAATTTCCACAGCATGATTTAGTTCAAATACTTAGATACTAATGCCCTTATAATTTTGCCAATTAACAACTACTGAAGAATTTTCTAGAAAGAGTCATCTTTTCCACTTGACTCAATATGTCATCTTCTGCAATCTCATTAGGAAGAACATAAACAAGATTTATATTTTAAAGAATAAAGTTCTATGCTTTGTATTCATAAATAACTGATGGATATATTTCTATCAAATTTCCTGTGAAATTTACTGAAGTGAACAGACTAGTAAGAATACCCGAGAATCAATGTGTTTTCTGAAGCTTGCTCTTTTCACTTATTTTATATTTTATATAAAGGTATAATTAGTATTGTTTATTTTAAAAAATATAAAGAAGAATTGCCCCCTTGAACATCCAGGTGCCTGAATTTCAACCAACATTTTGATACATGCTACTATATTTTGTGATCAAAGAATTTCACTGTTACTAGCAAGTTCTAGCCTCCTTAAAAAAACACTGACTGAAATGGGAAGGCAGCACTACCTGCATTTTTACAAACAGAAGAAAATGCACAAACACCAAGGTGAAACATTTCTAACCTTCCCTTCCTCACTTGATATTCAAATGTCCCAAGGCCATGGGTGTAACCTAGTCACCTCCTGACATTTTCTCAAAATTGACAGTTCTGCCCATAATGATGAAAATTCTCTCAAACACCTTCTTTTCACATATTGAAATTATATTCCACCCACTTCCACCATAAGGATTGTGAAATGATCTTTGGAAACCAACCCCTAAAATTATGCATACTGTGCCTTCTTTTACCTATAGCATCAAGAAAATGGAAAACATGCTGATCTCGTGTCCTCCAGTATCTAATTACACAATACAGCATTGTTACTGATCAGTACTTGCTGTTACAATGAATACTTTCATCCACTTGGAAAGCAAGGTGTCTTATAGTCTGTTCCTAGGTGGTGAAAAAAGCTACAGTCCTTTCATATTCAGCAAGATGCTGAGATAGAAGGAAATTAAGATAAAGAAAGCATCTACAATATCACTGTCACAGGTACACGATAGCTGACACAATAAGGAACTCCAATCTAACCCAAACCATAAAAGATAATGAAAACTTATTAATGACTCAATTCAGTTTTCAAGCCAGTAATAGTGGAAGGCTTAGGGGTAATGTATGGCGAATATATATTCAAGGATGACTAGCTAGCTAGGAAGAATACCTGGAGATATTCTATCAAGTCAAAGGTATTAGCAAACACTCTTGCGGTGCTGATCTAAAGAGGTGCAAATACCAGTCACATACCTTGCATAAAAAGCTAAATATTCCCAAACTCTTAGTGTTCACTCCTGCACATTGCACACTGCAGCGTTCTCGTCAGAGGCCAGTGCTCTCAAGGTTAAAGACCATCTCAAAAGTGGGAATTTCCCATTGACAAGTGAGATCATAGTGTTTTTGACAAGAAAAAAAAAAAAAAGGTGAAATATGATTTATGAAGATTTAATACTATCTGAAACAACTCACATCCATCTCACTTACAGGAAAACCCAAAGGAAATTTAGTAAAGAACAACCCTTAAGTCAATCTGACATTTGTTGTCCTGTGCGTGAAAAAGCATTCCTTTTAATCATTAGATTTTATAGCTATATGAGAAACCATAATCAAAATTAATATAACTAAAATAAAATAAAAATGACAACAGAACTAAACAGGCTGACAATGCTGGTTCATCAAAACAGACAACTCCTATCATTAATTCTAAAAAAGATACAGTATAGAAAGTAGAAATTTAAATGCTAAAACATCAAATAAGGTGCAATTCCTATCCACAGTGCCAATACTTGCCTCTACATTGAGCACATCACTACTGCTGGAAGATTTGGATTTATTCTAAGTCCACATGGTCCAAGACTGTTGTGTTGATGTCAGCTTTAATAAAGACAAGCCTAAGCCACAGAAGTAGATGCTGAGTACAGAACTATCCTCAAGTCTTTGAGGTCTTCTGCTTTCTTGTTACTACAATGCCTTTTAGAGAGAAGGGCCAAATATGACACGAAAGTTCAGATTTGGTCCTTATCATTATGCATGTTGAAAGCTTTTCAGACACAGTCAAGAGCAACACTGTAATATCTTTTGCAAAGGATAAGATCTTCTCTCTGAATTTCTGTCACTTAATTCAATTGATTGCTAGCTTTTGTTGAAACGCTAGTTTAGATGAGCATTATCCTCAGATGACGTTCTCAGAAATGCAAGGTTAGATATATCTGATAAATTCATTCCCTTTGGATGTTATAGACTCCCCCTTCTTGCAGGCCTCAGCTCTACTAATTACCAGTGTTTTGCTTTATGATCTGACATTTGAAACTAGACTGTAAGCTTATTCATATGAATTGTGAGACCCCGGAGCAGGTGCAGAGTTCACTGACTGTGTGGGGTACATGCAGCAATGACAAAAAGGAGGAGAAGAACCACAGTAGACATACCAAACATTATCTTCTGAGTGAAAAAGAAGTCCGTGACTTTTATGCCAGAAAGCAGTCTACCATTTATACAAAAGCAAAAGAAGATAAGCATAAAGAAGACACCTCTTAAGTGATTTTGGAGAGGACAATTTCTGTTTGGCTGAGGAGGGAGACTGCAGCATTAGCAGATGCAGAGAGACTTGATAGTTTATACAGATAATATGCCATCCACAGATCCCACAAGGAAAAGCTTCATTCTGTTCCTTGGATATTTATTTTCCCTGATTTCCTGTTTGCTAATGTGCTGACTTCTCTTGGGTCTGAGCGATTATGAGATTCTAATTTTTTTTTTTTTTTTTTAAATAGATGAAACACTTGATGCAGGGGACATAAACACATGCTGTGTTATAACTCTCCTAATTTCCAAAGAGTATTAATACATTTCAAACTTGCGATTTATTTGGTTACATAAAAGTAACAGTCTAAAAACACATGGTGTTCTTAGTAACATGCATGATTTCTTACTGAAGAAAACTACATATTAAAACAAATATTTTTTTGGACAGAAACCATAATTTTTATGTCTTAATGGAAGGAAAAGGTGCTTTTTTGTATGACAAAATTTTCTGAAAAAAATGAGGTGTATTTACCTTCTTATTACACTAAAACTCTTTTGGCTCCTTTGGGAATGGCATTTAACATTAATACCTCTTTGCTGTGCCAGGTAACCTGCTTTTGTCTCCCATCAGATGCTTCCTCTAAGGGCCAGCAAAGTATCACATGGATTCTGCAATTATTTCAAGGTTGTGGCCTTGTACAAAAGAGGAGACATATACAGGTCAGGCTAACCATGTGTTCTTACATCACTCTGAAAAGCAACAAACTGTAGAATTTTGTATGTCAATCAGTAAAGCCAAATGCTAGCCAAATGTTATTCTTCTAAGACAATGAACTGGATTCTTTCTTAATAACGATTTAATGGAAGGTACTTTAATGCAATTTCTTGAGGTCTTTGCTACTCTGAGAGAAAAAGGAACGAAGTACAGGAGTTTTCAGGAGTGATACTCCTTTAAAGTAAACTGATTTCATAACATTTTAATATCAGAATTGAAGCTATAATCATGCCACGTTATTATAATCCAAACAAAATATATTCATATGGCACTTCTTATACATGTTTAACTGTATGCAAAGAAGTACTCTCCTATTACAACACAGAAATTGGTTTGTGATTTTAACGTTTTAATGTTTTCAAGTAAACATTTAAAAAAGTCACTACTGTGAATAGCAAAGACATTTCCTCCCCCCATGTGCTCTTGCACACACTGCCTGTATGAGGAAAGAACAAAAAGCGTCCATCTAAGCAAATGGAAATACAGCCAATTCACAGGACACTGTTTTTTCTCAACTTTCTGAACATATCACATCATACTGTAAGCCCACTACGGGGAAGAAACCTGCAATGCTCCTCTCACACACTGAGTCATAGAATCATAGGATCATTTGAGTTGGTAGGGACCTTTAAAGGCCATCTAGTCCAACTCCTCCGCAGTGAACAGGGACACCTACAGCTCTCTCAGATGCTCAGAGCCCCATTCAGTCTGACCTTGAGTGTCTCCAGGGATGGCGTATCCACACTTTTTCACATTCACAAGCCACAAGCACCCATTTCATGGCTGATGTCTATGCTTATGTAGCCTAAAGGCATGACAGGCTTCAGTACTGCAGGCAACGGATAGGCTGCAATCATTTGCAGAGAAAACTTTGCCTCGTGGAGAAAGTCTCTGGTGTAGATGGACCTCCCATGTCATTCTGTGTGAATGTTTATAAGTTGCCCATATTTTATAGTGAAAGTAGCGTACGCCTGCCATGAAATTTTCTTAAAATTCATCCCTGTCTCTTGGGCCATAGCAAGAACTGGGCCTGCCTACTGCACAGAGACACAGGGCTGGTGAATAGAAGCCGGCCAGAGAAATACTGCTTTAGCAGACATCCACAATGGCATTTTTAGTAAACTATGGAAAGATTTCTTTCTCCTCCAAGGAAAAAATGTTTCTGGTGATGTGGTTTTGGTTTGATTTTGAGACTTACTTTTCAGACATAACTGTGTACTAGGCTTAGTTTTCATTTCTTCATTGTTAGCCACTGCTGGTCATTCACATGAGATAAAACTTTCCTTCAATCATACAGTACACTCAGGTACTGCTCATACTGGGTAGGCAGGTGATTTTTACCCTCATAGGCTCAGGAGTGCCTCACAGCTGCCCCTCACAGAGGAAACTGCACTGGAGAAGTCCTCATATAGTGCTGTGTGTGAAGGAAATGTTTCTGCATGAGAGGCAAAGCAGTAATGATAAATGCTTTGATGGAGAAAGCTTTAAAAAGGAGGAGAGACATGGTTTAAACAGGTTGTCAGGAAGATGGCAGGAGAGGCCTAGTGTGAGCCACGGCTGTTGCCTGGGCAGGACCCTCCATCTTGGAGAACTCAGAGTCTCTGTGGTGGTTCACATTTATTTTTTCAGCTGCTCTACATTAGAATTTATCTGGATTTTATCTTAGTTAGAGCTGTTCAGTAAAAACTACATTTCCACAAAAAAAAACAAAACAAAACCCCTCAGCCAACCACCACCACCAATGAAAACAAGGAAAAATAACACAAATACTCACTCCCATGATGAAAAAAGTTGCTGAGGAAATGAGCAACTGTCATTACCTGGAGTTTCAGATCAGTGGCAGAAAGAGGAATCTCAGTTCTTCTGGCCTCACTATATGCCTGCAGGGTATATTGCTTCTACCAAATACATGTACCACTACTGTAAGGAATATCCTTCCCACTCCAGTGAAAAAGTATTGTAATAGTTGATATTGACTCTACATTAAAACGTAATCTTTTCACAAAGCAAAGAACACAGAAAACACAGGGAGGTAGGAAAACTTCTTCTCTAAGATACCTCTAGTCGATTTTTCTCTCTAACAGTAGAAATGTTAAAGGTCATAGCTCATTTTTGGTGTTAAGCAAGCTGCCTTCAACTCATGAGTAGACTTTCCTTCTCTATATATCTGGTATGATAAAATGCAAATGCAGATACATACACAATATGCTTTTAACAAATTCTGTTGCATCAGACAGTTCTCCTTTTGACATGAATCTTTGGTGGTCTTCTCCACCAGAATTTTATCACGATCCTGATCCTGCAGGACATATAGCATCTTCCATTCAGGTCAATGAAAACTGAGAATGGTCTGTGTCTCCAAGGAGTTTCTTAATACTTCACAGAGTTGTGTCTAAATTCATTCACTGCTGGCACATGCGTTATTGTCTACAATACAGAATGAAAGAAAGTGATATTGATGAAGTGTGGTTATAGAGATGTCACTAACCCTCTCAAAATGAATCGCTCTCTAAGCCTCTGAAGAGAAAAAAGGAAGTCAGAATTGAGAATATTAAATAATTTTGACTGTTAATATTTAATATTTTACCTTTTTCAACCTCCTTTACCCTGTTCTTCTGCTATAACATCTGGGATGAAAATAACTTTCATTGTTCTTAAGGGAGACAGTGTTTTGGTATATTATGCCTGTTCTCTAAATTCACAAACCCTGGAAGACACAGAAGCAGATAAATATCTTTGTCAAGAAGACATACTCAAGGTTCCAGGAGCAAAACTGATCTTTGCCTCGTGGGTTAATAGCATTAATAATTGCCATTTTCGTAAGTCTGAATGTAAGAAGCCTGCTCAAACAAAAGAGTCAACCCTTCAAAAATGACTATCCATGATAAATTTTGAAGAGCAATGAAAATTGTCACTCTGCCAGCTTGATAAATTGTAGCACCAACTGGCAGAGCCACTTGCCTTGCAGTAAGCACAAAATGACAGATCTTTGCTGAATATAAACTATATGCTTGCACCTTTCACAGCTGGTTTAGCTTGTAAACGCAGCAAAAAAAAAAACACACACACACACACAAAAAAAACTTTAATAAAAACTGAAGGTTATGCACAAAAAAATGGTTTCACAACTGCTTCTCCCCTTTTAAAGATGTTGTTTTCATACTGGAAAGTAGTCTTGAAAGAAATCCCTCAGTTGTCTATGAGATCATGTTACAAGAACAACTACATGGTGGTAATTTCTTCACTAAAATGATTCAACAGTGCAGTCATCTCAAGGCAGGAAAAATTGTATTTTAAGTATCACCTTAATATTTAGGAGAACACACACATATTACTTGCGAAAAAAATACAAATCCATATATTGAGTTGCATATCAAGGCAGAAATATACTCAACACCTTTGTTAGGTCCTTTGTCTAATTGCTCATCTCCTTGATCACTCATTCTAATCTTCGATCAAATATCAGAGCATTTCTAACCTTTAAAAAAAAAAAACTGTCAGAGATATGTGCAATCCTTCTCAATAGGTGGAATTCCTTTTCCAAAAATCACATTTGTATGAAACCTGTTTTGCATAATACATAGGCAGCTCCAAAAGTAATGTGCAATAACACCATTTGATAATTTCTCAGCTACAAAGTATGTTTTTCAAAATAGCCACCGCCATGAGCTCTGCATTTGCATCTGCTATGAACAAGAGCCTGCATGCCACACTCATCAAAATCTGCTCTAGTGGAGGTGGACCACTGTACTGTTGCCACTGCTGAAATGAACCATCTTCTGTTTGGTCTCCATAAACATTCAGCAAGCATAAATGAATGTCAATAGATGCCTTTTTTTTTTTTTTTTTTTTTTTTGAGTAAAGAGATTCAGTTTCACACCCTTGCTCCATATACACTTCCATGTCAGATGCGATTTTGTCAAACTGCCTCTCTGCTGCCATCTGTCACATGGCAACAAAATGTAGGGGAATAGTGGTGGGAAGGTTCAGCCTCTACTACCATAACACCAACACCTGCCTCTGACATTGTGGGACAGCATAGTAAAATAGGAGGCATTACTTTCAGAGCAGCCCTCATATATTGATTATGCGTGCACTGTACCACTGATGTCCGATAACTCTGAGTTGCTAAACAGGGTTTGATAGCAAGGTTTGGGTGAAGAAATCAAGAATTATCAAATACATTTCCTTCTGCGACAGTCATATTTATGCATTGTGCTGAAGCTATGATGGGAAAAGTCACCCTTACCCAGTAGATGGTACTGTCTCATAGGTAACCCCAGGGGACCTGTCTATACACATATCGATTCGTAGCAACCACTACCCTTCCTGGAAGTTCTCTTTGACAATGCATTAATGAGGTTAATTATTTAACCACTAGATTGTTGAATTATTTATTTATTTTGTACACTAAGAAAGCCAAATGCCACGGAAGTCTCTCTTGCAATCTGCAGCATAATGCAAGTGTAAATGCCATTTCATTTAGCACATGATCAGCCATCTCCTGAACAGTGTGGTAGTTTCTCAGTTCGGGCTGCTATCATGCATTTTACCTATATTTATTAAACTCAAGAAACCTGTTGCTTCATATCACAAAATCATTGTGGGAAATTACTTTGCCTTAATCTTAAGTATGATTTTATTTATAGATTTACATTTAGAAATGCACATGACAATTGGAAAACTGGTTTTGAGAATTATACTGAGTCTGTACTTGTACACAAAGTTCTCAGTAGGACAAATTTCCTTAAAATACATTATCCCCAAACTCACTTGAAATATGATTTCCTCTTAGAAAGTAAAAAGGTACTATTATTTTATCTGTCGCTATTTTAATTGTGCAAACACTGAGTAGATTGAAAGAGAAAGTAAGAGAAAATTCTGAGGCGGGGCATCAGATTAAATTATGCTCAGCATTCCAGTTTGCTAGCTTACTGACAAAATTCAACACATCACGAGGAACACTATAGTTCATGAAGACTAATACTAATTACCACCTTACAGGGAACGTATAATAATGCTTTTGATCCATCGATAAATTGAACATTAGGCTCAAGAATGAGACATTATGAAGAAAAAATGCACTATCTGAAAAAGAGCAGGTATTTTAACACACATAAAACATGCCATACAGAAAATAAGAGAAAGATGATGCCACAGTTAGTAGTCAAAGTGAAATACGATAGAGCTGATGAAAGAAGGACATTCACAGTGTGGAGGAAACACATTAGAAGATACATAACAGTATCACCTCAACGAGTAGCTTGACCTCAGCTCTTCTGAAGTACAGAACTGCTGGTGGTATCCAAAGGGACAGATAATGGCTATAGTGCTTTGGTTAGCTTGGATAGCATATGAAAACATGTGAACAACTATGGCCATTGGTCTCGGCAAAAATGAGCAGAAATAACCATGGCTAGGCAACAGCCAGAAAGACAGATCAGGGAATGGAAATGCCTGTCCTAGAATACTTAGATAACCTGTCTTTTTTAGCTTGTAAACTTGAATAGAGATAGGATTGACTGCTCTCCCAGTGCACTCTTATCTGAAATAAAGATCAGAACAGAAGCAGAACTATTTAAACTGAAGGACAATTTTGTTGTAAAACAAATAGGTACAAATGGAGCACCAAAAAATAAATTATTTAAGAAAAGAGAAGGTAGTTTCTAAGTCCCACAGTCAAGAGTTTGAAGTAGCCTTCTGATGGAGAGGTGAGCAAGTGAAAGACACCTAACTAATTTTAGAAGGAAAGATATATGATGTTCCTGGCTGAAATAATAGGATACTGTGACTTGACCCAGAAAATCCCTTCACTTCATACATTTATAGTACCACCAATAAAAGCAAAAAGAACATGCAGTCAACAGAGAAAGAGGAAAATGGGGAAGTGTCTTGTCTGAAGTGAACACATTTATTGTATATGCCATTAGAGAAGGAAGATTCCTCCTTGCTACTCCCCAGGAGGGTAAAGATAAGGAGCACTCTGTCCATTTTTTCCAAATGGATTTTATCTGGACCAAATCTTTTCTCATCCTTCTCTACGCAATATTATGACAAGAATTTTTAATCTGAAAAAATCAGGTAACTGAAAGATTACCACAAAGAAAATGTTTTTATTAGCAGAGGTCTTTTTCCTGAGCAATGAAAAGACCAAACACAAGCCACAGTCTACCTTGGTGAAGGAGTGGGGTTACTCTTGTTTTGTTTGTTTGTTTGGGGGTTGCTTTTTTAACTGTTTGGAATATTACTATTTTTTTCTCTGTACCAAACATGAAGTGGAGTGCTGGATGCTGTTTTGCTGCAAGAACAGACTGGTTGATGAAGACGCCAAAATGACACACTCCAGATTCTGTACGTGCAAGAAGATCCATGGGCAGTGTGACATCATAAGCAAGGTGTAGTGAGTTGAGAAAATATTTGCAAAAGCTTAATATAAAAATTGTTAGACGGCTACCTCCAAAAAAAAAAATGACAAGACCCCAAACCATAAATTATTTTGAACACTCTATAGCAGAAATTGAGTGGTAATTCCACTACAACCACAAAGAGCACAAAGCTAATAAAGATATTTTTTCAATTTGGTCACTAATTAAACGTCTGTCATGAAGTAAACAAGAACTCCACTGTAGTAGACTACTCCTCTACTCCTGGCCAAATTGTTATATTTACTGAGTTTTCCTTCCCACAATTCCAGCACTTAACTTTCATGTTTTACACATCCAACAGATAGCTTTGTTTAAACCATAGCTTTCTTGAATGAAGAATAAAACTTTGAAATAAGAATACATATGTTTTATAAGGAACATAAACAATATTCCTGTAATAATAATGTTTCTGTGAATGTCATGGAAGTATTATTTTCATGGTGTTAGGTAACTTTCCTAGACTCTTTAATTAAAAGCTAAGGAAACAAACACACAACAGAAACCCTATTTGAACTTTTACATTAACCTCCTGTAGTGGTTGATATTTTTCTTAATATATCTTCTACAAGCAAGTCTTGCAAAGGATATCTTTATGGATTTTTATTTAATGTAGAATATTCTGGACAACAATTATGTGTGTACTGAAAGAAATAATTGCAAGAATAATTTATGAAGCCAAAGAGTCCATTATTATTATTTAACTGGTATTAATATCCTCCTTCATTTACCTCATTTTTCTCATTTAACATTTCTCTGATTTCTCCATAATATATAAGCAGGAGCAGAGCTGATTTTATGTTTTATTCTAAGCCACTACTACATACTAAAATGTCAGTTCATGAAGGGCTGAAAACATACACCTCATTAATCACGCACCTCTACTGATACCTGTGCTTTCTAATCAGTTCAACATTAAGCATTATTAGTTTGTACAATTCTGCTGTCTCAGACCAAATCCGATTATCAAATCAAGTATCATTCATGGTTCTACGTATATTATTTTTACATTGTTAATTTGGACAGTAAAATTATTGTCATGAAAACAATAGTCTTCATAAACTCAAAATAAAAAGCTTGCTTATGCTACCATTGCGGAGTTATACATTTAATCAAGCCTGAGATGATCTATCATTTTGTTTAATGCCAGCACCAGTCTGGCATTCCCATTGTTATCACAGCTGTCTATGTTTAATCTACAAAATATTCTTGCAGCATTTCTTCCACATTTCTGGCTTTCAGAGTTTGTTACCTTACTAAAAGATACTTTCCAAACCAAATACTTATCAAGGGGAAAAACAATTTAGGTTCTTGAAAGAGAACTATTCTGGTCCTGACATTCTTAACCAGTTAGATTGTTTCCAAAGAAGGGTACAAAACAAAACATGATGCTCCTATGGTAAATAATTCTCTGATTAATGGAGAAATAAAAATATTTCCAAGAACCATATTAAAGATTTTTTTTGAGAAAGAGAACTCTGCATCACATTGAATCATTACACTTCATTCTGTGTTAGTTTTGACTCCTTTGTTTCATATTTTTATGGACATTTAAACATTCTATAAATGACAATGTTCTCTATCTATGCAAAATACCTCTATGTTAATACTTTGGGTAAACCTTACAAAGAACTGAAAACAACAGCATTGATGAAGCCAGAAGACTTTGTACTTGAAACAGGAAAACACTGCTGTCTTTGTTATCTAATATTTAACCAAAGATATGGGCAAATAAAACTATGAAGATCATTATTATCTTCAGAGGACAACAGGGAAAGAACCTTTACAGTAATATATTTCTGCAGATAATAATCTTTCTTTAATGATCATGGCTCACTGTAGATCAGGATACATCATTTAGAGATCACAGCTAGAAATGAAGATTTAAAAAGAGTCTAGAATTTCAGTAAGGTTGAGTAAGGTTATACATACTGACACAATTGCTATCAAAAGACTTTTCCTCACTGTATGTAGTCAGTCCTTTAAGACTCCACGAGATCTCAAAGTTTAATCATAGGAAATATCAGGTATGATAAAACTCAAAGAGGGAGAGTTACTTATTTGTAGAAATACTGATTTCAGAAGTAAAATTAGAAAAACTGTAGAACAGGACTGTGATGGTTCATGTGATAGTATGAACATATTTCAGATTATTTAGAAACACTATTTAAGGAAGTGCTTCATGTATATGAAACAATATATATATTTTTAATTTAAAGTTTATCTACAGTTTCATTTTGATGTGCAGTATTTTGGTCAAGTTCACTGAATTCACAGCTCAACAGAACCTGACAAATTTCTTAATGTTTGGTTCTTTGTCAGTGCAATCGAAATTTGTCTTACATAATGGTCTATATTTGGTAACATTTCAAAAAGTTATTTTCAATTATAAGTCTTGTAGTCTTCATACTTTTGGGATGAATATACTAAATTAGGAAAGCCAAATTAAATTAAGGAATCATTCATGCTATTAATTTGAAGACCTTCAATGGAAAAAATCTTTAAACAAAGTATTTATTTGCCTTCTTCTTTTAAAGTGTATAAGAGATTTAGAGACAGTAACTTGTTTCACAGAAGGAAAGCTGAGATATTTAGCTAACCTTCTAAAATTGGATTGGACTTTGATGGCTGACATGATCAAAATCCAAAAGTACACATTAATATTTTCTTTTGTTTCACTTGATATCCATGCCAACCAGTGTACATTCTTAAACTCACCGGTATTGTAATCTTATAATTCCAGAAACAGTCATTCATACTGGTATTTAGATCTCACAAATCTCAGTGGCAAACTACAATTGTTGCCACTTTTGAGGATCAAATCATACTCTGATATCTGTGAGCACTTCATGCTTTTTACTACATTCATATATGAATATTTGGAGTAGAATCTTAAAAACAATGGGTTTTTTTCCTTTGCTTTTGCACATGAAATCTTTCATGAAACTCCTTTCTGTTCTATTACCAAAAGTACTCCCTGTTGTCTAATTTCTGTTTATTGAAATTATATAACTGGATTTTTTTGTTAAATGATTACAGTTGGTTCTGTACATTTCCTCTGGGACTCTCTTGTGAGTGAGCACAGCCTGTTGAGTTACCCACTGTGATTATACAAAGAGCAGATTGTCCTTCCCAGAAAGTAGAAAGAAATTCAGTAACCTTCCAACTGCATCAGCTACGAAGAAAATCAGGATTCTTACTATGATTTCTGCTTTTGTTAGAAATTCAGTTTCTGTGAATTGTGAGATGTGTGGGAATCCATCACACACAGTCATATATATAAGACTATATCTCAGAACTGCACGTATCTCCCTTAACTCAAAATTCGCACTTTCAGAAGTTCTGTAAGCTGAAAATATTTACAGAGATTTTTTTGTTTGTTTGTTTTCCTGACCTATAGTCACTGCTTAAATTTCTACAGTACAATTTAATTTTGCATTTAAGCTGAATCAGAAAATGTCAGCTTGGCTCTGAATGGGAAGAACAGAGTGAAAGTCAGCCTGACCAGCTCAACAGAAGACTTATAGCACTGATTACAAGAAAACAGAACTTTAGGGGTCGAGCCCAAAGGTGACATGTAGCACAATATAAATATAGGTATATACAGATACATATGATAAAGAGAAGGTTATGATTTACTATGACTTTTTTACAGTCGTTTCTTAGTACCTTCCATAAGATTCAGACCTTCCAAACCTGCTTGAGAAACTAAACTGTTTTTTGTTGCTTTTTTTTTAAATTTTACAAATCCACCGCCTTCCTGTTGGTAAATAAGATTTTCAAACTAAAGCCGCATTGCAGATAAAAGTACATTGTCTCCTTAATAAGGAGGGCAGAAAGCCATGAATGGTTTTCATGGGTTACAAGACTTAAAATGAGTGTATCAGTTTATTAACAATATGAATATTGTGCACACAGTAGACTGCAATTATCTTCAGGAACCAATGCACTTTAAATGAGAATGTTCTTCACTGCAAGAATACACTGAACTTATTATAATGCTGAAAAAATAAAGATAGCATGTTGCAGGGGAAAAAAAAGAAAGAATAAATACTTTCAGATTCAGTCTAGAATGCACCTAAAACAAGCTTTCAAAAATGATGCAATAACTATAAAACAAAGAAGGCGTGTTTAGTCCATTTTTTACAAAAAGGTTTATGAAGTGTTACTTTCAGTAAGTTTTCAACGATGTCATACCCAGCACATGTACTACCCCATAACAAACTGTAACAAAATATAGTATGCTGAAAACTTAGATGTGGACAAAATTCACTATATGTTCACAAGATTATCAAAGCAGAGAGAAAAGTGAAAGATATGAATATTCTAGATATGAATCCTATGGAGACTTAAGCAATGTAGTCATGAATTTGGGCCAGCGCAAAATATGGGAGAGCCTGTATGCTGATGTACTCAACAGAACTGAGGACTGAAAGCAAAATTCTATGCCACAAACAGGGCATAAAACCTTAATAGGAAATTTCAGTGGAGGTCCAGTGCCTCACCTTGTAGTCTAAGTGTTGGCAGGGTTCCTTTTTTACACAAATGAAAAAAAAAGTCTCTGTTTGAAAAATAATTCTTAATTTTCAGTATGGGATATATTATGATTTGTGTTAACTTCTTATAATACACAAAAGCGGTAGTGATACAAACAACTGCCCCAGGGATAAAAAGGAACAAAATACCATCAAAAAAAGCTACCACAGATGCTTTAGCAAAGCTTGTGGGTCTTTTGCAGGACTTAGATACAGATATTTTACATTTTGCTTGCATAACCCTATTATGACATCATAAAATGACATATATATTATGACATATATAAATGACATCAAACATTTTTCTAAGTGCTGCAAGAATGAGAACCAGCTTTAGCAAGGTACTAATAGTCATGATAGCAAAAAGTGACTGTAAACAAATGGACCACAAAATCTTGGAAGAAGAGGCTGTGAATAAAAAAAAAAAAAAATCTTCCCCATCAATTGTTGAGGGTCTTTCAATGTGTGTATCATCTAGCTTGGCTTTTATGTGATGCTGTTTTAAAATGTGAACAATGATAATTATGGAAATGTAAAAATTTCCCTCCTGACATTTTCTCCCCCCATTAAAAGGAGTAGCAGGAATACTTTCATATTGAAAGAGTGCTTGCAACTGCTGAATTGCTGGCAAAGAATCATCTACTTAAAAGCGGCCCTGAAGATTGTTTGGGTTATAAAAAACACTTGAAGAAGCAAACGAGCTCTGGAAAAACATGACAGAAGAAAAGAACCTTGGCAGCTGCTGGGCTAAACATTTTCACTGTAGCAGTCTGCACTGAAACCCTGGAGATTTGCACACAGAAGTAACAGGAAAACCAACTTTCTTGATCACTTAATATTTTGTTTTATCCTCCTGCTCTTTCATTCTCCTGCCTTGTCCCAGGGCCGTATGAACAGGAGCACCAGACCCCATAATTCAGAAGTTTTAAACACTGGGGAAAAAAAGAAAAAAAAAATCAACAAACCAAAGAGGATGTTTAGACCTCAGAAATAACTTCAGATATCTGTCTATTTCTTTCATTTCAGTTTGAAGCTGAGCATATTGTGGAGATGATGTTATGACAGCCACCTTCTCAAACAGCATCCTTTCTGCACCAACCCATGGAATGTTATTGGCAGGTGAATGAGTCATGCAGTGCTTTCCTCCCAGTGAAATCTGGGATCTGAACAAACCAACAGGATCGGGGGAGAGATGAATCCTCATGTAGATATGCTCCATTCTAGCTGATAACCAACACCACTTGACAAGCAGGTCCTTTAAAGCAGAGATTTCCTTAATATGATTAAGACTAATTTGGATTAGCATTTGTATAAATCACAGCTTGGTTGTAAAGAGTCAAAACAGTTTCCAGTGCAGAAACCTAACAACTCATTTTTCACATGGTTTTACTTGCATTATAGAAGAAGCAGATTATTCATTATGAATACAGAACTACAAAAGAGAATGTCCCTTGATAATGTCTGAACAAAGTCTCTCAAACAGCCTCTCTGGAATTTTTCTACTTTCTTTCAGTGCAGTACAGAGAGCTAGAACATCCGCAGATTTAGTTTAACCCCATGCTTATGGCGCAGTTTGATCTTATGCTTCTAACACAACTCTCATTCTGCAAATACAAGAATTACACGTATCGGCTACCACATGTAAAACTTTTTAGCCTCTCCTTCACTCAGTAGTCTATGTATTTTAAAGTCCATAAATACAGAAATGCTGTGGTGGACTGACTGTTGCTGTCATGATGAATGAGGTCTGCATTTATCCCACAACATTTACACGTGGACTGAAGAAGAAATAATAACTTGTTTTTACCATTCCCCTCATGCTTAGCAGCCAGTGTTCAAGAGAAACAAGCTAGCAGGAGGAATGCAATTTCATAGTGAAGAGTGTAGCAGCTTATAGGTCATGGGAAATAAAGAAATTTTAGTACAAAAATTTTGCAAATTTATTTTTAAAAGGATCATTTTTTCGGGTAAAATCTCTTTCAGGTTATTTGCTCCTGGTTACTTGGTTCGGGAAATATCTTAGTTTGCATTCTTCCTAGATAGCAACACTATCTAGGTAAAATTTTTCAAACTCAACATGAGACGAGTTCATTTCAGTAACGAGACAATTAAGTGACTAGCATGCTGGTAGTATGTCTCTAGCACAGTCACTAGTGCTGGGTGTTCTTGTGTAAGATCTCATTTCTTTACAAATAAATAACATACAAGAGGAACTGGTAGTTGTAGAAAGAAAAAAATAAAAAAAAGTACCACACAGGCAGAGACGAAAGAATACTTCAATTGATCCTGTGGTCCAGGGTAGCCCAGTAGGCTGCTCACAGCTTGCTGGAAACACATTCATCCTCCCTCTGAAGGCTGCTTGCACACTGTCACCAATTAGTGTTGTGGTCTGGAGCTCAGCGAGCTGCTAAATGTCTTTTGAACTACTGTTCTGTAACCTTTCCAAAACTGACCTTTTCATTATCATTTCACATCACTCTGTTGTGTGTCATAGAGACACACTTTTTAATGTCATGTTTATTTCCACCAGCTCTTAAGCTTCTTGTCAAAATATACTGTCAAAATATACTGCATTTCAAGTGAGAAAGAAGAAACTCATCTTTCAAATATACTTAAACAAAAGGAAAACAAAACCAGACTCCTCCCACCACGAACAAAAACCTGTCATTCTCCTTTTCGAGTTGACATTGCATCATGTTAGCCACCACAGAGTGCATGAACATTTCTGTCAATAGCTGCAAACCATGACATCAGATTTAGGTTTAGAAACACTGGTTCCTCTCCAACAGAACAGCAAAAAGCCCTCGACCCAAGTGAAACAGGCTGGAAATCTCAGACACTTTCATGGGAAATTGTTTCTCAAAACAGTTGTTGCCACTCTAATGCATTGCTACTGCCTGACTATGCAACCGTTTCACAGAGTGCATATGGTTTCTTAAATTGCCTCAAAAATCATCCTGTAAAAATTCCTATGTTAGAACAAGTGTTGGTAAAACTGTATGCTGAACAAAATTTTAATAGGGATTTCTGTTTCTTGAGACTCAATATCAAGTTTTTTACAAAATTCTTATGACTGAAGCCAAAATTGTGGCTTCCCTTGCAAGGTTCTTTAACAAGTTGTGTCCACAGACCCAGACAAATGGAGGCTACTTGTCGGTTTCTGGTAGTTTTAGATTGCCCTAGGATTTGAATTTGTCCTTTCCTGTTGCTGCAGAAGGCTCTCAAAGCTAACAATAGCTATTATGGAAATTTGCAGTGTTGATCCTAAGCTTTCAAAAAGCCATGCATCAATACCCCTAAAATCTTTAGATAATTCCTCTAAAACACAGCACAGAACTTCCAGACTCTCACACACATTTGGAAAAACAACTTTGTAGTGCCTTAAACTTTGAGATCCAAGCTTTGAATGATAAATAAGCAAATCACTCCAAAAAACTTGTGCAAAAGCCTCACAGCAAATACAAGTTTTCACAAATAAAACAACTGTAGACAAATGACCATTTGTATGTATATTTTAGATGTGATTAGGGTGAAATTCATGCTTTGTGTATTGGATATTTATGTTCATGGCTTCATCTCTATCCACACAAAACCCTTTGATGTAATCACAAATACTGAAGTGAATGCTAAAATCAAAGCCCTACATTCATAATTACCCCAAAGTACTGCAAACACAAATTCTCACCCAAACCAACACCTAGATACATAGATCAGTTTGATGGTTTACATTTCAGAGACAAATACAGATCCAACAAGTAAACTCACGGATAATTGAAGGACATGGCAGGCATGAGCACACTAAGGTTACTATATTAAAAGACTCTATGGTTACTTAGATAGCCCTTGTGAAATTCATTTCTTTATAGGTATAAATGTGGAACATTTCTCACAGCATAGACCCTTCTGTCATCAATCAGTTTTAATACTTTCCCCTTCCTTAAAAGAGGTTCAGCAGATTTCATTAAAAATTGAGTTTCCACCTTCCCCATCTCGGTGAAGCTACCAACTTTTCATAGCAGTTAGTTAGTTTCCTGAGATCACTTATATCCAAAGAGAAAGTGAGCAAACAGTGGATATTGCCTATCACTGCCTGGGGGTCTTCCCATGTTTTAGTTTCATATTCCTCATTTTTGCTCTTCAAGTACAGTCTACCCTCTTGTTCCCAAATGTACTCTGATGACAAAAATGTCAACTCTTAAGAAAGTATTTCCCATCACACAACTGAATTGCAGCTGATCTGATTAAATTGTACTCCCTTCCTTTTTTTCCCCCCACCTTTCCGAAGATCTGGTCTTCTCAGTTCTCTGATTTGAAGCAACAACCTCCATTATCTCCTGGGCATCAGGCCCTGACACACTCTCTCCTTCTCCCTGTTGATTTCTAGAACTACCTGACTTACATGCCTGCTCACCCAGCTGCCTTTTCATTTCCCACATCATCTGCTGAAATAGTTTTAGTGCTACATTTCCCTTCACTTCCCTCTGTCATATGCTGAAGACCATGTGCCTCCACAGTTGCACTACTTATATAAAGGTCTGCCTTTAGGTCCTCTGCCTAGACATCTGTCAAAAAAACGTTAGCTGCCCATTAAATCCTTTTTTTCACTCCCCCCTCATGTTCTTAAACTCTGCTTCCAAGTACATCTCTAGTCCTTGAATCTTGTTCTTAAAGATTCCACTGGTTTTCAGCCAACACTTAACGTGAAAACAAATATTGTCAAGCACCCACTTGAGGGTAATATTATACCTTCACCTTCTCCGCACAGGTTTTTTTTCATTAGCTCCTCTACTTCAAACACCTCAAATCCTGCATCAATATCCATTTCTTTAGAGAAAAAGAAGTTAACTTGACTTCTTTTAGTCCTCTCTCGCCTCCTCATCACAGCCAAAGAATAAAGTCACATAGCCATTCAACTTCAAGAGCAAACTGGCACCCACAAAATCTAAAGAATTAAAAAAATTATTTGGAATAAAGTTAGATTTCAGTGGATGAGCCTAAATAAAATACCGGTTGAAAAGTTCTGACCCACGTTTTGTGATTTGCAGCTGAACCAGATTTAGCAATTCTTCATATTCTTGCAATGATGATTGTTCCCTGTGTATATCTACCAGGCAGTACTTTAAGCCATGTGCAAAACAGAACTGTTTTATTTTACACAGCAGGACAAACAAACCCTGATATTACCTCCTCCTGCTAGCTCCAGCCTCAGTAAGAAATAGCTTTGTTTCTGAGCTGCCTTCCCCTCTGTGACCGATCACTTCCCACAATGAGAAAAACACTTAAAAAGCTTAAAGACAAGAACATGTTAAGGCAGAGACACATTTATAAAATCCCTATTTGCCAGAGCCATTTCCTTCGTGGCAGTTTTTGAAGCCAGGGAGAAGAGTAATTGCAGGGAATTCTAATAGGAGCTTATGGATCAAAAATGATAATCAAAGGTTTCAATGTCCTTTAGAGTTGTATTTATTTACTAAGGAACCATCATAGGATAATTGTTATTTAAAATAAATAGATAAAAAGCAGTATGGTTGCAAAAAACAGGAATCAACGTTTCCATCTCTCCTCTTGTTCTAAGCAATTGTCTCGGTAGATTCTGCTTGCTCAGAATACAGCCTTTATAGCTTTGAAGCTCCCACTCTGCCCTTCCCCTTCATCCCCAGCCAGCAGCGTGCACTCCCACTTTTATGTTTAACAGCCCATGTCACTGGCCTCTTGAATGCCAGTCAGGCACCATCCATGTATTCAAATATTTGACAGACATTCTCTAATTCAGAGTTTGTTTGCTTTAGTGACTTCTTAAGGGAAAGGAAATGCATGAAGCTGCAAGCTAAAGCATTAGGATTTTAGCAGTTTTATTGTAACAAGTAAGTTTTGTTTTACTCATCTCTGTATCTTGCCTAAGGCAATGCAGTTTTAATCTACATGTGCATTAGTGCCCTCAAAGCATAAAGACACCTGGAAGTGTTAAGCATCAGGCTAAGAAAGTGAAACACTGAATGACTTGACAGGCACCTCAAGCAAGGAGAAGCAAACAATCGGGACAAGCTACAGATGGACGCACTACATTTTGTCATTACCCATGAGCCCAGATGCTGAAGTTGTTTAGACTAATTCTACTTTGACATCAGCAGTTTTCATTTTATACTGTGCTTCAGGCTATTAAAACTTTGGAAGAACACACTGATTCAGTGCACCTGGAGTATCTAAATGGGAGTAGCAAGTTGTATAAGAATAACACAGTTAATAAGGCAATGGTCTTAATAAGGCTCCTGGTCTGCTTCTGGGCAAGCACACAACTGCTTCACCTTTAACTCATCAACAGAACCAAAACCAAGTAAAATCCTTTGAGACATAACAAATAAATATAATTTAAAAACAAAATTTCTGTGGAACTCATCACTAGGGACAGAATTTCATTCTGCCAGAAGTCAGTGCATGTAGGCACCATAGAATGTTTTACATCACAGGTATCCAACCTTTTGGCTTGCCCGAGCTGTGTACATATAGGTTATTTTATTATTTAAAAAAAAAAAAAAAGAGAGAGAGGGAGAGAGAGAGCGCAATAAAAAAATAAAACTAGTGGGATATGTGACCTTGTTTTTGTGGAACCAGCGCATCAGTCTGGTTCAATGACAGTGGTTGCAACTCTCAGTCAGTTCTCAAGGTGCTTGTCAGAGATTTTTGATGACATTTTACTTCTTCTGTACTTCATCCAAAACAGTTGTTCACAAATGTACATACTGCCAAAAAACACTGACACGAATAAGGCAGATTGTGAAGTGAGGGATATTTTTCTCTGCTAAGATAGGGCTTACGGAAGTCTGGTAAAGAGACAAATCAAATTTTTGAGTTGAATGCCTGATTGCAACTCTATTCCATTTGAAATTTTGCAGGTAATGCATTTATGTTGACTGAAAATGGAGTCACGAATATACAAAAAAACTCATGATTTTTTCACCAGTCTTGAAGCCTATTTTCAAATTCCCTTATCAAAATAGAAATGGCCAAGTATTTTTCACTGTTCACAGGACTACATATCAAAATGCACAAAATTATTCACTATCACTTGAGTCAGCGCTGCCCTGAACACTCTTTGTGCCATGCTTTCAGTCCAGAGAGTGCCCACTGCACACCAATGTGTGGTTATGAGCAATGGGCATATGCCCAGGGCTGGGCTGCTCAGCAGGGCAGAGCTGCCACTGAATGGCATGGGGCTGGGACCAGCCACAGGATGAGCTGGACCAGGCCACATTCAGCCTGTGGGTTGGACATACCTGCTTTACGCTGCCTGGTTGTAAGAATGATTCAGTGAACAACATACAATACTGGACACTTGGTAAAAATAAACTAGATTATATATGTTTCTGTGTAGCTGAACTCTGCTAAAGATACATTGATAGAAGGCTCCTTTCTAAGAATACTTCTTAAGATAATGTACAAAACAAGCTCTATGAAAACTTTGCATTTGACCCTGATCTTTCAAATACAACAGCTTACTATGAGAGAAAGGGTAAGAAGAACTGAAGAATTTAGACACTTCACCTGGCAGAAACATTATCCTCAGTTTATTCAGCTGATAGGATCATTATAATGACCTACTGTCAACACCAAGCGTATCATCTCTTGTAAGCCCAAATGCAGTGAGCTTTTTTTTCGTTGGAAGATGCTCATTTTTGTCCTGGCTCCAGCTAAGAGCTTACAGCACTCTTGAGACAGGAGGAAATGAAAAAAGTTGGGGGGAGGAAGAAAAAAGAATCCAAGCTACTATTTCTTGCCAAAGAGTCATAAGATAGAACTAAGATGGAAAAATTATTTGTTCCCACCCTGCTCTACTTGCTGCTTATGTGGAATTGTTCCCTTTGGCACATTATGTAGTGTTGCATCCAGACTCATTTTAAGTGTTCAGCTCAATTTCAGCCATGAAACTGCAGCTAACGAATAATCTCCTTTGGTTTATTTTTATCACATTCTCAAGTATGCATTAAAATTAGCATAATTGATGGTGTAATTAAGGACGTCAGCACAGCTCTGAATATGGGGTTTGCTAGTTAACATGTGTTGCATGCTGGTTGGGTGTTAGAATAAGATTTTCTCCTGAAAGCTTTCTGCCAACATGACATCGGATTACTTTAAAGACACATTTAATTCCTAATCATTATCCAGCAGGTTACAAGATGCTGTGCTAGCTTTTATAGTTACATTCATAGGCTCCCACATGATACCTGCTTTTTCTCTTTGAATGGTAAGAACGCGACTCAGCCTGCTCCAGTTCCATGTATTCATTTGTACACATAAAATTGAGTCAAGACGTAAAGATGTGCTCTCTTTACTCTTCTTTTGTAAATGTCCCTCAACACTAGGAAAATAGCACAGTCACCTCAACAAGCACAGCAATTTCCAGTTGCCCACACAAGTGTCCAAGCTTAAACACCTGCTATTTGGACACTTCAAGCTGTAGCTGAGTGTCAGGGAAGAGCCAAGGAACATCATCACTTTAAGGAGAGGGGGAAAACCTAAAAATTGTTCCAGAGGAATGGTAGGGCTCCACCAAGAAAGTAATGTGGCCAATAGTCTAGCTCTACATCAATGCACATAGCATGTGAAATAAGCAGGAGGAGATGGAAGACACAATGCAGCTAGAAAGCTAGGACCTAATTTCTATCACAGAAACAGTGTGGGATAAATTGCATAACTGGGATACTATGATCGAGGGCTACAAGATTTTTAGAAGGAAAAAAAAGAGCAAGAAGGGCAGGGGCGTTGACCTCTACTTTAAGAAGTGGATGAATTGCAAAGAGTTGTCTCTGAGAAACAGCCATGACCTGTCTGAGAGCTTGTAAATTAAAATTAGGAGCCACATCAATAAAGGACATCTGGTGGTGAGGAACTACTGCAAGTCACCTGAAACAAGGCCTTCTTTCCTCAGCTACAAGAGGCATTGTGCTCACAGGCTTTCATGCTGATGGGGGATTTCAACCTCCCAGACATCTACTGGAAAAACAACACAGCAAGCTGGAAGCAACCCAGGAGACTTCTGGAATCTGTTGAAGATAAATTCCTCACTCAGGTATTGGACAGACCAACCAGAGGTCCTGTTGCTCACCAGTGTGGAAGAGATCGTTAAAGAGGTTAAGACTGGAGACAGCTCAGGCTGTAGCAACCATGCCCCAGTCAAGTTTGTGACCTCGAGAAATAGGGGCCTGGCAAAGAGCAAAATCAGGATCACATACTCTGGATGTTTAAGGAATTACTGGATGAGACCCTCTGGAAAACATTATGTTAGGGACATAGGAATGGTAAAGAGCTGGAAGCACTTTAAGTGTGCCTGAGAGGACAAGAGATCTCTCCATCCCTCAACATAAGAAATCAACCAGAGGAGGAAGGAAACTAGCACAGCTGAGCAAAGATCTGTGGGTAAAACTGAGGGAAAAGAAGGAAAAGCGCAAGCAGTGGAAGCAGGGAAGAATATAGCAATGTCATCTGGATATGTAGAAACAGGATTAGGAAAGCCAAGTTGCAGATAGAACTAGACTCAGTAAGGAATAGGAAAAATAACAACAGATTCTATAGATATATTGGCCAGAAAATACAGGGGCCAAAGAGGATATAATCTTCTCTGAAAAATGGAAAGTGTGAACTGTCTTCAGCAGACATGGAGAAGACTAAAGTACTCAGTGAGATCTTGGCCTCAGTCTTCACTTCCAGCCAGGCTTCCCATGCCACTAGTGTCCCTGAACCCTCTACTCAAGAGTAAGGGGAGAGCCTTCCCACTTAAGAGCAGAATAAGTTCAAAACCACCACATGAGGCTGAGCATGTACAAGTCTATAGTGCCAGTCGACATGCATCCTAGGGTCCTGAAAGAGCTGGCTGATGTGGTTGCCAAGCTACTCTCCATTATATTTGAAAAATTGTGACTGTCATGGCTTGAAAAAGGGAAACATCACTTCCATTTTTCAGAAAGGGAGAAAGGTAGACCCAGAGAAACACAAGCCAGTGAGACTCACAATCGGTACCTAGAAAGATCACGGAGCAGATCCTTCCAGAAGAAATATTAAGACACATGTGAGAGAATGAGGTCATCCAAGATACTCAGCATGGCTTCACCAAGGGCAGGTCATGTCTGACCAATCTGGTGGCTTTCTACAGTAAAGTGATGGCATCAATGAACAAGGGAAAGGCAACTGATGTCATCTGCCTGGCCTTCTGCTAGGCCTTTAACTACATCCTTACCTTTAAATTGGAGAGATGTGGATTTGAAGTCTGAACTATTTGGTAGATAAAGAATTGGTTGGATGGTTGCAGACAGAGTGTTGTGGTCAATGACTATGTGCAGATGAAGGTTGGCCAAGAATGGTATCCCCTAGGAGTCTGTCTTGAGACTGGTGCTCTTCAATATCTTTATCAATGACACAGTGGGATTGAATATACCCTCAACAAGTTTGCAGATGACACCAACCTGAGTGGTGCAGTTGACACAATAGAAGGAAGCGATGCAATCCAGTATGACCTGCATGGGCTTGAAAAGTGGTCACACATAAACTTAATGACATTCAACTAGGCCCACTTCAAGGTGTTACACTTGGGTTGGGGCAATCCCAGATGTGTATACTGACTGGGAGAAGAATTCATTGAGAGCAGAGAAGAAGTTGAGTATCCTGGTGGACAAAAGCTGGACATGAGCCACTAAGTGTTCACTTTCAGTCCAGAAGGCCAATGGTATCCTGGGCTGCATCAAAAGAGGTGTGGCAGCAGGGCAAGTTCTGCCCTTGCCTAGGACCCCCAGCTCAAGGAAGATAACTGAGCTTTCAGAGCAGGTCCTGAGGAGGTCACAAAGATGATCGAAGGGCTGGAGCACTTCTAATAAGAAGAAAGGTTGATGGAGCTGTGCTTATTCAGCTTAGAAAAGAAAAAGTTCCAGGGAGATCTCAGTGTGGCATTCTAGTGCTTGAAGGGAGCTTACAAGCAGCAGAGAGACCAACTTTTTACATGGGCAGATAGTGATAGGACAATAGGGAATGGCTTTAAACTGAAAAAGGGGAGATTTGTACTAGATGTTGGGAAAAAACTATTTACACAGAACATGGCGAGGCACTGAAATATGTTACCCAGAGAAGTTGTGGTTGTCCCATCCATGAAAGCACTCAAGGCCAGGCTTGATGGGGCCCCTGGGCAAACCGATCTAATGGCTGGCAACCTTATCCACTGCAGAGGTGTTGGAACAAGATGATCTTTAACATCTCTTCCAAACTAAGCCATTCTGTGATTAGGAGAGAAGAAAGTTGTGTGCTCAGTACAGCTCTAGGTGAAGAGACCAACTTCCTTTTCATACGTTCCCTATATCATTAGGATTCCAGGGACCAGTGATGAAGTGCAGCTAAGACTATTAAAATGACCAAGGGGAATTAAGTCAATGAATAACCACATGCCATTCTAGCAAGTTTACATTCTTTCATTTATACACTGACTGACTCAGGTAACAATTATCCTGCTTCAAAGATGACACTAGTTTAGTTAAAACAAAAAATCTTACTCACTGCTTATTGTTTATTTTATTAACAACTTAGAGTAATTAAAGCCAGTGCCCATTTTATAGTCATTTGTTGGATTGTACAAAACCCATTACTGAACCTAATTTCACATATGGGACAATTTTACAGCATCTCATCCATTCAGTAAGAGATGTTCAGTCCCCCTATACTAGCCCCCCTAAACAACAAACTGCTCCTGCCATCAAAGACACCACACTGATGTCACCATCAAGCTCTAACTCATAGGAATGTTACACTGGTAGTATGCTTTTTAACCTTTTAGCACCTTAGCACTATTTTTTTGGCTGCTAAAACAATAGCTTCCATTATAGCTTTCCCTTTGTATCAGAAACTGCATAGCTGTATTCGCATTCAAGTAGTTTGCGATTATATGCTTAATTAATTATGTTCTGTTCCAAATTTACAAAGAGGCCAAATTTATCGCAGATTGTAGTGAATTCTCTTACCAAAGATGTCCTTTGTCCTGAGTATAACTAGAAAGCAGGCAGAAAATATATATATATTTCAGATTAAGGTATAAAACTACTTATCATTTCTAAATACAAAAAAGCAAAGGAAGAGTTGAGAAAAACAAAAAGAGTAAAGTATATGTTGATCCCAGGTTGAAGTGCTTATGAAATAACCTCAGAACTATGGCTTACTTGGTACTGATCAGAGCTGTAGGATCTCCGTATCTCCAGAAGATAATTGCAGTAAGAGAAGATTTTAGTCAAGGATAACATACAAGAAAAGCAAGTTAAATTGCAAAGAATAGATCTCTATTTATTTCTTCACTTATGCACAAAGCTTAATAGTTCTTAATGAGAGTTAATGGAAGACATCCATTTCTAAGTTGTTAATTCAATGAGAGGTGCTCCACAAGTCTAGAACTCTTATATGAAGCAGAAAGGGACGTTTTATATCTCTACAGTTCTTCATTGTGTATGAGTTTATGACTTTATGCTCAAAAGACTTGAAGGGATGACTTTGTTTTAACATAGCTTATACAAATGTTAGAATATAATTTTTAACATGGCACTTGTTGATTTCCTGATATGTAAACCATGCAGAGGAATATGTTTGTGCCTGTGATTTGGCACAATTCCATTATCATTTTCCATTTCATTCTTTCAAATGTCCCTCTACCTCATTTCATCTTCCTTATAGATCTTCTCTTTCAGCTTCCTTTTCACGAATACATTACAAAAGATACCTTACCTGTTTTATACTTCAAAATATCTTTGAAACAAAGAGAGAAGAAGATAAAAGAGGATAAAAAACATCAGAAGCAGGCCTTGATAACGAAGCAGACTTTGAAGATTTGATAGAAATACAGCACAATACTTTTCTAACAGATTTTTAATTTAAAATCTCACATTAAAACAGAATAATTACTAGACCCAGTGGCAATGTAGGAAGACACAAGGTTTAATACGATTCTGCAGAATGCCTCAGTGGTATTGCTTACTTTCCTCTTCCTTTTACTTTAATAGCATTTCAGCTATGTAATGATTATGGTAACAACTGGCTGTGAGAAGCTTTCGGAAAATGTAATCAGTCTCTACAAAATTGAATTGGTCAAGCAGTGCAAGTTGTGTCAAGAAATGCCCTTTGGTAAATACATTGGAGCTGCATTTGAATATAGTTTAAACTAACAGATATTTCTCAAATGTGTAAGTTACAGATTTATCCTGATTTTCTTACAGATAGAGAAATGTACTACAAGAATGTTCCTACAAGTCTACCTTAAAATAAGAGCACAGCCCCTCTTGGCATTCATATCCTCACCTAACAGTTAATAGCTGCCTAAATGTGATTTGCAGTTAGTAGTTATTAAGAAAACATCGCATCTCACTTGGTAACAAGAATTAAGAGAATAGGTCATGGAGGTCATGAGTTTCTATATAAATCAAAGGCAATTATAAATTTACTTGAGTTACCTTGGATTACTTCAGAATTAAAGCATTAATGAATTCACATGTAAGGTAGTATTTTCAAATGAATCATGATCATTTGAGTGATAAAGTCATTGGGATAACAAAAAGAAAACATCATGTGAGAGATCAACGCAGTCGACAAGGAGCTTACGACCTACTGAATTGGGACCTCCTCCATGGTCCATTAACCTCAGTGCATCAAATGACTGCATGTTTAAATTGACTCTGAATCAGGGAGACTTGAAATGTAGTCCAATTAAGTAGGAAATATAATGTCTAGTTAACCTATAAGAAGGATCTTATCTCCTCAGGAGACTAAGTTCTAAAAAGTGAGGTATCATTTCAACAGATGTGGTTATGTATTGGGTTAGTTCATCTTAGTTCACTCGATTTGACTCAGGAAAAATAAGTTTTAATTCACTTTAAAAATGTCAAACCTTCTCATTTCTTACTGCTTTTTAAAAACCATGAATATATTTTAAAACAAACATTCTCAAAAGTCTGTATTAATATCTATCTTATGCCTAAATCTCATTTGCGTGTACATATTGCACTGCCAGTAAGTTTACGTAGAGACGAGTGCGTAGGCAAATAAATGTAGCTTGTTCTGTGTTAAACAAAAATAGGAACAGTGAAAAAAGTTATAATAATAGTCAAAGTTAAGTAAAGCCACTTCATCTACATTGTCTTTAAAGCTATGTATAGTCAAATCTCTATGTATGAATTCACAGTCCACAGATACTGGCATAATCCATTATTACATACAACTATCTTTCTGTCTACAATTCTGGATGTAAACTAGGAAAAATGCCTGAAAATAATATGTACAAGTTGAAGGCTACAGCACTGAATAACGAGAATGACAAAGTGAAAGTATTGAAGACGTGATTGACTGACAACCACTGAGAAAACTTTGGAAGAAGAAAGGGATGCAGAAACAAGGAGACAAGAAAAAAAAAGAAAGCACTCCTGATCACTTTGAGTATGTATATACCAATAACATGCTTAAAAATAACCAACATGCTGTCATCTTACACTTCCTAAAGCAGTTTCTGGTGTGCATTCTGACAGCTATAAATCAAAGAGATCTGCTATTTGGCATTAAAATCTAGAAACCAAATTGTACACTGCCAGCATAAATGTACCAAAAGTAGTGAGAGCTGGAAAGCAATATGTCAGCTTGTCCACACAGTACTCTAACCTGAATATTTTGTTTAGATGTGTGTCGCATAGACAAGTGGGAAATAGTTTAAAGGAATATAGCCCTTCTAGTGAAATACTTCAATGTAATTACAAATCTGTTATCCACTGCTGTGGATTACCTAGCTGTCTCATAAACCTGAAATGGACAGATCTTTCAACTTATTTTTTAACCTCCATAATAGGGCAATACCCTACCCATCAGTTTTATTCTCCCTTCCAGATAAATGAGGCAATTACCCTATTAACTATTTCCTTGAGCAGCTATGTGATCTCTTTTGCAGAGTCAGTTACAAATACAGTAATGATACAGTCTGACAAGCTGCTTGACTGCATGTTATTTAATGCTCAGGGGGCCACTAAGTGTGCAGTGAAATTTGTGCTCATAAGATAAACTAGTCAGCATTGGCAATTGTTTCATTCAGCATGTAAAGAGAATTCTTAGTTTACCTAAATCATCCCCAAGCCAATGGCTTGACAGCGTAGGCAAAGGAGAAAAGGACAGAATCAGGGACAGCACACAGGATAATGAAGAGACTTAACAGTCTTAATTCAGACATGTCAGAATTGTACTGTAAAGCATTTGAGGGGGGCATTTCAGACTGCTTCCACAATTCTTGGTATGGTTAGAAAAATTTGAAAATCATTTTCAACGTGGCTTCAGCAAGTGATTCCGAGCTGAGCTGATTGAGGACCACAGATCCAGGTTATCACTTATATTTATGAGAGTCACAATTGGCAGTATCTGCTTTCTGGTCAACATAGAAGAGCTTCAGGTGCCTTCAGCATCCTCCTTACAAAAGTTTTTACAATATTTTGAGATTATTGCTTCACAATGGTGATTTTTCCACCATGTTACTACAGTCACAGTTATACATATATACCCCAGGCACATACCAGTTAAACAGCTTGAGCTGTCAGTATAGGAGGAAAGAAATGAGGCAGACCTTTCCAAGCATCCATATGAACTTTGTAGTGTTGTCAGGAATAAAAGACATTAAACAGAGAGTCATTACTTGCCTTACTTGATTGATTCACATTTGCTTTTGCCATTCCAAAATATAATATATATACTTCTTGTTGTTAAAGAGCAGTTGTGATGATCCTGAAAGAGCAAAAATTGTATGGCTAGCATGTCTAGGATATTACATATATAACAGCAATTGTAGAATGTCTCAGAATTGGTTCATTGGTCATTTATAACTGCTATTCAGAGAAGTCAGAAAGAGGGGAAAATATGGATAACAGGAATGAAGAGTTGTTGCTCTCCGGTGACTGAAAGAGCAGAAAGATACTAGAAAGAAAGAAACAATTAAGTGATGCATATATCTGTAGCATTTAGCTTTAAGCAACGCAATGCATTTTGTGGTATTCTTAACATCCTGCTCCAAGATATAGCATTTTCAAGAACATTGACCCATAAAAAATAAAATCAACAACCTTCATTCAGTCGTGTTCCAACCATCTTGCAAATACCTCACAGAGGAAAAAGGAGTCACAAAGAAGACTGTAAGAAGCTAGGTCACGGTGTCTCTTATGTGTTTGCGTTAGAGTATTTATCAACAAGAATGGATTAATTTTAGGTCATATTCCATTGAATTTAGTATTTGTATTATGAATAAGTTATCATGGAATTTTAATGCTTCGAGTGTATTTTTATTCACATATCAGAGAGTTAGAAGTGCAGAAAATAGTGCATTCATCCATTCTTATGGTATTATAAACATAATCTCCTTGCTGTTGTAAGCTGTTTTCTTCTATTTTATTTATTATTTGGCACACTTTGGTTTTGTATACTGGGTTACATCATTTTCTGGCAGAAGTTGAACTGTACATGATTTCTAATCTATTCTAAGGCTATTACTGTTATTGTAGTCAATGCTCTGTTTAGTATCCAAACTATGAAAACTATAAAGCATTTTTAAGTAAAATTATGCTTTCTTTCTCAAAGCTACTTAAGCATCACTCTGAAATTATACTATTTTAAATGTAGTGCCCCTGGACCGTACTCCCAAAGTTCTTTTAAGACATTAACTAATAAATCACATAATGTTTTACCAAGCTCTGCGCCTCTTGTATCTTTATGCACTTTGGTCTAGGCCACAGTAAACAGAGGACAGACTTGTGCCTATTGTTATGCACAACCATGTACCAAGAGCAGACTGAAATGGACTCCTGCATTCATTTAATACTCCAAGGGTTTCACACAGCCCTTCTCCCGCTCTAGCTGAGCAGTGAGGGCCCTGCGCTGTTAGCCTTGGGTCTGGCAGGAGTCGGGTCACGTCTGATGTCTTCAGCCTTGTCCAGGGAGGACTCTCAAGTCATGCAAATGTGAGATTTCCCACTTAAAGGGGAAATGAACCACGAAAAGGTCACTGTTTCCAGCCTCTGAAAGAGGGTGAAGAAGGGAAAGAGGTACCTAAGCCTTGGGGGGGAAAAAAAAAAAAGAAAAAAAGAGAGGAGAAGAGGTATCCCAGCCTTGCAAGCATAGCCTGCCCCTCTAGGCATTGTATGGGCTCACAAATACAGCAGCATTGGAAGGAGGTTGACTCTCCAAGTGCCTCCCCCGCCCAGTAGCTTTAGCATCTGTAAAGTGTTCACTCCTGTGAGAATTTGAAATGAGCAATTTTAGTGATTACACTGTTTGGGTTTTTTCACCCATACAATGAAGCAAAAATACTCGGTAGTATATTGGCTTTGACCTTGGCAGTATTTGAAATAGTCTCCTGATACTAACAGCAAGTTCTGGTCTGTTGTGTCCAGCAATAATGAGCACTACCTTAAAAGAGCACATATCGATTTTGCTGCCAGTTGTCAGCCCTTACTTATTCATTTAACAGCACTACAATAGGATCAACAGTGATACAGCCATGCCACTCTGATCATTGTAGTATGCACAACAGTATAATACAGTGGCACATTTTGCATTTAAGCTATGGCTTAACAAAAAAAGGAAGGTTCCTCATTGCGTAGAAACAATTTATTCACTTAAGATTGACGGCAGTATCAAATAGGAAAAAAATAATTGGTCTTACTCTGGTTTTGCTTGAAAAAAACATTTCTCATACTGTTAATCCAAATGAATTCAGAAATTTAAACACAAAGTATAGGAATTATTATAGTGCAATAATTATTAAAAATATAAGCAAGATCATTAGAAACTACTTGCTACTTTATTATTTTCACCATAGAGCACAAATAGACCATATCTCTGCACTGTGGGGGGTTTGGGATCGTTGTAATTCCATACCAGTTATACAAAAATCAAACTATGAAGAATCATAAAGACACACACACAAAAAAGAAAACAAACTCAACCATGAAGGAATTTTCAAATCTTGGTGCCTATATTCTCCCTAATGCCGTTAACTACTGTCGGATATATGTATAAGAACGCTTAAAACTAATGATTTTTTATAAATACAGAAAATTAGGATTATTTTCAGATATTTCAAGATAGTAAAGATGTCATTTTTAAGATGAAGTCACTAGCATGATTTCCCAAGCAATGTGCTATCGCTGGAAATCTTGCCAGAAAGGAGGAAAAAAGCATGAAAGAACTGAAAATGTTTGGTGATATTTCCCCTGTATCTTTCTGAGCTCTAGTTTATGATTATATTAGATCAGAGACCACACTGATAGTCTTCAATAGTTTTGGATTTTTATGGACTTGTTTAATCACTTGTGAATACATACAAACTTTCGCACCCCATAGATTAAGCAGAATAGAAACACAAAATTTTGTAAATGTCACCCTCCCGCAAGGATTTCTTACAGTGCATGAAAGACTGAAGTCATCCACAATTCACCTGCTCTGTTATTTATAGTTTCCAAGACATGGCCTATGTATCCCGTTTTTGTTTCATTCCCAAACTGCTCCATATCTTTGACATATCTCCTTTTGACAACTATTGTTGGTTTTGGTTTTGGCATACACGAGGATAAAATGATGAGGATATACTCATGGCAGTAAACTATTCTTTCACTACTGTCATCACTGTCCAACCTCTCTTCCATCCCCCAACTATCATAACATCACTATTGACGACTGACAGTAACTATCAGTATATATTCCAGTCAATAAAAATCTTATAGGGAATATTCAGCCAGTCCCCGAGGAAAGACCAGAATATTACCTACCATCACAGAAACAGTTATTTATAAGAAAATCCCTTGACTTCATGATGACCTAAGGAGCACTTTATGCAGTATGCAAATTCAAAAAGTGAGTTTATCAAATTCTGGTAAGAGCATGCTAACAAAAAGACATTTGCATAAGGACATTGTATCCCAGTCAGGCAAGATAGAAGCTCTCACACCAAATTAGAATACTTTCTGAATCCTAAAGTAAAGAGCTGAAATGCGTTTCATATCAAATTATTAGCATCTCTAAATGGACATCTAAAACTGTAAACAAAAAGGCAAATCTGGAGATTAGAAATATAGGTACGCACGTTGCCCAAGCTCAGATGATTAACCTGAGCAACTCAGCTTCCCCTGCCCCACACAGAAACCAGGGGAAGCCAGCCCACCAGGAAAGTCAGGGAACCAGGCTCTGAGCTGCAACCAGCACAGCAGATGCACAAAGAGCAGCTTGGCAGGAATAGGGATGATGGAGCAGTGATCATACCCAAAGTGACATCTGAGTGGTAGATTCAGAAAGGCAAGGGTGACAGCTCACCGGGACAGGCAATGGACTTGCTGGAATTAATCAGACACAGATCAGATCAACAGTGGTGCTTTTTGACACGCTGAGCATGTAAAGACCTCTCCCAAGTGCAGACCTCTCCTGTGCAAATGTTGAGAGATTAACATCTCTAGAGCTGCTAAAAGCACCGATGGTGTGGGAGAAAATGAAGAGTCATGAAGTTATCACACGGATTCATTAACCAACTGATTGGCGCTTTCCCATTGCTCCTGTCATGAAAAAGGACAGGAAGACAGATTCACATTTATCTTAAACAGTTCATAGCAGCAATTCTCAGGGAAAGTACATCTCCTCATCTCTGAAAGGTGTCTAGCACTAATGTATTTTGAAGATAGCTGGTGCTAACTGTGGAACGAGCAACTTTTATTAAGTACAGACTTTCTTACTAAGAAAACTTGGCATTTGGCAAGTACGTTTGGTATTTCCATTCTTAGTATAAGAGGTACAAATACTGGAAGTACAAATACTCGAGATATATTTAGAGAAAGAGCCTAAGAATCCAGAGAACTAATTTTTTTTCCCTTTTCCCCAAAGGACTTCTGTTTTGAAGTTTAAAGAAAAAATGTATCAAAAATAATACTTTATTTCATCTGCTTGCTGAGCATCATAATCATTAACAAAATCTAGTTATAGCATCATTTTTTATCAAAACAAATCACCAAGATAAACACCGGTGAATAATGAACAGTTCCTGAGGCTAAATTTAGTATTCCAAAGCATTTGAGTACTGCTACTGTAATACTGCATTTACCAGTAAATATTTCATACTGTGTTCTGGACAACAGCTTTCACGTACAACACATCACTGCAGAGCATCCTTCAGGAAGGAAGAAGTTTTGCTTTTTTGACATCATAGACAGACGTATTTATTTTAGGATAGGCAAAAATCTTTCCAATAACATGAACAATAAGATTTTACAGCTAGCACAAGTACTGAGGCACTGTTAAAATGTCAGCTACAGAGATACCGCACTTGCAATGCTTTCTCCTGGTGGATTTCTTTCTATGTGAGTTGTAGGAATCCACACAAGCTTGTTAAGAAAAGTGGTTATGTATATGAACTAGCTTCCTTGCTTTGATCTTCCCTGAATAGAAAGTTACATTAAAAAATATAACAACAACAAAAAAATACTATTGGTAATTACACTTTTTTGACAGCAACATTATTCAGAACCTCCAATTAACTGCGGGGTTGCATCTTACTGGATGTTGTGTAGGAGTGGACACAAAGAAACGGTTGTCTTTTAGAGTAATGTAAAATCTAGACATACAGTTCACACAGGGTAAGATGGAAAGACTCTACTGCAAACAACTAAATATACAAACATATGTGAAAATACTGAATGCATATGGAGAATGCTTGCTAGAACTAACAGATGAGAAAGAGGGTTCAATGAGAAACAAAGAAATAGAGCAGAGAAGCATTGTTCTCCTCTATGCCACTACCAACATGCAGTTCTGCTTTGTCAGTGTGACAGGAGCAGGTGCCACAAACGCTAGCCTAGCAGGAATGTATGCTGCAGTAGAGGAGAGGAGTAAACAAAGGAGCTCAGCAGCAACAGGTGCTTTCCATCTGGCACTACCCCTTTCACTTTACCATGCTGGGGCACCACCAGAGCCCTTGGGTTTCCTACACTCAAAGAGTATGAAAGAAACTACTGCAAGGAACTGCAAACTTTGGGAGGACAGTTTGCTTTTCTTGCAACCCTGTTGCAAGTTGCAAGTCCATCCAAGTTCAGTATCACAATAAAAGCAGCACTCCGTTTCACAAATGAATAGCCTGACATACACCATTGGGCAAAGCTCATTTTTCATTGCTTGGATATTTCCAATAATAAATTATGTGCTTCAAGACAGTCAAGGAAGTTTCTCTTGGAAAAGCCTAAGAAACACCTTGGTTGTTGTCATGGAATTCATTTTCTCTTTCACTGCTTTCATCTCCATTCTACATTTTATCCACATTAAGATGTTCAAACACCTTAAAAAAAGATGCAAAGAATTGGCTCCACTGAATGTATTTTTAAGGTCTCTAAAAGGATTAAAAGTAATTGTAAGATACATTGGTATTTGGCTGCAATTAATATCACAGTTTCTCTCTTCACCTGCAGTTCTGTAACATGACTGTTTGGCATTGGTAACTGGAAGAGTCCTGTGTAAATCTGACACTGACATTTCTCTGTAGTTAATCTGTGACTACTGTTAACGCCTCCAAACAGGCATCTTATTCTAGCATTGCTAAGTCTATCAGTTAAGCTAATATAATGCAAGTCTGTCTCAATCTTACACCTCCAGATATCCTCCATAGTAGGGCTTTGCCTTCTTGTTGGGCTTATTTCTCTTCCTTGTTCGTTACTGTGGCTTATAAAGCAGTCAGATTTTAACACAATCATGTATTCTTCACACCTGCACAAAAATAATTACTTCAAAAAGCCGAGGTTAAGACCTGCATCTCTCTGAAGTAGGACACTTTATCCTAAATCAACTCAAGAAATACTCTGAGATAAAATTATATGAAAGTTTGTCAGCCGTGTGATTCAAGCTACAGATTCTTAATAGAGAAGAACTGAAAGCCTTTATGAGGCACAGGCAGAGATTTCAAAAGGTGTGAGTAGAGGCGGCAGACACGAAGAGTCATTTCTGTAGATTTGGTCTTCTGGAATTGTCTGCTTTTCCTGATACTGAATGTACTAGAAGTATATATTTCCTAATCAGTCCTTTACAGTTTTTCTATATGGTGCAGTGATTCTCTACATAATACCATAAGAAATAGAAGTTTCAGTTTTCATGGAAGAATACTCAAGTTTGAAGTTTTAAACTATTACATTGGAATATTTCTCTCAAAAGACAAGGCTCCCCTTATTTGCTACTTTTTCTCAAGTACTCAAGCTGCCATCAAAATCAAGCCTGTCTTTTCAACTAATGTATATTGAGGAGACAGCTGGGGGATTTGGGAGCTCTTTGTTTTTATAGAAGCCTTTTAGCCTGCTGAAGAGTTGCATTTTATTTATTTTCTGAAAACAACAGACAAGGTTACTTTGCACTAATAGAGGAGTTATCTTCTTGTCACCAGGACTGACTGGTTGAGAAAGCATGCATAGAAAACGACTTCCTGCTATGACCTCCATTTTTAGAACAACTTGTGTGGGATCAACATAAAAACAAAGACAATAAAATAAATAATTATCCTTGGATAGGATTATATCTCGTAAGAAATTCCTTCCTCATCTTCAATCACACATTCTAAAAGAACACATATTTGGTTCTTGGTGTTGCTGGCCTAGATGCTATCCATTAACAAGGTACAACTAATAAATCAGCAGCAAAATCAAAGAGAAACAGGTCTCTGTTTCTCTTTGAAGTAAAGATAAAGTAAAAGTAAAGTAAAAATAATAGTAAAGTAAAGTAAAAATAATAATCCAGTGAAAGCTCAAGATAGAGGGAGGGGAAAAAAAAAAAAAAGAAAAAAAAAAAGAGAGGAAAGGCCTATGCTCAGGCATGGTGATTCTAAGAAGTCCCTCTCGGCAATACTGTGCTGTGATAATAAAACCACAATTTAAGCCCACAATTACCATTTGACAGTATTTGAGGGACTTCAGTTATTATCTATTCTCAGAGCCACTCCAGCACCCCTCAGGCACTGTGGAATAAAAGGATAAATTTCTATTACTATCTCCTGGATGTATGCAGGCAGGGATCAGAGAGAGATGCTTTCTGCCACAAGTATTCTAGAGTGAAAGAATAAAAGACACTCTCCCAAGGTTACTAAGCTTAAATTGACGTGGATGCTGAAGTGAAGCCTTGGGAAGGAATGAGATAATCTCGCAACATCACAAGAGCTAAAAGAATTCATATCTGTTTGTTGGGGACTCCCTAATCTAACAGCACTCTTGTGTACCCGTTTTCACTCCAGACACACACGGGTCTTACACAAAGTTATTCTTAGCACTGGTCCTTTCTCCTAACTCAGAAGAGTCAGGAGTTGTTCCCAGAGGTGGAAGGCCAGGCTGGATTGGGCCCTAGACAATGTGATCTAGTACTTAATCTAGCAGTTGGCAATGCTGCCTGTGGCAGGGAGGTCGAAACATGGTGAACCTTGATGTCCCTTTCAAACCAAGCCATTCTATGATTCTATAAGAGTCTCGTGCTGAGGTGGCTGCTTCCAGCCCAAAGTAGCCTGAAGGTAGAGTGATCACAGAAAAACTGGAAAGGGATAGAGTGAGATCAAACATCTGAGGTGGCAAAACATCCTGTGGAGACTGATTTTCACGTGTCAAGTGGACAAATGTTCAAGGTGGTCTTAAACAAGTGTCATTGCAAGTTTTACCTCAATTACTTCCAAGGAGTAAGCCAGCACACAGGTTAATCATTTCATATTTAGCTCTCCACAAGGTTTTCAGTAAAAATAAAATAAAATAAAAATTAAAAAATTGTTGATATATCTTTACTCTGTAAAAATTCTTCTTAGCCTAAATGGATATTCAAAATGAATAATTTGTCACTTTTATCTTGGCCTGTCTTCTTCTAATTTTTTCCCTTCTTTCCATTTTTATCTTGCCAATATTCTTGTCTTCCAGCTTCTTCTATCTTCATTCTAGTTCCTCCTTTGCCATTGTTACTTGAGGCTTTCACTCTCTCTTTTCTCTCCAGTCAGCTTTCCCCTGCTGTACTGAATGGTACAAACCACCTCCTCCCATTCCACGCCCCATGATTTCACACACCAGAATGAGATGCTATTTTCTGAAGTACCAATTCAGCTCAGCAAGGGAGAAGTGTCCAAGACCAAGAGCAACAAGAAATGAGATTGAGTTTATTATGAGGGGAAAAAAACAAAACAAACAACAACAACTAAAATCCCATAAAAATAAATAGCTAAATATTCAGATTTGCAGCATAGGAGGAGAATAGCAATTTTATGGGACTCTATTAGTATATTAGGGCATATTCTTAAGTAGGGGAAAGGTGTTCAAGCCTGTCTTAGTTTTATTTGCAATGAACTTGTGGCCTACTTGGATCTTAGACATGGGATTTGGGAACAATCAGATTAAAAGTAGATTGATACCAAATATTTATCCAAACAAAAAATGCAGTAAGATCTTTGCAGAATACACCTTTAAGGAGAGAATAAAGAATATATCAGTGAATTTCAGCTGCACTGTCATGCCATTGCAACACTGGAACTTTTTCCAGTCAACAAATGCTGTTCTAGCAATTTTTGTTTTATGCTGTTTTCTCCTATCCTCATTGCAATTGAAGTAAATCAAGACTGAAGCATATCTGAATATTACAATATCTGAACTATACAACTGATTTCAATATTAGTATCTTCTTTTAAGTGCTTGGAAACAAGAGCTGGAAAAGATTGCTCTCAAGGCTACCTCCCTTCAATCACAGACAGGTGGATTAGGTTTTCCCTTAAGAAAAAGGTATTTCTCCAGCTGGAAAACTGGTTAGTTTTTTGTTCATTTGTTTTGGGGGGGAGGGATTTGTTGTTTTTGTGGGTTGTTTTTTTTTTAGCTGCCATTATAATTTGCTCCAGAATATCAAACCTCTGTGAGTCAGACATCTATTTATTTCCATCTTAAATGTATTTACATTAGCCTTTACCCTACTGTTCACATTCTGATAAATTTATTTGGCTGGACAAAACAAGGCAGTCTATCAGTGTATAGAAAACTGTTGATCACAGCCTGAACCTCTGATTGACCACCTGAGGCAAGCAATGAGTCAGCGGCAGGAGCACAGGTGAAGGTAATTCAGCTTGGAAGCTAGGCTCCACCCCTCCCAGATCTCATTTAAGGGCTGACTACCACTAAGGCAGGATCTTTTTCTCTGGAGATTGCTTCTGTGTGGAGTTTACTGTGAGCCTTCAATATCAATGAGCAGTTTCCATTTATCATAGATTATCTTTCTATCATGATAATCTTTCATATCAAACATCTGTATAACCTCTGTTTACCTATCGACTGTACAACCGTACAATTGTATAACTGCACATTCAGCCTCTTATGAAAGGCTTCTCATTCCCCAAGTATCCTATTTACCTTTCTTCCCACCTGTTCCAGTTCGAATTCACCTTATCTAAAAGCAGGCAAAAAAAACTATTGAAAGTATCCTGCATTGAGGGTTCTGCAAGAACTCACGCAAAGATATTTGCTATTTCCTTTGCTAATGAAAATACCTTACCCAACACAACTTAAGACTTTATTTGCCCTTTTCACTGATGTGTTGCACTGGTGGCTTGCAGTCAACCTGTGACATTCCCCTCCTCTGTCATGTCCAATTAGCAAGCTCCTGACTTATAACACAAATATGGAGTTTCTGTACACAATCTTGCACTTTGTCCTACTGAATTTCATTCAGCTACTATTACGGTAGTCTTCAAGGTCATCTTATCCTTCCTGCATGATATTCCAAACTACCTATGTGACAGTGTCTACAAAACTTTGTGGGGATCAGAAAAATTGCTTTTCACAAAAGAAACGGGCAAAGGAATTAATGATATGTTTTTAAGCAAGACAGACCAGAAGTAATTCTTGAGTGACCTTCAGGTAACCCCATGATAGCCCTCTTGGTGTAATCTCAGTTCATCTCCAGAAGATTAAGATAATAGATATTATTACAGAGATGACTTTGAATGAAATTGAAGCAATATTCAAGAACTTTTTTTTTTTTTTCTCCCTGAAAAACTACCAAAGATCTCACAGAGACATGAGCATTTTACTTAATTTCACTAGGCATCATATGCTTTATATACCTTTTACATTCCTGGGAATGTCTGTACACAATGCAGTCTAAACCAAAGCTCTGAAAACCTCATGCAGTGGAACTGTTAAGCTGTATACCATAGAGATAAATCTAACCTTATTTTTGGGCACTTTAAATTTGCCTTATTTCAAGGGCACTTTAAGATAGAGTAAAACTGCAAGGTCATTGGACAACTTGAAAATATTTAGAAAATGTGATTGGTACACATAAGAAACTTTAGCTATACAACCAGTAACAATGAAAGAAAAACTGAAGAATGAAGAAAGACATCAAAAGTATTTAAAATATTCATCACTTTCACCCTTGGTTTATCTATGTAACCACAAAATACTGTTTTGAAAATTCAGAAGTCTCCATGTACCATGAAGAAAGATGTAAGTGAAACAGTCATTCTCCTATTACACATTATAAGAAAAAAGTAATGAATGTGGAAGTAGGTACAGCTGTTCTGCTGCATAGAAAAAACAGCACCCCCTAGGAATCATTTCTTCTCCATTCACCATCTCGTCTTTTCCTTTAGAAACACATGTGGAGGACACACAACTATGGCCTTGGGTGCCCTGTTCTGATCACGTTTCAGGAGGATTGACACATCTACAATGATCACCCCCTGTAAACCCCAGTATAGATTTACCCAGTTGATGTACTTGTCAAGATGCACGATAAGCGCAGGATAAGCATTATGCAGATTTGCACACTAATTCTTGATACTTCTTTTCCTAAAGTGATACAGAATATTTAAAAATCTCAGTTCCTTGATATATGATGTTCACTGGACTCTATTTCCACATACAGTGTTACTCCTTAAAAATGTAAATGTAAACATTTCAAAATAATTATGCAAGCATCATGAACTTCAAGCAAGAGTATAATTAATTGATAGAAAAGAGAAAGAATTGGAGCTCTTCCCAGAGTCTCCCAGAGGATTCACCTCAGCCTAATAGCAAAATTCTTCCATCGTCAAAGCAGACTGGTCCAAAGAATTGTAATAACCGAGATTCTGAAAATCTAAGTGGACATAAGGGCAAGTAGAACTCTTACAGTTTTTGTTGGTTTCGTTTATTTTTCCTCTTAGTTATGTCATTTATAGGCATGATTTGAAGATTTTTCTGACCTAATCTCCTCCCTATCATTTCTGTGCGTAATACTATATACTTAGTTTTTGAATAAAGAAATATTGTGGCTCCCTGTCAAATTATCTGAAACAATTCAAGAGGAAAGACACACATGAAGAAAGACTATGGCAGAAAGAGAAACAGGCTCTTGGAGTACATGTCCTGCTATAAATCTCTTAAGAATTACAACAGTCAAGGCAGTAAAAATGTTTAATGTCCAGGGATACTCAAACTTGCTCCTGTCAGCCCATTATATAGGACAGCTGTTTTTAAAACATGTGTTTAAATAAAGAATCAACATCAAAGAGGCATAAAGTGACATGATATTGTTATTTTCTACTTAGTAACCTAAAAGAATATTTTGCAACTTACACATCTGTCATTGCCCATGACCTAAACCATACTGATATTTCTTTTTTTTTCTCCTGGGAACACTCTAGCACTATGACACCTGAGCATGTTTTTTCTTAAGTTTTTTTTGTTTAAAGTGTACAATTCATCAAGCATCAGTACAAACTGAAATATCTTGACAAAAACCATGCACACAAGAAAACAATTGATTAGTCATTATTTGTTCTATAAGGACAAAAGAAAACTTAGTTGCATCACTGTACGATGAGACTAGAAGTTAGTAAACCATAGGAAAAGAAAAAGAACATATAATATGTTTGTTACTTGTTGTCAGTTGACTTTGTTTTAGCCCTTAAAATGTTAAATTATGTACAAGTTGAAATTCTGATGATAATTACTGATAATGTGTTTGGTATGGTTTTTAGCTAAAGAACCTCAAGGAATGAAGTGTACCATACTCAAAATTCACATATCCTCAGATTTCAGAGACTACTCCCAATCTCTCACACAGTTATTCTTTGACCAGAATTACAAGATTTCAAACGTTGTTTCTCACACACTCAAGCTCAATTAACCCCTTTCACTGTTTATCTCCTCATAACTGAACAGGTCCCCAGTGAAAGGTGGCATTCATCGCTACTCCCATGACTACCGAAAATACCAGACTTTCAGACATACTAACAGAGATTGAAAGTAACGTGCCACACGGAGAAGTGACTTACTTGCAAAATAGCATATTTAGGTCCTTCATGGGTAGTATCGTTGGTACAGATACCTAAATCCCTTTTACATGAATTGGACAACTTCAACACGATGGAAATTGATATAATAGGGGTGCAGCCCCTAGTGAGAAGTGAAAACTGAGGGAATGGAAGGAACATCAGAGACTTCAGTGCAGCTGGCTTAAAAGCAGCACTCCATCCTACCTATACGCGTATGCATTTTATGAAGCAAAAAATTGCTGGCCAAGGTGCCAGTACTGCAAACCCAGATGAACTCTTCAGCCATCACACTTCCACAAGCTAGAAGTTAACCACCAAGAGAAGCCTCTGAAGCTAAATTGACAACAGCTACATTTGGTATACTTCACCCAGCATACCAAAGGGATGCTATTCAGTCAGCCAGTGCTACTCAAGGACATAGCACACAAAGGAGATGTTATCCTCACTTTGCTATTATTTATCGCTTACTTTCCACTAAGTATTGGTTTCTGTACAGTACTACTTGGAAACAACAGCAGTCTTCTTTAAGTCTGTAAATTCTAATCACAAAGTGTATTTCAAGGGCCATTTGGGGGGAATGAGTTCAAATAAATATTTTCCGAACAACATCTTAAAAGTACCTACAGCGCTCAGCATCTTATGAATCAAAACAAATACAACAGCAGCACAGATGCCCCAGTAGGCTGTTATTACACCCAATAACAGAAAAGAAACAACTCTAGCATGGTGGGACAGAGAATAGGGTGGGAAGTTCAAAATCCCTCATGTTAAGACCACCATACAAATAGCCTTTCAGGAAACTCTGTTGACTAAGTATTTGGGCAGTTTTCCTCTTTAACAGTGAGAAAAACTCATGTGCAGGTGGTTTTGGGGTTTGTGTGTGTGTACGTGAGTATGTGGCTACAGAGGCACCCACAGAAGAACACAGGGTGAAAACTCCAACACAGCTGATAATTCAGCTCCAAGCAGTTGACCTTTGGTTTCTCTTGCAATAAAATCACGCTGAACTGCTTGGGTTTCATGACAGTGCCATATATAATCCCTCTGCCTGAATTATGCCCACTTATGAAAAACGTTGATACTAGATGATTAACTTCTATTAATTTACCAAAGAACAATTTATTGCAAATATTTGTGTACTTAAAGGCAATATCTGTAAGCCAGGTTCTGATACCCTTATCCATATGTGCTGAGTAGTCTATTCCTTCTAATTTTTAGAAGATTTACAGATTTACTATTTATAAAGCCAAATGATTTCCTTCTCAGAATTTTAGTTGTTTACATTTCTTTACTGATAAATCCCTACTGCTATACATCTTGCTAGGTAGGGTGCTGAACAGAAAAAATCCTCCTTCTCCCCACCCCCAGTACTGTTAACAATAAGTTGGTTTATCCAAATAGGTACTTGAAATCAGTGTTTATTGTACAAAACTAACACTGTAATGTTATTAAAAAAAAAAAAAAAATCACTCTCCCATCTCTCTGCTGCTCTTGCAGCTCAATATGTAAGGAAGCTCAACCCTTAACACATGTTGCTGGCCCTGGAATAAGCTGTCACCTCTGGCTGACAACACAACCTGGTTACTTAAACATTTAAAAAAAAAACAAAAAAAAAAACTTGCAAAATGTATGAAGAGTGCTTCGTGTTTGCATAAAACATATACTAAATGCTAACTGGACATCATGTCTTCTGAGTTTTATCCCTTTATGGTGCAAATACTCATATTTCCTTTTGATTTGGAAAAATATCTATTTTTTTTTTTTTTTTAACAACATGAGATCCACATTAAAGACTCCCACAAGTCAGTGCCTTTTCTCTTATTGCTATTTTTGTATGTTACCTAGATTATATACTTAACTTGTGAGGTCCTCTTTTCCTTCTGCCAGTAGTGTATGTGGGACTCATTAGATACTGACCTAAATCCATCTCCCTTCATTTCATTGTAACATGGCAGATTTTGCGATGGTTCTAATCATACTAGTAGAGCTGCCCACCTCAATTCCATTAATGAAAAGTCAACACAAGCACTTACACCCTGAGCTATTGACTATTCCTGGACCATGCTAGTGAAGCCCACAGAGATAAAATAGCTCTAGTATTTTAAGAGAAACAATGATATCTATCTTGTTTCTTCTTCTTTTTTTCTAGCCACCGAAAAGTAAAGCACTGAAATAGAAAATGCAACATTAAACAATCTTGTGACTTTAAATAAACCTACCAAAATAGCAGCTGCTCAGCTGACAGTTTATTTTCTGGGTCTCTCACCATTCAGTTTTGCTTTCAGTGATTCAGTGCAGTTTTGAACTCTGAACCAGGCTGAGGATGAGAGGACCAAAACAACTCACTGCATTTTTTTCTAATTCTGTCTGTCCTAAGCATGACCTATACCAGAGAAACATCACTGTACTAAGCACTGCTACCAGGACCGCTTGAATATGGCTGGGAGTAAGTTTCCATCCAAATTCATAATTTTCAATTACACATAAAAAAAGGTCAGACAAGTTTAGATTTTTTGCTGTTGTTGTTTTTGTTTGTTTGTTTTTAATAAGAGTGCACTAAAAGAAATTGCAATGAAATTTCAGAAGAAAAAAGAGCAAAACAAAATATTTTGTCAAAACTTCTGCCTTGTAGATACTATAAATCCAACTTCAGCATCACAGCTTTTCCATCTAGCATCAAAAGATACTAAAGGGGAAGAAAAGAAAACAGTTAGCAAGTTGCTAGCTGCTAATAAGGTTAGGGCAGAGGAAGATCTACGATCCTGAACACAAAGACAGAGAAAACACCCACCTTGAAATCTGCTGTTACTTCAGTTAACAGTCAGTTTGTTAGAGCATTAACGGTCCAGCAACCAACAAACCAGCAGTTAATTGCTAGTAATAATTGGCTTCTTAGGGATTATTGCCTAAATAAATCGCTAAAGTTCTGTGCTCTTGTAACGTACTATTTTCTTAAGACAGTCAAGTTCAATGGTAGTTAGCCTACTGCTAATTCTGAACACCTGTGTCAGCCATTAATTCTTATCTCGTGTGCCCATACAAAGCAAAGTGCAAAAGCACCTTAACCTCTGGTGTTCATCTGGAAAAATGTTACCAAATGCCTTGACAGTGGACAAAGGAAAGCTAGTCTCATGCTCTGTTCCATACTCACAATAGAAAGAATTCATGTCTAAGTATGAACACAACTGTTCAACATAAAAGTATGCAGCACATGCCCCTCAAAAGCACATTGAGTTGCTTTCTGAAAATCCTTATGTATGTATTTGTAGAGTCATCAAACATTACCGGGACTGTATGTTTACTATTTTGCTTACAAAACCAGAGCACTTATTAAAGCTAACTAAAAATAGATCAAAAGATAATGGTCACTCTGGAGACCCACAATAATACAGAATTACAAACACCCAAAATTTCATACACTGCAACATACCCTCCAGAAAGGCTGATTTCTTGTTGTCAGAGAACAATACCACAGTAAAGTGTCAGAAAACACCAAGAAACACCACTTACTTTTGCTTTTAGTGAAGGATCTCATGTTCCATGTCATGAAACGAGACCCCAGTAACAAAACTGAGGCTTTCTCACCTTATTTCCAATAGCACTAGCTGACCCTCCTCTGTACCATATGAATACTGAAGAAACGTCACCAATCAGGTCTGGGAACCAGCAGAAAGGTAGGAGCTTCGGTCATTTAATCAAAGGCACTGGAAGAAGGGGGTACCTACGTAGTGTCTTATGACAACCAGGGACACCAGCTAGTAACTTCTCTGGTAGCCAGATCAGTCTACTCATCTGATTAACAAACCCTATCATCATCAGGAGCACTTTTTTTCTTAGATTTGCTAGCAGCAACTCTGGAAATCCTGAAGAGTCTCAGTAAAGGTAAGAGGATTCCCCAGTGGGACAGGGGCATTCCACAAACCTCACTGAGCTATCTGCAGTAAAAGCAACTTCTTTAAGGTGGGACTGAAGCACAAAGGGATTTCTACCACCTGTTTTGTAAATGAAGCAAGAGCTCAGTCATGACAGAACCAGTGGCTGTTCAGCAGGGTTTTAGGAGCGTAAGCCACGTGTAATGTAAAAAGAAAGGTTATTGGAGTCAAATTCATAAGGTGACCTAGAGTTGGAAAAAAGCAATTCTACATAAAGCACCTCTTTTGTGAATGAGGATAATCTGAAAACTCTAATACACAGTATGTTTCAAAACAGGCAGCTGCCAACATATATGCATAACATATGAGCAAAGTGAGTCACAGAAACGTAAGGAGACCTGCAAGCAATGCCAAGCTGAGAAGAAATCCATTTTACTCAGTGCACAGTCTTCTGATGATTCCTTTCTTAGAGATCTACAAAGTGTGACAATGAATAAATAAATGAAAGATAAAATGTAAGGCTTGAGTTTATTCATCAGTTTTACTGAATGTGAACTGAATGTTCACTGAATGTATGAGGATTTAACATATTCCTAGGGAAAGCATTTGGATTGGGATAAAAAATAAATTAATTAAAAACAACAACAAAAAGCCACCAACCAGTTATCCTTTGCCTTCACCTTCTCTGAAACCTGACTTTTATAGGGAGTAATGCATTAATGTACGCTCAACTTGCTACCCCACTTTTCCTCTTTAAGGTAATAATTCACTTTGGTATTTCATCAGATGACTACTCATTAAAATAACAGAAGGGCACAGCTATAATTTTCTTTATCGTACAGTTTATATATTAAGAAAAATAATAGCCAAGGTATCACTTTCCCATTCTAGTTTTCTTTCTATTTTCATTTATCTATTTAACCAGTATGACTTGTCCCAAGCACTGAATTTCTCAAGCAGATGAAACACATGACAAAACTCTTCTCACCTGCTGCCAGGTTCGCTGTCACTGATCAGGCTCACCTCTATTTCACAACTTTAATTTCCAAGGCTATTTCTTATCTCCTTAGGCTTTATTACTATCAGATACAATTCTCATTTTCCTGGAATTGTTTTTTCATTATGCTCACCGGAAAGAAGACTATGGATTTACACCTCCTCAATAGTTTTGACAGATACAAATCACAGGATACCTTTAAACAATATACAGGAGACTATTTCTGTTTAGAGCAATTATATAGGAAGAAACTGTGTGGGAACAATCATCAAAGAGAGCTCTACTGTTATCAGTATTTATTTCTTATTACAACAGTGGTGCCTAAGCTCTGTTTTGAACACTGCTCTCAGGTTTTCCTGTAAGCAACTGAATCTTTAGATGTGGCATCCTTGCTCATGAAATTACTGACACTAAAAATGCACACACGCACATACATACACATATATTTGCCCTCAATAACTCTCACTGTCGTTGGTCTGTTTCAGAAGAGAATGCTAGACATTGCAAAAGTTTGCCTCTGAGTCCCTTACTGCAACTTAAATTGATCAAACACTGAAACTTTTGGAGTCTCGCAGACATCGTGGTATACCTCACAGGGTCAAATCCTGAACTCTGACCTTGCTTCCTCATGGTACACAACTGCTACTCTTGCTCTTTATAAACTTGTTAAGTCACATGACTGTCATGATACAGAAAGGCTGAACCAGTGCCACCTACGTGCTCATTCATGTGGATGCACACAAATACAAACACTAGGAAGAAAACACTACACCAAAGATCACAACGCCTGATTGCAGGTTTTTTCTCTCTTTGTCCCTCTGCATTATTAAGGCAGATAAAATGAGCAGATGTGACCTAGGGCTCCATCCCACCCCAGCCTTCAGCAGTGGCAGTCCGTGCCTGCATTCCTGCATGCTCTCGGTAGGAAGTAATGTGAGGCAAATTCTGAAACCAGCTCACAATTATTATATTCATCTATTAGCAGAAATATTGATCTGCCACATAAGACGTCTGCCTCAGGAAAGTTTAGAAAAGTCTTGATAAAACATGCATAATTACTCTGAAAATACAGTAGACAATTGCTAAAATAACTTCAAATACGCTACAGCATATCTGCTTACTTTCCAGCACACAAAGAATTTATGGTAATAAGTTTTGGAAAGTAATACAGCAGTGTTGCTAAAAATGCAGAGCAGCTGCTTCAGTTATTATAAAATGGCTAATTTTTACTCATTTGTGACATGGTTTTGAAGATGGGTAACAGCTGCAGTTTCACCCAGCTGCATCCTGATGCTAAACGCACACCTCAAAGCAGTCAGATGCAAGTATAGATTGCTTTACTTTACAGCACTAAGTACCAGTGCCTTTCCAAGAAATACCCTGAAGGTCATTGGCAATTAAAGCTCCCCAAGGTCTCTTTCACTCGGGGTACGCTGGCTAACAGACACAAGGTCTCCAGAAGTCAGCCACCATACAGTAACATAGCAAGTAGTAACTGAGCTGCATGAATTAAAGAGGATGTCGAAAGGGCTTCCTACCTGTACAAGTTGCTACTCCCCCTCAGCCTGGAACCCTAGACGCTGGCTCTTCTCCTTAATTGCTGAGATAACACGAATTTCTCAAGTAAGAAGTAGGAAAAAAAGAGAAAAAAAAAAGAAAAAGAAAAAAAAAGGCTCTATTGGTTGCTGCCTCCTCCTTAAAAAGGTTACTTCAAATGCCTCTCTCGCTCCCTATTTATTTTCTGTCCCTCCCAGAAGAGCAGTTTAGAGGTAGAGTAACGGAGTGTTTATCCTGGCTCTGAGGATGCACGCTTGTGCGATAACTGCCTGCTCCCTGCAGTATAGCCGGCATGATGTGATGTGCATACTAAAGCAGTTTGCATTAGGCAAGGCTTAGCAGAGCCAGCTTCCCAGTCTCCACCTTCTGTATCACAGAGCGAGACGGCTTCTTCGAAAACACTGGGGTTGTAATGACAAGGCGACAGGGCTCTGCTTATAGCATAAATGCATTTTCTTTGAAGACAGTATTTAAGGATAAGCTTATATTTGTATATCACCTCACCTGTAAAAAAATAGAAGCAGCTTCAAGTGAAAACGCAATACAGTCACATGAACGTGTAAAAATTCCCTGTTATTTGTTGTCATATGACAGATTATACTAAAAGCAAAAACTAATGAGAAATCCCCATTTAGGAAACATTTATCTGCTGCCATCTATCAAACAAGGAAAGGACGAAACAAATAAATACAGCCTTGAAGAACATAGAGGCTTAAATGTCTACAGGCTCCAAGATAAATGCGGGGTTTTTATACACTATAGTCACGGCTGAACAACAGCTACATTATGAACGAGAATTAGCTCTAAAGTACTACATTTATCATAAATCTGAATAAATATTAGAGAAGAGATCAGGCTGTAAAACCCTAATTTGGATTTTGAGCTGTCTACAGCTCAGAAGAGCCTGAATCTGGGGATTTGCCTCTGGCCTATCTGTCTGCTGTAGCGGCTCACACACACACTCACAGAAGTGTGCAAGAATACTAAGACAAAAATCCCATTTGTTGCACTGGAGGAAAAGCACAGCAGTGAGCTGCTTACATTTTTTTTTTTTTTTAAATCGGTGATTCACTTCTTGGTTACAAAGCATTTTAAAAATTGCTCATTTCTTGATTGTAGGGGAGGATCTCAGGGTGGATCAGATTTTTGGGCCCCAATTTTTCCCTTATGAGTAGTGCAGTAGCTGAATGCCTACATGGGTGTGCAGCACTGATCATCTATACCAACCACCTTATTACTGAGCCCGAGAACATGCTTCTTTCCTGCATTTTGTTTTGATTTTCTTGGGCTTGCTTCTCTCCCACAGGGTGAAGGAAAGGTTCGGTCAATACCACTCCGCTTCTATATGGGTAATATTGCTGCCTGCTCCTAAGCAGCTTTCCAGTAATCATAAACCCACAGTTATCAATGAGAATAAATGTTAAAACATTGATCATCTTGCATGAATTACTGTCAGAAACACCACACAGAATTATGTCTCAAGTTCCTTAAAAGGATGAATGGATAGATTTATTACTAAAACATATGTTTTATTTTGTTGGGTTTTTTTTTTTAATAAACACAAGAAATGACCACGTCTTTCAGCTTTTGTGGCAGACATGGAGGGCTTTGGCTGATATGCCCATTTTCCCTTGCAGGGAAAGATGTTCAAAATGTAGCTCTTGCTTATGACATCCATTTAAACAAGAAATGAGATGGCTTACAGAGTAGGACACCAAGGAAGGACTCAAATCTAATGTTTCCCCACAGCCCACACACCACCTTGTACATGAGAGACCGGGACTGTGCCTGGAGCTCCAGCAGACAGCTGAAAATCAGCATTAGTATGCTTGGTTTTCTACTGAAAATAATTTTCAGTGCTTCGAAAAATCACATTTGCCTTTTTATGGCTCAATTACTCTGGCAACATTAGTCATCTTATTCTCTATTTGTATACCAAAGGCTTTCCTATTGGATCAGTTCTAACTTTACAGCAGAAGACAACGGTAGGGTTTCTTCTGTGTACATATATGTTATTATTAGTAGTAAGTTTTATTTACCTCTATTCCCACAATTCTTGTGGCTCCCTTTATTTTGTGTTTGATATTCTAATACTCCTTTGTACAGACAATGCCTCTTATCTTTATGTGCAGCAGAATTCATCAGCACAACATCTATACAAGGATCATTCTTGAAAATATGTTTTTAATTGGTCCCAGGGCTGATTCTTGATGAATTCCACTCGCATGTTTCTTCCAGCCTATTACTTCTGCATATTATGTGAATGGTCTTCAAGCCAAGAAAAAGTGTTTGGATATAGTTTAGGTTCAGAAAAAAACTATTGTGAAATATCTCTGCTTGATATTCTGCTCCACAGTGTCATAAAGAATAATGACTAACGTTACACCTGTGCATGTAAATAATGAACTCCCTTTTCATTTGAATATCTCAAGTAAAAATTCTCATAAGAATAACCTTAACTTTCTTTTAAAAGCAAAACAAACAAACAAAAAACACCCCACACATGGATTCTCGCTACTTCTTGAAGAGAGGCTACAGGTCTGATTTATAATTCTGTAATTAAAATCTGAAGTACTCTAAGATTTCATGGTTTCCATACATGTGTGCACACATAGGTAGGTCCATGATAATACATCTCCATTATTTACACTGGCAGGCACTGAAGTTTCACAACCTTACAAGATAAAAGGTGACAAAAGACAAAAGTATACTGTTAGCTCTTTCTTCTCTTTCTCTTTCACCATATATAGTGTTGAATATATTAAAAGATGTTTTCAGTGCAATATCAATTATCAAGTCTGAGATCTCTATTCCAAATATAGCCCAAACTGATTCACATGTTTTCACCTTGGATATTTGGGATAAGAAGTCAGGATCTGTTGAAACGTATGGTAGAACTTGACAATTCCTTCATGACTTTTTGTTAAGGACCTAACATATCACTTTGAAGATATCTGATAACATAGCTATCACACATCTGAGTGTATTATTGTGTATATATATACATATATATACACATACACTCATACATATATTTACTTTTATTGTCATAAATTTTTAAGTAGAGCACTTCTCTATCTATAGCCATTTAAAGAAAGCTTGAAAAAGAAAGTGTTTTACATATAATTGCTGCCAAGAGTTACTCAAAAGGCTAGCAACAAGGAAAAAATGAGACCGCCTGCAGCCAATTTTAATACAACCTGTTATTCTTCCTATCCCATGACAGACATGAGTGCTGAGTGAAACAGAAGTAACATTTGGCTGGCTAAAAAATCTTTACAGACAACTCTGCCAACAGACATTACACATTAACATTGAATATGTCTGATGCTCATTGTGCAAACATTCTCCTTGTTTCAAACTAGAGCCAAAAGATATTTTATGGCTTACATAAAGTTTAGTGGCAACAGCAGAGGTATATTTTTATGGACCAGTAGAGAAAGTCCTCCTGTTCCTGAGAAGGCGATTGGAAAACAGCTGGCAGTCACAACCTATTGAGAAATATAGATGTTGAAATAGAGCATAAAATATGCCTGTCACCCTCACACTTTCCAGGATGGACACAAAACACAGTGCACTATACTATTTTCTAAACATGGATTATGACTTCCCACAAAACTTTAGCTTGCACTTTTGAAGTTGACTAGAAGATTTATGGTACAATCAGTTCCCACCAAAATCAAATTAAGGTGCTTATGCTTGTTTGTTTTTGGAGGGGGACAGGAAGGGTGAAGGGAATCAGTCACTCATATATAAATAAAGAAATAAATAAATAAAATAAAAAATACATCTGGTTCCTTTGAAATAAAAGGATCAAATGCTCACCCAGGCTACCTAAAGCTAAAGGCTACACAAGCAGATAGATTAACAGTAACAGAGACTTTTGAAAAACATCTGCATCTCCAGAAAGAATGCATAAAAAGTGTATATTCAAAATGAAAATAAAGTCATCCAAAAACAAATTCATACAAATTTGAAGTCAAAAGGCTGGAATAGAAGGATGTTATATTACTCATAGCAACCTTAGTAATGCTGTTTTGAATAACTTAGTAATACTATCTCATATAGCTAGACTTTAATCATTGCCTACAAAACTCTGATATGCAACATTTCAAATAGCTTTGCGCTTCTTTCCATACTAGTGTTGACAGATGTCAAAGGCAAAAAAAAACCAAAGCTCTGTACTTTTAGTGTATAACTTACTTACTTAACTTAGTCTTATTGTAGAATGGTAATATCACCATTCCACAGTGACAAACTCAGTTAACAATAATTTCAATGCATTATAACCAGACAAGCATGACATGTTGGTGTAAATGGACAACTGGAGATGGGGCAATGCCATGAAGCTGATCTCACCCTTTACCTGCTCAAAAGGGACACAGTGTACTGGTCCACTAAGGTAAGTCTGAGACTGTTTCAATTTCAAGTCAAGAACGTCTATGGATATCCTATTCTTTTTCTTTTTTTTTTTAAAGACTGCAAAGTTACACGAGAGTAGTCTGCTTAGTGACTGGCACATGACCAGTATAAATATTAAAGTGTTTGCTACCCATTAATTGGAAAAAGATGGCAGAAAAAATACCTCTTTTTGTGTCTCTCATGCTGAATTTGTTTTTGCAATAGGCAAATTTTTATGCTCCTTCATTAAACATTGGCTATAATTGAAAAGAATGTTCCTGTTCATTACCTGACAGAGCTTAAGTGTAAAAAGGCTGAAAGCCAAAAAAAGTGCTCCATATGATTAGCTCTGATTCTCCGTTCTGTGTAAAGAACATCATTAAAATGAAATCATCATTCACTGTAACCAATGGAATTCAGTCCAACTGTTTGAATTAGCATTTTCTCCGTCTCTGCAGTAGGAGAACAATCTCATCTCTTCCAATATCTATTTTCCTGGGGACATAGAAGAGTAGAGTACAACCTCCCATTACATTTGGATACAAGCCACTGGGAGATGGCTAGAAAACTGTGCACAGAGCTTCTTTGATCGAAAAGTTATTTTAACAGTGTTATTTTGTATTTAAATATTCAAAATAGAAATGATCGTGCTGTGGCTTTGCAGGATTTCTTCTTCTTTTCTAACTATTTTAGAAAACAGAACAATTTAAAACATCAGAACAAGATAGCACTTCTTTTTCTTCTCAGGAAAGCTAATCTATATTTAATAACAGAGCACCAAGAGAGGGACACTCATAACAGGATGAGAAATATTAAGGTGTTTCTCTTGTTAAGCAGTGAAATATAGCTATTAAATCGTTAAAACCTCTGTAGTGCTTAAATATGACAGAAGAAAATTGGTCCCAATGAGATTATCTGATCTTATTTCAGTCTTTTAGAATGGTGAATGTGGACAGAAAGATTTGGAACTACAGCATTTTTTCAATGAAATTTCAGGGCATAACCACAATTGCAGTGAATCAATTTTGACTTCTCAGAGAGATTTATGCAGAGATGTATAATACAGCACATTAATCCCCTTGTGTCCCCAGAGGGAAAACACATTGCTTATTCAACAACATTTAAAAAAAAAAAAAAAGGAAGAAAAAAAGAAAAAGTCTTTTAGCAGTGTATCTGTCCTCCAAAAACAAAATGAATAGTTTAGATAATGGGAATATTTTTGCTGAAATAAAAAATAATAACATCCCCATATATGTAATGGTTTACCTACATACATCATGTCATGAAGGGACTGCAGTTTGTCATTCTGCCTCTGCCTGTGTGGAACTATAGGCCCGAAGGCACAGATGGGGCCAGAACACCAGGAACATAGCAGTAGAGGATCTCTCTTTGAGCCATGAATACTTGGGCAAAATCCAAATCAGATCTAAAACTATTTAATGCCACTCTGGGTCCCATGAGGCACAATCAGTCCCTTGATTCCTAAAGTATAAAGGGTGGAGAAGAGCAATGGTTTTAAATAATTCTTAAGCACAGAATTTTCTGGGTTTTTTTCTTTTTATATTGGGTTGCATCCTGAAAATTGAATTAGCTTCCCAATACAGAGGGAGGAATGGGAAGAAAAAAAAAAAAGAAAAAGAAAGAAAAAACCCTGTTTTTTATTGCCTTTCTTATAAGTCATTGCTGGAAAGAGTTGATAGAGTATCTGTAACCTATGAGGCATGCAGTGTACCAGCTTTCCTCTTTTGCATCCTCTCAACCACAGTACAGGCAAGAGGAGCAGATGGTTTGGAGGAAAGTGGCAGCAATATTGTAAAATGGCCACAAAGCTAATCTTTGCTGGGTAGTTAACAGGGAGTGTTTCTCTCTCAGATTTCAATTTAGATTACCTGATCACTATTGTTTGCACAGATCAGAAACACTTTTCACTCGGCCTTACCACCACCACTTCTGCGCTTCTGTCAAATACATATTTTTTATAAAAGCATTCACATTTCCTTAGAAGTAACCAGAATCCTATAACTACACTGTTTGAATTTGCTGTCCTCAGTCACCAAAAATAAAACAAACGTCAACAAATATCATTTCCTTTCTAATTTTATAGACCCGATAACCTTCAGCAGCTTTACTGTCTGCTAATTTGTTTAACAACCTTATTTCTCAGTATTATATGTTATAGTTTATGACTTCCTTTTTAAATCAGGTTGTATCACCCCAGAGAAAACAAAGCATCTACTCCCAGCAATGTGGTGAAAACAGCACAGCTGGAGAAAACTAGTATGTAATCATGAGACATTATTACTTTTTCAGCAATTCTACCACCAGTGGCTCTACAGTGCTTTGCTAAAGCATCAAGCTTTTTTTTTTTTTAATTAACTCAAATTTTATTTCTCTCTCAATAAGTTCATTAGAAATAATATATGAAGTTGATTGTATTTTGGATTTAAAAGCATAAGACTAAACCTGAAATCTTGATTTTATGCCTGTTTTCAGAATGTGGGAAGCATACTTCCATGTATTTAGCACCATTTCCTCTGCAAGCACTTAGTCAAAGGTTTTTTTTTTCTTGATGGAAGAAAGCTAATGGCTCCAGGATAGAAGACAGTGCCTCCATCAGGAAAACAAACCTCCAGCTTAGAGGAAAGTTTTGGTGCACCATGCCTAAATTGCATTCTGAAAGCTCCTGCTGGAGCTACAAGACTGGAGCACAGTGCATCAGACAGCACACATAGCAGACCCAGGCACCAGGCAATTCACTGCTGCCATGGTGCAGTTACAATTAATGTGGAATCGTGCTAAAATTGTAGGTAAAGCCAGAGGGTGAAGTTGTGATACATCCCAGAAAGCTCAAGTCTCAGCTGACAGACACTGAAAAAATGCTCCCACTAAAATGCTCCATCTTCTCTTCCCTTTCAGTGACCAAGTAAGGGAGAAAAAACCCTGAATTTAAGGCTTGTAAAGGGACAGACAGAAAGTTTTGCCTGATATTTTATTGATGTGAGCTTGTGTTGCTTAGGTAACTGCAAATGATTTCTGGCTGGTTTTCTTCATATTGTACTACATGTGGTAGCAGAAGGACTCATATTTTAACCTATGTTTGAGACAGTGTAAGTTATTTTTATTCCCATTCCTTATTTCAGGTTCCTCCACAAGTAACATTAGGGTGCCCCTGTGAGAAAGTCCCGACTCAATGACCTTTGCAAAGGTAAGAATTTATAACTCGTACAGTAGAACTCACTCAAAAATACTCACGTACCTGTCTCTATGCTCAGTAATGTCAGAGTAAGTCATAAAACATTAATGGAGAAAAGTGAAAGTAAATTACATTTAAGACTTAATTCAATATCCAGGTATCCCAAGAATTTTATTTTTGTACTACTGGTCAATATACCTTTCCCTTCTTCCTCTCTTGTCTTTTCACCTTTGTTGCTAATTTGAACATCAAAATGCAGCTACGAGATCCAATTAATGCAAAACTTGTCAGAGAAAACTTTCAAATTTTAGATCTTTTGGACTAATTTTGTAGACTAAATATTTTCTCTTCCCTACAAACACATGAGTGGGACATGTAGCTTGCCATCATATAAAAAGTGATAGAAAGCTATTTAGGAGTGTAACCAATTCTCTTCTCTGCATAAATACAGAAATTTTGATACTCAGAGGTAAGTTTACCTCCACATATTTACCTCCGTACATTTAGGAATTATTGGAATGGAGAAGATCTTTTAAGGATATTGGATTTGACATTGTATCTTTTCATACTATGTTTTCTCTTGTGGTCCTCCTACATGAGGCATCAATATCATCACAGAATTAATATTGCAAGAAAAACTCTGTTTGACTTTACTGAAGGAAAATAAATTTTAATCAATATAATCCAAATCAGTGCCTGTGACAGACTTCTTTGGAAGCACACAGAGGCAGACGGAGGAGTCCAGAATAAGCCTGATTTTCTGCACCTGACTTCCAGTTCTCTATTAATCAAGAGAAATAATTTAAAATTAGTTTGTCACAATGAAACTTCAGCATATCTTGGCTTACACTCACATTACCAGAATTGCAATGACTTTTATCATTAATGGTCTGTTTCTCCAGAGGGGCAAAGAGACGTGAAATGAAAGGAGTTTACCAAGTGTCTCTGTGTCTACTAATTCAAGTAGAGCAAGTAGCACAATTCCTGCCTCTTTCCCTGACCCAGATTTAGATGGCAAAATGCATTAGCAAAACAGAATATTATCCATCAGCTATTACAAACCAAGAATCATAAGAGCCGGATTTGTGTGTATGTGCCAGGAGGGGGAGAAAATGTGCCTGGTGAGAATAAATGATATTATTAACAGTTGTGCTCATTCTGAGATTCATCCTCTTTATACCACCTAAGTGGCTCAAAGGGGCTTTAATCCAGCCCCAAACCGTCAATGGAGAATGCCCTATGAATGAAAACTGCTGCTACATTTCTGCTGGGCCTTGACCCCACTAAACTGCAGGCACACAAATGCAGGATGGAGCTCACTCCAGCCTCACCTCCTCCCAGTCTGCACCCACAGGAGCCACCTCTGAACCGCGATGGAGGGCACAGCAAGCAGTCTCAATGCCCTCCATCCATTCACATCCTACAAAGCCAGGTACCGTCTGCCCGGCAGGCATGGGGCTGAGTGATGGCTGTGTGCCACCCTCTAATTTACAGTTGTTTCAGGCTGCACAGAGCCATATGCTTACATGATTTGATGATTTCTCTCCTTCCCCTCTTTTTTTTTTTTTCTCCTATGGAATTCCCATCAGTTTGAGACTGTGCAAAGCAATGTGCTTGAGATGAAGAAACAGACCCCATTACAAATTTCTGCAGGCAGGAAAGCAGCAGGAATCCATGCCAGACCTGAGGAGGGGTCTGTTCACAGCATCATAACACAGACTGTGGCTGCTGCCAAAAGCCTGTCGCTTTCTCACTGCGAGGAACAAGTGCCCAGTAAGGCAGTGGTTTCCAGTGGCCGTCAGCCGATGCAGACATGGATACTGTACATTCTATCCACATTCAACACTCACACTGTTGGCCAAGCATTAGTTTCTGCATTCAAACCAGCTCTCCGCAATAACACATCCATTTACGGCCAACTGTGACAAATGTGACTAGCAGATTTCAGTGTAATTACTTGAGTTTCTACCTTCATCGCTACATGCCTCAGAGGTAGTTAAATGGTAACAGCACGTTTTCCCTTCACTTCCAGACCTGTGTCATAACAGAAGATCAGTTCTCCTTTGATGGAAGGGGAACAAAGGTAAGTAAAATTAAAAAGATAATAAATCAGCTAACAGAGGCCTCAGTAAAGTAAGAAACCAAGGACAGGACTCCATTTATAGCCCGAGAACTCTGTAATAATCACAGATTCTGGAGAAATAAAAAAAACTAGTAATTTTTCATTCTTTAATTTCTTTAAAACTCATTTAGAATTGCTTTCTGTAAAACCCCAACTTTAACCCCACTCAAAGATAATGCTGTTGACCTATAACTGGGATGTATCCTGTCAGCATTCACTATACTGCATGCGTTCTGTGTGTATTGCTTCCCCAGATTGCACTCTTTGCACTTAAGGAATGGCTGCTGGCAGCTTTCCAGCTTATTTCTATGTCTGTGCTCCATCAAAGCTCAATTACCCTGAAAACTTCAATAAATGTTACCAGGATCTCTGCCACGGTTCTTAGAGGACATGCAAGAAGATTGTTTTTTAAGTAATATTACTGCAGCAAGAAACAGTACCACAAAGTTGCATATATTCCAGGGTGGGGGTAAGCAAAAAAGAAAAAAAAAAAAAAAAATCTGAGGTGGGAAAGTGTTTTCAAAGTGGACTTTTAAGTGCATCTTATAATGAGAGTCATTGGTTTTGTATATATATTCTTTGCACTGATTCCTGAAAGCACTTAGCACTTTTGGGTTGTTCACCAGCCATATTACAGGTACTTTATAATCCTGCAAATCATTTTCTGCCCTGTGAATGTTTAAGCAGGAAGGTTGAACATGGTACTAGCACATTCTACATTAAAAAAAAAAAAAAAAAAAAAAAAAGAGGAAAAGAAGAATAAGTTAACTAAAATGGAGCAGCATCATGGATCCACCAAAAAGAACCATAAAAAAGTAATTTTACAGAGGAATATTAAATACTTGGTGACAGCTATTTGGTACTGCTACCACTGACAGCATGGAAATTGGTGGGTTCTGTGAAAGCATCTGACCAAAATGCAGCAACTTTGGTGACAACCCACTGAGCCCTCTAACTCACTCTGGCGAATGTGGGGAGGAAATAAAGGGCATCCTGAAGCAGGCAGCTAGGAAGGCTGCCACAAACAAGCAGCCAGCCCACAAGGGATGCACAGTAAATCTGAAAAAACAGAACTGCAAGGGACGTCGTTCCAGACTGCTGGAAATCCCTAAAGCATTCTTCCCAAAGCACAGCCATGCAGCCAGTTATATACTTTGACTGTCAAATAGAGCAGAACATGTTTCTGCTTTTTGTTCTTTTACAGACAAGCTATAAGGGAACAGAGAGATACTCTGCAGGAAGAGCCAGGGCTCTGCAGGAAGTGCTTACTGCTGCTGAGGCCTCATAAATGATAACAAATGCATCGCCCTCCAATTTCAGATACTGAGAGAACCAACTGTTTAATGGCTGAACCGATATGAGCAATTTCTCATGTGAATATTCCTAAAAACATTTTATACATTTCAATTTGTAGCTGCTCAGCTATCCCTGAGAAGCTTGCGCAGCTTCACACTGGTTCTGCATAGCCCATATTTCTGCATCATCCAAAGCCTATCCAACACCTGTTCTGAAAAAAAAAAACCAAATCATGTCTGAAGAGCACTATCACTGGGGAAGCTCTTTACAGAGGGAGTGGTGAGGTTCTGGAACAGGCTGCCCAGAGAGTTTGTGAATGCTCTGTTCCTGGTGGTGTTTTAGACCAGGTTGGATGGGGCCCTGGGCAACCTGGTCTAGTACCAGATCTGGGAGTTGGTGTCCCTGTCTGTCGTAGAGAGGCTGGAACTGAGTGATCCCTTCCAAACCCAAGCCATTTCATGATTCTATGATTCCTCTTGTTATATGTATGTATGCACACACAGAGGTCACTGACCCTGAAACCAAACCATGTGACCTGACCTAAATTTTAAACTGTGAAAAAAGTGACATCCAAACACGATATTGATCTAAAACCCAATAGAATTTCTCAGTGGAGTAAGAAACCTTAGAAAACTGTCAGATACAGAACAAGACAACATTCCTAGAACTAACCATTATTTTGAACTATTAAGCGCAGTGATTGTGGCTGTTGTGATCGTGGCCAATGCCTCTGAGGGTGCACTGGCCACAGGTGGGTGCCCACATACCTATTCCCCTTAGGGGATGCATATTTTACATTTGTACGTTTGTGATTCAAACAGGGCAAAAGTGAGTCCCTGTTTGCATGGCCACGCTTTCGTAAATTTAAAAATAATAGCTTAACATACAGAGTGTGCATTTTCTGGTCTGAAACATTTTTTCCTCTTTGAGAACAAAAATGACCATAAATCCTACAGAAGCTAATGCTGCAGATTCCACAGCTGAAGATTTCCACAAATCCCAAAGGCCGTGACGTCTGCCAGATTATAGATTTAAAACCAAACAATTTGCAATAACGTGTGCTTTTAACAGCGCGGGACTGAAATTCACTGTGCATGTGTGCTGAGGAGAGGTTTGGGGTTTTGTTTTTTAAATGAAAAAGAAGCTGATCCTGCTGGCCTTTAATATGACCTCCCTGCTCACAATAGGACAGAAGGAGCAGCTTTGCAGACCTCCAGTTTTTCTGGATCCCAGGCAATTCAGATCATCTTTGCAAGTTTGGTGCTCGAGGATAAATAGAGCTTCAGTTGTGTATAGAGCTTGAGTTGTACAACACTGTGCTCATCTGGAGCCCATTAAGTAGCAGCTGACTTGTTGCAGTGATTTAGAACAGAAAAGCCAGTTAAAAAATACTGGAGAGAAAGAACAGCAGATGACAGGAAATCTAGTTAAAACAGATATGGAAAATATTAAATATCAATACTATTAACTGGTGATACACAAAATGGGTTTGTGTTCAGAGTTTGTTTTAGACCAAACTCCACAAAGGAAGAACTTATTTTGAGAACTAGCTGAAACATTTTGTATTATTCTAGAGAAGACCATAGCCACTGAGTCCCATAGAATTACAAAGGTTGAAAAAGACCTCTAAGATCACCAAGTCCAACCATGGACCCTTCACCACCATGCCCACTAAGTCATGTCACTCAGTCCCACTGTGTTGCAACATGATGACGAAGTGCAAAAATCAGCTCCAGCTCTGGCCAGGTGGAGGGCCAGCAGCTGACACCTGGCACTCCTCACCCCAGATCTGGAGGAGCAGAATGGGACAGCCAGTGATGCACTGCATTGGAGCTCTCTGTAGATGGAAGACAATGAAAGAGCACAAAGGCTGCTGTAATTTATAAGAGCTGCCAAAACCTCTCTGGGGGGACATAGGGCAGCAGGGCAACCCCAGGACACGGACAGCCTGTCAGCACTCCGCAGGTTATGAAGCCCAACACATTTAGCTCATCCCTCCCTCCCACACCATTCAGCAGCAACCTAATAAGGAGTTTATGGACAAGAAATGATAAGAATAAAAATGCTTCCATCACATTACACACAATAATTTAAAATCAGATATATTAGCAGATAAAAATATAAGAAGTCCAACAGCATCAGATTTCTAGATGCTTCACACTGAACCCATCAGTAGATTTAAAAACCTAATAAAACTCATAAAGGAATCTAATTATCTATAGTACCTATTCAATTACAAAACACGATGAAGAAAAAACTGACAAAATAAGACTGCTGTCTTGTGTTTACTGATCCATCTAAGGTTGCTAGTTGTCTGCACTAAATTAATATTTTCCTCATGCAGATAGCTGGAATATTTATCCCAGACACCACAGAATGCAATCATTATTTAACAACAGTAGTAAAAACCTTGCCAGCACAGGAAGGTTTTATTATCCAAAAATTCTAAGTGCCTATATATTTTTACATATACACCCATGTATAGAAATGCAGTTTTTGTATGTTCTCACGGCTTATCTTCGATAGACAAGGAATTCCTTTGTTATTAGGAGGAGCCAGATAAAGTAAAACCTTTTAGACAGAGGTCATTTTAAATGTTTATTTTCTCCAGTTCCAGGGGGCAAAAATACTAGGTTTCATCAAGTTTTTCAATAATCTGGTGATTAAAATGTATAGTTTAGGATTGGATTAGGATTATTGGAAATTCCTTTTCTGGCTTAAAAAATGAAACAATGTTGGGCAGCTCTTTTTTCAGGTACTTTTGGACTGTCAGATCCTGCCTCTTCCTTGAAACCATTTTCAGTTATCTTCTTTGAGCGGTGTTTTTTGTTGTAGATCTTGTCTATCCTTTGACCACAGAGCCACATTAACTTAAAATGTCAAATGATGATGTCTGGGAGTACTGAAATTGCATTAAAAATACTCAGCTGTCTTAAGCGTACTTTGCAGATTAGGTCATTCAGAAGTAAGCGTTCACATTTAGAAAGCACTAGTTTTTTGTTCATTTTAATACCTATACCTAGAAACTCACACATATGCACAGCGTAAGGCATATTGGTGTCATTCAAAGTCAGCTAAATTTCTGGAGGATGCATTTTGCTAAAAAAAGAATATCTTACGAAAGGGGAAATAGCCAGGGCAAAAATAAATATGCAGAAATCATTAGCAGACTACCACACAGAGAACAACGTGACCATTTAAAGACAGAAGGAAATAGATTGCAAAGACAGCAAGTGTTGTTGAAACATGAACGTTGTGAGCCACAACCAGCAGCTCACAAAACTTCGAGGAGTTTATTCTGAAAAAAGTCAGCTAGCATATTAATGCCTTTTAATAGAACCCAAATTGCCAATGCCTGACAAATCGAAATGTCCTGGAAAAAGGTTTCCTCAGAAGAGAACTCTTACTGAGTAAAACATGAAATGAGTGGCTGAGCACTGAAGGTAGAGAGGAAAGACTGCATTAACCACGGAAACAGTTCCAACGTCTGTAAATCTCATTAAAATGAAACTGGGTTTCCTTCAGATAGCAGTGCTCTTTGAATTAGCTTCTCGATTACCTGAACATTCTTATATGTTCTGCTGCTCTCCATGCCCAAGAACTCAAGGAATGTCTGATCCTAATGACGCTCGGAAGAAAAAAAATAAGGCACCAGCACTTAGGTACCATATTCCCATAATATAAGAATATAATGCATTTATGGGAATAATATGTAACTGAGGATAATGGGAATAATATGTAACTCAGATGCAGTTATTTAATGCTAACTCCTCTTTTTTTTTTTTTTTTTTTTTTTCTTTTTCCTGCTTACTTTCTACGGGGTGAACATCAGTACTCTTCTCTCTTTTACTTGGCTTGGGCACTGAGAGATTTAAATTCAAGGACAGGTTTCTCATGGAAATGGAAAGATTCATCATTTTATCTCTAGATACAGATATCTAATCTAATTCAATCACCCTGGAAAGTAAAGATATGATTCTATGCAGTTACCATAAAGAAACACCTGGTGTGATTTAAAAACATGGGTACGTTTGGTGTTTCATATTTTCTTCTTGACATGAAAGTACACTTTTTTCCCTTACAGTTTGTCTAAATGTTAAAGCCACTGAACCTTTTTAAGTAAAGAAATTTTAAGTAACCTCAGAAACTAGCAACTCTTGGGCTTTGAAGGGCCCATCTAAAAGTAAACTTTGGGAGAATTAAGCAAAATAACAGAAATGCCTGAAATAAAGCAGTTCAACATGTATGATTCTTTCATAAGACCAGAGTCAAGAGTGGATGCAAAGACAGAACTCCACATCTCGCTTTGTGTCTCTGTTACAGAGACAGCCCACATACCTTTGGCATTTCTAGGTACATTTTCATTTGCCAGTCTTGTAAAAGCTCTGACTCTGGATTTGGCTCTTGCCAGCAGTTTTCACAACAACCAAGTTTACCTGATTTCATTTTCATTTTAATTAGAATGTAACATTTGGTATTACTTGACATAATAAAACTAACTTATTGCAATACAGTGAATTATCTTGGACTATAATACTTTTCATCTAAGCCTATTAATATCACTATCTGGAAGCCAATTCCTCAGGTTGCTTAGAAGACCAATAGCTTGGAAATTAAATCCCAATCAGATATTCTAAGCAAACGGTTTCAAAATTGAATACATTAATCAAAAATATATAATTAACTGTAAATGCAATAGAACAAATCACTGTAAATCCTAAGGATGCAATTATTTTAAAAGGCGATATAAAGGAAAGAGAACAAGATTTAATTCTGCTAGCGTCTATTCTACATGGGCTCAGATTATAAATAAATAAATGTTTTCCAAATACATTGTACCCTGTTTTTATGCTTGTTTGTTGCAAATATAAAAAAAAATACAGCAATTTGCTTTTTCTCAGGATTTGTGCCCAACGCTGTTTGCAGCTGCCCCATTGGAGACATACCCCTCTCCATCCTGCCCAGAGATCATCATAATCTGCCCCTTCCCATGAGTGCCAACAGCTGTGTCTTTATGTCGACATTAAAAAGGAGGGGGGAAAAAAAAAAACCGAACAGAACAAAAGAATACCAAAACGTTGTGATCTATCACGTGAACTGCAGCTTTGCAATGGAAAGTCAACCTCACTGTTGAGAAAACTCAAGTTACCTTATTTAAATTTCCGATTAGGAATTGGGGTTAGCTTGGGGTAGTTCCACTCTTGCACAGAGAGGCAGTTGGAGTTCCTGGAGGTAGCATCACAAAATGAACTGGTTTTACTCTTACCAATTTCAACATGTTTTAATAGTAACAAATACTAATGCAATATCACCTCTCGATGGGATTTTTTTTTTTAAAGCATTTTCCCCCCCTCCACCAAGTGTAATGGCATTTTAATTATGTAGTTCTAAATGCTCAAGAACTTTAATGAGGAATTTGGAAGACAAATTGAAAGAGATGCAGCCAAATATAAAAACTTAAGTAAATGCTGTACAAACTTAATGATTCCTGGCAAAGGTGACTGAAAAGCACATTGACCAGTTTACACATTACCCTCAGTATTTCATTTTGCTGCATTATATTCTACATCAACAGTCCAGCAGATAACAAAGAGAAATAGGACATTAATTTACAGCTGCAATATCACCATCTTCTTCCAAGCACAGAGTACAGAAACAACAGTACTGCATACTGGGGTGAGAGGCTTCATTAATGAACAAGACAGATGTAAAGAGAACAGAAACTTTTGAAACTCTGTCCAGCAGTCCTGATAAATTCGCTGGGGAAAGCTGCTAATTTATAAAAGACAGGTTTTTTTTGCTTTGGTTTTTGTTTTGTTTATGTTTTTTGTTTTAATTAACTTTTGTAACTTGTTTGTGATAGGTAATTGTAAGTGAACCTCCTTAAAGGCTTGCATTCTTTCTCATTTACAGCTGCATAATAGAACAGAAACTTTGGAGAAGCTTCCATAGTCACAGGAGGATGATGAAAAATCCTGGTCAGAATCCCCAGATATTTTGGGTTGCAAAAATACTGTTCACAGTGTTTAAAATAGACAGGTTTTAAAAGTAGCACACTGGTAGATATCCAGTGGTTCTACAGGCTAGAAGACCTGTTGTTAACCACGCAACTCAGAACACAGACAGAACTATGAGGTCCTTTACATGTTCCTCACATCAGAGGCCTGGCACCACCACTGCTGCAGGTGTGAGCTTGTCAGACTCGCTGGCAATCCACCCACTCCTCCACCATCGCTTTATGTAACTTTGTTGCTTTTTGCTGACAGTTCTCCCGATTACAAAGAGTGAATGACAAATGACAGTAAAGCCATCCTTACCATTTAATATTCCTATTACACATTATTCCAACAATTCGCCTTATTGAAGTGCATTACTTATTAAATATGAGTATTCAAATAACTATAAATTTGCTAAGTTACCCTTTCATTCTAAATCTTCAGAAGCTGCACTGCACAAAGCGAAAGTCTTCTGTTTATTTAAACATAATGACTCATTCTTGTGCAAACACTGGTTCACCTTCCACCAATTCACCTTCCAAGGAGAGGTTTTTCCTACTCAAACTGTTTTAAGTTTACTTTCATTTCTGATTCTTTCCAATACAGCACCAGTTTCTTTATTTAAAAAAAAAAAATAAAAAAATGCACTGTACAATGTAAAACAATTTTACCTTCCTAAAGGTAACTCAGCAAGACGGGCCACAAGGGATCCCGGTAAGCCAAGCTCGACTGAGATAAAATTCCAGTGTTTCTGATTTTAAAGAGGAGGGTGCAGATTGAGGGTGCGTGCCTTCAGGCAGAGCACATCCTCCTGCGAGCACGAGCACTCAGGAGCCCAGCTGTGCTGTGTTCAAAGACACCTCAGCTCCAACCTTTCCTCTACCACAGAATGTCCAGCTGGGCATCTCACTGCTCCCTTATACTGCCAGTAAGTTTGGGGAATTGGCAGATAGGGACATTTGCATTTCCATCAGAGCAGCCTGATGTTAGCCATGGCACTCAGCAGCTCTGCGGAAGCGCTGAAGGATAACGCGCAGTTCGATCATACCAGTAGAAATCATTAGGGACAAAAACAGGCTCCCACTGCTCTCAGTAGATCAAAGTCTTTGTTTCTCTATGTACTCAAATTCATGGCACCAAAAGCATCAGGACATTCAATAAATAGTTGCCTACCACCTCTCAGTTGCTTCCAGACAAAAGCCCAACCAGCATTGATCACACTGGGCATTTAAGGCAGCTAGCTTGTCCTTAAATCACTGCTAAGACTGATTTTAACCTCACAACACAATGTTCCGTCAGGCAGAACACATCTCCCACAGCAACAAGGGAAAGCTGCTGGAACCCCAACAGATCCTACCATGGATGTCTGTGAACAACTTACTTCTGGGGAAGGTTTCTTCTCAATTTCCAGGCACTGAGCAAGTCGGCCAGAAGGTAGAACCGAGGGTTATGCTGCTTATCACTCCTGCAGACATTCAGTAGCCATATAAACACATGGCCAATAGACTCCACTAAAAGCTTACTGTTTTGTGGCAATGAGTTCTATAGATTAATTCTGTGTTTGGTAGAAAGTGGATACAACTAATCTGTAATCCAGTCACATGCATCAAGTTGCTTTTGCCGTCACTAAATCTCACCTGCCTTGCTTATTTGTTTGCATCTTCTTGTATATGCTTACATTTGTTTACAAACCATCCAGAAAACTACTAGCAGTATCCAAATAATTGTATTGCTAATGGTAGTTAGTCCTGCGCTGTGTCATACTGCTAGGTTTACTGAGCAATAAGCATTACATCAACAGCTGGAAGAAAAGAAACAGCAAATAATGTATGTTCAGTCTCTCAGGCCTTAAAAATTAGCCTCAAGCAGTGCTTTGCACTTTTCAAGGCCATTGCAAGTGTTCGGCAGCTGGTCTATAGATTATGTGTGCTTTGTAATGTTAAAAAAAAGTGATGATTCATGTAAAAACTTGATGATCAAGTGAAATACTGCAGGATGACAGTCTATTTTTAATATAAAACTCCTGAGGATCACTGGCTTGGAGAGTCATCAGCATAATTTTACAAAGAACTGTGTTGTGTGCATTTGTCTTTTGTACACTTAGCTCCATGCATCTATCAGCTAACCCAAAACAAAATGTCAGAAATCTAACATCTCGGCCACTGCTAACCTTGGTAAATGTATAAATCTGGGAATCATCTACTAAGGTGATATGTAAGCAGTCTTGTAGATGCTCTTCTCCACAGGTGTGACCTTTCTTCCATGAATAGAGAACATTTGTCTTAATGACAAGTGTAACACATCTACAGCTTTGCTAATGCGATCTAAAACACAGTGTATGCTTTTGTGACTGACTAACTGCAGTAATGCAGAAGCTTATGCAAATAAGCCAACATTGCATCCTAAATAACAAAGTATTTAATATGCACATGCCACCCATCTATCAAAATGAGTGGTGTTCAAACCTACAGCATTTGGTCAACCCATGAGAATTAAGAGCTCAAAATGATGCTCAGCTTCAAAAATGCAGATTACCTCTGCTATATTATAAGATCAGGGCAATAATTATCTCATGCTGATGTCTACCAAATATGCCTCCACTGACTTAAGATTCATGCCAGTGAAATTCACAGTAATGACCTACAGAAATCTGTGCTTTTCATTGGAAAGATTACATTGAGTTTTATCTCGACTCAAAATACAATTCTAAGCTTTTCTGAACATTGTGAATGTTTGAATTCAGTATCAAATTTTATAACCGAACCTAGTTTTCACAAGGGAGCATGTATGTCACAGGGGTATATTGGCTAATAAATTGATGTTAAAACAATACTTGGTAATAATTAATTTGAAAAGGGGAAAAAAAATCTGTAGGCGCTGAAAAATTATGTCCAGTAAGAAATATGTTATTAAAAGGCTCTTCTAAGAGACCCCCCGAAGAGATTCAATTTGTCCAGTGGCCAAATTCTTTTAGAAGAATCACATTATTGAGCCTTTTTAAATGGTGTTGAATGCCTTCCAAATTCCTATTGATTCTTACTGCAAGAAAAATACCTCCTTGATGATACTAAGAGGAGTTCCTCTCCTAGTTGCCATGTTCTAAGGATCCATGGGGCTGAGGACACACCTAGTTCCTCCTGCATCTGACAAAAGCAGCCCTGAAGTTTTGCACTGACCCTCACACTTCTGAGGGAAGAACATTCACTGTGTTCCTCTCCGACAAGTAAAGGATCAGATCATGTCATCAGCAGCTACCTGGAAAGTCCTAGTGATGTTCAGGTGCCTATTTTTAACAGATAGATGTACACGGCTCAAAAATTCCCCAACTTGCATCAGACTGTTACTGTTATTACACTAACCCTCACATCTGGCATGCTTAGGAACCTCTCACATTCAGTTCTGATGCAGTTTACTTTAGTGCAAGGTATCCCTATACTTGCATCAGAAATGGAATAACAATACTTCTCATTACTGATACTGCATGCAAGATGTAAACCTTAGCTCTTCAGAATGGAAGTGCTTTGCATTTTTTCAGTTACAATTTCTTGATGCTTTTCTTTCAATAAAAAACTATGTTTTCATGCTTGTGTGTATGTATATGTATAGATATAATTAAGCACCTATGTAGTTACTAATTAGACAGGAATAGAGATCTCCCAAATCAGACAATGCAGGGTATTAGCAGATAATCATATTCAGAAATCAAACACTGGCAGCTCTGCTTTGTACCTTTTAAAATACTCCAGGGTTTGATTATTTTATGATAATCACAATCCCTTGCACGCCTTGTTGCACAAATAGTCATCTCAGACTATTTGCAAAACTGAGGGAACATGACCTATAAAGTTTATCTAATGCAGCAGTTTTCTTCCTTAGTGATTTTGCTGTCAACATCACATTAATCTATGCCTATTTTTGAGCAAGACACAAGCAGCATATTATTATGGAGAAAACAACACAAACATTAATGAACAAAACAAATCAGCTTGTGTTTCTGAACATATGATTTCAGGACAGAAGATATGAATGCCTACGCTGCAGGATGTACAGCTCACCCATAACCCAAGACCTGACAAGACAGAAGGACCATCTTGTGAACTTAGTTCCTATCAAAGTTAAGTTGAAAAAATCAGTATATAAAAAAAAAACCACAACAGTTTTATTATTCAAGAAGTGAAGAGGAACTCATTTTTTAAGCTAGTTAGTCAATCATGTTTATTAAATATATGAGAAATGAATTTTTATATGATTTAATGAAGATCGGTGTTCTGGCAGCATTTTGGGGGAGCATGCAAACAGGGGCAACCTGACTGCAGTACGAAAACCATATGGTTATCAGTATGAGGAGGTGTTACATTCCACCTTCACTGTATTTTTAGATTGACTCACATTTGCTTGACATTCCCAACTCATTGCTCTTTTCCGAAGTGTCAACAGACACGTATGAATAAGATTTAACAAAAGGCAGTTAAAATCATGTTTACCTTAAACATGCCAGGTTCTGAAAATTTCTGCTGATACTAAACTGAGACATAAAGAGTCTTCATGGCTTCATCAGAATCCAAAATTACCACGAGATTTATTAACATGTTGTTAAAGCTTTTCCCTTAAGATTCAAGTTGCACTTTTACACAGCTTTTAAACCTCAGTCAGGTAAGTGCTGAGCAGACTGCTGCAAGGGTAACAGCAAAAATTGCTAGACTAGCTGATTTAAGAGCAGAAATACCTTTTTCTTCCATAAGGAGTTCAGATTTTCTGAGCATCCGGATTAGCCGGTGAACACTTAAAATTACATCCACTTGATGGATGTAGTGCCAGTTCTATTACTCTGCATATTGCCAGGTGTCATTACAATCTACTTGCAGGAGCAAGGTTTTCAATCCATGTTTACAGTCTTACATCATAAAAAGCCTAACAATGCATTTTACATACATCCAGAGCTGACCTGTGATATTCTTTAATCTCTTGCTGTTCCAGGATCATGTCACAATAATCACACGCAAAGGTTTCTCCAAAAACATGAAGCGCAGGGAAATAACTGTCTAGCACTAAGGATGGCAAATGAGCACATCCTGCTGCAGGTGTGGAAAACCACCCCATACTGCTGTTGTGCCCTTCTGCATGCTGCCAGAGCCACGGGCACTCCGCAGGGCTCCAAGCAGCTGCTCTGTGCTCATTATCAGGCTCTCCTGCTAGGCAAGGTGAGCACCCTGAGAAACCATGTACTAAATACATCTCCAATCTCAACTATCAAAACCAGGGTAGACACACACTGCGACGCACAAGAAGTCTGGAGGATGATGTAGCAGTATGTCTTTAGGTATGGCTAGCAAACACCGGAGAGAAATACTGTGGCGCTTTCAGAGGTCTTTGCTTCAGCGATACTTTCTTACTCTGCAGCACGTATCTCAAAGGGAGTTACTTTAAGTAAAAACAGAAAAATGAAACTCACTGGTACAAGCACACATCACTGACTGTATTGTGCGCCCATGTTTTCAGCGTCTCTCCTGCAGAGCATCTAAGTAAACATATGACTTTTCTATGTCACATTCAACATCACTCCAGCTTAACAAGGCAAAGGATGAAACTCTGACATTACACTTTAAATTCCTATAAATTACCTCTACTGCATCTCACTCTTTTTCCTCCTATGTAAATGCAATGCTCTTGGAACTTTCCTATTGCCCTGTTTCTTTCCAATATCCCTCAATATGTTTAACTGGAGAAAAGAAAAAAAAAAAAAAAAAAAAAAAAAAGAAAAAAAAAAGAGAAGAGAGAGAGAGAGAGAAAAGAAACACCTTGAGAGAGTTCAAACTGCAGATTTTCAGTGCAGTTGCTGACATCTGATTGGTAATACTCTGTTCTGTATTGTAAATGTCCTACAGGAACCTAATATTGTGTTCTGTTTGCCTACAGTTACAGTGTGAATGACTCCTTCCTTGAAAGCATTAATAAATCTTTCTAGTGATGTACTATGTCAGCGTGGTAAAGAGCTCCCGTGACATTTTTTATCCTACTTATTTCAGAAAAACAATTAGGGATCTTAAAGCAAACATTATATTCTGCTCTAGCCTGCAGTTTATCCAGGAACTCTTTGCATCAGAAAAGAGAGCTTTACTCCTTCTAGTCTCAGCACTGCTATATCCTGGACATTAGGAGTGAATATCTAATTAAATAAAAAAATGAAAGCCCATAAATATAGATGTACACATGCCTGATAAATGTCCTAACACAGTCTAAACAAGACACTGCTTGCAAAATTCAGGTGCAAATGAAAATATTCAGGCATACATTTAGTAAAATCCTCAATAAAATTATGCTATATCCTCTATTTCTACAGAAGTCTCCAGCTACAGAGGTCAGGGAGGCAGACAGACTTTACCTGGCTTTCTAATACTTTGTTTCCAATAACAATACCTTGGAGTTTTCAGGACCTACCAGAGTTTTCAAGTTTTCAGGAATACGTGAAAAACAGACACTACAAATCCCACATTAATGATTGCAATAGGTCTTGTAATATGTCATGAAAGAAAAATTTTAGTTTAAGAGGAGCAATCAAATTTTACCAGGATTGCCCTGTAACTTCTCATATGCTGAGTAGGATGACATGCATGAGGTTGAATTTTTTACTGTTTTACTGTGTTACTCTTTTCTCCATCAACTTCTGGATCCATTGACCTAGTTCAATGAAAAACCCTACCCAACTTGATCCGGATTTTATCTTTACCACAATACAAGAGCAAACAGACTAATCTGGTGGAAATTAGGGGATACAGAACACTATGGGGAGGAGTTGTAAAAGCCACAGAAAACAACATTTATAGGAACAAAGAGTTGTTAGAGCTGCTGCTCACGCAAGTTAGCTCTCTACATATATTCCTACACAATTTACATTGGGTAAATTTAAGTCATCTGTGATTACTGTTGGATTTTCATGCATTAGTTAAGAGCTTTAACTTGTGCCACGCAGAGCCTATAGGCTGCTTCTGACCCCATTTCAAGTACTCTTACAGGTGATTTTTCAATGGCAAGTTTGTCAGATGATCTGCATTCATGAGGCTGCTGGTAGTTTTGAAATCAATATCAGCACAGTGAGCTGAAAACTCTGCAGCACTTACAGCTGAAATTTCTTTCTGTAGAATTAAAGCTGAAACTTGAAGTTGATCTTCAACTAGCATAAATCATTATCTATACAACACTGGTGAGAAGTTTTAACTGTCAGGAACAGCTCAGAGATTCTTCCTCAATTTCCATGCAGCTTCATTTTGCCAAGGTAAGGAATTTGGAGGCAAAGGCAATGGACCTTTCACTCCCATCTTCCATGAGAGATGAAATTACTGCTCCTATTCCACTTACAAAAGAATCATAACACAGCTTTATAGACAAAGATGTGTAAGGACTCTCTCACACAATATGAGTACCATTACTCATAAGAAGTCCTAAAATGCCATGTGAATCGATGTATTTCTATTCATTCTGCAACAGTTCATTCTGCAGATCAAATGCTGTTACTGCCATAGGCAAAAACCTGCAGAAGTAACTATTTGGAAAAAAAAAGGGGGGGGGGGGGGTGCAGAGGAGAGGAAGGGTGTGTATGTATACATGAGGAACAGTTGAAGGTTAAGGTTTCTAAAGATAAACTGTAAGGCTTAAGAAAAACTCTGCCAGCCATAACACACTCAAATCTTCAAAATAATTCAAGTTTTCTTGTTTCTTGCAATTCATGACAATTTCTCAGTAGAACTATTTAAGGTGCCCTATGCTCCAAGTTCCTACATAATACTAACTGCCAGAAATATCATTAAACACCCTTTTAATTGTCCATTTCCAAATAAATAAATGTACTAGGTTATTTATGAGATTAACTGATGGTATTACACATCTTTCAGGAAATACTGTTTGCCATCAACTTCAAACCTCCTTTTTTATAGACATATTGCTCTAGGTGGGCTCTGGAGGAGTACTTAACATCAGCTAATGGAGTAAGTTCATTAACCATTTCAGTTAAAATTACTTAATTTCAAGTGTATTAATCTTGAGGTTCATTTAGATATATAGGGCTTCACCTGTTTCCATCACAGCTAATGGAAAGGCTTTCTTTAGTACTGAAGAGGCTTAGCAAGATGTATGAGATTTTTCCCTGAAGAAATGTAAGACCCCAATATTATCCTAATATTTGTAGGAAGGCATATTTCAACTGGGCATCAAATATGACCTCCCCCCCAACACCCACCACTGAAAAACTGGGGAAGTATTATTCTCTATCAAGCTGTCAAAATCACATCTACAGTAATTTATAACATCCTCCCTTCATAGCATGCTAGAGCAGGACACATCATTGCTTTATGTTTATGCTGTCTCCATAAAAAAACACTTAGAAGATGCATACTTTCTTCCTACTAATTTGAAGCATCAAATCTCACTGCTGCCTTGTTGGTGGTGTCTGAGAATTACATTAAAAATGTATTTCGGATTCTACTCCCACTCTTAAAGCAAGCCCACAGGGTTGTGGTAAACGGCATTAAATCCAGCTGGTAATTGTTCCTAGTGGCATTCCCCGGGGTCAATACTGGGGCCAGCCCTGTTTAACATCTTTATTGATGATCTGGATGAGGGAATTGGGTGCATCCTCAGCAAGGATCTGAGGAGTCTTTTCCAACCTTAATGATTCTATGACTTTTCTGACAAATTCCAGTAGCATTTTTGTTATTGTATGTTAAGTGAAATAGCTGTAGAGATACTCATAGGTTTACAGTAGACTACAGCAGACATTAACATCTGCAGCCTCACTGTTCTTCATAAGGCGTGATAGGTGGCAGTGACCAAACCTAATACCCTCTGCATATCCCATTTTCTTTTAGCTACTTCAGATCAGTTCTCATTTGCATAAGATGGAGACAAGCCATGCTGCTTTATTCATTTTCTTTGAGCTCTGCTAGGAACACAGCTGCACAGTTGTAGTGGTTGCCTACAGCTTTTCAGAGTCCTTCACTGCCTCTCTTCCTTACACACTGCTTTCGATCAATTACTCCAGTCAATAACCATTTTTGGACTGTTTTATTTTTGCATACAACACACTATCTTGTCTCTTAACACATCATTTAAATTCTTCCTGAACTGACAAATTCAAGAATTGTCTCATTTGCTCTTTTAGCTCTCTTTGTAAAAACAGGTACATTCTGCAGAAAGCAGAAAGGTAATTCTGTAGACTTTCCATGATCTCAGCAAATATTTTGTCTGCTGATTTAATGCCAGCTGTTAAGCTATACAGCAAGTTATAAGTTTTAGCCCTCATTAAACTCTGTAAAAGTGCCACCTTTTTCTCATCATCAGTACCATTAGTTGTAACGCATTGTTCCAATCTCCTGACACAGGTGAGCTGTCTATTGAACAATCAAACAAGCACGCTTTCCATGGTCCTTGGGAGCACCTCTCAATCTGTGCACTGTGATTGCCACCCTCATGGTGTAACCCAGTACTGCACTCCTGAATCAGGCTTCCATGTACATTTTCTCTCTTCACGTTAGAAGGAAACTACACAGACAAAACTGAATTCTAAAACCTGTTTTTAGTAATTTCAGATAAATATAGACTGCCTAGACATACAGGCGCTCTGTCAGAACCTGGTGCATTCTACCAAGGAAATTGAGCTGTTGGAAATTTATAAGCACTTTAAAGGGATACTAAAAAGAATAGCCTGACTGGGCTTGAAAGATCCAATGATAATTTTTAAATAAAAGCTCAATTTCATTCAGTCTGTACTTACTCTGAAAGACGTAAGGTCATATTCAAGAGTACCGTACTTGAGGCACTAACCACATATCCTGAGGCAACTTAAAGATTGCATTTGGCAAGAGCCTGCTTGGAAAGTAGCTACTAAAGGCTTGAATTGCTACAACTTATCAGCACTAAGAAAAGCATCTTGAGAAGACCTGGAACTTTCTGAACTGCGCTGATGATATTGCAGATGATCTTGAGAAACGGCTAGAAAAGCACTTATCACTGTTTATCCAATTAGTATGGAACAAGATTAAATTTATGAAAGGTTTTCTTCCATCCATGCAAGACACCCATAATGATTTCTTTTAGGTTAAAAAAATCTTAAACTTATTTTGAAAGCCAAAATACTGAAAGTACTTTTGAATTTAAAATACTGATTCAGCCCTTTCAAAGCGTGTTTTGAAAAAGCCGGTAAGTAACAGATTTAAGGAAGCATTTTGTGTGTGTTTAGAGGTTAGGCATAAAAACAGGTAATTCCTAGCAAATAAATCAGTTTTTAACATATTGATAAATCTAGGTTAACTTTTGAAACTTGAGACTCACTGGGTAATCAAAGTGGTGTAACACATAAACTGTATATTTCCTCTTAAATTACAGGTCCAAGTGTGAAAGCACAGCAGACAGCTTCTAGTAATTCAGTTTCAGAGGAACCTGCCTTAAGATGATAGTCATGGAAGGCAGAAGTGAGTTTAAAGCTATATATTACTGCATGCAAGGGGATTTTCAGCTGTAAGAATTTGCCTGAGAAGAAATTAGGGTGAAAGGCTAAATGGATGAAGTTGCTAGAAGGATTATTAATTCCTTTCTAAGACCAAGAGATAAACTCTAGGAAATACAGATAGTGTAAGCAAGGGATTTGCAAACATTGTGCAACAAACTAGGAGAAGGAAATGCAAGTTAGAGGCAGAGAGAAATTTTGAGTTTAGACAACAGCTTGTCTAAGCAGAAATGAAATGTTGTACTGAAGATCTGGGAAAGCAGCATTATAGGACAAGGGAATGCAAAGACCAGGAAATGCCATGACAGGATCGATCAGAAACACAGAAAAAATACTCGAGTATTATAATACTTGTAGTACCTCAATAATAAGCTTCCATCCATCTCAGCTTGTACATCGAAATAGTAGGAAAAAAGTAACACATAATCATAATCTTAACAAGGTGACTACCACTGCCCCATACCAGAAGGACAGTACTAGTGCTCAGTTCCATCAAGTCACAGTTTGGACATAAACCTGTAGGCACACGTGCTGTACAATATTGTCATTTCTCTTTGACTCAAAAGTGGCTAAAAATGAAGAATTTCCTTCAGGTCTAGCCCCAACAAATGCCTGCCAGCAGATCCTTAACAGAATGCATGAGTTCAGAACACCATTAGACCAGTTGCAAAGTTGGCAACTGTGGAGGGTTTATTTCCAGTAAAGAATAGGCACCCAGAAAGATAAGACCAAAAGTTTTTCTTAACAAGCTGTTTGTCAAGCTGTTGAATGCTTAGCCATAAACTTGGGCCCAGAATACCCAAAGAAGGGGAAGAACACTGTGTTTGCTGAGAACACTTTAAGTGGAGAGAAACTCCACTAATCACTTCCTCAAGGGCAGATTCCACTGAAGCTGGACTTCCATAAGATGTTCACTGTGTTTCCATACTTGCATTTGTTATTTAAAAGGAAATATACAATCTGTAAGTTGAATAAGTTGAAAAAGAAATAAATTTGCACTTTATCATTAAGGCCAAAGATCCTTATAAAACCACACCAATTTCTTTGGGGGGGGGGGGGGGGGGGGCAGGAAATCTGTTTGAGAATGACCCAGAGAGAGGAAAGACCAATAACAACAGCATAAGGTACCCTTCAGGAAGAACTGGACCAAGGCCAATATGAGCACTAATTGACATCTCTTTTATTCTACAGGATAAAAAGGAAGAGTCTATCTCACACTGACAGTGCTTCTCAGCATCAACCAAGTCACTTATCAGCTAATTCAACATCTTCATAAAAATAAAAATGAACCAACAAAAGAAAAACAAATGAACATTTGATCTTGTCACTGCCTTAATTTAAGATGTTCAGAAATCTTATTCCTATCCATACATCTATAAATATTTACATGAATGGAGATTTTCTACTCGTAAATCATTCTGCAGCCTGACTTGCACGTTTACGCAAAATGTGTCTCTACTACCCAAGAAATATTGCTGTTAACTAGCAATTAGTTAGAAAGCAGAATTATCATTACACCAAGGAATACAGTTCCAACTATAGACGAATAAAGCAGACAGTATGTGGTAGGATGAATGTTTACAGTATACAGGTAACTACAAAACTCCCAAAACTCTGCTTGCAGATGATAGAAAAATAGGAAGAATTTAATATTTCTGTTAACTAAAAGACAATATTTCACCTCTTTCTGCTCAATTTCAGCACTGAGAAAGCAGCCTTACATGGGTTGCAGCACTTAGAAACACCTTCAGGCCTGCAGATTGTAGCAAAGTTTGTACTTGTCTGTGGAGAACGGTGGAGATCTTTGTTTTTCTCCATCTCCATTTCCTGCCACTTCTGACTCTCCAGTCTGTAATGCTATCAGGAAACGCTTTAGTTAAACAGTCACATCTTAGCATTTATTCTGTTTTCTATCATTTGCCAGTCTTGATTCTGGGCAGCATGGTTAATCTGTAGGGGCAAACAGTAACTGATATTTTTAAGGCACTGAAGTGAAGCTGAAGATGGAAAATTACTTGAGATTATCTTAAAGATAATACTCCAAATCTTAAAAGTTTATATTTAGGACATTGAATAGTAGGAAGTAGAAACTACTAGGCAGCAAAAAGAGGGAATATATAAAAACTACTTACTGGGTTCTTAATATAAAAATTATTATTTTGATCCCCCAAAGAATAAAATAAGATGTAATCTCACTTTCCAACAATTCAGTCTGCTTTTGTCCATGTTATTCCAGTGTTAAAAGAAACCGCTATGCTAGTAGTCATTGAAAGTGACAAGAGCAAATATAACAAAAAAAAAGGAACAAGAAAGAGAAACTCTGACATTTATAAAGTGATCAGCTTGGGCAGGAGGGAAGTGAGGAAGGGATATAGACAGTGAGATCCATTTCACTTAAGCCTCACACAAAGGGCCCATAAAGGAAGGAAGGAATTACAAAGACATGGTTTATTGACTGCTCACCACTGAGACAGAGTTTTCCTGTATAAATTCTTTCTTAGAAGGTTAATTAAAAAAGGGTTAGGGCCCTGATCTGAAAATTCACTAGCATAATCTTTATTCTCACAAGTGATTCCATTGATTTCAGTGGACATGGGATTGCTCATGTGGCTTAAGGTTTGCAGAACTGGACTCTGTGGGTTTGAGGCATTGAAAAATGGTACTGCTTTAAGGTAACAACACATGCAGCTCAGCACAGCAGCACAGCTCTGCTTGAGTACAGGAGCAATATGGAGCTCCCCATTCTACCAGCTAACTTTAATTATAAGAGATATAATATGTAGACAGCAGCTACATTAAAAACCAGCATGCATAAATACAAGACAGAGAAAGATCACTAGATAATTTAGACAGGTTTAGTACAAAGTACGTACATCAGCATGCTGAAGTAACACACCATGTCAAGAATGCCTGTGATATTTCTGTCAGTACTGTCCACATCCCTGTCAAGCACGGGGCTGAAATCAGGATCGCAGTTGCTCCACAGCACATCCTAGAGTTGCCAAGGATAGAGAATAGGGGCATTATACATCCCTATAAAACCCCCGCAAACTGCCATGGTGTCAGGATCAGCAGCAAACAGAGCTGGAAACCTCTGCCCAAGCAAGTAAGCCTCAACTGGTGGTCATACCTCTTTTCCCTCCTCACCCAAATCTGTTTCTGTTTGCCAACAGCTCTGCATCCCTGTCTCTTTATATATGCAATCTGCAAAATACACAGAAATTGTATCACTTAGACAAATCTACAATATGTGAAAAAGCAACGCGCAAGGATGAAATTAGGTCTGTAGCATAGCATACACTTTCAAAAAACCTAATCAGTCCTACATCTCCAAGCTTCTGTTTGAATTTGTAGCCCGACTTCAAGAGTTTGCAGTCTACTTCTAATTCCTAACGTGTGTTTACTTCAAAGTAGCTTTGCTGTTGAATGTATGACAGGGATCACTGATGATCCTCAAAAGGGACAGCAGTGGTGACAGCAGTGAGACCGCTGCTATCAGCTAGGCAGGTGCTGAAAGAAGTCAGCCTTTGAGTGTTTCTCAAAGGGCAAATATAGAGGGTGTGGATGGAAAACAGAGTAAGGATGGATTAGATGATACCTTTGTTCACCGTACATATGCTCAGTAAGGCTATTCATCACCATTGGGAAGGACAGTGATATAAGAAAATACTGTTTGAGCATGTGATCTGGGGCAATATTTCTTATAAAAATTAAATATATTACCTATGTATGGAGGAGAGCTATACCTTGTATGCCATCACCTCTAACATTAGAGAAATATAATTCTGGAGGAACCCAAATGTTTCATTAAATAAAAACTTTTGTAAGACTGAGATCTTACATAAAAGGTCTTATAAAAGAAGACCTTGCATAAAAATATCTTATTATATATCACAACCAGAAAATACTAAGGTGGTTGCTTTTAGAAATCTCTAAATGTCACAGGGACAAGAAATCACCTGTAGTATTAATGAAATACCAACATTCCACAGACATCTACACACAGAAAATCTGTAAGATGTTCAGGCACGAGTTACCCTTTTAGCTCATGCCAGAAATAGAGATCCAGTTCCCTTCTAGGATAATACAGGAAAACCAAGGACAAAGATTGCTTACACAGATTCAGTAATCATTACAAAAATATGGCATATTTTTAGCATAGCTTCCTTCAAATCTCTGCAAACTTAAGTATAACAACAACAAAAAAATGAAAAAAAAAGGGTCACTCTGTAGCCTAGGAAAGGCGATGCAGGGCATGGCTTGGGGTAGGAAATCTTACCATTCTTTTTGCAGCCTACTCTGAAGAACAACACTTCAAATGCAGAAAGACATCTTAGCAATCAATAAATCCTCATGAAAGACAAAGTGCTCAAAGCTTTCATGTCCCTGGAGCAAACATTACACCCATCCTTTGATAGCAGGGTGCTCCACGAGAACAGCAGCCAGCCCCCTCACTACTGTAAACACACAGGCTAAACTGCAAGCTCCTAACGCTCAGCTTACTGCAGCATCCCCTGGTCACCCCCACATCCCTCCAAGTCACCAGCACCACAACCATGGGCTCTTATAGTGTTTGTATAATGGAAAGACACAGCAGTTGCCTCCTTCCTAAGACACTTCCCTAGCTTCAGATAACCTCTGGGTGAGAGAAACCTTGAATAAAATATTCTTGGTGTTTAAGCCCTGGGTAAACTCATCCACCCAATAGCCTTGTCTATTCATTTCTTTGAACTCATCGGCTTTCAGTAGTCAGAATGCCCATTAACAAGTGCCACTATTTAGAATCACAGAATCATAGAATCACTCAGGTTGGAAGGGACCTCAAAGATCATCAAGTCCAACCGCAGTTTTAATTACACTTTGTGGAAAAAAAAAAAATACTTTGGTCTAGGTTATTTAATTTTCTGAGCAGCATACCTAAGACACTTGTATGTCCTTCCTGTGCACAGAGCCCTGCAGCACCTTGGGTTCCAAGGATGTTCCCTCCTGGGAAAGGAGCCATGAAACTACCAGCAGCCACAGAATAAAAAATCATAAAATCATATTGTGGTGCTAACAATATGAACAGCAACTTGATGTTACTCTTGAGATTAAGGTCAGACTAGCAAGGCTATGTTATTTTACATTCACAATTATTGCACCCAATAGCAAATGTACTGTCTTCTTTCTATAACCACATTTTAAGGAAAAGTAATTCAAATTTAATTTGGATTTACAGGTCCAAGAATTATCTATGGATAGAAATATGCCTTATGATAAACATATAGGGATATAAATCTATTTATTCATTCAAAGAAGAGGTGAAATGTGACAAACCAGCACAAGAAAACAATCAAAAAGCCAGGAGGTGGATGGAAATCTTTCCATCCTAAAGAAAATCAAAGCCTTGCAGTCAAAATTCAACATTTTTAGAGTGAGAAATAAGGTGCAAATTTCTGGCAGTGAGGGTAGGTAATACTCAGGATAACTATGTTGGGTTTATTACCAGTTAAATGTTAAGTAGAAACTGATTTTTGAAAAGAGACATACTTTGTCTCAAGTATCATTATTGTTATTATTAAACCAAGTATCATCACAGTATCAGGAACTAGAGCTGGAAAATTCTACTGTCTGTGTTACAGAAGAGGATAGAGTGGATGATAATCCTTTCTGGCCTTAAAATTATCAGTCAGCGAATCTATTTATGTAACTTCAGTTCCCAACATGCACAACCACCAATGACAAATCTCCAGTGGAAAAATGTTGATAGCTGCACAGGTGTTAGAATAAAAAATGGCGAAATCTGTTTTCTAGCCGGGAACAGAAGGTGGATTATGTTGGAGGTATGTTTGATTGTTATGAACAGCAGATACAAGACGGTGTCATTTAAAGACAACTTGAGCAGATGGATGGCAGTGTGTGTGCACTGTGAAGTGATGTTAATTGAATGGCCTGGGATTACCTTTAAAAATCTTAAAATGAATAATTGGAAAACAATTAAAGAAGCAACTACAATCTGCAAATTCCAAGGCTGCCAGCTGGCCCAGAGGGTGGGATTGAAGTTACATGAAACACAACTTTTTTTCCATCCTGATTTTCACACAAGAAAGCTCAAAGGAGAATGTTTTGTGTATTTCTCAAGGACAATAAACCACTATTCTTGATGCAAAGCAGTTTTTTGTTTGATAAGTTTTCACATTGGCAAGATCTCAAACTAATTTTATTTAGAACTGCATCAATTCTGTAAGCAAAACATCAGACTGTCAGAGCAGAGTTTCCTTACAATTCATCAGTATAATTTGAACAAATGGGCTACAGAGATGTGGGCTGCTGCCCATCTTTGAAATGAACTCTGATACAATGATGTAAATAAGACAGATGTGGTACCCTGCCTGTTTTTACTGCTGCAAATACCATTGATCTACAGCACATACGCTGTAGAATTGGGTCTCACCGTGCTTGTAAACAGATGTGGTACGTACATAGCATAAAACTGACCTCAGGTTTTCAGCCAAAAGAGCCTTGTGTTCTTTTGATCAAAACCACTGTAAATTCAAGCACTGCCCCTTTTGCACGTGGCTATCTTATTCCTCCACTTCTCTTTTCCTCCCTCCATCGTTGCTGGAAGACAGTCTGTTTTACTAAGATATTGAACTTGGAAAAAGGGCCGTATGTTCAGCAGTCCCAGGATAGCAGGGTTTAGCTGTACAGACTACTCCCCCCAAGATGCTGCGGTCAGGACCTGCCCTTTGCAGTCGCTGCTGCAGAGCTCTCATTCAGTCTGTTTAGCACTAAAAATTCCAGAGCACCTCGAAATTATTGGAAAGTTCGGTTGATTCTTCTGCATTTCTGGGGCTGGCATCAGGTTCTTCTTTGGACCAAGAAAAAAAATATGAGGGCACCTGCTCTGTATTGTTGTTTTTATTTATTTATTCATTCATTTTTTAATCACAGAGCATCTTGCAGTTTGGAAAAGACCTCCACGCAACCCAGGGTCACACAGAGGATGAAGATGCTCCATTCTAGAAAAAGCCTCAGCTGCCACAGCAATCTTCCTTTTACGAATGTTTGGAGGCATGAAGTACTCCAGCCCTGACAGCAAGACGAGTACATAACACTTATTGTGGTTATAGTATTATTTCTACATTTATTGTGAGGGAGCACCATTCAAGAAAAACTCTGTGTGGGCCATGGGCACATTTGGAAAGTTAATTCTAAAAACCGCGTTTTTAAAGGACAAATCAAGCTTATCAACCTTCTTTCCTTGAACTCCTTTCCTTGTAAGTCCATTTTGCCATATGAACTAACAGCATTTGATATTCTGTGCATTTGCCTTCCAAGTTAAACCTTTCCAAGAATTGTCACCCTGCTTTTTCTCCCTGTTCTAATTCCAGAGATGGGGTCACATGTTATATGTCCTGCTTAGACAGCAGAAAACATCTGTGGAACCCCTGCTATCAAAACATGGTAACTGTTAGCCACTTTTGCAGCGACCACTGCCGTAACACCTTTGACCACTATACACCTGTTCCAATCCATCAAGTGAAAAGTTCAGCACCAACTTACTTTGAAATGCCTCAGATTAACCACTTCCACCAGCTCCAGCCCTCAGCATATTCCCTGGGCAGCCATCAGTACACAGGCTGTCTGCGCTGCCTCACAGCATTCCTATCCAGAGTGCCTCTGGGGACAGATAAGGCCCTGATGCCTCTAATAGCTCCAGTAAAGAATAGAAATAAGTATAAAGAATGGAGAGAGAAGCATTCAGATGCACTGAGCATTCAGGCAGTTACCCAGCTGCTTGAATGGAAAGCGTGTGGAGGGAAGTTCAACTCTGTCACTACATCTCTCTCTCCCAGTAAATGGCACAAAAGCAGGTGCTCATCTACCTCTGCCATGGCAGTGACATGCCAGGATAGAGACACAGGAAAGGAGTGTCAGGGAATCCAGCGCAGGGCTGCTGCCTCCTTTAGCATCACCAGGCTTGCAGCTCCCCACATTAGCAGTGTTCTTAACTGAGACATGCTTCATGCTATGGGAACAAGCAAAGCAGGGAAACTTTGCTCTTGGGTGGCCCCTAGAGACAATTTATCATCACCAGCGCTGTTAGTAGTTCTGCTTTACAGGATATGCTCCAGCAAGGCCACCAGGCAGGGCTGATAACAGGCCATTGGAGGAAGATTATTTGGCATTTACTGGAGCAAAAGTCTGTGTTAGTGCCTGGCTCTCACCCCTTACCACCGTCCTCTCACAGCATCACAATAAAGAAAACAGAGTGAAACCAATTAAATAAAAAGATTATCCAAATATTTTGAATCTCCATGCTGCTGAAGTGAATCTCAGTTTGAGTCAAGTTTCAGAAATGTTTCTATTGCACGCGTAGACTTATAGGTGATTTACCTCAACAACAGCCCTGGGTGGTTTTTACTGAGGTTCACTCACCAGCAGATGTGGGATTGCAGTTCTCACACCTCCATGGCCACTTGTGCTTTTCCTGACTACTGGCCAGGATGAATACTGTAGAAAGAATTTCTACAGACTCATATTCCAACCTTGTCTTTCCTGTTTTCCAAATATATTCTTGAAAACACACATACCAGAGGGATCATTTACCAAGAAGCTAATAAAAATGTCTGAAATAAGAGAGATCAACACTGGTGGTAGCTTTGAGAGCTTTCAAACCTGCCCCATGCCAACAAAATGTAGACACATACTTACAGAACATTCAGCAAAAAGACTGCAAACTTACAGCAGAAACTGAAGTTAAAATCCTCCTCTATATTTCCAAAGGCCTGCAAAATGGCTGTGCTGAGGATGGAGGTGCTGTTACCATGCTTTTAAGCTTCTCAGATGCTTACATGGTATGAATTAGGAGCATGCTGTATTTCCTCGAGCACCCTGAAGGTTAGCCAGATCAGTAGCTCTCCTTTATTGTAGCTCCAAGCAAAAGTAAGTGAATACAGCTGAAAACCTCAGACTTTCCGGAGACAGAATGGTTTTCCAGCCAACACAGCAGAGGCTGGGGCTGCTGACCAAGGCCCATTGCTCTGGGAGCACTCCCCACCTCCCTTCTACCTCCAGCCCAACCTGCAACTCTCTTGAAAAAAGGACAAATCTGTTATATTGTTAAAATTGTAAGAGTACTTGAGCACGAACAATGGGAACGTTATGGGGTCATTAGTTAGGGGTGGAGTTTGGGGCATAGAATAGGTGCCAATATTGTAATGAATTTCTAGAATTAACTGTAATAACTGCTCCTTGTACCATGAATATGCATATATTCCCTCTGTAAATAGGGATGTTTACCTGCTTTTGCTGTACAGGCTAGGAAAGAGTTATCCCCGCTGCACCCAGCTGGCCGAATAAAACGTACCTGCTCTGCAACTACGAGGCAGTTGTAGAGTTTGTTCCACAAGTCACTCTTCTGCTGCCCATCTTGTCCCAGCAGAGACAGGAGAGCGCTGCTGGTCCTGGGCACGCTGCTCGTGAGAGAGCTGCTGCTCCAAGGGGCCTGGCTGCTCTGGCCTGACTCTGATACGGGCTTCCACAGCTGGGAAGAGCCCAGAGAAAAACCCAGGCTTTGCCTTTCCCCCAGGTTCAGGAGGGTTTTGTAAGAACAAGTCTCACAAGGTACCTCACTGCTCCACAACACATCTTACAAAATCTTGGCTCCATCTGGCACCTCCATCACATGCTATTGGAGGCAGCCAATTCCCACAGCCCACCTGGCTCCAAGGTCCCAGCACAGGGCCAGGCACTGCAGCACTGGGGACATCTCAGGGAAGGCTGCTCTGTACAGAGGCAAAAAGCAATCTCTCTGTGTTTCTCTTATCCACAAACGTTTTTCCTTGTTTTCTCCACCTGCCCTATCAAGGAATGGGAGTGAGCATGCAGCATCCAATCCCACCACAAGGAAACGTTTACTCTGATGTTCCCCAGAATAGCAGGGACTGCTAAGAGCATGGCAATTCCTGATTAGATGTGGGAAGAGCTGTGTGACCCAAGCACATACAAGCCCCCCGCAAGTTGAAGCAGGAGCCAGAGCTCTGGAGCATAGCAGCTTCCCCACACCTCAGCAGGGTCCTCCCCTGTTCCAGAGCACAAGCATCAGTGTTTGGCCCAATGTTTATTCATGCTGGTGGTTAAACCCTCCCACAGAACTGAAGGAGATGATTTTAGCCATATAACCATGCTAAGTCATGTCATGTGTTTTCACCGACTATTTTAAGCACTCATACTCTTCACTTCTTATCCAAACAAATCACATTCAGTCTCAGCAGGAGCCACAGGAATTTAAATCTCTGGACTATGGCCTTATATGGTTTTAACACCAAAAATGCTCATATTTTTCTGAAAACTATATTGTATCTTTGAGGTGTTTTTCTTGACACATCACATTGTGATGAGTCACACAATGCCTTGCCCATCACTTTAGAAAATTAGATACATAAGAAATGTTGCCCTCCCCCCAAAAAAAATAAATGAAACATTTCTAAAACTACACATTAGACATACTGTTTCAGCACTGCTAATGTGGAGGTGCCATATTCCACCAGATACAGACAGTGCAGGCTGCAGACATCCATCTCAGCGGCTTAAACACATCACGTCTGTAGAGTAACTCAAGTCTCAAATGGATTTTTTTTCTTTCTTTTTCCTTTTTTTTTTTTTTGTTTTTTTTTCCTCTTAAGATCAATTTTTGAGACCTGGGTTTTAAAACTGGAAGGGAAAATATATTCTATTACATTATCAATACATGAGTCATGTTAGAAAAGCTTCCTTAGGGATCTGAGAGACATTATACTAAACTTGTGTTCCATGACAAAAAAAAAACACAACATATTTCTAGAATAAATCAAAACCAGAAGCACTTTTCTCTTTAGTCCTCGTAAGATGAGTGTGGGTTTTAGGTGACTGAATCCAATGGTTTGAGAGTTCAGCAATAAATCACAGAGATAAGACAAAAAAGCACCCTCCTACCCTTTCATTCCTAGTACGTAGTCAGCTGCTTGGAAAAGTTAAATGGCACTTTAAAAGACAAGAAGTTAGGCACCACTTACGCTCTTCTTCTTAAATGTAATTTTAAAGAGGCAGATACCCAATCTTCCTGGTGCTCTAAAGGAATATTCATCATTTCTTGGGACAATTTGAGCAAACAAGATCTGACTGCAGGTCATGTGTGACACGGCTTATACATCTGGTTCTATATTATATCTGCAAGGCGTAGAGTAGCTTCAGGAGCCCTGATAAAGGAAAGTTTAGTCTTTTTCCCCCAGTGGAGACATCTACCATTATGCAGAGCAAGGTCTCACTATCAGTCTTGGCACTCTGCATTAAAATAATGGTTGCGGTTTTTCTTTCCCACTACGTATATTCAAAAGCTAAGCTTGGACATACTGTTAACCCCACACAGCTGAAGAAAAGTCAATTTCTCAACATACCAACACTCTTTTTTACAGTCTCTAAGCTCTTTGGCATTGCTATTGCAATGTTTCCCTTTTTGTCTCCCCTACAGTTTTGCTCTTGCTTTTCATCTCCCCTTCTTTTTGATCCTCTATCTTCTTCTGCCTTTATGTTTTGTCTTCATGCTTCTCCTCCTCTTTCCCCCACTACCTCAATTTATTTCTTCTGTTAGATCTCTTTTCTATTGTCAGAGGTTTTCTTACTTTCTCCAGAAATGCTTGATTCCTCTAGTGCTAACAGGGCTCCCTGTTGGCTCAGGACAAGGGGAGCTCAAAGATGGTGAGTTAGATTGCACAGAAAGGCTATCAGGAGTGAAACTCTCCATCATAAGCATCAGCAGAATAAGCAACGGCAAGTCTGAGGAGGGATAACATGCACACATGCTACATGGGGTACTTGTCTACTCCTGGAGCATTCTTAAAAGTGTTCTTGCTGTTAGCAATGTATTGCCTGGGGCTTTCTGCAATCACGGCTACAGAAACCAGAAAAAAGGAAGGTAGGCAAGTCAGTGATGCTCAAACACCAAGACACAGAGAATACAAGAGGAAATATGAAGGTGTGATAATGATGACATGATTTTCAAGAATTTCCTTCTGCAAACAAATGGCAACATCTGTAAATTGAACAGGAGGCCATAGCTACAAGTAATGAGCCCTCTTGCAGAGAGTTTACAGTATGACTTCTATTCCCCTCTCTCTGAGCTAAGCAAAATCCCGTCTTCAGTTCTACAAGAATGCCAATATTTTGATATTTGCTTTCCTAGATTGAGAATAAAAAGCGAAGCAATCAATGTATTGTGCAGGTTTTCTAGACAACTTGTTTGAAAGTTTGAAAATGTGGAAATTGTTCATTTCCTTCCAAACTACCATGCAACCACTGACACTTCCATGCTAGAAGGCAATGGCTCTGGGGGACCTCTCACCACTATACTGCTGCAGCCCCAAAGCACTCTGTGCAGTTCAGAGAAGAGTCTGTCCTGCTGGAAGCCACTGGATATAGTTTCAGAAGTTTCAGTTGAAATTTTGGCCTGCTGGAGAAGGGCAAGTATGAAGCATTCCTTTCAGTCCATTCCCATGTTATATCCCCACCAGGTAAGGTGGATACTAACAAATTCATGAATAACAAAACACAAAATGCTTTACCCCTATAAAGCAGATGAAATATTTCAATTCTAGTCAAATTTCATCACTGGAAGTTTCTGGGAAAATCTGAGTCACTGCTGGAGCCAAAGTCTACAGCTCTGAAGTAAACTCTCATTGGCAAGCCCAAACCCTTTCTTTCTGCTCTGGATGAGATATACACTTCCTTAAGCCTACTTTTTCTAAAAGCTGGGGGAAAAGAAAAACATCTAAAAATCAAGAGAAACATTTCACCCCTACCCCTGTAAATGATATCTCTGTGTCATGGTTTTATGATTTTGGTTATCAGTGTTCCACATCATAACATCACATAGTGCACTGGGAGCTAAAAAGTTAATGTTCCAGTTCAGGGTACCTGTCCCAGAAGAGAAGAACTACATACCCCAGAGGACTTTGCATTCAGGGAGGAGATAAAACTCGTGGCAAAGTCACAAGGCCTCTCTCTTCCCTTCTGCTTGCCCTGACTGCACGTCTTGCCTCAGCGCTGGAGTAAGACCTTCAGTTTTCGGGCACTCTCTCTCATTTTATTCGATTTATTAGCTTCAATTCTAATTATATTGTATTACAGTGTGTTATCTTGCATTCCAATATCTTATTTAGTAAATTAGTTTGTTTCTCCTCAGATCGTTGCTGCTGCTTTGTTTTTAGGCCCATCTCTCTACCCTTTTCCCTTTTTTCCCTTTCCCATAGCATGGATCAGACCTGTGGGTCCCCCCGCCCTGCTATTCACAGAATTGGGCCGAACCATCCTGTAAACAATTGATGCCCTGAAATGAAAGAGAAAAATCTCACAACCTTGAAGCTAATATTGCTCAATGAACTAACAGGAACTATTTGACTACTAATGATGAACACGATATAAAAACCATACACTGTGATATGAAAAATAAACAGCATAGAAGTTTTACTCTTTCAGATTTATTTCTGTGTAGCCAGAATCCTATGATAATATAATGGCTCAACATTATAATATCATATTCTCATTGCAAGTATAAAAAAGCTTGGTTTTTTTAAGGTGTTTTTTTTGTTTGTTTGTTTGGTTGGTTTGTTTTGTTTTTTTTTAAGTGTTTTACCCCAAGTTAATTGATAGTTGGGTGACTCAAGCTACTAATAGAGCTATAGAGAGTACTGTGAACACATGCTACACTTCGGTCCACCTCACAATGTTTTCTGCAGGCTGCCTTGGACAGGACAAACAGAGATTTATCCATCAGCTACTCACTAGAACAAGTTACAGCAATGTACAATGCGGCCATCTCTGTGTTTTTCCTTAGACACCTGGCAGTATTCTGACCAAATGTATTGTTAACTGATACATTTTTGGTGGCAATTCCATGTTTGCTATGTGAGCATGTCACATCTAGCAGCCACACCAGGTTCCCCCTTCCACCAAAATTTATGAAAGACCAAGTTAATCATTTTGAAGGTGAAAACCCCTCAGCAAATCATTGCTCTCATCCCCTCTCAAGCAAGGCCTTGTTTATAAGTAAAACAATAGCATTGTTCTTGTTTTTTTGTGCCCCTGGTAAGAGGTGCAAAAAAAACATGAAAATGAGAAAGGAAAAATGCACTGAAAGAGGAGATAAAATGAGTAAGGGGGGAAAGAAAATGAACTGACAGACTGCAGGAGAAAAAATTGTGCCAATAATGACCAGAAGGTAAAAGTCTGTTCCCTCCACTGTTTTTCATTTAAAATTTTACTCTCCTGATTAAAACTTTGTAAATAGTAATTATTATCACAAAGATATTCATAAACAGATGTTTTAAGAAATGCAAATGACTTCACAATTCAGTTTATATGCCACAGGGAATTTAATCTTGGAGAACAGAAAAACGCATCAGCCCCCATTTCCAACTTAACACAGTTAATCAGTACTGGAAGCAGCATCTTCCCCCCACCCCCACCCCCCCCTTTTCTTGCTAAATATGGTAGTGGAGGGAAAAGCCTATTATTTACTGAAGACTACTGTTTTTGTATTGCATTTTTATTCATAAAAGCCTATAGAGTGTACCTAATTCCAATACCTAATTATTTTATTATTTTCTCATGATGGGCATTTGTTTGTGAAATGCAGTATGAGCTATTGTTTCTGTGAGGGTAATTGGGTGTGGATTCTCTTCTACTTCATATCATGAGATACCAGTAGAAATGATGAAATGCTATAGATTCTAAAATGAGTATGGTCACTTAATTTTAAAGCAAAGCAATTACTGTTCTATTACCAGGTATTCTGAATCAATACCTTGTCTTGCAACTTGCACTCACATCCAGAATAAATCCATAATATCACAAGTAATCAGAGGTAAATAGAGATAGAGCAGAACAGATATTCAACAGGGGTCCTTGGGTACAGTTTGTGTAGGTTATAGACTCAGATGGGCCAGCAGTGAAAACATACATTGCTTTTGGGTTTCCAAACGTATAAAAACATCCAGCCTGCCAAGGATACACAGAATTGATGGAGCTTCTGGAAACAATAAATTATATTTCATCACACAAAGATGTAATTCCTGCTGTATTTTCAACAGCTCAGGTTAGCTCCTTTGACATCAAAGGAACTAATAAAACATGAAGTACAGTAGATTTGACCTGAGAGGCACACACAAGCTTTTATGTACAAGGTAAAATTTTATTGGTAATGGTAAGACTCACAGCTGACTTTTTGATTGCTTATTATGTTCTTGATTTTTCTTCCTGCCTTTATACATTGACTAAACACCACATCACTCCTTTCGCTTGCTGACTAGAAAAAAATCTCTCCCTCTCACAAGGTAGTGAGATCACAGTGTTTTAGTAAAAACCAAAGTAATTAAGATGCATAATTAATGATTAGAAAAGTGATCACTGCTACAAGTAGTAAAAACAGAAAGGTAGATCAGAGGACTACTTTTTCCTCAGCTGAAGAAATGTTTAATGCTATACTGGTTTGTTTTTTTTTTTTAAATTGGTGCATTATACATTAGGAGTTATGAAATTTAAACATCTGTTTTTTTATGAATGCTTTAAATTAGTATGGAGCTACATATTTCAAGGTCCTGCATCACAATCTTTACTTAAGTGAAGCTCCTCAGGCTGTGTGAAGACACAGCAGGTAAGCACCACCTTCTCCCCAGAAGCTGAAGCAGGGGTTACCAAATGTAGAGATTTCATTCTGCGTTATTTGAAATTATATTCAATTATTAATGTGAGGCAGACGTTGGGAAAAAAATAAATACACTGAACTGAGGCAAACTGCCAGATATGTAATCATACAAAGCAATGTTCCATTTCTCAGTTTATATTGTAATTTCTCCTAGTTTTCTTTAATAACATTGAGGATCGAGCAGGTGATATTGCAAGCAAGTTTGTGACAGCTGGATACATGGTGAGCAGTCCTGCTGAGTGCAGGGATAAGTCACCCTGCCACAGCACAACGTTATAGTGTCTGAGATGGATTAGACAGTACCACAAGGAACTGAGTCTGAATTTGGGTCTCCCTCACTCCTCCTCCAAGCAGGCAGTGAGCCCCAGCAAGGCTGGGTCCTGCAGGGAACAGCATTACAGCCTGATGTTACAGCACATTCAGAGCAACACCTACTGAGGAAGCATGACCAATTCCTGCCTTTTTTTTCCCCCTACGTGACATATTCGAGTTTGCAGAAACAGGGTATTGTGAATTTTATTTATTCCTACACAGCAATCTTTCCTATTCTGGTCAGTAGTGCTTACTATGTAAGTAGAGGAAACAAGAACAAAAGCGTATCTGTCACCAAGGACTCAGCCATGAGCTGACCCACATTTGTAAGGTGTGTGCTGCTCTTTCCACAACCACTCTTCAGAACCCTGCTAAATCAAGTGAAAGAGAGGCCGCGGCTAGATGACCTGTGTGTTGAGGCACTCCAAATACGGACAGCATGTAGAAGGGGAATTTTGTTAAGGCAGTATAAGAATTGCTCATAAGTATGTACCTACCAAGTAAATATGCATATGAGGGCTCAATTTGCCACTGGATAATTTGGACACTTTTTAAAAATCATCATTCTGAATTGGTTCAGGTATTTGCTCGTCTTCTCTGTCTACAGCTTAGCAGAGGTGAAGATGGAGACCCATGCATAGAAGGCCAAAATGCAAGAAGTTGCAGCATATGAGGGTTACTGGAGGGAGATAGGGGGAGAAGAAAAAAAAAAGTAAACAGGTACTATACTATGCTGGTACTTAAATCAACAATTAAGGCTATGTAAATACTACTCAAACAGGGAAAGGTAATATGGCTTAAAACAAAGTGAAGTGGTCTGTTGTACTTGAGACATGAGCTGACTTTGGGTTTTGCAATTCAATCAGGGTAGAGGTAGAGAAAGAAAAGATGGGGGCAAAGTTCCCCATATTCAACAGAAAAAGGAATAGCCTCATTGTGCGCTAGTTGTAGTATTCCTGAAGATATAAACAGGAATTAAAGGGGTTTAAAATAAATGCCCTTTCTTCCTTTCATCACTATCCAAACCCAATCCACAGCTCTAGTCCCAAGGCTAACTCTATTTCCCTTCAGCAGGAGAAAGATCATTCTCACTTTGAGAAGCTGATACTTCCGAAAAGAAAAGCACACTCTCTTTTTATTAATAATCACCTTAACCACAGTCACGCATACAAACACATGTAGCCCAACCTATCCTCCAGCAACCCCTCTTCATCCTTGACCATGATTCACCACCTTCTGGGCTGGTTTTCTCTGTCCCCAGTCAGCCTACTTTTGGTCCTCCACATCATAAGGAGAGCATTCATCTCCAGCAGGAGGAAAGTCAGCATTCCTTCTTAAATCTCAGCCTCTGGAGAGAGGCAACAGCCCCTCTTTTTATTTATTTATTTTTAAATCTTTGCCTTAGTTAAACCAGAACAATCATACACAAACTTGGGGATGTTTCTACTTTACATTCAACATTCAGTCTTTCATACTATATTGCATGCATGTGAACACTACGGAACACCACAAGCTATTTACCTATAAAATGAAAAGGGGCATGGCCACAGCTTATGGCAATGCCTTCTGTATTCAGCTCTTTAAAAAGAAACTTATACCCTATGTGAGTTTAATCCTGAAGTTTGTCACTGAGACTGCTGGAAGAGTGACGTTCCAAACACTATTTCGACAGTACTGCTCTACACAGTGTCTGAAGTGAGATTATAGTGTGTACCCAAGTTGTCAGCAAGTACTAAATCAGTCTGTCAGCATTTTAAATGTATGACATTGTGCTCAGGTCCATCTCTCCTTCTAGAATACCTGATCAAGGGGAGCACAGCAATTCCCCCTCATCTGAATTCTAGGTGAACACCGGAGAACTGCAGGGCTGCTAAGAAGAAACGACATCCTTGCGATGGTAGCCTCGTGTTCATGCAGTCACAGATTAACTCAGCTCTCAAATACTGTAGAAAGCAAAAACTGGACCTGAAACCTGCATTTCTAGGAAGATTCAAATGCTAGCACATGAATATTAGTGGTGCTCATGTCCATAGGGATTTTACTGAGTGGTTTTGAAACAATTTGTGCATCCATAAATACCACATTTTTCAATGAGCACAGGAAGCCTGCAAAGCTTTTTGTGCAAAAAAGCAAGGTTAAAACTCATTAGAGCTCACATCAGACATTTGATGGGCTTTACAAGCTGCCTCAGTGTCTTAAAGTGAAAAATAACCGGTAGGAATTGCTTTATATTTTTAAACGTCCTGGATTCGCCTTTTAGCATGAAAGTAAAATTGCCCCACACCAGATATGCATTCCCCTGATAATTCTCCTCCTATCGTTTTAAAAGTATGAGTTTTGACAAGGGTTATAAAGATTGCCATTAAAACTCTGCTCTTGAGTACAGCATAGGGAAGAAGGTAAAAATAGCAAGGATTTGGGCCATAGTTACCTCCATTTTAGAGGATAGGAGAAGGAATTACAACAGCAGGAATATTGCGGCATTTCCCATCTCCAGACCAGGTTTCTTGCTGGGATCACCCAGACGTGCTTTGAAACTGATCCCGGTCACTGGAACCACTCTCAAGGGCTCCTCTAGACAGTGTATGCCCACAGTGGAGGAGAAAAGAGTGGTTGGTCACTGGAACAGGCTGACCAGGGAGGTGCTGGAGTCACTGCCCCTGTAGATGTTGAAGCAACACGTTGATGGGGCATCAAGGGCCGTGGTTTAGTGACTGCAGGGGGATGGGCTGACAGTCAGACTAGATGATCTTTTTCAAACATAATGATTCCATTATTCTCTGATTCTAGGATGGGAGCTCTCCCTGCTGAGCAGATCCCTGACGTGCTGGTGTTCAGGGGATTTGCTTCTTCTGGATTTTTTTGTAAGGGGCAGTCTTCTGGAGGGGGCAAATTTAGTTGTAACAAGTAAAACTGTGGGCTTATAGGTGCTGATTCAAGACTTTTTAAATGTTTCCTTTAAATATAAAGCAGGAGATTAAATACAATGTGTAATAAATACTAAGTAAACCCCAAGTTGCGTTCTATGAATACTGAACAAATCTAGTGCAAAAGCTTCTCTTTTTAAGTTCAAAAAAAAAAAAAAAAGAAAAATCAAGCACAGCCTATCTTTAAGACCTTGGATTACTGTTTCTTATTAAGTCAAATTTACCACTTGCTTTGTTGACTGTACTGCAGAGCAGCGAGGTAGCGGGGAGAGGTGCTGCAGAGTGCCACAGGGACATTCCGGTACCCAGAGCTGGGAGACCAAAGGGGCCAACCAGAGCATCTTGAATTTCTGTAGCTCGTGCACCTCCAGATAAAGCCACAGTGGAGGCAATGCTACTTTCTGCAGGTGCATCAGTCTGACTGGCATCCAAAATAAGGCAGAATGACTGAGATTAAGGAAATACGATCCAACCAAAAAGAAGAGAAGCATAGATGGGGTTTTGTTGCTTGCTATTTTAAAATCTGACTCACCATTCTCATGATCTGAGTTTTCTGTACTAGGGCTCCAGGCAAAATTACAACTGCAAATTTAAAATAGGACACAAATCAAACTCACCAGCATTCCTGCTGTGTTGAAAAAAAAAGAGGGGAATATAGCCATGTTTATATATAAAGTGCACTATATCTGTATGAATGATATGCTATAACATAGGGAGAAAGACCCCAGCATCAAAGGCAGGCATGGGACATTTTATTGAGGCAACATGCCAAAGTGGAAGGGTTAGTAGCTGGTTTTATTCTGGAATTCTAGGATCCATCTATACCATAAATCATACAACACCGCAGAGTCTCATTATCACAGGATAACCTTATCCCTCATTGCTTATTATCGAATAAATAAGGGCAGTCAATCAATCCTGTGCTTACATAATTAAAGCAAAACTCAAAGGATTAGCACCACATTTTAGTAGATTTTGTTACCTTAGGGAAGGATAAACATAACAATCTCTGTGAACTGTCAGTGATTAGCACAGTTTTTGGAGAAACTGAAACCCAAAGAATCCTTTTGGCATTACAGCCCAGTGGTTGGTTACCACACCAGGTAGAATCAGCAAAACAGTGCAACCCTCAGATGGTCCTAAACAGAGCTACCCTCCCTGAATGCTGCAGAGTAATGAAACAGTTCAACCTCAACCGGCATGAGCACCAGGAATCATCAGTAGAAACATTGGAAGTTGGATTGTGAGGAGCACACAAAGGCTGGAAGCAAGGCAAGCACTCCTACAGATCCCTATTAGCAGGAAAAGAAGCAGTTACATTTTTCAAACTCCTCATGCTTCCTAGGACTTCTCTTACCTGCCTGCAAAGACCTAAACATCTGCATCTCCTCTCTCCTTCCAACTGCTCAGAGGCTGGAATGCACATGAAGAAATTAATTGCAAAAAGATGCAGTATTTTGACATTAAAGGCTATGGACTAAAATTCCCAGTATACACAGGACCAGATTAAATTTTCTTTCTTTTTTTCTTTTTAATTTATTTTAAGAGTTGTCAACAAAACTGCGGAAGAAAAATAATGTGTATAGAAAAATGTTAGAAGGAAAAAAAAACAAAACAAAAACCATTACTGGTAAAGAAAAGCCAAAACATTAATAAAACATTTCCAGTTCCTCTGTAATTTCTAGTACTTTTATCTGATTTGGCACCTGAAATATTCCTTGAATTTTAATTTGGAATCTGACTGCAATTTCTTCTGTGTTCAGTGGTGTCAGTTCACAAACCTGTTTGTACAGTTTACTTTACATTGTACTTTGTAAAACTTTAAAATCATTTCAAGGGAACTCTGGATGTGATCTAAATAATTGAACATGGTAAGTATTTAGAAAACACATACAGACATTTTGATATTTTAGAGTTCCATCAAATTAAAATTTATGGTAAGGAAGATTCTGTTAAGCTTTTGAGACACTGAGAACTGAACAGGCCCTTGAGGAAAAGACGAGAGGGAATTTACAAAGCTCCTTGTAGCTAGCTGGGCTGTCTCTGGAGTTTTCAAGTAAACAATATTACATCCCCAGAAGCATCCAAAATAGTTGGCACTGGTTGGATGGAATGAATATCATTTTATCTAAAAAGCTCAGCCATCTGCCAAGAATTCATGGATCTACAAATGCAAAGAGTTCAACATATATACAGCAATGCAGTCTTTACTTCTAGGCTTGAGTGGAAATGAAGAGCTGTAACATTTGGATTCATCCTGTAAAACCTCAGGCGTTGCTTCAGATAGCTTTTAGATCATATCTCTAACATTATGAGAATCAGAGTGAAAAAGCTAAGTTATTCAGAGTCTGACTCCGAAACATGGGCAAATGATCAGCAAAGTCTTCTTCCAATTCAGACTGACGTGTGCCAAGGGATCTATCACTAGACCTACTATCACTAACACCACAACATGCTGCATAAATAGCATCATGCAAACTTCGCATACATATGTAGAGATGCACATACATATATAAACACACATACTAAGCAAAATGCTCTATTGTGCTACAGTGCTCAAGTCCTCAGTAAAGTTAACAGCTTGAAACAAATGACAAAACTGCAAAAGGAATTTGACACCCTTTTGCTGATTATTCATAATAAAATAACATAAGCTTAGAGAAAGTAGCATATTGCACCCCATTCCAGGAAGGCAACGTTCTGTTGCACGAACCATGATTACTACAAGCTGGTCAGATGTAAAGAATAGGGGTACTTCTGAGCTCTGCAGATTAACCCTTTAAGAACAGTGCTTGTTTAGCCTGAGTTTTCCCTGTTGAATTCAGACTCACCATCTGTCAGACCCGACCCCCAGTACAAAGCAATCCAAATCCGGAAGGAGGTGAACAATCACTACCTGTAGGCCTCTACCACCAAGATGTCAGATGAATGGGGCTCTAATGACAACCTCAGAACTCTGAAATCACTTCTTAAACGTTTGCCTTCATTCTGTTTCCTTGACAATTTTCTCTTTGGCTAGCAATAGCACTGACTCATTTTCTTAATTACTTCTGTGACTCATTTGCCAAAAACTATTGGGAGAGATGCTGCTTTGAGATGACAAGCATCTCAAGATGATTGAAAATGTGTTTCGCAACTCTGACAAGTGAGATTAAACAATGGGTTGTGTCAAACTGCATTAATCAGGTTTGGGAGGGTCACTCCGTGACTTTTAGTTTCTGACACATAGTCTAAAATAACTCTTTTCTCTTGTTTGCACTCCGCTGTCATTAGAACACTGTGTCCTTTTTGGCTACAGCTATTTTATTCTGCTATCTCATATTCTGCAGCTATTCCAGCCAAGCATCCTTTGCCATAATTCCTATACAACACCGAGCTATATTTTGGACATCACAGGGTTACTTTTAATTTTATTTAACAGCATCAATTCAATGACAGAGTGAGAAAGCACAATTCATATTCACCAACTTTTGCAGACTAGAATGTCCATTGCATTTCTGTATGTGGTGAACCTTGACTTCCAGCTCACCCTCAAACTTGTCAGAGTCACGCTATTTCAAATCAGTAAATAAAATCCAATATTCAATTTTAGGAATTTAAAACACATTTGCCATCATTATCCATAAATTCTACGGCAGTATTCGTGTTCCCAAATTAGTGGCTGTGTTAGCACTTCCATCAACTCTCCTGGTACAGGGACAACTCCATGTCCCCGGAAACAGGTCTGTGACTTTAGGAGACCCACAGTCAGGAAAATTGACAGCTACTCTCATAAAGACCTTAGAATTAAAGACAAAATTCAAATATGGAGAACACTGAATGAATGAAGGCTACTTGGATTGTTTTTGTGTGAATGTGTCAAGATATTACATTGCTGAAATATACACAGATAGACACTTCACCCAGCAGAATAATGTTTCTGCAGATGTTGCCTCGAAAATGATGCTCATTCACATAACCTTGAAATTTATTTTCTGGAAGCATTAATTATTTAAAACCCAGCCACTGAACACTAGAAGAATACAGAAGCATAAATGACAGAAGATTAGTGACATTTTTGTTTATTTTACTTCAGAATATGTGCTAAAAGTTTTTTTGCTACATTTTCTCACCTGTAAGAGCAAATATCTAAAAGATTAGGGGATCTGTTTGGTCACACGGGAATGACACAATCTTTACCAGTAATCTGGGAGTAATTTGGCCGGAGTTAGTGAGCTGCGTGATTTAGAAGCCACCACAGAGGAGGCAGCATGGCAGTTATGCACCTGGGCTTTCCAGCCCCCATCCTGCTGCCAGCAGGTCAGCACACTCCTTCCTTGTGCCACTGGGATACTGCAACCTGCAGGCCCACAAACAGAGATTCTCCACTGATTCCAATATCTTTGCAAAATAGTCAAATGCAAACTATTGCACGGTGTTTACTTCCTTCTGTTGAATACAGCATATAAATACCGCAATTCTTCCCATAATATTTTTGTTAGATATTTTTTTTTTTAAGTGCATGAAATACAACAGAAAAAAGAAATCTAAGCAGAACTTCTGGGTTCTCACCAAGTTCAAATCTTATCTTCAGCTCCCTCAGTATTTTCTGAGCTACTATGTCCCTTGTGATACAGCCTGAATATTTCTGAGGGAGCAAGCGCTTTAGAAGATGTAATTCTTCCTAACTCAAAATACAGAAGTGGAATGTGGTTAGGTATTAGGAAGCAATCATCATCTCCTCCCCTCAATGATCTTTTTCTTGAGTTAGGTCTTCCCGGTTTTCTTGAGATCTTTTTAGGTTAAGATTTTACTGGCTGAAAACATCAATTGAGAAAATATTTGCAGCTGGTCATCACTTCAGCTCAGATCCTGGCTGTTATACTCAAACGTTAGCGGAGAGACACTTTAATATAATTTTGTCACCCCTGACCTAATAATGCCTATAAAGTATTATAATTCTTTGCAAGAGCCTTGTGAGTGGCAGGAAATTTACATTCATTAATGGTCTGTCTGATGCACTCACTATGGCCTTTTGAGGAACATGGAAGAGACGAACATATCTAAATATCAAGTATAATACAATGAGCAAAAGGGAGTGAAAGAAATAATACTGCCTGACCAGAAATAAATACATATATGCACACACATTTATGTAATATATATACACACATCATATATATGTTCTGCCAACGCCTACAATGAAATCTGTTGTCCCTAGAGAGTCCTGGTGCAGGGCCACCTCCCTGTGCTGCCTCACACAGCTATGAAACCCTCCTGAGATGTAGGTCTGTTATCTGAACCAGGAAAAGAGAGTTTTTTCTCAGCACAACATGAGATCAAAAAGGCAGATATCATAAACACAATACCTATCTCTTCCCATAGTTATTCTGATTCTATAGAAAAGAAGTACATAATTTGTTATTTACTGCACAGAGAAATAAACTCAGAAAGCTGTACCACAGGTAATAGCTCCAAGCATGTACTATTAGATGAACAACTCTAGAACATGCTTCTGGATATATTGACATTCCTCTCAAAATGTAATTCACATCAATCAAAAAGTGCCTCTTCACACCCCAGTATCTTTTGAAACCATCATCCCCCTGCACAGCAGCCTCCATGTAAGTCGCAAGCTACAGCAGTGGGCATCAAACTTCAATAGCCCAAATATCAAAGTGGACAACAAGAAGTGAGAGGAAGAATAAGCATTGTAAGAAGCCACAAACACATCAGATGCTGCAGTCTTTAATCACAGCCCAGTCTCTATGTATGCAGTAGTGTGAGCAACAGCCCAAAACTGCGGCTCCATTAATTCGTGCTATCACACCTACCCGCTTTACCATTAAACACCACAATACATAGCATTAGACTGCATTATCTCATTAAGAAAAATGGGCTTCTCGTACCTTTATGACAAATCCTGCGATAACTGGAGAGTAGCAGAGTGCTGCTGCCTGGCTGAAACACAGCCACTGGGGCTATTTACACTGCTAATGAGACTGGGAGCCTGCCTCGGCTTTGCCTCTGATAAAAGTTTCAAAAAGCAAGTCATTCTCACAGGTTTATTCAATGCCTGCTAATTAGCTAACCCACTGCAATTAATCTTAGAATTAGAAACTGGTTGAGTGTTCATTTCTGTTTAATCAGATTATTAATAATACAAGCAGTCTTTAATTATTCTTCCTGTGTACACCTTTCTCTATACAAACACGTTTTGACTTTCAAAACACACTTTTAAAGATCGAGTTGTTTTCCCCCAAAATGAGTTTTAGTAACCCTGTCAATCACCTGCACTGGTAACAGATCTCAGATCAAATCAGGATGGATGTTCTTAGAAGTTTCTAGATCTCCTGCAGACCATTGCAGATCTGCTGCAGATTTTCTTTTTGAATATGAGGTTACTTACACCTTACCGCCTCTTTGACCAAATGCAGCGAGTTAAGTTATTAAGGGCCATAAGCAACAGAATTTGCTGCATGCAACTTGCTTCCAAAGCTCTCAGCCCAAACATTTTCAACTCCACACTGTTTAAATATAGATGAGCGGTTTTTCAAAAATGGTAGAATTATTCAGTTCTTTGTTATTGATAAAATACTCACAAAGGTCGCAGATGCAGCACTTTATAGATGATAAATACTCCCAACAGAAAAATCCACTGACAAAAAAACTGCTATGACCTTTTATCCGCTGCAAAGTGACTTCCCAGGCAATAACAGCCTCATTTGGTTTCTTTTTTTCTTTCTTTCTTTCTTTGCCTCCCATGAACTTCAAGAATGCCTTTTATTGGTCACGGCAGAAAAAAAAACCCTCAGCAACATAGCTAGGCAAATTCAACAAGGGCTCTCAGATAATTCTCACAGCAGAAAAGAAAGCAAAGCTCTGCTCCTGAAGACAATTAGTGAAATAAGGTTGTCCTTCACAAGATTATAGTGTTATTAATGTTCTTACATTCTTCGCTGTGTAGCCAATATGTGCACCTATTCCAGCTGTTTTTCTGCACTTGGATTCATGCACGCAGTCATACACATTCACCTAAACTATACTTACACAGCTACATATAGGGAAAATGTAATATTAAAGCAAAATACTATTTTTAAGCCAGACTCAGAGCTTTCAAGGCTCAGAAGGCAGATTTGCCTGCTTGAATTTGACAGTGGGTGAAGGCACTGCAGATGAGTGCTGACGGTGCTGGTTTAATTATACTATACCATCAGATGTGCTGTATGCATGCTATAATTTATTGAAAAATCTTAGGTGCGCTCAGGAGTGTTTTTAAATGTTAATGATACCATCTTCTGTATTAGACAAGTACCATCAATAGCCTTAAATCCAATCACAAATTCTCTGTGAGGATTAGGAAAATATTGTTTATGCTAGTCAAGAAACCAACAGTGTTGCTTCAATTTTCTATAGATAACCAGATTACAGCGCTATTGTCCAGCATTTCAAGACAGTACTTGACAGTATGAAGCCTGGATGTCTCATTAACAAAGTCCTAATGCAAACCCAGGAAGGGCTATGGCTATAGAACAGACCAGATGATTTGGCCCTGTGGCCTTACTCCAGCCAAGGCTGGAATACCCAACTCACACTGCAGACACTGCAGCAAGCAGAGCTGACATGGAAGGAACATCTCTCTACCAGCTTGTAGTTTCATTGGCATTTTCATGATAACATGACAATCAGCCATCAAGCGCTTTCTAATTAGTATCAGAAAGATTCAATGGACTTGATAGATTTTTCCCATGAAAGATTAATCCCAATGCTTCGATTGAGCATCAGGCAAAGCTCTACACTTTTTTCCCCCAAGGTAACACATGCATGTAAAATACTCTCCCATTTCCAGCTCTCTCTCTGCAAGTGAATGAGACTTCAGCACTGCTTTCTCTCTTTGCATCCTGGACATCATGTGGGGTGCTGTTTTCATATAGGTTTGAGCCCTAAGAGACTACAGCATCACAGCTTACATGCACCAAGGTGAAAAGGAGCCTGCAGTTTTCCCAGAGGCACTCTGTCTCAAGACAGGGCTGCTTTGAATGCAGTGATTTTTGCTTACTGAATTACAATGGAAACACCTTTTTATGTTACATCCTTTGGGTCCTATATTTCTATAACAGCGTTATCTCTTTAACAGAATTAAGTGCTCAGTCTTACTGAGCAATCACATGTAAATTAAAACGCCTAATAACGATTATTTTTGACTGACTTGCAAGGGTTATATGGCTGACTTATTCATTATTAGTTACAGCTTACATAGGTCTTCAGTCTAAGTTCTGGTTCCATACAGTCATTTGCAAAATAAATACATTATTTAGATGGGCTCAGACTCTCATACGAAGCCCTTTACTTACACCCATCAATCACTCACATTTCTTTGCTGACTGTAACAGTACTTGCCGATGTACTTGAGCTAAAGCTACATACACAAATAAGAGAATACAGAACCAGAGGTTCTTTTTCATGTTTTATTTATGCAGACTCGTGGTTATTTGATGTTTGAAGTATTGTTGAGACATTTCTTTATAGCTTTTCTATTCATAATCCATTTGTATAAAGGATGGTGTTACATCCTATTATTCCAGGACTGGACTATTGGGATTGCTGTCACTGAAAGCAATGGATTATTTGGGTTCTGCATGTGTGAATTCCTCCCTGTTGGTGCCCAGGTTCACTTGGAAGGCATCTGTGGATTTCTCAAGCTTCACTTTTAATTCTCCACTTGAAGAACAGCAGTGCAAAGTATCCAAAACAAAACCTGGCAAGAAATATTTAAATTGAACATTAGAGAGATCCAGGCCCACAGAGAGCACTCCAGACCCACTGGATTGAGGAACAGAAATAAACAAAGCAGCTGGCAGCAGCAGAGAAGTTCTTTAATCTCTCATCTGAGTTCTTCCCAGATGGCTGTAATGAGATTTTTCTAAAGAGACTGTGGGGTAATATATCTTGGCACAACCCTATAAAAGGTAGAAGCCTCTTAATACCAAGACGTGGATTCAATACACCTGTCAAAGAGAAAAGCATTTGGTCACAACATGGGCAAGATCTGCTGGAGCATTCCCCAGCCCCAAACTGCCTGCCCAGGGAGCAACTCAAGGCTGCTCAGTGCACTATGAGCAAAAGCTCATGAGGGAATCTGTGCAGCTTAACTCTACCACCCACCTGCCGTACCCAGGTGAGAGCTGCAGCAGCTCTGTGCACATTTCTGCCAGGCTCTTGCATGCCACTGTAAACTTGACGTGCTCTGGATGTCTTGCTGTACTAACATCTGGTCCTCTGAGATTCTCTGAGGCTGGAAATCCTTTCTTCTTTGCAAAACAATCTTGGAGTAAACCAGACATTGAAACCTTAACCTATCATGGAGTAGTTCATCTGATGTACAAGACAGCATTCTGCCCTCCTCAGCGATCACTGGGACTGATGGGGAAAGTATCAAGACAACAGGAAGGTCATGCATGTACACAGAAATGTATGTCTTACAGTGGAGGAGAACACTTTCCTGTTGGAGTCTGATATCTTGGTGAGATTCAGCCCAGAGTCACAGGTCCAGTTTTGGTGCCTACAACCAGGGCTGTGCTGTGAGGAACAGATCACACTGGGGTCTGCTTCAGGAGGTGTGAAGGTAGGTAGCATCAAATGAGCTGAGAAAGCTCCCAGGACAGCTGAGAGCAATGCTGACCAGCTCTTTCTCACAGAGATGCTCTTGTCAGCTGAGCTGAGCAACAGCTTAGTATGTAACATGTACCGGAGTGGTCACTCTAGCAGGGGTACCAACCAGATCCCTGCAGGCACTGGGCGGTACAGTTAAGGGGAACAGCCAAGCCCAAGGTGCTCCAAGTTTGTGAATAGTTTCAGTAATAGATCACAGCCACAGGTAAAGTATGGCAGAAACTCAATGAAATTGAAGAAGGAGTTTGCACAGCTTCAGTTTTATCTGATTCAGTTCTCTGCATCACAATTTTTCTGCTGTTCCTGTACACTCATCCACACCCACTGCCGACATAACAAGGCACAAAGCTACTACTTTTTTCCAAAATGCCAGGATCTGGAAACTTGCAGACAGCTTTTTGTAAAGATGAAGGGGGAGGAGGGCATGCACCTTCTCCTCTGCACATTACTCAGAGGCTCATCATTAGTGCTACTTGCTCTAGACCATCCTACTGCAAGAGGTCTGTATGCAAATAACCTGTCCTCCCATCACAGCCAGGGAGCCAGACATGTAGAGCCCTGCACTGGGGAAGCAGTCCTAATAGGCACGATCATAACGAGTTATGTTATAATTGGAGGCTACGGTACAGCAGCCTAAGTTGAGGGATCAGTGCTTTAGAAAGTGGCCAAGGAAAGGAAATACATCTATCTCCATACTCTTTATTGAAGTCTGATTCAAAGAGCAGAGTTGGTGATTTAACATAAACGTAACACATTTTTATAATCCTTATCAAATGTTCAGTCACTAGATCAGCATAAAGCACAGCTTATTAAAATGGATAAGAGGGGGATTATGTGATTCACGCTGTGGAGAAAAGAAATGTATTTAAAATACAGGAATTCTTTAATCTGTTGCTCAGAAGGCACCGCACACATTGCTAGTGGAACAATGTGTGTGCATCCAACTTTTAATCACATAGGTCCTGACAAAGGGAACAGTAAAATGATTCTTCCTGGCACAGGATAAGCTTTTAACAATATAATCCTGATTGCATGTCAAACTTTGATGATTTTGGTTGGATGACTGACATAAGTATTTAACTACACTTTGCAATTTTTAACAACGAGGCTGAGATTCCAGAGAGTCTAAACGCTCATTTTACATTTTGCATATCTTCTTGGTGCATATCTACTGTTTTCTAACAAAGAGCTTTATGTGCTGATCTGAAATTTAGCATGCAAACTGAATCTGATGTTTATCTTCTGAGTAAAGGCCACTTTCAATGAAAATGGATCCCAAATAGGGACATCTCTGAAGAAAGAAGGAGGATACCTTAACCAAGCTTTCAAGGAAATATTTTCTGATCATTACTTATAACATTGACTAGATTTCATGAAAGACAGCATTACAGCCTCAAAAACATTAGCCAAAGGTTAGATTTCTTCAGCTGCTGCATCTATAAAAATATAGGCCAAGTGAGATAGATGCTTTGCTACAGAACATTCTTTTCACCAGCTTGAAAATCATTCTGTATCAGATGGACACATACTTGAACATCTAGCGCTCACTGCCACATGTTTGATACAGACAACCAAAACTTGTCCAGGTTCTCATATTAGACTTCCAAAGACTTTGTTTAGCAATACCTTTCAACACTGTCGCAAATTGCATCAGACTATGAATTGCCAGTCTCTTGTTAAATGTCAGGAGTGAGGAAGAACCCAAACAGAAAATTTATTTCTTGCACAATAAGAACTCCTTACTATTTGTAATTAGGGTGCTTATTACACACGAATTGTTTCACATGTTGCATACTAATATGTTTCATAAATCCAACAAGTAGGGTAAAGTTGCTTTCTATTGTGATGAGTTGGTAAGTTGTTCTATACAAACGCACTGGTCCACAGTTAAAATGCAAGCATACAGAGAAAAATAGATTTACTGTATAACTACACAGTTAAGTTTAGAGAATGCAGATCTGAAGAACATTGCGACTCAGGTTTCTCCAAAAATCCCGTACCTAAACTCTCAGAGGACCATGAATCTGCATGCAGATAAGCCTAAAGAAGTTATTGAATACAGATGTCACAATGTACAGGTACAAATGTTTCCATGGGGAACATGGTCAGATCCAGTCTAAGCTGGCATCCTGCAGCTTGATTGGCTGTTTTAAGACAGATTTTCTCCAAAATATATTTTGCTCCATGGAATCACCACTTCCTGGTGATTCACTGCAGCCACTAATTATTGCAAGTCACAACAGAATTACAGGCAAGAATACAGATCCAACCATTTGATGAAATTATTGATGCTACCAGAGGGCCTTGAAGAACAGGTCAGAGTAAGAAAACCACCCTTCTGGACCCAGGCAGGAGATGGGTTTGAGTACATAGGTGCAACATACGCAAGATTAAAGTTTTGATGATGCACCCATCAGAGATCAGGCAGCTTCCCTGGAACTTTTCTCCTACGGAGAAAAAATGGACATGGTTTCTCCTGCATGTCCATATACTAACTTATTTCTGAATACAAACCCACGTGCATATACATACTGAGTGGCATTAGGATAATCAGGCTTACTTTGGCTGTATTTTGACAGCTAACAATTCCTACAGTCTAAAAATAATGAACTCTGTTTCTTGTGGTAAAAATCCTCAACAGGTAAACCAACCTACCAGCCAGAAAGATTGTTAAGAGCCTAATCAAAGGAGTTGTCCTGGTTCTTACTGTACTCAACATTGAGTTACAGTATGAATCTGAAGCACACTTAAACAGAAGTTTGTATTTTCCACCTAGCACTAGGGAACAGCTCTAGCAAAATTACAAAAGGAGGATGGAAAGAAGCTGAAGAAACTTCTGTAAAAATACAAGGACATGAAGAGATTTTTTGCACAGGGAGAGTACTGCTACTTGCACATGCCAGTGCTTTTACATGGGGTCTGAAAATCATCTGGTGTCTTTGCAGCAGCTACATTTGCACTTAAATACTGTTTAATCACGCCAGATCTGTCTTATGACTAGGAGCAAATTAGGAGAGAGTGCTTTCACTTTATATCATTCAGACAGAAATTAAGTAGTAAAGACAGTAATAATGAGTCCTAACAAAATTATACCTTTCTTAAAGTGAGGTTATAGTAACATGTTATCATTAGACGGCTTTTATTTTTTATTACATCCAGAAAGTCAGAAAAAATACAGAACAAGTACCGAACCTTTCACAAGAGCCATTTATATCAATAGAAGTACACAAGCCAGTATCAGATACAGAAGCCTCACAGCAGTGCTCCGCACAAATCCAAAAGCAGAACAATCATAAGCAAGGCAGTAGTAAAACCAGCTACTCCAACAGATCCTCACCTGCCACTATAAGTTAATACAAATATTTAAACGTATATAAGTATGTATAGGGAAACTGTATTTTCAGATATAAAGGCCTGTCATAAGTACAAATACCTGAGATGAAAGTAATTGACTTGGCTGATTTTTTTGACCGTACAAGAGATCTGTAATGGTCCTGACATACCTTGACCATTCAGTATATGAGGGCTGATGGAACGTGGGCCCAAAAAACTTCAAACTTTGCCCACAAGTCTCCTAAGTCACACTAAAGTTTGAACTTTAATAACCACCTCATCTTTTTTCCTCTAGCTTTAAAGCCAGTTTTTATTAACTATATTTTTAACTCTTCCCAACAAGATACACTTCCAGGATTCAAATCAATGCAGGTTGGAGAACCAAGTGAAACAGCTACTTTCAAGGTCTCTACCATAAAATCACCACCAGTGTTTTTGGAACAAATTTTTTTCTACACTGCTCACCCGTAGATAATAGTTCCACTTCTGCCCTGTTTCTTGCATGAAAAGAACCAATACAAGGAATGCTGAGGTAGCCAAGCTTGCATTGAGTTTTGCCATTTATTTAATCTTCAAAAGTTAGTTCTCCAAGTAAAACATTAGACAACATTTTTACTTACACTGATAAATTATTGCAAGGCTATTTTATTCTTAAATATTGATTTTTAAAAGGGAATGCATGAGTTCCTTGATAAATGGACTGGAACATCAATCATGCAATTTACTCTGACATTGAGTGAAATACAAACACTTGAAGGATGTAAGAAGTAGGCACTTTTGAAGGTGGCAACTTGTTGAACAACACCAATAATATCACAGTGTACACATGAAGCACTGGGTGGCATACTTCAAATCAGTGCTGTTTTCATTGCAAGCCAAAACTGATGGCCACCAGTCACCAAAGCAGTACACAAGGTCCTAAGCTGGCTTACACTAGTGAATGTCTTAGTGTCAGAAAAAACATCGTGGGAATTTTAAAACTTTGTAATTTTAAGTTGAAAATACAGTCAAGCTGAAATACTGAAATATTTCAAGAAGCTTTAAAAACAATCACAAGCAAAAATTTGGAGTTGGAGCTAGATGATCTTCAAGGTCCCTCCCAGTGCAAGCCATTCTATGATTGTATGATTTAGAAGATACAAAATAGATTGCACCACATCCAGAGGTACCAACAGTTAATATTTTTTTGAAGAAACAGCACACAGTTGTTAGAGTAGGTCTTCTGTAACCTTACTATAATTTTGGTTTTCCATGTTTTATTCATTTTAAGAGGCAGTATTAACTACATAATTATTGTTGCAATTCATTCCTTATGTTGCTATGGTTAAAACAGTAACTTATCTGCAGTAATTATGCAATAGGCTGTAAGTAACTGAAATATGAATACTGCCAGTTTGTCCCACTGTGTTTCAGTTCTGCTACATAATTGTTAACGTTCACAACAGTGCAGTAATTGAATTACAGAACATTAGCCACATGATTATAATAATCATAAACTGCTATCAAATGGAAGACTGAATAAGGCTTCAAACACTGAAGTTATGAAGTTCATACTGTATCTATCCTTCAATTTAGAAAGATTTGTTTAATTTCCGCCACAGTCGTAACTTTACAACAGTTGGCATGTTGAAGTTTTACAGGTGAGTCTTCCACTAAAACTGTGGTACATACATATACTTTGTTTTATTTGAAGATAGGTGGCTAAAGTGGCCATGTTTCCAACCTTATTTGAATGAGGCTGCCTTCTCAAGAAACACTGAGCAAAAACCAGTGTGGCTTTCCATCCGGAGACTTCTTCACAAATCTGGAGGGATTCATCTGATACGTGCTGAGCACGTACATCAGGTGTCCACCTTAGGCAGACACACCATTTCCATCGTGAAGAGAAAGCAGCATTAACAAAGAAGAATTCATCACGATAAAAGGAAGGTGCTTGAGATTCTGCAAGAAGGTCCCCTTTGAAATGTTTCTGGTGATCTGTTTTGATTAAAACTCCACCCTTCTGACCAGTGAATTGAGAAGAAGAGGAATCTTTCTCAAGACAGGACTCTTACTTCTTAACAGCAGAACTGCGTTAAGGTTAATGGTTAAATGCTCATTGCCTTTCCTAACTCAGGCATTAATCCCTAACTTCCTTTACTAAAATATACAAAATGCTAAGCACAGTTTTGTCCTATAGTATCACAGTACTCCTGTACAGAAGTATTTATTTTCTATAGTTTCCTTCATTTACTGAAATTCAAACAAAGTCAGCAAGGCCAAAGAGACTGTCAGCTCTGCTTCCAAAAGCATCCTGGTTTCATCCCAAATTCTTGTTTTGGAAGTCACTGTTTCTAATTAGGAAGACTCTACCACTGGGTTTTACTTCTTAAACAGAGAATTATTCTTATTAGCCATTTGTTACATGGCATTTGTTGCATCTTTTTGGAAAGATTAACTAAATGTCAGGCATAAGATCATGACTGAGAACATAATTGAGACTGTGTCTAAAAGATTTCTACAATTATTCTTCCAGAATATCTGCAACATCAGAAATATCCAAAGTCCAGACCAGCACAGGCTAATGCCATACTCTACCAACCTGGAAACAGACAGGAAGCCCGCTGGGGATTTCTGCACCTGGCATCTCCAGGTCTTCTTCCATCACTGGACAGCTTTCATGAGCCCTTTTAATGTGTGAAACTCTAGATCATTTGTGATGAATAAATCCCTTACATATTACTCATTGTTAATTAAATAACCTGATTCTGTCCACTGAATCTAATGCATTAAAGTATTTAATGTTTGTTTGGTAAACTGCTTTGCTAAATGCTCCTTTGACTTTTATTGGTAATAAACATTAAGCATTTATGGCCTGTGAAAGCAGTTTCACATCTAGCTTATGCTGTTACTATTTACAGTTTGTTAATGAAACACTATTAACTTGCTCCAAACTGCAAGTTGTTTTTGTTCTACTCCTTAATTTTTATTATATAGTATATGGAAAAAGTCAATGAAATCACATCAGCTATAAGTAGCAACAGTACTTGTTACAAAAAGTTTCACTGTCAAATCAAAATGTTTTCAACTCTGCAAAGCTCCAAGTAGTACTTCCTGCTTTTATTCCTGCTTGTTACAAGCAGACATTGCATCCTTTGCACTTGCTCACTCACAGCCTGTGCTCCCCATGAAGAGGGGACACTGCTCCCACGAGATCCTGGGAAAATGGTATTTGAGGCATGGATATGGAATGCCCTGGCTCAGTCTGAGTTAAAGCCTTTTCCATATTGCATTAGTAGCTAAAACATGCACACTTGAAAATTAAGAAAGTGTTTTCTCACCAAAAAATAGTACACATTACTCCTCCTTCTTTAAACTGATGCAATAAAATTCTTGAAATGTTCTTGAAATTTAAGAACTGTGCATGCAAGTGATCTGTGCCATTAAAGAAGAAAAGACAAATTTCACCCGCCAGGCCTCTGCTGAGATGATAGCATCTCCTGTCTGTCCCACACAGCCAACGTCTAAGCCCAAGCCTCTCCAGGGGGCTGTGTTCTGCATCTGGCGAAAGAGAACAGACATTGTGCTTTGCAGTTGTTCAAAACCATGTTTCCTCAAGTGTTAGCCATGCATTGCAGCCACAGTTACTAGGTATAACATGCCGATCACCCCGTTTCCTTGCCTGGCCAGTGTTTGTGGGAGGAGCACACTGCCAAGACTTTTGAGTATTTAACATGCAATGTGGATTGCACATCAAGTAAAAGACAGGCTGGTGTGGTGTTCTAAGGCATCCACTTCTTGTAACAAAACCATTATTGTGACAATGCTGATCCATCTAAAGTAAATAGTAATAGGGTGATCCATTATTCTGTTTAGAAGATACCCAATTTGTGATAAAATTCATGAAATAAATGCGATGGCAATGGTTCCAGCTGTTGTGCACTTAAGAACGACAGCATATCCATCAAGCAATGAATAATACGCAGTTTCAGAATAGGTGATCTCTAAGACAGGCCCCAGGCAGGTGCAGCTGTGGGTCAGAGCAAAGCCTGGCTAACAGGGGCTGCAGGCAGGGCCAGACCAGCACCTCTGCCAATGCCAATAGACACAGGCACTTGGTCACCATTTGGCTGGGCCCTCTGAACATATCAGAGATGGAAAACTGCAGTGCTTGGCCTGTGCCTCCTCAGGGCTCAGCTCCCACAGGGATAAATCCAGCTACCTGCAGCAGAACAAGCCACCCTCAGTTTCAGGGCAACTGAAAGGAGCAGGTGATCAAGAGAGCTAATAAGAAGCTCTGGGGCTACACGTGTCCAAATTAATCTCTGCACTGAAGGGACAATGGGATAGAGCCACTTGGGAGGCACAGACCTACATTCACGGGGAGCAGCCTCCCTTGGCTGCCTCTTGGATGCCTTCACTGACACTTTAAAGACTCCACCTAACAACTGGGTGCTGCTCAAGGTTGAGCCACAGGATATTCCCTGTGGCTGTAGTTTGAGTTCTTTATTTCTCTTTAAGTTCCTTTAGCTTAACATTGGTTATGGTAGGATGCCATTAGATAACAGCATGAAAGTGTTACTAACTTACTGCTAGAGTACGTTTTATCTTTGGAAAAATCATGTGTATGTGAAGACTTTAATCATCATTTATTCCACTATAATGAATAAGTGTTAAGTGCAACGTTAAGAAATTTTGATACTTAAGTCACACAATCATGGAGGGGGGAAAAATCCTGCATTCTCCTACCCCACCACCCAAAGACAGACAGGAGTAAGCTAAGAGATGGCTAAAAGAAGCTAATCTATTCTTAACCTTGCTTCATAAGTGACAGCAAAATTAAATGGAAGCAATCATGAATCATAGGAGGATCAGAGCTGGGTTACTAATTGGCCTATTTTCTGTACTCTGAGAATCCTCTTGAGCAATTTTCCTCAATTATAACCGCAAATCAGCATGTTATTTCCCCCTCGTGAGCTACCTATTGCTTAAGGACTAACTAGGTGTCCCAGGATATTTCCTGATCTCTTGCTGGAGACCAATTCCTACTGTTAAATAATTACAGGAAGTTCACAGTCCCACGTTGGAGGAAAAAATAATTCTATTTTACCTACTAAGCCAAGGCAAATGAAAACCTTAATTATAGAGAATAAACCTTATTTCTACTATTAGGCTTTCCTAATACTTGGGGATCTTCTTCGATCAAAGTGGAGGACAGCCTTAACAGAATATACTCAGCACTTCCTCTTCAGATATTGATTTCCCTTCAACACAAAGGCTATAATACAAAAACTTTGTCAACTAGAGAGTCCACTTGAAAAAAGCAGGACAGTTATTCATTGCTATTGTTCAGGGGCATCAAATATATGATTAAACTCACACGCAATTAGAGCAATCAAAGTATAGCTGTTTGCTTCTTTGCTGCATCTCTAGCTGCATACTAATCACACAATTTACATTTCACCTGTTACTAGTATTCAAGATGCACTATGATGTCTATTATTTAGCTAACATCAAATTTCCCTCATAATATGAAATACACCCTGAAAAAATGGAACATCTTTTCTAAAGGACAAATAACACCTCAAAGAGACTCCTCTGGAAAAAGCAAGATGACAGAACAATTGACACTTCTAAATGATATTATTTAAGTCTCATTTCACAGAGGCAACAGAAACACTTAAACAAAACTGATCTGAAATAAAATAGAGAGAAGGAATCGCTGTTTACACATTTCAGACCAGCAGTACTGTGTTGGAAAACAAAATGCCTTGGATTTTAGACAAGATGACAAAGTCTCCATAAAATAGCGGAACTGTGAGGAACACCATTACATAAAAGCTTCAGTTTGTTGGTTGGTTTTTAAGTCTTTCCCAGGACTTGCTGCCTGCCTGCCTGCTTGCCCATGGACTGAGCTGAGCTTGCTCTCAGAGCCATGCCTTCCAGCTCATTAGTAGCTACAGGCTCATTTTCCCTGGTGATAACTGTGAGGAGTCTCACCCATCTTTCACAGATACTTGACACTAGAGAATTCTTTTCCTTGAGATAACACAGACCTATTTCTTTGCTGCCTGAGCTAAGAAAAAGTTTGTGGTGTCAGCATCACATGCACAGGTTCAAAACCCATCCTATACCCCAGGAAAAAAAAAAAAAAGTTTGATATTGGAAATACTTTTATCTCAGGTAGTCAAAAAATGAAAAAAAAAAATCAGAATATTTGTGAAAGAGCTAACAATCTGTTCTGCTTCAGTCACTTAAACTGCTCCAAACACTGCTGTCAGCATAGAGACTATTTTAAAGGTAGGCAGCCTGCCATAGATTAAAATGAAATATATTTATTGGAGCATCATAAGGTGTACTAGAGATTTTTAAGGCTTAATGTCAGTGACAGCAGTTCCTCAAACCTTCCATAGCATTTGGGGCTGTCACTAGGACAGTCTACACAACAGACACCGGTGTTGTTGCCCAGACGTTGCTAACCAACCAGTACACCTCCTCCTGAAGATTGTCTCAAGTTTTCCTGCAAATAATTCATTACCATGTCTAAAAGCTGGATGATTATCTGATATTCTGTTTTGAATAAAGAGATCTAAATAGTGATATTTAAGGAATTTTTGTGTGTAGTACAGAGATTCTCCTCTGCAGAATATCTGAAGTTGTGCTTCAAAAATTTCCAGTCATTTCTGGAAGTCTCAAAAATATTGACCACATTTCTCAGTACTGCATTGCTGCTCTCTAACAGATCCTGTGGGGCCTGAAGCACAGTAGTTTCGTTAAAGGTGTTGAAATGGTCTGAACTGGGTGTACCATATATGTTTGAATAACCTACTTCAAGTTGCCTCGTATTCAGTAACATCTTTTTACTGTAAAAACTGTGGGATATTCCTAAACTATATTCAAGATAAGTGGGCAGGGTGAAAAGTGTTCTCACCTTAATCTCTTCAACATAAAGACGTTCATCTGAGGTCAAAAGGGTAAGCAACACTTGAAGACAAAGACAGAAGTAATGTGAAACATGCTTAAGCAAGTATATGATCTGCCTGTCCTTTTCTGGCCTTCAGTTTTATTGTGCTTTGGAGCTGAGCCATTGCTGCTCCAAAGCAGCAGCATGCATTCAGCTGTGAACCACAGCACCTCCTCTTCTCTTTTGCCTGCAGGGAATTTCAGATAAGCATTAAAAAAAGCAAGCATTACACTGTTGACTACAGCAATGTTTTGTGGGTAGAACAGAGCACCATTTGGCTTACAGCAAGAAAACGAAAAGTATCAAGAGTACCCCAAGCACAGCCTAAGATTTATGGTTCTCTAGCCAAGACAAGTTGACAGAAGGTTAAGTGGTGGCATTTCTGAAGCATGATCAGGTCAGGGGGTGCAGCAGCACTGGATAAGAGATGCCTAAAACGCATTCAAGATGTATGTACAGAAAGGCAGTCAGTGTGCTGGGGTTTTCAGACTCCCACTTCCTACCTACATCCTACATCCTAAAAAAGAAAGACAATGCAGGGGCACCAGTACTCTGTTTCTTGCTACATGCTTTGCCAAAAACTAAGACTGTTCAATTTTTGTGTCTTCTCTATACCCTGCATCAATATCTACTAGTCTAGATGATCTGTGTCTACCTTCATACTGGGTTACTGGGAGATTTGGGCAGCCTTACAGGAGGGAGAGTGTTTAGATAGGACATGACAGTCTCTCTAATTGGGGAAAAAAATACAGCAGAAAGCAATATTTGTTGCAAGAGACAGATGCACACTGAATTTGATAATCCACAGCTTACACGTAAATCAGGACACATGCTGCTGGGATGTTGATCTGCTCTGCAGAAAGCAAAAAAACAGCTTACCTTGAGCAGTATTTAAGCTCTCTCAGATTGGGCCACAGTATCATATATTAATTCTAATTGAATATCTCTCCATTTATTGAACTTACAAATTGCCACAACTATTTGTTGTAAGCATAGATACTCCAGGCCCACACATTAGCTGTTTGATGCTACCAAAGTAGAACTGACCCCAGCTCATAACCCCACAACTAATCAGGAGGCCATCCTCCCAGCCTGTTACTGCCACACATCCTCATGGCCTGAGCGTGCGAACAGCCCCAAACCTCCTTAGGCAACCTTGTGAGGGTCTCTACAGCTGTCCTCACCCAGCCCTGAGTTGATCAGTGCTGTGGGGTTGCACCCCTTATTGTGGAGGCCACTACCTCTACCTGGGCACGGATAACATTCGCTTCTAGACAACCTTCCTCTGCAGAGCGGCCCCACTCTCACTGCTCCCTCCCAAAGGATCCCACATATTCCTCCCTAAAAAGGCTCCTTTATGGATGGTGTCAAGTCAAGAATATACTGCCCATGTGCATGATGACAGCTACATGCAGTAGTGATACAGTTTTAAAAAAATCTATAAATGGCATCACCTTGCATTAAACTTTTGACTTGAGGTGAGCATAGAGTAGACTTGACATTCTTATCTATTCAGGTCAGGCATTTAACACTGTGTGCTCCAGGTCCATCTCTCCCCAAGGAAAGGCTGTTCTTCCTTAATGAATGCATACACTCACTTTATATTTTCCCAAAGCCCAAAGAGGTTTAGTTTGAGCTTGGCTGATATCCAACCCAATCTGCACAGAAACACAAGATGACTGTGAATACTCTAATAAAAAATGTAGAGTAAGGAAAGGTACAGAGCATTACTCCTTAAAAGAAGAGTTTGATTCAATTTCTTCCCCTTCCCTAGTTTTATACCTATGTGGTGTCAGTAATATTACTTCTATTCACCCATGCTATGGGAAGGAAATAATTAGATTTTGAGTGCATTCAAAACATGAAACCAAAATACAGAAAGCTTACAAAGTGAGATTATGTACTTACACAGATAGACCCTTTGAGTTTAAGAGTAAACATAGGAGAGTAAGCTCCAAAATTAAGACCTGAATTTGAGACTAGGCATATCAGATTAAAGAAAATGGGACAAAAATACAACCCCTCACAGCAAGACAAGCAAGTGATTTATTTTTCCTTTGAAATTCAATAAGGTGATCTTTTTTGTTGGTATTTCTGTGAGGGTTTAAGGATTATGTTCAGATAGTTAAAGATGACTACAGAGGAAACTAAATGCCTAAAAATGACCTGTGGCAGGTTTATAAAAAAATCAATATAACTCCATTTCATTCCAGTATGTAGACTATGTAAACCTAATATGAGGATGCATTGGATTGGATTAAATTTGCTTTTTTCAACATGGGCAGTCTCAGGTGATATATTTATTACACAAATGATTGGAAACACCCAACAAAATAGAAATAGAAGCAGAACTTCAATACTGCAAAAGAGTTGGATGGTAGATGGGCTCATTAAACTACTTTATAAGGTCAACTTCTGCATCTTTCAGTTCAAGAAAATGCTCTGTGCACATCTACTGGAGCTTCCTGCCAGACTGAAGCTCTGCCATATCTAAATGAGTTACCTCAAAACATACACAGCTGTATTAAAAAAAGAAATAATTTTGTATTAGACACTTCTCAGAAGCAAATCCCTAGCTCCTCTAGGTGACTTCTTTTCAAAGGACTGATACAGACTAAATTTTCTGTTTGGAGTCCATCTCCTGTTAATCTCCTTGCAAGACTGCATGGAGCCTCACTTCATCTTCAAAACTCTAATGAGTTCTTTGATTTTATTAGATGTTCTCATTGATTTCATTTAGTGATTTATACATCGGTTATCCTCCTAGCAATTAGGTATTTTTCCTTTTCTGAAGGTAAGACAAATTACAAAGACAGCCCACAACAGGTCGCACAAAACAACCACAGCATCTCCAAGGAGAAATTAAGTGCCCAGTTGTGGGAACAAAGTAACCAAAGAGAAATAATACAACAAAACTGAAACCAATTAGGGTGCTTCGCATTATGGATTGAAACCCAAGCACCTAAAAGATTAAAAGTGAACTTCAAAACCAGCTAAATTGGTGAGTCATTCTAATAAGACCAGCAAGCTGTGTGCAATGGGTTGCTGCAACGTTAAGTTCCCACAGCTCTCAGGCTGTGCATTTCCAGCTGAGAACTGGGGACAGACGCAACAGGCACAAAGGGCTCAGCCTACTGCTTTGCAGATCTGAGCCCTCTGAAGCAAGACGGAATCATCATAAGATCATTCTTCCCCCAGCAGAAGACCAAGCACTCTAGAAGAAATGGTGAAATGATGTTTTTATATCAGAATAAATGCTGTGTTTCAGGATACAGGAGAAGGGAAAAAAAATATATATTTCTCTCTGAAAATTGGCAGGAGCAATCCAAAAGCAGAAAAAACAGATTTATCTCAGATAATTTGTAGTTCAACATGAGCTTTATTACACATGGCATTAGAGGAATTAACATTCCACTAACAAGTGGAGAAATAATTCTTTGGGAATCTCCAACTGTTGCTAGTTAAGAGACCTTCTTCAGCTCCATCTGGATGTACTCTAGCTTGCTTCCAAAGAAACCATCACTGTTTCTTAAGCAGCAGTTTTTACGTACAATCATTCCAACATCAGAGGGAAAAGTGTAAGAATAAGAAGTATCTTACGTATTGCAACGGGTAATCTGGAGGATTCTCTTAAGGTAAAGAAATCAGACAATAAAATTCAAATGCAGAATCTGTTCAACATGCTGAGAATTAATGAGCTGGAGGCAATCATTGAATCATAAAATAATTAAGATTGGAAAAGAGCTCTAAAATCATCTAGTCCAATCATCTGTCTTCCATCAATATCGCCCACTAAACCATGATCCTTATTGCCACAACCCCATGTTCCTTGAACACCTCCAGGGATGGTAACCCCACCACTTCCCTGGGCAGGCTGTGCCAGTGCAACACCACTCTTTCTGAGAAGAAATGTTTCCTAATACCTGAACCTCTCCAGGGTAACTTAAGGCCATTCCCTCTTGACTCATCACTGTCACCTGGGAGAAGATGCTGACCCCTACCTCACCACAACCTCCTTCCAGCTGGCTGATGAAAGCAATAACATCTCCAACACCCAAGAGGAATAATATTTCAATGCTTCCCCCAGAACATGCACAGGCTGTACGCTCTCTCAGCAGGGGAGCTGCATTATTTGCTTGGGAAAGGTTTGAAGCCACATCCCCTTCAACATAGGACCAGCAGAGTCTTGCTGCCTCAGCCCTGCACACACTCACCCAAACTAGTCCCAGTCCCTCAGACTCTGCTGCACAGGGGCAACGGACTTTGGTTACACCCTGCTGTCCTCTCTATTATTGCTACTACAAGGAAAAGCACTGAAAAGAATTCACCACTGAAAGGATGAGAGGGGAGAGAGCAAGCTCACAAGCACACCTCCTCCTCTGTGCATTGTTCCCATTAATATCAGCAGCTATTCTGCTAAGCTGTGACTCGAGGGGATAATTAAACTCTTGCTGTTCCCAGGCTCCCGCCCCACCCGCTCCTCCCTGCCCACAGCCACGCAGCACGGCCACACGGGAGGGACCTCAAACCATTCCCAGAGTCAGCAGCACTGCCCGCCTTCTGTTAGTTTTCAAACATCAAAGCTGCCCTTATTTCAACATTTACTCAAGAACCGTTGAGGTTATGGTGAAACTGGGACAATCGTGGTAGTAAGTTTGAACACGGGAGATAAATGATTGAAAGTTCTCAAGGTATGAGTACTGTCTTTTCTGAAAGCGCTGCCTACTTATATTGATGAATTTCCTGCTCAGTGGTGTATAGCATCACTTCAGGCTGCAGTGCAGTAAAGAGAAATTCTCTGAAAGCTGCTCCGACGGCACTGCAACACAGCCTGGGTAGGAAGTCACATAAAGCCACATCACTCAAAGCACTGACTGCCACACTGGCAGTGGTTTTAATTTATTGAAGCAAAGGAGACAACCAATTTAAGTCTTGGTATAAGAATTATCAGAGTTGTTCAAACGAAAATGCAAGTGTAGGGGGATAAATGATTAGGTCCCACTACAGTTTCTCCAGTTATTTTCATTCACAAGCAGATTTGCACTCCCAAAAACTGCCTCAGGGCTCAGAGATGTTTCAAAGCTGCTGCAGAGTCCCAGTACAAAGTGTAGGGCACAGGCAGCAGACATACAACCTCCCCACCCAGTTCTGCACCAGGAGGCCATGTGCACTCTATTGCACTGCTTCACACCGAGGGGGCTGAGCCCACACACAGTACGTAAATCAGTAAGTGGTAACAGCTGGTGCTGTGTGGCCAGGTGAGCCAGACTGAGAGTCAACAGCCTCAACACCAGACCCATTACTCATGGCGTACGATCTGCTTTCTTCTGAATTCTTCAGCTTATTAAATGTAATTAAATATAAAATCTTTCTAAATTATCCAGTCTTTAATCCAATGCAGTTTAACAGGGTCATACCAGAGCAGCATATGCATATTGACTGGGCTTGAAAAGTAGCAACAGTAGAAGAAAAAAAAGAAGCCTGCTTTCTCCACTACTTATCATAGGGCAATCACAGGTCAAACATACCCAACAAAACACAAACAACCCTCCGCTGTGCAGCATAATGAAACACAGCTAGGAACCAGCCATCGATGAAGCAATCAATAACTCACACGTCTGAAGAAAGCAAGTAGGCTGTAACATCGTCCATACGCCTGACATTTGCCAGCAATAACATTAATCCCTAGATGAAGCCTGCTATACCTTCAGATACTTTGTCCCCCAAAGAAGTATCCACGGAATTAATTACAATGTTGATTCTGAATAGTGCCTCAAATTGGAAATTAGCCTAGTGTTTAAATTAAGCAGTAGATTGAAATGGCTAATTGTTTAATCACAAGCTGATAACAAAAGAGCCACAGCGACTGACTATAAAAACGTTTGTGCTGCTTATCACTTCGATGTGACTGATGTTCAGAGTTGCTGAGTACGTGCTAATTCCTGCAGCATCGTTTGCAGCTGAGGGTTCAAGGTTCAGAGGTTCAAGCATAACATCTCTCGTTCCTTCCATTTGGGGCTGTTTGCAGGTAGCATGCTCTGTGAGGACGCAAGCACTCAGTCACTCAGACATCAGCTACAATCCCACTCCCATTCCAGCCCTCATGAGCAGTCCCTTCTTCATCTCCAACACTGCACAGCGCAAGTAAGGAGAGAAAAAATGAGCAAAAAGGGGCTGGGAAGACATAAAACCTCAGGTGAACTCAGGTAGTGAGAACAAAGCTCTTCTGAGAGCTGTCTTTGACCAAACACATTTCATTTGCTTTTCATGTAGCAAAAGCCATGATTCAGACCCTGCCAATTTGGAGATGTCAAAGTAAAAGTCTGGACAAGGAAAAGACAGCAAAAGCAATAGCTTCGTGCCATATACATTCCTCTGCAATGAAACCCCAGGCACACAACTCAAGAAAAACTGCTCAAAATTCCTCCCAGAGCACTTGACCGTTGAATGCTCCTCACCTTGTGGGAGGCTGGAACAATAGGAGAAGCAGAAGCAGCAGGAGAAGCAGAGAAATCACCGTGTCAGGGCAGAGAATGGGAGTGAGAAGCAGCTACCAGAAATAACCAGGAAATGCAGATTTCTGTAAAAGGATGAATTTGAGGTTTTTGCTGGGGCAGGAAAGAAGAAGGGGAGAAAAACGCCAAGGAGTCCTATGTCTCTGCCCTCCCTCCAACCTTGCACAGCCACTGCCTCTGATAGCAGGGTGGGATTTCTGCCTGTTTTTCATTAATCACTCTACATAGAGCTCCATAAATAAAATGGCTCTATCACTCAGTACAATCTGTAAGAGTGATCTCTATTGTATTAGCAGAAAGGCTAATAACATTAAGAGAGGTAAAGCAGAGACTTGAAGTTGAGGGAGTGTCAGAAATCAGTTTTGTGACCTCAGCTCATGCCTCTAGGGACATTTAACAAGAATCACAGAATGGCCCGAGTTGGAAAGGATCACAGTGATCATCTAGTTTCAACCCCCCGCCATGGGCAGCGTCGCCAACCACTAGACCACGCTGCCCAGAGTCACATCCAGCCTGGCCTGGAATGCATCCAGGGATGGGGCATCCACGTATGCTTAGTTTATCATGTACTGCTCCAGAATGGTTATTTCTCATGTCACACCATGAAATAACGTAGGATCAGCAAAAGTTACCAAACCAGCAAGCATTACAGGGATAGTTTCTGCAGACATGAGATCCAGACCTGTTCCTGAGAACACAAAGGCACACCTGATGGAGGTGACACTTAAATGTCAGACTCCAACCTCCTCTCCAAATTAAACAGGAAACCATCATTTCAAGATGTACTTAACACAGACCAAGCTTTAGTTTCTCCTGAATTCATTCCCGTAATGGCTGAAATTCATTCATTTGAATACTCCTAAAATGGGAAACTGCAAGTGCAGCAAACATCCAGCCAAGAGACATAAAGCAGAAAGGCCATGCTCACAATTACAGGAGGACACAGCTGCATCACTGCAGCAGTTGGGCTGCAAACCAAGCAGCCCCTCACACACCATTTGCTGGTTGGCCACAACAGTGCCCTCAGACCTTTGCTCCCTCCCAGAGTGCACACACGCTCCTGGTGACCACCAGAAAACAAACAGCTGGAGAAGCTCTTGTTAAGTTCACTGGTTTCTACAGCAAAAGCCCACAAACTTGACCCACACGTGCCTGGTTATGGCCATAGTCCTTTCCTGCTTGCTGAGCAGTAAATATTTGGAGAAACAATTACACAAAACTACAGGCCAAAGTATTTCGTTACATTTGCTAACGGGAATACATTTGTGCAAATGTGCATCTGTTCAGGGTAAGTAAGGGTCTCCAAGCTGTTTTCATATTTGGCTTAAACACTACTCCACTAAGATCCTTGAAACAGGCTCCTAAAACAAAAGGCAATTGCCAAGTTAAGCCCATGTGCCATTCATTGCTTTCTCCTAGTTTCAGGTACCCCCACTTCCCTACTCAGTTTCGCCACAGCTTCCTGATAATTTGCCTTTGACTTTTAATACCTGTTCAATTATCTAATCCCTGGAGCAACTCACATCAATACTGGATGCCCTCCAAGGGTAGCAAGCAACAAGGCAATTCCCTGGGCTGCAAATAACTAAGGATGCTGCCCACTCAAGCACCATGTCCATGGCTGTGACACCTTCCCCAGTCCAATGCTAAATGAATTTGCCTACAATGACAAGAGGATTTTGCTGTGCGAGCTCTGCTGACTTGTGAAAGGAACATTAAGGAGGTGGCTGGCCCTGTTTTGGCCTGGCCCCAGCCTACACGTGGCAGCAGCTTGAGTTAGCACACCTGGAATGGTCCCTGCTCACCTCTGCCAGATTCCCAGGGCAGAGCACCCCAACCCAAGTAGAACTAGAGACAGATGTTTATTTTACTTTTTAAATTATAGTAAGGTCTTATTTTTATAATAGATAACTCAGAGCATAGTGCTTTCTATTATTCCAGCAAGCCATTTGATGCATTATTAACTATATGAGGAATCTAGGATACAATGCATAATGAAGTCAAAGCAATTAAGCACAAGTCTTTACACACATTTAGACAGTCACTCTGTATTTTCAAGGTAGAAAGAAGAACAAAACGACAGGCTGCAGAGCTACAGGGATGTGGAGCTGCTCAGAGTGCACACAGGAGGTCAGAAAGAAGTTCAGCTGAAGCTTATAAATATGTAGCTTCCATAAAACGCAGAAGAAAATTCATAACATTCCCAGTATGTTTGGGTTTGTTTAATCATGAAATAAGTAAGTGCAATATTAAACACAGAATTAGGAACAAAAGAGGCAAAGAAGAGGTCACTATGGGAACAAGCCATCCTACCCAGAGTAACATAGCACCTCCGCTATCATAAACTCATTATCTCTTTTCATCCTGATTTATAACCACAAAGATAACTTCAACCAATATTTGTTAATCAAGGGGTCCTTTCCAATACTGAGAGTAAACATTTTGTAAGTGAAATATCTAGTAGAAATACATCTCTGAATAAAGTCCAATCAGTTATGAGAACCTCCTACAATGCACCCCCAGCCCCCCCATAGCATGAGCAGACTCTTACACTGACAGTTCAGGGACACAGCTGGAGTAACCACCACCTACCTTGCTGAGGAGTGCACTGCCCATCACCCTGTACTCAACTACATAAAGCACTGCCTCAATAGAGATGCTAGCAAGTACTGATCTAAAGCAAAGCAGGAAAGTAGGGATGAAAACGTGTACACAGTCAGCACCTTCTAGCTTTACTCCAGCTATCGCTTAGCCCTCATTCAGTCATCTTGCTAGCAATCAGTACTCTCCATAGAAGCTAACCTTGAGAGACACCACACATAGCCAACAAGGTGCCATCAAAAGCTTTCTCTTCTTTCTGCTCCCTTCTCCCCTCCCAGCCCAGGCTCAGATCTCCAGTGATACTCACTTCACTTCAGACAGCCCAACTGTATCTGAGGAGCACCTTTACAGGCTGTTCCCTCACTCCTGAGGCGAGTTGTTAGCGATCATGCCATACATTCTCCATCCCATCTGAGCATGCACCTGCTAGCAGGCACCCACACTACTTTAGGCTGATTACCACCAGTCAAGTTCAATAAGCTCACACCTCTTCCACACAAAAGAGGAAAAGTGAGTCCAGTTTTTCCTAGTGCTTTGTGTTTTTCTAGCTGATAAAAGTAATGAAGACTGAAATTGTTTTATTGAACAAAACCTCAAATTTTTATAGAGAGAGAATGAGGGGAAAAGGTTTTGAGCTGATGTTAGTGAAGGAATCACAGACAAAATCTATTTCAGCTGCAGGAAAAGGAGACACTGAAAACTAATTAAGGATGTAAAAGGATACAAAACTCAACAGACATCTCTACATATGCTAGAGTGGTCCTGAATGAGGCCTTTGGAGATCAAGATCCCACCTCAACTGAACAGAGCAGCACGTGCCGTCCTCTACCAAGAGCTCTGGCTAATCTCTATTAATTCTGCTTTAATAGCAAGCTGGCAATAAAGGTGCTGATGCTAATTGCTGAGCATTTCTTTGCTGAAATCAATCCTTAATGCTGACCACAATAAATGAGTTAGGCTTTTATATAAAATTCATACTTAAAATTGCTATGAATCTTCCTAATGTGTCATTTGACATTTGTTATTACTTGGCTGTGGACCGGCTTTGAATATTTTATGAAATATTTATGGTAGAAGGGGATATGGGATTCATAAGAGCAAGACACATACAATATGCTGAAGATTAGTGACAATTACCACAAGGATAAAATTAGTAAAATCAACCATCATTTTCTTGTGAAAAAAAAAATCTTAATTGGTGGCGGGTGGATATTTCTTCCATTTTCATACTATGCTTTGTTGGGACTTATCTGCATATCTTTCTTCACTTTTGCAATATTAAATAAAATTATTTTTTATCCCCTTGGCTAATTAACTCCTGGCAAACAGAGAAATGTCAGGTTCTCTTTAAAGAAACATTTGTTTAGGTTTCCTTTTCATCTCCATTAATTTTTCTAAAGAAGAGAACAATAATTACATACACATCATCCCACTAATGTGCAACAGATTGTGAGCACATAGAAGTGGAATTTGGGAAACAAAATTGGTTTGTTTTGCTGTCCTTGTTGGAACAGGGATTGAATTCAAAATGTTTGATTAAAAATTATTGTAGAAAGCCACGATTAGAATCAAAGAATCACAGAATCCTTAAAGTTGGAAGGCCATCCGGTCCAACTCCCCTGCAATGAGTAGGGACACCACAGGTAGACCAGGCTGCCCAGGGCCTGATCTAGCCTCACCTTGTAAGTCTCCAGGGACAGGGCATGAAACACATCTCTAGGCAAACCTGTTCCAGTGCATCAACACTTTCACTGTAAAAGATTTTTAGCTTGTATCTAATCTAAGCCCCATCTGCAGTGCTGCATCCAGGCCTGGAGCCCCCAGTACAAAAAAGATGCAGAGCTCTTGGAGTGAGTCCAGAGGAGGACCACTAAGATGATCAGAGGGCTGGAGCACCTCTCCTATGAAGAAAGGGTGAGGGAACTGGGCTTGTTTAGCTTGGAGAAGGCTCCAGGGAGACCTCATCATGGCCTTCCATTCCTTGAATTGAACATATAAACAGGAGGGGGAACGGCTGTTTATTAAGATGGATCGTTATAAGACAAGGAGGCATGGTTTTAAACTGAGACAGGGGAGGTTTAGGTTAGATATTAGGAGGAAGTTTTTCACTCAGAGGGTGGTGAAGCACTGGAATAGGTAGCCAAGGAGGTTGTGGATGCCCCATCCCTGGAAGCATTCAAGGCCAGGCTGGATGTGGCTCTGGGCAGACTGGTCTGGTGGTCGGTGACCCTGCGCATAACAGGGGGTTGAAACTAGATGATCACTGTGGTCCTTTTCAATCCAGGCCATTCTATGATTCTATGATTCTATGATTCTATGATTCTAAATCTACCCTCTTAAATGAGCTATGTTTGTGTCTTGGTCCCCTGTATATCTCTCCAGTGACAACAACAGATCCCACTTAACAGAAAGAAGCAATGAGCCTGAGGACATCAGCTCCTGACAAAGTGCTTCCAAAGGCCACCAGGTCTGTGCTGTAGCTGAATAAAAGGCTAATCTGTTATATCGTTAAAATTTTAAGAGTAGTTGAGCATGAACAATGGGAACGATATGGGGTCATTAGGTTATTAGAATAAGCAAGGAATACTGTAATGAATTTCTAGAATTAATTGTAATTACCACTCCTTGTACCATGAATATGCATGTATTCCCTCTATAAATAGGGATGTTTACCTGCTTTCGGTGTGCAGGCTAGGAAGGAGTTATCCCCCCTGCACCCAGCCAGCTGAATAAAATGTACCTGCTCTACAACTACCTCGTGGTTATAGAATTTGTTCCATAAGTCATAGCAGCTGTTGATGTGAAAGCCCACCCATTCGCAGACAGGTGCTATGAAGAAGCTGAGTACGGGGTACAGGCTGCATGGGTCCAGAGCAGACTCCAGGAGCAGGATGGCTGTGATGCACATTTATGTGAAAGAAACTCCAGTTTGCTGGAAAGGCTCTTCAGTCTGAGTGGGAATTTGCCTGTTCTCATTCACGCAAGGCATGAGGCTACACACAAACACCTCAAAGAGATGCTGCTTCAAGATTTATTTGTGCTGCCAGGGGAGGGGGGGGTGAGAATACATCAAAGTCTGCTCACCTACATCACCACAGCAGCCCCTGAAGTATTTGTCTGCGAGCTGGAGTCTGCCTTGCGTAGCACATCTGTAGTCAGAGTTGTGCAACAAGGTGCTCAAAGCAAGGCAATGGCTGAAGGCCCCCAAAATGCATTCTGGCAGGCCTTGGTACCAGGGGCCAGCTCCCTTTGCTTTCAAGGAAGTTTGGATGGGGCTCCCTGAGATGACCTTCCATTTCCACTCTGAGTCCCTGCTTATGGGACTAAAGAAAGCAACTCAAACACACTTCATAAAACTAGCATATAATTGCACTACTGAAATGCATGTAGCACCCAAGTGGTAAATGAAAATCCAAGGCATGCTGCTGGTTTGATCAGGGGTTAGTATTCCCACAGAAATTTACTCCGTTATTTTCCTTCCCCGTTTCCCATGGGAAGGATGGCATCTTTAGGACTCTCTAAATAATTTATATATACCCAGTGTTTATTTACTTTTTCAACAATAAGATTCAAAGCTGCTTAATGCCAAGTTTCCCTTCCCCACCAAAACTGTTTCTCACGCGAATGCTTGAATGCCAGTGATTTCACTCTCCCTTCTCTCCAGGGGTTTAGGTCCTTCAAATCCTAATGGGATTATGGCTTAAACGGGGCAACATATTCTACATAATAACACCCCACCTGAAGGCTTTGTGTTGTTTTTATCTAGGAGCAGACCTAACAGCTGTCTCTAGAGAAAAATAAATCCATATACATTTAAGCAAGTAATATAATTCCTTTGGAGACTCTAAGTTCCTCTCCAAGTGCATCCATTCAACTGCCATTAGCATTTAAAGGGATGCGAGGCAGGGAGCGATCTCTGAGCCTGTTTCTTTGCTGTTGTGAATATCCAGGCTGCAGAAATGTTAATGTTTTTATGTATTACCTCCATCTGCTTCAATCCTGTTAAATTTAGGTGTGCTATTTTTAAATGGGAATAGGTTTGAATTAGTATATGCTTTGCCTGTTGCTTAGGCGCTATTCATTTTCTTCCAGCAGTCACATCTGTCCTTGCTTTCATTAGCAAAGGGTACTTTTTACTTACTTTTTGAATTATAATATTGATTTTTCCCCCAGCGCGGCTGCCGGTATGGTATATTGCTAAAGGACTCCACAAGTTTAAACCCTTGAAAATGGGGTGTGTAATGGAAGTGCTGGCACATCCTTAACGACATCCTCACGAGCTGTGGTGCCGCGCTAAGTGGATTGAGCCACACTGACCCTGCAGAATCAAGGTCCGATCGCCTTGAAATACAATTTCAGCAACAGCGTTATGGGGTGATACACTGCTTGGATCAAAATAAATGCTATGAAATTCAAATGAGACATCGGAAGGGGTAAGTATACAGCTGCAGTGCAGGGAATGGCTCACAAATCAATCATCCCATATGCGAACAGAATTTCCAGGTTGGTTTCCTACATTTTTTATTTTTGTGGCTTTCTTTGAAATTGAAATCTCTTCATTTGTAACATCCTTGCCCTTGGATCTTCCTTCTTCTCTAAACGCCCACTCATTCCCCACAATTCCTTTGACCCCTGCTGTTTTCCAGCCCTCCCTCTCTCAGTGCACTTTCACAAGGCGTAAGGCACAGCAGCACAGCCCAACGCACCGTGTTCTGCTGGTTCTGGGCCATGCCTTTGGAGCAGCACTCAGAGCCCTTTGGAGGTTTCTGTAGACCACACCATCAGTGTCACATTTTAGCATTTCTGGTGTAATTGTGTTTCCTTCAATAAGCACTACACCAGAATGCGTTTCTGTGGATGAGCATATACAGATAACATCATACAAGCTTGCTGAGGCCTTTGCTTAAGAACAAAAAAATGCAATCCAGGAAGCCTTGGAGGCATTCTGGCTTCACTAATACTCATATATTAGAACAAATAAATGTGGATTTGTTGGATTATATTCAGGTGAAATACCACATCAGTCAGTGGTTTTCTTTTGAATGATTCAATATTGTACCAAAATAATTTTAGTGCTGCTATTTAGGGGGAAAATATGAGCAGAGAAAAAGCAGAGGGAATACACAAACCTGCAAGCCATGCAGAAGATGGGAAGGAAACACACCTGCTCTTCTTGGTGCTCATTTCCTCACCTCAGGACTCCAAAACATTGGTGGTGGAAGTGTTGAGGAGCAGCACCTGACCTCTCCAATGTGCTCCTTGTGAGGTACTTCATGATGAATACCCTGGATTGTTGGATAGAGCCAGCCCTCAGCACCTCCTGCACCAGGCCCATGGATTGTCCTGCACTTCAGCATCTCAGGTGACTGCTCCAGTGACCCCACATCTGCACAGGCCTCAGGACAGGCTGGCATGTCACACACCAAAACACCAAAGGTCCATGTGGCTTCACTCAAAGGTCAGGTGAAAAACCCCATCCTCTAGCATCTTCCTACCCTGGTGCTAGAAGCGAGGGGGTTAATTGTACAGTTCTCTGCAGTTACGTTTTGCTTTTGAAAAGCTAGATTTTTGAGATATAGTCATTAAAAGATGAATTTAACCAGTGTCCTTGAGACAGTTAATGAGATATGCTAATTCAGAAAAAATAGGTCTGGTATGAATTCTTGATAAGAAAACATCTGCTTGGATCAGTTGCTCGCTTTTGGGGGAGGTAACAGGGTCTGAAGAAAGCGAGCTGTTATAAGGAGTACACAGCAATAATGAAGGCAACATTTTAAAAGAACTGATTGTTTTTCAAATTAGCCCTAGAAGAAATTTCTTCCATCTGACTTCTTTCAGATGTAGAGAGCGAAAGGCCAGGAAGCATCAGGTAGAGTGGAAATAGAGCCTCAATGTCCATGAAAGCTGTCAGGGAAGAACGATGTACTGAGGCAATACATTATACCCAAACAGCTTTAGGATATCAGGCAATGAGGATGGATTTTTCTCTGGAAGTCACCACGAGAAGGAACTGAAAGTGAGCATCACCCACATCCACCAAGGAGCATTCAACCCCATTGTGCCCCAGCACAGTGCAGTGTGGGAGGCAGACCACTCAGGAAGAAGAATAGCTTCACACTGCAGATAGGCACACAGATTTCAGACCCAGAGTTGTGCAGATTTTATTCTTGTTGTTGGTTTGTGTAGTTTTTTTGCCCTCAATCACAGTCGTGTTGTTACACTTATGTACAGATGTCCTTGCACCATCCTTCATGAGCTGACGATAAGACCGCATAGAAGTCACAGAGCAGGTAAGAATGGTGGAAGAAATATCACTGCACCTTTCTAGGTGGTCAGCTCTCTTCCGAAAGGTGGGGATGGCTAGGATCACCAGAACAGTTATGTTTTGTCCAGTGCTACAGGAGTGAAGCACTTTTGTAGAAGCACATCCCCCTCAGGCTAATAGTTACAGCAATGCTTACATACTGCTACTGCCAAGCTTTGGAGCTTCACAGTCACACCGTGATGTAACGTACACACTAGACATCTTTCTACAATTTTGGAGTCGTTACATATTCAAAGGTTATGGTTAATGACATGTCAATGTTTTCAGATCCAGCCATCTGAATATTTTATTTAAATCTATGCACCATGTGCTCTTGCGGTTTTAATTGTACAGAACATTCCCAGAAGAGTCAGAACCTATTGTACATTTCACTCCCTGCATTTAATAATACAAAACGAGGACTTTCATGAGGACTTTCATTCCTCTCCAGTGGCATCGTTAAAGCCAGCCCAGCCCAGGTGTCTCTAAAAAACTTTGTTCAGGTGCGGTCATCTTTTTCTCAAAGGTTTTTACCATAATAATACCACAACTCAGTGCCATTCCTGCCAGCCACAACACCTTTGCGTTTTCCTCTGGGCCTTGTTTTTGGCCCAGCCCTGTGTGCACAGACAGCAGCACGCTCAGACACCCAGCACAGAGAGATACATGAGCCGTGGTGGTGTGTGTGCATGCTGGGAGCCTGCAGCCACCCGAGCTGAAAATTCTCTTTGCTCCTGTTTGCAAGGAAGAGTTTGGCCCCTGAGTTTATTTGTGACAATAAACCAAGAGTTTTATAACAAACAGGATGCACAGATGTACACTTGGTGAGTTGTGATTATGAAAGATGATTGCCTCCTTCTCAGTTATTGCTCGCTGCTGCAGATGGCTACTGGACTTCATGAATAAATCACACAAGGGCTGTTACCCTGAATATTTTGTTCAGATGCAGAAAGTACCAATACATAGTATATGGAATTTAAATAGGAATGGTCTAAAATATTCTACACATTAATGAGTTGCAAAACTTTAACGCTGGTTCCAAACTCATCTCTAAGCGTCACGTAGAATGAGAATAGCAAGACGCTGCATTTGCACATATCTAGGAGATCTGTAATCAGAGTCCAGTTTTAGCTTATTATTAACAGGTAGCAACAAAGCTATCATTAAGACACTTGCCTTTTACTCAAAAAACAGGCATATCTCTAGCTGGTATAAATAAATAAAGCTTCAAAAGCTTCATCACATGTACCATTTGTAGTTGCACAGAGACTTCATTCCTGTACGTAAATCCCACTCATTAAATGTACTTGCCCAAAAGAAAGAAACCAACACTTTACTTTTTAAAGTCATCCAAGGCTAAAGTTTACTGCATAAGGGACAACAAATGACAGCTTACATTACAATTGCTAACTAACTCAGCAGAGAAGGAAGATCCAGAAAAAAACATTACTCTTTTTTATATGGCAAAAATTGTTTTCTGTGTGTTTAGTAGGTGGGCTAATGGTCAGTCATTGGTATATTTCCGTACTTGGCAATTAGTCTATTTGCTAATAGGCAAGGAGCAGGGATGGGAGATGCACAAGGGGACATAGCATGGCAGGTGAAGAGCAGGAGCCAAGCATGCAGAATAGCAAGAGGAATGCCCTTGTCTCCCTTCAGATATTCTCTGAGCAGCTCAGGATTTACAAAACACTCAGGGCTGCACTGCACAGGAAACACGCTGAACTCAAAAGCCAAGTCAGGTCTTTCCACATCATTTCTAGGTGACTGATCCAGAGTCACTAATCCTTACAGATATGTTGGGCAATTCCTGGTACTGGCTGTGATGACATAATCAACTGACAATTTTATGTACCTTTTGTGTGTTTTTTCCAGTGCATCTGGGGGGTAGGGTTTTTCCTTTTTTGCCATAATCAGTCAGTCAGAGAACTGGTATCTTTTCACAGACAGAAATAACTTACTGACACTGCTTGACTGCAATATATTAAAATTCAAATTACTCTCTAGTCTGCTGTATGGATCATATTAACTGGCCCTAAATACACAAAAAGGCAGTACAATAAAGTTCATAGAATGGTAAATCACTGAGGCTCATCCATACATCATGAAGAAAAGAGTGGGTAAAGGGCTGAAGTTTACTTACCAAGCACTTATAAATGCTGAGACTTTTTTTTTTTTTTTTTTTTTTTTAAGAAAATCTCTGTAATATTCTAAATTAAGAACACGTTCCTCTCCGACATTTCATTTGGCAGCTCTAACCACAGCCTGGGTGGAAATCAATTTGCAGCAGCTATGAATTGCTATTTAATTTGGGGGCACGCACAGCTTAATTGAGAAAGCATACTAGAAACCGTCAAGCCAGAGTCAGTAACTTAAGTTTCCTGCAGCAAACCCACGATAATCCCAGGATCAAACTGTAGCACCTTTGTTTCAGTAATTAAGTGCACAGTGCCAGCAGAGACTAATCGTGCTCACAGGGCGAGCACCCGCACCAGAAAGCTGCACAGAGCTCCATGTGCAAGCTCAGGGAGAGTCTGTAGGCTTCTGCTTTCTTAGACACTGCCATGTCTGAAAGAAGGTGAATATTTCAGCACACCCATACTATTCTTGCCCCACTACCTGGATTCCTTGTGTTCATTCTCCACTTTTGCCTAAATGTATCTATTTAAGTAAACAAAACGGTGAACTGTATATTTGTGGAAGTTTTTCTACAGTTTTTCTCCATGGAATGACACGTAGGGCATTATCTGTTTGGCCCTTTTTTTCCCCAACTCATATTAAAATGTATTTTACAGCTCAAACCAAAGAGCAGCCATCCCTCATGGCAGAGCCCCTCAGCTCTGCTTTTTGGCATGTGCCTCTGCTTTCCCTTTCCCCACTATGGTTTTCAACCATATGTTATGGAAGGGTGCAGAGCTCACTGTTGTGACTGCTTTACAAATTTGTATTTTATTATCTTATTATTTTACTATTTTTTTTTAACTAGTTGCCAAGACAGAATTTCCAAGCCAGGCTCACTTGAAAATACCCTGTGTAATGTTCATAACCTTGAATATCAAATGTTGGTTCACAGAGGGTCTCTGAAAAGTGTTTAAACATCCCCAGCACTGCTGCAGTTCTGGGCAGGCACCAGGGAGCTTGCAGGAGGTGGCCATGGTGGTGCGATGACTGCCATGACATGCAAGTATTTCCACTGACTCTCTGGGTCCTATTAAACTGTCAGTGTCAGAAGACAATATAGCTGATGGACACAGCCCGGAAACAAACTCTGTGGGGGGGGGGGGGGGGGGGGGGGGGGGGGCACAGGGCAGTTGGGCACATCAGGTATTTTCCTGAAGATTCTCCGTTTCAACCAACGCCTGTCCTCAGCCATACTGCAGCCTGCTCTGGGGAACTGCCTTAGGAGGGTTTGGACTTGGTGATCCCCAGAGGTCCCTTTTGACCCCTATGGTTCTGTGCTACAGTGGCATTCCTGCTCTCTCTTTGTGTCTCTATCTTTGTGATAACTACACTACGCTCTAGCACATCACTTTGTTAAGGAGTAAAGTAACTAACAGATCTCCCAGTGTTTTGCAGGAGAGCCTCCATGCACAGCCACCTCTCCCACAACTCAGGGTTGAAGGAAAGCTGCAAAAAGCCACGGGACATTGGCTGGATGGAGTCACTACTGCAGGGTGTTTTTCTCCCCCATTGCTGGAGTTAACACACCACAATATAGCAGTAGCACACAAAGAAAGGATCATGGCTTGATCCCTGCCAGATGGAATATGGAGACAGCTCAGGAGAACTTGCCAAAAAAAATGTGTGTACATGCATGTCTGTGCAGAAACTCTTTATAAAATTAAGCAATCTCTTTAAATCCCTCCACGTTGAGAAGCTTCCCATCAAGAGTGCTTTCATTTGCCAACAAGAAGAAAAAGTTATCACCACATATATTAATATACGCATTCATTTGTTGTTACTACTTTTACAGACTGTTTCCTGTAAATGTAATGCACTTTTTGCATCTGAATTGCAGAGAGCTGATCTCAGTTTTGCCATACATATTCATATTTTTAACCATTGGACAAAGACAGAGGTAAATGCTTTTATGTCAGTATATCAGCTTCAGGCCTCCACTCTGACTAATTACCCGCTCTCTGTGGTCGGTCAGCCAGCCATAGGACATTGCTTCCATTCTAATTGTGTGAATAAACGTTCTTCAAATAACAGACTATGGGAAAAAAAAAAGTCTCTCACTCACATACAGAGAAATGTTATTTATGAAAGGGAGGTAAACTCATCACGCAAACACTCAAGATCAGGGAATCAAGCACTCCAGATCCTCCTGCACTGGCCCCCAACGGCAGAGCCCGGTGAGCCGTGGGCAGCTACAGCAGCTCACACCAGCCAGAAGGGCTGGAACCTCTGTTTCTTGTGCCTCCGTTGTATTCTCCTATCATCATGGCCTTTTTATCTCGCATTAATATGTATTAATTAACTTTAATTAAGATAATTGCTTCATAGCTATTCTGCTCACATTCACAATGATATTAGAAAGGTTCAGCTCCTTCAGATTTTTCCTAACGAAGCTAGTTCATGCAATGAGCAAAGTAAAATTGCCTGGTCTTCTTTTGTAGAGATCTAGAAATCTGTTCATGCCCTGAAACTGAACTGGATGCACTAAGTATATATCTAATACAATGCTGAAGCAGAACACATAGCAAATGTACATCAGGGCAGGGAACAATAGAAACAAATGGCAAAAATTACAATAATGGTGAAAGACTTTTTCCAAGGGATCAGATATGTTGACCAGCACCAGTAATAATCTTTTCTTCTTTTGGCCATGAACGTGTAAACAGACATTTACACTGCACAGACTGCAAGACAAACTGTGAAAATACTCTTTTTGAAGGGACTGGGAGGGCAGGAGAAGTGCTATGGGAAATCAGTATGGGCTTCACTGCAGGGAACAGCCTCTGCTCTGCTCTGCTCTGTTCTGATGTGCCCCAGAAAATCATTTCATCCCTGGGTGCTGTTGCTATAACCAGTAACCCAATGACCAGTACATAGAGAAATCAGTATGGGCTTCACCGCAGGGAACAGCCTCTGCTCTGCTCTGTTCTGATGCGCCCCAGAAAATCATTTCATCCCTGGGTGCTATTGCTATAACCAGTAACCCAATGACCAGTACATAGAGGAGCGCTTTGAGCTGGTGATGGCTCTGGGTTACCTGCTAGCCATCGCTCCTGACTGCTGGGAGCTCTAAAAAGGAGCCCTGGAAGACCCACTAAACTTCAGTCCACAAATAATTAGATACAAACCTCCTAATGACTTCTGTTCCTGGTAGTACAAAGTGCAGCAGCGACCCACTGCTACCAAAGGTCCAGCACAATGCTGCAGCTCTGCTCTGTGCTTACTCAGACACATCCCCTCTCCCTCTCCCAGATATGGATTAAGCAGCCCTACGGATGTTTCTGCAGAGCACAGCTTCAGCAAAACCAGCAGTGAATTAATCACTGCAGCCACATAATGTAGCTTGGCACAACTGTATTATAGCACTGCATTCTTGTGCTGTAGTTAAGACCTGTCAGCAATTTCATTATAAAGTCATATTTTAAGCTGTTTGTAACTTGTACAAAAATAATAAAAGTATTTACAGTGGAGGCTTAATCTGTACAGAATCTTTTTTTCTGACTCAGAAATGAAATATTACAAATTCTATGTGTGTCTGGTAGTACAAACGGTTTCTTCATCTACATCAAAATCTGCTGACTTCCCTTACGTTTTTCTGTTATTTACTGCTATTCGTAAAGGCATTCTAACAAACTTGCTATTTACTGCAAAACTTTCACGGTGACCCAGCAGTATTAACACAGACTAATGTTATACACGGGCTCCGTAAAGCTGCAAACCCACAGAGCGCATTATTGTCTGCGATGCAGGTGATATTAAGCTGATGGTTATTGATGAAGACTTTCCCCTTGAGCTCACAGGTGAGGGATGGAACCAGCAACCTTAAATGTCATTAAGGAAAATTCTGTTGTGCCAATAAATAAGAAGGATCTGAAATCTCTGCACAAAAATGCAATGTAAATCCACAGTAATCGCCGGAAGAGCTTTGAGGCTTTTAGCATCTAAATTGATCAAGAGCCCCACTTTACTTTTGCTTTTTATATACAAAATAATTGTTATTCTCTATTCTGTGCTATAAGACAAATTCTGTCAAATTCTGTGACGAACTGCACCTGCAGACATCCCAAACCAACACAATGGATCCTGGTGGACTTATCTGGACTCCTCCCGGTGTAACCAAACAGTTTGGCCTCTCCACCTCAAAGATTTAACAGTGCAAGCTATTTTTCATGTGCCAGTTGGGATTACTAAACTAAAGCCAATTCACTACTTGCGTACAGAGACAAAATTCATCTCTATACTTTTTTCTAAACGAAAGCTTGCTTTTAAAGGCAGCAATTACAGGTAATTGAATCTCTAATAGTGATATGTAGCTCAATTATAAAGCCCTTCCCCAAGAACCGAGAACAGAACCAGCTGGAACAGCTAACTTTTTATTTCTTTTCTAACATACTTATTTATTTATTTATTTTGGGATTTCTGCACCTGCTGGCACTGACTCTCTAGCACCATGTTCTAATGCAATGCTGACAGGAAAGTTTACTAATAGTTACTTAATTACAGAGTTTCCCAAAGATCATTATTAATGTAAGAAAGTAGGACAATTAGATTAAACGTTAAATACTGAATTTATGCTTGGTAATATCTAAGTATGCAAAATCTGCTCAAAACCAGAGCTCTTCATACCACAATTTCAGCACATTTCTGAGCAAATATTTGTCACCAAAGCAACTTCCAAGCCTGTGCCACCTCCTTAAATGAATTTCATTAGTGAGTGCAGTGCTAACTGAAGTCTGCTCTCAGAACTCTCCAAATACCCCTCCAAAAAGGAGACTGTTCAACAACAATACAGGTAGCAGCAGATTGGCAGTGGGAAACCTGCAGCAGCATAAGGTTGTGCTGAAGCATCTCTTCCAACCAGCTGCTGGCTCGGAGCTCCAAGCTACTTTTCCATTTCAGCAAAGCTTTCTCAGTTACGATTCTTGCTGTCACTACTGTACAAACAAGGGTAAGTATCTCACAGAATTGCAGAACCATAAGGGCTGGAAGGGATCTTGGAGATTTTCAGTCCAAGCCCTGCTTTAAGCAGGTTCCCTACCATAGCTTACACACAGGAAAGAGTCTGGAGAATCTCCAGAGAAGGAGACTCCACCAGCTCTCTGGGCAGTCTGCTCTGCCCTCACAATACAGAAGTTCCAACTTGTGTTTGCACAGAACACCCATTTTCTAGTTTCTGCCCCCAGTGTTGGTCTGTTTTCCCCTGGAGCAAGAAAACCCCACTGAATGAATGCAGTTATACTGTTTTGAAAGCGTGTCTAAGGAAGATGTTACATCTGTCTGTCTAGATAGGAGAAAAGACACTTTGACAGCAGTTGCATGTAGAGACATCTTCCATATTACTGTCACTGAAGGAGCCCACGTGAACGGCACGGAGCAGTTGCAGGAAACTAGAGCTCAATGCTGGCATATCCTCTAGGGAAGGGATGAACAGGCACCCACGGTGTTGGCAGCCTTGCACGCTGTCAGAACTACTTTTTACCTACACAACTAATGCTGAGTCTGATCCACAGTGCTCTCAGATTTCATGGAAGCAGTGAGTGCTTGCTGCTGCTGAGCAGCGTGGAGCAGGAAGGGAAACATCCTAACGGGAGGAGGGAAACCTCGTCTGTGCTGGAGGAACTTCATTCCCAATACTTTATAAATGATTCTTTTACTTTATTCATGCCCAGAGGTGAAAACAGCTTTAATACACCATAACTAAAAATCTCTCCTCACTCTGAAAATATTCATATATGTGTGTGTGTGTGTGTGTATACACAGCATAGCTTCCATCAAAAGAACATTGTTTACTGCTATGAATGAATTCCCTTTTGAATCCATTCATTATTTCTGCCAGCGTGACAACCCCCTGTGGCAATCAGATCCGTAATTTCATTACCTATGTGGGAGAACAGCCCCTCCTTGTAAAGATGGTTGCCTAATGTTTTCACTGGGAAATGTATTTCTCCAACTAGAAATCTCCTAACATCTCTACTTTACGGACAGCAAACAATTCATTACTCACAATTCTCTCCCATAATTTTGTTGGCTCCCGTTACATTCTTACTGCATCCATCGCTTTTTTGATTCAGAAAGCTCTATTCCAGTTAGTGCTCACTACAAGCAGATGCCATTTCATTTTTATGGTCATTTTCTCTGTCTTTTCTAGATCTGCTACAGACTTAGGGAGACAGATTAAGCAGGATTGCACACAGTATACGTATTTATCACTTTATTTATCCAGCAGTATAATGACGGATGTTTTTTTTCTCTTATCCTCAGAAATAGCAATTAGATTACTCCACATAAGGAAAGAGTTCCTATGATTTTGTGGAGGTTTTGTTTCATTCTGCTTTTTGGTTTTTAATCCATGGCCATAGGTTTGGTTGTCAGGTTCACCAACTGAGGAAGAGGAGCTGAGATCCTGCAAATCATTTGTCTGTGCTGCATTAGAGAAGAAAGCTCTTCTGCTTTGCACAGCTTCAAGTCATGTAAATAAATCCTGGTGCAGTATGGAAACAAATTCCCACAGAAAAAAATATCCCTTATGTCCCTATAAAGAAATCTTTGCCAAAAGATGCCTTTGGGGTTGCAGTCTGCGTTGCATGAGCCCAGCCTGAGGGAAGACAGTTACACCCCAGTTTTCACTACTGTCAAGACAGTATTTTTCACCACTGCACATCTATTTATAACCCCAAAACAAATAATCCCTAAATTTTTCAAAGGCTTGAACAGAAACTAACTGGAGGAGACCTCTTATGAGAGGTGATGCTGCACCCAGCCACCAGGATGCAGCCACCAAACGAGCCCAATTCTCTTCTTGCTGGAGTAGTCTGCTGCTGGGCAAAAAAAAAAAGAACAACAGTTCTGATGGATCAGGGTTAGCTCCTTGGAGGTGATGAGGACACCAGGAATGGAGCCACTACAAGAACAGTCATCTATGTCCCTGGGAAGCATGCAAGTACCTGATTGTGTGGGAACTCAGCGTCCTTCCTAGCAGTAACAAGTTGTAGTAAATGACATACACAAACCCATATGCTCATATAATTCATTAATTCATACATAAAAACAATGTGCTATACCAATTCAAACTGTCAGGACAGCATCCCTACTTCCCTTCCTGAAAGTATCAGAACTTGTACGTTTTATTTCAAATTCTGTCTAGAGCTGTAAGGACTTCAGATAGTTGTGTTTTAAAACCTCAGAAAAGTACTCCTTGCACTTGTTTGTCATGCTCAAGCAAAATGTGATTTGAATGAGAGAAGATATGAAAACTGCCAACTAATATATTTATTGTTATAAAGAGGCAATACTAAGGATAGACATTATAAGGAGATAATATATGATGGGCATTGTAAAGATAGAGAATTATGGAGATGAGATATTGAACACAGTATGTAATGGGAAAAGGGGGATGGCATATACAAGTCAAAGATTTTTTGTTAACCCCTCAGCAAACACAGCTATATTCTGCTCTGCCAAGCAGCAGTAATAGCAACACACAGACCCAAATTCCTTACAAGAGTTTCATAATTCGCTAATAATATTACAAGACTTGGAAAGGCATTTTTTTCCCAGTGCAAGTGGCAATTAGTTCCCATGCCGTGCTCCGTCACAGTGCCCTTCTGATGCAACGCCTCCCATTTAACATCTCCTTCCCTCTCACAATTTGGGGGTAACCAAGCCAAGATGGGTTTGGCAGATTTTCACACTGCCTCAGAAGACGGAGATAATCATGATTAAACTCCTCACTCTCCCAGCTCTATTTTTTTTTTCACATCGTTTTTCTAATAATGCGATCAGCTGAGAATTGGATCTTTCTTTCCCCTCTCATTTCTAGCAACCAACTCCACATCCTTTTTTCCCCCAGAGTTAATCCCCCGGAGATGGGAAAGGCTTTCTGTTGTGGTTTTCGCCTCCATGTAAGATTTGAACAATCACTGGTGAGTTAGCTCTGACAGGTGTTAAAATATCTTGGAGCAGGCTGAACATTTGTATCGATTAACTAATACATGGGCAGAGTTTTTTAGAACTGATTGTTTTTCTCTAAGCGTTTTAGACGGAAGTGGAGAAAATGTGCCGCATTATCAATTTCTTTCTAATCCATTTTCATGTACTATACTCTACGTTCATCTAGCTTAACTACTGAGCTGTCGAAGAACAGAAAACAGCAAAGAATGCAGTTACGTGCTTATTCAGAACACTGAATTTCCCCTTATTGCTGTTTATCCCTAATATAATTAGGCAGAAATAACAGCTTGTGTAAAACTTAATACATTCCCAGGACAGTCCTAATTGATTGATGAATATTTTCCTACCAGCCTGATAGAAATGCCTTTTCAAAACGGAGAACTTTCCAGTTTGCGGTTATCAGCAGCCCTCTGCCTCATTGCTGCAGCTAAATACTATTAGTAAATGCAAGCCAGCAAGATGTATCTGGTTGTTGATATACACCGCTTGCTATGTTTTATACCTTGTGACAGTTTGCAGAGAAAATACACAGCGTACCATGGGTGGAAGGTGAGACCCCTTTAGGAGACTTAGCTAAAATCTTCTACACTGCCTTAAAATCACAGATGCCAACAATCTAGCAGGCCCTTATCCTCTTGTTGAAGGACATGTCACGGTTTAAAAAGATGAGACTTAACAGTGTTTAAGAAAATGCTTATTTTGAGCACTGAAGTGAAATTAAATGGTTCAGAGCAGAGCTAGTCCATACTTAGACTCAGGCTGGATTCAGATGTGCAAGGAAAAAAATCTATATCTAAGTAGATATTTAGATCCATTTTGTTCATCAGAAAAGTACATTTCTCTAAAGACTAAAATTGTAGAATTTCAGAGCTGTTCACAGGCAGTAACAACAGTACCAAAGCCACCTCCTTCAAAAATGCTGCATACTCCTTTCCAGGAAAGCACATATCCTCTTCTATGCCAGCACTCACCTCTAATCAAACAGACAATTCCTATTTGAATTGCTAATACAAAGTGTATATGTCTTGCATGGTACAGAAAACTGAGCATTATCACTAGACAAAACATCTGTCAGGACATCTTTATGACTTCCCCAATGTTTCATGCCTTCAACAAAGAGCCCAGCATGCAGTTCAAGGTCTTCTCCTGTATACTCAGACCAACAAAAGGTCTCTACTGTCCTCACTGGACAGTAAGAAGTCTTCCTTCTCTTGCAGAACTGGCCTTCTCCCTGCTGCATGAAATTCATGCTGGCCAGCAGAGGGTAAGGCTCTTCCTTCCATTCAAAAGTAGAACAGAAGCAATGTGTTCTAAGTTTCTTCAGCCCTGTGCATCACTAACACCCCTTGCACCCAGCCCTCAGCATGTGCTGGGGAGCAGCTCTCAAATTCATGACTAATAAATCCAAAGCTGTCTGCTATCTTTCATTTATTCTCGTTTAACACTATTGACAAGTTCCTTTTATACCCTAAGGACCTTTTCTAACTCAAATTAGAGGTTTACGCTGTCAAGTCATGTGTGTAATGAAGTGAACAGTTCTTAAAAGATTAGCAATTGATTTTTAACACAGAAGCATTGAAAATAAAAGAGCAGGCTCCTCTGGGCCATCCTTCCGTGGTGCAGTTTCAGGCTCCTTTTGAACTTGGTTTTGATTATTTGTGATTTCCCCTTTTTTTTAGGACTGACTCAAATAAAACTCTTAAAACACTTAAATGCACTTACACTAACTGTACAGAGTGGTGTCCGCATTGACTGCATGAATATATGAGAGTTACACTAAGGTCACTGTAACAAAGCATTACCTGACTTTTTCTTTTTTTCTTTTCTTTTTTTTTTTTTCAACTTTATGCCCTGAGTCATTAAATAATTAAACAATGGGCTATTTATTCACTATGTATGGCTGCTCACAGCAGGAACTTTTAAGACATAAGGCACGCAGTAGTGAAGGCTGCTGGCTGGGATGGTGCTTCGCTTATACGTGAAAGCAAGGAGGAAAATTCCGCTCATATTTAAACTAATTTAAGCCTTGAGAAATATCACTGAATTCAGTCCTACGCCTCTAGATTTACACTGACATAACAGATTTTAAAAGTTGTATTTCCCTTTTTTACTACCAAACAGGCTAACACTAAACCTAACATGAACACATTACACTGCCTGTGCTTCAGGGTTCTGTTGAAGAGAAACCAGACCAAAACCAGAGAAATGTTAACAACTCACAGGGATAAGATTATTCAGAGAGTGTTTGCACTACGCTAATAACTATTATGTTTTCCAATTGTATTTTTAAAAATGAAATTCTCTTTGGAATAACAAAGACTTTTCCGATTTGTAATGCTTAATAAAGTGATGTCAAGGAAAAAGGAAGAGAGAACATCAGAAGAAGCCCTTTGTTTTTATTTCCTTGTGTATTTCGTACATTTAGTTCTTCCAGATAAGCGTTAAGTGGATGCACTGCTTTTCAGAAATCCCTCACTTATTTACACATTAGTTGAAGTTATGATGCTCTTAGAACAATTCGCAGTAATTTTGTTAATACTAAGCTTTACTGCATTATCCTGTAGGTCTTTTGTCAAGCGTGAGGAGCCATTTGAACAATTTTGTCTAGAATTTTCAAAAATAGAATATAATTATGTTTTCCTCTTTGAAATAAAAGGAAAAAATATAAGCAAAAAACCCCTCAAACCAACCAACCTAACAAAACCAACCTCTTAAATTTATTCAAGCTAAACCTACCCAGCTGCAGCAGGGTCATGAAATCACAGAACTGCAGGGATATAAAGGACCTCAAGAGATTACCAAGTCCAATCCCTCTGCTAAGGCAGGCTCCCTACAGCAGGTCACACAGGTAGGTATACAGCCATATCTTGAATATCTCCACAGAAGAAAACTCCACCACCTCTTTGGGCAGCCTGTCCCAGTGCTCCATCACCCTTACTGTAAAGAAGTTCTTCTGCATATTTGTATGGAATTTCCTATGTTCAAGTTTTAGGCCATTACTCCTTGTCCTATCGCCACACACCACCTACAAACAATTGCACAACACGGCCTGAGTTCTGCACAGGGCCCCATTTTCCTGAGGTCCTGTTGTGAGGATAGATGCAGAAGCGGACCAATAATTCACACCTTCCTGATCTTTTACACCAGAAAAATTCTTTTCATATTATTGAACAATTAGATCAATGCAGCTTACTTCTGGCTTCTAAAAAGCGTTCAGTCTGCCAAATGACTATCTAAGTCTATATTTGCACATTTTTTAATTAAGAAAATGACTATGGTCCTTTTAATTTAAGGAACTGAGATGCGTATATACCTGCCGTTGTGCCAATCCTCTTGGCACTCAGTGAATGGCCATAGTTATCGGATGTGTCCAGCAAAGCAGTGTCTGGAACTCACATTTTCACAACTGTAATTCACTGAATGTATCTCAATTTCCTGATTGGTACCAATTATGACTGTGATCATAAATATCTTTCCACCATTTCTACATTTACTTCTCCGGAAAAGGATTTGGTACCTGGGTGGATAGGAAAGAGGTGTGCACTCCCAGCTGTGTGTGAATGAGAGAAACAGCTTCATAAATTTACTACCAGTCTTCCAGTGGATGCTTTAATGGTGAGCTTACAAATAGTACAAAATTCCAGAAGTCCTCACAGAATACTCTGTATTTTAAGACAAGTTTTTTGTAATTGGAGTCTGAAAATGCTTCTCTCTGCTTTATATTCATGTGCATCTTTGCTTGTCCCCAGACAGATTTGTCTTCAGTCAGATCATCACAGCCCTTTGCCGTGTAGATGACAACTCCTTGCTTTTCAACACTGCAAGTAAAGATTGCCTGATCTTAAGAAGAAAAAAAAGCTTTCTTACCTTACCATATCAATAGTTTTTTTCATATTTCAGGCCCATAACATCACTTTTATTCAGTCCTGGTCTTTCATGCTTTATCCTAATCATTCTGTTTATCTTGTACTACACTGATGCCTCAGACAAATCACTTGCACCATACAGGAGGTGTTATGGGCCCTCGTCTCTTCTTTCCCAGTAAGTGTTCTTATGTACATTGGTCTGAAAGTAATGCTTTGTATTTATTGCCAAGAAAACTACAACAGATACAAAGAGTGCAATAGCATCATTTGATAGGGCAAATGCTCAGCTACAAAATGCTGTTTTTCAACATAGTCACCACCATTAGCTGTGTATCTTGGCCAGTGATGAACAAGAGCTTGCATGCAGGTTGCTGCAAATCTGCGTGGCCATCTAGAACACGGCTTGTCTTTCACATCACTGTTGCCCCTGCTGAAATGCCCCACCCATCACCTCACTGTGCTGACATACACTGTTTGGTCTCCGTTAAAAAAAAACACAACAACAACAAAAAACCACACCAAAAAAGTCAGTCATTTCCCATTGCCAAGGCTTGCCACCCCCTGCACTATTTTGCTGCTGTTAATTCTGTATTTCTACACTTTCCCCCAAGCAATGAACTGGAAAATAAAACTGAAGCTATAATTCCTCTCTATAACAATAAAAATCTCACATGCTGCGCGCTCATCCGGCTTTCATAACTCTCCCTTGGTTTTCCTATGTTATGTGATTGGGTGCAGGAAAACACCTCAATTATCAATTGGACATGGGCACTAATGAGGCCCAGTGCACTCTGAGCTAATTGGAAAAGCCCAATGTTTTAATGACTGCATTCTGAATATAGCTAATAACCAGGATGGCAGCAGGATTAATTGGTGCCTTTTTCTTTGCTTACCATTTTGCCCATTTGGGCATGTAAATGCTTCCTTATTGTTACCCGGGGCTCCCTGTACTGCTAGTGGATGGGATTTCTCTAGGTGAGATGAGTAGAATAGTGGCAAGCTCCTCTGCATAAGCTGAAATGCCCTCCTGAGCAAACTGTTCCATCCAAGGGACATGTCCCCAGAAAGGTGAGGAGGCTGTGATGCTCCAAATTGTCTTGGGCACACAGAGTTCCTGGAGTAATTGTCTCTATGTCCCATTTGATTTTACTTGTAGCTCTTGGAGCAACTCAATTAGTGGTAATATGAGCATTAATTGACCTAAGCACTGAATTGGAAAGGTGTCCCCTGGAGAAGGACTGTGAGTGACAACTCTGGAGGAAAAACTCTGACATTCCTAGTTTGTGTTCCCACAAGCAGGTGAGCAAATGAACGAAAATTGGGCTGTGTCACCAAGTGTGGATGTCCCATTAACAAGCCCTGAGGAAACACTTTCGAGAGCCGTCATTAGGTGTGTGAACTGCCACGCTGGGGAAGGAACAGCCTCATGCACGGTCAGGAGGATCCTGTCTGCACACTGCTGGGCTGTGCACCATCCCCAGCTGTGCTCCAGTGCCTGCAAAAACACAGCTGTAACTGCTCTGCTCCAGGGGGAGGAGCAGGCTCCCTAGCTCAGGCATAGTGGTTGTTGTTTCTGAGGAGAAAAGGTGCTAATAAGCTATGTGCTTTCTAAAAGCTGGGATTTCCAACAAAAAGTTTACAGGTTAACCTGGGGAAAAAAAAGGAGAGAACTTAAAAACAAAGCAACCAACCTGTCACACTTCAAACCGTTCGTATTCTATATAACCTATGACATAGGAGCAATCAGAAGACAACTAAATATAAATGCAAACAGCTAAGCAAAGCCAAGCTAAAGGTGTGACAGTGCATGTCAGCTTCTTTTATAAGAACTCTGGGCTATTTTCAATGCGTGATTTAAAAATGCACTGAAACTACTACAGCAATTTATTCTGAAGTTCCAGGTCATTGGTCTGAAGATGGCCATCCACAGAGCAGCAAACAGATGCTTTCCTCCCTTCCTGCCATCTGCTGGGTGGGGGCTTGTCTCTTACCATTCCTCCATCTGACATGCCCAGCCCAGTGTGAGCTTTCATACACTCCAGGAAATAGGCTGAACTGCAATGCATCAAATAGCTTTGGTAATATAGTATAGTTATAAATAAACTCAATGTCACTATTAAATTCTATTTCATCTGCAAGACTGGATACCCAACTCCAATGCTGCCTTCCTTTCTATAGTCACCAAGTTCTCATCATCAACCCTTAACAGAACAGCTTGTAAGGACCACCTTAAACATACATGTACACAGCTGTGGGGGTTTCAGGGTGCATGTGCGTACAGCTGGCTATACATACATCACTCCCAAAAATAAAAACACCTATGCTTTATCTGAAATATGCATTAATGCAGCATGTTGTTTAACAAACTTCCCGCAACTATCTAAGACCATGAGCTTTCCAATCTTGGCCAAAGGGACTCTAACTCACCATTATAAGAATATGAAGTAAAATTGCTGGAATAGCTTAAGACCAGGTGAGGAACATGGCAGCCTGCTGAACAAGTTCTCTTCAGAGAAAAAGACCTCTCTTCAAAGTCACCTGGCTTGCAAAACAAAGCCTAGCTTAGCAGGTTTTGTTCATGAAACAAAATTAAATTATTTGAAAGACAGTCACAATTTTATCAGTGCATGCCTTCTCCTCAGCCATTTCCATTATTTCGCTTTGGCAATTTTCAAGACATAGTGCAGGAAAGCTGTAGTCACGGAGACAGAGGTCAACCACTGCTCTGCCCCTTCCCAATACAACATGCACCTAACACCCACGTATACCTTTGCCATGGATATTAGCACCAACAGCTTTAGGCACCTCCTATAGCTGGCTAATTTAAGAGCCTGGGTCCAACTCACTGGGTGCTAACAACAAGTTGTAGTCAAGTGACATTTTCTATGCTATATTAAACTCTTTCAGTCAAAAAATATCTCATTGAAAAATCAGGGAAGAAGTCCCCAGGGCTATCATTATCCATCTGCTTTCCTAGTAACTTCAGGCAACCTCAGGGAATGTTAAATCTGTATAGGATGCCTCCTCCTCTCATGCCCTTCATGTGGTGCACTGACTATCTCTCATGTCGCCTTCCTGGAGCACACGAGTATTGCAGGTTTCAGAGAGTAAGCAGTGTGCCCAGTCAGCAGCAGAGGCAGCACACCTGGAGCCCAGGTGCCCTTTGTCTGCACATAGCACCCAATGCTGCTCTGGAGGAGGAGGCAAGCCTGCGGAGGGAGTAAGCTCACGGGTTTTAGGGAGCTTAAGAACAGATAACAGCCGCATCTCCCTTTGACTGTGTAGGCAACCCCTGGGGCAAACAGCAGAAACAGGGAGCAGTAATATTTCTCTTTGCACAGTACAAGGCCTGCAGCAGCAAACTCACAGAACTGGAGCAACCAGAACTGGGTCACCGACATCTGAGCACAAAACTGCTAAGCCTAAAATGCCTCCGTTTGTTCAGCACCCAGCACAGTGGAGTCCAGATGCTAAATTCAGTTCTTTAGACAATAAAGATGACAGCAGCCACAATCCCCCAAAGTTTCTTTCAGCTTTCAACATTATCCACATGTATGTTTCAAAAGCAAAAAGAAACTGTGCCTCTTTTCCTATTATGCTTCACATTACATACGCTCATTCACCTCCCAGCAGCACTCCCACAGAGCTCGTGTGATCCAGCTCAGAGAAATGGGCAATCATTAATCCACGCTTTGCAGTTACCTAGCTTGACGTCCAAACTCAAGTCAAGACAGACCATTTCTTACACAAATACCCAAGAACACTGAAACTGTGATCTGAACGGCGCTCACTTGACATCATTATATTAACAGTTTTACCCTTTAACTCCAAACACAACTGAGAACAAAGTTATAAATAGACAAAAGCTCCTATCAACTGAGGCTAATCAGAAGCCATGAAAGAAGATAAGTCATTGCCTTTTGGCTCAGGATATTAGAGCTTTCCAGTTACTTGAACGATAAGTCCATTGTTACACACCCTCCCTACCTCTCTCCTCTATGCAGCTCTCTGAGGGGGGCAGCTACATCAGAACACATCGAAGCTGCTAAACTTTCCTCATACAACTTCCTGGGCTTCACTGTAGCCTATATAAGCATTGGAGTTGCTGCCACCTATAGACAAGTGTTAAACACAAACATTCTTTTCTTGGGAAAATGGAAGTGCAAAGTGACTGGAATCACATCCTGAATATTCTCATGTAAATGGGCTGTGTGCATATCCCACTATTCTCAACACCAAGCATTGTGCTAATAACACACGGGTGCTCACCGAGCCACATTAAACACTTACGTCACCAATCAGCATCTGCTGAAAGCATCCACCACCTCATACTGGTCATTGTGCTGTCAGAGGTCATGGAAAATAACCAAATTTCAATAACATATCAGTTACTCTGCTCAGCAGGTTTAATCCATGATGAAAATGAGTTACTGTTTTATAGTTCTCTCAAATAACCAAGAATGGATTAACCTTTGCTTTAGAGTTAAAGATGTATGAATCTTGTTGTCCAAGGACTTAGCAGGTCAACATAAGATTTTCTGACTGACTCACAATAGATTATTTAAAAGTACATGGCAAGCTCTTAGGAAAAGAGATTTTCAACTAGTGTCCTACAATGATGCAACTGTATTTTCCTTTTTTCTTTATGATACCTGTGTCATACAAACAAGTACAGAATGCAGCCAGCCATTTGCAAGATACAGTAAATACAGTTCCCAGTATCACTGCAAGACAGCATGTAGATAAATTTCATTGTAATTTCTACCACTGCTATTTCCATCGTGTGAAGTGATAAACGAATATCTACTTCACATAAGTGACTGCAGAATTACTAAAATCTACTTTAAAAAAAATAAATCAGCCTTTTATTTTCATTTTCAACACAAATTAGGGAATCAGAAGGTCAACATTTTCTATTGCTGACCTTGATTCCTGACTTTTCACAGATGCTGAATATCTAATATTCCATCCACATTCTAGGGACCCAGGGCCACCACAGCATCTGTAAAAATGAAATCTATAATATCAAAAGCATGACACCAAAAATCCAGAACTTCCAAGACAAGAATTCTCAGCTAAGGATTAATTTCTCAGATCTGAAGAAAGGAATAGATCTTAAAAATAATAATAATAATTGTGAGAGATGAAAAGACTTTAAATGTGCTGCAGGCAAGATTGCTTTGTCTCAAATGTAAAGGTTCAAGAAATCACAGTACTCCAAACTCTTTGAAGAACACTGAAGAGGAAGGAAAGTCATGAATTGTTTCATCTTCCAGTCCTTCTGAAATGGAGACGTGCTTGGCTATGAATAGCTTCACTTTCCCTTATTGCTGGAAACATGCCTGTGACTTAATTCTGGAAGAGCAAGGCAAAAGCAACCTAGCAGCATTCTCCTAAATAGCTTATCTTGACTTCTGTGCTTATAACAATAAAACCATTGCTGGTCAGCCAAAGTGAGGAGCTAAAGAAGCTGGAAATAACTAGAGGAAAACACCATATCTCGGACAGTACATGACGAGGGGTAAAATACTTATAACACTACAGAGTAGAGTGTAAAAGGAGTGCTCTAAGTCTCAGACGATTGAAGTACTCCAATCCCTCACCACATGAAGTCTGTTTTACCGCTATGGATTTTTGCCTGTCATTAGCTGCTTCTGTGAGGGTCTTTGCCTCCCCAAGGTATCTCTATCCCAGGAACACAGCAGGACTCCAAAGACCACATCTTGCACCAAATCCCACACACCTGACCATACCTGGGAGCCTCAAGGCCTGCCTCCAGCACCAGGGGCCATGCTCATCCCAGACCCAGGACTTCACACTGCACTTCCAAGCAAGTTTCTTCATTTGGAGAAATACCAAAATTAAAAACCACACCGTGCATTAGCAAATGGATTATGACGCTCATCAGAAAGACCTCTAGACAAGGCTGCCCAGAGCCACATCCAGCCTAGCCTTGAATGCTTCCAGGGATGGGGCATCCACAACCTCCTTGGCAACCTGTTCCAGTGTGTAACCACGCTCTATGTGAAAAATTTCCTCTTAATATCTAACCTAAACCTCCTCTCAGTTTAAAACCATTCCCCCTTGTCCTATCACTATCCACCTTAGTAAACAGCCATCCCCCCTCCTGTTTATATGCTCCCTTCAAGTACTGGAAGGCTACAATGAGGTCTCCCTGGAACCTTCTCCAAGCTAAACAAGCCTAGTTCCCTCAACCTTTCTTCATAGGAGAGGTGCTCCAGCCCTCTGATCATCTTAGTGGCCCTCTTCTGGACCCACTCCAAGAGCTCCACATCCTTTAACCACACAGTAAAGCACACGCAAGCCTAAGTCATTAACAGAACAAAATGCTCATTTGCACAAAATATTTTAAATGTCATATATTCCGATATCTCCTAGCACCTCCACTTCAATGCAGGGGATTCTTTTGAAGGACATCTTTTGAAGTATTTAAGGAACTTGGGCAGCCACCACCTCATTCATCTAATATTTCATTATGTATCAGGCACGTTCTCAAACTCCTCCCTGCTTCAGCTGCACAGCTACTATTGCTGGAATTTGTTGTGTGGGGACTCCACAATATTAAAAGAATGTACTCTTTATTACCAGAACATGCCTGGCATGTCCTAGTGTATTTCTAAGACTCTTGTTGTTGCAAAGCAATAAAAGCTAACTTGAAAAAGCTCTTTAATGCCTATTGCTTTGTGTGCAGGTTTTCTGCTGTGACATATCTAGCAAGTTTGGGTAAGGCTTTGAACTACTGAAGTCTTGAACATCCATCAGCTCAAAACTGTTGGTGTTTTCCTTGATATAAACACTGATGTGCTCACCATGGGAACCAAAAGAAGAAAATGTAGCTGAGCTTCCTATTTATGAAGGCAAGATAGCAGAAAATTTTCCAGATGTGGGGGTTCAGTCCTTTATTTTTTGTTCATTCCAGTCTCCTGTTGATTTAAAAGGCAGTTTCACTTCTTTATAACACTGAAAATGAGAATGTAATTGTGGAATACATTATTCAACTACAAAGCAGCTAGCATTGGTCAAATGCAGTCAAAAGAAATTTAGAAAATAATTTCATTAATACAGATTTTTCTTGCAGAATATTTTTATACTATTTATTTCATAATAATACATAGGTTACTCTAATAATAACAGTGGGACTATATGAAGTTTGTGAATACTGGCTAAAAACAAGAAGTGGCCTGAAGATTGTGTTTGGGTTGGAATTAATTGGATTATTATTATTTTTTTAATCCAGGTATCCCATCTGTTCCAGGCCTATTCTCTCAAATCAGCCAAGAAAATCAGTTCATGGCAAAATACAAGAGGTATTTCCCTAGAAGAAAATAGAGAAGGTAACATATTGATGTAGGTAACTCCTAGAGTAGTTGTGGAGCTCAGGTAGGGGAACCATTTCAAAAAGAGACCTGCTGAGATTCAGCAAAGTAGAAGGACATTTTCAGAAAGTGAGTACATAAAATTGAAGTAAAATCCACTGAGGATGCAGAGAGAGGTAAAGGGTCCAACAAACAGACAGCAAAGTAGTAAGGAAATAGACGTAAGAGTTTACTGTTTTCTTGGGTTTTCACTATTTTTGAAAGCCCTGTGAAAGAGAGGAAGGGAGGAAGGGAGGAAGGGAGGAAGGGAGGGAAGGGAGGGAGGGAGGAAGGGAGGAAGGGAGGGAGGGAGGGAGGGAGGGAGGGAGGGAGGGAGGGAGGGAGGGAGGGAGGGAGGGAGGGAGGGAGGGAGGGAGGGAGGAGGGAGGAAGGAAGGAAGGAAGGAAGGAAGGAAGGAAGGAAGGAAGGAAGGAAGGAAGGAAGGAAGGAAGGAAGGAAGGAAGGAAGGAAGGAAGGAAGGAAGGAAGGAAGGAAGGAAGGAAGGAAGGAAGGAAGGAAGGAAGGAAGGAAGGAAGGAAGGAAGGAAGGAAGGAAGGAAGGAAGGAAGGAAGGAAGGAAGGAAGGAAGGAAGGAAGGAAGGAAGGAAGGAAGGAAGGAAGGAAGGAAGGAAGGAAGGAAGGAAGGAAGGAAGGAAGGAAGGAAGGAAGGAAGGAAGGAAGGAAGGAAGGAAGGAAGGAAGGAAGGAAGGAAGGAAGGAAGGAAGGAAGGAAGGAAGGAAGGAAGGAAGGAAGGAAGGAAGGAAGGAAGGAAGGAAGGAAGGAAGGAAGGAAGGAAGGAAGGAAGGAAGGAAGGAAGGAAGGAAGGAAGGAAGGAAGGAAGGAAGGAAGGAAGGAAGGAAGGAAGGAAGGAAGGAAGGAAGGAAGGAAGGAAGGAAGGAAGGAAGGAAGGAAGGAAGGAAGGAAGGAAGGAAGGAAGGAAGGAAGGAAGGAAGGAAGGAAGGAAGGAAGGAAAAGTCTGAGTCTCCTTGGCATAACCTTCATCTATAGGTAAACAGTTGAAAAAGCCACATCAGATTGTCCTGCAGCAAGACAGCAGGGCTGGACAGAAACCAAGTTGTACACATAATTTTATTTTGTATTTCCTCAGTATTACATAAAATACCATGTAGAAAAGCACACAGACCTGTGGAAAGCTTTGCAGGAGAGAGTAAATCTGTGGCCGAACTCTGCATTTCTTGCCCTTCACCCATTATAGCAGCATGAGGATGGCTTGGACAACTCACACAGCAGTCCTGCTGCAGTGCTCAGGGTGGGGAACTGGGAGGTGGCTGCAAAGATACACCTGACATGCAACTTAAAAAATAACAAAAACAAAACACCTTTTCCTTAAATGCTCTTGTTATGAAGGCCACACGTTGTGTTTAAAAGCAATAAGCCTCTGTATGATTTGCTGCACAAATGACACATACGCAGGAAAAGCGGGGATTGAATAGCTCCCACCCAACTGGGACATCAGGCCCTTCTGTGATGATGTTAAAGAACATCAGAAAAAGAGAGTGGAAAGGCTGGACCCCAGCAACGTGAACACTGCTTCATTAACCCCACAGCTCTGGACTTGGCTCTGCTCTCACCATGGGGGAAAATGCAGCAAGAAAACCAAAGGAGAAAAAGGACCAGTGATTACATCAAAAAGTAAACCAAGTTTCACTTGATTTATCAATACAGCTGCCAAGCAGCCATCTCTTGAAAGTTTAGTGCAAATTGCATAGCACTGGATGTTATTCCCCAATGTCCAGCAGCCGAAGGCACGCACCTGCACCTTCAGCATAGAAAAGAGCAAAATGCAGCTTTGCTCCTCTGATTGCACTAAGCTGTGGAAAACCTGGCTTATCCAGCCCTGGGGCTGCTGGGGAGCAGAAGGAAGACTAGGAAAAGAAATATCTAACACTGTTTTAAAACATTACCTGGTTTCTGCAAGTTTGGTTCTGTGTGATGTTACCTAACACCATGAGTCCATTGCTATACTTTCTATTTCATGGGCACGATAAGACTTGCTCAAATGTTCCTAAACTTTCACACACTGAGAGAAACAATCAAACCATGGCCTCCAGAATACCTTGGTAAAGGCTTTTCTCCATTCCCCACCCTTCAAAGACATTTTCATGTCAATTTCTGCCAGCATGGAGTACCCGGAATCACAACCACCTCCAGCTCCATACTCCATTTGCCAAGCTGGAGTAAACATTACAGTGTTAACGGGCTCCAAATTTTGTGAATTATCTAACTTAGCCCTTAATTTTTTTCCATTTTCTTAGTGTGTAATTACATCTAATTGTACATTTTGAGCAAATACACATAATCACATCATTATGACATATAATTACCTAATTGTGATGTGTAATTAAGTAAATAGCAAAAGAAATTGTGCAGAACTTTAATAAATTTGTTAAAAAGAACTTAATCTTTTCTACTGCTGACAGAAGACATTTTCACCTATAATGATCATAATCAATTTAACATTTTCTACTCTAATTAGTGGGCACTTTGCAGACATGTTCAGAATATACAGACTGAAGCCAAAAACTGTGTGATGACATTTGTGACTTTCTATCCATATTTGCTACATGCAAATAATTTCTCATTAGGAATAACACTCCATTAAGGAAGGAGACTTCACCTTGGTAAGGACTTTCATTCATTGTCCTAGTTCAGTTTTTTTTGGCACCCTGAGAAATGTATACATTTGGGATATGTATACTCCTGTGAGAATTTCTTTGAAAGGGACTTTCCAGAGATAAATTGAATCCACATATTTTAGAGCCACTGTCTATGAGAGTGTGTTTCACTTAACGAATATTTTGGGAAGATCAGCATGGGTTGAACACTGAAGAAGTGATTTAGAAGATAGCTGTAAACAGAGTAGATATGCACATACAAGATTTGACAGAACAAGTATGTGACAGAGCAACATTTGACAAAGCACTACTCAAGCAATAGGAGACATGTTTTGTTTCCCTGCATTACAAAAACAAGCTGCAACTGAAATATAGCCTCAATTAACAAAAATTATTTTTTCAGTGAGTATGTAATTTCAAGAGGAAAATCAGCACATTGCAGACACACGCTGCAGCTATCTTAACAAAAATCTTCCAAAACAGCATAAAATGTAAATTGCTGGCAAACCACCTGAACATCAGAATGAAGAAAGAGAAGAATCTGGGGTGACAGTAAGAATGATACAATGAACCCAAACACAGACTGAAACTCGCATTCACTTGCAGTTGCCAGTTATCGAAACCTGACACCCTCTCTGTCACACCACCATCCTAGGGAAAAGATTAGCACTTCAAACACTTCCACCCACACCATCAAGCACAGTTCCTATCCACACCAACTTTAACAAATTTCATGTCTTTTTTTTTTTTTTTTTTAAATGGTAGTATCTCAAACTACGGTGTATTTGGGGGGAGAAAAAAAAAGAAGTATAAGTCATTTGAAAAACAGATGGATGAGCACACATGAACATGGTGCTATGAAAATGAAGGTTTCCCTCACTTCCTAACCCAGCCAGACCATTTAAAAAATGAATAAATAAAATCCTGAGCAGTTACTAACAGAATTTGGCTACAGCATTTCACATTAGTATCAATTTCAGAGAGAAAATATATATATTATATACATATTCTGCAGAGACATTCAAACTGGCCTTTGGGAGAGAAAATTTTAAAAGGTCTCAATTTATTCAAGCCATCAAAAGACATTTTCTAGATACTGAACTAACTAGTCTTTGTTTAATAGAAACAGTTCCAAAGACCAGAATTAATCCGTATTTGTTGATTTAATAAAGAAAAAAATCCAGCTCACTGATTTAATGCACTAGATTTACTAGATCTGGCCATGGGAAGAGCTGTAAATCGGATTCAGTGAGTGCAAGCAAGTCAATAAAAGCCAGAAACTGGACAAGATACCAGTAAATCCACATCAAAATGTTAAGCATCATTGCAAACCAGAAGACAGAGACCCCGATTTTCCAAATTCACGCAATCTTTTTTCTATATTTACACCTGCATGGGACAAGTGTAAATAGTATTAAATCAACAAGTTCGACCAAATCAGCTTTTCGGGCAGGTAGGTAAGCCTACATGAGAAGAAAAGTCTGTTCCCACTCGTTTCTCTCTGAAGGATGTGATCCTCTGACCATTCAGAGCAGAGAGCACAGGGGAGGGACAGGGTAAGGAAGGATACGGAGATGGAGAGGGGGGGCTTGCTGGGGGGATCAAGTGAGGAACAGAGGAAGAGGGGAGGAATCAGAAGAAGAGAAGAGAGGTGCGTATCAATCAGGCACCCATCATTACTCCAGCTGGGATACTTTCCTTTTTCACATTCTGTGAGCAGGGATCTGCACAGTTCAAAAGAACAAACCTCCTTCCTAACAGTGCTGTTCTCTATGTCTTTTCCCTTGTTTTTCACGGTTCTGACAGTAGGCAGAGCCCTATTAAGGGCAGAGTAAGTGGAGAAGCTCAGCTGCGAGCCAAATGTGGCCCACCTTGCTGCCAAGCACTGCAGTGTGACCCCTTCTGCGCAGCCCATATCCCCACACACACCCCTTGGTGTGATGGGAACCAGTGCCAGAAGTACACCTCTCTTCTCCACCCCTTGATGCAGAGCCTTCTCTTCGCCTTAAATCACCTCAATTAGCACACATCTTTTTGCATAATTTATTCCAGTTCATCCTTGCCAAGAGAGATCTGTTAATAAAGTACACAACCTGTAGAGAACATTGCCTGATCTTACTCTTGTCTCGTCTTCCTCCACAAAGAACACAATACATTTGAGATCTATCACCATGCTATCACTAATTTAACAGAAGTATATCATGGATAATCAAAAACACAGAATTTAGGAGGTAAGTATGTAAAGTGTTGTAAAAACATCCACAGTGGTCCAGAAATCTACAATTATCCCTGTATTAAACTCTCCTATCCAGAAATTTGGATCCTTTGCAGCTACTTTTAAGCTGAATAACTGTAGATGCTCATTGTGTAATGCCTTCCTTGTAACTGCAGCTTTCCTCTCATGGTCAGGTACTAGGAGAGCATCAGCCCACAGAAACACTTGGTTTTTGTACACAGGTGCAAAGTCCACCACCAGCCTCTATCTACTCAGTCCTTTCCTCTGTTGAGGCCCCCAGTTCCATCACAAATAACCCATAAAGCCAATTTAAGTGGCAGCTTCCTACTCTTTGGCAAAGCATACACACGCAAGCCACAGCACTACGGAAATTTGCTAAAATACCCAAAATCTCATTTCAATTTGGGGAATTGGTTCCTGCATATATGGGTATGTCCTTGGTTTCAAGAAATTTTCAAATATTCTCACAATTTCTCACAGCACTACCTCCTAAATCTACAGAGAACTTGAGCTTTCTTGGTAAATAAATCTAATCTACATTTACAAAACGAACCTTTTGATTGTATCCTTCGGCTACACATTTCATAAGACGAGATCTCTGTTGCTACTAGTGAGTGTAAAAGAGACAACTGTTTGTCTGATGTCATTTTGTTGTGTTTTCTCTTTTTTTGTGAGGCTTTCTAAACACAATTAATCTGGGTTTAGATAGTTACATAAATCTCTGTATTTAGGCAGCAAGGGTATTACCAGATCCAGACAAAAATAATCTGTATTTTTCTTGCCCTGAGGCCCCATAATCCTCCCATGCATTCAGCAGCCTGCTCTGATCACTCATTTTGGCCTATCCCTAATTCAGGTCACTTTCTTTGTCTCTGCTTTTCCCACAGTTAAATGAACTAGTTAAGGAAGGAAGGATATTCCAACTTTTCTTTCTTTGTATTTTTCTATGTTCCTCCCTAAATTTTCTTAATCCTTTCCTTCATCTCCACCATGATTTCCATCCCACCCTATGCATGGCAGAACGCTGGGTGCCCATGCTGCCTGCAAAAATCCTTTCCAGGATCCAGCAGTTTCACAGCAAAAGCAGGACTCGTTAGCTGTGTCTTAATGACCCACCAAGTCATCCAAGAAGATTCATAAGGAAAAGCACCGTTTCCTGCTGAATAAAATACGAATATATTTGGCCAATAATAAAAATAGGTTGGAAAGAGAGTTATTGATTCTTCTGTTTCACTCATAGATACAAGGCATGTATTTACTAGAAACAATATTTTTTTTCCCTTAAGTCTCAAAGATGTTACTAAAGGTGGAAAATAGCACGAAAGCCACAGGCCCTGAACCCTGATGGTAAAGCAGACCCCCAATTAAATCCCAGTTCCCATCAAAAATGCCACTTCTGTTCCCATCAGTGGCGGCAAATGGGCAGACCTGCATTTGATGCTCAACAGAAACTCATCAGTAGGTCACTGCAAAACCTAATGGCTGGCTGAAGCTACAAACAACACGTTTTTACAGGTGAATAAACAATTTCTTGTGGTTCATACCTGAAAAAACAACCAGATCTTAACTGCTCGCCCTTTCTCACGTTCTGTGCCGTATGGAGCACAGGGTTGGGGACGCAGCAGTGGAAGGAGTTGGTGCAGCCGGCGCGGGAAATAAACAAATGAGCTTGCTGCAGCATCACAGCTAGATGAAAAATTCATAACTCTGTGTTCTTAAAAAGATATTAGATATTCAGGACATGAGATGAAATAAAATGATACCACAAACTAATTAGCAGATCGTTTACAAATCCCAGAGCCCTTTTCTCCTCAGTGGCTGTCTTAGTAAATACAGATACCAGCACAGACCTCTTTTTCTGTGCTTCCATTCTTTATCTAACTTTGCCTTTCATGGGTTCATTGAAGCAGTGTTTTGCAATAGTGTCAAATTAGTAGAAAACCTGAGGTATAGCAATTTGACAATGATATGGCTGTCATGATGCTTCTACTTTTTGCTTGTACCTACTCAGGCATAATCAGAATCAAATATCTGCCTCTGAGTGTTTCTCTTGGGCTCATCCAACTCTGAAAGCTCTCAGGCCATTAAGGCATATCAATTAGTAATGATTTTTTTCAGCCCCCAGCAGCCACCAAAGCATACATTAAAGGTGATATCTGCAGTCAAAAATTTAATGCACACCATTTGAGAAAATCTACTTTGAAGAAGAGAATGTTATTGGGGAAACTCATTTGCTTAAAGTTTTATACTGCAGCTATTAAAAATATTTTATTTGCTGAATAAATGTCCAGTGAACACTCTTATGTATGTTGAGTAATATTAATTCCGCACAGGTTTGGAAAACACAAGAATCATTAAGGGATAAATGCTGTGCAATAGCCCAAAAGAGCTAATGTAATCACTACCCAGGCCACTTTTATTACAGCCTTCTTAGTAGGACCATCTTTAACTAAGCCATCATGACCTGAGGAAAGTTACTTTCATTTTTTAGTATATCTATCCAATTGAGTAGATGTCAGAGAGCCAGCTCATTAGGAGCACCAGAATCAGAGGGCTGTCACATCCCTCATGGCTGGGTTAAGTTTGCTGAGATAGGACCATTTGGAAAAGCAGTCCTTTTCACGTTCGCAATCATTTCCAAGCCTGATAGGTCAGTTACCCCTTGTTTTAAATGCAACTCAAAAATTAGTTATGATCAGACTGCAAAGCAAATATAATTAACAATACCGACACTTATGTACCGTTAAGGTGGCACTAGAATAGAAAAATCCCTGTGTGAAGGAAACCAGAACAGAAATGCACTGCTTTCCAAACCAGATAGGAACTGAGGCAACATAACCCCTATTTAAATTCTGCACAAGTAGTTTGAGATGTTTTCAGTAAATACTGGAGTGAAAACCAGTCCAGATAATCTTGGCAACAATTTCATCTTCACATGCTTTTTCCTGATAAACACGTGCAAGTAATGTCTAATCTAAGGTCACCATGAGTACCAGAAAGGTTTCTGCGGGCTCTCCATCTGACATTGTACCAGCAATGGAAGTAAGAAATGAAGAAAACAAGAAAAATGAGTCTGCCTCTAAGTGAAACCTGTGCTTCAACCTTGCACCCAACAGGAAACCTACCCTATGGTTGCTGCTCAGTGGCTGCTTTCTTGTCTTACAGTGGGTCTTGGCATCCTGCTGCATTTCAGGGTGTAAGAATGTGAAGTGACAACAGGAGGCTTCAGGAAAACAGGAAACTTAGCCAAGAGTCTTAAGGACTAGTACAGCTCCTTTGCCTTACATCTTCAGGAGCTGACCCAATGAATTCGTAATTTCTGGACCTGTTTGAAAATACACCTGGAAATTATCACAGACCGATGAAATGCTAGGAGCAGATCAAAACTACATGTAATACTTGTAGTCAGCAAACATGAGCCTTACTATGATGGAGGCTCCAATTCCTCCCAAAGCAATGTGACCTGTAACAATTTTTGAAATACAAACATAAGATTCATTTACAAGTTTTTATCCTATTGTTATGCCTGTAAAATTGTTTCCATTTGAACCCACGTGACATTACCCAAAAATCTCAGGTTAAAAAAAGGTGAAGCAGGACAGAAGTGCCGTAAGTAACATTTACTTTCACCCTCAGCTGCAAAGAACCTTCTTGCAATGTGGCTGACCTGGTAATTGCTTGAAATATTCATATAATGTTTTAATTGTCTGTATAATCACCAACAAGCCTGACACCAGATTTCTCAACAGGACCAGTCACTGCATTACCTATATGAGTCTAAAGGTTTGGTCCCAGAACAGGTCACGGGCCTGTTACAGCTCTTTCAAATGAGGCTTTATTTCCTTTTTGGGTTTATTTTTCTGTGAGTCTAAACAATAGCTTTGGTGTAACTGTATATTTTTCATATCTGTAACACAGGTTCCTATACTAATGGAATTCATTTTTCTCCACATGTGAAAACCCTGTTGACTAGAAAAGATCACTATGAAACATTTCAGGGCATGGCATCTCCTCACTTCCCACCATCCCTTCCCTCCTGCTCCACCACTGTGGTTCTTCTTCCACCCAGTCCTGCTAGCCAGCACTGCTGGGCACACCATTTCCATCTTCTCCAGGAGCAGCATAAACTCAGGGAGTATACACATACTAGAGAGTAGTACCAGAAGAAAAATAAATAAATAAATAAATAAATAAATAAAAATACAGCTTGAATTTTACAAGCAAGGAGTTTTGCAAGCTGCAAGCAAAAATAATTAACTTAAACATACTTTTGTTCTTTACTGTATTGCTTATACTTTGACATTAAAGCTTCCTTCCAACAATGAAAGAAATATTTCCAAAACAGACAAAGAAACATACTTCAGTCAAAGTGCCAAATAATCCATCCAGCCTTATCGGCACACACATGCACGCAAGAAATATCTACCACCCAGGCAAGTCTACATATCCCCACTCCCTTCTGCAGCTATCATTCAGGTTTGACCTTTGGTTCAGACCTAAAATCTTCCAACCTATTCGCTCTATCTTAAGACGTGCAGCTTCTCATGCAGATGATAATGTATCTGCAAAGGGCTGACTTTCCGCAGTTGGAGGGGGGAAGTGCCAGTATAACAAATTGCTCCTGTTCAAACCCATCAATTCAAAACAAGCATTTGGAAAACTTGACAAGAATACTCAAATGACCCTTGTGTTCTGACAGCTGGAAAAGAGAAAGCTCTCTCCATGAGGGGGAAAAGTGTGCTCAAACTCATTGCCTAGACATAGAGCTGTTTGAAATATTTTGCTTCAAAGCCCACTAAATTAAGCTTCTAGTGCAAAGTATAATTAATGCAGTCAACTACATTTGTGCTCAAAAACCATGGCCACCACCACAAGAAGGCGGTCATGGCAATGGGCAGGCTGAGAATTCCCTTCTGTCATTAATTCCCACCACTGAAACAGATCATTCCCTCAGTGAGAGGAACTTCTGTCTTGACCCTGTCACTTCAGGACTGGGCTCCACTGCTCCTGTCTTGGGAAGAGCTGCTGCTCACTCCACACAGAGGAAACTGAGTATGCCTTCATGACACACACTGCAGTTTTGTTACTTTTTCTCTGCCCCATGAAGAGAAATGTCCTAAAATATTGAATAGGGTGTGCTATTATGGACGCTATTTCAGTTTGGTTATGTTTCAAGATTCCTGATTAGGTCAAGGACTGCACTGAGGAAAAACAAACATGCACGCACACACACAAAAAAAGATACCAAAAACCAGTCAATACTTCACAACATCAGTGAATCACTTTTATTCAGAGCTTCCTGATCTACTAATGGGTTCTGCAGATGAGGCCTGCTTATTATACCAAAATGTCTCAAAACTGTTCAAAATGTGACAAACCACTGCTACTATTTCACAGTCCCAGACTCTGCTCTTCCTGCAGTACTGCTCTGCAGACTTTGCGTTGCCCCTGTGGACCCATACTGGTCCATGTGCCCAGTCATCTGTTGCGCATACAGGATGTGGGAAATAATTTAACCACATCCTGAACTCCTGTGCAGGAGGAAGACAAAGGAAAATTGAACAAGATCCATGCTCCCACTGTACTCAGGGATGTTGCTCTTCAGGCCTGCTTCATGCAAGATTGCTCTGAAGTTGTATTTGTACTGGAAGATGTTCATGCAAATAATATTCTGGTTTAAGTCTATTCCTTCAGATCAAACACGACAGCTGTCCCAGGTTTTCAGACTGAATTATAGAAACAGTTAAAAAAAAACCAAACAAATAAACAAAAAAAAAAAAACCAAAACACTATGCAGTTATTTCTATAGAAGAAATCACAGATGTTCTTGGAATTATTTGAGTTTTATTCCACTAAAACAGTCTTGGTTTTGAGTTGTTTTTGATTAAAAGTAATTCTGTTTGGAGGTACTTGGTAATGCATTCAGTGTTCAAAACCACCAAGAACTGACACTCCATATACACAGCAAACACTGGACCTTACTTAGTTTTTTTGTGCCACAGGAAAAATTAACCAAGTTACATTAGAAAATGGGTCACAACAGGATTTGCAATAAACCCTATGTACAATATCAGCCATTTGTACAGAACACAGCTGACACACACACACAGAGTTCTCTGGTTTATGCCTTACTTCTACTACTCTAAATTGATTTACAGCCCCATGTGAGACTCATAAAACAGCTCTAGGCAACTCTATCCTGTTCACAAACTATTTGCAACACTGCGAATTTCTCAATTTGCCCACTTAAAAACATTTTCCCTTTTCCTTCCTTTCAATAACAGATTTCTGGGGGGAGCAGGGCGAGAGACGAGAAAAGAGATTTAATGGTTACATAACCTGAGATACAAACAAGTGCATCACGTGCTCCAATGTCTGATCCTAGGGGAAATCTGGGACTGTAAGAATTACTGTCCCTTGCTCCTGTCCCAGTAAATACCAGTATCTGGAAGCAGCACTGTTGTCCTGACCACATCAGTCTGACATTGGAAACATGGCTGTGAGATAAATTACTTACTTGAACGTCATTACAGTTAGGAGAAAGTTCTGCTTTTATTAAATCAGAAAAACTATAAAAACAGAAGAAAAAAAAAAGTGTTTACACCTATGGGAAAGGCCTCAACAATGACACAAGGCTGGTCTAGAATAGGCTTTGCTTCTTAACCCTACCCTAACCGCAACCCTCTGTTATCAGTAGATAATTATCCATCTGCCAGTTTGAAAATTAGGTATGGTAAATGGCACAGGGAGTCCCAAGGTGGCCCAGGAAATCAGAGACAGAACAAGAACTAAAATTTGCTATTCCACTTCTTAGTGCAATACTCTTTGCATTAAGCAACACTGCTCCCTTTCACTACCATTTTTATTTTACTTCTCTAATAGCTATGGAGAACGTTTTCTGTCAGGCAGTGGGCATCTAGAGACCAAATTCACAATTACTTGTTCTGTTCAACCTCACTGCACCTCCCTAGGACTACACAGCAAAGCCTCAGAGTTTACTTTATGCCTGTATCTACCCTGTCTTTGGCTGTGACTCTAACTTAACACATCACCTTGAAATGGGCATGAACCCAGCTCCTTCTCAGCACTTGGGCTAGACTGCTAAGCACAGCTGAGGTGCACCTGTTTTACTCCATTTCTTCTTGACACTACAACATTGGTCTTTCACGTGCACATTAAAAAGGGAGGCAAGATCTCTGGATTTATTTTAGGGCCCTTACCAAGAGCTGGCAAGACTCACGCTGAGTACGCAGCAGCTGAGAGACCAATGAGAACCATTTGCTGAGCAAGGCCTGGTTTGGAAGCAGGGCCTGAACCCCCCGGCCCTGCAGCTGTCTGAACTCCCACCCAGGTTGCATTAACAGCTCATAAAGTACCCGGCTGCTCTTTGATTAAAGAATCCCTTCCCGCTTTTCCACAAAACAACTCACCCATGTAGAATGAAGTAACAAATCAGATGCAACTGCCCATTTGTCTTTTGCAGTTACTCATGTGAGAAACGTGACGATGGCAAAGATGGAAAGCCTTTTTTCCCATGAACCATAAATTCTGAAGAAAAAAACTGCAGTATTTCAGGATTGTAGGTTTCGGGAAAAAAATTACAGTTAATCATGGACTCATGGAATAATTTATGTTGGTTGGAGTCTGTGGAGGTTATCTCAAGCAACCTCTGTCTAAGAGCAAGTCAACTTTTGTCAGAGCCTTGTCAAGACTTACTCACATGTGTACAAAACAGGTGGTCTGTTTGGTGCTTTGTTTCCCTTCCAGTGACTATTTTTAGAGAACACGTACAGTAGCAAATTGAAGAACAGGCATACAAAGTCTGCTTACAAGGCTCAAGACTCTGTCACAACATCTATTTAAAAAATATTTTGAGCACAATTTTTTTTCTATCATTCGCAATAAAATCATGTAAATATTCCACAAGATTGAATGTTCAAGAGATGTGAGAAAAGATTTGGAGATAGAATGGGAATAAGCAGAGATAAGAGGCCAGAATCTGATCTTCCTGATACCCTGAAGCTGAAGTTATGTCACTTGATAGGAATAATTTGTAACAGTGCATCCAATTCCAAGTTTTTCTTACTAAAAAAGTTAGACTATACTTAGCAGCCAACTTAAGGCTAGACACCATTGTCCTTTACTTTGTCACAAGAGTTCTCCCTGATGAAGTAAGTATTTTTCTCTCCCTGTAAGTTGTTCTCATGACAGTCTTCAGGAGGAAGTGTAGTGCAGACTCACTCCATCTCCCATTGACCATGACTGCAAAGCCCTGCCAACACATCCACATACACACAGACTCATGCCATGCAGAGAACACCCCAGCAGGATCTGCAGCTGCTCCTGGAGGCAGTGAGCAGTCTGCAGGCACAGCTCTCACAGCTCTGGTGCTGGGAGGTGTGGGGGGACTCAGGGCTGGGTGTGCACTACCCACTCCAGGCAAAGCCCTTGCCCAGTGCTCCCAACCCAAACCTAACTGTGCTCCCAGACCTTTCAGAAACGTTGCTATGTAAGTGAAAGGGGGTTATTTTTAACACGAATATGCATTATATAACAATCCCTATTTCCAATTATTTTTTGTTGCAATCACTACAGAAGTTGTTCTTGTTTTTTTCTATCAATTAGACCAAGAGGGAGCTATATAGGCTGCAATGCCTGTCTATACAGTTGAAAGAGAACCACTGAAGAGTAATTATAAAATATCAGATCATGAAGAAAGATACCACAGGGAGCAGGACTGGCTTATGCAGCATGAGCCCAGGACTGTGAATAATGAGGCTAAGGAAGAGCACGGGAGGGAGTGACTCTGCCCATGCGTCTCTACTTGCTCCATGCTTTGTCCAACCAGATCCCAGGGGAGCTAGCATGTATTGAAGAGCCCTGCTATGGGAGTTCAGGTGGGAAATGAACACTGCCAAAACCACCTCCTTGCCCCTCTGTGCCTCAGCTTCCCATCTGTAAAGCTGTGTTACCATGTGCCTTGTGCGCATGGATTTCAAGTTCTATGGGCAAAAATCACCTGTAACAATATGTATGCGCAATACCTAAAGCTGGGTCCTGGTGTTTCTGTGCCCTCCCAGTATTCATGCTTTACAAAATACAAGAAAAATGGAGGGAACTGGGGAAGTAGGGGGGGAGGGAGGAAGAGAGACAGAAAAGAAAAAAAAAAGTACTTTAGAATGTAAGAAAGAAGTCGACTAGCTAATTACCAAGAGCTTCCCATCAGGTTGACAGACTCCCACAGTGGACACACTCAGTGGTAGTTCTTTATTTCTGAGCTTTACTTTAATCCCTCCTCATTTTTCTTGTTTCATTTTCAGTCAGTTCAGGATTCTAATGTTTTTGCCAACTTATTTTTAATGGGATTGTTAGCATCCAGGAAGCCTTGTCAAATAATCATTACATAGCTACTTTTGGGGCCCCCTGTGGCCACCTCCACTTGTTGCTATGCGTTTTCTCCCTCACCCTGTTAGCAGGGAACATATTTTTCTCACTGGGAAAGCATCACATTAAAAATGTGGCTCTTTGACTCCCTCCTGCCTGTTCCTGCAAAGGTGTAGCTGCTCTGGCTGGCTGATGGTCTCTTTTCACAACTACTGCAGCTTTGGTCATTCGCATTTATACATTAGCCAACAAAAGAGCGTTTATAAAACTCGGCTTGAGTAACAAATTGAAGTCTGTCAGCTACTGAAACAAAACAAAACAAAACAAAAAAAAACCATAAACCTACTGCTCTCCCTCACCTAAATGGAAGAAAGGTTGTTTTCAAATGAGACACTTAGTCATTTCCATGTAAGAACATCTCTGTTCACCACCCTTTCAATGGATTTTGTTTTTGCAATAGCCAAACAGGGCAGTGCTAGAGCCCAGAGCTTTGCCTGACTGCTAAAATCGCTTCTAAAATCTTCCTGTTTTGACATTCTCTGTCATAATGCTTACACCATATTTGCTTTTCACGTGGTGTTGCAGTATTTTTTTTTTTTCCAGCTTTCTGTATAAGCCAAAAATCAGCATTGCCTCCTATATAATCCTTACAGTCAGAACTTCCAGAGGACCCAAAACCTTGAAAACTGAAGTGTAACAGAAGAATGTTTGACCACAATTTCAGGAAAGCCTAGCACCACAACTATTCTCTCTCAGTGGCGCCTTTGCACAAGAAACGGATTAGTGTTACTTCATGCATTTGGTCTGATGCTTTTACAGGGACTCAGAGAAAACTTTCCTCTTGCTGGAGACAAGAAACAAGCTGCCAAACAGGTGTTTGCTACTGTTAATTGCTTTTGGCTGGTCAAGTAAAATATTGATAGGAATAACACAATTACTTAGCTTATGGTAGTTTTCACTCCCAAGGAGGGGCACACCTCTCCTTGCATGGAAATTCAGCAAACATGCCTGCAGAAGGCTTTTGATGCTGTTTTCCAATGGGCCACACCTTGGTCAGAATTAATATGTCTGAAGCTTCTCTTCCTTCAAAAATGCTGAGCCATCCTGGGACCAGCTCTAGCTAGGGATGCAGATAAGTCACCAAAACACCTCTGTGTACCTGTTTCTCCCTTGCACATCACCCTGCTGTATGTACAGACTGAATTATGTATAAACACACCAGTGTTCACTTAATTAAAACTCGCAGTTGTTTAATCTTCAGTATCCAAAAGATTGAGAAAGCTTAATGCATTCTAAGTTGCTACATTAAGGAAGGCGAAGTTCCATTTTGCAACCCCGGATGGTGCACCCTGCATGCTGTTGGCACTGCATTTCATGCCTTTCCAGCACAGCAGAACTGGAGATAATTACATTCAGTGCAGAATGCATGTAGTCTACACCAATCACATGTTTCAAGTAATATTTACAGCTAATGACAGCGAAACAAATTGCACAAAATAATATCCTTGACAAACTTCACCCCTCTTTGGGTTGGCAAGTCATTTGTGAGCTAGCCCTGATTACTAGGAAGTTATTTGCTGTTCATAAATATTCCCCAATTAGTTTCAATGAATAATTTTCAACCTGTTAGTTGTAAACAATTGATAGCTATGTATGAATATTTGCTATTCATTACTGATGTTGTATGACTGGTCACCAGGGGCATATGTAATTATTTCTGCATTTTTATTGGACAACAACTGTCTTAAAGAGGAAAATAATGAATCCTAATACGAAGGGTATAAAGAATAAAGAATTCAAGTGACAATTATCAAGTCAAAAAACACTTCAGTCAATTCTTGAAACAGACGTCATAGGAATCCAAGAATTAAGAAATCATAATTAATATAGCTCACAAATCACAATGAACAAAATCCTTTCTGTTCATAGAAGTATTCTCTAGCCACTGCATTTAAGTACTGTTTAATCATCTACTGGGCCAGACATCGTGCAACATTTTTTTAAGTATGACAGCTATTGTTTAAATGCTAAGAAAATGTACATGGAAAGGACAATTTGGTAATAGTTCAGAGCACATAAAAGTACTCTAATGAGTCTTTGCAGAAATAGCTCTTCTTGACTGGTTATTACAACAGCTTCACAAGAGGACTGCCATCTTGCATAATTTAACAATAACACCGTTAAAACTTGTGAACTAAGCAAGTGAAAATGCTTTAAGGTTTTTATATTTAGTCTCTATATTAACACTACCAGGAATTAAAACTATTACAAGGAAATCATTTGTTAAGAGTATCTGCATTCAAAGTTTCACTTGAAAAAAGTACTTTCTGGATCTTGAAATTACAGGAAGTTCTTTTTTGAACTGATATTTGCTAGTGTAAACACTCCACCCTATTGATCCTAATTTTGTGTATTTGTCCTTACATGAAGAGTAACTATCAACAAACTACACAAAAGCATGAGGTTTCTTGAAGAACATTACATTAAAAAAATCAAGACCTCAAGCACCCTAATGCAAGAAAAGCCACTGTTCAGCTCCTAGCTAAAAGCCTTCTTGTCCAATCTGTCTGCAATGTTCACTTGACCTCGGTGTTTTCTCAAGGAAAAAAAAACAAAACAACAAAACCAAAAACTGATGACAGTTTTAAAAAAGGAAACTTGAAGCAGGATGCACCAGGTAATACCAGAAAGTGGTAATGCTGATCCCATTTATAATTATCTAATGTTATCTGCCAAAAAACACCAGTCAGTATGTGCAACAATGGAAAATACACTCTGAAAAAAAAGGACACTGGTGTTGACTTTCTATTGATCGTGATGCGAGCTCCCAGAGGGAGTTTTTCCCCTGAGCCTCACAGCCAAAACACAACGATGAAATTCAACACCTCAGCAAAATCTTGCTTCTTTAAAGGACTGAATGGATGTGAAAGCAGCAACTTAAGAGTATTTACAGTGGATAACAATAACCTTTTCAGTTACACTGTGTCTTCATCACCCAAATTATGACCTAAAGGCAAGATTAAAATCAGACAATTCTGCAGTAGATAGGCTGTTCCATTAAATGAGAGCTTGAGAAAACATTAATATGCTTTATCATGAAAAGACCATTGGCTTAAAATAGCACAAGGAAGAAAAAGAGACGCAGTGTAAATTCTGAGAAAGATTTTGAGAGTGAGGTCAATGAATAAAGGTCAACATTAGGAATTAAGTATAATGACAAGCATTTCAGAATTAAACACACTATGGTCTAGCAAAGCAAAGAAAGAACCTGGGGTTCACTTGCTGGACATGTAACTGGAATTTGCCCTAATGACAAGGGTCACACAATAACTCAAGAGAAAATTAGAAATTTTCAGCAGACATGTGGGAAACCTGACAAATGCAGCTCAAGGCCACACACTGAGGAAAACCAAAACTGAACATCTGCTCATTAACTGATCCCTGTCCAGCATGTCTACTGAATGAGACTGGGGCTCAGTGTCAAAATAGAATACACTTAATTAAAATCTCATCATCAGATACACAACATTGCACAACCCCCGATTCTGTCACTTAAAAACACCACCACCACGGGCATGTCTTTGGAAACCTAACGTTCTTAACACACTTGTGTGTGTAATTATTATGAACAAAGCCTGGTGCTGAAGGAGGAGGCCTAAGCTGGGAAAGCAACAAGAAAGAATCCTTACAAACCTTGAATGTCCCAACCTTCAGCAGAGAAAAGCCTGGTTTTACATCTTTCTGTAAAACCATCCATGTCACTGATTTCATCTAAAAGCTAAGATTAGGTAATGGAAGGGTAAAGTAAAGCTTTGATGTTTAGATTTTAGGTCTGGTTGCTACAAGCAGCGCAAATTGGTCTTCAATAGACAGAGTTGAAGACAGACAATGGATTCATCCCTGAGCAAGAAGTCTAAACTCAACGAGACCAGTATAAGTGTACTTTGGCCTGTCAAAGTGAGCCATGTGAGGTAGATGGGCTATTGAAATGTGGGACTCACCATACATTAGCAATCACAGAGGCACTCTAATCAGGACTGCACTTTAAACTTTTATCTCAAAGGAAACAAAAAGTGTAGGCTATGTCTGACTGGAGTGAATGTTCCTTGATTTATTTCATAGTGTCCTAAAATTTCATTCAAGGTTCTTCTGGATAGGATAAAATAAAGTGGCATGCAGTAATTGCTTTGACATCCTTCAGGAAAAAAATCAATAATGAATATGAGCAAAAGGTCAAGAAAGAAACAGACTCACTGCTGGCCTAAGCTAGATAGTTTAAATCTATCAAACTAGGTTTGATAAACAGGGAGGTCTCTCCCGTCCCTCTATTTTACTTCAACTTAGTTAATTACACTGTTTTTAAGAATGAAGTGCCAATTACATCCTGGCAGGATCCCCAGGCATAACAGGATTGACACTGTACACATTTTCCCAGGCAGTCATGTTTCCAGGGCACTGAGATCTGGACCCACAGCACCCCTGCCCTGCCAAGCCTCTCTCTTTTCCCAAGCAGTGATGGGCAATCACCATCAATTACACAATAACAGACATACCAAGTGACCAGACAGGCCGAAAACTCTCATTGCCTGGAAGAAGAAAGCAATGGTGAGCTGGGAGGAATTAGATTGGAGGAAAGACAAGGAAAGGATATTTCTGCTACCAAACGTATGGACAGGCTGAGATGAGTGATGAACTGCCACTTGCCTTGCAGATGCTGCTGATTCTGGTCTCTGGGGCACAAATGTACTTCCAAAAGCTATAACCTTTATATTGGACACATGAAGCAACAAGACATACAGCCTGTATTTTAAATTTCCCAGAGAAAGGGTAAAATCAGCAGGCATCAAAACATCACCTCAGGGCTTCACCTGAAACTGAAATTTCATAAAACAACTGCTCTTTTATTCCTGAATGCTCAGGATTATGTTTAGGAAAAATATAAACATGGTCATCCATGACAGTCAGCAACTCCTTTTCACTTGTACTAAGAGGGAAAACAGCGAGACATTCTCTTTTCCCTCATTTTCTAGTGAGCAAATCCCTCTAAACTTCTGTGCATGGAGGATTCAGGATTACTGTTATGCTCTTAAGAAAGAGTTGTTTGCAAGAGGACGTAATTACTGGAGAGTAACACCAGACATGAATAAAAAGAGTCCATTTTCCCAGAACTGAGATACTAGCAGTATGCCTTCCCTCTGCAAGCACAAAGCTGATAAAAAGTCTGTTCATTTTGCAGCTCAGACGCAGACAACATTTGTTCTTCTATTTTTCCAAAATGAGCATATAGTCATCAGATGTAATTGTTTACCAATTTCAGTACTTTATATAGTGCCATTCTGGAGCTTGAATAAGAGCAAATAAGGCACAACGGTAGCACACAGAAGAGAAAAGAAATAGCTCAGAGAACCCAAACAAGCCTTCCTTGTACTTCGTGTTCTTTCTGAAACACTGCATTCTTGCTGTGCTTTTTGTACCCTATTAGCACCATCTAAGGGAAGAAATTGGGAATCACCTAAAGGTGGAACACAATCTATCTGTAAACAACGGTGAAATCTTTTCCATCTTGACAGAATATTTCACTGCAAAAGAGACAAAAAAGAATGATTAAACCTGCTAGTGGAAAAAAAAAAAAAAAAATGCTCCAGAGCACCGTAATATAACTTACCAAGTGTGGATTTCAAATTGATCTTAATATTCGCATGCAGAAACAAGAAACAAACAGGGAAGCATTTTTCTTCTCCAGCACCAAGTTCTAAATTAGTGTAAAAGGTGGAAGATGTATACAAAGCCTGAATTTATTGAAAACAGACCACATTTTTTAAATTACTCACCAATATGCACTAACTTTCAGGAGTGAGCAGGGTGGGTATAGCATTGTTTATGCCTATCAAAGGTAAAACTAAAGGCTTGCATCCACTGTAATGACAATTCTGCATGACAAAGTCTCACCTCATAAATCAACCGGAAAGCTGATCTATCTCAGCAATTGGCTACAGGTGTAGAAATTGCCATCTGGCTACTCTACGGGGGCATTCACTCTCTATCTTTAGACCTCTTACTCAGCTACTAAGTTAGGGTTTTATATTTTATATTTAACCCAGTGAGAGGGTCATCCCAGTCCTGGTCCCATACAGATCCACTTTTTCCCCTCTTTAACTCCCACAGTTATCAATACTTCCTTTTAGCATACTAGGGCCAAGATTTATAGTGCCATAAAATGTTTTATTTTTCCAACAGCTTGTGAAAAAAGCACATACACTTGAAGAAATTCATTACATATTTCAAAAGGAGAGTATGTGCAGGTGTTTGGTTTTTGAGAGAAATGATTGCAGAGGGTATTACGGAACAACATACACAGGAAAAGAAAAAAAAAAAAACAAAAAAAAAGAAAGAAGGAAAGGTAAAGAGGTAGAAGCCCTGGTGCATTACCTAAGTGACTAGCCCTCCTAGCTCAGTCAAAGTTATGTAGGTGAGCAGTAAAGCTCATACAAATATACCTTGAGATGGTATAGATCTCTAGATGGCTACTGGGAGATGTGGGGCATTAAGGAGCCCCTGTCTGGACCAGTGCTGCATGGGAAGCCTTTCAATACTCTGACTGGCCCTGCTGGGAGAAAGCTATGCCCAAGACCATTCTTTTTGTGAATTTTAAAGTATTTCTTATATTTTAACAACAAAAATGTATCATGCACTAAGCAATTACAAAATACTGTAAAGATCTTTCCTGAAAAAATAGTTTTACCAATGAATGTATAATAATAGCAAAGATAAAAATACATATTAACAATATATAATAATCTGGTATTTAGGAGAATCTGAGTCATGCTGGCATCTGCTCCATTTGTCAAGGACAAAGCAAAATGACTGGAATACTGACATGAGGGAAAAGCTATTAATAACAGGTTCTTCAATGCAACAAACAATTATAAACTCATATACAATGGCATAACACTACAATCAATGTAATTCAGGTTAGAAATAAGGCACAAATCTAACAAAAATGACAAATAACCTCTGTGGCATTTTATGCAGGGATCTCCACCACATTCATTTTTTAAAGCAGGACATGACACCTTTCTGCTGTGCTTCAGTTAAGAATTAATTAACCTAAGTCTCATCTTCTGTGTTATAAAGGAGGTCAGACCAAAAGATCATGATAATAAAATATAAATTGAGTCCCTCTTACCTAGACTGAATAATTAGTCAAATACCACTTTTCTTACTCAAACATTAACATTTCCACGTTAATGACTAGGAATGTAAACTGAGTAAACAGCACTTACTGAGCTCCTTGCAAATGCAAAAAGCTTTATCCACAAACAATAACAGGATGATCTATTTCTCACATGGTAATTTCTCATTTTACTTAAAAAAAAAAAAAAAAAAAAAAAAAAAAAAACCTTTCAAAAACTGATTTCCATTTCTAACATTTCACAATTTTAAATGCAAAATTTGCATTACATCTTTACCCTAAAATGATTCTTTTCAAATTAGGTATCATAGTAAACCTTTCCACCCCTGTCCCCAAAGGGTTGTCCAGAGAATACAAAGACAGAAAAAAAAAAATACAGATGTGAATGTTGTCTGACTATAACCATTTGGAAGTCTGAACTACCATCACAGCTATCACAGAACGGGCTCAGCTCAATACATAGGCCGATTCAGTATACCAACATTGTAAGGAAAATGATGCAGGAGCTCTTAGAGCCAGTCAGAAAAGAAAGACCTGAGAAGATGTCTGTGTAAAGCATTGTATACAGTCTTTTGCTGCAAACCAACCCATTAATTTACGTGCTTCCCTTTTTAACTGTCTCTACAGACAGCTGCAGATTGCAGACAGTCAGCAAGTAAAACAAAAGGAAAGCAAAACCCATGGGGAACAGAAAGAAGCCAAAGAAAACCAACACAAGAAAAGAAAGGAGGCAGTTCAGTATGACAATTCCAGCCACCTTCAGAACCAGTTTTCACCTGCCAGAGCAGCAGAGCCCACCTCTACCCTTGCAACATGTGCCTGAGTTTGGTTTCCATAGCCTACTTCATTCAGCAGTGTTGTCTGACTTAGAAAAGAGAATGACAATGATGATGAAGAAAAAATTGTTCAGTGGCATAAAGGATAGCAAATGGTTTCTCAGCCTTTTCATTTTCTGAGGCTTCAGCTCCTACCTACCTAGGCACAGTAGTACAAACAATGACAAAGCCATTATTCCCAGCTCGCTGGGGCTGCATGGGGTGCACATGAAACAAGCAGATGAGCTGAGCCCAGTTTCTAGGAGGTGCCATTATCAGAAGCAGAACTTGCTTTGGTTTCCCAGCACATAGGGTAATACATGAATTGCTGTTTTTCTGCATTAAACTCATTTGATGTCCATCTCAAACAGCATGAATGCCTGTATTTCCTTTTCCTGCATTGCCACTGGAAAGTGCCCATTACTTGGCCAAACTGTTTTTGATGGAAAAACAAAAGTTTTTGTCACTCTTTTGTTGACTGAAAAACTGTTCTTGAAGTTCATTTACAGCAGCAAGACTTCAGCCAACTTTGCACAGCACGAGTTAGCATGCAAACCCGTAGCCCTTCTGTCTCCACAAAGTGCCCAAAGAACACAAGGTCCAGAGCTGAGGAGTCTCCAGCATGTACCACAATGCAGTTGACCACCACAGTAGAGTGGTAGAGCTAAACATGCAGACCACATGGCCATCACCTTTCTTGCAGGATTCGCTGGGCACCACTGCCAGCAACAACAGAGCCCACACAGAGCTCACAGCTGCTGCACACAAGGCAGTTCCTCTTCTGGAATAACACTGCTTATTTGGTTACCTATGCTCAATGTGAAAGAGGTGATATGTCATATATAGACATTAATACAGTGAAACAATGAAGGAAATGCAATAGGAACTCTAGAAAATACAACAGTAGAGAAACAGTAATGATTGCATCCTCCTGGTACCTGCACCATACCCGAGTTCATTCCTGGAGTGCATACCTATTCAGGATGCTGTACACTACACGCCATATCTGATGTTCTTTAATCTAACAAGAAGCACATATTACACTTCCTTTAGGGAACAACTTTTGTAGTCATACCTACCTGCAAATTACTAGGAGCATAGCTGGTGCTATAAAAATGACAAACGGCAGTACTAAGTTGTATTTGTGAATACACTGAAGCTTGATCAACCCAATGTTCATTCTGTAGCAGTGATTTCATTTCCACTGAAAAAAAGTAGTAAGGTACTTCTCTACAAAGGAGCGCTATGAGCTTTGAAAAACTTTCATATCTATCAAATTATGTTCATCTTTTAAGAATTACATTGGCTTCAAATCCTGCGGTTGCTCCAGGAGCACGTTTGCTTTGTTCCTTGAGATTAGTTTTACAGATTGTCCTTGCAGTATGTTTCAGTTAACGACTGGCCAATCCATGTGTTGAAACACCCATTTCACAAACCCCCGGATTTATAAAACCGTGTTTGCCTGTACTCCAGCATGGCTCTAGTGAAGTTCATGCACCTTTACTAATTTGTGCCAAAAGGTAAGGGTCATTGTGAAATTTTCGCCCCTAAGTCACCAACAGTTTTCACTGGTTTCCAAAGAACCAAGACTTTACCTCTTATTTTTAGAGCTCCTCCCGGCTTTCTATAACATCTATTCTTTGTGTAAGCAGTGGATCAGCTTCATCCCACCTAATTTCAGGCATCCAACTGCTGTTCAGTGACATCTAATCTATACTTATGAGAAGGAAAGGGACTGCTCAGGGTGATTCAGCAACTCCAGTGTCACAACTACATTTGGGAAAATTGTCACTGAAGAATAATTCAAAAGAACTGGTCCGACCTCTAAACAGAGCTAAAAATACAAATGCACAATAACAAGAATAACATTGACAGTTTCATTATGAAGATCAGATCTGAAGAACATCCTTTACCCTTCCAGTCCCTTTCTCAGTGATGGTGGGACAAGTTCATGGACCAGGCAGTAGGGGAGACATCCTTGTCCCCTTGGAAGAAAGGGCCTCATTCAACAAGAACATGCATTTAGCCAACAGTATGATGCTATCTGATACCATCGAATGGGAATGTGCACTGGCCCATGCATTCATATAATAACTCTCTTCAGACATGGGAGTCATGTGCAGATCTCAGACTGGCTTTTCTCTTCAACTTATCTAGGTCTTTTTAAAATTTTTGTCAAGTACCCTAGATGCTCTTGCCAGAGAGGAGGAGCATATATTTGATCACCCCACCTCTCAAGTATGCACGCTGCATACTTAGGTATGATGCAGGTGCTGTAAAGTTATCTGTCAGAGAATACATTAGAGGATTTAAAGTAGTACTTGGGAGATACAGCCACACAATTTCCAATCCTATTATTTGTTGACAGGATTTATGAAAGTCCCTCCCACGCACTGGTTAGAAAGTTCAGCACTTAATTTCTTCCCACACTTCTTCAGGCATCAATCTATGGCCCTCAGCTATGCATCCACACGTGCTGTTGACTTACTTAATTGTAATTCTGGAGTATTTAGACACCTGCAGAGGGAACACTGCCATCACTTCACATTATTTTTGAAGCCTCCCTATTTGTTCTGTTTTCTGTTCTGCTTTCTTTCTGCCCCAGAACCTCTCACAAGCACGTTGACATGAGCGTGCTGTATTACAGCAGCTGTGTGCAGCCATGCAAAGAAGGTGACATGGCTGTAGAGCAGACCATGCTTCACACTTCTTCAGGCTATTTCTAAGCCTTCACAGGACTGAACTGTTTTGTTCCCTGTCCCTTCTGAAAGATCTGTTTGGCAAGAACTCCAAAAAGTTACTTGATTCATCTCAAAGCTGGTGAGTTACACATGAAAAACTATTAACCAGTATTTATCTATGCTGTCCTTAAAATCAAGCAAATAACCTCTCTAGGCAAACACAGTACTTACACTTCACATTAGCAGTAGAAGTGAACCAGATCAACTAGACTTTAATACATGCCTATGAATGACTTGCTTATTGACATCAATGACTATTTTCTGTGCATTTTCAACCAGCTATGAACATATCTACAATGACTGTGTCTGGAAGACACTCTCTTTCTGTCCCAGCAATAACACTCCATGGTATGTTGCATACCTCTTTTATCTAACATGAGAATGGAGGACATGAATTTATCATGGAAGCAACCCTGTACATATTTAAAGCTGTCTCTTACCACAGTCTGCATACACAAATTCAGCCTGGCTGAGTTTTTTCTTGTCCTAGGATCATCTCTAGAGTTTCCTTTCATGCAGCTTTCATGTTCAGAGCAAAAAATACAGTGCCCTTTCCATTCCTGACTTTCCATCAGGTCACAAAGCATTTTCACCTACTTTTTTTCTTTTTTAATTGGACTTGTAAAATATGTCACCTTAGATTGATTTGGGGGATTTATTGCCTCTCTCATTAAGAGACAAGCGACAAACTCTTGCTCATCTTCTTTCACCACAGCCAGTTGTAATCTCTGTCACAGGAATCCTATAGACTTTGACGGGAATAACTGGGTTTTGCCAGGATGAAGAAAGTCAAGCCAAACGCAAAGAACAGCCCCTTTCAGATTCCCTGCTGAGCTCAGCCAGCATATTGCAGATCACAAAATAGAGTGCTAAGTTTAAGAGGAGTTTTAAAAACTTTCACAGATTTTGGAATATTTCCTGGGGACATCCACTGGTGCTTTTCATGAGTATTACACAAACTTGGAGGAAAAATTACCTCTGTGTCAGGAGGTTACATAGCAATATCTATGGAAAGGGAAGGAAGAAATCACTCACCTCACCCCATTTAAGTGGGGGGAAAAAAAAAAAAAAAAAAGAAAATCATCACTAGAGAAAGTACATCAAGGCCTCTGCCGGTAGCCCATCACAACATTTCTCTACATAGCTGTATCCCACAAATATTCAGGTAGTCCATTTTCCCTTCCACACAGTAAGAACTTACACTAGAAAGGATCCCAATAAGAGCGGCACAGAACAGCATTTTTTATCACCTCAAGTAAATCTTTTTCTTTCCGTAACGTCAGTTCAGGCAGCGAAAACCAATGTGCACCATCTCAGCTTTTCCTGATTCACTGCTTTAGGCTGCAGTTCATTGTCTCGGTCATTCTCCATCTTTTCCCGTAGTCACTGACAGGAAAGGACAAGGAGCTTCCAGCAAGTCCTTCTTAGCACATCTTGACATATCTGCCTTATTCTCTGACACAGTTCACTGTCATCTTTGCCCTTTGAGGCCATTCCTTTTGAATTTACTTGTTTTCCTCTGTCATCTCAAAATGTTCTAAAAAGACTTCAATTTGGCTTAAAAACACAGTCTCCAAACATAAATGATTTCCTTCACAAATAAAATTTCTTCAATATTCAGTCCCTTTGATCAACTTTTGCCACTGAGTACAGTAATCGTGCTCTGCAGTAACACCCATGCTATTGTGTTGTCAACACTGATTTTGGCAGTAGTTTATCCCTAAAACTTTCAACTCTCCAAAACCTGGAACTATGCATTTCTACGTCATGTCTGTTCTTTTTTGTGGGTCACAGCTGTGTTCAGTCCAAAGACTTCAAAGTATATTCTTGTCTTGTATCTTGCTGGTCTACGACTCAACTCAGCAGATGCAAATCATTACTGCTGCACAGATTTTAATAATTATCTACCACAATTTCTTTCTATTAACCTGAGAACATAGTGTTTTACAGTCCAGAACCGAGTCCTTGGCTTCCTGAAGACTGTAGACAAAAGCAGCCAAGAGTAGATTTAAAATACACTTTGAATGGATTCATTAAAATGTCAAGACAGGTTCTTCCAAAGCACGTTTTCCTCCAAACACACATTTTTCTCAGGGCAGTCCTGCCTCTTGCTGAACTCCCACGGTGCATTACACCCACTTCTTGATAGCTGCTTCTTTCTCTTCCAGACTTACGTCTTTGATCTTACCAGAGAAGAAGGAGCCAGCGTTCAGTCGGTCCAGCCTGCCTCGGCAGGTGGCTTCTTTACTACAGCCATCTGTGCTGTACCAAAGCCAGCTGATCCTTTTCTTCACTGATACATAATGACTCTTATTTTGAACCCCAGTTCTCAGGAGCTGAATGTAATTGAGCACTGACTGATGGGCCTGGAGCATGGGCATTGTTTCCAGATTCTGTTCAGCTCAGTCCGTGCACTCCTGGTAGACACCTACATTCTTGGACCTTGCAAGAGATGGCTCTGTCACCTACAACAAGACCTCTGCATCCTCATCACTTGCTGAAAGGGAATTTATTCCAGTTCAGTATGCAGACAGCCTGATGTCAGCCTGTTGTATAGCAGAAGGAAAACAGGAACAGGAAACTTCATGTATAGAGTAGTGGGACCTTGGTAACACTACTGCATTACATGTTTTGACAAAGAAGTTTTCTTCTTTATATGATCTTTGTCTGATATGGAGACAGATAGGGGCAGAGGCAAGTAAATCAGATTAACAGAACAGATACATTTATTCTTCATATGCAGCTTGACCTAACTAATCAGAAATTTTCTTCTTCACTTGTATTTATTTTGCAAAAATTGCATCTGATTCAAATTACTAAAGAATAGCAGCTTGGGTTCCAATACATGATAGAATAGATTGTTGCTTTAGTCTTTAGCAGTCTGTGTTTTCATCTACAAATGACTGAAATCTCCCAGACTTGAAAGGTCTGCCTTGGTTTCCAGGATTGCTACCTTGTGACTCCTGAACCACCTTCATTGGTGCCACAAGCCTGGCTGCAGCAACACAGTGAGCAGCGCTACACCCAACTAGGCTCCTTGCTGCACCTCAGCTTATACCCTGTTGCATTAACGAGCATACACACCAGTGCTGCACTGCAGACAGCCCTGATGTAGCTTTTCTCACACTACCAAAACAGGCTCAGAAGGCTCCCAAAGGCCAGGAAGTGTTGCAGGAAGGCTCAATGTGCTCCATTCACAAACCTGCACGAGATACAGCTGGGAGAGAGGGAGTCAGGAGAAGGAGCCAAGTTCACCAAGTTCAGTGCCAGTTGGGCACTGCAAACAATTTTGATATGTGAAACATTACTTTTCTGCACAGAAGAGAATTTCACACTCTACAGTTACATACTCCTGCAGCAGTTTTGCTGGGAGTAACTGGAGCCTTTTGGAAGTCTGTCTTGTTAGATTCATTTCGCCACAGTAGTATTGAAATGATGTTATTCCCAGTACACAAAAGCTGATATAAGGAAGTGTTTGCACGTGGGTTCTGTTTGGAGCGAGATAAGAGGCAAGAATCACACAGCTTACTCTATAGAAGCTAACCACAACGTAAAGCACACCAGTCATTCCTAACTCAGGGTGCTGGGAACTGAAAACAGCACCTGTCATATCCTGCACTGCAGGATCTCCCAGAGACTGAGCAGGAGCAGGTCACGGGAGCTCTTAGATGAAGATGGCTGAAGTCTTGAAGAATTTCTTTGCTATTTAATAGGGTTGAACATGCTATCACATGTTCCTAAAGGAGACTTTCAGATTGGTCTCTGGTATCTTCTCATTCGTTTTCTCATGGTCCTAATCAAAAAGAATGTTCCTAATGTATCTGTTAGGCATACACTCAAAGCAAAATCCCTTTTTACACAATGTAAAGCTTTTCTATCTAGGTCTTCTTTAAGCACAGAAAGCTAATAAACTTTCTTTCCTCCCTCCAACTGAGTTGCCAGATTTCCTTTCCTCATTAACACTGTATAATATATCCTTGATTTGCAGCCTTACTAAACTTGGAGAACTTTTTTTGTAATAAAATTGTGAAGTTTGTTTTAGAGAAGAAACAAAAAGCACTCAATCTGTCAAAACCAAAGTTGAAGCCTGCAGTTTCCTGCATTTCTGCCACTGAAGACAGCAGACCTGACCATGCAGCTTTTTTACTCTAGAAAACCTGTTCAGTTTGAATGGGAATTTTGAATAATCAAGGACTTTGGGGGAAATACAGCTTCAAATCCCTGCTATGCTGTCCAAGGGCACAATAAATTGCTCTCATGTCAGGAGACTAATGAAGACAAAGGGAAAGGAATCCTCCCCTCAGTCTGGCATGTTGGTGCTGCTAATGAGTTGAAAGGGTTGCAGCAGAAGCAGCCAAAGCACCTACATACCCTGAAAAGGAGGCTGTTTCAGTGGGAGCAAAGCTAAAGCAGAATTAAACACTGTCAAAGAAAAACATCCTCTATGTACACTGCTGAATATTAACTTAGGATCAGGTCAACCAGTCACAACCTATTGTAGCTCGCTCCCTCTATGGAGAAAATCTCATTGACAGTACTGAGTTGATGACAATAAAGGATGGGTCAGAAAGCACACTCAGCACAGCGCAGCCTTGATTCCAGACAGTTTTTAAAATTCTCTTCATTTTTAAACTTCTGATTTCTGAATACTCTCAGCGTCATCACAGGACTCAGTTTTTGAACCCAGATGTCATTTTTCAGGGCAGTAGCTATACCAACTACAGCATTATTTAGTCTAGAAGCACAACGTAACCCATGTTCATTCAGATAAGGCAGCCCTATTTCTGAACATCTCCACCCACACAGGCTCTGGAAACATGCCTTTTTTCCAGCACGTGCCAGAGTAAACGAAGATTCATTTCAAAGTCAGGAAGCTGACAAAGCCTAAAACTGACAAGCTCAAAACTGCGCCTTACATTTTTACTCCTAGTAGTCTCGGTTACAAACTGATTCAAAACTGATATTTTGTTGTCTGGTTCTAGATCTGCAAGTTAATCTTTTTAATCAGATTACACAGTTAACAAATGCCCTACTTTATTTTTCAGTTAGTTGTTGCATTCACCACCAAGCAAAAGTGCCTCTACACGCTATCTTACCTTATCACATTTTACTATTAACAACAGGCTATGTAATGAAATCAGAAACTCAGAGAAGAAGCCATCAACATCAATAAGCTGTAGGGCAAATGGAGAGAAAGGAAAAGCAGTTATGAAAATGTCCTAAAAGCCTGTTTTGTGAGGAGAGAATGCAAATATTATAGAATAATACACCTGAAGGTAATTGCTTTTAAAATCTTCCCCCCTGTTGAGTTGCTGAGGAGACAAACAACCTGAGCTTCAGGGTTCCCGTATTCTAGACATAAGCAGCATCCCAAGCTTCAGTTTACAAAAAAAAAAGAAGAAAGAAAAAAAAAGAAGCAGAGGAGAGGAGGAAAAAGAGCAGGAAAAGAGTCAGAAAATGAGGCAATATTTAGCACCTGTGCTGATTGTGAAGTCAAAGCCTTAGCCCTGGCAGACCTTCTCTCAGTTTGTTGGGGGAACATAATAAAAGACAACCCAGCTGGAGAAATGGAGGAGATCTAACATAGGAAACAGAACAGGCAGTGATGATGGAGTGTTGTTTTTGTCACAGGTTACATCTGACAGTGGGTAGCACTTGGAGTGGGGGAACAGCTCAATTAAAGAGAAAAGAAGGTAACCACTTCATAAACAGCAAGACAGGCACTGTCAATCTGCATGTCATGAACCAGGTAAAAATGAAAAAATACCCAGTTTTCCACCTGATCTGGATGTGTTTCTACCACACAAAATATGGTATACTATGCACTATTGCTGATGCCAAGACTCATGCTAAGGTCTCCGTTACTGTTTGCATCGACTAACGAGCTATTTTTCTTACTATTCTTCTCAAATGTTACTAATAAAAGCCTCTCCTGCTGCTCTGACAACACTCTGCACTGCTCAGTCCAAATCACACTAACTCCTTGTTCTTGCAGTCTCCTGAACCTTTCCTTGCCCATTTCCCACCTACTAAGTGGCTCTGCATCTTTCTTTTCACTCCTAATCTTACATCTGTCTTCTACTGATGCCCTCTCTCCAGGCTGCCATCTATCTTCATCTGCTCCCACAGAACACATTTTTCTTGCAAGACCATTCATCACCCAGAGCTACATTTTTGAGTCTCATCTCCTTAACATCTTCTTACCACAGATGCTGCAATCCTAATTTTGTTTTCAGAGAAGAGTTTGTGATAACGAGCAAAGCTGTCTGATACTTTGCAGCTATAGTTCAACTAGAAAAGCATTCCAAATTTTCCTATTTCTCTTCTTAAAAAAAATACAAAAAAGAAACTTTAGTCTAATTCAGAGGAATTAGCAAGTAATCTAGAATCCATCACTGTGCTTGTTGTCTTTCCAACATCTTTGCATTGCATAAACTATATGTGTTTCAGGTAAATGACAGAGTCTTATTAATTCAAGTTGTGTGCAGCTGGGGGCTCAACATGTAGAAGTGAGTTAACATTTAAAACGTTCATAGTTGTTATACTCATTTAAAGAATTGGCTCTGACAATCATGAATGAAATATAGCAACCTCATACTTCATGTCAGCAAGAGCACTTGAAGAAAAGTGGGGAGATGAGATAGTAGTAGAGACTTCAGTGATTCTTTAACTAGTCTAGAATCCTGGAGCTTAAAGTAGATACATATCCATCAAAGTCCTCCTCCTTCTGGAGGTACAGCAACATATGTGTAGCGGGATTCCAGGGTCACAGCCTGAACCAATGGGCTAGCTGGGAGAGTATGTGAGTGCCTGGAGAGGTGTGGGGGTCTGGAGCCACCCTACTTCTGTGCAATCTGAGTCTGCGCGGGTTCCCCCCCCACTTTCTACCCGCCTTTTCCTCCTGCGGTGTGACTGTACGAATGGGGGAGGGTTACATTCCTCAGCTTGTCTTTTTCTCCAAACTGTACCGAGAGGGGTGAGTTAATTCCTTTTGATATCTTTTCCTATAGCACCTATTTCTCAAATAAAGGCTCTATCACTGCCCTCATTTGCCCTATAATATGCTAGTCCCCTCCAAATTTCCAGTTCTCAAACCACAGAATCAGAGGGGTTGGAAGGAATCTGTGGAGGTCATCTAGTCCAACCTAAACTGCTAAAGCAGTTTCCTACAGCTGGTCACATAACAAGGCATTCAGACAGATCTTGAATACCTCCAGAGAGGGAGACTCCACCACCTCTCTGGGAAGCCCGTTTCAGTACTCCATTACTCTCACAGTAAAGTTTTTCCTTGTGTTCAGATAGATAGAACATAAAATGTTCCAGCTTCTGCCCATTGCCCTTTGTTCTATTGCTGCACATCACCAAAGAGTCAACTTCTCATCTACTTGACTCCCACACTTGAGATCTTTATAAACAGTGCTGAGATCCCCTCTCAGCCTTCTCTTCTCCAAACTGAACAGCCTCAGGTCTCTCAGCCTTTCCTCATACTCCAGGCCCCTCATCATCTTTGTGGCCCTCCGCTGGACTCTCTCTAGAAGTTCCCTGTCTTTCTTGAACTGGGAGTCCAGAACTGGACACAAATCCACACATGGTAAAATCTTCCTACATCAAGATGAAACTAAAACCCCACACTGGCACCTGCAGCAGCAAAGCACCAGGACAAAAGATATGTCAACCTTACATTGCAAACATCCCTTTCCTACATCCTACACAGTTTACTTGTGTATTTCATAGTTTAAACACACAGCAGTTCTAATATAGTATAACATACAGAAAACTAAGTCTGTGCCCTTGATCCTTATAACATTAGAGACATAAATAGGATCAAGCTGCTTACACAGATACCTTCAGGACAGAATTAATTTTGGAAAAGAATTATTAATTTACATTAAGTTTATGTACCTAAAGAGTAAGCAATTCAACGCACCTGCCATGCTGTGATCACACACATGCCCCTACAAGCCTTCCCATTTGGTTGTCCAGGACGTAAAGCCCAAGCTATCCTTGGGTCACTTGGGCAGGACACATTCCTACACCACTAGACAGTGCAGGTATCAGGGAATAAAGCAGAAGTAACATCCCTCTACTGCCAGGGCCTGCATGAACTCAGACCACAACTAGACCTTATTCAGTTCAGCCCCTGGGAAAGCATGCTCCCATGCACTACAAATCACAGCACATCGCAAACCCACTTCAAAACTTACCTTCATTCTAATTTAATTAGTCAGTGAAGTATCCTCCCAGTCCATCACACAGGTAGCCATGGAGAAAGGCAAAGCTGCCAGTTTCTTCTTCAGTTAAAGCTTTTTAAGGAAAAGAAAGCAGAGTTTAAGAACAATCATTGAGTTTCCCCTCCTTCCAAATATTGCTTTCCACTTTTAGATCGCAGTGTGTCATCTGGATGAGCACCTTATCAGTAGCCAACAGGGGAAATTCAGTGTTTGTATTTATATTTGCATTTATATGGCATTTTCATACACTGTATCTCAAACCACTGACAGAGCAATGAATCACAGACCTGGGGAGGGGTGCCTACATGCATCACGGCAGCAGCTTCGCATGAGCAGTACAGCTGGAAACGCTTTGGGTGCTAATTAATCTTGGCTGCTACTAATCCACAGAGAGGAGAGCCTGGCCCGACAGATCTGGCTCTGTGTTATAGTTTGGAAGGGAGCTCGGAGAGAGAGAATAAAAAATTTGCTTTGGGAATATCTGACATAGCTTTTCATCCAGAGGACAGGACCAGCACAGTGCTCTCTCCAAGGACAGCCTGCATCAGAGACTGACTAAAGCACAGTGGTGTACTACGGGGTACAAGTACTTTTTTTTTCCTTTATTTGGGTATACAAAACCAAGTGCAAGGTCTGGTGCCTGAGTTGCGACAGCTCCCACTATCAATGCAAGCTGGGGGACAAAACGATTGAGCAAAACGATTGAGCCCTGCCAAGAAAGATCTGAGGTACTGGTGAATGGCAGCTGGATATGAGCCAGCACTGTGCCTTTGCAGCCCAGAAAGCCAACCAGATACTGGGTGCAGCATGGCCTGCAGGGTGAGGGAGGGAATCCTGTCCCTCTGCTCTGTTCTGTGAGATCTCACCTGGAGTACTCTATACACATGTGTAGTTTTCAGTACAGGACTGACACGGAGCTGTTGGAGCAATGGTGAATGCTTGGACAAGGAGAAATGGTTTCAAACTAAAAGAGGGGAGATTTGGACAGGATATAAGAAAGAATTTTTTTACAATAAAGGTGGTGAGGCACTGCACAGGTTGCCCAGAGAGGTGGTGAGTGACACATTCCTAGAGACACTGAAGGTCAGGCTGGACAGGGCTCTGAGAGCCTGATGGTGCTGTGGGTGTCCCTGTTCACTGCAGAGGAGTTGGACCAGATGACTTTAAAAGGTCCCTTCCACCTGAAATAATTCTATGATTCTCTGCATAATTAATTTCGTGTGGAGACATTGTAAAATCTCATTGAGTGTACTCCTGACTGAATAAAAAACCAAACAAACAAACAAAAAAAAAAAACATGCAACACTACTCAGCTCTTAAAAATGCCAAAAAACAAACAAACAAAAAAACCACTCTGCCCCCCCAAAAAACATAAAATTCAGTCTGCTCAGAATTTGGCTCTAGATATTTGCTAAACCTGGATATGGCTTGCAAAAACAAAGGGATCAAAACAGAGCATGTGGTTCTAATCCCTCTTTAATTTAGGATTCAGTGCTGGTGCCCCTGCAGACCTGGGCAGACTGCTGTGCTATAGGGACCAACCGAGTGATCATGCAACTAATAACATGACCATTTAGGATGTGCGAATAAGCTTGCTTCCCTCAGAAATTGTGACACTTCCAGGGTCACAGAACCTGCCCTTCAATGCTGGCAGGGAGAAATTGCCACATTCATGAGAAAGTTGGGATTCCAACAGGACAGCCCCTTTAATGCAACTGAAAGGAGTGGGAGCATCTCCTAACACCTCCTGTGCCTCCTGCAGAAGGTTGCTTCATCAGGGCCAGAATAACTCATGTTTCTCATTCCTCATCCCCCACTTGCTCTGTCCCTCTCACTCCACTAAACTCAGTAGTGCTACCAAGGCTGCAGGCTGATCTGATTAATTGCTCTCATTACCAGCTCATTTTTTAAAATTTCCATTCATTTTGAAGCAGAATTTTTATCTTGAGCTTCAACTGCAATTAGTGAAAAGCAGCGATAAGTGTGAAAGCAGGACCTGGTAGCTGGCAAGAAATGACCAGTTCACCAAAGGGAGAAAAATGCTAAGGGCAGGCCCTCAGAAGACACAAGAAGTCTCAAAGGGAGCAGCAAGCAGCAGCGTCTCAGTGCTGCACAACACCCACATCAATAGTGCAGCCCTTGACCTCCCCTGGGTGCTGCTGCAGAGGGAAGAGAAGCAGTGAGCACCCAACAATTAAGGGAGAGGGCAAGCAAGGGGGGCTGTGAGAAAGAAGGAGTCAGACTCTTGAGCTGTTGCAACAGGACAAGGGGAAATGGTTTCAGACTAAAAAAGGGAGATTTAGGTTGGATATAAGGAAGAAGTTTCTCACAATGAGGGTAGTGAGGCACTAGCACGGGTTTTCCAGATAGGTGGTGGGCACCTTGTCCCTAGAGACACTCAAGGTCAGGCTGGACCAAACTCTGAGCACCTGATGGAGCTGGAGGTGTCCCTGTTCATTGCAGGGGGATTGGACCAGATGGCCTCTGTAGGTCCCCTCCAACTCAAATGATTCTTTGATTCGTTGAAGTTTCTCTACAGAAATGGCACATCCCCAGCAGGATTTTCTGTGAGAGACAGTGAAAAGCGTATAAGCACCAAACAGAGGTGAATCAGAGGATTTCCTGTGGACTTACTATAAGCGTGGAAAAAATAGCAAATATCACTCTTTTTTCACTTGAACACTGACAAGCACACATTAGAATAGAATGAATAAGAACATAAACTTGAGGGAAAAGTTAGTACCTTCCTCAGGAGAACACCATTCCCTTCTCACATCCCACTCTCCATGTAAACTTGAAAAATTAGGAAATAGAAACATGGGGGTTTTTTTCTGAATGGAGCAAAGGTTGAAGTTACTGAATACAGCAGTCCTAAGCTATTATTCAAATATTATTCAAATGCAGTACCAGAAAAAAAAAGGAGAATGATGATTGTTCCTCACGGATTGCTTTCAAGGAGTGCAGTACTCAAGGAAGAGGTATTTTTCTACATCAGACCCAGACATGCAGGCCTACCCCTCTATCACTACCATTCAGCTGTGCAGCAGTGTAATTGATAATTTAACTTATCTTACCTTACCCTGGCGGATTCTGGAGTCATCCTGTTGCTATAATGAATGTGTTCAAAGTGTCTGTCTCGCAAATTAGAGGTTCTTAACAACCATTCCTTATTATGGAATAAGAAAGAATAAAGTCTGTCTCGTTACTGTTTGAAAAACGCTAGCAGGATGAGAAAGTGGAAACAGGGTACTGCCGCCAATCTCTGAATACACAGGGGCAGATCAGCAAGAGATTTACATTTTCCCCAAATTTCCCACTTCATCACTGTCAGAAGCAATTCAAGGAAGGACATCATGAGCCATAGGCATCATATCGCTCCTCCAGATATGAAAATGGAGGTTGTTTGGTTTTTTTTTTTTAAAAAAAAAGAAAAAACACAGGGCCTGAGTCTCATTCCCCTTCCAGGATAGTTTCTAAAGGCAATAAAGGTATTCAGCATTCTTCCTGTAGTAACTCAAAAGAAATTACAGTTTACAACACAGGCCACATGTAAAATTATGCTAAATTAAAACACAGGAGCACCTAATACGATATAATTTTGCAGTTATTAAGTACCTATTGAACTCTAACTTTAGGACCCAGAGATTTTTTGCATTGCATAGGGAATATGGCATTCCTGAATTTCATTAAATGAATAATTAACTGCATGCTCAGTAAACAGCACGTCTGCCCCTGACCTTCCCTGTTGCTGGTTGGCATCCATTTGTGGATGCCCGACTAATAGCACGTTCATCTCCAGTTCAGCTTGTGATAGCTCAGCTGCTCTGCATTCAGATATGCTCACAAAATGCTTGAGAGACAAGCTAGACCCAGCTCATATTATGAAAATTAGAAACTGCTATCGAAAAAAAAACAAGCATACCACTCCAGGTTCTTTGTAACCAAGCTCTTCATTTCCTACACTTGCTGCGGAGACTAGCTTCAGAGAAGGTAAGACTGCACTGGGCAAGGGATCTGGAGTAAAAAAAAAAAAAAGGCCAACAGAAAAGCTCTTTTTTAAGTTTTTTTTAAGCCAGAAACAGTGCTGCGCTTGTGCTGGGGAGCTGACAGCTTGTGGGCAGGCTCCTAAGTCAGCAGGGGTGGAGCTGGCACATTAAACACCCTAGGAACATGTCATCACCTGCCCTTAACGTTTGCACCTGACAATAAGCTTTAAATAGCTTCAGGGACAGCAGAAGTTAGCTTCTGACCATAGATTGTCCTAGGTTGGTAGCTATTGTTGAACAGAGTGGTTTAGTGAGTGAGCACTGCTCATAGGATGATACAGCTGTGGGTGTGGGAGGTGAGTCAAGTGGTGCAGACTGTAAGCATTGTCCCTCCTTGCTCTGGAGACCAGCTTTCCTCTTGGTGGTCTCTAAGACTTCAGGCCTAAACATGGTCTCCACCAGACAGCAGGCTTATTCCAAGAAGACTGTGGTGACCCAGATGGAGGGCCTGCCCAGAAATGTAGTGGTTCAGGTCTCTGGCTGCAGGGAGTGTCTGAGCCTGCCGCTGCCTGGGGAGGGTGGTAGGGATTCCACCTGCATGAGGTGTGAGCAGGTGGATGAGCTGCTCAGCCTGGTGGTGGAGGTCAAGGAGGAGGTGCAGAGGTTAAGGACCATCATGGATTGTGTGTCATGGCTTTATGGTCATCAGTATTCCACATCATAACATCATGTAGTGCACTGGGAATTAAAGTGTTAATGTCCCAGTTCCATATACCAAAGAGAAGAAACTACATTCCCCAGAAGACTGTTCACTGTGCTGATATCATTCCTTCACAGGGAGTGTGCATATAAGGTGTTGGCCAGTCATCTGATGCTTTTTTGCTTTCCTTCAGCTTTTTTCTTTGTTGCTCTTCTCCTTCATCTCTCCTCACTACTGCCTGTCCCAACTGCATGTACTACTTCTGTATTACTGTAAGGCCTACAGCTTTCAGATACTCTCTCATTGTATTTGATTTATTAGCTTCAATTCTAATTATATTGTATTATAATGTGTTATTTTGCATTCCGATACCATGTTTAGTAAGTATGTTTGTTTCTCCTCAGATCATTGCTGCCGTTTTTTTTTTTTTAACTATTTTGGGGTCCCCTGTTTCTCTTTTCCAGAGGTGTGGATTTTGTGAAATCCCTCCACTCCACTAGTCACGGAACCAGGCTGAACCAGCCTGTAAACCATTGACAGTGTGATAGGGAGATCGACTGGTGGAGTGACTCTCTGGCGTGCTGGAGGGAAGGGGGCCAGGGAGATACCCCCAGAAAAGTGGTGGACCCCCTGCCCTTTCGCAGGAGGGCAGACCTGACTGATGAGGAGGGTTGGAAGAGAGTCCCGACTCACCATCATGGGTGATCCCCCTGCCTGCCTAGCTCATGTCCCCCGCTCCCTCTAAGCAACAGGTTTCAGATGCTGGAAATCAAAGTGGAGGTGAGTGGTAAGATGATGGAGGAACTGCCTAAGAGGGAGCCTAAGGCGAGGTGGTCACCCCCATGCCTTGAGACTTCCTCTGTCATGAAAGAAAGAAGGGTGATCGTGGCGGGCAACTCCCTTCTGAAAGGAACTGAGGGCCTTATATGCAGACCAGACCTGAGCCGTCAGGAAGTGTGCTGCCTTCCTGGGACCTGGGTCAGGGACATAACCAGGAAACTCCCAAAGCTGGTTAGACCCACTGATTATTTTCCACTACTCATAGTTCAGGTAGGCAGTGATGAAATTGCTCAGAGAAGCCTAAGAACTATGAAAAGAGATTTCAGGGGTGTAGGGTGTTTAGTTGAAGGAGTGAGAGCTCAAGCGATTTTTTGTTCTATACCTTCAGGGGAAGTGAGGGACACAGAGTGGGCTTGGAAAGCACAAGCAGTGAATAAATGGCTCAGAGGCTGGTGTCAAACCAGAAACTTTTTATTCGGCCCCTCGCCTGCTGTCTGTGCACAGAACCCACCTATCTCAAAGGGGACAATGAATCCTAGTGCAGGAGCTAGTGGGGCTTATCGAAAGAGCTTTAAACTAGCTACAACAGGGGAAGGGGACAAAACAAGGCTCACAAAAGATGAGCCTAGGGGAATGATGCTTGAGCTGGGGGGGAGGCAGATGACTCAGCTGAAGTGCAGCTACACCAATGCACACAGCATGAGCAACAAGCGAGAGGAGCTGGAAGTGATGGTGCGTTGGGCTATGACCTAGTTGCTATTACTGAAACATGGTAGGATCACTCCCATGACTGAAGTGCTGTGATGGATGGTTACAAGCTCTTCAGAAGGGATAGATGAGGAAGGGTGGTGGTGTAGCCCTTTATGTTAAAGACTGTTTTGATGTTGAAGAGCTTGGGATTGGGGATGATAAAGTTGAGTGGGTAAGGATCGGGGGGAAGGCCTGTAGGGGTGACATCTTGGTGGGGGTCTGTTATAGACTGCCTAATCAGGATGAAGAGATGGACGAGGCATTCTATGAACAGCTTGCACGATCACCAGCACTCATTCCCTTGGGAGACTTCAACTTCCCTGGTATATGTTGGGCATATAATACAGTGCAGAGGAAGCAGTCTGAGAGGTTTCTAGAGTGTATGGAAGATTGCTTCCTTACGCAGCTGGTACAAGAGCCTACCAGGGGTGATGCCCTGCTAGACCTGCTCTTCACTAACAGTGAAGGACTGGTGGGTGATGTGAAGGCTGGGGACTGTCTTGGGCAGAGCGACCATGGAACTGTAGAACTCTGTTCTTGGAGATGTCAGATGGCTGACTAGCAAAACAACTATCTTAAAACTTCCAGAAGGTGGACTTTGACCTGTTCAGGACGCTTGTTGCAGGGGTCTCTTGGGAGTCGCTCCTTAAGGGTAAAGGGGTCCAGGAAGCCTGGACACTCCTCAAGATGGAAATCTTAAAGGCAAAGGCTGTCCCTGAATGCTGTAAGGCGAGCTGTAGGGGAAGAAGACCAGTGTGGATGAACTGGGAACTATTGTTAAGACTCCAGAAGAAAAAGAGTCTGAACTCTGGAAGAAGGGACAGGCTACTTGGGGAGATTACAAGAAGTTGTTAAGGTATGCAGGGACGAAGTTAGGAAAGCAAAAGCCCAGGTTGAACTCATATTGGCCATGACAGTAAAAGAGGGTAAGAAATCCTTTTACAAATGTATCTGTGATAAGAACCAAGGCAGATGTCCAACCTTTACTTGATGCAATAGGGAATGTGACCACTGAGGATAAGGAGAAGGCTGAGGTCCTCAACAGCTTCTTTACATCTGCCTTTAATAGGTAGATCAGTTATCCTCAGGGCACTTTATGCCCTGATCTGGAAGTCTGGGATGGAATGCAGAATATACCCGTGGTGATTCAGGTGGAGACAGAGAGCTCCTCCTCCATCTGGACTGTCACAAGTCCATGGGACTGGATGGGCTCCACCCTCAGGTGCTGAGGGAGCTGCTGGGGGTGATTGCCAAGCCACTCTCTTCCATCTACCAGAGCTCCTGGTTATCTGGAGAGGTCCCAGAGGATTGGAGGCTTGCTGATGTGACTCCCATCTGCAAAAAGGGCCATAAGGAGGATCTGGGGAACTACAGGCCTGTCAGCCTGACCTCGGTACTGGGGAAAGTTATGGAACAAGTCATCTTGGGTGAGATCACATGGCATGTTCATGGCGTTCAGGGGATCAGGCCAAGCCAGCATGGGTTCATGAAAGGCAGGTTGTGCTTGACCAACCTCATCTCCTTCTATGACTGGGTGACCAGACTGGTAGATAAGAGAAAGGCTGTTGAGGTAGTCTACCTAGACTTCAGCAAAGCCTTTGACACGGTCTCTCACAGTATTCTCCTGGGGAAACTGGCTGCCCGTGGCCTGGACAGGTATACCCTTTTTTGGGTAAGGAATTGGCTGGACGGCCATGCCCAACGGGTAGTGTTAATGGAGTTAAGTCCAGCTAGTGACCTGTTACAAGTGGTGTCCCCCAGGAGTTGGTATTGGGGCCCATCTTGTTTAATATCTTTATTGATGATCTAGATGAGGGGATTGAGTGTACCCTCAGTAAGTTTGCAGATGACACCAAGTTGGGAGGTGGTGTTGATCTGCTTGAGGGTGGGGCGGCTCTTCAGAGGGATGTAGATAAGCTGAAGGCTGAGGTGAATGGGATGAGGTTCTACAAGGCCAAGTGCCAGGTCCTGCACTTTGGCCACAATAACCCCATGTGGCATTATAGGCTTAGGGCTGAGTGGCTGGATGACTGTGAAGAGGAAAGGGGCCTGGGGGTGTTGGTTGATGCTCGGCTGAACATGAGCCAACAGTGTGTCCAGGCGGCCAAGAGGGCCAAGGGCATCCTGGCCTACATTAGAAATAGTGTGACCAGCAGGAGCAGAGAGGTAATCACCCCCCTGTACTCAGCACTGGTGAGGCTGTGCCTCGAGTGCTGTGTTCAGTTTTGGGTTCCTCACTACAAGAAAGACATCGAGGCCCTGGAACGTGTCCAGGGAAGGGCAACAAAACTGGTGAGGGGTCTGGAGCACAAGTCTTATGAGGAGTGGCTGAGGGAGCTGGGATTGTTTAGCCTGGAGAAGAGGAGGCTCAGGGGAGACCTCATTGCACTCTACTACTTCCTGAAGGGAGGTTGTGATGAGGAAGACTTTGGCCTCTTCTCCCAGGCAACAAACAGGACCCAAGGAAATGGCTGCAAGTTGTACCAGAAGAGGTTTAGATTAGACATAAGAAAAAACTTTTTTTCTCAGAGAGTGGTCAGGCACTGGAATGACTGCCCAGGGAGGTGGTGGAGTCGCCATCCCTGGCAGTGTTCAAGAGGCATCTGGATGAGAAGCTACAAGATATGGTTTAGAGGTTTGTGGTAGCAATGGTACTGGGGGGATGGTTGAACTAGATGATCTTGTAGGTCCTTTCCAACCTGGTTCTGTGGTTCTTTTTAATTTTTGCCAATTAAAGTTGTTCCACAATTCCCAGCCTGTGAATGCCAAGTTCCCCAATACATGAGGCTGTGGCTCAGTTTTGAGAGGCATTTCTCCCAGAATGCCCTGTCTGCCACAATCAAATGCATACTGTCCAAGTCCTGCTAATCACAGCCCTGCCCTTAATCACATAACCTCTTCCAGCTAAACCCACATGGCATTACATGTGGGGATTCTTGCAGAGTTCAGCACAACCCAGTACTCAAGCGACCCAGATCACAGCTTGTTCCTCCACTTGATGATGCTTTTCTACTAACTTTCATCACTCATTAAAAATAGTGTCATAATTTAATGTATGAAAGTTTCTGAGAACTTTCTGCACGTTCTGCATGCTGCCCGATAGAAATCAGTGTCTCAGCTTAAACCTTCTATTTGCAGTCTGAGAACAGCTTGAGAAACAGTGTTATAAAGACAGATCAAGGATGTGCCTTTTCTGAAGCTCCGTTTCTGCTTTTTGAAGGTATGAATGAGTGGAAGATGTTTTCCATTAAAGATTTAAACCAGGTGGAACACGGTGGTTGTGAGAATAAGGCTGCTCAGAGAGTAAACAGCAAGGAGAGAACTCTCCACAGAATGCCTCCCTGAGCTCCACACCGCAGCTTTATTTACAGCAGATGGCCACTTTGGAGAGAAGGAAAACTGCAAATCTCTGCAGAGCTCAGCGGAAGCCCCCTGAGGTGCTGTACCAGAGCAATCCCCACACCTGCCCGTCATGTTCCAGCCCTACAAATCCCCATACTTTTATTAAATAAGCATGCTTTTTGCTGCCTTTTGTCATTAACAGCACTCCTGCTTCCCAGCAGTCCTGCCAAACAGTAGCAAAAGGCGCGATAGGCAAGCACTTGGATGCTCTCATTAAAAACTTCCCATGGCTTTAATGATATTTAATGGAGAAATACCTCTAACATTTCTGGCTATTTTCAATTTATTCGAACCTTCAAAGCTTGCATGCCTTCAAAGAGAATTTCCACTTCTTCTGAGGATTATTATGAAAACCCATTATAATCAAATAATACTAAATCAGCTAATTTGCAAAGAAAATAATGACAGTGACACGAGGTATAAGAAGAGGATGAGTGATCTGACCTTTTAATTAAATTATTAACCCTAGTCAGCAACAACATGCAAAAATGACAAAGGAAAAGTGACCTTTTTATGTCTTCACTAAGAATTGGGCCAGAGCACCATCAGAATTTGAATCTTATCAAATCATAAGTTATGGAATCACTCACCTCAAAGATCATTCATAGCAAAAAGCTTCCAAACTCTCTGCATGCTAAGACTAGTAGAGTATACACACACACACACACACACACACACACACACACACACACACACACACACACACACACACTGCTCAGTTCATGGAAAAAGAATTATTCTTAAAAGCGACCAAGAGAAAAAAGGTCAACCTGTTATACTTTGATAGTATTTGTCATAAAATATATTAATTTTATTACTCTAAAATAGGTGAACTCTGCACCAGTGACTCTCTGTCAAAGCCATTATGGAAGTAAGTGACCAAAGTGCCTAGTTATATATTGTGAAGAAATGAATACTTAACACTGGAAGTAAAAGGCATTTTGCAAGGCTTTCTCACCTACTTGTAACTCCATAGTTATAAAAATAAAGACAGAAATAAATTTAAAAGGAGTACAAGGAGTCACTACATAAAGAACAAAAGCAGGCTTAGGCAAACAAAGTAAAATGTCTTTTTTTTTTTTAAGAAAAAGACAAAAAAAAAGAAAAATGAATGTTTTTCTAACTTCCTACATTTTGAAATAGATCTCTTTCAAATTATATCTATTGTACCTAGAACAACGGGTTAAATTCTTCATGTTTTCTTAACCAAAGGAATTTACAGATGCCCATGTTTATACTATGACTAAAGTGCTGATAAAAGAAAATTGAAACTTACAGATTTTTTCTGTCTTCATGGCTTATTCTTTAAATAAATTTAAGCATTGAGTACACAATGACACTCAGGTATTTGCAGTAGCTATATAATAAATAGCTTTGAAACGTATACTACTGAATATATAGCCTACTTATACAACACACTTGTAAACCACATAGATGGTAGAGTATATTACATGATGAGCTGCACTTTTGTGCAGGTCCTGTTATCCAGTCATATTCCAGTAGCCCATCTAATATCTGGAATTTTGTTTTACACCTGTTTCTATGACTGAAATAGTCTAAGGCTATAACTAACTTCTCACAGTGTTGTCTGGACATGCTCCCAGTTCTAAAAAAAAAAACACCCTAAACTCCACTTGTATTTGCTTTGATCATCCCCAACCCTTTTGCCAAGATCAAGGACAGTCTCAGTTCCATACCTGAGATTCGTTCTTCCAGGACACTATGCCCTTCACTAAAAGAGAACAGCATTCAATGATGTTGAAACTTCCATCATCATTAATACCAAAGTCATTAAAATCCACAGCCTTGTTATGGATCAGCTGGAACTTCTTTAAACCCAATTTATTGTGTCACCTTCTAGCTGCACGTAGTTGATGCTCCCATGCTTATTTTGATCATCTACTTTTACATTCTTTGTCACATAGCAGTGATGTACATGCCTTCCTGAGGATGAATGCCAGTAACAACTACAGTAAGCCCTGAGCACATCTGTATTTTTATAATACCTCATAGACTGTATTTCATGGTTTGTTTGCTTATCTATCATCTGTTTTTCTGCCAACACAGAAATAATTTCTCCTTCATTAGAATAATTTCAAATGTATGAAAATATACACAGGGAAGGAAAAAAAATATAATTATTTCATTTTTATTTCATCTAAACCATAGTCTTAGCAACATATACTGAGTTTCTCTACACAATAGAATCCATCTGAACACAGAAGCGAAATGAGCTGTACAGCACTTTCATATCAAAAGAAATCAGTAAAAGCTCTACTTAACCATCTCTGTTGCATCTGACATTTCGACTCTGATTTGCACAGCACAAATGTACTACAACCTTACATTAATACAGCATTTTCAACTAGGATAATGTCCAGTTCATTGACATTTTGCTCTTCTGTAGTTATTCCTATCTAGAGACAAAATGGGCTCAAAAATATGAAATATATATAGGTAAGAACGTGCCAAGTCTGAGGGATTCTCAGACACTGAAGCACCAGGCACACAATACCTGTCTGTGTAAGTGAGCTCACATCCAGACATTTTGCTCCTTAACTGTTAACAGTTACAACAGCTTGAAACAAAAAAGCACAAAAACAACCCTATATTTCTTTGCTGTCTTAAGTCTAATTTCCAAAACACTGCTTTGAGAGTTTGAGAGTTTGACCAAGATGACAACTGCTTGCCGGTGCCAACAAGTTATTGGCTTCTCTGCGAGGTTTTTTTGTTGGATTTTTTTTTTGTTGTTGTTTGACCTCTGTAATGATAATGCATGAAAAAGAAAGAAAACAATCTTACCTCTCCATTTCTGACTTCTCAGTTTTCTGCTATCTAACCCTGAAGTGAAAGAAATTATATGCACTTTCCCACATTTGTTTCTCATCTTTGCAAATCCCAGTGGCTCCACAGTCTCAAATGTGAGATAATCTGTAGATCAATGAGGGCGGATGTAAAACTCTTGCTAAGCCATGTTTTCCCAGCTGGGGGTAAATTCACTCGCCTGTATGTAAAATTTCCTAATTAGAAATGTCAAGTCTCTGTTAAAAGCTTCCAGAAATTGATGCTGAGCTCCACAAATTTTTAACTCTTCCATAGCTGGGCCGTATCTGACTAGCTAGGAGAAACTTTCCCATATTGCTTATAATTAGGGCTATATGAGTGGAAGATTCAAACCTTTCCAATTGTCAAATCTGCCACAAAATGCACCCTCTTTGCCTTGCAGAGTTAGACTTTGAACAGCTGCTGGCCTAGGGCCCCTTGCTTATGGGAAACCTTGATAAAGCCCACGACAGTATCAACTCCTGAACTAACTGCCCTTCAAAATTTGACTGGACTTGAGTTTCTGTATATCCCCCTTAAAAATAACTCCTTTACACCCCACTTACTTAGGATGTGCCCTACGCAGATCCAAGCTCTTGTACTCACTCAAGCTGTGTTTATCTATGGAGGCTCACCAGAGCCTGAATCTGGTGTAAATAGAGCCATTATGAAGAGCCTGTAGAGATAAGCTGATGAGCAAGGCTGGGGATGCCCTGCAGCAGTCCATCATCTGACACTGAAAGCCTCATTCTTCCTCAGAAGGAGGCATAAAAATTTGGAAATACAGCAAGTTGCTAACTGGAAATAAGTTAAAAAGTACATCCTGGGAACAAAGTAACTAACAAACTCCAACCCAGATCAATTCCCAACGGTCTCTTCAGAGAACCCATGGAAATGTCCAAGAACTGAGAGGTTGAGCCCAACACAGATTCTCTCACCTACACTAGACATAACATTGCAACGGTGGCACTGTGCACAGCAAAACATACCTGATTTCACTCCCCAGATTAAAGTCCCCAACTCCTGTACCACCCATCCCAACCCACCACATCCTTCTCCATCACCCCTTCCTCCAGCAGTCATCAGAGACCAACATCACTCCATAAAAAGCAAACTAGGGAAGGAAGTAAAACCAGACACCAGGTCTGGAACCTTCAAGATTAGTGGTAATTTCAAAATTATGGAGGAATGTTCCCTAGGAGGGAATTTCAGTAAGTACCTTCCTTAGGAGAACACCATTCCCTTTCCATATCCCACTCTCCACACATATTTGACAGATATATAACCCTTAAAATGAAAGAAAGAACACGATCAAACGGATCAACAAAATTTTCTTGCTCAGTGCTACAAAAAGTACTGTATGCAAACTGCATTTTTTTTTTAAGTTCTGTTCCTAATGAGTATGTTCTCAGACAGCAATTGCAGAGGTTACACATATGAATTAAACATCTTTGGGCAGTTAGTTAGTGACCTTCCCATCTGTGAATAGATCTGAGAAAGGCTATACAGAACTGCTTCTTTTTATGTTCTCACCATTGGTGATGTACCTATTGCAATTCTGATTTAAATGTGAGGCTGGAAAAAAGTAGCATAACATACTCAAAATTAATAACATGTTCACTGATTACTATGGACTTTTTATTACTATAACAGTTATGCCCTGAATGGGTCCCTCTGATGTAGTGCGCTTCCTCGCTCTCATTATAATTTGAAGATATTTTAAAATAAGGGAATAGAATAGTTTAAGTACGTACAATTTCCAGTGTTAAAGTCATGCTGTTGTTCAAAATGATTGAGTAAAATTGGAGAATGTTGGTATTGCTGGAGTGGGAAATTGTTTGACGTGCACAGAGAGAGTCCCAACATGGATTTCACATAAATGTACAAGTCGGGAATGTGTTCACTGAAGTGAGTGTAATAACAATACCTTGAAAACATGAACATGGTATAACACAGGAATCGTGGCAATGGCATTCATGTTACCCTCATTTTAATCCAGTAGCCATGGTTACAGTAGAACCTGATGCTTGGAAATCTGAAGTTTAAAATGCCTCTGAATCAGCAGTCACAAATTCAAGACAAGATGCTCATTCGCGGGTCAGAACTTCAAAAAGAAAACACGTTTGCATTTGAGTTCTCAGATAAAGTTGGAAATTAAATATAAAAAGAAAAGGAAGAAAACAAATGCCTATCAAGGTGTTCTGTCAGATGTTTTCTGAAGTACTAGTTAGAAAATGGAACTCACTCTAATAGAATTTATATTAGAAGTCAATGTTTAAATTGCCATTAGTATAGCTAATTCTAACAAACACAGCTGAATCTTGGACAGCTTCAGCTCTCTCAGAAAGACATCCTGGGCAGGAGAGAGCTCAGAAACCACAGCAAGTCCTTATACAGCTGCCAGCCTCATTTTTAGCACTTGAAGTATGCAGCATGAAGTCTTATTTCTGTGTGCTTATCCGAAGAGAAGTACTAACATTTTCCCAAACAAAATAATTCCAGAAGTCATCTGCACTTGTCTGTATATCCAAGCTTTCACATACAGTATCAGTAATTGTCCTCCCTGCTTAGGCTGCTATCTATGAAATAACCCATGTTTCACTCCCACTTGCAGAGTTCCATTTATTGCTATGATTAGGTGGTGAATAAGTATAGGGCTTCAGGCCCCAAGTGCTATTCTCTCCCTATGAACAATCAAACAACTGCACTGTGTTCTTCATACAATAGCTGGAAAGCTTAAACTTGTGCTCATTCTTTTTCCTTCCATAAGAAATAAAAAATTATGGAGGGAAAAAAAGAAAAGAAAAGAAAGGAAAAGAAAGGAAAAAGAAAAGAAAAGAAAAGAAAGGAAAAAGAAAAGAAAAGAAAAGAAAAGAAAAGAAAAGAAAAGAAAAGAAAAGAAAAGAAAAGAAAAGAAAAGAAAAGAAAAGAAAAGAAAAGAAAAGAAAAGAAAAGAAAAGAAAAGGAAAAGAAAAAAAAAGCCAGCACAATAAAGGAGTATCTTTTACACTTTAAGTGAAATAACAGGCTAAAATGTGATGTCGCTAACACGGTGTAAAATGGCTTTCAGATAATGGGAAGACATGAAAGCGGATGCCACAAATGATAAGTAAAATGTTTCCCGGGAAGACAGCAGTTTCATTATAGGAGGTAAAAAACAAACACATTTTCAAAAAGCAAATACATTTGGACTGTAAACAGGGGTCCAAAAGATTGCTCAAAGGCTCGCCAATTGACTCCAGTGCTCATACATAACAAATATCCCTTTGTTCTGTCTCATTCTGCCCATACATAATAGCCACTTAGCGAGTTTCAAAGACAAGCAAGAGAATAATTGAAAAAAAAGGAAATAAAACAGGTTATGTCGGCAGTGAAATTTCCATTTAAGAAAGGCTACTAAAACCCAGATAACCTGCCCTTAAAGAATAAAAGTTAGATGGGCTCTAGCACAGCAATTAAGGTTAAGGGAGACTCTTCCTTTTGCATCATTGTAAAAGCAGACTGTAGTTAAAGCAGAAATATAAAAGCATAGGGACATATTTCTTGACACACAGCATAATCAGCAGGGCACAGCACCTGTGGGAGGCACAGCTCAGGCACCCAGCAGCCCTCTGGCTCTCAGCAGGAACGGAGGCATGCGGTAGCTCTGCGTGGAAGAGAAAAGCTCCTGAGAACACTGTGTAATAACCTCTGAAGCACCAGGATCAGATGTCTGCCAGAGCTGGATATTGACAGTTATATTGTTCCTTCTGATTAGATTACTGCGTGGTTGAGGTTTTTGGGTTTGTTTTTTTTTCCTTTAAACAGGCTCTTTCCCTAATCCCAAACCCAAAATAATCTTAAAAGAAGAGGCTTTGTGCCAAGAACTAAAAAGCACACAATTTCAGGAAATGATACAAGCGATTGCTAGGAATAATCTATCCAGAGCAGGATAGAACAATGATTTCAGCCTTTTCTCAGCTTCTCCCCAGCCTACAGCTCTGCCCCTAGCCACACTGCCCAGCACAGCTCCAGGCATGGATATAAAGCTTACCAGTTGTTCAGCCTTTCTGAGCACTTGGACTTTACATTGTCTCCAGCAGAATGCAATCAGCATTTTGTGGGTACTTACATAGTGCTGGAAGCAATATGCTGCTCTGACCAGTCTTGATGCGGAAGAGAGAACAGATTTGAGTATTAGGCTCCTGGGCATCTCTGCTGGCACAAAGCCGTCAAAGTAGGCATCAAAATTGTTAGTCACTGTCATGGGGAAACTGATGTAATTAGCTGCTGAGTGAACACATGTACAGCGCTGGCACAGTGTAGGTAAACAGGGAGAGGAAGCAAACAAGGACAAGGAAACTCAAGCCCTAACCAGTGCTGGTTAGGGATGCATTGATTCCATCCTACACAGTTTTCATGATTGTCTTGACAAGAGATCTGAGGTTAGCCAAAAATTTAGAAACCTTAGTTTGTTTGCTGTTTCCCTGCTTGAAATAAGTTGAAACCAGTGAAAGCTGCTTAACACCAGTATCATCGACATAAAAACATCTAATGAAAAATTTTCTTCCCTTTCTTTCATGTCAAACCAAAATTCTCCCATGCTCTTTCGGTCCCTGTTAAAATTAGTCATGACCTATTGGGGTGAGTCGTTGTGAAAGACAAGAGAAAAATGCCACATTGCCAGGAATCAGCCTTGAAATGTGCTTAAACTCAGGAGAAAATTGCAATTTGGGGAGCTAATTCTCATTTCTTGCTGACTGCAGATTTCACAGATTTTAATTAGATATCTATCATTCCCATAATCACTACTGTAATTACAAAGAGTTATGAAATGCTGGAGGTGGCTCTTTGTTATTCAAAGTTCACTTGGAAAAAAAAAAGACTGAGATGGATTTTGAGAAACCCCAAGTTTCTTCCTGGCAGAAACCATATGCTTTTTACATCACGGGAAGTCAGCACACTGATCCAAGCTCAGCTGTGATCATTGTATCTCTACAAATCAGAATTTGGTTTCACATTTTGGTACTGCAAGAACTAATATTACACTACAAATTCTTCCCCCAGAACACACAGCCCACAGTCTACCTGCAGGAATGTGTTGCAGTCACTTTCCATCACTAGAATACTGATAGCTAGGTGAACTCTGATCCCAAATGTATAGAAGAGCATGGAAGATGACACTGACCTCAAACATGTTTGCTAAACACCATCACAATTCTCAAGAGGATAAAAGGTGTCACTGTGAGTGGGATTTTATCCTCTCTGCTAAAATAATTGGTTTAGATCGGATTTAAAAACAAACAGAAGTAAACTCATTAACTGAGGGACTCCTACTTGCCTCACGTGGCACAAGAAGGATCAGATAAAAACCAAGCCCTAGCCTGCAGCATAATGCAACATATACCAAACATTTCCAGGAACAGGGACAGGTGCTCATTTGGCATGAACCCATGACTGGGAAGTAGATCTTACTAGCAGCTTCAAGCAGAAGAAAAGTAGAACAAGCCCTTTAAACTGCAGAGAGAATCTTTCATTATAAGGCAAATACATTAAAAAAAAATAATAATTAAAAAAAAAAAAAAGCACAACTCTTTCAATTTTGACATGTGTTGTGCTATTAAATAAAATAACAGTGCTAAATTAAAGCAAGAAGATCCCTTAAGGAGTCCGTGTATTTTGCTTTTCTTATGGGAAATAATAAAAATCTTAAGACCACAAGTCTGACAGCATTCATTAGAAATGGAAAATCAGCCTCTCAGCCACAAGGGATTCCAAATTTTCAGGATCAATATTCTGCATTTTGTCTAGCAAATGGATTTCTACAAAAAATTGTGACTTGTAACCATGATAATATGTACCAGTTGGCTATTCCCATGATCAGTACATCACGGGCAGAGCTATGTCATGTTCTCCTCTTCCTTGACTAATTCTGCTCAGGAGCCACCTGATGTCATTTTTCTCCTTACATCAAAAGGTAATTTTAAGGAAGAAAAGTCTTCCAAAACAAGGACTAAGTCACTCTGAAATGTGACATTTTCCAGCAGGAAACTTATTCCAACACCAAACACAAAACAATGATTCAGTGCTGGAGGAACCCACAGCAATGTGACTCTCTAGGCTGAAATTAGCTTGATTAAAAAAAAAATTTAAAAAAATCAGAAAATGTGAGAATACCACCAGTTATCAGGTGTGAGGCTCTACTATTAAAGTTGTGGTAGAGCCAACTCAGCATGAAAATTGCTCTTGGATACAACGAAAAACCAAACAAACAGTATGTCACACATCTGCTTAAATCAGTTCTAAGTTGGGAAAAATAAGAAGCTCCCACAGAGCCAAGACTTCTGTTTGTTTGTGTCCTTCAAGCGGTCTGAGCTCTGGGGACGCATGCTGAAAACTTGAGGTCAATACTAAATATTGTCTAGGTCAACTGTGCAAGCCCAGCATTATTCCTGTAAGGAAAAAAAAACACAAATAAATGATTTCCTTAAAGCAGCCTCTAGGCTTCTATTTTTCCCTTTCCTAAAGGAAGATGATTACTTAACAAGTTTTCAAATTAAATATTTGTGCAGCGAAATATCATTAGCATAGAATTTGTAATACTTCTTTTCAAAAATGATCCATTAGAAGGGAAATGTTGTCCACATTTATACCTTAATCCGTGCTCTGTAGCTCATGCCTCATCTAAACAACTGCACATTTTGGTTACAGCTTTCTGTATTCTTACTTTTGTCTGGCATTGTGCCGTGGAGCAAATAGATTGAGAGATGCAGCAATACGCATAACCTTTAGCTTCGCTGTTATCACAAGGAAAACAGTTACTGTTGCTATGGTTGTTTGGTCAGACTGTCACCCCATATCAACATTGTTAGTATTCACACTTGATAAAAAGATATCTTAAAAAAAAGAAAAAAGAAAAAAAGAAAGGAAAGAAAGAAGAGACAGAAAAGTAAAGCAAAATGCTTTATAAAAAGCAGCCCAATTCTCATCTAATCTCTTTAAAAAATCTGCTCTGCTGATGCCAGCCTATATGCCTATCAATGAAACCATATAAGACTTCAAATAATGGAAAAGATAGGTAGAATATAATGACAAATAGAACACCAATGCGTATTTTTTTCTGATTACAGTGATGTTTAGATTGTTATTTGCAAACCACACATAAGGTATTTTCAAGGTCAGGAAGAACACTGACTAGAAAAAGGAAAAAACAGAGATGATTTTCAAGTGCATCTAAACTGTGTTAAATCTCGGTGCCGTACTCTCTGCAGACTGAAGCCTCTCCCATATGAGACTATTATTTCTCAGCATCTTGTTAGCTCTGCTTTGCACATAACCTTGTGAACCACTCAGCTTTCAGAATAACGACCCCCAGCCCTAAAGCCGTACTGCCAACTTTTATGATTAGACTGAGAAATTTAAATTAAACTTTCTTCCAAGTACAGCTGTACACAGCGAACATTTGAAAGTATTCCTGCAAGGTACATTGTTAAATAGTTCAACAGCCTAAACAGTGAAGCGCGTAAGCCAAAACAAACTTAAATAGATCCCACAGCAAACCCATCCACTGGAGCTCAGATAAAAGCACGGAGTGCTTTTTATCCACAGAATTCCGAGTGGCCCAGTTGCCACCCCCTATTGATGGCCAAAGAGGATTATGTAAAGAACAAGATTCCCATTAAGCATAAATATACAAACATCAGCGGCTTCTCAGTTTTCACCGCAGCCCAGGTCTACAGAGCACTTCTCTGTACCCACAAATAACAGACTGATGCACTCTGCTCATCCAGCCACATCTGCAGAAAGAGGCAGAAGTTTGCTGGAGGACTCCGTTTTCCTAAAATCTATCTGCTTTGCTGTCTTCTTTTCTGCCCTTCCAGCTGTAATGGAGCCAATATTTTATCTGCTGCCTTCATGTGAAAGGGCGAGAAAGGTTTTATTCTGTCCTGTGGAGAATATGGAGGATCCATGCTTGCAGCCCATTGATTTGTACCTACTGCTACGTGCATAAATAAAAGTGGGCTTATTGAAAAATTGTGACAACTGGCATTCTTTCAGATGTTTTAAGAGAGACCCCTCTTGTTTGACATAACTAAATCTAGAGCTTTCCTAGAAAATTCATCACAAGATGGTGGCTAAGCCACAGTTGTTTCCCATACTGGGAACAATAACTCTTACTTTTTTGCCTCATCACAATTCTGCAATGCAGCTAGCCAGATCATTGACAAATGTAGATTAACGTATATCCCAGCAGTACCGTAATATAAAAACAATGCTATTATTAAAAAGCTAGATTTTGAGAACTACGGCAGTACCAGCTTGCTGTGCTATGCCTGTGCACTCTCAAGTACTCAACACTGTGCTGGCACATTTTGTGCTCTATCCTAAGGCTCCAGCTTTTACCTTGAAGTTGCCACAGGCATTCTTCAGAAGGCTGAGGAATAGCTGTCTGCTGATAGTCACAGATTTTTATTGTTTTTGGAGAAGTGAGGAGTAAGCCACAATAGGGTCTCTGGAAGTAGTAGCAGTACAGTATACTTAAGCATAAATAGAATAATCACTTTTATCAGCAAGGCTGGTAAGACTGCCATTTGCTCTGACATTAATGCATTTATTCAGTTGGCGTTCCTGAACTCAGTGTATTAATTTATATTTTGTAGTGGTTAGACCCCACAGAAGAGCACAGGAGAGAAGCTGTGAGACTGACCACCCATGTGACAAGCAGAATTCCCCCCAGTTCATTACAGGACAGTTGGCAAAAGCATTCTTGTCTCACACACAGTGACAGCGTCACTTAACAACTCAGGAAAATGAACTGCAAAAGAAGAACTGCATCTGAGGCACGAGGGGAAGAAAGTCCAGGCAAACGTCTACTTACAGTGCTACTGCAAATCTAGCTCAGACATATCCGTCAGGCAAAAGGGAACGAACAAGCATCTTGTTCTCAATTCTCTTTTTCTTTCTCTCTGATAAAAAGTTGAAGCTCTACAGAAGAACGGAAAGCTATTTCAGCTCTCATCCAATCTCAGAAAAAAATTCAGCTATAAGAGAACTGTTTGTTGTGGAATACAACATAATAAAACCCAGTTATGACATGTTGCTCAGCTTGAGCTGTCCCTCTATGTCTGCCTGAGCCTCCTGTTGGCCATGCCCAGCTGAGCTCTGTGTCTCCCTGCAGCTCCTGCAGGCTTGTAAGAAACTCCCTTGGAAGGTAAATAGGTGTGCATGGTTGGAGTGAGCCAGGAGGGTGTTTAGGTTTGGGTTGCTTTGCTTTATTCTTTTTCTGAGTACATCACTAACCTTTATGTGCTATAAAATCAAAGCAATTATAGAGCATTTTCTTAAGCTAAGAGCCAGAAAGGAAAACCACCACAGCAATAGGAGGGAAATAATAAAATAGGAAAACACAACATAAGAAATGGAACCATAAGAACAATTATCCTTCTGGGGTATATCTGAAGGAGGATATGAAATAGCAAAAGCTAAGTCAGCTCCAGTATGTCAGGCTATCACAGTTACTGAATGTGTCATGGAACGGAGAGCATGCACAATGGGGAGAGAGGAGAAGCTGAAATGCGCAATAGCTGTGGGGCCAGGAAGACTGGAGACACACACTGAGCTGTGCTGTGCTACACATGGGTACACACCTGGGAGGGCACGCACCTTCTGCATCTTGTTTGACTCCTGTTGTAGAAGACAGGAGAAAAAGCAATGCTAATGGTACTACAGACCATGTAAACCAGAAGTTTAGTCATTGTGTCTAACAAGGGGATTTTTGCTATGTGCTTTTACAGACATGAGGTCCATGGGGTGAAGACTGAAATTTTTTATTGCCAAAGCAGAACTAAAGAACTGTTAACTAAGAGGGAACTAATCCACTAAATTATAGAGGGAGTGATATTGTAAATTTTCCACCATGTGAGGTATTTAAACAAAGGCCAGTGTTTCTGTAAAGAATTTTTTTCCATCGAGCCACATTTATTTCTTTTGGTGTGGGTCCCAGAACACGCTATTTGCTTTGAAATCCCTAGATTACACTGTACCCTTTCCGTTTTGAAGGGGTTTCACAAAGCAGAAGCATTGTTTCAACCTTTTTATCTAAAGCACAACACACAAAAAACAAAAGTGAGAGAATTTTGGCTGACATGGAAACCCTTTTGTCCAGAACAAGTTTTCTGTCTAAATCTTTCATCTGGCAATACGAGCAGGTGCCCTTTGCTTTGATTAAATCAGGCCAGCAAGGGCCGAGAGGAACTTGAACTGAATTCTGAAGACTGCTTCTGGTCAACACACAACGTGGATTTCAAGGAGACCTTCTGTTCAGCCCTCCCCATCAGGAAGCCGAGAGATGAGGTAGATATGTGCACAGAGAGAAAAGCAAGCAGAAAGATGCCTATCACACAGCCTTCCCCAGACTTTGACCTTCCTTCACACTTAAAAAAAAAAAAAAGAAAGAAAGAAAAAGATAACAAACACGACTGCCCACTGGACTTAAAGTTCTGTAAGTACAACTTGTGTTCAGGAGATATCAGCACTTCCCTGGAGCAGGGCCCCTGCTCCTCCTCTAGCTCCTCAGTGCGGTGATGTGCAGCCACATCTGTCATGAGGCATTACCCGATGTCAGCGATGTAATGCAATAAGAGATACAACCAGTTCTGGCACGTAAGAAAATGACAAATCAGTCTGGAGAATTTGAAGAGACAGTTTTCTGGAGGAACGCAGGTGCAAAAGCCGGGCTTTAACAAAACTTCTTTCAAATGCAGGAAGTAAACAATAAAAAAGGCCATTTTACCCTAAGTAGATTTTAGAAAATAGGTTTTCTATCCAAATGTTTTGCTACAGCTGCAAACCACAGATTCAAAAGCTGACAAACAAAATTTTTTTCAAACTCCAGCATGAGGAGAATTGCGGAGTGAATGTGACTGAGGGCTTCATATCCATTAGAATCCCACCACTTCGTTCCATTCAGGAATCAAGCACGGAATGTAATAAATTGTCTGTATCTTTCTTATTGCTAGAAGTTCAACCATTTCACATGTTCAGAGTTGTGTCTTCACATACGAATGAGGAGTTAGCAAAGGTCTTAGTGAGACCGTAAACCTTTCTGCACAGAGACTGTGCTACCTTTGAGCAGCGCTGACACGAAGGGGCACTCCCTTTGTTACAAGTCTGTTATATTCTGCCCTTGTTGGCCTCTCTTGCTGGTACAAAAGATTCTGGGTTCAGCAGTGCACGTATCAAATGATCCCATTTGATCAAGGTTAAGAGATGTTTCCATCAGATCAGACACTTTTTTTTTTTAAACTTTACTTTCTGTCCACTGCTACCCAGAACATTGCCTTCTTCAATGAAATAACAATTAAAAACCCAAAGGAGATGGATTTTTCATGCATGCTTAAGTTCTACCATCATCTCACAGGGCACAGTCTGCAATCTCCTGCTAACTATCCTCTTCAAAGCATCACACAGACTAACTAAACCCATGACGCATTCTCCACGGGTCTAGACAAAGCCTTCCCAGACTGAAAACCTGGGTGATGAGAGGCGAGGTGAGGCGAGGAGATGAGAGATTAGTTCTCCAACCAAGGTCAGCCCTGTAAGTGTCTCTGTACGCCTTCCCCAGGAACCAGTGGGAGCTGAGCACCAGGAGGAGGAAAAAACAGAAACAGAAGTGCTGCTATTTTAAAAATTAAAGTAAAATATTATTTTTATGTCTAAAAAGAAAAAAAAAACAACCCACAATCCGACAACAACAAAACCAAACTAATAAGAACAGGTACAAAAAGATGTGTGTTGACATGACCCAAAGACCACAGATACATTGGAGGTATGGATTTTGTACCTCAGTACAGACTGACTTGCTGATATTTTGTCAGTACCAGAGATAATCTTTTAAAATCATATTATGTCTGCAGCATTAATTATGCTTTTGGCTGACGTTGCAGCATACCTGCACATTCAGCACTTTTATTATTTTTTTAAAGGAGAGGAAAAAAGAAAGAAGAAAAAAAAAAAAAGGACAGAAAAGCCTGTCAGTACTGATTTATCAGAGATGCAGATAACTCCGGACACAAGGATCTTAACTTGAAGAGTGGAGAGGTGCTATCAGACAGACACAACAGTTCTTTTGTTGGCAAACAAAACTGCTTGGAGTACCCATGCACTACAGTACTCCCAGCTCCCACCAACACCCACAGCAATGCACGGCACACATGGGCTCACCGTTCCACCCCAGGACATGAGCAGCCTGCTCTGGAAGCGTTCTGCAGAAGCAAATAGACCATTTTGGCAAAGCTGATCAAACCATGCTATTTACATACAGGACCGGTAGCTGGTTACATTTGAAGCCAAACTCCAATGCTGGTTCTTGTTCTCCCTCTGTAAAACATCTGTATAATACCCGAGAAACCTATCAGCAGCATTTGGATCCTTACCCACTGATTCAAAAGTTCTCCGAATATGATAAATACAAGGGCATACAATAAGGAACCCACTGGCCTAACAAGGATTTATTCTTCCACTCACTGCCACACCAATTTTAATTAAATAAGATACCAAACCAATTAATAAGCCCTACTAATAAGATCCACTGTCTATTAGCATATGAAGCTAAAGTAATTTCTTGCTGTGACTATTTATGAGAGCAGTTATTCACTTGGTAACCATTTACATAGTAACAGCACTAAAAAATACAATAGATTGAGGACCTAGTAGATGGGAAATTAAATGCTGCATGCTTTAAATTGCATCTTTTTAAAAATACATATATCCAGTGAGAATAAAAGGAGATAAATTCCTGTAAATAAGAGTGACAAATAAATGGTGTCTCCTGTTTTCCAGAGCCACTAGAGTCACTCTGCCCGTGCATAGGAAGGTAAGCTCCCTGCCTTGGTGGCCCATGAGATGCAGAAGACATTGAGGTCATGACAGTAACAAGTACCGTTAAAACTAAGGTCACATTTAAGCCAATTAAGTGTTGTCACTGATCACAAAATCCTAATAAATTAAGAATTAATTAGCTAGCCTCTCCCAAAAGCGACAGAGTGCCGTGCTCAGCCGCCTGGAACACACCGCAGTGCTGAGCCGTGTGCGACCATAGCCAGGCGTGTGTCAGACCCACTGGAGCACACAGCTTTGCAAACATCCTTGAAGCAGAGGCTCGTTAGTTGGGAAACATTCTCTCCCAAGTGGCATGCACAATCTAATTTATCATCTCCTGGTAATTGCTGTCTCCAAGTGTTCTATTCCACACAGGCAAGCAGAAGGAAGCTTTCTGGGATGAGGCTCACCAGCATAAGGAGATGGATTAAATTAGACCTTTTACTGTTCTCATGGCAGTCTGTGCTTTTTACTCTCACTGAATCTAATCTCTCCCTCTCTGTGGGGCAGGAACACACTCTGTGTCCAGTGGAACCTGCTGTGAAATATTCCCAGTTGTCCCCATTGCTCAGACCATAGAATGATAGAATCATTAGGGCTGGAAAAGACCTCTCAATACCATCTAGTCCAATCATCAAACCATCCCTACATGCCCATTGAACCACATCCCTCATTGCCACACGTCCATGTTTCTTGAACACCACCAGGGACAGTGACCCCACCACCCATCACTGGCAGCCTGTGCCAGTGCATCACCACAATTTCTGAAGAGACATTTTTCCCAGTAACCAACCTGAACCTCCTCTGACCAGACACAGCCTCAGAGAGGGTTCGGAAGGAGTTTCTTCTCTGCATTGTGCACATAATAGAACTCACGCATACTGGTTATGCCAAGGTAGCACAAAGTGACAGAAAGCCTTCCAAGTCACAAAAAAATCTGGCATTTCCAGAAATATCCAAGTTCCTCAAGGAATTTCATTCAGATTCCATCCAAAATAAAATTATTGCAAAGTATTTGCCATTCCTCAGGAATCCCTGAATAAGTCAACAGTAAAGCAAGGGATGCATAAACTACTCTGTCTACAATGTACAAATGAAAAGGCCATCTAGCTGCGAAATTTATTAAGAGATTAAAACACTTCTTGATCTCAGCTGTGCCATCAGCTCCTTTCTGGCAGTGGTGCACTCAGGAAAGCGGATGGCAGCATGTGCTGCAGGCTCACTTGCAGGGGGCACTGACTCCAGCACTAGTTCTGTATGTTTCCACTTCCACATCTTCGTGTGCAGTATGCGTATTATTTATCTGCTTGAATGCCATCCCTTGGCATAACAAAACACATTTGTTTCACAGAAATCCAAGCGCTCCTCCCCAGCGTGCTGGCTGGCTGTGCTGCTCTGCCGAAGAGGGCCTCTGAAGCTTCAGGAGATTTCCCAAACAATACGACATCAAAGCTGAACACAAGTTAGCTGCTCACACGATCTTTCCCTGGGAGGAGAGAAGGGAAGGAGGAGCCAGAAAAAGTGAAGTCTCACCTTATTTTTGGTGAATTATTAATTAATTAATTTCAAATATGAACGAAGCCAACATCCCACAGTGATTTGGGAGTTGCACATCGGCAAATTACATAAAAATAAGAAAGAAAGAAAGAAGACTAAGGGGGGCTTTGAGGGTTGAGTCATGTTGGATTTCTTAATCCAGATCATTTAGGTGATCCTGCAAAACCAGGGTTGGGGTTCGGGTTACCATCTGCAGAGAGGGGCAGAATGAAGAGGACAGAGCTGGAATTTCTGAACCAGACTTACTGTCAGAAAGGAGACTGCCTCTAGGGACAGGCTGGCAGCAAAATGCTGCACTTAATACACAGAGTAGAACTCATGAAAAGTTTAATTAAACACAGAAGTTTTCAAATTCTAAGTTGAAACTTTAATGAGACAGAGGTGCAGAGGCTGCATGGGACCAGGAAGCTTCACACCTATTGGTAAAGATCTGCCATTTCCAAAAAATTGGAGCTTATAGCCACTTTGTGCATCTCATGTAAATATTTACTGATCTGCTGATAAATGTGAACATGCCCTCTGGCATGAGAGACAAATGAAATTTTCCAAAAGTGATTCATCACAGCAAATAAAATCTCACATAGGTGCTAAACAATTACTTGCCATTTAAGCTTAGGACTTGATCTTGAAGGAAATAAAGACAATGCTTAAGATGAATTCTATTGCTAAACTCCAGCTCCAGTCTATACTTCTGAGTCTACCATTTGCCCTTCAAGATTTCCATCTGATGTTAACCTGCCTGAATACCTGAAATTCTACCTGAGATGCTGCTGAGGCAAGTAACGGGCTGCAAGAAAAGGGAAAAATAAGGCTGGCTGCAGAAATAAATGAGATGTGATGGGTGGGAGGAAGATGGGAAACACACTCAGCATAGCGTCCAAGCTGCAATCCTGAAGAAGCATGCCTTACATCTCACAATGCCAGCAGGTAAAGGAACAGAGAAGAGGAAGGCTGAGGTCAGTGAGGGTGTTATGAGCAGCCAGCAGGACGGGATATGGGGCTGCCACTCTGCCAGCTGCTACGGGGATGAGAAGGCTGAGAAGTGCTTCAAACCATGCAGGTGAGACAGAAAAAGCTAGCCCAATTCTAGAACTGCTCTCTTGTTTCTTCTTAGTACTCATGAAGAAATGAATTGCTACAGAATCGCACACAACCAGGCAGAGGGTTCAAGGAGGGTATGGGCTTCTTCCCGAAGAAAGAAAAAGAAAAATCTGTTGGCAACAGCCAGCTATCTTCCTGTAGCACCTTCAGCGGTCAGCCTGATCTTTGACTGAAGACAAAATATTCAGACAATGTAGTTTCCAATGCTGGAGAAGAAAGAAACCCAGCAAAAAAACACAGCTACGAAAACCGCAGACAATATCACAACCAAAGAAAGGCTCAGAAATGGATCTCAGACTGATCTGTGTCAACATTCAGATAGCGTTTTAATCATCCTGGACAGTTTCCTCCCAGCATCCTGAATTTCATAAATCAGAAACAGTTTTAATTAGAAGAGCCTCCCAGCACCCCCTCTGCATATAACTGTGACTTCAGCTATAACGCAGAACAGAAGCGCTCACCTCACCCAGCGGAGGCACAGATAAAAGACATGTTGTCTGAAAAACTTCATTTTCCTCATTTCTCCTGTTGTTGTTTCAGTTATTTTTTTTCATTAGAGACTCCACTACTGCTGATACCCCTAAGGCAAAGCTTACGTGAGTGGCTCTGAGCTTGCACCTCCTGATGCAGTCAGAAAAGTGCTGTTCTGAAATAGATCCAACAGCCTGCTAGCAGCAGAAACCATTCACGAACTTGACAGCCAACTTCTAGGCATCACTACACATCAGTCTCCTTTAAAAGAACTAACTGGTAAACTCCTCAGTCTTATTTCTCAGTTCTAAAGTATCATAGTGGCAGAGGGCTTCTGAAGAGGAAGGTTACCAGGTCACAATGCCACGACATTTCAAACCTCCTGAGGAGCAGTCCTCACTCCCCTGCCAGCCCCCCACCACTCATCACAGAATCATAGAATCATAGAATCTCAGGGTTGGAAAGGACCTACAAGATCATCCAGTCCAACCGTCCTTCCATTACCGTTGCCACCACAAGCCACTAAACCATTTCTTATAGCTCCTCATCCAGATGCCTCTTGAACACTGCCAGGGACAGCAACTTCACCACCTCCCTGGGCAGTCATTCCAGTGCCTGACCACTCTCAGAGAGAAAGTTTTTCCTTATGTCTAATTTAAACCTCCTCTGGCACAAGTGCTGGCTGAATGTTTCTGGAGACCAGATAGTGGGTGTGAGCGCAATGAGGCAGTGGGTGGCACATTTCAACAGTTGAAACAACAAGAGTGGGGCACTTCCACTGGCATGTAGATTTGTAGGAGTGAAGCATGCAGGTGCTTGTTTTTCACTGGTGAAAATGCACAGCTCATAGTGATGACTATGTTGAAAAAGAGCATTTTGTAGCTGAGAACTTTCTCTGTCAAATAGTGTTATAGTGCTCTCTGTAGTAATTTCCATGGAAATAAACAAGAAGCATTACTTTCAGAGCAGCCTACATAAATATTTCGATACAACCAAAGACACCATCAGATTCCTAAAGCAGCTTATGAGACACAACCAAATCTTTAAGTCCTTTCCCAACATGCCATTTGCCTGTAGTTGCCCTATTAACCCCATTGGAAGTGGCAATGAACCATATCATACGAGAGCTGTGTTTTTCCTTTCCCCTTCAGTAAAGCACACTTGCTCACAGCACACTTGCTGACCTGACAGAGCTTGGCCTCACCCCTGCTGTAAAATCTGCAAGGAGTACACGTAACAGGCAAATGAACCAAGCAAGGTCACGAAGCCCAGAACGGATTAGAAATAAATACTGTGGGTCAGCGCCTCAGGGGGCTGTTGAAATCAGGAGTGCTTCATCTGCTTATACCAACAGAAGATTTGTTGCAGAAATACTGAATTTAATGGAGAAATATTTCTATTCAGTCTTGAATCTGCATTTCAGCCACCCCATACCAGACAAATGTGTCATTTTAAAATATAACACATCACAAAACTCTCTCTCTGCCCTATTGCTCCTCTTGCCACTATAACAACCAGCATAATATTATTTGCTTGAAAGAAGTTACTCCCAGTATACGCCAGTGGAAGAAAGAGGAAAATCCTTCCAAATGGTTTATTCAGAAATGAAAAATTGGGGATCTGCAGCTTTTATATCCAAGGCTTGCATCTAGTGTACAGAAAGATGAATGTATGGATGGATTTAATCTAGACCATTACTAGAAATCTCCTGTGACCTGAATTCTAATTAGTGTAACTCCACAGATCCTCCTGCGAATGGAGGGAGAGGTGGACAAGCCAGAAACGTGAGCCAAAGGTTTAGGAAATTGGCACCCTTTATTTTTTCCTCTTTTACCATTCAAAAGTTTATGTTTGTTTGTTGGCTGGTTGGTGTGTTTTTGAAAGGGATCAATTCTCTAATACGAGTGAGTTATGCACATCTCATTTACTGGAAGAAAACATGAGAAGAGCAGCTTACTGGAAGGGAAACTTATAAGAAAGGCTAAATTGGATCTCGAATAGCTCCTGTAACACAGCTATTCTTTATTTGGTTTTGACATTTTTTCACTTGTCTCTGGAAAAGTACATTACTCGGGAGGAACTGCTGATGAATTTCTGACAGTATGCCTGGGTTTTGTTGTTTTTTTTTTTAAAAGGCACCTTGTAGCACAGTTTCCAAACTTTGTATCAAAATACACCATAGCTGAAATATTCCAGGAACCACATGCAGAATTAGCCTTCCTTCATGTACAATTCAAAATGTTCTTTGGTTGTCAATACATAATAGCTTAACAAAGGTGGCTTTGTCAGCAGAGTTTTTGAGAATAAAACAAAAAGAGGCCTCAAAAAAATGGTAGAAACTCTGGAAGCACAGTCAGGAAGGGCTAAGTCAAAGTCTGATATAGGCCTATTCCAAGCATTTTTGTGGCGTTTTGTAAACCATATGTAGTCTTAGATGCTCTGCCAAGCCTCAGCCTCCTTTTTCAGGGCTTTAGGACTGTCAAGACTACACTGGCTCTGACCAAAATCAGGGAATTTTTTTTCATGTATTTTGTAAAATAATCTGCCTCCAGGACATTCAACATGTGAAAGTCCAGACCAGTGCACGGTCACCCACTGCTGCTCCATATGGACCATGACATAGAGAGGCGAGCAGCAAACACCAGGTTAACAGGGATCAACACTCAGACCGTACTTCCCATGGTTTGTAACAAAGCAGGTTTCGACTTTAGGCTCAAACTCATAATTACTTCACCAATAGGGATTGTGTGTTTCTAGCCAAGGAAGAATGGAGCACTGTCCATTATGAACATGCCAGTAAGCTCTAGGAGGGTGAGAAACAACAGAGTTACACAGGGACAGCAATGAGCTCAGGCAAAGCCTGAAGCAATTTGTTTCATACAGCACACTGACAGCACACTGAGTTTCATAATTCTTGTGGAATTACAACTCACAGAGATGCTGCAAAATAGTTCTGGCAAGAATAGGTGAGAGTGTCCTATACACCATCCTCAGGTGCATGCTGTAGCCCCAACCCACTCTGGGTTAAACAAGATATATATGACATATCTTTCCTAGGGTAATCATTTTAGTGCTCTTCATTTACTTCACACTGACGCTGAGGTTATAAGGCAAACAGCTGCTATGAGTTCTCATGGATTCACAGTGTACCTTCTCTTGCAGCAATGTCATCATCTGCCAATGTACCTGAAAGTAACACAGACGCGTGTCAAATTTCACTAACAGGATCACGGCAGGTGTCACTTTGTTTTGGAATTATGGTCGTGAACATTTTGCTAATCATATTTGCAAAGCATAAGCACTCCCAAGGCTTAACAAGAGCAGGTATACGCTTGTTGGGAATATCTGCATGGCTGTGTGCTGGCCTGCATGCTGTGCTCACGTGCATCGCTTGTACCTTTCCTTATGTGCGTTTACTGATACACGTCTCAGAAAAACAAGCTAAACCAAATGCCAGTGTTGCTGATTTGTTTCTGAAAGGTTTTTTTCCCACAAAAGCATGACCATTGAAAATGGCTGCTAAAATGCTTTGGCACAAAATGCATGAAGGGTATACATTAACATACATTGATTACTTGTATTTTTAAATGTAAATGTGGTCTGCTCAGCATCTGATAGAATTATGCCTGCAGCAGTTAGCAAACATCATTGACATTCAATCCTCTGTTCCGAAGTATTGCAAAGCATCTGATTCAACAGTTTTTATCGAAATAATATTCATAGTGCAAAAAGGAAACTATTCAGAAACACAGCTGGTTCTGTTTCACAGGTTTGGGGGTTTCAGATAAAATTTCCCCAGGTGCTGATGCCTCTACAAGAGGTGATGGAGTTCCTGTGGCACGGCACAGGTAGCCTATACACAGGCGCATGTCTCCATCTCTATCCTCTCCCAAACATGGCAATTCAGGCTCGGCTCAGCAGCACTCCCACCCCAGCAGCCAGTCCTCCTCTCCTCTGAGTGGAAAGTCACAGGCCAGAACACATCTTCTAAAAGCATCTTAAGTGAACTGCCAGTCGTAGATATGGCACAAGCTGGGAAACCCACTCTTAATATCAAGGGCATTTATACAGTCAGTAGGTTACCTCTTAAAATTCAACGGCTTCAATCAGTGCCCCAGGACTGGTCAGCAGCAATCAAGCAGTTAATAGCTCCACAGCCAACAGGGGGATGCCCGGATTCTCACACACATGTGATAAATCTGTAACTTTTTCCTTGCCCTAGAAGGAGGCTCACATTTTCACCCCCGCTGATCAATGCACAAAGACAACTCTCTATCAGTCAACTACTCAGCGCTCTTTTGACATTCTTTTGAATCCATATAGTTAATTAATATATATTTATGCACATCCAAAATCTATACAGATTAAGCCTGGATTACAAAATCCTTTCCTTGTCTGGTTTGAATAACAGTGCAAAATACGAAGATCCAGCCAAAGAAAGCCGCTCTAATTCTTGTATATTTATTTGGCTTGAAACCTGCCATCAAAGAAAAGACTGTCGTTACTTGAGCACCAGGCCTTAAGTGAAAGATTTCCAAGTGCATCATTTTCAGAGACATTAGAGGCTATCAGGCCTATATGGTTGCTAAGATACCATGAATCATGAAGGAAAATATAAGATAATGGTAGGCAGACACTGCGATGTTTATCAGAGTATTTTCTCTGCATCTTTCTTAATAGCATCATGATTAGGATCATTTTCAATAGTTCCCATCTATTTTCCAGCTAGGTGAAAGACTGCAACTGCATTAAGTTGGCAAACATTGTTTATAATTCATATTTTGCCAAGTGTAAATGAATTTGTGGAAGTCAGGATTTGTAATTGCTACAGCAGAACTTATTAATAAGTAAGAAGGTGTGGCTGTGCACAGGTTTCTCTCCTGGCTATTAAATACTATCTCCAGACTTGGAATGAAATCATCCTTCAGTGATTTCAAGTATATTCTGCGATAACACAGACTGTGCTTTCAAAGAGTTTTTAAATTAAATTTGTAGCTGAGGTAATTGCTGCTGCAAAATTATGCAATCGAAGTAAAGCTTTATGCTGCAGCTTTCTTGATATTATAATTTAACTGCCTCTTTTCTAAATCATAAAAGTGTGAGATATCAGATTAGTGCAAAGCATTAGGTTATTACTGAATTATTTCATCTTTTATCTCTGAGACTAGATAGTGAGAAGCAAAGGGACAAATTCACAGCCCAGCCTGCAGTGCTGCATACCAGCTCCCAGAAAGACTCTTCTCTGGGTTCACTCTTCCACTGCTCTAAAAAGGTAACATCCAAGATTGGAAAGGAGTGTCCATCAGCCCCTTTCTCTGACTTGTATCCCCATAATTGAGACTACATGTAAAGGTGTAATTCCTGCACCAGTGGACAGGAATACTCAAACATACTGTCAATAGAAAACTTAATGCAAAAGCTGTTCTGAAAGTAACACTTTGTATTTTATGATGTTGATCCACTACATCAGAGGCAGATGCTGGTGGCACAGCAGTAGAGGCTGAACCTTCCCACTCATATCCCATCACATTTTGTTGCCGTGTGTGCAAGTTTGTCAGGACCTATTGAACCAATACAAGGCTGAAGGCGACAGTTTTCTGGATCGCATCATTACTGGTGACAAGACATGGTATTACCACTACAGGCCAAAGTAAAGACGGCAGTTCTTGGATGGCAACACGTGAATTCCCTCATCAAAGAAAAAGTTCAAGACACAGCCCTCAGCTGGTAAAGTGATGTGCATTGTGCTTTGGGATAGGAAAGGGGTGATCCTTTTGGATTTCCTAGAACCCAGACAGATCATCAACTCTGAGGCTAACTAAGCTGAAGGCTCAAATTTCCAGCATCAGGACAGAGAAGAAGACAACCTCTCCCTTGCAACAAGGTAACATCAGGCCCCATACCAGTTTGAACGCCATGGAACATACTGCCAATCTTGCCTGGAGTCCTACCACAGCCACTGTATAGTCCAGATAAGACACCTTCTGACTTCCATCTGTTCTGGCTGCTGGACAACACTTTTCTAGCATTTACACCATCATAGCAGCCATGAAACAGTGGGTGTAGATTTTCACGAGCACAACATGCACTTTGTTCATTGCTAGTGAAAATGTGTAGCTAAATTGTCATGACTGTATTGAAAAGCAGCATTTTGTAGATGAGAATTTGCTTTTCCCAATAGTGTTATTGTGTTCTTTGTAGCTGGTGTAGTTTTCATGGAAATAAGTAGGAGGTATTACTTTCAGAGCAACCTACATAGGTGTTTCTTATCTGCCGTTCAGGAAACACACAGACTTGTGAACCATGTGTCCACAAGTATTGACTCACCCGTAATTAACCCTGGAAAGATTCTTGGAGGCAGCCTCACTGGATTATGAAATACCAATTAGAAATTTCCTGGCTAGAATGCAATATTTCTCTAAATGAAATTCTTCCTGACTGAATTCACTCTGACATGCAGCCATCATTACATCATTCTGAATTATATAGACTCTTGCTTGTTTAATAAATAAAGTAGAATGGGAAGACTGGTGCTTTTGCCACAAAGCACCTTTCTTGGTGCAATATTGCTCAGCCAGAAGTCCTACCTCTTGTGCAGACATGATCATCTTGTCTGTGTTCAGAAGAGGTCTTACACTGGAAAGGAAGAGTATTAGATACACCACTGTAGCATTATCCCAATACTATATTATATCTGCCTGGTATTAGAAGGGCAGCACATAACAGAAGAAAGACTAAGACTAGACAGATGGACTTCCCTCATCCAAGCTTTCAAATAAAGCACCTTTGCATTCTGCACTAGAGAGACATTTTAGTGTCTCTTGCTTATTACCTTTCTGAAAACAAAACAAGATAGGGTGAGGGAGGAAGCTGGAGACACACAGAAAGAAGCACCAAGCAGCCTAAGAGAGCAGTGACAATACACTACAGCAGTTAACATGCAGCTGCTACGAGATTTAAACCAGATCTCCCACAAAACCTGACTAGTGACACCTTCCTGGAACTATCCCCTCTGCGTCCAGTATATATTTGCTGTTTAGCTTGCAGTTCTGTCTCAAAGCAAGGTTTCCCCGTCCTTGAAAAGAACTGCAAACACTGCCTCATAAGACAACACTTTCAAGAACACTGGACATTTTTACATTCATTTAACAGACATCAGTAGAACAGCCTGAGAGAGGTTTGCTCACAGCAAAGAAAAGGGGCAGTAATATTTCTAATTTTCCTGGCACCTGCAAAGGTAAATACACATTGATGTTTGGGGACTGTAACTTTTAAAAAGTAAATGAGCCTTGAAGATTATCTGTCAGCTAAAATGTACCCAAGGGCTTGCATTGCAATGTTTCTTTTTTAAAGAATGTTTGTTTTAACATTATGGTTGCAACCAGTAGAAGAAAAATGTAGAGCCATCATAAAAGATGTGAGTAGATACCCAGTTGTTAGAGCTGGTTTAGGAACAATCATAGGAGTGATGGACTGTGCGACCCAGGAGAGGTTCCTTCCAACCCTAATGATTCTCAGAATTGATTTTCTTTTGCAACTCACTTTCAGTTAGTGCTTTAGAAAAAAAAATAAAAAGGGTTAGATCAATGCTAGCTTCAATGACACAGTCATTCCAGCTCCTGCAGCATTTTCTTACCATGGCAATCTCTTTATTTTCTTTCTTATATGAAGACCATTCTCTACTTCTCTCTTCCTGGTTGTGCATAAATACAAGGGGTTGAACTCCTAGTTTACTGACTCCAGGGCTGAATGCAACATTAATACAAATTAGTTAGCACTCAGAGAGTGAGTGTATAGTTATTCTGCCCACAGTTCAGGAGAAATGATCTCTGCATTCATTATCATGCTTGCTAAACAGACTCCTCTAGCCAGAAGCTAGAACAGAACTGCATATATAAGAAATGTTTCTCTCTCTAGAAAGATTCATTCTGTAAATTTAACATTGCAGGGTATCAACATAGTTCTGTACAAACTGGTATTTCCACTGCTGAATGCTGGTAGACTGTTAAGGGCAAAATTCCTCACTTTCAGTCTGCAGTCTAAAGGGAGGAGAGAACTATTCCCCTTCTTCCTTCCCTTTTCAGCCCACTGACGTAACAGTCTGAACCTAAACAAGAAATCTAACCCTAGACTGTCTCTCCTATGCCTTTCTAATGATTTGCTATTTCCACTGGGCTTTTCTATACCTTCTGCCTCTCCCTTTCATATCCCATACCACAGCTGACAAAAGGGAGTCAGAACCATCAGGCCACATCTATGATAGAATGCTATTTCACACTGCAAATCAAGCCATGGCCATTAATGAACATAATGATATGTTCATTATTCACTGAGGGTCACCACACTCTGAAACACCACCTACCACCTATCATCCAGATCCCATGGCAGGAAGACGCGCTGACCTAACAGACACCCTGCAGATCTCTGCATCCAGGCTTGTGGTGTGTTACCCCCTACTGCACTTACAGTTGTCTGCCTCTGATGAACAAATTACCCCACCAGCGCCCACCGTGCAAGTGTTTGCTCTACATACTTTCCTGACTTGCAGTTTCACTCACCGTCTGAAACCATCTGCTTGCTACATCTGTGGAAACTGGCAGAGTATTTTTCTGCACCCTGCCTATGTATGGATGCCTGTAAGGATTATTGTGCTATGGCTGGAGAACAGTAATGAGTAACTGCTGCCTGTAAATCAGGAAAAAAATTAAACTGAGATGATGACTCTGAGGTCACCTCCATCCCCTGCATCATGAAGGTTTGATGGTTGGAGCAGATGATCTTAAAGGTCATTTCCAAACGTAATCATTCTACAACTGTAAGGTTTGGGATGAGATGTAGAGACCAGTAACCGAGAAGACTGCAGTGATTAGAGAATGGTTTACGGGCTCTCCAAGATCTCCCTCTCAAGACAGCTGCTCAAGAATGAATTGCAGAGCAGGAAGACGAGGCATTTCTGGAGGAGTCAAGCTAGTTGATGGCATAAAGAAATTGCCTTAAAAGTAACATTTAAATTAAAAAAAAAAAAAAAAGGAAAAAAGAAAACAGAAAACAGAAACCACCCACAATGGCTTTAGCATGCCACATGGTGGATTCTCCAAATTGCCTTCCAGAGTCCCTGATACTAAGTACGGAACAGCCTTCTTTTGTCTCATTTTAGAAGAGAACGAACAGCAATACAGAAAAGGAGAACTAGAAAGATGTAATGTCAAAATGCCCAATGAGACTGAATGTTGAATATTGAAATGAATGTTTGACAACACTTAGGCCTTTCCACAGTGCTGCCTATTGTTCTTGAGGTATGAGGGCTTGGGCCAGACAGGATGTCCAGAAGCAGAGGGACCTGAAGTGGGCAGAGGGAAGTGAACTTGCCACCCCAGGGTTCTTCATGGCCTGGCGTGGCATGATTTCACCTGACAGTAGGCAGCTGCTGCTAGAGCTGCTGTTATGCAGCAAAGCAGCACCTTAAAGTTGAAGACAGTCAGGACCTCACATAGAAGCAGCAGTCATTACAAAATTAGAGTAGAAATGCACCCACCTTGACAGGTTCATCCCCAGGAATGGGGTTCTGCTGCTTCATTTGCCCTACATACTTTGTACCTTATTGCAGGCAACACTTCAGTTTGAAAACCAGACCTCTCCCTAGCAAGGCCTGTGGAAATCTCCCTCAGGCAGCGTTAGCAGCAGTCAGCCTCCTCTAGTACTCACCATATATCTTACTTTTGCACTTCTTACTTTAACAGCTCTCCATCCCAATAAGAGTGCAGAAGCAAGCTATGCAGACAGAAACTGGCATATCTACACAGTAGCAAGGCTGGCTATGATTTTGTAACAGGTTTATATAGCTGTCTATACTGAATGTTAGTATTAAGTTTTGCCTTCTCTTCTCACATGCTAAGACACCTCTTCAGCTCCACAAGACAAATCCCAGCTCTGATCCAGCTTCTGCCTTGCAGCGGCAGTGCTCACACCCTTCCTACATGGCTTGGACAGCCTAACAGCAGTGGCAGCCCAGGAGCTAGGGTGCCTTTGTGTTGTTATTCTTCACTGTGTAAGTACTGACGCTAAGAATTAGCACAAAAAAGTCATCTGGTCTAATTAATCTATCCCCATAGGGTGGCTCACGAATTCCTGCTCCCACAGTATACTATCATCTTATATTTTTATGACAGAATTTCATTTACTTTATGCCAGTACAATCCAATTAGTTTATATTACAACACTAAGACTTGCAGTATTTTGCTTTTTACATGCCATCTTTCCATTCAGCCTTTCAGAACTGTCATCAATAAACATTTTAACCAGTCACAATTTACCTGCTTGTTGTAAGGCAGTGACATAATCTAGGCTTTAGGCATTGTCCAACATCCAAGAATCACAGAATCACAGAATCACAGAATCGTAGGGGTTGGAAGGGACCCCCAGAGATCATCAAGTCCAACCCCCCTGCCAAAGCAGGTTCCCTACAGCAGGTCGCACAGGTAGGCATCCAGGCGGGTCTTGAATATCTCCAGAGAAGGAGACTCCACAACCCCCCTGGGCAGCCTGTTCCAGTGCTCCGTCACCCTCACTGTAAAGAAGTTCTTGCGCACACTTGTGCGGAACTTCCTATGCTCCAGTTTCTGGCCGTTTCCCCTTGTCCTGTCTCCACACTGTTGAAAAGAGTCTGGCCTCACCACTTTGCCCCTCACACCGTAGACATTTATAGACCTGGATCAGGTCCCCTCTCAGTCTTCTTTTCTCAAGGCTAAACAGACGCAATTCACTTAGCCTTTCTTCATAGGGGAGATGCTCCAGGCCCTTCACCATCTTTGTGGCCCTCCACTGGACTCTTTCCAAGAGATCCCTGTCTTTTTTGTACTGGGGAGCCCAGAACTGGACACGGTACTCCAGATGAGGCCTTACCAGGGCAGAGTAGAGGGGGAGGATCACCTCCCTCGACCTGCTGGCCACGCTCTTTTTAATGCACCCCAGAATGCCATTGGCCTTTTTGGCCATGAGGGCACACTGCTGGCTCATGGCCAACCTGTCATTCACCAGGACACCCAAGTCCCTCTCTGCAGAGCTCCTCTCCAGCAGGTCATCCCCCAACCTGTACTGGTGCATGCAATTATTCCTCTCTAGGTGCAAGACTCTACACTTGCTTTTGTTAAACCTCATCTGGTTTCTTACCGCCCAGCTCTCCAGCCTGTCCAGGTCTCGCTGAATAGCAGCACAGCCTTCAGGTGTGTCAGCCAATCTTCTTCTATTGTGCTTCTTTCCTTATCACACACATCTCCCACACTTTTTTGACTTGGTTTTGTTTTTCTGCTTGTTTCTGTTAAATCCAAGGAAGTTTCTCTCTCTTTTCTTCTTCTGTTCTCCCATAGCTCCCGCCACTGGATTTTCATCAACTCATCAGGAGGAAATATGTGTGATACAATTTAAGGAGTTCATCCACTCTGTCCTTAATTTATTTTGTCCCAGTCTTACTGTTTGTATTGCTTTTGTTGTTTTCCAGACAGGCAATTTCTGGTTGATAAATGCATGGAAGAGGCACGTAACCTAAAAGTGCTGCCATTTCATATAGCCCAGTGTTTGGCACGGTCTCACAGAAATGCTGGTGGCTTTGCATGGGAATTAATACCTGCAAGTCCCAGAGACGGTTGGCTTCAGTTTCCTTAGTTCACAAAAACCCACTGCTTCACTGACATTGAAGTCCTATACGATGATGTGTAAAAAGCAGATAACGGTCTGTACACTGTTAGCATACTTTTTGTAAATCCATTATGACATTCATTTATTCTACTATCCCCTATGATCCCACTTTTCATTTTATTGTTATAGTCTAACCTTCACCTTGACTGCTCTGTTGCTTTTCATTCTTCTGAAGGAAGTATATTTATTTCAATACTTGATCTTGAGCATTTTAGCTAACAATATCTATAACATCCCTTCAAATACCTGTTTCTGCTCCAGCAGAATTTCTTCTATTGCTTCAGGCATTGTGATATCATTTCATTTTCCCTTGAAGAAGTGAAAGATATTTTGGACAGTTTTCTAGAATATATCAAAAGGTGCAGTAGGTGGGCACATTGCTCCTGAGCAGCTGATACCACATAAGTAAGTGCTCGGGAAATGTTGCATACACAGTCCCCTCTTTAGCTGCAGATCACATCTGGGATGAATCTCCAATAGCAGTGCTGCTGCCATGGATAAGTTTTGATTAAAACTGCTTAAATATTTGGACAATAGAGAAATAGACGAAAGTGCCAAACTTTTCAGCATTTTCAAAACCAAACTTTCTGGTACTGTTTTTTGAAAATGCTATTTCTCAGGGGAGGGGGGGAAACAGAGTGGAGAGATCTGAACTTTCTATAGAAATAAAGGGAAAAATAGTAAGAAAAGAGTTATACAACATTAAAACAAACAAAGAAAAAAAGAAGAAAAAAAAAAGGAATGTTCATTTATGGAGAAGCTGTAGTCCTGAACAAAATGAGAAGATACAAATATTCTGAATGGAGGCAAGCAAGTTAAGTATTTCTGCTTTCTTGTTACTGAGAACTTCTCATCCAAGAAAATTCTCCTAATGCCCTGAAAAGAAGCTCTTAACTGCGGACAAGGTGCTCAAAACTCACCCTGTAGAACATCTTACCTACTAAGGGAGGAAAATTTGCCCTTGCAAGATTTCTTGTTCTCCACACAAGGGTTGATTGATGTACTGTTTGCATCTCTCACTCAAAATCAATGTTATTAGACAGGGGAGCTATATTCTGGTGTTTCACTTGCACTAGTTCCCAAACTACATAAGAGGAGGAGTTGCAATTTGATCCTTTCACATTCTGTATCTGACTGATGGCCATTTCACAAAACCATGTTCCCATTCTCAGATTTACAAGATCACTAAACTGTAAGAAATACTTTCAAATGGTAAGTTATTGAAAGCAGTAGCCTCCTCGTCACACTCACAAAATACTGTATCCACAGAGGTTTCCATGTTCTGTTCCACTTAGTCTTTTTTTTTTTTTTCTATTGTAGCCTTTAACTATCAGATAAATACTAAGTAGTTCTTGCCTTAGAGAGATAAGAAATAATATAACTCAGTCTTTTTCAAGCCATGGCTGGAATATCACACACATTGTCAGGTTAACAGTGTTCACTGCTCAGATACAATTTCATTTACTAGGAAGACCTTACTGAGTCAAAAATACTAAATACTTTTACATCTGCATCATAATATGTAAGTGAATGAATTTCAGTCTTTTTATTTATTTTTTTATATATATATATATGTATGTATGTATATATACCCATCTTGAAGATATGGTGAAACTGCACAAGGCTGCATTTCAAATATGGGTCTCTACTGGCAATATCAAACTAGCGGTACCAGGCTGCAACACACTGGGGTTCTTTTTAGAGAGAAGGTCTATGAGGTTCACTGGTTGCCCCAAAAGATAGTCCAAATTTGTGCCCTGGGACCAAAGATACTGAGGTCACTCCCTCACCCATCCAAATTCTAGGGCACATTTTCATTGACTTCAGTGACGTTGAATTGAGCATCCTAACTGAAATGTTACATGTGCTCCAAAAAGCCTTTTCAAAGGCTTTGTGTTGCATCACAAATTTGGTAGACTCTAGACATGCTGTCTGCATCCAAAGCTTTTATTAATCAAACATTCCTGAGACAGGCTTGAAACAGAAATGAAAATACACTGTATGGAACAGAAGGTAGAAACACTGAGAAAACTGATATTGCAACATATTTTGATTTCAAAGCTTTGCGTCATTGGAGGCCAAGAAGGAATATGAAATTTGGTAACCTAGTGAGAAACATAACGTTTAGGCTTCCATTAAAACTAAAAAGAGAAATACAAATCTGTCTTACATCTGATCAGTCATCTAACAGCATAATACTGTTTTTGTCGTTTATGCCAAGTGCAATTAACGTCAAATTGGAACGATCTAGTAAAAAAGCTTAAATAATAGGACACCATTCTGCGTAATGGGAAGTCCCACAACACACTCCCCCACATACATACGTGTATAAACAACAAAATAAAAAGCTCTAATAGCAGTCCTTCTATTGGCTTTACACATTAACATCACTCATTGATTGCTATGATACATGTTTAATTACAAGGACAATGATCTGACCAAAGCAGTTTTAGTATCTATAATTGTGCATGCTTCTAATAATGTTCTCTAGTGTGAAATATTATCGAGTAACTAAGAGCCACCTTCAGGAAACATCATTCCCTGTGCCAGAAGCATTCATTGCCTGCTGAAGCTCTTTCATTGTCAAGTCTTTCCACTTTGAGTGACACAGTCCTCCAAAACATCTGGTTACTAGAATAGTGAGAAATGTGGTTTTCATTCCCACTATCTCTTTCCACTTGTCATTTTCACTAGTTCAAATTCAGATTAATATAGCTAATATTGGACTCTAGCAGTAAGGTCTTTTTTTTGTTGTTTCTTTACAGACTCTTAATTGGTTTTGTCAGTTATGAATTATGGGTTCAACATAGAATATCTTGAATTCAAGTGGACAGACTTTCCCTGTCTCACATAGATTAAGTCTTCTACCCATAAGGGAACAAAGCCAAGTCTTTTGTCATCAACTTCAATTTAAATTTCTACCCTTGTGCATATCACAGTAGCTATATTCAGAAATTCAGTGAGTTTTACAGTCATCACTAAGGAGCAGTAGAAATGGCTTTACTGGGTTTTCCTCCTTTTTTTTCCTCGTCTCATACATTTCAGGAGAGATATGGAAAGAGATTGAATGCAGGAACAAAACAAACGGTCCACACAGTTGTAACTGGACAGGGAACTAGTTACAAAACTTGTGAGGTCTCATGCTCCCTTTTTCTGCACTTCTCTGCTTACATGGAACTTAGAAACGTTACACCCTGCACTTGAATAAATTTTGTATTTCTGGGAACGGTACACGCATGGCAGATAACAATCAATTTGGTTTTTACAGAAAACTCCAGAAAATGAACAAATAACAACAACAAAAAGCAGAAAGCTCTGAGAAGTTTAGGCAGATGAACAGTGTCCCTGCAATCACCCTAGCAGGCAGAGCCATAATCACAAGCACATTGGTAACACCCTACACAGCAGAAGGCTCCTTGCTGCAGCCACCACAGGAACCCTATCTCAGCTCTACCCACCTACCCTGGAAAACTACAGCCCTGGAAGCTCTGGTTAACTCCAGAGCAGAAATAACTGATACAGAGAAATGAAGAGACTCGCCGAGAATCCTTGGCATGGATCTGCATGGAGTGGAAGCAGCAATGAGATGTCACAGCTTAGAAAGCAGAGAGCCATGGTATGGAAACGGGGGAAGGAGAGCAAAGAGAGCTGTGCTTCTCAGCTGCCAGGGCAGAGGGCACAAGGGGAAATTTCAGAAGTCCCTCAGATAATATGGGAGGATAAAGCTGCATGGCCTGCGTGTGGTGCTTGTAGCCAGCTCAGCCACCAGAATTGGAAGGGAAGTGAGCTGCCAGTTTAAGGTCTTTTTAGACTTAAGTACTCTAGGGCAATAATTCATCTTTCTGCTCCACGCTTTTCTCAGCACAATGGAGACAACTGCCTTTGTGCCTCTGGACAGGGTAAAGAACAGGGGCAGCACCTACCACAAACAAGGTGGCTGAATGCACTGCAAAAAGAGCCCAAACCCCATTGTCAGTGTATTTTTTCCCTTTTCACTCATTGCCTCATGTTTACCATCCAGGGCATTTGAGGTTTGGGTTTTGCATTGACTTCTCCAGGACTGATGGCAGGCTTGAAGCTAAACACATATTCAGATGCTCTGGCACAGCAACAACAATAAGCCCAGCACAGCAGAGGATTAAATCTCAACCACAGCCACTGTTAGGATATCGAACTGCAGACTTTGCGTCGCTTTATTGCTAATTTCTGCACATATGTCTGTGATCAGTTGCAGGGCTCTGGCATATGGTGAATGCACCTGCTAAGTTAGCCAGTGCCATAGCCTCAGACAACAAGGAGCACTTCTGGCAGGATCTGCCAGGGTTAAAATAAGGGATTATGAAGGCTCTCATGCTGTACTGCTTTACATTCCCCAAACAAACACAGCACCATGCCACTACAATAATCTCATACAAACAGTCTGAAATGTTTTGTAAGCATGCTACAAAATAGATTCATCACTCTCTCACTGCTAACCAAATTTATTATTAAGTATCCATGACTCAAATTGGTAAAGTGTATTATTGGGTTTTTTGGTGCCCGTTTGTGTGAGTAGGGGTGGAATATTAACACTCTGCTTATCCACCCAACTCACATTTTCATCTATAAAGTTATACATATCGCATAAGAAATTGGCAACTGTATCTGCAAGAGGGAACCATAAACTCCAACTAGTCTTTATTACAGAGTTTGTCAATAGCATTCACACTGTTCCTTTAGCAGCAAAATCCCTGAGACATATTCTCCACGTTTCCCGTTCATTCACCCACTATCCAATTAACAGCCCTTTAAGCTGCTCACCTGCAGAGCCATCTATTCTCAGGCCTCTGCAGCACAGCTCTAATCCCTCCACTACTCATACCTGATTGCTGGACTTACACTGCTGCAGTTCTGGATGCTTTTTCAAGCCCAAACAAATTGCCTCTCCCAGTGTTCTCCAGCATCTTTAAAGGGATTATTATTCCCCAGATCCTTTTGGGCCTACCCATGCACTCGATTTGCTAGACCTGCAGTCAGGCTTTTAAAGCAGCTCTTTGCAGAGATCAGATAGATAGAGCTATTTACCATGTTTATCCTTCTGTGTTTCCACAGACTTGTTTTGGCATCAGCCTCGTCTGCCAGATTGGAAGCAGTGTGACAACAGCACTGTGCTGCCCACATGAGGATGGGAACAGAGCTTTTAGGACAAAGAATCCTGAGCTCAGATCCAAGACTTCAAGGCTTGCAATATTCCATCTCCAAACCTGCTCCCCAAAAGGAGGTTCTGGATTGAAGCCACAGCTAAAGAGCAGGGAGATCTTGTAGGAATTCCAATTCTCCTTAGATTTCAAGTAGCTAAAAAATTGAAAATGAACTTCAAATCATATGCACCAAGACAGCTTCTAAAGGTTTGAATATCATTAAATCCAAACCACTCAACCTCAACTTTACTTTGGACTTGAATCTGAATTTTTTTGTGCTGGGTACCTATATTATTTTATACTATGTCATATGTAATACTATACTTCAATCACAAGAAAAAAAATAATAGAATATTTTCAATTTATTCACCTCTGTTAATTTTTCTGGATACTGAAAGTGGTGGTAGCATCACTGAGGTAATTAGCACAGTCTCCATTTTCCTTAGCACTATTTCCATAACCCTCTCTCCTCTCTGGGGGTTCTTTTTACGAGATTATTTTTTACTCCTCAAATTTAAATTACTCCCTGTGCTTACACATGGATATGTGAAATATGTAATTCTTGTGACGTGTTTCAAACTCAGCCTTTGGAGGCTTCCCTGTCCTAGTGCTGCTAGCAGTCTTTGTCTACGGAAGACTGGAAGACTCTCCAGAGCTTATTATCATCAACACCTGCCAGAGACACTGTGCAATATTAGTCAAGGTGTCTTTAATAATACAAGAAAGACCAGCAGCTCACAGAATATCAAGACAGATATCAAAGAATCATGAACCTCTTTCTCAATGCAGATTTCATAGGTATTCTTCACTTTTTTTCCCCTCCATTTTATATTAGCAAAAGTTGGTTGTTGTTGTTTTTTTTATTTTGCGGCGTATGTCAGAAAATAAATTAAAAATATTTTATATGCCATCACTTATACATTAAGGTATAAAAATTAGTGTAAAGATCGGGTATGTAACACATTGTCTGCATGAAATGTAGTTGATTTCTAATAACTCAATTAGAAATCGCTTTATAGCTGCAGGTAAGGAAGCTGGAAGCCAAAGGCCAGGAGCAGCCCAAGACACCCCAACTCAGGCCACTGAACACAAGCAGCCAAGTTACCTATTTTGTTCGTATCAGGCCACTAGAGCCAACATTGCTTCACCACCAGCAAGCTTTTCCTGGAACGATTCAGGATGTGATCACATCACAGGCCCCTGACCTTTTGGCTACATAGTGCTTTTGCAAATCAATAGCACAGAAATTAATGTGTTTATCATACCAGAGCATTTTTAAAATTTCATACATGCTGTCATTAATTACCCCAAATGCCCATGATACTGTGTTTGGAAGTGCTGGTCCACTGCTTTCAAAATTCTGCACAGGAACAAGTTGAATCAGGCAGTCTGAAAAATCAAACTCAACCAATTCTTCTGTTCTCCCCAGGTCATTAATCTTCATGGGACAAATTACCACCGGCAGCTCAGTGGTGTGGCACTGATGGACTGGGGAGACAACAAAACCACTCAGCCATAAATGAGAGGAGTATTTGCCTTGTATCCTCTGCAACTTCTTCCTTGAAATTTCTTCCCATTTCCTTAGTCAGTTTGGTGCAAATGATTATAATGTATGGTTTTTCATTGGCCTTCTGTCAGAGCCATCCATCCACGCTCACACGAACCACGCCCTGCAGACACCCACACACCCACTTTGATTTTCCCTTTCTAAGGGAGATGAGGGTTCTTGCACTACAGCCTTCAAATTTGTTGAGTCAAAGGCATGAGCTCTGAGACAGCTTCCCTTACAGCCTCTTTCTCTCCTGCTTCCATAAGGCCCTGCAGCTTCAATGTCAATATTTGGTTTTTCACTGGAGAGTGGTATTGACATAGTTGTGCAGGGGTCTGACAGCACAATTTTAATACCAAAACTGAAGGCTGTTTGCCATGGTAGGGAACATTACATACATCAAAATCACAGGCTGCCATAACAACAAAGGGAAAAACATATAATACCAGGGTTAAAAAATTTCTGCATGAGAGAGAAAGAAAGAAAGAAAAAGGCAACCTCCAACCTTTTTCCCCTAGTAAACTTCTGTCTACTCAAACAGCAGAGATTGTACAGAACATTTTGCACATGTTCTCATAATTACATATTTTAAACACGCTACAAAGATAACCACATAGGTATCCAAATAGGCAATCTTTTCAGTAAGTCCTTCACACTCCTTGAAAGGCCGGCTACTTGTTTCACCCCACTGAAACCCAAGGCAGGTGCTGCACTGTGCTCATCAATGCACTGAAGAGCTAATTCCAGATGTAGGCAGTCCTGTCTGCCCTTTGGCTTCGATAAGGTTTTGTTTCATTCCCTACCAAAAGAGAACATAGAAATACTTGTCCATGCATCTGTGTGCATCCTCTGGGAGTGGATGCTTGCATGTTTATTTAAAGGAGTAAAATTTCATCACCGTATTACTGAAGTCAAAGGAATTTTGCAAGTTTTAACTGTATTCACATTCTTCTATTGCACACTATTCTACTCCATGCTGAAATAACAGAACAATTCCAGTAATAATTACCTTAGAAACAATCCTGTTATGGTGTTATGGGCACAAATGCCAATATTAAATTCAGAGGCCATTAGATGACTTCGGTTGTGGAGGTATTTTTTTGCCAGGATAAAAACAGGAGCTACTACCACAAGCACAACAGTGACACAGAAAGCTGAGACCCACTTGATAGAAGCAAACAAAAAAATCAATTAGAAACACAATCCTAAAAAGGTCTATTTCATTTTCCCAGCCAAAAATTATGCTCTTTTGTGTGTGGTGCGCAATGTGCACGATTCACCTTCTGGTCACATTTGCTTTTGTCTGAAAGCTTAAGGGGAAAAACACACAAGTGTTTTTCTTTAACCTGCAGCGGTACAGTCAAAGGCACTGATGAGGTCACAACAGTACATAATAAACATTCAATAAAGAAAACAGTGCCATATGTTGCTTTTCCTCTGCTCTACTTAGTTCTCTGGAAAATGATCAACAATAGTTGCAGTTAAACTGCATCATATTTTTCCGGTATGAAATGGGGTTAAAAAGTCATGTAAACAGATACACATGAACTAAACAGAAACAGCTGGAAAGCTCCCAGAAGGGACCTCTAACAACCTCCAAGCTGGACGGACCATGGTAGATCAAGGGATCGCTATTAAGATTAAAGGCTTACACCAGACCTGCTGTGAAATTCAATCTGCTGAACTTAAAATGTTGATGGAACAAAATGGAAAGTACTAAATGCTTCTATTTATTAATTCGTATAAAGAAAGGCGACGAGAGAGAGGCTACGTTTCCTGCGCTCCCAGCATGCATGGTGCTATTTGCTGAGACAAACAGCTCTGTAGGTGCCTTCTACGAAAATCAAACATTTCAAGCAAGCTCTTGTATTCATTTTCAGAAAATAAATAAATAAATTACCTGCATCATTAGCACTTCTGTGAGGTTTTTTTTTATTTGTTTGTTTGTTTGTTTTTAAATGGTTTTGGACCAAGAGAAAACTTCAGCAGTGATTTGGAATTAATTATATCTGAACTCCTAAGAGCAAGCTCTTTTTTTTTTTCCCTCCTCGTTAGCTCGACCTATGCTATTTCAATTGCACTTGATGGGATTATACTGCTGTGTCTAACAAATAACTAATATGACAGCTGTTTGAGCCTGCAAGTGCTACTGGTGTCTTACCAACCTCATGGGATAACTATCCCTGAATTGTGTTTCTTACCTAAGTTGGAGGAACACCCTACAATTCCCCTGCAAAAGCCCAGCTCTGGTTGCTCCCGCAGGGATATGTTAGCACCGTGTTTGTGCTGCCGCCGACTTCCCCATGCAGGTCGTTGCCCTCCATACGTCGCTCAACTTCAAATCTCAGATCCATTACCAGCCAAAAAAGTCCAAATGTTTAAATCTCAAAAATCTCTCAAACATTCTGCAGTTCCCTTCGTTTGAAATTTAATATCACCAAAGAAGTGACAGCGTGACAGTAATTAGTTACACTTGCTGGGAGATTTATACTTGTTGAGAGATTTGAGAGAGCTTCCTCCAAAGACAGACAGTGTAGAATTTATATATATTTGGAATAATATTTAGACTTCTGTCATAGATTTACCATCTGCATTTGTTGGCACGGGTGCTCCCCAGGCAAAGACCTCTGCTGGCAATGTAAATTAGGTTACAGCATCATTGCTCCTCTGGGAGTGCTGGGAAACCTTCAATACTACGGAAGAACAAGAGCAGGCTGCAACTGGGAAGGGAAACCCCATCAACTGGGGGTTGGATTTTCACATGATGGTGGTATTCTGATGGCCAGCATGGAGCCAGCACAGAGCTGCACTGCATGGCCCTGTGTCCTGAACTATGAATCAGATCTTTGGCTACAGGGCAAATAGAGGAATTGGCTTAAAGCATGAAATAATATTTTATGTTGCAAAACACACTGTTGAAACTCTAAAAAAAAAAGGCTTTGAGAAGATTATTAGAAACTGTGACAAGCCACTTGCTTTGTGCTTCAGCCAGTTCCCACACTGAGGCCCGCTGACAACATTTTGGAAGCCACTCAAAACAGATCTACGTGTCTAAAAGCTTAAGCCAAAGAGGTTACGTTCTCATCTGGCACATGGCATCGTAATTCAGTTGGCTCTAAAACTGCCACTTCAACAGGTCCCTGAGAATGGGCTGCTACCTGAATGCCAAAAGCCAGGAGCTCAAGGAGCATCTGCCAGAGCCCCGCACCAATACCACCAAGGGAGCTATTTAGAAGCAGGTCAGAGGGGTTCAAGCTTTTGGCAAAGGCTTTTGGTAAAAGACATGACAGGGACAGAGAAACTTTAGTCATCTGTAAAAAACAAGATTTTCTTTAGTTCTGCTTCTTTTAAAAATGCATCAATTTTTGCTCTTCTGCTGTGTGAACTCCAGAGTTTTTCAATCTTACTTTAATCTCACAGCATGACACATACTTCGGAAACTTGGAAGAAATCCATTCACCAGGTGGGTTTCCCCAAAGAGATCCTCCATTCCAACTATCTGACAACATTCTTGGAAGACAACCCAATACAATGGGACCACACAGCACCTCTGTGAGTTTGATTTCTGAGAATTATGGTTTCAGTGAGAACTGTACATCTTTACTCTTAACATACAGCCTCATTAAGTTTTCATAAAAGATCTGCATTATTAAAGTCCCTGTTCTCTCCTGACAAACTGAGGTATAGGCATCTCAGGTGATGTTATGGTGCCCATTCAACAGAATTTGCAATACAGATGCTATTTTTAAAAAGAGCACTTAGCAATGGGGCAGGTGATCTGTTTTTGCAGGACAAAACCCATTCTAACCAACAGGAGAAAGAAAAGCAAGCACTTTGCTATGGGTGGGAAGGAGCCTCTGTTAAATTGCATGCCCACCTGCCTGTCCGTCACGTCTTGCTTGCAAAGTGTTTCTCAGAAAGCAAGAATAAAGCCCAGGGAGGGTGCTTCAATGTGCATCTCAGGGATGGCAACCTCTTTTATAATCATCCAATTGTAGTGTGTGGAAAGAAAAAGATAAGAAAACCAGCGTAGAAAAATATTCAGTCCCAGTTGTTTGGGCTGACTCCTTCCTACAAAACATCAATCTGCCATTATCCTCCTGCCAGGTAAATGGGTGAGGTGGCTAAAAGCAACCTACCAAGGAAATTTTTAACTCGGGAGCACATCACAGCATAGACAAGATTTTCCCTGATGACTGCAAATTACTTCAAGACTGGTGGCTCTTGGCACCAAGAGCACTACACTCTGCCCTGTGTGTTGGAGCGATTCTCACTTTGCATGATAACGAGCCTTCCTGGTTTGGAGGCAGCTAACAAAGTAGCTCTGGAGGAGGCCCATTGTGTTCGAGTTCATTAGAGAGCCTGATCTACAGATTAAGTGAAACCAAATGGCAGCATCTCTGCCTTAGCCTGAAGCCCTCTTGGAGGTCCTGAAAGTTAAGGGAAAGCTCTGGAATTATAAGCATCAAGAAGTCAGAGTTCAGAAAGAGGAATTTAAATTTAGAAGTCAGTGCTGAGATGGAAATTAGGCTGAGGGTATAGGAACAGGTTCACTGATGACATGAAATAAAATGGGAAGTCTCTGGAAGGCAGTGAGGAGAGGTAGGATTACAGCAGATCTTCCTGTGCTCAGCAGGTGCTGGCTGGAGGCTCTCAGTCCCACATGGGGTTATGAGGTTAGCATGTGTAAGGCTGCAACTCAGCTGAAAGAAAAACATCTGGGTGATCTCAGGTTGGGTATAACTCACCTTCATCCAGATACGGAGTCCTCAGTACAGGAGGGCCACAAAAATGATCCAAGGGATGGAACACCTCCCTACGAGGACAGGCTGAGAGCTGTGGCTGTGCAGCATGGAGAAGGGAAGACCTGAGAGCAGCCTGTCACTATCTGGAGGAGGTGTAAGAAAAGAAGGAGACAGGCTCTTCAGCAGGGTCTGTTGTGACAGGACAAGGAGAAATAGTTTCAAACTAAAAGGGGAGAGATTTAGACCGGATATAAGGAAGAAGTTTTTTTACAGTGGGAGTGGTGAGGCACTGGCACAGGTTGCCCAGTGGTGCTGTATCCCTAGAGACACTCAAGGTCAGGCTGGACTGTGCTCTGAGCACCTGATGGAGCTGTGGGTGTCCCTGCTCATTGTAGGAGGGTTGGACCAGATGGCCTTTGAAGGTCCCTACCAACTCAAACGATTCCATGATTCTACACACAATCGTCATGGGTAAGAAACTATGTAAATACAAAGGAATCATAAGGGATTCTGAGCAACAAAAGCAGGTTTTTGTTACCCTTCCTTTTCTGGAAGCAGCTTAATTGAAGGTTTATTGTAATGTCATAACACTTCTGTTCCACTTGAGGACATAAGGAACAACAAAGAGCCTTTCCCTTGCAGAGCGCTGGGAAAGCAGGAGGCCTGAGCAGAAAGAAAAATGCTTCCAGATATAAAGAACAGGGACTGTCTGTAGGAGCTGTGAAGCACAGAAGCTTGGCTCAGTGACATCAGAGAGTATTTCTGCTATCAAAATGGGAAGTTATTACAGTCTGCAATCAGAAAAAAAAGATGAAAGCTATACCAATGAAGTGAAGTGCCAAACTCACAGTTGAGAAACTGTAGAACTAAGTGCCTATTAAAAAGCCAGAAATCAGACAAAGAAACATGCAAGGGACAAGGTTAAATACCATCAAAGAGAAGGATTGAAAGAAGGTCAATAACTGCTCGGACAGGAAAGGAAGATGAATAGAAAATTGTTCTGGACCACCTGAAACCTCTGCTTGGCAGAAAGGTATTGATGGGATTTGAAGTGACCAAGAAAAATGTGAAAGATGTGTCCTCCTTTCTCTCACAAAGTGAACTAAAAAAAGACAGAGGGAAAGAGAAAGAAAAGCCAAAGTCAAGGAAACCTCCTTGCAAGTTTCAGGGGATTACTTAGGAAAAAGGACAGGCTTCAGACTGGATGCTGTAAAACAGGGACTTTTCAGAAAAGTGCTTCACATATTCACATAATAAAAATTTGTGTATAATTACTGGGTAAGCAACATACCCTTCCTTTTATTTTAACCATATAGGAACCAGTTTTTACTTTTGAAATTAACAAAATGCATTGGAAACCCTTTGAAAAATCACCAGTAGTTTGTCTTGCTTGCCCAGACAAGCCTCAGAACTGCAGGCTTCCTGAAGGCTGTAATCATCTCATCAAGGAAACCAAAGCATTGACCACACTTTAAAACTGCTTATGAAAATCAAGGAGCAATAAAGCTCCTCTGGTAAGAAAGGAAATGGCTCTGGAGGATCTAGGAGAAGCCTTGCTTCTGGCAGAGGCTCCTCAAGGAAACTTCAGTCCCGTTAGCTCCCCCTGCTTCACTTCTTCACCCCATAGCAGAGCTTAACAAGGTCACTGTTTTTTCTGATTCAGTGTAAAGAATGTGGAGTTGTGGTTATGTGGCAACACAGCTGAATACAGCATTTACTGTAATGAGTCTCTGATGCAGTTTCTCACTCCTTTGTGTTTTCAGCTCCTTTTCCAAAATGAGCAAATGCCCTTTCAACATATGATGTGCTTTTTGTCCATAATTGTACAAAACAGGGGATGGGTAAGTAGAAATGTCTGGGAGGGAAAGCAACCTTGCTTGCTGCTATAGGGAGCATGAGTGAGAGGGGGTCAGAGAGGGCTAGGGACAGCTGAGGAAGCCCTGAGTCCCCAGATAGGGGCATGGGGCAGAGCCTCTTGCATCACGGAGGACTGTACTGGCCACACCAAGCTCAGCACATCTTTCAGGTCTGCCAGGCGCTGTGAGGGTGATAAACCCTTCCCTGTCCTCCCTTTTAGATCATGTCACTTCTTCCTTCTGCATCTCCATTTGCTAACTGAGAAATGCTTTCAGTAAATGCAGGCAGAGCATGCTCAAACCGTGATGATTGCATCACGAATGCTCAGCTCATGTCTGCATCCCCTTGGGAGAGCCACATAACTGATAAAGAGGAAGAAAATACAAATTTATTTCCTCATACATTGGTGTGTCAAACCAGGACCAAGCTGCAGGGCAGAGATGGAGCAGCTCACCCAGTCCTGGCCCCCTCTGCTGTTTGTGGACACCAATAGATCCTGTAATTTCTGCATACAGTATTTCAAACTCTGTATATTGAAATAAGAAACTTACATAACATCAAGGACAGCAGAATTCAGCTGTCATGGTGATAGAAGCTTGAGAGATAAGCTTGATGAGCACCTGATGCATGCAGGCAGATCAAGCTAAGCAGGAGCCAGCATGGCCACAACCTTGAGCAAAGCAAATCGCCCCTCCCCACCTCCCAGGGAAAGAAGCCTTAAACAGGGTAAGACCTGCCTCAGAAAGGCCCCGTTTCCACTGGTCCATTCATATCCAACAGTGCTGATAGGTTTCAGGTAAGCTACAACCCATGAAAGAAACGTTGTTTTTTGGGGTTGTTTTTTTTTTGTCCCTTCTTTTTTTTTCTTTTTTTTTATCCCAAACTTGATCTCCATTGCAGGAGTAATTGTGATGAATTCCCAATCAGGATAAATACAGCCTGTGGGATGAATTTAAGGAGGTGAAATTAGAGGTTGGTAGGAAGACAACAACTGCTGGGAAGCACTGCAAGCAAATGATGGATGAGACCAAGGCAACAAATGGATAGATTGTCAAACACACAAACCGACAGCACAAGGGGAAATTGATGGCAGCTGTTTCAGCCTGAGCCCGGACCTACCACGCTGCCTTAAAGCATCATTAACTTTAGTACAAAAGCTATGTGCTACAGAGACTTTATTAGGCAGAATCACAGGTGTTTAAGAACTTGATGAAGTATTTTCTTGACACAAGCATTCCTGCTGCTCACACAGACACTGTGAGGGCCTCGTGGGTACCCCGGAGTGACCCAGCATGTTTGACATGCTTAAGGTTTCTGGGGCGCTCCAGTAAAAGGCATTCCTTGCCTAAAATAAAACCCGTGTCTAGCCAGGCAAAAATAAAGTCCATTTACAGAGGTGAAGAGGCTAACAAAGTGCCCATTTTGGAACCTGTGCCTTGTAGAAAGTGCAATAAGTGGGCAGGAGAAGCGATACTGCGTACGTTCGCAGCGTGGCACTGCTGACAGAAATCCGAGCAGTTTGCTGCTGATGTCCCTAACATCTCGTCCTCTCAGACCTACCTGACGGGGCCTGTGGGTGAGAAAGGCATTGCCACAAAAGTTTACATCAGGTCACACTGGTGCGTGCACACCCCAGAGCACAGGACAGCAGGCAGGCTGCCTCCATGCGTGCTCAGGAGCTTTTCCTTTAGCATTCATTCAACTCAGTTTTAGTTAAAAACTCAAGTTGATTGATGTTGAGAAAAGTAAAACAAGCTGAATCAGTAAAGAGAGCAAAACTTTCCATAGGAAAGATGTGAGCTGCACAGAAAATCTTGAGAAGAAACAAAGTCCGGCTCTCCTTGTCAGTAATTTCTTTGGCTACTTTTGATAATATCCTAGAAGCTGTTAAAGGACATTCAACAAAAAGGTCACTTGAAAGTGTTTGCAAAGATTAGGGGAGATTAGGATGCGTTTACTTGCAGTACCTGCCGCATGCTCTATTCACTGTCATGGAGGAAGAAAACAGCAGAATTAATCCTCAGTGAGAGAATTAGGATGATATTGTGCTGGGTCACGTTCCTGGATCATAAGATTTCCACCAGTCAATCTTGAGTTATTGTAGTACAAATACTTAACCTAATTTGATAGCTACTCTAGTAAAAAAAATTACAATAGGAAATTGGATTCTTTGTGCTTCAGAATAAACTTTCCATAAAAAAACCAAGAGGCATTAAGCTTGACACCAGCAATGCCCATCCCTTTTTAATGCAGGCTATATCACAGAGCAGGCCTCCACCATTCTATTGCTGTCAGCCCTCCTCACAGGCAGATTTTTGCAGTTAGCATGAATTACTGTAGTGTGAGGATGCCCGGGCTAGGTTAGAGGGAGGTCTGCTTGCCTGTGTCATCAAGGTGAAGCAAGATGAGTGTTAAGGTGTTCCAGTACAGAAAAGCCTTTTACTTAAGTGCTTTCCCTTAAACATCCCATTACCTGCAGAACAGCATGCCTCAGTCACAGTCTTTTCTGCAAATTTCATCCTGAAATACATGTATTTCCATAACTACTATCCACACGTTCATGTGAGACAGGCTTGTGCAAATGACATAGCTGTAACAGTTACACAGCTCAAGCAGAATATTGAAACACATGGAGCTTAAAGAATCATAGAATCACAGAATCACAAGGTTGGAAAGGACCTACAAGATCATCCAGTCCAACCATCCTTCCATTACCGTTGCTACCACAAGCCACTAAACCATATCTTATAGCTCCTCATCCAGATGCCTCTTGAACACTGCCAGGGACAGCAACTCCACCACCTCCCTGGGCAGCCATTCCAGTGCCTGACCACTCTCTGAGAGGAAAAGTTTTTCCTTATGTCTAATCTAATTTGGTACAACTTGCAGCTATTTCCTTGTTTGTTGCCTGGGAGAAGAGGCCAAAGTCCACTTCATCACAACCTCCCTTCAGGAAATTGTAGAGTGCAATGAGGTCTCCCCTGAGCCTCCTCCAAACTGAACAATCCCAGCTCCCTCAGCCACTCCTCATAAGACTTGTGCTCCAGACCCCTCACCAGTTTTGTTGCCCTTCTCTGGACACATGCCAGGGCCTCAATGTCTTTCTTGTAGTGAGAGTTTGACTTTTTGCTTTCAAGGCCTCCTCAGCACCACATACAGGATTCTCAAAGTCATTCATGTACATAAGGGTATCCATATCCACATGCTGTTCATGGAAATGTAACTCCACTGTGTATTTCCAACTTTCATCAAAGAGTTCTTAAAAGCAATACTCATGCTCTAGTAGGGTCACCTGAAAAGAAGTATTTCCAAAGCACCTCTCTGGAGTGTGGGAAACAGGCAGAGCCTCCAAGTCCTGTTACCATACCAGATGCTGCAGATCACTGCCAATCCTCTCTCTCCTCCAGCAAAGGCACAAGGAGTCTGGCACACTTAATGGGGTGCTTCAAACAAAAAGACAGGCATTAAACTCAAAGAATAGCACGTGTGAAGGATGTGCAATGAGGCAGGGTGACGGACTCCTAGAGGGGAACCAGGAGAAAGAAATCTAATGTTTTTCTCACCCTAAGAAAATATGTTTTCTCCTGGTTCCCCTCCCTCGCACTAAGCCCTTCCTGGTATATCAGAATTATGGTCAACATCACTTTGCCATAGCTCAGAGGTGCAGAAAACTCACCAACCAGGTCACATCGGGAGGGAGGACAATCCACAGAACCTGAGCTGAGAAGAATTTGTAGTGTCAGGGCCAATGGTGACACTTTCCACCCTGGTAATTAAAAATCCTCAGGTGTTATTAACAAACAAATCAACTCAACAGCCCAGTTTGCTCCAGTACCACGTGAAGTGGCCACTCACACAGCACAGAATCAGGAAATGCCATTTGGCCTCTTAGAAACAAAAGGACAAGCAAATAAATGTAAAACTAACAACATGATCCCAAGTAGACACACTCCAAGTGTGTTCTTCTCAGCCAGTATGTAAACCAGCCTAGGCTGGAGAGAAGAGCATGTTGGAGAAATAAAGTGCTCCAGTCTCTGCTGAGATCTGAACAGCAATAAACGCTTCTACCACCTCCACCAAGCAGCAGCAGAACAGCAGAAGCTGTCGAGGAGGTTTGCTGTAGGCAGGCACTTGTCCAGCCTGTTTTATGGCGCTCACCATTTTCTGTAGAAAATACTCCCTCGTCTCTGTAAATCTTTTCAAGATAGTTCAATAAACAATGTTGCAGGAGCTCCCAGACAACTTGCTAGCAAGTGATGAGTAATCATAAATTTTAAAACTGAGGAAAAAGCATTTCTTAAACAGAAGTGATGCAAAAATGCAAAACAGTAAAATATGAAGAGAAGAACAAAAAGCTAAAGCAGCAGTTATCCCAAGTAGTCTGCAACTTGTGCAAAGGCAGTGCTTTTATTACATCCAACTTAGGCTTCTTTTCAATATTTTTTTTAATATTCGCAATGCAATGGGGAGCAAAGTGTCACCGCGCAAGGCACCATACAAACAGGAGAATAAACAGCAATTGCCCCAGGGAGTTTAGGTTGTGTTTAGAGAAGACAGATGGCAAATACAGGAACAGAGGTTCAAAGGCAGCTGATGGCTGATGGAGCAGTTCTGCACTCAGAAGTCAAACCTCTTGAGTATTTGCCCAGTGACCAGCACTTTGGGTCTCGTTGCTTCCTCAAGTCATAATGCTGCTGGCAGAGTGAAATGCCTATAGGACCGCACTGAGATGTACTTTCCTTTGCATAAATCTGTACAGTTTCGTCCACCCTGAAAATTCATCAAATCCACCCTAATATTCTTGAGCTGAGTATAACTTGTGGATGTAGAATGCATGCATGCCTAAACTCTTTCCAACTGCTAAAAACAAAACCAACAAGATTCAAGCCCAGAGAAAACATACCCTACTTTAGAACACTTGAATTAGTCACACTCATTTAACTCTCCACATTCGTGCTGTACAAAGCACTTGTGTTTCTGGTTCAGACTGCAAACTCTTCACTTTTTCAAGACACTCACAAAAGAAATCTGATTGCATTTAATGGGGTTGTTTGCAACAGTAATAAATCAATGGCACACGTGCTTCACCTATTTCTTTTGGTAGGGCTTTATTCTGTCATCTGTGTCTCTTTTGGTCACTAGTACGACCAAGATTTCTGCCATCCATACCAATGCAATGGACTCATTACAGAAATGTGGCCCATTCAGCCCATAGCTCCAACCTAGCACTGCACACCAGGCTCTGCTGTTAGGGTCTCTGCTCTCTGCTTAAGGGTCCAGATTGTTTGAAGATTGTGAAAGAGTTAAATGTCAATTTTAGAATCCAAGTGTCCTTCCCACCAGAGAATTATATTTCAGCATAACATTATGGTGAATTTTACTAATGCTTGCCTATGGGGATATCTGGGTAATGGCACCATCTGACTCTTATCATAATTTGATTCAAACTCATATTGCTTTTGCATTTTATTTCTCTTTGCCATTCTGGCTTGTAACAAGCAACAGCAGGCTGAAATTTTACCTAAATGAGAGCATTTTTGCTCAGCAAAAGAACATTACTCTGTGCCATTTGCTTAATAGTTCACATTACTGTGTAGGGAGTGCTGCATCCTTAGGCCAAGTTCCTGGCACCCGGTTTGTAAAAAGTTTCAAGGGCAACATAATTGCGGCTTCTGCATGGCAGAACCTTCATTGTCTGGACAAAATGATGGCTTATGAGTTAGACCAGAAATGAAGAAAAATCTCAGCTCTATTTATGTATGTGCAGAGGCAGATGAATGAAAGCTAGCCATACTCTTGCCACAAAGCATCCACATTTACCAATGAAAACAGTCATAGGGAATACTATATATAGTATACATAGGGAATACTCATTCCCTATCACTGGAATCACAGGAATTTAAGAGATGGATTTTGCCAGCCCTGTGTTAAATCCTTTTCTGCAAGAAATGCCATTTACATTACTTGTTCATAATAAATAAATAGAAAAGAAAGGGTTTTCTGAATTGCAAGGAACTAGCTTAAACTAACCGCTAACGTGATTTGGTATTGATCCTAAAATATACTATCACTAATTATTAACTTTTACATAGTATTATTTTTTTAATGCAAAATGACCAGGCTCTTTCAATACTACCTGAAAGCTGGGCAAGTGCTTAGGGAAAGTGTAAGAAGGACGGTGTATCTTAAATAATAATTATTCTGCCTCATGAGTGGATTTTCTTGTGTTCAAGAAATGCTTAGGTGTTGTACAGAGGGGCATTGTTTAGTGGGGAAATATTGGCAGTATGCGGGTGGTTGGACTGGACGATCTTGGAGGTCTTCTCCAGTCTTGGTGATTCTACAATTTTAGAAACACTGGTTTATGGCCAAGCCATACACCTGAATTTTTCACTATCTTTTTCACTTATGCATGTCACAATTTCCAGTCACTTGGCATTATTTTCATATTATTTCCTGCAAATTTTTTCTGCCTTCCCATTGTTCACCAATCTTCATTTGAGAAGACTGCAGTTTCTATTTTAAAATGCAGGAACAAAGTGACAAGTGTAAGCATCTGCCTTCATCAGCCCAGAACTCACCTGAAGAAAAGTTCCACAGCACTTGTTTGCCAACTTTGAAGCAGAGTGCTGGTAAGCCAGTGCCATCACCTGCATGAGGGGGAGCACATTCTAGAGAGCAAAGCCCAGCGGTCAGTGCCTGCAGAACAGGGTCACTGTGAGCCCCAGCTGGAAGCAGCAGCCTGGCACTGAGCTCGGCTGCCTACCAGGGCACCTGTGACATGAGGGCATGCATTCAGACTGCAGGAGTGGTGCCCACAGAGCATCCTATCATCCTGAAGAAAGCTTTTTGCATTTAGATAGTGGGACATGTGGATGGGGAAGGTGTCATATACAAACTGCGTGTCCTAATGCTGAGAGGGATTTTAGCAGAAGGCGTCGAATGGGAGTCTGAATGACAAAGCATAGAAAAGAACTGACATGAGAAAGGACTGCACACAAACCAGTGTTTCAGTGCACAATCAGATGCATACCTGTAGCCAAAAAATGGAAGGGGTTCTTTCTGAACTCCCGACCTCCTTCCTCCCAGTGGCTGATCATATTTTTCCCCGGAAAGGCTCAAAGGACACATTTAACAGAGTTTGATAAATATCTTGAATAACATGAGAAAGACATTAGTTATTGCCAGCCTGTGATTAGGGTTGATATTGATCTAGAAAGCCAGATATTATTATTTTTAGCCTGCTATAAAGTACTTCAGTGGCTTATATTGAAATTATTTCAGAAACTGTTTTTATTAATACACATCTGTCTCCTTCTAAGCAGGTGATAGAAGTTTGATCTCCAGCTTGAAAACCTCGAGACCCTTAGTTGCTAGGAAACCACCAAATCTAATTCCTGTGGCTCTTATAACACAAAAATATAATTATATAGTGATTCTCTCAGAGAAACTCACGCTATGTATTTTTCAGCTCCCCCTTTGTTGGTGATTTGAAGCTTTCTTTTGATTCATTTAGCTTACAGAAAAGGCACATTGGTTATATAGATATTGGTAAATATGTTAACGGAAGGAGATGGGATATTCTTTCATCAGAATTTTGCATTTATCTAATTGCAGGAATGAGAAACAACTATGTAGCAAGTTATAAGGTCTTGAAATAGACTTCTAATACAGATTTGCAGATTCATCTTTAATATTTCATTACCATGATTGTTGATCATTTTTGGTTCAGATGATGTCTTTGCAGACAATCAATCTAGAGTCTTTATGAGAAACATTATTCATAAACATATGTAAAAGGTCCCTGCTTTCATTATAGCACAACCAGTTAACCATCTATCTATGTATGCCCATCTGACCTTTCAATTACTGGCTCATCTGTATGATGCATTGCAGTGGAATTATTAATTCTACCCCCTTAGATTTTTATTCTTTGGCCTGGCAGGTCTACTAGGAAGAATAACACATATCCCATTAATAACAATTATCAGTGACATGACAGAACCTGAATAAGACTTTGTTCAGAAAGGTGATATTTTGTTTATAGACTTAAACTACTAAAAATACATTATATTCTGGGAGTGTCATTCTTAACTGTATCAAATAAATGTTACTATGAAAGAAACAGCGATACCTTAGGAAATGGTGGACTTTTATTCTACCCTCTCAGGATCATGATACATTTGCCTAGATCACACAATCTGAGCTGCTTTTCCAAATACTTTAAGGAAGAGCCCAGAGTTGGAAGATAAGTGCTGGAACAAATCCTCATGCATAGTATTAGGATTGGGGGGAAAACAAACAAACAAACAAAACAAACAAAAAACAAAAACAAACAAACAAAAAAAACCTATAAATTTACATTTTCCCAGTTCTCCAATTCTTGACCTTGCAATTGAGAATCACACTTCTTAACATATAACTTTAATGAATATATGTGCATATACCCTAATGGTATTGCACGAATATCTCAAATACAGAGAAACTCCATTTTCTCTCAAACTACTTCTATAAGAGGACAATTATTCAAACCATTTGTCCACAAAAGCAGTACTAACTGACAGATCTTACTGCAATGGTGTAACTACGCCCTAAAAACTCACTGTGTGCTTTTAAACATAGAACCTCCAGCACGACAAAACATCAGATGCTCTCTGCAGTACCAGCGTTCCTTCGCATCCTGTAGTTGCCCACCAAAGGTTTTTAAGCACCACCAGAAAAAGTTCTAGAGAGTGAAGCAGAGCAAAGCTCTCATGGAATGGGGATGGTAAAGACTTGGACACTATACCTTGAGGGGAGGATGCCAAAGGAAAGATATGATGAAAGGAATGTAAAGCAGATATGAAATTAGAGGCTTGGAATCCACCTCAGACGAGAACAAAAAGCTGCGTGCTTTCTTCTCCTTTAGAAGTCAGACAGAGGCACCTGAGGTGCCTCCAGCATAGCACATCCCCCTGCTACTGACATGAAAAGCACAGGGAGCTGTATTAGTATTGTGATTTTCCATTCCAGCACTAATATCTGAGAAAATAATAAGATAAACGGTTTCTTCTCCAAAATACAATGCAAAAATTACAGTTTGTCTTCATTCTCCTTTTGTTTCCCTTGTACTATCATGTCTATGGCTCTGTCATTCTCATCCAGGCACCTTGCAATAAGCCACCCTTCATCCTCACTTTGTTTTTGCTATTTCCCAAAGAATTTCATTAAAATAAGTTGAGGAATACAGTTTGGAAGAATAGACATTTCTAAAGCAGCTGGAATGATCTAAATTAAAAGTGCAACAAAACACATGTGGAGCTGTAGGTACAGCAAGAAAGATGAAAAGAGAAAGACAAGAAGCCACCATTCTTCTCCTTACAGGAATGTGGAGAGGACAGCCTACAGCCTACAGTGAAATTACTGGCAGGTGGCTCAAGCAAGTGAATCTTATTAGACTGCAGTGCAAACACAGGACAGGTAAATGATCTACATGTAGATTTCAGGAAAGCAAGAAAACTTAAGAGAGTTGTACTTATACTCTTGAATCTTCTTATTTTCTAAAACAAAGATGCTGAAAATCATTGATTATTTAACTGCCCTAGTAGTATAGCTTTTGTATCAGCATTAAAAGAGAAAACATCATAAACTTCTCCTCCTTTTCCTCTACAAATTCACAGGGAAGAAAAAAAATTTAACTACAGTATTGCTGCTTATATCTGTATTTCTATAGGTCTGAGTTGCAGGAACAGGCCTTTAGGAATGGACAATCCTAGGGAACAGGAGTAGCAATAAACCTGACTTCTAGTTACCTATACAGTTTCTCTTAAGACTAGAAACAGGTTGCCCAGGGAAGTGTTCAAGAAAAGGATTAATGTAGCACTAAGGGACATGAGTTAGCGGGCAGGTAGAGATGGGCTTGTGGTTGGACTAGAGGATGCCAGTAGCCTTTTCCCAACTTAATACTTCTATGATTCTATTAATTCGGGCTCTAAGCCTGAATTTAAGCTCTGAACATAAAGGAAAACCCCTGCAGTTGCCTCCACAGTTGTGTTGTACACTCCCTTTTCCCCATCAATCCAGAGGCAACACAGAAATGAAAATAGAAAAGTAAGATGAATGCAGCTTAATATCCCTGCTTTTACATTAAGGCATTGTAAGTGTCATGGTTTCGTGATTTTTTGGTTACTGGTATTCCACATCATAACATCATGTAGTGCACTGGGAGTTAAAGTGTTAATGCTCCAATTCTGGGTACCTGTCCAGAACAGAAGAAGAACTACATTCCCCAGGGGGCTTTGCGGTCAGAGAGGAGATATAACTCCTGGCAAGGTCACCTGATTAGGCTCTTCTCTTCGTCGCTCTTCTCCGTCGCCACTCCTTACTGCTGCCCATCCTGATTGCGTGCATCACTTCAGTATTACTGTAAGGCCTACAGCTTTCAGATAATCTCTCATTGTATTTGATTTATTAGCTTCAATTCTAATTATATTGCATTATAGTGTGTTATTTTGCATTCCGATATCATATTTAGTAAATTAGTTTATTTCTCCTCAGACCGTTGCTGCTGTTTTTAATTATTTTGGGGTCCCCTGTTTCCCTTTTCCAGAGGCGTGGATTTTGCCAAATCCCTCTGCCCCACTAGTCACGGAACCAGGCTGAACCAGCCTGTAAACCATTGACAGTAAGGCAACCAGTGAGGGTATCCATGGCATCCCAATGCAGTAACTCAACACAGAAGTTGTTCTGTTTCTAAAGAGCTAAAATTCTTGCCAAAAAGAGAAGTCCAGCCTAAACCACCAGTCCAGCAGGAAGAAGCAGCAGCTGGATCTGCGGTGCCTGCCAATGGAACAGGCAGAGGACCAAGCTGACATAACTACCACCACTGCATACACAAGTGACATATCTACTTCAGCTGAGGACATACCTCAAATGCAAATAAATAAATAAATAAATAAATAAGTAAATCAGAATGCTGTGCCGTGAGCCTAAAGACAATATACTGATAACTGTGCTTTTGCATAAGATCCTTATTGAGGAATATGTCCTTGCAGCTCCTTCATTCACAGGTACTCTCACATAAATTAATCAGCATTGTTCCTTACAAATAATTACTTATTTTGGCATTGCACCTTTTGAGAGGAGACAGTGGAAGGAATGAGTAAAGTAAGTAGAGGAGTAAGAAGTTTAAAACACAATTGATTCTCCTTCCCAAGCAATAGCTCTTTTGGCATTGTTCGAGGACACAGAGGACAAGAGAATTAATTTAGAAGATCTCTTGTCTATGTGATACATGAACAAAAAGGCCTGTATGTACCTTAAGGAGGAATATAGGAATTTATCTATTTTATGAGTAGAAATAATCTTCTTTCCCCCACCCAGTATTTTATTTTGTGCCAGAACTTATTTCATTCATATACCAGTGTTTTACATAAATTATGCAAAATACAGAAAAGTAGCCTAAGCCTACAGGTTTATTGTAACAGGAAACCTATATTTCTCCTCACAGAGAATCACTGTTAGAGGTTCAATATTGTACAATACAAAAATGATAATGTAAAACAGAACACATCCAGTATTTTGTAACAGATAACATCTCTGTCGCTGTCAATAATGCCAAATAACTAATCTTCTCTCAATAAACATATCTTTTATAAGAGCATTTCCTTTTACAGTTTCTAGCATGGAAATCATAAGAAAGGAACACACAAGATTAGATGAGAGCAACTTGACCTAACATTGAAAAACAGATTACTACTCTCTTGTATTATAGAGGTTATAAAATCAGTGATTTCTATGTGGAAAACAGCTCACAAATTTTAGTAACGATTTCTTGCAGTAAAAATTGGGAAGACAATAAGATGTTCCCTTTGGTCTGAAATCATGCAGCAAAGACAGATTATTTTCTCAAAAAATGCAAAGATGATTTACAAATTATCTACTATTCCTCAGCAACGGATTGAGGAAAAAGGTAACTTGCTACCTGGAGACATGTATGGTTTTCAATCATAATTAATAATGACAGTTTTATTACAGTTTATGTAGCAGCTAATCAATAGGCTTTGATACTTGCTCAGTCAACAACACTTCCTGTGTGCTTGCATAATGTCCACTATTAAGCTTTTGAGCTTAATCCGTTTGCTATCTCTAGACCAAGGTCAGAAGAGAAATTGTATTTATACTTTGTTCATTGACATTTGTTCAGATTCTGGAGGACTGGGAAGGAAGAGGAGGGAGAAGAATAAAACAGAGGGAAAAAGAGGTGAGAGCATTAGAAATTTAGAGGTGGAAATTGCCATTCTACTGCTTCTAGACTATTTGTGTTTTAATTTAGCCCTCAAGAGCAATTCCATGCTTCCTCAGAAGAAACAAACTGGAAAATAATTCAGCTTCTCTCTCAATGAACAAGATCACATGCTGGCTTTAGGGATATGAACCAAAGCTCTCAGAAGACAGAAGCAAAAACCCAACAAACCTTGGGCACGTCTCTATTTCAGCTGTTGCAGATGCAGTAAACATATTTATTCTGCTGTAGTTCTCATCACGTACTTCATTTATTTCTCAATGCCCTTTCATCTTAGCAATAAGTCAAGAAGAGCAAGATGATGTTAACTCCTAAGTCCAGGAACTAGTAATAAAAAATACCCCACCTAAACAGAGGCTGAGGTTCAGCAGACAAAGATATGTCTGGACTTCGTGTTCAAACTGCAGACAAATGCTTGACTTCACCTTTTGCCTTCTTCAGATTTGGGATACTAGGACATCCGGGATGTAGTTCTCAATGTAATGAAGAACTGAAGGAGACCATGGCCTTTATATGGAAGGATTGGTTTAGTTCTGAAAGCTTCAAATACCAAACTTTCTTTATCTTCCAGAGCATTCCAAAAGTCAAAGCTTTCCAGATAAGTGTCTACGCTGAAACTGATAGTATCGGTTTCTTTAGCCTTTCTGTTTCTTGGCTATCATCGCCTTTTTCCAGGAGATGGAATGCTACTGAACTAACTACTAACAGAAAAGTAGTTACATAGAACAGGATAAAATGCACTGCACAATGCAATATGTGTATCTATATACAGAAATCCTGTTTTTTTGTGCTTTGATACATTGACATTTACAGATTTCTACTAAAATTGATACTACAACAAATGACAGAAGTAGTGACTTCTGCCCAAGGTTGGAAAACTTGGCTTGATGATATCCAAGCTGTTGGGGGAGAGACATGTCATTTGCTATATACCTTGCATTTAGGAACAGTAACACTCATAAAGCTCTTTGAAGCTGTTTATGGACTGTGAAAGGAGTTTTGACATCCCTCCTGCTTTTTTGATACCTCAGTCCCTTGACAATACAAAATATTTTTAGTTTCTGCACAGCATGGTACTAATTTTTCTTCCCTACTTTTTTTTTCCCCACTTATTCAAAGGTGTCTTCCATTTTAATTTTTCTCTTCTTCCCTAAATATTATAGCAGACATTAATTCTCAACTTCAGATATTGTGTTTCAGATTTCTCCGGTTTTTTTTATCTCTCTTGTCTACTCAGTCTAATCTTTTACTCTTAACTGGTTTATCCTATATGCCATTTTATCTGCTTTTATATTCTTTCTTATGAGAAACTCTTCACCGTACCCTCTATCTAATCACATTTTCTAGTGAATTTTCTATCTACTAAAATACTGTATGTTTTTACCTCTCTTTCCCCCCTTTCTTGTTTTACCTGACCATGCTAATACCTGGCCGCTCCATTTTCTAGTCTCACCCCTTTTAATTTGCAGACTTGCCTCACCCACTCCTTTGCAATTAGCCTTTGACTATTTTTTGCTCAGCCCCAGAAGGCACTTAGCTCTAATCTTGCATACTCTTCCAGCATGTTAATTCATTACCCTCTTTGAGCACCTCTTACAATTACAGATTGTTTGGCATCTCTGGGTAGATAAGCACACAACCTTGGCATTTCTGAGGGAAACACCTTGTGTCAGATGATGAGTATTTTGGAAGTGGGCACCTGGAGGAAAGCCAGTGCAGCAAGAACACCTGCTATGCCAGGTCACCCATTGCTCCACTAGCCAGGGCAAAACCAAACTCTTCTTTATCCTCCTGGCAAGGCTCTTCTCTCACTGGCTATTGGTTCACAATCAAAACATTTGTTCCCCTCATACATACATTATAGGCATCCAGTCTGCAAGTCTGGAAACACAAAATGTTTCCTTCTTACTTGGCAAGTCTTGTTTTCAATAGAGTAGGTTAAAACAACCGAGGAATATTTTGCTTTAATTTTACTCCTCAATTAAGAACAAACTAGCCTTTATTTGAGCAACAGGAGCAACAGGTGACAGTGTGCTTTTACACACCAGACAAATTTCCTGTGCTCTAGATGCCTCCCCTCCTCTGCAGGGAACAAGAACAAGACCAACAGCCCCTCTGACTGACAAAAAGGAACAGGTTGCACCACTGATTGTAATTCATCTCTGCAAAGTCAGGAGGGACAGGAAATGCACAATCAATTGCAGGAGAAGCAAATACTCTAGGTCGTGTTGGTATTGACAGACCCTTTACCAGAATTCAAACTATGTCAGTCTGAGAGTTACTTTCACCTCATTGGTGTGATTATCGTGATACTAGATTGTTGCCATTTTCTTCACCAACATAAACTACTGCACTGCTAGGGGAAGAAAGGAAGAAGAAAGGAAGAAAGGAAGAAAGGAAGAAAGGAAGAAAGGAAGAAAAGGAAGAAAAGGAAGAAAAGGAAGAAAAGGAAGAAAAGGAAGAAAAGGAAGAAAAGGAAGAAAAGGAAGAAAAGGAAGAAAAAAGGAAGAAAAGGAAGAAAGGAAGAAAAGATAATGGAAAGAGTGATGTTATCTGAGTCTTTCCAGGGGAAATAGAAAGAGGGAGCTCAAAAAGGAGATCTGTACTACGGCACATGACAAGGCACTTCTGAGGCTGCTCTCAGGTTGGGTGAACTACAGGACACGTAAGTGATCTCTCCAGTGAGGGATTCTGGGGTGCATTCAGTTTTACACTGGTGTCAGCAGCAGTTAATATCAGATTTAATATCAGTTGGGATCAGATCTGCTTCTGGATCCTGAGGAAACAGTACACCTCCTTGCACATCAACTTTGGTAAGTAATGGGCAACATTCATCTCAGGCTACGGGCAGAGCTGTAAGAGGGACCATTTCCCAGGGATGTTAATGAAGTGTGGATATCCTAGTGTTCTCCAAAAGGATTACATTTCCATATCAAGCACGAGCCTTCAGAAGAAAAGGCAAAAAGCCAGCATTTGCTGAATGGTAAGAGAGAAGATTTATTTCTGCAACACAGTATAAGAAGAGAACATCGAAATCTGGTGGTTTTACACTGTACTACCTCACTACCTTAAGCCCTGGACCAGTACCAAGTAAAAATATCAAGTTTTATTATCATTTTAATTTCACATTTGCTGTTTAATCCATTTAATAGAATTTCACCCAGTGATTCCTCCACCTCTGGGGGAGGTCAGAGTGAATGATCATGGTGATGCCTTCTGGCCTACAAATCTAGGAAATCACTGGGCCATTATAGCCTTTCCAAAATACATGATTAAAAAGTACTTATAACACCAGCAGCTGTTGGAGATTCAAAAAGCCTCAGAGGCTTCTGTGGCTCTGGAAACTAAAGGAGCAGGAAAAAACTATTAAAACTGCCAACGTTTCCCAGAACAACTTCTTACCATATAGCTACAAGATGATAATCAGACCGCCATCTCCTGTAAAACTAGCATCATCCATCTTAGAAAGATATTGAATCCTTTGAGTACCTTCCAAGCTGAAGGGCTTGCCTAAAAGCAGTTTTTGAAAAGCAATGTTTATGCATGCCAGAAGTGGAAATCAGCCTGGATTAATTCTCCAGATGCCTGGAGACCTGCTCACAGCGTGCTGCACCCAGAGGTGCAGAGGGTTGTTCTTCCTGAGAACAGAGAAAGATGAAAAAAAAAAAAAAATGAGAATGAGCTCACGCTTCTCAAAGCAACTGAGAAAAGTGTGCAGCCCATGCATTTTGGCCCTTTATGAAGAGCTAAAGCAGCAGCTTCCTTGAGTCTAAATCTCCCCTCTTTTAGTCTGAAACCACTTCCCCCCATCCTATCACAAAAGGCCCTGCTGAAGTCTATCCTTTTTGTTCTTACATCCCCCTGTTAAATACTGAAAGCATCTAATAGCCAAGTTGGTTACAAAACTTCAGACACAGAAACCTACAGAGGAGGGATCAGAAGCAGCCATGGCAGCAGAGCACCTGGCTGCTGGAGCCCAAGCCATCGAAGCGGCTTTCTGCCCTTGGAGCCCCATGCACTGATCCAGAAGCCTCCTGGTGTTCAGAGACTGCATCAGAGAAGACATTTTTAAAAGCTGGGTAACACCTACTGTGCTGCTGCACTTCTCTCCTGTATACGTGTATTTCTCTGTGTTAGAAGGGAAACATGGCTGTTGCCCAAAGTGTTTGTTTTTCCACTATTTTATAGAGAACTGAGAGCACTCCTCCATCACCTCACACACCAACAGTAACAGCTGCCTCTTGCTGACCCTGCAGAGCACCAAGGTTAGATAATAATGACTTGGTTTGTTTTTCAGGTGAGATTTCATGCTATGTTATATGCAACCTTTAACGCATTACAGGGTCAAAGAAGAGGCTGCTCAGAGCAGGGAAGCATGCAGCAGAGCTCCAAGCCCTTTAAAGAGGGGAGAGCTGTGGTCCAGACAGCAGCACCAGGTCAGTCTGGCTCTGAGAGGAGTCTCTGGGAGCTTTGCTACTGAATTCAATGAGAAGGGAAAGACGAAAGCACGAGGAATAGGAACAGAGCACTGTAGAAGGGAAAGGAGCAGCAGAATTGCAGGAGACAGAAATGAGTGGTAGAGAGCTCTGAAGAAGCAAAGTCCTTAGGAGGAAGGCTGCAAATGCACGTTTTCAGGGGAACACAAGTGCTGGGAGAAAATGGAAGAACTGTATAGAGAAACAGAATGAACATTTTAATGAATACTTTCCATCCCCAGTAGGAAAAATAAAAGGAAAAAAAAAAAAACAAAAAAAAAAAAACGAAACCCATCTATACAAAAAGCAAATAACAGGTGAGGAGGGAGTTATACTTTAATAAAAATTTACTGGGTAATTTCTGGTTTTGCAAAAGGAAACTGGGACTGAATATACACAGCTCCTTTTTCCCCAGGATCTTTCATTTTAATGGTGACCAAATAAAAGGTCATCTCACTTATCAGCACCAACATTTACCAGCAGGGCATTTCTGTATTCCAGGCACCAGCACCAGCAATTACTCATGACAGTGTCCCTTGTTTTTAAAATAAAGGTTTTATTTAGTCTGTTTTTACAAGCAACAGTTTCAGAAGTCTCTTTGTGCTCCAGAGTAGCTGAAGCAGGCACAGTAAGTACCACACACTAAATAGCTCTTTATACCTCTCTATTACGGATATTTAGTAGGTGGAGATTTAAGAACACACACCATTTAAAAACAGGGTAAAAAATGCCTTAACAGAGGCAGCGCTACTAAAAAGAAAGAACCTGCACTATTTGCCATATGTTAAGATCAGTAATACATTAAAAGCCATGAAGAAGAAATTACATGCAGCCCACATTGTTTTCAAAGTGTTTTTTTTTATTTTCTCTTTTTTATCGTCTTGATCCATACAAATGATGGACCAACTACAGAGCGCAAATGGCTTCTTGGGAGACATGGGTATAATGCCCATTATTGCTGTTGATTCCCAGTGAGTAAGGGATGGCGTTACACGGGAGATTGCTGCAATCTTAAATTTCACTGCAATCCATTTTCTGTGAATTGATGCAGCCAAATAAAATGAAAAAGTTTATTACAAGTCCTCCCATAAGAAGAAATAATTGGAAACCACCAGCCACTAAAGTACACATGCCAGAGCTACGTTTAGTCTTAGACACTCGCACGTGAATGAATTCACCAACTGGGGACAGAACTGTTGCTTTCCATCTACCAACCTAGGATTTATTTTTATCCACTTTGAATTATATCTATTAAACATAAATAAAAAACACCCCTTGAAAATATTAAATCTAGACTCTCCTAAAACTGCAGGGTATCTGCTTTTCAGACTACTGCTCTTGCACTTGATGTAAACTGAAAAGGAAGAAACACCTTCTGATCAACTGCATTTTCCAGACTTCTCCTCAGCTTGTAGAGGGTTCAGTTAATGTTTCTGATGGGAAGAGCCTCAACTCAGGAGGCACTCAATACCAGCAAAAAGCCAAATAAGCTATCTAACTGTAAAGCATAGATAAAAGGGGGGGAAAAAAGAAAAAGAAAAAGAAAAGCATTGCAACACACATTTAATTTGTGCTCAACTATTTCAAGTCTGACCCAAATCTCACTGCAGCTAATGGTTGGATTTCAACCAGATGTCCTCCTGGTTGCATTAGCAATGTCTCTCACTCCTACTGACAGCTAAGAATGTGCCCAAGAGACGTCCCGATTGGTCTTTTATTCAAGTTGAAAAGAGCATTTAGTTTTCTGGTTAGAGAAAACAACCAAGAGGGTGTTTGAAAATACCTGTGCGCATAGCGTAAGCATTTAACCAAATTACTGCTCTTGAAAATTCAAGCAACAAAACATTTGTTTCCCTCAGTGGTGGAGGAATATTACTGGGAAAACTGTTGATGAAAACAGTGTTAATCTAAGTACATGTTGTGTATTTTGTATTTTAAATACATACTCGCTCATCAATATAAAAGGCTGGACCCAATTCTTAGCTTCCTGTTTGCAGGTTTCCTCCCATAACACACCACCAAAAACCATTGTACAATCAAGGCCACTTAGTTATAACATGGCCATTTGTTTACATGGCATGTTTTAATGAATCATTAATATATTTTGTGGTACTTTAAGTAATCAGTCCTTTACTTTGGTACTTCACAATACGCCCCAGGACTAATGGTCCATTAAAATATGCCCTGTTGCATCTTGTGGCTTAATTGATGCACTTTTGCTGTTTTGATATTATTTTCAGGAAATTTGTTTTTGTTTTCAGCAAGGAAGGACAGCACTAAATTGCAAATGAGCTCAAAAGGCCATCTATTAAATGTAAATGTGGGTGTTCTCCTTATGATTTTTTCTAATCCTCCTGGTGTTCAAGATTATGGCACATTTAGATTTAAATTACCAGATTGGTTGATCACAGCAGGAAGCAGAGTAAGCACATTATTTCTATTCTGACAGAACAATAGAAGACTTTTTATACATTTCATTAAGCAGGTCTACTAAAAGTAAAAAAAAATAATAATAATAACCCAGCCTCACTGTTTAGCACCATCCTTGTCTCATGAACATCCTGTTGAAAATCCAATTAGCATTTGCAGAAAGAAGTCCCGCAGTTAAACTCCAGCAGCAGACATTACAAGAAGGAAATGAAGCTCCCATATTTAAATTTTTCTGTGATAAACCTTGGCGGTGCCAAAAATTTATCATAAATTATACTTTACATTAAGAACTTCTCCGATCTGTTTTCTGAACTCATGCAGAGAAAGTGGAAGTACGTGAATAAGCTTCAGAAGAACCCTGATACCTCTTTGCCGGTTAGCAAAGAAAAGCTGGCTAGAAAAATCCTGATTAGTGGACATCTCCATACACAGCAACACCTGATTCTCATTAATTGCAATAATGCACCGAGAGACAGCATTTGGTTTTTTTTCAAAAGGAGCAGATAAAGAGAAGTCTATCAAACTCCATTAAATTTACAAATATTACTGGTCAGTGTATCATTATAAATCCCAAACAGATCAGTGAATTCTTTCTCTCTAATTTGGCTTCGTTTTTCCCAGGTTTTAAATCTGACTGTTAGCAACGCTAGAGCAACACAACGACTGGCTGCATAGCCCATGAATGATACAAACATCAACACAAGTGGCCAATACTTTGGAGATGGTCAGCTTTACACAGAAACTGCACAGGCACAATGAAAGTGCTGGCAACTCCAACATCGAAGGCTTCTTTCAAAAAGATCTGCTGCTATGGTTTTCTATACATTAAGGTAATGCTACCACTCAGACTTAAGACTCAGCAGCAAGGATATTTCAGAAGATGTTTACTGCAACAGAGAAGTTTTCCCTAAGGGAAAACTGTCTCATAAAGAGGTAGAGCAAGCAGACAGTGTGGGTGCCATGGCAATTTAATTTAGCCTAGCATGGAGTAAAAGTCCTTAAAATTGCATAATTAAATGCTATGCAAACAGCTATGGCAGAGGAAGACAATGCAGAGGAAAGTTAGAGATGTTTGAAATGCAGAGACATGGGGGCACTTGAGATTTGCATTTGTTTTCCGCCAGCCTGGATTGTCCCAGTCTCATCTAGTCCAGGAACACCATTCCAGTGAAGGCAATAAGAATTTTTCAGCACAGACACCAGCACCACTGAAGATCAGCATGCGTTGTACCTAGTGGGCATATAACATACATTTTCAGAATTCAGACTTTATTAAAAACAAAAAAACACAAACACTTTGTTAAAGTTTCAGCTAAGGAAGCACACACAGAACACACAGAATACCAAATAGAACGCACCAGACTCAAACCTTTCCTGTTTCCTCTGACCTCCTGTCTCTCATTAATATGCTGAAAACCAAAGGAAGGCTCAGATTCCCTGTCTATGACAGAAATTAAAATTATGGATACAAAGCCCAAGAAGAAATAACATATGCATTGGACTCTGCAATTATATTCAACAGGCAGACGAAAAATTGATACGGTGAGAAAAAATACACTGCTACAGTATATTTTTCCTGCTCTTCTTCCTGAGGATAAAACAGCACTTTGAATTGCTTCTGCAGGCAGCATCTATATTCACTAAGAGAGCAACAGCCCAACTAACTACACTGTGTGACTACAGAAGCACGGGTGTATCCACAGCCACCTCTCCCTGATTTACATGAGCCCCACCAAACCACCCCAAGCTCAGTGACCAGTCACAATGATGTGGACTGTGCCAGGTTTTCCACAGGTGAATCCCAGATGCTTTCTCCTCCTATGAGAGAGAAACAGACAACTTTAGCTGTCCAGAGATGATTTGTAAACATACATTCAATTTACATTTTTATCCTAGCGACTCCCAAAAGCACCTCTCTGCTCCAACCTGTCCCATCTAAATTAAGCTCCCTTCAGAGATACCTCATTATTATTTTAAGCTTAGCATAGCAATTCTCAAATCTTTTCCCTCCTTTCCTTGGTCATTGTTCAGTGCTGTGCCACTTGCTGCCGTCCATACCCTGGGGTAGCCTTTGGTTCAGACCCTTCTTGGTCACTAAATCCAGCATATGTGCCAATCCTGTAAATGTTCTTTCTCTACATAATGAATTAATTTCTGGATTTTCTTATTGAATCACTCTGGAAAAGCTCTCTTCAGGCTCCCAACACTTTTTGCTTCTATTAAAACATCTTTTTCCCAAGCTTGACAAATGCAATTCTTGCCCTGCTCACATCCATTTGCAATGAGTCTGAAAAGCCGACTTCCCTAGCCTGTCCACATAAGCCTCCCTGTCTGTTCTCTTTTGGCTCCTTCTTCTGTGCTGTATCAAACAAAAGACACCTTCACTTCCTAAGCCCTTCCTGGCCTGTCCCTGCCTTGCCACCTCTCGTTCCATGCTGTGAAACAGGCTGTCACATCACTTCAGCTTATGACTTCAGCCTTCAGCATCCACTCACTACAAAAACACAGCATCAGCTTCATCCTTTCTGCCAGGAGGAATGCACTTCAAGCATCTCCAAAGTCACCTCTTAAGCTCCCTCAGTTCTCTACATGAGGATAACCTTCTTGCTGCAGATAGAGAACGACCAACCTTGGGCAGCTCTGTCCTGAGACCTAGCATGCCATCTACTGCCTTCTTGCTGTTTCTTTGCATTCTTACGTCTTTTGTATCCAGTTCTGCCCTACCCCACAAAAACAATTCATTGTTAGTGCAGTGCACAGGACATTTCAATCCTTTCTCAGCCACGGCTTCTTCTAGCCAAGTGCTTCTGAGCACTGTGGCAATGAAAATAAAACCAAACAAGACCACTGCCTTCTCCTCTGCTCTTGGCTGTGCTGCTGCTCACTGAAGGCATCACATGGAAGCTGGGCTCCAGCTCCACGCTGGTTGCACAGATCACATACACACATCAGCGAGTGCCATGTATTTACCAACCCGGACTCTTGTCATTCCATTGGTGAGTGCTATGGCTCCAAGGATTTTTTTCGAAGTATCAGATATTGACAAGTAAAAGCTTTCATACTGGAGAAATATGAAACGGCAGAGGTCCTGAGCATCCTTTAAGAAACACATAAGCCAGAAGATTTCACTTCATATCATCAGAGTTTTGCTTTTAAAGATCAGAAATCTGTTCCAAAAGCCACTTCTTTGCCCTAGCAACCATTTCCAGGGCAACAGACTTTCCTCTAGAGTTGAAGATCTTTACGCCTTACAAAAATCAGTTCTTCAGTAGTCTCCATTTCTTATTCTTTGCAACTGTTAATTGCCCAGGGAGATTATTATATGTATGCCATACAATAAAATGAAAATTTATCATTAGAAAAATTATATCAACATTCATCTTAGTTATTAGTAAGAGCTGAATATTGAACATCCAGAACTGAAAAGCAGGCTTTGCATCTTGACATACAGACTATACAATAGCCATAACTGCAGACTGATGAAGGCACTTAAGATTTATAGCTTACAGTGCACTGGCACCCCAAGAGTAGATGCAAAAATAAAGGAAGAGGTTGGATAGACTTGCAAAAGCAGAAAAAAGGGAGATCCCTTTAGGAAAGAGCTAGAAAGTTCCAGATATTTAAACAGAAGATCCTCGGAGTGCTTCAATTTTTCTTTCCCAAGAGTACACAAAATGAACTCGGATGGTTCATAAATCTATGTTTAAAAAGCTTAACCTAATATACCGAGCTTTGATCCACTCGCATCAGCTTTCATCTGCAACTAATCATTGTGCTCTGGGCTGGGTGGCAACAGGACAGGTATATCCTTCCAAAAGCTATTGGACAGTAACTAATTTTCAAGATTGGTTTGCAGTTTGTAATGACACGGCTCTTGTATATGCTCCATATAAATCAGTACAGTCTCACATGCTACACTGAACAGATCAATAAATCACTTACAAGTAACACTTGCAGACCCTTTATTATCAACTGCCCTTTGAAACACTTCCTGCCCCTTTCACATAATATTTCCCATCTTGAGTAGCTACTAGAAAGGTATTTTATCATTTAACTGTCTCACATTGGAGCCATTTTGTGCTTAACTGCCAAGCTGCTAAAAGATTCAGAAGACATTGTGAACTTTTCTTCCTTGGCCTCAGTATCCTTGAAAGTTCAGACAGGTGCCAGGAAATGCCAGGAAAAGCACTGGCAAAAGGAAATGGGACCCCAGAACCAAATCCAGTTCAGGAATAGCAACAAAATATTGCAGGATCTGTGCATTCACTCAAAACAAGCTTCTCACTTTCAGTGGAAGTGGTTTATGAAAAACTGCTCACAACCAAAGAACACGTGGAGTATTCTTTACCCAATTCATTTGATGGATTAATTTGGAAAGCAAAGCATTTGCTAATTGTGAATTGGTAAATGAAATAGTGGATTTGATCAACTAAGTTATCAATTACAAACTCTGTTTTAATTAGAAAATTGCTCCCAGAAGAGACTTACATGTGTTAGAATGATTTCTAAATAGGAAAGGATTCACAGATATTCATTACAATTACTCATTTTCATAAACACAAACACAGCCCTCACCCCTCTCTGTATAAATTAAACTGTCTTTCGCTTTTGGTTTGTTTTGTGGTTGTTTTTTTTTTTTTAACTTCCACCCAATGGTGCTAATGGAATCAATGGGCGCTACCCCAAAAATAAGTTGTTTGAAATACAAAGGAAATGTCATCCTCTTGTTAAAACGTTTTAGCTTTTCAATTCTCTTTAATTTTCTTCAGTGCTACCAGTATGTCAATCATCACCCTTTTCAAAAAGATCAACAGATGCAAAGTCGGGATAGGTGTATACAAAAAATGTTACCGCTTTTTGTTAAGACCACCACGATGACATTTCAGAAGCGTCTGTGTGAATCCTGTGTATCCAAATCTCCCTGAAAATCAGTCCACCACAGCTGCTAATCCACTCAGATGTATCAGAAATATTTCTCCTAATCTCTCACGTAAGCAGGAAGTTTGCATTTCTAGCATTCAAGAACTCACATTCCAATTTGAGATTAGTCAGCATAGCTCTGCTCCTCCCACTCAGCTCATGCAAGCATGTTTAGATTCCTTTATAAGACGGATGTGAATGACTGTTTTAGCACCCCAGTTGTACATGAAGAAAAAAACGTTCTAAGGATCTCTTTACAGTCCAGCAACCAGCTCCTGCTGATACTGACTGGGGAACAAGCAGAGGAAAACCTGGGAAACAAAGATTTTGGGGAAAAAATCTGCTTTGAGCAACCCACCATCATCAGTTTGTTTACACTAATTTTCATATCCTGCCTCTGTTCATTCCAGACTAGGGCTCACATTGGTGACACATTGCTGGGACACATGACTGCAGCTGCCCACATCAGTCACCTGGGCCTGCCTGACACATGTAACAGGAGGTATTTTGTATGAAGATCAGAAACCAAGGTATCGAAACAGAATAAGCAGAATATTGAATCCATATTCCACAGGTTTGTATGTAATTCCAGTCACAGACTTACATTCCCAGCCACCTAAGGGACAATACATTTGAACAGCAACATTAGTGGATCCCACCAGTCTGCTCTTTCTGTGAAGCCAATAAAGAGAATCACATGCACTTGAAATTATACAGATCATCACAAAAGGGAAGGGATTTCCATCACACCCAACAGCAAGGAGTAGATGATGGATTCTGTAACAAACTTTAAACTTTTATTAGAACCTACAGCAACAAATCTCATCCAAGCCTTCCTTTCAGAAGAAAGTGTGCTCTGTTCCCTGTTGTAGATGTGACAGACTGGATTCCCGCAGCTAATGTAAGACCTATCTCAGACCTTACAATAGTTAGTGAATTGGCACAAAGCCATATGAAACAAAGTATTTGTATATTTGACCTAATGTTTTAGAAAAAGCAATAGCCGTAAGTTCAAAACAAAACAGATTCAACCTTAAAATCTAGGCCACTTAATGCAGTCTTTTAAAAATTTTACAAATTGAGTTAGAGATGCTGCTCTTTTCAGACTGCACGAATTAAGAAATTTGGCTAAATCCTGAAGGTTTTGCTAGAGATCATCTCTTCCTCAGCACTTTTGGAAGCGGGCACAGCAAACTGCCATTCCGCAAGGCAGTCAGTAGCCTTTGGAAATAAAAAGCTCTACAGAACTTAAGGTTGTCTCCCTAAGTTATATAAATATATATATATTTCTAACATGACAGTTGATGAACTAGTGTGTGCAGGGAGGTGAAAAATAGCATTAATGAGAATGAAGATATCAGGAAATAATGTTAACTAGGCCTTTTCATTATAAAGGAAGAGAGCTGTGCATGTGTAAAACGGGTACATAAAGTTTTATAACATATTGCCTACTCAAAACCTCTAACATTTATAATACATTTCCATTACTATTTGTTGTAAATTGCCTATGTCTTTAACATTAAAAATAAATGGTTCCAGCTAGACAGCTAAAAGGTTTGATTGCAAGCAATTTTACTTGATAGTATCAAACAGGAAAAAAAAAAATCTATAACTTTGAACTTAAACGAGAAAAGGAAGATGCAACTTTGCAGAGTTTATCACTACAGGATGAACCGTGAGCTGTTTTCCATTTCATTAATGCTTTGTCCCAATTCATTGAGGTTATTCCTCCACGTTACTTTTGGAAAGCAAGAGAAGCACCAGTCCCTGTCCCCTTCGCTCATCAAAGAGCTAGAACAGTGAGTAGCAGCTTTTAAATTTGATTCAGTTTGTCAATAGCTACAACTGTAATCCTCCCTAATCAATGCTCACATAGTGCAGAAGAGGCCATTAAGAGTTTTAGTGGCTTTTATTTTATTAGTAGTCAGGGAGCAGGGACCTGTCAATACTTCCTGGAGCTCTTGTTACTGTGTGAGCAAGCAGCTTGGATGGCTTTGCCAAGAAACACCTTTAAGCATTGAAGGGGAAAAAAAAAAAACCAAACCCCAAAAAAAAGGAACCAGTAGAGACACCAGTCCTTACTTGGTTAATGTTCTCTGTGTCACACGCATGTGTGTGGAGCAGGCAACAAATAGATTGAACAGGTCTGTGGGCTTCTTCACAAGCAAGGAAAGATAAACACATTGAGTGGTCCTCTCTACGTTGCTGAAAAAAATATATATACGTGTAAAAGTTTGAGCATACATCAGGAGCTCACACTACTCTTGTTAAGATGCCACCTCGCATTACTTCCCCACATCAGTCACTTGAAAGCAGATGGAAGAGTGGCATGATGCCAAAGGAAGGTAAATAATTGACACAAATATGAAGAACATATATCAGTACTCATAGTGGCAGGGAACAATTAAACCAAAAGTTCAACATCAAATATGCTCTTGTAATCTCCTTTTATCTTTTGTTCTTCCTCGTAGGCATGACCCATTGTATCAAGCTCCACAGACCGACAGAATGAGAGCAGCAGCAGCAGAGCTGCCTGAGACAACATCACAAATCTGATGAAACCTTGAGTGATTTAAAATATTTTGAAGCAAGATGAAGTCTTTAAAGCAGATATTCTCATTAAATCTTGCCAAAATGCTCCAAGGCCTGGTCACCTGTACACAGCAAACTCACTCAGAGTCCTACCTTCAGATTCCCTCTGCCATGGCCAGCCATTGTTGACCACAATTCAGACAGCAACTGAAGATGTCATGAGTGGTAGAAGCAAATAATAATCACAGAGATGTGCAAGGAAATTTACACTCCTTAGCAGTATCCAAATATCTACAGACTAGTGAGAATACCTGACTTCCAGAGACTGCAAGAGAAAAAATATCTTGTCTCTGTAAGTTGATGTTTTAACACCACAACAGATAGGATAGAGAACTTGATCCCCCCATATGATTCATCCATCTGTTCTTAAAACACTATTCCTTTTAACATTTAATAAAATTAAGTGGCATTTCCAAACTTTTTTCTCCCCAGTACTGAGTGGGCTCAAAATCAGTTAAATGGCTTACTCAAACAGTTGCACGAACCAAGACAACAGGCCTAAGCCTGTCTTCAACTCAAAGCACCCCCACCACCCAGTAATGAGTTACTGCATGAGATACAGGAAGGAAAAAGAATCCTCTTCCTGTGCTACACAGAAATCACATGGAAGGTTTTGGGATTTTTTCCTATTATTTGCTGCTATCTGTTTAAATGGTTTTTTGTGTGACTCCAGTTCTGTCAGCATCACCCTGGAAAAGTCTCCGTGGAAATCAAAGTCATCTCATGTCTCATCATGACTGTTTGCTGGGTGCCAACACACTTCCCTTTTTAATAAGAGTTTCACAAGTATTACCATGTTCATCGTTACTGCCTGAATGACAATTAAAAGAGGGATCTGTAATTGACTTGTATTGTATTATGCTCTGCTGTGCAAAAACAAACAAAGCCTCAACAACTAACAGGTGAAAAAAAAATCAGTTTATCCAGCTGTCTACAGATTTCAAGAACAAATGTCCTTCACACTTAATTCAGGAGCATGGCTAAACAAGGCTGCATGTCTACAGCAGTTCAGTGCTCTGCATCTGGAAAACTTCTAAGATGTATAGAACTGACAAAGGAGGAATCACATAAATTTAGATCTTAAGAGATGAGAGCAGTTTATTGCCAAATAATCTACTCTTGCTTAGAGGAAGTGTGTGGTGGAACAGTGAGAAGAACCTTTGATTCAGTTATTCTACAGCAGCTCAGCCTGACATGGGCACCAGGCAAGTGGCATTACCAGGGGTATCCCGTGGGCTCCACTCAGCTGCAAGGACAGGCTCCTCCACTTCTCCATTCAGTTCTCATAGTGCTTGGTCCCAGTCTCAGGGACTTGAGCCACATGGAGAGCCAAGGGCTGACCCCTGCAGCATGGCACTGAGCAATATCAGTGTCACTAATCCAGCCAAGGGGCAGTCCTGCATCCTAACAAGTATATATATATAAGTACATATATAAGTATATGCTTACAAGTAAACACATACTTTCTGCTTAGTGAGAAACAGGTACCTTCACCTGCTATAGTGAGTGCTGAACTCTGGCAGATGCCCTCTCATAAATACGTATGAATTTGGTGGCAGCAACTCCATTTTTAATGATGACTGCATTATTCTCTATACAAGGTTCAAAACAGAAAACACCAAGACTTGGGAAGGCAATACTATACTACTACCATAGCCAAATCTGTTTGCCCATCAGTTGTATGCGCACATGCTCTTTGCCACCAGATTTGAACATTAGGTGTGCTGTGACCTACCATTTAATGACAGCAGGGGCTTTCACAGCCTTGGAATAATGTTCAAGATATGTGAGTTCTTGAAGAGAGGCAGAAAGAGAATGTGCACCCATGTACCACTGCCACCTCTGTGAATTTTATTCCTAGACAAGTAATGCAAACAATGCAATCATAAAATATTCTTTTGGTACCTCTTTTAGTATTCATAGCGTGCTCGTGTGGTCTAAAAACAATTTAGACTGAACAAAAAACTAGCGCCGCTTTTACTGATTCTGATATTGAATTCTTTTTTTCTCTGCTATCCCCTCCATGAATACACAGCAAGTCAATCTGGTATGTCTTGATGGTTGAATAAGCTCTTTGATTTTTGAATTATTTTGAGATTAACTGAATTTGAAATGTGTGCTGCATGCAATGTCTTGCTGGCACAAAAAGATGAGCTTTGTTATTGACAGAGAAAAGTTGCAGAGCTACATTTTTCATTATTACTCTGTACTGCTGAACTTGTGTTCCTGTCAGACCGCTGCCTGCCATGCCAGCAGGGGCCACCAGGTTGAAAAGTTCAGTTTCCAATATTCTCTCCTGACCTGCCTGAACTTCAGAGTAACAGAGTGGTCTTTTCCAGCACGGTAAAAACACAAATCTCTTGTATAAATAATAAAAGACAGGGGGCATTACTTTAGGCTGCTTGAAAGCTGTATAATGCCAAAAGTGCATCACACTCCACCTGAGAAACATGTTTGTTTTTTGTTGGGTTGTTGGTGTTTTTTTTTCAGTATAATCTGTTATTGCTTCACAGAAAGTTTCTAGAGTTTCTGCAAGTTCTGCCCCATTGGCTTTCTGAGGAGCTCTGGAAAGTCAGCTGCTCCTTTGTAGACTTGCAAGACTGTAAAATAAATGACTTTAAAGCAGGGACAGAAACACGTTAAACATATTCCTGAAATTACTGACCATGCAAACAGCTATTACTGCTCTAATTTCCACTGAAAAACTACACACTGAGGGAAGGAGACTTACTGAGCCAAATGGGCTTAAAAATGGAAGGAGAAGACTCATCAGATACTTCACTAAAACCCAGAGTCTGAATGCCTTTGCTCTTAGGACAAAGAGAGGGAGGAGAGAGCAGTGCTTTAAGGCTGGTTCTCCGCAACATCCCCTAAGCATCTGTTAGAAATGTCACCACTAACAAAATCCCTCTTTCTGCCTGATTTCCTTCCACTTTTCTTTCTCTGAGCAGCCCCTAAAGAGGTCTCCTGCGAACTCTGGGTGCTCTGCAGCTGACCTCTTCCTGCCAACCATGGATGCCCAGCTGCCACTTAGACCTTGCTGCAAGCCCATGGAAAGGGCTAAATCTGAGTCCCAGCAATAGCACAGAAACCAGAGGAACCCAAAATAGAACCTGAAAGGCATGAGCATGTCCATTACTAATCGAGCTTCACCAGTTCTAAGGTCTGATGAGAGGGAGGGCATGACTCAGGGACTATGGGCTGCAACGCAAAGGTGTGAAGTACAGCTGCATAAAGCTGGGGAGTGTTGCATTTCTTAAGGAGTGAAAATTACAGGATTTTTTTTAGTGAGCCCACAAATGCAGGAATTGGAAGAAAGGAGCATTTCCTTCTCATCCTTTCATTGCTGCCTACCAGCCCTTTTGTCTAGCTGTGGTTTTGTGCATACAGTAGTGCTTTTGTAGTTCTCCAACTGCTTTTGTAGCACTTCACACCCTTACCCCTTCCTTAGCTGTCTTTTCCAACTCTGACTCGTCTCACCTTTCTCACCCCTTCTCTCCTGCCTACTCTTTCAGCTCCCCATTTCTCTCTTCCTCTTTTATCCCTCTCATCTTCCCTTTATCTCACATTCCCAGAAAGTGCCCTAAGCGAGAGGGATTAATTTTCCCTTACTATTTAGACCTGAGCAGCACGTATACCTGGTGTATTTAAAAGAAGGGAGAAGAAAGCTCTTGTCCTTAAGAGCATGAGTCTCTGTCCATTTCCAGAAAATCTATGCTGGTACAGTAAAAGCAGCATTGCTAATATCACATTTCACTAGCTTCTCTGATGACTGGTGTAATTGAAATAAATTATGAATCCCACATGTGCCACACTAACAGAAAGCAATAAAACAATACTTATGAATAAAGATAGCAATTATCTTATTAAATCAGACGGTAATGTTATTCTACCAGAGGACTCTTCATCTCACATTATAATCAATACTGATTATGAGCGTAAAGGAAAGGCTCCTGTCATTACTATAACAATGTCCCATAGATTTTCAAAGGTAGTGAAAGATTTATCTGGTAAGTAGGATTCAGTAGAGTTATCACAGACATGGTAACAATCTACTTGGCTTTTGAGGAAGAAAGTCTTGGATATTAAGCCAGATTTTTACAGAATTGCCACCAGTGTTGAGCTGATGTAAGTGTATTGACACCAGTATTGTCATCTGAGATTGATGCCAGTGGGACCAAGAGCAAAATCTCAGTTGTATTTTTTCTTTTAAAAGGCTGAAAGAACTCAGTACAATATCCAAGATATTTCTATAGCTCTATTTCTGCAGATGGTATTTTCCTGAGGGGTAGCATACAAGCTGGATTAAAAGATAACGACCCAAAATATATGACAGTTTCAGAAAAAAAACTATTTTAGTCATTAAAGCAAACAGTTTTTCCAAGAAATGTACACTTTGTGCTTCAGCTCCTCCTCAATACTCAGGGACAAGCTTTACCAAGACTTTTGGAAACAATAAGCAATTCTGACATCTCAACTCCATACTTATATCCTCACTGTGGTTTTTCCACCAAACATTCCTGTTCTAGAAATATTTTACATGGATGACTTAAAACCACAATGGTGTTATTGAAATAAGATGTAAAAATGTTTATTAAAATGAAGTAAGCTGTATAAATGACTTCCATCTTAAGATAAAATATTAAATCTGCATTTAACACTGCTTTTCTAAAGAGAAAATATTTTGAAAGCAAAAGAATTCTATTCAAAGTTATTTTTTCCTCACTTTTCTGGGTTTGTTAGAAGGAGGAAGGAAAATTCTGCTAATGACCAAAGTTATTTGTACAATTGCAAGCATTTCCATATGCAGTCCTAGGATTTCCATGCTCCTAATCAGTAAGGGATGATCCATTCCACCTCTGAAATACCCTATAGAAAGTACAAATCAGTGTGGGAGAGAGCACCCCTGCCCACACTCACCTGGGCTGAGATGCTCATAGAGAAGGGAGGTGTGGGTCAGCAAGGTCTGGAACCCAACAGCACAGTTCAGAGCCTGCTACTGATCTGAAGACTGAAAAGAACTAAGAAGTCAGCAAGAGGGAAGGGAAGCTTGTTAGAGATTGAACTTCAAGAAGAATGTTATTATCCAGTAGTTTCTTTATTTTATTTTTTACTAGCAGCTAACACAATTGTCATGTCTACCATGGTGCACAAGAGAAAGCTTCAATTAACGTGTGAGCTAAGCACAAGCCTTGCAGAGCAGCCATTTAAAAGCATCTCACAGAACACACAGATACATGCTGGGATATGAGCTGCTGCCACTGTATGGGCAGTGGCAGCAGGTAAAGAGCTGGAAGGAAATGCACTGAGGTAGTGACAGAAGCCTGGGGTGCTGAGTCCTGAACAACCCTTGCTCCACAGCTTTATATGAAATACTCACTCCATTCCCTTCACTCTCTCGTTTTTAGTTTCAAACCGCCAAAGAACAAAATTCTATTCAAAGAACAGTTCTGGCTTAGCAATTTTGCCTTGTTTTTATTCTCCTCTTTGAAATCAAGGGCACTTGTAGATAACGAGATTCACGAATGTCCCCTGCTCTACATTCAGCACAGGTATTTTGACCGAGCGCATGAACCTGCCATGCAGTTGGTCACAGCTATTAATAGAAACAGAGCTATGAAAAAACTTCCCAGCAATTTTGAAAATCCCAGAAAAGTTCCCTGACCTCCTGTTCTGTTACTTGCCAGTAACGAGCTTAGCCAAAGTTCTCTGACATCTTTTGGAGTTAGCAATTCTTTCAAATAACCTTTTACTAAGTTCTGTGTGAACCTACCCAGATTTACAGCTTTAGGATTAAATCACTCAAACCTCAATGGGCTCTGTGTAAAAATGAGGTGAAACCACATTGGCTTTGAGTTCTGCTTGCAATTTTAGGCTTGCTTTGAACTCAATGCACAAAGAAAAATGCACTTTAAGCCCAAGCAAGCAGTCTTTTGAAATACCTCTCTCTTGGAGGTAAGACAGCCAAGCCACCTCTGCACGTTACTGGGAGCTTTCTTCTGCAGCACAGGGTCAAAAGGAGGGAAAACATTCTTGCCCTTCTGACTGATAATTTCCATGTCCCACTTTTAAAGGTGCGCCCGTGTCTTTTGATCAGTCTTCCCAGCCAAACTCAAAGTTGTATCTTTCAGGAAAATTTGCTTTTTGCAGCCTGATGCCAAAAATAACTTACAGTAAAGTCTTGAAAGCAGCACTCATTTCCTCCACTCCTGAAATTTCCTCCTCCTCCTTTTTTAACAGCCTGCAGTATATCATATACCTAAGGAACAGATTGGTCATGTCATCCATATTCTCCATGCCTCCTTCCCAGCTTTCCAAATCCAGCATGGTAATGGACTCTACCCCATCCTAGCATCTGCAGAGTAAGTTTCTCATTAAATACTCCAGTATTCAAACATTCCCTGCTCCTCTCAGCAGATGCCTACAAGCAGGGTTATTCTAAGACTTGAATCACTTATTTTCTATTTCTATTACAGACACAGACAAAACAGAAATGTTTCTGCAGCCACTAAATCTAAATTTAGCATGTATTGATCTAACCTGTTATTGGGAACTTATTAACCTTGATATTTTAAACCTAATCATTTCTATGTTTTCTTTATCATCTCTCTAAAAAAAAAAATAAATAGTGAGTCCTGGCCAAACAAAAAGGAAAAGGTGGAATCCTATCTTATATGCAATGTCTTTGTAATCCATAATGAGCTTTGCTATTGTTCTAAGATTTTCACATCCGAGGCATTGTCTGCATCAGTTCACTGTCCAGAACATGCAGAAACAAATGAAAAAATAACAAGAAATTGTTAATATATGTAGCACAACTGCAAATGATATTGTAAAACTAAGTCCACTATTCCAGTAAGGTGATTAAGACACTGTATACACAGAGAAAATAACAGACACCAACTGCAAGAGTTTCTTTAGAGACCATGTTGGCATAGAGCAAAGAATTAGGCATTTGATTTCATTTCAGAAACCAGTATGAGAACAACATTACATTCTTGTACCAAATCACTCCAAACCAACAAAAACCTCATCCTTTTCTTAAATACCTGTATATTTCATGAGCTAGTACTGCAACTAGGTATTTCAACTCCTACATAAAAGGTGTTCTGTTTCCAACTCCGTTTTGTTGCAGTACTTTTCATTTTGCTTTGACTATCAACTATAACTGTAACCTGGGAACTGAAAATAAAGTGATATGTCTTCCCTATTTCACAGAAATCACTGGCAAAGAGTATTGAGTAATCAATAACAAAGAATTAGTACTTAACACATGGTTTCATTTGTACAAGAAGCAGAATTCACCTCCCTCTCCCAAAACTATATTGAGTTTGCAGTGTTCAGGTTACCCAAGTGCAAAGTAATTTATAAACAAAATCAACCAATATGTCTTGAAGAGAAATACACAACACACGATCTAAAAGCCAGCCTTACATCAGTTCTACAGTTCAGGCTGATATCGATAGGTTGAGAACAGGATCATGGTACAAATATGTTTTTAAAAAAGTTACACCTCAGATGTAAAAAACTAAACTGCTCAACACATACTAAGCAAAACTAAACATTACCCAATCACTTTTTAAAATTTTAAATTAAAATGTAAATCTTGCTTAGAAGCAAGTTAACTTAAAGGGTCAAAGAATTCAACATCACACTAGGCAAAAATCAAGGCTCCACTTTTGTCCACAAACAGAAGTGTGCAGAACATGACCATGAGTCTGCCAAGAATGTTTCCAGGTTCCAACAGAGCCATGCTTTCTCTACATACACTAATTGTTTCATTTTGGCAAAGATGCATTTTCCAGATTAACTTTTACTGACCCTCGCTCCTGCCACCAGCTTCATAATTCTCATCATTGTCTTCTGAATGAATAATGTTTGTTTATTTCAGCTTCTCTCCAGCAAATGCTTTCCATCAAACATCTGTCTCAAGATATGTACTAGCTGGAGGGTATAAGCGATGTGTTCACACTGTTCTCCATTTCTCACTGCCAGCCTTTACAGCAGTCAGACCGTCTTGCAGCCATGCAGGCTGCATGCTCTGGGTGCTTTCTGCAGACACAAGTGAATTTGCCAGCCCCTCCTCTCCTTTACTGTTGGATGCACAGCTCAACATTTCTGTCTCCCCAGGTCAAAGCAAAGCCATGCCAGGCTGCAGGTGTGCAGCTACCAGCCTGAAGTTTGCTCATCCATCAGTCAGCTCCCATCAAAACAACCAGAATTATTTCTTGGCACAGATATGCCATTACAGACAACCCGATCACCAACTTTGATGGTGCAGAAGGCTTGGAGCAATGAAGCAACACGAAGTCAGTGGACAACTGTGTAAGAAAGGCAATATCAATTACCGTTAAATGCTACAAAAATCAGGTGCCCACTTCATACTACATCTGCAGCTCTGGTGGTGAAATACATGTCCTATTAGTAGTTTCCTCTGCTGCTTTTCAGTGACAGATAAGAAAAGAGGTGTTTACAGCTAGTAGCAAGCACTTGGTAGCAATAATCTGGGCATTGCATAGTCCATCCTAGAGATGCTGACGTGGGTCACAAGACCTGACTGGGATTCAGGGAGGTTTTGCTAACTGACTGCTATTAAACCCAGTAGCAGTGCTTCATCTGGTGGCAAGGAAAAAAACAAAACAAACAAACAAACAAAAAAAAAAAAAAAAAAAAACACCTAGCTCTACTCCTGCAGCAGAGCTGATATGTCAGGGAAGACCTGAGAGTGGTCCTGCCCTGCCAATATAGCTGCTCCCAGGGCCACTGAACGGTGAATGCAGGTTTCATGCATTTTTTGACATCTAAAACTTGAAAGTTTACAAACTTAAGAAGGCCAAGAAACAAAGGGTCAACATAGTTTTTCTTCAGGAGCTTCTAGCTCCCTGCAAAACATGCCCTAGGACAGTGCAACATACAAAGTCAGAAGACAGGTTTTGCCTCCATCAGACTAGCAGAGTGAAAATGTGCAGAAAGATCAGCAGATATTAATGAAGATATTGCAGTACTCCTACATGCTTCTTGCAGAATCAAGAAAGAAAGCAAACTGCAATGCAGAAAGGAAGGGAAAGATCATGGAATGGATGTGAAAAGGCTTTTTTCTTACAATCCCACCACAGTTGTACAATAGCAGCTGCTAATAGGAATTGTCAAGGGAAAGAAACCATAATGGGACAGCATCAAAGCTGAGAAAGAAGCAAAAGAAGAGTGAATAACAGCAAGCACAGGTAAACAGTGGTGCAAAAGTGCCATCTACACTTATAACCAAGGACAGCACTTAATGTTAACAAATGCATTAACATTCCCAGGTGATAAGCTCACACACTCATAGCATTAGAGCATTTTAACATGTCTTGAGTAGCCTGTTAAGGGAGGAGGACAGGTAGTGCTTCATAAATTAAATCAAATACATTATGTGATCACATTTATTTTTATCTGAGCCTACACCTCTTGAATTTTTTATCACCTTAAAGAAGGAAAGAAGAATATAGATATGCCCTGCAAACCCATCAGTTTGTCAAGTTTAGACTTTGAAACGCATATAAAATTTACACCCACTGAGCATATTTTTATACCCACATAAAAATGTATTCTGGCAGTGTTTTGCCAATATGTCATCTATAAAGTTTTGTTTAGACATATATATATGGCATATATATCTATATAGAGAGAGATAGATATGTGTATATATAGTATAGGAGTCTAAGGCTGCTTTCCTCGAAGAGCTTTTCATTACAGTCATACCGGCGTGCTTTCAGCATCACTCTGCCTGAGCTTAAGATACAATGGCTTCCAGGCAGAGAAGCAGTGACCATCTGATCCCTAACTGGATTTCTGTTCTGACTGCTAAGCCAGAAAGGGCTACATGGCCCTCTCTGGGCAAGTCAAACCCAGTATTTACATGTCTTCCCACAGACACAGCCACCTGCTTGCCCACTCTATCATGTGCACCAGGAGGCTGGGAAATGCCTTCCAAGGCCAGGGCACTCCTTCCTATAAAAGACAACTGCAGAAGAGCGCTGGGCATGCTGGCTGAATGCTGCTTCTGCACCCACAGGAACTGTCACAAAAGCTGCCAACAGCTTTACACATAACCCCGGTATTTCCGGTGCAGAGCCACAGCGCAGCCTTGCACCTACCTCACGGCATGGCATAAAGCTATGTGTTACCCCAACCTACAAACACACACCGCAGTGCAAGAGCCAGGAACTAAGAGACAAGGAGGCAGTGGCACCTGAGGTGAACTACTTTGGGTTTTTTTGGAGGTGGGGGCAGGGCATAATGTCATAAAACTGGTAACTACAGATTCCCACTTGAATGCAGAGTGCAGAAAATCACTTGCGAAGGTATTTTTCTGATTATTACTGTAGCAGAAAACAATAACACAGATACGCCTATTTTCTTTTTAAGCTAAGTACCTGTCACATCCCACTTGGTTCCTTTTCTTCCCTTCCAGGTTCTATTTGATTAGCAAGAGATAACTTATGAAAAGCAATTTCAAAGGCTGTACGGTACCACACTCATTTTTTCAAATGCTTCTTTTAATGGGTTCTGCACACACTGTGGTGTCCTGGGTTTTGTATTAAATAACCATAGAAAGTCTCACTGTGATACAGCTTCAGTGATCAACTGACACATACCTGATTATATGACCAAGGAAAGAAAGCTTTTATGCCTCCTCTGGGCCATGGCTGTGTGGTCTCCTTTCCTTTGCTGTTGTGTACTTTGTACTCCTGTCTGCTTACTACCACCAAGACAGTAATTTCAGTGAATCTACATGGCAGGTAACGTGGCAACACTACAAACAGCGTAAACCACTTTTTGTTAATGTTTGCCTTAAGCTGCACAGATGCATATGAATTCTCTGCTAACGTTAGTACAGCATCTATGTGCTTCCATGGACTGTGTTCATGGAGAGCCATTTATCATCTCCCCAGTGGCCACTGAAATCCCACTGCACTCCAGGAACTTACTGGCATCCTTAAGTATGCCAATAACTGTTTTATTTCCTTTCCTGGTACTTAGGCTGACATCTGACACATTAAAACAAAAATCTGTCTTTGACTATGGACAAAGCTGGCATATGAAAGACATCACAAGGAGCAGTAATATTACATGTTTCTCTTCAGTTCATTGGGACTGTGGTTAATCATGCTCACTTCTGACTTAAGTAAAAGCAGGATTGTCCAGTTGTTATCTGGGTTTTGATGTGCGTTGTTCTGTCTCATGTTACCCTGTTACAAGGTGTGAGCTGAGAAATACAGGAGATCTGAGCCACAAAACCCAGGGCAAGCATCCTGCACTTACATCAAACAGAGAGAGTGAAATAGCAAAGGTGGGGATGGAGGGAACACCTTCATTGCCAAGTGGGACCGTGCCCTGGTCAGACAGTACATCACAGCTCAGAAGAATGTGAGCCAAGCCCAAGCCCAGAGCTGTGAGCAGCTTCCCAAAGCAGTGCTTTCAAACTCTGAATCAGTGAGAATGCTGAAAATTATCTAATTTATTATAATTTGACACTGGCACAGTCAAAAGCGTGCCCTTATTAATTTCAAGCACACAGTAAACTTCCCGTTCTCCCTGTTCTGTAGATTCTCTACATTAAAGTGTGCACTATACTGGCATATCTAATCCCTAAATCATTTTCAGATATGGCTTGCATAACTGCAGTAAATTTCACCTGGGCAGTTCTTGTGCTCCTTTTTATGTGTGAACTAAGGAATAGTATTTATGTATTACATAAGTAAATACTTCATCACAATCAGATTTGTGTGCATAAAGCAACAAGAGAGGTTGAAGCCCAATCTTAACTGGCCTAGAGAGCTGCTATAAATCCAAACTCTTTAGTTCTTTAAAAGGGGACTTTGGGCCTTCAGTTAGACCAGAGCATTAGCCAGCTGCAACAGGAAGAATCAATTCTGCCCCACCCTTGCTCCTACCCAGACCTCAGCCCATCCTACCCTCTCCCCAGTGCAGCTGTCTCATCCTGCAGAGCTTCTCTCAGAAACCTGAGCCCTTAAATCAGAACAAAATCAGGCCCAGTACAGATCTTTCAAGCATGGATTCAGTGCGCTAATAACAACCCGAGAGACAAGAATATCTACAGCCCTTTGCACCAGTGTTCCTTACAGTGCATAGTTCTGCAGCCTCCCACCACCGTGAAGCTCACTCACTTTCCTTGTAACTTTTGAGGCTGCTAGAGAGGCTGTGGTGTATAAACAATAATTAACATCTGAAAGCAGAGGCTTACAAATGGCATTGTTTGACTTGCAATAAGCTTCACTCAATTTTTTTTCTGTATAGAGAATTCTTAAGGAGAATGCTGACAAACAAGCAGCATAAGGTCTGTGTTTTATTAAAATTTAAAACACATGCTGCATACACAGAATGTCAAAAGAATATGTTAATCAAGTACAAGAGTGGGCAGTCAGCTCGATCAGCTCTTCCCTGAGATGGTGTGAAGCTGGGAGGTGCCAACAGCAGAGTTATGTTGTAACCATATAGAGCATAGATCCTAAGACATTTTGTAGACATTTCCTCAGCATTTCTCATCTTCTATGGGATTCCATGCTGATAGATCGGAAAGCACTGTAAACCACTGAACTTTTAGTATAGGACATTACCAGAACAAGGACATCCAAACAGTACTCCCATGCTAAATGAGTGAAGAAAGGGCTTGGAAAGAGTGAAGAAAATGAGGAAGAAAGAGCTGTGAGCTACAACTGCGAGATGATGTCCAGAGCAGCCTTCAGAATATCCAGCCCTTGCTGTTCTTGCTTCTTCACTTTGGGTGCTCAGCTGCAGCACATTACATAGCACACAACAAAACCCAGCCACAGGTACATCACCTGGCCTTCACTTTGTCAAACTTTCAGCCCCTCTCAAAGAACGAACCCCAAAATCAGAAGACAAACCACTTGACTTAGAGAATACATTTCACATGGCTGAATGCTGGCCCATCATCAGTGACATCCCTTATGCCTCTCCTCTGCTGCTTTGACAGATAATGACAGGAATTAAAATACTATGCTCATTTTATGTTCTAGATTCTTATCTGGCTTCAGGACAGCTTCTTTGACCTACGGAAGTTGAGACTGCAGATTTTGGTTTCCAACTTGAATACATTTTCTCCCCCTAAAAAGAGAAGCAGTTCTATGTAAATGCAAGGTCCAACGCAAATTCCCCTTGCTGCACGTTCATTCTGGACACAAATGAAAATGGATGGAATGGCATTTTTGTACTGACACTATGGGGAAATCTCACTCTGCTGAAGCTGGGCATGTTCTAAGCCATCCAGCAGCAGAGTCCATTTGAATGCATAACTTCACTGCAAAAATAATGTTTTGGTGGTTTTTTTTGTTGTTGTTTTAAGGCTTTTCCCCCACCACCATCAAAAGATGAATAATGAGCAGAAACGTCATGTGCGGGCAGGCCACTGCTCTTTTATATCATATTTATATTATCATGTTTTTTGAAATGAAAATTATTCCTTTCGACCAAGTTTTCCTATTGCAAGGGCTAATTCTTACACCTTTCACTGAACTTTTTGTTAGAATTCTTTTTCTCTGTACGATCTGCTGTGATTTTGCTGGTTTGCTGGCAGTTACTCCTTTTATAGTAATTCCCTGAAACTCCACTGACTTACTGTTTATACCCTGAGCTGCATCACAGGTTGGGAAAAGATGCATGAAGAGGCAAGGAGAAAACAGAAAAGATGTCATCAGCCCATTTTACTGCATAAATCCTTCTCAGAACTCCAACATCTTCTCCTGTTAATGTAAACCACGCACAAAAGGAAGCATAAAAACTTTAGCAATTCAGGCCTTTAAATGTTAGTACTACAGGGAATTTTCAACGATTTACTGGTAACATACCGAGCTAATGGAAAGCGCAGAGCCCAGGGCAAGCACTCTTACAAGGGATGGGCAGGTGAACTGGATTTATGAGTAAGGCTGCCTTTTAAAGGTGGAGGAGCTGCTGCTCCACACTTTAGCGCTGCATTTCCCTACGACAATAATTGCTGACAGTTATTCAAATAAAAGTAGCAAATTGTTTTTACCAATAAACTCTGTTGTCAATAACAGACTGATACTGTTTTTGAACAGCTTTAAAAAAAAATAAATGTGATTTATTCATCAACCAGTTTTTATCAATATCTCTAAAGTTTATATTCAGAAGGCATCTTCACTTTGCTTTTAAACAAATAATTTCATCATAACACACTTCCCAGTAAAACTACAATAAGTTTTCACATTATATTACAGGAGCAATGGCTATTCAGCTCTAAATAATGGCTCCTTTGCTAGACAAGTCAATGGAAATTGATTTGTTTCAGCCTCCTGTGCTCACACACACAAAGCCTGCATACAACAACCCTATTGACTTTTGCAAGCAGTACTCAACCTTGCATCCTCAAGGACTCATAGCAAATTTTTTAGATCATTCCCCTCCTATATTGTACCTGTTATGAACCGAGACTGCATTTAAATGTCAGTCTCCAGTAGTAATACTACAAAGAGTAGATTAGTCACCAAATTGGAAACCTAGCTCATACTGCAGCATGCAGCCCAAGATATGATGTGAGGAAGAAGAAAATTACGATGTATTGAAGTTCACCATGGAAAATATCAACTGTACATGTGGTAAAAGGAAAGAGGTTCAGCACCCTGTCTACACAAGAAGTTCTAGCACACAGGCCACCCTATGGGCTAGCCAGACTGCCTGCCATAAAGCTCCCATCTGCACACAGAGCATTCTGCATGGCAGACAGGCCTTTTCCAGTCCTGCGTGTACCGACTATTTCCTCTCTTCTATAAACAAGAACATTTAAAAGCAATTAAAATAAAGATTAGAGATATCAGCATGGCAGAAACATTAAGTGCAGTATCGAAGACACAAGAGACCATATGGTCTATCAAAATCTGCGTTTATAAGCTCTAGAAATACAAATCAACCATTTTTCTATCTTTTTAATCCTTCCATTCCTATTTAATTCTGATCATAAGCTTTATCCCTACATATCCAGAAGGAACATGCTATTGTTGCTGTGTTTTATATCTCAAGAATTGCCATAAACAAAAGCAGTTGTGAGAAGTTTATATACGAATGCCATCAAGGCTGATGCTTGACCTCAGGTTTTTGAGTCAGTTACTATCTCAGATAACTTACTGGCCCCAAGTTGTTTTACTCCTTTTTGATTTTTAGAAGACTTAAGAGTGAACCTTGGCATCCGACAGGCTTTGTGATAGCAGCTTTGTTCACACGTCACAGCAATATTTTCACTTGCATTTCACACAATGCCAAGTGTCTAGTGACTTAATGGAGTGCATTAAGCTTCAGATTTATTTAACTGATACAAACATCAGAAGTGGGCACTTGAATATTCTTTATGTTGGTTAACCCTCACCCAAAAAGAAAGAACAGGTGACTGTTTTTGTTGTTGTTCCCACTATAGTAGTGTAAATACTGTGTGTTTACCAGTGCACTGAGATAAGTGACCTAACTGAAATCACAAAGCTGATAGAAATCAGTCCTGATTATTCCCCAGGCTGCTTTGCTGAGGTTTTTGGTTTGTTTGTTTTAAGAACAAGGATGGGACCAACATAGCTGTGCATGACAAAGGACAGCATGGCATTAGCCAGCTATTGGTGGGACTGTATCACACAGGAATGAGTTCTGGTAGGCAATATAAAAAGACGAGTTGACCACATAATGTGTTTTTAGCTGAAAATGAGATGTGCAGTGTGTTCAAGTGCAATCACATTAGCCATTGTTAAACTGCATTCTGTATAAAGATAGATATTTAAACTTACATGAAAAAAAAAACATGTTTAATCATGCAAGAGGTGCCCTCTGAAGGCCGGCTGCCAGATGAGGTGACCCAGAAAAATTTGTGATCAGACACATGAATCACAAATCTTTTGGCTGTATCAGATAGATGAGTTCACTGATGCAGCATGGGCCGAAACCGCTGCACCAGGCAACAGCTTTGATAGATTCAGCATTGCTCCAAGGATAGGTGAAGAACCCGTGAATGCCAGCAGAGATAATTTTGATATATGTCTGAACTTCCCTACCTCCATTTGTTTTATTTAAATATTTAGATGTGAACTGCCTGACCCCGAGCAAAGCTAACAAAACAGGGAGCCTTTAACTGAGCACTAATCTCAGCGTGCCTGTGAATAGCTTTCAGATAAGAAGTGAAGCCTCAGATATGAAACGCTTTGGGATACAGCTGCAGATGTCATACTGATTCCTCATGATTTTTATCTCTGAACGTTATTTTGAGATAACCTTGATTTCTTTTCCTAATTTCCAGCAAGTCTTGTTTTAGTTTCTTTACAGCAAAGCCTGTGAGCCACTGAAACCATAAGGAATTCCAACCCAGAGAAACGATAATGTTATTCAAGTTCTCCCTTCTGATAGATAGCATACAACTCCAATAAACCGAATTAATAACATTTTCTGTGTACGTGAATGCACATGTAATAATAAATTTCAAATTATTATTTACTTCTTATAAAGTGTTTCCACTCCAGCTGGTGATTCCTTTCATCTCAGAGCTCTGCAGAACCTTTTGCTTCCCACAGCGATCCTATACCAGGTACCGACCCCAGGTCAAATAGCTGAACCATGATTAGAATGTTGCTTTCAGGTTCTTTTTTTTTTCTTTTTTTTTTTTTTTCTTCTGCCAGTGAATGTCACTTGAGGTGCTTCTCCTCTTAGAATTGCACATTTCATATCATTGTGTCACATATATTAACATTTTCTCTCTCCCCCCATATTTGCTGCTGTGTTCTAAAACTTTTTCTTCCTCCAGGTTACAGAATAACTAGCATCCATTTGCTTCTCTTAAACGGCCTTACATATATTCAAAATTACTCTTCCCACTTTCTGATCTAACCTGCCCTCTCTCTTCTCTCATTTACTTCCTAATTGCTTCATTAGAACAGAAAGGGTCCCCTTTTGACTGACATCACCCGAAGCAATACATTCATCAACTGGAAACAAGTAAAAAGGCAAAAAGACCTGACCATAAGCCACCACCACAACAAAAATCTTCCACATACCAGAAATGCTATTTCCAGCTCTGAGACTGGAAGTGAAAGTCTTTGAAGAGACTTGTCTGCACTTTGGGGTGCCTATGTTTAACAAGGAAAGAAGTGTTAACAGAAAAGGCTGATTATAAAAGCAAAATTAAAGGATTTTTTTTGGCTTGTTTACATGAGTGAGAGTGCCAGATTTCCTCATCAGTATAACATTGGAACAGCCATCAGAATAGACGCAAAACCATGCATACTAATGAATGGATAAGCGAAAATAAGTTAAAGTTATAAAAAAGTTCTGAATGATCAGAGAAAGATGGAGGCAGTAAGGATGTGAACATATATTTTCCCCTTCCCTTTAAAACTGGGGCTTGATCGTTGTGAGAAACTATATGATGATAACAGGAGATTAGACCTGGACACAGTGATCAAGCAGATCCTCAGCAGCCAACCCAGTGTTTATGTCAGGGAAAACTGTTCTGTGTAAAGCTAGATGTTATATAGACAGATGAGATTATGCTATTTGGTGTGGAGTATTTACAAGAGAAAAAAAAAAAACATATCAGCAAAGGTAGAAGCAATACATTTGTAAGGATGAAATCTCAGGGGAAAATAAATGCTGACTACTTTTGGAAGAGAACTCAAAAACAAAGAAGCTGTGCAGGAAAAAAAAAAAAGTAGCAGAAGAAGAGTACAGCAAAAGAACACACACGCTGAAGCAAAGTCTCCAGCCAATGACATAATGCCACTGTCATATGTACATCAGGAGGCTCATAAATAAATTGGATTATCAAAATTTTCCTCCTCCATCTTCCTACGCAGCTTCTGATTCCTCATTAAGATCTTGGAAAAGTAAAATCTTGTCTGCAATAGCTGTAAAGTCATAACCTGACTCATATCTTCAGCCCACCGTCTCTTGTTTACAGCCTCAGAACTGCTCACCATTGGCTGTCACCTCCGAGAGGCTTCAGCTCTTGAATGCTTCAGGCAGAGGCTTTCCCTGAAGTCTCAACATTTAGTGCCTAATGAAAACATCAGCTTTAATTTACAAATTAAATCTTCAGTTCTCAAGTTGGCAGGAGAAAGATTTATTGTATGTACAATGGTCCCAATGCAGAAAACAAGTCTGAAATAAAACCCATTTTATAAAAGAGAGGGAAAAGTGAGCTTGAGGATGGAAAGTAGACAGCCTGGCATGGGTAACTGTGTCAGCCCAGGGCACAGAGTGTGAGCCCACATCACTGCTAGTGGGAGGGAGCAACCGGCGAATCTAATCCAGATGCGTGAAACCGGGTAGAACAGATGAACAGAAATTAACTGCATAAATATTAGCAAGACCAATGATGAAATCTAAGACTGCAACTGATGACATTCAGTGGGAGAATTATTAATACTTAGGTACACCTGAACTTACTTTTCTTCCCCTTTTTCATAGGGGAAGTTAACCATCAGTTCTTTACATAAACGTTAACCACATCATACACTGAGCAGCGTGCCAATCTCAGCAGTAGGGATGTAGCTTCTTTGTGACAGCAGCTGCTCTGGGCCATCACACTGCTAAATATTAAAACCTGGTGTTAGAATTCACAGTACAGTTTATCAGAACACAATAAGCAACAAAGGAAAGACGTCTTTATCTGAAGAAATGATGACCAATTTGTGGAGATGTTACCTCTCCATTCTCCAATGTCTCTTGGCATTACAGCATGAAAAAGTGCTTCACTCTTCATCCCAAGTCATGGTCTCATTCATTTTTTTTTACTCATATTATTCATCTCATATTACTCATCATGAATATTACTCATTCAGAGAGTAATAACTGGAAAGCAGTGTTCAAATGCAAGGAATACAGCATTTATCTTGGCTGATCAGGATCAAAACACTGCCATTCCTACTTCATGCAGTAAGAAAATATACAGTAACCCACTCCTCAAAAAGCATTAACCCTGGATGCTCAGTGAACATACATAACTGTGAGAACCCTTCTTTGTTTTCTGGCTCAAAGGTTGCTTCCTGAGGTATTTCTTGTGATAAGGCTCTAACTGATTTGTGGAGGAGGCAAGTGATGGGTGCTACCGTGTGACAATCAACATCACTTTGTGGACATCTTAAAGCACCTTCTTCCAGAGCTCTCTGCCTCCAGAAGAAAGCGCACAGGAGTGTTTACTGGCAGAAGATCTGGCCTGTGACTAAATAGCTCCAGCTTGGTATGGGAAAATTGGGCAATGATACCATTGTGTCCTGTGAAAAACAGAATGCAGGTGGGCATCCCTGCTCCCTCTTATCTGCTGGCAAGGCATGGAAGATGGAAACAAAGGAGTTTCTGCTGAGATTCTAGAGCCAGAAGCTGCCATTCAAAGGAGAGCTGACTTGACCACTTCGGATTTATAAATTAGTTGGTACTACCATTGGAAATTGTCGCCATGGTCACTGTCGTCATCAGCAGAACAACAACGCCCAACGGCCCACCACTACTGAAGATCAAAGACTGAACTACAAACCACGCTGGATCAATGGTGGTGACTATCTTCCTCTTGCTTCCTATAAAGACTCCTTGCTTCTATTTCCTATCTTTTCTATCGCCTGCCTTCCCTTCCCCATCACCCTAAATCGTAACAGTGTCCGTCCTCCCCTTCCCCGTCTCCTGATTAAGATTTGTAATAAACTGGTCAGACCAACGTTTGAACCCTTGTTTCTTAATCTCACGCCAGGTATACATATACCAAAGGACCTCTTCTCCCTCCTATAAACTGGAGCAAGAAAATAACATTCTACCATCCTTCATTATTCCATACCTTCAATTTCTGGGGTAGCTGAATGAGATACAAGCTGCCTAGCTACTGCTGAGAGAGTAATAAAGGAGTTAACAAACCAGCCACTATGAAAAAGAAAAAAATACTTTGTTTCCTCCACTGTGTCACCCTTTTGTATTTTAACAGGTACCCTCAATTAATTACCACAAGTCTGCATTATGACTCTTAACATTTAGACTAAAAGTTCAGCATAAACTCAGGGTCACTGTTTGCAGTTTCCCAGCGCCCCCTGAGCGCACAGCCTTACTGCTTAGAAGTAACCATGAATGTTAAAGGTACAAGGTAAGTAGAAGCACAAAATGAAACACAAAACACTAAAAATATCCCCGTGATCTATGCATGTAGCCACGCTGCCTGACAGATTCAATTAAATCTGTCATACATCATTCCTACAGTGTTATTGATAGAGACATAGCGGTATTGAATTTTAATTATTCAGCTAATATTGATCCCACAATAATCTGGTGAAAATCATCTCAGGTTGTCAGTACCCCCAGGAGACAACGGCTATTATCTAATTATAAATCACACTGTGTCATTTAATAAAAGGTTAGGGCTTTTTTTTTTCTTTTTTTTTTTTTTTTAAACACATTTTTGCAGTCAGATTCTCATGTATAAATCAGAGTGACATGATTTTCTTTAAATGTTAATTATTTTCTTCCCATTGAGCATCTATTCCATTATCATGACCGACTCATAAAAGCAAGCTCTTAGTGCATGTAGCAAATTCCCAGAGATGCAACAACAATTAAGGAACCGAGATTTCAGTCTTACTTCACATTGACCTTGAGCAAGCAACTGTAATGCTCACAGGGCTCGCCTTCCCCCCAGGAGAAGAGCAGGACACATTTGCAGTGCTCATTCTTGTAAAGCATATAAGATTCTCAGAGGAAAGCTGAACAGCAGCAAACTTTCCTCTCCAGTTCTTGGACTGAGACAGAGGCCAGCCAGTAACCCTGCAGAGTGCTTTCCTGTTCTTTACAGATTTTGACTTCCCTATGCACCCTGCAGCAGTAACCAGGGTGCTGAGTGCTGACATACTCTATTCTTTCTTTTTCTCCCCTCAGATCGCATCTTACCAGCCTGCCCGGGACAACATCAGCCTGCAGCAACGGTGGCACAAAGCAGGAACATGGCACCATGGGACCACACCACCATCCCGTGCCAGTGCCCCACATGTGCCCAGGATTCCCCGGCAGCTGCTGCAGCCCCTGCCTCCACCCACCTCATTACGCTGTCTGCCTCTTCTGTGAGTGGCAAATGGCCCTGTTCTTAAGTGACCTGCAAGATGCCTTCTTGCTGTTGCTACACTGCTCATTTCCATACCTTTCAATGCCAGGGAGATCTTAGGTGTGAGCAGTTTCCCAACAGTCACTCCATGGCCTGCAGCCAGGGGGCTTTTGTCTGCTATGATATGCTGCTGCTCTAAAACACTCGATAGTTTGAAGTAATACAACATTATTCAGCATCCCTGAAATAACCCCTCAAGGTGGTCTGCACCAGACCCTTACAGACTTCCCTTCTTCATCCTTTACTATTCAGAAAACACACCTCACATCCAAAGACGCCTCTTACTGAATATGGAACCCTGAGATCATAGGAGGGAGCCCATTACCAAATCACAAAGATGTCCTGGCTCAGCTTCTTCCTTTTGTAACAATTGGCTTGTAACAATCGGCTCAAGCACCCTCCACTGACACAAGGTGGGCAGAGAAGTGCCAGCCTATTCACTGCATCTTATCCGCTCTGAGAGACCCAAGGGCAAGCAGTGAAGCACTCCGGATAAGGCGGTCAGAGGGAATCTTTATGCACAATCCAATAGCACATGACAGACGGCGTCCCTGCAGGGTACATTTATGTATAAGGAAAGAGGGTGATAAAAGTGCCTGATCATTGCTCCCTAAAATACAATGACTTAAACAACTGCAGTGATGGTCTGTAATAAACGCACCATTCAGTGCCATTCTGGGACTCCCTATTTTCCCCGCGCATGCCTTGAACTTTATGATACAGAAATGAGGATAAAATAAACGATCAGCGACAAATGGCCTAAACTCAGAACATGAAATCTGAAAGGGGAGGTTAAATATTTAGAAAACTGTAAGTGTCCTCCTCTAGATTTGAATTTTATCTGATTCAAAAATGTCACTATTGAGTCAAGGACAATTTAGAGACTAAAGAAATTTTTCAGCTGAAACAAGGGACATTTTGGAAAATCAGGTTCAAATGAGAAGTATACACATGAAAGCTATCACTTGGCGCTCATTGCAGTCTGTAAGCCCTTATGGGCCGTGGGACTCACTTTATTTTGTCAAAGGACATTTTTACACTTGTAGTTGAAACCTCCAAAATCATGACATTTTCTGCAGCTAATGGATTTTGGAGACTCTGTAGGGAGACTGACTAAAATCCTCCAGTCCCCAGTGCTGCACTGAGCAGAAGGAACTTTCAGCAACAAAAAGATCCATTTTTAACAACAGCTTTAGATTAGCACCTCACTCGTGTACTTTCTTTGGGGTGAAGCATTGTCAGGGGACTTCAGAAGGATCCCCCCCAAATGCACCACAGCCAGAGACTTCCACACACCCACAGTATGTTATAGATCCTTGGAGAGCTGAGATGCAGTTTGAAGGGAGGACTGAGATGGAATAACATAAAGGCATTATTTTATTTTTCACAGAAAGCTAAAACATAAGGCAGAATTAAAAGCTCTTCCAACTTACCTTTTCAAACCCATGCTCTAGAGAGTCAAGGTGAACCGAATCCAAAATCAGTGCTATGTTCACACCCAATTGCTTATTCATTCTTCATTTTTGTTCTTTTAATTACCCCAAAGATCTTCAACACAACGCAGTAAAATAAACCACTATGAACAAGATCAGAAAATCTCTAGTGTTATTCATTCAAGCTATCTTTTTCATTTCATTCAAAGCATTTTCAGTCACTTTTCATGCATGAGTCAAATTTACCTGTCAACTAGGGAAGAAAACTGTGTCCTAAGTTACTGCTACTTCAAGAGCCTCCTTGGTTCTTTGTAAACAGTTCACTTTATGACTCTTTCTTAAATTTAGGTCCTTTCTATTTTCAGTCCTTTCTTTTTATCATATATCACACTTCAACCAGTTCTTTTCTATAATTAACCTCGCACTTGCACACCTACTAGTGTTTTTTCTTACTCCAAGTGCAACTTCTCATTTTGCTTCCTCTTCAGAGAACCCTGAGTTGTGCCAAAAACTTCATGAACAAATAAACATACTGGGAAACGCTCTCTCAGCAGGGTGTGCAGCTTTGTGTTGTTATTCCATTAGCATGAGGAACAGGAAGCCAAAATGAACCTCCAGAAGAAGCCTTAAGGAAAACGATGCCAGAAAATATCATGTTTACTATGCACCATTTCTCCTGCTCTGCTTGCAGAAGCATTTCTCTTTCCAGGCTTAGGCCAGCCCTCCCATGTAAGCCTACCCATACCCCCCAGAGAAGAATTTGAGCTCACATCACTAGATTCACAAATGGGGCAGTAATGCAGAAGGCACTAATTCCTTCTCTGCAGGGTGGCACAGATACTTCAGGTCTGATCTAAGAGAAAAAGCTGTGATATCTCAGTTTGTAATGTAAAATTGAGGTTATGCCTAGAAACAAGGAAACAGCTTCTGTGCAAAACATAAGAGAAAAATCTACCTGCTGATTTTGAGGTAAAGTTGCAAAGAAATCCATACTTTAAACAATTCAAGGGTTTTTCAAAACCTGAGTACCCATGCAATAGAAAAAGGTTATGTGTATAAAGGCTCAGATTTGTATGCCTGAAATGGAGGTATACAAAACCCAACAGACTGAGTGATGGCAACGACAGGTGCGCAGAAAATCTGCATCTAAACAAAAGTAAAAATAAACAAGCAATTAAAGGACTGTGAAGTGTATGGCTTTGAGTATTTCCCAGAGGCCATCAATCCAGTACCATCCTATGCATGAGCTGGCATGAGACCCATGCATATGTAATACTTTCTTGTTGTTCAGCCCCCTGCAATTGTTTCACATATTTTATTTTATTTTTTCCTGAAATTTTAACTGCTATTTGATCAAATGAATTTTAAACTGTTTGATTACAATAGTGCGTTTCAAGTGGAATATCAATGACTTAGAGATTAGCAGCACAAATAAAACAGACTTCCAAAGGAAATTTGGTAGCCTTTGGTAAATAGCAAGTGAGATACTATCAGTACTTTTGGGTTGCCCTGCATAACGCTGGCTTGTGTACTGATATATCTTGGTTTAGCAATCGGGATCAGTATATTAGTTTGAGGACCAACATATTAGTTTAGCAAAAGGAATCAATGAGTGCTAGTCCTAAAACTTCCCAGTTTAGCTTCGCTTGGTGTGCGAATAACCTTGTTTTTCTCAACTATCCTGCTTCACCGGAGCATTGAAGTCACAACAGACTACTTTCATCTTTGCATGGCACAAGGACTTTTTCCTTGAATTTCACATATACTGTTTTGGGTTATAGTGCATTAAGATAGGACAAGTTATGCTATAACAAGCAATGGAAATTTGCCAGATCGGGGAAAAATAGCTGAAGTCACCACAATTAAGCTGATAATGGAAAAACGTGGAGGAATTAAGTGATCTGAGACCATCACAGGCCCCTACCACAAATGCCCAAAAGGACATTACCATATATTAATGAGTTCTTGGAAAAGAATGAATATGTATGCCAATGTATTGCATATGTATGTCTTAACTGCTTAAATGTAGAACTTGAACTGTGAGAGTGCATGCCTGATTTATCAAGTCACCCAGTATGTATCATGAGGAATGAAGGAACACCGCCTTCTAACACCACATCTCTAATTCCAGTTAGAGAGTTTTCTTTCCAAATTTCAGAACTTGCCCTAAAAGTATTGCTACCATGTCTTTATATCCACCCATCTTCCTAGAATATGTGATGTGACCACTTCAAATCAACAAAGGTCTCAGCAAAATCTGTTGAGTAAAACCCATAAGAAAAAAAACAGAGACCCATACTGGCCTTAAGCTGCAGAACTCTTAAATCTTCCATAAACATTTTTGACAGTCTTTGATAATTTGCTCTTTAGGACCTCAGCATTTTTGTCAAAAAGCTAAACTGAAAGTTTCATTTGTTTCAACAAAAGATCTTAACTTTAATGAGTTAAAAAGGAAATCACCAGAATGCTACCTTCCAAAGAAATAAAACTTTGATAGAAAAGGTGTACTAACATTAACAGAAAGAACACGTCTCTAGATGAGTGCTGAACACTTTTGAAATTCTAGTCCAATCGCATCTTTGCTGCTGAAGTATCCAAGGTTTTTTTTCCACAATATCTGTACAATCAAGTGATCTGATTTAGTGCAGTACATATTGAACAAGTAATCAAATCCAGAAAAACAGAGCCCCTCAAGCAAACTAAGTGGCTTTCTGATGTCCTTGCTGACAGTATTTCTAAGAATTACTGAGAAGCAGCGAAGACTCACAATGAGAGATAGAATGACTAAAGATGCACTTCAGTAGTAAGAGCTGCCACTCCTCCCTTTCTGTTGGTTATAAAGGAAACATGAACTAGCCAGAGCTGCGAACTCATGACTTTTCAAACACTGGATTTAAAAAAATAAATGCTTTCTGAGAAACACAACAGGTCCGTGAATTCGTTACTCCATTCAAAATGTTGGCAAGCACTTCTGCACTACGGCCGCCACAGTCAAAGCTGCAGGAGGAAGATCCAACAGAATCAAGAATTCATACAGGGGACAAAATGGGTGATCAGGGCATAGCACCAGGCCCTCAGTGCAGCTCCTTGGATAATGCACTGTTTTGAACAAAAGGAAAAGCAGTTCTGGGTAACCAATTTGTCTCCATTCACTACAGGGCCTTGGGGCAGTGGCGAACTGGTACTGTGTAACACTGATGAGCTAGCCTCATCTGCGATGCAACATTTCTCAGCTTGCCTCAGAAGGAGAAAGGCTGTTCACACATTAAAATCATATCTATTATTACAAGTGAAAGATGCCTAAATAGCACACGGGTGGCAGGTGCAGAAATGCACTTTGGGGTGAATTCATTATTGACTTTAGTGTCACAGGGGCTCAGAGGAAGAATATGCAGAATCAGCCAAAGTCGATTTCAGAAAGAGAAGCATTTCTAAGAATACTCCATGATTACAGAACAGGTTTCAAAGCATCATCTCTTTAATTTGGGACATGGCCCAAGAAAGCACTTAATGAATTTTCAGAGCCGACAAGGATCCTACCTGTGCAGTAAGCAAACTTTCACACGGATGGCAAAATCACCAAGGTTAAAATGGCTTTCTGCTCTATTCAACAAGTGAAGACACTCACTTTGGAATCCAGATTCTTCCTGCACCCTTCTGCAGGTTCCTTCAAGCTCACACAACAAAACAAGCTTCTACCTCTGAACTAGTCTGTGTTTTCCACTGAATATCACAGCTGAATCCAGTAGTTCCCATTTCACATCAGTCAGAAGAGAGAGCAAAATTAAAAATTGTCCAAAAATGAAATGCAAGAGTAGCTGCCATAATCACACCAAGCCCCTGTATTTCAGCTTCTCACACTGGCATTACTGGATCAGCTCAAGGGCAGTCACATCCTCCAACAAATGCTCCTGGTAGAAACCTACATGAAGGTTCTTGGTTTGCTTTTATCTTTAGCCTATACCACCTGCAAGGCTCACACTAATCTGTAGCAGCCTAGAAAAAGTAATAATGATCATTAAATTATCACAGGCAGACCTCTGACTGAGCTTCACCTGAGATTTCCTAACCCAAACTGCCGTATAAATAGAGCTGCTTCTCATTCTCCTGGTAGTCATAGCTGATGCTAGGATATTCTCCAGAGCTATTCCCTATCCTAATCCTGCTACACCTGTACTTCCTTCTCCAATGCCTGACACAGATTTTTTGAACTTTGTGAGTCTTTTTTTATGGCTAAAATCTTGTGGGATCATGCACATTGCTCAGAGGCTTGAGATCATTTTATTTACTGCCTTGTACTTAAATACTCCTCCACAGAGGGGAAAAAAAAAAAAAAATGGATGACAAACATACAAGTAGTAACAACTTCAGTCAGCCCAGGATGGACAAGGACAGCACAGCCTTGATTGTACCCAAGTGATACTTTATGGTATAGAAAAGACTCCACTCCAGGCTTAACAACAAGCAGCATGAACTGGTAGAGGTGTTTGCTATTAAAATAACTTATTTCTGGCTCTGTATGTATCTGCAAATAACATCAGTGAGACTCTGCTTTTCCCCCTCCTGATGGCTGATGCTGCCATCATACTCTCATGACCCATTCATCTACCATGGCCAACCCACGTGGGGACTTTTGCGATAGGGCCACATCCTCCAGCTTTTCCTCACAGATCCACCACAAACCACAACATGCTGAAATAGCTGTTGTTACTCAACGTACAGTCGCAGCCAGAGATCCAGTCAGTGTGACTCCTCCTGGATTATTCTGCTCAATCTGTCTCACTCCAAGGGTGAAAAAAATCAATGCTTCGCATTCACTTTCTTTTTTCTTTCTTCCCTTTTCTATGTCGAAGGAAATGAAGCAACATCCATTCCAATTATTATTACTATCTAAAGCCTTTCCAATAACGAGGCATATGGACAGCTAAACATGCACAAACTAATCAGCTTTTACTGCCTGATAAAGTGTCACACTTGTCGTGTTCCCTGATCAGCCAAGCTTATTAGTTCACTTCACATGACGGTCACAAATTTGCATCTATTATCCACTGTCTGAAGATTTAAGAGCTTCCTGTTCCACAGAGATTATCCATCAATGGAAACAATTCTTAGGGGAGAGAAAAGAATATGTTAGTTCAGTGCTAGCTTTGCTAGGCAGGCCTTGTTGGATTTATCACTTTAATCTATTACATTGACTGAAACCATTGCAGATGGTTTTACCCAACTCCCTCAGAACTGAATGGCACTGTACTAGTAATAATTGTGCTAAACACTCTTCTGAATCCTTAAGAACATAAGTCAAATGAGACTTCTTTTTCTTTGGTTAAATAGTTCATTACATGCTCAAAAAGTCAAGTGGGCACCTGAGCAGACGTGAAGTACCTTCAGGCAGCACCATGTTTAACAATTTCAGAAACAGCTTCCTCATGCCTTGCCACTGCTGTATCACCAGAGGCCCAGACACAGAGGGTGAGAGCAGGACAGCACAGGTTCTCTGTGGTGCCACACTCCAGCACGTAACAGATACTCAACTGCTCATCTCAAGCACATAGCTTTAGATAGTAACATATGGGGATGCATTCAATCACCAAAAATAAATCAGCAATAATCTTTATTCACACATTCCAAGTAGGACAAGGAACAACTGGAAATCAGAGCCAAATACTTTCCCTTGCAAACATTAGGGTTTGAAGCCTATATTGTTGATTTAATCTGGCTCTATTTTCTATCTCAACAATGCCAGTTTCCTTCTCATTATTACCTCCAGCCAGAAAAAAAAAAAAAAAAAAGGAAAAAAAAAAGGCTGATAGTTATTCCAGCCATGAATTAGCAAATGGAGGAGAGTACATGAACATTCAGGATGGCATCTTCCCTAAAGAGATTAATTGTGGCAAGCTTGCCTGGCCTTCTGCCACCTTATACTCCTGCATAACAATCTCTGCACTACTGTTTGCCACCCTGCCCCTCCAAATGAGCATAGATAGCTGGTGTAATTGTGCTCTCTAACAAGTCAGGAAGAGGGAATTAGCTGCCCTTTACTTTCTGCTCAGGTCAGCTAATTCTCAGAGTGGTCAGACAAGCTGCAGGAGGAGCGCTGTATGAAAATCACATCAGGCAGACAGATTGTTGAGTCCATTACCAGTGTCTTCCACACCGCCTGAGAATCCTGAGCATGAGGCAGGAGCAGGGAGAGAGGGGCAAAGGGAGCAGTAAGGCTTGGTACTATAGGAGCAGCCCATCCACCAACCTGCAGCAAGGGAAAACAGAGCTGCACAGTTAAATTCACTCTCTTGTTGAATGGGGCTACAGATAGAAAGAGTCAAAAAGTGAGATGTTAACTGTCAGTACAATTCTCAGTTGCATTTACAATGAATATCTAACAACTGGAACCTTTCTCTAACTCCCTTCCATATTTCCAATAAGATACTCAGAGTTACATCTGAGAAGAACATGCACAACACAAAGCTCAACATGCTAAATGCGATGCATTTCAATAAACATTTTAAGGCCCTGTTCTGCTCACAAAGAAGAAAAATCACTTCTCTTGGTGACACCAGGCAAAGTTTTTGCAGATAGGCCAATAGTCATATAGAAAGAAGAGCTGAATTCACCCAGCTGGTGAAGGGAATCTCTGGCTAAACAGCACTCCTTCTCAAGAAGCACCCTACCTCCAATACCATGCTCTCCCAACCATGGCTAGCCCTTGTATGAGCCCAGGGTGATTGCACCCTCAGTACCCCCCTTCTGGTCACTTGGGGAGCACAGGTGCAAACAATTTGCCAGTGCTCCTTGGGCAGCCACAGCCCTTCACCAGGTGCTTAATCACCAGTTCAACCCCAACAGTTCCCCTACAGGCACCTACTGACATTTATTCAGGTCCTGGCAACATGGGTGCTGATGATGAATAAACTCACTTATTTGGGCTAATGCTACAACCCCCTCCCCCCCCCCCCCCCCCCCCCGTTCCAAACTTCACAAATACTTGGCAAATCCCAAAAATATCCCAAGTTGAAAATGACCCATAAAGATCAGCAGTCCTACTCCTGGTCTAATATTCATGAACCAATTCAAAAGCTATAGAAATCACAGTGCACCTCTCTTGGCAACCACTGGTCACCAGGATTTCTGTAGAAAGCATGAATTCTCCATAATAGATTATATATATGTATGTATGTATTAATAATCAGTAATGAAAAGCAAAACAGAAGAAATAACTAGTTTGTTCACAGTTGTCAACTATTTCAAACTTGGATGACAAATGAGAAAGTATTGAGAAAGCAGCAGCAATTTCGTTGTGATACTTGCATGCTGTGTGATACCTCTTCCAAAAACATGTCTGTCATTCATAAAGACAGGACCATGTAATCGATGCAAGAAAAGAAATGTTAACTGTGACAGACACCACGTGAACAAAATCTTTTCTATCTGTAGATCCCAGAAGAGAAAGATGGAAAACATAATTTTCTCTAACTTAGTGACTGGGAAGCAGAAGCCTTCTTTGTAACAGCTGCACAGGTCCAGGCAGCAGCCTATTGTCTCACTTCTGTGCATATGCATTTTATTCTTCACATCAGACCTTAGAAGAAAATAAGTATTTATAAGAGGAGGACGTAAAGTAAGAAAAACAGACAAAATCTTTTACAAACTAGAAAATAAACTGTCCCTGCTGTTAAACAGTCTGTAACCAAGGGTACCGCACCATTCTCTCAGGTCTTTCTCTCCCAAACTGCTTAATTCCACGGGGGGATTTAGCTTTACAGGTTTAATTCTATCTGTGAAGGTAACAAAAGAAAAACTATTCATTGAGCCCATTTCCCTTTATGGCTCTGCTCATAATTCTCAAGCCAACCTCTGCCCCGGAGAAGAGGCACTCCAGTCTCTATTGATAGTGAAAACGCAGCCAAATATAAGCCCCAATTTAATTGCAACTATTTAAAACACTGTAAAATAAACTTTTCCCTGGAACTTCATGAAATAAAATACAAGTCAGAACTATTTTTTTCCTCCAGTAAACTAACTGGAAGAGTAGACAATCCCATTAACGTAAAGCACTGAAAACAGCTGAAAGAGTGATTCCAAGAGCTGCAAACACAACAAACTGCAGAATGTGGAGCAGCAGCTGATTACCCATCCCATCCCTATTTTCTAATGGTGTGTAATTAGTGGTTCCTTAAAGAAGCTGCGCATGGCATTTATTCAAACTAAGCCTGGGTTCTGTTTGCCAAAGACATGGAGCTTCATTCTTATCTCAAACACATTGCAATGCCTGGATATGCCCTTTCTTAAGGCTGTGTTCTCAAATAACTACTGTACCACATTTCAACAGCAGTAGGCTTGTTCTCTGAAAAACCTTCTAGAATGTCACAGAAAGGAGTTTAAAAAAAAAAAAAAAAAGATGTTTGTGTGTGAAATGTTAAAAGGGATGCATAATACCAAGAGTGTATTTGCTAAGGAAACTCGCTGATCTATTTGAATATTTGCACAGCTTTTGCAGCAAATCTCCTTCACTTCCTCTTCTGCATTTTCAGAATAGGGAAAAATACAACAGCAACTATATATATATATGTATGTACGTATGTATATTTCAGTAGCACACAAATGGAGGAAACAACTCCAGCCCCAAAGAAGTAAGGCTTAAAAAAATAAATAAATAAATAAATAAAAGCTTAAAAATGCATACACACAGGAAGAATTAAAAAAAACAAACAAAAAAACCACTGAGTAAGGAAATAGTTTTATGCCATTATAGATCTTACTGCAACAGAGTTAAACAACACAATGTAAAATGCCATATGGCTAACTATCAGCAAAACAAAGGCATAACAGTATATACCTTTCAGGTGAAGATCTTAACAGTGTGCTAAAAGTTCAGAGGTACACCATGAATTAAACATATGTCCATAACCCATAAAGCCACCTCACCGCTCACATTTCCAACTATCCCAATTGATCAATAAACATGCTTTCCCCTGCCAATCTCATCAGGTGAATGCCTATAACAAATTGAAGGTACACATATGTATCTGCAGCTGAACGTTTCTCCTACAAAGTACAGAGATTTCAAAAAAATCAAAAAAAAATTCAAAAACTCTCTTTTGACTCCAAGCGGTTTCCTTACAAGCAGAAACAGAAATGAATTTGTAGCTAAAAGCATGTATTGCAACCTCATGCCATCAGGTCTTAGTACAAGAGTCCAAATGCCATCTTTTTCCCCATATTACCTGTGCAATACACAAGGAACAAGACAAGTCCAGCACGAAGTTTGGAAGAGAGAGTCTTCACTTAGTGTGCGTTGGGCATATGTCAAGAGTACATCAGAAGTCACAGATAGCCACTCACAATTACAGCAATGGTATTTAAGAAGCAAGCAAGCCAGGTGCAAATTGTTCACCTGTTCTCCCTGGGCCAGTCGCAGCCCTTCACCATGTGCTCAATCACAAATTCAAGCCATGACCCAACAGTTTCCCTACATGGTGACTATGTTTAAAAATAGTGCTATATAGCTGAAAATTTGCTCTATCAAACAGCTTTTTGTTGTATTCTTTGTACCTGTTGCAATTTCCATGGAAATAAATAGGAGGCATTACTTTGGAGCAACCTACATAGTAAAAACTATTAATGGAAAAGCGTTCACTTACATGCTGATTGCAATAGAGCTTCAGGTGCTCTCAATTAGCAGACAACAAAGCAGCTTGAGATGCTGTGTTAGGACTGGTGGACTTGAATTCTGCTTTTATCATAGTATTAGATCCTACAGCTACTGTGGGCCAGCTGTTTTTTATGAAGAAAAAAGAGGTAGCACAGTACCCCTCTAGGAGTACACTGAGCATGACAAGCTCATTTATTCCCAGCAGTTGTTTACCGCTCTGTATCTTTCCTGCAGCAAGCGAGACAGAATTTGATTGCAGAATGGCTTAAAAGCTACAATAGAAATGGGGCACAGGAGGACCTAGATTATCTTCACAAACCAAGTGCAAGACTCATGTGAGACCTTCAGCGTCTGGTTTCTCTCCTGCACCTCAGCTGTCCTCTGCAGAAACCTGAGACACCCAGACGCAGTGTTATAACCTACTATTGATCCATGTGAAATATCAGCTGTGTGAGATCTCAGGACAAGAAGGGCAACAGATCCTCAATTAGCAATTTTGCTCATTTTCAGCGAGGAAATTTCCAGTCTCTCTTCTACCTGGTAAGGGCATCCTACTGGAACCAGTCTTCATCAGTGGTGGCAATAGGAAGCTGAAGTCACCAAAGCTTCATCATGCACTTGGTGCCAAGTTTATAGCTTACAAAGTGTAAAACTAAAAACAAAGTTATCACAAAAACATATTCAAGAACTGTTCCCTTCCACTGCAGCCCCTAAGCTGTAAGGAAGCCATCACCATAGATCAGATTTATTATTATTCTGAGTAACTCAGGGTTGATTATGCAGAGTGGAAGAAATATGATCAGTTCGGGCTTACAAGAGAACCCACTGAGGAGGCTGAGAGCAGCACCACTGCAGCAGCTCAGCCGGGGCCAGTGCCCAGCTGGGAGTCCATCAGGGCAGGCACTGCCTTCCTAGGGCATAGCATCCAGCCTGAGAACCAGCCAGGCAATCTGCTTCCTGCTTCTGCAGGAATGGGCCCTACCACCCCATTATCACCTGGAGAAATTCACTCCTTCTCTGGCATGCTCTTGGAACAGTACCTTAAATCTCAGGGAGGAGAAAAATGCAACAGGTTTTTTTGGAAGTACAGAGAAGTAATATATTAGTGTACATACACATACACACAAACATGAATGTATATATTTGTCATGTATTTGACTTACTGTGAGACTATTCCACTTAATAACAATGCTGAGAGACAGTCATTTTAACAGTCACCTTGCAAGAAATCACATTTCGGATTTGGAGGATCTGGATTTATAGAGTCATTCTATTTTCACTAAGTTTTTCATGTGTTTCATAAAGCCAAACATGGAGTTATTTATTGCTTGTCTAGCATCTTTCATACCAAAAAGATTACAAAAATGTTTCACTGCCAATTACAGCTAACCACCTGGCATCAACCAGCCTCACTCAAAGGCAGCTCAAAGGTAGCATAGCTAATATGCTGAACTCACACAAACTCAGTTCACGGACAGATGAAAGATCTTAAAGTTCAATTACTTTTGCATGGCCTGAAGTCTCATCACCTTCCCACTAACCAAAGCCTTCTTGGGAAGAAGTATCTGAAAGCTGAATAGCTCAGCAAACATGTCTTAAAATAAAAGCTGTTAGCCAAACTGGCTTAGAAAAAATAAGTCAATACAGCATATCCAGGAGCAGGACACAGAGATGAAAAAGCAGAAAGCTCTCCACCTTCAGCATCCTCAAAATAGCAAAAGCAGGACAATGAGCATGGTTAGAGTCATAAGATAAGAGAAATAGGCTAGGGTACCGCAGCAGGGAGGTTTTTAAATGAGCACGATCATTTGTATTTGACTTTGAAGAGAAAGGATATGAATACCCTTAGCCTGGTGTGGAGATATTTTTACTGCTTGACTTTTACATGAACTTATCAATCTAGTATTTGGACAGTAAAAATACATTGCAGAGATACATCAGTATGTCTGCAGTGCGTCTGGCAGGGACTTGCAGCTTCTCTGTTCCAAGCCTTGGGCAATAATGTCCTGGGTGACAAGTTTTTGTGTTGAAGCACGAAACATCCACTGGATTTATGCAATTCACAATGTCCATGTGCTGACTTCAAAATCCACAAAGCATAGATGGCATTGAGATTTTTTTTCCCCAAAAAAAGAAAGGGTTATTCTTCTTCTTTTAGAAGATGGCTGGAGCTGCAGACAATGCATGATGTTTTGAAGTCTAAGCTTTAATTAGAGAGATGAAGAAACGCATGTCTTCTGTTAAAAGGGAAGGTTGTATTGAATGTGTGACAATGAAACCGCTTCCAGGACAACCGCTGGAGCTGTTCCTGCAAGGAGCTCTGGAGAAGGAAGATAAAGAGCTCAATCTTCACAAACACTGGCTTTTTGCCATCTTTGCACTTTTGTGACTCATCTCCTACTGATTTCAGTAGGAAACAGAAACCTTTAATGTAAATAATACCTCTTACGGACTTTCATCAAGGGCACCATTTAATTCTAAATCCAAAACTGGTCAATTCTTTAAAATTAACAATACTGAGGTAAGGGAGAGATGTTCATGTGGAACCTTACGGGACTATTGTCACGTGAATAAAATATTATAATCTGTGAAAGAGAAGGGACCTTTGGAACAGAGCTGGCTTAGCTCCTACAAGTTCCACTACAAAAAGTTAAAACAGAGACTTCCTCATTTAATAGAGACTCATACAACCAAATGCCAATCAATGTCTCATGCTTTGTGTTTGAAACAAACCTTTGTCCAGCACAAGCAGAGAACATTGTAAGGAGCACAATTCAGTCTTCTTCCCTGGCACATGGCAAACAGCAAGCAAACCCTAAATCCAGGGCAAAAAGTCTCAGCAAGCAGCACAATTAGCTTTGCACCAGAACTCCTGTGTGTTTCCCTCTCTGAGAAAAAAGAGATCACAAGATCGGGGCAAATCCTTCTCTAGAGCACTGATAAACAAGGTTAAAATGACCCCCACTGCAGGAAAACATAAACATGCAAAAGAAAACACAAAAATCTTATTTTTAAAATGACAGCCTATATTTTGTAGCCTATAGACTTCAAATAATAGATTTTCAAAAGCTGATGTCTAAAGAACAAATAATGTTATCAATGCAACTTGAAAAAAATAATCTAAAAAATAATATAATAATGGCTCAGCTAAGGATCAGCTTGGTAGTATAACCTCAGGGGAATCTGCTTTTTTGTGAAATTCTGAAGACGTGCATGAAACAGATGTTTAGATTATGTACATAGCATTGTGTGGAATGAAGTACCGGTAAAAAACACTTCAGCAGTACCCATTTACTGCTGGAAAGAATAAGAACTGACAATACGGATTCTTAAAAACAAGATTTACCTGAGCCTCAGCAAAATTCCTCTTTTCCTGCTTCCAGTGTGTTTTCTACTTCACGCTCCTCACCTCAGGAGCCAGACCGCTACAACTGCAGGCACCCCAGAAAGTATAAGGATGCTCTTCTTCTTAAGCAAGGTACAAGGATTTACTTCATGTAGGGATTCTGCTTTTCAGACTTGGACACTCAACTTCGGAGCAAATTTTTTTTGGAAGTGGTGCTCCAGACCAGCATCCAGCGTTTATAAAGCAAACAGGAGTTTCTGATGGCAACTGCTGCTACAAACTCCCAGCAGAGCTGAGCTTCCCAGGATGGTAGCAAACCAGCATTACTGTTTCCAAAGTTGTTACTTCTTACACATCTCTCTCTGCCTCTCTGACTGCTGAGCAGTTTCCCAGGGACCCCTGTAGTTTGGCAGTCCTTGAACCCAGAGCAACCAGCTGGAGCAGGGGGGATTTCCAGCAGAGCTGGAGCAGTCTGGTGCACAAACTGAATCCCGCCAACAAAAGCACTGTGTGTCGCTGTCATGTGGAGAGACAACATCGCTATCTCAGTCTCAGCATCCTCAAGTTTGTTTAATTCTCACATTTTAATTTCACCATTATTCGCACTATTCCTCCTGATCTTGTAATTATTTTTTTAAAACAACAGCAAAAAAACCCCGCTAAACAAGATCAAGTCCATCAAATACAAACGGAATATTTCAGCATGTTATCCCCTCCCCCCTTTGCAAGTTAGTGCATCACTTGCAGCCTTGCTTTGATTTCCCTAACGTAAGGATCATCTAATTTGCTGCAATGCTGCACAAAATAAATCACTAACCTCTTAAAACAACAAAAGGAGGATATTTAATGAGTCAAAGACAATATTGTATTACCAAAGCAAAGATCAGAGGAACTGAATTGTTTCTTCAAAATAAAATTTGAAAGCTTTACAGAGGGGAGAAAAAAAAAAAAAAAAAAAAGCCATACATAAAGAAAATATAATTACTCCAACCAGAGAAACACTGATTTTATTGGTAGAGAACATAGCAGGGCTTTTTGAGAGAACACCAGTGAATGAAAGCAAGAAAAGCAAAAACCAGATCAAAGGGAAAAAAAAGAAGAGACAGATGAAAGAAAAGATGAGAGCTGGATGAGAAAACAGGAGGGTCATTTCCTGCATCTAGACTTGCTAACTTCACTGTTCAGAAACAAAAGCAGTGACCTCTCCTCCCAAAATTGTCCTTAAGGACTCTGTAGCCCATTTGATGATTTAAAAATATACATATATATGATTTGAAGAGAAAACTATATTTTTTAATGTCACTCAGCAGCAGTTCTGCAGCTGGGGATTTCTGTTCATAGAATGATTTGAATGTTTTTCTGCTCTAGTTATTTCATTACAACCATAGGATTTATTACATGGTAATTCCCTGAGCTCTTATAAATCTACTTGTTGTTTTGTTTGCAGTTTTTTTCTTTTCCTATGATTCCAGTCTGGCAACAAATTTTCCATATAAAATTTAATCTATTGTATCTCACTTTTGCATAATCAGATCATTAAAATGCATTGCTAATATGTAAATCTGAGCTAACCTCATTACCATAATTATGCTCCATAATTATTGAATAAACAAGCATTTTAGGAGTTTTGAATGTTGCTGAGAATGCTTTTTGACTTTGGGAGTGGCTTTAATTATGTGCTCCCTAATCATTATGATAAACCTTTGTGGCAACTCTGTTACGTGACCATTTTAAACGCTGCTCCTAATCTGATTGGCAAGGACCAAAGGTGGATGTGCTGAGAGCATGTCAGACAGCACCCCTCAATCACAGCGCAACTGCCACACTCCACGTGAATTAGTATTACTGTTTAATTTATAGTCAGTACTTTGCTCACAAGCCTCCACATACTTTAAGGAACAAGTCAAATTTTGCCTTTTCCTCTGGAAGTAGAATTAGTGAGCAAACATCTCTGCGTGTGGCCTAAGTTCATTGAATGGAAATTGTTCTGCAATAACACACTCATCGTCATGGGTTTTACACCTGTACTGCATGAATGCCTGATGAAACTGCTTTTCAAATGCAATGCCTAGTAAGCTTTTTGTTTGTGTTTTTTTTAAGAGTTTGTTTGTAAGTTTTCAAAATATATCCCTAAATGAGGCATAGGGTAAACACTGAAGCTAATAAACCTTTGCCAGTGCATGAGAGATTCAGCCCATTACCTTTAGAAAGCATCATGAGCAGAATCCTGCTGGCTTCCTCAACTCTGTTTCATCTTTAGTAAGATGCAGATAGTTACATGACTACTGTTGCCAGAAGATGTCTCATCTTAACCTAAACAGAAAATGGAAACTCTCATTCTTTGCAAGGCCCCCAGGAAAAATATCCAAAAGCTGTGGTAGACAGGCTCTTTAAACAAGTGTTTCAGAAATGATTAGTAAGGACTTGGCTGTCCTTGGCCCAGAGTGCTATAAACAAAAATACCTGTGATATTGAGCTTTTCTCCCTTTACATGAGATTTTGTGTAGGAGACTTAATTAAAGTTTTTGTCAAAGTGTAAAGAAGGTCAATAAGATTGATCCGTAACAAATTTTCAGGGTGAAAATGAAAAAAAGCTGTTTGACCTATATATTAGGAAAAAAAAAAAATCAAGCATATAAAGTATAGTAGGCATACTAACTTGCTAGTATAAAAGAAAACTGATAAACTCCATGGTTCTCCAAAGGTCAACAGAAAACATAAAATCCACAGATTATTTTAGCCATTTTTCTAGAGTTCTATTGTTCTATTGTTAGCTGGTTTTCTAATAACAAACAAGAGAAAGTGATGGAAAATTTCCCACCTCTTTCAGAGGGCAGCTCTCTTTTACTAGTCCTTCATAATAAAGCCTCTCAACAGCCCAGTCTCTACACATTCAGTCCCTCATGTCTTCTTCCCTGGAAACTGAACTAGAAAGGAAACTCAAATTAGATTCAGGTAGTGATGAACATTACCATTTTGGTGATCTGAAGCTTGTCAAGCCCTCTTATCCTTTCAGTGAACATCACATTACCCTACCACTGGACAAAGATTTGATGTGAAATTACACTTCACTGTGCATTTAAAGGACAGACAGACTGTTTTACCTTAGATGGGAGAAGAAAGAACAGACCTTTACAGAAAAGAAAATGGGATTAGTCATGTTCATGGACAATAGCATCATCTCATAGGCAAACACCAGCACTTCTCTACATATGGATTTTGTACCCTTCTGCACAATCTTTTTTTGAGAGCGCTGGGACACGACAGAAGTAAACATCAATGAAATAAATCATTTGGTCTTAAGGAATTCAAGGCAAAGAATAAAAAGAAATTCACGTGATTCAAGAAATGCATATTCAGGGAAACATTTTAACCTAGAAATTAGCCACAAGAAAATGGTTTGGATATCTGAAATAGCATTCAAACTACATTTAAATTTCTATTGATCCCATTAAATCTCGAGTCCATCCTTTCCATACAGACTAATTTCCAGTGCAGAATAGGCAGCAGAAGGAAAAAGATGATCACGGCTTTATTCGGTAGGAAAATCTCAGCACAACACCAGCCTGCAAGCCCACACCAAGAATGACACTGAATAATAAAGAAATGCTTCTCATTTCTGCAGAGACTTCCAGTACAGAATCTGGAAATACTTTAAGTTATCGATTTATTAAACTTCACTAATGAAATGATAGGGGCATGCACATCTTCTGGATTTAACGAAATTTAAAAAAAAAAACCTATGTAAAGATATGTGGTTACATTCCTTTTTGAGGAAAGAATGGCAAAATGACTAATTTCAAGTCTTTCTTACTATTCAGACTTCCTATTATCCCTTTTTCTGCAGTCTGAGTCTTTGATACCCACCTGCATTGCACCCCAATTTTAACATAATGGTTTTGTTCCTCCATTACCCAGGTGAAGCAGGCTTGGCCCCACTCTTTCCTCCTGCCACCTCACCAAGCCCCGACACTCCTAAGCAGCCCAGATCATTTCTGTGGTGATGCAGGTTTTTAGAAAGAAATCAGAATCCCCACAATGCAAAGAAGCAGAGCCTGCCACGGCACAGCCATATCCCAGAAGTCAGTATCAGCACAGGAGATTCAAAGTGATGCCAGGTTCCTCCACCCACTTGCTGCAACACTTCACCCACAGCAGCACAGCAGTTCCTGGTACTGTGTTGCACTTGGCTCAGAGCAGAAAGGGGCATCACAAGGCGAAGAAGGAGCAGAAGGAAGAAGAGCTTGCCCTGCTTTGAGAGAAGGAGCTCAGGACTTCACAGAGCTGCCCTGTTGTTTAGGAAGAGGTCTTCATCCAGGAACAAAATTTATGTGGACTCTAAGGAAAGGACATGGAACAAAACCCGATTGCCTCAATACATCATCACAGTTGATAAATCCATGTATTTTAGGGTTCAGTTTCACAGGAAACTCTGATTAAACCTGCAAAGCTGCTGGGAAGATCTGCCCCACTGTGTCACAAAATGAGTGGGCTGAGTTGGAATCTTTCTCCTCCATTCTTCTGTTTGCTTAGTTTGCCCAAGGAGTTTTCAGGACCATACTCCTCTCTGAAACGCTATCCCTGTGTCACAACCACTTCATACAGGCTGTACGTTTGACAGTTTCTCTGTCACAGATAAGAAAGAAGCATGACAGCAAGCACTATCATGCCATATGCTTCATTTTCTTAAGTGAAAAAAAAAACTGTGCTGATTCATCAGTAAAAGCAGCTATTTCCTCAAACTGCAAAGCTTGCTTTCACTAGGTGTCAATACGACAAGACACCAAACCAAGATGGACCATGCCTTCACCTCTGTCAGCTGATTTGCTATGCCAAAAAAAGCAAAAAGGGACTCTGTCTGGTCAAGGTGACTGCATGGTGTACTGCTGCTGCCACAGCACCTTCCATCACATCTGTCCCCCCCACAGACCTCGCGTGTATTCAGCAGGCAGCTGCGTGACATATCATGGTGCCAACTCAGACCTTCTAACATTCCTCCATTAACTTCAGTAGGTACATTTCCCAAATTCAATATATACCATGAATTACACAGCTAAGAATTGTGAGTTGCCCTTGTAATTTCTTCTGTCTACAACTCAGAATGAAATGTACTCCTTATAACGGGTACTTAATGACTAGCCCTAGGATGAGACAAGTTGGGGGACCTTCCCATTGGCCTGGAGGCTGTAGTAAGATGATACTCAGAGTCGCAAATTCAGTTTCAAATGCACTGTTTCACTGGCAGAGCCTGTCAGCTGATTTCATTTTTTTTTCCTTTGTTTGCTTTTAAATAAATAAATAAATGAATAAAAACCCAAAAGAGTGAAGAGACTCCTCTATTCCAGATCTCCCCACCTCCATCTATACATTTCCTAAAGCATTTTCTCAATGCAGAAGAGTGGTTATTGCATTCTGCACATGCTTGTGACACTTTGCTTCCAAGAAAGAACTGCAAACCCCTCTTCCTGAAGCAAAACAGTTAATTACACTAAGCTAGTTAATAGCCTTTCATCATCAAAGAATTGGTACTTCCACACACACACAGGGACAGAATCCATTTATTTTTATGTATATCCTTTTATTTATCTTTCTCCTACCAGCTGTATGATAATTTGTTCTCTGTCACCATTCTTAACTCATGAGTTCATTTAAAGTGTGATAGCAGTAGAAATATATTAACAGTTTCCAGAGAATAAAATCTTTCTGAAAATGGAATCCAGCACTTTACTTTTACAAATACAGAATTTACACATTTGCACTTAGCTTAATTAATTAAGTCCATACGGGAATTACCCAAGCAGTGCTGTATGGCACAATATGTATGCTGATACCTAATTATTGTCAATTCAGGCAGAACAAAGCAGCCAGAAAATTGCCTCAATATAAGAGGTATGTTGGGATTGGCCAAGGAGCAAGCAGAGCAACCCCAAGCCAACAGCTGCTGCCTTGAGGTTTCTGGGCTGTGATCTCTCAAGCTAAGGCTGCTGCAGCCAGAAGGAACAGCCGCTGTCTTTCTTCCATCTATCCCTGCACGCACATCCCACCTCCCCTTCTATGTCATATACTGCTTATTTAGTTTACTGATTCAGCTGAAAAGTGAACAGGTTTGGAAAAGCCTGGCAGTGGAATGTAGGCCCATGGAACTGCACCTTGGGTCACCACAAGATTCTGAGATGACAGAGAAGTACCTAGAAGGCCATCCTTGTCCAGAGCCATACTGCCTCGTGTGCCACAGCCAGGTCAGTATGTAAGACCCTGAAGAGCAACACACTCATCTATGCCCCAGTACCCTTGCCCTGAGATGCTGAGCTCTGCAGGGTTTCTGTGAGCTCTCAGCATTCAGCTCCCTGTTGGTTTTACACACCAGTAACATAGCCATCAGCAATGCTTTTGCAGCATAGAAAAGTGACAGCCTCTTCTCTCCTGGGAAGTGAGTTTGTAAAAGAATTCTCCATTAGCTGCCAGTCCTGGCAGTCAGTACAGCAGGGACACTGAGCACCTTGCCCTCATGGCAGCCATGTTGCGGTACCCAGGCCTCCCACCCTGTGGTGTGGCAGCACCCTGAGCAGAGCCTGTTTGCATGGTCTGGGCCGCTTTTTCCAACCAACATTTCCCCTCCTCCTTTCTTGTCAGCACCTTCTGTGTCATTAGGAGTAGTTAGAAGATAATTAGTCAAGAAAAAGCTATCAGATTCTTGGGTAAAAGAGCCACTTGGCAGAACTTCTTCCAGAAACATCCGCTGCTTGGTATAAAAGGCCTTTCAGAGAACCGCAGCACCAAACAGACAGCTATAGAGATGGCACACAGCTCCTGAGCAGCAATAAAGACTGAAGGGATGAACTGACAGAAAGCCCTGCCAAGCTGAGAACTGCTGGCCTCCCCCAGTGGCCGTGGAGGGCTGCAGGGAAGCCTCTCATACAAGCAAATGAGTGAAAGAAAACTGAATGTGTGGAAAAGTTAGGAAAAGATACACATCCACAAGCCATTGTAGCAATCATTATTATTGATTTCACTGCTGTCTTTAAGGGATGAATCTATTACAGGAACCAATACTTGGCAAAATTACAAAGAAACACACATGCTTTCCCATAAGCATCTATAGACAATTGCCCGTCTCTGTTCGTTTGTTATAACTCTAAAGATTCAACCACTATCTGGAAAAAACATTTCAATATCGACATCCCCCTTAAGCAAACATGTAGTTAAGGAGGGGAAAAAAAATAAAAATAAAAAAATAGAGAGAAAGTATAAAGTGAATTCTTCTAATTCTCTTTCTAGTCAAATAGATATGTTTTCACCGGCAGCACTGGATAAAAGCATTCTGCTCCCAAAAAGAAGAAACTAATATGCAGTAGCCAATATCCTAGTGGAGAAAAAATAAGTACAATATTATGTATAGAAAATTATCTCAGTCTTCTTGTTCAGCTGTCACACCTTTGCTCATAAACAATTAATTCAGTAAAGCATTTAGATGTCAAAGGTTTCTCAGTTTTAAAATTACAGTTCTATTAATCAGCCTGCTTTTGCTAGAATTGGTTTGTATTTTTAAGTAAAAGAGATGTAAATCCCAGAGTTTATCATACAGGCCTTATAATGGTTTCAGCATACATGTCTTAGATGGTTTTTGTCATGTCTAAAAATGTGGCTGTAAAGTCACTTGCCACAACTAACTCAGAAAGAAGCCATCATGTACACCCTGGTCTCTTCCACAATGGCTCCTTCTTACTCAAAGCACGTTATGCATCTGCATGAACCAAAGTGTTCACCTTCAGTTATTACATAGTTAAACAACATAGCTGCCCTAAGAAAAACGAGAGCTTCTTCTTAGTTCAGTTCTGTGTACCAGACCAACATGCAAAAGCATTCTCTTTTATTTACTCCAAGATCAAGCACTTGGGGCTTTTTGTGTTAAATAGATGATTTCTGAAGTTCTGTTTGTATACAATAGAAAATTGCTGCACTTCAGAGTAATTCTTGTTTCTCCAAAATGCAATGTCAGTAAAGCAGGGCTGTACTAACATGGAAGTAGGCAGTAGCACAGGCCCACCAAGCACTGCCATAGACATCAACTTAAATACAATTATGGAAAACCTCCAAGGAATTTTATAAAACATAATGGGCTTTTTAAAACCGATGACTTAGAGCACAAATACTTTTCTTCTAACTAGTACTACAAGTTCCAAGAATTTCAAAGCTACCTCAGTCTCTTGTGAATTCCATCTGCTTTCAGAATCACTTCTATAAAATCCTTCTTAGGCCCAGTGTTAGCCAAAACCTTTCTCAAGTACCCAGGTTTATACATATGACTTGCACCACCCCAGTTCCTCAGAGCACTTCAACACGTGTTAATTTTAAGCACATACTTAAGGCTCTCTTGTGCCAATGCTAGTAAGAGCTATGGTTGTAAGTCCTTGGCAAGGGGATTTCTTCAGTTTCAAAGCACTTGGACTGCGTTTTTACTAACACTGCAATAGTCTGCCTTTGCCCCTTGACAGAAGATGAAAATCCGCATGGCTGTTAGCTGGAAGGGACCATGAGCCCTGACAAGGCTGCTTCAGGTCCCACACATGCCACTGAAGGCAGATTCATGCCATTGCCGCGCTACCCATCTCCCTTACCAAGTTGTATGTGCTGCAGCTGCATCTTCATCTCTGCCTTTCTGCATATAAAGAGCCATAGCAATAAAAATCAATCTGAGTTTATGAGCAATACTGTTTGCTCCTAATGTTTGGAAGCATTAATATTTTAGAATTTACTTCATCCCTTCAAAAAAGCAGTCTCTGCCTCAAACAGATTCATAGCATAAGAACTTTAGTTTAAGCTGCCCAAAAATTAGAAAGCAATCCAGATTCCACAGTTGCCTGTTTTACAAGCACAATGGTTCATCACATACAGGGCTGTAAAACTGCACTCCCATGTGCGGGCAATTTTAACACCTGGGGAAGGCTGGAAGCTGAGCTATACAGATCCATGCTCAAGTTCCATGCCTATACAGAACAATCTTGAAACAAGCTTGCCGGCAAACCGTATGCAAATGATAGTAAGTTATGCACTTTCACAACTTTTTAAATAACATCATGATGACATCCATGCTAACAAATAGGTGGTGTTCTGTCACATAGTTGTTAGTTTTCTTCTCTCGGCAGCTCAACTTATTTGAGCTCTTTTGCAAGGAACTCCAGCATGTCCTACTGGGCAGCAGGACACACAGAGAGAAGAAAGCTGTTAGCAAATCAATCCTAACGTGGTTTATTTCCAAGTGGCAGATACCAAGCAGGTAGTATATATTTATCATTTGGACAAGGCCTTAATAAAGACAAATTCAGAGTATGAGTCTCTCTAAGAAACAGCTTGAACTGCAGATACATTAAAGCTCACTTTGCTGTTTAATTAGACACATATGCTTCAGCTGGTCTAGCTGGAGGTTTTAATACAGTTTGTTTGTATTCAGATATGAATTTTACAGCTATTTCTTTAACATATGAGAGCGCCGAGGCCAAACAGTGCAAAACCCTTTTCAGACTGTGTTCTCAACACCAATAATCAGTAGACATTACACATCAAAGCATAGTTCCTCAGACAATAATTAATATCTATTTATTTCCTAAATAAAGGTACCGTAAAATCCCATTAAAATACATGAGCAGCATTGAATCCCATTGAAGACTTGGAATAAATGACCAGTTTAGGACAATACAAACCTGGTGTTAGAAGTATTTCTGATCACCATAAAATGGGGGAGGGGGATGGGAGAAGCAGAGCAGGGTAGAGGGAGAAAAAAGCAGAAGCAAGTTTCATTTTGTTAAAAATAATACACTAAGCTTTCTTTTGTCTATGCCTACTAGACGGCCACCAATCATAAAAATCATCTATTATTTACTGTAATTTAATATATTTTCTGTGCTCTGTGGTATAGTTTCCCAGTTTCTTTGAGACTAACCTAGAGTCAACCCAATCTTCATGCACAGATGATCTTTCTTTCAAGTCAATGGGGGCTGTGGGAGTACATAGACTGCAGAAATGAGGCTGAACTACTCCATGGGATTTAAATACACATGTTCCATCAAAATGAATGAAAGGTAAACCTCCTGCATGGTTTGAAAATCTCAATTACTGTTCTGAACTTAATTCAGTGATAAAAGCTCCCATTGTTCATCTGCTCAATAATATGCAGAGCTGCCATAGGACAGTGGGCTCTGTGGTTACGTCTATTAGCTTTGTAAAATACAAACATAACCAACCTGACGCTACTGTCAAATCTCAGTTATAAATATATCTGTTCTATCAAGTGACTGTCCACCTCTCCAGAATTACATATGTAATGCGAACCAGGTTATTTGCTTGTCTACTCTGCCATCAGCCAGGAATAACTCTTCTGATGTCAAGGGAGCCATGTGGAGTAAACCCAGTCCAAGTGCAAAGAAAGAAAAAAAAAGTGAATGTCTGATCTGCAATTTCTCACAGACTCCTGAACCCACCGTCCTTCTGAAGGCAAAAAGTTGCCTTAATTTCTGTCCTTTCAAAGGTGTTGTTAGAACAGCCTTTCTAAAGAGAGTTCGCAAAGGCAAGGATGCCAACCCACTACAGAGGAGCACAAAAATAACCTGAACACTTTCCCATTTGCTTACAGTTGCCATCACTAACAACATGGTTGTCTGAAGGGAATCCAGAGCTTTACTGCATCAGGTACTTACTAGCTGGAGAGCTGGCAAGCACCCAGCCCAGACCCAGCAAGCCCTGTGCTGTGGATGACAGATCCACCTCCTACATAAACTGCAAGCCATATTTACATCTGTTAGGTCTTCTTAAAAATACAGAAGCTTGACAATATATTTTAAAACAGTTTCTAGCAAAAAGAAAAAGAAAAAAAAAAAAAAAAGATTCTTGCTAGAGTATACTGTTCTCATGTGCTTCCCTCCAACCCCTTTTTTAGTGAAAAATCAAACAAGAAATCTGCACAGGTGCTATGTAGAAGTGTTCTTTGCACCAAGGGCCCAAAATATTTCTTAACATGATGTGATTCAGACAGGTTGTACAGGTAGATGGCCCTTCTCCTAGGTGACTGCCTAGTGCCTCCCCTAGCCTGGAGAAAGCCCTGTTTTCTAAAACCTTTTAGTGTATCTCAAAGTATTATAAGTGGTAATAGCTCTTATCAAGCCTGTGTTATAGCACATCTTCTTCCTTAACAAAGGAGACCAAAAAGACCAAGGAAACCTCAGTGGAAAATGGCTCTGGGTAAGGCTAAAACACAAAAGCTGAATACTCTCATGGGAAAGGAGAGACAAAGAAAAACACAAAGGATGAGCTTCTGCACAAGCTAACAAAAAGAGAACCTAACAAGCAGCCATATTTCAGATTATCACAAAGCTCACGTAAATGCATAAAATCATTTATACTGAAAAGAACATGAAGATTAACCCAGCCCATCTTGTTACCTGTATGGTGCTCATTAGTTTCACTGAGATTTCACAGCAGAAAAACAGCAACTAGAAGGGCTGCTAGAGTCTAAAGGAGCTGCCTAAAGCCAGGGTAGATTTGACTGAAGACCTCCACCTGATTCTTCTTCACAGGAGGAATGCAATTGAAAAACTCTAACCTGATGGGTAATCTGCATTGCTGAATGATTACATATAATTTATCAGCCTTTTATCTTTCCTTGATGCATCTGTGTTAGGCAAGCGTGGCAATGCAGGTCAGCTAACTTAAGCTAAATATCTCAAAACACAAGCGAAGGGGAATTTTTACTTCTTTTATTTTTCTTTTCTATAAGCACACATCAACAGGCCTTCAGTGTCAACGTTACAATTCTGCAGTCTGTCCTCACAAGGCAACAATTGTGGAATGCCAGGTGTCAGGCAGATCAAGAACTGTAACGGTTTATACAGGCAAAGAGTTTTTCATGTCAGCATTTACTAAGAATTTTAAAACCACTCACCCTGTTACCAGAAATGGATCTTAAAAATAGTCATCACCACCTGGTGTACTTCACCAACACTTAAAAGAAACCAACCAGGTGAGGTTGTACTTTACACTGAGGCAGCACATCAGTAGGAAAGGAAGGCCTCTATGTACTAATGTAAGTAGACACGTGGAAAGAGAAAGACATGAAACAGTTTAGAAGGCATTATATAATAATTGTTGGCAAGAGTTGGCTTTTTAACAGCAATGGCTTCAGGAATTGGGCAGGAACCCATCAGCCTGCAGGTGCTGAGATGAGAATAAATTGCTCATCTGTCCCCGCTGCTCAATCTCAGGAGAGATGCTGTGTCATGTCATTCAACTCGCTGATATCTACAGACAGATTTTTCCAGTGAAAAAAATTCAGTGCCAAAAGTATTGGTTTACTAATAGGGAAACATAGCTTCTCTGAATTGACATTTCTATATGCTGAGCACGTAGGGATCCCCATGGGAAGTCACAAGTAGCGACCGTTTTCTAATTAATTAATCCACACATCTCGTCTTTCAGCTACATCTGTATACATCAGTACTGACATCAAGTTGTCTGTTAACTTCATCAGAAGTGTTTCCTTTCCCTGAATTTCCCAGGGGCTGTATCAATACCTGCTTCCCTAAATAAAAGTGGCAGGCAGATGCAAAGTGGGTATGAACTGACTCCCCTGTTTAGCATATCTCCTGTGCAGACAAGAGTTCAAAATGCTTATTAAAAGGTCAGAGATCCTTCCAATCGACAAAGCACCAAGTTCAGGTGACACACATCCAAAAGCGCTAATAGAAACGGGGACAGAAATTGGAAAACCTGCAGGAGACATTTTGACAAGATCAACCAAATAAGAAACCCCGAAGGACTAACATAACACTGTGTTTTAAAAAGACCTAAAAACAAACAAACATAGGAAAATATTTACAGACTATTTTTCAGGAGTATTTTGAGCATTATTTTCATGGTTCAGGACATGGTTCAGGAGAAGTCAGACTACTTCAATACCACAAGCAGATAATATGGTTTCAAGAAAGAAAACACAATCCTCCCTTTTTTTTGCCACCTCCTGCTCTTTACAAACTAGGTCTTTGCTTTCTTAGTAGAAGAAAAACCCTGTTAGAGGGATCACATTTAATGAAAAGGGGCTGAAATGGAATTCTGACAGCATCAGATGTCAGGAGTTGATGCCACTCCTTATATCTTATTGTATTCAGAAAATCCTACAAGTACTCAGCCAGAGAAAACTCCCTGACTTAAAATCAATACTACACTAAAGTCCTTTATCCTGCCAGTAATTGCTGTTTGCATGCAAAGCTGATGCATACACCTTCACTGGGAGGAAAACTAGTAAGAGTTTCCCTATGCTGGCAGAAAAAGAATGAACTCAGGTATCTGTTCCTAGCACTTTTTTCAGGGATGAATTGTGAGGAAGAAGTAATGGCTGCATATCTTGCAGCTGAACCTGGAGAGCCATGAAAGCCATGCAAAACAGCTGATTTCCTTTCTTCAGTGAACTGCAAATCTCTAGATTGCAACTGCCTGCATAAATCACGTCAGCCCATTCTGCTGTGTTCACATGCAATTCTTTATGTATGTGCCCCAATCCACGTAGCTCATGTCAAGGGATGCCCTATTGCCTTAAGGTACACGAGGAGGCATCAAGCTAGCAATCAGAATGGAAACCACAAATACCTATATAAAGACAAGTTCTTCTAACAAAACTTGATCTGATTGAAATGAAGAGATGAACATTTTAATGCTTCTCTCAGCTGCCCAGACTGTGTGAATTTAGAAAAACTGGTCAGGAAGTACAGTTACCGCTAAGATCGTACTGGTTTGAGGATAGGTGTTCTTTTCTGAAAATACCAAAACTATCCACATTTCAATTCTTGCTTTATAGACATCTCATTTTTTCCTACTAATAGGCACTGAGCCTTGTGGCACACTCCTGGAGCTACATGTATGCACCACGCTCCACGGGAAACTGCATGAAACCTCAGCTGCTGAACAACCAGAGAAGCTCGTTCTGTTTTTGTTCTGATAAAATGACCAAATTTCAAGGAGCAGAATTGCATTTTTCAGAAAGATTCACTCTTTACTAATTGGTAATGGACAGAAGGTTAGCTGTCATACTGAAGGACTCCTGCTGCAGAAGGGCCATCCTCACCAGCCTGTGCAAAGGGAGCCGAATCCATCTTCCTCAGACCCACTTGTTCTTTTTGTAGGAATGCTACACCTGTGTGGCAGTGCCTAGGCCACAAGACAACAGCTCATCCCCTTATCCCCACCCTGCAAATTGACTTTGGTTTAAAAGAAAGACAGTAAAAAGAAAAAAAACACCAAATTGCACAGATCACATCTATCCCAAAACTTCATAGGATGTTTGCACGCGCTATAGGAATTGCAATCTATTCTCTACAGCATTTTGACCTGCGTTGCACAGTTTGTTGGCTTTGCAGTTGGCCAGATGCTGGGGGGTATTTGATCACCTCAGGTTGGAAGATCGAATTCTGCCTTTTGTTTCTCTGTGGCTGCAGGGCCATATTAAGCTGTATTTTCTAGCCAGCCTTCCCACAGCTTCTGCAGAGCATGTAATTTCCACCAGCACCTTTAATGCCAGTGTTGTTTAATCCATTCCCAAATCACAGTGAAAAGGAGTTTAGAAGCAAATGAAAGGCACCTGGATGAATAAGGAAATGGAATATCGCAATGTCAAAGCCTGAATTAGTCACTGTGTCTGCATGCGTGTTGTTTTATTATAGTTCTGACTATTAAAAATGTGCCAGTGCACTGCACTGGTGGAATCAGAGCCTGTGGACTTCATGAGCTCTCTCAGTGAATCAAAATCAGACAATCTCCTGTGCTAAATAACTCCGTGCTGATGTGCTCTGAAAATGCAGAGACAGCCTTAGCTACTCACTCCGCTTTCTTATCACCTAAAGCGGGCTGGTATGGAAGGGACATTTTGGCTTTGAATCTAAATGCAAAGGCAATAGACAAACATCCAAGAAAAAGCCAGTGCTTCAAGGGAAAGCAATTAGGTCTGTGGTCTCCCAGGCTCGCTAAAGGACTGCTGGCATTCAGTTTTCAGGTATAGCCGGTTGGTTTGTTTACTTTTCTCTATTTGATAGAACAAGATCAGATGCTTTCATGTTATGCTCAGATGTTCAAACAGATGACCTCCCTCCGCCTAAGGGGGTGCCCTTCAGCCACCATACAAACTCTAGAATTTGAGAAGTTAAGGAAGGAAACCTGGGGTTTGAATCAATCTCATCTAAACACCCACCATCACAACTTTTTTCCAGAGCAGTATGGCTCTGGGACTCCGTAGGGTTCTGAAAGCTCTCATCTTGATCTAATTTGGCACGCATGTCAGCTGGAAATAACTCCTGGGATGTCAGTAGTAGTTACTTGTAGCCCTGTCCATTATATTACAAACACCATGTGTCCAAAGCAAGCATGAAACACTTCCAGGACCATTCTTCTCTGTTGGAACGAGATGGCATTTCACACTCACTCAGAACTGCCTGCTGTATAGGACTGTAAAGAATCAGTTCCCTAAGGGGAAAAATATTCAACTTTCTGCAGTTAGCAGCTCAAGAAAACAAGAGATTCTGGCAATTAAGTGTTTCAGGAACAACTGAAGCCACTGAACCCTTCCCATGAATCACAGAGTCATTTGAGTTGGAAGGGCATTTAAAGGCCATTTAGTCCAACTCCTCTGCAGTAAGCAGGGACACTCACAGCTCCACCAGGTGCTCAGAGCCTGGTCCAGCCTGACCTTGAGTATCTCCAGGGATGGGGCACCCATCACCTCTATGGGCAACTTGTACCAGTGCCTCACCACCCTTATTGTAAAAAAAACTTCTGTACAACCAACCTAAACCTCTTCCCTGTTAGTTTGAAACTATTTCCCCTTGTCCTGTCACAGCAGATCCTGTTGAAGAGCCTGTCCCCTTATACTGATAGGCCGCTTTCTGGCCTTCACAGAGCCTTCTCTTCTCCAGGCTGAACAGCCTCATCTCTCTCAGCATATCAAAGAAGACCCACAATGTTTGATTTGGACGCATCCCTCTTCCAGGTTCCATAAAAACCATCAAGAACGGTACCAACAGGTGATGCCCAAAGCTGGCTTTGTGAAGTGGTACCCCATTCTGCTTTGTCATCAGTCTAAAGTCTGAAGCATGAGAAAAGTAGAGACAGAGGCTGTGGCACAGAAAAGGATGAAGTGAGTGGGGAGTTAAGCAAGATATGTTATTCCTATTCCCCGCGTTGTACTGTATTTTATTTAATTCTTATTAAAGGATGGGAGACAACAAAGCTGAATAGAGCAAGAAGAAGAAAAAAACAGAGCTTGTTATCTACCTAGCAGAGGTTACTAGACTAGAGATGTTTCTGAGAGAAATGGGGAACCTGCTCTTGACCTGGTTCTGATGGGACGGCCTCACAGCTCTGCCCTGTCTTTGCTGTATTAACTCTGGATCCAAATCAATTATTTGGAACAAGTACCAGTCTCAGTTCTGTCCCAGCATAAATTTTAGCTTTTCTTCACATCTTGTCAGCTCTCACCCTGACTGCTCTCAGCCCCCCTCTCCTGCTACAGCAGGACACCCTTCTCTATGCAGCACTGCCTATGCCAGGAGAGCCAGGAAAGAGCTGCAGCCAATTTTCAGGACACAGGCTGCAAGGCAGGCAGAGAAGGGCATGTGGAACCAGGAAAGCCTTAGCTGAGCGAGCACTAAGACTTCCTGATAAGTTCACACTCCCAAGTGGACATTTGCTTTTATTTTTAATTACTCTTGAATTTCCCATGGCTTGCATGGAAAGGAGTTAATGGCAGCTGTTTAATTAATTAATTAATACGTCAAGGAAGAAGAAGTCCTACCATGCTGTGAATTGCATTTAGATATGTTGACTTTGCTCCAGTCAGGCAGTGGATCCAAGCAAGAGCCTCAGACTGTGAACTTCACACAGGATGCTTCAAACCCATACATACAACTGAGCTCAGGAAAGAAGCTGTGGTATACGGCTGTGGGTAGCTGCTTACTGCACATTTCCTTACATGTGCCAGGCAGATCAATGCTTACAGCTATACTTTTGACAATGCTGATTTAAACCCATGCTATGGATTTCAGGGACCTCTAAGGCCCTTAGAAAGAAGAGAAGCTCCTGAGGCCTCCCCTGAAATAATCTTTACCAAAGTTATGTCAGGGCATGCACATACACTCATGAATCTATCTAATAACTACTTCTGCGCTGTGCACTGTATTCAGAAAACTCTGAGGAATGCAAGTAGCAACAACATTGAATAACAAATACGGATGGTAGCTGTGCAGCAGCTCTTCTTGTTAGCTGTCAGGAAGCTGGAGTGGCAGGTGAGCCTGCAACAAAATCTGGGGTAATGCTCTCCAAAGGGAGCGTTCTCCATCCTGTTACTGCAGCATGGTTTTCAACTTTTTTTTTTTTACTGCAGTGACACAATACCTCTATGAAGTGCTGCTTCACTTAATTAAGTCAAAGCGGAGACTACAATGCATATTAATGAGCACCCTAATGAGCATTAATTTTTGATGTTCCTCATTAACAAGCATTATAAATTACGACAAATTTCTGTTTGACTGAATGACAAAATTTGGACGAGCGGTGGCTTAAAATTGTAAATCTGAATGCTTCCCCGGGGGATTAGAAAGCTATGCATAAATACTCCAAGAGCTTGTAACGTCAAACAGGATATATAAATGCCACAACGGGCTATCTTCCACTGCCCTTCTACACATGTCTAGCGAAATAGCACTTGCATCTTTCAAATAGAGGCAATTTAGATTCAGAGAAGGAAAAAAGAAATACCTAACTCTCAAATGGTAAAAGCGGATTATTCTGCTGGCACTGAAAGCAACAGACATGTTTTGTTATCGAGAGCTGTGCATGAGCAGAGGTGCACTCACCCCTCTGAGCCGCGGTAGTGCAATCAAACACTCGAGCTCACGGTGCAAGGTATGTAGGCATAAACAAGCATCTTTAAAAGATGAACGGTTCTAAGAAAAATAAAAACAAAGAAATCTAGATCATACAACACAGTGACAAGATGACTTCTAGGGGAACAAACACACGTATATAATCCACACAGCTATTAATTGTTACCAGGGGTTTCCTTAAGCTCCATTTGCTAACTCAAGAGCTATAGTGGTTTTGTCACCTACCAGCTCTTCCAAAATATACTCCCAGTGCTTCTGAGTCGCTGCTGCATTTTGCTCATTTACAGATAATCAAAGTAGCTCTTTCTTTTCGGCATTTCTACCTTGCTTTTGTGTTCCAATTCTATCACAATCAAGCACTACTTTGAAGATGATAAACATTACATACCAAGGCAGTCTCATCTGCGCTTCTCATGCCTTGTTGCTTCAGAAGGAACAAACTTGTAGCGTAAGATCTGCAGTGGTAAACAAATACAAAGAACACATCAAGCGAGGAGGAGTAAAGTGGCAAAAAAGAATAGTCAGGCCTGCTGTGATTTCACCATACCCATCTAACTATCCTCCAGGCATGAGTTTCCCATTCAAAACTGTACTAAAATGACAACAAAATTGTACTCGTGACAAAATTAACATAACCAAAATTGAGGTGAAAGAGGAATAAAATCAGTTTCATAAAAAGCTCAACTTCCTGAAGTTCTTTTCCAGACTATTTAAAAGTAGTTTGTTTCGGGGAGATTTTAAGATTTTTTTAGTATCTTCCTCTAAATACCATTAAAATTAGAGTAGTGACATTCCACTTCATCAAAATATGGTGTTTCCTAAGGGGCAAGAAACTTAATAACGTCCATATACTTTCCCCACTCCAAAATAAGACGCTCTTCAATAAACTGCTTTCCACGACTAAGACACTGATCAGTCCATCGCAGATTGACCTTGCAGCAATTAAAGCACCAAGGATGGGATTCCCTTTGTCCTGAAGCAGACATCTGAAACAGGACTCATTAACTATACCCTAAAGTGCCTGTCCATTGAATCCAGAGAGACTAGGGGGCTCCATCTGTGTATTAAACAGGTAAAGATGGGTAAAACAAATCCCACCAGTAGCATAGAAGTGACCTTAAGGAGAACAAAAAAAAAAAAAGAAAAAAAAAAGTGTTCTCTATAAAGGAAATGCAGCCAGATTTTTAGTGCTATCTTATGCATCTGTAAAGCTGAACTCAGACAGTAAATAGGAGCTCTAGCCAAACAGGTGACAATTATATACAGCACATGATATGTGAAAATGAAAAACATTTGGGAAGTGCCTGTGAGGCACCATCTGCAGCCATTACACTGAGCTGAAGTAACCACTGATACTCCTGATTACCCAAGAAAGCCAAGGTGTGCCCACCTGTCTGGGTGTCCATGCTCAGCAGGGCTGCAGGGCCCCGCCAGGGGAGGCCACAAGCTGCCACAAGCCCATCCCAGCTGGTCCCAGATGATTCCAGCTGCCCCACTACAGCGCATGGCTGCACCCAACTGGTTTTAATTGGCAATAAATTAGTTCTCCCCAGGTCAAATCTGTCTTGCCCATGCTGGAAATAACTGGAAAGCAATACCCCTACTAGCTACTGTCCAGCTTTTTATGTTATTTTCTCCCTGTCTGTTGAGGAAGGGAGCAAGCAGCTGGGTGCCTTCTGCCAGCCACCCGCAGCCAACACACCACACCATTTCATCAGGGCTCTGCAAAACTCTGCTTCCTGCTCCTTGGTGTTAGAGTTGCTGATGACACCCCACAACAGCCTTCCCCTCATTACTTAATTTAATTGGTATTCCTTTGCCTGTGCTTAGTTGAATAGATTCATTCCCTTTACTGCTGTCACCACCGTTAATAAATCAGAAGATGGGCATTAAAGAATACATCCGCTAGTGTCCTCTTTCTTCAACAGCCACTCCTGAATTGCCAACTGGCTTTCTCTGTGATTGCTGACACTTTAAATGGCAGAAATATTTCTAACACTCACACTAAACCAACCTGGATGTTTTATACCTGCTGAGCATCCTGAGGTCCTGTCTTTCCAGCTGGGGAGGTGAAAACAATGTTGATGTTTCCAAGTGATCCATCACAAATTTTCATTTCTATTTTCAGCTTACTTTCTATTGGTATGGCTTTGCTTTCTACTTTGATGTTGTTCCCAATAATCAAAATAAGAAATCCAGACTTTTACTGACATCTTTCAAAACTATCTTCAAATTACGCTGTTTCAGCATCCCAGCAGGAAAAGTCAGAGAGATCTTCCGTTAATATTTACACTGCAGGCTCTAAGTTTAAAAAATGGGTTATTTTACAGCCTTTGTTTGGGTCAGGAATGTAATCTGTAATTGGCAAATAATGACATGCTTATTTTGTTGTCAAACTGAACAATAACTGGCAGATAGATTTTCAAAATATCTTCCATTAGGGTATTATTATGGGGGGTTAACTATTTTTCTTTTTGAATCAGTCGAACTGTCCAAAAGGGTTTCTCATTTTTGGATGGATGAAACCAGAATTGGTGTACACGGCAGCACATGGCTACTTTATCTGCTCAAGGCATGATTCACCATCTATGAAAGAAACAAGGGAGTTTGGGAAAGGGGAATGAGGATTCTCTAACAGGAGCAACGTCCCTTCAGGATCCTGGGAAATTTCCCAAACCACCAAGTACTCATCAAAGTGGCACTTGTGGTTATTGCTTGGAAGGAACATTAAACATCTCTGTAAGAAAACAAAAATATTTTGTCTTGATCAATGGATTTGCGCTGTTTGGCATAGCTCAGAAAACTTTCACCTCTGTCAACACAGGCAAGAATCCATCTCTGGCATACTGAAGTTCATTAGTTGACATATTTCAGGAACCAGAAGAGGCAGACTATTCAGTGAATAAGGAGTTGGTTGAATGGTCACAGAGTATTGTGGTCAAAAGCTCTACATCCGGGTGAAGGCTGGAAATGAGCGGGGTCTGTCTTGGGACTAGTACTTTTTAGAATCTTTATCAAAGATCTGTATAGTAAAACTGAGCATGCCCTCTGCAAGTCTGCTGACAACAAGAAGCTGAGAAGGAAGGCCAGGTTGCATGGGGCCCTGGGCAGCCTGATTTACTGGGTGGTAACCTTGCCCATGGCTGGGATTTGGAACTAGATGATCGTTAAGGTCCCTTCCAACTCAAGCTATTTTATAATTCTAAGAGAGCACTGGCACTGTCAGCATCTCCTCTTACCTTGCACTCCAGCATAATTTGCTGTCAATCACAGCAAACCAAAGCTTGGGCATCCTGCCCAGGACTAAAGGGGCCTGGCTGACCCCCTGGGCAACCATGAGGCCTTTCCCCAGAGGAGCAACTATGCAGTGGGACAGGGTGATGCAGGAGCTGCGGAGAGGAAGGGAAATGACAGGAACTACCACCTGCCTTAAGAGAAAGACAGCCTGCTCCCTTCTGCAGGTATCAACAGCAGTGGCGGCATCTGCAAAGTCACTGTCAGCCTGATGTTTGAAAGCCCTACTGCCCTTTCACTTGGTGCAGGCAGCAGGAGTAATCTTCATCCTGCCTTGCCTCAGATTCAGCAGAGCCCCACAACAGCAAGCAGTAAGCTTGTACACAGCCGTGTTGGCACTGTATGTCTCAAATTAGCTTTTGTTACTCAGAAACAAAGGGCTCGGTTGTGCACTCCACACTCCGTATGCATACCCCTCAAAATGTCCAACGGGCTGCCAGGGCCAGGGGAATGGGGCCAGAATCAAAACCTGCTGCTGTTTTCGCCTCACCCCACTTAAACACATTTATGGTCAGTAGCAGAGGTTTACTCTCACTATAGTCACTGGGAAGACACAAATAAACTTTAATGAATATTGCCACAGTCCAGGTCAATAGATAAATGATCCTGTTATTTAACACAGCTCTCAGAGCTGTATCTAGAAGTGGAAACCTACATTTTATACCTCCTTGTTCACTAGCAAAAGTTACAATGAAATTTAGCTTGCTACTGGCTGCGTTTTGTGAGTTAAAAGGATAAACTCCATTAATTCTCTGCTGATAAAAAGTTATTTAACTCACTGTAATGTCCATTTTTCCTTTGCCAAAATCCCTGATTTCTTTTCACCTGTGCTACTTCCTTACTGCTATTCCCTTACTGTAGGCTACATAAAATCAAAGCTGCCAATCTAGGCAGCAGAATATTTCCTTTATTGAAAAATTTCCCTTATTTTCAGTTTATAAACTGCCAGCCTGCAAGGGACAACTGCACACAGCCCATTCCACACAACAACCATTCTTTGCAGGGCATGGTGGGGTTGCAAGAAATGCCCCCTCAATCTCATATCCTTCCCACAGCTTCCGAACAGTAAAATTACTCTAGTCTAAAGAACTACTAGGCTTTCTAGGCCAGATCAAATGATTTCACATGAACAGTTTTACATAAAACCATCTTCTAAGCTAAAAAAGAATATTTTAAATATTGCAATATTCTGCTTGAGACCAAATGGTTGGGCTCGTAGATGAGACCACTGGGAACCAACCCAAAATTGATGTATCTGATTTCACTTGCCAAGCTGAATGACAAGCTGAGAACCGAAGCAACCAATTTCAATCTGAAAATAGCTGCCATTCCCTCATCTCGTGATGTAGAGCAGAATTAAGAAAAAGCAGCACCCATCCTTCCTGAGAGATAATATTGTTAAAGCCACCTCACTTACAGAGATCTTCAAAAAAGCACAGTATAAAAGCTGACTTCTGCCTAGGGAGCATCAGCCTGTGCTGGTAGAAAGGAATACAGTTCACAAATCCAACAATGGGAACTAATATTAGTTAAGAGTGAGAAACTAATGTAAGGAGAAGATGATAGGACAGCCAAGGTGGAAAGAAGGAGCTGGAACAATTTTGCAGGAACAGCACTGAGTGCTTTTCTTTATTTAATATATTTATTCATGAGTCAGGCTACTATTAAGAGTGTGCTAATGAAAAATCATTAGCTGATGATATCAGGTTAGGAGATCTGATCAATATAAAGAAGGAATGGAGCACCACACAGGAAGAGCTACAAGATCAGAGCTGAATAGCAAGCATTTGTGAACAACAATTCACAATTTGTGAACAACAATTCCCAGGGAGCTGGGATTGTTCAGCCTGGAGAAGAGGAGGCTCAGGGGAGACATTATAGCTCTCTATAACTTCCTGAAGGGAGGTTGTGGTGAGCTGGGGGTCGGCCTCTTCTCTCGTGTAATCAGTGATAGAACTAGAGGGAATGGTTTCAAGCTGCGCCAGGGGAGGTTCAGGCTGGACATTAGGAAGTATTACTACTCGGAAAGGGTAGTCAGGCATTGGAATGCACTGCCCAGGGAGGTGGTCGAATCACCGACCATGGGAGTGTTCAAGAAACGTTTGGATGTTGCGTTGAGGGGTATGATTTAGCTGGGAAGTATTGGTAATGGTTGGACTGGATGATCTTCTAGGTCTTTTCCAACCTCGATAATTCTGTGTGATTCTGTAACAATTTTGATGTAAAGTAGAAAATTACCATCCAGAGAGGACTGAAGAAGAGAAAAGCTTGACTGTGTGACTACAGAAACGGCCAGTACTGGCTCCTCCTGCCAGCTCAGCAGGGACACAGATATACTAATGAAACTCTCCAAGCACAGGGGAAAATTCAAGGCTGAGAATGGCACTGGTTATCTTTAAACCAGTCATTGAAGAAAGTCTCTTCTGGCTAAGTGCTACTTTTGCCCCCAAAATAAATGGGTACATACTGACAAAAAACATACTAAATATGAAAAATGGAGGGGGGGTGGGGAGGGAAGAAGCGTCAAAGAAAAGTCTTCAAATCATGGCAACAGCAAGAAGGAAAGAATTCTAAGGCTGAGTTTAATATACTTGCGAATGGGATTATTTCATATGACATGAAATGAATGAAAATTTCCTGCTCTGGCCGGCAGGTGGGCAGTGCTCCAGGAAGCACTTCCCAGCCCAGAGCTCCTGTGCTCCGGTGACAGGAGTCACCTTGAGTTGGATGACGCTGCACGATTAGGGCCTAAGGGAATTCATCATATTTAATATTAAAGACTTTACTTTGACACAATTTCAATTGACTGCAACAAATCAAAGCAAACTCCGCAATAAATGTCTTCATAATGCCTTTGCTGTAGCTGTACTTTGAAAGTCCAAAATCAATAAAAACAAAATGGTGACATATGTTTGTATTATTTGAAAAACTAAATGCGTGCAAAGGGATCTGTCACTGCAGGATTAATAGAGTACAAGATGTTCTGTTTGTTGGGCAGCTGATTGTCTGTCTCATAATATGAATTTTGAAAAAGCTAGGGATTTCTGCTAGTGCATTTGCAGGTTTATGCTGAATTTCACATTAACAATAAATCATCCTGTATGTATAGCTCTCTTTTTCAATTTACTGCTACATAACTTCATCAATTCACACAGGGAATAGGGCTGTACGCATAATGAGTAAAAATCTGATAATAAAATATTAAGTAAGACAACGAAACAAAAACATTTGAAATATTAATACCAAGGCTCTAAAATACCCCTCATTGCCATTCAGCATACATTTGGTGTGCACACACCTCTTACATGTTGGTGGAAGAACAGTGGGAGAATGCCAGGTAACAAACTCCAATGACTGCAAAACAAGATACTCAGAAATAAGAAATCCATTTAACAATGATGTAAATAAAAATAAGATGCACTCTGTTGTGAGTTGATAGACAGTGTTTTTGTTCTCATTTGTACAGCTCCCTCTGAAGAAGTAACTTTTCACTAGGTTAGTACCCTTCACAAAATAAACTTGAATTTATTTGTGAAGACTGATCCTCAGCTATCTACGTGGTTGTCCTGCTGGGGCAGAAAATAATTCCTATTACAGAAAGGTCTTTATGGTGCTGGATACTTGCATAGCCAGCATTAAGCCTGTACTTAAGCATTGCCTTGACTTCAGACACTCCTTTTAAGAAGGCACAGAAATGAATGCTTAATTTTAAGCATATGCTGATACGTGTTTGACAGTTAAAGGAACATTTTGCATATATCTATGCAGAGTTAGCAGAAATAAGGGCACATACTTTTGTCCTAGCTTTTTTGGGGACCTTCTGCAGATTCAGACACTGAAAACCAGGAATGAATCCAGATTAGGATTCATTTTTTACGTGCATCCATATTCAAAAACCATAGGCAAGACTTTTTCAAGACTGTTTTCACAATTCCACAAAATGCAGCTCTCCCATCTCATGTGTCATGCAAATAGGCTCATGAATCGAGTAATTCTCCTCAGCTAACCAGGACCATATTTACTTAACTGATGTGAAAAGACAAAGGAAAATATACCGCTTGCTCAATGTGTGCAAAATTTATAGTAACATAATGTGTTTAACAATTTTATCCAAGTTTCAATCTAGGACAAAACAAATATGTTCACATAATCCCAAGCCATACTATAGTGGTTGCATGCAGTAAGCAATTTAAAATTTTAATTCATCATTAAGTACACAGTACACACACAGGTTTTTCTTTTTAAATAAATATATGCAAAACTTTCAGAGTCATTAAAAATTTAACAAGCTGTTTAAACAAGAGAACACTTTGAGATGCTTGATCTGACTGTCTCTATGCTTTCCAAGCATCATGCAATAATTTATTATCATTTTCACAAATTGCTTGTCAGCTGGAAAAAAAAACAAAAAACAAACAAACAAACAAAAAACTGTTCTGCAATTACCTCCATTCCAGAAAGTCTCTCCGTAAACTTTACATCAGTGCATACAATAAGTATATGGATACAGATCAAATATGTTTTCCATTAACAAAATGTTAATTGCTCTTTCTGTGTCATTAAGACTTGCAGTAGGATTTTCTTGGATAATCAGCAAGATCACAGAATACCCCCTATTCTACCACCAGGTCTTAATGCTGCAGTACCTACATTTTGTATGCAGTAAGACACAGAGCCAACAGCTGTAATGACTAAGTAGAACACACTAGGCTTGGCAGCATAAAGTCAACTGCAGGACGCTGCTCTTGCTCCTCTATGTTTTGAAAAGGTCATTTTATATCTTTACCTCCAACTGAGGAGTTGCCTACCTCCAACTTAGGCAGGGAAGGAGGACAAATTGGTAACCTGGTTGACCTTCAGCATTTTGATACTCCCTTGAGGTGGAGTTGCATTAGCATAACACAAACTCACTCCATGTGTGTCTTGGAAAAGGGATACATGAGCAGAACTAGTAAAACAACTCCTTTCCCTCTAGAAGACCGAGATTAAATGGTGTGCTGTGGATCAGGGCTCTGATTTCTCTCTAATTCTGCCTAAACTCAGTCACAATTTGTTCTGTAATACTGAGTTTGAGATGAAGTCTGTGATCTGTGCTCAGAAAAAAAAAAGAAAAAAACTACAGATAACCACATAAGTTTGAGTGATTACTGTGAATAAAGAAATACAGGGCTAAAATTTGACACTTTGCTCTAGTTTATATCAGGGCATTGCCATGACATAAAGCCAAAACTCTAAACTCTGGGATTCTAAGCATGGGAGAAGAGGAAGAGAGCTGCATCAATTTGACCAACACCATAACTAGCTCCTTCTGCATCTACCGTTATTACCAGAGCATAACTCTCCTTGAGGCTTGCCTCAAACTCTTCCCCACTTCTACAAGTAGCCCTTTTACAGCTTTCTGTTCTGCCACATAGTATTTAGTCAATAGAAGGCAAGTCTTCCTGCATTTTGAAGTATAATACCAATACCTGAGTACTTCTTCCAAGACTAGCTGACAAGTAGTCATTACCATTTTACACTGAGACTTGCATCCTGTTTTTCTTACATTTTTAATTAATCATGGACACACTGTTAAGAAGAAAGAGGGCAAATCTAACATTTGATCCCATCTATTTCAAAATCCAACCCATTCTGCATTAAGTAAAACCTCCTATGGAAGCCTGCAAAGAATACAGTGTCTGACCTCACCCAAATTTGTGTACCTTGATACACTCACAACTTAGTAATTCAGTTCAAGTTCTATTTTCTGTGATTGTTAATAAAACTCTATTTTATAAGCATAAACCTTTGTAATTTTTAACTGCAGGGGCAACAACAGTGCTTGCCAGGATACTGACAGTCTCTACATACTCATGCTGGCACAACACAGTAGTATATCTTACTCCCAGACTCACATTGCTTTGTTTTACATTACTGAAGTATGAGAATGCAACATAATTGACCTGTCACAGCAAAGAAATTTGCTGAGAATTCGAACTTGGGTTTTGAAAATGCAGGTTAAGGAAGAACCTACATGTCTCCAAGCCTGTGCCATTGAAAGCGTGATTCTTTTGGTTTGGGATAGATTTGCAAGGTGGCTTTAACATTTTGTAAATACCTCCAGCCATGCACTGAGAATTATTCTGTGCATTTCGTGTCCAAGACCCTACAGCTTTCCAACATGAGAAGCATGTACTATTACATATCAACTTGAAATAATAGGGCTCTGAACTCCTATTGCCTGCCATTTCAATTGCAGAATTCCTGCAGAATGAAAACCTTAACAGATCAAAAAAGTTCAGTGTTAACTAAGATAGCCTTTCAAAACAGGGTGGCATCTGCTAGCAACATTAAACAAAGGAAAGAGAAGTAGCTCTTCTCATAGAAATAAGGAAGTTAGTATGGTTAATGCTGTTGCCAGCAATGAAAAATCATAAAATCATAGAATGGCCTGGGTTGAAAAGGACCACAATGATAATCTAGTTTCAAACCCTGCCACAGGCAGGGTCACCAGCCACCAGACCAGGCTGCCCAGAGCCACATCCAGCCTGGTCTTGAATGCATCCAGGGATGGGGCATCCACAACCTCCTCGGGCAACCTGTTCTAGTGTGTCGCCACCCTCTGAGTGAAAAACTTCCTCCTTATATCTAACCTAAAAATGATGGTAAAAAGGTTTGTAGGCATGGTAAGTAAAGAGCTTGGAAGAGAAACACTGGCCCAAAGGTAAAAAGAGGACGTCCACCAACAGAAGTACACCACTTGCATTGCAAAGATGTTTGGAGCCACCATCAGCATATACATAACAAATGCTGCTGGGACCACAAAAAAAAAGTTGAATCCTATTTCCTTTGAATTTTCTGTCCTGGGTAAAAAGGGAGCAGGAGTCCAACACTGAATTCAGATAATGCTAATATTTCTAATTATACAAATCCTCGGTACAATTTGACCCATGGGATCACACAGACACATCTATACGATCTCAAACCTACATCCTGCAGGTCTCAATACGTATTCTGGACTTAACAGTCCATTACCATGATGTCAGTGGACAAACTGCACACAAAGTCCTGGTGAGAAAAGTACAGCAGATGAAAATGAAATATAACAGACTATCTGTTACTAAAGATTCCAGCATTCACAAGCAAGGATCAACTTCATATGAAGCACTGATGAAAAACAGTTGCCTTAGCAAATCTGAGGTCTTACTCAGGTTGTAAGAAATGATATCTTCGTTTCAGATGCTTTGGGAAGATCTCTGAAGACAATGTGGTGCTTTACAGAAACATTTGTTCTTAGTTAACACTGTATGTTTTTGTTCTCATTTCATCATGGTTGATTCATAGTATCTCTGGCCCCTATGGACCTGTTTTTCACTACACAGTGTACCACAGTCTCTCATTAATACCAGTGAGAAGCACTGAAGTTTCAAAAAGTATTCTGCATTTGGCAGGTGTAGGACAACTTGGCAAAATGAGTACTGAAGAATAGCTTTTCAAAAAAGGCCTGTAGCACTCTGCACTGTAGTTGCTTGTTACGTGCTGTTCGTCCAGCTTGCTGAATCTTAACCAAAAACTTCATTAAATATGATTCCCTGCAGAGAAGAATAAGCATGCATCATACCTACATACATTATAATTTTGAAGCCAGCTGAGGATTTATGGGAGACAACTCCAGCTGGGTTGGGAAGGTAAAGCAAAATGAAGAGAGACAGAAGCAAAGTACTGCATTGCTAATGCAGTGGCATCCTCAGAACAGATCAAAATGAGCTTGAAAAACAAATGAAAATCTGAAAGCAGAGTAAAGCCCTGAATCTTGGCCCTTAAATATGAGTTACATCATATGAAGGAACTAAAACATCATCTTGACCTACACTGCTTGCCATGCCATTCATTATCATGGTGTTGTAAGACAAGAGCTGGGACAGATTCAGCCCTATGCATGTTGTCATCCAAATGTGAGTACGTAAATTCTGATATTCTATCCCCATTTGAATACTCAAGTGCCACCAAATTGAACATTTGTGCCTCTCACTTTTTCACCAATAGGCGGAAGTGGGAATCCTCAGGCACCCGCATTTACAAATTAAGCAAATATTGTTCTGTAACAAATAATTACATACTTGGAAATTATTTAAAGCAATTTATAACTAAAGCCTACAAGGGCACTACAGATTTACTGCAAAACAAAAGAAACATTAAACTACAAAACAATGGGAAAAAAAAACCATCATTTCCCATATGCTCAATCTGCCAATGGATATACAGTCCTTTAAGTAGCAATAGTAATAATGAAAAGTCAGCTGGGTCAAGTGGCATGTTTCTATTATTAGCAGTATTTAAACTAGACTGAAGGTGTGAATAGGGCTCTAAAAATAAGAAAAATCTGACAGATCGCCGCTCTGAAAAACACATGATCTGAAGTACAAGAATCTGTGGATAACAACTTTCAACTTTTTGCAGCAAGGAAAAACGTCACAACAAAAAACATGTTTCAAAGTTTTTTTTTTCTATGAGGGGAAAGTCTAATTTACAATTTCTTCCTTTATTACAGCACTGGGTTCCGATGAGTTCCTCCACTACTACAGCTGAAGCTACGGCCTGGACTATCTCCAATTCTACCAAGCAGATGGAAAACAAGGAGAAGCGCCATAAAACAACGCAAGCTTCAGATCTCATTTGTCAGGTGCCAACAGCACACTATGGATATATTCCTGAGGCACTCATGTGGTCTGAGCCAGAGTTTCCAAGTTAAGGCAAGTCTCCCATGGTTAAACTATGGGGCAGTATTTTATTAACCGTAAGTCAGTTACTGCTGCAGAAAGCATCAAATCCTGCCTACCAATGAGACCTGTCCCTGTTCTGGGTGCATGAGCTGCTTGGACTGTGCCTTCAAGGGGCTACAGAACAAACCCTGCTGCTGCTTGGTGTCAGCCCATAGGACCAACCCCACAGGGCTCCCTCATGCCTGCTGAGCTCAGGGGTGAGAGGGGTGAGGGCAGGCAGCCCCAGAGCCAATCTCAGCAAGTAGCACATGTTGCAACAATCCAGAGTTTGTTAAAAACTGAATTGCTCAAATACCAGGTAAGGCTTCACCAGGTGATCCTACCAAAACCAAGCTGGTCTTCCCATTTGCCTGTCTTTGTGGTGAATAGATGACAAAGTCCTGATGAATCACAAACTCTGGACAAAAAAAAAAATAAATACTTTGTAAATAAATACAAAAGCCCCAAATCTCCACCTGCCATGGGAAATATCCAAAAATCTTCCAAATATACACAAATCAGTTTCTGATGCCCCAGGGCATAGCAGGATGCAAAGAAAATCCAGAAAGGAAACAAGTCCTACAGTTTTATGAGAAGAAGCAAAGTTCATCAAATGCTAGGAAAAAAAGCATGGCAGAAGTATAGACACAGCTTTCTAGATCTATCTGCATAAATATCAAGAAACAAAAGTAGCACGCTAAAACACTCCTCTTCTGTTATAAATTATTATTATTATTTTCCAATATTTATCCAACTGCAAGCTCTGACAATACCTTCTAGGTGAAGTGAGATGCTTTAATTATCAACTTTACAAGACCAAACAAACTAGCAAATAAGCTTAACAGCATATTGGCAGTTAGCAGATTGTTGACAAGAGAATGGATACAGATATAGTGACAGCATTAAACTGAGCATCACAACTCATCGAAATGTCCACAAAACAGCTGAATGCAAGAACCTAACATGTCCCCCGTCAAATTAAAACATTTGCTTGTTTGTTTGTTTCCAGAGATTTGTTATGGAGTATTCTTAGCATGCATCAGAAGACCTCCCCTCTTCCACCAGCTCTGCTAGGGCTGAATGAAATAATACCAAGAAAGGAATCTGCCTCAGGTTATTTTATGCAGCCTTTTTGAAGGCTGAGGGAAAAATACAAGCAGACCTATGAAGAATTTACAATAAGCTGACTGACACAGTTAAGAAAACTTGGAAGTGTTCATCTAATGAGCAGTACATGCAACTGCTAAAAGCTGGACCATCAGTCCATGCTGTTCATGTAACTCAGCAGGGAACTGAACAACACCAGCACCTCTGTTGGGATTCTTTCTCTTCCTAGCCCAGTGACTCTGATGTGCTCAGACTGAAATCTACCTTCCTCCACGCTTTTGATACACTGAAAGGTACTTTATTAACATTAAAAGACTCCTTCCAACAATGGCAGCCACCAAGTCCATTTTCACATGGGTTCACAGCTCCAGGAGCTGATTTCCCTGGAAACAAGCAGCCCCAAAAGCATCAGGGACTCCCTAGGCAGGGGCTGCCAACCAACATGGTTCCCACGTCTTGCTCTAGCAGTTCACATCAATCGAAGAGTCCGCCTCATCTACCTACTTGCCCCACCACCTTGGTTGAAACACAATGCACAAAGAAAGAATTCACATTTACAGAAGTGCAATACATAAAAATTAATTAAAACATTAAATCTTTCTAAAGAAACGTGATGTACACAATTAAACTCAGCATTTAGTATAGGGGAAAAAACCCTTCATACAAAGGTCGGTGGTGCGGCGATGAACATCCTTCAGGTCTTCTAACCAATATTATCATTCTTTCGTCCATGTCCTTAGTATCCTCCCCCATTGCCTGCACAAACTAGTTCACACTACTAGAAACACTGCCTCCAGCAATGCCTATGTGTGCTGATTTTATTTCTATCAGCAATTTCTTTACCAGATACCATATGCACGCGTAATGTTATTTCAACTCAGATTTACACAGCACCTCTGATATTTCCCACATGCAAGTGTAAGTCTCTGAATTGGATTTCTGAATATTACAACCGAACATTTCACATATAAAAAAGCTTGTTTATTAGCACCATAAAATTGTCAGTCGTTTATGCCTCACTTGTAAATACCAGGCCACATTAACATAAACTTGCCAAATGCAGAGCAGGGGGGAGAGTGGGTGATCTTCCCTGCGATCCTTCAACAGGAGAGCAAAGCATAAATAAAGACAGAGCACGGTGGGAAGTGCTACTGTTAGTTCTAGTAATTCTACTCCAGCTCCAAGGAGCAGACTCACGGCCCAGAGGACAGAAGCATGCACGGACAGCAACCCCTTATTTACTGCCCTGAGTCCCACCCATGCTCACCAGCTATACTTAACAGGAGAGCACGTTGGCTCATCTTGTGCAAAGATATATATATTTTAGATGCTGCCTACTCTTCTTGTCAGATTTGAGACTTAATCCTTTTTGCCATAACCAGGTGTAAGTCATAAAGAGGTTGTTATTAAAAAGTTTTATAGAGTGAGAAGCTTAGGTACTCGTGCAGGAGAGAGGTTTTATAAGCAGCCCACTGTGCCCTCACGTTTTCAGGCACCAATGCCAAGACTTCTACCCTCTGGCCAGTTTTAAGTATATTTAGTTATTCTCAACCACCGGTCTTGAATTCTAGAGTTACTTCTGCTGCTGGCTTATAAAAGCCAAATTCTCTATCAACAAAAAGATCCAAATAAGACTTACCGGAACACTTTGACTTGGAGGCCAGCGGTGACATAGCACTGAAATTGACTTTGCACACCTGTTTTGGTGGAAAGAGGGTGAAATGTAGAATGACTACAAAACTTACAGACTGTGCTCTGTGTGAAAGATGTGACTGTAGACAGTAAGTTACTCTAAAAATGAAAATCTGAGCAGCAACAGAATACAAAAATTCAAAAATAAAGTATAGACTTTATTGTTAGGTTACCAAAATGTCAAGGCAGCAACAGACATCCTAGATGAATTCATACGAGTACTTGCGAGCTTATACTTATTTCAGTTTAATACCATTTTTTTCAGTATAGCTTAAATCAATGGAGTATAACTTAACCTTAAGTCAGAAGATCCACACAGTTTTATCTAAAATGATTTCACTCCCAAAAGAAAACAAAACAAAACAAAACAAACAAACAAAAAAAAACAAACCCTAAATAAATTCAATAAGTTATTGCAAAGGGAAAGTTAGAGCCACCCTGCCCACACAATACAGCGCTGCTCCCTGAGCTCCTCCTGCTCCCACTGGCCGCATGTCCCCAGGGACCGCCCTGTGTCACTTTCTAAGCAGCAACTGCAGAAGCCTGTGTGTTCAAAACCTGAGGAAATCCCTTAATAAGGGGAATTTATATGTGCATACTGCAGCTGCAGTCCATGTTCAAGCTACTCACTTACAGATTTCCTGCTATATCTTCCAAATTCCAGAAAGCTATTATCTTAAGTCCTGCACAGCAAGTCCAGCCTTTGGTGGCATCTCACTCTGCTATTTTTGTCCTAGGTGATGCTGCCTCCTATGTCATTTATCAAAGCAATCATAACTCAAAGGATCCAGCTCCCACCCACACAAACAGAAAAGAATTTAGAGCAAGACAGGATACCAGGTATCCACAGTGCTATCATTATTATCTTGATAAAATAGCAGGGACACACATTCTGCCTGTCACAATTAAGGTGATAAATGCCTGTTTCTTTGAGGCTTGTTTGAAAGTCAATTATGCAGATTATTTCTAGAATACAGACAGATGGTCTTTTCCCCCATATGAGACAATCAAGTTGAACTTTGATATGTGTATAAAAATACTGTAATTTGTCAAGCTCCAATGGGACCGTTTTATCACAGATAACCAAAAGACTATATGGATTTTTGTATTTGCCTCTTTTCGATTAACACAGCCTATGTTCCTTTTTATTCAGAATTTTTTTTTTTTAATGGAAGCTTTGCTATGTTTCATCTTGAAGCCAAATATTGATCTTTCGGTCGAGTCTTCAGGTTTTGATTAACACAAAAGGTTGCCAAGCAAGCAGGTTTTTGTTTGTTTTTTGCTAATTCTTCTTCTTTTTTTTTTTTTCATTCACTTGCCACAGTAAATCTTGCTTTTATTGTCCCACCACTGAATAGAAAAAATGGATTTATTCGAGCAACTAAATAATTTACAATACAGAGCTTTTTGGAAAGACTGATGCAATGTTGACCTTTGTTTTCTCCCTTCTCTAGTTGACAATAGAAAATTTTTGATTGACTTGAAAGGAATAGAAAGGAAGAAGATTGATTTTGACATGTTAATGACGGTTTAATGCAACAAAAGCTTTAGAAAATGAGTGTTTAGTATGGCGTTTTTTAACAAAGGAAAAACAAGCTGTTGTAAGTACAAAAATTACTATCAATATTTTTGGCATAATTTTCATTCTCTAACAGGTTGAATTTTGTGCTCCTATTTAAGAAATAAGTTAAATTTATTTTTGATTCACAAATATTCTGGCTGCCTGAATTCCACTTCATCCATAGTCCATGCCTATCAATTCCACGGTAGACTTGATACACCACCGCACAGAAATTCTAACAAATATAGGAAAGAACATTCTGAAACAGGATATGGGAGACAAACATCTTGTTTCTTGTAGACGCTTTTTATATCCTTGTGTTAAACAACTTTGGCTCCGAAGCAAATGTAACCAAATCAAAGACCTGGCTCCAGCCCAACTCAGTCCAGGGAGGCCTTAAGCCTGCTTCCAAAGTAGTGCAAGATCTCATGAAGGTATAAATATTTAAGGTATAAACATTTAAGTCCATCACATCTAGAGTCAATAGTAGATACTGTCTTACCTGCCTGAGGTTTAATGTCAGACAACACAAGATTAATGACACCTGCCTAATCAAGGAGTGTTTCAAGGTCTCCAATGAAAACTGCAACAGAAAGACAAGGTATTATTAAGGTAACTTTCTGGATACTAAAAGTCTTCCTTGACAGCACTATTTAGAGCATATAGCACAAATCATTGCTAGACATAGACATATACAGTTAGATCCAGATGGACCTTAAGCCAACAGGTATTTAGGCAGAACATTTTACCAACTTCCACTGTAAGGTATGTCAGGTTGATTATCATGGCTCATAAGGAGACATGGATATCAGTCATGAAAACCCACATTTCAGCAAAATATTAAATACAAGCTTAGAATAGAATAGAATCATAGAATCACTCAGGTTGGAAAAGACCTTAAAGATCATTAAGTCTGAACATTAAGTCCAACCATGACCTAACCATACTATCCTAATTCTAACAACCCACTACTAAATCATGTCCCTGAGAACCACATCCAAATGGTTTTAAACACATTCAGCAATAGTGACTCAACCAGCTCCCTGGGGAGCCTATTCCAGTGCTTAACAACCCTTTCTGTAAATAAGTGGTTCCTGATATCCAACCTAAACTTACCCTGGCACAACTTGAGGCCATTTCCCCTCATCCTGTCTCGATCTATTAGCCAAAGTACTTGCATTACCTACAAGTTTCTGTTTAGTCCCTCTCAAAAAACATATACCGATTTTTTATGCAGTACTTTAAACTCAACCACACATTAGAAAGCTGCTCACACAGTATTAATGCCACCAAATGTGACCCCACGAAGCTTCCAAACTGCACAACACTGCGCAAAAAATCTACCAGTCATTCTGGTCAGAGGCAGTTGCTGCTGAATGTAGCAATCATTTTGCCTTTTTTGTCTTTTTTTCTGTTGTTTAGTTTCTCCAGACAAACAAACAAGAAATGGCTCCATATCAATAAAATGGTATGTCAATTTGGTAATAAATATTCAGCTTTTCTCTTGGGAATTTACTGCTTCATTCTCATTCTGATGGAACATATCGCCAGCCAGTACTCAGGGGTCCAGTATTTCACATGTTATTATACACCTGCCAGATATTCATGTCCACTGTCTCCACATGTGAAGAATAACGTTTTGATCTACACGTGGAAGGCAAGAAGGTGTTAAGGAGTAGTCAGCATAGATTAATCAAAGGAAAATCATATTTAAGCAACCTGATTGCTTTCTATGATGGGACAAACAGCTGGGATCAGTGGCATGGTGTCTAGCTGGAGGCTTGCAGCTACTGGTGCTCCGCAGGGGTCACTACTGGATCCAGTATTATTTAATTCATTCATCAGTGACTTGAGTAAAGGGATAGAGGGCCTCGTCAGCAAGTTTGCCACCGCATGAAAAATCTAGGAGAGTGAATATGGGAAGAAAATTCAACTCCTACATTAAAAAGTACATTGCAGCACCATAGTATTTTCAGGGGAGAAAGCGTAAAAAACAAGAGGCTGAACATATGCAAACAGAAAGACTATATAATATGGCAGAAGAAAGTTTTTCAAATTATTTTTAAAAGTACATTGTAGGTGGGAGAAGATGCTAGAGACAAGGGTTTTGGAAAAAAAATCGTTATCATCAAGTGAGGGAATCAAAGAATTGTTGAACCTTGCACATCCTTAAAGCTACTTGTGCTATTTTCAATTGTGCTTAAGTTTACAAGGACAAATCAGACCTTTGAAACTAACAATTTCATTTTCAAGGGTGTCCTTGAAAGACTGCAGCCATATACAAATAAGTTACAGGATACAAAAGAAAGCCACGTAAATAACAAAAAAAAACCCAGGGTGAATGTCAGCAATTGAAAACATACATGCAGCAGCTGCAAAATAAATTACTGTAGTCAAAGTCGCTCCTCAGACTCAAGAGCTCATATGGCAGTCTTTTAAAGGTCAATACTGAAGTCAGTCACATTGGAAAAGTAGTCCAAGAATATGAAATCCAGTGTTCAAATGATTTGTTTGCCCAGGGGTCCTTATTAGAAAGGTAATCTCTTCCCTATCACTGTTTAATAACATATCATTACTTTGTGAAGTGCTTTAAAATACCTGGAGTACAAAAGATGATATTTAAAACAAATTCATTCTGTTCTATCCCAAACAATACATAAAAAACTGGAGAGAAAGGATAAAGACGTTAATTTTACTGACAATTTTGTAACACTCTGTGAGAGAGAGCAAACAGCTATAATTCCAAAATTACATATAACCACGGGCCATTTTGTCATGTGAAAAGTACCAAGAGATGATAATTTCTCCACTGACTTTAATTAAGCTTCATGTAGACTCACTCACACACTCTCTTTCCAGCTCTCCTTGTTATTAAAAAAAAAGTGAAATTACCCTCCAGGTGAATTTTGCCGAGTGCTCATAGTTCCACAGTCTTGCAGAATGAAAAGTTTACATGTAAAGTCAAGGTTTTGATGAATGTCAACGTGAAAGCCAATTAAATGGGCTGAAAGGAAGACACAATTTCCCATTGTCTAATTGCCTCACAGCACCTTCAAGGTAATAAATTTGTCACATTGAATTACTAATGAGCAACGAATATTTGACTTGTAGACTTGAATAGAAAATAGTTCATTATCAGTTGGCCTTGTTCCTTCCAAACAAAGAGTGGCAAGATGGGCATTAAGGAAAAGGTGTCAGAGAAAGCTCTTCCTCACATCAGCATCTTGCACATAGCATGTCTGTTGGTGCAACATCCTGTAAAAATTCCAGTAAGGGGAAAAAAATCTAATTCCTAATGCTCCTTGGCCTTTGCAGCCTAACAAATAAAATTCCATCTGCATTCCTCAAAATACTCTCCTTTACTGTCCCTCACTTGAAACATACACAAGGCTACATCAGTATAGAAGGAGCTCAACAAAACAAAGGCCAGTTTTACAATTATGCGGCTTTTTGCGACTCTCTACCTTACCTTCTTTGCAGAGAACTGCACACAGAAATGAGATGGGACAGGTAGAGAAGATCTTTGTAATAGTGAAGGATTCCACTGCATCTTGTTTGCAAACCAAAATGAAGTCTAGGCACTTGGTTTGGTGTTGGATCCGCAATTATGTAGGGAATTATGGAATAAAGCTCATGTGCCTATATCTGGGCCTTCTCAACAGCAAACACTCAGGCTGTGCCACGCCTGGGGACATGCAGCTGCCCTGGTGATGAGCATGCTAAGAAAGCCCCAGATATAGGAGCACTGGTACTGGTTCTCCTCTGAGTCTGGATCCTGTTTTCCTCCAAGGGCTGCCACCCAATACAGCTCACTCCAGAGCAGTGTACCCTACATTTACTGCCGTGTCTTCAGAATGTAATTGCTGGTTGGGGAAAGCATCCCTTGCACTTAGAGAGTTCTTGGGTGAAGAAGGAGAGAAGCAATCAGTTTGTGTTCTGATCGTAAAACATAACAAGAAGACACAAGGCCTGCTAGCCCAAGCAGGCAGAGCACCTGCACGTACCCTGGCACGTTCAACTTTGTACATTCAGCAAGCATTTTCTGGAACAGTTTTCATTTTTACAGAAAACTTATAATCATTAAATTGAACCACAGGGTTCAAGTTCGCAGTATCAGTAGGACTAGTTCATAACTCCAGGATAGGAAGTCCTTCTCTTTTTGATCTCCAGATCAATAAAATCTGCTTCTTTGATGCCTGACCATTCCAAAACCCAACTATTCCCTCTTCTGCCTCACTTTATACCAGGGTTCCACCAGTGTTATTTAAAAACAAGATTAATACCTGCTTAGTGGTTGTTTCCGTGGCCAGGTAATCACAGCCGGTGGCTATAAATGCTCACAGAGCCCAGAAGGTTACTGAGCAGCTTCTCACCGACACTGTAAACATGCTCTCCTACAGAAATCATACAAGCAGCTCGGAGTTCACATCACTCCTGCCTGAACACAGCACCTGTAGTTTGTGCATGGAAGAGCAATGGATAGACCACATACTTGTCACAGGGCCAGGCACTAAGGTTTCCACACGCATTGGGCCTAGACAGGCAAAGCCGCCTTCTCCCTGGGTGGAAACTGAAGCGCTGTTAACTCTCTCTTGAGATGCAGCACTTCCCAGAGAGTCCTGCTGATGTGAGGAGGTGCTCAAAGGGCCTGTTCCAAATGCTGTTGCGAGCCCTGAGCAAGAAATCTCTCAGCTACTGCGTCTCTGGCTCTTAACCAGAACACCTCAGAGATTCAGTAGTTTTCCTTTTGCAGTGAATTTGAGCCTTTCACATACACAACAGTAACACCTGTATTAGAAAGCTTAGAAGTTTTAATGAGTAAGGCAGAGGGATTTAAAGGTTTGGGTATATAATTACTGTAGCAACATGTGTTCTTTCTTGCACCACCACGAGATCTTCTGTTAGGCATGGTGCTATACATCGAATAAATTACAGGTCACAAAACACAGCAATAAATCCTGCCCACATTAAATTACAAAGTAATTAAAACAGCTCCAGTGTTTACATTTGAAATTCACTAATGATATCAGAAAAATTTCTGATTACCAATGCATCCATAGCAGCCTCTGTAGCATCTGACTGCTGCTAATGTGAAACCATGCTTTTTTTAGCAGGGTTCAAACAACAAGTTCTTAGGCATAAAACAAACAAAGTTCTTAGACATAAATATGCAGTAGGTACTTCCAAGGCTCTATAGAAGATCCTTCCCTGGGTAAATCCCCAATTCCATTTATCTGATAGTGAAATTATCATACACTTCAAGTTCACCCCACAAAAAAACACCAAAAATGGGCATCTTCATCTAATTAAGATTTTATAGAGCACCAAACAGTACTAGTTTCACTACTTACAGGCAACGTGCTTTTTCATTTCTCAGTCCCATCTCCATTCTTGTTCAATCCAACAAAGAAATGAAAGGAGAAACAGGGCAGCACCAGTGTTGCTCTGTTCAAGGGCATGGGTGGTGCCAGCCCTTGAACTTCCCCTGTCCAGAAAGTTGCAGCGATGCTGAAATAACAGGCAAGACAATGAATGCTCTCCAACAAAACCTGACAAGACAATAGTGAAACGCTCATTATTATCCCTGACTTATAAGGCAAGTCAAGCCTTTAGTCACCCTTGTCTTGATATACTCTTATTACTGATAGTGAACAGCATTCATCCTGTTTCACAGTAAAACACCTACAACTGCTGATACACAGAAATTAAGTACCAGCTTTCATTACACATATGGTAGATTTGATTACTCTATTGCTTCTCATGTCAGTCACTTGGCAGTAGTCATGCATCCTCTGAAATTGGGATGCAGCAATTAGGTACCTGTGTGAAACAGTGATATTGCTCCATCCCATACTTGCACTCAGTGCAGTGCTGCCCAGTACATCACCAATTCACTTCCAAAAAGCAGCTGACACCTCCTGGCAACCTATGAAAAATGTCCTATTTTGAAACAATTTTGCCTCTGCGTGATGTATGTGCTGTTTTTCCTTTCCTCGCAGTCTTCATTACTAACAACATTTGCATGAAAAATAGCATCTTCAGTCTTCAAAAAGTTCATCCACTGCTGCCACTGCTATTTTTTTTGCTTTGCACTTGAAGTCATAATCCTCTTCATGTAGCTACAGCAGGATCCTGTGAAAATTCTTGTGGCAGGGAGAAGAAAACACAGCCCTGATGAGTTCACAGGAGGAAGCCTGGGTGCCAGTGCAGAAACCAAGCAGGCAGCTGCCAGCATCTAGTATGTTGCCACCATGTAAATACCACTCCCGAGCCTCCTTCCCTCTCCACAGTCCTTCTGAACTTCTCAGAGACAGCAGAGCCCCATTGTACATTGCTACCACCCACCCTAGCTAACGCTGCCCCACGTTTCCCCACACTGCATCCAATAGCTGCTTCCTGCCCTGGGCTATGTCTCCTGGCCAGGCACTGCTTACTCCACTGGGGCTGCACACGAGCAATGCTCCAGCCTTCTCTGGCACCAGGAGCAGCACAAGTAAATAATAAGCAGGGGTGAATTGTGAATAGCTCAGGCACATGCTCATTTAGCTCCTCTCCCAGTGTTTCTGCTGGCCTTTAACCCCTAAATATCATGCCAAACAAAGACATTATATTAATGGTGGAACAAGATGTAAGGGACTCAGTCCAGTCACTTGTACTTGGGTAACGCTACTACATAAAACTGATCCTAGCATGGAGCTGGAGCATTTAACTTCGAAGGGAGAACATGGTTTCTGCAAGAACACAGCTGAGGAAATGTACCCCCACACAGAGGGAGCAAGAACCACCTACACATGGGCAAAATTAGCCTGGAGCACTGTGAGTGGCACGCAGAATCTGTGTTTGCCCTCAGCAGGGCCTCAGCTTCTCACAGCACAACCATTCCCATGCAGATAGGAAACTTTGCTACCAGAGCATCACTGCAGCCATCAAATCTCTGCCCTCTGCTTTCTTTTTACAGGATGCAATTACTCAGATTGCATTATGACTCCAGAACAAAGTGGGGGGAAATGTCAACGGGAGCTACCGCACGCTGCAAATCCTCAAAGGCTGCCTTTGGGCATCACGCCGTGCCTTTGGCTCTGCGGAGGAGCTCACTGCCAAATGCCACGCTTTCCAGCCCTCCCACCTCCTTCTCAGGATTACTGGGATTGTCTGATTATTTCTTTCCATGCGGTGGACAAAAACATCAATCATTTTAACCAAATGCTTTAGGAAGTTAAGTTTAGCTTTCCAAAGGTGGTTATTTCTATGAAATACATTGTTATTCATAGATTTAAATAGAATCCATTTTCCCCAAATGCCTGAACATGAATTGAGAGCTCTTTCAGCTTCCAGTGGTCACCTGTTTTATTTTACTGTATTCATCCAAGGAGCTCTGTAAAGTACAAGGGACCATCTACACCTAATGGGAGCAAGAGCAGGCGCCTCGCATCCAGTAACACTAACATCAGAGGCTGGAACCCAGCTGCTGGAGAAAGGTGGGCCAGGACTAAAGCACCAAAAGCAAGGAGAGAAATAAGGGGGAATGAGATCTGGACATCTCTGTGAGGAGTAATTATCCCTGTAAATTAACTCGTCACCACCTGGCACTTTATAAAACTTGCTCTAACACAAGTAGCTTATGTGGTGGGAGATGAGCCTCCAGCTCTCCCCATGCCTGCCCACCAAAGTTTTCTTCTCACTGGTTATTAATGTGATAAGCACAAAGGCAGAAAAGATGCCTCAAGCAAAATCAATGATTTTAAGATAAAACTTCAGTGTAATTTAAACAGCCTGAGTCAAACGCCTATAGTAAATTAAGTTTAAAATTTTAGCAAACTGTCAGGTAAAATTGGTGGTGTCTGACAAATTGAATTATGATAGTAATGCATCACTCACAAAAGTATTATTGATAGTGACAGGAAGATATTGAATTTAAATTATTCATTTTTATTGATTAAACTGTACATCTTCACCAAGAATGGGGCAAAATGTCTGACAAACATTTGAGATTCATATTTTAGCTTCTGGAATAATAGCTGTCAATCCACCCATGCTGGGCTTTTGCATACTCCCCTGCCATGGATCACGTCAGCATTAAAACTTTGCATGCAAAGAACTATTTACAAACATTTCCAGCAGAAAACACCCTACTGTAAAATGGGCTTTTCCTTTCCAGAGACCATTACAAAAACTGTTTCCATAAGAATGCGTAGCACAGTGCCCAGCCGTGATCAGCTTGGGGCAGGCACCCAGTGCAGGAGGTACTCTGTGCCCAGCATCAGACAGTTCTGCCACCAAGTTCCTGGGACCCAGCTGAAGGCTAGACCTCCCCATCATCCCGCACAGCCACTCTGAACTTCATCCCCTGCCAGCAGCTGGGAGATCCCAAAACAAAATGAAAGGTGTAATTGCTTTCTGAGGCAGTAGACTGATCCCAGAGACACAGAGAATACTGACCCCAAACAGCTCTAACACGTGTATGCTGAGAAGAAAACTAATCAGGCAATGAAAAGTCAGGTCAGCTTCTATAACCAACATGCACCTCGCCCCTCGTACCATTGCCTGTGAGAAGTCCTGGGGACTGCTGTTTCATTTGAGCTGCCTTGTTTCTTGGCCAGCATCCATATTTGGTGGTTTGCATTGTGATGGCAAGGAACACCATACCTGTAACAGGAAAAGAAATCTACATCAGTAAGGAAGGCAAAGCAACAGAATGAATTGAAAAACATTACCTGGCCCAAAACTGAGCAACTATCTTCTAAAGGAAGAAGCCTCTTGCATCCCTGCATTTACCTGTCCTTATATTTTTCAGAGATTTCCAGCTGTGGTAGCTTTCATACGCCCACAAAATTCCAAGCTTTCCCCAACTATAGGAGAGGGAACGTCAGGCTGATCCGTTTGTGTTGTTGGTATTGATGCTTATCTGTGTGGTCTTAAGGGCTGCAGGAAAGATATGCAACACTCTGGGTGATGCTCACACATGAAGGTAGGGCCACAGAGCCAGTGGGACAAAGGCTTTAGCACCTGGTAGCAATCTTCTGTGAACCAGAGCATGAGGAATGAAGTCATGCTGTCACGTACGTGTACTGGGGAAACAGCATGTAGACTTGGCCCATCATTAGCACATTTATGTACATCAATAAATATCAGACAAGCTTCTCTCATCATCATCATGTTTCTACAAGGGATTTGTAGGAGATGTTCTATTGTCTTTATCTATGTCCTGGGATGTACAGCACGGTGGCCAAAGCAAGCCTGGAGAGCCATCACTCCCATTAGCCCCTGGATCTTTGTATGTTTGACTTCATCTTGCAGAAGAGGGCATTTACTCCTCTGAAATGCCCAGAGGGAACGGAAATGCTGTGCAATTGCTTTGTGCCACTGAAATGTTTCACCAGAGAACTAATACAGGAGCAGCACATTTTATTATTTCCCTGGTCTGCAGAATGAGATGGAAGTAAATAAGATTCTATTAAAGAAAAGCTCTACAAAGTTAACAATCAAACTTGTTTAGATACTGGGCTGATGCACATTTTTTTCTCAGAAAAAAGACTCTTAGCCTGCTGCCAGTTGACATTTTTATTTCTTTTACATGAAGAAAAAGTGTCTTTCAGAACAAGAAAGTTCAGACTACTACCTAGATTATTTCTTTCTACATGAAATAAAAGGGAATTTGTTTTATATACTTGACCTTTGATAAACTACCATACAATAAATCCTTTTCATTTCCCTCTCCCTGCTGAATGTGTATTTGGGCAGTGTAAATACAGCACCTCTCAGCAGCTCTGAGAAGCTTCAACAAGAGACCATGGAAAATTAGTTTGTTCCTAGCATTACTATGCCCTTGTTTAAAAGCCCTCTGTGATCCATCAGAAAAAAATACATCAAATAAAAAAAAAACTTCAGTGTTTAAATGATTCACAGCCACTCTGCCAGAGAGCAACAAATCCAAGCTGTTTTGATACCTCTTTACACCTTAATATCCAGTTTAAATGTGCACTTCTTAAATGTCCATCAATGTATGTTCAGCCTTTCAACAGAAAGATTCTGAATCATGAAATCAAATGGGACTTCCTAGTTCTGATTTCCTACTGATATTACGCAACCTATCCATTTCATACCAAATATACAGTGGAAAACTAATGGGGAGGATTTGGATTCATCCCCGCAGGTCTGAAACATTGGAAGAGGAAAGGGGACAAGATTTTTTTATTCCTTTTTAAATCTAGAAACTGAACTTTCAGTTTTCTGGGGAATCTTGAACAAAATCCAGGTTTCACTTTACTGTTCTGCACATCCGTCCTGCTACCACCAAGTGATCATCAACACCAAAAACAAAAGACAGCTCTCCAGCTCCTCAGCAAATAAGCACTACACAGGCAACTGCAATTAAAACACCATAAACCTGCTGGGGGCAGCTCTCAGATGCAGCAATGTCCAGCTGTGAACATCCTGATAGCCCAGCTGCATCTCCACCCATCCAATTGCATCACCACACACTGCTGAGAATATCCCCTGGTGGCACCCTAGGTTTGGGCAGGGAGATGAGGCTGCCCATAATTAGTGACTAATTATTCCTGCACTGCTCTTCTGTGTTGCTCCTTGCCTTACAAGGCACATGCTGTCCAGCAATAAGTCATGTATTCCTGTCCACAGGGCCCAGTGCCTCTGATTCAGTGTAGAACATCTCACAGTGCTCAACTAGCACACGCGTACCCAGAGGGACCGTGGCTGGGCAGTCCTTGCCCCACCTTTCTGCTTTGCTTTCATCACTCTGCCTTGCCACCTCACATTCCTTTCATGCCATCTGTGATTTCTACAGGTGTGATTTTTTTATTATTTTTTTTTCCATGGATTAAAGAATGACCTTCCATCACACAGAGTGATTTCCCAGGCAGTAGCAGATGCTCTGCTTTATGCTGTGTGCAAAGTTATCAAAAGCCACAGGTCTCTGTGCTCAGGGCTTTACCTTCACTGCCAAAACCCAGCACTGCTTTGTTGCTGTACAAGAGCTCACTGTCATCTCATCCTCAGGAAAACTACAAGATGCTGCAACCAGCTGAAAACACCAGAAAAGAGCAGGGAGGACCGCTGCCTCTGCTGGGGCTGGTGAGCTGGAGGTAGGGCAATGCCCAGCCAGATCTGTGCAAGCACCAGGAAGACATGGAAGGAGAAAGAAGCAGCCCAACAGGGGAAAAAGGGAAGAGACTCTGACTCAAAGCCTGCCAAAACCCAATCCCACATGTCACCCTTCTCTTATGGGGTATCCCAGTATGCTGCGCCTGTAGCACGTCTTGAAAGCAATTTGGCAGCTATCAACTGGAAGTGAAGAAATAAAATTCTGGAGATTCCTGCCAGCCCTTCAGAAGGAAATTGCTCGATTCCACGCTGCACCAAAGGCCAGGGAATAGCGAGCACTGCTAAGAACAGTAAACAACAGCTCATCTACTTCAGCAAATTCTCATGAATTTAGCTGAAAGTTAGCTGCAAATAACGTCTATTTCTGAGGTTGCAGTGTTCAGCATCATTTCTCTTAATTATTTCTGACACTTGCCATATAATTTAGGGCCCCCAATGACACTGAGAAATTAACTTAGTCTTCTTTAAGGAAAATGCGCCAAGTAGCAGAATTAAGTGCTGCACATTTTTATTACTGCACCCAGTCCTCTGAAGTAATCAACCCGGTGCATGCAATGACATGGCAGGGATAATACTCAAGTGCCTACACATGGGCTGAGGACATCCTTATGCAGATTTTGCTCTCTGGTGTCCTTGTCTGAACTGCCAGGGGAGCAAACTCCTAAGATTCCAAAAAGCTTCATCAGCCCAAGCTGATAGAGAGCCAGTCCAAGCATGGTTTTTGTGGTAGGCTTAAAGAAAGGAAAAACAAAACCATTTCCCTGAAATCTCATTCCAAAATGCCTCAGTCCAGAGGTGTCCAAGTTCCAGCTGTCCCGGAATATGAACCAAATGACAGCTCCACTCAACTTTCCCCCAGGATTTGTCCACACCCCCTAAAACAATGGTTCCATTTGTTGTTTTCTGACCCATACGAGATCTCTCTCAATATGATCGGTAGCTTCAGATAAGAGCATGATGTGTTTTGAAAAGTTAATGAAATCTGCCCACCAGGAAGGCTGAGGGATGGCTGTCCTTCAGCTGTGTCATATTTACTCTTCAGGGCTATTTCCTTTTCAAAGCAGTGCATGGGCAGGAATAGCTCTTCTTCCTCTGGCAGATGCAGTTACAAACTTACAACTCATGGGTAAATCAATAATGGGTTAGCTGCCAGAGCCAGGAGCTGGAATTTAACTATCACCAGCTTCACGTCCACTGAGCTCCCATTCACTCCTCTGGGTCTCTCCCTCTTCCAGCAACCTACCCCAGGCCAGCTTGGTGGAACACCCAGGTTTCTGCTGGGAAAAATAAAAGGCTGCTTCCTGAGCAGGCTTTCTTCACAGTAACCTGTGAACAGGTCTCACATCTCACTGGAATTTAACTCCAGCTGGGCAGCGTCTTCTTTCCCTCCTTTTCCCACAGAGAGCAAAGGAAAGATGGCTATACAAAGGACAAGAGTCTAAAATACACCCCCGTTTGATTCTGTTGGGTCTGACTTCCTTATCTCCATTTTATCTGCAGTCCACAAATATTTTCACAAGCAGATTAGTATATGCATAGATGTCTGGGGAATGGCTGTTCTCCAGATATTTGAATGGAAGCAAGGCAACGTTATGCACAGTCTCCATATCTCATTAGCACATATTATTGCTAAGCAGACAACTGCAGACAGAGAGACCCACAGATGCAGCTCCTCCACCAGGACCAGGATGCTGCCGTGCCACCATGCCAGCGAGGACAGTCCCAACATCCCATCTCACCATGAACAGAGTTGCCCAGTAGCTGGACCAAGGCAAGGAGGGGTATGATGGAAATGCAACCATTACAACTACAGCAACAGGCAGCTGCCACAAAACAAAACAAAACAAAACAAAAAACAACAACAACAAAAAAAAACACCATCAGGTTCACAAGGGTGGTGGCATGCAGTCATTAAAATTAACCTTTTAAAAGTATTTTTTAAACAAATCTTGCTGATAAGCAAATCCTGTATTAGCAGGCAGTCCAGCAGCCTGCTAGCAGGACTGCACTCAGTCCTAGCATGTTATGAATAGACCAAGGATCTGCTTTATTCATCAGCCCACAGCCTTAAATACATTTCCACAAATAATCTCATCAACTAATAAATGACTTCCAAACAGGTTATAACTCATGAAGAAGAAAAGGGCTAAATTTACAGAATCTTATGAATGATTAGAGCACTGCATTGGTCTGACAGCACTTGATGGCACTCAACAAGCAAATTGGCCACATTAAAATGGATGAAGTCACTTGCAAAGCAGAAGATCTGACAAAAGAATGAATGCTGAGAACTCTTCCCCTTTTCATGATTAACTTGATCATTTAACGTCCTGATCAAATGTAACCCATAAATGAGAGCTCTGACATGATTAAAATGGCCATGAAAAGGTTAAGGGCTGCTTAATTGTCATACAATTCAGCATAAGATTTAAGAGAGAAGTATCACACACAAGAGACGAGCATTAGGAGATGCATGGAATAGGGGTTAGGCCGGCCTTTTAATCAGCATATCAAATCCTGAAGACAAAGACTTGGCACAGACGCTAACGTGAAACACCAGCTTTCTGAGAAGACAAAGTCTGGAAAGACCCTCTGTGCCCACATTTCTATTCAAGTCTGGTTTCTGCAACATCTGCAGCATTAAGGAAACAATTACTTACCTTTCCAATGTATTGGTAAAGTTATCAAACGCAAAGCACCATGCAATCGTAGGGTAGGAGATGGCAATAAACACCTCCAATGTACAGGCAGCAGGCCAAAGAAGAGCGGAGATTTTAGCATTTTTAATTTACTGACTAGCAGGGAATGATATCATGGGTGCCTGACTGCAGACAGAATAGCTGCTTCAGTTCATTGGTATAACTGTCAGCACTGAATCCAGGCAGAGCGAAAAATGTGACACCTTTCAGCCAAACTTAATAGGAATATAAATGGGTTGAAAGAGAATTGCAATTGGGTCTACAAGAGAAACATCTAGGTGCTCAGGAAAAAATGACTTATTGTGATAACACAGTAAATGTGATATGAACCAATAACTCACAGAGTAGTCACTGTTTAGGAGATAATTTTAAAATATATAGCTTTGCAGTTGTTTCAGAGTAGGTAGCAAATGTTTTTTAATACACTTGACAGGCAGTACTTTGTGGAGGCTCGCAGAAATTTCACATTTCACACTCATTATCCTAAATAAATCATTAAACGTTGTGCTACTTAGTTATCTAATGAGCGAGCGCATGCATATAAAACAAAAGGGCAGATTGGCCCTTCAGCAAGCCAGCAACTGTTCCCTCTCGTTTTGAGAAAAAGTTTGAATTGTGTGAATCATATTAGAAACATACCTGAAAGTCAAAGCAGTATTTTTCCCCTTCTGCAGAAGCTCTTGGTGCAGAGAAGTTGCTTCAAAGGAGGAGGCCCACAGGAAGCACGTTGGCTGGAAAAAAATGTCACGAAGTGAGTCCTGTCTGACCCCCAGCTTTCACACAGAAACAACTACAGCAGAGATGTTCCCCACTCACCTTTAGCTAAATTATTAAAATAAATAAATCCCTCTTGCTTCCTGACTCCTTACCTAACCCATTCCAATGCTATGTTAACAACACCAGCTTGCCTTGCCAGATGGAAGCCTTTAAAAGTCATGCGTCAGGACCCAAAAAATCACTGTCTTTTGGGTTTTGTTTATAAATAAAAAAGGGAAGCAAAAAGCAACGGATATGTCTTGAGATCTTTCCATTTCATTTTCTAAACCCTGAAAGTTTGTATTTCCCAGCCTTCCTAAGATATGATCACTTGTTGACAGGAATTGATAACTCTTCATAATCACCCAACTCCACATGCTGCAACTCAGGAAGCAGAAGCCAGTGTTTTCTCCCAGAATCATCTCTGTTTTATTTGTTACAACCAGAACGGAAGCAATGACCGCCTATCATCCTTCAGACAGCCCTCCCACTTTTTCCCCACTCAGATGCTTTTGGCAGTGCAGGTGATGAGCACTCAGTGCCCATTTGGACTCATTTTCTTCTGTTGTGGCTGCTGGTCCAAGGGAGAGGCGAGCTCGGTGGGCTCTTCACATGGTGAGAGGAAGCACAGAAAACTGACCATGGCTAAGACACGTGGTCTTTTCCAGGCTATGGTGCTAAACGGCAAAACCACTGCTGCAACAGCCTCCTCCTTTCCTCTGCTTCCCCTTTTTGGAGCACAATGATCCAGCAAGAATTTGTCTGGTCCTTTGCTCCATCTGCTGCTCAAATGTTAGATATGGAAAAGCCACAGCCCCTGGGCTGGAGCAAGGATGCTGCTTGGGGCCCGCTGCTGCCGGGGCTCCTGCTGGCATCACCAGCCCAAGCCAAAGAAAAGGTGTTTCTGACCAACCCTTGTGCAACGTGGGCCTGATTCATCTGCCATTGGGCAGATCTCAACACAATCACAGTCAGCTTTAAACAAGCACCTAAAAACTCCCTTCCAACCAGACTAAAATAACAGAACTCTTGTATTAAACTGTGCATAAGTGGATACCAAACAGTAAATCACAGCAATAAATAACAGCAAGAGAAGAAAAATGAGGATTCAAGTCAAGATGCAGGTTTATAAGCTCTGGAGGTAGAAGATCCAGCAGCTGCATAGCAATAAGCAGTTTCTTTTAAAGAGAGGACACTGTAACTTTCGTCCATTTTGTAGCAGTTTTCCTCAATGTTTCCCATGCCATTTGTGCTCACCAGCTGCAGCCTCACTCTGCTCTGAGACCAACACACCAGTGTTACACCTGCTTGTGACAAATTCAAGCTTGTGATGGTACCCTGCCACTAAGGGCCCATAAACAGAAGGACCAGGCAGCACCCGGCCCACAGCTTCAGCAGGAGAGGATGCCCACCAAGGCTCCTTAAGGGAAAATCAGCAAGGAGTGCCAGGAAAGGATCTGCAGATCTTGTCATCATTAGTAACGTCAGACCCATTTCTGCCTTGTCTTTTCATGTTAAAGTTTCAGAAAAACATGGAAGAGCTGCGCTTGACAGGTCCTCAGGTACCTTTGATAATCTTATCAAACCTAGCACCTACTTGCCGCTCTCTGGAATAAATGATCTTTGCAGCTCACATATACATCACATATTAGCATACGTAGCTGTTTGATATCTACTTGATATGCATCGTTCTGTGCAGCTAACTCCCTAACTATTCCTCAAGCACTATCAGTCCTATGACTTCAAATATAGCCAAATCATCTCCCCATCTTGCTTATATTACAAAACAAATTAGAGATGCTGAAGTGAAGTGTGTTAATCTTGTAATTACCATGGTAATAATGAGGCAGTTTAATGATCTTGCTAATTCTCTGTTCAGTGAGACAGGATTTGGAAAATGCTCATACCCCATCTGCCCTTTTAATTCTGCTGAAATCAGAGATTCCCTCTCAGTGAGAGCTGTGACTGTGCGTCATCGCCCCTTCTCCATTCTCATGTTTAAAAATTGCTGCAGGTCTACCCAGAGGCCAAGTGTTACATCACAACCAACGCCTATGCGGCTCCAGTCAGCAGCTATTCAGTTGTATGTTAATTCAGACAAGATTGCCAGAGGAAGAAAAAACTGAAATAAAACATCTACACGAGGACTACAATTCTGCATATCGATTGTCTGCATTAAAAGTCTTAAAATTATCAGCTGCGATGAGCTGCCCAAAAGCTGTGTTTGCCTCACTGGCTCATCCTCACCCTCCCAGCACTCAGTTACAAGTAAGTGCAGACGTAACAACAGGTAACATTTATCAAGCATTCCAACAAGGAATTCTATTTAGAAGCTGACACCTGCCCTCCTCCAGCAACTGATGGCACAGTAAGTGAACAATAACGGATCTACTGAATTAGCAGATGAGAAAGTTCTCCTCCCACCAGCGTCTCCAGAGAGCAAAGCTGACTGGTCACCAGCCCTGATAACAGCAGTTACAAGAGGATGGGCACACAAAACTGGGGGGCCATATCCAACCTGGGATTAAAACAGTGAGGTTCCACCAGCCACAAAATATAGCAACTTACCTTGAAGACTAACCCAAAAAATCGAGCAACCTTTGCATCACATTACACAGGCAAATGTCCCCATGCACACAGGCTCCACCGCTGCACAAAAGAGATAAAAAACAGTGGTTATCTCTTACTGTAACCATATCTTAATCCTTAGTATCAACAGATATTGTTTCTAGCACATTTGACACGCTACGGAAATAATGAATAGTAATTAGAATTAATAGTTGCAAGTACCAGTGCAATTAATAGCAGCAGTGTTTAGCATGCCAATTATTTATGAACACAGGAATGTTGCACTGGATCGACCCAAGGATTTAACTACCCCACTGTTCCGCTTCCAACTATTATCAGCAGTCAATGCCCAGAAAAACATATGTGAGGGCAAGGCTGGCATCAAGTGATCCCTAATCCTGTGACAACTCACAGCTCAGGCATTTCCCAAGGCAGACACCACTTCCAGACACAGAACAAGCTCCACTTCTCTGACCAGAGCTCACCTCTGAACCTGTGCAGGGTGGGAATCATAGGAAAGCGCCCCAGGGCTGGCCATGGGACTTGGCAATAAGCAGGGTCCTGTTGTGATACTTTTCAGCCAGCAGCAGCCACAAGCTCTGTTTGTACTCTGCCAAGCATCACTGCCTGGGCTGCAAAGGCCAAGCCCCATCGGATATAGGAAAGCTCTGCACATACCTTTATTTCTTGACTTGAGCTACAAGCCTTCCTTCAGTATCACTGCATGATCTCAAACCATTGCAGGGGTGAAATGCCCCTTGAGCCAAACCTGACACCAAGCTGGAAAAAAAGGGCTCACAAGCAAGACAGCTTTCACAATAGCCATATAATAAATGTACACTACTCTAAAGATCTTCTGTAGCTGTTTAAAACACTGCTGTGGTGGTGTTTAGCCAAAATAGGCAAAGGACACCCTGAAGAGAAGGCTTGTAAGTGAACACTAGATTTAATTAATCCAAGCACTAAGGATTAGAAGCAAAGCACAGCCCTGCTAGCACAGACACCCAGCCCCGGACATGGACTACCCATGCTGCAGGCAGGCCAGAAGAAACCAACAGCCCCCCTGCACAGCTGCACTTGGGGAGGTAGCCTGGTGGGGGGTGCAACATGAAATACGCACTGATTTACAGACACACCGCACAGCAAGGAAGCATTCAGAGATGGAAAGATTTTTGTTTTACTTGTTTGTTTTTTGAACAATTTGACAAGAACCACTACAGAACAAGCTGCCGCACGTCAAGTAGCAGACTCAGTGCTACGTTTTAAATAAAACTATTATTTCTCATTCTGCCTTCAAAATTGCAAGCTTGTTCATTACCAGATAGGCCTCAGAAAGGCTCATGTGATGAGATGTGCTGCTGCCAGGGAGAGCAGCAGCTGTGTCCTCACAAGCATCAAACCACCCTCATCACATGGCAGTGCTGCAAATGAATTTATTCACATGCTATCAGTGTTTGGGGCCAACTACAGCAGAAACAGCTCGTCTGTCTGAGCTGCAGCATGGCTCAATGTGGTCCTTTATCCAACACTCATTGGTGCATCTTCGGTACCACAGGTGGTAAGTTTGAGGGCAAAAACTTGAGAAAGATGGATTTAAAGCAGAACCAATAGCTAAAAGTTGAGCTTGCTCTGCAAGGCCCCTGAACTGCCCACTGCCTGGCCATAGTACATCACCTGGCTTCACCGTGTGCTGCATCACAACAGATCTCACCAGCACTGCTCAGAACGCACAACTGTGTTGATGGGAAAGAGTAACAAATGAATGAAAAATTATGAGTGGAAATTGAATCTGCTAGACAAATGCTCAGCAATAGATTAGCATGTGCTGCATTTGCAAAAAAAAATATAATACTTTAACTTCAGCTTATATTAAATATTGAAATTGCTGAGCTTTCCTCGGCGTTCTGCATGTCTTGATATATTGCAGGCAAGCAGATTTCATTAGCTGCATATATCCATACCTCTCTAATAACTTCCAAACTCCTGGACTCCTGTCATTTGGACTTGTATTTGAAGAGGCACTTGAGACCTATAAAAGAAAAAAGCAAAAACAACAAAAACCAACACTAAAAGCAATGAGCTTTCACTGCTTTTGTCAGTGGAAACTTTCCTCTGAGCTGTATAATTGAAAAGCAATGCAGTCACACAAATATTACATGAGGTGAAGAACACTTCAGTGACAGACTTATAACCCACAAACCAAAACATAAAGCATTGCTTATCGCAGATAATTGCACGTTTTGCATCCCATTTTAATCCTTTTGTTATCTTTTAAACAAACTCCCCGTCCCAATTTTAGAGACAGGAAATAAGAAAAAACACTTGCATTCTTTTCTGAAGCACATTCATTATCCGGGATAAAAGAGAATAAACCGGGTCTGCTGCAGAATGCGTGACCTGCTCATGGTAGCTCCCCCTTTTCCCAAGGTAAGATACAACAAACCATCACAATGCATTTGCTTTATTTAATTTTCATAAAGCTGTAACTGAGCTGTAAGCTCCTCTGGATCCCTTTACTTTTAATCTGTTTTCCTTCATATTTTAATGTTTTCCAAATTTAAAAAAAAAAAAAAAAAGTAAAGTCAGACCTTTTTGGTACAGAACAGGATGCTAGGAGGTAATTCAATAGTAAATATATCTGCTAAAACAGGATTTTTTTAAAAAAAACATCTCAGTTTTGAATCCTTTTCAGAATGAAAGGGAACAATTTGAGAGGAGGAAGGGGGAAGATGACTTAGAATTTTTTCATCATGTCTAGACTACTGTGAATAGCAGTCATGGTCAGTATTGTTAAACTCTGAATAGCTGAAAAATCCACAGGTAAGTCATAAAAGTAATTGCGGCCCCAATCTTAAAGCCTGTTTCAGACACCAAAGCCTTTAAGGGGCGGAACAAAGTGCAGGGGTCAACAGCCAGAGAGAGCCTCAGACAAACCCCTGCCTTGGGCTTACCCATTTCATGGACATCAGTGTTGGCGACTACTCTTATTCTCATTTTTACCATAGCAATAGGTATTCACAGAAATTACTAAAGGGTGAGGATTTAGCAGTTAAATGTACTGCACACAGGGGAAAAAAAAAAAAAAAAAATGAGACTCAAGAGCAGGAAGGTTTCCCACCAGTAAGCAGCCCTGTGCTAGGAGTGCTTGCTTGCTACGGGCTGCAGTTTCCATTTGGGATAAAAGCCCAAAGGTTTGGGTTCCTCGTGGCAGAATTCATAAGAAAAAAAGATTGCTTATATTGCAGTGGGCACAGGTGTGTGGTCTTACATCAGTCTGAAGATGGCATTTGCTTTACAGTCATTCATAAGCTTTCTCTTCTGTGATATCTTCCCTACAGATATCACAGGTAATCCACAGAAATGTGATTTTGCTATTAAAAAAAAAAAAAAAAAAAAAAAAAAAAACCACACACAAAAACAGAAAACATGCGTTTACCCATACCTTGAGGATTTACATGGTGACTGGTGCAGCATATCCCATGGAAGCCAGTGGCACTCCTCATGCCCACCCACTGTTCCTGAAATCAAGCTGGTTACCGTCTGGTTTTGCCCTGTTTTTCAGGGTGACCCAACTCCAACTCTAAACACACTTAACAAAAACTCATTTCCCCTCCAATGAATGAAAACTGTGATTTAGTTATTTTCTACAAACACAAAGGCTAGATAACACAAAATTTGCACCAAGTCAGCTCAGTTTGCTGACACTGCTTGAGGATTTTGTTCTTCCAAGGCACCTGCCATAATGAGATTTGCAATGAACCAAATGCTCTTCAAAAAAGTTAAGGGAATACCTGTTAAATACAATGCAACACTTGCATAATGCAGTGTAACAGGTCTGAAGATTTACTAAGGCCACGCAGATAAACATCCACAGCATTAAACAGAATATACAAGTTTCCCAACAAACCTCATGCCTCCAGACACTTGCTGTTTGCACTCAGAATTAATGGCAAACTATCAGAAATAACACGTGCAGGCACTGCCATTAGGTCCTAGATGATTTCTTGTTGTCTCTCAGCAGCAGACAGACCCCCCTGGTTGCACAGAGCTGCTGCCCCAGAATGTGCCAGGATGGAGCCAGGCAGCGTGGCAAAGCCCTGACCCAGCCTCAGCTGTGAGGATGTTTGAGGGACAGCACAGAGGAGGGTAAAGGACATTTCGTACATCAGCCACTGATGAAGCATGAAGGATAGCACGAGGTCTAATGGAGTACATTGCAACACTGCCTTAGTCTCCAAAGAAACTGCAGAGGTGGGAGGATGGAAGTAAAATCCTTGTGCTTCAAAGGCACAAAACTCCTGCTGCTCTAAGTGAAGAAGAGATGGCCTTGGGCTTCTTAGCAATACCTGATCCAGCAGATTCTTTCCCAAAAGAAAATAGAAAAAAAAAAAAAAAAAGTCACAGAAAAAAGCAATGCATGAACACATGAGTTTGATGCCGCTGGTTTATAGAATTTGGTATTAACCAGGTTATTGAAGAGCTTGCTTCTAGGGACTACTACTTTCCAGTTGTTTCTATTGTGCTCATTCATTCCGGACTTCTTAAACATTTCCTGCACAAAACAGCAGATAGATTTTACACTTCTGGGCTACGTTCTGTCCTAATTCACTCACAGCTTCCACTGCAGTTCACACAGGATAACCTCACAAGTGCTCTAGACTGAAGCTGTCTACTCAAAATGCCAAGTGCGCTTCTGGCAGCCAACAGTGGTAATAACAAGCACATGGGGACTCTGCAAAGGCACAGTGTGCTGCTGATCCACATCCCACTGTCCCATGCCCCTTCCCCAGCATCATCCCTCTACACACAGTTGATCGTTCCCTGAAAGAAAATCCTTTGTATTCTCAACCAGGCATTTGTACAGCTGAAATAACACCAAGAAACCAAGCACGGGGTCACAAACCAACTGCTCCAGCTTCGTCCTCATTACAAATTGGTTGCAAACACTTTCACTTGCTCCAGCAGTTGGAAATTGACAGCCGTGAGTGAGCAAAGCAATTCCCACTGCAGCTGGATAAACCCTCCCTTCCCAATCTGTAACAGCTGTAACGAGATACGCGTGGAGAAATAATGTTGATCAAAATGGAATAATATTTAGAGCAGAATGTCAGGTTCACCACAACTAGATTTGCGTGTGGAAGCAGCTGCTCCATGCATTAGAATTTTCTAATAAACAGTTATGAAGATTGACACCTTGGAAGTAATTAAGTATTAGGTATTTTTAGGTAATTACTGCAGCAATAACATAAGACGTGCTCATTTTCAGAATGAGGAATCATCTGTAGCTCCCACTGCTGTGCCTCTTTTAATAATTCATAATAGTTTTGACACCAATGATTATTTTTGATCACTCCAGATTTTCAACTTTCCAAACAAACTAATGGGAGTAAGAGAAACAGTTTATAGTCTGGGGGAATCCCCATTGCTCCTCTAGGCTGTATGGGACTTCTTGGGGAGAACAATATGCAGAAAGGAGGATGAGAGTGCACTGACAAGGTACAAGATATCCACATGAAGAATAAATACTCATTGAAAAATGTTAGTTTTCAAGCCATTGAAGTAACTTGTAGTGAAGTTTTGGCCTTTATTAGTTTTAGTTCAATATAGACATTTGCCTTAATTTATTGTGAAGAAATTCAGATGTCAAGAAAAAAACTATGCACTATGAACTGAAGCCATATATAGAAATGAAATGAGAAATTCGCTGCAACTGTGCTCCCGTAAAAAAAAAAAAAAAAAAAAAAAAAAAAAAAACGCAGAAAAACACCCTATCAGCTCCATGCTGACCAGTGGGAGTCTAATGATGGGATATTCTTAACATGGCTCTCCTAAATCTTGCCTGCATTGCCCACCTGCTGGGAGACATCCAGTCATCCTTGTGCAGCATGACGGTGCTCATGGTCAGGACTTACAACCCCTACCACATTCTGGCAGAGCTGCTCATTAGCAAAGCTCAGCTGGGGACATTCATGTTTGGGATGGGTAGATGTATTCAGATGAATTCCCTCTTTGTGTTCATTTATTCCCACTGCACCAAAGACAGGAATACCTAGCCCATATACAGACTCTGCCCAACCACATTAACATTTGCTTACAAAAGGCACCAAAGGAGAGAATAACTGCTTCTCATTTATTTTAAAGTGTTTCCTGGTTTGTTTTTTAAAACACACCATCTGTGCTTCCTCCATGACACTCAGGCTGGTGTTAATGAAACGCAGCTCCCGCTCTTTGAAGGCACAGCAGTGATTTTTGCACCCCTGCAGCTCAGAGGCTGAGGGCAGCCCAGGACAGCACCATCTCTGTGTCACCCACAGCTTCCTGTGCACAGCTCTGTAAAGCCCCCACAGCACCCAGCCTCACCTGCTGGAAGACATAGCAAGGCCAAGGAGCTGCCAGTACCCATAGACCTGAAGCAGCAGTTTGATTGAAGGAGCTGGAATTGAGACACTCTCACAGACAGTTCTTCTGTTTGTTTTAACCAGCAGACTTTGGGATAAGTGTATCTTCAAGTTCCCAAAGCTCTAATAAAGTCACATTTCTCCCCAGCTCTATTTTTATTTGCATTGCTGCCTTCACATCTGCAAGACAAAGTCTTGGAAGCACAGGATTAAAGCACAAGTTGACTCTTCACATAAATACATAAAGCCTGCAACTAAACTGTACTTTGGAGAAGAATTGGAAGTTTGATGAGATCTCTCCTTGGTGCTGTCCACTAGCATGTACTCCAGGCAGGAACACAAGATGTTTATCCTGTGTAAGTGAGCTGCAGAGGTGGTTGAATTCCAGACCAAATCTGAGGACACGCACTGAACATGCAAGCACTTCTCTACAGGAGGTAACCCAGATCACCGCAACAAGGCAGGTGATTAACTTCCTTTTACCTCAAATGGTATTCTGTGAAGCAACATCATTTTAAAAGTACAAACAAAGCCAAATGACACCATCTTGGCTAGCAGAAGCCCATTAGTGTTGTGCAAAAAAATCACTCTTATTAAATAGTAATAACTTCATCTGCTCAGAAATCACTTCCTTCTGGAGGAGCCAGGGAAGAAAGGGAAGGAGGCAGGAGGTGGAAGAGGACAGACATTTAAGTATCTACCTTTAAAGGCATTGTTCTGTTTTACTTAAATGACATTGTAATGTCTCGAAAGAGATGAAAATCCACACCTAATGGTTTAAGCCTGCTTTTCCCTTCCCCCCTCCCCCCGAACTCCAACACATCTTATGGATAAGGTGAAGTGATGCCAGTTATCACTGGGAAAAAAAAAACTGCTTCAAGCCCAGATCAAAAATTAAATATATTCTGAAAAGAAAAAATGTGGGAGTATTGTGGATGCCACGTGCAACATTTTATTCCACATTAAACATAAAACACAAGCCTACCATAAAGCTGGGGGGAGCCTGAATTACGCCTCAAGAGGCTTTGGCCATATGTGGTGCAGTACTCAGAAATTTCTTATTAGACTGCTATGGCACTGTTCCATTTGTTAAATTATTTTATGTTAGTGAGAATGATTAGGTTTCTTGTGCAGTTATTGGGACCCGAAAGGCACCTTTATTTACCTCATTTATCACATACAGCAGCATTCAGCTGAAGTGTAGAGGTAAACAATTTTAAATAGCAATACTCCTGCTGCAACACAGTCGTCTTGACCAGAGGAGCATTGGAAAAATGCGGATTTAAACTGCTCACATTACTGTTTTATCTGCATTTCAGTCTGAAGTACTAACTTATCACCAAGCTCAGCAATAAAGAAACATGGAGTGGAAGGTATTAAATATTTATGCCTACAGTACCTTACAAGGTTTCATCAAAATATTAATTGTAAAACAACAGCACAAGTGTCCTAGCCACCAGAAATGGGAACAGCAAAACATAAAGCCAACGTGACAGTGCCACAACCAATTTAGTTTGCGGTGCTGAAAGCGTTCTTTGCACAAATTAAATTTGGGGAAGAAAATACTCCAGAAATGCATATTGAAAATAATCATCGGTTGTTTTGAAACTGGAACCTGCTAACTTGCTTGCACATTATGGGGTAAAAATAATCTAGGGTCACATCTCCCCACCTTGCCTCCCTGGTGATATTCTGAATTACTGCCATCAGTTGCCTCAGTATTCACATCCAGTGATACCCACATGGTGCAGGCTTTTCCCACAGCTGAAACAAGGCCCCAGTGCATCACACATGGGTACACACCAGCATTCTCACACCAGTCTGAGGAAAGGCCGAGCAAAGCTCTGCTCAGATACTGTGAAATGTCAGCAGCACTTCAGAATGAAAATACATTTGTTACTAAAGACTAAACACTATAGGAAACACTAAAAAAAAAAAAAAAAAAAAAAAAAAAAAAAAAAAAAAAAAAAAAAAAGTTAGATAACCTTTATCATTATGCTGCTTTGGAAATAAATATAATGAAATATATATTGGACGTGAGAGTTTATCCTGACATAAGAGCTAGGTCATTCTTTGCAAGTCATTAGGTATGGACGTAGGTGTCTGGAACAACAGTAACACTCCAGAGAAGAAAAAAGCCCTGCTCAAATCCTGTGTAGCTGGGGAGATTTTTTGTTAGCTACTGCTTTATGGTGACTAGTACACCTGCGAAGGAGACAGCAGAAATCAAGGTAATGGGCAGAACACACAAGGAAACCTGAACACATCCTGGATGAACACCAAGAGCCACTTAGAGACATTTTTGGATTGGTTAAGAAGGACTTAAAAATGCAAAGGTAAGGGAGAGAAAGTATGTCTCCTACTGCTCAACTCCTGCCATGCTTAATAAAATAGAACTTCATGCATTCTTTTAAAATAAGAATGGTACATCAAAAATAAATGAGCTCTTTCAACATATCCTGCTAATGGAAACAGCCCCCAGGACGCCTTATTTGACCAAGTGAAAGGACAGCAGCAGACTGCCAGGCAGTGTCCCCCCTGTTCCAGGGCCCCAGTTCTCATGTGCCTTTGTTGTAAAGTCTTCGCACCTCACCAGCCTTGCACCCAGAACATCAGAGACCAGAGGCCCTGGGGCAATTCTGGAGTCATGCCCACCAACTAAGTTGTTTCTGCAGAATTTGAATGTCAAAAGGCTAAGAAGTAGAGCTGTGCTTGTGGTAGGAGATCACTCCTGTCTGGAGTTTACTGTGAGCCTTCAACACTAGTGAGCATTTCCCATTTATCATAGACTATCTTTCTATCACAATAATCTCACATATGAAACATCTGTACAAACTCTGTTTACCTATCAGCTGTATAACTGCACAGCTGTATAACTGCACAGCTGTATAACTGCACAGCTGTATAACTGCACAGCACACCATCAACTTTGCACCTCCAATACCAGAAAATCCACACGAGGGAGATGTTAAGAAATAATCAAACCACAGGAAAGTTTCTAAAGTTACATACATGCAAGTGAAATTCAAGCATGAAATACAAAAATCACAGAAAACAAAGCTTTGTGACTGCACTTGCTTGTAGAAAATACTAGTTACAAAATTAAAAATTCACATTTTAGAAAGCAGTAAGTGCTTTGTTGACTTGGTCTACCCTGCTTTGGAGCAGATCTAGACAAGCTATGACTACCAGGAAGACTTAGTCCAGCTGTAGCGTGCATACATAGGATACAGGTTCATGTCTTGTAGAGCCAGGCAGGTCCAAGTCTTTGCTGCAGATCTGAAAGAAGCAGCAAACATCAAATTAATGTACTGTGATTCTATCCTGCTCACAAAGAACCAGAATCCTGCTTCTCACAGGATCTTGGTGGTACCAGGCAAAGTACTCACAGGTAGGCCAACAGTTATACATAGAAAAAAAGAGCTGAACTCACTCAACCAGGAAAGAGGATCTCTGGCTATACAGCACTGCTCCTCAAGAAGCAGCCTAGCTTCAAGAAACACTCTCCCTTCTATGACTGGCCCTTATATCAGCCCAGGGTGGTTGCACCCCTGTTCCAACCCTTTCAGTCACTAGGGGAGCACAGGTGCAAACAATTTGCCTGCGCTCCCTGGGCAGCCACAGCCCTTCACCAGGTGCTCAATCACCAGTTCAAGCCTTATGCTAACAGTTCCCCTACAGATTCGTTCCAGCTTTACACGCAGGTGGACAGACTGACATGCATACTCCATGGTCTGCTCCAGGAGCTGTGCTTAGCAAAGTGGGTGCTGCTTTGCAGCAGACACTGCAGGGGCTGTAGCTCCCCATCATACTAGTGGTCTGCTCAACAGAGGGTGTCTTCTACAGTAAGACATGATTATTTTTACGTGAAAGAAAATCTTAGTGCTATCTGAAAAATAAAAAAGCTGGACTTTGCTGAAAAAGCTTATTATGAAGGCAGCCAGCATGAGAGAGAAGGGGAGAAAGGCAGAGATGCCAGCTGAAATGGGCCACAGAGAAAAATCAAAGAACATTTGGGATAAACAAAGTGCCACCTCTACTTCACAGAGGTTAAATTATTAATTACTCCTGAAGAAAGCCCTGTGTTTGCCTCACATTCAATATCATAACAAGAGCCACCACCAGCACAGCATTATACCAGCACAGCACATGCTTAGCTAGAGCTCAGGCTTATTGCATTACAGAGGATTTTAAATGCTGCTGCTCCTCAAAGGCAATGATACAGGGTTGAGTATAATACTTGTTGTAGAGAAATCTAATTCCAAAGCTAGGAAGGTCTCTTCCCACCACAAAATGGCATTAGGTATTGAAATGAAGCCCAAATTACAGCTCAGCTTTGGTCAAAGTGGAAACGCTGGCAGATTTATTACTACCTTGTCAAGTGGTTTCAAAAATTACATATATTCTTCTAAAATCCATTTATCCAGGCAGAATTCAGCGGTCACACAAAGCATGCTCCATGATGGAGACGTGCTCTGGGCGCATGGCAGGGCTCCCCCAGCACTGCTTCCCTGCTGCTGCCCAGCTCCCTCATTCGCAGCCCCACTTAACAGCGCATTCAGGCACTTCCCCTCATGCCTCCGCATGCTCAGAAAATTGCTTTTTAACTCAGGTCAGCTTCAATTTTAACTTCATTTTTTAGGAAGGTTTTTCATCTGCAGCAGCCCAGCGTTTGTCGCCTTGCCTTGCTCCTGTGGGTCTGAGGGAAGCGGCCAAGCCCTCAGCCCCAAAGGTGCCATCTGTGCCTGCTGTGTGGCTATGGAGGGTAGTAGAAGAGGTAGGATGTTTGGCCCAGGTCCTCTCAGCCCCCACTGTCAAGCACAAGTGCTGCTTTTTAATGCTGGATTTCAGGACATGTCCATCCATACGTGTCCAGTTACTACCTCAAAGGCTTTTAGCACATCCAAGCCTGACAATTGATAAAGAAGGCTCGGAGCCCTTACAAGAGGCCAGACAGGCCTGGAAAAGGAGGGGCAGGTGGGAGTTAGCACTCAGCTAAAAGCTCAGCTGCACCGAGATGCATCCAAAATGCCTTGAAGAGCAGGCTTATACTGTTTGTCACATCATAAGAAGCTGAGTCAACACATGGGAGTCCCCTGTGGAGCCTCAGGGACCAGACCCAGCTACAGACCAGGCAACATGGGATCACACAGGGGAAGAGAGGTCTGGCAGAAAGGAAAGCGCTCTTGGATGGTCTGTTCTCAGGCTGAGTTGCTGTAACTGCCATACATCTCAGCCCGTAACCTCCCCTTGGAGGTTTGCTGGGAGTGTTTACAGTGTGCTTCTTGGCCAGGGGTGTTGCAGGTCCTTTGCAGAAAGAGCAATTCTTGGTTTGGAGAGGCTGCCTGCTGCTCCTTCTTCTCTTGGTATCATGCAGCAGCAGAGCCTACATCCCCCTTTTAACTGAATTTATTGTGACTTCTCAGTGTTAGAGACTGAAGCAAGGAGTCCGGCAGTGACAACAGGAGAGCAGCCTTGGTTTCCAAGCACCTATTCTAATTCTAACCTACTTCCCATGAACATCTCCTATCAGGATACAACAGACAGCATTCCTCTTTGTTTCCAATTCCTAACAAGTATGTGATTATTGCTAAGAAATAAGGCTGAACAAGCAGGGAGACTAAGAAACCAGCGATGCATGTAAATGAAGAGAGATTCCAAACATAAAGCAAAGGTTTGCCTAAAAGCACATTACAAAGGAAAATCCTGACAGTTATACAAATGATTGATCATAATCAATGGGAGGATGTAGGCTACATATTGAGCTTTTCTGGGTTTAGTTTTCTTTTTGCAAAAGGTCTGCCAGAGGAAGGTAAGTTGCATCTTGGGCACTTTTTGTGGCAATGCAGTGAGGGGTGGCTGATGGACCCAACTCACGCTGGGACTCTGGGCTTGCTTTATTAAGGAAATCTTAACCTAATCGTAGGGAGTGGCCTGATCCAACAGCTACTCCATCCCCAAAGGATTTAAGGGGCCTGGGCAACCTCAAGTTAACTAAACAGCTTTTTATATCTATACATTGTACTGGTTTTGGTTTTCATAATGTATTATTAATACAGAAGAGCTGATGCTTCATATTTCTTTTTGTCCACTTCCAATCATAGTGCCAAGTGCACTTATCTGAAGGACATTATTTTAATGAAGTCATTTATGCCCTTAAAAATTAATATGTCAGAGCAGTTAAACTCTAGTGACTGTAACCAAACCAAATAATGTATAATGGAGAAGTGTAATGAGAAAAAAAATACAGCCTGAACTCAAGGTTAAGTTGATAACCTTAGGAAAAAAAGTGAGTGGGGAAAAAAAAAAAGGCAACGCCAACTATACGTCCCCTTGGCATGCCATGAAGGGTACCACTACATTGTCATCTCCCCCTTGTATACAATAGTGAACTGAGATTTTTAACTATCACTATGCTATACACTGGAGGCAGCAGGAGATAGATCTTCTTTTGAGGAGATAAAAATGGGGCTTATTCAACCCTCGTAAAGCAAAGTAGTAGAGCTTCTCAGTCTCCGCTCAGTCTGCCCTTTTTGCAGTAAAGGAACACAAGTTTTGTGCGAGACCAGAATACTACAAAAATATGATGAAACATTCATTCTTTCTGTTCTTTAAGGTAAGTCATACAGAAACTGCTCTTAAATTCCATCAGCACACAAAAATATTTCATTCATCATCTGCATAAAGCCATAACAGACTATTACTGCAGCAGCTTCTTGCATTAGAACAGCTCCAAGTCAGAGAGGGCTTCTCATCTTTAAATAATTCAGTTTTTGCTGCTTTCAGGTGAAACTAAGCCAGCTACATCCCTCCAGCCATGAACTGCCAAAAACATGAATAGCAAGAACACAAAATGTACATGTTGATATGCTACTACATATCCTTTCTTGTCATGAATTTTTTTTCATTGTAGAATAGTGTTATTTGAATAGTGATTAACAGAAGCAGCTGTCAAATGAAAGGAAGGGTTTACACGCAGATCTGGAGTTCCTCACCACAAGCTTCACCAGGTGCGTTGTCCATGAACTCACTGCCCTCCTTGGGCAGCAGAAGGGGATTCATAGCTTAATACATAGGATGTCTGAATACATAAAAAGTTAATCCTCTGTCCAGATTTCCTACCCAAAATTGCGCAGCAAATCGAATGTTTTTGTCTCCTGCAGAGAAAGTCCACACCTGCTGGAACCCAGCAATGCATCAGTAAACTAATAACAGGATAGCTCACTTCAGCTACTGTTCATGGAGGGTTGATTTCTTCATTATTAACTTCTAGTGTTTCCAGATAAGAAGGCAAACAGTCCAGTTTGCAGAACCCATCACATATTTACATGTTCTTCTACCTGACCCATAGAATCTGCTGCTTTGATCAACTTCCTTCCCCTCTCAAAGCAGCTTAGCAGTCTCAGAGGTGCATCTCCAAACTGGGTTAACATACCTTCAGAATGTTCATGAGGTGAAGAAATGTAATTTAATTTGCTATTGCATAAACCAGTCACGGAAGCTTCCCAAGAAGCGTGAGTTTTCATTTCTTTCATAGTAGACATTTAATTATATGATAATTACTTACAGCTTGCAGCTCAGCTTCTACTTTTATGAAATATAAATTGCACTTCACTCAAAAGTGCAGGATGAGCATTTAAAAGGCTTCATTAAGTAGGTTTTAAGATTTTCCTGACGACTTAAAGCTGTGGAATGGAAAGCAGATGTACCTGTAAACTGAAACTTGCTTCACGGAAGAACAAAGTAGAACAGCTAATGTAATAACAAGAGAGAATGAACATTTACAAGAAAAAAAATATTAACTTCTAACAAATACACTTTTTTAAGTAACAAACTTAAAATATTTCTCCTGACCTGCATGATAAAAGGGACTGGGAGGGAAGAAGCAGGTTTGCTACCTCTCAGATACAAATAAGGCTCTTTATTCCAACTTTCCAGTGCACAAAAATACCTGCAGTTGAGTCAGACCCACATCATCATTAAAGGAGACAGAACAGAAGCATTCAATTTGTTTGCAGCATCTCAGAGGCCTAGAAAACAGGAATTGTGCAAGTAGAAAGGTTAAGACAAGAAAAATAACTTCACATGAATTTAATTACTGTAATCTTGCTATAGTTTTGACTTCCCTCTTGATTTTGGACCATTAGGAGGTGACCGTGCCTGTATTTCTGCTGTGACATATCTTCACTGTTCTGCAAGCCTGGACCTAGATAAAAAGGATAAGGAAACAAAAATCAAAGACATAGGCCCTGGCTGCTACATCGTGCAGGTGTTACTGTCACCTGGTGGCTGTAGGAAAAACACACACTGATGACAGGAAGGGGCTGTTTGCTGCAGGAAACCTGAAGGAAACCATTACATAGACAGGCAGAGCAGCCTTGGCTTTGGCTCTTCTCATCCCAGCTACTCGTGTCTCAGCTGGAAATACAGTGCCCTTCTGTTCTCTATACTTCTTAATTTCCTTCCTTTGCTGTTATTTAGCTGCTAAGTGCTATGTGCTGCAGTAGAAAACGGAAGAAGCTGTTCAGAATGAAATGGCACGGCATTTTATGCCCCGTTGTAAACTTTACAAAATAAACATGAATTTCCCAGCTTATTCCAGCCAAGGTGCTGTATGGGAAACTGTTAATCACAACCTGAACCTCTGATTAACCATCTGAGGCAAGTGACGGGTCAGCTGCGGGAGCACAGGTGAAGGTGATTCAGCTGTGCTCCCAGAAGGGGTGGAGCTTGACTCCACCTCTCCTAGATCCCATTTAAGGACTGACCACCACTAAGGCAGCATCTCTTTTGGAGATTGCTCCTGTGTGGAGTTTCTTGTGGTGAGCATCCATCTTAACTGTGAGCCTCAGCGTGGGTGAGTTATTCCTCTATAACCTCTGGCTATCCATCTATTACAATTATACAGGTGCACCTTGCAGTTGTATGCTGGCCTTGTGTTTTTTATTGGGTCATGGCTGACTCCAGGCATCAGTGAGCTGGGAATACCATCCTCAGCCGGTGTGTGGAGATAGGAGCCTCCCTGCTGACACCTACATGGGCATGGTAGTCCTTAAAAGGTGTCTGTTTGGGGTTTGTCCCCAGAGGAAGGACACAGTAAATTGAGTTCACTTACACATGCACAGAGCATGCATAGTATTGTAGGCTTGGTAAGAATACATCCCACACCATGTACACTGCAGTCTCCAAGTGCCACTTTACACAGGAGCCCTGAAGGAAATTATTCCGAAATAGCATTTAAAGAAAATGATCAAAATTTTTTCGTCGACTTGTTTCTTCAGAACCTAAGCGGCTAACTTTTTTGTAATTGGAAATTAATTAAGCTTCATTCAATTAAAGTTATTTTAATGTTGAGCGATGCAGGAACTCAATGCAATTTAACCATGCCTTTCAATTTGAGCTGTTAGATCTGATCTGGCAAGAGCCCAGTTCTGTGTTTGTCCATTTCAGTCACAGTTTGTCTCCTCCACTGCGGCCCCACCTCAGAGGGTGGCTGTGCCATACTTTGCAATATTCACTGCCCAGCCTTAACTTCAGCTCAGTCTTCAGGTTTGCTGGTGAGAGTAGGATGCTGGACAGCATGTTTTAAACAATTATTCGGTCTTATATTTAGAACACACAGAAGTACAAAGTGCAAATTGCTTTGACTTTGCTTATTAAATATTAACATATCCGAACAACCTAACACACTTTTCTGATACTACGAAATAGGACATACATTTATAGATCTCCCAAGGCAACCGAAACCAACAGTCTGTGCTCACTCTGGCATCTCAGCCAAACAGTTGTGCTATCCAGAACTACTTCCAAACAAATCAATTAGAAGCACCTGCAAAAGTCACTGGGAGACCAGCATCATCATAGGGAGAGGATGCACTACATAATAACTCCTATGCAAATTTTATTCCTCTGTCATTAGTAGCTGCTAATGGCATTAGACATGTAATGCCGCAGTGCGATTCATTTCAGTTAGAAGAACTCAGGCTGTATCAGCAGTCATTTGGGATTGATCTGACTGGTGGAAACCAATGCAAGCTGTTAGAAGAGGCATCTTGTGCTGTTGTCTTAGCCTTAAGCTGGGATTGCATGAACAAATTTGCAGATGGGTCCTGTATGTTAGTTTTATCATCTAATAGAGTATAGTATACATGTTTAATGAACCCAGATGTAGCAAATAGCATGGGCATAGCCAACTTAAACTAAAATAGACTTACCCATTGGAGGTTCACAAGGCAAAGTTTGTATTTTAACACCTTTCACAGCTCACCACTTCTCCTGTTCATTCTGAACAGCTTCTTCCATTATCTACAGCAGCACGTAGCACTTAGCAGCTAAATAACAGCAAAGGGAGGGAATTAAGAAGTACAGAGGACAGAAGAGCATTGTATTTCCAGCTAAGACATGAAGTGAATCAAGAAACAGTGAAGGGCTTCTCTGTGTAGGATTGAACTGATCCTCCATACAGTTAATCACACCAACACCGTTTGCTGGGGTCAGGCTCTGATATACCCCATATTGATCAATATGTCTCAGCTTCTGGAAATCAGCTTGATGTTGATAAGCTACTTGCTGGGATGCTGCATATAGAAGTTTTAAAATATTTTGTGAGAACAAAATCACACTGAAAGGTGGTGGCCAGAGGCCCGGAAGGACCCATCCCACACGGAAAAAGCCACTGAGAGCTGCTGTGGGACCAACAAAGCTTTCAGTCACCTGCATTGCCCTGGAAAGGGATGACAAGCTGGAGGGACACATGCATGGAGACCTAGATCCCTGGAAGCCCCCTGGGCATGGCAGTGAGTCCAAGAGCTGCTGTCTGAGAAGGGACCCTAGGAGTTAAAGCTAGAAGCCTAAGAAAACAGTAACACATCATGGGCAGATACCTCTTCAGAACTACATCCTACTTTTGAAGTGCAGCTGGTACCAATATCACTGATTCATCCTTCAGACCTTGCTGTGGTCTGCTCATTTCAGTGGCTTATCCTCACTCACATCCCCCAGAGGTGCTTTTCTGAAACGTGTCTCATGTCCAGAAGAAAGGCAAGAGGTGGGCTGAGGAGCAAGGGAACCTCGTGGCCTTCTGTCCTGCCCTTTCTCCAGTGCTTCCATTTCCACCACAACCTAAGCATTTACAACAAAACAGCTCCTTCACTAGAAAGATCGTTCCATGGAACATTCTGGAGGCAGCAGTGAGGTAATAAGGTCTTATCACACAGCCCCATAACGATAAAAGGTTTCTCTTGATCCCAGCTGCTGCAGTTCCATTAAATCTGGCTGGAATTTTGCATCTGCACAACTGTGCAACAACTGCACAATTAAGACTATCGGAGTTAAGGCTGTAATTTAAATCTATAATTAAAACAAAACTTTTCAAGAGTTATTTTGTATACTTCACAATCTGTGCTTCTAAAGTTCTATCAATTGGAGGCATTTTTAAAGCCCATTGCAAGACATAAAGGCGCTGTTCCTGGGAAGTTAGGAGGCAGGGCCTCAGACAACATCTGTGACCAAGCAGGTGCACTTTGTGCTCCACTGAAGAATGTCCCATTTTTCATAGTTGGATACTGCTGGGGAACCTCATTAGAAACCAAATTACTACCTGCATCAGGTTTACACTAATGTATTGACATCTACAGCACTTGTTAAATGAACCGTAAATCCAATACACTAAAGTCATTTTCAACTGAATCAAATCAGGTTTCAGTCAGAAGAATTACAATTGTTATATACTTAATGCTTGGCGCTTTCATGGTGTCTCCAGCTAGATCATTTCAGACACAGAAAGAAAATTGTAAACCTACGACACAGTGCAAGCTAAATTGGATGCACTACAAGCATACTAAACATGGTGCTAGGGTTTAAGGATGATAATTGGCTCTAATTGACTAGTTGGTAAAGCTATCCAGGCATCCAAAGTCATGCTACTTATTAATCTATTTTCAACATGCTATCTCCTTCTCCATAGTTAATTTATACTTTCTCATTATAAACTACATTGTTTGCATTTCCTAGAATCTTTGCTTTTAAAATGTTTAACTCTTCAACGATCCTCAGGACTGACATTATAGGAAGCAGGCATAAGGGAGAAGCCAGAGCAGCAGAGCTACTCCTTCAGCAGGAGTCAAAATGCCGTCTAGGATTTGGAAAGCAAATGCACAGTCGTATTGTCTCTTCCCCTCACAGCCAGAACCAATCTTCTTTTAAGAAAGAAAGTTCATCACCTTGAGCCACGAATGAGTAAGGGCAGCACTAACCCTTCATTTTCTTTTTATTCCGGGGGTAGATGACTTCCCAGGAAACCCAGCGCTACCACCCAGCAACTTCTTGCGCCCACATGCACCATACAGAAGGGGTTGCCAGTGAAGGACAAAGCCAATTCCTCAAAATACCCAATTCCAACACAGTACAGCTATGAATTTGAACTCAAAGCATCTTCCTGTCTCATGAAGACACTCTCCTAAGCGGCCTTGTTTCTGCTTAATTCAGAAATGTAAGACAGAGAGGCAAAATGAAAACTAAATCATAAATATATATATAAACCAACTTCTCTATCAGCGTAAGCTCCTCCTGGTACTAGTGAGTTACAGAGACACACAGTACCTGAGGAACGAGCTCCTGACTAAAGAATGTAGAGATTAAATTCATTTACTAATCCAGACTCTAAACAACCTTCTCTGGTATTTTGATATCTTAATCCCAGGCAGAGTATCTGTGCTGGCACTCCTCTTCCCTTTGGCTCAAAACAGTGCTGTCTCAGTGGCAATCTCCAACAATAAAGAGGTGCTCCTTGGAAGAAGCAGCCACACACACAAAGTAATGAAAGGCCACATTACATTTATTCAGCCTGGAAGCTGTTCTGCTGCTCAGCCAGAAATCAACTGATGACCTTTTATTGTGTGAAGAAAATCTCAGTAGAAAGGGTGGAAACCATTTACTTCCATTGAGATGCAGTTGGATTGTCTGGAGAGCTGCCCAGCTGAACAGTGCTCTCTCACCTCTGGCCCAGCCATCTCTGTTCACCATTTTCCACAGAGCCTGTGCTGGCTCTTGGCAGTCCAGTATGCTGCTTCCTAAGGACCCTAGGGGAAAGTCACACTGACAGCAAGCTGAAGGACAAATTTTCAACACCCTGTTGCTCATCTGACACTTTTCAAGGCTGATGGTGAAAGAACAGATCATTTACTCAGTGCACCTCACTCATGGGGCTCCTGAACCTTCCATGTCAGCCAACATCAAGGCAGCTGACCTGTCCCCTGAATCAATCCAAACCAGCGCAAGGTCAGGTCTGCAACCAGGTAAAGCCAACATGGCCCAGCTGAAGTCAGCAGGCCACTTGCAATTGAGTGCCATGTCAACAACTCATTCTGGAAAAATAGGGAAAATTCTGGTCGATTCAGCTAATGCCACAGCCTCAAGGAGAGGCTGTGCCAGCCCACTGTTAGTTCTTTCTCCCTCTGAATATGAGCCAAGCACACAGATTTCAAATGGATTGCTATCCTGGGCTGCCCACTGTCTGCAGCAGTGTCCATCAGGTTGGCACCCTACAGAGCCAGCTACAGCTGGGTACAGACACTGGACATGTAACAGATAAGGCAACACATCAGTGGGATTACCAGCAGCATGGCTGGTACAGAAGTTGGGAACTGGAGATCTCTGATACTGAATACTGAAGTTACTACAGCATGAGAAAGAAGAAACACTGGCACTTGATGGTAGCTGAGTCTATAATACATATCAGCTGTCAACATAGACCTGGCGCACACATTCTCCAGAGGATCAGGGCACCATACAACTACTGCGGGCTATGCTTTACAGATGACAAACAAGCTGCAGGGCAAGTGGGGAACAGAGTGCAAGGAAAGCCTGGTCCACTGGGTAAGGGGAAAGAGCTTCACAGTACGTACCAATGAAAGGGCAATAGTAAGAAACTGAGGTTAGCTCTGAGCCAGCTGCAGAAGCTTGGGAACGGTCAGGGAGAGGTTGTAGGAAACTTCAAAAACAAGTAGCAGATCCAAAAATCAAAGCCAATCTTCAACTGAGTTTTAAAGGAAAAAAAGAAAAAAGAGATCTTTAACACAGGAACAGGACAGAAGGGTTGTTTCAGTGCAGAGCTCTTCAAATATACCACCAAAAAACAAGACAGTAAGCTAATGCTGTCCTGGAAGAGACAGAATAGATTTGTTGTAGCACAGCATCTATGCCAGACAGAGCAAACCAACCAGCAAACCCAGCCAGAGTCAACACATTGAGTTACGTCATCAGGGCAGGAGATCAAAACACCTTCCTTAAACACCTCTGATGGAGGTTTCTGCCTGTTGAATTAGCTGCTGTGCTTCAGGTTATTACTTTTGATGACAGTCTTTTGTCTTCATTCAAACTAATTATGCCTAAATCAATGGTAACAGTAGATTTGGCATTGATCATTCTTGTAGATGCTCTCAACTTAAATTATCCTTTTGCATACAGATAAGTCCCATGGTATCTCCTGCCAGAGCACTGACACCAGAGTATTTATTTAACAAATTATTCTTATTCGCATCATTGTGGGCATTTGATATAACCTGCAGGAATGCAAAGAGCGTCTCTATCGTGTATTGCCCAGAGACATCACAAGGCAAACTCCCTTAGCAGTGAGCTGCTGCCTAATACTCCACTCAGA